>JARYZH020000027.1:406659-2933492 GCA_030021035.2 Notholithocarpus densiflorus | reverse complement strand
CCATAACCGTATTATATATGCTAAAATGCAAAATCCACCTTTTAAATTTTACAAGAATTCATTTCAGTCCTCTAACTTTGCTTTCAATTAATCAAATTCTCTAAATTTTTAAGTTTATTCAATTAAGATCTCTCCATCAACTTTTGTTAAATGTTGCAATCAATAGCCCAAATTATAAATTTTTTTCTTCAAAAAATTTTAATTAAAAGAATCCAATTAATGATTCAAAACAAAGAGAGCTTAATTGAATATAAACTTTGAAACTTAGAGAACTGAAATAGACGAAAACAAAATTAAAAAACTGAAATGAATTTTGATAAAACTTAGACAATAAATTTTACATTTTAGCCTTTTTATCTATTTTCTGCCATAAAAAAACTTGGACTACTTAAAATAAAGAAAGAGATAAATTATTCTTAAAATATTCGTCTCAATCCTATTTGTTGACTTTTCTCACTCTGAAAAGTATTGAAGGGTATGACGGGTGCGGCGATAGCGTGTGGACGATGGATCAGTAAAATTAAAGCCCTTTCGATTCTTTGGGATTGTTTTATAGGATCCGTTTGGATTGAACTTATTGTTGCTGAAATTGAAAACTGAAAACTGAAAGTACTGTAGCAAAATAATTTTTAAATGTGTAAATAGTACCGTGGGACCCATTTTTAATATTTTTTAGTGCGTAAACAGTGCTATGAACAGTAACAAACAGTGTGTGAACAGTAATTTTTGTCCCCTGTACAGTAAACTCATTTAAGTTACTGTTCACGCGCAGAAAAAAAAAAAAAAAAAAAAAAAAAAAAAACTAGAAAACGCTACCCACTTTTCAGCTACTTTAAGCCCAATCCAAACGCCCTCATATTATATTATTATGGGATCTTGATCCAGGATAGGATTTAATCCAATCATCCGATTTTGTGTGAATGGATTTTAGCTGGAAGTGGGACCGTGCACATGCCTGCTGTTGCGGATGTCATCATATTTGCAAAGGATTCGGAATTATTATTATTATTATAATAATAATTATATTACTGGGGAGATCAGAGCAAGATTAAGGATTTTTATTTATTTTTTATGATAAAAATAAGTATTTGATAAATTGGACTTTGTAACTTGGAATTATAAACTAATGTTTCAGATAAGAAGAGGCCGTATAAAGTATCATATATTTTTGATACACAGAGATATTCTATTTCTGGTTGAGACTTCGTGCGTGAGCAATGCAATGAATGCGTGCAGGAGTTGCTGGATACAAGAGCAAGTGGCAACTATTCAAGGTGACACTTGTACTAAGGTCATGTGCAATGCACATGAGCGGTTTTAAACGTGAAGTTGCAACTTTTTTTTCTCTCTCAAATGTCAAACATGCAAGACAAATGCAACTCTCTTTCTCTCTCTCTTCAAAACCATCAGACTCTCTCTCTCCTCTCTCTCCCTCCCTCTTTCATTCCTTTCATCAAAAACCACAACCACCCAATCCCATAAATAAAATAAAATAAAATAAAAAACTCTTGCTGCTAATCCCACCTAAACCTGAAATCCAACATGCAACAATGAATCCTCCAAAAACGCATACTTTAGTTCTGATCTATGCAAATTGTTTGGGTATGGAAGTTTGGATCTGGTGCTAAATCATTTGGGTTATAGGGATTTGGCTTCGATCTATGCAAATCGTTTGGGTATGGAGGTTTAGATTTCGTGCTAAATCAATTGGGTTATGGGGATTTGGCTTTTCCTGGTAATTTGGGATTCTTGCTATTTGGATGCCAAGAAAAAACTCATATATGAAATACTGTTTTTTAATTTATATTTTCTTTGGTAATACTGAAATTTTATGTACTTCTTGATGAATAAAACTAATTCAAAGCTTCTTGAGATAGAGACAGAATCATCTTTGGTTAGTTTTAATGCGCGAGATGGGGATTTCTTTTTTTTTTTTTTTTTTTTGCGTGAGATGGTAGAGAGAGAGAAGGGATGAATGAAGGAGATGAACGAGAGAGGGGATCTGATGGGTTAAGAAGTAAAGAACAGAAGAAAAGGAGAGTGACTTTGGATTTTGAGAGAGAGAGAGAGAGAGAAAGAGCGTGTGTACTGTGTGCTGCTATAAATGTTAACGAAGAAAGTTAACTAAAAAATCTGGTCACGTGCAATGCACATCTAAGACAAGTGTCACCTTGAATTGTTGCCACCTGCTCCTGTATGCAGCAACTCCTGATAACATGTATGCAGGAAATCCTTGCCCTTTAATTATCCATTGGAGTGATTTTTGACATAAGAGCATCTACAGTAGTGGAGCTAAAAATTTAGCTATTTAACTCCACTAAAAGTTATTTTATTTATTTTACTTACACACATGTGCAGCAGTGGATCTATTTTAGCTTTCAACACAATAAAATAATATAAACATCACAATTAAATAAAATATATACTACAATTAAATAATATATCCACTACACACAACCACCACCACCATCACCACCACCACCACCACAGCCCACAACAAAGAAAAAAAAATCAACCAAGCCCACACTTAAAAAAAAAAAACACCAGCACAGCACAAACATCCACCACCACCAGTCCATAGCAGGAAAGAAAAAACCACCAACCCAAATCCTTAATCTTTTTTCTCAACCTAGACCAAACAAAATCATCAATCACAATCAAAAATCAAAAATCACCAATCACAAACTCAAGCCACCACCCACCATAAAAAAACCACTGCAAAAACGAAACCCACCACCACTGCCACACTCATTGCTACCAACCACCACCGCCCACACCCACTACCATTGCCATCACCACCCACAACCTCAACCCAAATCAAAACCCAATCACAGACCCAAAACCAAATTACAACCTAAACCCACCATATCAACCAAAACCCAGCAAAAATCGAAAATCATCAGATCAAAACCCAACAAAAACTGAAAATCATCTAGAGAAAGGGCTAGAGAGAGAGAGAGAGAGACAGAGACAGAAACAGAGAGACAGAGAGAAAGAAAGGGTTAACCCACCATGGCTAACCCCCCACCGTCGCGTTGTCACAACCAAACCCACCAGATCAACTAAAACCGAAAATCATTAGATCATTTGAGCTTGGATTCGATCTAGAGAGAGAAAACAATGGAGAGAAAGATCGGCGCTGGGCAGGGGCTTGGGTCGGCAGCAAGTGGAGGAATTGAAGCTTGCAACGGGAAGAAATGAAGAGGGTGAGGACCGACTGAGGGGAGAGAGGAGCAACGGGTAGAAATGGGGAAGGAGGAGAAAGAAAAAAAAATTTCTAACCAGGTGTGAACACAAATAAAATAATATATATTTTTTTAGCTTTGAGCTATAGTGCACATCTAAAGATAGATGTGCACTATAGCTGAGAAGCAAAAAAATTTGGCTATAACTCCACTGCTGCAGCTCTACTTTTGTGATTAGTGGTGCTAAAAATAGCAATATAGCTATTTAGCACTACTGCTGTGAGTGCTCTAATAATATTAAAATCTAAGGACCTGTTTGGTAATGTTGTTTGTATTTTTTGAAAATACGTGTGAGTGAAAAAGTGTATGAAAATACATGTAATGTTGTTTAAAAACTGAAAATTGTTGTTTAAGTGTATGTATCAAACACCCCTTAAATTTTCAATTTTTGATGCACTGTCCAAGTTATTTGGTGAAATGAGTAAAATGGTTATCTATCACATGAAATTTGGCATGTAACTTCAGAAAAAATAAATAAATAAATAAAAATAATGACATGTAACCCTATTTTACATTTTTTTTGGTTATGTTCTCAAAATTTTTTTTGTTTTTTTTTTTGTTTTGGTGATTTAAATACACAAATCAGCGAGTCCCACTAAATGTTATTTTGTTTTGTAAACCATTTTCAAAAAATTGTTTTTAGAAAATTGTTCTCAAAATTACGGTACAAATTAGTTTTCAAAACTTTATATCTATTTTCTCAACTCAGATTCACCATTCAATAATATAATAATTTACCCTTCTCAAAAAAAAAAAAAAAAAAAAACTAATACAATAATTTTAGGTTAAATTACAGTAACCTACCTTGAAGTTTGGAATAATACCAAACACATCCAAAAATTTTAAAATATGACCAATTTGATCCTAAAATACAAACGGCGTGTAATGCCATTTATTCATCATCTCCTAAACATTTTTTTAGTTCATTTGTATTCTTCATTTTCTCTCTTCTTCGCCCATAATATAAACACATGTCTCTCACTCACTCTCAAGCTTAAACTAGTATCCAAATGATATACACAACCATATAGTTAAGAAACATTCAAAAAAAATCTCATTAAATTAATATCCATTTTTCAAAACCATACATATTCTCATTTGGGAATTTTTTTATTTTTTTTATTTTTTTATAGAACATTAAAAAAAATCTCACTACATCAATAATCAAATCAAGATCAACCCATTTAGATCCAGTATCACACAAGACAATCAAACATAGTTCAACTAAACCAAACAACCATCCACCATCAAACCTCAAACATACCTAAATCAAAAATATTTCCAAACAAAAACCAGACCCACAACAGAGACCGACCCAACAACCACCGTCCACCGTCCACCATAACACCACCTATCACTACCCACTCATCCTCCTCAAATCCAAACAGTTCCAACTATCCAACATCATATGATTCACAGCCTAAACCCCAATTAACATTTTTTTTTTTTTTTAAAAAAAAAAAAAACCTATACCCACGACGGTGAGCTCTGCTAGATTATGATCTTGCAACCGCCGGTCACCACTCATCGTGACTAAGGGCCGCAGTCCACCATCCTCCTTGATAGTGATCGAACCACCCAGCTTTAAACAATAGCGTATGGCGTGAGATTTGTGGGTATATTGTTTTTGAAACCATTTAGGTGGCGGAGTTTGTTAGTCCTTTGTTGAGTTTGAAACCTTATGGCTTGGCTTGAGCTTTAGAGAGAGAGAGAGAGAGAGAGTTTTTATGGCGTGAAGAAGAGAGAGCAAAGAGACAGAGCCACTCGCCAACCTTAAACTTCACTCCATAAGCAATTCCCTACACAGGTTTTGCCTCTGAGTTTACTACCTTGATCTTACTTGGACACTTGCTCACTTTCAGACCAAGCCGTTGGACCATCCGATCAGCAACAAAATTGTGGGTAGCACCAGAATCAAGCATACCCTCAGGCCCCTTCTCGTTCATCTCCACTTGAACATAAGACAAACCACTATAAGTACCTTCTGGACGTAGTGCATTCAGCAATTGTAAGGGGTTCACTCTGCTGGGAACTTCTTCATCGGACTGCCCACCACCATCTTTAGCAACCATGATATTAAGCTTCTCACGCTTTGGATAGTCTCTTGCACGATGAGGACCATTGCAAATGAAGCAACCAGCATTAAGCTTGGGCTGTTCTTTGCTTGGTTGAGAGGTAGAACTCTCTCCCTTGCTCTTGTTTCCCCAATTTTTCTTCTACTTATCCTTCTTCTTGCCATCCTTTTTCTGCTTCTCTTTGCCTTTGTCCTTGGACTTACTTTTTTCATCATCATCACTAGGCTTGTTAAACTTGTAGTCCACTAAGGCATCTGCAGCAGACATGGTAGCAGGCAAGTCACACACAGCCTGCCTCTTTAACTCCAATTGTGCCCAAGGCTACAAGCCAGACATGAAATTGAACAGCTTGTCCTCTTCAGACATGTTCTTGACATCCAGCATCAAAGAACTGAATGTCTTGACATATTCCCTCACTGTAGTAGTGTGCTTCAATTTCTTTAAGGCGTCTCTTGCAACCCAAGTAGTGTTGGTAGGCAAGAATTGGTCCTTCAATTCTTTCTTTAAGGCTTCCCACGAGTAAATTTTCCCTCTACCAGCATCTGCATCATCTTCCACACAGGTTCTCCACCATAACTTGGCATCCCCTAAAAGATACATGCTAGTAATCGTCACCATCTCTTGACTAGGCACCCTGGCAGCCTTGAAGTACTGCTCCATATCCCACAAGAAATTCTCCAAATCCTTGGCATTCCTGGCACCATTAAAGGGCTTTGGTTTAGGCATCTTCACTTTGGTGGCCACTTCCCCCTCTTTAGGTAGGCCATTCATTGCTCTCTTCAACATAGCAATTTCTGTTTCAAGTTGACGTTAGGCCTCACTTGCTGCCTGGTTCTGGGTGTCCAGTGCAGCAGCCAACTCTTCAACACGATTCAACACCATATCCCTCTGTTCTGCAAGATCATTCCTCACCACAGTAGTTTCTGCGGAGAGAGCTTCCAATCTGTCACACACAGAAAGTTGTTCCCCCTCTCTAGGAACTTCGAGTATGTTCTCCAAGACAGTCACCCTTGCCTTGGTGTCCAAAGACATGGCAACCAAGCTTTGATACCAATTGTCACAGGGTCAATTTTTTTCTTTTACATTTTATGCCTGTGATGGCACTAAGCCCCTGACTTAGTCTCAGCCAACACAACACACAATCACACACTACAGGAATACTCAGAACAAAATTATCAAGGGAATTCACACACACACTACACACACAGTATTTAGAGGGCACCAACCCCAACCTTTATTACTCAATATCAAGTACAAAGGAAGCCTGGAGAATACACACAAAATTCTCTAAGCCAAAATTACACACTTTGCTGTTGACAGCCCCAACAACCTAGGATAAATGCACAAAAATAACTGTTGCGGCAGTTACTGCCAAGTAACTGCCCCCTTATTCAGGACTTGCTGCCACATGTGGTTTGACTTAGTAAACCTTCAACTAATGCTGTCTTGACCTGCTTTCCACGTTTCCAGCCCCTACTCAATAGGTCTGATCATCAAGAAAGCTAGGAACTGCTTGGTAATTGTTGCTAACTGTCGCTGCACACTCTGCACATGCCAGCCTATGTCTCAGCACATCATGGGGCTTCTGCCCATGCTCCAGAAGCCCACACACTTATTCTAGCACGTTTTAGAAGGCTTGACCCCTGCCCAAGCCCTTCTCATCAGCATCACAGCCCACACAGCATGCCCATTTGCAGCACTTCATGTAACTGTCATCAACCCACTCACACAAGTCCATGCATTCTGCCAGCACCAACCAACCCAATGTCTTGCACAACATATCATCATCACAGCAGCCCAGCACTGTCTTGCACTCAAGCTATTAAGCCCACACACAAAGCAACCATCAGCCAAGCCACCAATGCCATGCACTATCTCATAGGGTTAGCAGACTCAGCACCACCTGCTGCTGCCTAACATCAAAATCCATCTCTACCCACCATGGCCCTCATATCCTATATCTCAAGGTAGGTTATTGTAATCTACCCATAATTTTATTTTCTCATTTTTCTCATTGTTCTCAATCGTTACTCTCTCTCTCTCTCTCTCTCTCTCTCTCTCTCTGAGTGATGGTTGACAATGTTAATATCCTATTTTGTTTACCCTCGTTTTGGGTGCCAAAAATCCCAGTTTAGCTTTTAAAAAAGGAAAAGGTTTCTCTGCAAACCATTTAAACTCTGCCGATATCGTTTTATTGGATGTGCATTTTGAAAATCTAACAATTAAATTGCATATTCTTATTATATCCACTATGCTTGCAAAATTTTAAGAAGATAACTATATCATCAATCAAATGTTTAAATTTCAAGTTTTTGTAATCTAAAATTATGCATAAAATATAATTTTATAGATCGAATAGTAAATAACATCTGATTTGAATAAAATTTGACATGCATGTTAAGAACATAAATTACATTAAATCAAATGGTTAGATTTTCAAAATTTGTATCCAATAAAAAGATACATGAGGAGTTTGAAGAGTTTCTCTCAAAACTAGTTTAGAGATAACTATCCTTTAAAAAGTTTTCAAATTACAATTTTGACCTTGGGATCAAGAGAATGTTAAAAATAATTTAATTTATCTCAATCGAACATCAAATTAACCAATTTCATGAGTGTAGTTTTAAAATGACCAAAATGCCCATTGTTGACCTATAATCAATGACTTCAAAAATTCACCCAATGGCTAAATTTCATTATTTCACATCAAAAATAATATTTCAAAACATTTGTCAAAAGTTTAACTTAGTTTGTCCATGATCAACTCAGGTTCGGCCTTGATTTGACCAAAACTCTAACCATTTGATAAGGATTAATTTAACCTCATGTTGTAGAGAATTGAATTCCCTTCAAAATGATAGCTCATGAACCAAATTGGATTTAAAATTAACAAGATATCGCAATAACAATGATGACTTATGCCAAGGATCCAAAACACCATTGTAGAACCAAATAAATAGACATTCAATTTTACTACACTTGCAATGTTATTACACAAGAAAAGTTGATCATTCAACATATCTCCACTAGCAAGACGGTAGTTGATCCACTTACTAAGGTAACTGCTAAATATGTGTTTTAGACACATCGTAGGAGTTTGGAATTTTGTTGGATTTGATATGTTCTTTTTGATGCCTTATAAACATTGTGATTATTCATATCATATGCAATAATGAGGTTATTAATTTTAATTCATGTTTTGATGTGATTGATATTGCATAATGAGCACATTATTTGAGAATATGTCACCATACTTAGATTAATCTACTCACATGAATGATCAGCATGGTGCTTGAGTAGTGAGCAGGATGAAACATAGCGATCACTTTGGCATTTTGGAAAGCGAGCAAGTGATCATCTTGAGCAGCGAGTGGGAGCTCTACCGTAGCATACAAATTATACTATAAATGATGTAGTCATCAAATTAAGGGAGTGATTGTATAAATCCCTACATTGTCACTATATGAGGCTTCATTTACCATTACGTGATCTATTTTATTCCCTTTTTGACCTAGAACTATGTCATGAAGGCTTGATGTCGCTACTTAGCATGTCATCTTAGGGTCATGATATAATACGATCTCACAGAGCATGTCTAGGAAAGCAGTCAAGTGTGAATGAATTAGCATGAGTGTCTCTCAAAGATTATTTAGAACACTATTCATTCTATGGCATATAGTCCTAATGATTATGATAAATCTTTGTTTTTCAACATAATCATGAGCATATTATATGCTATGGGATCAAATGTTGCTTTGAGTTTCGAACTCATGGGGTATTAAAGAAACTTGAACTAGTGCGATAAAATAATTTGGGACATAGATGAGATATTATGAGTGATGTACTATGTTAGTTTAGATGATGACTTAATATAGTACTCATACCCTACACACTCCACTTTCTATACGAAGAAAGGACTGAATTAGAGATTGAGAGGATCCATTTCTGACTATAGTTCCTAGTATGGACGGGTGGAAGATATTAGTAATTGGGTCAAATTTGACCCGACCCGTAACCCATGGCCTGAGAATTGTCCACATGGGTTATTAAGTGTATTTAACTTTGAGCTTAAATTTAAACTGATCTTATATGAGTTGTCAAAATCAGTAGTGAAGTGTTAAGATAAGTGATTGAGTGTTTAAAGGACCACTCATCCTAATAGTGGGGTTTATCCCTATCTATGTTTATTTTTTATTTTTTTATTTTAGAAAGTTTTAACTTATGGTGTCCGCTTTATCATCAGATCAAGACACTAATCAGTTTTTGGTGTAGGCGGAGATTGAATCTCAGATTTCTTATTCAACCATCGAAGACTTTACCAGTTGAACTAACTGGAACCCACCAATCTATTTTTAAATACTCCTACAACAGTCAGAAAACTGAAAACAAAGGGTGTGTTTGTTTGGAAGTGAAATAGGGTGGATGGAAAACTTTGGAAAGAAAATGGGAAGAAAAACTTTTTTGGAGTATGTTTGGTTAGGTGGAGAGGAAGGAAAATAAATGGTGGAGTCCGGGTGTTTTCTCATTGAGCCCACCAAAATGTTTTCTTCCTAAAATAGAGAAAAAACTGAAGGGAGAAAATGAGGCTGCTTAATGGATGAAAATGCCCATTTGCACTTGCACATGGGCAATTCGTCAAGCTCATTTCTTTTTCTCTCTCTCTCTCTCTCTTTATTTTTATTTTATTTCCTGGGCTGTGGGTGTGATAGTTGTTTTGTTTCTCTTTTTTTCTTTTTTTTTTTCCTTTTTTTTTTTAACTAGACATGATTTTTGTTGGACATAATTTTTATTTTTTAATAAATTGGGTAATTGCTTTTTTTTTTTTTTGATTGTTTGTCACTTTTTTGTTTTAATTGACTATCATTTTTTAACAAGGGTATATGAGTACATTTATACAAACTCACTTTTTTCATCCCTCCACTTTTTCACTCCCAACCAAACAAAAATGAGAGAAATTAAAATATTTTCTATCCTCCCACCATTTTAGTTTGGAGGACGAATCATTTTGAACGATTTTACCTTGCGTATTTTTTTTATAACTTATTTATTAAAAAGGGAAATAAATTAAATAATTTCTTTAAAAGGCTAATATATTTGTTAATTTGTTGAAAGCCAAGAAAAAAAATGGGGGAAAAAAAAGACCTAGCTAAAAAATTCCAAACCGACACTTCCTAAAACCTCAAGTAAGTTGGTATAATTTATCAAATTAAATATTTTTGAGTTTCCAAGTATTTTTTTTTTCAGGTAAATATTAATGGGAAGCAATTTATTATTCCTCTAATTACTGGGTTGTATAAGAGTGATAATACAATAACGAGTTTACCAAAAAAAGATAGGCGTAAATGCACTTTTAGTCCTTATATTTTGACTTTTTTTCATTTTAGTCCCTACATTTTAATTTTACCACTTTTAGTCCCTAAATCAATTAACGCGTTCCATTTTAGTCCTTTCTGTTAGCCCACTAACAGAAATTGCTTAGGTGGCAAACTGAAGGCATTACTGGCACATTAAATACTGACGTGGCCAATTAAAAAATAATAAAAAAATTTAATTAGCATTTAAAAAATTCCTAAATATAAAAAAATTTACTAATCAATCTTAACGAAATTAAAAAGAAAAAAAAATTAAAAACAATAAAATGCTAATTTAAACATCAACACACAAACCCAGAACTAAACACAAAAAAACACAAACTCAAATTTAAACATTATCATAATATCACAAACACAAAAAACACAATAACCTCTAGAGTCACCAAACCTCCATGGCTGAGCTCCTCAAGCCCAACAACGAGCATCAACGCCGCCACCACAACGGCGAGCTCCTCCTCACCAAGCTCTCACCCAAACTCGAGCTCCCTCTCTCCTCGATCTCTGTTCTCCCTAAGTGACGAGCTTCATGGCTAACCCCCAAAGTCACCCACTTCAAACATCAACGCCACCACAGACAGTGGTTTATCCCTCGATCCCCCTAAACTTGAGCCAAAACAACTCCCATCTCTGATTTCTACTCCCTCACTCTCAACCTCAAAACCCATGTCTGATCTACCACCTACGAAGGCACTAGACAGTGTGTGACCTAGCAAAGAAATGGTGTGGAGGCTAAGGGAATCTCAGATCAGCCAAACACTGAGGCAGTGGTGGCACGTGGGTTCACATGCGGTGGCACGTGAACAAGTACGTATGGGCAACAGAGGGTAAGAGCTGATTTGTGTTTTGTGTGCTTGTGTCTGAGGCTCTATGTACGCGTAAAAGTGTGTGTGTGTGAAGCAAAGAGTCACAAAGTGTATGTGTTTGCAAAAACAGAGAGTAAGTGTTGGGTTATTGTGTTTGTGTGCTCAGTGTTGTGAGACTTGTGAGTATGAGAAAGATGTGTTTGGCACGGATTAGAGATAGGGTGTGTGGTGACTCTGTGAGGATGTGTATATTGTGAGCTTTAGAGCTTTAGAAAGATGAAAGAGAGAGGGAGATTTTGGTTTGAGAAAGAGATCTTTATAGATTTTCGTTTGGGTAAGCAAACCCAGATCTACGATCTCTCTCTCTCTTCACCCAACCTCCAACCCAATCGGCTCCCTCCAACCATTTCTTGAGAGTAAATGGTTTATGTTTGTTATTGTGTTCATTGTGTTTGTGATCTTGTGTTAATGTTTAAATTTGAGTTTATGTTTGTGTTTTTTGTGTTGTATTCTGGGTCTGTGCTTTATGTTCCTGTGTTAATGTTTAAATGTTCTTGTTCAAAATGAATTAGATCTGAAGTGGTGGATTTTATTGTTTTTAATTTTGTTTTTTCTTTTTAATTTCATTAAAATTGATTAATAAATTTTTTTTATATTTAGAAGCTGACATGGCATTTTTTAAATGCTAATTAATTTTTTTATTATTTTTTAATTGGCTACGTCAGCATTTAATGTGCCAGCAATGCCCTCAATTTGCCACCTAAGCAATTTCTGTTAGTGGGTTAACGGAAAGGACCAAAATGAAACGCGTTAATTGATCTAGGGACTAAATGTGGTAAAATTAAAATGTAGGGACTAAAATGAAAAAAAGTCAAAATGTAGGAACTAAAAGTGCATTTAGGCAAAAAAGATAATACAATAACGAACAAATTGCTTTTATCTTAATTCTTAAGGTCCTTAAATATCGAGATTTGATCAGTATTACGGCTCATTGCTTGGTTATAGACTGATTCTGTTTTGAACAAGATAATTAATGTCTTAGTCAGATCCAAAAGAGCAGCCTCTGCTGAGCCTTTAGCTTTACATTGTAAATGCCTAAATTCCATTAACAAATATGCTCCTTTACTTTGAAGGATCGACTATCCTCTAGGACCTCTAGTGACGTAGAGTTCAAGATCAATTAATAAACAACAAAGCATATGAAATTTCTCACAATGCTTCATATAAATTCTGCTTCATCAAGCCAGTGGTACTCAATTCCATTATCGAAAGAGAGCAAAATTTAAAAGAGAAATCTCCCAAAAGCAAAAATAAGAGAAAACAATTCGTCAAGGAATACATATCCCCTGAAGTGGTAATGCAATACCCACAATTATAGGTAAACGTCAACCACTTTCACCGTAAAGCCTATGTTTTCCTTGGCTTGGAGGTTGAAAATATGGGACCAATGTCATTTAAACCGTTGGTGCTGACAACACAGGTTAGGCGATATGTGTTCCAATAAAATTAGCAAGCCTCAGAAATTAAAAAAACCAAAATGAAAGGAAAAGGCTAACTACAAGACGCTTGAATAAGCAGATTCAGACTTGAACCTACGATCAATAGATGGCAGACACATGAAAAACCAAAGGAAAAATTCCGACGAAGAGCCGCAAAATCACCAAAAATCATTGCATGAACACTCCCCGTCCTTGAAATGGTGATATCTATTGGCATCTCTGACAACAATTTCCCTCTTCATAATGGTGCTTATGAATTTTAAAACTGTGTGACAGTCTCCACAAACACGAAGATTCTTCACTACCCGAATAACTGTCCCCGGGACAGCCTTAAGCAACCCGTAGGCCACAGCCAACCTCTCACTATGCCAAAATAGTTGTCTTTCCTTCTCTTGCCACTCCATGTCATGTAAAACAGAACTAATATCTGGAACACAACCCCTTCTCCTCATCTCTGCGTCCAACTTCTTAAGCAAACCATAAATCACATCCTTCATAGAATGAGCGGTCTCCCCAGCATAAAACACTATGCTTTCCTTTCCCAATTCAATACAACTATAGCCTGGTTGCTTTTTAACTTCCATGAATGCCATCAACTTTCTCACCTTTGAAACCTTTTCCCACAATTCAGCTCTAGCATAAATATTAGACAACAGTATATATGTAGATGGATCTTCAGGTTCTAAACTTAATAGATGATCAGCAACCCTAATTCCCATTTCAATATTATTATGGTGCTTGCAGGCACTTAGTAAAGCTGCCCATGTAGGTTCATCAGGCTTAAATGGCATTGCATTAATGAGATTCTCAGCCTCATCTAGCTGTCCTGACCGACTAAGAAGATCCAAGAAGCATGTGTAGTGCTGCAGAGAAGGATTAATCCCATAATCCTCTTTCATAGATTTGAATAGATAACGGCCTTTACTTACTAAGCCAACATGGCTACAAGCATAAATCAATCCAACAAAGGTCACTTCATTTGGCTTTACTCCAGCATAAATCATCTCATCATAAATAGCCAATGCCTCCTTTGCTTGCCCATGCTGAGCTGTCCCAACGATTATAGAAGTCCAAGAAACTACATCTCTTCGTTGCATCCTACCAAAAATTTCCTTTGCAGCCAGAATATCACTACATTTGGCATACATATCTACAAGGGCATTACTTATAAAGATGCAAGACTCATAACCAAGAGTGATAACTAGGCCATGAATCTGCTTCCCAAGTTCCAGCACTGCTAGATTAGCACTTGCACCAACAATGCTTGAAAGAACTAATGGATCAACTATGTTGACTCCTTCTCTTCGCATTTCAATAAATAAATAAAACGCATCAACCCCATTCCCACTCTGTACCAACCCTGAAATAAAGGCTGTCCAAGCAAATAAATTCCTGACTGGTACCCTCTGAAACAAGTCACTAGCCTCCAATTTCCTCCCATGTCGAGCATACCCGGATATCATAGCAGTCCAAGAAACTGAATTTTTCAAAGAAATTGAATCATAAACCCCACGTGCGTTATCAAGTAATCCACACTTGGCATACATATCAACTAAGGATGACTTAACAACATTGTCGTCACGAAATGGGGACAACACAAAGTGGGCATGCACTTGCTTGCCTTTCCTAATAGCACCCAAGGCAGTACATGCCTTAACGAGGCTAGCAAGCACAAAATGGTCAGGTACTAACTCATCATCCTTGAGCATGGAGGGGAACATGGAAAGAGTTAGGTGGGGGAGGTTGGCCTGGTTGTGGGCAGTGAGAATGGAGGCCCATGAGACATGGTCTCTGTAGGGCATTTCGTCGAACAAGTGAAGGGCATCTTGAATGAGACCACATTTGCCGTACCCGTCTATGAGGGTGTTGGGCAAAGGACCACAGTGCTCTAGGCCAGCTTTGATAACTTGGGCATGAAGGTTTTTGGCAGTAAGTGGGGAATGGCGCCTCACACAAAGTTGGAGTTGATGGAGATAGTGAGAGATAAGCATTCATCACCGTCTTGTAAATCTATCAGGTAAGGATTTTTGTTTTTGAGACCAACGTTAGTTAACCAAAGTGGGCGGAGTCTCTGTTATATAATACTAGCGCCAGTGAAGTGACCAATGTTCTTAATACCGTTTCAGTTTCTTCGTTAGAACCGAATATTTCGGTATGGATCTATTTCAGTCTAACATTTCGATAAGTTTTGGGATTATCGTTATTTTATATATATATATATATATATATATATGTTATTAATCAAAATCCATATAAAGTGTGAGTTTGGATTGCGTTCCAAACTCATAACGTCTGCGTTTGCGTTCAACAGCTGGATTCTGTGCATTGTTCATGGACCCAGCTGTACGGAAAAACACAAATTATTTATCATTTATTCATGAGACCCACAGACACTATTTATCATTTAAAATTTATTTGCTACAGTATTTTCAGCAATAAGTTTTTAATTTTTAGCAATAATCGGTATCCAAACATACCCAAATTATGAAAAGGCTTCGAATTATAAGTCTATATTTCAATTAAAACATGATTAAATTTTTATTTTGAATTTACCTTTCTGCTCTAAAATTTTACCAAACCAGATGTTATCTAAGGTGTAGTAAGTCTCCACTCACTAACAAATAACTAATCTAAATCCATACCTGCTAGTTTTTGTTGTTGTTGTTGTTGTTGTAAGTGATTTAACTTTATTTTATATTTTGTAGAATAATATGACTGGTAGATTTATTTATAATTCAAAATTTGTTTTTGAGTGTTTTTTTTTTTCCTTTTATAAAAAAGGATAAAAAAAATAAGTTAGAGAAAATATTAATTTTTTTTTTGTTTGCACGCGACAAAACCCATTAAAGATTGAATAAGCGCCATATGAACAAGAAGTTAGTTGTTTGTTTTATTTTGATATGTTTAACCTTTTTACTAAACTTTTAATATTTTAATAAATTTATTCAATACCTATATGTGTGTATGTATGTTTATTCGTTTGCAAGCATAAATATGTATGTGATTTTTTAATTGAGGAGGTTCTTCCAAAAAAAATTTGAGGAGGCAGGTTGCTTTGAGCAATGTAAATCTATTGAAAGGAGTTGGTTAGATCCTTTTTTGGCCGATTCTTCTTCCATAGTCCAATCTGCATCTTATTAGATATTCATTGGGTCCTTGTCTTTTCATCTGATTGGCTGTTCTTGACTGATTGAGAGTGTAGGAATGCTTGAATTTCCGAAGAACTAATTCTATCCTATCTTCTGTTATGATGTTAATTTTTCTTCTAGAATTGGGCACTTAATGTCCTCTATTTTCAGTTGTAGCCAGTTTGTAAAATGAATGTGTTGAGGTGATAGCTGGGCATTACTTTGACAAGGTTGTTCTTAATATTGTTGAAAATAATAATGAAGAAGAATTTTAGTTGCATACTTGCTTATAGTCTTGATATTCTGCTTATACCACTTGACATATGTCGTTTTATTATTGTTTCAGTTCAACTCTACTTGACCAAGTATTAATCCCAACTTTTCATGGTTAACTATATATATCTTTTCCTATCATTATATCGTATTGAAGGTTATACTCTCTTGAGTTAAATCACTCTCTCATTTGTGCAAGGATTCTCATTCATGCGTTGTGACTAGTTTTATGCTAGTTATCAATTTACTACACCCGCCACTTTTCTTTGGGCTTTGTACCATTTATATATAAAGATTAGGACACTAAGACTGAGTTCCATTTGACTCTGAACGTATTTTCTTGTTATCTTTCTGTTTGAACAAGCGGCTTGTGTTTCTCTTTAATTAGGGTCACAGGTTTAATTGTTGTTCAGGTTTTAGTACAAATTCTTTTAGTTAAATTTTTCTTCTTTTTTCCATAATAGATAATGATTCTTGGTCAATGTTTTGATTACAAATATGTCATCTTGGTTCATCAATTGTCATCCCAATTCTGGATTGCCTTCTATGCTTCAACGTAAGAGCATCCACAGCAGTGGAGCTAAAAATTTAGCTTTTTAGCTCCACCAAAAATTACTTTATCTATTTTACCTATACACATGCTGCAGCAGTGGATTTATTTTAGCTTTCAACACAATAAAATAATATAAACATCACAATAAAATAATATAACTACTACAATAAAATAATATATCTCAATACCAAAAAAAATATCTACAGTACCCACAACCCATAATAAAAAATAAAAAAAACCAACAACAACAAAACCACCACTACGAACCCAGCAAAACAACAAGACCCACCACCATTCACACGGCAAACCACTGAGAACCAGCCAAAAAGCCTATACCAAACCCACCGAACCACCACCACCACAGCATCGCCAAACATCACAACAAACCATCAAACCCAAAAAATCAACCAAAACCTGCCAATCCAAACTACAATCAACCACCGCCGAGTATCACAAGAAACCACCACACGCAGAAAATCAACCAAAACCCGCCACTGGCACCACCATCATAGCTTCAGAATTCAATCTTGATGTAAATCTGTTAATCCCACCCACCAAACCTCAATCCAAATCCAAGAGAGATCAGAAGCGGAGGAGAAGCAGAACCCATCCCCACCACCATGAACCTGCAAAGCAAAACCCATCAAACCCATGCCCACCCAAGGCCGATCAAACCCACGCCCATCAACCCATTAAACCCACCCACCATCGGCACCACCATCACCAAAACACTCCTTCACAACAAACCCACCCACCACAGAAATCACCACAATCGACACCTCCACCGCCACCACGACCCATTAAACCCACCCACCATTGGCACCACCACACTCTCAACCCTGATACCAACGCACACCGGAGCACAACCACGACCCAGCGGCGGAGTGGAGGTGAGGGAAGCCACTTCGATCCACGAGGCCGGAGGCGATCGGCGGCGTGGGTTTGAGGCGGATGGCGGCGTGGGTCTGAGGCGATCGGCGCCGGGCAGGGGCTTGGGTCGGCGGCAAGTGGAGGAAGGAGGAGAAAGAAAAAATAAATAAAATATTCTAATCACAGTGTGAACACAAAATAAAATAATATTTTTTTTTTACCTTTGAGCTACAGTGCACATCTATCTTTAGATGTGCACTGTAGCTGAGAAGCAAAAAATTTTGCTTATAGCTCCACTGCTGTGTTCTTTTTTTGTGATAAGTGGTGCTAAAAAATAGCAATATAGCTATTTAGCACCACTGCTGTGAATGCTCTAAGATAGCTATTTCTATCAAGGATCATTCACTTTTTCATGTTTTCCAGATATCTCTAACTTCATTGCACCAACTTAAAGTGATGGTTATACACAGATTTTTATATTAGAATGCTATCTTCATTTTTTTTTTCTTTAAAAAGTTTTATTTGGTGGATACCGTGTTTTTTATATTGCAATCACTCACCACCCATCTCTTTAATAAAGATTTTCCTTATGCTTCTTCGGCTAGAATAGCATAAACAAAATAATTGATGGGAGTGTCACTACAATGTCTACTATAAATGGTTGCCACAATGCCACATAACAATCTCTTTTACGAAATTTGTTAAAAATACAAATATAGCCTCTATGAAGAGTAGCAGAATAGATGGACACATTGCTTCAATTTACAGTGTATGACCCTTCAAATTCTTAATAAAATAGGTCGAATTAACTCTATAAATATCTAGTCTAAACCTAATCCATTGTGTATATAAGCATAGCCTGCCTAAACAGGTCGAATTAACTCTGTATATATCTAATCTCTCATTGGAATATTGGATAAGTTCGGGTAAGAGACTTTACAAAAATTGTTGTACGATTTAAGCCTCACATGAAGTAGTTGTTATCTAAGAAATTGTTGTCAAAGATCTGTTTTGTAAAATAAACTATATTTATCATTTGTGTAATTTTACGTGGGATTCAATTTACTGTTTTTTGATAATTACTAATTTACTACCACATTAAAAATGTTATGTATAGTTTTTATTTTAATTTAAAGGTAGTTGCAAAATCTTAAATTTAAGTTCTTTTTAACTTTTGTTATAAATGTATAGTAAGTGACTGAATTTTAGGATTAAAAATAAGTTGATAACTATCATAAATAAATCATAATTATCTTTAAAAAAAGTTAATAACTAATTAAGGAAAGAGGTGTAAAAAAAAATTTGGATACATGAATCATATTAAATGATTCTATACTTCACCGAAAAAAAAAAAAAAAGCACGTGTTCAATGATTGTTCTATTTTTTTTATTTTTTATTTTAAAGATTAATGGTTTTCATTCATCATTATTTGAAGCTGCTACATTTTTCAATCACAAATATACTTACAAGTGTAATGAAATTTAGCTTTTTTGGTGAAGTATAGAAAATGGAAGAGTCTCTTAACTTTTAACTTTAAAAGGTGCTATGTCCACAACATTTTTACAACATTTTCACAACAAATTATAGATGATTAGTTGTTATTGGTTCAAATTTGAACCTAACACTAAAATTACTTTTTTACTCCAATAATAATAACTAATAACAATCTGCCACTTATGATTTGTTATAAAAATGTTGTGAAAACATTGTGACCATATCATTTCTCTTTCATTTTTATATAAAATTTTTAAAAATCTTTTTTCCCGCTTTTCTTACTTTTTGAATTTCTTTAAAGTACAAGTATACTCAGCGGCAAAAAGGTACAAGCATACTCAGCAGCAAAATGATTTTAGAAAAAAACTAGTATAAAAGTAACACTTCAGTCAGAAAGTACACATTCAAAAGACACAGAATTTGCTTTTATATTCCTTCCTTCTCTTTCCCTGCTTCAAAAATGGCGGACAGAAAGGGCACAGGAAGACACCATTGAGCCTCAACGATCGCCATTACCGTCTTCTCCAAGGCCTCTCCGCTCCTCCAAGCACTCTTTCGATACTCACTCCTTCATATCTCTCTCTCTCTCTCACTCTAAGAAATTATTCAAAATTTACCCTGATTATTGAATGTTGTGTCTCTCGCAGACGATGATGGTATTCCCCAATCCTCAGGGATCACCGATTTCGATTCTCCTCCACTCGGTAGTCGGTACTCCTCTCTTTTTCTCTCCTCACATTTTCCCCATAAATATTCTTGTACGCCATGTGTATGTATAAATTTCTGTATGAATGAAAGTGTTTTTGTTGTTATATTATGTGGTTGATAATGATAGTGCTGATAAAAAAGTTTATACACTTTTCTATTTCAATTTCATTATATGATTCTCACTTACGGAAAAATTAGGGGATTTTGTGAAACTATATGGTTGGGTTTATCGACCGCATTGTCGGTTTAATGAAAATCGGCATTACTGTCGATTAACCCAACTATATAGGATAGAATGGTGGAGAAGAATAAATATGTGGTCAATCTCGATTGGTTGGTTAAAGATCTATAGTTGGTTTAAGATTCATTGGTTTTTTGTGTGCAGAAGTTAATACCTATTTTGAATTTTAATTAGAGATTATATGTGTTAATATATTTGCTACATAAATAGTTTATGCCACAGACTAGATTAATGGATTGTTTGGAATATTTTTTCTCTGCATTGAATTTGTTTCTTGATAATATATTTTTAGCAGAGGCTTTTTTTTATTAGCAGGAGTAGATGCTTGTACGAGATTTTCCCGTGTAAAGAGACTGTTTAGATACTTATAGAATCTGCTGGTGAGATTAGTTTAATATCTCGTATCTCGTCACAAATGAAATGAACATTTACTGTTAAGAAAAAAGTTTACAAGTTTGATAAATTTAGATAATGAAGAAAAAAAAAAAAAAAAAAAACAAAAGTGGATGAAGACTATATAAAGGAAGTTATCTATTTGGATTTCATCTAGTGGAATGTGCTTAGATTTTCTGGCATATAGTTACTTTTCTCTTTTAGTGGTACTTTTAGATAAAGCATTACTTTGTTTTTGCTTCTGTGCTTTTAAAGTGTGAAATGTTAAACTGTTAGCAGATCCCATTTTTCATTTGTTTCAGCAGTTCATTCGGTGAAAATATTTTCTTTGAGGTTGAATTACAGTCACCAAAGAAATCCTGCAAAGTAACTTTTCTGCTCTAAATGTGAGTTGAATTTTTTTTTTCCTTACTAACAACTCTTAGCAGTTCCCTAATGTTTAATTCCAGGCTCCTCTATAAGGTGTTCATTTTTTATATTTGACGCTACACAATTGAAGTTTTTGTCTCATTTAATGACAGGCACCAAAGAAATCCTGCAAAGTGGAGTTGGCAAACTGGATTATACTTGTGTTGACTTCGTTTTTTCAACTTTATTTGTGAATGCAATTGTGCTGTAAATTTTCTGAACTTTTTTTAATTTTATTTTTCTAATCAACTTTGCAACTTGGTAAACTTAAGACAATTGATTTTTTAAAGTGAAATAACCTTTATTGATTCAATTACATGATAAGGTGAAGATCTCTTGTATCTGGACCAATTAATTACTGTTTTGTTTTTCTCTATATTATGTTGCATCAGTTTTAAGTACTTTGTTTTTCTAAGTATTGGTATATGACCAATACTTAGAAAGGGAGAAAGAATTTGTTATTTTCTTGCTTTGGTAAGTGTATTTAAAAGTTTTAATTCCAAGCTCTTGATGGACTGCAGGACATCTCTTGCTCTTGTCGTATGTTCTTGCATACATGCTATTGTTGTCTACATGATACATTCCTGCGGTTGGTTGTTATGTGGTGTTTCTTCAGCATCGCATTAAAATTCATATTTTCTGGTATCAGGTTTTAAAGTCTGACTTCACTTAAGTATTTAAAGTGTTGAAAATTTACTAGAGATGGAGTGGTTTAGGATTTTTGGTTTTAATTTATATTCATATGATAGCCAAATTGGAGCAACATGTAATTGTAGGTAAGTAATCTTTATAAAGCAACAATTACCTTCTTTTTCTATGAGATTCAAATTGTTCTTTTACTGTTTTCACCTTGTACTCCCCCCCATGTGTGGGCCCAAAGTCTTGAGGTCCAACATGTGGGATTTTGAAAATTTTAAAATGGGAGGTTGAGTGGAGATAGAATTTGAATTTAGGACCATTTTCTTTGATACTAAGATGATGTACTGATTTTCCTGACAACCTCATCTAAGCCCTAACCATTATCCTGACATCCTTATTAAAGCTTTCCTCTGCTGATGAACAGAACCAGAAAGAGATGAATCGACGTCAGGACATCTTAAAAAAATTGAGTTCCAAAGTCAACCAGATGGCTGCTACTCTTAACATGTCCAGCTTCAACAATAGAGATAGCTTGCTTGGGCCTAATATAAAGCTGTGTGACATCATGAACAGAACAAATGGCTTGAACAACCATGGACTTGTTGGCTTTCGGTGGCAAATTATGAAAGGTATGTGATTCTTACTTTGATGCGTGTTACTTCTTATGCTACTTGGATTAGAGTATATACATTTGTAATCTGAGTTACATACTATCATTCAAAGCAGAACATAATGAAGATCTTGAAAAATTGGATTGGCAGTCAGTGAGAAACTTAACCTACATACTAGGCTTCTGGTTGGGTACTGATGTGGTCTCCATTTGTTTTTCTTTTTCCTGATGTTCCCATCCTATTTGTGCTTATGACTTCTGCAGCCTCATAACTTTATGTTTTTCCATCTTTTGCAATAAGCAGGATAACTTGGACCAGCATGTGGACTCAATGGATTCCCACCTATAGGTTACACCATTGCTATTTTTGCACTCTTATCAACCTTGAATCCCTGTGCATGGTAGCGTTCACTTTGTTTTGCGCCAAAGCATCCAAATTTTTAACACTTTGACCTCCAGAACTTGAGTGTAGGGGATAACCATGTTAAAAACCATCTATTTTTTTCATATTAAAATAATTTGAGAAAATTGGTTCTGTAGACTTCTTAAACTAAATAATTTAACATGAATTTGAAGTTCTAGGAATGGTAGATCTCTTCGTTTGTCAAGACTCATTGACCTTTGTCTTGGATACTAATATTAGAAATTGTATAAAGCATGAATAAATTTTTATTTTGAATTTACCTCTCTTGCTCTAAAATTTTACCAAACCGGATGTTATCTATGGTGTGAGTCTCCACTCACTAACAAATAACTAATCTAAATCCATACTTAGTAGTTAGTTATTTTTTTTTGTAGGTAGTTAACTTTATTTTATATTTTGTAGAATTATATGACTAGTAGGTTTATGTATAATTCAAATTTTGTTTTTTAGTGTTTTTTTTTTTCCTTTAATAAAAAAGGATACAAGAAAAAAGTTAGGGAAAATATTTAAACTTTTTTTTGTTTGCACGCAACAAAACCCATTAAAGATAGAATAAGCGTCATGAACAAAAGTTCGCAGTTTATTTTATTTTGATATGTTTAACTTTTACTATTAATATTTT
Source organism: Notholithocarpus densiflorus (assembly GCA_030021035.2). Lineage (NCBI taxonomy): Eukaryota > Viridiplantae > Streptophyta > Magnoliopsida > Fagales > Fagaceae > Notholithocarpus > Notholithocarpus densiflorus. Next base: position 2,910,134 of record JARYZH020000027.1, on the reverse strand, counting down.
AATAAATTTCTTCAATACCTGTATGTGTGTATGTTTGTGTATTTGTTTGCAAGCATAGATGTGTATGTGATCTTTTAATTGAAGAAGCAGGTAGCTTTGAGCAATGTAAATCTATTGAAAGGAGTTGGCTGTTCTTGACTGATTGAGAGTGTAGGAATGCTTGAATTTCCAAAGAACTAATTCTGTCCTATGTTCTGTTTTGTGATAATTTTTCTTCTAGAATTGGGCTCCTAATGTCCTCTATTTTCAGTTGCGGCCAATTTGTAATATGAATATGTTGAGGTGATAGCTGGGTTTACTTTGACAAGGTTGTTCTTAATATTACTGAAAATAATAATTAAGATGTAATTTCGTTGCTTGCTTATAGTCTTGATATTCTGCTTATACCACTTGACATATGTCATTTTTATTATAGTTTCAGTTCAACTCAACTTGACTAAGTCTTAATCCCAACTATTCATGGTTGACTGTATATATCTTTTCCTATCATTATATTGTATTGAAGGTTATACTCTCTTGAGTTAAATCACTCTCTTATTTGGGCAAGGATTCTCATTCATGCATTGTGACTAGTTTATGCTAGCTATAAATTTACTGCACCCACCACTTTTCTTTGGTCTTGGTACCAGCTGTGTAGAAAGATTCGGACACTAAGAATATCACACAGGTAGAGTTCCATTTGACTCTGAATGTATCTTCTTGTTATCTTTCTGTTTGAACGAGCAGCTTTTGTTTCTCTTTAATTAGGGTCACGGGTTTAATTGCTGATCAGGTTTTAGTAAAAATTCTTTTAGTTATTTTTCTTTTTCTTTTTTCCTTCATAGATAATGATTCTTGGTCAATGTTTTGATTACAAATATGTCATCTTGTTTCATCAATTGTCAGCCCAATTCTGGATTGCCTTCTATGCTTCAATGTAAGATAGCTCTTTCTTTCAAGGATCAGTCAGTTTTTCAGGTTTTCCAGATATCTCCACCAGCTTAAAAGTGATGGTAATACACTGATTTTTATATTTGTCTATGTATTTTTTTTCTAAAAATTTTTATTTGATTGTAGGATCAATTTATTTTTTGTTGATCACCCACCCCTTCCCCCCCTCTCAAAAAAAAAAAAAAAAAAAAAAAAAGTTGGAAGCAAGTTGCAGGAACTGTCTCTTTCACTATCCTTGAATTTTTATCAACACTTCAAATATTTTTTGATTATTATGCAATCACTCAAAGCCATTTTTTGAAAGAGGTTCGTATTTTTTATATCCCTTTTGTAAGATAATCTTTTTCTTAATAATTTTTTTAAAGGTGTCCTGGAGAGATATGTTCTTTATGCTATTTCCTGTTGCTGTATCTAAATTTACTTTCATTATAGTACTTTTGTTGATATGTAATTAAACTTTTGTTGTTGTCAATTCGTTGGGACTAATTTTTTGACATTTTAAATCCCATTTACTATCACATAGTGGTATGCCTAAATGAGGTGTTCTAAGATGATTCATGTGGGGGGGGGGGGGGGGGATATGTCAATGAACATTTAATTGTTACATTTTGACCCCTAAAATATGGATTAAAATGGAATTATCTGGGTTCTACTAAATTACCGAATTTTGCATTTTTGGGACTGAGTTTCAATTATTTCTTGTTGCTCTTTCCAGCTCTGCAATTATTTCTTGTTGCTCTTTCCATAATGTCATTTTTTCACTATGCTCCAACAGCTTGAAAGAATGCTATTGTAAAACCATCCAGATCTGAATGCCATAGGTGAACACCTCTCGTTTCTAATTGTGTATACTTCTATTCAAGCTTTTCTCATGTTGCTAACAATCTGTCCAAGTGTCCTCTTTTTTCTGTACTCGCTAATGCTTTTATTCACTATCTGCCATATAGTATGATGAAGAATTTCTGCCCTTGTTATTTTGTCATTTTAACCCCTTATTAAGTAAGACTTTCCATAGGAATTCCATACAAGTTTTATCAGCATAACATTTGCAATTTTTGGGCTGGTTTTTTGGAGTCAAATTTTAAAAAATAGTTTCCCTCCAGCTCTCCTCCATCTATGTTATTGTGTTTTAATTTGCCCTTATTTTTTTATTATAAGATATACTTTAAAAGCTTTATAAATATTTTATCATAAGCACACATTTATTATTTTATGTAGTGTAACCTAAAGTCGGTTCTTGTCTTCTTAATTCTTGTGTAGTGAAGTGATCAAATTGACATTTTTTTTTATAAAATTAATGATTAATTTGTTTTGTTTTGTTGTGGGACCATATCTGAATATTTATATTTTTTTGTCAAAATAATTTAGTTATGATTTAATCTTTTGTTAGTTTTGGGATCAAACTTAACTTATTTAAATTTCAACGTTATTTTTTGTGGTATTATAAGTTATAGTCTTTATATTATATATGTTACTACGATCTTTCATACTGGTTTCAAAAGTGTGCAATGTTAAAATGTTAGCAGATCCCTTTTTTCATTTGTTTTAGCAGTTCATTTGGTGAAAATTCTTTCTTTGAGGTTGAATTATAGTCACCAAAGAAATCCTGCAAAGTAACATTTTTGTGCAAAATGTGAGTTGATTTTTTTTTTCCTTACTAACAACTCTTAGCAGTTCCCTAATGTTTAATTCCAGGCTCTTCTATAAGTTGATCATTTTTTATAAATGACGCTACACGATTGAAGTTTTTGTCACATTTAGTAATATGTTGGGTGAGATGTTGCTATTTTTTATTCTTTTCTTTCATGTATCCCAGGCTATGGTAAGTTTTTACTTAGCGAAATGATTATGGGCAGCAATGCTGGTGGACATCATTATGCATGTCTTCTGTATTGTCTCCCCTTGCGGAAGATGAGTTGTAACTGAGCATGTGCTAGTTCTTGCTTGATTGGGATGTAAATAGGAAAAGCAAGTGAATAAAAAATATTTAATATTTGTCATTCCTAGTCATTGTATCTCCTGCCTATCTACAAGGCAGATCATATATTGAGCACTTTTAATCAAACTGGTTAATAAGAAAGGAAACGCCAGAGAATTCAAACTTATATATATAAAAGGAGCTGTGGAATTCAATGAAAAAATTGACCACAATGTTTTTAATCATACTATTGGCTTGTCACAATTTTTGAATCATTTTAATTTTGTTGACGCATGAAAAGTTGGCTTTTTGACAGAAGTGCATTTCCGACTTTTCCATCTTCTGTCACATGGTTCATTTGGAAGAAAAGGAATTACCGGACATTCAAAGGCATTGAACAACCTGTGGTGGTAATGAAGTTGATTTTTCTGCGCACTTTGTGCGATTGGATGGCTGCTACGTGTTGTCATTCGTTATTTAGTTTGTTGGATCTTCTTGATTGTTGTACTTTTAAATAACTTAGATGCACTTCCTGAAACTGGTTAGTATTAAAATTATATAGTTTAGCTTTCATTAAATGTGATGATTTAAAACCATCAATTAAGCTTGAAAGGGAGGGAATGGGAAGGGAAGTAGGGGAAGTGGGATGTAGGCTTTTTGCTTGTGAGGAGATTCTTGTTGATTTCATTAGAGAAGTCATTCTTACTGTATGCTTGCAAACAAACCATTCCAACAATAACCCTGATGTTTTGATTGTTGATTCTTTTTGGATATGTTTTGTTTCCCTGCTATTTATTTGGTGGAAATTTCTTACTTAAGAATAAATTCATTAGTTATTTTCCTTTTTGTAGCTAATGGAAAAAAATGTGATGAATTTACTTAAAGCTTCATAAACATAAGTCAAGACTATTGAGCCAATGATCTTTTCCCAAAAATATATTTCTGGAATTTTTATCCAGCTAAGCAATAGGGGCCTTGGGAAAGCTCACCCATAAAAATTTAAAGAAAAATTATTTGTTTTCTGTAACCCCCAATTCTTATCATGTTGTATTTGGCAGAACTTTCAGCTCGTGTTTGGCATTTGATAAATGTGACAGACAGTGGGTGGGTTACACAGTCAGGTATGTCATTAAACCAAGTTGACTTTTTTTTTTATTTTAGTGTTCATATATTTTCAGTACAACTTGAAAATGCAGTATTTATGGTGTGAAATTGTCACATTTTATATCCATTTTTTTCCCTTCTTATACATGTTTTTATAAAGATTAACATGACATCTTTGTATTAGGAGCTTAGGAGTTGCAAGTTTATATTAAATAGTTATCTCATATATGGTAGCCATTTGACTAAAAAGATTTGAGGTTTGATTAGCATTGTAAAATACCTGTAATGTTACTTCTGTTTTCCTTTTTGGAGTAGTTAGGACCAAACTTTTACAATAATGTACTACCAGGTCATATATAAACTTCTTGGTTATAGACTAACTAGATCTGGATTTGGACTTGACATTTGGCGATTATATAATTGTTTTTCTACTTAGACCATAGCCCGAGTTATCTGGTTGCTACTTGTTATTAGTAATATAAAAGGGAGGGACAAATTAGAAAACATTACATAAATGGTATGTGTTGTTTTGAGTTCGAAAGTCAACCAGATGGCTGCTACTCTTAACATGTCCAGCTTCAACAATAGAGATAGCTTGCTTGGGCCTAATATAAAGCAGGGTGACATCATGAACAGAACAAATTGCTTGAACAACCATGGTCTTGTTGGCTTTCAGTGGCAAATTATGAAAGGTATGTGATTCTTACTTGGATGCATTTTACTTTTTATGCTACGTGGATTAGAGTATTTACATTTGTAATTTGAGCTACATACTATCATTCAAAGCAGAACAAGATGAAGATCTTGAAAAATTGGAGACAGTAACAAGTACAAAGCACATTTCATTGGCAGTCAATGAGAAACTTAGCCTACATACTAGGCTTTTGGTTTGGTCTTTTACTGATTTGGTCTCCATTGTTTTTTCTTTTTCCTGATGTTCAGTTGCTCACCATCCTATTTGTGCTTATGACTTCTGCAGCCTCATAACTTTATGTTTTTGCATCTTTTGCAATATGCAGGATAACTTGGACCAGCATGTGGACTCAACGGATTCCCACCTACAGGTTACACCATTAATATTGTTTTACTTTTATCAACCCTGAATCCCTGTGCATGGCAGCGTTCACTTCGTTTTGCGCCAAAGCATCCAACTTTTTAATACTGACCTTCAAAAATTGAGCGTTGGGCATAACCCTGTTGAAAAACGAACATCAATTTTTTTGGTATTAAAATAATTTGAGAAAATAGGTTCTGTAGACTTCTTAAGCTAAATAACTGAACATGAATTTGAAGTTCCAGGAATGGTAGATCTCTTCGTTTGTCACGACTCATTGACCTTTGTCTTGGATACTAATATTAGGAATTGTATAAAACATGAATAAATTTTTATTTTGAATTTACCTCTCTTGCTCTAAAATTTTGCCAAACCAGATGTTATCTATGGTGTGAGTCTCCACTCGCTAACAAATAACTAATCTAAACCCATACTTAGTAGTTAATTATTATTGTTATTATTTTTTTTTTGTAAGTGATTTAACTTTATTTTATATTTTGTAGAATTATATGACTAGTAGATTTATGTATAATTCATTTGAGTGTTTTTTTTTTCCTTTTATAAAAAAGGATACAAAAAAAAAGTTAGAGAGAGTATTAAATTTTTTTTTTTGGTTTACACGCGACAAAACCCATTAAAGATTGAATAAGCGTCATATGAACAAGAAGTTAGCAGTTTATTTTATTTTGATATGTTTAACCTTTTTACTAAACTTTTAATATTTTAATATATTTATTCAATACCTTTATGTGTGTATGTATGTGTATTCGTTTGCAAGCATAGATATGTATGTGATATTTTAATTGAGGAAGCAGGTTGCTTTGAGCAATGTAAATCTATTGAAAGGAGTTGGTCAGATCCTCCTTTGGCCGATTCTTCGTCCATAATCCAATCTGCATCTTATCTGATATTCATTGGGTCCTTGTCTTTCCATCTGGTTGGCTGTTCTTGACTGATTGAGAGTGTAGGAATGCTTGAATTTCCAAAGAACTAATTCTTTCCTATCTTCTGTTATGTGATAATTTTTCTTCTAGAATTGGGCACTTAATATCCTCTATTTTCAGTTGTAGCCAGTTTGTAAAATGAATGTGTTGAGGTGATGGCTGGGCTTTACTTTGACAATGTTGTTCTTAATATTACTGAAAATAATAATGAAGATGAATTTTGGTTGCTTACTTGCTTATAGTCTTGATATTCCGCTTATACCACTTGATAGAAGTCATTTTATTACAGTTTCAGTTCAACTCAACTTGACCAAGTATTAATCCGAACTATTCATGGTTGACTATATATATCTTTTCCTATCATTATATTGAATTGAAGGTTATACTCTTTTGAGTTAAATCACTCTCTCATTTGTGCAAGGATTCTCATTCATGCATTGTTACTAGTTTTATGCGAGCCATCAATTTACTGCACCAACCAATTTTCTTTGGGCTTGGTACTAGCTGTGTATAATGATTAGTACACTAAGAATAATACACAGGCAGAGTTCCATTTGACTCTGAACGCATTTTCTTGTTTTCCTTCTGTTTGAATGAGCAGCTTGTGTTTCTCTTTAATTAGGGTCACGGGTTTAATTGATGATCAGGTTTTAGTATAAATTATTTTAGTTATAAAATTTTCTTCTTTTTTCCGTAATAGATAATGATTCTTGGTCAATGTTTTGATTACAAATATGTCATCTTGGTTCATCAATTGTCAGCCCAATTCTGGTTTGCCTTTTAAGCTTCAACGTAAGATAGCTATTTCTATCAAGGATCAGTCACTTTTTCAGGTTTTCCAGATATCTCTAACTACATTGCACCAACTTAAAGTGATGGTAATTCACTGATTTTTATATTAGAATGTTATCTTTGTATTTTTTTTTCTTTAAAAAGTTTTATTTGATTGAATATCAAATTTTTGTTGTTGTTGATCACTCCACACACCCCCCCCCCCCCCACCACAAATCTAAAAAAAAGAAAAAGTTGGAAGCAAGTTGCAGGTGCTGTCTCTTACACTATCCTTGAATTTTTATCATTTGATTTTATGGGACATTGTTTGATGAAAGTTCAGTTGAGATTAGTACTGGTGCATTTAACTGTTTTTGAGGCAAATGATCATGATATAACTCATTAGCCTTTGATTGTTTTTCTATTTTGGTACTTTTTAGTTAAAACTATTGTTGCCTTGTGGAGTACATGTTCCAATTTCTTATGGGCCAGTTATTCAGGATCCCTCAACACTTCAAATATTTTTTTGATTATTATGTAATCACTCAAAGGCATTTTTCGAAGAGGTTTGTATTCTTTATATCCCTTTTGTAGGATAACCTTTTTCTTAATAATTATTTTAAAGGTGTCCTGGAGAGATAAGTTCTTTATGCTGCTGTTGCTGTAATTTACTTTCATTATAATACTTTTGTTGATATGTAATTAAACTTTTGTTGTTAATAATTCATTGGGACTAATCTTTTAGACATTTAAATCCCATTTACTATTACATAGTGGTATGCTTGAATGAGGTGTTTAGAGATGATTCATGTGTTGGGGGGTGGGGGGGAAGGGGGGGATATGTCAATGAACATTTTATTGTTACATTTTGACCCCTAAAATGTGTAGTAGAATGAAATTATCTGGGTTCTACTAAATTACCAAATTATGCATTTTTGGGACAGAGTTCCAATTATTCTCCTGTGCTTCCAGTTCTGGAATTATTTATTGTTGCTCATTCCATAATGTCATTTTTCACAATGCTCCAACAGCATTGAAAGAATGCTATATTAAAACCATCTAGAGCTGAATGCCATATGTGGACACCTCTCATTTCTAATTGTGTATACTTCTATTGATGCTTTTCTCATGTTGCTAACAATTTGTCCAAGTGTCCTTTTTGTTCTGTACTCGCTAACGTTTTTATTCACTATCTGCCATATAGTATGATGAAAAATTTCTGCCCTTGTTATTTTGTCATTTTATACCTTTATTAAGTAGGACTTTCCATTGGAATTCCAGACAAGTTTTATCAGCATAATGATAACAATTTTTGGGCTGGTTTTTTAGAGTCCAATTTTAAAAGAATAGTTTCCCTCCAGCTCTCCTCCATCTATGTTATTGTGTTTTAATTTGCTCTTATCTTTTTATTATAAGATATCCTCTAAAAATTTTTAAATATTTTATCATAAGCACATCTTTATTATTTTGTATAGTGTAACCTAAAGTTGGTTCTTGTCTTCATAATTCTTGTGTAGTGATCAAATTGACATTTGTTTTTAAATTAATGATTAATTTGTTTTGTTTTGTTGGGGGACCATATCTGACTATTTATATTTTTTAGTAAAAATAATTTAGTTATGATTTAATCTTTTGTTAGTTTTGGGATCAAACTTAACTTATTTAAATTTTAGCCTTTTTTTTTTTTTTTTTTTTGGTATTATAAGTATATAGTCTTTATATTATATGTTACTACGATCTTTCATACTGGTTTCCGAAGTGTGAAATATTAAACAGTTAGTGGATCCCATTTTTGATTTGTTTCAGCAGTTCATTCGGTGAAAATTCTGTCTTTGAGGTTGAATTATTGTCACCAAAGAAGTCCCGCAAAGAAACTTTTCTGCTCAAAATGTGAGTTGATTTTTTTTTTCCTTACTTACTCTTAGCAGTTCCCTAATGTTTGATTCCAGGCTTCTCTATAAGGTGATCATTTTTTATAAATGATGCTACATGATTGATGTCTTTGTCTCATTTAATGATAGGCACCAAAGAAATCTGGCAACGTGGAGTTGGTAAACTGGATTATACTTGTGTTGACTTTGTTTTTTCAACTTTAATTATGAATGCAATTGTGCTGTAAATTTTCTGAACTTTTTTTTAATTTTATTTTTATTTTTATAATCAACTTTCCAACTTCGTAAACCTAAGACAATTGATTTTTTAAGTGAAATAACCTTTATTGATTCAATTACGTGATAAGGTGAAGATCTCTTGTATCTGGACCAATTAATTACTGTTTTTGTTTTGTTTTGTTTTTTTTTTTTTTTCTCTCTGTATTATTTTGCATCAGTTTTAAATACTTTGTTTCTCTAAGTATTTGCATATGACCAATACTTAGAAAGGGAGAAAGAATTTGTTATTTTATTGCTTTGGTAAGTGTATTTAAAAGTTTTAATTTCAAGCTCTTGATGGACTGCAGGACATCTCTTGCTCTTGTCGTATGTCCTTGCATACATGCTGTTGTTGTCTACATGATGCATTCCTGCAGTGGTTGCTTGTTATGTGGTGTTTTCCCAGCTTCGCATGAAAAATAATATTTTCTGGTATCAGGTTTTAAAGTCTGACTTCATCAAAGTATTTCAAGTGTTGAAAATTTACTGGAGGTGGAGTGGTTTAGGATTTTTGGTTTTAATTTATATTCATATGATAGCCAAATCGGTGCCACATGTAATTGTAGGTAGGTAATTTTTATAAAGTAACAGTTATCTTCTTTTCTTTGAGATTCAAATTGTTCTTTTACTGTTTTCACCTTGTCATTTGATTAATTACTGATTCTCCCAAAAACTTAATTGGTAGAAAAGAATCACTTAACCATTATCTTAACACTCCCCCCTATGTGTGGGCCCAAAGTCTTGAGGTCCAACATGTGGAATTTTGAAATTTTAAAATGGGATGTACAGTGGAGATAGAATTTGAATTTAGGACCATTTTCTTTGATATTAAGATGAATTACTAATTTTCCCAAAACTTTAAGTTGTTAGGAAGGAGTGAATTTAATCAATTAACCATTATCCTGACAACCTCATTAAAGCCCTAACTATTATCCTGACCTCCTCATTAAAGCTTGCCTCTACTGATGAACAGAACCGGAAAGGGATGAGTCAACGTCAGGACAGGTTAAAAAATTTGGGTTCCAAAGTCAACCAGATGGCTGCTACTCCTAACTTGTCCAGCTTCAACAATAGAGATAGCTTGCTTGGGCCTAATATAAAGCAGGGTGACATCATAAGCCAGAACAAATGGCTTGAACAACCATGGTCTTGTTGGTTTTTGGTGGCAAATTATGCAAGGTCTCTGATTCTTACTTGGATGTATGTTAATTTTTATGCTACTTGGATTAGAGTATATACATTTGTAATCTGAGTTACATACTGTCATTCAAAGCAGAACAAGATGAAGATCTGGAAAAATTGGAGGAGACAGTAACAAGTACAATACACATTGCATTGGCAGTCAATGAGAAACTTAACCTACATACTGGGCTTCTGGTTGGGTCTTGTACTGATGTGTTCTCCATTTTTTTTTCCTTTTTCCTGATGTTCACAATCCTATTTGTGCTTATGACTTCTGCAGCCTCATATCTTTATGTTTTTACATCTTTTGCAATATGCAGGATAACTTGGACCAGCATGTGGACTCAACGGATTCCCACCTACAGGTTACTCCATTACTATTGTTGCACTCTTACTACCTTGAATCCATGTGCATGGCTGCGTTCACTTTGTTTTGCGACAAAGCATCCAACATTTTAATACTTTGACCTCCCGAAATTAAGCGTAGGGCACATCCATTTTAAAAAACCAACATCAATTTTTTTTGGTATTAAAATAATTTGAGAAAATAGGTTCTGTAGACTTCTTAAGCTAAATAACTGAACATGAATTTGAAGTTCCAGGAATGGTAGATCTCTTTGTTTGTCACGACGTATTGACCTTTGTCTTGGATACTAATATTAGAAATTGTAGAAAACGTGATTAAATTTTTATTTTGAATTACCTCTCTTGCTCTAAAATTTTACTAAACCAGATGTTAAATAAGGTGTGAGTCTCCACTCACTAACAAATAACTAATCTAAATCCTTACTTAGTAGTTAGTTATATTTTTTTTTGAAATTGATTTAACTTTATTTTATATTTTGTAGAATTATATGACTAGTAGATTTATGTATAATTCAAATTTTGTTTTTGAGTGTTTTTTTTTGTTTTTTGTTTTTTTTGCCCTTTTATAAAATAGGATACAAAAAAAAATTATGAGAAAATATTATTATTTTTTTGTTTGCACGCGACAAAGCCCATTAAAGATAAAAAAGCATCATATGAACAAGAAGTTAGCAGTTTATTTTATTTTTATATGTTTAACCTTTTTACTAAACTTCTAATATTTTAATAAATTTATTCAATACCTTTATGTGTGCATGTATGTGTATTCGTTTGCAAGCATAGGTATGTATGTGATCTTTTAATTGAGGAAGCAGGTTGCTTTGAGCAATGTAAATCTATTGAAAGGAGTTGGTCATATCCTCTTTTGGCCGATTCTTCTTCCATAATCCAATCTGCATCTTATCTGAAATTCATTTGGTCCTTGTCTTTTCGTCTGGTTGGCTGTTCTTGACTGATTGAGAGTGTAGGAATGCTTGAATTTCCAAAGAACTAATTCTGTCCTATCTTCTGTTATGTTAATTTTTCTTCTAGAATTGGGCTCTGAATGTCCTCTATTTTCAGTTGTTTCCAGTTTGTAAAATGAATGTGTTGAGGTGATAGCTGGGCTTTACTTTGACAAGGTTGTTCTTAATATTATGGTAAATAATAATGAAGATGAATTTTGGTTGCTTACTTGCTTATAGTCTTGATATTCTGTTTAAACCACTTGAATGATGTCATTTTATTATTGTTTCAGTTCAACTCAATTTGACCAAGTATTAATCCCAACTTTTCTTGGTTGACTATATATATCTTTTCCTATCATATATCGTATTGAAGGTTATACTCTCTTGAGTTAAATCAATCTCTCATTTGTGCAAGGATTCTCATTCATGCATTGTGACTTGTTTTATGCTAGCTATCAATGTACCACACCCACCACTTTTCTTTGGTCTTGGTACCTGCTGTGTATAAAGATTAGGACACTAGGAATATCACACAGGCAGAGTTCCATTTGACTCTGAACGTATCTTCTTGTTATTTTTCTGTTTGAACAAGCAGCTTGTGTTTCTCTTTAATTAGGGTCATGGGTTTAATTGCTGATCGTGTTTTAGTATAATTTTTTTTTTCCATAATAGATACTGATTCTTTGTCAATGTTTTGATTACAAATATGTCATCTTGGTTCATCAATTGTCAGCCCAATTCTGGATTGCCTTCTATGCTTCAACGTAAGATAGCTATTTCTATCAAGGATCAGTCACTTTTTCAGGTTTTCCAGATATCTCTAACTTCATTGCACCAACTTATAGTGATGGTAATACACTGATCTTTATATTAGAATGTTATCTTCGTATTCTTTTTCCTTTGAAATGTCTTATTTTATTGAATATGAATTTTTTTTTTTGTTGATGACCCCCCCCCCCCAAAACCATCTCAAAAAAAAAAAAAAAAGCTGGAAGCAAGTTGCAGGTACTGACTCTTTCACTATCCTTGAATTTTCATCATTTGATTTTATGGGGACATCGTTTGATGAAAGTTCAGATGAGATTGGTTTGGTATAGGTTCATTTTACTTTTTTTGAGGCTAATGTTCTTGATATAACTCATTAACGTTTTTATGGTTTTTATATTTTGGTATTTTTTTAGTTGAAACTATTGTTGCCTTGCGGTGTGCATATTCCAATTTCTTGTTGGTCAGTTATGCAGTATCCCTCAATACTTCAAATATTTTTTTGATTTTTATGCAATCACTCATAGCCATTTTCGAAAGAGGTTTGTATTTATTATATCCCTTTTGTGAGATGACCTTTTTCTTAATAATTATTTTAAAGTGGTCAAAGTTCTTACGCTGTACCCTGTTGCTGTATCTAAATTTACTTTCCTTATAATACTTTTTTTGATTTGTAATTAAAATTTTGTTGTTGTTTGTTTGTTGGGACTAATCTTTTAGACATTTTAAGTCCCATTTACTATTATTACATAGTGGTATGCCTGAATGAGTTGTTCACAGATGATTCATGTGTGGGGGATTTATCAATGAACTTTTAATTTTTAAAATTTGACCCCATAAATATGGATTAAAATGAAATTTTTAGGGTTCTACCAAATTATAAAATTTTGCATTTTTGGGATTATATTTCAGTTGTTCTCCTCCTGTGCCTCCAGCTCTGCAATTATTTCTTTAGCTCTTTCTTTTTTGTGTCCAACGTCCCCCATCTCCTCCCTATTCCACTTCTAATCTTCCTTCAAAGCTCGATGTTTTTGGTCTAGAATGAAACTAGGTGTGCCTTGAAGGTATAGCTCTCCGCCATTTCCTTTGCCTATAGCCACTTCTTTTCTGATTTGAAATGAGTCTTACCTCCATCAAAAAGAATAGGAAAATGATTTAAGATGGTCTGAGGCAAACGCTTTGAGGGATCCTGGAAAAATGCTCTTCCCAACAAGTGGAAATCAAAATCCAATCCAATCTGGACATGGATGTTCTCTAATTATTATTGGACCAGGTTGTGACCTATTCAATCTGGACATGGATGTGTACATGGATATTCTCCATGGATATTCTGCCTCTGACACGGCCCAATCAACAAAAGTACTACCCCATACACTTCTCACCAAAGGTCCAATTTCGTTTCTTGCAAACACACATTATCACCTTTCCGGTTCTTCAAGGAGTTTCTGACCCATAACCTTCGATCATAATTGTTTAATCCTTGAACATTCCAAGACAAGATTTCTAGCTGCATAAGTTTGACTGAAGAGCCCTCTTACCTTAGCCCTGATAACTATCTCCAACTTTGTTTCTTGCAAACACACATTGTCACCTTTATACTTCTTCAAGGAGATTCTGACCCTTAACATTCGATCATAATCGTTTAATCCTTGAACATTCCATGACAAGATTTCTAGCTTCATAAGGTTGACGGTAGAGCCCTCTCCATCCTACCACTATCTCAGTTGTTTCCTGTCTTAGAATTATAGTTTACTGACCACTCCATACTTTTCAACTTCCTTTCTCCTCTCACCCCACCACTGTGGTGTTGCTGCGGGGAACCTCTCTGTGTTCTAGTAGCTTGCCACCTTCTCTCAATTTCCGCAAACGTCTTATCTTCTTCCTTGTAGTCATCTTTAAATAAACCCCAGGATTTTTTAAAACCCCTTAATCCTTCTCATTACCCTTGCTGAGGGTTCCTCATGAGAGGTGGCTGATTGCTTCTCAGATCCACAGTAGGTGCTCAAAGGGGTAACCTCTAACGCTTCCTCCACAACAGGGTTTTTTTTTTTTTTTTTTTTCCGATAAACTTCCTCCTCTACAGGTACTCCATCAGCCACATCTTCATCCCCATCGAGCCATCTGCCCTCTGACCCCTTGCCCTTGAACTACCCTCCTACCATTGAGGGAGGCATCCAACCACTGCCAAAGCTAGGAGGAGTGCTGACCCTAGGAACCCCAGGCTTGATGTGTTGCTTGTTCTGAGGCAGCCACTTGGGCATGAATTCGAGGTGGATCATCACAACCGAGGCTCCACCACTACTACTGCTGGATCTCTTCCTACTGACACTGCTGCAAACTCCTCACTGGTTGGCTCTGATTTGACCACTGTCCACTCACCTCGAATCTTCTCATGGGCGTTCTCCTCTGGATTCTCACGTCGAGGGGGCTCGCTCATACTGCTCACTGAGACATCCATAATGTCATTTTTCTTTAGGCTCCAACAAGCTTGGAAGAATGCTATAGTAAAACCATCCAGATCTGAATGCCATAGGTGAACACCTTTCGTTTCCTTTATTCATGCTTTTCTCGAGTTGCTGACAATCTGTCCAAGTGTCCTCTTTTTGCTGTACTTACTCACGTGTTTATTCACTATCTGCCACATAGTATGATGAAGTATTTCTGCCCTTTTTATTTTATCATTTTATCCCTTTATTAATAAAGACTTTCCATAGGAATTCCATACAAATTTTATCAGCATAACGATTGCAATTTTTGGGCTGGTTTTTTGGAGTCAAGTTTCAAAAGAATAGTTTCCCTCCTGCTCTCCTCCATCTATGTTATTGTGTTTTAATTTGCTCTTATCTTTTTATCATAAGATATCCTCTAAAAGCTTTATAAATAGATCTGTTCATATAGGCACATCTTTATTATTTTGTCTAGTGTAACCAAAAGTTGGCTTTTGTCTTTGTAATTCTTGTGTAGTGATCAAATTGACATTTGTTTTTAATTTATTGATTAATTTGTTTTATCTTGTTTTGGGACCATATCTGACTATTTATATATTTTAGTCAAAATAATTTAATTATGATTTAATCTTTTGTTAGTTTTGGGATCAAACTTAACTTACTTAATTTTCAGCGTTATTTTTTTGTGGTATTATAAGTTCTAGTCTTTATATTATATGTTACTACGATCTTTCATACTGGTTTTCAACGTGTGAAATGTTAAACTATTAGCAGATCTCTTTTTTCATTTGTTTCACCAATTTGTTTGGAGAAATTCTTTATTTGAGGTTGAATTATAGTCACCAATGGAATCCTGCAAAGTATTAACTTTTCTGCTCAAAATGTGGGTTGATTATTTTTTTTTCTTACTCACTCTTAGCGCTTCCATAATGTTTAATTCCAGGTTCTACTATAAGGCAATCATTTTTTATAAATGACTTTACACGATTAAAGCTTTTGTCACATTTAATGACAGGCACCAAAGAAATCCTGCAAAGTGGAGTTGGTAAACTGGATTATATTTGTGTTGACTTCATTTTTTCAACTTTTTTTGTGAATGCAACTATGCTGTAAATTTTTTGAACCTTTTTTTTTTCAAAATCAACTTTACAACTTGAAAACTTAAGATAATTGAATTTTTTAAGTGAAATAACCAGTATTGATTCAATTACATGATACGGTGAAGATCTCTTGTATCTGGATCAATTAATTACTGTTTTGTTTTTCTCTATAGTTTTAAATACTTTATTACGACTGTCATTGAGCCAATTTGTTAACCTCTGGATTATTATTGAACACCATTTCTGAGTTTCAATGTTTGCAATAAAAGTTGATCTTGTTTGTATTACATCACACATTTCACATTTATCTTGTTACAAAATTATATATGACATAGGTTAGGATATCCATAAGAGTTCCAGTGGAAACATCCCCATCCAAATTAATTTTGTGGGGTATCCTGAGATTAAAGTAAATGACTCAGCAATGTCTTCACCATGTGTCTTTTTACTCCCTCCCCAAAGATGAGTAGCAAAGAATAGAAAAAGAAAATCTTGCTAGTTTGCGACCAGTTCCTGTGGCTTTGGTGATTTTCTTCACTTCCGTTTTAATCACTGATCATTTAAGTATTGCTAGAATGACACTTAGGAATCTGTTCTGTGTGTCATGACTTCGAAAAGAGAATGCATTATGAAACAAATTTGTATGACTGACTGAAACACCAGCCAACATTAGGTCTTTGAATATTATAAAATATGATTGGCCTCGCTACAATTATTGCAGCAATCCTTTATTTTAATAAAAATTTATTTAGTGTCCCTCCTACCAAAGGTGCTAATAATTTCTGTTTCTTCATAGAATTATTTTTGATGACCACATTCATGCTGTTAGAATAATGGTTAAATTATTAATCTAAACATTTCATTTCCTAGTAGCTTATATTGTTAGGACAAGTGGTAGTTTATCATGGTAACTCTCCACTCTACCTGATTTAAAAAATAAAAGAAGTTTAAAATCCCCTAAACACACGTGGGAGGATTGTTAGAATAACAGTTAAATGATTAAATTCATAATTACCTAGCAATTTATGCTTTTGGGTAGAGCTAAATGATTAAATTCACAATTACCTAACAATGCATTTTTGGTTAAACTGCAATAACATCTGCTTCTGATTCATGGATGCGAGGATTTGATGAATAATCAAAATTAGCTGAGGATATCAAAGGTATGATTGCTGGAAGTAGTTCAGTGTCTCCATCTGGACCAGAAACACAGCAGCATTTCTCAACAGCTCGGAGAAAGATGACAATATTAAGGACCAAACTTGAGACTCTGGAGTTACTTCTGTCAACGCTTTCTAATACGCAGCCAATGTAAGTTTTCTAGTGAAATTTGTATTATTGTAGGAAAATAAGCTGCAATGTGTCTTGAATCACATCTCAAAAGAAGTTGTTTCATATAGTTCCAAGTTTCTAATGGAAACACACATTTGCTAATCTTTAAGGATAAAAAAAATTAAATAAAGAATAAGACGTGAAATGTAGGTGCAAGTTGTAAGGGTTCCTCAATTTTAAAAGAATTCTGTTTAATGTATAGTTGAACACTAATACACTAGTTGCTGTTCTGTTAGGGCTAGTTTGGATTTTGGGTGAGTGGAGTAGAGTTGGCCGGATATTGGTGCAATTTCTAGAGGTTGATTCAAGTATGTTTGTTAGCTTGAGATGCATGTTCTCAATCTAAACTGGCCATTATTGGTCATTGAAGAAACTGACACTATATGATAAGAGTTGCAATAGTAGAGCAGTAGTTAGCAGTAGTTACAATCATCATTTAGTTGGTTTAGTTATCATCTTTTTGTTGGGTTTGTCAGAGGAGGTGCTGATGAAGCTGATGTAAGCAGTTAGTTAGCTGTTGTTAATCACCAAGGGCAGTTGAGTTAGTTAGGGAATAACAGAATGTCAGATTTCACTGAGTGATTGTATATAAACGGCTGTAAAGGAATGTAAAGGGTATCAATGAAAATGTTAAGCAGATTGTCTTCTTCCTTGCTGTTCTCTCTCTCTCTCTTTCTCTATGATTCTAATCTAGGAGGCCTAGTTTCCTCGAAGAACTACATTCATTCCATTTCTGTGTGATAGATATAACTGGTACTTATCATTATATGAGGGCATGCTATTTTCAAACTTGAGCCGGTGGTACTTGTACACAACTAATTAATTGAAGTATGTTTGTTACCTTGAGATGCATGTTTAATAGTTTCTCTTGTCCAAATTTCCAGATGTTGATTTCATCTATTTAAACATAAATAAATTGTTATTTTCTGCTGTGAGGGAAATTCAGAAAATACCATGGAAAGCAGAAAATAACTGTTGGATGCTGTCTCGGAAATATTACCAATTATACTGTCTTGCTCATTATTAGAATCTTTGCTCTGATAACCACATTAGTGTAGCAAAAGGCTGTTACGCTTTGAACCACTCTGACCACCAATTGCTTGCCTTCTCCATTCACACCACTGCTCATACTACTGTGATCGCTATAGTACTCCCTCCATTCTTTCTGCAATGACCTTTACCCCCCAACAATCTACTTACTATTTCCAAAAAACCCACGTTAATTCTGTTGCTGATAATATCTCAATGTGCAGGCTCTCTTTTGATGGTAACCTTTTGATTTTTTCTTGGAAAGGGAGAAAGAATTTGTTATGTTCTTGCTTTGGTAAGTGTATTTTAAAAGTTTTAATTCCAAGCTCTTTTTTTTTTTGATAAGTAAAGGAAATTTTATTCAAGAACTTAATAATTCCAAGCTCTTGATGGACTGCAGCACATCTCTTACTCTTGTCATAAGTCCTTGCCTACGTGCTGTTGTTGTCTACATGGTGCATTCCTGCAGTGGTTGGTTTATGTGGTGTTCCTCCAGCATCATATCAAAATTCATGTTTTCTGGTATCAGGTTTGAAAGTCTGAGTTCACCAAAGTACTTAAAGTGTTGAAAATTTACTGGAGATTTAATGGTTTAGGATTCTTATTTTAATTTATATTCATACGATTACCAAATGAGTCCAACATGTAATTGTAGGTAAGTAATTTTTATAAGGCAACAGTTACCTTCTTTTCTATGAGATTCAAATTGTTCTTTTACTGTTTTAACCTTGATCTTGATTAATTACCGATTCTCCCAAAAACTTAAATTGAACCGTTATCTTGACAACCTCATTAGCGCCCTAATTATTATCCTATCAACCTCATTAAAGCTTGCCTCTGCTGATGAACTGAACTGGAAAAGAGATGAATCTGCGACAAGACATGCTAAAACATTTGAGTTCCAAAGTCAACCAGATGGCTGCAACTTTTAATATGTCCAGCTTCAACAATAGAGATTGCTTGCTGGGGCGTAATTTAAAGCAGGATGACATAATGAATAGAACAACTGGCTTGGACAAGCATGGTCTTGTTGGCTTTCAGCGGCAAATTATAAAAGGTATGTGATTCTTACTTGGATGCATGTTACTTTTTATGCTTCTTGGATTAGAGTATGTACATTTGTAATCTGTGTTACATACTATCATTCGAAGCAGAACCAGAAGAAGATTTTGAAAAATTGGAGGAAACAGTAACAAATTCAAAACACATTGCATTGGCTGTCAATGAGGAACTTAACCTACATACTAGGCTTCTGGTTGGGTCTTTTACTGATGTGTTCTCCATTTTTTTCCTTGTCCTGATGTTCACCATCCTATTTGTGCTTATGACTTCTGCAGCCCCATAACTTTATGTTCTTCTATCTTTTGCAATATGCAGGATAACTTGGACCAGCATGTGGACTCAATGGATTCCCACCTACAGGTTACACCATTACTATTGTTGCACTCTTATCAACCTTGAATCCCTGTGCATGGCCGTGTTCACTTTGCTTTGTGCCAAAGCATCCAACTTTTTAATGCTTTGACCTCTAGAAATTGAGCATTGGGCATAACAATGTTAAAGAACCAATATCAAATTTTTGGTATTAAAATAATTTGAGAAAATAGGTTGTGTAGACTTCTTAAACAAAATTGAAAAACCAGACTCGTTGACCTTGCCTTGGATACTAATATTAGAATTTGTATAAAACATGAGTAAATTTTTATTTTGATTAACCTGTCTTGCTCCAAAATTTGACCAAACCAGATGTTATCTACGGTGTGAGTTTCCAGTTACTAACAAATAGCATGCCCTCAATATAACATTTATTTTATTTTCTTACTTTGTAAAATTATATGACGAATAGATTTTTGTATAATTCAAATTTTATTTTTGAGTGTTTCCTTTTTTTATCTTTTTAAAAAAAATATTACAAAAAAATAGTTAGAAAAAATGTTAATTTATTTTTTTGTTTGCACATTAAAAAATCTATTAAAGACTGAATACGTGTCAGAAGGACAAGAAGTTAGGATTTTTTTTTTTTTTTGATATGTTTATCCTTTTTACTAAACTTTTAATATTTTAATAAATTTCATTCAGAAAATATATTTAATAAAATTATATAAAATTTTTATATATTTATTTATATTTTATTGAGATGATGAAAATAATTACTGAGGGTTTATTCAAGAAAAAAAAGAGAGTAGAGGGGTTAATCTTAAAGGGCATCTTCAGCATAGATTCTGTGGTTTGTGGGGGTAACCGTAAAACTTACAAGCTTGCTATCTGCTTCATTATTTATTTATACTCACTCTCTCTCTCCCTCAGAATGCTTCCTTTTTAATTTTGAATACAGAGCCTGTGCGTTTTACAAGTAAGAAAGCGTCGTTCCGATTAGCGAAGTCGAATCCCAAACTGATAATTCTATCTCTACTTTGATTGTATTTTGTGTAATTTTCACAAATTTTTTTATCGCACTCAATGTATTTGCTAATTCTGTTTCATCAATTGTGTAATGCTGATGCTATATGATTTCTATAGGCTAGAATTGCATATTCTTTTACATGTTATATGATTCTCACTTAGGGCACAATACACATTTGTGAGGATAGTACCTAGGTATTCGATTGAATTCAATCGTGTGGTTCCATTAATCAATAATCTACGTGGTTGGATTTATCAACTGTGTTGTTGATTTTTGTTGTGAATGTGATAGTCTTATCTCATAGATAGAATAGTGAAGAAGAATACATGTGGGCAATCTCGATTAATTGGTTAAACATCTATAGTTGGTTTAAGATTCATTGGTTTTTTTTGTGCAGCTTTGTCTTGATATTTGTAATATTCTTGTTTTCTTGTGGATATTTTTGCATTTGTATATCTTATGGAGGAAATTTCTTGGACTGGCTTCTATCCTGTAGAGGGACCTGAGTTGGAGCCTTTTGTGGTCGGATCCCTAATTCAACTACTTTGTTGTGTTACGAAGTTTGGGTGGCTTGATGATGATAGATTCAAAGAGGTGATTAAAGAGGTGATGAACTTTTTATGCCAGGTGATGACTTTTTTTTTGTTTGTTTTGTTTTATTTAATTTTGTTTTTTTTTCCCTTCTTATTTTAATGATTGCTTCTAGGAAATATATACAATGAAATTCTCCTGTGGCATATTCCTTTTCTCGTTATAATAGGTTGTTAGTATAGGACTTTTTATATAATAACATTTTTTATAATGTTCATGGTCTTCATGATCCTGACAAATAGCCTACTAGGATTTAAATTTTAAATTTAAAATTTTTTTTTTTTTATGTTATTTTTTTGCGCAGCGGGAAAGTTAATATGGTTTGCTTGAAAGAGGTTAGGATCCATTCATAATAAAGTGACTACATTTTACGTTGACTGTCAACCTACTATGATCCTCATTTTCCGGGCTTTGGACTAGTTGTGAGCAAAATATAAGACAGTTAGCACTTTTCTGGCCATTAACCTTTATAGGAGGCTAAGGTGTAGTCCATTAACCAATTATTCACCCCGACTCCAAAGCTTATGGGGATCTCTGTTTTTTGGGCTGGATGTATTTTATACTATTGAACTTTTGGTAGGGTGCTTTTGTCATGGAGGGTGTAAAGCATGAAGGAGGAAATGGAGCTGATTCTATTTCTTGTTTGCTCAAGATTGAGGATAGTTTTACTTGGATAGTTTCAGGGGTGTATAAACTGACCTAGTCATCTCATCAAGTGCATCTTAAATTAGATGAAATTGAATTCTCCTTCATTTGTTCCAATGACTTTTCCACAGAAAACCATGGTATAGGTCACAACTCCATTGTTGAGATTTATTGCCGAGTTGGTGCTGATTAATCTGAGAGTGGCTTTTGATTCATAATCTCCTAATGTCATACCACTTTTTCAAGAAGTCAGCAAACTGATTGTAGCCTACGTATCAAGGATTTTGCCCCTTTGCAATGCAGCAGATATGTACACTATCAAATACAAGGGAGTATGGATTTGTTTGACCATTCTTACTAGAGGTATGAGGATTATTTCTTCTGTCTCTAGGTCTTGTAGACCAGGAGAAGCATGTTTTTGAAAGTTGCTATATACTTGAATGCCCAGCTTGAACTGGTTTCCTGACAACCAAAGTTGATATCATCTCATATTTCTTTGTAATATGAAGTTTTTTAACAAGGTTTTTAAAATGATTGGAGGTCTTATATATTAAGGATGTCATGTATCCAAGCAACACGAGACACAGGAGAATATTGAAAAGTGACTAAGAAGCATTTCTATGCTGTATGTAAATTTATATTGCTAAAGATGGTTCCATATCTGCTGACCATTATATGTGGTTCATTTCTGTTTGGCAGCACTTGCTGGGAACTATGTGAACTTTGGTGTGTTTGAGCTTTATGGTGATAGATCTCTTGCTGATGCTCTAGACGTTGCTCTCCGAATGATATTGTCTATTCCTTTGGCTGATCTATTGAAATTTCGTAAGGTATAAACTTTAGCTTTGAGTTATATTTTTCCTTTAGGATTTCAGTGATGTGTTTGTGTTTTTGAGAGAACTATTCCTACTGGTCACTTCCATTCAATGTATGATCTCCCTGCATCACTGAGATATTTCATTGTTCATCTTTTTTAATTACAAATTCATACTAAACTTGAACCAACCTGCACACAGGGCCCTGAACAATGTATAATTTTTAATGGAAGAAGATTAACCCGTTCCAAATTTTAGACTTTTTAGTTGATAGGATAGAGGTCATGGAAACTCATAGCATAGGAAGATTATAGTGACTATAAAATAAGTTGGGAAGGAAAGAAAAGATGCCCAATTGAATTCTTAGTGCTAACGATTGTTGTGGGGAAGAATATGGGTTTTGGGAAGGGGCATGATAAGGAGTAATGATTGCAGAGAATGAAGTAGCTCAATGAGAACGTGAAGAAGTTCTGAAAGACTTTATAAGTATTGGTGTCAGTCATAAGGTACTCAAAGAGATGCATTAATGATTCCATGGACTTAATCTTCTTCAGAGTATGATTCAAGATCTGGTACATTCTCTTAGACCCCTCAAAATACTGAATTACTGAAGAAAAGATCCTAATTAAACTTGCTGTGCAGCTATTTATAGGTGAAGGGGGTTGCTTTTAGCTTATAATTGAACAGATTATGATCATTTGAAGCATGGCCTGACCAATGGAGGCTGTATAGGGACTGAAATTTTCTGAGTGACTTACCAAAAAAGAAATTTGCTGAGAGTGACCCTAAGAGCAAGACGTCCTTATGGGCTACTCAGAGTAACATGCTTTAGTATGTGTGCTTTCTATCTTATGTTATCTTCTTCCTCAGCTGGATAAGTGAAAGAATTATTTGAATTGCCCGATTATAAGGATTGTTTAAGGTTAAAACTCTTGAGAACAAATTTTGCATGCACTTGGTCAAAGTTGACATCATGTACAGAATATTCAGTGGCCATTTTAGAACGTTCTTATTATTCATGTTTCATGCAGATCTAATATTTTCTTGTCCTTTCTCTTTGTTTCTTTCCAGCTGGCTCAAGCCTATATTGCATTCTTGGAGATCCATTTCAACAGCCATATGGCTTTTATTTTAAATTTAGATACAAGCGCAGTTGTTTATACTGTTGGATCTTTTGATGCAGGCCTTAAAGGTCTAATTGAGAATATCTCAACACAGGTTTGTATGTTCTCTCATTTTAACTTCTACAGATTCTCTTGTGACTTGTTCTTCTGCTTTTAACATGCTCGCTATCCTTAACTGATATTTCTATCTAGTATAAGTAACACTCGTCCGAAAGTACATTTTCAAAAGACACACATAATTTGCTTTTATATTCCTTGCTTCTCTTCTCTGCTTCAGAAATGGCGGATAGGAAGGGCTCCGGTAGATACCACTGAGCCTCAATGATCGCCATTACTGTCTTCTCAAAGGCCTCTCCGCTCCTCCAAGCTCTCTTTTGATACTCACTCCTTCATCTCTCTCTCACTCTCTCTCTCTCTCTCTATAATAAATTATTCAAAATTTACCATGATTATTGAATATTGTGTCTCTCGCAGATGATGATGGTATTCCCCAATTCTCAAGGATCATCGATTTCGAACTTTATTGACTTTGTGTTGACTTGGTACTCCTGTGTTGACTTGGTACTCCTCTCTCTCTCTCCTCACTTTATTCCCATAAATATTTTTGAAATGGTTTATAGTAAATGTTGATTAGTTTACTGTATAGAAGTAGGAGAAGCAAAGCCATCAATAGTCAATGAAGACGACGATAATATTCCCAATGATTTTGATTCTCTGCTCGGTATTTATTTATTTTCCCCTATTATATCTTGTACGCCATGTGTATGTATAAATTTCTGTATGAATGAAAGTGTTTTTGTTGTTTTATTATGTGGTTGATTTTGATTTTTATTGAGTGGGTTCGTAGAGAAAGCGAAGTCGGCGAAGGTTAAGATCGAAGGTTGGCGTTGTAGTCTATGTAAAGTTTCAACTCGAGATAATGATAGTGCTGATAAAAAAGCTTATACACTTTTCTATGTCAATTTCATTATATGATTCTCACTTAGGGAAAAATTAGGGGATTTTGTGAAACTATATGGTTGGGTTTATCGACTGTATTGTCGATTTAATGAAAATCGACATTACTGTGGATTAACCCAACTATATAGGATAGAATGGTGAAGAAGAATAAATGTGGTCAATCTCGATTGGTCAGTTAAAGATCTATAGTTGGTTTAAGATTCATTGGTTTTTTGTGTGCAGAAGTTAATATCTATTTTGAATATTAATTAGAGATTATATGTGTTAATATATTTGCTACATAAATTGTTTATACCGCAGACTGGATTAATGGATTGTTTGGGATATTTTTTCTCTGCGTTGAATTTGTTTCTTGATAATATATTTTTAGCAGAGGCTTTTATTTTATTTTATTACTAGTAGTAGATGCTTGTATGAGATTTTTCCGTGTAAAGAGACTGTTTAGATGCTTATAGAATCTGCTGGTGAGATTAGTTTTCATCATGGAGTGTTTGGCTATTGATGTGGAGATTTTAACTTAGTTTAATATCTCGTATCTCGTCACAAATGAAATGAACATTTACTGTTAAGGAAAAAGTTTACAAGTTTGATAAATTTAGATAATGAAGAAAAAAAAAGAAGAAGACTAAAGTGGATAAAGACTATATAAGGGGAGTTATCTATTTGGATTTCATCTAGTGGAATGTGCTTAGATTTTCAGGCATATAGTTACTTTTCTCTTTTAGTGGTACTTTTAGATAAAACATTACTTTGTTTTTGCTTCTATGCTTTTAAAGTGTGAAATGTTAAACTGTTAGCAGATCCTGTTTTTCATTTGTTTTAGCTGTTCATTCGGTGAAAATTCTTTCTTTGAGGTCGAATGACAGTCACCAAAGAAATCCTGCAAAGTAACTTTTCTGCTCAAAATGTGAGTTGATTTTTTTTTTTTCCTTATTAACTCTTAGCAGTTCCCTAATGTTTAATTCCAGGCTCCTCTATAAGGTGATCTTTTTTATAAATGACGCTACACAATTGAAGTTTCTGTTTCATTTAATGACAGGCACCAGAGAAATCCTGCAAAGTGGAGTTGGTAAACTGGATTATACCTGTGTTGACTTTGTTTTTGCTACTTTATTTGTGAATGCAATTGTGGTGTAAATTTTCTGAACTTTTTTTAATTTAATTTTTATAATCAACTTTGCAACTTGGAAAACTTAAGACAATTGATTTTTTAAAGTGAAATAACCTTTATTGATTCAATTACATGATAAGGTGAAGATCTCGTCCCTGGACCAATAAATTACTGTTTTGTTTTTCTCTATATTATGTTGCATCAGTTTTAAATACTTTGTTTTTCTAAGTTTTGGCATATGACCATTACTTAGAAAGGGAGAAAGAATTTGTTATTCTCTTGCTTTGGTAAGTGTATTTAAAAGTTTTAATTCCAATCTCTTGATGGACTTCAGGACATCTCTTGCTCTTGTCGTATGTCCTTGCATACATGCTGTTGTTGTCCACATGATGCATTCCTGCAGTTGGTTGTTTTGCGATGTTTCTCCAGCGTTGCATCAAAATTCATATTTTCTGGTATCAGGTTTTAAAGTCTGACTTCAACAAAGTATTTGAAGTCTTGAAAATTTACTAGAGATGCAGTGGTTTCGGATTTTTGGTTTTAATTTATATTCATATGATAGCCAAATCGGTGCAACATGTAATTGTAGGTAAGTAATTTTTATAAAGCAACAGTTACCTTCTTTTCTATGAGATTCAAATTGTTCTTTTACTGTTTTCACCTTATCCTTTGATTAATTACTGATTCTCCTAAAAGCTTAAATTGATAGAAAAGAATCACTTAACCATTATCCTAACACTCCCCCCCTTGTGTGGGCCCAAAGTCTTGAGGTCCAAATGTGGGATTTCGAAAATTTTAAAATGGGAGGTTGAGTGGAGATAGAATTTGAATTTAGGACCATTTTCTTTGATATTAAGGTGAATACTGATTTTCCCAATAGTTTAAGTTGTTAGGAAGGAGTGAATTCAATCACTTTGCCATTATCCTGTCAACCTCATTAAAGCCCTAACCATTATCCTGACATCCTCATTAAAGCTTGCCTCTGCTGATGAACAGAATCGGAAAGTGATGAATCGATGTCAAGACACGTTAAAAAGTTTGAGTTCCAAAGTCAACCAGATGGCTGCTAGTCTTAACATGTCGAGCTTCAACAATAGAGATAGCTTGCTTGGGCCTAATATAAAGCAGTATGACATCATGAACAGAACAAATGGCTTGAACAACCATGGTCTTGTTGGCTTTCGGTGGCAAATTACGAAAGGTATGTGATTCTTACTTGGATGCATGTTACTTTTTATGCTACTTGGATTAGAGTATATACATTTGTAATCTGAGTTACATACTATCATTCAAAGTAGAACAAGATGAAGATCTTGAAAAATTGGAGGAGACAGTAACAAGTACAAAACACATTGCATTGGCAGTCAGTGAGAAACTTAACCTACATACTACTTTTGGTTGGGTCTTTTACTGATATGGTCTCGATTTGTTTTTCTTTTTCCTGATGTTCACTATCCTATTTGTGGTTATGACTTCTGCAGCCTCATAGCTTTATGTTATTCCATCTTTTGCGAAATGCTGGATAACTTGGACTCAACGGATTCCCACCTACAGGTTACACCATTACTATTGTTGCACTCTTATCAACCTTGAATCCCTGTGAATGGCAGCGTTCACTTTGTTTTGTTCCAAAGCATCCAAATTTTTAACACTTTGACCTCCAGAACTTGAGTGTAGGGGATAACCATGTTAAAAAACCAACATCTATTTTTTTGGTATTAGATTAATTTGAGAAAATAGGTTCTGTAGACTTCTTAAACTAAATAACTGAACATGAATTTGAAGTTCTTGGAATGGTAGATCTCTTCGTTTGTCATGACTCATTGACATTAGTCTTGGATACTAATATTAGAAATTGTATAAAGCATGAATAATTTTTTATTTTGAATTTACCTCTCTTGCTCTAAAAATTTACCAAACCAGATGTTATCTATGGTGTGAGTCTCCACTTGCTAACTAATAACTAATCTAAATCCGTACTTAGTAGTTAGTTATTTTTTTTTTTTGTTAAGTATTTAACTTTATTTTATATTTTGTAGAATTATATGATGCTACACAATTGAAATTTTTGTCACATTTAATAACATTTTGGGTGAGATGTTGCTATTTTTTGTTCTTTTCTTTCATGTATCCCAGGCTATGGTAAGTTTTTACTTAGCGAAATGATTATGGGCGGCAATGCTGGTGGACATTATTATGCATGTCTTCTGTACTGTCTCCCCTTGCAGAAGACAAGTTGTAACTGAGCATGTGCTAGTTCTTGCTTGATTAGGATGTAAATAGGAGAAGCAAGCGAATAAAAAATATTTAATATTTGTCATTCCTAGTCATTGTTTCTCCTGCCTATCTACAACGCAGATCATATATTGAGCACTTTTAATCAAACCGGTTAATAAGAAAAGAAACGCCACAGAGTTCCAACTTATATATATAAAAGGAGCTGCGGAATTCAAGGAAAAATTGACCACAATGTTTTTAATCATACTATTGGCTTGTCACAATTTTTGAGTCCTTTTAATTTTGATGACGCATGAGAAGTTGGCTTTTTGAAGGAAGTGCATTTCCAACTTTTCCATCTTTTGTCACATGGTTCATTTGGAAGGAAAGGAATTACCGGACATTCAAAGGCATTGAACAACCTGTGGTGGTAATGGAGTTGAATTTTCAGCGCACTTTGTGCGTTTGGATTTATGGGTGGTCATTCCTTATTTAGTTTGTTGGATCTTCTTGATTGTTCTACTTTTAAATAATTTAGATGCACCTCCGGTACACTGGTTCTGTTTCCTTGTCTTTCTTTTCGTGTTGATGGGCAAGTCCAATGGTTTCTTCCTTAGAAAGATTCCATAAGTTATTTAATTAAAACTAGTTAGCATTAAAATTATATAGTTTAGCTTTCATTAAATGTGATGATTTAAAACCAACAATTAAGCCTGAAAGGGAGGGGAAGGGAAGGGAAGCAGGGGAAGGGGAATGTAGGCTTTTTGCTTGTGGGGAGATACTTGTTGATTTCATTAGAGAAGTCATTCTTACTGTATGCTTTCAAACAAACCATTCCATCAGTAACCCTGATGTTTTGATTGTTGATTCTTTTTGGATATGTTTTGTTTCCCTGCTATTTATTTGGTGGAAATTTCTTACTTAAGAATAAATTCCTTGGTTATTTTCCTTTTTGTAGCTAATGGAAAATATGTGATGAATTTACTTAAAGCTTCATAAACATAAGTCAAGACTATAGAGCCATTGATCTTTTCCGAAAAATATATTTCTGGAATTTTTATCCAGCTAAGCAAAAGGGGCCTTGGGAAAGCTCACCTATAAAAATTTATAGAAAAATTATTTGTTTTTTGTAACTCTCAATACTTATGATGTCGTGTTTGGCAGAACTTTCAGCTTGTGTTTGCCTTTTGATAAATGGGACAGACAGTGGGTGGGATACACAGTCAGGTATGTCATTAAACCAGGTTGACTTTTTTTTTAAGTGTTCATATATTTTCTGTACCACTTGAAAATGCAGTATTTATGGTGTTAAAATTGTCGCATTTTATATCCGTATTTTTCTTTCTTATACATGTTTTTATAAAGATTAACATGACATCTTTGTATTAGGAGCTTAGGAGTTGCAAGTTTATATTAAATAGTTATCTCATATATGGTAGCTAGTCTGACTCGAAAGATTTGAGGTTTCATTAGCTTGTAAAATACCTGGAATGTTACTTCTGTTTTCCTTTTTGGAGTAGTTAGGACCAAACTTTTACAATTATGTACTACCAGGTCATATATAAACTTCATGGTTATTGACTAACTAGATTTGGATTTGGACTTGACATTTGGAGATTATATAATTGTTTTTCCACTTAGACCATAGCCCGAGTTGACTGTTTGCTACTTGTTATTAGTAATATAAAAGGGAGGGACAAATTAGAAAACATTACATATATAGTATGTGTTGATTTGAGTTCCAAAGTCAACCAGATGGCTGCCACTCTTAATATTTCCAGCTTCAACAATTGAGATAGCTTGCTTGGGCCTAATATAAAGCAAGGTGACATCATGAACAGAACAAATGGCTTGAACAACCATGGTCTTGTTGGCTTTTAGTGGCAAATTATGAAAGGTGTGTGATTCTTACTTGGATGCATGTTACTTTTTGTGCTACTTGGTTTAGAGTATATACATTTGTAATCTGAGCTACATACTATCATTCAAAGCAGAACAAGATGAAGATCTTGAAAAATTGGAGGAGACAGTAACCTATGTTGCACGGACACGGACACGGATACGGGGATATGGCAATTTTTGAAAAATAAGGACACGACACGGCGTGGACACGGCAATTAAATAATTAATTAAATTTTATATTTAGGCATATTTTTAAATATTTTTAGACATAAAGTACATTTATGTCTAGAATTTAAATTATGTAAGAACTACAAATAAGTAAATTAACACCCAAAGTAGTACAATAATACACATAAAATGTTTAGAGTACAAACCAAAAGTTTAAATAGGCTACATTCAGCAGGACACACAAAAACAAAAATCACAAAAGCAAACTTTAGTAAAATCACTTACAATATTTACCTTTAATAAATAAATAAAACTATAGTAGGACACACAAAAACAAAAATCAATAAATTCATAGTGAACATTATAATTTATAAGGCAAGGCTGAGCAAAGAAAAGAAAAGAAAAAAAAAAAAAAAAAATATATATATATATATATATATACACACACAGTAAAGTACAACACAGTGAGTGGGATTAAAAAAAAAAAAACCTTTGGGTGTTATAAATATAACACACCACACTCCACAGTACACCAAACAAAGGTCCAAAGCAGTCAGCAAATAAAAGAAAAAAAAAGAAAAAGAAATCGCTAAACAGAGAGAGAGAAGAGAAGCTCGAACCTGTCCACGCCGAGAGAGAGAGAGATCGGAAGGGACAGAGGGACAGAGGGAGCTCGCCGACTCGCCGATCGGCCTGATGTAGCGCCTGCGAGGGACAGAGGGCAGCGGGCAGAGGGAAATCAACGGTTGGGCTGTGTGGGTTTCTGATTTGAGATTTCTCACTTCTCACTCAAGGGTATATCACAAAATCAACAGTAAGGATTTGTCCATCTGTCAAAATCTTGAATTTTTGTTTTTTTTGTTTTTTTTTTTTTTTCCACTGCTGGCGTGTCGGTGCCGTGTTGGAGAAGCAGAAAAAAAAAAAAAAAACGACACCTCTCGGACACCGGTGTCCGGCGAGTCGTGGCGGTATCCGTGTCCGACACGTGTCGGACACCGACACGTCGCCAAAAATGGCGTGTCGGTGCAACCTAGACAGTAACAAGTACAAAACACTTTTCGTTGGCAGTCAATGAGAAACTTTGCCTACATACTAGGCTTCTGGTTTGGTTTTTTACTTATGTGGTATCCATTGTTTTTTCTTTTCCTGATGTTCACATTCCTATATGTGCTTATGACTTCTGCAGCCTCATGACTTTATGTTTTTGCATCTTTTGCAATATGCTGGAAACTTGGACGAGCATGTGGACTCAACGGATTCCCACCTATAGGTTACACCATTACTATTGTTGCACTCTTATCAACCTTGAATCCCTGTGCATGGCACCATTCACTTTGTTTTGCGCCAAAGCATCCAACTTTTTAATACTTTGACCTCCAGAAATTGAGCGTAGGGCATAACCATGTTAAAAAACCAACATCAATTTTTTTGTATTAAAATAATTTGAGAAAAAAGGTTCTGTAGACTTCTTAAACTAAATAACTGAATGTGAATTTGAAGTTCCAGGAATGGTAGATCTCTTCGTTTGTCACAACTCATTGACCTTTGTCTTGGATACTAATATTAAAAATTGTATAAAACATGAATAAATTTTTTATTTTGGATTTGCCTCTGTTGCTCTAAAATTGTAGAAAACATGAATAAATTTCCTTTTCCTGATGTTCACCATCCTATTTGTGCTTATGACTTCTGCAGCCTCATAACTTTATGTTTTTCTATCTTTTGCAATATGCATGATAACTTGGACCAGATGTTATCTTTTGCAATATGCATGAGTAAATTTTTATTTTTATTTACCTTTCTTGCTCCAAAATTTGACCAAACCAGATGTTATCTACGGTGTGAGTTTCCAGTCACTAACAAATAGCATGCCCTCAAAATAACATTTATTTTCTTTTATTATTTTGTAAAATTATATGACTAATAGATTTATGTATAATTCAAATTTTATTATTGAGTGTTTCCTTTTTTATCTTTTTTAAAAAAGAGTACAAAAAAATAGATAGAAAAAATGTTAATTTATTTATTTGTTTGCACGTTAAAAAATCCATTAAAGACTGAATACGCGTCATAAGAAAAAGAAGTTAGCAATTTATTTTATTTTGATATGTTTATCCTTTTTACTAAACTTTTAATATTTTAATAAATTTCATTCAGAAAATGTTTTTAATAAAATTATATAAATTTTTTATATATTTATTTATATTGCATCGACATGATGAAAATAAATAGAGAGGGTTTATTCAAGAAAAAAGAAGAAGGTAGAGGGGTTAAACTTAAGGGCATCTTCAGCATAGATTCTGTGGTTTGTGGCGGTAACTGTAAAACTTACAAGCTTGCTATCTGCTTCATTATTTATTTATACTCTCTCTCTCTCTCTCTCTCAGAACGCTTCCTTTTTAATTTTGAATACCTTGCCTGTGCGTTTTACAAGTAAGAAAGCGCCGTTTTGATTAGCGAATTCGAATCCCAAACTGATAATTCTATCTCGGTACTTTGATTGTATTTTGTGTAATTTTCACAAATTTTTTTATCACACTCAATGTATTTGCTAATTCTGTTTCATCAATTGTGTAATGCTGATACTGTATAATTTCTATAGGCTAGAATTGCATATTCTTTTACATGTTGTATGTTTCTCACTTAGGGCACAGTACACATTTGTGAGGATAGTACCTAGGTATTCGATTGAATTCAATCGTGTGGTTCCATTTATCAATAAAATACCTGGTTGGATTTATCAACTGTGTTGTCGATTTTTGTTGTGAATGTGATAGTCTTATCTCATAGATAGAATAATGAAGAAGAATACATGTGGGCAATCTTGATTAATTGGTTAAACATCTATAGTTGGTTTAAGATTCATTGGTTTTTTTGTGCAGCTTTGTCTTGATATTTGTAATATTCTTGTTTGCTTGTGGATATTTATGCATTTGTATATCTTATGGAGGAAATTTCTTGGGCTGGCTTCTATCTTGTAGAGGGACTTGAGTTGGAGCCTTTTGCGGTCAGATCCCTAATTCAACTACTTTGTTGTGTTACGAAGTTTGGGTGGCTTGATGATGATAGATTCGAGGAGGTGATTAAAGAGGCGATGAACTTTTTATGCCAGGTGATGACTTTTTTTTTTTCTTTTCTTTTTGTTTGTTTGTTTGTTTTGTTTTATTTGATTTTGTTTTGTTTTTTTTTCCCCATTTTATTTTAATGATTGCTTCTATGAAATATATACCATGAAATTCTCCTGTGGCATATTTCTTTTCTCGGTGTGTTAGGTTGTTAGAATAGGACTTTTTATATAATAACATTTTGGTTACATTATTATAGTGGTATTTTGTCATCATACTGGGGCTGACTTGGGCTAAAAGGCATATTCGAACCCAAATTCAAGTGTTGGACAATTGCCTATAGCCCTTTTATGATAAGTAATAACATTATATTAAAGAACCTGTCTTCTGTTATGTGATAATATTTCTTCTATAATTGGGCACTTAATTTAATGTCCTCTATTTTCATTTGTAGCCAGTTTGTAAAATGAATGTGTTATGGTGATAGCTGGGATTTACTTTGACAAGGTTGCTCGTAATGTTACTGAAAATAATAATGAATATGAACTTTGGTTGCTTTCTTGCTTGTAGTCCTGAGATTCTGCCTATACCACTCGACAGAGGTCATTTTATTGTAATTTCAGCTCAACTCATCTTGATTAAGTCTTAATCCCAACTAAATCATGGTTGACTATATGTATATGTTCTATCATTATATTGTATTGAAGGTTATACACTTGTTATCAACCTAGCAGATAGCTAAGGATCAGTCACGTTTTCATGTTTTCCAGATATCTCTAACTTCACTGCACCAACTTAAAAATGATGGTACTATACTGATTTTTATTTTAGAATAGTTTCTTTGCATTTTTTTTTCTTTTCAAAGTTTTTTTTTATTTTTTTATTGTAGTACCATTTTTTTT
This sequence comes from Notholithocarpus densiflorus, assembly GCA_030021035.2. Taxonomy (NCBI): domain Eukaryota; kingdom Viridiplantae; phylum Streptophyta; class Magnoliopsida; order Fagales; family Fagaceae; genus Notholithocarpus; species Notholithocarpus densiflorus. The sequence continues at coordinate 2,876,191 of JARYZH020000027.1, read as the reverse complement.
TTTTTTGTTGATTTCCCACCCCTCCAGATATCTCTAACTTAACTATCCTAGTATCCTTGAATGTTTTATCATTTGATTTTATGGGGACATTTTGATGAAAGCTCAGATGAGATTGGTCTGGTATAGGTACATTTGACTCCTTTTGCGGCAAACAATCTTGGTATAACTCATTAGCCTTTTATGGTTTTTCTATTTTAGTACTTTTTAGTTAATGCTATTGTTGCCTTGTGGTGTACAGATTCCAATTTCTAGTGGCTAGTTATTCAGGATCCCTCAACACTTCAAATATATTTTTATTATTATGCAATCACTCAAAGCCATTTTTCAAATATATTTTGATTATTATGTAATCACTCTAAGCCATTTTTGAAAAGAGGTTTGTATTTTATATATCCCTTTTATAAAATAACATTTTTTTTAATAATTATTTTAATGTTGTCCTAGAGAGAAGTTCTTTACGCTATATCCTATTGCAGTATCTAAATTTACTTTCATTATTATAAATTTTTTGATATGTAATTAAACTTTTGTTGTTATTTCATTGGGACTAATCTTTTAGACATTTTAAATCCTATGTACTATTACATAGTGGTATGCTTGAATAAAGTGTTCATAGATGATTCATCATTCATGTATGGGGGGGGGGGGTATGTCAAAGAATTTGTATTTTAGGGAAAATAACAATTTACCCTTTGTAGTTTCTTCCTATCATAATTTATTCACGAACTTTTAATTCTTACATTTGACCCGTAAAATATGGATTAAAATGAAATTATTAGGGTTCTACCAAATGAAACTTGGTGTGCCTTGAAAGGTATTACTCTCCACCATTTCCTCTTCCTATCTACAAACCCCTCTGTTCTTAACCACATATTTTGAAATTTGAAATGAGTCTTACCCTCTATTAATACTACATACTACCTATATCAAACAGAATAGGAAAATGATCCAAGATGGTTTGAAGCAATCGACTTTGAGTGATCCTAGAAAAGTGCTTCTTCCCAATTAGTGGAATTTAAAAACCTATCCAATCTGGACATGGATGTTCTCTCATGATTATTGGACAATGTAGTGACCCATTCAATCTGGACATGGACATGGACATGGACATGGACATTCTCTACCAAATCCTTCTGCCTCTAACAGGGTCCAATCCACGAAAGGACTACCCCATACACTTCTCACGATAGCTCTATTTACTACCGCCAACTTCGTTTCTTGAAAACACACATTGTCACCATTCCCCTTCTTCATGGAGTTTATGACCCTCAACCTTTGATCATAATCGTTTAATCCTTGAACATTCCCAGACAAGATTTCAAGCTTCATAAGATTAACTGTAGAGCCCTCTCCATCCTACTACTTTCTCTGTTGCTTCCTCTCTTAGAATCATAGTTCACTTACCACTCCATATTTTTCAATTCCCTTACTCCTCTCGCCCCCCATCTATGGTGTTGCTGTGGGGAACCTCTCTGTGTCCCAGTAGCTCTTCACATTCTCTCAATTGCAGCAAACTCGTTACTTCTTCCTTGTAGCCACATCTTCATCCCCATCAAGCCATCTGCCCTCTGACCCCTTGCTAAACATCTGTCCCAGTGTCCTCTTTTTGCTGTACTCACTAACGTGTTTATTCACTATCCACCATATCATATGATGAAGAGTTTCTGTCCTTGTTATTTTATCGTTTTATCCCTTTATTAAATGTGACTGTCATAGGAATTCCATACAAGTTTTATCAGCATAACAATTGCAATTTTTCGGGCTGGTTTGTTGTTGTCAAATTATAAAAGCATAGTTTCCCTCCAGCTCTCCAACTATGTTATCGTGTTTGAATTTACTCTTATGTTTTTATCATAAGATATCCTCTAAAATCTTTGTAAATAGATCTGTTCATATAAGCAAATTTTTATTATTTTGTGTAGTGTAACCTAAATTTGGTTCGTCTTTGTAATTCTTGTGGAGTGATCAAATTGACATTTGTTTTTAAATTATTGATTAATTTGTTTTGTTTTGTTTTGGGACCATATCTGACTATGTATATTTTAATTTTATTATGATTTAATGTTTTGTTAGTTTTGGGATGAAACATTACTCATTTAAATTTCAGTGTTATTTTTGTTGTATTATAAGTTATAGCCTTTTATATTATATGTTACTACGATCTTTCATACTGGTTTTCAACATTTGAAATGTTAAAACTGTTAGCAGATCCCTCTTTTTCATTTGTTTCACCAATTCGTTTGGTGAAAATTCTTTATTTGAGGTTGAATTGTAACTTTTCTGCTCAGAATGTGAGTTGATTTTTTTTTTTTGCCTTACTAACTCTTAGCGCCTCCCTAATGTTTAATTCCAAGCTTTGGAGTGCTTGTTTCAGCTAGCCTATATAAGGTGATTATTTTTTTTTATAAATGACACTACACAATTGAAGTTTTTGTCCCATTTAATGACTTGCACCAATGAAATCCTGCAAAGTGGAATTCATAAACTGGATTATATTTGTTTTGACATCGTTTTTTCAATGTTAAATTACAAGTATTGTTTCAATTACATGAAAAGGTGGGTCTCTCGTATATGGACCAATCAATTACTGCTTTGTTTTTCTCTATATTATGTTGCATCAGTTTTAAAATCAAACTTGGAACTTAGAGATGCTTTGACCCCCTAAATCACAAGTTTTACTCTCTTTATAGATATTTAATAGTATTGGTCATATGCCAAAAAGAAATTCACTAGATGCCAACTAAATATAAAAAAGCAGCAATAAAATGTCTGAAAAACATAATGAAATATACAATTACTACACATAAAACACCATAGAGCATGTAATATTATTTATAACGTTGTCTACAATTGGGTTATATCTGCTTAAAATTTACTTGGATCACAATGTTAAAACCCCTTTGTTTAAGCTATTAAATTTTTTCTGCAAATAATTTATTTCTAATTAATAACCTTGTCGTAAGTGGGTCTGTAATTCCAAGGCAGGTGGCCATCATTATCCATGTCTTCTTTACCATCGCCCCCTTTAGGAAGAGGAGTTGTAAATGAGTATGTGCTACTTCTTTGCTTGACTAGATTGTAAATAGGAAAAACAAGCAAATAAAAAATATTTAATATTTGTCTTCCTAGTCGTTGTATCTCCTACCTATCTACAAAACTGATCATACATTAGAGCACTTTTAGTCAAACCGGTTAATAAGCAAAGAAAAGCCACAGAATTCATATATTGTATCTCCTGCCCAATTTTTGAATCTTTTTAATTTTGCTGACACATGACAAATTTTTTTTTTTTGGCAAAAGTGCGTTTCCTACTTTTCCATCTTTCTGCCACATAGTTCATTTGGAAGGAAAGGAATTGCCGGACATTCAAAGGCATTGAACAACCTATGGTGGTAGCGAAGTTGATTTTTCAGCGCACTTTGTAAGATTGGATGGCTAGTATGGGTGGTCATTCCTTCTCTAGTTTGTTGGATCTTCTTGATTGTTCTACTTTTACAGAATTTATATGCATCTCCATTACACTGGTTCTGTTTCCTTGTCTCTCTTTTCATGTTGGTAGGCAACTCCAAAGGGTTCTTCCTTAGAAAGATTCCATATGTCAGGAAGGAAAGAAAAGATGCCCAACAGAATTCTTAGTGCTAACGATTGTTGTGGGGAAGAACATGGGTTTTGGGAAGGGGCATGATAAGGAGTAATGATGCAGAGAATGAAGTAGCTCAATGAGAATGTGAAGCAGTTCTGAAAGACTTTATAAGTGTCAGTCATAAGGTACTCAAAGAGATGCATTAATGATTCCATGGACTTGTTCTCCTTCAGAGTATGATTCAAGATATGGTACATTCTCTTAGACCCCTCAAGATACTGAATGACTGAAGAAAAGATCCTGATTTAACTTGTCGTGCAGCAATTTATAGGTGAAGGGGGTTGCTTTTAGCTTATAATTGAACCGATTATGATCATTTGATATATGGCCTGACAAATGGAGGCTGTATAGGGCCTGAAATTTTCTGAGTGACTTATCAGTTATCAAAAAAGAAATTTTCTGAGAGTGACCCTAAGAGCAACACGTCCTTAAGGGCTACTCAGAGAAACATGCCTGATCTCATCTTACTGAATGCACAGTGCATTTATGAGTCATGACTACAGAGCATTTAGTAATGATGCTTTAGTATGTGTGCTTTCTATTTTATCTTATCTTCATCCTCAGCTGGATGACTGAAAGAATTATCTTAATTGCCCAATTATAAGGATTATTTTAGTTAAAACTCTTGACAGCAAATTTTGCATGCACTTGGTCAAAGTTCACATCATGTACAGTATATTCAGTAGCCATTTTACAACGTTATTATCATTCATGTTTAACACAAATCTAATATTTTCTTGTCCGTTCTCTTTGCTTTTTTCCAGTTGGGTCAAGCCTACCTTGCTTTCTTGGAGATCCTTTTCAACTGTCATTTGGCTTTTATTTTAAATTTAGATACAAGCACATTTATGTGTATTGTTGGATCTCTTGAAGCATGCCTTAAAGGTTTAATTTGAATATCTCGATACAGGTTTGTATAGGGTTCTCTCTTTTTAACTTCTACAGATTCTCTTGTGACTTTTTCTTCTTTTTTTAATATGCTTATGATCCTTATATCTTGCAAGAAAGATTTTTCTGTTACCTATTATAATGATTATTAAATAAAACCCTGAAGGTATCATAGGGACCACACCTGGTCACTAGTTTTAATCTTCCATTCCCTCTCCCCTTGGTCCAAAACTTACTCATCAAAATAACTATGATTGTTACATTAATAATTACCCTAGAAGCATTATGATTTTATCATAAGACTATTATGAGATGCGTTTCCTTTTAATAATCAACTCTCAAAATGTCATTGTAGTGCACATCTGCAGTTGATAAATTAGCTACTTTTTTATTTTATTGACATTGTGACCTCACCCAGTTCACCCGCTGCTCAGTGTCTTGCTCAACACATTACCAATTGTCCTGGTTTATTCCAAGAAGTAAGTTTGCTACATACTTGTGCTAATATTCTTGTGTTACATTCAAGTAAGCAATGCAACTTGTAGGTTTTTTTTAAAAAAATATTTTTTTCTCATATTGAGAGAGAATGGTATGAAATGGTAATTTTTGGAACTGTGGTTGGTTTTTGGTGGATTATGATGATTTGGAGTTGCGGCTGGGCTTGATGAAGGAGATGAAAGGTTTCTAGCGGGAGATAGGGTGACAATTGATTTTGTCGGTAAATAGAAGAATTTGAGCTAAACAAACACTAGACCGAAATTGGTGTCAAATAGAAAATGAGTTGAAAAGAAAAAATATGTACAAGATTTGAGAAGAGAAAATGAGTACGAAAAATGAAAATTGAAAATGAATACAAACCCATACTGAACCAAACAGGCCCTTTGCAGCTGACTTCACTTTGGAATCTCTTCATTCCTGGTAAGATCATTTATCTCCTATAACTTTTGAGTATTTTTTATGAAGAAAATGATGTAATTTGATTTTATTATGGATAGATTTAATGAAATTCCTCTTGTATGAATTGATGAATTCAATATCTTTTACCAGTGGGCTGGCAGTGGTGTTTATTACCTTTTTGGGCTGTGCTCAAGATTAGTCACATCTGTACAGTTTTTGAAGACTGACACAGCAAACCTACTGGATGAATATGCGGCCAAGATTGTAGAAGGTTTCAATCATTTCTTCAAGATTTGATTCTTTGCAGGTGAGATAGCAGCTATAATTTTAGCGGTGATGCAATGCTTTCATTTTCAGTAATTAAATTTTTACTGTTGCAATTTGAAAATCCTTGTGCTTTAGTTGCACTGAGAAAGAAGGATAGCCAGGAGTTGGATGGATTAGCTCTTCATTAGTCATATCCTTTGCAATCTTCTTTGATGGAGGAAAATGGTGAAAAGGAAATCTACTTTAGAAAACTAAGTTGCTTAGAGAAAAGAAAGAATGAACTAGCTTTTCAAGAGACACATTCTTGGAATAATACCTCATAGGTAGAGATTTCTTGAATTCAAATTCAACTAGTTACAAGGAGGGCAGCTATATACTTGACGAGTGCTTCCCTTTAGCAAGTATTTTTACTGTTGCAATTTGAAACTCCTTGTGTTTTAGTAGCACTGAGAAAGAAGGATACCCAGGAGGTGGTTGGATTAGCTCTTCATTAGTCATATTATTTGCAGTCTTCTTTGATTGAGGAAAATGGTGAAAAGGAATGCTACTTTAGAAAACTAAGTTGCTTAGAGAAAAAAAAGAATGAACTAGCTTTTCAAGAGAGAGACACACTTGGAATAATATCTCATAGGTAGAGATTTCTTGGATTCAAATTCAACTAGTTACAATGAGGGCAGCTTTGCTTATTTATAGTTACATAAACAAGCTGTTGAGTTAGTTACAAGAGCCTACCATGTGATTGGCCAAAACCTAACAAACTTCTCTAACTAATTGATAGGTTATTGCACTTATCACTAACAATCTTATCAACTACCTAACTTTTTGTTACAAGTAAAAGAAACTACTTATCACACACCATAAGTACCTGTAAACAGCTAGCTTTAAAAATGAACTGCATCCGGACTATCCCTTGTTGGAACCTAGGAAGCATGGGTGCGGCTCCAGGGCTGCCGCACCTAACACGCACGGACGCGACATGCGGTGGTCGACGCCTCTAACCGCGCGTCCATGGCGAGTCCCTTTTTTTTTTTTTTGGTTTTTGGATTTGCGTCGATTCGGACGATATCGGCCGAAATGGGCTTTGAATTAGGCCGAAATTCGTGTAAAAAAAAAAAAAAAAGGTTGCGTTGATGATGATAGTCTCGTCTCAAAATTATTCTGCCCCTTTCAAAGTGTGAATAGAGAAGGTGAAAAAAAAAAACAGGGGCAAGATGAAGCAGACGATTTTACTTGTGAAAGGAAGATGAAGAAGAAGGGAAGTAGATAGACCCACAGTAAAGATGTTACACCCACAGTAGATAGACCCATAAATTTAGAATTTTTTTTCCAAATAACATTAAATATCAAAAAATTTAGTTAGTTGTCACGTTTCAAAACAATGTTGAAAACTAGCTTCTCGAGTGTCTAAAACTCGAGTTCCAAGATAAAACTCGAGTTTTTAAGTCTCGATTTGTAAGTGGTGGTAGGTGACGTGGAGGAAAAATCCACGTGGAACTCGAGTTTCTAAGAGTCGAGTTTCACTTTTAAGACTCGAGTTTTAAAGACTCGAGTTTCACCATCTGATTTTCCTTCTTCTTCCTCAAGTTCTTCTGACCCAGCGTTGTTCTTCGACACTGTAGATCGTTCCTCTTCAGATCGGAGCTCTAGTGTTCAATCAACCAGCGTTCTTCGTTCAATCGACCAGATTGGAGCTCCAACGTTCTTCGTTCTTCCTCTGTTCTCCTCTTCAGTTCTTCCTCTGTTCTCTGTTCTTCGTCAGATCGTTGACGCTGCACATCGTTCCTCTTCAGATCGGAGCTCCAGCGTTCAATCGACTAGCGTTCTTTGTTCAATCGACCAGATCGGGGCTCCAACGTCTTCGTTCTTCCTCTGTTCTCCTCTTCAGTTCTTCCTCTGTTCTCTGTTCTTCGTCAGATCGTTCATCTTCATCTTCAGGTACCAAAATCGAGTCTTAGAGACTCGGTTTTGCTTTTTAGAACTCGAGTCTATAAGACTCGAGATCTATCTGGCAAAAACTAACTAGATCAGCCAGTGGAATTCGAGTATTTGAGACTCGATATTTAGATTGAAATCGACCATTTTAAACTCGAGATGCTAGTTTGCAGTATTATTTCTAACGCATGTCAACTTATTATATTCTTTCCCTCACCAACGTTATTATGCAAATATCCTCTACAAATTTAAGTAAACAAAATGAGTAGGTGGGGATGTCAGGATGTGGGTGCTTTTCACGTGGGTGCATCTAGGAATTAGGAAAAACTAAAAAGTAATTAGTTGGATTGTTTAGAATTACCTAATATGTGAGTCTTTTACAAAAGAACCATGGTAAATGTTTTTCTTTTTTAAAATAAAAATCTTATTTTATTTGATTATTTAGATAAAATTTTATATATATATATGTATATATGCTGCCTAATCCCTAAATTCATCTCAAATTTTGTCAAAATACACTATATTATCTACTATTACTCTTAAATTGGTATATGTTTACAATTATATGAAAAAGTATGCTTAGCAATATATAGAAAATATAAATAAAAATATTTTTAATAATTTTTTAATAAACGTATCCCACCGCACTCGCACCCTATTTTTTCAAAAATTGCTGAGTCGTCGCACCTGCACCTGCATCCGTACCCGAATCTGCACATGTGCTTCATAGGTTGTACACATTTGGCTCAAGTGTGGCTAGTTGTAAGTTGATCTGGTGCATGATAGGGTAGCAAGTGATGCACATAAGCTGATAGTTCTGTCCCGGCATTGGTGCCGACCGACTGAGCCGATGCTGGCAAGCAGAGGGTGAAGCTCGTTTTGATGCCAGTGCGGTGATGATGTCGGAGTTGCAATCCTTCACCGATGAACACCTGAACCGAACCGATGAGGAATAAAAGGTTAGGTTTTTATTTTTTAAAAAGAAAAACGTCGTTTCATTTAGAGGTTAAATAAAAAGCACAACACAAAACCCAAAACAACATCGTTTTGGGCTAGGTTTTGTGGAGTATAAATATGTTCTTTTCTCTCCAAAAACCTTAACTCTCTCAGATGGTCAGACCTCAGTCTCTCTCTCTCGGCTTGCCGCTCTCGGAATGGCTGGCACTCTGCCTCACCAGTCACCACAGCTGCCACCGTTAACTCCCTCTACTCTCTCTCCAAAGTCCGAACAGTGAGTCTAGAGTCTAGTAGTCTTCTAAATTTTTTTTTCCAGCTTTTTGATTTTTTAGGTAGATTGAGTGAGTCTAGAGTTATCACTGAACACTAATCACACACTCTCTCTCTCTTTCTCTCTCTCCCCCCCCCCCCCCCCCTCTGAAAAGTACTAGTTTTATTTTCCTGCATTTTAATTTTTTTGGGAGATCGAGACTGAGAGATTTCTCACTCTTTTCTAATCCTTCTTTTAGAGATAATCTCTAATCAATCACTATTCAGAATTTCTATTTTAATATTTAGTAACCATTGCTTTAAGATATATATAATTAGCATTTATGTTATATTTATATTGAGAATAATATAATGAATTCCTTTTTAATTTATGTTATTATCTTTATATGTATTGGAAAATTTTATAGGAAATCAATATAATTTTTTTATATCAATGTTTCTCTTACAGTTTTACTTTGCTATTGATTTTTTTTTAAATTTATTTTATTTAATTACTGAATATGGGATGTTACATACTTACATTGGTTGGTAGATTGTGAAAAAATAAATTTGTTCTTGAGAAGAAACTGATTGACTACTGTTATTGATTTTAGTGACATTATGAATTGTTAAGTGATGACTAATGACTATTCTTGTTGCCTTGTTGGACCTAGTTGAGTAATTATTGCTATTGTTGGATCTAGTTGTGACATTTATTGATTGAGAGTAAGTTATTTGACATTGTATTTACTAGAAAAATTATTATTTGACATTGTTGTGCAAACTTTGTGTTTTTTGTTGGTTGAATTTTTTTTTATTAGATGGATGTTGATGATCCACTTGGATTTGATGCTCCTGGGGACCCCTTTTCTCCTAGTAGTGCTAGCTCACCTGAACCTGCAGCACTTATTGGACTTGGTGCATCACTTCCCCCACTACCACCTAAACAGGGTGGTAAGGACCCATCTATAGTATGGAAGCACTTCACTAAGTTGCCCGGTGGTGATCCCAAGAAACCAAAGTCACAATGCAATTATTGTAAAAATCAATATAATTTCCATGACAAGACAAATGGTACTTCGGGAATGTTGCACCACATGAATGTTTGTAAGAAGTGGCCTTTTTCCTGTGATGATAAGCAAAATTTTTTGTCTTTCCAAGTTAAGAAGGGGAAAGTGGTTCAAATGTGCTAGTGGTTGCAAACTATAGTGAAGAGAGGATGAGGATGGCATTGGCAAGGATGATTATCGTTGATGAACTACCTTTTAAATTTGTGGAGCGTTAAGACTTTCAAGAATTTATGGAAATAGTTGAACCTAGGTTTCCTATTCCCCATCGCACTACTATTGCAAGGGCTTGTATGAAACTTTATTTTAGTGAGGTGGATATTTTGAGGACTTTTGTTGGGCAATGGGTTTGTGTGACAATGGATACTTGGACTGTCATACAAAACTTGAATTACATAATAGTCACCGCACACTTCATTGATAGTGATTGGACTTACCAAAAGAAAATCTTGTGCTTTTGCCCTATAGGTAATCACAAAGGGGACAGGGACACCATAGGTAGGGCGGTTGAGTCATATTTGTTGAAGTGGGGTATAGACCGATTGTTTACGATTGCCACAGACAATGCTAGTTCTAATGATGTGGCAATCGATTATGTGAAGAAGAAAACAAAAGAAAGAGATAATAGCATATTGGGTGGTGAGTTCATGCATATGCGTTGTTGTGCGCATATCTTGAATTTGATAGTGCAAAGTGGGTTGAAGTACATTCATGAATCAATTATTAAGGTTCGGGATGCGATGCAATATGTAAAAGCCTCTCCCGGAAGGTTTGAGAAGTTTCAAGAATGTGTTGATAAGGAGAAAATTAAAGCAAAATGTTTGTTATCGCTTGATGTGTCAACAAGGTGGAATTCGACTTATTTCATGTTAGATTGTGCTTTGAAATTTGTGAGAGCATTTGATAGGTTGGAGGAGGAGGATGGGCGCTACAAACTTTATTTTTTTTTTGAAGCGGATGGAAATGGGAAAAAGGCCATTGGTCCTCGCTATCTTGATTGGGAAAATGTCAAGATCTTTGTGGCATTTTTTGGCATATTTTATGAGGCACACTTAGATTTTCTAGGTCCTTGTTTGTCACTTCCAATACATACTTCCATGAGCTAATCTGTATTGAAGATTAATTGCAGCAGTTGTGTAGTGTTGATGGGGATCCTCTTTTGAAGAGTATGGTGGGAGAGATGAAAAAAAAATGATAAGTATTGGGAAAGTATAGAAAATATCAATTTGGTACTTTTTGTTGCTGTTGTTTTTGACCCAAGGTATAAATTGAAGTATGTCAAGTTTTGGTTTAGAGAATGGTATGGGAAGGACAAGGGGGATGTGATGAGCTCTAGGGTTTGAGATGCGTCGAAGAGATTGTTTATGGAGAGAGTGGGTTAAAATGGAGCGTCGAGTTTTAGTGGTAATGTTAGTGGTGTTTCATTGTGTAGGGACTTTGATCCAAGTGTTGGTAATGCTTTTGATCGCCTTAAAAGGTATAATACCAAATTTAAGCAACACTTGGTAGATGAAGATAGTGTGGAACGCAAATCTGAGTTGGATAGGTATCTGTGGGAATCTTCTGAGGATCCTGACGTGGAAGGTTTAGACATTTTGATGTAGAGGATTGTGAATTCTTTTAGATATCAAGTCTTTTCCCAAATTGCTTGTGATGTGTTGGTTATTCCTGTCTCTACTGTTGCATCCGAGTCTGCTTTTAGTATGGGGGCATGTTTTGGATTCATTTCGTAGTTCACTATCTCTTAATGATGAATAATGATGAGTGATGTGCTGCTCTTTGCTTGGAGTTAGTTAGTAGTTAGTATTATGTAAGTATATTTGCTATTATTATTCATTTGTGCTAATTATAAATATTTTATTGTTTATAAATGTTTTATTGTTATTAACATGTGTTTCTTTTGTTTTGTTTAGTATTTTGTAGGAGTTCTAGAATGATGCATAGTACACGGACTGACAGACTTACTGGAATTAGCATTCTTTTGCCTATATGCTAATTATATTTGTACATGTTATTAGTAGTGGACTTTTCACTAATGGTAGTTACTAGTTAGTCATGGATGAAAGCTATTGATTGATAAGAACCCTAAGCACCCTTTTGAAACTCTAACTTCACTTCCTCTTTCCTCTTAATTGTTTTCAACCGGCAATATGCTATCACTCACTTCTTCTTCTTCTTTGGATGCTAGAAAGGTGTTATCAAGGAATAAAGCTATACCTTCTTCTTTTTCAACCGGCAATATGCTATCACTCACTTCTTCTTCTTCTTTGGGTGCTAGAAAGGTGTTATCAAGGAATAAAGCTATACCTTTGTCTTTGCATGTATTGGCTGCCTTTGATGAATCAGATGCCACATTAAAAAAAAAAACTAGTTGCTGCATTTCCCTTATCATTCTTGGTCTGCCAAGAATAGTTTTTGTTGATAGCTTGCATATTTTTGAAAGGCAGAAATTGTTTTTGCAATTTTCGCTTCATTTTGAACCATTCTTGGATCTTTCTTTTACCCTTCCTAATTCTTTGAACTCGGAGTTGTTCCACCAGGCTGAAGCTCTCCCTCTTAGCTTTTTGGAGACTAACTTCACCTTCTTAGAATCTTGGACTTCATGGTACTCATAGATCCTCTTAATTTGATTCAACCAGTCCAAAAATTCTTCAGTATTCAGGCTCCCTTTGTATTTTGGAAGGTCAACTTTGATGTTTGGCTCACATTTTGGTTTCTCTTTGAGGAACTTGCAAATGCACAAGACCTGGCCTTGGTTCTTGCACAGGCACTTGCGGATTTCTTTTCACAGGTTGGTCTAATGGGTTGTTGAAGTTGCTGTTACTATCTGCATCAACATTTTCAGATTGTTCAAAATCACTTCTGTTATGATGAAGCTGACTTCTCCTTACTTCCTCAGTCAAGGTAGCAATCTGCCCCCTTCGTAGCTCCCCAGTTTGCTCCAATGTCACTTGGGGTTCTTCTTGGTTTGGTTGCAGCTGCCTGGGATGAACCTGCACCTTAGGTTCACGTGTTGCTGAAGCTTTTTTGTTCCTTTTATAGTATACTATTGGTGCCATCTACACAAATCCTTAAGGTCACTAGTAGAGAATAAGAAAATGAGTGCAATGATTGAATCTTGGCTTATTCTATAGGATAGAAAGGACTAGGAAGGACTTGAATTCTCAAATGAATCTCAAACTCTGATACCAAATTATGATGGAGGAAAATGGTGAAAAGGAAAGCTACTTTAGAAAGCTAAGTTGCTTAGAGAAAATAAAGAATGAACTAGCTCTTCAAGAGACACTATTGGAATAATACCTAATAGGTAGAGATTTCTTGGATTCAAATTCAACTAGTTACAATGAAGGCGTTTTTGCTTACTTATAGTTACATAAGCAAGTTACTGAGTTAGTTACAAGAACCTACCATGTGGACAAATTACACCAGTACTGGAACTCGAGTCTTAAAGGCTCAAGTTTGTCACCAAACTCGAGTATCAAAGACTTCTCCTTTTTCAGATCTACTTCTATAGATCTCGAGTCTAAGAGACTCGAATTCCACGTGGACAAATTGTTCCACGCTTGCATTAGAACTCGAGTCTCAAAGACTCGAGATGCTAGTTTACAAAATAGTTTAAAAAACGTGCTTACTAATGAAAGTGTTTCAAAAATCATGTTAAATGCAAATTGCCTTCTTTCAATTGTGTCAATTTGGTCCCTAACCTTTTAGAGCCTTGTCAATTTACTTCTTGCCATTATATCTTGGATGAAAATTTCTAACATGGCAAATGGCCAAAATAAAAAATTAGTTTATTGCTACATCAACAAAAATTAATTTTTTATTTTGGCTGTTAGCCACGTCAGCAATTTTCATCAAAGAGATAATAATATGGATTAAATTGACATGACACTGAAAAGTTAGGAACCAAATTAACATAATTGAAAATATATCGACCAAATTGAAATATGGTATAAAGGATAGAGACCAAATACAAAACAAACATGAAAGTTGAAACACTCGCATAGTACGGAGGGGTGGGGAAGGGGCCATTTTGGTGTTTTCTTAAAACCCCTCTCTTCCCCCATTTTATCTCCTAAAATCTCTCTAAATTGGAGAGATTAGATTTTTGGTGGGCTCGGGGAGAAAGCACATGGGCCCCACCAAAATTCCCTCTCCCTCCCTCTTTCCCTCCCAACTAAACACTCCTTCCATCCATTTTCTCTCATTTCATTTTTATCGTCCGAATTTCACCTCCAACCAAACATAGCGTAATGGAAAATTACAATTTTTCACCTTAATCTTTTACTCCAATTATTTTTAACCTCTTAAATTATCGCAATTGAAGTTTCTACAATTTACTTGTAATTTATTTTGGCGTTAATTTTGACCGAATTAAATATTGAAAGACAATTTACCCATTTTTCCAACCTCAAAAGTCAATAAATGGAGAGAGAGAGAGAGAGAGAGAGAGGTAAATTGGTTTTTTAATGCTAAATTCTGTCATACAAAACCAAAACATACTGCAAGAGGAGAAGTAGAGTTATAATTTTGGGAAATCAACTGTCCATTTCAATAACTTAGAAGGGTATGCGTAAGTGGAATGGAAGATTAAGGTAAAAAAGTGTAATTTTTTAAACTTCTCCAGTCATTGGCTGAACTTAACAACTATATTATTTAACAGTTTTTTCTTTTTAAATTAAAAATTTGAAAATCCTATGATTGGATTACATACATGCCAAATTTCTAGTTAATAAGAGCTTGTTTGGAGGGAGGATTTTTGTTTTTGTTTTCAAAACAGTATGAAAATGATTTTCAAAAAAATGAAATTGAAACTAGTTTTCAGATAATTTTTACATTATAGTTTTTGGCTCCCACTTATAAGAATTTGTTTTTAAAAATACTAAAATATATATATATTTATATATATAAATGTTTGGGACTCCATTTCTATTTTTGTGTTTTTTAATAAAAATTTATAAAAAGTGACGTGTAGAATTTGTAGATTACTTTTTAAATTTTATTTATTTATTTATTTTTTTTATATAATGATAAGAGAATAGAGCTCATGTACTTTTTAATTTTTTTTTAATTTTAATTTTTTTTATTTTTATAATGATAAGTTTCAAATTTAAAGTGTGAGAATTTTTGTGTGATAAAGATAAGCTCCTTAATTTAAGAGATATGAGAGTTTAGATAAACTTGTGAGGTCTATTATTTTCAATTTATTTACAACTATGCTATTGAAAATATTTTTATCTTGAAAACATCATTTGACCATTTTCAAAATCTTGTTTTGGATATGGAAAATAGGATATAATTTTTTGAAAAATGTGTTTAGAAAATAGAAGCCAAACAATAGATTCAGGTATTAGACCCACTATTTTATAGTTCATGTAAGGACACGTTTTGATCCACAGCCCAAGGGGTTTGAACAATGACTCAATGAGCCTAAAACAATGAATTTGTTAGAGAGTGAGTTTGATACTGAACGTTTAATGAGTTAGAATATTGATCACAATAGGCTAGTTAGTATTAGAATGAACAAGACAAACAGTTTGAAAAAGAAAAGTACTCATCGGTCAGATCTGAGGAATGTATGTTCTTATAAATTTTTCTTAGACTTATATAAAAACTCAAGTTTTTGGTTACACATTGATTTTTCTTATGGTTTTTCTCATCCCCCACACTGTAATGGAGTTCTTCCCTTTTATATTCCATTCCCCTCTTTCATCTTAGTCTTTCACGTGTAGATCTGATTGCTAATCTCCTTGATATTTGTCCCATCGGCGCCTTCTTGAAGTCTTTGGGGGTAGCTGTAAGGCTGAAAGTTACTGTTTAGGTATTACTTTCACATTAATGCGGCCAGGGAGTTAGGTGTAGAGCATTCAATACGATGGTAGTAGCTTTCTTCCCAGATATTTCTTAATTCTTGACTCACCTCTCTCTGAAACTTATCCTCCCAAGCACGGTTACCCACTGCCTAGTACTTGATGGGTGGTCGGACTTTAGGCTTCCACTCTGTTGGCCGAGGAAGGGCTGCTCCTCGGACAACTTCACCTGTTCATTATGACCAGATCTCTCCCTTGGTCTAATAATCTATTTGCCTTTGCTAGTGCTTATATGTCCTCGGGTGCAGCCCACGGCCCAATATTCATATTTGGGCTCCTAATCCCTACAGTTCAAAAAGAGAAAAAATTCAATCATCTTACCAAACAGGCCTTAAGATATTATTTATTATTCAATTATGAACATATATTTTTTGTATAATTTAAGTGCAAAAAATTTGAAATTTAAATATTTTATATATAAGATAATTATTAATCCCTTATCAACATGATATTTTGTAAGAGCACTAGCATCTGCCGTTGCAAAAATTTGCCATTTTAAAACATCAAAAAGCTACTTTATTATTTTAACACATCATTTTACAATATTCCTTACATTACATCTTCTATTTTTCAATTCTATACATTAAAATAATATTTACAACACATTAAAATAATATTAACTACTAACTCAGCCCAATCACCCCACAACCACCAACGTATTCTCCATATTCCAAAACAAACTAAATCAAATCAAGCCAAATACCCATAACCCTATAACCAACACCACTCCAAACCCACAGTCGCCACAGCAACAACCCACAGCCACAAACTCACAGCCACCATCGCAACAACCCACAACCTCTATACTAGCTTCATACCATGAGAGACGGGCTTCAGACCAAAGTGGCTCAGATCGGCTTCATACCATGAGAGATGGTCTTTAGACTGGCGATGATGGTAGCTTTAGGTTGTGGCTGAGATGGGTTCAGACCGAGGATTAGATGGGCTTAGTAGAGGCGGAGATGGTGGCTTTAAACCAAGGTGGCAATGGCGACTTCAAACTGGCGGGGATGGTGGTAGATAAGAGAGAGAGATGAGAGAGAGAGCTCAAATAGAGAGGACTGAGGAGTGGGGAGAGAGAGAAAAGAGTGAAATAATAAAATATATGAGGGAGAATAATAAAAAAAACAATAAATTTTTTTTAGAACTTTGCAAATATATATAACATTTAGAACACCTCATGCAGTATGTTTTTTAGTGTTTGGTGTACTAAATGCTAAAAATTTTAGCATTTAGCACATGCTAGTGCTCTAAGCATGATGTGTATAAAGAGACAATATTATAATTCAATGGTGTCTACAAAAAATTGGTGGGAATAGTGTGACATTAACAAAAGATCAAGAGTGTACTTGTTTTTTCCATCCATAAAATATAAATGTCAATTTCACTTTTTATTATTCTCTTATATTGTGCCGGGACTCCCACGTAAGGTGTGTCGCTAACCACTTAAAATAACAAATACTAGTTGCAAACTCATGCCATGCTTAGGAAAGATAATTGAAAATTTGACAGAAATTTTGATTTATTTTCCTATTATGTTGAGATGTTATAAGTGTTGGAAAATTTGGTTTTAACAAGTGTTTTGTTGGATACTAATGTCATGTGGTGACTTATCCAAAACCATTTAAGAAGTGAATGAGAAATTGACTTCTAAAGTACCAAATAGAAGATGGTTTAAATTGATAGAATCTATGAGTCTCGAATAGGTTAAAATTTTAATTTTAAAATTTGTATATGTATATTTATTTCTTTATGGGTGCGGGTCTTTGTGGACCGTCCCAATATTAAATAAAATATTTATTATTATTATTATTAATGTCTATGTGGGCCGTCCCAATTAATGTGTCTGTTCATATGGCACAATATAAATAAAAAGTCCTTTATAATAAATGCGGTGTTTTTCCAAAATGTTATTTTATATTTTCTTCATAAAACTATATTTTGCGATAAACGCTAGTGCCACAACAAAATACACAATTTTGGCGCAACTTGTCCATATGGCAAGTTGTGAGTAGTGAATTTGTGGCTCCAACACTTTTTCTTCAGGTCTCATAACTTGCCACGTGGGTAAGTTATGGCAAAAATTATGTATTTTTGTGACCCTAACATTTTCATATTTTGCATGAAGCCCAAGAGAAAGAGACACAGTTTTGTTTGTTGTGTATGGAAATTATAATGCTTTTTCTATGTGCTATTGATCATTATATTTTGAAAACACCACTAATAATATGAGGGTTGAAATCAATTATTCCTAAGGTCATTATGTCAAATACAAACTTTGATCAGTTATTCATCATATCATTCATTCTTCCCTGTTAGTTATTTAATTATTTTACAAATTTCTTTATTTAATTATTTATTCTTTGCCTATTGAACTCGTTTATATTATTGTTTATGATTATGATTAGATCAGTATATTATTCTTGTTTATATAATTACAAAAATAAATTAGTTAAGTCTTCTTAAAAAAAAGTAAATTAATTCTCAATTAATTTATATTTGTGATTATTGTGAAAGGAATCTCGTGTTTGGTTTACTTTGTACTGTTGTTGTTGTGTGTCGACTGTCAACGTTAATTTTTATGTAACTTTGTTTAATCTTTGGCAACTGGACGAGAGATCGTACCGTGAATGTTCGAGATCTCATAATTACTGTTGCATAAATTATTGAATTTGCACGTTTTGTCATTCGGCGTAATTATAGAGTCAATTATCGCTGCCAACGTTAAATTTATTTGGTTAAATTGTACTACCAGTCTGTTTCACTGCAAGTAATTGTTTTTTTTTTTGAGAGGAAACGATAGTAGACTTTATTAATTGAAAAACAAGATATACAATGGGGTAGAGAAATAGGGACATATGACCTCCTTTTTCTCTTTT
This sequence comes from Notholithocarpus densiflorus, assembly GCA_030021035.2. Taxonomy (NCBI): domain Eukaryota; kingdom Viridiplantae; phylum Streptophyta; class Magnoliopsida; order Fagales; family Fagaceae; genus Notholithocarpus; species Notholithocarpus densiflorus. Next base: position 2,857,542 of record JARYZH020000027.1, on the reverse strand, counting down.
GCACCACTAGCATACGCTAGAGAAACATGATTACATCATAAAAAACAAAGAAAGAAAAGAAAAAAAGAAACAAAGAAAAAACTTCAAAATCCGAATTACTGTAAGAAAAATGAATCTTCACTTGGATGCCCAAAAAACTTGAAAAAATGCCAAACGACACCTTGATTTACATGGAGATCAACGTGATGAGTGTTTTTTTTTTTTTTCTTCCTTTTTGAAGTGTCTTCATGCCCGGCATGGTTGCCCTGCAACCTCCATCGATCCCATAGTTGACACAACACCTTGCTCACCACAGTTCTATGTTTCTTTTCTCCCTTAATACTTGTAGCCTCCTTATTCATATTTTCTGCTTGCTTCCTTTTATGCCAAGGCTCCATGTCAACAATTGAAGAATTGATAAGAGTTTGAGGTCTTGTGGTAAGCCTCTTCCAATTCATCATTGCTTTTGGGCTTCCAATTGTAGACTTCTCCACGGACTCAACTTTTTTTGGGCTATGCAAGGATTGACTACCTTTATCTATATTACCACTTCTTTTGGGCTGGCTCTTACTAGTATTCTTGTTTCCTTTCACGTTACCACAACCAACCTTGAAACCTTTCTCTGATCCCTCAAAAACCGGTGGAGATATTTGCTCACCTTGTTTCCCCATTAAGTCACGATTGAGGATGACAGTATCCTCATCCATGACTACCACCTCAATCAAGTAAGAGGAAATCATGCTATTATCTGGCACGTAGTCAGTTGGAATCGTTTTTAAATTTGAAAAATCTGAATCGATTTGGATGGCACGATCAATCTTCGTAATCAACTCCTCAAAGACCGAAATGTGATTCTTCATAGTCAAGATTGCATCCTTCTCGACTGTAACACCACCATCTGCCGAAGCACTATCGAAACTACCACCTTCAGGTAAACTGCCTGCCTGCGTTGAAGATATCCTTCCACTTCCACTTCCAATTGTTAGATAACCCTACTCATTTATCTTCCTTTGTGAAGAACCCCGATACCCCTGTTTTCGGTCCCTTTGAACAGAGCAATCCCTAACCTCATGACCAATCCGACCACATTGATAACAAAGCCCAATTAAACATTCGTACTTGAAACCAATACAAACCTTATCTCCTTCAAGACTGGCGACAACTCCTCGACGTAATGGTTTATCCAATGGCAACTCCACCCTTACTCTGATAAAGCGAGCTTGGTTAGACGAAAATGCTTTCAAATCAACTTCCAGTACTTAACCCAAACCACTGCCAATATCCCTGCCCACCTCTTCCAATAACAAATCAAAAGGTAAACCCCATACCTGAACCCACATCGGCATTGAAGTGAATCTAATCGAAGTGGCTGTCATATCTCTTTCCCATCTTCGTACCACCAGAGGGTGGTCCTCAAAACTCCACGGACCATTTGCTAGCACCCACTTCAACTGACTCTCCATTGAAAATTTGAATTGAAAAAGATCATCCCTCACGTCAACAATGTGTAAATCTGAGCCCATCTTCCACACAGACCTTAGCAAATCCTTGGCTGCACGCTGGTTGAAAGCTCGTGTAGTGAGAAACCTCCCCAACAAACTAAGGGAACATTCTTCCAATATCCTTTCCCTCTGTGAGACCCCAACCTTAATGACTTCTCCCTCCTACTCCGTCAAAGTTATACTTTGCAATTTGTTTATAAAATCCGAATCTATCATGTGAATAGGAAAACACTAAATTGACCCCACTGAACTTGAACAAAGTTGCAGACAGACACTGAGAATTAACTAGTCCTCACCTAGAGTGTGAGAAGAAAATCTCTCCCTAGAGAGAAAAATACTCACCTAACGTGAGAGGAAAATATTTTTATTTGTGCTTGTTTCATTGCAAGTATTAAACAATTAATGTTCTACTAGCCTCTGAGCAAGCTCGTGCCCATAGGCTCTTCAAATTTTTTTTTTTTTGGTAAAGGTTAATAATTTGAATCTATTATAATTTAGAAATATATATATATATATATATATATATATATAATTTTCAAACAAATAAAAAGGATAAACTTTAGAAATAAATAGTAAATGTAATTTTTTTTTTGAACGAGAAGGGAAAAAAATCTTAAATTTTAGGAATTATTTTTTTGAATTCAAAATGAAATTTGTTATTTGACATTTATGACCCTATTTCTAAATGAAATTACCTTTCATTAATGAGGGTACTTTTGAATCACATAAAAATCCAGTTGAAAGAGGAGAATCTATCATACATAGTATAGATAGATAGATTAACGAGTGCATCCAAAAAAAAAAAAAAAAATTCTATTAACGAGAGCCCATGAGTTTGATGATTTTGATTGGACGTGTATCAATGATTGATTAATTTTCAAAGTTCAATGATAGCCTTGTATTATTGTTAATCTGTGCATATGGTTCTTTTGCAAGATTGCATAATATGGCTTGCAATTTGAAAGTTACAGATGCCATATAACTTGGCCTCGATATAATATTATATAGTAATTGTTAGTATATCACAAATATATATTTTTTTATACAAAAGGGGTATTATTTTAATTTAAGACAGTTATATGTTTACATATACAGAAACAGGGCATTCTCTAAGCATGCCTATATGGAGCCTATTCATAGGTACTTATCAAGCACAAAACTTAGGCATGAATCATATACAAAATTTATGTCTTGTTGTATACTTTTCTTTTTCTCCAGCACTCACAACTCGCCATGTGTTATATACTTTCCTTTTTTACCAAATTATCTGCTACGTCATTAGTCTCACAATAGCGTGAAGTGGAAGGATGATCCATTCTCACCTAATAAGGTACCTACAATTAGCAATTAATTAAAGAGGCAAGAGGCAGCACATAAGCACCATAAGTTGTTAGCCATTGTATAACCAACATGGAATCTGATAATAAATTAATATATTTAAAGCCCATTTTCCATTGCCAAGTTTAACCAAATTAAATCTAACACATATAATTTGTTTTGAGGAATTTTCAAATAAAGCTAACAAATTATTTAGAAATGAAGCTATAATAACCCCAAATTCCACTTTTCCATTCTCTGTGAAGCTAAATAAGTATGCGGTAATGATTATAACACACTCAATGTACACACATTGCCATGTGGGCTGAAATTGTGTTTTAAAACAATATTTCAGCATTTTACAATTTTAACTGAAATTGGGTTTTCAAAACATGATTTCAAATGGAGTGTGTAATAACTAATAATGAGTCTGTAGCTGTAAGTGGATTTTCCCATAAATGCAACGAGAGGAAGAGGAAACAAATGTAAAATAGTGGCCACTAAACCACGTTGAGAATGTCACTAAAGTTATGGACACTTACTGCTCTATTAAAAAAAAAAAAATTTAATTTTATGGATTTTTTTTAAAAAAATGTATGAAAATTTTCAAAAGCCAAAACTACTTCATTTTATTTGGCATGTAATGGTAAATCATCTAACTTTTATAATTACGACATCATTAATGAACTTTGAATTACATAAATTTAAGTATTTATGTATTATTTAACTTTTATTTTTCGTCTATCATGGGGAGCTATGGTGAAGTGCCATAGGTCTCTGTGAAAAGCAGGAGAATAGCTCTCTGTGAAAAGCAGGAGAATATGGTTTTACTTGGATGAAATACCAGACCTCCCAAAAACAGTTCCTAACTGATAAGGATAATCAAATGTTATCCCACACATTAATCAATTATCAACATCAAGGACTCAAACAAATGACAGCAACATATAAAATAAAACAAATAATAGCAATACATAACATCTTCTTAGGGCAAGGAATTAAGATGTAGTCGAGTTCATGCAGTCAATCAATCCAAAAGACCTTGTAGGCTCTGAATGAAAGTGTCCAAATCTCTCTTGCATGCCTTCGCGAGTAATTACCTCCTTCAACTTGGCATGATTATGTTTCACCATCCCAGCTACTTCACTAGTGTCTTTGTCCATCACAGAGATAATGGCCTCACTCAAACTCTCCTTTGAAATCCAACCATTATCTTTCCTCTCCACCTCCACTGCAACCACGAGTTCTTCCACCATCAATTTGGCATTCAAAATTTGATCACCAAGGTATGGAACACATACTGTTTGGCAATCACTAAGAAGAGACTCCCACATGGACCCATAACCACAATGGGTCACAGAACAACCAACAGATGGGTGCTCCAATATCAATGTTTGTGGCACCCAACCCCCATACACCCACCCTCTCCCTTTAACCCTTTCTTCAAACCCCTCTGGCAAGGCTTCTTCAATTGTTGCGCATCCATCTGGAGTACTTAGTTCCACCAAAAATGGTTGCCCACATAACTCAAACCCCAAAAGCAGCTCTTGAAACTGGTCCTTTTGTAGTATATTTCGACTCCCAAATGCACAATATACCACAGTACCTTGCTCAAAATTGCATAACCAATTAGTCCATTTTTCGTCTAGCTTTGTGGCCGGTGTTTCTGGCAGGACAGGTCCTGTTAGCAACACAAGCTTAGCGTACTGCTGCCTTAGATAGTCACAATAAGGCCCCTCAACCTCATGATATGTCCTTAAGGCAATTGCATCACCCCCTTTCATGCTAGAGGTAATTCGAGAGTACCAACTGGGAACCCCAGTTCCGTTATGATCTTCGACAAGTATTTTTACTGTTGCAATTTCAAATTCCTTGTGTTTTAGTAGCACTAACAAAGAAGGATAGCCAGGAGGCGGTTGGTTAGCTCTTCATTAGTCATGTGCTTTGCAATCTTCGTAGCAGGGACCATACGTAACGCAAGTGTGGCGGCGCTTACCATCGAATAGTGTATGGCCTTGCTACGAAGAGTGGTAAGAATGGTTTCAACTTGGTTTTGGGTTCGATCAAAAGCAATAGCAAGGTGCATATGAAGTGGAAAAGGAACATCCGAGGCAGTCTCAGCACCAAGGGGTAGTCCATCTACATGGGGAACGAGAGGCGGATAGAAGTTGATAAGGTTTGGATAATGGTTGAGATGTTGTAGCTTTGCTTGTGCTCCTTTGGGCTGTAAGAAGGACACTCTATGGCATCTCTGCGCAAGCTCATTAGAAAGTTGAAGGTAGGAAATGAAATGGCCAAAGGCAAACCAGGGAAACATGGATACATGAAGTTTTGTGCTACTCAAACTGCTCATCTTTGAAAACAGTATGATTTCCCCTGATGTTTATGTATGAGTAATGTGCTTGATCTGGTTTTTTTCTCAAGGAGGGGGAGGGGCATACAGACGCACGTCAATATATAATGAAGTAAATAAGTTGTCGCCAGTCATCACTCTGGAAAAAAATTAGTCACCAAAATGGAGGGTAAATACTACTCCTACATATTGCACAAACTTTTTGTGTTAAAATCGTGTCTTGACTTCGTTAAATATTTTTTGAACAGTCACGATTTTGTATTTGTGTGCAATAAGCAATGTGAAATAAACACCACCCAAAAATGTAAGAGTACTGATAGGCCAAGAATGTATTGACCTATTTGGTAACTTAATCAATTAATTTAGCCAAGTGAAATTAATTAGATTCAATTACATGTAATAAGCGTGGTAGCACAAACAAATCACCTACTAAGTTAAATGTAGCGGAAAATAAATTTGACACAGGTGATTTGTTTACGAATAGGGAAAACTATCGAGGCAAAACCCCACCAGGTGAATTTAAGGTCACCACTCTCGAGAATCCATTATTATCAAAATAAGCGGTTATAAGTAAAGGAATCCCAGTACCTTATACCAACCTATAGTTGAACTTTTACCCCAATACACAATTGGACTTGTAATGTAGTGACAATCTCTCATTTCAATGCACGGCTCCAAGTACGTGACTAACCAATCAATGCACGGATCCCAATATGTGACTAACACACCAACTTGAGAAAGATGTTGGCTGCAAAGTTCTACAGTTCATTCACATGATGAAGATCAAGAAGCTCATTGGTTACAAAACCCTTGGCGCATAAACGCAGTAGCTTCTACAAAGAAAGATGAACTAGGGCAAATTGTCTCCGGTCACAATTTGAGTGAATAATCATTTTGCATCAAGTTGCATCACCTTAGACGGCCCTTAAAATAATCCTTATATATGTTTAGGGTTGTGAGAAAAGAAACCCTACACAAATAGTTTGGATATGTGTGAAAAACAGATCTGAAAATCTGAATTTCGTAATTCTCGATAGATACAGCTTCTGTCGAGAGTTGTCGAGAATCATATATTAAATCTCGATAGATACATTTGTCGAAATTTAGAAAACTTTGTTTTGTAGATTTAGCTGAAATGTGGGAATATGTGGGAATCCTGTTTGTTTTGTTTACGAGGGAGTTGAAATTTACACACACTGTTTTTGTGTTTTTCTGATTTTCAATTTTTTTTTTTCATTTTTATGAAAAAAAAAAAAAAACTGAAAAAAAACAAACAAAAACATGTTAAACAAAGCATTGTATAAAACAAGACAGACTCAAAAACAACAAAGCAAAACACACAAGTAATGCATAAACAAAAAGAGAGGGAGAGAGAAAAAGTGACTAAATCACTTTGAGCCTTTTTCCTTCCACACCTTGGAAGAACCTTTCTGTTTGGCAAACTCTTGATCCGGCGGTGAGGGGGAAGAATTGAAACTGTTTAAGTTCGAAATGAACATGAGGGCCTTAAGAAGATCTCCAAGAGGAGTGAAAGATGATGGAAACTGATTTTGGTTTCCGGATGAGATCTTACTATTGCTCTGTTGAGTTGTAGCAATTTGGACGAGTATGCCCTAAAGCTCAACAGTGATGACAGAGATACTGCTTCTTCTGTTTAGATTTTTGGTTATTTCCCTTCTTAGTCCTAGGGTTTCTAGTCTCTTTCTTATCAAGCTTAGGGGGTGCTCCTAAGATAGATTTATCCTTATCTATGTTCTCACTAGCTAAAACAGTTTTAACATCATTGTTCTCAGAATTAACATTATTAGCAGGTGAAACAAACACAGTAGTACTAGAAGAAGCAATATTAGGAGAAGAGAAATCATACCCCAAATCGGTTCTATCAGAGGCAGATTTCTGAAATCTAAGTATCTCATCAAGCTTTGCACTGGAAGTCCTCTCCAATTGAGCTCTAACTTGAAACAGTTCTTGTCACGACCTAAATCCATGGAACATGAATTTAGATGCATGACTAACTTACTGAACTTATATAACTCAACTTGAATTACAAAATAAAGATAACTAAGATTCTATAAGTCTTCAAGTAATACTGAATTCGCCTACAACTTTCACGCTCTACCTTGCACCTTACAAAGCGATCCAAAGGTTCTATATTTCCAACTACACTTTAATCTGAAAATAGTAGTTGATGGGGTGAGCCACACATCTAATAAGTAATTATACAGAATACACAACGAAATAGAGTCAAGCAAAGCACGAGTATTTTGATTTTTCACAAACTCATTCAATAATATCAAAAATAATTATTCCAAAACATATAATGAATCACTTAATACATATATAATCACATCTTAAAATCATTAGAAAACACATACATATAATTGATCAGAGCACAGTGTCACATATACATATCACATATTCTCACATACAATCCTGTGAGCGGCTACCAACATCTAACCCCTGCTGGTGAGGGATCAACACATATTCTCACATACAATCCTGTGAGTGGATTTTCACATATATCTGATCAATTCTAAAAACACTTATTTGAGTCACATATCACAAAACAAAATCTATACAAAATAGAATAATTTTCTTAATATTAGCAATTTTCCAACAATAAAGGCATATCGAATATCTCAATATTAAATTGAAATATAAATCAAAAGATGCTTGACTCTCTTAGGGAATGGATAAGAATTGAAGAGTTTATATAAATATTTTTTCAATTCTTGAGTAAGTCTGAAAACCCAATTTGCTAGAAGAAACGTCTTAAATACCATTTGGAAAATAAGAATATGTCTTTGTAATTACTTGGTTTTAGCAAATTTAAAGAACAAGAACCTTTTTAGAAAATTTAAATTGAAACTCAATTCTTTTCTAAAAATAGTTTAGTTTAGAAATCATCTTTTAAATGAATTTCAGATGTTCACAACTTTATTTAAAATTCAAAGTTTCTCTTTAAAACATCATTTAAAAGTCGAAATTTCTCTTTCAATGGTGTAAAAATGCTTTTTGATGAAATTTTGAAAAAGTAAGCTTAAAAACATAACTTTTGAAAACTTTTGACTTCTAAGAACCTAAAGAACAAAACTTGTGCATATTATGCTTAATTACTTACCTCTATTGCTAATACTTTTGAACACAGCTGAACACTTTAATCTTTCGTAAGCTCTAAACAAAAGAATGCTTTAATCAGTAAGCATGGACTCTAATCCTTACAACCCTTTTCTTTCCTACTGTCCTACAAAAATCAGGTATGAAAACTACTTTCGTAAATACCATTGAATTAAGCAATTTAATATTCCTTATCAAAGTCTCACCGCAACAATATTTACCCAAAACTAATCTGTACTCCTAGAGTTCAAACAAATTTCTATAACCATAATTAATATTCTAGGCCGCCCTAAAATACTCTATAAGATCAATATATATATGGTATCCATAGAAAATCTCTACCCGTAGGACTTAGCAACCCATAGCATGTATTGACTAAAATCTTTGAAACTTAAAACAATATTATAGATTACAATAAGAGTTAATAATTCAGCACTACTCCAAGGTTGCGTTAACTCCAAGAACTTTTGAGACTAAATCCTTTTATATATTTCTATATGAAAAATCTCTATTCATTGCACTGTTATAAGCATTCAGGGATTTCGTAAAAAAATTCACTTAATAACATAAAAGCAAGAATTTTCTAATCTATATATTGGCCCTACCCAAATGACATCACTAAAACTGTAAGACACAAAACTTCTAAAGGCTTATCACCTATTCGTGCGTTCATATGGAATAATCATGCAAACCTTTTTTTTAATTTTTGTCTCTAACAGTGAGAAATCATACATTGAACAAATTGTTTGTCTCTTCAATTGTATGTGTTCTAAACTCTAAGGGAAAAGTACACCTCCTAGCCTCCTTAGTGATGAAACCCTTTCTATGAAAAACCCCAATTTATTTCTTCATCTACCTTATATTTGACGCATCAGAGATGTGGGCTTAGTGGGTAGTGGGCTGTATATTAAAACCCACTTAAACTTATCTCTTTAGTCTCCAAGAGGCCCATAAAACATCTTTCTCTTTTATTTATTTATTATTTTAACTACCGCACTAAATTGTATGCACTAAAACTTTAATCTTCTCACCTATTTTGTAGCATCACAAAATTGTCTACTCCCATCTTATTGTGCACACACATATAGTAGCCCAACTCTATAATAATAATGACAATGTATGATGATAATCATAAAAACAAAATTGGGGTATTACAACTTTGCTTCAAGCTTCTTGGTCCTTTCAGCCAAGAAATTGTTCTCAAACCGCAGTGCTCCAATAGTCTGATTAGCTTCGTCAAACTTTGTGGAGAGCTCTTCTCAATCAAGTTCCATATCACTCAACTTCTTGGTGGCCAGCCTATATAGTTTCTCATGCTTCTCAGAAACCTTGTACAATTTTTCATAGGCTGTATGGATGTCATCTTGATCATCCATTTTCTCAAACTTAGAGTCCACCAAGTCCTTTTCATCATCTACTGTTTCTGAAACCCCATCAGTAGGATCAATTGTAGTAGTGAAGGCATTCAAGATTCCCTTGTCATAATTGTCATCTGAATCATCCTCAGGCTCGGTGTCACTCAAGGTAGCAGCAAGGGTCTTGCTTTTCTTAATAGTCTTGAGATAAGTGGGACATTTTTGTTTCATGTGTCCAAAACCTTGACCTCTGAAGCATTTTGGTTCGGAGGGAACAGTGTACTGACTGCCTTCCTTAGCATCCATCTTACCTCTATCTTGGTTCTTGAACTGAGACGAACTGGACTGCTTACGGTCTTTATCAAATCCCTTTGCATTGGAATTCTTCATGAACTTTTTGAACTGCCTTGTGATATAGGATTTTATCTTAGAATCTTCATCATCAGAAGACTCATCAGTATCACTGCTTTTGGCCTTCAAAGCCATGCTCTTGCTCTTGCTTGATTTCCCTATCCTCGTCAAATCCAATTCATAGGTTTGCAAGTTGCCAACCAACTCTATCAAAGGAATTTTGTCAATATCCTTCGATTCCTCAATAGCGGTGATCTTGACATGAAATCTCTCAGGCAGAGATCTGAGCACCTTCCTTACAACCTTGGGTTCGAGAATGGTTTCATCAAGATTAAAGACAGAGTTCACTATGTCCTTCAGCTTGGCATAGAACTCATCAAACAACTCATCCTCCTCCATCTTAATCTCTTCAAAGCTTGTAGTAAGCCTTTGAAGCTTTGAATCCTTGACAGCCTTAGTCCCCTTCATAGGTTGTCTGGAGGATAGACCATGCTTCCTTAGCAGTTTCAGTGGAGGATATCTTCTTGAACTCCTCATTGGTGACTGCACTGAATAAAGCATTCAATGTTTTGCTGTTGAAGTTTGCCACTTTGATCTTAGCATTATCCCAATCATCCGACGCTTTCTTTGGCTTGGTCCAGCCTATCTCCACAGCTTGCCACACTTTCTCATCTAAAGACTGCAAGAAAGCTCTCACGCGTACTTTCTAGTATGCATAGTTAGTGCCATCAAATAAAGGAGGTATAATAAGTGACTGTCCTCTATCCATGACAAACAAGGGTCAATGGATCACACAGTAAAGATTAACCCTAATCAGTGTGTGCCCGCTTTGATACCACTTGATAGGCCAAGAATGTATTGACCCCTTTGGTAACTTAATCAATTAATTTAGCCAAGTGAAATTAATTAGATTCAATTACATGCAATAAGTGTGGTAGTACAAACAAATCACCAACTAAGTTAAATGCATCGGAAAATAAATTTGACACGGGTGATTTGTTTACGAATGGGGAAAACCACCAAGGCAAAACCTCACCGGGTGAAATTAAGGTCACCACTCCCGAGAATCCACTATTATCAAAACAAGTAGTTACAAGTAAAGGAATCCCAGTACCTTATACCAACTTACAATTGAACCCTTACCCCAATACACAATTGGATTGGTAATGTAGTGACAATCTCTCATTTCAATGCATGAATTCAAGTACGTGACTAACCAATTGATGCACGGATCCCAGTACATAACTAACACACCAACTTGAGAAAGATGTTGGCTGCAAAGTTATTCAGTTCATCCACACGATGAAGATCAAGAAGCTCCTTGGTTACAAAACCCTTGGCGCACAAACGCAGTAGCTTCTACAAAGAAAGATGAACTAGGGCAAATTATCTCCGGTCACAATTTGAGTGAATAATCACTTTGCATCAAGTTGCATCACCTTAGACGGCCTTTAAAATAATCCTTATATATGTCTAGGGTTGTGAGAAAAGAAACCCTCAAACTCTATGGGTTAGTTCAATGCACTAGAGAACTTTCAATCATGGACTGCAATAAGTGCCTTAATGAATCAATTGGGTCTCTTCCAAAAATGTTGTGACTCCTCTAAAGGGGTTCGGATATATAGTGCGACTTGCGACGTGAGGTTTGAGATTTTCAAATATTTCTCTGAGTGAATTTGGAGCATCCATGGAGAATTGTCTTCTAGATAATTTTCATATCAAAATGTGATGGGTAATAGGAACCTACAACTCTAAGATTGTGGGTGATGAACTGATGGAGGCAGTGGGTCAAACTTAGTTTTATTTAGTTTTAAGTGTCAAGAGCATTGTAATTTTCTGTTTTTTTGGGGGATGGGCTGTGCTAATGGTCCATTGGGTTTTATTTTAGTTTTATATGAGTTTAGTTAATTAGTTTGGGCTTAGTAATAAAGCCCAAAGAGTCCAAGTCCAAGTCTTATTATGAGTTTAAAATAAAGTCCTATTTCCACTAAAAATAGGTATTTAAGTCTTCTATTTAAAGGACGGTAAAAAAAAAAAAGTCTTTTATTTAAAGAGTTGTAATACTTTTTATTAAAGAATAATATATTTTTAAATTTTAGAACTATGAAGCTTTCTTGAGGTTCGTCATTTGTGTGATGCAACCTTCTTCTAGGTATTATGCCAAAAACAAACCCTAGGTGTGGTGCCATGTTACCGTTCACAAGTTATTGTTCACATCCTTAGAACATCAACCCAAATCTTGGTTTTTCACCCATTGTTTAATACTTAAAATTTAAACCCTCCATTATTCCTTTTCCCCATTGAGAACCCTATATTATCCTTATTATTTTCTAGCCTACTACCCACTAAAACCAAATCCTAATAATTCATAAAAGCCCCAGCCACCCAAATTTAACTCTGATTTGTCAAATATGATTTTGCTTTGTTCCCCCTTGTCCTACGTCATGAACTTTTGCACTTTAAGATGGTTGGTGATGAACTTCTGTCCTTTGCATGCATGTGTTAAAATTTTTATCCAAACCGGTGCACAATTGAATAAGATATGGTGCACAATTCCTTGGTTTTATTTTGCACTAGCCTTTTTTAATGAGGATTTAGGCAATTTATACACTTAGATTAAAGAATATGTGAAAATTGCCTTTATTGAAGCGGGTGATCATATTCTGACACTACAAAAAACATGACTTGTTTCAACCCACTTTTTACAAGGGTTCACTGAAAATGGTTGAAACAAACGCTAAAAAACTGGCGCGCTAATTAAAATCTAACACAACCCCTAATTGCTGCCTCCAAATTTTTACATTCTTTAACGAAATTCTAACACAACCCCTAATAAAAGATATCCAAATGTCTCAACCCTTGAAATAAAGTCTCTCTCTCTCTCTCTTGTAGGGAATTAAACCAAATTCCCAACCTGTGAGAAACAAAAAAATAGAGAAAACACACACCAAAGAAAACAATCACACGCACAAGACAGTATTTACATGGTTCGGCAATTTGCCTACGTCCACGGAGTTGCAGGGATTTCACTATTATCAGGGAAGAATACAGAGTACAAGTTATGGCTACAATTTTTCTTCTCTAACACAAAACACGACAACCACACCACAATAAAACCCTAATCACCAAAGTCGGTTTCACAAGGGCTAAACGGGCCAAAACAATTTTCCTGGGGGCATTGCCCCCGGACCCCCAAAAGGCTTGTCCATGAGCGCTCCAACTTAAGCCTATCGGCCTAAGCCTCCACTCCATGAACTAAGCCTCAGTAAATCTCCCATTAAAAACCACGCAACATTATTCGGGTCGTCAATCGGATCAAACACAAACTAGGCTCCACAAAGCCCAGCATCTCTCACAAACTTAGAATTCAGAAAACCAATTTTCGAATAAAGTCTTTGCTCACTCTCTTAGAAAACCCATTTTCATTTTATTCAACCATCGTCCAAACTTAATGAGAACTCCTAGAAAATTCTCTCTCTCTTTCTCTCTCAATCAGAGCTCATCTTATCTCCAACGATAGGCTGAGGCGCGGTAGTCGGCGATCCTATTTTTGACGACGACTAGCCGTTGATAGTCAGAGCTTTCTCCTCCGCCCTTTTGTCCGATTACAGGTCTCTCTCTCTCTCTCTGTTTGTTTCCCGAGAAAAAAAATTGAATTTGGAAATTACCTAGTAGAACTTTGCAAAGAATTCTTTGGTATTCTCTCTTGTTTTCTCTCTCTCATTCTCTCCATTGATATTTCTCTTCCTCGCCAATAATATAATTTGGGGCTAGGGTTTGGATACTTTGGAAATGGAATTACATACCAGTCCTTTGGAATCTGAAGTATGGGTTGGATGTATGAGGTTTGAACATATTATAGGGAGGACATGCTTCAAAAGGAGTTGGTAAGTGTTAATGGTTTAGTATTTCAATAATATCAATTTAAGTATGGGTTGGATCTATGAGGTTTTTTTTGTGTTGCTGTGTTTGTTAATTTTAGGTTTCCTGTGGAAACGAGCATTGGTTTATCAATAGTATCAATTTAATTTTAACTTGGTTTAGGTCATTGCAATTCAATGCTCTGTTCAACTTCTTTACATTGCAGATATTTTTTACACTCATTTTGTTTATAAAACTTACTAGAGTTTATGAAGTTTATAAATTCATTTTCAAGTTATGTAGCTTGGAATTGGCAATCAATTTTTCCCTTATATTCGTTATTGTTCTGTTCCAATGAATACAGAGCCTGCATTCTTTTTCCTTTTTGATAAGATGTTTATGTCTGACCTGAAAGTATTAACTCGATGTAGTTATGGCATGGTGTCAATGCATCATATTGATGCATTATAAACTTGTAAAACTTCCTGTAGTGCTAAAAAATTCACCATATGAGTATGTGGGTAACAGGAATAAGACCTTCCATTTGAGTTAAAATTTTGATTGCAGATATGGGCAATTTGACATTTAAATGATGACTACCAAGTTTTCATGAAGCATTCCTTTACCTTAACATTAAAATTAATTATTATGGATTAATGCCACATCTCATTCCTTTGTTGTCTAAACTTGTATTATAAGGAGCTTTGAATTTGCAAGAAGGATCACTGTCACATCAATCTAATGGTAGAATTTGACTGTCTCAAGGCAGAGGATATCTAAATTTATTAAAATTTAAATTAAACATGAGTTTTTGGATCTGGTATCACCTGCTATGAGTCAAGTTGCTATGCATTGTCTGGTTGATTTTGAGGAGTCCAAGAAACAATGATTGTAGTTACCTGCTTCTTAAACTCTGCAATTTTCCCTACATGTGGAAATGACTTTCCTTCAAAAAAAGGTCAGTTGCACTGATATCTTTTGTTTGAAATAAAAATAACAGATAGTACCTTTACTATATTTTAGGGTCCAATTGTAAGCTTGCAATTGAATCATAGTTCCTACTAACCTCTTGAATACTGTGTTGTGTGATATTTTATTAAAGATGACAATTGGTCGGTGTTGCTTCTAAAAGGATTTTATGGTGCCATACATGTTCATGAATATGTATGGCGCATTACTTTTTTCACATTTTCTATTTAAATTTGTGTAAATGTTTACAACCCTTGCCTCTTTCTCTGTTCATATTCTCGTGCTTTCTATATTGCTACAAATGTTACACGTGTGACAAAGGAATTACTATTAGTGCTTTTGTTGAGAAAGTTTCAAAGATAAGGTGTTATTGTGTAAATAGGATCAATGGTGGTAAATGGTAATAGTATCTGATAGAGAAATCTCTATTAAAGAAAGAGCTACTAGCGAAGTTGAAATATATCTTATGAGCAAGGTTGTCAAAATCAGGATCCTACGTAAAATCGTGAAAGGTAGGTGGGATCGTGGATCGTAGGATCAGATCGTGAATCATAAGATCATCCTACATTATTTGAGAAAAAAAAAATTTGGTATGTTAAATAATCACATAAATTATACATTCATAAAAAATAAAAAATTTGCATATTTGATGTAATTACCATACATCATTGCATCCATTTGTAAGCATCATTTAAAGAGGTCAAAAATCTCAAAACGTGACACTCTGTTGGGATGTTATTTTTCATTTGGATTCAACTAACACTCCATCTCTCTACATTAGAATAACAAAACTTGGCCTATTGGGATGTTATTTTTCATTCTTCTGTCAAGTTAAAGAAGCTTACAAGTAACCAAGATTGTTTGGAATCGTTAGAATTGTACGATCCTAAACAATCACTGAGATCCTTGAAAGATCCGGATCGTTTTGGGCAGGTGAGATCGTAAAATCGTAGGATTGTAGGATTCAGATTGGGATTTTGACAACCATGCTTATGAGAGTTTTAAGTCACGGTGGCAAACGTGCAATTTCCACATAAATAAAATGCATTTTTACAAATAGCTAACCCAAATGAACACTTAGTTCAATCAAGTGGTATAAGCAACTCATGGTACTAAAATAAGGACAAAGTAAACTAATTTATAGTCAAACCGCTATAACTCTTACTAAAAAAATTAACGTAATTACATATTTTGAAAATGTAATAATTAGATTGCATGTTATTTATGTCTTAATATGCATATTAAATTTTATGCTAATCGGATGTTATTTATTATTCGATCCAAAAATTTATTTTTTATCTATAATTTTAAACTACAAATATTAACTTGAAATTTAAATATTGAATTAATGAAATAAATATTACATTTTGATCTTCTAGAAAATTTTCAAGCATAAAATTAAGATATAAAAATAAAATAAAAGTGATGATGTCTCATGAGCTGCGCTGTTGAGCCGTACGTGACCCGGTCCATGTAAATTTACTATGCGATTTCCAAAAGCCTAAAGTCTATTTTACTATTCCCTCCGTCCCACTTTGTTTGTTTTGTTTGAAAAGTCAAACTTTTTAAGGGAACATCATTTATTGTCTTGTCTACCTTTTAAAAATGTATAAGTTTCCAAAACTACCCTTAAATAAATTTATCAAAAAATTGAATTATTAATAAAATAGGAGTATAATAGGAACATTAGTAAATTAATGACTTTTATTTTTAGAAACAGGACAATATTTTGGGACATCCCAAAATGGAATAGAAGACAAACAAAGTGGGACGGAGGGAGTACAATTTAATGCTTCGAGAATGCTAGAACATGCAACTGTTGTTTAACAACATAACCGTAATAACAACGGGTTAGATTGTTCGACCTATCATAAACAAATTCCAACAGACTATGTTGAATATTGATAAAAGCTTGGTCTTTTACGTCCTCCAAAGGATACTTTTTGAATGTAGAATGCTTTGAAAGGTCAGTCAACTTTCTATAGGTCTCAGATTTGGAAAATAACTAGATCATGACTCTAATAGTAAATAGAGCATGGTCCAATTCAGATCCATAAAATCTGTCTCATGACTCATGAGTCAACAACACGAAGGTGTACTTTTTGTTGGTATGAATGCTAAATTTAACCATTTTTCATACGTAAATTCAGTGTACTAGAAAATAAAATATTATGTGGGTTCTAGTTAGCTGAACTAGTAAAGTCTCTAATGACTGAATAAGAGATCTAGGATTTAATTCTTGCCTACACCAAAAACGGATTAGTGTCTTGGTCTAATGATAAAAGAACTATTATTGGACGCCATAAGTTGAAATTCTTTAAAAAAAAAATCATACTACCAAATCTTAAAAAAAAAAGAAAAAAAAAAAGATATTGCCATGCCAAGTCTTCATGCCCAAAAGCCATTCTTATATCAAATTGAAAGTCACTCAAATTTCAGAGTTCAATTAGGCCACACCCTACCGGCCACGCACTTTGTCAATTTCTTAACCACACCAATAATTTTGGAAAGTGGTGGCTCCAAGAATTTTTTTCAAAGGTCATTAAAAAACTTAAATTAAATAAATTTTTTTAAAAAAGAACTTGAATATATTGAGTTATCGACAACAAAAAAAAAAAAACGCTAAAATATGAAGTTTTACAATTTCCTTTTATGAGTTTTTATATTTTGAAATAGTTACGTGATAGTTCATTATCAATTGTCAATATGAGTAGGTGTGACTATTTTATTTTGTTAATTTTGTATAACATTTAAATTTTTATGCTGCTATCTTTAACTATTTATCACTATTTTTATAAAAAAAAAAAAAATTCAACTAAATGACAAAACTCAACTCATTAACACTATATTAATTATTGACTCACACAGCTATACTTATATATACATTAATAATACACTAACTTTACTCTCTTCTTTTTTTGTGAATTACTAACTTTATAACAAAAATTTATTATAACATTATAACAATATACACACATGTAACAAATCCTCTGAATTTCATAATTATTAAATTATGTAAAGTTATATTATATTTATGCTATACACACACATTTATGCACATCACAACTCACACAAATAACATAATAATAATAATAATAACAACAACAACAACAACAACACACAATCAATAATCAGACACATACTCACACACATATAATATAAATCAATATATATATATTTATATATTTATATAAGTAGAGATCTCATGTGGGAGTGCATGAGGTCCTGCCAAGTGGCGCTCTAATTTTTCATTTAGCCTTTTTTTTTTTTTTTAATCTCTTTCATTAAGTTTTTTTACTGTTACCCAAAAGTTCACATTAATTTATTTTACTGTTATCTCATTAATTGACTAAGTTTATTCCACACCTTTCTCTAATCTACATGTCTTTTAGCATACCCACCGTTTTAGTATTTTAAAAAAAAAAATAATAATTAAGGACTAATAGTAATAACTGGATAAGGCTCTAGATTCTCAAAAAAAAAAAAAAAAAAAAAGCTAAGGCCCTGAAGAGAGATAGAGAGACACAAAAATGTTGTGGATTATTAAATAAAACACATTATTTCACTATATATTACCAAAATAAAATACTTGAGACTGACAAAACATTTGAAAGAAAGGGAAAGAAAAATCTAAGGGGTCATAATCTCTGTTATACTAGCCTCCCATTACCATCAAGACGCCGAAACCCCTACGGCCTATGGGTAATTTTTTTTTTTCCTTTTAAAATTAGGGGCTTAAATATGATTTAGGTTTGGGTAATTTGGTTGGATAGTTTTTGTTTTTGGTATATAAGTAGAGAGAATATTTGGTGCGCAATGTAAAGTCATATTCTACCATGGTTTAATTTTAAATCATCAACAAGATACATGCATACACACTTGTTTATAATAAAGAGAGGCACTCACAGCTCGCAAACATTCACTATTTACTCTTATAATCAAAGATACCAAAATAATCAGATAAAGGAGGGAGATGAGATTTGAGAACGAGATCAGAGATATTATATCAGAGAGAGAAAATGAGAGTGATCTGTGATCTATGCTATTGTTTAATTTTTTCCATTTCTTTAGAACATCCATTTTCAACCATTTTTTTTTTAATTTTATATATATATAAATTGCATAGGCCAGATGGTCTGACCGGGTTACCCATGAAGTGGAAAGAAATACAGTTTCTTTGCTTGTAAATCCGGGCAAAAATCTCCCTATCCCCCATTAGTTATTAAAAATTGAAATAAATCAGTTCAAATTTTTTTATTATGATAATCTTGATTTTTAGATAAAAAAATAAAACTTATACAAATAGGAACTTAAAGAAGGTGAAAACACTAATTTGGTCTTTAAATTTTAGGATCACACTTAATTTAATTCATAAATTTTGGTAACAATCAATTTGATCCTTATTGTTGGGTTAAGATAGCTTGACCCCGGTTAATTAATTCAATTACCTAAGTTGATTAATTAGGTTCAATTGTATGCAAATTGTGAAGGCACCAATAAATCACCAAAAATAGTAAGTGCAGTGGAAAATAAATAAGACACGATGATTTGTTGACAAATGGGAAAAACCTCGCAAGACAAAAACCCCATCGGGTGATTTTAAGGTCACCACTCCCAAGAATCTACTAATCAACAATCAAATGATTACAAGTATAAGAAATCTTATCAACTACCCTTGGCCTATCCCGAAATACCAACCTACAGTTGAACCTTTGCTCCAATACCCAATTGGACGTGATCTTGTAGTAGCCTTCTTTCCTTTGATGCACAAACCTCCAATTTGTGACTAACCCTTTGCACGGATCCCAAGTACGTGACTAACTCCAACAACTTGAACATATGTTGTTGGCTGCAAAGTTCTTCACTTCATTAACAATGAAGATCTGGAAGCACTCAGTTACAAAACCCTATGGCGTACAAATGCAGTAGTTTCACACAGAGAAAATAAGTCTTTTGGTCTTTGTATCCGTGTGTAATGGACTTTAAAATAAGTCTTATATATGTCTAGGGTTGTGAGAAAAGAAACCCCAAACAAATATACAAGACTGGGCCGAATTTCAGATTTAGAAATTCTAAAATCACGAAAATACAACTTACAAAAAATACAAACAAAAATACAAACATGAAAATGAGCGTACAGCATGAAATACAAACAAAAATTATCACAAAAATACTCTCTACACTATCATGAAAATGAGCGTATAGCATGAATTACTTACAAAATTATTGCTCAAAAAATTTTCCAATGTTGGAAGACGAGGTACAAAAATTTAATAAGTCCCCTCAACCTCATGATTTGTCCTTAAGGCAATGGCATCACAATCTTTCAAGCTAGAGGAGATTCGAAAGAACAAGGACGTCCCAGTTCCTTGATCTTCCACAAGTTTTTTTACTTTTGCAATTTCGAACTCCTTGTGTTTTAGTAGCACTGACAAAGAAGGATAGCCTGGAGGGGGTTGAACTAGCTCTTCATTTGTGGAATATTTTACAATTTTCTTAGAAGGGACCAGAAATGAAAGTGTAGCCGAACTTACCACAGAATAGAATATGGCCTTGGTACCAAATTGGTGAATCAGAAGTGGCATCCAATGACTAAAATCAAAGAAGATGAAGTCAGGCTTGAGAGTGGAAAGAATAGTTTCAACCTGATGTTGGGTTTGGTCGAGAGCTATAGCAAGGTGCATATGAAGTGGAAGAGGAACATCCGAGGCAGTCTCGGCTCCAAGGGGTAGTCCATCTACATGGGGAACGAGAAGGGGATAGAAGTTGATAAGGTTGAGGTGTTGTAGCTTTGGCCTTCAGTGTTCATCAACTTTGTCAATTCATGAGCAAGCCCACCTCAGTTCACTTGGAGGCTGCTGAACGTGTCCTTAGATATCTCAGGGGCACTTTGCATCATGGCATTTGCTTCTCCCCTGGCCCCTTGTCCCTCACTGCTTTCTCTGATGCCGATTGGGCAGGGGACCCTACGGACAGACGCTCTACCACAGGATTATTGGTTTTTCTTGGTCCAAATCCAATTTCTTGGTCTGCCAAGAAACAACCAACTGTCTCACGCTCCTCCACAGAGGCTGAGTATAGGGCCTTAGCTACAACTGCTGCTGAACTTTCCTGGTTAAGAATTTTGTTCAAGGAGCTTAGAATTTTTCTTCCCTATGTTCCTGTCCTATGGTGTGATAATGTATCAGCAATTGCACTTTCTGCCAATCCAGGACTAAGCATTTGGAAGTTGATTATCATTATGTTAGGGAGAAAGTTCTTCGCAGAGATCTCAAAATTGGGTTTGTTTCTGGTACAGATAACATGGCAGATATCTTTACCAAGCCTTTGCCTGCTCCTCCTTTTCTTTCTTTTCGTTCCAAACTTCTGGTGGATTCCTCCCCCTGTCGTTTGAGGGGGGATGTTGAAGATGAAGCTCAAGCACAAAGAAATGGAGGTTCAGGTTCAACCCAAGTTCAACAGCACGTGTCTCGTTTGAAATTATAACAGTTGTTAAAGCGCATCGTTTCATTAAAGGCATTAGTGATGCGCACCGTTTTGATTGTGGAACTGGTGCTTCTCCATCATGTGATCAAACGGTGTCGTCTTGAGCTACTCAAATGACAGTTACTGTAGCGCGAAAAGCAGTTATGGCTGAGCTGGGGCTTCCGTGAATTTAGGCGCATAGTTTGGATTGTATCTATTCTGTTACAACTGTGATTGTAACTATATATATATGATGGTGTATCTCAAATGAAATTAAGTTTTGTACACATACTTTTCATTTCAATCAAGAAGATATTTTCTCTCAATCTCATTCTCTCTCTCTGCTCTTCTGTCTTCTTCTCTGTTCTTCTTCTTCATCGAGTTTTTCTTTGTAATTCTCTGTGTTTTCTGTGTGTGACAAAACTCTTCATAAAGGACACTCCATGGCCTCTCTCTGCAAGCTTGTTGGAAAGGTGAAGGTAAGGAATGAAATGGCCAAAGGCAAACCAGGGAAACATGGCTACATGAAGTTTTGTGCTCATCTTTGCTTGATTTATGATTACTTTTTTAAAAGCCACTTGAAAACTGAATGATTTCTCCTAATGTTTTATGTGTTTGATCTGGCTTTTTCTTGAGAGTAATTCCCTCTTTCTCTCGAAGAAGGTGGTCCATGTAAACTCCTACCGTCCTACGTACGCAATAACAACCATAGGGACACAGACATAATTATTCACATCACGTGCACCGACAATGAAGTATATAAGTTGTCATTTTCTCCAAAAAAAAATAAATAAATTGTCATCACTTTTGAAGAAAACAAAGAAAGTAAATGGGAATAGACCACTCACAATCAAAAGTTGGTTTGTTTGGGACATGAGTGCACAGGACAAAAGCTTGACCCTTTTGACCCGCTGGGCTGGAGAACAAAAAAAAAAAAGAGACCAGATAGAGAGAAAATGTATCTTATTGAGAATGAGAGAGACCTAATAAAAAGTTTTTGGTAAAAGTGTAAAATTGACCTCTAACTTTTAGTCTTTTTCATTTCAGTTCTCTAATTTTCAGTGTTTTTCATTTCAATTATCTAACTTTCAGTTTTGTCATTTCAGTACTTTAACTTTCAATTGTTGTCAATTTGGTACTCCATTAAACTTCAGTTATGTCATGCCAATAACTGGCAGTGGGACTCGCTCCTCAAGAGCGCAATCAAGACCTTCGATTCTTTCTTCAATCCTCGCCCAAACGATCTTCACAGAGACGCCAAAATTGCCACCGACGACGACGAAGAGAAACGACGTGAAGAAGAAGACTAGAATTGGGATCGTTGGCAAAAGCATTTCGACGAAATCGACTCCCAAGAGCAACTCGTCTCTATCTTGAAGGTATAGAGATTTTTCATTTTTGGGTTCTTTACGTTTTCTAATTTTTTTTTTTTTTTTTTTTAGTTCTGTTTTTCCATATTTGGTTCCATTTCTTGTTAGTAATTTGACCATTAATAAGTGTGCGTTATGTTAGTATCAGTGAGTGATTTGGGTGTGGAATGATTCCTCAGTTTTTTTTTTTTTTTTAATATCAGTTTTTTTTAATTTTCTTTAAATTCAGAAATTTATTATAAAAAAAAAAAGAGCCAAAACGACAAAGTTTTTGCTCAATTAATGGCAGGACATAACTGGAGTTTAACGGAGTACCAAATTGATAACAATTGAAAGTTAGAGGACTGAAATGACAAAACTGAAAGTTAGAGGACTAAAATGAAAAAGACTGAAAGTTAGAGGGTCAGTTTTGCATTTTTGCCAAAGTTTTTTTTTTTTTTTTTTTTTGAGTTTTTTGTTACAATGAGCTGTTAGAGATGGCAGCTTAATGTACGTAGCAGAGTGCCAAAATTTTTGGCATTTGAGAACTTTGATGAAGCATGGTTTTTGTGGTTTAAGATACTAAAAATAACTTTTTAGTGGGTTTGACACCCTTTGTATGAAAGCTCTAAAAATTTCTTTGTAAGGCACTTTATTGATTCTAAGTGGGTCATCTCATTTTGTGCATATTTGAGAGAAAAATCACAATAGAGAAGTAATGTCTAATATGTCGGAACACACCCAAAAAACAAAATCTCCATAAACTGGTCAGTTAAAGTTAAAATTGAAAGCCTATTTAACTTTGATTTTAATGAAATTTCAATATATTGTTATTCACGAAGTGTGATATCTACTTATATCTAGTTAAGAAAATGTTTTTTTTTAAAGGGAGCAACATAGTAATTTTGATATTATGGTTAATAATACATATACTCTATATTAGAAAGCCTAGCCATCATTAGGCTCATTAGTTGTTTCTGATTCAAATAACACTAAGACAAGATTCCTAGGATAGTTATTGAGATTCTTGAGGCAAGCACCCTAAAAAGCCCTTCTTAATAATTGAATTGATTATAAATTTTTTTTAATTAGGTTATGTTGAAGTGGTTTCGGAGAGTTGCGAGTTCTTTTAGTATACATTGTTGGAGATAAGTAACATTTTCCTTAGCTAATTATATTTTGTTTAAAATAAAATGTTTAATTTTTAGACTTACCTATGGTTTAGGGCCTTTAGGCCAATTGCACTTTGTCTGCGGATGGTTTAAAAAGTATCACTTTACACACTTAAAATATTAGTTTTGTGACTCAATTGTAACCCACCTCTTTACAAAGAAATATATATATCTAAGGTCCAATAAAAGAGAAAAAAACCCTTGGCAATGAAATTATCACATTTTGGTCTAATTTCTTTTGATTTTCACTGTTAACCCAAGCTTTTCTGGTTATATCATTCAATTTTTTTGACAAATGCCCTGTTTTGAAGTTTTCTTTTGATTTGCATGATATTGATAAAGTAGCTGAAAATCTTGATATTTTCTTCCATGTATTAAATGTCTTCTTCAAATTGCTTGTACATGTTGAGAGAAGAGCCCCCCATATGTTATTTCTTATCTGCTTCCTTCTTTTTATTTTTTGTGATTTTTGATTGTTTTTATTTTTTGAATAGATACGATAGAATTAGAAACTATAACTTCCACTCCATGATGATTAATTTTTATCGCCAAAACATTTATTTTTAGTGTATGTGGAGTTTGAAACTCATGTCTTTTATTCGATAACAAGAAACTTTAACAGTTAACTGGAACCTATGTAATTTTTGAGTATGAAAGCTTCCGTTTGTCTGCTAAGTCAAGTTGATGTTCTTAATTTTTTAAATATATTTTAAATAAATATATTTGTGTGTGTTTGGTTGCATTGAAAAACAAAATTTGTGGGATACTTTGAAGGTTATTTTGCTGATAAAAGATTTTAATTTTTTAATCAAACCCCACAAAACATTTAATTTTTAGGGGTATTTTTACAAAAGAAATTATTGTTTCGCACTCTCCCTGGTGTACCCTCCGCACTTACAGTGTCCAAGCCTTCACACCAGGGGTCCATTTTTTTTAAGAATTTCCACATTTAACAGATGATGATACAAGATTTGTATGGATATCTTACAAACTATAACTCAAGTGTGAGACAATCAAAATCCTTTTTACAAACCGCAACTCTAAAACTGTAAAACATGGGCGCCGCTCCATAAAGGAAAAAAAAATTTCCGATGCGTATATACACACATGGTATATGTTCTATACAATATAATAATAAACTAAATTAAATTACAAAACTGAATTTACATTAACCTCTGCTTCTCAAAAAAAATGAATTTACATTAACCTCCTTAAAAAATTATATTAACCTATTAACTAAAATTGACCAAAAATTTGGGTCGTTGCTCGAATTAGTGGACATCTCTTCTTCATCATTTTTTCATTATCTTTTCCTCTCTCTCTTTTTTTTTTCTCTTCATATGGCATGTTACATACTATAAAGTCAATCAAAATAGGCAAAAACACTTTTTTTTCCCTATATCTTGAGTCTATTTTTATTTTGATCCCTATATTTTTCGAACTTTCAATTTGGTCCTTGAGTTTTGGATCTATTTTTATTTTTGGTTTTTTTCGTCATCTCAGTAATGGAAATAATTTATGTGACTAACAAATTGCACTGCTGGGACAAGAGGAACAATAATAGAATAATAAATTCAATTAATTTTTTTTTTTTAAATGGCAATAGAACACTACAAACGCCACTTTAGGTACACTATAGTGGCGTTTTAAAACGCTGAACCTATAGGCCACTATAGGTCCTTTAAAAAAAAAGCACAAAAAAAAAAAAATTAAAAATGAGCTATAACAACGTTTCATAAAATAGAATTCTAATAAGAGTAATATTTTTTTAACGTTTTTGAAATTTTAGCAATAATAGAATTTCCCTTAAAGAAATTGTGTTAATTATTTTAATACACTTTTAGTGTTTCACATGAGATAAGTAGGGGAAAAAGAGATTGGGTGTCCACTTGGAGCGAACACAACATGTAGAATATTATTTTTATTGTATATTATATGGTATGATATGATACGATTTGGATAGAATATTCTCATAATACTCATACAGTGTTCTAGAGATCTTAATCACATTGAATGATTCTTTTGTGTTTAACTAAGTTTTAGTCACAATTTCAAAACTCATCAACCCAACAACCACGCCAAATCAATTTGCAAACCCACATCCAATACAATGCTCCCTCCACAATCCCAATCTTAGATCCCTAGTCGCGGCATCGGAAGCCCTCAATTTTGCAACTTGCAGAGCCTCCACAATCCCCTTTTTTTTTTTTTAATATTGACTTTTAATCTTATTCCCTTGAACAAAAAAATTAGCTCCACCACTACTTCTAATTAAGTAAACATTATTTGATGTTTAATTAGTTATTTTATATTTTACATGTACGTTTTCGTAAAAAAGCTAGCAAATTCTCCCAAACATATGGAATTAAATTAAGTTTTATTGAAAGAGAAAAGGAAAATGCTCCCACAACCTTTGTTACCCAACTAATATATAGAGAGAGAAAAGAAGAGAGGAATTAATAGAAGAGGGTGTAAGAAGATTATGATAGAGAAAAGAAGAGAGGAATTAACAGAAGAACTAATATATAGAGGGAGAAAAAAGAGAGAAATTGATAGAAGAGGGTGTAAGAAGATTATGGTAACTGGTTAATGACATAAATTGTTAAAAACGTATAAAAGATAACATGAAAATATGGGATAGAACACAGAACAAGATACAACAAACTAAGAGATATTCTTAGATTCAACAGCTTTTTTACATCAGACATAAGAGAAACTGAGGGACATTTTACAAGGGCTTTTTCTACTCTGCCCGTTACAAAGACACAAGAGACCTATTTATAGGCAATAACTCACAGAAATGGGTTACATTCAGGTCATAATGGGTTTTTACAGAGGACTGGAGGGGTTGGCTCCTTGTTGACAAATGTCCAGGGAAGTAGGGGTCCCGGCTAACAAATGATAAAGTGGGTTGACAAATGTCAATCTTAGTAGGGGGCCTGGCTCCTTGGAGATCTTCATCCGGATATGATTCTGTCAAAAGAGTAAATATCTCTGACTGCTGAAGATAAGAGTGGCATGCCTGAAGACATTTCTAGGACCTTTTTTTTTTTTTAAAGTGTTAGAGATGTCTAGTCCCATCCATCTCTTCCTTGGAACCATTCTTCATCAACATCCGCATTGACATCTGGATCATGGTTATGATAATAAGGGTCATCATATCCCATAAGAGGATTGGGCATTTCCCAATGATCCTCATGTGGCCACTGCTGTCTACAGACTTCTAGATCAGTTGGTACTATTTCAGATAAGATTCCCTTATTAAGGGATTCTATCATTGTGAGAGCATGGTAACAAGATACCCAAGAAGTGTCCATGTGTGTATGGAGAGTGCCATCTGGATTAGTGACCCAATGTATCTTTGCAGGGTGAAGGATTCCTTCTGCGCAAATATCATTTTTGGAATTGAGTTTAGCAACTAAACATGCTAAAGTAATTTTGCAACCAAATCTTGGATGTTCTGTGGTAGGATACTTTATCCATTCTCCTTCATGAGCATCATTTTTCAAAATTTCAAACCAGAATTTGTGAAAATATCTATTTCCATGTGGGAAAATGTATCTGTAAACTCTGGCTCAAAATAAAGACATAAGTAATACTCATTGAGTAAATACCACATGTTGAGATAATGTACGATAGTCCATTGGGTTATCCAAAAGGCAAAAAGGGTTTTCCATGGTTGGTCTATATCAGGAAAGATAGCAAGGAAGAGTCTTTGGTGGTCTTTGAGATAATTATGGAGGACTCTAATGATTCTTTTAGATCAGGCTTCAAAGGTTAAGGTCTTTATTTGGTCTTTTATTTCTAGGGGAAGGCTATCTATCATATTAAGGATATCATCAGGGGATGCAGAGGAAGGGCCTGAGGATGAGGATGGATTTGTAATAGGATATACACATAAGGGTGGAGAAATAATTGTGATGTTAAGAACTGGAGGTTTTCTAGAAAGGTAATCAGTGATAAGGTTATCTTTTCCTTTAATGTGTTTGACTTGGAAGGACTATTGTGAAAACCAATTTGACCATCTGAGTAATTGAGAATGTGGGAGCATTTTCCTTTTGAATTGGAGCATTTTGGGAAAGGAGGACATGTCTATTTCTACTAGAAAATTATGCCAAAAAAGATGAAACTGGAATTTTTCAATCCCATGTTTGACAACAAGGATTTCTTTGAAAGAAGGCTTGAATGCACCACTTTTATAACCACAAATACTTCTCTTGCCATCAACTTCTTTAAAGAGAGCTGCCACTGAGTATTCATCACTTGCATCTGTCTACAATATCTATTTGCCTGGTCCTGGAATTTGTAAAGGGGGAAGCTTTTCTGCTAATTTTTCAATTATTGGACTGCTTCTGTATGAACAAAATTTCATTCTGGAGGAGACTTCTTTAATAATTAGGCTAAACAATTCATGTATCTGGAGATTTTTGGAATGAAGTTTGACATGTAATTAACAATTCCAAGAAACTGTTTTATCTGTTTGGTACTTGTGAGCTTATCTGGAAATTCACCAAGAGAGATGGCTATGTAAGGCTGCAAAGTATACTTTCCATCTGAGATGTTTACTCCCAAAAAATCTATAGAAGACTATCCTATGACCATTTTCTTTTCTGAGAACATTATCCCTTGAGATTTCACTAAATTATAAAATTCAATGAGCAACTTTTCATGGGATTCTTCATCTTTTAAGAACAGGAGGATATCATCTACATAAATTAATACATTGGTCAAGAGTGGCTGGAACAACGTTACCATTGCTTTTTGAAATTGGGATGGAGCATTTTTAAAACCAAAAGGCATGACAGTCTTGTATCTCTCTTCTCGATGGATTCCTAATTGCCAAAATCCTGCTTTAAGATCAAACTTTGAGAATACTTTTGCATTTGAAAGATGCTAAAAGAAAGCACTCTTATTTGGCAAGGGAAATTTATCATCTACAAGAAAATGATTAAGATCCTGGTAATTGATTACCAATTTGAGTTTTCCTCGAACTTGCTCAGCATGCTTGTTGACATAGAAAGCTTCACATGCCTATGGAGAGGCTGTAGGTTCAATGAGGCCTTCCGAAAGGAGAGTAGATAGTTCTTGCTTAGCCAAGGCTAAATGCTCTAGATTCATTCCTCTATGATTGGCTTTTGTGGGGTTAACATCTTCATTTTTTTTAAAGGGAAGGTGTATGAAAAAGTTTGGGTTTTTCCACAAAGGTTTTGGATTTTTAGGGAGGAATTCAGAATGGCTATTTGCACAACAGTCATTGATAATCTGGAGTCTTAAAGAGTCAAAGGGGTTAACAGTGAATAGATGAGGTACTTGGGTCCAAATGAGAAGGTGTTGTTTATGCAAAGTCCTTTTGAAGACCATCTAAGGCTAGATATTTGATGAAGGAGATCAAATCCTATGAGAAGGTCTCTACCTGTAAGAGGGGATCCAAGGACTTGGTGTCTGATGGTTAGGGTTGGAAAGATTCTGATGAAGATAGGCTTACTTTTCTGGGTGATCAGGAATGTTTCTCCATTTGCTGCTCAGAACATCTGATTATGAGGCAACCAAAATTCTGTAGGTAAAATTTTAGGGTGGAGAATTGTTGCTGCTGCACCTGTATCAAATAAGGCTATCATTAGGATGGGTCTGGAGTAAATGTCAAGAAGGATATGTACTTGGATTATGGGAGTGGGTTGGTTAGGGGGGCTATAATAGGCTGGGATGTATAGATGGTTTGTATTTCTGGGTCTGAATCATCATCCTTGTCTAAGTCAGAATCCTCTTTTGAAGTGGAATAGGCAATAACTACCAAAGCTTGAGGAGAGTAGTCATCATCCAATGAAAAGAGTGATTCTACATCTGAGAAGGGAGTATCATCTGCATGGATCTGGGCTTGTTCAAGAAGCTTTGCTGCTTTCTCCTTTTTTGGACAATTTTTTACAAAGTGACCTAGTCTTTTGCATACAAAACAAACTTTTGAAGTTTTTCCTTTAAACTGCTTTCTTCTAAGAAACTTCCATTTTTTCTTCCTGAAGAGTTTCTTTTTTTGTCCTGCATTGTATCTTCTCTTCCAAGAATATTTCTTGAAATGGTCTCTTCTTTTTGTTGGACAGGCACAATTTTTCTCATAGCACTTTATTTGCAAATCTTTCCTTTTACAATTGTCTTTGAGTTGGCTATGAACCTTGTCAATTTCTGAAAGAAATTTCCTCTTGTTGCATAGTTTTTCTAGGGCGATGAGCACATGCTGATAAATTTCTCCCAAGGAAGCTTGCTACAGGGTTATTTTTTGGAGGTTCATTATACGGAGAGTTTCATCTCCTAATGGTTCTGGGAGGGAGTTGAGAAAGGTATGCTTAGAATTAACATCATCCATGCCATTAAAAGAGTAGTATCTCCTTGACATTCTGTCAAAATATTTCTCCAAATCTTTCCTTTCAAATGAGCAACACTTCATCAGTAAGAATTCTTCTCGTGCCACTTCTGTATTATGGGTCACCAAGCCAAGAAATTCAATATGGATGATCGTGAAAAAGTCTTCTAGTGTGTTGCATTGAGCCACATGTCTTTGCCTGTATTCTCCTAGATTGATCCACCATTCTCTTAATCTTCCTGTGATTCTTGCAACAAATTTGACAATGATCTGGGCAACAGTAGCATCTAGGGCTTGGAGTTCAGCTATGCACCATGAATACATGTTAAAGATCTCATCATGCCATCTGGAAGGAGGAGCATTATCAATGGTGAACAGATGTTTTAAGTCTGTGGTTGGTGAATAGGTTAATCTTGTTTGATTGTCAGGGATAAAGGGTGTTAGGACATATGTGAATCATGTTAGAAACATATGTCAATATAGAATTGGCTAAATCCTTTGACAAAACGCACTTTACTTGTAATTGGGTAGATCAAGGATGTGTTTAATGCTTCAAAAAACAAGATTTCAAGTTCAAGTGTTAAAGCCATGCAAGTCTGTCCAAGAATCAAGTGAAGAAGTGCTAGATTTTAAAGCTCGACAGCTAGTATCTATCGAGGTTTAAAAGGCTGTTTAAGCCCGATGCTCGACAGCTACTCGATAGATAGGGTATTTATCGAGATTTAAGAAAATCAAATTTTCAATTCTGATTTTCATCTAATCTGTGTATAGATGTTTGGGCTTTCTTTTCTCACAATCCTAAACATATATAAGGATTGGTTTAAGAGCCGTCACAGTTGATGCAAGTGAGTGCAACTTGATGCAAAGGTTTTTCACAAGCATATTGTGAACCGAAGACATATGCCTTAGTTCATCTTTCTCTTCAAGAAGCTGTTATAAGCCATGCAAGTCTGTCCAAGAATCAAGTGAAGAAGTGCTAGATTTTAAAGCTCGACAGCTAGTATCTATCGAGTTTTAAAAGGCTGTTTAAGCCCGATGCTAGACAACTGCTCGATAGATAGGGTATTTATCGAGATTTAAGAAAATCAAATTTTCAGTTCTGATTTTCATCTAATCCATGTATAAATGTTTGGGCTTTCTTTTCTTACAATCCTAAACATATATAAGAATTGTTTTAAGGGCCGTCACAGTTGATGCAAGTGAGTGCAACTTGATGCAAAAGTTTTTCACAAGCATATTGTGAACCGAAGACATATGCCTTAGTTCATCTTTCTCTTCAAGAAGCTGTTATAAGCCATGCAAGTCTGTCCAAGAATCAAGTGAAGAAGTGCTAGATTTTAAAGCTCGACAGCTAGTATCTATCGAGGTT
Source organism: Notholithocarpus densiflorus (assembly GCA_030021035.2). Taxonomy (NCBI): domain Eukaryota; kingdom Viridiplantae; phylum Streptophyta; class Magnoliopsida; order Fagales; family Fagaceae; genus Notholithocarpus; species Notholithocarpus densiflorus. The sequence continues at coordinate 2,826,028 of JARYZH020000027.1, read as the reverse complement.
TAAAAGGCTGTTTAAGCCCGATGCTCAACAGCTACTCGATAGATAGGGTATTTATCAAGATTTAAGAAAATCAAATTTTCAATTCTGATTTTCATCTAATCCGTGTATAGATGTTTGGGCTTTCTTTTCTCACAATCCTAAACATATATAAGGATTGGTTTAAGAGCCGTCACAGTTGATGCAAGTGAGTGCAACTTGATGCAAAGGTTTTTCACAAGCATATTGTGAACCGGAGACATATGCCCTAGTTCATCTTTCTCTTCAAGAAGCTGCTGTGTTTGTACACCATAGGGTTTTGTAGCCAAGGAGTTTTGTGATCTTCATCGTGTTGATGAACTGAAGAACTTTGCAACCAACATCCTTCTCAAGTTGGTGTGTAAGCCGCATACTAGGAGCCATGCATTGAAATGAGAGATTGTTACTACAGAACAAGTCCAATTGGGTATTAGAGTAAGGGTTCAACTGTAGGTTGGTATAAGGTACTGGGATTTCTTTATTTGTAACTGCTTGTTGTGATAATAGTGGATTCTCGAGAGTGGTGACCTTAAAATCACCCGGTGAGGTTTTTGCCGTGTAGGTTTTCCCCATTCGTAAACAAATCACCGTGTCAATTTATTTTCTGCTGCATATTAACTTAGTTGGTGATTTGTTTATGCTACCATGCGTATTGCATGTTAATTAACTTAATTAATTCACTTGGCTAATTAATTGGTTAATTTATCACAATGGGTCAATACATTCTTGGCCTATCAAAGGGTGGTGGAGGTGGAGGCTGTTTAGGATGAAGAACATCATCTTCTTCTACCTTTGGTTGGTTATCTGCCATAAACACTTCCTCTAAACCAAGATTAGACAAGTCTAGGCCTGTATTACTAAGAGCACAAAAGGTTCTCTTGGATCTTCAAGGGTGAGAGTTTTGAGAAATGATGAAATTGGGTTTGGAGGGTCAAGATCCACAGCCAACATGTTCATATATGGAAGTCTTGAAGAAGCACCAATAGTTGGATCTAGGGGTTGGTATAATGATTCTTTGTCTTTTTCCATAGAAGAAGGTTCATTTTGTGGCCTAGCTTGGGGTTCTAGTTGAGGTGGAGCTGAATATGTTATGCCAGGGAAAATTCCACTTGGTTTAAAAGGGTTATGATCGGGATGTGTCATGGCTAATGGTTGAAGGTTTTGGTAGGGAGAAGTTGGTGAAAATGGAGAGGTTAAAGGTATAGACAGGTCTTTATACAGTGATTGTTGAGGTTGGTAGGGCGTATGAACATGCATCGGGAGAGTCTGAATGGCTTCCTTCTGTGATCCTTCCATGGATCGGAGTTGTAGTAACAACTGTTTTCTTTCTTTTTTCTTTTGCCGAATAAGAGGAAAATAGACAGACAAGTCTTTAACTGTGGAGGTTATTATTGCCAATTCTTGTTCAACCATCTTGATTTTCTTCTTCAAATCTTCAATAAGAGAATTTGAGGATGAGAAGGTATGAGTAACTACCTCAGCCATCTTTTGTTGATTATCAATAATCTTCGAAAGGATTTGGTTTTATGCCACAGCATTTTCTGCTTGCCAGTTTAAAGCTGCTTCAGCTGAAGAGACCTGTTGCTTGGTTCCATTTGGATTAGTTCCAACAGGATTTTTGATCTTTTAAACATGTTTTGTGTTGGTTTGGGGATGGTCAAAACTTTCAAGAGGAGGAAAATTTTGTGAGTAAGAAGTTGAAGCATGGTCAAACATATAACAAGGTAAAGGCTTCTGTGTTTGGGTTTGACTGGTAGGAGAGGTTTGATATTTCGGTATTTGGGGAAGGACTTTCTAGTAGTATGGGATCAATGGAGGTTTCAGATTTTGATCATTATTTTCTTCACATGGAAAGGAAGGAAGGGTTCTTTGCTTTCTGGTTTTAGGATAGAGAACATAATAATCAAATTTTCCAGAGGGTTCTCTAAGGAGGTCAACTTCTAGATCTCCTGCTTCATATCTTTCTTTGAGTATTTGCAAGGAAGATTTTTTCTGCCTTCTTGAATGATCTTCTTCAAAAGCTTCTTCTTCTTGGCAATCAGTACAATCACAAATATCCCACCATATGTGACCAGAAGGTGATTTTCCTTCATAGCAAGGCTTTCCATCTTCTCGAAATGCCTTGATTTTAAGGCCATTTTCACAAACATATGACACCAATTGGAGCATAGCAATTTGAGTTGGAAAGACCGTTATATCTTTCTTCTCTGGTGGAGCTATCAAAAATCTTTTCTCAACTTCACCATTTGCTTTTCTAATAAAGAAAGGATCGTTTGACTTGATTGGCTTAGTCGCCTAATGAAGCATCTCATATTTCGTAATCCATGATCCTGGAAAAAGAGAAATCATTTTATCTCTGTTGAGTTGTCTTGGAACAAACGTACACATGGGTGTCATTCCTAGATTGACTTGGATTAACAAAGCATCATTGGATTGAGTCATATCTGGAATTGCCATGTCAAAAGCATGATTTTGAAGCCTATAAGCAAGCTGGTAATGAAGTGTAGCAGCATGTGTCTTGCACTTAAGAGGCTCCTGTAATCTGGACTTGTACTTTGAGAGCATCATAAAGGTGAGGATCTTTGAGAGACATATTGAAGTTGGGAAAAAGTGTGACAAAAACAATTCCCGCATTTAAAGTGGTCTGAACTGTTCTTATGACTGCATTTTGATATTCCAAGAATCTAGAATCAAGGAGTGAAATTCTAGAGACTACAGGAAGTCCCTTTCTTTCGTGGAAAGTTAGTGCCAGCCTTACTGCACCAAAATGAAGGTGTGTGTACCCTTGTTTCTGCCATGGAATTACAAATTCTCTGGGAAGGGGAAGGGTGATAAAATTTTCAGTTTCACTTGCTGGAATATTAAACTGGTCAAACTCGGAAGCTTGGACATATTCTTTTATAGTAGAGGGATGAGAAGGACCAATAAATTTTTTTATGGTTTTTTTGAAAGAAGCTTGGGGTTTATCAAACACAGTATAAGGATTTACAATAGGGAAGTCAGTAATAGGGATCTTACTATCTTCAGGTACATGAGAAATCTCATACAAGTAATCTAACCTATTTGCAGTGGATGTACGAAGGGAAAGGTCAAAGGTAGGTTTATTGGTATTAGTGACTTCTGAAGATGAACTTGCCATGATAGTTTCTTTAAGAAAGAACTGTTTACCAAAGACCTAACAGGACTAAAACGCCAACTCCAGGCTTAAACGTCCGCAAGGTAACTATGGAAAAGTAGGTTCTTCGAGGATTTTGAAAACAAACTCCTTAGTGTTTTACTTGATTATCAAATCCAGTGTTTTGATGTGATTAATACAGAGGATCCACGTATTAGTATACTTTGATTATTGTCCTGATTAGTATTAGAAATTTCATTTTTAAGTCTTATTTTGATATTCAAACCATATGTTTTAGTGTTGATTTTATTCAAATGGTTAACACCCTAACTTATACAACTTGAGTAATATCTCTAGTTATATTATGCTTTAGCCTTTAAGTGTGCGTTTGGGAAGCAATGAAAATTATAAATTATTTCACTATTCAGCTTATTTTTGCTACTATTCATGGGCCCCACAACACTTTTTGGTACTATTCATGGCCCCACTGTACTATTTCAACTAACTTTTACCTTTATCTACATTACTTTCAGCAATAAGTTTTCAATTTCAGCAAAATAAGCAGTATCCAAACAGACCCTAAGAACACATATGTTAATATTACACACGAAAAACAATCCAAATTTCTGAACTTTTTTAAAAATATGAAAAAGAAGTTACGTAAAGATACACTTTTATAGGAATTTGGGCCGATAAATCTAATTTAACCAAATATTGTCTATGATCTAAAAGGATATAGGAGGAATTCTAAATTGAATTTAGTTAGACTTTCAAAGAAATATGGGAGGAATTTTGCATATTAAGAAATTAACACAAAACTAGCACAAATAGAATTTTAAAATATAAAAATAGATAAACATTGATAAAGTCTTAACAAGAGATATATTTCCTCAATATAAATAATACTTTATAATAATAGTTTATCAAAAATTGATAAGAACAAATAATACTTTATAAGTGTATGTATTATTTATATAAATAATAGTTTATAAATAATTCCACACAATAAAATATTTACGAAGTTTTTTAAAAATAAACATTAATAAAACACTTATTATTACTTTATTTAAAGAAATTGATAAGAACAAATAAATTATTATCTCTATCAACTGAAACTTAGATGCACGTTGTATGTTTTATTAAAACACTTATTGTTATTTTATCTAAAATGAATGTTACATATTTTGTTAAAACACTTATTGACTGAAACTCAGATTCGTCATGCGTGTTGCATGTTTTGTTAAAACACTTATTGACTAAAACTTAGATTCGTCATGCGTGTTACATGTTTTGTTAAAACACTTATTATTATTTTATCTAAAGTGTATGTTGCATGTTTTGTTAAAACACTTATTAACTGAAATTTAGATGCATGTTGTATGTTTTGTTAAAGCACTTATTGTTATTTTTTCTAAAATGCATGTTCCATGTTTAGTTAAAACACTTATTGTTATTTTATCTAAAGAAATTGATAAAAACAAATAAGTTGTTGTCTCTATCTAAAAAATTAATTGTTTTTATCCAAAATATTGTTGTAATTTGGTGAAGCCACTTGGCATAACCACGGCTTCTAAACCAAACTTTTATTATATAGTATATGATATGATATGCTTAATCTGGTTTCCCCTCAAAGACGGATAGGAATGTAGACAAACACACGTCAACAAAGTATTGGTCTACAGATATCAAAGTTTATCTAAGGGCTTTATTTTGGGCTAAATACTTGATTTTTGAAAATTTATTTATTACAAAACCTTTATCACAACTTATTTAATTATGTAGCATATTTTTTAACCCAATTTCGTCAAAGTCGAGTTCTATACAATTCAATTGAACGTGAAACTTGAGTTTGAGAAAATCGAATTCCACATTTGCCACATATTATTGAATAGCATAGAACTTAACTTTTGCAAAATTTAGTTCCACTTTGAACTTGATTTTGAGAAAGTTGATTTTTGAAAAGAGGCTACATAACTAAATAAGTTGTGATAAAAGCTTCTAAAAACACCGTTTACTTGAAGTGTGCAAATAAAGGGTTCAAAACATGTACAAACTTTACCACAGAATATCCAAACTTTCCCACAGCATGTACAAAATTTCCCTCAAATTATACAGACTTTCCAACAAATTGTATAGACATTCCCACAATATGTACAAACTTCCCCCTAGAATATACAGGATTTTCCATCAAATATACTGACTTTTCCAAAAAATGTACAAACTTTGTCATAGAATATACAGACTTTTTCCACAAAATTCACAAACTTTCCCATAGAATATACAAACTTTTCCATGAAATGTACTAACTTTTTCACAAAACATATAGACATTTTCATGAAATGCATTGATTTTCCCACATAATATAGATACTTTCCCATAAAATGTACATACTTTCCCAAAGAATGTACAAACTTTCCATCAAAATATATAGATTTTCCTACAAAATGTACAAATTTTCCCACAAAATGTACACACTTGCCCCTAGAATATACAGACTTTCCCACAAAAGGTACAAACTTTCCTATAGACTTTCCAACAAAATATAAAGTCTTCACCACGTAATGTACACTTTCCTAGAAAATGTACAGAATTTCCTGTTGATACCGTATTTTGAAAGGCCTAAAAAACCGTGCCAAAATGCTGGTTCAAGCCCTAAAAAGTGAAAACCATGTTTCCAAAACTAAGAAAATAGGGAAATACATGAAAGAATCATGATCAGGCATCGGAACAAACCATCCAGGATTCCAAAATCCTAAACTTGCCATTTTTGGCAAAGTTTGACCAATGCTGACCAAACCCTAACTAGGAGTGGTCAAAATGTTGACTTTTTTCTCCAACCATCTGATTAAGGTAAAGTTGTAACTTATTAAAGATCATGGAATTTCCTTCAAAATGATACTTCATGGGCCAAAATAAGATTTTATATGGATGAAATATCAAGAAAATACCAAGACCCTAATTAAATGTATTATTTTTCAAGTCATGTGCTGTTTTTGGGGCGTTTTCGCACAATAAACTGTACCGATCTAGCCACAACTAGTGTATGCATTGACCAAATTAAGTTATGATGATTTATCTACCTTCCTTAGAAAGGGCTCGACAATATCTCCTTTGGATTGGGAGAAATGAATTTTTCAAGAAAAGTACTATTAAATTTCTTACACCATGTCACCTCCCTTCTAGAAGCAATATCTCAACAACCGTAACTCACAGAGCCTATGGAAACTAGACATCTAGAACTTTCTAGAGACACCAATTTTGAAAAAATCCAAGCTACTAAAGACCTCCAAACAGTATGAAGCATGCACATGCATACCTGCCCAGAAACACAGTTTTTAAAGCAGCAACAAAACAGCAATTAAACACAACATAGCATGCTTCTAATACGAAAGCTATAAAACCTAACTATAAAGCAGAGATATAAAAGCAATAAACAAACCAAAATGATAGAGAAAATGATAGACCTTTACCTTAAACATAAGAACTCTTTAAGCTTTAATTTGATTGTTCCTTTCAGTCAATCTAATCAAGACAAAACGAAAAGGTCAGTAGGCTTAAAACTCGAAGGTCAAGACCAAAATAGGACCCAACTAAGTAAACTTTAACTTGAGGATGTTTTAGAAATAAAAACTCCCTCTTTGATTTACTATTTTCTAATGAATTTGGCGTGTTTTAGGAAACTTTAGGGCCTTTTATAGTGATCAGAGAGGGGTATAGATTGGCTCCTAATCGATGTGGGATTAGCTCTACACAAATTTTACATCAAAAACTTTCCATATAGGTGTTTTGAAACCCTACATACACGCGCATACTTGAAGGATGCATGCGCATGTGTGGGCACAAGTACCCACGACGAGTGGTTTTTTCTCGCAGGAAGTATGCCTTGGCTTATGGTGGACTGAGCGAAGGATGAAAATGGAGTCGCCACCTAGATTAGGTCTAGCAACCATACGTATAACGCCCTTGTGGAAGGACTGACCTTTACCAGAGCACGTGTCCGAAGTTTAGGTATGGGGATGGGAAGGTGTTAGGCACCCAACCCCACACAACCCGTAGGTCGGCTTTCACTCATTTGTGTTCCAAATCCTAATCCCATCAAAGGGTCTTCTAATAGGTTATTCTACACACACACACACACACACTAAGCCTACCTTAACATGCATCTAACACACAACAAGACATATCATTCATGGTATAAAAGGAGAGGAATTCAAATCAAATATCAATAAAAAATATCAAGTCAAATATCCAATTAATGACAAATCAAATCATGCATTTAAAAGGAAACATCCTATTCTAAACATGTCAAATATAACATCATGGAAAAGTCAAGAAGAAAATCATATTTCTAAGCATGCATCAAATCTCATATTAAACCAAGAACAACAAAACATAAATCAAAGCATGTTAATGTCCACACACACACACACACACATATATATCAACCCATTCATACTTAGGATAGAATTAAGCACAAGGATTAAGACTAAACAAATCAAAAATAAACCCTAAACATGTTAAAGATCCAAAACTAAAAAAGAACACAAAACAAAAATCATGAATATCCAAAATAAGGAAAAACCATGGTAGACACTCACCTAGCTTATGGATCACAAGTTTGTAGAGATTTAATTGGCCCTTCAATACCTACACAACATATTCAGATGAGAATCAAAGGAATCAAATATATTAATAATCCATTAGTAATCACAACTCAAAATAAAAAAAGATTTTTAGAAAAGCTTTAATGGAAGGGTTTAATTTCAAGAATGAAAAATAGTTTCTGCCTTAAGACCACTAGAAAGAGATTTTGAAGGGATCAAAAAATGTACTAGCTGCTGTGGACTCCAATGATTGAAAGTGGAAAAAGTGTTCATGGAAGAAAGGTGGTGAAAAATCCCTCTCCTTCGCTCCCCTTTGAGTTTGGAGGCATAAGGTTGTATTTATATCCTTAAACTAGGGGTTTCAGAGTCATTTAAAGGGCTTTGGAGGTTCTCAAGGGTCTAAGGGCCGGCCCACATCAAAGAATGATGTTTTGGGACCCAAAATTTGAAGTTTTAGGCTGCTAGAAACAAGGCTGTGTACACAGGCTCGAGCCTGCATATGCATCCTTACCCCCATGCGTACGCATGCTTCCCAAGAACATTAATTTAGACTACAGTGTTGGTCTAACTTTAAACGGCCATAACTCACTCAATATAAATACAAATCTTACAAACGTTATGTTCAAATTGAAGCCTAGAATGTCTACTTTCCACTACAATAAACCTCACTCAAAACTTATTTGTAATTCAAAAGTTATGATCAAAACAGTGAGAAAATGTCATTTTCAAAGTGATTTGAGCACTTTTGAGTTGTGATTACTTTCGAACTATCAAGATAACTTCAATTACCCTTTGTAGACATGTCAAGCTCATCATTGGGACCGGGGACTAAATTTTATTAACCAGGTACAAAATGAGGTGTCTACAGCATGCTCGAAGTATGCCTATGCATGCTTATAGCATTCGCGTGCATACTTAGGGTTTCTGTGGGTTTTTCTTTCACCAAAACATCCTTCAAAATAAAGACTTACAAAATTAGGCTCTAAACCAGCCTTAGGCCTCCGAGTAATATTGTCATTGGAGAACGAGGGCTCGAGTCGTAAATAGTACAAAATGGAGTGCCTACACAAATAGGTGACCAATCACACCTAATACAAAGCCAATAGTTAGTGGTAACTCCTTAAAATAAAAATAAACAAGAGACTCTCTCTCTCTCTCTCACACACATACACACTCACCCCTCACCGAATATACATATACACATAAGAGTTACATCGCCAAAGCACCCAATGTGTGACACCACCAAACTCCAAAAAATTTTCTGAGGGAAAGGGGCGTCCACATTTCCCACAAAATGTACATACTTTATTTATGCTGAATGTATAGACCTCCCTTAAAATGTGCAAAATTTCCCATAAGATTTACAAATTTTCCTGTGAAATATATATACTTTACTTACTTTCTCACAAGATGTCAAGACTTTCCCACAAAATATGCAAATTTTAAAGCAAAACGTAAATACTTTCTCATAAATATATACAGATTTTCCTACGAAATATGAAATTTTTTCCACATAATATACATGCTTTTCCTGCAAAATATATAAACACTCCCACAAAATATACCAAATTTCCCAGGATATACAAATTTTTCCACACAATATATAGACTTTCCTCTAGAATATACAGACTTTCCAGTGAAATGTACAGACTTTACCATATAATTTATAGACTTTCTCATGAAATGTAAAGACTTTCTCATGAAATGTAAAGACTTTCCCACAAAATGTACAGACTTTCACATAGAATATATAGACTTTCCCACAAAAGGTGCAAATTTAATATGGTGCTCGCAAAGGAGTTCTAGATATTGCTATATGAACATATGATGTTGGATATCTTACACATAGACTAGTTGAAATAGTTTAACACATTGTTGTAAGTAGAATAGATTGTGGTACCATGTGAGGTATTTTTTATTCAAACATTAGGTCGTGTATTAGCAGATGATATATATATATATATATATATTTATATGGGCCCACGATGCATTACCATTAGAAATTAAGATATTGGAATTGGGTTTATTTCAAAGTGTACAAACTTTCCCATATAATGTACAGATTTTTCGCAAAATATACAAACTTTCCCGCGAAATATAAAGACCCACAAAAACATTAAATTTCAAACACAAAATTTTTCATAAGAATTCGAAATTTTTATATATTGATTCATCAAAACCCATATACAAAATCAACAAAAATTTCTATACATTGTTTACAAATTCAACAAAAAAGTTTCTATCCAAATACAATATTTCTATACTCATATCCAACCAAATATAAATTTTAACACCCATTAAACAAGATATGGAATTCGATTTTATAGTTCAAAGTAACAAGAAATCCAAAATATAACTCAATTCATTCCTTGGTTTTTAAAACTGGACTGACAAGTCGAACTAGTTCAACCAGAATCTGAACACGGAACCAATTTGGTAAAAATTGGGAAAATTAATGGTACTCAACCGTGAAAACTTCCGATTGAACCGGTAAAAATCGGGAACTGGACTCATTTTCAGTTCTTTGACCGTTTCGGTTTTTAAAACCATGGTTCATTATCTTCCTCTTCATTTTCTCACAATCCAAATAATTCAAGGTAACAAGAAATATTGTGATTTACAATCCAAGTTCTCGGAGGAGAAGTTACAAGAGTTTTGAGGCACCATGAAGGCGTTATTGAGGGAGTTTTTGGAGAACTTGAGGAGGCAGAGTGGAGCAATTAGGAGTGGGGACCATGATTTGAATGAAGGCTTTTCATGGGGCAAAATGGGTAAATACCCTTAATTTTAAAACTATGTAGCAAAATATTCCTCTTTTCAAACTATTTAGTAAAATGCTCATGTTTTGGAACTCGATTTGCTATGTGCATTTTTAAGTAGAACTCGACATTAGCAATGTTGAGTTCCACTTAAATTTTCAAAAAATATTAAGTGGCAAAATATGCATAGAACTCGAGTTCCAAAAACATAGGCATTTTGCTAAATAGTTTGGAAAGAATGATATTTTGCTACATAGTTTTAAAATTAAGGATATTTACCCATTTTGGCCCTTGTCATGATAAGGGTAGACATGGCAAATAGTCGGGCCAGGTCGGGTTAATCAGGTTGCGGGCAGAATGGGCCAGGTTAAAATACGGGCCATTTAAAATGGATTGAAAACAAGTCGGGCCAATCAGGTTGTGGGCAGGTTCAAGCCGACCCGTATTTTCACATGCAAATAAAGAAGAAAAAACTTTAAAAAAAAGGAAATGTCAAATTTTTAGAAAGAATGAATCAAATCAATCAAAGAAACGAATTATACATAATACCTTCTTTTTTTTCGTTAAGTGGGCACCTACTATTGTTAGACTATTTGTGTTATTAGTATACATATAAAGGGAAAAAAAACAAACAAACCAAAAAACATAAAACTTTCCATATCTTTCCAATTCTGATAGTTTTGTACATAACTAAAATTCTTTACTTTCATAATAACAAAATCTTCCATGTTAATAACTCATAGGCATAATGCTTATAATTACAAATTTACAACTTAAGAGAGAGAGAGAGAGAGAGAGAGAGAGAGAGAGAGAGAGAGATTTTAAGGAGCATAAAAAGTATATATTAAGTTTACACACTTCTGATTCAAGTTCACTAATGATATGGACTTTTGGACTTTTTCATTTACTTTAGTTTTGTATTGTGCTAGTTAGACTTACTGTTAGTAACTTAGTCTTAATATTTAACTCTACTACTTAGTATTTAACTTAGTGTTAGACGATTAGTAGTGAAGACATGTAGTTGTAAATGATTTTGCCTTTTGTATTCTTTTCCTCTACTATTTAGTAGTTAACTTAGTGTTAGATATTTAGTAGTTTAGACATGTAGTTGTAAATGTTTTTTCCTTTTGTATTTTTTTCCTCTACTACTTAGTATTTAACTTTGTGTTAGACGTTTAGTAGTGTAGATGTGTAGTTGTAGATGTTTTTGCCTCTATACTTATTTCCTTTTAATTAATTTTTTTTAATAAACGGGGGCATGGCCACTGCCACTGGTGGCTACTAAATGACTAAATAGTGTTTGTGCAATTTTTTATACATTTATGCCTATACACCTAGCACCTTGGTATGTAGTCTAAATATTTTTTAGGAAAAAAAGTTTAAAAATGGGTCAGTAGGTTGGTCGGGTCGGGTCGAGTTGGCCTGCAAAAAAACAAGAAGGTCGCAGGTTGGCCCGTTTTTAATTCAAGATAAAACGGGTGGGTTCAAAACAAGTTAGGTTGCGACCAAGATATAGGTGTTGATGGTGGCTAGGTTGCAACAATGGTTGGAAAGAGAGAGGAATAAAATGGTTTTTTTTTTTTTTAACCTTTTCATATAATAAAACAATTGTTTTATTAAAAATATATTTCCTAATTTAATTATATATATTTTTTGAAACCAATTTAATTTTATATTTAAAATCACAAGAATAACATTATAATGAAATCGTTTTGATAATATAACCATGTATACATCGAGCACGAATCAAAGTTTAAGGACTTAAATTAAGAAAAATTAAAATTAAAGGATTGCTTGAAAATTAATCAAAAATTAGATAGTGTAAATTAGAATTTAATCTAAAAATATAATGAATAAGTAAAAAAAAAAAATTATCCACCGCCTCTAGACTCAAATCCAAGTCCCAACCCGGAAAAAGACCCATTAACTTCAAAGTCTTCAATCACCCAAAAAAATACATCAAAAACGAAAAAGGAAGCAAAGAAAGAAAGAAAGAAAATTCAAAATCTTTCACAAACCCACCAAAACAAAATGATTGAGCCCTAGAGAGATTACACTCCTCTGCGATTCTCTATTCTCGTCCCTCACAATCGCCCAAATCCTTCTTCTTTCACAGCAATTCGTGTACGGACGACTACGACTACGACGACGTCGTTTTCTTCGCAGATCTGAGGTTAAACTTTTCAACTACATTCTTTGTGGTAATTGTTTGGTTTATAAAAGCGATTCTTTCCAATTTATTTGATCGGATTATTTGAAAATTAGGGTTTCGAAATTCTGCTTTTCACAATATTAATTTTACGTAATTTATGCTCGGAATTCAAGAATGTAGGGTGTGAGAATGAGATCTACGTATGGTTAATTGGTTACACTTCTTTAGTTGATGCTGTTTAAATCTTTATGTATGTAATTTTCGTATTAATCGGAGTTATCGGGTTTGCTGTTTTGATCAATAATGTAGTTATCGGGTTTTTTTTTTTTTTTTTTTCATAGGAATTATGCAAAACAAGAGTCATAAGCCGAGGTTGATGGTAATGTTGTGGGTAGGGTTTAGGGTGCGCGATGAACGATGTAGGGAATAAGAGAATTTTTAGATATCAAGATATTTATTGTTCAAATCGTGTAAATATCAGGTTGTTTAATAGGAATTATGGTAAACAATCTTCTTGTATTTGTCTCATTGTTCAAAGTGTTCACCATCGTGAACATGATGTTCAATTTTTTCAATAAAAGTTTTATTACCTATAAAAAAAAAGGAATTATGGTAAACAAGTTGTTTTCTTATAAGCCGAGGTTGATGATAATGTTGCTCGTAGGGTTTAGGGTGCGATGAATGATGTAGTTAATAAGAGAATTTTTAGATATCAAGGTATTTATTGTTCAATCAATGGTTCCTCATTGAAGATTCGGAGTTTCAGACGGTTGTTCATATGAATTTGATGCATATTCTATGGTTGTTTACCAAGAAGAAGAGGTTGATGATGATGATGTTGCTCATAGTCATTGGTTTAGGGTGCGATGAATGAAGTAGCCAATAAGAGAATTTATTTATTTATTTATCAGATGTACGGTTTTTTTTTTTTTTTTTTTCAATCGCCAAGGGCTCTTCAATAAAGATTCAGACTGCTGTTGTTAAGAATTTGATGCATATTGTATGGTTTTTGCCCACATTGAAGAGACTGGAGGTCATTTACAGTGGACCCTTTGTAGTTGTTCATGGACAGCCACTTTTTGCTTTCTACTTGGAGATTGTATTTTTTGCATTTTTCTTTTTCTGTTAATAGGTAAATGCAACTCAAGGACCCTAAGATCTAAAAGAGCACAATGAGATTTTAGTTATGCATCCCTGCTTTTGTTCCCCTCCTGTTTGGATGTTGTGACCTCACTGTGTAATTTTTGGAATTTTTCAAGCAGCCATAATCAGTAGTAGAAATTTTGTTAGTTAATATGGGCAGAGGAGATGTGCATTTTTGGGGTTCTTTTTTATTAATAACAAGGAAGAGAAGTAACATCAACCTACAAGGCTTTACCTGACGTTATTGCTCTCATAGCATATTTTTCTTTACTGTGTTCTTTTTTATTAATAAAATTTATATTATTCATAAATAATTAAGAAAAGGTTTGATCCACAGTAAGTGGGGAGTTTTTGGGGATTTGTGGTATTAGGGAATTAGGGCTATTTTGTTGTTTTGTGAAGAAACGATGTCATTATTCTTTAGATGAGAGGCATATAATAGGAAAGAAATCTGCTTGTGTTCTAAGGATGTCTTTAAGATTGGAAGGAGAAAGTCTATATCAAAGTAAAAGTATGGACACTGGTGCATACTTGGGAAGTAGTTGCGTGAGGTGACTGTAAAGCTTAAAGAGTATCATGGTGATGGTTGAAAGAATTTAGTTTGAGTTTGTCAGGGAAAACTTATGAATTATAACTGCAGTGTTTTGGGCCTGGAAAAAATAGAATGTTTATGAACTGGTTTATTGGTTTTCTAACTAATTGCGATAAAGCTTTGAGGCATTGATAAATAATGGACTTGGTGGTCTTTTTTTTTTTTTTTTCTGTTGGTAAGCTAAAAAGAGAAAGTGGAGTGGTGTCATTCAATTGTCTTAGAATTTTAATATATGGATAACCTTCGGTTTGTCTAAAAACTATTTTGTAGTTTTTTGTTTGTTTTTATGGTTTTATGAAAAATCTTGTTACTTTTTGCTTTGATTACACATTTTCTTTTTGAACCTTTGGCTGTTTCTTGCTTTTAATACCCCTGACCAAATTTACAGTTTGATTAGTGCTTCAATTATATTATAAATGGTTCTCATAAGAGCTCCAGAGTGGAGAAAAAAATATATTTGGGCATATCTTTTGTTGTGATTCTTTATCAATTGATATTCCAGATATTGGTGTTTTCTTGATTTAAGTAGAAGGTGAGTTACAAAATATTGTTTGGTCTTCTTTGACTTGGTTCTGTTATATTTGATGTGGAGTTTTGGATTATATGGTGGGAATGCAATAGGATACATCAGAGGATGTGGAGAGTATGGGGGATTAGCTACTAGCCACCTTCAAAGGCTCTTTGTTTGATTGGTCTCGTGTAGAGGGTTTTATGCATAGAGATTCTATTCTGTTGTTTTTAGGGTCTTTGTCCTTTTATTCATAATTCTTCTTCTTCTTTTTTGTAATTCTTTAGTCTACTTTGTGTCCATTGTAATGAAGTACTCTTCGTTTAATAAAATTATTCTTGCCTATCAAAAAATTTAATGTCTGAAGCTAATGTGTGTGGTATGCCGTAAACCAGTTATTGTTGAATATGATTGATTATGCGTAAGGTTGTTTATTTATTTTTCCCCCCCGCCTCCTCTTTCGGTTTCATTTGAGGCTTGTTTTCTGATTGAACAGTATTATTCCCTGTAATTTCTTTGCAGGTTAGAAGTTGGATTTTTCATAGTCAAATTTTGTGACACATGTTTGATGGAAGATGACGGTTCTGATGGATAATTCTTTGGTTTCATCGACGGACCGCGTTCAACGTCTTTACAACAAGGCATGTCATTACTTTTATTGCAGATATATTATTTTATATTTTTAAAATTCTTTAACTTTTGTGCCATGTGTTCTCAAATTTTCTGATTGTGTTTATATGTCATTTGTGGATGTATGTTTGGTCTTAGTCTGTAGCTTTTGCTTCAATTTTTTCCTCCCCCCCTCTTGATTTATTTTTATTCTTTTGTATTACAAAATTTTTGGAGTTAGTCACTTGGCATCACTTGTCAACTTTGCCATCAGGCATGAGAAAAATGTCAATCTATATTTGGCAACATACTGCTGCAAGGAAGGAAAGAAAAGGAGGCATGCAAAATTAAGTTTATCATACATTTGCCATGAGGCATTAAAAGTAAGCATATTGCATATGTCATTAGGGGTTGTTATTAAACTTATCATGAATAACTAGTTCGGCTGTTCCAGCTGGCTATCTACTATGAGCAACTTTTACAGTCAAGTACTTTTTTTTTTTTGGTGGGGGGGGGGGAAGGGGGAGTGTTAAGAATTATGAATGTCTTTTTTTTTTACATATTTGTTGTCCTGTAGAATGTTGAGTTGGAGAATAGACGTAGGAGATTGGCCCAAGTGAGAGTTCCCTCAGATCCCACTGCCTGGCAACAGATGCGAGAGAACTATGAAGCAATTATTCTTGAGGATCATGCTTTCTGTGAACAACATGATATAGAGTATGCTCTATGGCAATTGCATTACAGGAGAATTGAGGAGCTCCGTGCACATCTTAATGCTGCTGTGACTGCAAATGTTTCGGCCACTTCCCAGGGTGCGAAATCTTCTTTAAGACCTGATCGAATCACAAAAATACGCTCTCAGTTTAAAACCTTTCTTTCTGAAGCAACTGGATTTTATCATGATCTGATGTTGAAAATCAGAGCAAAGTATGGTTTACCCCTGAGTTCTTTTCCAGATGATCAAGAGAATAAGATGGTTAAGTCTAAAGGTGGAAATAAATCTGCTGAGATGAAGAAAGGCTTGATTTCTTGTCATCGTTGTCTGATTTATCTGGGTGACCTATCACGTTATAAAGGTTTATATGGGGAAGCTGATTCCAAAAGTAGAGATTTTGCAGCCGCATCAAGTTACTATTTGCAAGCTTCTTCACTCTGGCCTTCAAGTGGCAACCCTCATCATCAGGTTTTTGTTTCCAATCCATTTTTGTCATGACATTACTTCACCTGTCTTACATTTTCGTAATTGATTGCCTTATCATGTTGGTATGCGTTCATTTCTGCTTATTTCAGCTTTCAATATTGGCTTCCTATTCCGGGGATGAATTGTTGTCAATCTATCGCTATTTTCGGAGTCTGGCAGTTGATAACCCCTTTTCAACTGCAAGAGATAATTTGATTATTGCATTTGAGAAGGTATTATTTCTTGGCCTGAAATGAGTTTTTCTTTCATACATTAGAAGATGTGTTAATTGTATTCTTTTGGGAATACAAAGCCTATTCTGATTATACATACTGATATTTCCCTAGAAGTCATTTTGTGGCTAGAAGCATTTCCTTAAAAAATGGGGGAAAAGATATGGATTTAGATAGTATAGGTGGCAAATTGTGTAATACTTTTTTTTTCCCTCCCCTAGAATCGACAGAATTTTTCCCAGTTGCTTGGAGATGGCAAAGCTTCCACCATCAAGACTGCACATGTGAGAACGCCTGGGAAAGGAAGAGGAAAAGGTGGAGCAGTGCGCCCATTGAAAGATGATAAAACAGATGCAAGTTTTGTTAAGGAAAGTCAATCCAGTATACCTGATACATTTAAAGCTTTCAGCATTCGGTTTGTCCGACTTAATGGTGTACTCTTTACTCGCACAAGGTATTAATTCTAACCCTTTGTTTCATTTTGGATGGAATCATGAAATAATTCCTTTTTGATATATATATTTTCTCTTATTTTCCAGCTTGGAAACATTTGTAGATGTTTTCTCTGTGGTTATTAGTGATTTTCTTGAGCTTCTTTCTTCTGGGCAAGAAGATGTTTACAATTTTGGTTCAAGTGCCGCAGAGAATGGACTTATGATTGTTAGGCTTATAAGCATTCTCATATTCACAGTTTACAATGTCAATAGGGAAAGTGAGAATCAATCGTATGCTGAAATGTTACAACGTTCTGTTCTTCTTCAGAATGCATATACTGCTACCTTTGAATTTATGGGACACATACTTCAGAGATGCATGCAGTTGCATGATCCAACAGAAAGCTATTTACTACCTGGAGTGCTGATATTTTTGGAGTGGCTAGCTTGTCATCCAGAAATTGCAGCTCGCAGTGAAGTTGAGGAGAAAGAAGCTACTGCTAGATCATCTTTCTGGAATAATTGCATTTCATTCTTGAACAAGCTCTTGTCAAGTGGATTCATGTCCATTAATGAGGACAAAGACGAAACATGTTTTTTCAATATGAGTAGGTATGATGAAGGGGAAATTGCTAATCTGTTTGCATTGTGGGAAGACTATGAATTGAGAGGGTTTCTCCCTCTTGTTCCTGCACAAATGATTCTTGATTTTTCATGGAAGCAAGTTGGAAGTGATGGTAGCGACAAGGAGAAAAAAGCTCGTTTTCAGAGGATTATAGCAGCTGGAAAGTCTCTTGTTAGTGTAGTTCGGGTTGGGCAAGAATACATGTATTTTGATCCAAGGTTGAAGAACTTTGCTATTGGCGCTGAGCCTCAAATATCCGATGATTTTGGGCTTCCTAGTTCTTTGGAAATGCCTGCATCAAATGGCTTGGAGCAAGAACCACGGGAGAAGAAAATGAATGTGGGAGTTTTTCCACCAAAGGCACAATTATATGCAGAAGGAGAAGAAGAGGATGAGGTTATTGTTTTTCAACCATTTGTGGCTTATAAGCATGCTAATTTCATTGATCCAGAGTTGTCTTCTTATGATGCTCTTGTCCCTGATGGTAATGATTCCCAGGGTGATATGGGAAGTTGTGATGTTTCTGTTTCAGCTCCACTTGAAGGTAGAGTATCAGGGAATGCATTAGATTCAAATTTAGGCCCAAATGCTCTCAATGCACAGTTAGGTCCTCCCACATCACTTGCTACCATTCTGCCCCAGCATGTGCAATCTTTCCAACCAAGTACTTCAAAGTGGCTGCTTGAACAGCAAGCTCGTCTGGCCAGTGGATTGAACAAATTGAACAGAACAGAGAATGGGGTTGTTGTGAAACCAGGTTTGCGAGAACATTTTGGAGTTTTGCAGCATGCAGCACTGTCACTTCCTTTTCCTCACTCTGTTAATACAAGTTCTGGCAATGAGTTTGCTCAGGGTTTTGATGCTGGGATACCATCTAAGTTTGATTCAATTATGTCTACTGGAGCCAGCTTTGATAGTCTCTCTCTGAATCCATCATCAACCTTGGCAGCAAGTTTAAGAAAGAATCCAGTGAGTCGGCCACTAAGACACTTTGGTCCTCCACCTGGATTTAAGCCTGTTGCTCCAAATCTCGATGATGAGTCCTTGTCTGACACTACTTTGAAAGATGAGACCTCGCAGTTGGATGATTATAGATGGCTAGATGGATATCAGATGCCATCGTCAGCTAATTGCACCAGGTTTGACAATTCCATAAATCATACACCACAATCATATCACCAAGCAAGTAAGGGCAATATGGGGATGATAAGTTTTCCATTTCCTGGAAAACGAGTCCCAACATCTCAAGTCCAAGTGGAAAACCAGATGAACTGGCAGGAATACCAGGCTCCTGATCCTCTGAAAGCATACCAGGGACTGCACCAGCAGAAAACTATTAAAATGAATCAGGATTTCATTCCACTGCCGAAGCAGTATCAAGGACAATCTATCTGGGATGATCGGTTCTTTGTGTGAGATCATTACGTGTGGTAAGTTTGTAATCAGTAGTGTTTTTTGCTTCTGAATTTTCTAATTGATCTTCTTGAGCATCTTCTTGCGATGTAGTTAAAATTTTTCATGATTATATTCGTGTAATTTTTTCCACATTGAAATTTGCTGATATGTTTTCTACAATGAGGTTATGAAGAATCTATTATGGTGAACAATCCTGAGGACTGGCACAACCAAGTTCAGCCTCAGTTCTTTGCAGTCCTGCCAATGGTATTAAGTTTTAGTTGGAGAGCATGGATGATCTTGGAGTGTTGCAGGTGCCTGCTTTTTAAACAGGTCTCTCTCTCTCTCTCTCATCATTTATCATTTTTTGCTTACACCATTTTGTGATTTTTTTGCCACTTGCTGGTGCATTACACATGCACGCATAAATGATGCTTGTACTTGTTTCTGAGGTTAGTAATGAGATTAACATGCACATCCTGTATGGATGTAGGTTTTGTGACAAGTGAAACTACTTTAGGTGCAAGTTTGGGCAACTTCCTTAAAATATATGTAAATTTACTGAACAGTAGAATTTTAGTTAGTTTATCTGCAATGCCGGTGGCAACCTGAGCAATTATGATGCAATCTGTGGGTTTGTGCCATGAGACAACTGGCACATGTTATACATGGGACTGGAGAGTTGTAGTTGCTTGCTTTGTTATTGCACTTATTCATTGCCCTGAATATGTTTTCTTGTATTTTTATACAGCTTATGTTGAGCTCTCCAGACTGGCTGATGGTGAGAAAAGGAGAGTAGGTTGAGAAATGGGAAATTTACTGAAAATAAATGCTTTCCTGGTTGGATGGGTTGGTCGTATAACGTGTACCTTACATTTCCATGGGGTTGGGCAAACGTCTGGAGTTGAGTTGAAAGAAAGTAGCTATTCTATGTACTGTCCAAGGAAGAGTTGTTTCAGAAGGGTGTGCTACTAGTCAATGCCATAGTTCCTGTAGCAGGCAACTGATCTGTAAAAGTTAAATAGGCAGTTTGCTTGAGCTGCGTAAAAGTTTCCAGCTAGTAAATATAAGGTTTGTGGTTAAAGGGTCTTGGTATTATGTTGGTGGATTTGGGATTTTAGGTGATAAATAAGTATTCTATGCAAGTAGAGACGCCTCTGGTGTTTTGAACCATTATGGTTATTTTCATTCTGTCTGTCTGCCGTCATGTTTCTTTGTGTATGCTTGACATTGATTTTGATGTTGCAACTATTGCTTGAACTGCTAAAAAGCTTCAAGCTATCAAATTTAAGGTTTGTAGAAAAAAGGATCTTGGTATTATGTTGGTGTATTGGGATGTTAGGTGATAAATAAGTATTCTATGCAAATAGAAACGCATTTGGTGTTTTTAACCATTAGGGTTACTGTCATTCTGTCTTACTGCTGGCATTTTTCATTGTGTATGCTTGACATGGTTTTTGATGTTGCAACTATTTTCTTTTGGAAGGTTTTTGTTCGGCTGTTGGTATTCCTGTTCTTTAGCTAATCTTTAGTTTTCATGAGTATTAGCATCCTGTGTGCTAAAAAATGCTACTTTAACAAATCATTTCACAATTCACCTTGCATCTTATATCTTATTTTAATGTAACTCCCATTAAAATAACTCTACCGTTAAAAAAGGTTATAAAAAGAATGTGATTCACCGAAGCAACCAATGTTTCAATGTCGACTTCACCAAATCAACCACTCTCTTACCCCTCACATCCCTCATCTAAGCATTCATCACCATCTCCACTTTCATCCCATCCAAAACTGTGCTCAAATGACCCGTTATGTACCATACCACAAATGCCCTGCAAAATTCCTCTTTGTCAGTAACTCAGCATTGTGTGAGCATTTCCTCCCTAGCCTAAACTCGAATGACTTCTAAGAGATCGGAGCCTCATACATTGACTCCAAAACCATGAGCAACACACCCAACCCGCAACCACCGCAAAAACCATTACCCAACCCACAACCACTGCAATAACCATCACCACTACAACCAATGAACACACATCCACCACAAAAACCTATAGCATTCCCACTAGAAAAACACCAAACTTATGCAAAACCAACAAATCTCAGCACCTTCACGGATTTGAGAGAGAGAGAGGGATAAAAAAATATAGCTGAGGGCTACAGTCATTGCTACTAGTAGTAGATCATTGTAGCACATTTGTAATATTTTTAGAAATGACACACTAGATGGAGCTTGTTTTTTTGTTGTTTGGTGTGCTATAGCATTTTGGGTGTTATAGGCTTTTAGCACGTCCAATGCTAATGCTCTAATTCTTGTTACTCTCGGAGTTTCATCAATTGTTTTAAATTCTTTTAAAACAATTAGATTCCCAAACACATGTTGAAGTAATTACCGGTATAAAATCTAAAGGGACTATTACAAGGGAAACAGTAAAGAAAGAAAAGAAAAAAGAACAGAGAAAAGCTCATGAATTTCCCTTAATTTTATAATCACAAATTTGAGATCTAAATATTTTAATAAATTCAGATTTAGAATAGGTATTCTCAACCTAAACATGTCTTTTCTCATTCTTGAGTAAGTGCACTAAAGTGGAATGAACCAAAGTGGATCGAAATGCTACGTTTTAACTTTTAGATATTATATAAACTATTAGTCGCATATCCGCGCGTTGCGCGTGATAATTTTTTTAGGATGGTCTCATTAAATATTTTATTATTACTATAATTTTAGTTAATAACCATTGGTTTTTCATTAGTTTTTAAGTTAATAAAAACCTTAAATATACATTTTTTTACCTTTATACACGCGCGCGCGCGCGCACACACACACACACATATATATAGTGAATCTTTACACATACCTTTAAGAAAACTCTATATATTCCACTTTTTTTTATGCGTAAAATTATAGACTGCTACTCCATAATGATAGTGGCTAATTAATTTTTTTTTTTTTTTTTTTAGTATTCTCATTTGTAACGCTTCTTACTATTATCATATATTTACTAACTGATGGTTTGCATAACAAAGACAATAAATAAGAGGTAGCATTGTTCATTAGATTTTCGAAAGTAATAGTGTATGAAAATTATATATATATATATTTATATATATATATATATATAAGGTTAAATGAAATGTCAAAAAATGGATTTTTTAAATTTTCTAACTTTATTTCTTATGTAATTTCTACTACTATCAGAGAACATCTTTTTTTAGTTATGATTAATATGGTTTCCATAGTTAGAATTTGATTAGTTTTAAATTTAAATTTAGTACTATGATTGTATTTAATTGTTGATTGTTGATTTAATTTTTTAAGTGAATTTAACAGTTTATGTTACTACACTGTAAAGTTTTTAAAGTTCTCTGCACGGTAATTTCTTTTTTTTTTTTTTTTTTTTACTTCTCCTTACAACCTCTTTGTTTTCCAATCAACGATTACTAATTGACGTTTTTTTTTTTTTTTCTTTATCTCCTCTTTATTACTCTGTATTGGTTTTTTTCTATACCATCTCTCTCTCTCTCTCTCCATTGGCAACCTATCGTTTTCCAAAATTTGATGATGATTCTATGACATTAAATATGCATTATTAGTTTTTTTTTTTTTTAATTTAGGGTTTCTAACTTGATTTGTTTTGTATTTCATTCTTCATTTGATGCATTGGGTGTGAGATTGAGTGTTTCCCTAGCATTACTCCACTTAATGTGGAAAATTTTATTTATTTAATTTAGGCAAAATATTATATTTTAAATTTTTTAAAATAAAAAAGGAGTGGAAATATAAATAATTTAGTGATATATATGGGGGATGTGGCTGAATTTAAATGTTAAATAAAATGATATGAGAAAAAAATAAAAATAAAATACATAACAACAAACACTAACTTATCCAAATAATTCTATGTAATATAATAATAGTACATTCTTATATACTCTTTTTAATTATTTATAATGCAATATGATAATATTTAACAATCAAAGTCATAAAAATTTAAAAAATTCAAAAAAAAAAACTTAAAAACACAAAACTAAATCCCATCAACCAAAATAGAGTTCTAAAGAATACAAAACTTTATCAAGCTAAAATAGAGATCCAAGAAAAAAAAAATCCACCAAAAATTTGAGGGAGAAAGAATGGGAAATAACCACTTTTTTGTGAGAGAAAATTATGTAAAGAATGGAAGAGTGAATGACTAATTTATACTAAGAATATGATAATAAAAAGAAACAAAATAAAGGAAAATAAAAGAAAAGAGGAAGAGTGATATCAAGGTAGAATGTTTGGGGAGATGAAAAGGTAAAGAGAAGGAGAAAGGTTGGAGAAGGTGTAAATGTTAAAAAAAATGAGTACAATTTGATGAACACAATTTTCTTTTATTTGAATTTAAGTAAAATATTACATTTTTTATTTTTTAAAACAAAAAGAGAGAGAAAATATTAATGATTTAATGATAAGGAGGATGTGGTTGAATTTCAATATCGAGAAAAATAGAAGAGAAGAAAAAAAATAAGATATAACAATAAACACTAAATTATCCAAATTATGCTATGTAATGGAAAACTATTTTATTTTTATCTACTATGTTTAATTTTTTATAATGTAATCAGATAAAATTTAACCATCAAAGAGCAAAATAATAATAATAATAGCTTAAAACACAAAACTAAATTGTATCAACTAAATTAGAGTTCTTAAAAATAAATAAAAAATAAAAAAATTATCAACCTAAAGCGGAGATGCAATAAAAAATAAAAATCCACCAAAACATTGAGAGAGAGAGAGAGAGAGAGAGAGAGAGAGAGCCTTTTTATGAGAGAAAACTATGCAAAGAATGGAAAAGAGTGACAAATTTATAGTAAGAGTGGAGGGATAAGAAGAGACAAATAAAAGAAGACGAAGGAAAAGATGAATAGCAATATTAAAGTAGAGTGTAGTGGGGAGATGAAAGGTAAGGGAAGAAGAAAGGTTGAAGAAAGTGTAAATATTTAAAAATAAGTGAATGTAAAAAACATTATAGGAAAATTGGAAATAAAAAAGAAATATATATAGATGTTAAAACCGACAAAGATGAATATGTAAAATTAATAATCTATTTATATATATATATATTTGTAAAAAAAATAGGAATAAATAATAAATAATAATTATGTGGCAAATGACGTGACGATGAGGTGGCGGCGCAACAGAAGCTCAGCAGCAATAAATATTATGCTTCAGCTTTTAGTAATATATAGATATAGATGATATGAGCTTTAGTTTGACAGCAAGTGTCTTCCATTAAGCAAGACATCGCTAGTTTGAGTTTTGGGAATTAGTGCCTTGAAAAAAGAATATATATATATATATATATATAGAGAGAGAGAGAGAGAGAGAGAGAGAGAGAGAGGTGAGATTGCCTATATATGAGTAACATTACCTATCAATCACCTCTCTCAAATGGTGAAACACCATAAAAGTAGGAGTTTTGTTTGTTGGGTGTGCCATTTTATAGTCAAGATGAACTTCTAATTTTAGACCGAATTAATAATTTAACATTCTGTTCAGTTAAGAGGAATCGAGTTCAGTATGGACAACAAAGCGGAAACAACCAAGTGCATTGATGGTAGGTTTTTCAATGGATAGTTGGCATAAAATACTACTTGTAGCTTCATGATTTAGATGGGGCTTTTTAAGGACATTGATTTGAGAGTAATAAAAATTGAAAATTAAGGATCATAAACTACTCTACTATAGTTATGTATAACTAGAGTGATCATATTTAGTTGAGGAGATCGTTTCGTCTCACTTCTAAAAGCATAGAGAATATCTGATTTTGAGACAACAATCACCAATGTTGTAGTTGTAGGAGAACCAATGAGTTTAGAAATGAAACTAATCAACAATCTCATCAGTTGGCATGATCGGCTTTTGGTGAGCATTCTGCATCGCACCGACCTTGTCAGTTATTGAACAATCCTATCTTGGAGCATATCAATGCTAGTTTGTAAACAATAGGAATCAAGTATACAGACTAGACTAGACTAAATATCGTTTGTTATGCACTGTTTAAGGCCTTTTTTTTATTATATTATTTCCTACTTTCTCTCTAAAAAAATAAAAATATACTTTCCTATTTTTGGGTCACATCCAATTAGTATATAAGTAAAATACACACCAAATAAATTCCCCAACATCATGTTTGGTTGAGACAGAGAGAGAGAAAAGATTAGAGAGCTTTTAATTTCTCATCCTTTGTTTGTGGTAATTGAGTTGTCAATAGGGACATAAAAGAAATTTAAAGGTATATATGTCATTATCTTCCTTTTAGAGATGGTAAAATTTTGGCGAAACTATAGTATTAGTCCCTCAAGTTTCAACTGAACACAATTGGTCCCTCAAGTTTAAAAAATGAGTTGTATCAGTCCTTTTACTAACTGCCGTTAATAATGTTACTTACGTGGCTAACGGAACAATGACTTGGCATTTTTTAAATTAAAAAAATTACAATAACTAATTTCCACATAAGATTTTAGTGACCCGATTGAAATCAAATTTTAAATTATAACCCGGTTACAAATTAAACCCATTTATTTTCTAATTTTTGTTTCACACAAACGCACGACGGCGCTAGAGAGAGAAAGGGGACAAACCCTAGCCGCCGGTGATGGAGACCCAAAGCCTTAGCCTCCCTCTAACCCGCCGCCGGTGGAGACCCAAGCCCTAGCCACCGCCGGTGACAGCCACTGGCGGTGGGTCAGAGGGAGGCAGTGTCGCAGGAGGCGTCAATCTCTCTTTCCCCTTTCTCTCTCTGGCGCCGTCGTGTGTTTGTGTGAAACAAAAATTAGATAATAAATGGGTTTAATTTGTAACCGGGTTATAATTTAAAATTTGATTTCAACCAGGTCTCTAAAATCTTATGTGGAAATTAGTTACTGTAATTTTTTAATTTAAAAAATGTCAAGTCATTGTTCCGTTAGCCACGTAAGTAACATCACTAACGGCAGTTAGTAAAATGACTAATACAACTCATTTTTTAAACTTGAGGGACCAATTGTGCTCAGTTGAAACTTAAAGGACCAATTGCGCACATAGGGTAAACTTGAGGGACCAATATTGTAATTTCGCCTAAAATTTTCCATTGAAAATAGGTGAAATTTGAAGTGAAAGATGTAAGGGAAAAAAATACTAATTATTTTCTCTCAATTTTTTGTTTATGACAAAGCAATACAAAATAATATTATCTTTTTTTAAAAATTCATTTCTTACTTTTTCTTTTTTCAATTTATTTTCTATCCTAAATTGTGAGCTAAAGAAAATTAGAGTCTCATGCATTAATAATTAATGCAATCTAATCAAAAAATATATATATATATATATAAAAGTAGAGACCTCATGCAAGAAAGCATGATGTTCTGCCATGTGGTGCTTTTTTTGAAAAGATAATTGAAATAATATTTAAAGCCACAAGATAAGAACAAAAAAAAAAAAAAAAAATAGAGACTTTTGGTTTCTTTAGTTCAATGCTTCAAAACTTTTCTTATTAAAGAATAATGATACTTTGTAAGAGTCTTTGTTCTCTTTGGTTCAATGTTTCAAGCTAAAAACATCTTGCACTTCTACTTCTTTATATATTCATGCCCACAACCCTTCATGCCATCTCATTTGAATTACATCCCAACTAAGAATGATGTTATATATTTTCAACCTTTCAATGACAACTACTTAGCTCCAACTTCGTCATCCCATCTAATTTTAACCCGTATGAGTTTACTATAACCAAGGAAGATGGCCTACTTTTTTTATTGAGTGAAGACGACAACTTATTGTTTTGATATTGAGGTCAGATATTGTGGGTTGTGTAAAGGATGTCGTTGGCTTCGGATCTTTAGGTGTTTGGTGTGGGAAATTCATAGTTGTATTTTGTTTTAGAACTAAATAGAAATAGAAAGAAACATTCTAATTGATTATATATTAATGAGATTAGTTGTTTTTTATTATGTTTTAGAACTCATAATTTTTAGGTTTCTTTGTAGTTTTTACTGTTATTTAGTGCAATATCAATATTAGATATGACGATAAAAGTGAAAGTCAATGATGATTTTATAGTGTTTTTTTGTGTTAGTTTTTTATTTTATTTTATTTTTTATTTTATGTGGAAGCCTAACTAAAGACAATTAAATCTTTATAAATGGAAATGTTTTTAACCATTTTATCTTTATTTTATCACATTCTCTATATTCCAATACTAAAAAATGTTTTTTTTTCTCTTTAACATAATGAAATGGGTGTTTCAAATTTGTGGGTTGGTATTTGGTTGTGAAAATTGAGTAGTTGAGGAAGTGTTTGGGAGGTTGCTTGAATTTTTGAAATTTTAGGATATGAAAGTATTTTATACTTTGAATTCAAATTTATAATTTTCAAGTTTTAAAATCATTTAATCAATTTAAAAATTAAAGTCTACATATAATAAAATATGTTAGTCTCCTAAAAATGTCCAAAAATCTTGATTGTTCCAACCTCAAAAATTTAGATTAGTAGAGCAATTTCACTCAATATTCGGAAACCAATTTTATGACAATTTTTTATATATAAATTATGAATTAAGAAAATTGAGTTTCAAAGCATTCAAAAATATTATGATAAAACATAAATTTTATACAACAGAATGAGTATTATAAATAGGTCTTAAAAAACATAAAAAAATATTTCAAATAAATTTGCAAAGTATCCGCGCATTGCGCAGGAAATTATCTAGTCTTCATAATAGGTGTAACCTTAAATAAAAATCAAAGGACCAATTGAATTAAATCTTCCAATTCCCTCTAATTTTTAGTTGGATGTCAAACATGTGACATTTATTCGATTTTTAAATGCCACATGTTTTGCATCTAAATCAAAATTAGATGGAATTGGAGGATTCAATGGGAAGGGATTTTATCCTGCTTTTACCCAATACCATTAGGTCTTATTATAATTTTGTAAATTCTAATTGTGAGTATTACCATTCCAAGATGGGTATGAGAACATGTCTTTTTTCGCAATTGATTCATTAATTTACCTTTTCTTTGTTGGCATGTCATTGTGACACAGTAGAACTTATCATTGGATTTGACCTAGATTTCGTCTTGTATGACCCCTCCTACCTTCTCAGGCATAGCAAAACAAGACACTGAACCAGAGAGAGAGAGAGAGAGAGAATAAAAGAGAGAGCAAGAGAGGAATATTATTAGAAAAAAATAATTAATAAATACAATTTTCCTATATACATTTCATTTGAAAACAAATGCCACAAATCGTACATCTCTATATCTCTTGAAACTAAAAAATTGATCAAAACAATATATTTTGATACAGTTTTACAATTGGACACACCTCTGCTTCTGCTTACTGCATTTTCTATAATATGCTAACACATACTGTATATGTATCTATAGATGTATATAAAGCAAAGGAAAGAATAGAGTGGACAACAGGACCAATCAATATGATGTGGAGCTTAGCCCCGAAAGCTACAGTTGGTCTTCCGAATGGTGAAATTTATAGCCACAGTGGTACTCTAGCCGGGACAGGATGCTACCAGCAACCGGAGGCAGTTCTGGCGAATGCAGACTTCTTGGGCTATGATGAACTGAAATGCAAAAGCTACTTGCTTAAAGTCTTTCAAGTGTCGTCTGTAAATATGTTAAATATGAAATCCCGGAAGCGCTTTGAATATTGTCTTGGATCAACTGCTGATATAGAGGTCGGGTCATATTGGATGGACTTGTATACATGCTCAAGCTTCTTGCTGATGTCGTAGTCTTGAAGTATGTCAATTATTCCAAAAAACATTACAACATCATAATACTCCCCTGTTGGTTCTCCTATGAGCTGAAATTCACAATCATTTCTTCTTATAGTCTTTTCCACCCGTGCTGGCATGTTCAAGCCTAATTTAATACTAGCCCACCTGCAATAGCCAATATTCAACCATGTAAAAACAAATTCTTTCATTACTTTTGAGTAAAAATGATATAGTGCTGTTATCATGTCCACTACTTGTAACCAAATCATCATTGTTGATATATAAGTAGTGGTCATTGTTAACTTCATTACTGTTGTAGGAGATAATTTCCATCATTTTTCACCCTCTAATACTGTTTCATAATACAACAACATTTTATATGTAATCTCAACCTTAATGGCTGATCATTGTATAATCCAGGTCAATCTGACTATGTAAGGAAGCCAATTTTTAGCATCTTTCCTTTCCCCAACCAACTAGGTTGGAACTTTGTGGTCAATGAGTAAAAAGGCAAAGGGGTTCTGTAATGATACTTGAATTCTAGGGGTGACTCTATGTAGTCATTGAGTAAAAAATGATTGGTGAAAAGTTTCCTTAGTTGCATTAGTTACCCACTGATTATTAGGAAAAATTTACTTTCGAGGAGCATCAAGGCCATTTCATCCTCCCTGATGATTAGTCTTTCTCTAATTCTTGTTCTTCATGAGGTGTTTCTCTTCCCAGGAAGAATGTTGTGGCGTTTTTTTTTTTTTTTTTCTCCTCTTACTATCTTTAATAGATCTAAAATTCTCCACATTTTCTTATTGAAATCAACTCACAAATATATTTTGAGATAGTTTTACATAAATTCTATTTCACATATTGATTGATCACTTTTTAATGATTTAATATATACAATTCACCTGGATGGGTCTAAAAGAAGCTGATCCATGTCTGCTCTTGAAAGACGAGGAACTCCGTCACCCTCAGAGTCACCTGCAAGAAGAAAAACAGTCCATTGTTGTAAGTAAAAAGCATATATATGAGATTAATATCAATTGAAAGTAATCTTGTGAAAGAGTGAAAATTGACCAGTAGGACTCTGAGTTCCAGAAGGAATTAAGTCACCAGCAGTTGATATTTCTCTGAAGTGAAGACCCACCAAAAGACTATAGTCCATAATTCTCTCCTGCTCGAGAAACTCACAGTCCCTATCAATTTGCCTGTAGGAACAAATGTACATTTAGGAAGGCCAATAAAGGAAAATGGAAAGGAAAGCAATGCTCCATTTGGTGGCAAAACTCTTGGGGTTGCAATAGTTTTTTTGTAGCATGCTAGCAATTAAATGAAGCATTTAGAAAGGCATGAACTATGTTTCACCTGCAAAACTCTTGAAACCATGACTTCTGCAGTCTGAATAAAAAGTTCAAATCAAGGTCTTTAAGGATGGTGGTTTCATCAATCTCTGTCTCCGGCTTATCTGTTGTGCGGCCAAGGGAAGATCCCTTCAAGTCAAAGCGTCTGTGGATGGTATAGTCGGAACGAAAGAGATTCCCCATTATGATGAAGCGTACCTATATTATCAACCACATTACGTATGAGCATATAAAAGTGATAGATTAGAAAACACTATTCTTTCTAGATATGTGAACCATAAATACATACTAATTGATGCAGCTATTAAAAATTTAAAACTGATAGTATGATAATGGTAAGAAATGATGACCTGATCTTTTTCATACAAATTTGTTTTTTTTGCACATGTTAGTTTTCTATGGAACTATAGCACATCTACCTTCTTCTGGATAGTTCCAGTTAGCTTTACACAATGCAGACCATAAAATTTGGTTACTAGAGTGTTTTCGAAGGCTCGAAAATGGTTATAATAGGCTGAAAGCATCCTTAATAGCACCTACACCATGAAACCAATTGCTGAATTATATTTAGAAACAGTGTCAAACAAACAATAGAAAGGGCAAAACTATGTGAAACTCACTTTTACTTCTGCCTTTTTTATAGTCTTTATCATGTAGCGGTCATCATTGGTCAGGTAAAAGAAGCTACCACTTTTACCAGGAGAGGAGAGTTCCCGGAGAGCATCATTCCCACAGATTGAAATCATGTAATCAGCTGGGTCCACATTGAACAACTTCCTTAGAGTCCTGAAGACAAGAAAAGAAAAATAATTAAAAGATGAGGATGACAAGATGATACTAAAAACTTTGGTTTAACATGTTTAGCTTAAATAGTGACTTATTTTATCATTTTATAAGAGTCTTGCTCCCACATTCCGATGACATGCAATAGTAGACTTAGTAGTCAATAACCCATGTTCCAGGTTGGAAGGCTCTATTGCATATTGTGACAATGGTAATGAAGTATTAGCTGCTCAAGTGCAAAAGAAAACAAGAAACAGAAACAAGATATTATACTTCAAGGATTCACCTGAAGACTAATGGGCAGTAATCCTTCCATTTAAATTCACAGGACTGATGTGGTGGAGTGTACTTGGATCCTTCTGGAGGAAATTTTGTCCATACCTTTTCCTTTGGATCAAAAGCTGAAGACTTCAAATCAAGGGATGCAGCTGGAGCAGGTCTTCCAACAGAATGCCTGTCCAATCAGTCCACATACTGATAATGAGTGACAAAACACAAAGCAATCATATGTAGACATTTACCTTTAAACTGATGAAGGAAAAGGAAAATTAAAGATACATTGCTTCAATTTTGGAGACTGTGCTACATATCATAGTTTTCATGTCTTTATAATCACTTTTGTAAGAAAACATGCAAAAATCATTGCAGCAAGCAGAATCATAATCCTCATTATATATTCTAGAATGTGTTGTAGCCAAAAAGAATAGCCTGAGCAGGAATTTGAAATGATAAGAGTTGACAAAACTTCCTTTTTTGATTGTTAAAGAAAACTTACAGTAAGCCTGACAAAAAGGCCAAAGCTTGAATAGTCAGAAAGTTGTATTTCTTCCATTATTAGACCCACTTTTTCTCTTGTAATGCGCCATCATTTAACAAAACTCCTTTAAAGATGAATTAGAACTTGTTCATCAAATTGCACAATCTTACTGGTTAACTTACTACTAGTATTTAATTGAATTGGAAATAGAAGACTGTTAACTGCAACTTCAAAAGGTGAGAAAATGGAGCCATTAGATGGTTCACAAGAATAGATCATGGGAGGTATTCAGAAACAAACATGGTAACCCTGTAAGAATGGAAGGATTGTTGGATGACAGCTGTTAAAGTGATGTAGCCAATTCTAGTTTTATTTTTTGTCCTTTGATTGCTGAGAAAACTGAGCACTAGAAACAAAATTTGAATAATGAGATTAAATCAGATAAGTTGCATTTGACTCACTAGAGTGGAGTTTGGACTTTGGAAATATGTCCAGCCTCCGAATTCAATTTAATAGATTAAAATTTTTGTTTAGCAAACAAACAGAACCAATTACATATAGAAAAACTGAAGAAAAAAATGACATATAGAAGAGAAGTGATTGCCACACCTTAAAAAGGAAATTGTGAATTTTTTAATCCAACTAAATAAAATCCTATACGCATCTTGACAAGGCCAACAAACTGAGAAAAAAACAACTTTAGATAAAAGCAATAAAACAATATAGCGTTGATAGCAATGACATAGATTATATGTTTGGAACAAAGCAGATCCAAAAAAAAAAAAAAAAGAAAAAAAAAGAGAGAAGGTGACAAAAGCCTAATAATATACTATATCAGTAAAAATACCTGATTCCCAACTGCAAATTGAGCATGAGCTCATAATTCTTGTGCCCTTTGCATATTGTCTCTCCTTGTCTCTTAGCTTTCCTTGGTACTTTCAATGGTATCTTAGGTACCCCCCTTGGAATTACATCATCGTTATGTAGACCCAACATATCATCCTCAGAATCTCTCTCCTCAATTGGTGGCCTACTAACAAAATCACTAGATTCATCACCATCCCATATACGCATTCTATCCATTGGCTTCTCTATCCCCACACTTACTCTCCCATCAACAGACACTCTCCTAGGCTTAGCACCATCCCCTGACTTTGTTGACCTCCAAACCGCAAGCTTCTTTTGTGATGGCAAAATTGAGACTTTCTCTCCTGGACAAATCTTACAATCACACAAATCAACATTATACACATCTTGAGGATCCCATTCAAGATTGGCTTCTGGGGATGACCCTGGTGGATAATAAGTCCCATTTTGTTCACTTGGATCCTTACTCCAATTTCCAACATAAAAACTCCCATCAACCCATTTGAAACTTCCATGTCCTTTAGGCAATCCATCTTCCCAATACCCTTCAAACCTGTTCCCATTAGTCCAAACAAATGTACCTTTACCACATATCTCTCCATTCTTCCATTCTCCAACATAATGGTTCCCGTTCTTCCATTGATACCTCCCTTGACCTTCTTGCAATCCTCGCCGCCATTCTCCTTCATACCAATCCCCATTGGCAAAATTCTTCACACCATTCCCATGTTTCAAATTCATGATCCATTGTCCTTTATAAGTATCTCCATTACTCCCCGTATATGTGCCCATCCCATCCATATAACCGCTCTTGAACTCACCTTCATATGTAGCCCCGGATGGCCAACTAAACCTACCTTTCCCCATAGTTTTGCCTCTATGCCACTCTCCCACGTACATGCACCCATCGGTCCATAAGTACTTGCCATGTTCATGAGGAAAGTTATCGCACCATTGGCCTGTATAGTAATCACCATTGGGGAGAACCCTCTCAGCATGGTATATTTCCCCACTGTGTCTTCCATTGTTGTCTTTGTCATCATTGCTGTCATCGTCATCGTCATCTACATGGGCCACGGACATGGTTCCTAAGAAATTGTTTGCACGTTTCTTTGCAGCCTGTGTTTTTCGAATTGTGGCCTCCCATGCCTTTAAAACACCACTCTCTTTGTTCATTCTGCAATGCTTTTGAACTTTTCCTTTTAGTACTTTCTCTCTCTCTCTCTCTCTTTCTTTTTCACATGTGCATACTCAAGTTTTACAATAGAGACATGAAATGGGATTGGATATCCATACTATGTACTTGTTTGAGAGAAATCACGAAGACCCTGATGAAAAAAATGAATCAAAATAGCATTGGTTAATTACCAATGCATGAATAGTTAAGGGTCAGAGAATTTTGAATATTTCAATGTTCATTCTCTCTCTATATGTTTCTTTGTTTTCTTAGTTTTTGTTAAGAAAGCGAAAAGAGCGATTGAACCAAAGAGTGCCTCTCTTTCTGAACCAGAACAAACGGTCATGGTGGTGTAAATTTTTGGTCGTCAAATTATTTTTTGTTTTTGTTTTTGTTTTCTCAATTGGTTTGTCGTTATGCTATTCTGACAGCATGTGTACATAGTTTGTATACAATGAACTGACTAGATGTGGACACTTGTCACTGGTGAGAAAGTGAACAATAGGGCCTGCAAAACATTTAGTTTGTGTTTGATTGAACTTTGTTCAAAACTAGGATTCACATGCTTTCTTATACCTTTCTTTAAAATTTTCTTGTGAAGAAGTTTGACTAAGAAAAACCAAGAAATTAACTTTCATTCCTTAATTGGCCAGAGAAGCATGATTATCTCTAGTGTGCTTTTTTGGTTTTGTGATCCAAAAAGAGAGAGACTCGTTCATCTCCTACAACCTCTACAAGCCGTAACTTTTGGAGATAAAGGGCGAAAAGCAAGGTTGTTATTTACTGTTCTTAGGTGTTCCCTTACAAAAATTTAGGGAACTTGATTTCTAATTTTGGATAGATAAAGAGACCAACCGAACTTTAACAACCGCCAAAACTTAGATACAGTTTCTTATATGTTTTACCTTAGATTCTCCGATTGGTTGCTCAATCATTTGATTGCATTGAACATAGAAAAGATAACATTGTTTTTCTTATATTGGTCAATACAATCATGTGATTAAATTCAATTGAGAAACTTAAAATTATACTTAAATTAAACCCATTAAAAATTTCACTTATATCATCCTAAGTTCGTTAAATCTAATGTGTAATACTAAAGATATTACAATTACGTAAGTCTTATAAACCAATATGTTTAAAATCATAATAAAAAAAATTTAACATGTATTTATTATATCATTGAAGTGGCAGCAATCATAATCACGTTTGTTTGTATGCATGAGTTTTATATATTGATTGGCAATAGTTTTAACATTTTTCTAATCCAAATATGGTTTGTTGTTAAAAAAACACTTCTTTCGTATATGAAAAATGAGAAGCTCCCATTCAATTACGAGAAAAATGAGAAGCTCAAAAGTTTGCTTTGCATTACTTCTCTACCTTTGAGATGAAAAATCTTTGAGATTTAACCCAATAAAGGGAATGGTTATTGAGTGAGAAGAGAAATCTTGGAAGTTGGAAACAGGAAAATTGAGTTGGGTTTTCGTTGGTTTGGAAAGAGAAACCCCTGATTGCCAAGATTGTCTCTCATGATTATTCTTCTTATTGTACATATAGTATATTTTCGTTTTCAAATCTCAAATGCAACAAAGGTAACATATGTGAAAAAATGTTTTCGTATTCAAGAGCTAAAACGCAAATTCGCAATCTGGAAAATACTTCAAGAATTTGTCCTGGGACTCATAGAAAAAGATAATGGGCCTGAACTTAAAAGTGCATATGCGAAAAGAAAAGAGATTTCAACTGGGCAGGGCTGTCTCTTTGTTCCTCTAAAGCTAGTCTATAGGACTATCAGTAAGTCCAACTTAGCCCATTTTCCGAACCCAAGCCGAAATCATGTGGGAATGTTTCAGTTTTCAATAGAATATTTCAATTTCCTCATAGCCATTATGAGTTGTGGTAGAGAGCTGAGTGTTAGTTGTAAAGTTTTTACTAAAAACTTTTTTGCCACCAAGTTCATG
Source organism: Notholithocarpus densiflorus (assembly GCA_030021035.2). Lineage (NCBI taxonomy): Eukaryota > Viridiplantae > Streptophyta > Magnoliopsida > Fagales > Fagaceae > Notholithocarpus > Notholithocarpus densiflorus. The sequence goes on along the minus strand of JARYZH020000027.1, from coordinate 2,789,994 downwards.
AGTCATGTTTTGGTGCACTTTTGCCAAAAGCTTGAAACTAATCTTCAATTTAACTCAATTTGTCACCCTCAAACTGATGAGCAGACAAAGGTTGGTAACCGAAGTTTGGACGATATATTGGGAAGTTTTGTGGGTAAAGAAGGTTTAGTTAACATTCTTGTCAGCAAAGGACAGAGGCATGTTATTTATGGCCGAGGGACTGGCCCCCTAAAATCTTGAAAATGCTCTTTCTTTTTTTCATTAAAAAATAATTAAAAAGGTTATATTCATGGTTTGGCCCTCTAAAATTTTATGAGTTTATTTTTTCGAAAGGAAAATGTGTAAAAATTTTCAAACTCAACATTCAAGAGGTTCCAACCTTTATGAAAGCAAATGCAATATTATAAATGAGAATAAACCTATTAGTATATCATATATAGACAATATAAATTTATAATTTCATTCATTTTTTTAGTAAAAAAAAAGTTAAAAATTAAAATTTTTAGCTTTGTATGACAATTTTTCTATCATTTCTTCTACTACCGCACACTTTTTCACAACATAATGATGTGACGATCGACTGTAATTGGTGAACCATCACTTTCACATGAACTTACAATTTTTTTCTATTGCTTACAGTCGACCACATCAAAATTGTGGCAAAAGTTATGTCCATAGACTTTCTCATTTTCTATTGAGCCCTATACCATCATTCATGGAGGAATGATATCTCATTAAAAATAAAAATGCTAAAAATTTATCTATCAAAAAATAACATCAAATTAATAAGTTCAAAAGTTGAATTAATAATCGTGTCATACAGTGTTGGTTACTTTTCTGTATCAGAAAGCATGATATTTTTTTACCAACACACACACACATCCCCGAACACGCAGGGACAAAATTGAGATTTTCTGTTTGGGGGGCCAAATTTTAATAACAAATATATATATATATATATATATAAATTCCTTTCTCTTTTGTTTGATTTTTTTTTTCTTTCATATCATTTTCTTTTGGTTGTCTTTTTAAAGTAATAATTATGCATTAGACCCACCACGATAGTGACATACTGTTAGGCTTTTTCAGGATTCGACCAGCGTCGATGAAACCGGCCAGCGCCAAACTGATCTAACCGCTTCAAAGACCTACTGTAGGTGTCCAACATGGTGGTCGGCGGCGATCTAGGCAAACCGAAGACTGCCGATGTGACAAGCAGTGGCTATTTTGCACTCTGACGAAAAATCGCACCACACACACACACAATAATTTAACATATATCATATATCAGTGTGTATAGTTTTAGGTTTTAGCAGAGAGAAGAAAACTCAAACAAGGCATGAAAGCAAAAGACGCAAGGTAGAAGAAAAATATTAGGTTTTTTTAATTTCTTTTTTAAATATAAAAATTTAGTACTAAAACGACGTCATTTTAGTACTTGATATTAATTTTAATATAAGTTCCAAAACAACGTCGTTTTACAATAAAATTTAAAATTTAAAAATAAAAAATAAAACGACGTTGTTTTAGTTGGCTTGATTTTAAACCCTATGTTTATTTATGTTACCCACCTCTCTCTCTCTCTCTCTCTCTCTCGTCAGTCTCCCTCCCAGTCGCCTCTTCTCTCTATCTCTCTTCTCAACCTCTGCTGCTTGGTACCACCACAATCTATAGCTCGATGCCACGTTTCTTAGAGTTTCACCATCTCCACTCTCCTTTTTGTCACAACATTCTCAAGAATTTCTAGTAATGCTTTTGAATTCAGATGCTCCTACTAGGTTTGTTTATGTATTTTATTTTCAATGGTTTTGTTTGATCTTTTATGGGTTTAGTTTAGTTTTTTTTTTTTTTTTTTGGGGTTTTTTTGTGATTTTAAATGGGGGTAAGTTTGAGAGAAAGATTGTGAATCTGTTTGTACTAATTTTTTTGTTTTCTTTCGTTCTTTTTTTGTTTTTGGAATATTTGGATTTTTAAATGATCATGACATGGTTTGGGGTCGTTAATTGCATTGTGTTTGGTTCCTAAGAGAATGGGGAATTAACTGAACTAACTGCACCGAACCGGTATCTTGCACCACACCTTGTGTAAACCAATTACTTCTCCTCCACAAATGAGGTGCAGTTAGGGACGAGGGGAAACCGCCCCTGTAGGTGCAGTGCAAAAAAGCCCCCCAAAATCGGCCGCACCGTACCTTGTACAACCCTAGTGCCCTACACACTGTATAAAAAATATATATATATATATATATATATATATATATATACACACACACAAGTTAGTCAATTGATATTATAATTGATGTATAATTATCACTTTGAAAAAGAATAGTGTGTCACCATTGTGATAGGTCCAATTGGACACTAGATCTAAGCTATACAAAAATAAGAATAGAACTTTCTTAATTATGTGAACTTTCTTATAAACCACCTAGTAAACACCCAATAGACTCAGTTCACGTAGTGCCGGCCCTACAGTAGATGCAGTTGATGCAATCGCCTAAGGCCACAAGTAGAAAAAAGGCCCCCAAATTTTAACCAATAAGGTTATTTTTTAAATTAATTAAGTTCAAATATTAGCTAACAAATAAAATAATTTTCTTTATCAAATGAAAGACAAGAAAAAAGTGTGTCCAAAAATTTTTTCACAACATTTCTACAAAAAATCCTAAGTAACAAGTTGTTACAGACCGTTATTGATGGCAAAAATATAATTCTAGTAGTAGGTTCATATTAGAATCAGCAACAATTTAACACCTAAGATTTATTGTGAAAAATATTGTGAATGTAGAACTTCTAAAAAAATAAAAAAAAAAAAAGAGCAATACAAAAAAAAAAAAATTTTACAACATTTTTCACAATAGTTGAGTTGGCAAACTTTTACTTGTTCTCACTTAGATCCACCACTAATATCATTCTTTTACTTACTACTATTAATCTACCACATCAATAGGTGTGAAAAGTTTAGTCAAATTTTTTGTGTCTATAGACTTCTAAAAAAAAATTTTACATGGTTCATGTTAATTAGTAATAATTTTGCATATAAAACAAGATAATAGAGTTTAAGTAATATTTAATTTTTTTAAGTCATATATATATAAGGCCTCAATGTTAGTTTTTGCCTTAGGCTCCCAAATGCATCAAGCCGCCCCTAAGCTCACGCCCACACAACACGCACTCAAACAATCTAATACAATCAAATCTGTACAATTTGGGTATCACATTGAGCATAGTTTTGTGTCATATAGTTTAGTTTACACACCGAAAGCTATTAATCATTGAGCCATGTACAAGAGCATATATGCCTTGTGTCGACTCCATGTAATAAACAACAAGTATCAGAAGATCATACAACATTATAATTTCCATTCAATGGTCCTTAGTAAAACCTGTTTTTTTAACCAATACAATTGCATATTTTTCATATCTTGTTGAGTTTGGCAAGAATGAAGACTGTGGCTGAAGTGATGCTTGGGATGAAAACTTCATTAGGAATTACACGTGGCATTACGCTTTGCTTGATAACAAATGCAGTTATTGGGACACCAAAGATGTAAAGTATTAAATCCTTTGCTCCACCAATGCCAGTAACTCCTGTATCAAAAATCACTTCTTTGAGCATATCTTGAAACTCATCCTTGTTCAATGATGTTCCTTTGGTTTTGAAATGTTTCTGCAAATGATATTAACCATTTATTAGCATTTTATTTCGTAGAAATCAATGATTAACATAAGGTATAGAAAGCTTTATTGTACAGTACATAAGCATGGGCTACCATTTTTCTCAAGTGGGACTTAGTTTTTAACTTATACGATGATAAAGACAATGATCACTTGGCAGCTCCAACCTCTGTTTATTCAAGCGTTTTTGTGAATTGTAGCTCATTTTAATGCGTCAAAATCCATTGATCTTGAATGTGTTTGGGTTGACAACTATTTGCAAAAGGGATCAATTCCAAGAAACTAAACCAAGCCCATTTTACTTCTACTTTATTTTAGGGAAAAGTTTACGAATGCTCTAAGAGCATTGGTTTAGTAAATATTATTAGAAACTTTTTATAAGAGAAAAAAATATATAACTTTTTTGACATTTTTTTTATATTTTTCCATAAAAGTAGTATTAAAACTTTCCTTAAATGGTCCATTAACAAATATCAATTCGATTTTCCATAGTACTGGACCAAATATCAGTTCGATTTTCCAAACAACTTGTAGAAGATTAGTTTGATAAATATTTGTTTTGTTTGTGCAAATCTTGGGCCTAAAGAACTGCTCATCGCATTTAATAACTACAGTTGCACCTACCATATTTGGATGTGCTAGAAACATACATGTAATTAATGCCACATGCAAAGAAACTAAAGAGGATCAATAACTAAGGGTCACACACAGACACAGTTCATCCACATTGCCTGTTAGGGGGGCTGGAGAGGAGGGCAAATTATCAAATTAGTGAACATATGAAACATATCAATTTAAAAGGTAGAAGGTGCCTGAAGGAGTCAATTCTTACCTTGTAGGCATAGTTGAGTGCTGCGATCTTCGGTACACGAAATTGTGTGTTACCGAGCTTTTTGTTGATATCTCTGTCAAAATTTGATTAGAATAAGCAAATTTTATCAATGCTAATGAATTCTAATATGGAAAAAGAGGTAGATAATTACTCGACAGTTTCGCAAACTGCTCGAAAGAAATCAACATAGCTCATCTGCTCCATGGTGCCTGTAAAATGTGCGTCATAGCATTTATCTATAATTTCATTGATTTCTTTAGCCTTTTCCTCACTTCCTGCATGAGAAAGTAAAAATTAAGAAGCCCTTCTGGTCATATCAATAACAAGGGTCAATTTGAAAATCTATAAATATAACAAAACAAGTAAATGGTGTTAGTAATCCACAATCTACGCATAAAAATGTTGTGCAGAAAAATGCAAGGCTGGTCTTCTACATGAGATAAGTTTTCCAATTTGGACAATTTGTGAGATTTCATTCACAAAGTTGTGCTTATTACATGGCATTTGAATGAGCCATTCTTTTCTGTAAGTATCAGAAATGATTTGCTTTTGTTGTTGATGAGAGATTAAACATCTAGAATTTGAAATCATGTTAGCTCCTACTGTCTTCTGCTCCAATTACTGTGGATTATGCTGACTATGTTGGGGCAATTCAATTGCACGTTGATGATCATAACATTTACTAAATTCAACTGGATAACCGACAACAAACTTTTTATACACATTGAATAATAACATTTCATAACATTTATGTATACATTTTCCATGATCCCATCATGATGGACATAATCTTAAAATAACATTCAATTCAACAATGGACTTTTTAAATACGTTGACATATATGTATGCACATTTTCCATATATTTACCAGCAAAACATCAGCTTTATCATAGTTCAAAAGTTTTTTTTTTTTTTTTTTAAAAAGAAAGAAAAATGGAATAGGCAATATGTAACATAATTGTGCACACCACTTTTTATATAAAAGACATAGAGCTAGAGGTTATACCAGCAGCAAATTTCTGCAAAGCTCCACCCATATTTCTGTTTTCCTTTGAAAGGGGTGTCAGTGTCACAATAGGGATAGGGTGGCTAATTACACAGACACCAAAGGAAATTTATATGTTTTATGTGATCCAAGGAACAACAAGACTTGGCCAGTGAGAAGAGTATTTCCCATTTCATAGGCAAGAAGCAAAGTCATGATGAAGTCTTGTCAGATTAAAGAGAGGAAAGAATTTGGAAAAGCTATTTAATTTTATGCTCAAGGAAGGAACTACTTGCAAGTTACTGTTATTTGAGGAAATGCTTTGGCTTATAAATATATATATATATATATATAAATATATATATATTTATATTTTAACTAAATAAAAAATATTGTTAGCGTGTTTCATCAAATATCCATTTTGAAAGGAAGAGGTGTCCTAAAAAACTATTGAATTTTGCTATCTTTCTCTCTTTTATTTTTTGAAATTTTGAACGTTACTAAAATTCTAAATTGGCTGTTGATCAACCACAATCCTTCTCTTTTGTTCAAATGCAAACTTGGATGTTGGTTCTCTTAGAGGGAACATAAAAAGTAGTACAGAAAATTTGTATCCTACTCCACTAACACAAATGTTTTTCTTTAGAGCATCAGCATTAGGAAATGCTACTCTATTCTATTTTACCATCTCAAAAAGCCACTTTATTACTTATACCATACCATTTTACAATACCTCCAGCATCCCAAAACTCTATTATTTTACCATTTTATTAAAATATTATTTTTTAAGTCCAGAAGCAAACATAAAAAACAGTTTTTTGGTTTGATTGTGCTCGGTCTGTGCTCACTTCCTCTCTCTAATCCTGTCTCACTTCTCTGTTACTTATCTGGGTTTGATTGTGCTCCAGTCTGTGCTCCGGTTGTGGATCGTGAGTCGTGGATCGTGAATTTGTGATATGGGTTTCGCCGTGCTCCATGGTTGTGATCCGGTGGGTTTTTGGGTTTTGCCGTGCTCGATGGCGTTGCCGTGTTGGTTTCGCCGTGCTCGATGGCGTCGTCGTGCTCAGCATCCAGTGGATTTTTGGGTTTCATTGTGTTGGTTTTGATCCAGTTGTGATATGGGTTTTTTGGGTTTCGCCGTGCTCTGTGGTGCTGGGTTGGCTGTGCTGTGGGTTGCTGTGTTGTGGGTTGGCTATGCTGGTGAAGCTTCAGCGATGGCGTCACCGTGTTGGTTTCGCCGTGCTCAGCATCCGGTGGGGGTTTCGCCGTGTTGGTTGTGATCCGGTTGTGATATGGGTTTTTTGGGTTTCGCCGTGCTCTGGGGTGCTAGGTTGGCTGTGCTATGGGTTGGCTGTGCTGGTGAAGCTTCAGCGATGGAGAGACAGAGATGAGAGAGATAGAGATAAATTTTTTTTTTTTTTTTTACAATACTGCTATAATGCAATTCTACATGTAGAATTGCACTATAACAGTATTGCAAAAAAATTTGCAATTCTTGGGTTTACAATTCTCTGATACAGAGCATTTTGGGGCTGCAAATGCCAAATTCTCCTTACATTTGGCATTAGCATTCCCCAATGCTAATGCTCTTATAGAGTAATGGAGAAAACTTCTTAGATTCTCCACTGGCCGCTGGCACTGGGTAACATAAAAAGCTTTGGTTCATGGAGCTTCTATTTATTCTTGAGCAATGTTGGTATCGGAGGTGCTATGTTCACAACATTTTCACAATATTTTTAGAACATATCATAGGTGTTAAATTGTTATTGGTTCTAATTTGAATCCACAACTTAAATTACCTTTTTGCCCATCCATAACAACCAATAACAACTTATCACTTAGGATTTGTTGTGAAAATATTGTGAAAATGTTGTGGACATATCATTTCTCATTAAAATAACATACGCTGCACAGGTAAAAGAGGTACAAAACTTTCACTTTTGTAGAGTTCTGAAGAAGTGATGGCAAACAACATTATTCTTAACTTTTTTTTTTTGGAGAGTGATTTTTGTACTCAAACCACGACCTTATAGTTTTTGGTAAAACCATGAAAGGGATAAGGTTCCTCTCCTCTCTGTATCAAAGGCCATGATACTAAGTGGATATATTCTAGGATCTCGATTGTGCCAACTCATTTAAATTTTAACTATGGATAAATTTAATTGTGGTTAAACTAAATTAGAGTTATAAGTTCTCTAAACAAAACTAGAATTATAAGCTTTTAAATGAGTTAGCACAATCTAGACTCTAGATATACTCCGCTTTAAATCATGGCTCTTAAATGGACACTTGGAAATGGAAAGGATCCAAACCCCCATAAAAGGCACTTGCCATCATCTACACCAAATCCTAATAAGAATAGGGAAAATTTAACAAATACCCTAAGAACATTGATTTAGTAAGTATTTTTATAAACTTTTTATAAGAAAATAAAAAAATTATTAATTTTGTTAGCTACTTTTCATAATTGAACCACCAACAACAACAACAACAACAACGATAAATAATTTTCCCATTTTATAAATCATGTGGCTTGAATGTCAAAAGTGTGAGGGTGCCAAACCATGCCATTTTTTTTTTTTTTTAATGTTAGGCATGGCATGGGAAAACTGTCACTTTTATGAGTCACTAATTATTTTTGTACATGCTAAGTTATATATTGTCATACACACTCTAATTGAAACATTTCATAATTATAATTGAAATCATGTTTCAAAAATACAATTTCAGTTATGTTTGCGTATCTCGTGCATACAATGTGTAATTATCACCACCTTCATAAGTTCAGAGTTAGGGGAGGGGGAAGGGGTAATTAGAGTCAAAGTATGTGTTTGGCTCCAGCTTAAAAAGCCAGCTTATTTTATTATTTAGCTTATTTTTACTACTATTCATAGGCCCCACTACACTTTTTGGTATTATTCATGGGTCTCACTATACTATTTCAGCTAACTTTTACCTTTATCTACAGTACTTTCAGCAAAAAGTTTTCAGTTTCAACAAAATAAGCGGATCCCATTAACTACTTGTTTATATAATTAATTTGGACATCTGTAGAATCTGGATGTCACATACCTTTGAGGAGGATGGTACTTTTGTGGAGCATTGTGCTTGGAGGTACCTTAGGATGTGTTTGGATACCGCTTATTTGCTAAAAACTGAAAACTTATTGCTGAAAATACCATAGCAAAATAATTTTTAAAGGTGTGAATAGTGTCATGAAACCCAAAAATGTATTGGTATGCACATTTTTATATTTTTGACTGGTTTATAAACAGTACCGTAGGACCCAACCAAAATCACGAACGCGGAAAACGCTCTTCTGCCACTATCCAAACTCACGCTTAATTGACAAAGAGATAAAGTATGCATATGATGTGGTCCCGCCTGGTTAGCTTCAAAGTTCAGACATAATATAATAAAAGATGTAAAGCAATCTACTTGTGACTTTCACATTAACTACTTTTTTTTTCTTTTTTGCTATTCAAAGTCAGTCACATGAAAAAGTTGGTGACAAAAATTATGAATTTATTCGTGGTCCTAGATTTTTTTGCTTAAAATATTATTTTTCATAATTTAAAAATAATATATATATAAAATAAAAAATAAAAAATAAAAGTGATTGAGGTAATAAACAGTTATTAGAGTGGCTCACTGCTTAACTATTTCTCATGCAATAAGTGACTGAGGTAATAAATAGTGATTAGAGTACTTATGCATGACTAACCACTTATACTATTTCTCATGCATTGTAATGATATGGCATGATTTGGTAAAATACCTACTAGATTAAGAGATGGTATCTTGTATTTCGAGTGCATGTAAAATACATAATAGTTTTTCCTAGTTTATATAGAGAGTGGGAAAATATTTCTAACATAATTTTGGGGCTAAGTTCAGATCTAAAGCCAAGGAACCTAAAGTAATGTAGAAAGATAATTCAAGTAACAATTGAGGATATTGAGATCCTCGGGTGAGTTCGAGGTCTAGTTCTTATATATGAATGACACAAATTCTATACCAAATAATTCACTGTTCACTTTCTTGTTTTTTTTTTTTTTACTCTTAGAGAATCATCCCCATAACTGGGAGGTTCCCCTTCTCTTATATATCCTTCCTCTTTGCATCCTAACCCTCTACCTGTATGCCTTAAGGCTTTCCTTAGGTCACTTGTCCCATCAAAGTTCTGCTGAAGGTGGTGGAAGAAGTTACTAGCTGTGAAACTACTGTTCAGATGTCATTTCCTTATTAATGCAGCTAATAAGGTTATTGCAGTGCAATAAATGCGGTGGGGGAAGGTATACCCTTTACAGGAAGCTTCCTTCCACCGTCTTGGCCCTCTTCCATGATCCTTTTTCCTCGAAATGGGTTCTCCCAAAATGTTATCTCGCATCTTCCTCCCTTCTCGAATCGACGAAGTCCTCGGGTAGGATACACTTTTGCGGGTGGAACCGTACGATACTTCATGTTCCATCCTCTTCGGTCCTCAGACGCCCTACATATATAATATAATATAATATAATTGTTTGTTGGTTGGAGAAGTAATTTTTAAGCTAAATTACACTTTTAACCTTTAAAGTTAGGGATTATTTTTATTTTGACATTTTATATTTGATTTTGTTTACATGTTGGTCATATTGTTCATTTCAATTAGTAAGTTGACCTTTGAGAATGAACGAAGTCAATAATTGGGCATTGATGAAGAAACATTTTCCTTTTATTGATTTTGATAGCCAGAACCTAATAATAGCTTATATTGCATATTTATATCATTATTAGAAAGCATTATCATATTTATTTTGAGTTATTTTATGCATTTTATATTAGGTTTTGAAATAATATTAAATAATTAATTTTCTGCTTAAATCTATATATAAAAAGAGCTAATCCTTACAACTACAGTGTTTTTGGTTTATTCAACACGTACTGTTGACTGGCCTTTTTTTTTTTTTTTTCTTCTTCTTCTCATAAAATCGCTAGTTGAACCCTTTTTTTTTCTTTTTTCTATATCTATATATAAAAAGAGCCAATCCTTATAACTACAGTGTTTTTGGTTTATTCAACACGTAATGTTGACTGGCCTTTTCTTTTTTTTCTTCTTCTTCTTCTCATAACATCGCCAATTGAACCATTTTTTTTTCTATATATAAAAAGAGACAATCCTTACAGCTACAATGTTTTTGGTTTATTCAACACGTACTATTCACTAGCCTTTTTTTTGTCTTTTTCTTCTCATAACATCGCCAGTTGAACCTTTTTTTTAAAAAAAAAAATTTATAGACATATGAACTGTTAGTTACCCGGATTATATATAATAAGTTAGTAATATAACAAATTGTCACAATATTTTCACAATTATTAAGGTGTTTATTCTTTGTAGGTCAAAATAAAATATCATACTGAAACCAACTACTACTAAAAATAAAAGTATTGTGAAAAAAAAGTGATACATCAGCAAAAATTTTCACAACACTTTCTATATATAAAAAGAGTGAATGGGAAAAGCTATGGTAGCGTTGCTACAATAGTTTTGGTTTGTTCAATTTTCACTATTTCGCTAGCCACTTTTTTTTTTTTGGTGAATGGGTAAAGCTAGAGTAGATTTGCTATATTATTTTTGGTTTGTCCAATTTGCACTATTTCACATTATAATAAAATATTAACACAACAAATTGGCACAATATTTTCACAATTGTTAAGGTGTTAATTCTTTATAGATCAAAAAATAAAGTAATAAAATATTATACTAGAACCAACCACAACTAAAAATAAAGGTATTGTGATTAAAGAAGTGCTATATCCACAATATTTTTCATAACACTTTCATAACAAATCATAGGTGGTAAATTTTTATTAGTCCTAATTTAAACTTACCAATGAAACTATTTTTTTGCTCACAAATAACAACGTGCAACAACCTACTACTTATAATTTGTTGTAAAAATGTCGTGGACATAACATTTCTTTTGTGAAAATGTTAAGACATCTTGTTCTCATCACAATATTTTCAAAACTGCTGAGCTGTCAATTCTTTACAAGTCAAAATAAAATATAACAAAATTATAAAGGTATTATGAAAATGTTGTGTCATTTTGTTGTGTTTTTACTTTTTAGAAATTTTTTGTTGGTTTAGTCAGCTTTGTTGAGCTAAAATTTACCATTTCACATACAATTTTTTTGGGTTGACTTTTTGTATTTTTTTTCTTTACGCATCATTTTAAGTAAAAACACATAGTTTTACACACACACACAAAAAAAAAAAAACAAAAAAAAAAAAAAAAAAACAAAACAAAAACAAAAACTTAAGATAAAAACACTTTTCATCCTTTATGTTTGGGGTAGTTTACAATTCCCCCTTAAACTTTAAAATCAAGCAATTTTTCCCTTAATATTTTGGAAAATAGCAAATATGTCATATTATTATTCTCTCAGTTAAACCGTAATGAAAGTTTATGATTCTCAAAATATTTATTGTGTAATGTCTAAAATACTCCCACTAAATTTTAACATCCCAAAAATTTTCTTAACGTATTTTGAGTTTTAGATAGTAGTAATTCTTGGAAAGTTGGAATGATGATATAAAGTGTTTTATTTGTTATCTAAAAAACATTGATTTTCTAGGTTTAAATTTTTGAAACTTATAATTTATGTAATGGAATATTCAATGACACATGCCTTTTGTTATTTTTTTTTCTTAGCAAAACTCAGTTATTTATTGTTGGAAAATGGTAATATTCGTTACCATTCTAAGAAGTTTTTAGTAAGTGGATATATTGCTTTTAGCAAATAGATACTAAAAACTATTATAGTAAAATAGATATTTATATGTTAAATAGCTACCCTAAATTTGTGGTTAATCAAAATTCTTATACGAATGAAATTAATTTTTTATGACATAATTATCAAAATTCTTAAAATTAATGTCTCTTTTGATTAATGTAAATCTCTATGTATTTTAAAAATCAAATGATTTATATCTTTATTTTGTAATATAAATAAAATCTAAAATTGACCTTAATCACTACTCTTTTTCCATTACATGTCCAGCCATCATATAGTCTACTACAATTCTTAGAAGCCACATTATAATCATATCTGATCAATCTAATATATAGTTGAAGCCAATATTATATCTTAATTTATCAATCCCATAGCTAGCCCATTATTCCCTTGATGCCGCCAAACTTAAATGATAAATCTGGACAAATTTTTGAACAATGGCAGTGCATGGATAACAAATTGGTTAACTTAGATAATATATGATTTCTTATTCCTACGTTATAGGGGCTAAAAAGATATTATAGGCTTGAAAAGTATTGCTGCCTACTACAATGAATTAGAGATGAATACACGTCACTAGAAGGATGATGAGGAAGATATATATCAACCATAAAGCAACCTTTTCCCATTCACATGGTGATAAAGTCCAAGCCTATTACTCTTTCAGGTACTAATTTTTTTATCCAATCAATCTCAAAGCCTATGGAGGACCATACGGCTATATGTACCATGCCTATATTAATATTGTAACAATCATAGGTCAGCTTTCCCATTAATATAATGATAGGTCAGCTTTCCCAATTATATTCTACTAGGTACCAAAAATAATAGATGCACAGATCCATGTCTTCCTATAAGCTATAAGCGTGGGAACAATTGCCAGCCATTAGATATTCCAACTTTCTAAATTTAGGGCAGGAGAAAACCATACCTGAAATTCTCAGGCACAGTCGTAGAGAAGAAAAGAAAAGTTCAATAGTGTGTTGCGGCTGAAACTAAAGGAAACCTCTTTTAAAAATCCTAGTCTTTTTCCTCTTAAGTTACACGTGTATATATATATATATACACACACGTGTAGCTTAAGAGGAAAAAGACTAGGGTTTTTTAAAGCTTACCAAGACCTATATAAATATATATATATATATATATATATATATATATATATATATATATATACTTATGACATCTCACTTGAGCCCATTATACCATAATAATTATTTGATTTAAATATCTTAGACCCAAATCAATTAAATCCATTTAATTATGGGCCTTCTTTTTAATTTATGTATAAGAAAGAAATTGGTAATAAAATTATGGGGTGTTACATTTTACCCAAAAAAACTATTTTTTTACTTTATATTTGTTAGATTGTGTATTAAACAGGTTGAAATTGGTTGTGTCATGTCAACTCACTTAATTAATGGGTTGTGCTAGGGTTGAGGGGATTTGACATGATTATTAAATGAGTCAGGTTTAAGGTTGAACTATTTATTTGAATACCCATATATCAACATGACATGAACAATGAATTGCCACCTAAACTTAGAATATGGTAAATGAGAAAATGATAGAACATTTGATGAATGAGACTATTTTAAGGTTGTGGATGCTTGCGATGGTAGGAGATTAATGTTTAGTGGTAGTTTTAAGTCGATTTCTAAGTGAGTTTATTATTGGATTTCTTAGTTTCTTGTTGGATTTCAGTTTGAATGCCAAGAAAATGGTCGTGAATTTCTGTTTGTTAATATTTGAGAGGAGAGCATGAGACTCAACGAGGTGAAGCATTTTTTGATCATTTTGTATGTATGTGTGTGTTTCCTAAGACAATCAAATAAAGGAAACTGAAAGTAAAAATAAATAAATAAAAATAACAGGAATAGAGTAAAATGTTAAAATAACTTTTTTACTAACGTGGACAAAACATTGATATTTTATTAAAACTGTCATTTTGAGCTATACATAAAAATACCTTTATTAACGGGCTCAAAAAAAAAAAAAAAACCCTTTATTAGAGGGAGATTCGGAGACGACAATTGAAGCTATTCAGAGCAATGTTCCATCGCTGTCTGGGTTTGGTAATCTGATTGAGGATGCCAAACTACTTGTAAGCCAGCTTGCAGTAGTGGAGTTTAGCCATATCAGGAAGCATGGCCATCCCTACTTAATAACAATTACAGTGTTCTTTTTTTTTTTTTTTAAATACTAATATAAATGAAAGGGCTTTTTTAAAATTATAAAATAAGCTACTAATGGTCTAATATACTAGAATTAGATATCCTAATTTTGAAACTTTAAGCTTTTTTTTTTTTTTTTTTTTTTTTAACAATCTGGTAAAGAGAGGACAAAATTTTTCACAACTCTCTTTTTGTTCATAAAGTGAATTGTTCCAAATAGTATTTGCCTAAAATGCGGAAAAATTCTTAGACCATATAAAATTACACAATTTGTATCATAACTGTTTATATGGTAGGCATTAAGTGGTGGACAAAAAATAATTACTCTACGTGAAAATGACAAACAACCTATTATAATTTAACACATAAAATAGCTGCGCAAAACTTGTGGCGGTTTAAGTGGCATTACAACTGTTAAAAATAAAAAATAAAAATAAAAAAAACCGTTGCGGTGAACCGTGAACCCAAACCCACTCAGAAAAGGTTTGTCAGTGACTCATATTTTGGACCGCTTCCAGGTACACTCTGGATCCTTCGCGACATGTCTCTCAATACTATAAATTTCCCAAGAAGACAAAGAACCCAGAAAGAAAAAAGACAGCCTTTTTAAGTTGCTTGGTTTTGTGTGTGTGGCTAGAGAGAGATCATCCCAGTGGATAGTGCAAAATGGCTGCAGAAAAGGATAAGGAGAGAGAAGCTGAACAGTTTTTGTTGGATGAGAGCGTTGATGATGTTTTTGAAGTGGACAAGAGTTATGCTGGTGCTGGTGCTGGTGCTGGTGCTGCTGGTGCTGGTAGTAATAATAGCAGCAGTGATATTGAAAATGTTGAAGGAGGTTTACAGGGTTCTCCTTCTAGTTCTTTCATTTCTCAGCAATGGCCAAAAAGTTACAGGTAAGTGTTTTCCACAATCTTCTCCGTTTGGTTTTGCATAAAAATTAATAATTTGAAACAGTCAAGAAGATAACAATTTCAAAAAACTTAATTTTGTTTTTATATATTCAGTGTCAAGTCATTTAAAATTCTGTAGACTAAAATAAAATTTTAACTGGAAATTGACTCTCTCTCTCTTTCACTTGGAATGAAAAACATCTTGTATGTACTTTTTTTTTTTTTTTTTTTTTTGAGAATTATTTAGGGCTTTTATTTGGACATTAGAAAATATTGGATAATAATTTCTATTGAACCAAAGAGAGTTTGTGTAGTTTACTGTCTGTTTTTTTTTTTTTTTTTTTAATGAGTTGTACTTTTTTTTTTCCTTCTGAATAAAAAGTTTTTGTTGCACAAAGAACTAGCCCACAAAACTCTTTCAAATCAATGTTAATGAACAGTTAATGTGGGGACTGCCTAGGTAGTTAGAGACAGTGGGGATTAATAGTTTGGCAGATAAGTCATAAATAAGGTCACGTGTATATGTGGTACATTCTAGCTTTTCTGCGTGACATGCATGAAAATAAGCCAGTATGTCAGACATGTTCTATGGTCACTAACATTTAAACTCCAAAATTTTATCAAGAATTAGGTAATGTCCGCACTTTATGCTTTTTTTGGAACTAAGGGTTTTCAACTAAGCTTAGATTGTCTAATTAGTCTGCTTGAGATGTGGTTTTAGCCAGTAATCCTGTTCAACTTATGAGTTTTCATTTCAACCTTAGCGTATATGTTACTTTAAGCATCTTAGTGCTGAACCGAATTTACAATCTAAAATCAACAGTTTAGGGTATCAAATAATTTTGTATATTTTATTTAGATTTAGTTTGAAATATATGGAGTTTCATTTCATACTCTTCAATCCAAACATGTGTCCAGGTTGTCTTAAGTGAACTTTTAGAATGGCAATAGTGTCATTGCTACCCCTTGGAAGTGTGTGGGAGGAGGAGCTTGCCCATTTACAAGGTCATATAACTAGACTGCATCAAAGCTTTGTGGTTTAGGGGATGATATTTCTGTTAAGTCAATTTGCCTATGCTAGAGGGACCATAATTTACCCTAACAAGGATATTGGCGAACATGATGAGATTTAAGATGTCAATATTGAATAGCTTGATGAATATTGTGAAAATATATAAATATATATATATATATATATATATATATATATTACTGTCCATAGCCTGTTTATGTGTTAATTTTCAACAGACTCTTAAAATGGAGGATTGGTTTAGGAAATCATATTCCTCCAATTATATGTTAAGTTCAGTAACCTATGTGGCAACAAATGGTATTATCATGGTTATTGGTTAGAGTGCTCTTGGATATTTTAGGGTGTGTTTGATGACACATAGGAAGTACAAATATTTATCATGCTCATATGATACATAATACATACCAAGCATTACATTACATATAATTTTGGGTGTAGGGAAGTCCTTTGTTTCTACTATTGTGGATAGAAAGGGAAGGGGAATTCGTCATGGTTTTTGGCTTGCAATAAAGCTAGGGTCCTGATCAAGCAACTAGTAGCCCTATCTATCCACCTATCTAGAAAGAATATCTTGAGTACCTATGATGACTCCATCTGCTGGCATGTGATATTTGGACAGGATCTAGTCCTTGCTAAACAAGGTGCTGGCCAATATGAATTTATTGGAAATTACATCCTTGAGATACTTTTTCAGTCAGTTTCTATGTTCTATGAAAAGCTGGAAACGAATGTTTTGCACACATGAACTAAGCAATGTGATGCAAATTCTAGAATTATAGAATTGAAAATGATTTTTTTCACACACATGAAAACATGAATAAGTAACTTAGCTAGCTTTGCCAATTGCCACATCAATATGTCCTACAGCCTGGTGCTTAAATTGATAAGACACCCAAAGCATATGTATGTACTTTGAGTTTATCTAAACAAATTATGGAGTACAATGTTGTATAGTACATACGTGATAGGCCAAGAATGTATTGACCCCTTGTGATGAATTAACCAATTAATTAGCCAAGTTAGCTAATTAATTCAATTAGCATGCAATACGCGTGGTAGTACAAACAAATCACCAACTAAGTTAATATGCAGCGAAAAATAAAGTTGACACAGTGATTTGTTTACGAATGAGAAAAACCTCAAAGGCCAAAACCCCACTGGGTGATTTTAAGGTCACCACTCCCGAGAATCCACTATTATCACAACAAGTGGTTACAAGTAAAGGAATTCCAGTACCTTATACCAACATACAGTTAAACCCTTACCCCAATACACAAATTGGACTTGTTCTGTAGTGACAATCTCTCATTTTCAATGCACAACTCCTAGTATGTGACTAACCAATTAATGCACGGATCCAAGTACAGGACTAACCACCAACTTGAGAAGGATGTTGGCTGCAAAGTTCTTCAGTTCATCAACACAATGGAGATCACGAAGCTCCTTGGTTACAAAATCCTACGGCGTACAAACGCAGCAACTTCTTCAAGAGAAAGATGAACTAAGGCAAATTTGTCTCCGATCACAATGTGCTTGA
Organism: Notholithocarpus densiflorus; assembly: GCA_030021035.2. Lineage (NCBI taxonomy): Eukaryota > Viridiplantae > Streptophyta > Magnoliopsida > Fagales > Fagaceae > Notholithocarpus > Notholithocarpus densiflorus. The sequence goes on along the minus strand of JARYZH020000027.1, from coordinate 2,772,110 downwards.
ACAAAACCTTTGCATCAAGTTTCATCAGCTGTAACGGCCCTTAAATAATCCTTATATATGTTTAGGGTTGTGAGAAAAGAAAGCCTAAACAAGTATACATGGATATATGTAAAATCAGATTTGAAAAACTGATTTTCGTAAATCTCGATAGATAAGTTATCTATCGAGCAGCTGTCGAGCATCGGGCTAAACATGCCTTTTAAACCTCAATAGATGCTATTTGTCAAGCTAGCTGTCGAGCTTTAAAATACAGCACTTCTTTACTTGATTCTTGGACAGATTTGCATGGCTTTAACACTTGGACTTGAACTCTTGTTCTTTGAAGTATTAAACACATCCTAGATCTACCAAATTACAAGTAAAGTGCGTTTTGTCAAAGGATTAGTCAATTCTAAATGACATATGTTCCTAACATGATTCACATATGTCCTAACAATACATAAAAAACGAATTACTAGTGAGGCAATGTGTATTTTAAGTCATGTTCTATAGATTGGATACCTCAAGTACTCAATGTTTTTTTTTCTTGTCTTTTGGTCATTTTCTTGCAGAGAGACTACTGATTCTTATACCATCGCAGCATCACCATGTTTTGGATATCTTGGTCATGGTCCAAGTGTTACATCTTTTGAATTTGACAATCATTCTAAAAGTAATTTAGACCTTGATGGAAAGTCTCCTTTATTGTCTGATTATGAAAGAAGTTATCAGAAGCAAGACTTGGATAGGATCTCAAGGGCACAATCATCATTGTCAGAGAAAGCCTCATTTCATAAGCAGGTTACTGGGGAGTTACCCATTGGTCATGGTTGCAGCCTTACTCAGACTGTCTTCAATGGTAAGCTATGATATTCTAGTGTTTTGTTACTATTACAATTAGATATCTGATCTGAGCCTCTTTTTGATATATCATACATTCTAGTACTGGTGGAGAAATTCCTGATATATGTGAAAAGGTATCAAATAACCAATACTCATCATCGGAAGAGAATGACTAATGTATGATATAAAGTTTAATAGTTGTTTATCTCTTATGTTCTCATTTATCCTTACTAGATACCAGGAAGCAGAGATTCAACTTTGAGTAATGACATAACTTACTGAAATTATTATGAATGAAGTTTTTGACATCTGTGTATGTTTTATAATTTGAACTTATTATCTTCTGACCGTCTTTGGAATAGTTTTATAATGTCACTTTTTTTTGAGGCAGGAATTAATGTGCTGGCTGGAGTTGGGCTTCTTTCTACACCTTACACGGTGAAAGAAGGTGGCTGGGCAAGTTTGGTAGTCCTAGTTTTTTTTGCAGTTGTATGTTATTACACTGCCTCCCTCCTGAGATACTGCTTTGAGAGCAAAGAAAGCATCATAACCTACCCAGATTTAGGAGAAGCTGCTTTTGGAAGATATGGACGTCTTTTCATAGCTGTGAGTTGCTTGAAACTTCAAATGGAAACACGATATCTTTTTTTAAAATTGGTCAGGCTAGTTCTTTATAGTTGTTGATACCAAACTGTTGGTTCTCTATTTCCTTTACAGGTTAAGAATTTATTTGGAACATCTTAACTCTTGAATTAACATCGATTAGTTTAAATTGGATGGATTCAATTTAATCTCATGTTTGGTTAGTTCATTGTGTATATACAGACATGATAATTTGTCTACAATTAATTTATTTTGAATTCTATTGTTTAGCCCCATTTTCTTATGAACTTTTTTGAAGTGTTAATCTTGGGAGATGAAAATGAATTATTTTACTCATCTCCTTGATTTGTTTTGTGTCCAATATCTCTGATGTTATTGATTTTTTTGGATCCTGGTGCAGATCGTTTTGTACGGTGAATTATATGTAAGTGACACGCTGATTCTGAATCCTTGGATTATATTCCCTTCAATCTTGGTCAAGTTAATCCACTTATTTTCCATATGTTCAGTCCTATTGTGTAGAATTTATTATTTTGGAAGGAGATAATCTCACCAAGCTATTCCCTGGAACATCATTGGATTGGGCTGGTGTTCATCTGGACTCCATGCACTTGTTTGGAATTCTAATTGCCCTGATTGTTCTGCCAACCGTTTGGTTGAGGGATCTCCGCGTGATCTCATACCTTTCAGGTATTGCAAACATGTTCTGGCAGGCCTCCATTGGTTCTTGAAATTGCACAGACATCTGAATTCTTGTCATCTATTTTGCAGCTGGTGGGGTCCTTGCAACAGTTTTGATAGCCCTATGTGTACTTTTCCTTGGTACAATAGATGGAATTGAGTTCCCTCAAACTGCTCAAGTAGTGAACTGGAGTGGCATTCCATTTGTCATTGGTGCATATGGATTTTGCTTTTCTGGGCATTCTGTTTTTCCAAATATCTACCACTCAATGGCTGACAAGACAAAATTTAGCAAGGCACTCATAATATGGTAAACAACTTTGTTGTTTAGATTGGGCTCACATTGTACTTCTCTTCTATTCTCGCATGCCTTGACTTCCATCTTTTTGTGCAGTTTTCTTTTGTGTGTCTTGATATACGGGGGTGTTGCAGTGATGGGGTATCTCATTTATGGTCAAAATACATTGTCCCAGATAACTTTGAATATGCCACCAGACGCTTTTGTTTCCAAAGTTGCAATTTGGACAACAGTAAGTATGAGATTGTCATGGAAATGCAATGTTTGTGTTTGAACTTGGGTCATGAACATTTACGTGGATTCTAAGCTTGGCTTTCCTGCTTTCTGCAGGTTATTAATCCATGCACTAAATATCCTTTTTACAAATATTACTTATTTATTGAAATCAAATTAGGCTACATTTTTTAAATCATTATCTGCATTCTTTTTATTGATTTTGATTCCTTAACATTGAACAAATATGCACTATTGATGAACCCTTTGGCAAGGAGTATAGAGGAGCTGCTGCCGGTTGGAGTTTCAAATAGTCTCTGGTGTTATGTCCTTTTAAGAACAGCACTTGTCGCTTCTTCAGTTTGTGTGGCTTTTCTTCTTCCTTTTTTTGGTAAATAATCTGACTTAAGGCAAATACTTCAGTTCTTAGTTTCATTTTATATTATTAGTTAGATAGTAAAAGGTATCAAAATATTATCAGCGAACTCACTTGATTCTGGACGTAAAACTTGTCCACCATATCCTGCAATTAAATATAATATACTTTTGTTCAACATAAACCCATATGCTCTTCTGTAAGTTATTTTGATTGTACAGTTGCAATATAACCTAGTCAGCAATTAACTTGATCACGAATTATGCAATCTGAGGGAAATCATGTTATCTGATTTCATAAGTAATCAAAACAAATAGATGAAGGTTGTATATCTGTACTACTTTTGATGAAACGAATGAGTGGTCAGCTAAGTGTTTTACATTTTGACAACGTACATGATAACTACATTACATTCTAGAGTCAATTACACTTCACAGTGGGATAGAAGGTAAGGGTGATGTACCATACAAGATTGCTTGATGTTGATGATATTCCTGTGAATTATTGATAATTATTTTTATGTGATAATAATTGTAGTTTTCTAAATATTCTGGGGTTTAAAGGGTTGGCAATTCAAGTCGGACTGAGCCTCTTGCCCAATGCTATGAAGCATTTTGTTCAAACCAAGCCTAGAGACCTTGCAATATGTAATGAATTGCTTAATCACTGCACAAGCTATGAAGTATGTGCTGCAGTCCTGCAAGAATCCTTTCAATTAAATATAAGTAGTTCTATATTACATGTATTTCCGATGTGGTGTCAAGTAACTTGTCCTTCGCTGACCCTGATGCAATTGGATTGGCATTTGTATAAATGGATTAGGATCAAGGTTGGATTTAATTCAAATTCTGAATTAGGTCAGCTAGGGGTTGATTCTTACTAGGTCATTTTTGAACTAATGCCACTTTGGTGACATTGCAATTTTCAGTTTTTTATCCTGCTGACTAATTTATTTACAAAACAAAAATAATCATGCATCTAAATATGTTTCTTGTAATTAATTTTTCTTACTTTCAATTTAGAAACGTTTTATAGGTGTAACCTGTAAGGATTTGGTGGAAATAGTTGCAACTTCTGATTCATTCTTTTCCAGCTTCAACAACTTCTTGGGCTATCAAGTGAACTCAATTACTTAATAGTCTCTTTTTTCTTTTTTTTAATGGTTGCAGGTCTTGTTATGGCTTTAATTGGTTCTCTCTTCAGTATAATTGTGGTAAGCTTTCACTTTGTTCAATATATACATAGTTGTAGTCCACATCAATTTCATGTAAGAATTCCATACAATCATTTTTTTATAACATTCTAAATATTTTAATGATGATTCTTCACAAAACTCTTGTCAAGAAACTTTTACTTAAAGAAAAGGAATTTTTTTTGACTTTATTAAACAAAGATTCTGGAGGGCAACATGACGTAAAAGATCATTAATTTTTATAAGCCATTGTAGTTTGATATAAATGTTTCTGCACTGGCAAAACACAAATTCACTTGGTTTGTGGTGTATAGCCTGCATTGTTTCTGAAATGCTGATTTATGCCAACCAACATGACATAACATGTTTTAATGGATGGATGTCTTTGATCCAGTCAATAATAATGCCAGCTTTATGTTTTTTAAAAATCAAGGGGAATAAAGCTTCAAGGACACAGGTAAGCAGAGTTTTACTCTCTCTCTCTCTCTCTCTCTCTCTCCCTCTATATATATATATATATATATATATATATATATATATATATTCTTTATTCAAAATCATTTTGGAAGAAAATTATTCTATACATATGGGGGAAGAATCTGACAGCAATTTGGTGCTACACAATACCATGTCACTTTAGATAACGGCTGATATGAAGACTATAGTTGTGGGCTCTGTTTATTGCAGATAGGACTAATTCCTTAAAATTTAAAAATATGCCCATTACTAGCTGTAAACAGTAGAACCCAAAATGATACATAAAAATATCTCCTTTATGGCAAGGTGATATCTGATTATGGGAAAATTAAAAATAAAAAAGAAAAGAAAAGAAGAAAAGAAGGCCATTAGGTGGACCTAGAATAAACTAATTTAATAAGATGGTGAGTTCTACTTCAACAATGAAAGTGGTTAGGACAGTGAATACTGACTCAATAGCAAATGTAAATTTAAATTCATTGATTATCCCCTGCAAAGTGTCTTTCAAATCAGAGGAAAAGAATTTGTTGTAGGAGGATCTTAAGGCTGAATAAATGTAATGGCAATAAGTAAGACCCGGCCCTTCAAGTCCCTCTTGGTTTCTTAAAACAAAATTTTTTGAGACAGTTATTCCTGGTTTATATTTTTCCCATGCAAGACTGGTTCTTACAATAAGACCATAAAGGAGACTTATTAGGGATCCATATACAAAACACGTTTCAATATTCTTTTTTTCCCCCTATTTTCTTGCACTCTTCCAGAAAAGCTAGTGCCATTTATGTTTGCATGTTTTTCTTTACTTACTATATTCATGTCCTCTTCTTCTTTTTTCTTCTTTTTTCTTTTGATGTGTATATTGGTTTCCTACCTTTCTTGACACTATTTCTCTTCACCTACAAAATCAGATTGTTTCCAGTACCACAATAGCTGTATTGGGTGTCATTTGTGCAACTGTTGGAACATATTCTTCAGTGTCAGACATTGTGAAGAGTTACTGAAATATTCAAATGGTTCAACATGTCAATAATTCTGGTAAATACCCATCCCTGTGGCATGTGCATTCTCTTTGCATCACACTAGATATTCAAGTCACAGATTATAGCCAGGAATTAGACCTTTTGAATGCTGAAACTCATTATATCTTTAAATGTAGCCTTTAAGGACTTGTATTAAACACATTTTTTTATGGTAATTTTTGTACCGAATACATTGATATTATCATTTGTAACATTGAAGAAGATCAGCAGTCACTCTAGCTGTAATTTCTGTAATGATGATACTTATGTCCTTCGCTTACTGCAATCCCTTTTTGTTTTGTTTTTTTTTTTTTTTTTACAAGATAGAAATTCTACTCTAGCCTAATCTAATTTTATATGTGTATGAAGCTCCATCCTAAAAACTTAAATCCCGGCCCTTACCCTCCACAAGCACTTATGCTTGTGGAGTGACCATCGCAACAAGGTGCGCAGTGGTAATCCCTTTTTGTTTTTACTCTCAAATACTTTGTGTTTATGTGCACGCAAGTCTCGGTGTGTATCTAATTTACTAAAAACTAGTGTTTTGAGTCTTTTGACCTTAGAACAAAGTGACAAGCATTTTAATGGTTCTTGTAAGAGAGCCTTTGGACTTTTATCTTTTTAACTGAAAAACGATTCTAAATCTGTACGCTAGGTTATTTTAAGCAATAAAGCCATTCCTCAGAGATTTTGTAGCATCTAATTATAGATGGCATTTCAGATACCCTTTTGTCTTCATTCTCAATTCATATCGTATATCATGTCCTACCCTGCAACCAAATCCTCTTATAAAGTAAAGCTCTTTAATTTTGACGAATCAGAGAATGATATGTGAAGGGGCAATAAATCTAAGAATGTTTTCTGGTTAGAAAAGAAGTGGCATTCATCATTCCCTAGTAAAAGCACACTGCAGAGTTGGCCTTTCAGTTTAGCCTTGAGCCAAAGGCATTACCCTAGTTCAAGAGAGCCCCAAACATCTCATCCAAAATATTAAAAATAAAAAAGCACTAAATGTGAGTGGAATTGCTAGTGTGTCAAAAAGGCCTCTAGAAATCAAAATTTTGGTGTTTTCCAAATCAATGGACATGAATGAAGATTCAACCAAGGTGAGTGTTGGAACATGGTGGAACAACTTTGCATTCCACTTTCAAGACGAAGTAGGCAACTTATTATTATTATTATTAGGAAAAATTACATAAAAATGTTCTGGATTTATGTCATATTTCTCTGCAGCATCATTTGAGTGTAGTTTTTCATTCAATTTCACTGGAGTAGACACTGGTTTGTTGTTGTTCATACGGAACCTTTTTGAATTAAATCCTAGGTTTTTAATTTTGTCAATTAAAGTCCAAAATTTATGCAATCATTTATATTTGAAGCCTTTGTTCAAATATAAATGAAGTAGGGAAAAGTGGGAAATCATTGATTAACTTCTGTGTTTTACTTAGAGCTTGTTCATAAATAAATTTAGTAGCTATTGAACAAAGAGGGTAGAGAAAGAAAAGTCCTCTTAGAGAGTGAAAGTTTTGTTGTAAGAAAGTGATTGCTAGAAAATCAAAACTAATTACTTAAGTTTTATCAAAAGTTTCGCCATTTTCTCTACTTAGTTATTGCATAGAACAACGAGGACATAGATATAAGATTCAAATTGAAATTGTTTAATAAGTATGAGACTTTAATATAAAAAAATATTTTTTTTTAAAAAAACTATGACCTTAATTAGGGTTTAAACTTTGGGTCTTTTTATATAATTTTTCATTTTATTATTATTATCCCCAAACTTAATTCTTCTTCACCAAATAGGCTTTAAACTCAACCTCGCCTTATATTACATCTTTAAATTTATATAATATTTAATCAGAATTTAAAAAAAAAAAAGAATTTATACTATTTAATCAGAATTAAAAAAACAAATTTGTTTCAAATGGAGAGAATTCAATTCATTCCACATAGAGGTTTTTGGCACTATTAACAAATTTCTAATGAAAGTACAAGGCATGATATTCTCCTTTTTTATATATATATATTATTTGGTATCATATATGCAACCGCAAAAACTGGACCAAGTTGAAGTCTATTATGGTCATTATTGCAGATTTTGAATACATAAAGCCAACTATATTGACATATAGTCATTTTCAAACATGACATAATACTATAGTCATAGTCTTCTAATTGGAAAGTGGGATTTGTATCATTGTGTGACAAATGACACGGCATGCAACATGCCCAACGAATAAGGCAGAATAGTGTATGAGACCTTTTTTTTTAATTATAAATTTTCAACATTGCCAACATCTTTTTTTTTTTTTTTTTTTTTTGCTTATGTATGCTGTTTTAAAATCCTATATTTTAACCAAATAAATAAATAAATTCTAGCAAAATATTAGGTACAAAAATGGGCAACAATATTCTCAATAAAGATATATTCTCGTATTTAAATTCCTAAAATTGTGATTTCTCTAAACTTGGATCCTTAGAAATGTAATGTAAGTATGCTCACATTTGGTTTGATTAACATAAACATATGCTTAAATTAAATTAGAGTATAATTTCTATCTTAAAAAAAAAATAAAAATAAAAAAGAGTAAAATACAGCGATGCATTAAACATGACCAGGGAAAAAAAAAATTGTGCCTAATCATGATCCTTGTTTCTTTTTCTAAAAAAGACTACTAAAAATTTTCAGTTTAGCATTTTTAAAATAATAACAATAAATTTTTTTTTTTAAGTCTATTAAAAGAAAATTAGAGAATCAGTACTTAAATGATTATTATCTAAAAAATAAAAACAGAGAAAAGCGTAGAACCTACCTAAAGCTTCGTGGACCCCACTGTTGACCTTTCACCGTCTCTCTTGGCCACTTGCCCCGTGCTTTGCATGCATATTTATTTCCATCCCATTCTAATATTTTCTTTCAGAAAAAAGAAAGAAAAAATGGTTTTTGGATTTTGAAAGCTAATAAGCAGGTTTGATGCAACAAAAACTCTCACAAAATTTTGGAGTCAGTCAGGCTATGAATTCTCTATAGTTTAATTAAGGTCGGTCACATGTATTCTTTAGCTTTCGTTTCGTGGCGGGTGTTAGTTTGTCATATATAGAAAGTAGTGAAATTATTTTTTTATTTTTTTAAAGTTGAAGGAAAGAACAGAGAAGGCCAGCAGTCAAGAAGCAGAAAAAATGTCAGAATTGGTGGCTCGTACTGGTCGCCATCTGCAACGTTACAAGGACGGTTGCCGTCTTGTTGCTGGGTATATATACATATATGTATTGCTTCATTTTCTTACAGTCTTTCAAAAATAATATTGGCTATATATGGTTGCTAAAATTTTCTTTTGCAAATTTGGTTATGTATTATATATATATATAATATGGCAGGTGTATTCCTTTTAAGATTAGTAAAAATAGTGATGGAACGTTGGATAATGATGTTGTGGAGCTACTCATGATCAATTCAACTAGTGGACGTGGTCTTCTCTTCCCTAAGGTTTATATTTTTTTTTTTTATGATTGTATTTTTATGTTTTAGAATCAGAATCTTTGTTATATTAAAATTTTAAATTAAGAAAGGAAAAGAAGAAGAAGAGAATATAAGGCTTTTTTATTGTGATTGATTAGTTTTGGCTGTTATCACTTGTCTTTTGTTGTCTTCTCCGATTGTGTTATGTTTTCTTTTGTTGTCTTGTAAAGCTGTGTATTATTGAATACTTGCATATAACGATTTTATTCGTATTTGCTGTCCTTGAAAGTTTTCACTTTTCACTTAGCTTGAATGTATATAAATACTTAGGATTTAAGACACAGTACTTCTGTATGTACTATGTTTGTCTTTTGACAGCAAACGGAATGTTCGAAACTGTTTTTTTTTATGTCGATGCTTTTTTTTTCTTTTTTTTTTGGTGGGGGGATGAGGATGTGCCATGATATTCATTATAAGAAATGACTTGTTGATAGATGCAAGAAATGGAAACTAGATTCGAGAGTGGGAAGGTGTTAGGCAACTTATTTCTTTAGGTTAATTGATGAGTATGGTGGTTAAGCCCTTGTAAAAGTCTACAGCAGTGCACAACACAAATGCATGGACAACGGGTAAATTAACTGTTAATGGCATGAGTTTGGAGATAGCCAGCCCCAAAATTTTAGGACTAAGGTTTTGTTGATGTTGTTGTGGCATGACTTTGGCGATAAAGCTGGGGTTAGCTTCAAATAGTTTTAGAGCAAGTACAACTTTTGTTGTAAAGCATTAAATTCTAGAAAGGAATGTTGAATATAATTTGGAATGGATACACTAAAAATTTGTAACTAATTTTTGGTTGCCAAAAGCAACTGTTTAAGCTAGTCATTCAACTTGTGAAACACATAGAAATCAATGGTGTTTAAGAAATCTTTCTCTCTCTCTTGTTGAAAGCAGAAATCTTATCATGATGAATTGAATCCAGTTTGGTAAGCTGTATACTAAAAAAGATTAAACGGCCTAAAATGCAAAGCTCTTCTACCCCTAAAAGTGCCTCATCCTGAACAGATGGGCTCCCAAGAATCCCAATGAGAAACTTTACAGGCTTTTTCAATACTAGCACCCAAGAATGCGAGTCTTAATAGTAGTTCCTCTTGAAACAAGTAGTTAGGTGATTTTGAGAATGTTAACATTTTGCCTTCTAGAAAAGTATCAGAAATTACATAGCAGACCACATTCCAAGACTTTGAAGTGAATTTATTGGATCTCGCCAATCTAGCAAGAAACCAGTAATTAGTATCCACTTCTAGAAGCACACAAGCACCAAAAGTGGAACATTAAGATGTTCCAAAGACCTTGAACAATTGTTTATATTTTCTTCCCCTTCCTTTCACTTGCAAATTTTATTAGAGATTTCCAATTTCTACTTATAAGGTAAGCTTTTATGATAAATTTGTGCAATAAGCCGTCAGCCTGGAAGAGCCATTGAACCTGGATCTTGTTTTGTTGAAAAATTCATTTTGTAATTGTCTGCCAAGGCTTCAAAGTTTCACTTTTAGTACAGGTCTTCTTCCAAAACAGAGACCACAATATACTCATCAAACAATGTTTAAACTGCCTTTGCCTCCTAATCATTCAGAGCTCTATGAAAGATTACATCTTAAACATTTCAACATCCCCCTTCTATTCATATTCTATCCCACTTTTGCTTGAAATAACATTGCCAACCCCCCCACAAACCCCCCCCCCCCACCTTTCTTTTTCCCCAGGCCACCACAGCAAGAAAAGGAATGAAGATACAAGTCATCTTGGCTTTCCCTACATCCACATCCTAAGCACTTCTCACCTCCTTACGCTTCATATCAACCTCCTATGAAATTCTGTTCTCCTATCCTTGGGCAAAAAGCATCTCTCTTTCTCCTTACTGTTAGAGCCAAAACTGAATTCCATATAGTTTTTTATGTCTGAATGGTCACCAAGTTCCACAGTTTTTTTTTAAATTTATATTGTAAATTTTATTATATGATATAGTCTTAATTGCATGCATAACATACAGTGAAATGTTGATAACAGAGTGATAATCATTGATTTGTTACAGACCGAGTTAGTATTTGTATTTCATTGTCTCCTTAAAGGAATTAGAAATAATAAAGTACTATTTGTGCTTTTGCTGTTGCAATTTGTTTGGTTATAGGGTGGCTGGGAAAATGATGAGACGGTTGAGGAGGCAGCAAAACGTGAAGCTTTAGAAGAGGCTGGAGTTCGAGGCAATTTAGTGGTATGGAGAAATGAATTTGTTATCTTTTGCTCTATGTATGCTATTTTTCAAGTCTTAATCGTATTATCATTTTTCAATGGTGTGAGAAAGTTGCTATTTTAGGAGGCTGAAAGAGTTTGTAATTTATTAAGTTGATTGTGTGTATGTGGAAGTGTGTTTGTTTGTGCACACATTTGTTAGTGAGTGTGAATGAGTTGACACATGTATTCAATTAAGAAATCCCCATTTCCTTTCATAGATTAACATATTCATGTAGGAATTTTAGACTAGATATCCATTAAGCACTTTGGAAACTTTCCCATCGGTACCCTAAGGATTATGTGAAAGTACAAAGAGTTAGAACATCCTGTTCTTTTTCTTCAGTAGATGACATAGGCATTGGATATGTATTCATGGAAGACATCTACCACCTGTTAGTAAAAGTCACGCATAACATTTTATGGAAGACTAAGAAAACAATTTTGATCTGCAATGTATCTTGCTAACATTCAATTGCAATTCTAAGCAATTCATGAGTTTGAAAAGATATATTGACCTTACTTCTTTCCCTAATTTTTCTGGTCCATTGGAGGCCCATTAGCCTATTGGTTATTCATCAGCTGGTGTCCCTCTACCACCCCTTGAGACCCACTTTTCCTTGGTGTATGTAAAATTCAATCAAAGGTCTCTTTTATGAAAAAGGCCATCACCTGTATGACAATGGCCTTTCCCAGCATGACACCCATGCTCAGACTGTGGCTTTGGTATTCATGTGTGTCAATCTGGAGATAGATAAAGTGCAGCCTTTATATGTCAATCGCATTAAATCTCTCTTACATACTGTGATTCCTCTCCAAGATTTAAGTTAATATCTTACCACCACAATTAATAGTGTGATTCCTCAAAAAATATTTAAGTGTACGTGTGCGCACATAGACTCTCAATCTCTTATATCTATCAAATAAAATGTAGAGTCCTGAAGTACAAGTGTTTTAAGCTATGGTCACATACCAATCTGACTTCCTAGATTTAACAAACACCAACTGCACTACAATCTTTGAAACATTGAGTTGTTCCCCAGTAATACACCTGCAAATTCTCAAACACAACAAAAATATTAGCTTACCAGCTTGAAATTATTGTCTGATCAATCAATCAAAGACAAGAGCATCACTTTATGTGCAAGGACATCAAGGAAGAATCTTTTTTGCATTGAAATGAACGAAAAATACTTCAAGGCATCAAAGCCTACATGGAAAAGAATTAGTAGTGCTGCATGCAATTGTGAGCTTTGGGTGCACGATAAGGGAGCCAAAATGCAAGAGTTAGTTCAAATTCATTGTGGAATCATATCTGATCATGAAATACATTGGAGTCACATGCCACAACTACATTGTGATAGCCCCCTCCCTATATCTTGGTTGTGTATTCAGTTAGTCCTCATGTTGCCCAATGGGAGGTGAGGTGGAATCCCTGTTTAGGGGTGGATCCATTACCTTAAATATTTGGTCCTTGCATAAACCTTCTAGTCTAATCTTTTATTGGGATTGCCTCTCACATTCTTCTCTCCTCCATCTTTGAATCTCTTTCTTATTTCTCCTTTTCTTTGCTGAAGTGTCCTTTTCTCTCAAATCCATCTGTACATTTTTGTTAAACAAATCCTTTTTGTTTTTAATCCAATGACCTGGATTATCATTAAATGGATTTTTACCTTTCTTCTTTGCCTCCCAACAACAAGGACAATGGAGCCCTAAGTTGAAGACATGGCTTATGGGCAGAAGTTTATGTTGGAGTTTCAGAATGATTGGGGTTGGAGGAGGCATTTAGTTGATATTCAATCATGTTTGTGGGTACTTTTGTGTACATGCATATATTGTTATAGAATAGTAACTTTACTTATAATGAGGGAGGGTTTTCTTTTTCTTTTTTTTTCTAATCCCTAACAAAAATTTAAAAAAAAAAAAGAAAAAAAAAAACAAGATTTCAATATTTGTATAAATATAGGATGACCTTATTGGTTTCTTGGCTGCTTTTTTCCTGCTTTTGCTGTTGTTAAAAGTAAATTTTGAAATTAATGAAGTGCTTCTTTCTTTGTTTAACCACTCTACTGTTAAAGAAAATAGGGAGTTTCTAATATTCCTGCAAAACATATTGCTTGATATCCCTTAATGCCATTTCTGGCATAAAGGTTAATTTTGTGTGTTTTAGTTGGAAATGACATCTTTTGTCCAGCAGTTCCATTTGTTTATAGAATAAAGGCTGTCTTTTTTCCCTAGCATTTTCTGGGGGACTACATTTTTAAGAGCAAAACCCTGCAAGATGAGTTTTGTCCAGATGGTTTGTGCAAAGCTGCCATGTTTGCCTTGCTTGTGACTGAGGAACTTGAGTCTTGGCCAGAACAGAACACTCGTCAGAGAAGTTGGCTAACAGTCCCTAAAGCAAAGGAGTGTTGCCAGTATCCATGGATGCAAGAGTCACTTGAAGGTTTCTCAAAGTGGCATGCTGATCAAATATTAAGCAATTCAAAAGAAGAGAATCCTCTAATTTTGCCTGATTCAATCCCAACCCCAGTTCAGAATTGACAAAGAGACCACCTTTGTGAAGTTGTGCTTTTTCTCCTTCAAAGTTAGGTATAGGCAGTTAATAGGCCCATTTTTGAGGCAATGGCGAAGTATAGCATTCTAAATTTATAATGGTTTAAAATTTCTGGCTTCCTGCTTGCTGATACTCTAAATTTAGAGGCTGGACTCTAGTACTTTTACAGTTTTACTAGAGAGGTCCATTGTCAAAATCTGCATCAAAAAGTGATGATGAATAAATGTAAACTGTAATATATTTATTTTTTCGCATGTAGTATGAGTGTACTCAAATTTCCCTTGATGGTTTTTCATATTTTAGAAATCATTGATTGATTGATTTTTTTTTTTTTTTTTTTTGGGTTAATAGTTTTGAATATATCTTTCTTTGTTATATAGGTAATCAACATAACATAAAGATAATCATATTTTAAAACATGATTTGATTGGGTTATTTAGTATACAATCATTGTTATAGTTAGGTATGTATGTTAATGTTATATAAAATAAAAAGATTTAAAAAATAATACATTTTCATTAATGAATTAACATAATAAGTTAATCATGAGAAAATAAATCGAAGTAGAACTATTTTTTATTTAGAAATGTCATAATATATATCTAAAAATTTTTAAAATGTGTCTTGATTTCATTTGAAAAATCATATAAATGCTTCTCTTTCTCTAAACAAAGCTTCCCTATCCAATTGTAGAAAATTGGGTATATAACCAAAATTCCTAAAGTCTAGCTTTGTTTGGTTGGGATAGAAATATTTAGTTTTCTCTTATGTGGGTTTGGTTGGGGTGGAAAATTTGAATAATAGAATTTTGCTTAATTGAAAAGAAAAATTAGAAAGTAGAAAATGATATTTGTACAAATTTATTCTTTTTTTTTTTTTTTTTGAGAGAAATGTAAGAGAATTTTTATTACTGAATCAAATCTAATTGGAATACATCATCCAAATCATTGAGTAGCTCTTTCACCAAAACATCAATGTCAGCAAATGAAACTACTCTTTTTGTGAGGGCATGGGCAAGTTTGTTACCCCTCGTGTTCTTATTGCATAAAAAAAAAAATAAAAAAAACAAAAACAAAAGCTAATGTTGGGAGATATTTATATGTATCATTTAAAAATAATAACGTTAGCATAGTGAAAAAAAAAAAAAAAAAAAAACTAGTATGGAGGGAGGAGAGAGACATACAGGTAAATGCCCATTTAAGCTCCTCTTTCTTTTCAATTTGAGAAGAAAACTAAACGCCTACAAATAATGGGCCTAGAGATAAAATACCCGAACTTCACCAAAATCAACCCCCAACCAAACAAGGAAGCTATTTAAAATTCTCTGATTTTGTCCTCTCTGCTTCCATCTCAAAATCACTCTAACCAAACGGTCCCAGAAGAACCATTCAAATTTACTGTATCAGCTTCTGTCCAAAAAATTATTACTGTATCAGCAATAAAAAATTAATAATAATAATAATAATAATAAAGGACCAAATTGTAAGGTATTCTATCGCTAGTATTTATTTTTGCAATTATAGATATGCACTTTTCATATATTAATTATTGGCCCCTCAATATATAAAGAGAAATGGGTTACTTGGGTTAGGCCACTTATCACACCGGAGGTTGCTCTAGCCGCCCACCATGCTCGTCTTCTCTACTCGCTTCGTTTGGTTTCTGGGAAAATAAAAATTTTCCTGGAAATGTTATGGAGATATTATAGATGGAGTTTCTTACAGTCAACCCCAAATCGGCTCTTCTTCATTGCACCAGTTCTGCCACTTCGTTTTCTCTCCTCGGCAGCAACGGTATGTGTAACTAACCCAACTACCCATTATAAAAAATTCCGTGAAAATCATCAACATTTTCCCGAGAAAAATAACAAGCTGTTTATCACTCTCACTCATCAGATTGTACATTCCACCTTACTGAACTGCACTTCTGATTTGATTGCATTGAGCTTCTTTTTATGGTGTGCTAAGCAACCCAATTATTTCCATAATACCACTGCGTTTGACCACATGGTTGGTGTGGTTAACCGCCTTATGCAACGGTATGAGACGGTTGGAGGGGTTGTTTGGGGGTTAGAGAGTATTGGGTGTGTTCCAAAGGCACAAACTTTTTTGCATTTGTTGAGGATTTATTGGCGTGGAGGAATGTATGAAATGGTTTTTGAGGCTTTTGAGCAAATGGGTTGCTTTGGTTTTGAGCCTAACACGTTTGCGCGTAATGTAATTATGGATGTATTGTTCAAGATTGGGCGTGTTGATGTAGCCATTAAGGTTTTTAAGGAGACCCAGTTGCCTAATTTTTTGACATTTAATATTGCATTGTGTAATTTTTGTAAGTTGAATGATTTGGTTCGTGTTCAGGAGGTTTTTACAATGATGTTGGGAATGGGGTATTACCCGAATGTTGAGACATTTGAGATGATTTTGAATTATTTTTGCAAGTTGGGAATGTTAGTGGAGGCATATCAAGTGTTGGGTCGAATGATTATTTTGGGCATTCCGTTATCTGTGAATGCATGGAGTATGCTCATTGATGGGTTTTGCCGGCTGCGTAGAATTGATATTGCGTGTAGTCTATTGGAGAAGATGGGTAAGACTGGTTGTTCTCCAAATGTTGTAACATATACTACTTTAATAAAGGGACTTATGGAATCAAAAATGATTGGTGATGCATTCCATGTCTTAAATATTATGAAATCCAAAGGTTATGCCCCTGACTTGGTTCTTTGTAATATATTAATAGACTGTTTCTCCAAGGTTGGAAGGTATGATGATGCGGTTGATGTTTTTGTAAATTTAGAAACTCAAAAAATGGCACCTGATTCTTATACATTTTGTTCTTTGTTATCTACCATATGTTTGTCTAAGAGGTTTTCTCTCTTACCCAAATTAGTCCATGGACTTGTCATAGAAGCAGACTTGGTGGTTTGTAATGCACTGCTAATTTATTTTTGTAACTCGGGGTTTCCAAGTCTTGCTGTGGAGTTATATAGTGATATGCTTGATAGAGGTTTTACGCCAGATAAGTATAGTTTTGTTGGATTACTTAGTGGACTATGTGGAGCGAGAAGAGTTGATGAAGCAGTTAATGTGTACTATGGAATCATCATGAATTATCCTGGTCAGGATGCTTACATCCATACTGTAATTACAGATGGACTTATAAAGGCTGGAAAATTTTATAAAGCCATTAGAGTATTTAGGAAAGCAGTTGTAGAGAAGCATCCACTTGATGCTGTATCATACACAGTTGCTATCCGTGGACTTCTTAAGAGTGGTAGATTTGGAGAGGCTTGCACCCTGTATAACCAGATGAAGGAGGTCAATATAACTCCCAATGCACATACATATAATGTAATGCTCTATATTTTTTGTAGAGAAAGAGATCTTAAAATGGTGATAGAGTTGCTACAAGAGATGATTGATGCAAGGATAGAACTCAGTTGTAATAATTACTTTAGGTTATGTGAGTTCCTTTGTAGATCCCACAATTCTAATTCAGCTGTTAATCTCTTAATTGAGATGAGAGATCTCGGGTTGATACCAGCTAATGCAATCTGTGTGCCTTTATCTGAAGAACATGTCCAAGGTCTGAAAGTAGATGTTGGGAGCTTATTGTTAAAAGGATATTTGGAAAATGATCCGTTTGTGGGCACATCTGGCTCTGAGGACCTTTCTGATGTGGCTGCTTCAGTGGGTTGAGATTCATTTGATCTTTTCTCCATAGATCAGAGATTCTTCTGTATTTTTGTCAGGCATCGTGAAGGTTGTTTTTTGATAATTCAATAATTACAACAGTAGGGGAGGGGGGATTCAAACACTGGAATAATGGAGAGCAGGCTATGCCACTGAGCAACAAAGCTCTTGGCAGGTATCTTGAAGGTAATATTGTTATCTATAGTTTCTATTCTGCCTACTCACTCGTATTTAATTATTTGGTCTTCTGGGTTTTTTCTTATGATGTGTTGTCAGTTCAGGATTTGCTGATGGTTTATATTTTAAACATTGATCACACTGCTTATTTAACTTAGTTAATACCAAACTATGAAAGCTTAAACTGCATCAGTTGAGATATAAATTGTATAAAACCAGCTACTGTATTTATTCTCTCAAAATGGAAGGCTATTTCTCAACCCTAAAACCTCTAATTTAGTATTTTAATTTTGGTTATCAACTTTATTTAATTAGTCTTTGTTCCTTGCAAGTTTTTTTTTTTTTTTGGTTGCTTAGAAATTTTATGAAAATATGTGCTACAAGCTGAGATGCATGAGTTTTAAAATGTAAAGCATGCTCTTATAAATATTATATATATGGTTAGCAATTGTAATTGTATTGATTTATCTTTTTCTTAATATTTTCCAAATTATAGGAAAAAGTTAAATTTCCTCAATTCCTGTGGTTTTTATGATACATTCATTCCCTTCTATTTGAAGGTTTTGTGTTCTAGTGCTCCAGTTATGATGTTGGAAGAGGCTCCTTAAGTTCTACCTAGTTTGAGTTAAATAATTGAAGGATGGTTCTCAGGTGAGAAAGGTCTGGATGTTTTTAATTAAGGGGAAAAAAAAAAGGAGAAAACCATTTGTTTCCTATCGCTTTTTAATGTGGGAAGAAGTGAAGCTTGCATGGCATCATTTTGGATTATAAGTACTTAAAAGGCTAACAGTGTTGTTAATTTGTGATTGTAGTCTGCAAACCCTTTTTGGTGTTCCTGTTAATCAAGAATCCATCATGAAAATCCCTCTGTTTCATCGTCTAGACACTGAACTTTGTTTATTCAAATTAGACCCTTATAGTAACGAGTGATGCAATGAGCTATTGTTGCTAAACAACAATCAAAGGCAGCATTTTAAGACAGTATGAGAATTGTGCAAGAGTTGGGCACTTGGGTTTTATTTTTTTAATATATATAAAGCCTGTGTTTTTTACTGGGGTAGTTGTTGTAGAACAAGTCTCTGAGATAGGTGCAAGAATGTGCTTTAGGAAAGTTGTAGCCTTGTAGGTAAAAACAGGATGGATAAAAAAAAAAATCTAGTCAAAAGTTGTGCAATTGTATAGATTTTTGGAAAGCTTAAGTAAAACGTATAAGCGATTTAATTTTATATCATTTACTTGTTATCAATTCTATAATATTTATATTGTTGTCATTTAACAGTTCTTATTTCTTTCTTCTTGGAGGAAGTGGATGATGTAATATAATGTTTCTTAGGGGCCTTTTGGTTCAGGGAATTGGAGAATATTCCTAGGAATTTCATGTGGTAATCTTAAATTACCGTCTCTGGTGGTTTTCTTATTCCCAACCTGTAGGAATCTCACTGAAAAATGCAAAATTTCCAATGTAATCCCCCAGTCAGCTTCTTCTTCAAGTTTCTGAGCAGAGAGCGCAGTGCTGCACCGCTGTTGGTGTCATGTGTTGCTAATGCCTGATGTGCTCTACCACTGCTTCCACTATTTTCTCACTCTCTTTGCATCTGATACCCAGATGGGTTGATGGGGTGCTTCAATTCACCATTCCTGCAGTATAATCTTAGGTTAATTTTAGAAAATTTGATTTTTGTGGGCTAAATTTTCTGGGTTTGTAGAACGTTTTCAATTTATCTCTAAAACCTCTTCTACTCTATATTTCAATTCGACAAGCACCTGGACTCTTCTCAAACATTTCAAGAAAGCCCATGGCAAATCTCTCTCTCTCTCCCTCTCAATGTCAGTTATGGCTTTTGTTCTGAAATTATGTCATTTTGAATCTGTTATTTGCTTTTATTTGCAGACTTGCTCACCGAGTTCTACAGCTGCAAACAGAAAGTTCATCACCACCATGTACAGCTACGTGGAAATGGTACAGCTTCTTTATCCACTAATTAACATTCTTGATAACTAGCAATATTTTGATGAGTTTTATCCTATTACCCCTTCATTTTCCTGCTGCATTAATTGTTTATTTTGAACATTTGGCAATGTGAAGAAATGGATCTTTATCCTCATTTCATTTGCTCTCAAATTGTCTCTGATTGATGAAATTGGAAATATGTTAACGAGCTTTTATTCTTTTTGCTGCTCTTGTTTAATTCATGAATAATGATAAGGTGCAGATTACTTTTAGTTTCTTGCTTTGTTTGGTTTCTATTCTTGTTTGTATTCTGGAGTTCAATTTTGTCGCTCTATACAAGAAAGTTTTATTGGGTTTCAACTAAGTGCTAAATCTTTAAGTGTTCTTGGAGATTTTTTGATAATTTTAACTTCAATGGAGTATATAATTTCAATTGGAAATGAAAGATTTGTCGGTTCTTGTAGGGCTTGTGATTTGGTTGAACCTCTTTTTTATTTGAGAATTTTTTGATAGCTTTCTTTAAATTTGTGGCTTTTAACTTTTGTGGATTCCAGTAATGAATATTTGTCAAAGTGATGATTAACATTAGTAAGGAGCTCAATTGGTAACTTTATATAATTTCAACTTGGTTTCAGTATTTGAAGACTTGAATGTGAATTGAACTAAGACAAAATGGTCTGTGAAAAGAGGTTCTAATGGTGGCTAATGAAGACTCTGATGAAAACTTGAAGATTTGAATGGCTAGTTTCTATACTTTAGGACTTGAATGGCTGGCCTCTAATACTTGAAGAATTGAAGGAAGAGTTGAGTTCAATTGATGGTAACCATGTTGATGCATTATTGGTGTGTTTGTTGCAAAGTGAATATCAGCTGGAATAGCTTCTTTTTTTGAGAATGATATTGTTTGTCATCTTTGTTCAATAAACTTTGTTCATTCATTTTATTTTGTTTTATTTATTTTTTGGGGGGAGGATAAGGGAAATTGAAAGATGATTGAATTCTTAGGATGGAAGCCGGCATGCTAATCGACAAAACATGAACAATGTCGCGTAATGGCTACGTTATTTTTCTGAGAAAGGGTAAGCAAGTTCAAGGCAGTCTCTGTTGTGGTCAATTCCAAATGTTTGGTTTGAGAATCGTGCAAGATACTAATGGGATATTGAGCAAGTCAATATTCTTCCAAACAGTGAGCATAGAATAGTCTCTCTTTCTCAACCACTGCAATCTTGAATACACTTCTTTCCTCATTGCTCAATCTCACAGATATTCATCTTTCTTGAAATTGATTCCACGAATCTGACAATCTCTCCTTCACTCCACTTCCAGCTAATCCTAGTGCAGCAAATTTGGTCTAGCCATGTGTCTCAACGACGTTTGGCCACATCAACCATAGGCAACATCATCATTGCATCAACATCAGTGCCACACCACTAGACAACATAGCCCAGGTGTCTCTTGACTCTCTTTCATTCATCTCTTACTGCCAACTTGGAAGCCAAGTTTACATAACCCAAAAAATTGGCTTAAAACATTTTGCATAGCCGAAGTCAAGGATTCAAATCTAATCTGCACAGAATGAGTACAAATCGGAAAATTATTAGTTACTCTTATACATATCGGAAAATTATTTCATGAAAATCCAAGATTTTCTGCCCTTGATGATCAGGACCCATTTGATGAAAGTCCAAGATTTTCTGCCTTTGATGATCAAGTCCCGTTTGATGAAAATCCAAGGCTGGCTGCCTTTGATGATCAAGACCCGTTTGATGAAAATCCAAGATTTGCTCCCCTTGATGATCATTCACAATTCCAATTCTTGGATTCACAAGAAGGAACCAAGAAGATGGGTCTGGATTTGATGACTGACTCAATCTTATTGATGACACATTCTCTGGTCTTTCTGATATTAGTCAGCAGCCACTGTCTTGTGTAGATCTTCTGCTTGGTTCGCGGATGGGATTGTATGCTGCTGATTTCTCTGATTGTGCATTTTTTTGATTTACAAACACCCCTAGGGCAGAACTCCTGCCAACTTTAAGTCCAATCATTATTTGATAGAATAGGACAGTAACTTGTATTTATCTTTTTTTGTTCATTTTAATTTAGTCTTCTTTGAATTTGAAACAAGGTTGCTGTTCTTATGATATGAAAGCATCCTACATATGGACGTCTCTAGTTTCCAATCTGTTCATTGTTGTTTTTATTTTGGATTTTTGCCTGGTTTATTAGAATTAAGAGGTGGACATCATGAATTACTTATTTGCCACCACAAAACAGGGACATTCAAAGCTTGACTTGTTTAACCATTTAATACTGTGTTTAATAATTGAATTTGATGGTGATGTAAGTGTTTTTTTTTTTTTTTTTTTTTTTTTTTGAGGAACTGGTAGAATGGTGATATAAGTTAGAGCAGATTTATTGTTACCAAATCATGGAGAAGATTCTTTTCATATTTTCAAGGAAGGTGGTCGTGTATTTTGTGGTTGTGTGCTTACTTTAGTTAGAAACTTAGAATCAGGTTCAAAGTGAATGAATGATTGTGGGTGACTTATAATTAATTTACACAACTGATTTCCAATGGCCATGTCTACATCTAATTTGACCTAAATGTCCCGGATGATGAGATAACCTGTCTGAAGACTTAGGAATTGGCAAAAGCAGATTCAATCTGTCCCATAAAATAGGTAAAGAACAAATGAAGCTATTATTTTTTGGTCTTCCAATTATGTAAACTAGTAAGTTGCTCATGCGATGCGCGGATAATTTTGTGATATTTTACGTTAAACGGTTTTGAAGAATGTTGTACATATATTATAAAAAATAAATAAACTAAATTAGAGTAAAAAAACATATATATTTTGAGATAATAAAAATTAGTTTGAAGCTTCACGGCACATTTGTAGCCTTCTCAAGGTAAGATTTTTTTTTTTTTTTTAAATCATGAACTCTCGCATGAAGTCTATGCTTTTATATATAAATTGATTTGTCTATAAATGTGTGGCAAAAGGGGCATCACACTTGTAATGTATCAACCTTCTTAGTATCATCTTTAGTAAAGTAGGCAATCATGTGTCTCTTTTTCTAGCTTTATAAATCTTTGAGTCTGGTATTCAGTAGGATGTCAAATTCAGCCTAAAGTATCTCACATTCTTTGAGTCTGGATATAGTTATTTATACGAACATTCTGCTACCTGTAAAGTATCTCACATTACCCATAGACAGAATTAAAAAAAAAGCTGTCATGTTTGTGCGGAAGTCCCCTAGCCTTATGTTCTTCTAACGGTAGTTAATAGAATGAGTTTTGGAAGCAATTTCAAATGCAGAGTACTTCCAGAAAGTATATCAGAAGGGAATCCATACGATGGAGTTCCATTTATTAGTTTTTCTTCCAAGCATGTGTTGTTTTTCTAGCAAAAAAGCAAAGTGGTTTAAATCTATTATGAACCAACTGCATAGTACAAAATTTTTACCTTGGTACTCATTGTTCTGCAACTATGTGTACTGCGTAGTCTCTTTTTTTTTTGGAGAGGGGGAGGGGGAGGGAGGTGTAAATCAGTCATACAAAATCAGCTTATCTCATGTCATTAGGTTGTCTAATCACCTACGAAAGCTGCATACTTTCTTTTCATGTTTCATGCATTGCAGTTATCCAAATTTTATATGACTTGGTCACTGGTTAATTCAGCTGGTGGTCTAGTAGGTTCTCTCTCTCTTTTGTGAGGAAGTAGGGCATGACCTATCTTTGGAGTTTCATTATCTTGGTTCCTTACTGATCTGCGTTCATTTTTGGGTTATTGGATACTCAAAAGAGTTTTAGGTGAATTGTTCGTACAGTTCCAATGAAGAATGACATTCTTGATGCGTCTAACTCCAAGCTAATCGATTAGTTCAAATATATAATATGTCAAACATGACTGTCTATCCTAAAGTGCAACTGAAAAAAAATCATATATTTTTTTTCCCCTTTAAGAACAGGATTAGGTCATACCCATCATAGTTTTTATATGGATGATTTTGAATGCATGATGAGTAGCCATATGCAAAGACCTTTTTATGCTATGATAGGCTTGCAAATGAATTTCAAAAAGGATTAACCCTATGACTTCTGTGAGATAATTAAATTGGGTAGTTTACAACTTATGAAAAAGTAAATAAATAAATAAAATTGCAGGGTTTGTCCAAGGAACCATAACACCTAACCCAATTGAAGGAGGCTTTGAAACCAAGTATAACTACGATGGTTATTACTATTTTTGGTCATCTGCATCAATAACTGGCATAATATATATGCACAGCCATTATTGCTTTCAGCATTACACCCAAATTTGCTTACTAAAAGTACAAATTCTGTGGGCAGGGTTAGACTCTTTACTTCCTGTCACCCAAACTCATCGTACAGATGAGTTTGTGCTTAAATGAATCACATGATATCTACTTTGTGGTTAATATTGTGTGTGTGGATGGATGACAATGGCAATTTTTGTGATGATATTAGAGCTCCTAGATTGTCCCATCCTAGAAAATTATTT
This sequence comes from Notholithocarpus densiflorus, assembly GCA_030021035.2. NCBI lineage: Eukaryota > Viridiplantae > Streptophyta > Magnoliopsida > Fagales > Fagaceae > Notholithocarpus > Notholithocarpus densiflorus. The sequence continues at coordinate 2,747,777 of JARYZH020000027.1, read as the reverse complement.
ATTAAATTAAAAAAAAAAATGCTATGGGTTGTATCAAGGTGATTTAGAGATTGATAATTGTCTTCAATGTACAGTAGTTGGAAGTCTTTGAGTGGATGGATGACCAGCACCTTTGAAATTCCAAAGCTATCTCAATTTGTGCAGTAATGTAAATAACTATGCAGTCATATCATAAAATGAGTATAACTGAGGGAAAAAAACCATCCTTAAAAGTTCAAGTATGTTTACTATCTATGATGACATGTTCTTATTTAACTTGCTGTTGGAATGACTTAGGCTTCATTTGAAGTAATAGAGATTTAGATTGGGCAAATTAATCCTGAAAACTCCCTTGGCTCTTGCTTGATTACAAAAAATGTTTGTAAACTCCTAAATGATTTTTTTTTTCCAATTTTATCCCTTTTAAGCTGGTTGTGGCTTCTGAATATATTTGGATTTTTATTAATAGGCAGGTATGTTTTCTTGATATGGTAATATCATAAAAGTTGTCACGTATAATGATGATAATAATATTTCATCTTATGATAGTAGTACTTGTTAAAATTATAATTAAATAATTAAATTCACAATTTCCTAACAGCTTAAATGTTTGAAAAAATCGATAATTTAATATAATATCAAAGCAGGCTTTACTCTACCTCCTATTTGAAATGTTAAAAATCTCACATTCACATATGAGGGGAGGTGTTAGAACCAGGGGTGGAACCATTTGTATCCTTTGGGAGACCATGGCCCCACAAAATATATCCTATGATCTTTAAAAAAATTAATTAAGTAATAGACTTAGTAGTACAATTATAGAGACCTCAAAATATATCCCATGATCTTTCTTTAAAAAAATTAATAAGCTTAGTGGTTATAGAGACTAGTTATTTTTGTTTTCTTGTTTTCATTTTTGTTGTAAAATTAATTCTTATATATGCTAAAGTTTTAGATTATTTGTGGTTTTGAAGACTTCATTGGTTCCATTGTGATTTTGTTATCACTTTGCATGACAATTTGATTGTTTATATTGAAAATGAAATAATATGCATGATAATAGCTGAAATTTACTCTATGAAATATCATTATCGAGTATACCTTTGATAAGAGATATTATTTCTTCTGTTTGTGTAAATATCTAATATCAAACTAGACAACTTTTGTATACTTATTAGAGTTTATAACAGTAACATAACTCAGCCTTTAAACATAAATTCCTAGTTCTGCCCATGCTTATAACTATAGTTAAATAATTAAATTCAATATTTTCTAATAACTTAAGTTTTTGGGACAATTGATAATTTAATAATACACCCTACATTAGAGTCCCGATGGCAAATTGACACTTAAGCTAACCAAGTGATCATTATGCCTATTGCTAGTTTACAGGTTTTTGTCACTGTAAACTAATAATAGAAAAATATGTAAAATTTACATAGTTAAAATGACCCACGTCAAGGAGTGTATAATTGTGTAAATTTACAAGTTTGCTACAGTAATCGTGTAAATTTATACTGACATTTTATTTTCATTTATTTATTTTATTCTTTCTTTACATATCCCAATGATGAAAGAAGAAGGTGGATAGTGGTTATTGTATGTAAAGAAATATGAACAATTAAAAAAATTAAGAAAATTTGATATTTTAGTGAAATGTAGTGTAATATAGATAATTTAACATGGGTTGTTTTGAGAAGTGAATATGTAAAATAGAAAAAGTAGGTTCTTAAGCTAAAACAGACATGAATTTTCGCACGAGCTGATGTGAATACTCTAACGGTAGGTGTGGACTAATAGGGGAAAAAAGATAGAAAGAAAATGATAATATGACCTTTAATGTGGCTCAATTAAAACGTAGCAGCAATAAATGTTAGACCCCAACTTTTAGATAATATATAGATATATAATAATTAAATTAATCATTTTTCTTGAATCTATGTTTTTTTTTTTTTTTAAATGGCCTTTTATCATAATACCCAAACATGTGATTTCAAGTCTTTTAACTCTACCGCTCATTATTCCCTCAAAAACAAAAACAAAAAAACTCTACCGCCCATTAGAGTTAAAATTCAATTCGTTGATTGGAAGAGCGATCAATACAACATGCTATTTTAAACTAATTAGTTCTTGCATTCACTAGATTATGTTCGTTGTGGACTTAACATTTCATATGAAAATTAGATTGCAGAAAAGTAATTTAACAACGAAAGAAAAGTTGAAAGAGAACACCAATTTTTTCCAATATAGCTAAAGGGTATAGGCAATGGGCTCTCCTTGTAATGAGCTCCCACGAGCTCTCTCAAATTTTTGGTAAATTATTCTTTAAAAAAAACTTTTAGTAAATTAAACTCATAAAGCATAATAAACATTTCAAACCATTAGATGTTTTAGAGTAATCAAATAAGATTATTTCAGCTTGATCATTCTGAGTTTTTAAATCCTGTCTTCATCAAGGATGGTACTCTCATTGTTGGACTAATGATGAGGCTTCAAATATTGGGGGAAGAAAATTAATCAACTAAGATACATATACATACTTTGAGTCAAAGTTGTGCTGTCATTTGACTATCTTTTAACATTGAAATTTTGTCCAATTTGGCTGGGGAGTAAAAGTGAATTTGAAAATTTCTTTCCTGACTTTTACCAATTGAAATGATGTTCTTATCTTATGAGCTGTTATTGCATAGTCTTGAACTATACTCCCTCCTTCTTACTGAAGGGTGGGTTCCATCTACCATAGGACCCACTTTCTGTGAGAGGGAGGAAATATAGTCCAAGACTATATAATAATTTTTCTTTATTTTATAGATGCAAGAATGCATGTTTGATTTTACCTCTGAATATTCTGTTTATTTATTGGCAGAGATAATGAAAAAGCCCATAATATATGGCTTTACTCAATCATTGATGGCCACACAAAAAGACCCGGGAAAAAGAGAGAAGAATTCAAAATTTGAGATACCAAAAGTCTAGTGAGAGGTCAATCAGCATATATATATATATATATACATATATATATATATGCAACTTGCCAGTCCTATTTTACACTATATTTCATTAAAATATTTTTTTTTCTTGATTTTTTTAATTGTTTCTCTTTCTTCACACACAACAACCACCATTCACAACTATACATGGACTGATGTAAGTCATTGTTAGGCAAAACTGTATAAATTTTACACATTTTTCTATTATACACAGACTGATATGAATGCTCTAAATGGTCTTGCTCAAACTTTCCTAGCTTAGTTCCTAACCCTTAAAAAGAGAGCACAAATGTTCATGAAAATGTATAAAGGCGTGTCTATAAATAGACCCCAAATCATATGGTTTGGATTAAATAAATGTGTATTGTGCGGGCGTTTATTGAGTCACGCATCAAATGTATACTAAGAAGAATTGGAGTACATAAGCAACTACTAAAAACCCTAATCGTAACTTAACTTGTCCTCTAGGCAGGGACGAACGGAGCAATGTTATGGCCAGGGGGGAACATGGCCCCCCTTAGCCCAATGAGCTCCGCCCCTCCCTCTCTCTTTAAGTAATGAAAATGATTATATATACAACAATAGTATTGTTACAATATTATATATCCCCTACTGACGTGGGCGGCCAACTGCCCTTCAGGCATGACTCTTACTCTCTTAGTCATGTGTAGTGATTCTAGTGAAGTAACAATCATAGCAATAAAACAAACATTTAGCTATCAGGTAGGAACTTTCACTTGTGCATCTTGCCAGCTTGCTTATTACCGCATGAGACAGACCTTGCAGTTTGAAAGTCTTGTTGTAATTTTTTTTTTTTTTTCTACTAAAATTCTTTGGTAAGCAAAAATAAATTAATAAGTAGAAAATTAAGGACAAATTAAGAAATAATAGACTAAGGGTCTTAAAGTAAAATTATTTATTTATTTTATTCTAAGTTAGTTCTTAATCTTATATATGTGTGTAAAGGTGTCCGCACGTGTTTCTTTCTTTTTTTTCTTTCTCCTTCAAAATTTTGATGGGATGGTAGTAGATTAGAAGTACTTTTTTTTTTTCTTTTTATTCTTGGTGTCAAACAGCTGTTAAGGATTAAAAGATCAACAATCTACCAACTTGTTTATAAAGTGATTATAATTTCTATTATAACTACAAGATGAGCAAATTTAGTCTTAAATATAGTCAAAACTAAGTTTTATAAATAAATAAATCAAAAGCTATTTGATTTTGTACACTAAAAAGGAAATTTATGTTTACTATATAATCAATCATAATTTATTTTCAGAATTTAAAAGAATATTGAATTCATTTTCGATTAATGATTTTTTTTAAATGTATTGGGAAATAATTTTTTGTGCCCTTTCTTGGTTTATACTTTGCCCCAAACAACACCGCACCCCCCCCAACCGAAGGCTAAAGACCTGCTCCTAGGCTAGAGCACACAGGCATGAATAGTTTTTTCTCGTGTGGATTCCTACGTTAAAATAGGCTTATATAAGCAATTATGAGAATAAACTAATTAAGAATGCAATGAATGGCTAGTTGAATTCAACTAGGTAGCCATGCATTGAGACAAACTCCTCGATCTGCCAAGATTTTCATAGCTACACACTTAACAAAAAATAGGACTTATTGTGGTTAAATATTCAACTCCAACCCAAATATTCTAGTGCCCTCAGCTCTAATATTGTTTCCAATAAAAAAAAAAATTTAAATCAATTTGTTGGAGGACCTGTCACTATTGGCACAATAGTTGTCAAGAATGAATATTGTTTACTTTCACTAGCACGTGGGTTTCTTGAATCTCTGGATGTATTTATAGTGGTAAGATACAAACTCAGCAGACTTGACTTGAATTCAAACCTTATTTTCCAAGGGGAACCACAATTTAAGTCAAGAGAGTGAAATGGTGGACTCATATGGGCAATCTTCTGGTGCAAATGCATGCATGCATGCATATGGATAGAGAGAGAGCTTCGAGGAAGCTCAAAGACTACTCTTATATATCTGCTATATACCATATTATAAATGGTCAGTCCTTCTAAATAAGTGATAAAGCTACTTAGAGCCAAAAGGAGGATGAATACTAGCTAGGTCACTTTCTCTTGCTTTAAAACAAACATAGAGAGACTAAGAGAACGAAAATCTTTTTTTCTTTTTAAAGAATTTTAAGGAAGTTTTTACTTAAACCTGTTATCCTATGTTATAAATGGTTCTATCTATCCATCTAGAGGGGTTCTGAAGCTTTCTAGCTCTCTCTGAGGAACTTGAATAGTAGAAAATTTGATTTACCTCTCTCTCTCTCTCTCTTACCTCACACAGCATATGCACTGTGAATCTGAATATATATTTGAGTAATTAGTAATTAACTTTTCAAGAGAATTGCCTAAATCCCCCATTTAGAAGATACCATCTCTAGTACCTTCTTATAATAAATCCGTTCTTATGTAGAAATTCAATGTAGCAATCATAAGTTCAAGGTGACTGTGTGTACCTATTCTTCAGAGAAGTAACTAATAAATCCAAATTTTGAAAATAATTCTCACCTATAGAGTGATCACAAAAATATAAAAATAGAACTGCATATCATATATGACATACACGTGCCCACTAGCAGCCGGTGGCCTTTGTAATATGCATATCCTTTCTATAAAGGAAAGCATCTTTTCAAATCATGCATGGGACTACAAGGCTGAGAAAGACATCCCTCTAAATTTTTTCTGATAATCAATAATATCATCATAATAAGCCAAAAGTTTGGAAAATGAACCCTAGAAAGAATACAAAAGACAAAACCTTATAAATACAAAAGCCTCTTATCTCCTACATATACTGCAAGCTGGAAAGCCATAGCACTAACTCACGGGAAGCTTAAGTTACAGACATGAGTTCCATTAATATCATAGGAGCATAAAAACATGTATTTCATTTTAATCACCATTTAGCATTGTCACAATTGAGCAAATAATAAACAAGCATTCAGGCACCTAAAACCTGCATTTCATTTTCAAAATCATTTAGTACACATTAATTAGTGGACACCACCCCCCCACCCAAAAGAAAACACACACACCAACCCAAATCCCAGACACATGTACAATATTAGTTATTATATGAACAAATAGTTTTGGTTTTTCTTTTCTTTTCTTTTTTTTCCTTTTTATGATTGTCATGATCTATTTCAGTAATGGTTCCATTATATTTCATTGAATAACCTTGCACACTTCTTAATTACTAGAGAAAAAAGTGTTACCATTCCATTATAAAGATATGCTTAAAGTCGCCCTCCAGTTAATAACTTTGTCCTTTTTATAAAATCTTGCTCTTGGGAAAAGAGAAAATCATTTTGAACCACTAATTCTGCTTTACTTTTCAAACCACATTTTCCACACAGACCACTGGTCAACATGAACATTTACATACCATACAGTATAGCTCTTTGCTATCAACTTGGAAGAGAAATGGTGTTTGGAATCATGGCTAGGTTTTTCCAGCAACAAATACTGCTCCCATCACTCCATGATGTGTACTTGACCTAACAAGTGTAAATAAGCTGGGACCCATATTGCCTCTTGCACTTTTTTCCACATCTTTTTCTTGCTTATCAAATTCAACCCCAACACAAGTCTAGCACTTAATTAAACACAATCAAAAGTGCAAAATTAAAGTTATTCAAATTAAGCACATCATTAAACCATTAGTCACCAAGAGTTACAAACTTACAATTACAACCCTAGAATTTAATAAAACAAAGTTGATACAAAAAGAAACAAAATAACACGTTCAAATTGCATACAATAATATCATATATGTCAATAGCCGTACCGTACGGATAGGATAGTTCTAGTCCTCTAGATCCTCCCTTTCAGAGAAGAAGAAGTTCAAGACTGGACCCAGCAGTAATATGAAATTTATGGGATAAAGCCTAAAGGGTCTCAAAATACTAACATAATTCAATAATTAAAAAACAAAAACAAAAACATAGAAAAATTACATATACAATAGATATGTAACGTACAGTGATTCTAGGCCTTAGGCCTTTAGCTTGAGAGAGCTTACTCAATTTTCACACAGTGTCCAGCCTTCTAAGCACATCAAGTTGGGGAGAATCATAGAATACAGTATTGGCCATGGGCAACAAACCAGAAAAATTGTCAATCATCTGGGGAGTGAAAACATCATCGTACGGCTCAAACTGAGAGCTTGAACTCTCGGGCAGTTCTTGACTAGTACTGGGGTCCACGGTGGGCACCTCCCCTTGTTGTGAATGATCATCATCATCATCATCACCATCCATCTTATTGTCATCATTAATCATGGGATCGGGAGCCGTTTGATGCTGGCGGCCACCGACATGTTCATCTTTGTTTGAAAACTTTGTGGGGTCAGGCAATTCAGAATCTTGGCCAGTGAGTTCTTGAACCAAGGCCCTGAATTGTGAAGCACTAGTCTTGACCTTCATAGGGTTGGATATGTACACAACTTTGATGGGGTTGTTGTTGTTGTTTTTCTTGGGTTGCTTGGCTTTCTTGGTTGGTTTTCTTTGGTGCACACTTGTTAGTAGGTTGTTTTCCATGTTTGGTAGTTGGAGATATAAAAAAAGCGGGGGTTTGAGGAGCTCAAAAAGATAACATGTTTTGCATGAAAGTGGAGTAGATTATTGGGTGAGAGAGAGCAAAAGAGGGATGGTGTTTGAGGCTGCAAAAGAAGTCTTGGAAAGGAAAAAGAAATGGTGAGAAAAGAAGATAAAGAGGAAATGAAGGTAAAAAACAATTGATAGTTCACCTATCAAAAAAAAAAACAATTGATAGTTCTAGCTAAGCTTTGATACAGCAAATGGAAACTAACAAGAAAGTTATGGCGTAGATTTCCTATTCCCATGCGCCACTATGGCGCGTGTTTCTCACGCTTACATTAACATTATATTATGCCTTTTTAAATAATTAAAAATAGAAATAGAAAATTACATAAAAGGCCAAAGTCTATACGCTTTTTCAAATTGTAAGTTAAAGTAAAAAATTTATGAAACCATTTTAATTTGAAGGTTATGTCTATCCATGTCACTTATTTTTGTTATCCTGGGCAATAATGGAGTAAAGTTTTACCTAGAAGTTGTTCATAATTCAATTCGGAAAACACTAAATAAAAATGATAGAATGAGATAGTGATTGCCTAAAAATCAAAGTTTATTATACCCAGTTGTAACATAAATATTATCAATTTTTTTTTTTTTTTCTACTTCATTACCGTTAATAATAATGAAAATGAATAATGAAGATGGATAAGTGCTTCAAATTAAAATAGTTTCATTAATTTGGAACTTTAATTTTCAATATTAAAAACATGAGACTGAGTATAAAACACGTTCTAAATTCTAGGCATTTTATAAGATTTTTTTCAAATAAATAGCATGACCATAGTAGTTCTTATCCATTACTAATCAATGCTTGAAGAGCCTAAACCTTAATGAGGTTTTAGTTGTTTGCAAGTGGAAGGTTGAGCCATTGCCTAACCTTGGTCCCACCATAGAACCTAAGATATATTTTCAAATGGATGAAAGGTTATGTTCCTTAAATAGTACTGGTATCATTACCCTTAAAGTACTGATTCTTAATGTCTCTTATAAAAAAAAATTTATATAATTTAATAATTATGATAATGACTAAAAGAGAATTTAAACTTCTAATTATTCTCATGAAGAAGAGCACACAATGTCACTAAGATACAAAACTTTTAATTAATTTACCCAATACTAAGGGTACGATTGGTACACTGAATGGGGATTACGACAGGAATTGTAATATTTATTACTAGGAATAAAATGTGTTGTAATGTAATAACTAAACATATTCATTAGTTTGGTTATGAGTTATAACATTAGAATAAAACTTAACATTTATTTTATGAAATTTCTTACTCATACAATTATATTTCCTTAAAAATTGTTATTTTTAAATTTAAGAGAGATATGTGTAATTTTTTTATAATTTTTTATTTTTATAATTGTTAGATGTATATGAAAAGTTTGTTTATTTGAAAATATATTAAGTTTTAAAATTATTGTATTTACTAAGGAATAGCTAATATAACATTTTAAAGAAGAACGGTTATTCCTCATTTTAAAGAATAGTTATTCATAAGTAATGATTATTTCTTGTAATAAAAACATAACCAAATTAAAGAATAACTAAACCATAGGAATAATTATTACATTATAACGTCTATTATAATCTACCAAACATGCCATAAGTCTAGTTCATAAGTCCATAACTACTTAAACACGATCTTACATGATCATTAAGCACAGGTCTTACTATTTAGAGAGCAGCCACATGAATACAATATGTTTAATGGAATTATCTTTTATTAGAACAAATTAGGTAAGCAATTTATTATGTTCGTGTAATGCACGCGGCAAAGGCGGAGAGTGGAAGAGGTGGGGCAGAGCTGATCTCTAATATTACCTTTGCATCAATAATCCATCCACGTGCCCATCGCCGAAAGCCCGGTTAGATGTCGTGATGTCATGACAAGGTGGTATGATGACGTCATGATACTTTATAGTAAGAGCCAGGGCTGAAGAGCTGGGCTTGTCTGGACTCGGCGGCTTCGACATTGGTCCTAGCTAGTTGGCTCTATCTCATAGTGTGTGAGAGAGAGAGAGAGACTACTCCTATTCTCATCAACTCCACCATAATAAGTTGCATTTTGTCAGAGATTACTTAGTTGCAACACCAACCCAAATTCAATGCTATATTTTTCTTCTTCTTTCTATACACGTGGGAAAGGATTAGCCTCATCTTTCTATTTTGCAATGCCAAACTCTATAATGACTTTGTTTTTTTAAATATTATAAGGAAACTTAATAATTAAGACTATTTATTTGGAAAATAAATTCTTTATTAAGAAGTTATATTCACGTGTATTTAATTTTGAACAGACTTGACTTGGGTCTGATACAAAAAGAGCTCTGATCGTTACACATAACTAAAAATGAACACATATCATAATTTTGACAAATCCAATGTACAAAAATATTGAATCCAATCTTTAATTGCCGATCTTGAACCAGGTATCTTTTTTTTATTAGATTATTTATAGAAAAGAAAACATTGTTTAAGTTTGTGGACTAAAATTACTAGAAGACAAAAGTCTTTTAGGCACTATGAAATCTCACAATATCTTTATACCAATTTTATTTTGAGTTGTGGATTGAACTTAATCTTATTTTATTTTGATTTAGAATAAGTAGATATTTAAATTTGTTATAAAAATATTATGAAATTTTGTTGTGTCAGTAGAAGATCTCTTACAAGACATTAAAGATTTACTTTTTAATAAATTGTCATAATTTTTTTCTTTTTGAAAAGTGTTATATATATCCATAACATTTTTACAATAAATCTTTTTTTTTTTTGAGAAATAATTACAACATGCTGCTAAACTCTTTCTCCTCTAGACCCCCAAACACTTTGTACATGGAGATGTGCCAATTCAGCTACAAGGCCTTTGACTTTTACAATAAATCTTATGTAGTAAATTGTGACTAGTTCTAATTTGAACTCAACACTTAAATAATTTTTTTACCTTCTCATAACAGTAAATAAACAACTTGTCAAGAATTATTATTCTCAAGTCATTATAGAAAGACTTTAACTCTTATTGTTATTAATTATAAGCTTATTTCTATGGCCTAACTTCTTTTTTATTTTTTTAATATGATAAATGAAAGTATAAAATTTTTCTTGTAACTTTTTGTTTTTGAGGAGTGTTTAATCCTTTTTTGTTTTCCTTCTTACAATAAGTTGGTGGGATCTTGCCTCCAAGTTTGAATCCAAATTCTTCCACATAGAAATGTCACTAAATTAAAAAAACTCTCACTTGCATGAAATCTCATACCTCTAATCCATTTGTCAAAAGTTAAAAACCTCAAGTACTTTTTCCGTTAATGATTATTTTTTTTAAACAACTCTATGGGTATCAGCTTATTTCTAGATTCAATAAGATATGTCTCTATTCTTGTTTTCAATGACAGGAATTGGTTTTGGAGGTTTGGACCGGCAGACGCCATACGTCACATTAATTGTATGAGGCATAAATCTTGAGTTTTTATTCAGGCCACGTATTTCCGGTCTTAAGCAACTACCAAGATGTTTCCATGCCTTGGTACAAAATTTCCATGGTTTTGGTAGCCTTGGTTTATCCTAAATGTCGGTAATATTTTGTAGACATTCTTTTCTTTGTTTCTCTCCAAAAAAAAAAAAAAAAAAAAAAAAAAAAAAATCTGTCTTTTATTTGTTGTTAATTTGATAGTAAGAGATAAAAGATTTTAATTCACTCTAAACATCTCTAATGAAAACATCAAAAAATATTATTAAATTACAAAACTTTTAATTCTTTTTTATTTTCTTTCAAAACAAGTAATAAAAAAAATAATAATAATAGCTCAAAATATATCCAAAAAAAAATTACAATATTTTCCACAACTATTAAAATGACATATTGTGATTGTTATTAATTAATAAACAAAAAGCGTCAAGGTTGAGTAATATTACTCTAATAAGTTAGGAGTTTTGTAATTCAACTAACACATCTTGATATTTTAAAAAAGAATTCTAGAGACCCCCACTCCCAATTTTCAAATTATCAACCAAAAAAAAATATTGCTCTAATAACAGTTATTGCGTTAATGATTATAAAAAGGATTTTGAAATTTTTTGAGTTCCTAATATTACTAAATAGAAAATATTAATCTCAAGATTAGTCATAGTTTTAATTGACTATCCAGTCCAGGGACAGACACAGGTGGGGGCCCGGGCCCCCTGGCCCAATTTTTTTTTAATTAGTAGTTATATTTTCAAAAAAATTAATAATAATAATAACTTGGGCCCTCCCTCCCCCCCCCCCCCCCAAAAAAAAAAAAATTCAGCCCCATTACCAGCCGGCCAACCCAATGTAAATCAACCAAAAAAAAGAAAGAAGGTAAATACAAAAATTCAGTCAAACTCCAAACGCAATAGACCCCCCTCCAAAATTTCAACCCCATTACTAGCCGGCCAGCCCAATGTAAATCAACCAAAAAAAAAAAAAAACCTCCAAAATTTTGAGCCACAATTGACAATACCCAGCCGGCCAACCAAATGTAAATCATTAAAAAAAAAAAAAAGTAAATACAAAAATTCAGTCCAAACTCCAAATAGAATACGCAATAGAAAAAGAAAAAGAAAAACTGAAAAGAAAGAGCGAGACTGCAAGGCAAAGAGATTTTTTTTTTTTTCCGCTTATCTCCGGCCCCCCCTAGCCTGAATTCCTGAGTCCGTCTCTGATCCAGTCATTCATTGAAAGTCGTATAGCTCAATTTTGTCTGTTTTAAATAGTTACAATAAGGAAGATAGAATTCAAATCCTAAATATTTTTATTGAAAATATCAGAAAATGCCAGTTATACTAAGAACTCTTCACGCGCACATTTCTCGCCAAATGATTTATAAGCTCATCACTCATGATGACTATTGAGTATATATTAGATATGCATTCTGATTGTATATTACTATGTAAGCATTACACTTGAAATAAACTCTATAAAGTGATGTGAAGTCACCACTCGCACGTGTTTTGACTTTCTGTGAATTTGAAAAGATTAATACGTAACAGACACTTAGAAAAAGAATATATCGTGGCATATTGCTACAGTGATAGTCATGACTTGAAATGCAATGTTGGGGTCCTTTGATACGAGAATCTTCTAAACTTTTCGAGATCAATATTTAAATTATAATATTTAAATTTTAAATATTAAACCGTTTATCTGAGATAAGTAGTGTTGATTTTACCACTTTAACAAATAATTAAAAAATATATATATATAAACACTACTTCATGATTTATTCACTATAGGGGGAAAAGGAAGAAAGTTTGAAATCTTGTCTTTATCCTTTTTTTCTTTTAGAATTTTGAGTTTTTCATGATTGTTTTTTCCTTATATTCAATCTCTCTCTCACCTTAAGATTTTCAATAATTTTACAAGTCAAGTCAATATTATAAGGAGATGCTTTAAATGGTATGATTATGTCAAGTTTATCCATGATAGACAACATGATAATATGGCATGACAAGCCCAACCACATTACTTTGCTCAGCTTTAAGGGTAAATGAGGTCAGGCAAGAAGGAAGGATGAGTTCGAGTTAACCTATATATCTAATAACCCAAGTAGGGGTGTGCAGCCAACATGTCAAAATCGACCCGATTCAATTCAATCTGTTAGGTTGGGTCGATTTTTAGGAGTTGGTGAATTGGGTTGGGTTGTGAAATTTGTTTTTACAATGGGTCGGGTTAGGTTGGGGTTATAAGATTCACAAATTTGCCTAACTCAACCCAATCCACTTATATTTAATATATATTTAAAAATATATTATGCAATTTTATTATTTACCTTTTTACCTCTCTTCTTAAATAAAACTCAAACCCCTAAATTCTTCTCATATAGTTTGTGTTGGTTTGGTGTTATGCTTAGAATTATTTGGTTATAAATTTCTCTTATTTGTAGTGGCATTGTTCTAATTCTCAATTTAATATTAATAAAGTAATTAAAAAACAAATCTGACCAACTCATGGGTCCAACCCAATCCATGTGGATTGGGTTGCGTGGCTTGGGTTGAAAAACCCAACCCGGCTCATGCACACTCCTAAACCCAAGTGACTAGCCTAATTCTTGTATGCGCTCGACGTATGAGACTTACGTCTCACTAACATGTGAGACCCACAAATACCGTCTCTAAGTGACTATCTCAAGAATGAATTATGAGAATCATAGTATTATCCTTTAAAGTTCTATTCCCCGAGAATCACTGTCCAATTTGAATCATAATCACTATAAAATATTAAGAAATTAGTTTATTGAGTTATGGTATGCGCAAAATAATTAGTTGTTTCTTGTTAATTACATTTTTTTTTTTTTTAAATGTCCTTTATTGACTTAAGCAATGAAAAATCACTCGACCAACTAAATTGACGATCCACTTGTATCTTCCCTTTCCTTCATGCTAGTGTTTATCGTCAAGGTTTGATTGTGCAATCAACTGCATCAACAATACTTTAATTTCTTCATATTAATTATTTATTATTGACTTAAGCAACAGAGAATCCCTCAACGGACCAAACTAACGACCCTCTTGTGTCTTCCTTTACCTTCATGCAAGTGTCTATCATCGAGGTTCCACTATATATACGATCAATTGCATCAACAATACTTTAATTTCTTCATCTTCTTCTGCTACACTGAGGGGGGAGGGGGTCAAACCTTGGGTATCCTCATGGGATTCTTCGTGGTGTCGACTTAAAGGTCATTATTATTATTATTTTTTTCCCCTCAAATTTGACTTTTAAGCTTTCTTCACTCATGGATTTTTTACACTTAAAGTATGTGTCTTGTACAATGAGTATATTAGTCAATTAGAAGAATTCTTTTAAGGCATGAATTACTACAATTTAGCTAAATCAGGTTGAAAACTTAAGAAGTAAATAAAAAAGGGATTCTAAGTTAGGTTTCCCAATTGCGCTAAATAGGACCAAAACTCAAGTCCTCCTCAACCTAATTTAATAGCCCCTCTTTTTTCTCTTAATACGTAGAAAACCATGTGATTTTTTATATTGATATTATTAGTTTCTTGTTGAAGTAGTGAAATCTAGAGCATTTATTTAATATTAAGGGCTAGATTAAAATTTATACATACATATACATATATATATATATATTTTATACCATGGGCCACATTTATTTACCAAATGCACTATATTTTACTACAAAATTTTTTGCAATTTAACACCATTTTGCTAACAATTTCATTAGTTAATATGTTTTGGAACTCGAGTAGACCTAAAAAGAAAACCAAAAGAAAGCCATCCCACCAACACAGTTGTGCCATAGCTGAGAATCCAAGCTCTTGTCGGAGTTTCTCATTGGAATTTCTTTCACAGAATCCATCACAATAATCATTGTTGTTCGAATCCTAAGCCATTTTCTCCCACTTCCAGCCCCAAAAACCCAAGAACAAAACCAAACACAAAACCCAAAACAAATACCTGAATCAATCTTGGTAATTTGGCAGAGGGGGAGAAGGCAAAGGAGAGGAACTAGCTTCACTGCCCACAGCAACACTAATTTTTTAGGTCTTCTCACTAGCGTTTTTTTTTTTTTTTCTTCTTGTTTTTCCTTGTTCCTTGTTCAATCTGGGCAAGTATTTGTGTGTGCATCTGGGCATTGAAGGAACTTGAGACCCACGGAGAAGAGAAGAACAAGAAGAGGAGAAGAGGTTAGGAGAAGATGAAGAATAAGAAGAAGAAAGAGAACCACATTTTTTGTTTTGGTTTTCTCTTATTGAACTCGAGTCTCATAGACTCAAGTTCCACATGGATTAAAAATTCCACATCAGTGTGCCAGCACATGGAACTTAAGTCTCTTAGGCTCGAGTTACTATAGTAAACTCGAGTCTAAGAGACTCGAGATGTTAGTTTCCTAAATAGTTTGGAAACGTTGCTAACTAACAAAATTATTAGCAAAATTGTGTTATTTTGCACCCAAAAAAAAAAAAATCCTTGTACTACATTTCAATTCCTAGAAATGATGATATATGAACAAACAAGGTTTCTAGTTTGCAGAGAAATGATGATATCGTTTTATTATATGTGAAATTTTAAAATCTAACCGTTGGATTGCATATTCTTTTCATTCTTAATTTGCATGTCAAATTTTGTTCAAATTATATATTATTTAATACTTGATCAATAAACTTATTTTCTATGTATAATTTTAGAGTACAAATACTTGAAATTTAAACATTTGATTAATGATATAGCAATTAATTTGTTATCTTCTTAAAATTTTGCAAGTATGGAGGATATAATAAGAACATGCAATTTAACGAATAGATTTTCATAATTCATACTCAATAAAAAGATATAAGAGAAGTTTGAAGAGTTTCTCTCCAAAATAATTTAGAGAGAAACTTTGTTCTAAAAGAAAATATATACACATATCAAAGTCAACTTCATATCATGCTATGATTGGTTAAGCTATTGTAGTTTCAGTATGGGGTGGAATAAAAAATGGAAGTGCAACAAGGACTCCAAGAAAATGGAACTACAAGAAGCATTCTCATCAGGTGTGCCAAATGCCAGATATTTGGCATTTGGCACACCAAACACCAAAAACAGCCCCACATGAGGTGTGCTAAATGTCTCAAAATTATGAGACATACTACAGTATGCTCTCAAATATGAGAACGTACGGACAAAAATGCTATAATTCTTTTGATTATTTTATTTACTTTTCTCTCCCCTCCCAACACATATATCTCTCCGTCTGCAACACAGCTCTCTCTCTCTCTCTCCTCTCTGGTCTCCATCTCTCCGTTGCTCCCTATTTTCTGCATTTCACTTTCATTTTTTTTTTTCCCTGTCACTATCTCTCTCTCTTTCTTTTTCTGTCACGAAGAAGAAGGCGATTCCGATCTGAAGCAGAACTTGCCGATTGAAGCTCGCCAATCTGAACCTCTGCTCGCCGATCTGAGGCTCTGTTCGCCCAGGGGCAGTTGCCGATCATTGCTCGTCGTCCTCCACAGTCGCCGATCTTTGCTCGTCGTCCTCCACAGTCGCCGATCTTTGCTCGTCGTCCTCCATAGCTCTCACCGCCGATGGTTGGTTGAGTTTGGTCATTAATTGATTTGTTGGGTTAGGGTTTTGTTGAAGATTTTGAGTTTTTTTTTTTTTATAAATTTTGTTGAGGTTTTTGGATTTGGAATTTGTTGGAGGATCCGGTGATTGTGGTTGTAGTTTGTGGTAGTGGTTGTAGCGGTAGTTGTTGTTGTGGCGGTGGTTGTAGCGGTGGCTGTTGGTTCTTGGGTGGTGGCGATTGCCACTGGCTGTGCATTTGTATATTTGCTGGGTTTTGGGTAAATATATTATTTTAATGTGTAGTAAATATTATTTTAATATATAGAATTGAAGAATAAAATATCTGATAAATGGGATATTGTAAAATGATGTGCTAAAATGATAAAGTAAATTTTTAATGTGTCAAAATGGCATTTTTTATGAAAGAGCTGATGAGAATGCTCAAGGCAACGTTCGGAGCAACTACTTGGAGAATGCATGCATTTTATAGAATAGAATGTATTATGACATGACGTTTTTTGTTTTTTGTTTTTAATTGCGTTTGGTATCATATTGAAAAGTTTATTGGAGAATGCGTTTTTGTCATGTTCAACCAAATTTTATAGTTGATTCTAAAAACAAAAACAAAAACAAAAACAAAAAAACCAAATTGTATATTCACTTCATTAGCATGAATATAGAGTAACAAAAAAAAAAGTGTTTTTTTTTTTTTTATAAATAAATTGTATTCATAAAAATTAACATAGATTATAATTGATCTTCATTACATAAAATCCAAAAAATAAAAATTTCATTTATTAATTCCAACTTATAAATCCCCCCCCCCCCCCAATTTTATCCCAACATTACATAAAAATGTTTTTTTACTTGTTGTTAGTCGTGTACTAGGAAGGATTTATAATAGATGTAGGTTTTTTATTGTATGGTTTTCTGGGGAAAACATTTATATTTTCATGAATTTTGGGTATTGTAATTGGGGAATTAATACCCATGTTTTGCAGAGAACTTAGTTGGGAGAGTAGGGCAAAGACTTTATTCCCTTTGTTTTGTATGTTTGTTAGCCTTACCCTTATGGCTGAAGTGTAAAATAATGTTGTACATGTTTGGTTCTGTTCAATGAAAGCATATTGAATTTTTATTTATTTAATACTGTATTCAAAGGTGAAAAAATATTAAATAAATTTGTGTTTATTTTACAAGAAAATTTAGAATGATGGAAAGTAAATAATCAAGTTTAATTTTTTTTTTAACATTCTTTGCATTCTTCCGTTAAAATTGTCAAAACAACTAATTGAAGAGTTTATTTGGCACAATACCAAAATTAGCTCGTACTAAATTGTAAAAAAAGAAAAGAAAAAGAAGGGGTCTTAATGCAACAACATACAAGTTCAGAGAGATTTCATGCAATTTACTTCTTCTTCTTTTCTTTTTTTTAGTGTCCGTTTGGTATGGATTATTTTTACCAATTTATTTTACTAATCATCTTACTTTTGTTACTATTTATGAGTCCCACTGCACTTTTTGGTACTATTCATGAGTTTCAATGTACTATATCAGTTAACTTTTACTTTAAAAGTTTTCAGTTTTAGCAAAATAAGCGGATCCCAAACGGATACTTAGTGTCTATTTGGATAGTTTATTTTTACTAGCTTATTTTACTATTTAGCTTATTTTTGTTACTATTCATGGGCCCACTGCACTTTTTGGTACTATCCATGGGTCCCACTATACTATTTCAGTTAACTTTTACATTTCTCTATAATACTTTCAACAAAAAGTTTTCAATTTCAGCAAAATAAGCAGATCTCAAATAAGCCCTAAGCATAAAAAAATTCAGATTATTCCATGTTAATCCAACCCTTCAAAGACTGGATAATGGTCATAGGAATAACAACCGATTTTAATGTATTTAGTTATTTGAATTGACACTTTCTCATATACAAAGTGTTTGAAGGTCTAAAAATAATAATAATAATAATAATAATAACAGCACATTTTAATTATTTCTAAAAAAGAATATAGTTATTTGTATCCGACTTGACCCATATATACCCCACCGAGTCAAATCGGAACTCACTTGATCCAACCCAGTGTCAAGTCTATTATCCACTGCACACCTTGGTCATGAAAGGGAACAACTTGGTCCCAAAACAGGTCCACCATGAATAGTGGTTCATAAACCGCCGATTTATTTGTCTTTTTATCATATATTTGTTTGAGCCGGCCCCTACGTACGTTAATCTTTACAAGGGCAGCTACACAATCCTTTGGGACGTAACGTAACTTTTAGCCATTCACCACATTACCCCAAAATCAAATGCAACATGTACTCTGTACTCATGTGCTGTTCGATGATCACTCTAGTTAGCTGAGTGGCTCAGGCGAGGCAGCAAAGCAAAGCCACTGACTGCTACACTGAAAAGATATGAGCCGCCCTTTAATGGAAGCAATTAATAGTACGTACCAAGAAAAAGTTAAGGCGGAAGGCAGGCCCTCATTGTCACTTATAGATCACTTATTAGTTTTTATTCAAACTTCAACAATTTTTTTTTTTTTTTTTGAAAATTATATTTTTGCATGCCTTTTTTGCTATTAACTCGTATTAAAAAACCAATTTAACATTCTCTACCAAATAAACACACGAGAACAAATTGGTATTTCAATGTGAAATTCCGTCAAAGTTAACAACAGAACGAAACAAAGACTCTCAACAGAACTTCACTCAAGTAGGATATAACATATTTTTAAAGTATAATTTTTTTTACAAGGATTTTTCAATAGTAATTGTGGTGATAATTTAGAAGGGAAAAGAAAAGCCCCCTCTTTTTTATTAAAAAAAAATCTCAGACTCAACAACCTTTGTATATAGACAATTACAACCTTGAACAAAATGTTGATCAACTATGAAAAGCTAGCACACACCGAATTAATTTGTGAAATCTCACATGTATTTGGTGGCTGATTCAAACAAATAAAAGAAGAATTAAACCTATATGTGTATATGGAGTAGGTCCTCTACTCTATATATATATATATGATAAATTTGAAATTATATATGGTGTCCATTTGGACCATTCCATGATTATTTTCTTTTATTATTAAGTCAAAAGACAGGTTGATTTTTTATGTAGACGGAATATAAACCACGTTCATTATTTGACGACAAAATACTTTATCAATTAAGCTTATTGAAGTAAAACCTACCACAATCCTTTACATTTGAATCAATTTCACGACTGAATTCTTTCTTCTTCTTATACTAATTTAGACATGACATAACAAAATTTATAATTTTGAATGACATGCCACTAGATACAATACTTTTAAATTTTAATTTTATAATACTTAATTCAAATTTTAATACGAAACCAATCCATTTCAAATAAGTATAAAAACTTAAACAGTTAAACAAATTGAAACTCAAACAAACACAAAGGAAAACGAAAATAATCCATACATAAAACTCATAAGTAGGATTTTGGCCGGCAAAAAGCAAAACAATGACTTGACGTAAATTAATATGTTTGCTATTTACTATCACAATTAATTTCTTTAGAGATGGAATGTCAAGTCTACTTTTAAATACACACTACAAGATCATGAAGGACATTGTCAAAACACCAGAAAGAGGTGCTATCAGTCTCATTAACATTCAACTTGGAAATTGGATTAAAAACAAGTTAAGTGCTTGTCCTCGGGTTTGGTCCGAGGAAGGTGCTATAGAACAGATGAACTATATCTCTCCCTTCCCTTTTTTTTCCTCCCCCTTTCCCAGATGTTCTATTTTTCCTTATATCTTCAGCTTGAACGCATCTGGATTTTACACTTAGAGGGTTGGGATCACATTCCTTGGATCCTTGTCCCATCAGGAACATACCAGTAAACTTTACACTAAAATCTTAGCTGTACCACCACTGTTCACGGTCATTTCCTCATCAATGATGCCAGAGAAGTGATTGTATTGTATTTAATGCGGAGGGGATGACTTCTATGCCCTTCCTTCTTCATCCTTCTCGCGTTCCGTGCCGAGTTAATTTTCCCTTTTGGGTGGTTTAGCTCCATGCCCTTTATACCACTGGTGCTCGTCCCTCCGAGGTCTAGAGTATGTCCTCGGAATCCTCACCAATTATGAGTTACCCCAACCTCTCTTCAAGTTGTGGGATCTCCGCCCTAGATCATTTTATGGATTTTAACTCCTCGGAAATAACCTTAGCTGCTTGTTTAACTACTTTGGATCTTCGTCCCCCCACAAGGATTACACTTTCTTATTGCTTCTTTTTAAAGAATATATGAAGGGGAAATGGAAAGCTTTTAATGATATTTTGTGTCTTTGCTATCTTTATTTCTGAAAAAAAAAAAAATTATTACATCTTTGTTGCATAAATTATAAGAATGACAAATTATTGACTTTCTTTTTTTCTTTTCTTTTTTTTCATTTTTTTTTTTTTTTTTTGAAAACTGGCCAATAATTTTTAAGAAAAAATAAAGAAAATACTACACATTTTAAAAAGCAATAATAGTTTGATTTTATGTAAAAAAAAAAATTATATCCACATGGGAGTTGCGTATTTAATATCTCAATAACGTGGCAAGAAGCAGATCATATATATATATATATATATATATATATATGTATGTATATATGTAAGTATGTATTTAAAGAATTTCTCAAACTTTTTAGAGAGCCATTTTACCCGGTCTATATATGTGATTCCACCGATTCTACACTGCAACATTATTTATCTCTGACAACAATCATTCATCCTCCATGTAACGCATATATAATGAGTGAAAACGAAAATGTTTTTTTTTTTTTTTTTTTATATTTTACTACAAGGATTGTAATCCTACCATTCATATGATAATGATATACACCCAACTTAAAGTCTTAAATGCATGTGTGGTTGTATAAATGAGTTAGATTCTGCAGAAGAATAGCCACTATATCCTAAAATTGCATTATAGCTAAGCTCTCTATGTATTGGACCCCTATACTTGAAATTTTCCATGCTTGTGTTAGTGCAGTTTCCAACTACAAATAGACATATGGGACACACATAATGCTACAGGAATATACCTATGGTGTGTACGTACGTTGATTAAAAGCCTAGCTCCAAGGAATTTCCACAGATAAAAACATATATATCCACCAAATAGAAAGGAACACCAATATTGCATTATGTGGGGTATACAATCCTGTCACCATTCCTGTATGAACCAAACAAGTTTTTCCTTGCTGCTCAGTGCAATAAAAGTTGCCCTACTACTTTCCCTGCCACTAGTACAATGGTCCACACTCTATTAGCTAGCTAAACGTACAATGGGTGAAAGTGACTACATGAATTTTGGGAGCCGCCACCAAAATTAAATTACAAAAATAAACAAATCTGCACTTGTCATTATTTTTTTTGGGAAAAATCTGCACTTGTCATTTAATTACATTATCTATTTCACATTTAATCTCATCATCTCTATCATTAATTTGAAAAAAAAAATTTGTACAGAGTACGTACCACTAATCTCATCATCTGTTTCTCAAAAAAAAAATCTCATCATCTCTATCGTTAATTTGAAATTTTTTTTGTACAGAGTACGTACCATTAATTTCACAATCAAGAAGTGGATCAAAAAAAAGAAAAAAGAATTGGACAAAACTATGTTCACAAATAATAGCAATTTCTACACTATACAATCTTTGGTGACAAAAATTGTTTGGCAGACCTGAAAAAATTGTACGAATTATTGAATACTAGTAAGATTTTTGTTAACAGGAGTCATTGTACGCTTATTAAGAATCTAGCTTCAAACAGGTTCACTTGCATTGAGAAGTAATAAAAACTAATATATATATATATATATAATAATAGAGAAAATTGAGAGAAACTTAAATTAGAATTTCAAATTAGAGTTCCATTTTTGCGTTATGTATCCTAAATTATTTATTCTTAAAGAGTTTTATTTCTTAATTTTAGAATAAAATATAGGACCACATCATAAATATTCATCAAAATGAGTTATTAAGTACAAAATCAAAGAGTCTAAAATAAATAAATCGTAAAAAAAAAATGCTTCACAATAATAATAATAATAATAATAATAATAATAATAAAATGGACAATTTACATTTTATACTTAATAATATCCTTACAAAAATTTTTAAAGAGTTAATAAAATATAAAAATAACTATCAATAGTATTTAAATTATATATATATAAATTGTATTATACATTTTATTATATATTTAAAAATATATCTATGTATATGCATGGAATTACAAACTAATAAATAAATAAATATCCTCTAAATTGAAAATGACTCAATCCTGTTAAAAAGTAAATCGACCGAATTATAAAGTTTAATATACACAAATGCATGCATCAGTTATGCGGGCCCTATTTGTAAAATGGCCTAATTTTTCCTTTTCCTGCTCAAATAATCTTTTCACTTTTCACTTTTCACCTGTCCTTTGAGAAGGCAAAAAAAGTTTCCTTTCTTCCAGATCCAGTGCGATATGTTACCCTACTATTTGCACTGTGTTCCACTATTAGCATGGTCCATATGTACCATGGGAAAAGTAGCTCCATAAATTTTGAAAGACTCCCGCAAAATTACAAAATATGGGCACTTGACATTATCTATTTCACATTAAATGATGCTAGCTATTTGTGTGTACTGCATTTCAAGCTTGTTTGGTTGTTAACCTGGAAAAGTAAATACAGATTTGACAACTGTGATTTGACAAGAGAAACGAAGATAAATTTTTTTTTTTTTTGGGTAAAATGGAAACTTCATTCAAAAACGAAGATAAATTTTTTTTCTTGATGAACAAAAAACGAAGATAAATTATTATGTTCACAAACTATGTGCAAATAAATATCAATAAATATCTTCATACATCATTTCTCCGTCGATATGCTGTAATGTCCTTCATGACAAATTATTTTGCATATGTGGAAAAATTGTATATTAATTTGTAAACAACAATGCCAAAGACAACATTAAATTTCACAGCTAGTTTAGTTGGTTAGTGTTGAAATTACCATTGATATTGTTTTTACTATGTATAAATCACAATTTATCACATTAGTAATTATGAAAAGTGTAATAAAAATTATTGTGTCATTAGACTTACAGATTTGTAAATAGCTTAGTTTTGGATTCAGGTAATTAAAAACTAATGTGGTTGCTATATCATCCAGTTTACACAAAGAACATCCATGTAATTCATCTATACGGATACAATTCTTCTAGTTGATCAGCATTGTTCTAAAAATCTCAAATAGAATTTAAAAGCATATGTCCGTTTGGATACCGCTGAAAACTGAAAATTGAAAATACTGTAGAAAAATAATTTTTAAATGTGTAAATAGTATTGTGGAACTCATTTTTAATGAAAAAGTTGTTGAAAAAAGAGACTTGTGAGTTCCGTAAACAATGCACGGGACCCATTGAAAACACCACAGCCACACAAAAAAGCAATTGAAAAAAAAAAAACAAACAAAAAAACAAACAAACGCAGATGCGGACATGGGAAGCGCGAAACGCGCACACATAATTTCTTGCCTATGTTTCATATAACCATAGAAATATATACCTGTTTTTATTTCTTACAATAAAATTTTGTACATTTTTAACCGTGAAAAGTACAAACCATTATTGTATCATATCCTTATCCTTTCTTTTGGCAAAAACCCATGGCAAAACTACAATGTTCCATTGTACTAAAAAGTACTCTACCAATTTGGGCGGGAGAGGCCATATTAGTGTGGCTATGAGCAGGGGCGTAGCCAGGAATTTTTGCTTGGAGGGGCCAAGGTAAAACTATCATTTTGATTTACAATTCAACGAAAAACTCAAAGTACAATATATTTATAAGACAAGATTATTGATAGAATTTTTTTTGTCGGTGTAATTCTATAGCACTCAAATATCAAAATACTAACAAGTTAATCGACCAATTGAGCATCTTAAGTCTTTTTTTCTTGAGTTTCTTCTATTCTTTTGAAAAACCATAAGTCCATAACATTCATAGAAGTAAGTATACAACAAAACTACAGAAGAAGAAGAAAAAGAAGAAGTTGGTATTTCTCAATATTTGCTTAGCTTTAAATAAGAAAACTCTTTGTTAAGGAAGAGGGAGAAACTAATGAAAATGTGATTATGTGAGAGCATCCCATGG
This sequence comes from Notholithocarpus densiflorus, assembly GCA_030021035.2. Classification (NCBI taxonomy): domain Eukaryota; kingdom Viridiplantae; phylum Streptophyta; class Magnoliopsida; order Fagales; family Fagaceae; genus Notholithocarpus; species Notholithocarpus densiflorus. Next base: position 2,722,963 of record JARYZH020000027.1, on the reverse strand, counting down.
AAGAGTTAATGAAGAGTAATTGAAGAGAGAGCACCAAGTGATGAGGAGAGTCTTTTCAGTGGTTTTTAAGTGGAAAAGGATATTGTAATAGTTTTGAGAAAGTGCAAAACTTAAGTACAATATCCTAAGTGTAATAAATTAGGTTCTTTAATTAAATTCAAGCACATGTTTAACATGACTAATAAAATACAAATAATGTTATTATTTTTAAGGACAATTAAATTCAATACATATGATTTTAATCAGGTAATCTGATGTACTAGACCTCAGTTTTATCCCTTCACAAAAATTGAATAACTAAAAACTAAAAAAATATGGATGTGGCTATCATGCTTTAGAGAAGAATGGAAAAGACAAAAGGAGTTAATTTTTATGATTGCATAGTTGGGATCTAGGGTGAGAAGAATTTTATGAGTGACGTGTTGGAGGGGGGGCCAACTCTTAACTCAAAATGATTCTAGCCTAGTTTTACCTATAATTAGAGAGGTTTTAAAAAAATTTGGAGGGGCCATGGCCCCCCAGTGCATAAGGTGGCTCCGCCCCTGGCTATGAGAGTTCACATACTTATCATTGTAAATCGTACGTAAGAGTATCATGAAAAATGTATGATGCCTTAGGGATGAAAATTAGGTTAAATTGTACAGGAATCATATACTACACAGACTATTATTGGGAAAAAAAAATCTAATTAAAAAATTGAAGCCCAGAGAAGGGCATGTAATGATTGCTTTTGTTCATAGGGTTATAAGTAATGTATCAATAAATAAATAAAATAAAACACAACAACAAACAACAAATCAAGTCTTAGTTCCAATTCCTTCTCAAAAAAAAAATTCTTAGTTCCAATTATTTATTAGATTGGTCCTATATAGATTTGTTAGGATTGACTATGTAGTTTCTCAAAAAAAAAAAGGGTTGACTATGTAAATAAATTAATACAATGGCATTCATAATAATAATAATAATAATAATGGCATGTGAAAACTTTGCTTACATAAACTATTCTTAACATAGAATAATGCACTTACCAAGTTTAGAAACTTGGCACGATCAAAGTTGGAGCTAGAATCTAACCACTCGGCTAAGCTTGTGGGGTGTGAGGGCAAGAGCCGGGATTCAAGTCTCTATGAGAGAATTTCACACACATATACACTTATATTAGGTTAGAGTATAAATTCTATCTTGTAAAAAAAAAAAAAAACATAGAATAATGAAATTAAAGAGACAAATGTAAGTCAATATGAGAGATAAGAATTGTTATTGTGTTCTAGGCTTCTAGCAATTCATAACCTCCATGGAGCCTACCTTGCCACACATGGACACACACACCACCACCATGAGCTTTGATACCCACTCATTGGGGAGATGACAATTTAGGGAGTTTTCAATTAAGTAATTAATATAACATATAAGGACATTAGTATTTAGAAATAAGCCTTTGAGTTTGGCTAAACTATATTATATTAACAACTCACTATTTTTATTATTATTCAATGTAGTATTTTACTCACACACGTATACTCAACCATCACTACTTTCTGTAAACAATTCACCTGGACATCAAAAAAAAAGAGAGTTTGGCTATTAGTTAATTCATATCACTTTATTCAACTGCATGGTCTTCTAAATGGTCCTATCTGTGAGATTTAACTATGCAATTACTAGCTAGTTATTACAGCCCCAATGGTCCAAAATTCTGTAGTTACCCCCTTCCTAGCAGCATTCGATTAATTTCTCTAGCAGCTAAGGTTTGCAGGGTAGGAGCCCTGGCAAAATTATGATTTGCCAAAATAAATAATAAAAAAAAAAACAAAGAGGTGGTAATAATCAAATTAGAAAAGCAAATATGACAATGAATAAGTTTGATGTCTACTCAAAATCCATTTAGCTCCAAGACAGTATCACCATTGGTCAAGATAATCATGCTAGTGGGTTTCTTGTAATCAACAGACCATGATTAAGAAAACCATGGAGGATATGCTTGTTTGATGGGGGTAAACCAATGATCTATTTTGTCAGCAAACGTACGTAAAACCAATGCCATTTCTAATCGCACTCACATATACAAATCTAGAGGGAATAAGATTAGCTTGTAGCATATGAAATATATGTCAAGAATAATGAGAAAATGGTTTGGTTTGCATTGCACTATTATTGAAAATCACAGCTATAGCACCTGTAGAGGAATAGTAATTGCAGTCAAAGTGTACATATGGAAATTGAAATCAGACAAGACATATAACAGCACAGCAACCTAGGATATTGACGGACGAAAACATTCTGAAACTTTAATACTTTCTTACCCTCCATTTTGAATACCAATAAAAAATAAAAATTATTTTACTATTTAATTTATTTTTGTTATTATTTATAGATTTTACTGTATTTTTTGGTACTCTTTACGGGACTCACTATACTATTTTAGCTAATTTTTATCTTTATTTACAGTACTTTTAGCAATAAGTTTTCAGTTTCAACAAAATAAGCAATATCCAAACAGAACTTTAATAAAAAATTGCTGTTTTTTAATGATTCGAGCGATTATGTTATATGTCAAAGCATATATACATGTTCCATTGCATCTGCATGCAATTTAATATACATATACATGGCAAGCAACAAATTATCTCGATTCATAATTGGATCCAACGCTCATTATAACTTATAATTAACTTCAAAGAAATTCATTCCGGACTGTCCTCAACTAAGAAGACCAAGATATAGAGAACAAACTTGTACAAGAACTGGGATTCATTATAGATAGAGAGAAAAAAATAAGCAGACTTTGAAGATATATATTGCTTCACCATTTCAAAATACAAATCTCACTAAGAGTTGAACTTTACTAGTTCATGCACCACTTCTTAATCAAGTCTTCCACGTAACAAGCTTTTAAAATTTTACCCTTTCTTCTTTTTATTATTATTATTATTATTAGCCACCATTTAAAAAAGAAAAATCTTAGTAAAACAATTCCAAACCATCGTAAGCTCGTGACCTTTGAAATTGTTTTTTTGGATACAAGATAGAATTTCTACTCTAGCATAATCTAAGTGTATATGTGTGTAAAACTCCCTCCTGGAGACTTGAACCCCGGCCCTTGCCCCCCACACCCCACAAGCATTTATACTTGTGGAGTGACCACCGCACCAAGGGTGCGCGGTTGTCCTTTGAAATTGTTAGAGTTACTCAAATTGGACAAGTCAAAACAATCATTAATTAATCAAATAAATATTTTGTCGAACATTTAATTAAAATTTACTAAAAATTGACATTTAAAAAAAAAAAAAACTTACTAAAACTTGAAGGAAATTAGAGGATTTAAATGGAGGGATATCATCCCAATTTTGTCTCTCTTTTTTCAACACAGTCATTAATTCTAGGTGAAATACAATTAATTAAACAGGTCAAACTAAGATGGGCCTTCATTTGTTAAGCCCAATCTCGAAAAAAAAAAAACCCAGCAAGAAATAAAATCAGGCTGAAATAAAATCGACCCATCCTAAGGGGGAGAGTTGGCCCAGTTTTGGGTGGACTGTAAAAGTGGGTTGCTTTCCCCTCCCTTTTTGTTCTTCTACATCCAAATCCAATCGACTGATGTGTCCTCACTCCTCTCTCCCTCTTTTCTTTTCCTTTTCTTCCAAATTTCGCTATCCCATCTAGCCATTAATGATGGATGTATCGACCCTTTTTTCTTTTCTTTTTTGAGAGGTTTTTTAATAAGCAAGCACCAACTAAACTTCTTTCGTTTTTATACAGGAGGAAATGTCATCAAACTTCCAAATAATGCTATTTCACTTGTAGAATAATCTATCTTTAGAAGAAAAAAAAATCATGAAAAGTCACCTTTTACTTATGGACTTAAAAGTCCAATCAAATATTGTTGGCACTGATATTTAATCAAGCTCATATTTTGGGTTTATGAACTTTCATATGGTACGCATGAATTGTGATTGAAAAATGCTACATTTATAACATTTTTACAATAAAATTCAAGGCGATAAGTTGGTATTGATTCTAATTTGAACCTATTATTAAAATTACTTTTTTACCCAATAACAACTATCAATAATAATTTGTCACTTAGAATTTGTTGTGAAAAATGTTGTTAACCGTAATATCTCTCGTTGTGATTGCCAAAGCCAGATATGAACCGTAGACAGCAAGTCATTTTGCTCCCAACTATAGGAACACAATGGGCCACAACCCACGAATGAAGGGAGCATTGTGATGGACTATGGGACATGGGCCACAAGCTGTATGGACTATTTTAAACTAAGAGCGATGGCTCAAAGCCTCTCAAATTCTTGGACCCATTATCAATTTGATTAAATGTTAACTTTCAGCTCAAGTGCTCAACTGACTATGACTATAGTAGAACTGAAAAATCCTTTACTACAACCCAAAAAAAAAAAAAAAAAAATGGTTCCAATCCACGTTGGAATTGGGAAGCCCTTGTAAGTAATGGCATGACAAATTTAGGTGTAGTACAATGGCACGCACAACTCAAAAGTATTGGTCTTATAGTTCTCAATAACTCATGAGATTCACGACGTTCTGAGTTCAAAATTTCCGACCAGTATCTTGAAACCATCTCAAGATATTTTTCTCTATAGTTACTTGGTGTGGTTCGACACCATTAAATGTCAAAAAGCTAGTTGTGGCACACACTCCATTGAGGCAAAGAGGTTAAGCAAAACAAGCAACCTTTTATAGATCCTCTATAAATGCCATAGAGCTATATGTAGAACTAAAATAGAGGAACAAGAATTGTCGAATGCTACTAACAACAACCCTCTACCCTAATTCATTTACTTAATGGACTATGTTAACAGGTGCCGGCCAGCACCTGTTAATGAACCAACTGTGGTTCATTTATGATCTATCACAAATCCCACTGCATAGGAAATTGGCAAAGTTTTTAATTTTCAGCTGTAATTTTGCAAAATGATTTGACTTTCTCCATCTAAACTGACACACATTTAATACATATTCAGTTTTTTCCATATCCCTAAAAAAAACGTGAATAATTTATTTTAAATTTTATCACATTAACGGGTGCTATACAGCACCCGTTAACAGCACCCTTTTCTACAAACAGAACTTTTAATTCACCATTAAAGACACCTGAACATAATTCCAATTCATTAATGTACGATCTACCCAATCTATTATTTTATGAACACCCAAACATAGTATTAAATAGGTAAGTTTAAGATCTTACCCAATACTAGTGGAAAACAAAATGTTTATTGGTACCATTTATATTTTTTATACAAGTAGCAATTAAAAATAATCCCTATATTTGGTACTTGTTAAAATATTGGATTGTACAACCAATTTTGAAGATATCAGCTAATATATATAGATTGAGTTCTAATCATACTTAGTGTAACTTTTGACAATGTAGCAACATCACTTGAAAATTTTTATTGGATGTATTCTGAAATAGCAATGATTGGATTGCGTTCTATTTGTATACCTTGCAAAGTTTCGTGGTGACCAATGATTGAGTTATTATCGAAGAGTTTATAACATACAATTAATTAACGCGAAATTTGGCATGCATGTTAAGAAAATGAGAACGTATCATTCAGCGATTGAATTTTAATAATATTAATCTTGGAAAAAATTGAATGGTGTAACATGAACACAAACTTATATTAGGGATGTAACTTGATCCTAGCTGTACATGCACGTAAAATGCACCAGTATTGAAATATTATGTTCCAATGTGCAAATCGAAACCGTCATCGTAACAAATTTTAAAACATTAGGTTGGAACTTAGGAAATTTTTATTGGTTAAAAAGGAAATAAAATAAATAAATAAAACTAGTACTTTATGCTACGTTATTTCCAATAACACAAATGAGTAATCAAATGTGGGGATAGGTAGCAATGAATAAGAAACCTAAACATAAATATAAACACCCATTCCCTCACCAATACTATGGCGATTGATACACAGTACCTGATGCAATGAGAGTCTCCTTTTTCTTGAGTAGTGCCAACTTCTCTGTTTCAAGAAAAGCTATGTTCCATTTTTGTCTCATTTCATCCTCTTCACATTGATTAACGATTTTTGAGTCTGTCCTATATTCTTGTGCTTGTTGCCTTATTACATTGAGCCTCAATCTTCGTTGTTCCAAATGATCTTCTATATTCTTTAATTCCGTATCTATCTCTCTAACTTGTTCGTTTATCTTCTCCATACTATAGCCAATTTTCCCCATTTCTGATCACATATAGAGGAAAGAGGTTTTTTATTTATATACAATGTATCTCTTAAGTATTCATTAGTAATGATAGGATCTCGCATGACTCAACATTTGATGCAAAAATATTTCTCATGCTATAAAATTAATGATGTATTATTATTGATATGTACTGGTAGATTAATGCTTTGCATACACAACCATTCTAATTATAAATTATTCATTAATTTTGTAAAAATAGAATCATAACTTATTTGATCAAACATACAAAAAATATTTTGTTTCATGTCAATAGAAATAGGATAAATCATTATTATTTTGGCTTTTAGTTCTCTACTTTTAGGGATAGTTTGCTTTTGGTCATTAGAAAAACTTCTGTCAATTTAATCCATACGCCTTATGTACCCACTTCAGTGTGCTCCTTGTCATCATCTAACTCACCAAAAATGTTGATATTGCTAATAAATTGCTTACATGTCACTAATCACAATTATGAAAATATTTAACTGGTTTTAGAAAAATTCACATCAAAAACTTATGTGGCAACTTAAGCATACTCTTTCTTCTTACCACTCCAGCTCCACCACGTGTTCTCCTTTTATGTTTGATTCATTTGATTATTTCCATATTTAACCACCCATTGTTTTTGTCGCTTTCTTGGGATTTGATTTTGAAAGGAATTAAAGTGCAAAAGTAGCCACAATACATTGTCTGGTTGTGCAGAATTTCTGGGTCCGACTATCCTTTTGAAGAAACCAACTTTTAGACGACTAAAACCATTTTCCAATTGTCACGCGTTAATGACCCCACTTAATATATATAGTGTATATATATATATATATATAAAACAAAATTTTATCAAACCATAACCTATATTAAATTAAGAGCAATTTTTGTTTTTTAAATTAAAGGCAAAATGCAAAAATACTCCCTGGGTTTGTGTTAGTTGCAAACTAATCTCCTGTGTTATCAATTTTATACTATTAACCCTTAAGAGCATTCACATCAAAAATTTTAAAAAAATTTAGCTTTTAGCATCTCAAAAAGACACTTTATCTATTTTAACAACTCATTTTACAATATACCTAACATTAAAACTTCTATTTTTACATTTTTCTCGTTAAAATAATATAACCAACTTATTAAAATAAAATAAAACTTCCCAACAAAAAATTCATAGCAACCAGCCACCACCACCCACAACAACCACCAACCACTTTCACCACCATCACCGTGAGAATCACAACCCACTGCAAAAAAAAAAAAACAAAACAAAAAAACCACAACCAAAACAACCACCACCTCCATCATCAACAAACCACCACAAAACCCATTACAATAAACCAACACCACTAGCCACAACAACCACCATCACAATCACAAGCCACCACCTGAAGAAAGAAAAAAAAAAAAAAAAAAAACCCACCGTTGCCCACCATTACCACCGTGGCCCAAAATCTACCACCACCACAACACACCAAATCCATGACCCAAAATCAATTACTACCACCACAGCTCAGCAAACCACGAGCCAAAACCATTTAGCACAACCACATATTTTTTTGAGAGAGTTTAAGCCAGAGGATGCATACAGATCTAACAATGACAAATTTCAGCAAAGAGGGAGATGCGAAATATGACAATCAAAGTCTGAAAATTTTCGTGGTTAAGCACACAATAGAGTCGTCAATGGTGAGATATAACCTTTTACAGATGGTTTGAAATTTCAGTTTGGATAATATGGTGGGGTTTTGGCTTTCCAGTTTATGAAGTATTTTGTTTCAGTTTGGTGTGGTGAACGAAGAAGCAGATAGGAAATAGAGAAATTTAAGAAGAAAGAGAAACAAATATTATTTTTTTTTAATACAACATAGTATTTTTTCTCTAACCTAATCTAAGTGTATATGTGTGCATTTTTAATAAAAAAGTATATATGTGTGTGAAGTTTCTTCCTATAGACTTGAACCCCGGTCCTTATTCCTCACACCCTACAAGCATTTATATTTGTGGAGTAACCACCGTACCAAGGATGCGTGGTGGCGAAACAAATATTATTTAACAGTACAAGAGAAAGAATGAAACTTTTTTTTTTTTATAAGTTTCTTGCTACAGTGAGCTGCCAAATATGACAGCTCACTGTAGCTTGGATGTTAAAATTTTGCAATTTAACATCATTGATGTAGATGCTTTTGTGGTTTGTGTTACTAAAGTATAGCTTTTTAGCCTTTTAAAATTTTTGATGAGAATGCTCTAAGGTTTAATAATTGTCTAAAATTCTTTCAAAAAAAAAAAAAAAAATTGTCTAAAATTAATACCTCTTTCTCAATTCTGTTAATTTTAATTAATATTAAAAAATGATCATATGTTGTGCACATATTATTTTAAAAATATTTTTTATACAGTAAAATAGTCATGTGCACATGACATGACCATTTCTAATAGTTATATTTAACGAAATTATGATAGAGGGGTCAATTGAGACAATTCTTAAATCTCAAGGATCAATAATACAAATTAATAAGATGGAGGGTCAATTTTTCTAACCCAAATCCCATGGTTTTTTTTTTTCATCTTTTATTTCGTATATTGCACTTTGGGCTTAAATAAAAACTTATAAAACATCCAAAACCAAGTTCTAAAGTTCTTAAAACATAACAATACAAATATCTAAGCCAAAAAAAAAAACAAAATACAACAATTTAGGAGATGAGCAAGGTGCTGATGTGGCACCTCAAAAGAAAACAATGATATGGTAGCTTGGCACTGGCATAGAGACTACTTGTTCACCCATCGAAAGTCATCCCTTCATGTAATTGCCTACCAGCAGAGAGTAGCCTGATACCATAAGACCTAACTCATTGCAAAAAGGTTCCAAGTAGGAGATCTCACTCTAAGGAAAGTTAGCTAAGCCACCAAGGATTCAAAAAATGAGAAATTATAACCTTATAAGGGAATCAAACCCAACTGAAAGGGAGCATTGATTGAAATTAGAGGATGTCCAACAATTGTGGTGTTCTTCATTTCCGGTGGGAGAAGAGGGGTGGTGTTTCTTTGGCTGTCACCTTACTTTGGATAGTTGTATGCAGCAGTTGCTGCAAACAAGGTTGTAGCAAATTTTCTTCTTTAAATTAATCATATTTTAAAAGTTAGGGGACTAAATTGAGTCAATTGATAGTTCATGGACCAAATTAAACTTAGGTGCATAGCTGAATGACCAAAATAGGTAATTTTACCTAACATTTTTCTCACAAACAAAGAAAACAAATTTATAAAATTTATAAAATTAAAAAAAAAAAAAAAAAAAAAAGGTCCAAAGCTGAGTATCATTTAGATGTTGAACTTCATGCACTTGTGAAGCCAAGGGGCCACCACACTTCAATTCGAAATGGCTTTCTTCTAACTTATATGTGGACTCCTTAATTTTGATCTATATATATATATATATATATATATATTTTTTTTTTTTTTTTTTTAAATTTTTTTTTATTTATATCAATGAAGGTTTAGTGGCTATGAAAAGACCCAATAATGCTAATTGTTACACCAAAGCAGAATGAGTTTTATTCTTTCACATATTTTACATATACTAATACAGACTATACAGTGCTTAATCAGAAGAAAGAACAATGAAATTCACATCTCTTCTGTATTTAGTGCCTTCATACTACTATATATGACCTATCCAAAGATTGAACAGTGTGAGAAATTAGACGTGAGCTTCGTTGATAATAACCAGGAGAGGAAGGTGAACATGATGTACATATCCTTTGCATTGGACACAACTCAAGTACTAAAAAAAAAAAAGTACTTGCACTTTTTTTTTTTTTTGAGGGAACGTACTTGCACTTAAGCATTGAACATTGACCCAAAAAACTATCTATTATTTTAATTTAATTTAAAATTTAAAGTTTTTTTTAATAAAGAAAACACTCCGATATAATTCTTAACTTGCTCTGAATTTATTACTTGGACAACAGTTACTTATGCAAAAACACTTTCTATATACATATTTTTTAATTGTTAGCAATTGGCATGCTGCATTAGATTTCTCCCAACAACCAAAAAAAAAAGCATGCTTCATTAGTTAACATTTTTTTTTCTTTTTTTGAGAGATGATTATTAACCTACGATGCTCTTTATCATTAGATTAAGACATTAATTGTTTTTTGGTGCAAACGTGAGATCGAACCCAAGATCTCTTATTCCACTACAAGAGATTTTATCAATTTAGCTAACTGAAAACCACATTATATCACATATTGATTTCATAAAATAATAATATATTCAAACACGTGGCACGATATGTTATTAACAATAATGTTTCAATTTATCTATTATTTTTGAAAATATTAGATTTATATATTTTTCAATTTTGAAAGACTAATATATGATATGATATCATATGTTATGTCAATATATTATATAGACGTCATGAAAAGCGTAGCAATTATTCTATAGAATAATTATGTTAATAAAAAATAAGAATTAAATTGAGGTGTGTTTAGCTTCAAGTGCTAAATTGAAACAATCAATATTTTATTGATGAATTCACATTCTAACATATAATTTAAGAAACAAAATCGCACTCTAATCTAAATATAATTACCAATTGGGAAGACTTAAATAAATAAAGGAAAAGAGGACTCCCTCTATCACATGGGACAAGAAATTGGGCTCCATGACCTGTTCAAAGAGAGACAGGGAGAATTTTTTTTGACACAAGGCCTCTAAACAATAGTTCCTACCAAGAAAGATGAGTGCCACCTGCCTTGTTATTGGAAATTTTATGTTGAGTGTGATGTGACTGAGGTATAAATTATGTTTATATAGTTACCTTTAGTTCATAAAAAAAAAAAGTTAATATAGTTATCATATATAAATTTATTCAAGATGATCACAACAGCTCGATATGTTCATACCTAATCTTTTTAGACAGACAAAATTTTCTCTAATTGGCCATAATAAGCTTGGCCTTTTTTTTCTTTTTTTTTTTAAAAGTTAAAACATACATAATTAATTGGCTAAAGTTGGTCATGAGCAATTGAAACCCTTCAATCATACAACGAAAATCATTGAGAATTGACCATAAAAAAAGATGTGCCTCAATAAATAATTTGTTCACATGTCTTTTCATGATTGATCCTTAACCATTCAAACACTTTAATGACCGGAGAGAATCCTTACTCTTCCTCTTTGTTTTTTTCTTTTTTTCAAAACTCACCCTACCTAAAAGTAGCAGTCCGCCTACGTATCTATTACCATTTCCAAACTCACATTTTAGTTTATGTATCAACTTATAATAAGATTTCAACATTTTCACGTGAGTTTATTACCAGCACTTGAGTATGTGATGTCAATTTATATATTAATCATAAGTTAATACATAAAATGTTTGTTTGAGAACAGTTTATTTAGATTTTTGCTGAATTTTTTTCGCTGAACATTGGTGGCTAATGATATATTAAACTAATCATTAATTGCCAAGCTTTGATTAGTATTCAATTTTGTTCTAATCGTTGCCAAAATATTGTTGATGTGATTAAATCAATTTTCACCACAATGCTTCTGATGAATTTTCCCACTTCTAATATATATGTGTGGTAAAAGGAAGGGTTATAAAAAGATATATATATATATTTATATATATATATATATATTCCTACTACACTATTTTTGGGTAATGAGAAAGTACTATCTGAGAGCTTTATATCCTACAAGCTGTGTAGGCTTGTTAGGATAATTAGCAAGGTAACTGGGTTGTTATATTTCGAGAGTGACGCGTACAATGTTTTTAGTCTACTACACTGGAAAACCCATGGATGGTGCGTATTGTCTTAAGAGTCAGGATAGTGACATGATCCACGCCTCAACTCTGTCATCTAAAAAAATTTACGAATTGATGGTAAATTATTCTTATGTGACGAGATTACATTAAAGCATCATCAATGTAACATCTCTTCACTATTCTCTAATTTTAAGTATATTCTAATTATGTGAATTTTAATAATTTATAAGATATGTTGAATGTTATGAAATTCAATTTATTTATTAATTATTGTTCTTAGGAACAACAATTTCAAAACAACAGCTCTCTCTCTCCAAAAAATAAAAAGAACTCCTAATACTTACTCAATTAGCTTAACATTCTTTAATTAATAAAATATAATCGTATGAATTTCGTTTATTTGATGTTAATTGCCTTTTATCATTAGCTCATAAGACTAATATATTTTATTATAAGTTTTGTAATTTAATGACGTTATCATTAAAAGGAAAAAAAAAAATATCAGGACTCAAATCCATTTTCTCAATTTATTGTAACAATTAAATCATAAAAAAATATTAATAATAAATTTATTTTTTTGGTATTAAATTGAGTCAATCTTAAAATTCTTAGTTGAGACAAAAAGATTTAATAAAAAAAACAATTGGATGCATACCATTCATTGATGAATCATATATTTTTTTTCTTTTTTTGATCATTGATGGATCATGTTAACCAACGCACCCCTTAATATATATAAACTATTTCCTATTGCAATTTTCAACAAGCATCACGTGTAGGGAGCTGGTAGTAAATATCGAATATGAAATGGGGGCCATATCTTTGATTCAAAGTTATCAATTTTGACTTTTACTCTTAAGGGCATAATAGTCATTTACTTCATTAAAAGAAGTTCTGTAAGCTTCTTTGCGGGCGGCGCGGCAATATAAAAGACTGCTATTGGTTCAATGACGATAGCATTTTACATAACTAACCTCACGTGTTCCCATGCCACTGTAAGAACCCTCAAGTTGGTCAAAATCACAGAACTGCCATCGTTCTTAATCAGACAAAGGATCACGGCGTAGTGGTCATATTGTAAATTTGAAGACTCAAAGGGCTTGTTTTTTGAAGGGCTCGGTTTTTGTTGTATCACTGTGATTCACTGTCTGTAACCGATCCATTTGCGGAAATATTTTATTAATTTTTTTATGTGAGAAAAAAGAGAAAGTTTGAAAAATATCAAGGATGGCCCTTAAGGATTTTTAGAATATAAAAAATGAGTGGTAATTTAATTGAAATTGTAGTTTGCCCCCTGTCCTCACCTACCCCCAAACCCAAAGAAGTTGACTAGTTTGTGCCTTTGAATGACTTTATTTGCAATTTAAAAAAAGGGTCAATAAAAGAGAGTCTTTGGAATAATTGACATGTAATTGCACTGCTAGTGGGGACGTAGAAATGAAACTCTATTATACGGATAAAGAGAAAAATAGAAAAATGTATGATGGTTTAAAAAGATTAATTTGGTATACATATAGTAGAAAGTGAAAAAGAAGGAAAATATACCAAGTCAATGAGTGTAGGACATGATGAAGATATTATATCTGTTCCGATTAAGGGGCAATTATATTGGGGTTCTAGATGTGATTGAGATTATACCATGATTCAATTTACACGAGGGATCTATCAAAAAGGGAAGAATAAAAATAAAATTACATGGGGGATCAATTTTCATCTAGGTACTTAAGATATTAAAAAAAAATGATTATATGTTGTGTGCATATTATTTTATAAATATTTTTGTTATAGTAAAGTGGTCATGTACACAGAACATGACCATTTTCTATCAGTTATATTCATAAAAAAAAAGTACTTAAGATGTTGATTTATTAATAAGTAGATGAGTTTTTATCACTCCTATATAGGATAGTCACAATTGATCGCACTCACATTTCCAATTGAGTGGCAAAACTCTTAATGCACTGACCTTTTTTACTTATATAAAAAAAATAAGGTCAATTTCTATTATAAGCTTTTGATAAAACTGATAGAAAAATGGATAATTGAAAATAAAATTATGTTTTCCCTTGTGTCATGAAAGAAAAAAAAATATTATGTATAATTACACCCTTATATATGAAATTAAAATAATTAATTAAGACAAAATTGGTTGTTTACTTATCCATGTATTTTAAATCTCATTAATTTTGCCTTTAATTTTCTTTGTATGTTTGGAGGAATATAAAATTCTCATCCTCTTTTTCTTCCCAACCCTTTTGTGGTCGTACTTTAAATTCTATGAAAAATTGTTTTAATTTAGTTTCTACTATGGATGTGAGACAAAAGAGAAAATTACATCCTCATATAAAAACATTAGAAAGAGTATCGGTGATGATAACTTGAAAATCCCAACCTAAGAGCGTAAAAGGATTGTTAAGAGCCTCGATCACTACTTGGTGTCTCCTTAAACATGAGGACCTAACCTCCCTCATAGGCGATAGCAGAGATGGCAAGAAGGATAGCTTAAGTAGAGGGGGACAAGAAGACTTTTTTCGGTGGTAATGGATAGGATCGAGCCTTGGGAGCCCTTATTGACTGCAAAGATGAAAGATGCTTGATCTATGAAGGAAAAATCAAAATTAATCTTTATCCAGTCTTGGGGTGGAGGTGACCAAGAAGTTGTGAGTGTGGGAGTAGCAGAGAGCCAAACAACACGGTGGGAATTAGAGGCTTTATTGATTTCTTGATCTAGATTTGGGTGGAGTTATGGAGTATTTCTCAAAGACTAGCTTGTTTCGGTGCCATCGAGGTATTATACTTTCGAGTGTTTGTTAGTTTAATATTGTTTTAAAACTTAAAATTAAAGTTGCCTTAAAAATGAATATAAAAAATCAAAAGAATTTCTTTCTATTGCATGGCTCATAATTCATAGGTCTATGAAAAAGGAAATTGTCTATACCGATGTGGACATCACATTACCACATGACTAGTTTGTAAAAAAATTATAAAATAGTTTATAGTTCTAACATTACTCGGTATACTTATGGGGCCATAATGTTTCCAACATACTAAAGACAATTGCAATTTTCTAAAACTTGAATGGATATAATAAATTAACTGGAATTATGTAATTAGTACTAAAATAACTGATGTGGATATTGATATATTATTGATTTATAAAAAAATTATAAAATAATTTGTAACTCTAACACTGTTGGTCTATATTCACGGCCCATAAAGACAAATACAATTCTAACACTGAAACAGATTATTGGGAGATAAAAAGCTTGCAGAAGGAGACCAGTCACAGGGAAGTGAAAGAGGGGTACTCAATGACATTATGACAAACTTGAGAGGGAAAGTTCTGATATGTACTAAAGTATCGGACACAAAAGAAAGGTACATACATTTTTGCAAAGCAGTAAAAGGGCAAAAAAAAAAAACACCACAATGAGAGTAGAAAAGTAGTACATACAAATACAAAAAAAAACTGGTGGCTTTGAAAAATGGGAAAAAGTAGACAGAGGAAAAGGACAGATGAAGTTAGATTGGAATGGTCTGAACGTCACGCTTCTTCTTCTATAAGTTCTAGATTTCCATTCTCTCTCTTACAAAAAAATAAAATAAAAGATAGAATACTAAAACAATAAAAAAGCTCAAAATTCAAGGTGGGTCTGTTTGAAATATAAGAGAGAGAGAGAGAGAAGTTGTTGTATAAAATACTGTATTCTTGAGTATACGATCAAAAAGTCAAAGTAAGTTATTAGAGGAGTAGTATTTATCTGCAAGAAAGCCTCACTGGTTAGGGTTTTCAGTTTTCTTTTGGGCTCCTCTCTCATTTTCAGCTTCTGGGTGTTGCTCACACAGTGATAAATCGGTGTTTCAAGCACTGGGTCTTTTGGTTTATGTGTTGGGTTAGCGTTAGTTCTGCTTCAAGTTTTTGTTTTTCTATGCAGTTTGTGGTGGTTCTGGTGAATTTAGTGCTGGAAGGGGTTGTTAAGGTTTAGAGGGTCTTTTGTTGAACTTTTAGTTTGTGAATTTTAAGGTTTGCGGGTTGATTCTGTTGGTTGGTTCGATTTTGGATTTGGGTTTGAGTTTTAGCTTGTGTTTGTTTGGTAAAAGTTGCATCTTTGCTCTTATGGTATGGAATAGAAGGTGATGAAGTGGTAGTTTGACTTGGCTTGAGAAGCTACTTGTACTGTAGTCTGTGATTTTGGAGTTCCTGGTTAGTTTGATTTTGTAAAAGGGTTTAAGATTTTTGGGTTTTGTTTTGAGGGGGATAAGGTGGTGAATTTGATGATCATGGTGATGGTGATTCATGGGTAGTAGAACAGTGAAGATTGGAACAGAAGATGCTAATAAAGTTGTGACCGGGATGCCGAGCTTCGTTCCTGCTATACCCACGTCTAATTCCCTGTAAATTTCCTTCTGTTACTCTTTGTTAGTACACCTCTGATTTGAATTTACTGTTAAATTTCATTGGCTGTAAAGTTTCATTGGTTTTTAATGCCTCATCTTAGTTCTTGTTTTTTTTTTTTATACAAGTTTCTGGGATATAGTTTACAAGCTTTGTTTTAATACTGGTGATGAAATGAATTTTGCTACTATAATGTAACTTTGGTTGATTAATTGGAGAAATTCTTGTTTGCTGCTGAGATTTAGAAATTATGTTGCTGAGGAAGTATAGGAGAAGAAAAAGAAATTTAGAATAAGATTTTTGATTGCGTTATTAAATGGGATATGAGGTGACAATGCTCCATTAAAGCCATTCTGCTATTTGGTTTTCTTGTGATGTGTTCCCTCTTTTTTTTTTTTCAGATGAGAAACAGATTAAAATATAAGAATATGAAGTTTTGTTTTACTGTTATTATTTCTAATGATGCCTTAAGAGACTTGTGGGAATGTTTTCTGATAGTGTAGGAATATGTTTTATTTCAAATTAATAAAAAATGTGGGGAAAAGTGTGGGGATTTCAATCAATGGTTGTGTGATTATATGTGAACAGGGAAAAAATAGAGTAAAATTTGCTAAATTTGATTATTTCTGTATTCTATGGACACAACTATTTCAATCAACTATCATAGTTTACGTGTTTTATCAGATCATCCTAGTGCTAAGGTGTCGTCTCACTATTCATGTAGGTGTACATTATCCTTTCCAGATTAGGGTGTCGTCTCACAATGTGTCTTCTACAAATTAGTATGAGTTTAAAATTTGAAATTTCATTTCTTAATTTGGGTATAATAGGATATTGAAAATGTGATCAAATATTTGGTTGATAAGGATTAGCATATCGAGATTGATGAATTGAGTCATTAGTAATCATTCAATAGTAATTGTCTATACTGTGGTGATTTTATGGGACTGAAAATTATGTTTGAAAGTTCAATTATGCTTTGAACATATAGAGGCTTTATATGGATGTGTATCTTTGTGGATGGATTTGTTGAATTCTTAGCATACTTTTAGCTTTTAGTACCTGGCTAGGGAATATGGATTATCTTACTTTTTATGGTTCTTATTTTTTTTCTTTGTTATTACTGGTGGTTTTGATGATCTTGTGGCTTTCAGTGGCACAGAAGGAAACACCATTGGTTCTTCTCGAATTTCAGAATTCGGAACTTTTGAGCAATCACTTGGATTTCGCATAGAGGATGCTGTTGACCTAAGTAGAAGTATGTGGCCAAAATTCAATCTTTGACCAAATTAGATTAATCTTGTTTTGGTTCTTTCAATTACCACTCATACAATGTTTCTTTTCTTTTGATCCTTTTTTTTGCTTTAACTTGAATAAGTGCATAACAAATATGCCTTGCTAAAGTCTTTAGTAGAAAGCATTGTTTCCAATCTCTCCTTATTTTCCATGTAGCATGAGAAACTCATGTATTGTCCTAAAATGTCTATATTGTCTGTTGTAAATAAGCTTATAGATATAAATTGCCTGATGCTTTTCCTCATAACTATTTACTTAACCCAATAACCATGTCCACAAATTGCTATGACCTTATATCCTGGTGTTGTAGGATGATTATTGCGGATCAATTCATTTGTAATTATTTTGACCTATGCTCAGAAATCTTGCCTTGAGGATTCATTTTGACCTTCTGCATAAATCTTTCTTATTCATCTTTTCTTAGACTTCCCCGGAAGTATGAGCTTGTAAAGGCATAATTTCAGGAAGTACAGGAATTACAATCACAGAAAATACTGTTCCATGGTTTATGAGTTGCTTGGATTGCAATTTGGTCATGCATGTAATAGTTTGTATCATGAATCTTAAGGGTTGTTTGTGAAATATACTAACATGTTTTTTATAATATTAGGATGCATATCTCTCATGTTGAATGTCACATGCTTCTTAACCATCTTCTCTCCCTATTTGATAATTTTATTGGCTTTTAGATCCCCTATATAACCAGATGAAGTCAAGTAGCCAGACCCTAGGTTCAGAAGTTCAATTTGCCACTTTAAATAAGGTAATTATTTCAATTTCCGTAACAGTTACTTGCTTCAAGTTCGATAAAATTAATACTAAGCACTTGTTTTTCTATTCTCCTTTCTCCTGCATTGTGGAATTTAGTCACTTGCATCTTCAGATATAAATCTATCTGCTGCTATTGTGGGGTCTCAGACTTTATCACTACAAAAAGAATCACAATCAAATCTAGTTTCTACATCTGGTGGCCATCGTGAGAACTGGGGGGAGTCCACGATGGCAGAAGCAAGCCCCAGGACTGATACCTCAACAGATGACACGGATGACAAGAATCAAAGGGTGATGTCTCTTTCATTGTTTATTCATCTTATTCAGCTTTCTGTAGATCATGTCATCTATTATAAATACCTTGTAGTAATGCTGCTATGTAGTAAATTGATGCTAAAAAGTAATATGCCATTTCATTAGATCCATATGGTAATAATTCTTTAATGAGAACTATCTTTGCTTTTGAAAAGATAGGAAATTGCATGTAAGAACTTTCTTTTTCATTAAAAAGCTTGGCTGCTCTTTGGCAGTGACTTTAAGTTTGTGCCTTCCTTGTCTTTGTGCAGCATGAAAGGGGTCAATTGGCTGCTGTTGCAGCTTCTGATTCCAGTGACAAATCAAAAGAGAAATCAGGGGATCAAAAGGTAATATGATTTAGACAATGTATATTCAGATAATTTCAGATCAATATGATTTAAACAATATATATTCAGAAAATTTCAAATCAAAATTTTGCAGACTTTACGCCGGCTTGCTCAAAATCGTGAAGCTGCCAGAAAAAGCCGATTAAGGAAAAAAGTAGGCCCTTTTGTGTCTTCCGTTCTTTTCTCTTCATGAACATTGTTGTCATTGTTATGTTGCTGTGCTTTCAATTATAATTGCTGCATATGCTGGAATGCAGGCTGCTTCATTTTATAATAGTTTGTGTATAAGATGCAACAACTTGTTCTTTCTTAAATTTTTAGGCATATGTGCAACAACTTGAGAGTAGCCGCCTAAAGCTAACTCAACTAGAGCAAGAGCTCCAGCGAGCCCGCCAGCAGGTTCGACAATGTTATCCTCAATTAAGTGCAGTATTCCTTTTATCCTTTTGACATTTCAATGTGATGGCTTGGGACATTGTTTTTATGTTTCTAATAATATTTTTTCTTCAAGGGCATATTCATTTCAAGCTCAGGAGACCAATCCCATTCAATGAGCGGAAATGGTATCTAAACTTCTTTTTCCTTTTGATTCTTTATGGATTGTGTGCCTTGATTTGGAAAATTGATCACAGAATTAATGTCTCTAAAAACTTCAGAATCATATTCTTATTATTTTGTGCATTAAGGTCCTTAAAAATGTAACCACGTGGTTGTAGCTGAAATATGCGAGTTACTGAGTTTTATGATAAAATTAGCTTAAATTCTTAGTTGCGCAGGCAAGCTCAATGTACAATTTGATGTGGACACCTCAAGTGGATTGCTTATCTTAACCCATCAAGGGTTTTAAACATGCCAAGATGTTTTTGTAGCTCATTCATGTTTCTTTGCTAAACTACATGACAACTCAAACCTGCATTGAACCTTTTAAAAAAAAAAAATCTAGTAGTTTGCTGGCTTGCCTACTTGAAATCAACTTGACATGTAGATTCATTTATGTTGGACCTAATTGGGGTGCGCTCCAAAGGCCAAAAGTTGGAGAACTAATTCTGTCCCAGGGAAATTCTCTAAACATCCATCTTGATGTCATTGTGTTTGTCTTTTGATGCAAGAAGCACCAAAATAAATTCAGTATTTATTATTTCAGATTTTATTTTTGAATTTTTAACTAATTTTTTATTTTTTTGAAATGAATTTTGAATTTGGTCTTTATTGTGATTTTGAACTAGTTTTTTTTCCCCCTTAACCAATTAGGGATGAATGCCCCTAGGTTGCTTGGTAACTGGTTTTGGTAGGTGGGGCCAGTTGCCTGTAGGTTTTACCAATACTTCCCTACGTTATCTAGTATATATATATATATATATATATATATATATATATTTTGAATTTGATCTTTTTTGTTATTGAGGATATTATGGGTTTTAATTGTGGCATGATTAGAATTTAGCCCTATTAAAATTGTGGCTTTTGTAATTGTGAGAGCGGTACAATCTGAAAAGAATTTTTATGATTAGAGAATGTTTTCTCTTTGTTAGGTGGTGATGCCTAGGGTTTTTAGGCAGATTCTAGATGGTGAAGCGTAGGTTTTTTCCTTTTTTCATTATCTTTTTCCCTTGATCTCTATTTTTCCAGCTCGTCCTACATCATCTTTCTTTCATGACCTTCATGGGTTGCTCAACTGTAGTCTCTTTGAATCTGAACTCTTTTTTTGGCATATTTAGTGACTATTTCTCCCTCAAACGAAGGTACAAAATAGAGAAAGCTTAGTTGTTAAAGTTTTTATAATTAGTTAATTAAACTTGAATTGATCTTATGAATCCTTTATGATCATTGAATCATGGAAAAACATTTTGTGTTATGTATAGGTCAGTTTTTTAGAGAATATTCCAATTAATTCTCTACATTAGTTGTTTTTTCAATTTCTAGTTTTGTTTTGGGCTTCGGGCTTTAAATTATGAACTTTAAATGCTAGATACTTAGGGGGTGTTTGGTAGAGTAGTTTGAGAAATGTTGTTTGTAGTTTTTTGAAATACGTGTGGGTGAAAAAGTGTGTGGAAATGTGTTTAATGTTGTTTAAAATGTGTAAATGTGAGTTTGGGATGGCTTGCCAAATAGGCCCTTAGTTTTTGGGGGTAAGTAATGCTAAATGCTTTCCAAATCTTGGCCATCTCTATTTGCTCACTGTCTTTGATCTAATGGTAGCACAGGTGTCTTTTTATCATCCATTCCTTGTTTTTATTATTTTTTGATGTAGGTTTTTGGTTTAGGTCTATATGGGGCTGATTCATAAAAAAAGGTTCTACATGGGGCTGAAGTTTGGCTCTTGCGCTTAGTGTCATGTCCTAGAGATAAATGGAGCACCCTGAAGTTTGGCTCTTACACTTTACGTACCTACAGTACTGCTGCAAGTGGACTGAAGCTCTGTTACCAAAAATGACACAGAAGAATCAGAACAAAATTAAATAACACAAAAATAAAGGGGTATGACCTAGTAGTCAGCACCTAGGCCTAGCTTGGAGTCAGCACCAAGCACGAAAACCACTAGGAGTCAATATCTAGGGTGGAACTGGAGTCATCACCAGACCAAAAAGATCAAAGGGCCATTTTTTTTAATCCATTGAAACATAACTATCTCCAAGAGGAGTACAATAGTTTGCTTATATAGGCAAAACTAAACCCTAATTCTAATTGGTGAAATTGTTGTATTACAAAAATAACCTTGCTTCTAAATACTAATAGCCTAATAAACTTCTAGGACTTAAAACATAAAAATACATTTGACTGGCAAAGATAAATAAGACTAAATTAAAATAAAAATATCCTTGTGTTTCCTGCATCACCACCCCTCCCCATGATGCCAATAACCCATTAATATAAGACTAAAGTACACTTTTGGCTCTTAAATTTGGGGGCTGTTTTCATTTTTTATGTTTCAAAATTTTCATTTTCATGAATTGCCAAGGTGAAAATAGAAAACTACATTAAATGTGGAGGGTCAAACTGAAAATTTTGAAAATTTAAAGGCCAATATGAAAACGAATCAAATGTGAAGTGGTAAAATGTAATTAACCTCAAATTTTATGGAAGGCATCCATTAAAATCACACTTAAAAGGATCTCCTTGATGTTGGCTCCGTAAACTGTCAAAGAATCCACTAGGACTACCATCAACAAGAATAGAGAATCTAATAATAAATGCTAAAGTAGATCCACCTTCTCCCTTGGGCCCAAAAACCACATCATTCCAACATGTATAAGAAATTTCTAACTTGACATGGTTGTATGCTTCTCCAAGGTCCAATTTACATAATATTTTGGAATACTAGATGTTAGTCTACTATATACACATTTATGTGTGATAAGAATAGAGTCCCAAATTTCTCTCTTTTTATAATAAATGCATTTTGTGATTTGAGTCAAATGACTTGGAATATAATTCTTGTTGCTAGTTATTAATAATAATGGTTATGTTACATGTTTTGTGTAATTCTTAACTTCGATGTAAAATTTTAAATTGTGGTTAGATATCAAAATCTAGTATATAAGAAGGTCCCTAAAAAAAGGTATGTAAGATGGGTTGTGTTCTTGGACCCAACTTGAACAGGCCCGCCTACAAACTGTTATTGGCTCTTTCCATATGCATAAATTCCAATGAGGAGATATGTACTGACAAGTTTGTGCCTGAAGGCAAGTATCCTTCAGCATTTTCTGGCTTTCACTAAGGTGCACATAAACAGTATCTAGGGTTGGGTGTTGGTTATGGAATTTTATTTTGTTAATTATTTGTTTGCATTGGCTTACCTGACTAAGAACTTTATGGTGCAGTAATTATTAAAAAAAAAGAAGCTCAGATTATAGTTTCATGAAGAAGATCTTTTATGGTTAAAATTTGTCTTCTTGATTGCGTGTTTCTATAGGTGCCTTGGCATTTGATGTAGAGTATGCACGGTGGCTTGAGGAGCATAACAGGCATATAAGTGAGCTCAGGGCTGCAGTCAACTCACATGCTGGCGACACAGAGCTTCGCACTATAGTTGACAATGTTACAGCACACTTTGATGACATTTTCAGGCTGAAAGGAATTGCAGCAAAGGCTGATGTTTTCCACATATTATCAGGAATGTGGAAGACTCCAGCGGAGCGGTGTTTTATGTGGATTGGTGGCTTCCGGTCATCTGAACTCCTCAAGGTCAGTTTCCTTTTCATAATTTCTATGTCCTCATCTGTTGTAGTTGATTTTGTGATAAAGTGGGAGAAGAATATGTTTGACACAATTATCATGTTTTTTGTAGCCTTGTAATGTGATAAAGTGGGAGAAGAATATGTTTGACACAACTATGTTTTCTTAAAAATAACTGAGCATTGCTTGTGTGTGCAATTGATGTAATGCTGTATGTATTATTTGGATGGCACAAATGGTTTCTAAGCTTCACACAAACACACAATAGGACTGACATTCCTTCATGGGATTGGAACTGATATCGCTCCACCACTTATTTAGGGGGCAAGAGATGCCATATTGGTCCAAAGACCATTCGTTTCTCAGCTTGAGAATTTAAGTCATTTTTGGTAGAAATAAGAACTATATAAGTATAAAACTTGATGTTCTGAACTGCGGGCAAATATGAATTGGAAGATCATTAGTTTGTACATAAGAATATAAAGCATATATGTGTGAGCTCAAGATGTGGGATTTTATCTTTTAACTTAGTTTTATTTACTTTTAGAATTCAATTGTTTTTTATTGGTAAGTTGGCTCTTATATTAGTTCTTCTTATTTAATTAGCTTATTAGTATTTTGTTTAATTTCTTAGAGTCGAAGTCATATTTTGTAATTCGATAATTGGGTTTCTGTAAGTCAATTGGATTTAGTTAAGTTATAGTAGTCTATATAATCACACTATTGTACTCCAAAGTTTACAGTTTGGCTTTATTAGTAAAATTTCCTTGGGAATTCTTTTAAATGGTCTAGTGTTTCCTCCAATCAACCTTAGGTGTTGACTCGTAGGTTTTCAATCTTGCTTGGTCTCAACTTCAAACATTTTTTGGCCCAATTATCAATCATAAGATTTATCTTGTATGAATCGCTATTGGTTTGATATCAATAATGGTAGTTGTTTCAGTATGATAAGGATTCAGATATATCCGCTATTGAAAATTCATTAATGGTCCATTTTGACTTGATATAACCCTAACGTATAACATATTATTGATATATATATATATATATATATATATATATATAGGTCTACATACAGTTTACTCTCTTGCCCCTAGTTTTATACTCATAACAAAGATAAAACAGGAATGCTGCTACATATTCGATTGGCTGTTTGTCCACATAATCAACAATGTCAAGTTTTGCGAAAGCCTACTCACACCAGTGGCTCAATCGGAAATCTTATGATGCGGTCCCTCCTTTAGTCTTTGAGCCAAGCATTTCTGACAAAAGCTTGTTGGAAAAGTCAAGGCTAGGATGTGCTATCGTGACTGCTAGCCAGGCTGAGTAGTTGCGACCTGTTGGAAGCCTTCCCCCTTGCTCAACGTCATTAGTCAGAGTCCTGACTAGTGCTTGGTCTGAGAATTGAGAGCCTCACACCAATCTATTGGGACAACTACTGACCAGTCTTATTGATTTGCAAGCTTCCTTTAATTGTCAGTAAAAGAAGAGAAAAAAGAGGGTTTTTGAAGGCACGAAGCCGTATGGTTTGAATTTTGGAGTATAGGCCCAATTGACATGTGGTCTGACCCACGAAGTTAAACAGTGGGCTCTTCCTGGGTATTTAGACAATACAAAGCCAGTAACTTGTGAAGTGCAAGCCATGCACTGCAATAGCGAGTCCATGGTCTTAAAAACCAGCACGGTCAAGGAACTGTTTTTGGTCCCGGTTTCTGGTTTTTAAAACTATGAGCGAGTCTGTTAGCGTAGTTCATGAAGTCTAAGTTCTTGTTTCAATTATTTATTGAAATTTTATTCTACTGAATCATGATGATATTAGAGGCACCTATGTTTGGTGGTTATCAAGACCCATGGATTTTCAACATTTGGTTACATGAGATAGACCAATTCTTTAAACAAGAAGGTTTATTAGATAAGGTTTGCCAAGATGAAACTCATCGGTAGAGCTATGTATTAATAAAAAAATAGTGAGAACCTTTGTCTTATATTGTATAAGCCTGCCATTATTGAGTGGAAAGAAATGAAGAAAAAAAAATCAAAGAGGAATATCTAGCTCAATACTATTGGAAGAAATATCTATCACAATCTCATCAGGATGATTTTTCTAGTTTGAGAGACAGTCTAAGGTAAGGGAACAAACAATGAGTAGCACAATATGATTGGTCACACAGCCTCTGGTCTTAAGCCTAACTACTCTAGGACAGTTTTCCATAGAGCCAACCTTAGCAAATCTAGCAAATGCTTTTAAGGACTTGTCTGTGTTGAAAGAGAAGTTCAAGTGCCAACAACTATTGCTTCAAAATTTGTGGAGCAAGAGTAACACATTGTAAATAGCAGGGGTGACATATTTGAATAGTGTGTAGCAGGTTTAATTCAGTCTATTGAAGAGTCAAATATGTTGCTTACCCTAGGTGCCAACTCCTAGGATTTTTACCTTTTCTTTGTTTCTTTATTGCAATTTTCTTTAGTGTTTTATCCTACGATAGCTTAAGAATCTATAATCTATAATATATTATAAAAAACTAAAGACGCTTTACTTTTTGTTGACTTTTTATATTTTTCCATATAAACTTTTGAGGTCTCACAATTTTACACGTCATAATTCTCATGCATATATTTTTAATTGAATTAATTATATATTTACTCTCCACTAAAATCTTGGCATATTATATTTTCTATAAATGTTAGAATATATAGTTCTATATAAACACTATGATAATAAATGCCTAATATTGAGATATGTATTTCCATATTTAAAAAAAAAATAACTATCATAATTATCAAATTTCATATTTAGATTAAAAAAAAAGAAAAAAAATATTATGTTACTTTTTTGTGCATTGCATGAGTTACTGACTAACTTAATGATATGTCCATACTGTTGCAGAAATAAGAAAAGAAAAATAAAAAGTATACATTTTAGTTGAATTCATAAAACGTAAAAGACAATCTGCAAAGAACACCTGCAAGTAATAAAAATTTTATGTTAAAGCCAGGATGGAGACGTGCAAATGAAGGTAGTGAAATAATAGATAAATAAACCCTTATCCTCCTGTTGTGAACAAATAGTGTAACTATTGTGTGCAAATGAAAATTCAGCTTGAAGCTTTGAGAGCGCTTTGTAACTCTATAAATTTCTATTTTTGTATTGGGGGCATATGGTTAAAGTCATGTAGCGCTTTCTAATAGGATACTAAAGGTCTCTTTTATTGTTTAATTTTGGATACTATCCCAGCAACTTGCTCTCCCGATACATATCGCACCTTCCTTCCAAACTCAATTTGTCTCGAAACTTCCAAACAAGTTGTCTTGAAGCTTTCACATTGAGTTTGAAGTGAGACAATAAAGATATAAAAGTTAAAGCCCAATATATTATTCTTGTCAAGGTTCATTGTATAATCCTTGTTCAAGTTCATTGTACTAGGAATCTTGATCCTACTTGTAATCCTAATCCTTGTCCAAGTTCATTGTAACCCTAGGGCTAGTCCTAAACTTAGCCTACTATATATATATTATTCCATGGGTTCATTGTAACACGTAGAGCTCAGTAACAGTGGGTTCCAGTTATCTTAAGTGATAAAGCCTTTTATCATTGAATAAGAGATTTGGGGTTTGAACCCCGTTTACACCAAAAAACATGAAGATAAAGGGCAATAATCATGAGCGAAGACCATAGATTTGAAAGTACTTTCCTCTTCTAAAAAACCATAGAGCTCAGTAATAATTATGTAGTCATTTTGGGCCTTTTTGCTCTGGATGTAGGTCTCTTAAGGTTGAATTGCGTTAATTCCTTATATTCTTTCTTCTTAACCTAATTTGTTTTTTATTCTAACATGATATAAGAGTTAGGTCTCTACTTTTTCTAACATAGCATCAAAGGCTCGATGCTATATTTTGCTTTTTCTAACAGGTTAAAAGAAATTGAAAAAAAAATAATACTACCTCTATCCCAAATTGTTGGTCGTGTTTAGAAAATCCAACTTTTTTGGAGAACATTATTTATTGTCTTGTCTCTTAATTAAAAAGATAGAAGTTTCCAAATTTACCCTTAAACAAAGTTCTCAAAAAAAAAAAAAAAAAAATCTTGTTTAAAGTGCTTGTGCTTGGTAGGGGCATAATAGGAAACTTGGTAAATTAATGGCTTTGAAACAAGAAAAATTTTTGGGACATCCCAAAATGGAAAACAAGACCAACAATTTGGGATGGATGGAGTAATAATTTGAACTTCGAGTGTAGAAGGCTGATAGAATTGCTTTACAATTTTAATTTCTCTTTTTTTGTCTACAAGCCCGGCTAATGGAAGGAGCATGGTGGGAGGAGCATATTGGGACCTAATTTGTGATGGTGCACTATTACTGAGCAATTAATTGCTAGAATCTAACAATATTCAATCTAGAGTTGAATGATCTAATCTCTAATTGTGTATGAGACATCTACTTGACATTTCTTCACCATAAATATTGATAAACTTCCACTTATTTAAAAAACTTAAGCTGTTAGGAAATGATGAATTTAATTACTTAAATTATTATTGTAACACTCCATCTCACATGTGGGTCCATATTTTCACTCAATAACTAGGGCCTATATGTGACTTATCAAAAAAAAAAACTAGGGCCTATATGTGGGTTTTTTAACTTTTAAATGGGAGGTAGAGTGAAAACAAGGTTCAAACTTAGGACCTCCTGCTCTTATAGTATGACACACTACCACTTATCCCAAAAGTTTAAACCAAGTAAATGATGAATCTAGTCACTTAATCATTTATCTAACATATATGGCATTCATAGGGGAAGATGCACTAGACACACACACATACATATATAATGAAGGATGTCTACAGATATCCCACCTCCCCCCACCCCCCCCCTTTTTTTTTTTTACTCCACCCAATTTGTTTTTCCTTGATTGTGTTAAGTTGGCGACATGAAAACCTACATGGGTGTATATGTGCATGTCCAAGATATTCAACATGGAAGTAAGGACTATATGATCTACTTTCTTATGTTTCTAGTAATCCTTCTGATTTTCTTATCATATTGCTGTTCTGATTTCAACATTGTCTTTCTTCTTCATCATGCATTTTCGGAAAGGATGTATTGTAGATGATGTGACAAAAAAAAAAAAAGGCACTTTTGGGACATTCTGTTTTAACGTGTCAAAATTAAAATATTTAACACCTTGATTTTATCTTGGCAGCACTTATTTTTACTTTATTTTTAAAAATTCGTTTTGTAACTTTTTTTGACTGAATTGCCAATGGTGCAGCTTCTTGTGAATCAATTGGAGCCTTTAACTGAGCAACAATTGGTAGGCATCTACAACTTGCAACAGTCATCCCAGCAGGCTGAAGATGCTCTGTCACAAGGCATGGAGGCATTGCAACAATCCCTGGCTGAGACATTGGCCAATGGCTCACCTGGCCCATCAGGATCATCTGGGAATGTGGCAAACTATATGGGTCAAATGGCCATGGCCATGGGAAAGCTTGGAACACTTGAGGGTTTCCTTCGCCAGGTAATTTTCTATTATGGTTTGATCCCACTTATTTTTTTCCCAGTATGGTTCATGCACTCATTGCTAGGAAGGAAAGATGACGAAATGAAACTCAATCTTAAAACAAGCTAGATTTGAAGTGGTAGGATAATCCTTACATATGGTAGAAAATTGCTTCTTGGCATTGCTTTAAAATGCTTTAGCTACTTTGATATTTTCAGTAAAATAGTAGGAAATCTGTAAGTCTAATTGTTTTGAGGAATGTAGGCCTCGCACAATTATAAAATTTTAATTTATGTTCCTTGTCCATAATTAGCCAGTTTGTGTTTCCATAGCATTAGGATTAGTGTTCCCAGATCTACACTTTTCTGAATGATTGAATACTTTGGTATGTTTTCAGGTATTTGGAACATGAGGACTAAACCAAATCCTTCATGTAAATGTTGTATTTGTATATGTTCTTCAAAGCATTATGCATTTAATCTTGCTTGGGAATTTTTATGGAGGGTGAGGGGAGTCTGCAAAAAAGAAAAGAGTCTGATTACTTTTCATTAACTTCCTATTGTTATTATTGTTATTTTTAAATTCTGCAAAATCTGTCCTGCTAGGTGAAGCAAATCAAACATTTAAAAGGCTTAGTGCTAGTTTTGATGCAACTTGTACATAACTTTGGCTTCTTTCCCTTTTTTGAAAATTACCAGGCTGATAATTTGCGTCAACAAACACTGCAACAAATGCACCGTATATTGACAACCAGGCAATCCGCTCGTGCGCTTCTTGCAATAAATGACTATTTCTCTCGTCTTCGAGCCCTCAGTTCCCTCTGGCTTGCGCGGCCACGGGAATGAGAAGCACAAAATTGTCCTGATGAAGTTATTTTGAAGACTGACTCAACCCATCCTATCAGATGATCATTAAGCATAGAGTTTATAAAGGATCAGTCATATGATTCACCATTCAGTGGATTTGCTGTCGATCTTTAACCCTAATTCATTTGGGATTGGGTTGTCATGCATTAGTCACATTGATCATCAAATTGAAAGTTGCAGATCTCTTTGTTGTTGATATTGTCTCCATCTGCACTTCTAGTGTCACATATGTTTACCTAGGTCGTTTATTCTCATTTCTTATGTTTAAATTATAGATCCAATAATCTGATTATGTTAGCTGTTTAATAGAACCAGGAAGGAAAATAGGATAGTATTTGTAATGTAGGTTACAGTAATCGATTTGTATACCAGAATCAGATTATATATTGGTGAAGGAGTTCCTTTTTTTTTTTGGTGTTTGGGTTTTCTTTATTCATATTCAACATGTAAATATGTTGCTGTGCACAATTTCATTGGCAATGATAATTTCGTAGGTTGGTTGTATCGATTGGTTTTAGTGGAAAGTCATTTTTGTATGCTGAAATGTGCTGGGTAGTTTGGCTGTAGTTGGTTTTCATCAAATTGATTTAATGCTTTCCTGTATGAAGAAATGTACAATGGTGCGGTTTGGATTCCGCATTTCCTGCGTTTCCATTCCGCATTTTTTTTTTTTTTTTTCTAGCTGCTTATGTTGAATTTCAGAGAAAAATTTACTGTTTATGAACAGTGTATGCACTGTTTACGTATTTAAAAATATTAAAAATGGGTCCTACGGCATTATTCACCCATTTAAAAATTATTTTGTTACAGTATTTTCAGTTTTCAGTTTCAGCAACAACAAGTTCAATCCAAACGGGCCCATAGCTTATGTTACAACTTACAACCACATTCTGTTGGTTTTTTATTCTGGCTTAAATTAATTAGAGAAGAAAAAAGGACTTGTATGTAAATTCTCAATAGTATTATTTTCAGTGTCAAAAAGAAAAAAAAAGAGCCTAAAAGTCTGGGCATGGAAATATATGAAAGGCATAGAGGATGGAGCTAGAACTTTGAGTTAGGGGGGTAGATTTACTGTTGGTTGTGTGTGATGGTTTTAACTTTTGACTCTGTTACTATTTAACCGCTGAGTTTTTTTTTTTTTTTTTTTTTAATTTTGTAGGTAAGAACAAAATTATTTTTGTTTAGAATTTTTTAAAAGATATGGTTGTTTATTTTGGATAAAATTGGTTGATAGGACTTAATTTTTTTTTTAGTTTTACTATTAGTAATTTTTGTTATTGAGCTAATTATTTTTTTGGTTTGTATATTTTGTTTGAGATTTTAAATCTATAAATTTTTTTATGGTCACTAAAATGTGAAAAATGCTAGAGTTACATATTTTTTATAAATCACTGAGATAATAAGTGGTTATTAATAGGTAAAAAAATGATATAAGTAGTAGGCTCATATGCGAACCAATAAGAATTTGCTATCATAACGGTTTGTAAAAATATTTGTGAGTATAGCATTACTCTTAAAAGAATAAATAAAAATCTAGTCCAACAGTAGCTCCGGCCCTTGGCATAACAGAAAAAAGAAAATAGAGGAATGTAAAATATTGATCCTATTAAATATAACTTGTTTTTAGTTCAAAGAAACTTAGTTACTATCAAATTATCAAGAAGATAAACTAGTATGAATATGAGTATTTACTTGAGCATACATAGAGCTAATAAACACACACAAGTTTTTCAAATCTGGGGTCTTATGGATAAAAGATTGAACATAGACAAAAACAACAAGAGTATTATCACACAATGGTGCTCTCAGAATACATATAAAAATAGCATAAGATAGATCCGGCTAGTTATATAACAAAAAGAAAACAATAAAAGGCACAAAAAGAAACAATATAAGGCCCTGTTGGGAATGACCATAGCTTTAGATGTGCTTCTCGTAAGTTTTGTGAAACTGCTTCCTTCTTCATATATCCCAGTGTCATATTCTCTTACTAACCTGAGGTTGAACATCATGTACTTGATATAACCTGTTATTATATAAACTAGCCACAAACCCGCGCGTTGCGCGTGATAATTATTTTTATGGTGGTTTTATTAAATTTTTTTTTACAATTTAAACTAATTTAATAATGAGTAATGTATTTCGTAATTATATTTTTATTTATTATAGGAACAATCATAAATGTAATATAGGAACAATCCAAAACACCAAAAAAACATAAACTAAAAAAAAAAAAAAACTTAACAATGATTAATTGAACTAATATGAGGATAAAATTATGTTTTTGATAATCTATTAAGGTTATTTTCTTTGTAGAAATTATAATTTCGGCCGCCCAAAACATATTATCAAATAAATAATTATTAGCAAAACCTAAGAATTAAATTTCTATACATGCATTGTTATAAAATAATAATAATAAAAATAAAATTGCAAAAGTTAAAATTTGTCACCTATCCGATTATTTTCGTTTGGCTAACCTTTGCTTTTCTTTAAATAAATGGCATTATAGAATACTTTTAATACAACTATTAAGAGTACTTTGTCCACCACAAAGGATTAGAAAATAAACAAAAATTAGTAAAGTTTCATAGTTTAACATCTAAATTGAGCACTATAAAAAATCATGCTATGTAACAGAATAAATACCAAATTATCCAAATCATGCTATGTAATAGAATAATATTATATTTTTATATGCTATATTTAATTCTTTAGAACGCAATAGGATAACATTTAACAATCAAAGAGAATAAAAAATAAATAAAAACAACAACAACAATTTAAAAAACAAAACTAAATCACAATTTAAAAAACAAAACTAAATCGCATTAATCCAAAATAGAGTTTTAAAGAATATAAAAAATTATCAACCTAAAGTAGAGATGCAAGAAAAATAAAAAAAATCCACCAAAAAATTTAGAGAGAGAGAGAGAGAGAGAGAGAGAGGGAACCTTTTTTTTGTGAGGGAAAACTATGCATAGAATAGAAAAGATAGTGACAAATTTATAGTAAGAGGGTGTGAATAAGAAGAGACAAAAATAAAGGAAGATGAAGGGAAAGAAGAAGAATGATATTAATGTAGAGGGTAGTGGAGAGATGAAAAGGTAAGAGAGGGAGTAGATTGAAGAAGTAGTGGGGAGATGAAATGGTAAGGGAGAGAGAAAGTTTGGAGAAGTGTATATATTAAAAAAATAAATGTTAAAAACAATTATAAGAAAATTGGAAAAAAAAAAAAAAAAAAAACCCTAAAGCTTGAAAGGCTTCAACGTTTTTTTTTTTTCCTTCCTTTAAGCTGAAAAGGTTCACACAAAACCCTAAAGCTGAACTGAAAAGACTTTGGGTTGGCTTGATAGTGGAACTAAATAAATAAGAGGTGGGCTGAATTAATTATACAGATTTATTATAGGGTGATAGTGGAAATAAATAAATAAGTAGTGGGCTGCATTTATAGGGCTGAAAATTATAAAAACCATTTAAAAATTGTATGACAAATTATATTTTAAAAAAGAAAAGAAAAAAAAGAATGACGTGGCAACTGATGTGGCGCAACGTGAGAGCAGCAGCATTAAACGCTACGCTTCAACTTTTAGTAATATATAGATGTAATTGAGAAATTAGATTTATAGTGAGTTAAATAAGACTATTGTCATCACTTTTATACTTCTATATATGATGAGGAAAAGGGAAGCTTAAACTATAATGATTTTATTTCGTATACTCTTTTAAAGATTCTAACTTAATTTCTAGAATGTGATGTTTTGTTCTTATAATATAAATATAAAATTAGAGCAAAATTAACAATATTATGTTATACCAAATATGATTTTTTTATATTTTATAGAACAATCATTAAAATACTCTGAAAATGGGATATAAAGGTCTTAGAGAAGCCAACAACATGAGAATGAAAACTATTAGCTCACAAGAAGTCAGTGCACAAGTAATTGTCTAATAATTAACTATATACTGAACAAGATGTATTGGACTCGTTGTTCAATAAATACTTTTTTTGAATGCCAACTGAATATGGTAAATAGATTGGTTTCAATTGTCCAATAACTTGATAATTAGAGTCAAGTTGCATTGTGATTGTGTCTTTTTTTTTTGCCAAGTGTGCTGAGGATGGATAAGAGATTTAGTTGGTAATAAGTATAAACATAAGGGCAATTGAATAATTTTTGATTGAGTGGATGGTCAGAAGCTTGCTTGCAGACAACTTATATAGTGTTCATTGTGATTCTTATTTGAGTCTTATTCAATGTGCACCACAACACCACCAATGCATTGAGTTATGAAAACATTGGTTAGGAAATCACGGTATCAGTAAATGATATTGTAGTAGATCAAAAGAAAGCCACATACCTAGATTTTGAAAATCATTGCAATTGAATCATATATTGAATCACTTTATCATTAGTCTACATTAATACAACTAGTTCTACTTCTAATTAGCATCTTTCATTCTTAAATAAAAGAAAAGAAAAAGTGATCTTTCTAAACAATGTGTGGATTCTAATTCTACCAAACTGTAGATGATTGTTGACCACGAAAATAGTTCTTAACAATTGTTTCAAATGGTGTGCCTTAT
Source organism: Notholithocarpus densiflorus (assembly GCA_030021035.2). Taxonomy (NCBI): domain Eukaryota; kingdom Viridiplantae; phylum Streptophyta; class Magnoliopsida; order Fagales; family Fagaceae; genus Notholithocarpus; species Notholithocarpus densiflorus. The sequence goes on along the minus strand of JARYZH020000027.1, from coordinate 2,688,723 downwards.
ATTTATTTATATATATATATATATATATATATATAAAAGAGTTGTATCTGTTTTTAATTTTTATGCATTTTTGGATACTGACTAAATACTAAACTGATATAAGAAAATGTAATGTGCTTGCTCACCTACTGTATGTCTTGCCCAGCATCACATATCCTTCTCAATAGTCTCAATTTGCTCTTCTTGCTGTGTCTCATGATTCGCCTGCTTTTCCTCTATGAATAAAATATATATGTGATTAAAGTAATCATAATATTTGCTATTGGAAAAATGATTGTTGCTACTATATTTGATCGTAAGTGAAAATGTTATTGTTTTTCAAGACATCTTTTTCGTATATGTAAATTGTGTTTTTCCTTCCTTTATTTACTTATTTTTTTCTTTTTAATAAAACTGGGGTCTAATTTTTCTACTAATAAATAAAAGCTTAAAGTATTTGCAAATTATATAGTGCGATGGTTTATACAAAAGAGTTAAAATTCACCCATTAGTGAGATATTTGTGGTGAGAATGTCATACCTTTCCTTTGAAGACGCTCTATGGTGGCATTTATGTCTCCCATCCAAGGACACATTTCTTCGCCATTGTATACTCCCTCTAGCTTAGGTGTGTTCAGCTTAGATGGAATAAACGTGCTTAAACTAGGACAATTAATTACCGTTATTTCCTTCAGCGATGGCCACTCTAAAGCATTGGCTTCATTGCAAAAGCACTTCAGATTTGGTAAGCCATTGAGCAAGATTGAGTTCACTTTGTGGAACAGAACGTCCTTTTCTTCCTCTTCTCTTGCTCTTGCAAGGATTTCTTCAATCTTTTCACAGTAACTAACTCTAATTTCCTCCAACATCACAAGCAATTTTGCTATCAATGGTGAGAACAAATATATCAGACTGTCACATTCCCATAGTTTTAACAATCTCAGGTTTCCGAAGCCCAAGATCCTTTCCGGACCCTTCTTCCATATGTGCATCAGTTTTGGTAAATCACTTAGATACAATTCCCTTAACTGATCAAGTACTGGTGCCATGTGACTTTCCTCAACATTTAGTTCCTCAAGTTGAAATAAAACTTCCGGTGAAGGGAAATTCATCAATTTAATCGATTCTAGATTCTTTAGGCACTCAATTATATGAGATGGAAAAAGAGACCATATCTCTGAGGGGTTGTTGCCATCACCAACTTTTGGATTATTCGGCTTATTCAAAGTACCCTACAAAAAATCAATTACTGATAAACGAGTAAAATAATAACTTCTTTTCAATTATTATTTGTATTTTTTTTTAGAGAAAAAGATGGTATAAAGTATAAACAGATCAGTGGATGACTAAATAGAAAAGCAATCAATGTCTTTTTATTATCTAATTGTGTTGAATGCGTTAAGGTTATGGCCAACAATTGATTGATTGGATATCTATATGACAGTCGGTGACCATAGTCCCCCGGGATAAGTGCATAAATCTAGAACTTGTACGTACCTCTTCCTTCGCAGAGTAGCTTCTTTGCGATTTATTGGTAGTGCCTTGGTCTGACACAACCATCAGACCATAATTTTTGCGACGTGGTACACACTCAAGGCATCGCCAAACAAAACCAGGGGACCCAAGTTCTTGCTCATTGGGTCTTGAATCCAATTCCCTATTGATTTTCTTCGACTTTCTTGGGCTCTGAATTTCTGAACCAATTGTTTTCAATTTGGGACAACGATCCAAATAAATCTCCTTAATGGATGACCATTCAAAAGAATAAGCTTTGATACAGAGACTCATCATTTTTGGCAGCTCTTGTAGTTTCAAGGAACTAACTCTAGGGAACAGGATGATATCCGTTGCTTCTTCTTCTCCATCTCTTTGAACAATGTTTTTCATTGCATCACATCTATTTATCCAAAAACTTTGAAGTTCCACAAGCAGTTTTGCAATAGAAGTTGGGAATAAATATCTTAGACGACGACATTCAATTACGTCAATGAATGTTAGTTTTTGAAAGCCTTGAATTCCTAGTGGAACATTCTTCCACACGTATCTCAACTTATATAAATATTTTACCTCTAAAGTTTTCAACTGAGCAAGTACTGCGATTCCTTGGTGATCTTCGCCGACCTTCAGTCCTTCAAGATCAAATACCACTTCTAGTGAATCAGCATTCTGCAATTTAAGATTTTCTAAATTCGGTGCCCACAAGATGGTGTTGGACGAGAAGAGTTTATGAGAGATAATGGGTGTTGATTCAGGAAATGGGCCAGTATGTTGTTGAATGTCTGTCATCTTGTGCTTTTCAAGATTGGTCACTTCATCAGTGCCGATCCTTCCAACCTGATGAATCCATCAAATTATTATTAGCATCAGCGTTCAACTTTTTTAGTTTTATTAGATCAAATCCAGGCCAGAACAAAATGTTAAAAAATTGATAAATCAATTTGATAAACATAAAACAACGAGCTTTTGAATGGTTTAATTTAACTATACAACAATTTATTAAATTTGTAATATTTTATGTGGATTGGTGGCTTCCGGTCATCTGAACTCCTCAAGGTCAGTTTCCTTTTCATAATTTCTATGTTCTCATCTGTTGTAATTGATAATGTGATAAAGTGGGAGAAGAATATGTTTGACACAATTATCATGTTTTCTGTAGCCTTGTAATGTGATAAAGTGGGAGAAGAATATGTTTGACACAACTATGTTTTCTTAAAAATAACTGAGCATTGCTTGTGTGTGCAATTGATGTAATGCTGTATGTATTATTTGGATAGCACAAATGGTTTCTAAGCTTCACACAAACACACAATAGGACTGACATTCCTTCATGGGATTGGAACTGATATCGCTCCACCACTTATTTAGGGGGCAAGAGATGCCATATTGGTCCAAAGACCATTCATTTCTCAGCTTGAGAATTTAAGTCATTTTTGGTAGAAATAAGAACTATATAAGTATAAAACTTGATGTTCTGAACTGCAGGCAAATATGAATTGGAAGATCATTAGGTTGTACATAAGAATATAAAGCATATATGTGTGAGCTCGTGATGTGGGATTTTATCTTTTAACTTAGTTTTATTTACTTTTAGAATTCAATTGTTTTTTATTGGTAAGTTGGCTCTCATATTAGTTCTTATTTAATTAGCTTATTAGTATTTTGTTTAATTTCTTGGAGTTGAAGTAATATTTTGTAATTCGATAATTGGGTTTCTGTAAGTCAATTGGATTTAGTTAAGTTTTAGTAGTCTATATAATCACACTATTGTACTCCAAAGTTTACAGTTTGGCTTTATTAGTAAAATTTCCTTGGGAATTCTTTTAAATGGTCTGGTGTTTCCTCCAATCAACCTTAGGTGTTGATTCGTAGGTTTTCTATCTTGCTTGGTCTCAACTCCAAACATTTTTTGCCCCAGTTATCAATTAGAATATTTATCTTGTATGAATCGCTATTGGTTTGATATCAGTAATGGTAGTCATTTCAGTCTGATAAGGATTCAGATATATCCGCTATTGAAAATTCATTAATGGTACATTTTGACTAGATATAACCCTAACGTATAACATATTATTGATATATATATAGGTCTACATACAGTTCACTCTTTTGCCTCTAGTTTTATACTCATAAAAAAGATAAAACAGGAATGCTGCTACATATTCGATTGGCTGTTTGTCCACATAATCAACAATGTCAAGTTTTGCAAAAGCGTAATCACACCAGTGGTTCAATCAGAAATCTTATGATGCTGTCCCTCCTTTAGTCTTTGAGCCAAGCATTTCTGACAAAAGCTTGTTGGAAAAGTCAAGGCTAGGATGTGCTATCGTGACTGCCAGCCAGGCGGAGTAGTTGCGACCTGTCAGAAGCCTTTCCCTTGCACAATGTCATTAGACAGAGTCCTGACTAGTGCTTGGTCTGAGAATTGAGAGCCTCACACCAATCTATTGGGACAACTACTGACCAATCTTATTGATTTGCAAGCTTCCTTTAATTGTCAGTAAAAGAAGAGAAAAAAGAGGATTTTTGAAGGCCTGAAGCCGTATGGTTTGAATTTTGGAGTATAGGCCCAATCAACATGTGGTCTGACCCACGAAGTTAAACAGGGGCTCTTCCTGGGTATTTGGACAATACAAAGCCAGTAACTTGTGAAGTGCAAGCCATGCACTGCAATAGCGAGTCCATGGTCTTAAAAACCATTATGGTCAAAGAATTGTATTTGGTCCCATTTTCTGGTTTTTAAAACTATGAGCGAGTCAGTAGCGTTGTTCATGAAGTCTAAGTTCTTGTTTCAATTATTTATTGAAATTTTGTTCTACTGAATCATGGTGATATTAGAGGCACCTATGTTTGGTGGTTATCAAGACCCATGGATTTTCAACATTTGGTTACATGAGATAGACCAATTCTTTAAAGAAGAAGGTTTATTAGATAAGGTTTGCCAAGATGAACCTCATCGGTAGAGCTATGTATTAATAAAAAAATAGTGAGATCCTTCGTCTTATATTGTACAAGCCTGCCATTATTGAGTGGAAAGAAATGAAGAAAAAAAATCAAAGAGGAATATCTAGCTCAATACCATTGGAAGAAATATCTATCACAATCTCATCAGGATGATTTTTCTAGTTTGAGAGACAGTCTAAGGTAAGGGAAACAAACAATGAGTAGCACAATATGATTGGTTGCACAGCCTTTGGTCTTAAGCCTACCTACTCTAGGACAGTTTGCTATAGAGCCAACCTTAGCAAATCTAGCAAATGCTTTTAAAGACTTGTTCGTGTTGAAAGAGAAGTTCAAGCGCCAACAACTATTGCTTCAAAATTTGTGAAGCAAGAGTAACACATTGTAAATAGCAGGGGTGACATATTTGAATCATGTGTAGCAGGTTTAATTCAGTCTATTGAAGAGTCAAATATGTTGCTTACCCTAGGTGCCAACTCCTAGGTTTTTTACCTTCTCTTTGTTTCTTTATTGCAATTTTCTTTAGTGTTTTATCCTACGATAGCTTAAGAATCTATAATCTATAATATATTATAAAAAACTAAAGACGCTTTACTTTTTGTTGACCTTTTATATTTTTTCATATAAACTTTTGAGGTCTCACAATTTTACACGTCATAATTCTCATGTATATATTTTTAATTGAATTAATTATATATTTAAACTCTCCACTAAAATCTTGTCATATAATATTTTCTATAAATGTTAGAATATATAGTTCTATATAAACACTATGATAATAAATGCCTAATATTGAGATATGTATTTCCATATTTAAAAAAAAAAAAACCATCATAATTATCAAATTTCATATTTAGATTTAAAAAAAAAAATATTGTTACTTTTTTGTGCATTGCATGAGTTGCTGACTAGTTTAATGATATGTCCATACTGTAGTAGAAATAGGAAAAGAAAAATAAAAAATATACATTTTAGTTGAATTCATAAAACTTAAAAGACAATCCACAAAGAACACCTGCAAGTAATAAAAGTGTTATGTTAAAGCCAGGATGGAGACGTGCAAATGAAGGGAATGAAATAATAGATAAATAAACCCTTATGCTCCTGTTGTGGACAAACAGTGTAACTATTGTGTGCAAATGGAAATTCAGCTTGAAGCTTTGAGAGCGCTTTGTAACTCTAGAAATTTCCATTTTTTTTTTATAGGTAAGAAATTTCTATTTTTGTATTGGAGGCATATGGATATGATTAAAGTCAGTAGCGCTTTCTAATAGGATACTAAAGGTCTCTTTTATTGTTTGATTTTGGATACTATCCCAGAAACTTGCTCTCCCGATACATATCACACCTTCCTTCCAAACTCAATTTGTATCGAAACTTCTAAACAAGTTGTCTTGAAGCTTTCACATTGAGTTTGAAGTGAGACAATAAAGATATAAAAGTTAAAGCCCAATATATTATTCTTGTCAAGGTTCATTGTATAATCCTAGTCCAAGTTCATTGTACTAGGAATCTTGATCCTACTTGTAATCCTAATCCTTGTCCAAGTTCATTGTAACCCAAGGGCTAGTCCTAAACTTAGCCTACTATATATATTATTCAATGGGTTCAATGTAACACATAGAGCTTAGTAATAGTGGATTCCTGTTATCTCAAGTAATAAAGCCTTTTATCATTGAATAAGAGATTTGGGATTTGAACCCCGTTTACACCAAAAAACATGAAGATAAAGGGCAATAATCATGAGCGAAGATCATAGGTTTGAAAGTACTTACCTCTTCTAAAAAACCATAGAGCTCAATAATAATTATGTAGTCATTTTGGGCCTTTTTGCTGTGGATGTAGTTCTCTAAGGTTGAATTGCGTTAATTCCTTGTATTCTTTCTTCTTAACCTAATTTGTTTTTTATTCTAACATGATATAAGATTTAGGTCTCTACTTTTTCTAACATAGCATCAAAGGCTTAACGCTATATTTAGCTTTTTCTAACAGGTTAAAAGAAATTGAAAAAAAACAAAATACTACCTCTGTCCCAAATTGTTGGTTGTGTTTAGAAAATCCAACTTTTTTGGAGAACATTATTTATTGTCTTGTCTTTTAATTAAAAAGATAGAAGTTTCCAAATTTACCCTTAAACAAAATTCTCAAAAAAAAAAAAAAAAAAAAAAAATCTTGTTTAAAGTGCATGTGCTTGGTAGGGGCATAATAGAAAACTTGGTAAATTAATGGCTTTGAAACAGGAAAAATTTTTGGGACATCCCAAAATGGAAAACAAAACCAACAATAAGGGATGGATGGAGTAATAATTTGAACTTGGAGTGTAGAAGGCTGATAGAATTGCTTTACAATTTTAAATTCTCTTTTTTTGTCTACAAGCCTAGCTATTGGAAGGAGCATGGTGGGAGGAGCATATTGGGACATAATTTGTGATGGTGCACTATTACTGAGCAATTAATTGCTAGAATCTAACAATATTCAATCTAGAGTTGAATGATCTAATCTCTAATTGTGTATGAGACATCTGCTTAACATTTCTTCACCATAAATATTGATAAACTTTCACTTATCTAAAAAACTTAAGCTGTTAGAAAATGATGAATTTAATTACTTAAATTATTATTGTAACACTCCATCTCACATGTGGGTCCATATTTTCCCTTAATAAGTAGGGCCTATATGTGGGACTTTTAACTTTTAAATGGGAGGTAGAGTGAAAACAAGGTTCAAACTTAGGACCTCCTGCCCTTATAGTATGACACACTACCACCTATCCCAAAAGTTTAAACTAAGTAAATGATGAATCTAGTCACTTAATCATTTTTCTAACATATATGGCATTCATAGGGGAAGATGCACTAGACACACACACATACATGTATAAAGAAGGATGTCTACAGATACAAACCACCCCCCCCCCCCCCCCCCGTCTTTTATTTTTTGTTTTGCTCCACCCAATTTGTTTTTCCTTGATTGTGTTAAGTTGGCGACATGAACCTACATGGGTGTATATGTGCATGTCCAAGATATTCAACATGAAGTAAGGACTATATTATCTACTTTCATATGTTTCTAGTAATCCTTCTGATTTTCTTATCATTTTGCCGTTCTGATTTCAACATTGTCTTTCTTCTTCATCATGCATTTTCGGAAAGTATGTATTGTAGATGATGTGACAAAAAAAAGAGGCACTTTTGGGACATTCTGGTTTAACGTGTCAAAATTAAAACATTTAACACCTTGTTTCTATCTTGGCAGCACTTATTTTTACTTTATTTTAAAAAATTCATTTTGTAACTTTTTTTGACTGAATTGGCAATGGTGCAGCTTCTTGTGAATCAATTGGAGCCTTTAACTGAGCAACAATTGGTAGGTATCTACAACTTGCAACAGTCATCCCAGCAGGCTGAAGATGCTCTGTCACAAGGCATGGAGGCATTGCAACAATCCCTGGCTGAGACATTGGCCAATGGCTCACCTGGCCCATCAGGATCATCTGGGAATGTGGCAAACTATATGGGTCAAATGGCCATGGCCATGGGAAAGCTTGGAACACTTGAGGGTTTCCTTCGCCAGGTAATTTTCTATTATGGTTTGATCCCACTTATTTTTTTCCCAGTATGGTTCATGCACTCATTGCTAGGAAGGAAAGATGATGAAATGAAACTCAATCTTAAAACAAGCTAGATTTGAAGTGGTAGGATAATCCTTACATATGGTAGAAAATTGCTTCTTGGCATTGCTATAAAATGCTTTAGCTACTTTGATATTTTCAGTAAAATAGTTGGAAATCTGTTAAGTCTAATTTTTTTGAGGACTGTAGGCCTTGCACAATTATAAAATTTTAATTTATGTTCCTTGTCCATAATTAGCCAGTTTGTGTTGCCATAGCATTAGGATTAGTGTTCCCAGATCTACACTTTTCTGAATGATTGAATACTTTGGTATGTTTTCAGGAATTTGGAACATGGGGACTAAACCAAATCCTTCATGTAAATGTTGTATTTGTTTATGTTCTTCAAAGCATTATGCATTTAATCTTGCTTGGGAATTTTTATGGAGGGTGGGGGAGTCTGCAAAAAAGAAAAGAGTCTGATTACTTTTCATGAACTTCCTATTATTATTATTATTGTTATTTTTAAATTCTGCAAAATCTGTCTTGCTAGGTGAAGCAAATCAAACATTTAAAAGGCTTAGTGCTAGTTTTGATGCAACTTGTACATAACTTTGGCTTCTTTCCCTTTTTTGAAATTTACCAGGCTGATAATTTGCGTCAACAAACACTGCAACAAATGCACCGTATATTGACAACCAGGCAATCAGCTCGTGCGCTTCTTGCAATAAATGACTATTTCTCTCATCTTCGAGCCCTCAGTTCCCTCTGGCTTGCGAGGCCACGGGAATGAGAAGCACAAAATTGTCCTGATGAAGTTCTTTTGAAGACTGACTCAACCCATCCTATCAAATGATCATTAAGCATAGAGGATCAGTCATATGATTCACCATTCAGTGGATTTGCTGTCGATCTTTAACCCTAAATTCATTTGGGATTGGGTTGTCATGCATTAGTCACATTGATCATCAAATTGAAAGTTGCAGATCTCTTTGTTGTTGATATTGTCTCCATCTGCACTTCTAGTGTCACATATGTTTACCTAGGTTGGTTATTCTCATTTCTTATGTTTAAACTATAGATCCAATAATCTGATTATGTTAGCTGTTTAAACATAATCTGATTATGTTTAAACTACAGAATCAGATTATATATTGGTGAAGGAGTTCCTTTTTTTTTTTTTTGGTGTTTGGATTTTCTTTATTCATATTCAACATGTAAATATGTTGCTGTGCACAATTTCATTGGCAATGATAATTTCGTAGGTCGGTTGTATCGTTTGGTTTTAGTGGAAAGTCATTTTCGTAAGCTGAAATGTGCTGGGAAGTTTGGCTATAGTTGGGTTTCACCAAATTGATTTAATGCTTTCCTGTATAAAGGAATGTACAATAGCTTATGTTACAACTTACAACCACATTCTGTTGGTTTTTTATTCTGGCTTAAATTAGTTAAGAGAAGAAAAAAGGACTTTTATGTAAATCCTCAATAATACTATTTTTAGTGTGTAAGAAAAAAGAAAAAGAGAGCCTAAAAGTCTGGGCATGGAAATATATGAAAGGCATAACCAGGGACGGAGCCAGAACTGAGTGGGGGGCAGTTTTACTATTAGTTGTGTGCGGTGGTTTCAACCTCTGACTTTGCTATTACTTAACTGATGAGTTTTTATTTTTGGTGGGTAAGAACAAAGTTATTTTTGTTTAGAATTTTTTAAAGGATATGATTGTTTATTTTGAATAAAATTGGTTGATTGACCTTAATTTTTTTTTAGTTTTACTATTAGTAATTTTTGTTATTGAGTATTTTTTTTTTTTTTTTTGGCTTGCATATTTTGTAAAAAAGTTTGTGAGTATAACATTACTTTTAAAAGAATCAATGATATTGTTTAAGGGGAGTAAAATGTAATTCTATAAAATAAAATAAATAAAATTAGTACACATAATAATATTTTTTTTAAAAAAAATTAGGGGGGAGGGTGTCATTGCCCCCCTAGTCCAACAGTGGCTCTGTCCCTGGGCATAACAGAAAAAAGAAAAGAGAGGAATGTAAAATATTGATCCTATTGAATACAACTTGTTTTTAGTTCAAAGAAACTTAGTAACTATCACATTATCAAGAAGATAAACTAGTATGAATACGAGTGTATTTACTTGAGCATACGTAGAGCTAATAAACACACAAGTTTTTCAAATCTGGAGTCTTATGGATAAAAGATTGAACATAGACAAAAACAACAAGTGTATTATCACACAATGGTGCTCTCAGAATACATATACAAATATTATAAGATAGATCCGGCTAGTTATATAACAAAAAGAAAACAATAAAAGGCACAAAAAGAAAAGAATATAATGCCCTGTTGGGAATGAGCATAGCTTTAGATGTGCTTCTTATAAGTTTTGTGAAGCAGCTTCCTTCTTCATATATCCCAGCGTCATATTCTCTTACTAACTTGAGGTTGAACATCATGTAGTTGATATAACCTGTTATATAAATGTAATTGAGGAATTAGATTTATAGTGAGTTAAATAAGACTATTTTCATCACTTTTATACTTCTATATATGATGAGGAAAATGGAAGCTTAAACTATAATGATTTTGATTAGTATACTCTTTTAAAGATTTTAACTTAATTTCTAGAATGTGATGTTTTGTTCTTATAATATAAGTATAAAATTAGAGCAAAATTAACAATATTATGTTATACCAAATATGATTTTTTATATTTTATAGAACTATCATTAAAATACTCCCGAAAAGGGGATATAAAGGTCTTAGAGAAGCCAAAACATGAGAATGAAAGCCATTAGCTCACAAGAAGTTAGTGCACAAGTAATTGTCTAATAATTAACAATATATATGTCTTTATATTGAACAAGATGCATTGGACTCATTGTTCATTAAATACTTTTTTTTGAATGCCAACTGAGTATGGTAAATAGATTGGTTTCAATTGTCCAATAACTTGATAATTAGAGTCAAGTTGCATTGTGATTGTGTCTTTTTTTTTTTTTTTTCCAAGTGTGCTGAGGATGGTTAAGAGATTTAGTTGGTTATAATAAGTATAAACATAAGGGCAATTGAATAATTTTTGATTGAGTGGATGGTCAGAAGCTTGCTTGCAGACAACTTATATAGTGTTCGTTGTGATTCTTATTTGAGTCTTAGTCAATGTGTACCACAACACCACCAATGCATTGAATTATGAAAACATTGGTTAGGAAATCACGGTATTAGTATATGATATTGTAGTAGATCAAAAGAAAGCCGCATACCTAGATTTTGAAAATCATTGCAATTGAATCATATAGAGAATCACTTTAGCATTAAGCCTACGTAATACAACTAGTTCTACTTCTAATTAGCATCTTTCTTTCTTAAATAAAAGAAAGAAAAAGTGATCTTTCTAAACAATGTGTGATTTCTAATTCTACAAACTGTAGATGATTGTTGATCACGAAAATAGTTCTTAACAAGTGTGTTTCAAATGGTGTGTGTATATATATATATATATATATATATATATATAAGAGTTGTATCCGTTTTTAATTTTTATGCTTTTTTGAATACTGACTAAATACTAAACTGATATAAGAAAATGTAATGTGCTCACCTACTGTATGTCTTACCCAGCATCACATATCCTCCTCAATAATCTCAATTTGCTCTTCTTACCGTGTCTTATGATTCACCTGCTTTTCCTATAAGAATAAAATATATATGTGATTTAATTAATTATAATATTTGCTATTGGAAAAATGATTGTTACTACTATATTTGATCGTAAGTAAAAATGTTATTGTTCTTCAAGACATTTATTTTTTGTGTATGTAAATTGTGTTTTGCCTTTCTTTCTTTCTTTATTTTTTCTTTTTAATAAAACTGGGGTCTAATTTTTCTACTAATTAATAAAAGCTTAAAGTATTTGCAAATTATATGGTGCGATGGTTTATACTCTTTTGTTAAAATTCACCCATTAGTGAGATATTTGTGGTGAGAATGTGCCATACCTTTCCTTTGAAGATGTGCTCTATGGTGGCATTCAGGTCTCCCTTCCAATGACACGTTCTTTTTTTTTCCCATGAAAGTGCATCGTATACTCCCTCTAGCTTAGGTTTCCAACGAAACTTTTCTTTTTCTTCCCATGAAAGTGCATCGTATACTCCCTCTAGCTTAGGTGTGTTTAGATTAGATGGAATAAACGTGCTTAAACTACGACATTTAACTACCGTCATTTTCTCCAGCGATGGCCACTCTAAAGCATTAGTTTCAGAGCAAAAACACTTCAGATGTGGTAAATTACAAAGAAAGATTGAGTTCACTTTGTCGAACAAAACGTCCTTTTCTTTTTCTTCTTCTCCTGCTCTTGCAAGGATTTCTTCAATTTTCTCACAGTGACTAACTTCAATTTTCTCTAACATTACAAGCAATTTTGCTATCGATGGTGAGAACAAATATGTCAGACTGTTACATTCCCATACATTTAACAATCTCAAGTTCCCAAAGCCCATGATCCTTTTTGGGCCCTTCTTCCATACGTGCATCAGTTTTGGTAAATCACTTAGATCCAATTCCCTTAACTGATCAAGTATTGGTGCCATGTGACTTTCCTCAACATTTAGTTCCTCAAGTTGAAATATAATTTCCGGTGAAGGGACATCAATCAATTCAATCAATTCTAGATTCTTTAGGCACTCAATTATATGAGATGGAAAAAGAGACCATATCTCTGAGGGGTTGTTGCTATCACCAACTTTTGGATCATTCGGTTTACTCAAAGTACCCTACAAAAAATCAAGTATTGATAAACAAGTAAAATAATAATTTCTTTTCAATTATTATTTGTATTTTTTTAGAGAAAAAGATGGTATAAAGTATAAACAGATCAGTGGATGAGTAAATAGAAAGGCAATCAACGTCTTTTTTTTTAATCTAATTGTGTTGAATGCATTAAGGTTATGGCCAACAATTGATTGATTGGATATCTAGATGACAGTCGGTGACCATAGTCCACTGGGATAAGTGCATAAATCTAGAACTTGTACGTACCTCTTCCTTCACAGAGTAGATTCTTTGGGATTTATTGGTGGTGCCTTGGTCTGACACAGCCATCAGATCATAATTTTTGCGACGTGGTACACACTCAAGGCATCGCCAATGAAAACCAGGGGACCCAAGTTCATGCTCATTAGGTCTTGAATCCAATTCCCTATTGATTTTCTTCGACTTTCTTGGGCTCTGAATTTCTGAACCAATTGTTTTCAATTTGGGACAATCTCTCAAATAAATCTCCTTAATGGATGACCATTCAAAAGAAAAAGCTTTGATACAGAAACTCATCATATTTGGCAGCTTTTGTAGTTTCAAGGAACTCACTCTAGGGAACAAGATGATATCCGTTGCCTCTTCTTCTCCATCTCTTTGAAGAATGTTTTCGATTGCGTCACAAACACTTATCTCAATGCTTTGAAGTTCCACAAGCAGTTTTGCAATAGAAGTTGGGAATAAATATATTAGACGATGACAATTAATCACTTCAATGGATGTTAGTTTTTGAAAGCCTTGAATTCCTAGTGGAACATTCTTCCACACGTATCTCAACTCAGATAAACGATCTACCTGTAAAGTTTTCAACTGAGCAAGTACCGCAATTCTTTGGTGATCTTCGTCGACCTTCAGTCCTTCAAGATCAAAAACCACTTGTAGTGAATAAGCTTTCGTCAAATCAAGATTTTCTAAATTCGGTGGCCACAAGATGGTGTTGGATGAGAAGAGTTTATGAGAGATAATGGGTGTTGATTCAGGAAAGGGGCCAGTATGTTGTTGAATGTCTGTCATCTTGTGCTTTTCAAGATTGGTCACTTCATCAGTGCCGATCCTTCCAACCTGATGAATCAATCAAATTATTATTAGCATCAGCGTTCAACTTTTTCAGTTTTATTAGCATCAAATCCAGACCAAAATGAAATGTTAAAAAATTGATCATAAATCAATTTGATAAACATAAAACAACGAGCCTTTGAATGGTTTAAGTTAACTATACAACAATTTATTCAAATAGTAGTAATATTTTATAGAGAGAGAAAGAGAATCATACATACCTCTCGATTCAAGGATGGTTGGACAAGCTCAACGGGACCCACGCCTGTACAAAAGCCAATGAGCCTTGGTAGAGAGTCCAGCCGTACAGACGTTAATTGCGGAAACATGATCTTATCATCTTCTCCTTCCTTGTGAAAACATTCTTCCATGTCATCACAGTCATCTATTTCTAACTCTTGGAGTTGAAACAAACCTCTCGCTATGGACAATGAAAATACATTTATCAAATGTTGGCACTTTTCTAGACAAAGAGATTTGAGGTTGCCAAAACAAGCACTGCTAAAGGATCTCTTTGGGAATTGGCTATGATATATCTCTTTTAAATTATTCAATCGAAACACTTTCAGTGACTCCAGGATAGGGAAGGCAGCACGAGGATTCTGACCTGATGTGGCATCCATTATATATTCTACATCATCACTATCACCAACTTCTAGAACCTTCAAGCATTGAAAACCCTCTTTGTCTAACTCATACACAATGTTTTTTAAACCTTTTATTTCTTTCAACTTTAAAATTTCAGATTTCTTGAAAAGTTGAAGAAGCATCTGACTCTCCGCAATATCACTTACGTCACAACTTGCAAGTTTCAAACTATTTTTTAATAAATAATGAAAATATTCCTTGCAATCATCCTCATCAATTTCCTGATTATCACCTGAAAATATTTGAAACTTTACCGTTTCATTTTTGAAGGCCAAGTCTTTTGGCAAGACCTTAATATTTGGTATTTGGATTTTTAAGACCACCAAATAGGACAAAGACATGAGTTCAGTAAGGCTTGCGTTTGCTTCCTCTTCCTCTTCCATAGGTTCCCAATCCACAAGGTTTACTCCAAACATGCACAGCTCTTCTAGGTGAGATAAACTCGATAGGAGATTAGGTGGAATTCGCTCAAGTTCATTGCATTCTGTCAATTCTAAAACCTTTAGATAACTAAGATTTCTCATTTCTCCTGGCAGCTCCTTGATTTTAGAACCGCAAAAGCTAAGAATTTCTAGTTTCCTAAGTTCTCCAATTGCTGACGCATCTGTTATCTCACAATAAAAAATTTGCAGGGTCCGAAGGTTTTGAAGGACATTGATTGATTGTGGTAATGATGGAAAGGACATACCGAACAGAGACAAAACCTTTAAACCTTTCATCCCTTTAAATAGATTGGGTGGGAGCGTCTGCGAAGTGTCTCTTTTAAATTCTAGCTGCAAAAGCTCAAGTTTAGGACACTCCAAGCCATCGGGATGCCTTTTCAATTCTGTGGATGCAAGCGAAATTGCAGTAGAACGCTCGCACGAATCTTTCTCTGGCCATTCTTCCATTTTTCCATTAAATCGTACCAGAAAACCTTGATTTCCTGCAATTGATATTGCAACATCCCGTACAACATCATGCATTTTCACAAACATTTCTCCTTCCTCACTATCCAACAGTAGAAATGATCTTTTGAGATTCTTAACTATTGCATGGACTCTATTTCTTGCTTCTGCCACCGTGTCAATCTTTGCAAACAACCTTTGTCCCACCCCATACCTGACTAAAAATTCAATGAGAATATTATGATCTTCCGGAAATAAACAACATAACAAAAAGCATGACTTGGCTTCATCACTTTTTAAGTAACTATAACTAAGCTCTATGCTGGAATACACCTTTGAATCAAGACCGGGAATATTTTTTGGGATAGCATTTTTAAGCTGTTGAAGTGCAGCACTCCACTCAAACTTGCTTTTGGTTTCTAGGGCTCTTCCAACAGTTACAATAGCAACAGGTAGACCTCCACATTCCTTTGCAACCTCTTTTGCTATTGGGTGTAGATCGGGAGTATCGATACAATTACCTGCCATCTCCTTGAAAAGATTCCATGCTTCTTCTTCAGATAAGACTTTGATTGGAAAAATCTTCTGAGTTTTCATTTGAGTGCAAGCTTCTTCACTTCGTGATGTCAACAAGATTTTGCATCTATTGTGTTGACCTCCATAAGGAATTCCAACAGCCTCTAAATCAAGTGCATCCCACACATCATCCAATATTACAAGAACACTCTTACTATCCATTGATAGTCTATTTTTTAATCGTTCTGCTCTCACAAGTGGATTCTCTTCAACGAGTTGCAGACCTAGCATCTCAGCAATGTGAACTTGAATATTTCTCAAGTCTTGATTCTGGGACACCACCGCCATCACAACTTCATCAAATAACTTATCATCTTTTGCTCTTTTCGCTATCTCTTTTGCCATTGTTGTTTTCCCTATACCCCCCATACCGCATATGGCAATCATATTGACCTTGTCAGCTCTTAGTACCTCTAAAACTTCTCCCCTCATTTTTGTTCTTGACTCAAAATCCATAATACCTTCTATGGATGAAGATCCTATTCCCAGCGGAGGAGGAGGAGAGGACACTTCACTAAATTGTCCATCGTTTAGTAGTACATCAATTTCCAGAGTCTTCTTCTTAGCTTTCCTACTCAAGGAATAACGTGGACACCATCCACCCAAGACCTTCTTATTTGCTTCGGCATCTTCATCAAGGATGTTGCGTGCCTTTTCTACCCACCTCTCAACCACAGGTAAGATTACCTGTCCGTTCCTTTTTGCTGCGTCAATTTTTAATTGCACCCCATCTATCTTGGCATGAAGGTTCCCAGTTCGATCTTTAAGATTCTTGATGTTGCTATTGTAGTGAAACAGATAGCCACAATGTTTTTTGATTGGATCCACAAAGTATCCTCCTATGGTTACTATAACTGAAACAAAATCCATTTCTTTGCTTTATTCTTCTGGATTCTCTGTAAGAAAAGAAGAAATTTAAAGATTTTACTTTCATTTATTCAAAACCAAAAAAGACGAAATTTGAAGTATTATAACTTTCATTTATTCAAAACCAAGTCAGAAGTGATGGTCGCACTGAAGTGGACCTACTGATTTAGATAGTTTTAGCGCTGCAATTACCACCGATGTTTTTAGAATGGTGTTCTTTAATCCAATAAATATGTGATAAGTAAGTTGGTGCTACGTGCATTTAGAATTTTGTGAACAAAAAAGTTGGATGTAGAACCATTGGAATTGTCAATTGTTTTATATTAAGCAGAAAAATACGTTAAACCCAAAAAGATTAATTTTAAAATTGAGATCAACCCAGAATATATTTAACGTGGGACTCATCACACACCACATAATACACAATTATCAAATTATGTTCCTTGTTACATATGATTTCTATAAAATCTCCGCCTTGCTATCCTTCTATGAGCCAGCTATGGGTCTGCTCTGGACATCATCAATGTCTAGTTCAAAGGCTACGATTTGCAACACTTGGGTATTTGGTTTATAAAATACTAGCTTCTTCCCTACGCAGGCTTTACTTTTTCTTTTCTTTTTTTATGTCAAAACTTTTCACTCATCCCAATTCATCAGGTTTAAGCATTTGCCAATCACCAAAATAGATAGGAGCGTGAATATAAATTGTTTTATTTTTCTAGAGTTTTATTTTGTTTTTGATTCATTGGTATCAAAGCGTACTTGTGCTCATAGGATTTTTTTTTTCAAGTTTTCCAGTGAACTTTATGTGTTTACTAATTACTGAAATAAACAAGAGTGGGATGAGACATTGTCCCAAAAAATGACTTCAATGCTATTTCAGTGTTCATTTCTTGGGTTTAGGTCTCATTCTACTCAAAGCTGTAATTGGCAAACACAAAAATCTCACTAGACAAATGTATAACCTCGAACTTGTATGAACATAAATTTTTGACATTAAAAATAAAAAATAAAAAAAAAACCATTGAGCATGCTGTGGCGTGTGTGATGAAGCTTGAATACCATATGTATAATCCATTTTTTCAAAGGAGTCTAATTTTACCAATTAAGTTTTTTTTTTTTTTAAAAACGTAATGGTAATGACATTATTTATAGTACTACATGCCTTTGGTTCAAACCCCTCCTCCCTCCCCTCCCTATTATTACTAATTAAAAAAAGAGAGTATAAAAGGTATAATAAAATTCAAAAATAAATTAAGAAAAAAACAACTTTTCTTCAGATTTTTTTAAAGTCAGTTTTTTCGAAGTATGAATTTCAAAACTTGTGTAGGGGTATAAGATTTTGGATATTCTAAACCATGTTTATCAGTTTATGTAAGTTTTATTAACGTATAATTCTATCCACATTAATAAATACATCAATCCTTTAAAAAATAAAAAGTTGTTAGTTTTTCTATTCAATCCTCCAGTGTATAAACTGATCGGGTAAAGTCATCAACTTTATATACGATATTATTAAAGATTATAGATGCATGCACAATACATATCTTTTCTGAAAGAAACCTGGACAGCAAGTACGTAGAATAGTGAAAGAAAAGAATATCACGGATTTTTTTATTAAAGAGTGTTGATGCCCAAAATTGCAAACATCTTGGGTCAAGAAGTAAATCCCAAGACCCAATGAATTCGGGCCTTAAGGAAGCTCAATGTACATGATGACATTAAGGGAAGGCAATTTGGTAATTATGCTCACACCCCACAGGCAATTAAATCAAGATACATGGACACATGAGCCGAAGTGTCACACCCATCAAATTCCACTAGTTCCAAGCCTTTCTGTATAAAAGCAATAGAAGAATGGAGAAAAGTCAAGACTTCCTTGGGTACTTCTACGAATAGAAAAGAGTTAAAAGATGAAAAGCTTAACACATTTCTTCTGCAGAAAGACTTCAGCAAATTGGGGCAAATTTGGTCAAAGACCCTTTTGTTCGAATAATGAGTATTTGACCCATAAAGGCCCATGTCCTTTTGTATAAAAGGATAAGAGCAAGAGAAGCCAAACATATCCCAAGCAAAGAGACATGAGGAAAGAAAACAAAAGCAGCAACACTAGACAATGCATGAAGGAGAATGAAACCAAAATCAGAGAAAAGATAAAAGTAGCAAGGCAGGTGAGTAAGGTAATGTCTAGGCTTTGCCCTTCTACATCTTAGCCATGTAAGGGAGTAGGGCCCACGGCCGACAAGGTGTAGAGGGTGTGGTTTGGTGGAGGGGGGGGTGGGGGGTGGGGGGGAAGACCTATAGTTGGTATCCCATCGAGCCCACTTTTGGGAATCTGCCTTGTTGGGAAGGTATCTTTACCAAAAATGGGAAAAAAGGTAAGTGGAAACCATCTGATGCATGCTAGAGAGTGAAGACAGAGAATTATTGAGAGTTTTTGCCATTTTTGGGAGAGAGAGAGAGGTGGTGGCTTCGCGGCAGACTAACCTTTATCCAAAATGGGAGGGTCCTTTGCCATAAGGCATAGATTGAAACTCCTTCGTGGGATTGTGTCCAATTGAACACGGTCAAAAGATAGTGGGAAATATGTTGAATGAATGAATGCCTACAACAGACAAAATGGTTGGTGAAAATAAGGGTAAAAAGGAAAAAGAGCATGGATTGAGTTGTGGTATATATAGGAACAGTACCTATGAATATGGAAAAAACAACATAGTAACCAATGCAATTTGAATAGTGAGTTGAAAGTGAAAAAAAGAGAGAAAAGAGAAAGAAAGTGACATTTGAGAGAAAAGAGAAAGTCGAGTTTATACGGTAGGAGAGAATAATATGCATCACTAGGAATCTTTTCCCTCCCTCTGACTCATGTTTCAAACCACATAACTTTATAACCTTATTTGGTAATTAGGTTGTGTGAGTTGGGATTGAGATCTTTTTAGTCAACATCCTACTATGAATGCTTTTTACCCATGATTATTTCTACAATAGTTTTCATTATTTCTTTGCCATTACGTGCATTATTTTTAATACAAATTAATCATTATTCTGCCATACGTACATATATACATTTCAATCCATATTTTGCAGAGTATATTTTATATATTTATATGTGAATACATATAATCATATATATGAATATATGTATGTCTCAGTAGCAAGTGATGTTCCTTTTACAAAAGGTGGAGAAAGTCTTATCGCATAGTAGGAAGTTAAGAATGATTCATTCTGTAGCAAGAGATGGAGAAAGGTTCTTTCTATGGTGGAGGAGGAGAACAAGTCCAATTTGTAGCAATGTCCCCTAGACTTTGGATTCAATGTTTGTGCATATACTGCCAGAAGTAGAATGGGACCTTGGAGCCCATTCCATGATGGCTTCAGACCCGACTTCCTTCCTAGAAAATGTTTAATACTATCAAGACACGTGTCTAGGTGTTAAGGTCTTAATCTATATAAGGTTTTTGAGTGGCTAATTTGAGATAACTAGGTCTCCAACAGAAGAAGAATTTAAAAGGTTGAGAAGAGAAACCAGATTGGAAAGGAACTAACTTCAGTCTTATTGCTTGCCTCCTTTTCATACATGTAACATTCCTATATATCCCCCTGATCTAGCTCAGAAGTAGGTTCTAACTAACTAACTGTCTTAACAATATATTTACAATTAACATGTGCTAATTACAATAGCTACACATTTAACATGTGCTTATTACAATAGCTCTAAATCACTTATTCACTATCTATTATTGCTTTCCCCTCAAAGCACCTTACCCACAAGGTGAGGAAATTATAATTGAAGATATGCGTGCCCAATGCTCGGTTAATGGGCCAGCTGCGTGGTTGGGCTCACAATTTACTTATTATGGTGAGCCTATGGATATCCTACAACGGGAAGTTCCTTAGAATAAGAATTAAAGCTGGAAAGGTCACTGACTAAGTTAATCAAACAATCTCGCTCTTAAGTCGGTTTTCACCTTTTCCCTTTTCTTTAGTTCTTTCCCCGCTAGTATTTAACCACTTTCTCTCCTGATTTTCTTCTATTTATAGCCTTCCTTTAGTGGGTCAGCAATGATTACCTTTAGTATTTTTCGTGCGGGTGGGGCTAGTTAGGATTGTTCTTGACGAGAGGGGGCCCCACTTTGGCAATAGGAACTCAGTCCTTGGGACTCGCATTAGACGTCGAACGCTTCTTGATGGCGATATCCCCCAAGGCATTACCGACATACACCGAAATGAATCTGAGCAAGGTTAGCCCCCGAGACTTAAACGGTCCCCAGCTCAACCTACCAAGCAACAAAGGTTGGGCTTCCCGAGGAACCATTGGCTGCTTCTAAGCTATGTGCTGCTTCCTAGCCTTAGAGATTGTTCTAGCTTTACTCCTTCTGGCGACATGATTACTATACTAATTCCCGCGCCCTTAGCATTGGACACGCCGTCTACGAACACCTTCCACGGCCGGGCTTCCACATTACAAATTACTCTGAGCCCCCCTTCACGGGGGGTAAACTCTACAACAAAACCGGCAAGCACTTGTCCTTTAACCGAGCTTCTAGGCTTGTACAGGATATCAAACGACCCAAGCTTGGTTCCCCTCTTGGCTATTCTTCCCGTGAAATCAAATCTTTTAAGCAAAGGTTGTAGGGGGTACTCGGTTAAAACTTATATTGTGTGGGCTTGGAAATAGTAGGGCAACTTCGTGGTTGCATGGACAATCGCTAGCGCAAGCTTTTCCAATGGCAAATACCTTGTTTCTACGTCAGCCAACGTTTTGATTATGTAATAAATTGGCCACTACCTTCCCTCCTGATCCTTTAACAGTACTGCACTCACGGTGTGCTCAGAAACTGCAAGGTACATGTACAAATCCTCCCCTGGATTCGGGCATGAAAATATTGACGAACTCATTAAGTACTTCAGATCCTAAAAAGCCTTTTCACATTCCTCAGTCCATTGAAACCCCTTCCATTTCTTCAATAACTGATAGAAGGGGCGGCATCTATCCGCCGACTTTGACACAAAACGGTTCAGCGCTACTATCATCTCAGTTAACTTCTAGACATCCTTTGGGTTGCTCGGTGGTTTGAGTTGCTCTATAGCACTTATCTGGTCGGGGTTCACTTCTATCCCCCGATGAGTAATCATATACCCTAAAAACTTTCTGGCTCCCACACCGAAGGCACACTTGTCAGCATTAAAACGTAGCTTGTGTCGCCGGAGTACCTCGAACACCTCTGTCAAATCGTCTACATGCCTATGATTTTCCCGACTCTTCATAACCATGTCGTCTATGTACACCTCTATCGTGCTTCCGATCTTATCCATGAACATCCTGGTCATCATCTTTTGATAAGTAGCCCCCGCATTCTTCAAGCTAAAATGCATTACCGTGTAATGGTAATTGGCTTCAGGGGTTATGAAGGACGTCTTCTCTTGATCCTTTGTAGCTAGCATGACCGAATGATAGCCTTGGAAAGCATCCAGGAAGCTCATCCTCGGATGCCCACACGTGGCATCTACTAACTGATCGATCTTTGGTACTGGAAAGGGATCCTTTGGGCATGCCTTATAGAGATCGGTAAAGTCCATAAAAACTCGCCACTTGCCATTCTTCTTTTTAACCACCATGGTGTTAGATAACCATTCCGAGAAAAAAACTTCTCGGATTGCCCCTGCTTGTTTCAACTTCTCTACTTCTTGCTTCACGGCTTCAACATGTCGTTTAGCAAACCTCTTAGGCTTTTGCTTCTTAGGGGGAAAAGACGGGTCAACATTTAGCCTGTGGGTAATGAACTCTGGGTCTACCCTCGAGACATCATATGGGCTCCAGGCAAAAATGTCTATATTACGTACCAAGGCTAAAAGCAGAGCTACCCAATCTTTTTGCTCCATGCCGATACCAACTTGGAAACTCTTACCCTCATACGGTAGTATGCTTACCTTGATTAGATACTTGGTGTTGTCAGCACTCCTGCCCTCCTTGGGCCCTTGTAATTGCTATGAGCCCTGCTTTATAGGCTCTTTCTACTTAATCTCTCGATTAGCAGCTGCTACTAAACATTGCCTTGCTACCTGCTTGTCCCCCTTTACCATGGCAATTCCTCGTTCGGCTTGAAATTTCACATTCACATGCAAAGTAGACGGTACAGCTCCCATAGCATGAATCCAAGGTCAACCGAGAATTGTAGTGTAGAAGGAGAAGGAATTCACCACTATAAAATTCACCATTACCTCTTTCCCTTCAATATTGACGGGCAGGGTGACCTGTCCCTCAAGGATCACCATTCGTCCATCAAATCCCACTAAAGGGGTGTCATACTTAGACAGATCCTCAGTTTTTAGCCCAAGTCCCTTATACAGTTTGGGATACATTACCTCGGCTCCGCTTCCCTGGTCCACCAATACTCTTTTCACCACAAACCCACTGATTCTGGTAGTGACCACGAGAGCATCATCATGCGGCTAAGTTGTCCCCTCCAAATCTTCAACTCCAAACTCAATTGGATCTTGGATCATCCTTGAGGCCATTGAGAAAGAAGCTCAATTTGTGTTTATCAGATTGGTCAGCAACTCGAATTGTCCTTTGTAAACAAGAACATAACTAGTTTGCCTTAACTTGGTCAGCGCTTTCGTTGGATCATCATAAGCGGAACTACCAAATCTTGTATGTAGAGCCTTCACAAATAAATCCCAACTCGTAAAGATTCTAGATTCTTCAGCATCTTGAAACCACACAAGGGCTTCATCTCCCATGTGGTATGATGCTAAGAGAATACGTTGATTCAATGGAGTGTTATATAGTTGGAAGTATTGGTTTGCTTTGTACACCAAACACACAAGATCTTCACCCCTGAATCTTGGAAATTCCAACTTTAGAAATTTTGGCACCATTATGGTTGAACCATACTTGGAGAAATTTCAAGTTGAATAGATCCTCGAGCCTCTTCCTTCGATCTTCAGCTTTGTTGAGTCGTTGCAGAATCGTAGTCATCGCATCAAGTTTTTGGTTGATTTCATGAATTTCATGATCATGGTTCTCGGTTGTTCTAGCAAGAATTGCTAGCTTTTCATTGAATTGGGTATTGGATCGTGTTTTCGTCATGGTGACAAACACACTAGCTCTGATACCAATTGTTAAGACCCTAATCTATATAAAGTTTTTTAGTGGCTGATTCGAGATAGCCAGGTCTCCAGTAGAAGAAGAATTTAAGAGGTTGAGAAGAGAAGCCATAAGAAGATGGAAAAAGAACTAACTTTAGTCTTATTGCTTGCCCCTTTTTCATACGTGTAACATTCCTATATATCCCCTGATCTAGCTCACAAGTTGGTTCTAACTAACTAACTGCCTTAATAGTATATTTACAATTAGCATGTGCTAATTACAATAGCTACACAACTAACACGTGCTTATTACAATAGCTCTGAATCTCTTATTCACTATCTATCATTAGGTAAAAAAAAAAAAAAAAAACCACCCTCAACAATTGTTCAAATCAACTAAAATTTGGAAGGATGCCGATTGAGGGTTTAAACCGATAAGCCATAATCTATGTCCATTTGAATTTTTCACCTTCAATATTAATTTTATCAATAGGAAAATTGGTGTAGAATTAGTGCGTTCACAACACATTATTGCCAAATCCTCAACATCCACAAGGTATCGAATTTTCAAATCATTTTATGCTTGCACTTACATTCTCACCTTTCTTTTGTCTTCTTGTTCTTTTATTTTAATTTATAAAAATTTTATTGTTGTATTTCTCTATTTTATTCTTGTGTGTATTTTTGTGAATAAAGCTTCTTGTTTAAGATGTATAACTACAAGTCCATAATCACTTAATTTAAACAGCAAAAATATAAAAGTTTGTGAAACTATGTGCAAATTAAAGTAGCATTACCGGCCGTATCAGTAAAACGTACAAATGGATCCTCTGTTAAGCTGCAAGATATGCAAATATGGTGGCATCTTCCTTTCTGTGTCTCATTTTGTCCCCGAGTGATTACTGATTAGGCCTGCATTCCTTCCTGTGTTTTGTTTCCTCTCTCACGTTTGCATTTTTTTTTAATACCCACTACTTTGTTACATTACATTTCTGTACTCACCCTGTATTTTTTACTGTAGCAACAAAAAACAAACAAACAGAAACATTACGATCAAAAAACATAGCAGCAACTTCAACTTGAGGTCAAAAGATGTTCAAGAAATATATTTATATATATATATATATTTTTTTTTAAAGGAAAAGTTTTTTAGGACATACCTTTGCCTTGTATAAAAAGAAAAGAAGTGTATTATTTAGAAATTCAGCAGTAGGATGAAGTAGCAGAGAGATGTTAGCAAACAGAAGAGAAGCGCCACAGCAAGTATAATCAAGGAAGAATCACAAGGAAGATACAAAAGACAAGAAGCAAGTAATGTAATTCAATGAGTGTGGGAAGGAAGGGATGTTATTCTTCCTTTCGCCATTGATGTGATTCCTTATCCAGCAGCAGCATGTGGAAAGAAACTATTTCGTTATAATCAGTCAACCTTTTGGAAAAGAAAACCGAAAAAAGAAGAAAGATATACGTAAAAGAAAAAGGAAAAAGCTCAGCGCGTAACAATAGTGATGGTGTCATTCATTCATTGCCCTATCAATAATGCAGTTTTGGTGAATACTTGCCAAAAGAGAAAAGCAAGAGGTGGGTTTGATTGGTCTGCAACAGGACTAAAGGAAAAGCAGATGACATTAGTGGTGGTGTCGTGACTCTCCTTGTGATGCCACACAGCTGGATTGAGCGGACCTACATTATTATTGCCATAACAATAATGGAAGATTGCCAAAAGATTAAAAAAAAAAAAAATCTACCAACACTTTAGTGTCCGGCAAAGATTATTTTTGTGAATTTACTTTACTATTTAGCTTATTTTTGCTACTATTTATAAGTCTCACTGCATTTTTTAATACTATTTATGGCTTTTACTGTACTATTTCAGCTAATTTTTACCTTTATTTACGGTACTTTTAATAAAAAATTTTTAATTTCAGTAAAATAAGCAGATCTCAAACGAGTTTCACTTTTTTTTTTTCACCTTATACATGTGTTCTTGTGTTGCGGTGAGCCTATGTGAATAAACTTTGAAAAAGCTGTGATTTTTTAGTGCTTGTGGTAAGACGGGAGAGATAAACTAGAGGAAGAAAGGCGGATTAAATTGGTTTGCAACTAATAGATGAATAAAGCCAACAGAAAGTGAATTTAGTGTGAAATTTGTAGCTTAGTGGTATTAATTGGTCTTCTTTATGAGAAGAATTCAAATCCCTCTTTCACTCTTATTGTGACAATTTTTATGTATATACTGGAAAAAATTAGGATGAAAATTTGCAATAAAAAAAAAAAAAAATCACACTCAGTTCCATAACAATCTCTTTCAGTTGTCATTAAAAAATTGAAAAAACCTAGACTTTCAAGATTCATATAGCCAGTCTATCATTTGAGTGTTTGCAGTACATATGTTAACCTCAAAGAATAAAAAGTGAAATGTGGCTAAGGTAAAGTTAGAGAGAAATATGTTGATGAATCGAAGAAGTGAACCGTAACAATATGGTGTATTCATAGGAGAGAATATAATTTCATTAGATCGATCCATTGACTATTATTGCTAAAAGTTCCTTTATAATTTATAGGGAACATATCACACCCAATCAAATTAAAAGTTGTACATTGCAATCAAATTCAATGAATGGTCCTTAAAAAAATAAAAACATTATTTGTGTTTTGTTAGTCAATGTAATCATGTGTTGAATTTAATTGAGGAATTTAATATACTAAATTTAAAGTATTGTACATAAGTGTTGCCCTTAAATAAGTTAATTCCTAGTTTGTAGCATAGCCAAACGTGTAAGTTACGAATAAAAATCATTTGTCTCACTTTTGGTGTTTAACAAATTGTGATTGATAAAGCATAAATGGAATCCAAAAGTGGTACGTGATATCTATTCATAATTTACCACTTTTTTGTGCTTGATGGTTATATATATTTGGATAACATGGTTTAAATTTAATTATTATACTGAACGCAGAAGAAGGCCAAGGCCACAGTTCCTCCATTTGTACTCAGATTGTATGGCTCACAACATTATTTTATCTCCGAGTACGTCAAGTGAGTCAAAATTATGCGCATAACAGACAACCTTTTTAGTGAATCCTCATGAAATTAATGTCCTCATTTATTTTTTTAGGCCACTTAAAGCCTTCCACTAGGCACTTTTTCTCATATATCTGTACAAAAATCTTAACTCCTCAACTAATTAACAGCATAAATAACAAACTTGACCAATGAAAATGGAATAATGTTAAACGAAACCACAGTCCTTGCTAACTAATAACTCTAAACTACAAGTCTGTCAATTCTTCAATAGAAAATAACAAGTAGTCAACAACAGACAGTCTAACACGGCATGTCGTTTAGTACTAGACTCTTTCATTATTGAACATCAACGACTTGTCACTGACATTGCCTTAGGTTGAAACTATGATTCTATCTCTTATTCTCAACTGAGGATTAATTTTAGGATATGGGTCCGGTCCTGTTGATGAAGTCACTGTAGAAAGAGATACAACGGCTTTAATTTTAGGATATGGGTCCGGTCATTGTCGTTTCATGCACTATGATTTGTATTTAATTGACTTGAAGCTCCCCTATCATATGTGGGAATGCTGCCCATAGTGAAAAGATTAAAACACTTAAACAGAGTGATGAGGAGGTTTTCTCCGTTCGCTGACTTGTAATTTTTATTAATTGACGTGGCATTTCTTTTATAGAGCAATTGATCATATTGTAACCTTGAGTGTAGGTGATTTCATCGCCAAATGGTACAAGTCAAGCTCAAAGCAACATGTCTATCCATAGTTGGTCGGGTGAATTTAACCCATCAGCTCGATAAATCAAACTCGATCAGATTTAACCTAGACTGATCTCCTGGGTTTGTTTTTCATGGATTAATGAGTTGGATTATAATTTAAAAAAAAAATTTATAAAGCTTAGGTGGGTTTTGGGTTCAAGCTGGCATAACAAAAGTTACATGACCCAACTCCCACTATTAATATTTTATAAAATATGTATTCTAGATTTGTAAGTTTGATTTATTTAAAATTTTTAAAATTAGTTTTAATTAGCTAGTTTGATTTATTTTGAGATTTGGTATTGATGAAAACGAAGCATTAGATCCAGTTGTATAATTTATAATAATTTATTGAATAGTGAGATTAAATATTTAAAGGCAAAAATATACTATTGATCCCTACATTTTGGGCCAATTCTTATTTTGATCTTTAAATTGATTTTACTCTTAGATCAATTCCTAAAATCAGAAATCAATTCTAATTTGGTTCTCGCCATCAACCTAGTAACATAAAATATATACGTGGCAAATAGTACACTGTTGGCATGTTATATATTGACGTGGCTAATAATAATAATAATAATAACCACGTTAGCATACCACGTCATCGTCTAAATAAATTAAAATCACAAAAAACAAAAACAAAAAAATTTAAATTTAAAATTTTTTAAAAATTAATTAAAATAAAATTATTAAACTAAAAAAAATTTCTTTTCATTAGAATATTAGGAAAAACATGTTCTTCCCCCAATCTTTGGTTGGAAACATGTTCAGACTCTCTCTCTCTTCCAATTAGGGCCGACTCACCTTTGACTTCCACGACAAGACTGTTCTCGAGCTCGGTGTCAGAGCTGGACTCCCAGGCTTGACCGCGGCTTTGTTGGGGGCGAGTTGAGTCGTGCTCACTGACATTGAGACTCTCCTTCCTGGGCTCATAAACAACGTTGAAGCCAATGGGCTTGGAGATCGAGTCAAAGTGAGGCAACTCGTTTGAGGATCAGACGAGTCTTCCAACAAGTTTGATGGGTTCAACTTCAATCGGTGGTGGTGGGTTGTTTTTCTCTTAATCTCCGAATTTCTCTCCCTCTAAACTCGACTCTCTCTCTCTCTCTCTCTCTCTCTCTCTCTTGATTGTTTGATAAGTGGTATGGTGGTGGGTTTGATTGTTTTCTCAATGGAGGTGGTGGCTGGATTTTTCCGTGTTTCCGTGGGGGTTGGTCATTCGTTGGTTTTGTGTTTATGTTTGTTTCATAAGAAAATTTATGGGTTTGGGTGAAAATTTATGGGTTTGATCGGTGGAGGTGTTGGCTGGGCTTGTGTTTATGTTTGTTTGTTAAATGTGAGTTATTTTAGTGTTTGGTTTGAAAGAAAATCTTGATTTTCTGGGGAAAATGTTGATGATTGTTTAAGGAAAATTTATGAGGTTGGTTGGGTTTGTTGTTATTGTGAGTCAAATTGGCTGGGTTTATGTGTGTGTGTGTTTGTTTAATAAGAAAATTTTTGGTTTTGGGTGGAAAGAAAATGTTGTGATGAAAATCTTAGGCACTGGCTTTTTAGATGTGAATATTTTTAGTGTTTGGTTTGAAAGAAATTTTTTGGGAAAGATGTTGAATGCCTAGATATTTTTTGCGTTCTTGAGTTCTTGTGATCTGGGTTTATGTTTTTGTGTATCATGTTCAAATCTGAATCTATGTATTTTTTTTTTATGTATTTTTAATTTTGTTAAAATTAATAAATTATAATTTTTAAATCTTACGATGACGTGACATGCTGATGTGGTTTTTTTATTTATTTATTTATTAGCTACGTCAGCATATAACATGTCAATAGTGCACTTCGTTTGCCACATATGCATTTTCTATTACTGGTTGACGACAGGGACTAAAATAGATCGATTTTCTGATTTCAGGGATTGACCTAGGAGCAAAATCAATTTAGGAACCAAAACGAGAATTGGCCCAAAATGTAGGGACCAAAAATGTATTTTCGCCAATATTTAAATGAATACCTAAATTTTTTTTTAGGTCACAAAAATCATCATAACCTAACAGCCCAACCCAACCTAATCCTTGCATGTTTGGTAGAGTTGGTTTATAAAGCAACATATATATCTATTATTGATGAACTATTATAAACTATAATTTTTTTTTTATCTTTTTTTTTTATATTTATTTTTATTTATTTTTATTTTGAGAGACTTTCAACTTATGGTGTCCGCTTCTGATGATAGTTTTTTATCATCAGACTAAGACACCAATCGATTTTTGTTGTAGGCCGGGATTGAACCGCAGATTTTTTATTCAAACATCAGAGACTTTACCAGTTGAACTAATTGGAACCCACTTGTTTCTCTTTTTTGATTGTGTGTATGTGGTGGGGGTAAAACTTGATCATGTCTTCTATTCTCAAAAAAAAGAAAAAAGAAAAAGAAAAAGAAGAAGATAAAAAAAAAAAAAAATTATGATTTAGCCTAACATAAACTCAAAGAATTTATGGATTTAAAAAAAAAAAATTCAAGTGGGCTTAGATTATTCAAACTAAATAAAAGAAAAAAAAAACTCAAACAATAAAGAATGAAAAACTTGCATTTAACATTAATTGCTCCTAATTGTTATGTTTCGCCTGCTCCTAAATTCTAATGCTAACGGTAATAGATTTTTATTTTTTACTATTATTTTTCTTTTGAAGAGTGGTTTCTTTTCAAAATGTTTCTTCTCAATTATTTGTAGAGTTTCTTCAAAGAATTACTTCTTCCCGATCGAAGGAATTGTATTTTGCCAGCAATATAGTAAGATTCACCCTCGTAGTCGTAGTTGTATAGGATGATTTGGTCTTCTTCCAGATTTAGAGGATTTACAAATTTACAATTGACTATTTATTATGAAAGCTCACTTAGTATGTAAAACACTTGTGAATGTTTAGACTCCCAAATATAAATTTTCCTAAGCAAGCTTATATTCAAACAATATATGTGTGGAACATGAAATATAAGCAATACCCAAATATGCAAACTACTCTAAACCATAATTAATCACAAACACAACAGCAATTAAAAGGAATAGAATAGGGAAGAGAGAAGCAAACACAAAAATAACACCGAGACGTGTTATTGAAGAAGAAACTGAAGAACTAGGCGAAAAACCTCTCCATCGCCCTCCAAGCAGTAAAATAATTTACTAGAAAATTAGTTGGGATATATGAATAGCAATAGACTCTCCAAGCCTAATCTACCCGATGCACCTAAGCCCTCCAAACTTTTTGCTCTAATAAGATTACGCCGAACCGTATTTTCTCTAGTTTTCCGGATCCCGCAATAAGCTCCATATTGCATCCGCCATCCTTGGCATCTTCCAATACTTTCCAAGCTCCAAAAATACTCTCAACACTCTAAATGAGTGTGGGTTGTGTTTGGATACAAATTTCCTCTCAATGGGTATAACAATGGGAGAGGGAAGGAGAAGAGACTACAAAAATTTCTCTCTAAGAATGAGTAGCTCTCTCTCTAATAAGGTGGGTGTGTTGTAGAAACATTTCTTAGGGTTTTTCTCTCAATAGGCTCCTTTACAATTTCTGTGGGTAATGAGGGTATATATAGTAGGTGTGAAGAGAATACGAAAAATCACAATTTTCGGTAAAACAGGGGAACTTTGCAGGTCACTCTCAACTGGTGCAAGTCGCGAGTTACCCTCCTAGACAGGCTGTACTGAGCTGGACACCCAGCCTGACTGTTTACCTTCCTACATGTGCTTCTCATGTGACCTTCAGTTGTCTTCATCAAATCTTCACCACTTAATACTAAACCCATTACAAATAAATCCCACAAAAATACAAGGAAACAAATAAATTAAATTACAACACTTTTTTATCATGGAATAAGCCAACACTAATGTTATGAGAAAAATCATATCTTAACATATTACAAAATTTTGAGGAGTTGGGGATCAATAATTTCCCGAGCAAGTGGTGTGGCATGATAGTGTCCTTCTCATGTTGGTTTGTTTTATTTGGTTCACTGTGAAAGCAAAGAGTCTAACTTCTGATAATCTAAAGAAAATGGGCCTTACAAATTACAATTTCAAATTACAAGTTTGAATGTTCAAATAGTGTATAAAACACCTATGAACGTTTAGACCCCCAATTTACAAATTACCAACACAAGCTTATAATCAAACAATGTATGTGCGGAATATGATAATAAGCTAAAACAGAATTGGTAAAACAATCTAAACCATAATTAATCACATCCACGACAGTAATTAAATGGCAAAGATTAAGGGAAGAGAGATGCAAACACAAAGACAACACATCGATGTGTTATCGAAGAGGAAACCGAAGTCTTCGGTGTAAAACCTTTCCCCCGCCCTCTAAGCGGTCAATAATCCACTAAAGAATGAAGTTGGGATACATGAATAGCAGAAGACCCTCCAAGCCTAATCTACCCAGTGTACCTAAGCCTTCCAAGCTTCTTGCTCCAACGAGGTTACGCCGAACCTTTGTCTTCTTTAGCTTACCGGATTCCGCTATAGCTCATAGCATCAACCAATATCAATTGGTCCATTCCTAACTGCTTTCCAAGCACCAAATAGTCTCCTCACAGATATGGGTATGGTAAGAAAAGGTTTTGGCTAATGTACCTCTCAAGGATGTAACAATGGAGAGGGTGAGAGTAGAGGAATTTGGAGAAACAAAGATGAAAATTGTGGATGAGTCAATCTTGTTTTTCTCTAGGGTTTATCTCTCAAAATTCTCTCTGGAAACTCTCTACATTTCTTAGGTATAAGAGGTATTTATACTGGTGTGTGTATGGAATGCGAAGAGTCAGTTTTTCCCAAACAAAGTGGACTGGTGACTTGGCCTCGTGACTTGACTGAGTCGGGAGTCCAAGCAGTAAGCTAACTGAATGGCCAGATTGGACTTTTTGTCCTGTAGTGCCCTAGCTGGTGTGACTGTTCAGCTCCTCTGCATGTTTCACTCGTGTGCAAC
Source organism: Notholithocarpus densiflorus (assembly GCA_030021035.2). Lineage (NCBI taxonomy): Eukaryota > Viridiplantae > Streptophyta > Magnoliopsida > Fagales > Fagaceae > Notholithocarpus > Notholithocarpus densiflorus. Next base: position 2,655,964 of record JARYZH020000027.1, on the reverse strand, counting down.
CTTTGGCGACTTGCAAGTCGCGAGCAAGCCGCGAGATCCAGTCGCGAGTCCCTTGCTGAGTGCACAATCTTGAGCTTTTCTTCACACTCTCTCACACACTACCCTTACATGATTCCCACCTAAATATAGGTTTCTAAGTGCTGAATTACAAGTAAATTGGCACGGAATAAAGCCAACAGAATGGTTGATTAAATTCAACCTTACAATCTCCCCCTTTGGCTATTCCGTGATAAAACCCTAAAACAAACTCTAGACTTAATATGTGAGTTGGGAACAGTTGAACAAAACTCACTCACACCTAACTCTAGAATCTGTGAAGCTCTTGAACCATAAGAACAAGTAACTCCTGAAAAACAATAACACAATATGATCATTGTATGCAGAAAACTTGTAATGCATATGGAGCAAGCACAATGCGATTTGTTGTGAATTGGAAAATTAAAAAGATAACTTAGTCGATTTGAGGTGACTAGCCTCCTGAACTTGAGAGGGATAATAGAGTTTTTGGTTTAATTTCTGCTTCCTTCATTCATAATTCCTACGTACATAAATACTAGTGAGGAGATAAGTTTCATCACAACAAAGTCCTAAAACATAGGATCCAACTCCTATTTAAATTTAAATACAAATTGAAATTAAATCCTAATCCTCATCCTAATCTACTGGATAATTTTATTAGAATTCTATTCATATTCAAACTTTTTCAACTACTTCAGAATTATTTGCCATTTGGCTTTGGGACACAACATTATCTTCCCCTTCAGATGAATCTTGTCCTCAAGATTCTGCAACATAGTGATTAACCCTTGCTCACATTGATTGGAGAATACTCGGCCTCGGATTTTGAAGTGTTGAAGGAAAATTATGACCATGGAGACTTGCACCAATTCTTTAACCATTTCTGTGAGCACTGGAAACAAAAATATCTTGCTTCTCATACCCTTGAACTCATCAGGAATAACAAATTCAATGTGTGGGATTGAGATCGGCTCATTTGAATTCATGAAAGGATCCCTTTGATCAATCTTTTCCACTTCATTGAACCTTTGATCTTCAAATTCAATCTTTGTAGAAAGTGCACCCTCCAACATATTACTTTCTTGAATTGTTGGTGATGCTTGGAGTACATCACTTTGATTCTCCGAAATTTCATGGGATCCTTGATCTTTTGATTGTTCTTTGAGTTCCAAAAGTATATTGGATTGTTTATCTAAGACCTCTATCATTTGATCCCACGAATCTTGCATCCTTGCCATGCTTTTGGACATGTCCTTGACAATCTCTAACATATGGGTAACACACTCTGACATTGTTCGTTGTTCTTTGGGATTGAAGATTTGATATAGGCTAGACATGATTTACCTTGAGCTTGATGCAAAAACTGAATTTTCAATTTATTTATTTATTTTTTTTTTTTGGGTGTGGGTCGTGGGGACTAGTGTGTGGGGTTTTCTTTTTTAACTGGGTCAGGAACTATTTGGGGTTTTAAGGGAGGGGCTAATAAAAAGCCAGTTGGAGGTGGTATGATTACTGGTTGGTAAGTTGGACTCTTGATGGAACGGGTTGTTTGGGGCTTGCAAATCTAATGTTGTGAATTGGAAAAATAAAAAGATAACTTAGTCGATTCGAGGTGACTAGCCTCCTGAACTTGAGAGGGATAATAGAGTTTTTGGTTTAATTTCTGCTTCCTTCATTCATAATTCCTACGTACATAAATACTAATGTTGTGTCCCAAAGCCAAATGGCAAATAATTCTGAAGTAGTTGAAAAAGTTTGAATATGAATAGAATTCTAATAAAATTATCCAGTAGATTAGGATGAGGATTAGGATTTAATTTCAATTTGTATTTAAATTTAAATAGGAGTTGGATCCTATGTTTTAGGACTTTGTTGTGATGAAGCTTATCCCTCTCAAGTTCAGAAGGCTAGTCACCTCGAATTGACTAAGTTATCTTTTTAATTTTCCAATTCACAACATTTGGTATCAGAGCCAACCACCACCATCTTCCTCAGCCAGTCACTAACTACAACCCACCAAAAAAAAAGAAAAAAAAAGAAAAAGAAAAAAAGAAAAAGAAGGCAAAACAACACTAGATCTGCAAGCCCCAAACAACTCGTTCCATCAAGAGTCCAACTTGTCAACCAGTAATCGACTAAGTTATCTTTTTAATTTTCCAATTCACAACACAATCAAGCAAAATGGAATATAAGCAATAAATCATGGCTTGACCAAAAATGAACAATCACTATAAATAGTGACCACAATGCTCATTCACACAAGGAATGAACATCCGGACATGCAAGCTAATAAGCTCAATGCAAAGTATTATTTGCATGTCCTACACAAAACCAATGCAACAACACAAGGTAATTGCATTAAGGATAAAAAATCCAACAAAGGGCACAAGAGTGAAAGTACTTAAAGAAAATGCATAATATTTAACAACAAGTACTAGACTACAAAGCAAGGGTACAACTACATGTACTGAAAATAAAACTGAATAAAAACTAAGACATATGATAACAATAAGCAAAACATTAAATATAGGCAGCTGCTGCTCTTCAACATCAATACTCCCCATTTGATCAAGCTCTTCCTCCCCTATCATTATACTCCCCCTATCATCATTATCTCCCCCTTTTTGTTATGGAATAGCTAGTCCTCATTTTCTTCTAGCTTCCTTTGAATTTGGTCCAATTGGGTTTGGAGAGAAGTGAATTTCGTATCACAATGGATGGTGTAATGGTGCAGGAGAGAGGCGAGTCCGGACATCTTATTGCTTATGTCATGGAAGGATGCCATAATGTTGTCAAACTTCTCATCATATGAGGATGATGTAGAACGGGAACCACTATGAGGTGTTGAAGTCTCTGTCTTTACTCCCTTCCGACTATGACCAATGTTAGCATTGAGTGTACGGATGTTGATTGGACTTGGCTTCGTGTAGGGAGACTCATCATCTGACGGACGAATGCCTTTGAGTTTCAATATCCTTGAAACGAGGCAGCAAAAAGGAATGCAGGTCCTTGAGTCAGTTCTTGCAACAGTTTTGCACAAAATATGAAAGATATGAACGCAAATGTCAATCTCTTCATCAGTAATCAAATCATGAAGGAATAAAGCTTTCCCGAGATTCATGTATCCGGTGCTGGATAGAGGATACAGATTGTTGAACATGATTATTGTAAGCACCCTTAGTTCTGGAGATAGGGAGGAAACACTGATTGAGTTCCCAGTTTGTGAGAATTCCAAGTTTCTTCCAAGAGCTTCCTTAAGTAAATCCTCATCCGGACTCAAATCGTCATAAACTGGTGGATCAGTTAATATTGGCCAATTGATGTGTAGGATTTCTGCCAGATAAGTGGGAGTTACGGAGAAAATCTTTCCTCTAACCCAGCATTTGAGCTCTTTGCCCTCAACAATGGCATTAGCATAGAACTCTTTCACCAAATTCTCGTATGTCTCATCAAGGTCGGAGAGAAGGAAGTTCCAATCCTTGTTGGCAAACCATTCAGGGATTTTGGTGTCCAGGAGAGACGACTGGTCAACAGCTCTTTCAACCAGCAAAGTGGCGTCTCTAAAGTAGTTTGCATAGGTCTGAAAAGCAGCATAAGATCTGAACTTGTGAGGTTCATACACTCCTGTTAGGGATCGGGTCCTCTTTGGCTTTGGGGAAAGATCATCAACATCAATCACTGGCTCTTTCCCTTTGCTGCTGCCTCCTTTCACAGCTGATCTTTTGAACGGAGACATTTTCAAACTGCAACATGTTACACCAAAGAGCAACAGAGACCATACAAGACAGCAAACTCTATTAACACAGAGTTAGTTCCAAAACAGGAATATTATGGAAAAACCTAAAATCATGAGATTAGGTTCACAATTATGTCACAGAATGTGTGTGTGCTACAAATGATACATTGTGCAACCAAAGACACTCACAAACAGTGTGAATCTCAAAAACCCTAAAATTTAAGCACATTTCTATAAGACATATCTCAATGGGTATGAAATGCTCAACACAAGACAGATCAGTAGATATATTCAAGGATGAAAATCAAACATGATAACAAGAGAGTCTAACATCCTAAAAGCAAAATCAACAAAACCCAAACATCCAAACTCAACAAACACAAACCCAACCTATATCTGAATCATCTTATATCCCAAAACTCAATAACAACTCACATATCCAAGAAAACAAGGTTATAATCATGAAAAACTTAGAGAAATTAAGAAAACCCATACATTTTCTTGAAGATATGATGAAAATGGTGGTTTTTGTGTGAAACACAGTGGGTTTGAGAGAGAGAAGAACGAACAAGACAATGAACAGTCAAAAAGTTCGAAGGAAAACTAAAAAGTTTTAAAATAAAATCTGTCCTTAAAACGCAAAACACGCGTTTTTCGCGACTGAACCAAGTCGCGTGCAAGTCGCCAGGGTAAGCCGCGAGACACCTGAGACGAAATTTTTGAAAATTTTTCTAAGTGTTTTTCGCGACTGGAAGTTCCACCCACGAGAAAGTCGCGAAGGGAGCCGCAAAAACTTCTGTGTAACCCTCACGATTGGAGCTTCCACTCATGAACAAGTCGCCAAACTGAGTCGCGAGAACTTCCAAAATCCATATTTTTGAAAAATTTTCTAAGTATTTTTCACGACTGGGACATTGACGCGCCAGTGAGTCGCGAAAACCTTTTGAGTAAGCTCGCGATTAGGGCATGCAACTGGCTTGACCTGCGACCAAGTCACCAAAACAAGGCAACACAGTTTTTGAAATTTTTGATATTTTTGCAAAAACAAAAGACTTTCCAAAAATAAATTAAAACACTCAAAAATCTTTTTGTGTTTGATCAACAAAAATTGAGTATGTGAAACACATTTAATCAAGTATAATCACACAAATGAATAAGGCATTCATTGAGCATAAACATGTGTGATGTGTGTGGGTACCAAAGATGAGATAGTCCTTAGTTTAATGTGAAGCTTCAATGATTAATTCAACCAAGGCACACACAATTAGCACTAGGAAAAGTGACCTATCTCAATTATAGAAATATGCATATATGACCTCCCACATCAACTTGATTACATAATATGAAGCTTTTCATTTGGCTCCATTCATGTCATAACATTTGATCTTATTGAATCAATACATCTCGTTTAGAGATTGATGCTTGAAATTTTTAATATTTCAATTTGATGATTAAGCCTTTGGCTTTTTGGGCATCATACATTTTATTTTAAGTCGCTTTTCATTTTTCCTAGTCAAATACTAGTATGTGCGACAGGCTTTTGCAGCTTATTATCTCTTTTCATTTGGAGATTTACATTTGTTGAGCTCTTTAAGCAAAAACAATAAAATAAAAGAGTGGGAAGATATATAGGCATAAGTCTATGCATGTCTCAAGATCAACAAAACCATTGACTAATCATTCATGACAAATTTGAAGATCGATTTACAACAATCACATAGATGTCAAGAGTTTTCCCACAATGATAAGAGTGCATAAAGAACAAGCTACGCTCGTAGATGCACAAAGCCATTAGTACAAAGGTACAAGGCAAAATATGCTTGTGACAAAACACAATAATGTCGATCAAATTTTTGATTTTCTACTTTTTATGTGTTTTTGGATTTTTGACATAAAAGTAAGAAAAGATTGATAAAAAACAACAATGTGAAAAACATCTAAAGCAAAAGCAAACAAAACAAACATAAATTTTCAAATCAAGTTAGCATCACATCAAAACGCACACAACCAAGCAAAGTCCTAAAACATAGGAAGTATTAATGCATGGACATGTTGTAATGCTTATGCATGAGTACCCATTTTCACCCACACATCACGTGTGTTTGGGGTGATATCTCTATAGGATTGGGTACGAGTGTTGTGACTTTCAAACCTTCTATTGAAGCTTGCCAAACAGGTGGTGAATGCATTAATCATCCTCGTCACATCCCTCACTCTGGGATCACCTTCTTGACCTTTTGATGTTCAGCATTCCAATTTCCTTTGTCATGTATTGGTTCTCTTGACCTTTGAGCACCGGAATTCTTCAATGCTTACAGCTTATAACAATTGGGTCTGGTGTGGCTTTAAATTCCACAGTGATGGCAGAAGTGTTGAGTTCTCGGACCTCTTTGTGACTTTGGGAGTGAGTTCCCTTTACCCTTAGGTTTGACCACTGATTGTTTACGAGGTTTAGTCATAAACCGTTGGTCAGTTACATCATTCTTCTTCTTCGGCTTCACTTTCTCAGCATTCGTGATAGCTCCCTTCGATTCTTTGGCTTTCACAAACTTCATTTCCTTGGATTTATTAGCAGCCAAACTGCTCTCTCCGGTGTATTCCAATCCACCTTTGTCTAAAAATGGTTTTTGATGAGCAAGCACTTCATCAAGCTTCTGAGATGAGACTCGGTCTACTTTAGCATTGGCTTGAACCACCTCATGCTCAAGGAATTTGATTTTTGAATAAGCTTCGGTTAACTCTCCGTTCAGCGTCTCCATTTCACATTTGGTTTCCTTGTATCGCACGAGAAGACTTCTATAATCTTCCTCTGCCTTCTTCATCTTTTTAATGGCTGTGTTAGCCACTTTCGCATATTCACCGGTCTTCTCAAGGAGGGAATTGTAGGTCTCTTGTAGTCCCACTGTTTCATCTTCTTCCTTATCATCAGATTCCTCAACTATCCCAATTGACTCCAATTCAGTGTGCTCACCAAGCTTTTCCACTAGCATACTCAAATCATCTAAAGATTCCACATGATCAATAGTCATGAATGCAGAGAAGTTTCCCTCACCATCACAGCTTTCATCTGAATCTGAACTAGAGGAATCAGAATCACTAAGAGTAGTGGCATACACTTTGCCCTTCGCTTTCAAATAATTGGGACACTCTTTCTTGAAATGTTCGTGTCTGTTGCATTCGAAGCACGTGATTCCTTGAGAGGATTAAGAGTCCTTTCCATCTTTCCTCTTAAAATCTTTTTTCTCCTTTCCGTAACTTGGGAATTTTTCTTTTTCAGCAATCTTTCCATTTTTCTTGAATTTCAAGAACTTTCGGAAATTCTTCACAAGATATGCCACATCTTTATCGACAACATCCTCATCCGATGAGTCGTGAGCTACTACCCTCTCATTGATCGTCTTAAGAGCAAGTGATTTGCTCTTCCTTTGTGATGGCAACGACAGCTCATATGTTTGAAGTGAGCCTATTAATTCTTGAACCTTGATATCATCAAGATCCTTATTCTCTTCAATTGCTGTAACTTTTACACGGAAGCTCTCCGGCAATGATCGAAGGATTTTCCTTACTATCTTTGAGTCCTCCGTTTTCTCACACAAGTTGAACTTTCCAATGACCACCTCATTCAGCTTACTATAGAATGAGTCAAATGACTCGTCCTCACTCATTTTTAACTCCTCAACCTGAGTGGTCAGCATCTACAACTTAGTGTCTTTCACTTTCTTCGTTCCTTCATACGTGGTCTCCAATATTTGCCACGCCTCCTTGGCAATAGAAATGTGAGATATCCTGTGGAACTCATCTGGAGATACACCACAAAAAATAGCATTAAGTGCTTTGCTATTTGCATTAGACGCCGCGAGGGCTGCCTTATCCCATGTGGATTTGGCAGCCTCCGGCCTAGTCCATCCAATATCCATCGCATCCCAAACGGTTTCATCCATTGAACACAAAAATGCCCTCATCCTGACTTTCCAAAAGACATAGTTGCTACCATCAAAATATGGTGGAGCATTTAAAGATTGAGACCGGTCCATCTCAAACGGGGTCAAGGATCGCATTAAAGGTAATTAAACCACAGCAAGTGTACCTGCTCTGATACCAATTGAAAGTTCAAATAGTGTATAAAACACCTATGAACGTTTAGACTCCCAATTTACAAATTACCAACACAAGCTTATAATCAAACAATGTATGTACGGAATATGATAATAAGCTAAAACAGAATTGGTAAAACAATCTAAACCATAATTAATCACATCCACAACAGTAATTAAATGGTAAAGATTAAGGGAAGAGAGATGCAAACACAAAAACAACACAGCAATGTGTTATTGAAGAGGAAACCGAAGTCCTCGACGTAAAACCTTTCCGCCGCCCTCTAAGCGGTCAATAATCCACTAAAGAATGAAGTTAGGATACATGAATAGCAAAAGACCCTCCAAGCCTAATCTATCCAGTGTACTTAAGCCTTCCAAGCTTCTTGCTCCAACGAGATTACACCGAACCTTTGTCTTCTTTAGCTTACCGAATTTCGCTATAGCCCATAGCATCAACCAATATCAATTGGTCCCTTCCTAACTGCTTCCCAAGCACTAAATAGCCTCCTCACAGATATGGGTATGGTGAGAAAAAGTTTTGGCTAATGTACCTCTCAAGGATGTAACAATGGAGAGGGTGAGAGTAGAGGAATTTGGAGAAACAAAGATGAAGATTGTGGATGAGTCAATCTTGTTTTTCTCTAGGGTTTTTCTCTCAAAATTCTCTCTGGAAACTCTCTACATTTCTTGGGTATAAGAGGTATTTATACTGGTGTGTGTATGGAATGCGAAGAGTCAGTTTTTCCCAAACAGAGTGGACTGGCGACTTGGCCTCGTGACTTGACTGAGTCGGGAGTCCAAGCCGCGAGCTAACTAAATGGCCAGACTGGACTTTTTGTCCTGTAGTGCTCCAACTGGCGTGACTGTTCAGCTCCTCTACATGCTTCACTCGTGTGCAACCTTTGGCGACTTGTAAGCTGCGAGATCCAGTCGCAAGTCCCTTGCTAAGTGCACAATCTTGAACTTTTCTTCACATTCTCTCACACACTACCCTTACATGATTCCCACTTAAATACAGGGTTTCTAAGTGCTAAATTACAAGTAAATTGGCACGGAATAAAGCCAACAAAATGGTTGATTAAATTCAACCTTACAAAGTTCAAGGGGAGGATATAGGCCTACCCTTTATGCATCGTGATTCGTGATGTAGCTAGAATATATTAATCTCTAGTTGGACTTGTCCGAATGATAAATATAGTGCTATGATCCACTACTAAATATGGAATATTCAGAGAGTGGACATGTTTCATTTGTCTCTAGTTTGGCAAGAAAAAAAAACCACAATGACCTAAATGAATTAATGGAGTAATCTTGATATCAAATTCGGAAATGCCACTATAAGGCCTTTATTTACTCCTCTCATTATCTTACTTACTAAAAAAACCAAAGTGGAACCGCCCAACAGGAGATTTGGATCCAACGTATTATAACCCCATTTAATTTAGGAATTAAAAAAAAAAAGATATAAAAAAGAGAGTAAAAAGTTAGTAGAAGATTAACATTTGAAATTAGAATTGATTATCATAAAATAAAAAAAATAAAAAAAAATTGATTTAAGGGTTCAAATAAAGTTAGTGAAGATGTCGTGACTCGTGGCATTTAACTACATTCAGTGAACATACATTACATTATTCATTGCCCTAAAAATAATGCAATATTGCTAAAAGATCAAAGGAAAAGTCTATGACATTGAGGGTTTCACTGCTTTTTTCACATTATGCATGTGTTTTGTGGTGCTGTCATGCTGTGCAACTCAGTAGTCAGTACTATCTCAAATGTTACGTGAGTAAAATGTAAAAAGAATCATTTGGGCTGGAGATAAAAACAAGAGAGAAATAAAGGTGGATTCTTCAGCACATAATGATTACTGCCAACAAAAAAATGAAATTATATTATTGCGACATTTGTGGCTCAATGATATTTAATGGGTCTTTTTTACGAGGATTCAATACCATCGTTCACACTTGTTGTAACAATTCTTTTATATATATATATACACTTAAAATTTTAGGGTAAAAAAATGCAATTTAATTACCAAAAAAAAAAAAAAAAAAGCGCACACACAATTCTTAAATAGTCTCCTTTAGTCATTGACAAATTGAGAATACTTAATATTTAAGATTCTTATGGTTAGTCGTTCATTTGAGTATTTGCAGTAACTACGGTAATATCAAAGAATGAAAAAGAAATGCCCCAAAGCTACAGTTAGAAAGAAATTTCTTGATAAGTAGAAAAAATGTATCTTAAAAATTGATATTTTAATAAAATATAGAGTAAATTAGATAATTTGATGTTGAGTGTTTTCAAAATTTACTATGTAAAATATAAAAAATAGGTTCTTCTACTAAAATAGAAAAGAATTTTGGAGAGAGGGGGTTTGAACTTTGGACATCCTAGAAACACTAGGAAGTACCAGTTAATCGAGTTACAAGACTCTTGGTAATTAATTTTTTAGTTTGTAGTATAGCCAAACTTGTAATTTATGAATAAAAATCATTTGTACAAATTTTTGTGTTTAGAAAATTATAATTGGTGGAGAATAAAGTGAAATACAAAAGTTGTACATGATTTTTATCCGTAATTTACTGATTCATCCATTTTCCTAGAGGGTTAACTCTTTCATATACCGCTGTGCACTTTTAGCTTAATGGTCACTCTACAAGTACAAAGTTTTGTAGTGGGGGGAAGGGTCGGGATTCAAGTATCTAGAAAAGAGTTTCACACACATATATACTTAAATTAGGCTAAAGTAAAATTTTTATTTTGTATTAACAAAAAAAAAAAAAAAAAAACTCCTTCTCATAGATAGATAGGCTTCAAACCCTTTTGTAGTAGGAAATCTATTTAAACCTCAACTATTTCTTTACTAGATAAGGTTCTATCTAACCAAATCAAGCCAAGGCCCATTGTGGCTTTTGCAGTTGGTGGGCTCATGTCTATAATCAAAGAAGAATCACAAGGAAGATATAAAAGACAAGAAGCAAGTAATGTTATTAAATGAGTGTGGGAAGGAATGGATGTTATTCTTCCTTTCGCCATTGATGTGATTCCTTATCCAACAGCAGCATGTGGAAAGAAACCATTTCATTATAATCAGTCAACCTTTTGGAAAAGAAAACCGAAAAAAAAGAAAGATATAAGTAAAAGAAAAAGGAAAAAGCTCAGCGCATAACAATAGTGATGGTGTCATTTCATTCATTGCCCTATCAATAATGCAGTTTTGGTGAATACTTTCCAAAAGAGAAAAGCAAGAGGTGGGTTTGATTGGTCTGCAACAGGACTAAAGGAAAAGCAGATGACATGACGAATATGAAGAAACAACATTAGTGATGGTGTCATGACTCTCCTTGTGATGCCAAACAGCTGGATTTAGCGGACCTACATTATTATTGCCATAACAATAATGGAAGATTGCCAAAAGAAAAAAAGAAAAAAACAGTCTACCGACACTGAGAGTTTCACTGTTTTTTTCACCTTATACATGTGTTTTTGTGTTGCGGTGAGCCTATGTGAATAAGGTGTGAAAAAGTAGTGAATTTTTGTGTTTGTGGTAGGACTGGAGAGATAAACAAGAGGAATAAAGGCGGATTGGATTGGTTAGCACAACTGAATAAAGCCAACACAGTGAATTTAGTGTGAAATTTGTAGCTTAGTGGTATTAGTTGGTCTTCTTTATAAGAAAAATTCAAATCCCTCTCACACTTATTATTGTGACAATTTTTATACATATACTGAAAAAATTTAGGATGAAAAAATGTGCAATAAAAAAAAATTCACACTCAATTCCATAACAATCTCCTTCAGTTGTCACTAAAAATTTGTGAATACCTAGACTTTCAAGACTCAAATAGCCAGTCTATCATTTGTGTTTGCAGTACATAACTACATATGTTAACCTCAAAGAATAAAAAGTGAAATGTGGCTAAGGTAAAGTTAGAGAAAAATATCTTGATGAATTGAAGAAGTGAACCGTAACAATAAGGAAAAGGTTTGTTCATGGGAGAGAATATAATTTCATTTGATCCATATTGACTATTATTGCTAAAAGTTCTTTTATAATTTATAGTTAACATATCACACCCAATCAAATTAAAAGTTGTACATTAATAAGTTTTGCAATTATATTCAAATATATAGTTGTATTAAATTTAATGGTCCTTAAAAAAATAACATTATTTGTGTTTTGTTGGTCAATATAATCATGCATTGAATTTAATTGAGAAAGCTATAATATACTAGACCTAAAGTATTGTACCTAAGCGTCCGTTTGGTTTGAGGGGTGGAAAAGTATGATGATAGAAAATGATGGGAGGATGGAAAAGTGAGAGGATAGAAAAGATTTAATTTTCCCTCATGTGTGTTTGGTTTGAGGGATAGAAAAGTGGAAGGATGAAAAAAAATTTTATATAAATTTACTCTCATGCCCTTATTAGATAAAAAAAAAAAATTGTACACTATATTTTTATTAAAAATTGTATATAGAAAGACACTTCGTTTTTTTTAAAAAAAAGATGACCAAAAGAACCCAAAAAAAATGAGGAAAACAAAGAGGAAAAAAAATGATGAAAAAATAAATAAAAGAGTATTAACAAATGAGAAAAAAAATGAACACACAAAAAAAAAAAAAAAAAAGGAGAATGTGAAAGGAAAAAAATTGATGAAGGCAAACAAGGAAAAAAAAAACTAAATGTTAACAGATGAAAAAAAAAAAAAAAAAAAAAAAAAAAAAAACTGAAGGAGTAAGATGATAGAACAGACTTAAGAACTGAATTGAAGAAGTAACAGATGAATAAAACAAAGCAAAGGGCGTAAAAGAAATAATGGAAAAAAAAAGACAAATCAAATGAAGAAAATGACAAAAGCCAACACACTTTTTTAACACTAGAGCCAACATTTTTGTCCAAAACAACCTGTGATCTTTGTTCTCATTTTCTTTCCTCTTTTCTCTTCATTTTGGAGAGATCAATTTCTGGTGGGCTTGAGGAGAAAATACTTAGACTCCACCATCACATTTAGTTGCATTTAGTGAACGTACATTACATTATTCATTGACCTAAAAATAATGCAATATTACTAAAAGATCAAAGGAAAAGTCTATGACATTGAGGGTTTCACTGCTTTTTTCACATTATGCACGTGTTTTGTGATGCTGTCATGCTGTGTAACTCAGTAGTCAGTACTATCTCAAATGTTACGTGAGTAAAATGTAAAAAGAATCATTTGGGCTGGAGAGAAAAACAAGAGGGAAATAAAGGTGGATTGTTCAACAACTAATGAATACTGCCAACAAAAAATGAAATTATATTATTGTGAAATTTGTGGCTCAATGATATTTAATGTGTCTTTTTTACAAGGAGAATTCAAATCCATGGTTCACACTTGTTGTAACAATTCTTTAATATATATACACTTAAAAATTTAGGGTGAAAAATACAATTTAATTACAAAATAAAAGTGCACACACAATTCCTAAACAGTCTCCTTTAGTCATTGACAAATTGAGAATACTTAATCTTTAAGATTCTTATGGTTAGTCATTCATTAGAGTATTTGTAGTAAATACGGTAATATCAAAGAATGAAAAGGAAATGCCTCAAAGCTAAAGGTAGAGAGAAATTTCTTGATGAGTAGAAAAAGTGTATCTTAAAAATTGACATTTTAATGAAATATAATGTAAAATAAATAATATGATGTTGAGTGTTTCCAAAATTTAGTATGTAAAATATAAAAAAATTGGTTCTTATACTAAAATAGACAGAAATTTTGGGGAGAGGAGGTTTGAACCTTGGATTTCCTAGAAACACTAAGAAGTACCAATTAATTGAGTTACAAGACTCTTGGCAATTAATTTTTTAGTTTGTAGTATAGCCAAACATGTAATTTATGAACAAAAATCATTTGTACAAATTTTTGTGTTTAGAAAATAGTAATTGGTAGAGAATAAAGTGAAATACAAAAGTGGTACATGATGTTTATCCGTAATTTACTGATTAATCCCTTTTCCTAAAGGGTTTTACTCTTTCATATACCATTGTGCACTTTTGGTGTGATGGTCACTCCACAAGTACAAAGTTCTTGTGGTAAGGGACACGGGTCGGGATTCAAGTTTCTAAAATGGAGCTTCACACACATATATAGTAAAATTTTTATTTTGTATTAAAAAAAAAAAAAAAAACGCCTCTTTCCCATAGATAGATAGGCTTCAAACCCTTTGTAGCATGAAATCTATTTAAACCTCAACTATTCCTTTACTAGATAAGGTTTTACTTAACCAAATCAAGCCAAGGCCCATTGTGGCTTTTGTAGTTTGTGGGCTCATGTCTATTATCTAGAACTTATCCTAAATCAATGAATACACAAATCCATTCTTGTGGCATAAGCTTTAATGGGCCTTTCCTATTTGGGCCAACCCCCACCTTCATCCCCCCTCTCTCTCTCTCTCTTCGTTTCTTTTGTTTCTGAATTTGAAAGGGTTCACGGAAGCGCGTGAGAACCAGAACTCTGACGAGAATCAAAGGGTGATGTCTCTCGCATTGTTTATGCATGCATCTTATTCAGCTTTCTAGAGATTATGTCATCTATAAATACCTCGTATGTAGTAGTAATTTGATGCTAGAACGTAATATGCCCTTTCATTAGATCCATACGATAATTCTGTAATGAGAAGGTTTCCCTTAAACTTTTTTTGTAGAGACCTCTTCCATAGGTTGGGTATTGGACCAAACCAGCTCAACCCAAATGGATGGAGGACAATAGTTGCCATGCAAGTGCTATGGCGTGAGGCATTGGAAGGGAACTGTCTAATCATTGTGGATGAGTTCCTTTATTGTTATAAGCCCTCAGAGATTTCTCAATCCGCTAGTTTTTACCAGCTCTAGTCTAAGGGCCCTCATTTTAGTTTGATAAAGGGCCGTAGTTCTTCTGACAAGCTTTGGAAGACTGAATTCTTTAGGCGTAAATGCACTTTTAGTCCTTACATTTTGACTTTTTTCCATTTTGATCTCTACATTTTAATTTTACTACTTTTAGTCCCTAAACCAATTAACACGTGTTATTTTCGTCCTTTCCGTCAATCAACCGACGGAAATAGCTGAGGTGGCAGCCGAAGGAATTAAAATATTATAAAAAAATGCCACATCATCCATGACAGATCAGCATATAAATTTAAAAAATATATATAAATTTTAACAAAATTAAAAAACATAAAAAAAAATTTTAAAACATAAAAATACATCAGATTTGAATAAAAATAAATAAGAAGATGAACCTAGATCACAGGAACACAAGAGCATGAACCTAGATCATAAGAACACAAGAATACGAACCCAAAGCATAAGAACACTAACCCAGATAACAAGAACAGTACTCAAAGAATTTCTATTCCAAAATTTGTATACATTCTTCCACCAAAAATCAATTGTAAATTAAATAAAAAATGGGTGTTGTGTTCTTACACAAAAATCAAAACCTAAACCATTAATAATAGGTGTTGGAGCAGCGATGAAGGAGAGTTTTGTGGGGACGATTACGGAGGCGAGATCATCGTGGTCAAGGGGTTGAGGATTGCTAATTGGATTTTGGTGGGTTTGCTTGGTGGGTCTGAGGCTGAGGATTATGGTGGATCAGCGTGGTGGGCCGTGGGTTTCTGGCGGTGGAGATCGATGAGTTCTTGTGGGTTTTAGGCGATGGAGATCGGTGAGTTCTTGTGAGTTTCTGACAGTGGAGATCAATTGGGTTTCTGGGTTTCTAGATCGGTGTGTTATGGTGGTGGGTTGTGGGTGATGGGTTTTGGCGTGGATTGGCATGGTGGTGTTGGCCGTGGGTGATGGGTTTGCCTCTTGAGTCTCTTGACCCCTTTTGTTATTATCCCCTATTTGGTTCAATCTTTAAGAAACAGAGATATCACATTACACCCTCTCTCTCTCCCTCAAAGCTTCCATGGCCGGACCTTGATCATCTCAGCGCCTCTGCCACCATGGTTTTGCTCATAAAGCCCTTTCTGATCTCACCCAGCTCTCTTTATTTGCTTTGCACCGAGGTTAGCCACAGCTGAACCACAATGGACCACAACCGCCACTAGTGATAACGGTGGTTTACAGCTATGGTTTATTCACTTTCTTCTTCTTCTTCTTTTTTTCTCTTGGGTTTGGGGATTTAGATTTGATTGTTAAGATCTGATGTTGTTGCCTGCATGTGCTTTAGTTTGAATCTTGATTTCAAATGTATTTGGATTCTGTGAATCAATGGGTATGGTGGATTTTGGTTTGAAATTTTCTTAGATTTTGTTGTTTGTGTTGCTGTGGGTGTAAATTTATGATTTGGGGTTTACTTCAATATGTCTAATATGGTGTTATAATAATTTCCATAGAAGAAAAGAGCAATGAGATATGGTTCAGCAAAAAAGAGCAATCGACAGAAAACTCTCCTTTCCACTTTTGGTTTTTAATTCTGTTTTTTATTTTTTTTTATTTAGTTAAAATTAATAAATTAAAATTTTAAATTTATATGCTGGTGTGTCATGGGGGATGTGGCATTTTTTATAATATTTTAATTCCTCCGGCTGCCACCTTAGCTATTTTCGTCGGTTGACTGACGGAAATGACGAAAATAACACGCGTTAATTGGTTTAGGGACTAAAAGTGGTAAAATTAAAATGTAGGGACCAAAATGGAAAAAAGCCAAAATGTAGGGACTAAAAGTGCATTTACGCCAATTCTTTATTGTTTCTGGAAATTGGGCTGGGAACCTGGTAGATGTAAATAGTGCCCCCTTCCCTCCTTTTACTAGCTCTCTAGGTCGTCTTCGTCCTGAGAGTATGTCTTTCTTCCATTCTTTCATTTATTTTCTCCAACTTTTTTTACTCATCTAACCTTCCTCTATATTGGTGCAACTGTTACTCGTCCACGCTTGGAAAAATTTTATTTGGATCGTATTGACCAAGCACGTGCCTTCTCTGAGAGGTCCTTCCACAACTTAGTGACTTTCAATCGACTGGCTGCTTGGGGGCTTGGTCCTGAGCCTACTACGGAAAACCTTGCACGCGAGGAGACTACTTGTCGAAGTAAGTATTGTTCATCCTTTTTTTTTATTTTTTTATTTTTTATAACTAACTAACTTCGTCTTTCTTCCCATAGGGTTGGCCACCATGAAGGAAAACAAAGAAAAAGCTATTACCAGTGGTGAAGAGGACGTTCAGGTCCTAGACGATACAACTCCTTTAAACGTCTAGAAGCCTGTCGTCCAGGCTGGGAAGAGGAAGACTATATCTAGCTCTGTGGACCTTGGTGACCTTCCTACTCATCCCAAGGTTCCTAAGTTCCTATCTACGACGGTACACCTGGACGCCCCTGCAGTGAACTTGGTACCTGATATGATTTAAATAATATACATTCAAAAACTTTCAAATCAAAATTTCATGGATGTTACACCAGCTTACTCAAAATCGTGAAGCTGCCTGAAAAAGCTGATTAAGGAAAAAAGTAGGCCCTTCTGTGTCTTTAGTTCTTTTCTCCTCATGAACATTGTTGTCATTGTTATTTTGCTGTGCTTTCAATATATAATTGCTGCATATGCTGGAATGCAAGCTGCTTCATCTTATAATAGTTTGTGGATAAGATGCAACAACTTGTTTTTACTTCATTTTTTAGGCATATGTGCAACAACTTGAGAGTAGCTGCCTAAAGCTAAATCAACTAGAACAAGAGCTTCGGTGAGCCCGCCAACAGGTTTGACAATGTTATCCACAATTAATATCTCTAAAATCATATTTCTTAGTATCTTGTGTTAAGGTCCTTAATAATGTAACCACATGGTTGTAGCTTAAATATGCAAGTTACTGAGGTTATGATCAAATTATTTTATATTCATAGTTGCGTGGCATGATAAACCGCAGGCAAGCTCAACATACAATTTGATATGGACACCTTAAAGGGTTTTAATCATGCCAAGGTGTTTCTATAGCTCATTCAGGTTTCTTTGCTAAAGATGAACTCTAACTTGCATTGCGGCTTTACTTTTTTTTTTTTTACAAAAATTCTCAAAACCGGTTGCTGGCTTACCTATTTGAAATCAACTTAACATGTAGATTCACTTATATATTGTTTGACCTAACTGGGGTACGCTCCAAATGCCTAAAGTTGGAAAACTAATTATGTCACATGGAAATTTTCTTAACATGTATCTCAATGTCATTGTGTGTCTTTTGATGCAAGGAGCACCAAAATTAATTCAGAATTTATTATTTCTGATTTTATTTTTGAATTTCGAACCACTTTTTTATTTTTTGAATTTGGCCTTTATTGTGATTTTTTTTCTTAGTCTGTTATGGGTGAATGCCCCTAGATTACCTGGCAACTAGTTTTGCTAGGCAGGGTCAGTTGGCTGTAGGTTTTACAAAAAATTCCCTGCATTATCAATTCTTTTAATTGTGGCATGATTAGAATTTAGCCTTGTTAAAACTATGGCTTTTGTAATAAAAAAAACAAAAGCTTGAACTCAAGGCCACCTGTTTTGATAGTATGACATACTACCACTTGTCCCAAAAGTTTAAACTATTAAGCAATGATGAATTTAGTTATTAACCATTTTCTAACACATGTATGGCATTAGTAGGGGAAGATGCACCACACACACACACACATATTTAACGAAGGATGTCTGTATAAAATGAACCCCCCCCCCCCCTCCTGCCCTCCTCTTTTGCCCACCGTTTTTTGTTTTTCCTTGATTCCTACATTGGAGTTTATGTACATGAATGTAAGGACTATATTATCTTCTTTCTTACATTTTGAGTGATGGAAGTTTTGGTTTTCTTAACCGTAAAGGAATTTCGGATTAGCCCTTCTGATTTCTACATTGTGCTTTCTTATTCATCACCCATTTTTGGAACGGATGTATTTTACATGTTGTAACAAAAAAAAAGGGCACTTTATGTGTCAAAAATTAAAATCTTTAATACCTTGTTTCTATGTTGGCAGCACTTCTTTACTCTTTATTTTTAAAAATGATTTTGTAACGTTTTTGACTGAATTGCCAAATGGTGCAGCTTCTTGTGAATCAATTGGAGCCTTTAACTGAGATGCTCTGTTACTAGGCATGGAGGCATTGCAACAATCCCTGGCTGAGACATTGGCCAATGGCTCACCTGGCCGGTTAGGATCATCTGGGAATGTAGCAAACTCCATAGGAAAGCTTGGAACACTTGAGGGATTCTTTCGCCATGTAATTTTCTATTCTGGTTTGATCCCACTTATTTGTTTTCCCACTATCGTTCAAGCACTCATTGCTAGGAAGGAATGATGATGAAATGAAACTCAATTTTGAAACAGGCTAGATTTGCAGTGCTAGGATAATCCTTACGCATGGTAGAATATTGCTTCTTGGGATTGCTTTAAAATTCTTTATCTACTTTGATATTGTCAGTAAAATAGTAGGAAATTTATAAGTATAATTGTTTTGAGGAATACCCCTTGTGCAATTATAAAATTTTAATTCATATTCTTTGTCCATAATTAGCCAATTTGTGTTCCCATAGCATTAAGATTAAATGCACTTTGGTATGTTTTCAGGTATTTGGAACACGAGGAATAAACCAAATCCTACATGTGATTGTTGTAATTGTATATGTTCTTCAAAGCATTATGCATTTAATCTTGCTTGGGAATTTTTATGGGGGGTGGGGTGGGTCTGCAAAAAACTGAGTCTGGTTACTTTTCATTAACCTCCCATTATGTATTTATTTGTTTTTTTAGAAAAGAGTCTGTAAAAACTTGGTCCTCTTTCTAGGTGAAATAAATTATGCATTTAAAAGGCTTGGTGCTAGTTTTGATACAACTTGTACATAACTTGGTCTTCTTGTAACTGTTGATGAGGCCATTTTATGTCACTTTTTCTTTTCTTTTCTTGCAATTACCAGGTTGACAATGTGCATAAAAAAACACTATAACAATGCGCCATATATTGATACCCAGGCAATCAGCTCGTGCACTTCTTGCAATAAATGACTATTCCTCTCGTCTTCGAGCCCTTAGTCTCCTCTGGCTTGTGCGGTCACAGAAATGAGAAGCACAAAAATTGTCTTGATGAAGTTCTTTTGAAGACTGACTCAACCCATCCTATCAAAGGATCGCTAAGCATTGAGTTCGTACTGGATCAGTCATGATTCACCATTCAATGGATTGCTGTCGATCTTTAACCCCAAATTCCTTTGGGGATTGGGTTGTCATGCATTAGTCATATTGATGATGAAATTGAAAGTTGCTAATCTCTTTGTTGTTAATTTGATCTCCATCTGCACTTCTAGTGTCACATGTGTTTACCTAGGTCATTTATTTTCATTTCTTATGTTGTTGATTTGGCCTCCATATGCACTTCTAGTGTCACATATGTTTATCTATGTCGTTTATTCTCATTTCTTATGTTTAAACTATAGTTCTAATAATCTGATTATGTTAGATGTTTAATAGAACCAGGAAGGACAATAGGATAGTATTTGTAATGTAGGTTACAGTAATCAGTTTGTATACCAAAATTAGATTATATATTGGTGAAAGAATTCATTTTTGGTGTTTGGATTTTCTTTAATTCATATTCAACATGTAATATGTTTTTATGCACAATTTCATTGGTTATGAGAATTCCGTAGGCTGGCTGTATCGTTTGGTTTTAGTGGAAAGTCAATTTTGTATGCGGAAATATATCATGTGCTGGGGAAGCTTGGCTATTGTTGGGTTCCATCAAAATGATTTACTGCTTTCTTTTGCAAAGAAACGTACATTAACTTGGTTCTAGTTTAAAGAAACTTAATAACTACAAGATTATCAAGTAGATATATTAGTATGAACATGAGTATATTTACTTAGCATTCAAATGTGGAGATAAATGCATGGCATTCACACATAGGGCTCATAAACACACTCAATTTTTTCAATTTTGGAGTCTTATGGATAAAAGATTGAACATAGACGAAAACAAGAATATAATCACACTGTGGTCTTCTTGGAATATATATATATATATACACACACACACGCAAAAATAGCATAAGATAGATCCAGCTAGCTACACCACTAAAAGAAACAATATAAGGCCCTGTTTGGAATGAGCATAAGCTTTAGATGTATTTCTCGTAAGCTTTATGACAATGCTTCCTTCTACATGTATATGCCAGCATCATATCCTCTTTAGCAACTTGAGGTTGAAAAGCATGTAATTGATACCACCTGTTACCATATACATGCAAGTGAGACATTAGATTTACAGTGAGTTAAATGGGCTTACTTTCACTGCTTTCATACATCTATATATGATGAGGAAAAAGGACACTTATTGTTTAATGAATTTTCTTAGTATCATATTTTAAAGATTTCAACTTAATTACTAGAATATGATGTTTTTGTTCTTATAATATAAATATAAAATTATAGCAAAATGATGGGGATGGATAGAACAATATTATGCTTTACCAAATATGATTTTCTAGATTTTATAGAACTAGGAAACTTATAATTAATGATCATTCAATTTTATTTTATTTATTTATGATGTTTATGCATTTTTGGTTACTGACCAAAGACTAAACTAATATAAGAAAAGGTAATGTGCTCACCACTTGTATGTCTTACCCAGCATCACACCTTCGTCTCACTAATCTCAGTTTGCTCTTGTTAATGTGTCTGATGATCCACCGGCTTTTCCTATATAAAAGTTATGTGTGATTTAAGCAACCATAATATTTTCAATGGAAAAACGACAGTGCTATGTAATTGCTTTTGCTGCTACTGTAATTGATTGTAAGTGAAAAAATTATTGTTTGTCAAAATATTTTCTTGGTGCATGCAATTATGTCAAAATATTTATTTTTTCATTTTAATAAAACTAGGTTCTAATTTCTACTAATTAATAAAAGCTAAAAATATTTGCAAATTATATACAGTGATGGTTTATACAGAAGTGTTAAAATTCTCCTATTAGTGGGATATTTGTGGTGTGAATGTGACATACCTTTCCTTTGAATATGTACTCTATGGTGGCATTCAGGTCTCCCTTCCAATGACACGCTTTTTCTTCTTTCCAATAACTATTGTATACTCCCTCTAGCTTAGGTGTGTTTAGA
The DNA here is from genome assembly GCA_030021035.2 of Notholithocarpus densiflorus. NCBI lineage: Eukaryota > Viridiplantae > Streptophyta > Magnoliopsida > Fagales > Fagaceae > Notholithocarpus > Notholithocarpus densiflorus. The sequence continues at coordinate 2,634,000 of JARYZH020000027.1, read as the reverse complement.
TTAGATGGAATAAACGTGCTTAAATTAGGACATCCAATTACCCTTATTTCCTCCAGCAATGGCCACTCTAAAGCATTAGTTTCAGAGCAAAAACACTTCAAAATTGGTAAATGACGAAGCACGATTGAGTTCACTTTGAAGAACAAAACTTCCTTTTCTTCCTCTTCTTCTCCTGCTCTAGCAAGGATTTCTTCAATTTTTTCACAGTCAACAACTCTTATTTTCTCTAACATCACAAGCAATTTTGCTATAGATGGTGAGAACAAATATGTCAGACTGTTACATCTCGATACATCTAACAATCTCAAGTTCCCAAAGCCCATGATCCTTTCTGGGCCCTTCTTCCATATGTGCATCAGTTTTGGTAAATCACGTAGATCCAATTCCCTTAACTGATCAAGTACTGGTGCCATGTGACTTTCCTCAACATCTAGTTCCTCAAGTTGAAATATAACTTCCAGTGAATCACCGCTTCTCAATTCCATCGTTTTTAGATTCTTTAAGCACACAATCAAATGGGATGGAAAAAGAGACCATGTCTCGGAGTTGTTGTCGATATCATTAGCTCTTGGATCCTTAGTCAAAATACCCTACAAACAAAGATAATCAATTACTTTTAAAGAACTAAATAATCATTTCGTTAATATCCATCAAAATTATTTGGATCCATGGGCCCAACAGCAAAAAAAAAAACATATACATACATATATATATATATATATATATATATATATATATATATATCCATCTACAAAAGAAGATGGTATAAACAGAGTGGATGAACAAATAGAAAAGCAATAAAATGTTGATGTCTATTTATCTTATCCATTCGCACAGGTGCATAAATCTAGAAATTTCATTGTGTTGTTTTCTTATTATTAAAAGAAAAGGTGGCAGAGATTGTTATTTGTGAGATACGTACCTCTTTATTCACAGATGAGCTTTCTTGGAATTTCTTGGTGGTGCCTTGGTCTGACGCAACCATTGGACTATCATTCCTGCCACGTGGTACGCCTTCAAGGCATGGCTCTTGGTCTTGGGGTATTGAATCCAATTCCCAGTTAATTTTCTGCAGCTTCCCATATGTTTTGAATTTCGGACAATCACACATATCGATCTTCTCGATGGATGACCATTCAAAAGAATAAGGTTCGATACTGAAACTCATGAGATTTGGCAGGAAAAGTAAATTGAAGGAAGTAAGTTTAGGGAACAAGATGATATCCTCTGCCTCTTCTTCTCCATCTCTTTGAACAATGTTTTCGAGCATGTCACACCACCATATTTCAATGCTTTGAAGTTCCACAAGTAGTTTTGCAACATTAGGTGGGAATAAATATCTTAGTTTTTTACATGCAAATAGATCAATTGATCTTAGTTTGCCAAAACAAGCAAGCTGTGAGTGTGTACCACTAAAGGATCTCTGTGAGATTTGGCTATGATATATCTCTTTTAAATTAGGCAATTCCCATAGTTCCAATGACTCCAAGACAGGGAAGGCGACACGAGGAGTCTGATATGATGTGGCATCAATTAAGTATTCTACATCTTCACTGTCTGAAATGCTTAGAACCTCCAAGCATGGAAAACCCTCTCCGTCTAACTCGAAGAGAATGTTTTTGAAATCTTTTATTTCTCTCAACAATATAATTTTAGATTTCTGTAACAGTAGACGAGGTATCCGACTCTCCGCAATATCACTTGCAACAAATCCACGAAGTGCCAAACTGTTTTTAAATATATACCGAGTTCTGTTCCAGAAAGTAGAATCGGTGGTTAAACTCCAATGCATAAATGGCTCCTTACATGCATATATCTGAAATTTTATCATTTGATTTTTGAAGTGCAAATCTTTTGGTAATAACTTGATGTTTATAATATGAAGACGTAAAACCATCAAAGAATCAGAGAATGACCTTAGTTCAGCAAGGCTTGTGTTGGCTCCCTCTCTATTGCCTTCCGTTGGTTCCCAATTCACAGAGACATTTCCCATGTACAACTCTTCTAGTCTAGATAAACTTGATAGTAGACCAGGTGGAATGTGCTGAAGAGCAGAGCATTCTGACAGATCTAACAACTTTAAATGACTCAAATTTCCTATTTCTCCTGGCAACTCCTTGATTTCAGAACCAAGAAAGCTAAGCATTTCTAGTTTCCCAAGTGCTCCAATTGCTGACACATCTTTTATCTCACAATACTCCAGAAGCAATGTCTGAAGGTTCTGAAGGACCTGTATGGATTGTGGTAGTGATGGAAAAGACATACCTTGCATAGCCAAAACCTTTAATCCCATCATCCCTTTAAATAGATTGGTTGGGAGCTTTTGTCTAGTAGCGTCTTTGCCACATGATAGTTGTAGAAGCTCAAGTTTTGGACACTCCAAGCCATCAGGATGATTTTTCAATTCTCGAGATACAATCGAAATCGCAGCATAATGTTTATATGTATCTTTCTCTGTCCATTCTTCCCAACAAACATGTTCATTAGCAATTGATATGGCAACACCCCGTACAACATCATGCATTTTCACACATTCTTCTTCATCGCTATCCAACAAAAGAGATGAACTTCTAAGATTGTCAACCATTGCATGGACTCTATTTCTTGCTTCTGCCACCTTATCAATCTTTGCAAACAACCTTTGTCCCACTCCAAATCTGACTAAATATTCAATGGGAATATCATAATCTTCTGGAAATAAACAGCATAGCAAAAAGCATGACTTGGCTTCATCACTTGCAAGAAAATTGTAACTGAGCTCTATGCTGGAATAGACAGTTGAATCCAAACCTGAATTATTTTTTGAGATAGACTTTCTAAGCTGTTGAAGTGCAGCAACCCACTCATTCTCTCTCTTGTTTTCTAGAGCTCTTCCAACAGTAACTATAGCAATGGGTATGCCTTTACATTCCTTCGCAACCTTTTCTGCTATTGGACGTAGATTGGGAGTATCTATACAATTACCTGCCATCTCTTTGAAAAAGCTCCATGCTTCTTCTTCAGTTAAGGCTTCAATTCTAACAATCTTATGAGATTTCATTTGATTGCAGACTTCTTCGCTTCTTGATGTTAACAAGATTTTGCAACTATTGAGTTCAACTTTATAAGGAATTCCTACATCCTTTAGATTAAGTTCTTCCAAAACATTGTCTAATATTACTAGGACATTCTCAAAGTTAATTTCCCTACGTCGCATCATAGCAATTTGATCTTCAATCTTGCTCAAGTCTTTTTTACAGGACACTACTACCATCACAACTTCATCAAATAAGTTATCATCTTTGGCTCTTTTTGCTACCTCTTTGGCCAATGTTGTCTTTCCAATCCCCTCCATCCCGCATATGGCAATCATGTTGATCTTGTCATCCCTTAAAGCAGTCAAAAGTTCTTTCATGACTGGTATTCTTGATTCAAAAACCTTAAAACCTTCCTTGGAAGAAGTTGCTATTCCCCGTGGTGGAGAAGGAGGATAGGACACTTCATCAAATTGTCCATCCCTTAATAGCCCATCAATATCCAAAGTCTTCTTCTTAGCTTTCCTACTCAAGAAATAACGTGACTTCAGATTGGGACACCATCCATTCAAGCACATCGCATTTGCTTTGACATCTTCTTCAAGGAATCTTTGCAGACCTTCACTGATGTTGTCTACCTTTTCTACCCAGCTCTCAACCTCAGATGCAATTACCTTTCCGTTCTGTTTTGCTGCATCAATTTCTAATTGCACCCCAGCTCTCTTGTCACCTAGCTTTTGAAATTGATCTTTGAGATTCTTGATGTGGCTATTGTAGCAACATAGATAGCAAAAATGTTTTCTGATTGGCGCCACCAAGTGTCCTCCAATGTCAACGATAAGTGAAATAATCTTCATTTCTTGGCTTTATTCTTTTGGATTCTCTGTAAGAAAATATGGAGTTTTAAATTTTGACTTTCATTTATATTTGTGTGATCGATTTTCTGTTCTTTTAGAATCAAGAGTTCTAAACATTAGAAAAAAACATATAATCCAGTTGCTTCAGAAGTGCTCAAATGAGGCTCGTGAGTTCTTCCATTTATTCCAATTGCTGGTTGAGAAGCTCTCACAGCTGGAGTTAGAACGATGGGCAATGGTGTCTTGGGCAATATGGAACGCAAGGAATAAATTCTACTTTGAAAGAATCCAGCAGCATCCAAAAATCATCCTAGATGGGGCTATTGATTTTTTAGAAGAGTATCAGAGAATGTGTGCTTCACAGAATAGAAACTAGCTCTCATCGAGTTGGTTGATTTGTTTTGTTTTTCTGTCTCTGGTGATGTTTTAGTCATTGTTTTGTTCTGTTGTTATTGTCCAGCCTGTTGGATTTATTTCCTGCTCTATGGGGTGTGTTGTTCCCAGTGGTACTTTTGTTATACGTACTTTTCTTCAATAAAATATTTATCTTTTATCTCAAAAAAAAGAAAAACAAAAAGAAAGAAAAAAACATATACTTCTATATAATCAACTCAATCCCTTCCCCGCTATTAAAGGCTTGTTTAGATTGAATGAGAGTGGAGGAGAGTAAAGTAAAGTTGACACGAAATAAATAATTGAGTAGATTTATATAATTCCCATAAAATCTTAGGTGATTTCAAATTAAATCCTTTTTTTTTAATTTTCAATTAAAATCATATAATTTTTAAATCATTTCAATTAGTGTCTCACTTTGTTACTAACTTACTATTAATTAAAAAAACAAAAATTTGCACAAATTGCACAAAAATTGTCCAATATGAAATTATAATACCTTTGATATATTATAGACAGTGCAATACTTAAGTACAGTACTAAGGTATTTTTCCTTAGGTTCCTCTTTTAAGATTCTGCCATGTGGATTTTTCCTCATGGAATGAAAGTGTATTTTTTAGTTAAGTAGCCATATGGCTCAATCTTAAGTAAGAAACCTAAAGAAAAGCACCTAAGGTATTGTACCTAAGTTTTGTCCTTATAGATAAGAGTTGTGAAATTACATAATAATTAGTCATTTATTTATTGTCACCAAAATATTTAGAATAAAATTATATATTATATAAATTCGTATCCAAATTATATCATATTATATACCATATAATAAAAATTATATCCCATACGTTGTGGTTGCTCCAAATGGACAATCTTTTATTAATAAACTAGTTGATATCCCACGCGATGTGCGATGCATTTTGATAAATTTTCTAAGAAGTTATGTATGACCCATTCATGAATACTATTATTATTAGTCATAGTTTCTTTTTTTTGAGAATCATTATTAGTCATAGTTAATATTTGAAGTTTTGTAGTAAAACTAAATTCAAACTAAATACATTGGGGGGGGAAAATTCCTCCAATTCACGCAACCAATAAATATCGTCAGATCACAATTCACATGGTCACCTACAAACTGTTGATTCCTAGGTATCTTTCTTATATGATTTATGCTTTATATATAGATTCTATAGTGTTAATTTCTACATTTCTTATGCCACTAAAGTCTCTATATCAACACCTACAATTTTTATGTCAATGAAAGTAGCTTTTCATTGATTTCAAAATTGATATGAGAGATAAAATTAAGGCACATTAACATTTTAATTGAAGAAAAGTTTGATTTTCAAAGATCGTAATTATAATAGAGTGAAAATTGATAGAAGGATATCTTAATCAATAGCTATAAAAACTACTAGAATTTACATGATACAATAATAGAAAAAAGAATGCCATAGTGATGCAATAATATCACAATTTAACCTCCAAATTTTAATTGAACAAAAAGCAATCAAAATACCAAAAATACTACAAATCCTTACTAAGTATATGCATTATATGGAAAACCAAAAATCTCAATTGGCACATAATATGAAAAAATCAGCCTAAACATTAGAATGCTACATGAGTAAAAATGTATACATAAAATAAACAAAATATATAAGACGAACATAATATTTTGGAAATTAACATACTTTTCAGAAAGGGAACCAAAGATATTGTGAGAGAAATTATGGAAGTTTAATTTTTAAGTCCAAAGAAAATGGAGATTTATATTGGGGCAAATGTGAAGACAAATAATCATATTTCCAAATTCGTTGAATCTGACTCTTGCAATTTTGCATTGAAGTTAGCTTATGCAAAAAATTGAAAAGTTAGCTTCTAAATGTATACAAATTCTTTGAATTATATTAATACATTGAAATAAATGCATCTAACATAAATGCTAAACTTGGATGAGGTGGAAGCCTAAATGAAAAATATTTTATACAATACACCACTTGACAGAACCTCATGCTCTCCCACATGAGGTCTTTGCTTTTATATATATATAATAATAATATTGATTTGGTCCAACTAGAATTCTATTGCTAAAGTTTCAGAAACTTTAAACGTTGCTCCAATTAAAATTCTACCAGTTTTTATAAATTTGTCACATTTTGAAAGCTCATAATCTGGTATATTATTATTATTATTATTATTATTATTATTATTATAGAAGATCTGATATATATTGAATCTTAAGGGTTAGTTTTGTTACTTTTGAAAGCTCAATAATGGAACTCGTTACACTACTCAATTTATGAATTTCATTTTACTCAAGGAAATATTAGAGAGATAAAGGTTTGTTGAATTGTTTACCAACTTACATACTTCTTTCCCAAAAAAAAAAAAAAAAAAAAAAAAAAAAATTTACTTGGGTAAGAATTTTGATAGACAGTTTTATTCTTTATGGAAAGGTTTGTAGAATCGTTTACCAACATACATACTTCCTTCTCAAAAAAAAAAAAAAAAAAAAACTTGCATATATACTTAGGTAAGAATTTTGATAGACAATTTTATTCTTTATGCAGCTCTTTCTTTTCTTCTTTAACTCATATAATACTTTTTTCATTAACCATAATAGCGAGTATAAATGAGCAGTAAATGAGTTTATCAATCAGTGTGTTCACAGAGGAAGAAAGATAAAAAAAAACCAAGGAATGTCAGACAGTGATAATGTTCCCCAAAATCTTTTCTTCAAGCTGTTGTCTTTCTCTTCAAAATACTTTGACAACATTGGTTGGAGTGATGTTTTATTTATTCCATTGCATAAATGCTATGTTTGATTTTTCTTACACCCTAACCTACTAAACTTGGTATAAGTTTCAAACAGTTTAGCGATTGATCGTTATCATCCAAATGACTATGTATTTAGAATTCCTATCAATATTAATTTGTGAATAGGAATGTTGGGTGTAATACTTAAGCCTTTATTAGCAATTTTGGTGACAATTCATGTTGGCGGGTTGTATTAAGGTCGATTTATAGTATACAATCTAAAAGTTCTTATTTGAACCCAATGAAACTCCATCAAAATTTAGAAAAACAAAATCTTAAAAAAAAAAAAAAAAAAAAGCAAGGACTTTAGGATTTCAATGAATAATTACTAATATAACCATTTAAATTCTTTTAACTCAATTCTCTCTCTCTCTCTCTCTCTCTCTCTCTCTCTCTCTCTCTATATATATATATATATATAAATTTAAGTTTATGGACAAATTTATTGGGTTAAACGCATTTGTATCAAAATAAATTAACCTTTTCTTGACATGAATAATGAACTAGATCATTTTGGGATGGTTATGGGTTAAGGAGGTCAACACAAAATTGACCTATTTATTAGTTGTGTAAACTAATTGAACTCGCTTTGACGTGACCTCATTTATACTAAACACTAATTTGTAAATAATTGTTTTATGTTCATGGATCATGTTATCCATTGCCATCCATACCCACAAGAGATCAAATAATAAAATTTTTTTATTCTTGCACTTACATTGTTTTCACCTTTTTTTTGGGCCAAAATGAAATGAGACACCATACGGTCAAGGTTAGTTGCACTTTTTGTGTTATTGATCTATGAGATTTAAGAATTGTCCAAATTAACGCCTTTATCTTAGTTCTGTTAACTGTAACTAATAAAAAATTATCACACGGTATGTACATGACTACTTCACTATAAATTTTATTTTAAAATAACACTTGTATAACATATGACCATTTTCAATAGCTAACAAAATAATACAAGATTGATAGCATACAGTCTCAGGCCCTAACCCCAAGGGACTTTTTGAATTTTGCCTTTCGTTTTATATAGCTTATTATATTTATATATTTTCACTATTTTAATGTATTTTCACTATTTTTTTATTTTAATTTAGAAACAAATACACACACAAGAGAGAATGTATGAGGTTCTAACACAAAAGCATACTATAAACTCCACTCAAAAGTCATGGCGACTTTTAAGGAATGAGTAATTGTCTTAAATTGCTAAAGAGAGCATATTTTCTCTGTTTTTATAAACTATGTTCTTTTTGTTTTTTTAAAAAGAAACAATATTCTATGTTTTGTTTTGTGTATGCCCATATGAGATGTAGAACTACAAGTTGACAACCAATAACTAAACAACAAAATAAAATAAATAGAAAAGTAACAGAATTGTGAAACAATGTGCAAATCAAAGAAGCATTGCCATAGAAAAATTTAGGAGTAACCAGGTGTGGAAAGATATTCAAAAAACACCAAAAGGATGGAAATGTTTCTGTTACTTACCTCTGCCTCCTATACAAAGCAAAGAAGTGTACCACAGAAAATCGTAGGTTGCAACAGAGAGACTTGCAGAGCACTTTGATCGATGATCGTATTTAAGTGTAATTAAGGAAGAATTGAAAGGATGATGGAGAATGAGCAAGTGGATGTTTTTTTATAAGAGTGTAAATGCCTTAAGAAAGAAAATGAAAAGGTAAAGGTATCCAATTCTTGCTTGGCCATTTTGACAATGAATCAATGGTGATTTATTTATTAATAAGCATCTGTACCTTTCCTCAAACATCAATCTCAAGGGAAAGCAAGCCCAGATTCACTTTTGTTAGGGTTATGTATTGTATGTATTGGAAAACCTTGTTCAAAACATTGCCGAATTGTACTTCTTGATGATTCAATTTGAAGTTTAGTTTGAAGATCAATATGAAGACTATAGAATTGTATCAAAAATTGCTTAAGAAAGTTGTTGTAACAGCTAGCTCAATTTTAGGATTAAAATTAGAACGTATTTTTCTCTCTCTCACTTCGCGTCTTCATAGTCTGTAGTCTGTACTGGTCACCAATAACATCCTTGATAAGAAAACAATTTCAAATATATTAGGAAGTTGAAGATAAATATTGCACATACAAAATCAAATTGACAAACAAATTAAAAATAAAAAGAACATGTTTGCAATCCCAGGATAAACACAAAAGCACACAGCCTTGTTCCAGAGGCCCACAAGCTAACTACCCAGAAAATAATAGTAACAAGAATTGAAATTGAAATTAAATAGTCAAATCAATGAGCATCAATGGAGAATTCAACCTTTGTTCTTAAACAATCAAAATATAATAAAAAGCTTTGAGGCAATTGCCAATGTCCCATACAAAATCAAAGGAAAAATACTACTAAGAATAATCAATTTAAAATTAACGAAACCCAAAATGCAACACACTTAAAACAAGTCCAAGTTCCTACTTAATAAATTATGATTCCTAGTCAATCAGTCAAGATTCACTTAAGTCGATCAATCAACACCATAGCTTGACCTATTGAGATTTGTCAAAATCTTATTCAATCTCAATCAACCATTGTTTATCTAAAGTTTCGTGCCTCCAAAGCCAAGCTATAAAAGAAAACCTAGAAAACATGATTAGAGTCTTTTTGGAGATCTGTGCATTGTGCATCTTGGGTTAGGTTATCCCAAGCTCCCTCAAAGCATTATCTAGAGATCAAGTTTGAAGAACACTGAAGATCTGGTGATTGATTGACGTTGTTGCATTTAGATACTTTCAACCAATTGGAAGAAAGCTTCAAGTGGGTACTTGAAGTCATGAGCGAGAAGTTCATGTGCAACAAAGTTCTTATATAAAAGATTTTACAGATTTGGAGCTTCATTGGGTAATGTCAGTAAGTACTATAGGTGGTATCAGATTAGAATATGATTAATCTATTTTGTAAAACTTCAATTTTATATAGTGAATTTGTTTACGCAATATTGTGCTTGTTTACATTAACCAATGCCATAAGCATGATTGGACTAATTAAGTCACTTGGCTTAATAATTAATTAACTGGCGCTGCCAAGGTCTAAATTGGCCAACAAAGATATAATGAACCCAAAGCAAAATAACATTTTCAATTTTATCAATTTCATCATAGAACTAATAGCGTGAAATATTCAAATTATACTACACATTCTGAAGGTTTATAGTATTTTAAGTTTTATGTCTTTTTTTCTGGGATGTAAAACCTCAATTTTCCCAATTATTTTCATGTAAATTTTTTAATAATAAATATTGTAGTTGTACTGCGTAGGGAAATGATAGTGTGATGGACCATTGAGAATCTTTTTTCCTTTTTCTTTTCTTTTTTTAAAGAACAAATCATATTGCAATAATTCAAATAAAAAATTTAAATCCTAGAGTATTCGGCTAGCCCCTCCATTAGGTAAATTCAACCAAATAGAAAAAGAATTAGCCCATTTTATATTTTTATTTTATTTTTCACAAACAAACACACTCCTTTTGTTTCTCAAAAAAAAAAAAAAAAAACATTCCTTTCATTTCATTGAGTAATTTTTAGGTACTCTCGGAGTATAGAGAATGGTACTCCCTCCTCTCACATTCATGATGGGGTCCGCTCATTAAATTCATAGTGGAATCTACCATAAATATGAGAGAAGAGAGCACCATTTATCCGTACTCCGGGACTAGAGTCCCTAAGAATTTTTTCATTTCATCACCGTCCCAAATAGCTTACTTCACCAGTACAATACTATTTGAAAGGGTTCAGGGAACTATTGTATGAGCACGGCGACACCCGAACTCTAATGTGATGTCGAGCACGAGCCGCCCATTTTACTTCTTTTTCTGCATAGTTTTTATTGGTTTCATCGAAGGCTGCTACGTTCTTGGCTCGGTATATTTTTCATTCCTCTTGTTCGTTTCTTCATTACTATTTTTTCTTTTCGTATCTACATACCATATGAATACTTCAGCTGTTTCTTGGGACTTAACAATGCTTGACTTGTCTTTATCAACCCACAAAACCTGGGATGATGGTGATCATTTGAAAACACATAATTTGTGCAACAGGGATACCCAGAGTCTAAGGTGGGGTGGGAGATACGAAACCTTCGATAGTTATCGAAATATGTGTTTGTATGTCAGATAGAGGGGTTTTTTTGCCCTAGGATTTTAATTTTTTAAGTTTTTAAGTAGAGTTGTTAATTCTTTTTCCACTGGCTTTATTTTCATATACAAATTTTCCGAGTTTATTGTTTACACATTTTTTTCATTAGTGAAAATCGAAGCACATGTATTTAAGAGACAGAGTGTTGAGGAATTGAAAAATGTGTGTTTGAGATAGACAGGTTTGGATCTGAGATTCTGAAATATATGGTGTTTGTTTGTTTGTTTTTGTTTTTTTTTTTTTTCTGTTACATTGGTGTTAGTTTGGCTCCTCCAGTTAGATTGTGACATCCGTTATACATTCATTGCGGGCTTACATAATTGTCTACTGTAAGTTTGTAACCAATATCATCTAGGAGCAATTATGAATGTATTGTTCATTTATTAGAGCTTTTATGTGGTATGGTACTAATAAGCCCTACAAGCATAGAAACCAAATGAAGTTAAATTCACTTCTATAAATTGTTCTTAGCATACAACTACAAAACTCTATATAGGGAAAAACTGCTAATAGGTAGAGAGAACAATCGTAATTACTAATCATAATTCTTTTATAATTTATTTTGCGTAACATAGAATTTTATAATGTATTCAATTGACATTTTATTAGGAGTCAAGCCACTTTCAATATAAAGTACATACTTTTATTATCTTTTATTATTTTCCAACAATAGTGGGATCGGCCTCTTTAATGGGCGTACAAATACACCTGTTAACAAAAGCTATGAAGTACTCTTGGAACATTCTAACTTCTTGAAGGTTCAAATATGCAAAACCTCTGTAAAATCTTAAATCTATTTTTTGACCAATACGTAAATCATTTTCAATAAATTCTACCCGACTGTCATTTATCTTAGTAAAATTCCACATCCATTATACAAAATTAAATCCAAAAGTAATGCAAGAGTTACTATAAATTTTACAAATTTATCAGTTATACTTTTCACAACTAGTGAAATTCCACATCCATCATTCAATCATAGGAATGTGATGTGCAACTTTTTATTATTTTGACTAGTTTTTGATTTTTGAGAGGCCCAAGTATAATTTTTTTGAATTTAAAGTTGAAAATACTATGCGGAGCTCTTTCTTCCCTCACTTGAAGTTCTCTGGCGGATTCCCATTTGTCCAGCATGATCTTTCAAAAGGTCTAGTTAATATTTCAATTCAATTATTTAAAAAAAAAATTTATGAAAAAATCAAGATGTGTTTTGGGATAAGATTCCCTCTTATTCTCCTCAATTTTTGTACAAAAGCTTAACTCAACAGACTTTGCAACTGGTTTACTTTCGTGACTCATTCGCAAGTGGAAGTCCAAGTCGCGAGTTCATCTAGAAGCGTTCGCGACTCATTGGCAAGTAGAAGTCCCAATCGCGTAAAAGACTTAGAGAATTTTTTCAAAATCTTGTTCAAGAGATTTTGGCGACTCATTTTGGCAACTCAATCGCGAATTAGTTGAGTCGCAAAAAACGCGTGTTTTGCACAAATGGGGTTAAATCTCCGACAGTTTTTCAAAAACTTTTCAGTTTCCCTCGCATCACATGCATACCTCTTTGTCTTCTCTGCCTCTCCCTCTCCCAAAACCATCATTTTCACTCACAAAAGCTCCATTTTCATCTTCAAGCTCCAAGAAAAGGTATAGGTTTTCACTTTATTTCAAGTTTAAAGCCTTATTTTTCATGGATTTGTTGTTTATATTGAGATAGTGATATATGGTTGATGAATATGGGTTTTTGATGTTTTTGTTGAGTTTGATATATGGGTTTTGTTGAGATTGATAGTATAATGCTTGTTTTACATGTTTATACTACATGCTCATGCATTATGCTATGTTTTGTGTTGTGCTGTGCATACCATGTTGGTGATAAAATGTCTTTTAGATGTTTTTGTGTATATTTTTGGACTCCATTGAGTACAAAGTTTTTGGGGATAATCATGTTTCTTTGTTTTTGAAACATCAAATGATTATGTGTTTTCACACTTTGCCTTTTCATGCCCTATTTGCACACTTTTGCATATGATGCACACATACACAACCTTTGACATGTTGAGTGAATAATGCCAATGATTATATCATGATTTGATGTTTAGCATATTCACATGTCAATTTTTTTTGAATTGCTTTTTTAATTCCAGTTTTTAGGGTTTAATTCGTAGTTTATATTTTGGTACTAACTTGTTACTAATCAAGTTTGTTGCCGTTTGTTTTTCATCTTGCTCTTTGCTATTTCATGACCTTTACTTGAGGATGTCTCCTTTCAAAAAGTCAGTTGTGAAAGGAAGTAGCAGCAAAGGAAAGGAACCGGTAATTGATCTCAGTAGCTTTTCCCCTAAGTCAAAGAAAACTCGATCTTCGATTGGAGTTTATGATGACACTAGATTCAAATCATATGCCACATATCAAGCATATTTGAACTGCTTCAAAGATGATCCCATGATGATTGAATGGGTTGTTGAGCAAGCTTCTCTTCTCGATGCGAACATTCTCAAATGGTTCGCCTCTAAGGATTGGAACTACCTTCTATCCAATCTTGAAGATCCTTATGAAGAGCTTGTGAAAGAATTTTTTGCAAATTTTTTTTTTTTTTTAGAGATAGTTAGAATACAATGCTAACCCCGCACCTTGAACCCTTTCCCCCCTTACACCCCCAAGCACTTTGTGCATGGAGAGATGTCAATTAAGTTATAAGGCTCTTGGCTACATGCTTCTATATATGAGTGAAATGGAGTACTTTCATCACTTTTATACCTCCATATATGATGAGGAAAAAGGAAACCTATAATTTAACGAGTTTAATTAGTATCATCTTTTAAAGATTTCAACATAATTTCTAGAATGTGATGTTTTTGTTCTTATAATAAATGTAAAATTAGAGTGAAATAGTCAGGGTGGACAGAACAACAAAGTTTTTGTGAAGCCAAGATCTTAGCAAACTATCAACAATTTGCCAAATATGGTTTTCCGGATTTTATGAAACTATCATTAAAATACTTCTAGATGGGGATATAAAGGCTTAAGCGCGGCCAAAACTCCTTCCTAGACATGCGAATAAAAACTATTAGTCCACAAGTAATTGTCTTAAAATTAGCAAAATATGTCTTTTTTCTGAACAAGATGTATAGGACTCATTGTTTATTAGATACATTTTTATGAATATCAGCTATGTATCATAAATAAATTGGTTCCAAGTTGTCTAATAATTTGATAACTAGAGTCAAGTTGCATTCTATTTGTGTGGTTTCTTCTTGTAAAAGTGTTAGGGACCGAAAATAGATTTAGTTGGTAATAAGTATAACCATATGGGCAATGGAATAAGTTTTGATTGAGCATGATTAACAACCTGCTTGCATACTCCCTTAAACAAGCTCACATTTCTTAGATGGCTCGTACAGTGTTTGTTGTAATACTTATTTCTGTCTTATTGGTTGTTCACCACAGCACCACTAATGCAGTGAAATACGGATACTTTGGGTAGGAAATCTCCCTATTAGTATATGATATTGTAGTAGATCGAATGAAAGCCACATACCTAGGCTTTGAAAATCACTGCTCTTCCATTAGGATTTGATATTCTGTACTAGGTGAGCAATTGAATAGTATATATATATAAATATATATATTTATTTATTTATTTATTTATTTATTTATCTTCATCAGTGACCCTACATAGTACAGGTATTTCTAAATAGCATCTTTCTTTCTTTGGGAAATATAAAAATCTTTCTTAACAATGAGTAACATCTAATTCTACCAAACTCTACATGATTTTTTTATTATTGATCTGCTGCTCACAAAAATATTTCTTGGGTCTTTTGTTGGCTAGAACTGTTTCATATGTTGTGCCTTATATATATGTTTGTGTGTGTGTGTTCATTTTTATGCATTTTTAGACACTGACCAAATACTTAACTCATATCGGAAAAGGTTATATGCTCGCCAACAGTATGACTTGCCCAGCATCACATATCCTCCTCAATCTCAATGGTCACTGTTTGCTCTTATTGTTGTGTCTCATGATCCTTTTTTTTTTCCTGTACGAATAAAAAATATATATGTGATTTAAGTAATAATAATATTTGCAATTGAAAATGATAGTAGCTATGTGATTACTATTGATGCTTCAATAATTGATTGTAAGTGAAAAAAAATACTCTGTCAAAACATTTTCTTGGTATATGCAAATTGTTTTTTTTTTCTTTTCTTTCTTTTTTCTTTTCAATAAAACTGTGGTCTAATTTTTTGTATCTAATAAAATTGAACTATTTGCAAATTCTATATTGTGATATTCTATATGTAGGAGTAGAATTGTCAAATTAAAGAGATGATGTGGTGTGATTGAGCCATACCTTTCCTTTAAACATGTGTTGTATGGTAGCATTGAGGTCTCCCTTCCATTGACAATTTCTTAGTTTGTTTTCATCCCATGGTGAAGATGGAACTTGAACTTCATCATATACTCCCTCCAGCTTAGGTGTCTTTAGATTAGATGGAATAAACATGCTTAAAGTAGGACATCCAATTACCGTTATTTCCTTCAATGATGGCCACTCAAAAGCATTAGTTTCAGGGCAAAAACACTTTAGATTTGGTAAGTCCCTGAGCAAGATTGAGTTCACTTTGTGGAACAAAACTTCCTTTTCTTCCTTTTCTTCTCTTGCTCTTTGAAGGATTTCTTCAATTTTTTTACAGCTAGTAACTCTTATTTCCTCTAACATCACAAGCAATTTTGCTATGGATGGTGAGAACAAGTATGTCAGACTTTTACATCCACTTACTTCTAACAATCTCAAGTTTTTGAAGCCCATAATTCTTTCTGGGCCCATCTTCCATATGTGCATCAGATTTGGTAAATTATACAGATTCAATTTTCTTAACTGATCAAGTACTGATTCCACATGACTTTCCTCAAAATTTAGCTCCTCAAGTTGAAATATAACTTCCAGTGAATCACAGCTACTCAATTCAATCGTTTTTAGATTCTTTAAGCACTCAATCAAATGGGATGGAAAAGTACACCACATCTCAGAGGGGTTGTCGATGTCATTAGCTCTTGGATCCTTCACCTTAGTCAAATTACCCTACAAATAATCAATTGCTTTTAAAGAACTAAATAATCATTATGTTTATATCCATGGGCTTGACAACAAAACATAATATATCCGTCTACAAAAGAAGGTGGTATATACAAATAGAAAAGCAATAAATGTTGATGTTTATTTATTTTATCACTCTGTTGATTGACTTAAGGTTATAACCATGCTCCATAATACAGGTGCATTAATCTAGAACTTTCATTGTGTTGTTTTCTTTAAAAAATAAAACCGTGGGGGGGGGGGGGGGAGGATTGTTGAGTTAACAGAAGTTCTGACACTAGATTATTGAACAAATGACTGAACAACGAGCTTTTATTTAAAACTTGATTCTTTGAATTACAACACTTTACAAGCACTAATGTTTTTACAAGACACACTCACCAACTCTCTAGACACCTATGTATTGACACTACACAATAGCTCTTACTTATTTCTTCACTTCACACTCTTCACAAGTCTCTCACTAATCTCACACACTAGTCTCTCACTAGTCTCACACTAGTCTCACTAGTCTCTCACTAGTCTCACACTAGTCTCACACTAGTCTTACTCTAGTCTCACTAGTCTCACACTAGTCTCTCTCTTCTCACTCTAGTCTTACTCGTCTCACACTAGTCTTGCTCACTTCTTCACATACCACCACATCTATTTATACTAGGTGTATGTTGGTTAGGAAACCAACTTGAAGCTTCTAGCATCTTCCGTTTTATTGGCATTAGATGAATGCCATTCTCCAACCTTCTAGACCATTCTATAAACATGTGGTTGAGTTTCACTTCTACATAGAAGTCTCTAGAGAACTAAAGAGGGACAACTCATAGAGAAACCCGGAATGCAAGAGAAGGTTCTAGAGAATGTGTGAGATGTTCTAGGAGTTTCTAGTAGTTTCTAGAGAATTCCGGAGAGAAGCAAATTGAGTGGAACTCTAGAAATTTCTAGAAGTTTCTAGAGACAACAGAGTTAGTGTTGATTTCTAACAGGGGTGTGGATTGTAATTTGTGAGATACATACCTCTTTATTCACAGATGAGCTTTCTTCAGATTTCTTGGTGGTGCCTTGTTCAGACACAACCATTGGACCATAATTCTTGCCAAGCGGAGCACACTCAAGGCCTTGCTCTTGGGGTATCAAATCCAATTCCCCTATAATTTTCTTTAGCTTTCTTGTGCTTCGAATTTCCGAACCACATGTTTTCAATTTGGGACAATGAGACAGATAGATCTGATTCATGGATGACCATTCAAAAGAATAAGGTTCGATACAGAAACTCATGAGATTTGGCAGAAAACCTAAATGGAAGGAAGTAAGTTTAGGGAACAAGATGATATCCTCTGCCTCTTCTTCTCCATCTCTTTGAACAATGTTTTCGATCATGTCACACCACCGTATCTTAATGCTTTGAAGTACCACAAGTAGTTTTGCAACAGTATGTGGGAATAAATATCTTAGATTGTAACATGCATTTATTTCAATTGATGTTAGGTTCTGAAAGCCCTGAATTCCTTGTGGAACATTCTTCCACACATACATCAACTTAGATAAATTCTGTAGTGTTAAAGTTTTCAATTGAGCAAGTACTACAATTCTTTGGCCGTCATGGTCGACCTCTTGTCCTTCAAGATCAAATATCACTTCTAGTCCTTCAAGATCAAATACCTCAAGTTTTTGTAAACTGGGTTGCCACAAGATGGTCTTGGATGAAAAGAATTTATGAGAGATGGGGGGTGTTGATTCAGGAAAGGATCTAGTAATTTGCTGAATGTCTGTCATCTTTTCACTTCTAATAGTGGCCAATTCATCAGTGTCAATCCTTCCAACCTGATAAATCCATTAAATTATCATCAACAATTTTCAACTTTTCAAGTTTTTATGTAAGAAGCATCAAATCCAGACCAAAGCTTGGAAAGTTAAAAAATTGATAAATCAATTTGACAAATGAGATTTTAAAAGGAAGGATTTATAAAAATACTAATAATATTTACAGAGTGAATCATACCTCTTGATTCAAGGATGGTTGGACAAGATCAACGGGACCCTCGACTATACAAAAACCAATGAGTCTTGGTACATAGGATAGGTCTATATATCTTAATTCCGGAAACATTATCCTATCAAGTGCCTTCCCATCTTCTCCTTCCTTACAAAAAATTTCTTTCATGTCATCACATGAAACTACGTGTAACTGTTGGAGTTGAACCAAACCTCTTGCTATGGACAACGAAAAGACATTTTTCAAATGGTTGCATTCCAATAGTCGAAGAGATCTTAGGTTGTGAAAACAAGCAAGCTGTGAGTGTGCACCACTAAAGGATTTCTCTGGGAATTGGCCATGATATATCTCTTTTAAATTATGCAATTCCATCAGTTCCAGTGACTGCAAGATAGGGAAGGCAACACAAGAAGTTTGATGAGATGTGGCATCAATTACATACTCTACACCTTCACTATCTGAAATGCTTAGAACCAACAAGCATGGAAAACCCTCTTTGTCTAACTCGTACAGAATGTTTTTGAAATCTTTTATCTCTTTCAAAATTATAATTTCAGATTTTTGTAACAGTTGACAAAGCATCCGACTCTTTGCAATTTCACTTGCAGCAAATCTTCCAAGTACCAAACTGTTTTTAAATATATACTGAGTTGTGTCCCAGAAAGTAGATAAGTGGTCATATCTCCAATTCATTGGCTTGTCACATGCACATATCCTAAATTTAATCATTTGATTTTTGAAGTGTAAGTCTTTTGGCAATAACTTGATGTTTGGTATATGAATTTGTAAAGCCATCAAAGAGTGGGAGAAAGATGTTAGTTCAGCAAGGCTTGCGTTGGCTCCCTCTCCTTTGCCATCCGTAGGTTCCCAATTCACAAAGACTTTTCCCATGTACAATTCTTCTAGTCGAGTTAAATTTGATAGTAGACCAGGTGGAATTTGCTGAAGAGTAGAGCATTTTGACAGATCTAATAACTTTAATTGACTAAGATTTCCTATTTCTTCAGGCAACTCCTTGATTTCAGAACCAAGAAAGCTAAGCATTTCAAGTTTCCCAAGTGATCCAATTGCTGACACATCTTCTATCTCACAATATTCCAGAAGCGTTGTCCGAAGGTTCTGAAGGACCTGTATGGATTGTGGTAGTGATGGAAAGGACATACCTTGCAAAGCCAAAACCTTTAATCCCATCATCCCTTTAAATAGATTGGTTGGGAGTGTTTGTCTAGTGGTGTATTTGCCGCATGATAATTGCAGAAGCTCAAGTTTCGGACACTCCAAGTCATCAGGTGGTTTTTCAATTCTCGAGATACAAGGGAAATTGCAACATAATTTTCATATGTATCTTTCTCTGTCCATTCTTCCAAAAAAATATGTTCATTAGCAATTGATTTGCCAACATCACGTACAACATCATGCATTTTCACACATTCTTCTTCATTGCTATCCAACAACAGATTTGATCTTTTAAGATCCTTAACCATTACATGAACTCTATTTCTTGCTTCTGCCACAGTATCAATCTTTGCAAACAACCTTTGTCCCACTCCATATCTGACTAAATATTCAATGGGAATATCATAATCTTCTGGAAATAAACAACATAGCAAAAAGCATGACTTGGCTTCATCACTTTCTAGCAGAGTGTAACTAAGCTCTATGCTGGAATGGACATTTGAATCCAGACCAGGAATATTTTTTGAGATAGGATTTTTAAGATGTTGAAGAGCAGCAACCCATTTGTTCTTTCTGTTGTTTTCTAGAGCTCTTCCAACAGTAACGATAGCAATAGGTATGCCTTTACATTCCTTTGCAACCTCTTCTGCTATTGGATGTAGATCAGGAGTATCAACACAATTACCTACCATCTCTTTGAAAAAATTCCAAGCTTCTTCTTCAGTTAAGACTTCAATTTTAACAATCTTATGAGATTTCATTTGATTGCAGACTTCTTCGCTTCTTGATGTCAACAAGATTTTGCAACTATTGAGTTCACCTTCATAAGGAATTCCTACATCCTTTGGATTAACTTCTTCCCAAACATCATCAAATATTACAAGGACACTCTTACTACTAACCATTAGTCTTGAATATATCTGCTCTGCTCTTCCAAGTACACTCTCTCTGTCAAGTTCCAGACCTAGCATATCTGCAATTTGACCTTGAATCTTGCTCAAGTCTTTTTTATGGGACACTACTGCCATCACAACTTCATCAAATAGGTTATCATCTTTTGCTCTTTTTGCTACCTCTTTTGCCATTGTTGTCTTTCCAATCCCCTCCATTCCGCATATGCCAATCATGTTGATCTTGTCATCTCTGAAAGCAGTCAAAACTTCTTTCATGATAGGTATTCTTGATTCAAAAACCCTAAAACCTTTCTTGGATGAAGTTTCTATGACCTGTGGTGGAGGAGGAGGAGGAGGAGGAGGAGGTGGAGGATAGGACACTTCAGCGAATTGTCCATCCCTTAAAACCCCATCAATTTCTAGAGCCTTCTTCTTAGCTTTCCTACTCAAGGAATAACGTGTATTCAGATTGGGACACAATCCCATTATATTTGCTCTGACATCTTGTTCAAGGAATATTTGCAGACCTTGACTAATGTTGTCAACCTTTTCTATCCAGCTCTCAACCTCAGGTGCAATTGCCTCTTCATTCTGTTTTGCTTCACCAATTTTTAATTGAACCCCATCTCTCTTGTCACCCAGCTTCTGAAATTGATCTTTGAGATTCTCAATGTTGCTATTGTAGCGACTTAGATAGCCAAAATATTTTTTGATTGGCACCACCAAGTTTCCTCCAGTGTCGATGATATGTGAAATAATCTTCATTTCTTTGCTTTATTCTTTTGGATTCTCTGTAACAAAAGATGAAGTTTTAAATTATATCTTTCATTTATTCAAACCAAGTTAGTAGTGATCTACTTAATGTCAACCTATTGATAAGATTATAAGATAAGCTTAAGGTGTTTGATAGAATGCTTGGTATAGATTTGAGTGAATAAAATTGTTCTCACTTCTCACTCTCATAATTTGAGAGGTAAGTAACCATATATTTATAATACATTTAACAATATACATGATGAGATTTAGATTCTGTTTGTTCATTGTAAAATGTTTTCAGTTGTAACATTTTCTTTTTTGATGTTTAAGGGTGTTTCATTTTCGGTGTTCGTTTCGTTGCAAAATGAAAAAAAAATTTCCTAGGTCTCACAACCCACCAAACCCAAGCACAAACCTCTAGATTGGCACAAATTTGACCAAATCCACACCAATAACCACCCAAAATCTAGACTAGAGGAAAAAAAATATCAGATTTGTCGTCGAACTTGACAAACTAAGAAGGGGAGCACGTAAAATCCACGTCGATGATTTTCCATTTTGATTCTAAGAAAACCAAAAAACCAAACTCAATTTCAAGCTTTTAGGATTTATATTTATATTCTTAAAATTCTCTGGTTAGAGCCTAATTTGAAATTCAAATTATATTATATCATATCATTTCATATCATATACTTACTATATAATAAAAGTTGAAACTAGAAGCCATGGTTGCACCAACTGACTACACCAGATTGTCACAAAAGCTAAAGCCGTGATTGCTCCAAGTGGATACACCAAGTGGCACTTATCCTAAGCATACGTTTAGTTAATGGTTATGTTTTAATTGATGTTGGTTGTTGCTATGTTGATACACAGATCTTTTTCTTTTGATCCTTTCTCACATTCTCCAAGCATGTGCTTTTGTGATTAAATAGGTAATTAAACATTATATTTCTTTTCTTTTTTTGTGTAAGAAAATAAGGGTTAGCTAGGTTACGCCAGCCCCCGGGCAGGGAGCTAAGATTAAAGCCCATGGGCCAACTCGTGTGGATGCCCACCAACGAACTCCTGCTGGCATCGAGACTCGAACCTAGATGGGTTAGACGAAGTGTCCAAGCCTTACCAGCTAAGCCAAGCCCCCATTGGCATTAAACATTATATTTCAATCTCAATGTATTTATTTGTTAAAATTCACTTCTGTACATTCAAGTTTTCATTTTTACTCTTTTGCTGGCATGGTTACAAATTTACAATCTAATCACTCTTTTTCTTCTTTAATCTAAAATAGTATATACTCTCTAGTGACTGATTCCCATTATGATTTCCACAAATTTTACTTAGGAAGCTGTTGTTGGAACTGGAAGGAGGACGATGCATCTCCTTTCAATTTATCATTTGTTGGGCTGATGGTTCTAATAAGGGGTGGAGCTATGTATCCCCCCTCCCAAATTTTGAAAATTTCCTTATATAATTATTTTAATGTTTTCAAAATTTAGCCTACAAAAATAAGAGTTGGCCTCCCCAAATATTTGAATTAGTTCAATGATGTGCTTAAAAAAAAAAATTGGTTTAATAGTTATAGAGACATAACTTTATTTTTCGCAATTTTATTTTTTATTGTAAAATGTGCTCTTATATCTATTATATATTTGATAAAGTTTTGCACCAGACATGTTTGGATCTATCTTTTTTCAACCCGTTATGTGGCGATTAACAAGTCATTGAATTGACTCATTAAAAAAATCTTTTCACAAAAACTACATATGAAATGTCTCTTTAGTTGCCACATAATAGGTTAGGGTGAGATAGCTTCAAATATGTTTGGAGCCTAACTTATTCCTCCAAGTTTTGGATCATCCATGTTTTTTAAAATTTGATAATTTGTATTGAAAATGAAACTTTTTAAGAATTTCATTATGAAAATGGTAAAAAATGAATTTTATTTTATGAAAGATCGCCATCAAACATAATTTTGATTGAAAATACTATGATCTTTTTTTTGTTCGGTGTGTTCATATATATAACTTATTAAATATAAAAAATGTGTGTATATGTATGTGTGTGTGTATAATAAAATAGTGTGGTGTATGTATATGTGTATGTGGGGGATTGTATTGATAAATATATTAATATCGCAACTTGACCCCCCAAATAAAAATTTCTGGCTCCGCCTTTGGTTCTGATAAAGCAAAGATGGACATTTTTTGCCATTATAAATGAGAGCTCAAACAATATAGTTTGTTGGAGAGAAATTTTCTGTTGAAAAAGATTTCATTATCAAGTATGGGTGTGTGTTGAAATTTACTCCTTTCCCTCTCCCATGTGTGTGTGTGTGTGTTTGTTTCTCAAAAAAAGAATGGGTAATTGTCCCACATTGCTTAAGAGAGTGTGTTGTGTGTAGTATAACTTGCCCCCACCCTCCCTTAAAAGTTACTACAGCTTTTGAGTGGAGTTATGGTGTGTCTTTGTATTAGAACCTCTTTCCCTCTCCCTTGTGTGTGTGTGTGTTTGTTTCTCAAAAAAAAAAAAAAAAAGTATATATAAAAACTCTTTTTTCAAGGAAAATTTTCTTCTTTTGTATAATTATTTGCATTTTTCTCATCTACTCTTTTTTTATTAAACTGTTTAAGAAAATATTTGACTTTGTAAGTTTGTATAACAGTAAGAACATTTCAATTGTATTATCTGATGTTGATGTTGTAAAGAGAGGAGAATTTGAGAAGAGTATTGAGTGCTGAGAAGTAATGCTTCATCGATGTATGCTAGATTGTTACTACCTCTACCTTTTCTTCTTTAATATGTAACTTACATGCATATTGATACGTTGTTTGCTGTAAATAGACTTGCTGTCTTTGTTTTAATATCATCTTTATCTTTGTTATTATTTTAGAGATGTTTTTATGCAAATTGAGGTCTACAAATGTTTAGAAGAATTGGAAGTAAGAAAGAATATTGTGAAGAAGTAAGCGCAACTTCAAAAATAATTTTATGTTGGGCTTTGTGGAATCTAATTGTGTTTGATCCGGATTATGACCGGACCCGATATAAAAGTGCTATGATTTTTAGTTTGATTTTTCTAAGGCTTAATCCATAAAGCAGAGGCTTATTAGGCCAATAGGTAAATAAATTCCATATAAATTTTGTTCCATAATATCACTTAAATTATTTATAGTATAAAATCTAAAAGTTTTTATTTCAGCATAATGAAACACTATCAAAATTTTGAAATACAAAATCTAAGTACGGGGTTTTAGGATTTCAATGAATAATTAATAATATAACCATTAAAATTCTTTTAACTCAATTCTATTTATAAAATTTAAATTTATGATGGACAAAATTTTATTGGGTTAAACGAATTTGTGTCAAAGTGGGTCAACCTTGTCTTGACATGAAAAATGAACTTAATCATTTTGGGACGATTATGGGTTAAGGAGGTCAACATGAAATTAACCTATTTATTAATTGTGTAAATTACATCAACTTGCTTTCACATGAACTCATTTATACTAAACACTTATCTAATCTATAAATAATTGTGTAGTGTTCATTAGTCGTATTATCCATTGCCATCCATACACACAAGAGATCCAATATGAAAATTGTTTTATGCTTGCACTTACACTTTCACCCCCTTTTTCTTGCCACAATGCAAAGAGGCCCCCTATGGTTTGGGTTAGTTGCAAACTAGTCTCATGTGCTATCAATTTTGCATTATTGATCCATTAGGTTTAAGAATTGTCCAAACTGACCCCTCCATCTAAATTTAGTTAACGGTAATTGACAAAAAATGGTCTTGCGGTGTGCATGTGACTACTTAACTAGATTTGTTTTTTAAAAATAATTTTTACATAACACATGACCATTTTCAAAAGGGATTTTTTTTTTCTTCAAAATAACCAAATCCCTCAAACAATTTCATTAGTTAGCAAGGTTTTGAAACTATTTAGGAATCTAACAAATCGAGTCTGTTAGACTCGATTTTGCTCTTTATAATCGAGTCTATTAGACTCGTTCTCTGTCATTGAAATCGAGTCTGTAGAAATTGATTTTAGTACTCTCTCAGCAAGAACAACTCTTCTTCTCCAACAATCAAAACTCTTCTTCTCCAACAAATCCAAGCAAACCCAGAGAGACCCATAACGAAATCAACAAACCCACCTGATCAATGTCATGATTGCGGCTCGGATGTTAACTCGGAACTCAGAGTCGGACTCGGCGGGCCTTGGCGGTATTGTGTTCCGAACGGCGTGGTGGTTCATCTACGCTGGCCTAGTGCTTCCTTGTCCTCTTCGCTGGAGCTCGCAGTGTGGGTTTGGGTGGGTTGAGGTTTCAGTGACGAAGAACAAACTCACGCCCTCCATCTCTATGTTTTTCCTTTAATTCGTTTGATCTTTAGCAAAAACAACAAACCCACGCCCTCCATCTCTATGTTTGATCTTCGTTGTTTTTCTTGTCTTGTCTAGGTCTTTGGATTTCATAGCCTCGCAGAGAGATTTGGGAAGTTTGTTTCCGCCTTGCTCTGGGTTTCTGCTATGGAACTCGAGTATGAAACTCGATTTCCAACTGAAACTTGACTCCAGCTCGCTCAATTTCAAAGAGCAAAATCAAGTCTACCAGACTCGATTTGTTAGATTGCTAAATAGTTTCAAAACCTTGCTAACTAATGAAATTGTTTGAAGGATTTGATTATTTTGAAAAAAAAAAAATCCTTTTCAAAAGCTAACTAAACTGAGATGTGGAGGGGTCAATAATACATGATTGATAGCATAGAGGCTCAGACACAAACCCAAGGGGCCTTTTGCATTTTGCCTTTGTTTTATATAGCTTTTATATCTTTATGTTTTTCAGTTTTTTACCCTTTTTTTTTTTTAGAAACAAACACACACAAGAGAGGGAGATGGCGAGGCTAGTGGGGGGGCTGGGGGCCATGGTCCCTCCTGGACTTTCAAATTTTCCCTTAACTGGAGGACTAAAAGTAGAAATTATCTTTAAACTAAAGAGTAATTTAGTTACTCCACCCCCCCCCCCCCCCCAATTTTGATAAAATATATATGTTTTTCAAATTTCAATCCTCAAATGTTTCAAAAAAAAAAACTCAAAAAAAAAATTTTGATATAAAGAACCCAGAAATAAAAATAGAAGTTGGCCCATAGTTCCTACAAAATACAAGATTACAGGCAATAAATTAAATCAATTCACAATATTATTTTTCTCAAAAAAAAAAATCACAATAATATGACCAAAAGAATAAATTTTTTTTAAAAAAACCCCTAAATCCCTTCTAGGATTCCTCTTAAAGTCAGAACTGCTCCATTTAAAAAGAAGAAGAAAAAGAAAAAGAAAATCCTTAATAACCCCAAAACCCACTGCCATTTACTCCCAAATCAAAATCTGACCAGCGCGAATCAAAACTCCACTCGAACCGTAGCCGCTGTTGCACTAGTTCAGTCTCGCCTCCACAACCTCCCCGGTATTTATCTATCTTTGGCTCTCTCCCTACGTGTGTGTATTGCATTATATTCAAGTTTCAATGACTTCTATTCTCATTTCTCAAGAAAATATTATTCTCAAGAAATAAATAAAGTTAATTGATATGTGTAGTTCAATCAGATGAGAAAGATCAGAACATGTAGTACTGTAGTGTGTAGTGGGATTCAAAAATAAAATATATAAAAGGTCTAGTATTATAGAAGTGGACCAATAGCTTATTATAAAAAGTTGGACTATGAGCATTCACTTTAAGTTATTTAACATTCCACTTTATAATACACTTAATATCAAATGTTTTATTTTTTTTACTAGTTCATTTAAATTTTTTTTTTTTTTTTTTTTTTGGGAGCTAAGACAATAGATTTAATTTTTTTTTTATTCATCATTTATTTCTCTTTTTTTTTTCATCACCACCCAACACACATTAACCCCAACCACCCATTCCACAAACCCACTACATAAACCCACCAACCACCCATACTCAGCAAATTGTTTTCTATTTAAACTTAATAATAGTGTTTCATATTTTTTTGTTTAATTGAAAGTATTTGTTTGAGCAATAAATTTAAGCCATTCTTATAGACTTGTTTATTAGTGATATACTAATATTTGATAATAATAATTTAGACAAATTTACTTCAATTGTTGGGTTTTATTTGAGGGAATAAACTCTAGTGTTTACGTTTTTTTTTTTAGATGCTATATAACTAACAATTACAGTTCAAGGTAAGAGTAATTTATGGGGAATATCCTATTAATTAATTTGATGAATTCGTTCAAGGGCATCTCACAGGGTAGATTTTGTTCTAGTAGGTTTGAGAAGTTTTCTTCATGGTTAGTACGTTTTCTCATTAGTAACCCAACATGGTTGGATAGTGGGACTCCCTAAGGTTGGCCCTCCCAGGAAAAATTACTGGCTTCGCCATTGAACACAAAGGAATACGAAATACAACAAACTCCACTCAAAACACATGATAAATTTTGAGGGATGGATAATTGTCTCAAATTTCTAAAGAGAGCATATTTTCACTGTTTTCTATTCTATGTTCTTTTCTGTTTTTTTTTTTTTTTTAACAATATTTTATTTTCTTTTTGTGAATTCCCATATGAGATGTAGAAATACCCATCGACAACCAATAACTAGATAACAAAATAAAATAAATTGAAAAGAAACAGAATTGTGAAACAATGTGCAAATCAAAGAGGCATTGCCATAGAAAAATTTAGGAGTAATCAGGCGTGGAAAGATGTTTAAGAAACACCAAAAGGACAGAAAAGTTTACTTACCTTTGCCCCCTATACAAAGCAAAGAAGTGTACCCCAGAAATGTTTGCAGGTTGCAGCAGAGAGCTGTTAGCCAACACTTGTAGAGAACCGTGATCGATTTTAGGTGTAATAAAGGAAGAATTGAAAGGGTGATGGAAAACAAGGAAGTGGATGTTATTATAAGAGAGTAAATGCCTTAAAGAAAGAAAATGAAAATGTAAAGGTATCCAATTCTTGCTTGGCCATTTTGACAATGAATCAAAGGTGATTATCTATTAATAAGCATCCGTACCTTTCCTTGAACATCAATCTCAAGGGTATGGAAGAAAGTCTAGATTCACTTTTCTTATGGCTACGTATTGTATGTATTGGCAAACCATGTTCAAAACATCGTCCAATTGTACCTGTTGAAGATTCAATTTGTAATTTTGTTTTGAAGATCTAGACGAAGACTATAGAATTGCATCATTAATTAATTAAGATAGTTGTTGTAACTGCTAGCTCGACTTTAGGCTTGACTGCATTCAACCGATCAAGCTTCACTAAAGCTTGATTGCAAGCTCAGACACCACTTGACTAATCGAGCCTCAGATTAATGAATTCTAGATTTGGGCACAATATGACTTAAGGCCTTGCCACCTTGGGAAGCATGCCATACAAGACCTAAAATAAAAACTTACCTAAGTCAAGCTAAACAAAAGAGAGAGGAGAGATTGCTGCGTTTAGGGGTGTGCAACCAACCCGTCAATCCGCCAAAACCGACCCTTTCCAACCCAATATGCTGGATTGAGTCAGTTTTTAGGGGTTGTTGGGTTGTGTTGGATTGTCAATTTTTATTTTTTTATTTTTAGGGGGGTCAGGTTGGGTGTGGATCAGCAGATTCACGAATCCCCCTAACCCAATCCAACCCACCTATATTTAACATATATTTTAAAAATATATTATATAATTTTATTATTTACTCTTTTGTTTATCACTTGAGTTGATATTTATCTATTTGATATCTTACTAATTAAATGAAATGTCATTTGGTTTGATAATTTGTGTATGGTGGTGCTATTACTTAGGATTTTCATATGGCAGACATAACAAATAAAACTATTTGGTTAGATTATTTGTATTGGTTTGAATTTTAAAGCACAAATGAAATAGTTTGTGTTGGTTTTCTGCACTGCTCAAGTTTATTAGGTTATAGATTTGCTCTTATTGGTGTTGGTGTTGTTCTAATGCTCAATTAAAATAAAAACTGCCTGATCTATGTGTCCAACCTAATCCAAGTAGGTTGGGTTGGACACCTATGGTGGGTTCGGTTGAGTTGGATTAAAAAAAACCCTTCAACCTAACCTATGCACACCCCTAGCTGCATTGATGTATGCCAACAGTTCTATACTAAGCAAGTGTCTCCATCACCCAGCAAATTGAAATTTTAAAAATTGGTGAATGTTTGGAAGGTACTACAACTAACAACATAATCAAGCTGCTACTATGAGAACCTTCAAATTGGTAGTTAAAGTTACATATTGATGTGTTCGTGTGAAGAGATCCCTTGTGGAAGAGTTCAAACGTGTGGAAGTTTCGTGGGGTAAGGACAATAAGTTCTACTAGAAGTAGCAATTTAGGATTGGGTAATTCAATATTGTACACCTCGATTTCATTATAGATTCTTTAGTTGAGGGTAAATGTTAAGCCTCCAGAGGGTTTTTCCTGTTAAGGTTTTGCCTTCATAACTATATTGCTATGTCCTTCATATTTTTCCTGTTTATATTGCAATATGGTTTATGTATTGTGATTAATCAAATCTAAATCCAAGAGCATAACCAATTAAATAATTGAATTGGATTAATTTGATTAGCATCAATCAACCGGGGTCTAAAATACAAACAATTGGTATCAGAGTAGGTTAACACTAAATTAGGTTTCTTGACTTTGAGTTGATTTCTCTCTTGTTAAAGCACCAGTAGCCTTTGTTTTCTATATATTGTGAATTTTGGGCTTGATATTCTCCACAAATAATCTCAATTCTAGAGAACCCAATGAGAGATTTGGGTCGTTCTTGCATTTTTGGCCCATGTGGCAAAACATCCCCAACAATTGGCTCATTAACAAATGCCCTAAAGGCACCCGTTACTAAGATCCTAATCATATTTAATGGTTTTTAATTCAATTTTAATACCTAGGTTTATGGAGTTATTAAGTTATAATTTATAAAGTACTTAAAGTTAACCTTAACCAATGCATTTCGACATCATTAATTGAACCCTATAACATATATTGAAAAGAATAATAATTATTTTATTTTTTATTCGACCTCCTCAAACACAAATTTTTAGCTCCGTCGCGGGTTAAAGTAATGCTTCGTTAAGCACCCAAAAATGATATTGTTTCAAAATTTGGCTAATTTTCTGAATATTTAATTACGAGAAATTATTTTTTATTATTATTAAAAAAATTGAAGAGACATTGACTTAAAAAAAAAAAAAAAAAATCATATACACAAATGCACCCCCTAAATGCCATTGTCTTTGTACCAAAATCAACGATCAAAATGGCATAATAGCACTGTTTACCGAAATATATATCAATCTACCATTGTTTCAGAAATATGTAGGGATCTACTACTTTTTGGATACTCGAGTTTGGGGAATACGAGTTTTACATGGTACTCAAGTTCCATGGAAAAATTTTCCGGCAAATTTGAAGGCTATTTTTTCAAAAAACTCGAGTTTACGGAACTCGAGTTACACAGCAAACTCGAGTTTCACAAACTTGAGTTTCAAAAAGATGGTAGATCCTTACATATTTCCAAAACATTTGTAGATTGATATATATTTTGGTAAACGGTGGTATTTGGCCATTTTGGCCCCAAAATCAACAATCCCTAACTCGATTGAGCAAGAGAGAGAGAGAGAGACAACAATAGTGATGTAGATCATAGAAAAAACTGTTTGGATTAGTGCCCTTAAATTCTATTGTATGATGCTATGTATGATATTAAGTATGACATTATGTATGACTTAATATTGTGATTGATAAAGTTGCTTTATTATTATCTAAAATGATGGTAACATGAATATTTGGACATTATCATATAGTCCATGAGATGCATAGTATGTGATTTATGTAAAAAGTCACAGAAGATATAAATCACAGGTTCTTTGTAAACTCAGAATTTTAGTTCGTAGACGGTGATGAAATTGGGCATTTCATTTGCGAAGACTATAACATATCAACTAAGATGATTTGTCTTGATCATGGAAGTGGAGGCTTCTAGTTGATATGTTTTAAGAGTTAAGACATATTGAATTGGACCGCTGTGAAATTTATTATTCTCCTAACGACTGTCAATTAAATAATAAATCTCACGACTTATATTTACATGAACTCTTAATCCTGAGAGAATAATGGACATGATCATGAAGTGTAGGTTGCTTTGATGTATCAGAAGTGAGATCTAATGTAACGGTCAAAATCTCAGTATGTTGGGCAACCAGATTTAGTGTTGATGGAATATATATTCTCAAGATGGAATTCATAATCTCTAAACGGAGATACAAAATATTCACTTGAGATAAGTTTAATGGGTTTATTATTTAGAATGTTAGGCCTAACTACTTTAGTAAATAGTTATTAAAGTATATATTTGTGAAATTGAATTTCATAAATATATGATGAATAATTTAAAGAATTAAACCGGGTACTCAAGGATTAAGATGTAGTAATTTACAAAGTGGCAGTCTATATTCATGACTTTGTATTACTACGAATATTTTATGAAGGGGTTGCATGTACAATAAAATCTTGGGATATAATTTATTAATAAGGCCTAGAGTGCAATTATATTTATATAGTGGTATTAAATATAATTAATGGTAACTTTGGACTTGTCAAGAGTTGACAGAAAAGCCCAAGGCCCATTAGAGCTAGTGTCTTATTTGTTCCCTTTTGGTCCCATTCCAAGCAACATACTAAAGCCCAATTGGAAAGGCTCAAAAGGCTAGCCCAATTAGATAATCAATTATTAAGAGAAAAACATACAAAATTTTGTAACTGTTAGTGTATAGCTTAAACTAGTTTAGCCCATTGGGCTTTGCCCAGTATACTGTACTTGTAGTTTACTCCTATTACTTGTGTTACACACATACCTAGCCTATATAAGGCTCTCTATTATACATTATTATTTACACACATCAATACACAGACTATTCAGTATTTTTCTCATACTTTATATTCTTAACATGGTATCAAAGCCATTCCTCTGACTTTCTGGTTCCTGTGGACATCTCCGGCGCTCTTCCGCTGCCCTCGCCTTCATCCAATAGTCACTGTCAGAAGCGAGTCACCGCCGTCACGCCCACAGTACCTGCAACTCTCGGATCTCATCGTTCTGCTCATCCAACTGCCAAAGCAAAGGCATAGAGTGACAGAACAGCCAATCCCGAGCAAAACCCAACCAAGAACGGCCAGAAAACACCTCACATGCGCCACCACGCGCCGGCTGAAGTTTCTGCCTCACGAGCACGCGCTCCACACGCCACCACGCTCTGTCACGCGCCACCACGCGCCTCACGCGCCAGGATTATCACCGTCACGCGCCTCACGCTCTCCTACGCGCCTCACGCGCTCCCACGCGCCTGCCCCGTATCGCGTCCTGCCACGTCAGCCCTAGGGTGACGTCAGCACCCCGAGCCGTTGACCGCGCCGTTGACTTTGACCGAGCCATTGACTTTGACCAAAGTCAAAATTTTTCAACAGTACCTGTCTTGCTCAGTTTTTCGCATAGATTCCGATTTTGAGCTCCGTTTCTGCATTTGAGGTCTCTAAATCTCACTTTTTGGTCATTTTCTTCATTATGGCTCAACAAAATGAACGAGATATCATACGCCCTATCACTATTATGTTGGATGGTCCTACTAGCTATCATGCGTGGTCTCAGAATATGACTGTCTTTCTCAAGGGTTGTAAACTGTGGAGATATGTGACTGGTTCAATTCCTAAGCCAGTACCAAACCCTAAGTCCAAAGCCACAGCTGCTGAAGATGCATCCAAGACTGCTGTTACAGTGGATGATCTTGTCTTGGTTTATTAATACCTCTATTCCCTCCATTCATAATCTTCTTCCTCGTCTTGAGACTGCTGAGGCTGCTTGGAAATTTCTGGCCGATCGCTATAATTGCACTAATGATTCAAGCTTGGAGTTCCACATTGAATCAAAGCTTTATCAAATGCGCCAAGAGACAGGTCAGTCTATTTCTGATTTTTATTCTCAGACTTCTACTATGTGGGAACAACTCTCTGCTGCAGATCCTCCACTGGTGTGTTCTAAGGACATTGAGCTCTTTGTCAAATATCTGGATCGCCGTAAATTTATGCACTTCATGATGGGTTTACGTGAGGATTTTGAGCCTACTAGGGCTTCTCTGCTTAGCCGGTCTCCTATTCCTTCTCTTGATGCTGTAGTCAAGGAGCTCATTTATGAGGAGAATCGTCGGCCTACTTATCACATGTCATCATCTGATCATGTATTGGCTACACCCTCTCCACAGCCTCCCATTGTTGCATTCACTGCTCCTCCACGAATAAACTCTGGGCGTCCCACCTCTCAGTCTTCCAAAGGTACTTACTGCAAGTTTTGCCGTGCCAAAGGCCATGACATCTCTGTTTGTCGCAAACTACAAAAATTTGTGCAAGAGCAGAATAAAGCTTCTCTTCCTCAGGCAGCTGCTGTATGTCCTTCAGATCCATCAGTTCCTACAGGTCCATCTTTGGCTTCCTCACTTACTACGGCTGATATTGAGGCAGTTGTTCAACAGGTTTTATCCCGCACTTCCACTGCCCTTTCTGTCACCTCAGGTAAACAACCTTGGTTTTTTGATACTACATGTTGTAACCATATGACTCCTGATGAATCCCAATTTTCTGATAAGGCACCCTTAGAACATCCAATCACCATTTACACAGCTGATGGAACTCCTATGCCTGTTAGTCATAAAGGAACAATCTCTTCTCCTTGTTTATCCCTTAATGACACTTTTCATATTCCAAAGTTATCCCTCAATTTGCTTTCTGTTGGTCAACTTTGTGAATTAGGCGTAGATCTTCTATTTACTAATCATGGTGTGGATGTGCAGGATCCCCGGACGGGTCAAGTGCTTGGGACAGGCCGTAAGGTTGGTCGCATGTTTGAGGTTCATGATTTGAAGATTCCTTCACAAGTTGTTTCTGCAGCTGCTACCACTGCCACCTCCTCACCTGATCTATGGCATGCTCGTCTTGGTCATCCATCCTTATCTCGTCTTCAGTTGTTAGCTTCTCAAGGTCATTTAGGTTCAGTTCAATTTCAAAAATTTGATTGTATTTCTTGTCATTTTGGCAAACAAACAAAATTGCCCTTTAATAAAAGTGACTCCTTTTCTTCTGCCCCTTTTGATCTTATACATTCTGATATTTGGGGTCCTGCACCTGTTCCCACTGAGGGGGGATCTAAATATTTTGACATATTTGTGGATGATTTTTCTCGATATACTTGGATTTATCTGCTTCACCATAGGTCTGAACTTGTGTCTATTTACCAAACATTTCATAAAATGATTGAAACACAGTTCAATCGCACCGTTAAAGTCTTTCGATCAGATAATGCTCAAGAATATAATGATAAATCTTTCCTATCCTTTTTAGACAGTCATGGTACCCTTCCTCAGCGGTCTTGTCCTTACACCTCTCAACAAAATGGTCGTGCAGAACGAAAACATCGTCGCATTCTTGATGTTGTCCGCACCCTTCTCATTTCTGCCTCTCTTCTTGAGCTCTTTTAAGGTGAGGCCGCACTCACCGCTGTGTACACCATTAATCGTATTCCTTCACCAACTACACACAACAAATCACCATTTGAGCTTCTCTATGGTCAAACTCCTGACTACTCCTCTCTTCGGGTTTTTGGTTGTGCTTGCTTTGTCTCTCTTCCTCCTCATGAACGAACAAAGCTCCAGCCTCATACTCGTCTTTGTTGTTTCCTTGGTTATGGTGTATCTCAAAAGGGGTTTCGCTGCTATGATCCCATTTCTCATAGTCTTCGTGTCTCCCGTCATGTTGAGTTTTGGGAACATCGTCCTTTCACGAGTCTTCAACAGTTTCCTGCGTCCTCTTCCTCAGAGTCTCCCATTTTTACTGATCTTTTCCTCCCTCTCTATCCTGAACTTGTGGAGGATTCTTCAACATCGACTGCCTCTCCAGACGACTCATCTCCGGTTCTATCCCCGGCATATAACCCGCCTGTCTTGGATCCTGTGGCACCACCCTCTCCTGAGTCTCCTGTTGGTCCTAAACTTCGTCGTTCCACTCGGGTAAGCATTCCTCCCCCTTATCTCACTGATTATCACTGCTCTTTTGCTCTTGCCACCCTCTATGAACCTCACACCTATCGTGAGGCCCATACTGACCCTCTTTGGCAGCAAGCTATGAACGAAGAACTAGATGCCCTTCATAAGAATCACACTTGGGATATGGTTGACTTGCCTCCTGGTCAGTCTATAGTAGGTTGTAGGTGGGTTTACAAGATCAAGACCAAGGCTGATGGATCTGTTGAACGATACAAGGCTCGCCTAGTTGCTAAGGGCTTTACTCAGGAGTATGGTATTGACTATGAGGAAACATTTGCTCCTGTTGCTCGCCTTACATCTGTTAGATGTCTCATTGCTGTGGCTGCTGTTCGCCGTTGGCCTCTTTATCAAATGGATGTGAAGAATGCTTTCCTCAATGGAGACCTCCATGAAGAAGTATACATGCAACCACCCCCTGGCTATTCACACTCAGGCAGTCAAGTTTGCCGCCTTCGCCGTGCTCTTTATGGCCTCAAGCAGGCTCCTCGAGTTTGGTTTGAAAAGTTTAGCTCAGTTGTTGCTCAGCAGGGTTTCACTTCGAGTCCTCATGACACTGCTCTCTTTGTCCGAAGATCCTCTGCTGGTATCACTCTTATTCTTCTTTATGTTGATGACATGATTATTACTGGAGATGATTCTGCAGGTATCCGCTCTCTTCAGCACTTCCTTAGTCAGCATTTTGAGATGAAAGATCTGGGCACTCTCAGTTATTTTCTTGGGCTTGAGGTTACCTCATCCTCTGATGGATACTATCTTTCCCAAGCTAAATATGCTTCTGATCTTCTCTCCAAAGCCAGTATCACCGACAACAAGACTGTTTCCACTCCTTTAGAATACAATGCAAAGCTCACACCCTTGGATGGTGAACCTATATCTGATGCTACTCGCTATCGTCAGTTGGTAGGCAGTTTGATCTATCTCACTGTTACTCGTCCGGATATTTCACATGCTGTGGGTATGGTTAGTAAGTTCATGGATGCTCCTTGTTCTGTCCACTATGCTGTTGTTCTTCGGATTCTCCGATATGTCAAAGGCACACTTTATCATGGTCTGCATTACTCCTTTCGATCTTCTCTCGAGCTTCATGCTTATTCAGATGCTGATTGGGCAGGTGATCCGACTGATCGATGCTCTATTACAGGTTTCTGTTTCCTGTTAGGTACTTCTCTTGTCTCGTGGCGTAGTAAGAAGCAGGATGTGGTTTCCCGTTCCAGTACTGAGGCTGAGTATCGTGCTCTTGCCGACACCACTTGCGAGCTTGTCTGGCTTCGCTGGCTCTTGGCTGACATGGATGCTCCACAGCCCACTGCCACTCCTCTTTATTGTGACAATCGTAGTGCTATCTACATTGCTCATAATGATGTCTTCCATGAACGCACCAAGCACATTGAGATCGACTGCCATATCACTCGCCAGCATCTCAAGAAAGGAAATCTCAAGTTGTTCTCCATCTCCTCTGCTGACCAGCCTGCTGATATCTTCACCAAGACTCACCCGCCTGGTCGTCTTCGAGATCTTATATCCAAACTCCAGTTGGCTTCCTCCTTGCCACCTCGAGTTTGAGGGGGGATGTTAGTGTATAGCTTAGACTAGTTTAGCCCATTGGGCTTGGCCCAGTATACTATACTTGTAGTTTACTCCTATTACTTGTGCTACACACATACCTAGCCTATATAAGGCTCTCTATTGTACATTATTATTTACACACATCAATACACAGACTATTCAGTATTTTTCTCATACTTTATATTCTTAACAGTAACAACAACAAGATACATGATTTGGGATGTATGTGAGTGTTGAACACTCTTTCATTCTCTCTAGAACATATACATATAACTGATTGAGAGACCACACTTCTTGGGCATCAAGTAGAATTGGAGTGAAGATTAAAAGTTCTCAAGTACTTTTCATCTTTGATTTTGAATTTCACCGCATCAAGGTACACTCTCTTGTTCTTATATTCTGAAACTTACATAACACATATTATCAATTGCGAATGAAGTAGATCCGTTAATTTTTCGCTGCGTACATTCATATTTCCATCAAAAATTTGTTCAAATTCAACAACCATGTCGCAAATTTCTTTCACCATTGCACTGAAAACATTAAAAAAGAAAAAAAGGAAGAGTACATTTTAACTGTGGTTGATCCAATTCCAAGTCGATCAAGAAAGCTCTCCAATTGCTTTGCTACTTTCAATTTTTCAAGGACAACCTCATATTTCTCAAGATTTGCTTCCTCAACGTAATTCCCTATTTCCTACTTTTCTCCTATTTCCATTTCTCAATTTCTTCAATTGTGCTTTAAAAATGGCTGATGGGTTCGCTTCCTTTTGTATACGTATATGGGCAGCTTTTATGGATTATTTGCCTTTCATTTTCAATTGGGTTTAATGGGCGTTTGTTCTTTTTTGTTTTTTTTTTTTTTTTTTTCCCTGGTTTTATTTAGTTTCGTACGAAGTCGTTAATCTTAGCAAAGCTTTCCATTTTTTATTCACCTTTTTTTTCAAATAATATTAATAAAAAATTTCTGGGTATTTTTTTTTTTTTTGAGAAAAAAAAAATTCTGGGTATTAAATATTCAGAAAACCAGCTAAAAATTGAAACAGGGTCATTTTGAGGTGCTTAGCAGAGCATTACTAACGAAGACAAATAGGAGGTCTTAATTAAAAAATTTGGAAGTTAAAAGGCTTAGTATCTGTTTGGATACTGATGATAACGTTGAGCGTCTGCGTTTTGGGCTTTTTTTTTTTCCTTTTTTGAGAAGAATGTTTCATGCTTTTCCAGTGGGTCCCGTGCACTATTCACAGGACCCACAAACATCTTTTTTCAACAAAATTTTCATTAAAAATGGGTCTCACGGCACTATTCACATATTTAAAAATTATTTTGTTACAGTGTTTTCAGTTTTCAGTTTTCAGCAAAATAAGCGGTATCCAAACACACTCTTAGTATCCGTTTGGCAAAGATTATTTTTGCCAACTTATTTTACTATTCAGCTCATTTTTGCTACTATTCATGGGTCTCACTACACTTTTTAGTACTATTCATGGATCTCACTATACTATTTCAGCTAACGTTTACCTTTGTCTACAATACTTTTAGTAAAAAGTTTTCAGTTTCAGCAAAATAAGCAGATCCAGACCCTTAATTAAATAAAAATGACATTAAAGGCACAAAATAAATTTTCATTAAACTTAAAGAGTGTAATTTATAATTTAAACACAAAAAAACCTAGAAAAAGAATAAAAGGAAAAATAGATAACTAAAGGAACAGCAATAGTGCTGATGGATTACAGTTGAATTGAGCCTATATTGTCCATTGCCTAATAATAGTGGTGAATACTTTACAAAAGGCAAAAAGAAGAGTAATAAAGGTTGGTTGGATTGTATGCAGAAAAAAGTACTACAACAGATCGATTAACCATGCTAACAGAAATGAAATTGGGTTAGTAAAACGTAGAATATTTTTCTTTAAAAAAAACGACCAAAGTTCCAGTAAACAACTTAGATTATATTAAAAAGAAAAAAATCAGTTAATAATATAGATTTAAAAATCAGTTTTTTTTTTTTTTTTTTTTTTTGAGAATGAATTAAAAAGCAGTTAACCAATTGGGTTTTTCACTTGATGATAAAAAACAATCATAATAGAATGGATGTTGTAGAGTGAAATTTTATTCTATCTGTCACCAAAAAAAAAATTACAGTCTAAATTAGGCCACAATTTTATGATATTATTTATAGTTCATAGTCCAATTACTGTATTAATTTAGCCACTCTGGACCTTTTTTTTTTTTTTTTTTTTTTTTTTTGGGTTGGGGGCGGAGGATTTTGAGTGTCTCTCAAAGCACAGGTTAAGATAAAAGAGAGGAGGTCAGCAGGTCATGTGTTCCTAATCTATTAGGTTATTTGTAATGGATAGCCTATATTTTAAAATCCAAACAATGACCATCCAAAACTATGCACTTACTACATATAACTCCTAATAATTATCTTGGAAACCAAAAAAAAAAAGTCCTACTAGTTAAAATTGGTTGACTTTTTTTTTTTTTTTAATATTTCAATTGTACAATGGAGGAAGGGAAATTTGAATGATGGATCCTTTTCTAACGCTTAAGTATCATGCGACTTGTAATAATTTAAAATGTATTAACTTAACTAAAAGGAGAAAATTTAGGTACAAACTTAGTTGTTGTCAATACTCACAACTCGCAAAAAATAATAATAATAACATGACTACATAGTTTGAAAATATAATCGTTAGATTGCATGTTCTTTATTTTCTTAACATGAATGTCAAATTTCATGTTAATCATATGTTATTTACTATTTGATCCATAAACTTATTTTTTTACGCATGATTTTATACTACAAAAACTTGAAATATAAACATTTGATTGATGACATGCCTATTGATCTTTGATCATCTAGAAATTTGCAAACATGAAGGATATAAGAGGAAAATATTTTCTAATGGGGGATTTTTCGAAATTCATATCAAATAAAAAAATATGTAATGGAGTTATAGCCAAACTTTATCCTAACTAAAATGTGTACATTTCTCTTAACAACCACATATTTAAAACATCATATATGTCAATTTTTGAATATTATGAAGCTATTTTGCAATCTAGAGTGTAAGTTTAGAAGATGATTACTAAATTTTGAAGTTTAGAGAGGATAACAGAAACCATCCTATTGCTTGGGGTTAAATGGCGAAATTTACTAGGAAAAAAAAAATTAGAACAGCCTCCTGGTTGGTTGAGTCATTGACAAACTGAGCATATGTAGTCTTTACTGTGTTCAATCTGACATTTGTGTAATTAAAACATACAAGGTAATAGTAATAGATACCCATAAAAACACACACACACATCTATATCTATATATATCTAAAAGTTAAAGCGTAGTGTTTAATGTTGTTGCACTCTTGTTGAGCCACATCATCAACCTATTTTCAATATTTTATCTCCTTTTTAATAATTTTTTTCCTCATTAATTTGCCACTTTACAATTCCACCGTCTCCAACATCTACTTACTTTTACTTTTTTATCTCCCTACTATTCTATACCTTAACCTTACAATTTCTTTATCTCTTCATCTTCCTTTTATTTTGACTCTTCTTCTCCCCATTTTTTTTACTATAAAAATTTGTTATTTTCTCTTCTATTCAATCCATATTTTGCTCACACAAAAAGGTGAATACTCTCTGTATCTCTCTCTCTCTCTCTCTCTCTCTCTCTCTCTATATATATATATATATATATATATATTCTTTCTTTCTTTCTTTCTTTCTTTCTTTTGGTGGATGTTTAATTCTTTAGATTGATGAATTTTTATGTTTAACTCTACTTTAGGTTGATATGATTTGGTTATATTTAAATTTTTTTTATCTTTTAAAATTTTTTTTGTTAAATGTTATCCTATGAAATTACAGAATGATTTAATGTTATTCTATTACATAGCATGACTTTGATAATTTGTTATTTACAACTATACATTTTCTTTTGAATATTCTTCTACTCATCTTCTTTTATATAATTTTGTTATTTGTCTCACATTCTCTGCCAAAAAAGGTGATGGTTCTCTCTCTCTCTCTCTCTCTCTCTCTCTCTCTCATTCATTAATTCTTTCTTGCAACTCTATTTTAGATTGATGATTTTTTTTTTGTTTTTCTCTACTTTTGGATAATACACTTTGGTGGTGTGTTTTTTGAGTTATTTATCACATGTACTCTCTATCCCTCTTATAGTTTTGGTTTGAGTTAATTTTTAGATATTTTAGAAGTGAAAATGATTATGTATTTGAATGTCTCTATATAAATTATTTGAGTAATATCAATCGTAAATTGGTGATGAGGTTTGGTTATCATGATAATCTTCTTAAGAGAATGAGAATTTGGAACTTAAAAATTTTAGTTGTAGAAAAAAAGAACCATATATAACACACTATACAAAAGTTCGAATAATATAGATCACTTGAAAAAAAAAATAGTATTTCTATCTTTTATCTCAAAAACAATAATAGAATAATATCAATCAAATGCATCTAAGTTTTTCAACAAAAAAATCGCAAAAGAATAGAATGATATATTTGTAGAGATGGAGAGATGAAAAATAATTTTAGAAATAATATCTCAAGTATGTTTTAGAGAATAAATCATACATTATACCATGTTACAAATTAGTTGTATATTCCCACGCATCACGTGGGTCTGCGACTAGTGGTAATAAATGTCAAAGAATAAAAAGTGAAGTATCATAAAGAAAAAGTTAAAGCCAAATAGAGAAAATGAAAATGCAGAGATGAGTATTCCTCATCTATATATATAATAATAGGTGAAGTTAAGAGAAATTCAAATTAAAATTTCAAATTAGAGTTCCAATTTTGTGTCATGTGTCCTAAATTATTTATTCTTAAAGATTTTTATTTCTTAATTTTAGAATCAAACGTGAGACCACATCATAAATATTCATCCAAGTGAGTTATTAAATACAAAAACCAAAAAGTTTAGAATAAATGAATCGTAAAAAAAAAGTGTTTCACAATAATTAAAAATAATAATATATATATATGGACAATTTACATTTTATACCTAATAATATCCTTACAAAATTTTTTAAAGAGTTAACAAAATATAAAAATGACTATCAATAGAATTTAAATTATATATATAGGAATTATATTATACATCGTATATCTTTAAGTATATCCATGCATATGCATGGGGTTACAAGCTAGTTAACAAGAAAATGTATATTCAATATCTTGGAGACATTTTATGGTTTCCATCAATTCCACATGTATATAATTTGGCCTCCATAAGGAGTTCCTACAACCAAGCTGTTGTCTGATTGGCACCACCAAGTATTCTCCAATTTTTGCTACAATTGAAATAACACTTCCTATTTCTTTCCCTTCTTCTTTCCAATTCTCTGCAAGGAAAGATTAAGTTTATTATAAACTTCCAGTTTTATAAAACCGAGTTAGAAGTGATGATTTCATTAAAGTGGACGCACTAATTAGATAGTTTTCACAAAATGAAATGACTGATTAAGCATAGAAAAACACAGACAAGTACCTGAATGCCATGGTCAATTAATAATGTTCCCAGCATGCTTGGATTAACAAAAGGACCTGATTGATTGCAATTTTATGAGTGAAATCAATGTACTGTTGAGGTAATATATGTATTACCACATTCTCTTGCAAGGGAAAAAAAAAATTTTGTTTAATTGGCAACTCTATAGCAACTTTTTTGGGGGCTAAGTTGTACAGAAGCAATTGAATAATATATCTAATATAACCTCTTTATCATTCAGCCCCCATAATACAGGTTGTAGTTCTAATTGGCATCTTCTTTCTTGAGAGGAAAAAAGTGGACCAGACACTACATGATTTTCTATTTCATGATCTGCTTCTTTCAAAAATAGTTCTTGGGTCTTTCGTTTGCTTAAAGTATTTCAAATGGTATGCCTTAAATATATATGAAAAAAAAAAAAGTTGTATGCGTTTTTCATTTTTATGCATTTTTGGATTCTGACCAAATATACTAATTTGATATAAAAATTAAACAAATAATTAAAAAAAAAAAAAGGTAATATGCTCACCTCCTGTATGCCTTGCTCAACATCTCAAATCCTTCTCTGATTTAGTGGTTTCGGTTTACACTTGTTGCTACGTCTCCTGATCCACCTGTTTTCCCTGTATGAATAGAAGTATTTATGTGATTTAAGTAATCATAATATTTGCAACTACAAAAATGAATGTAACCATGTGCTTACTATTGGTGATGCTATAACTGGTCGTAAGTGAAGAAATTACTGTTTTTCAAAACATTTCTTTGGTATTCGAAAATTGTGTTTTTCCTTTCTTTCCTTTTTTCTTTTTAATAAAACTGTTGTCTAATTTCTGCTAATTAATTAAACAGAAATATTGGCATATTTATATACTTCTATGGTCTACACACAAGTGTTAAATTCTTCCATTAGTGAGATAATTGCAGTGAGAATGTGCCATACCTTTCCTTTGAATATGTGCTCTATGGTGGCATTAAGGTCTCCCTTCCACTGACTTGTTTTGAATTCGATGTCTTCATATACTCCTTCCAGCTCAGGTGTCTCTAGATTGGACGGAACAAACATACTTAAATTGGGACATCTAA
This sequence comes from Notholithocarpus densiflorus, assembly GCA_030021035.2. Lineage (NCBI taxonomy): Eukaryota > Viridiplantae > Streptophyta > Magnoliopsida > Fagales > Fagaceae > Notholithocarpus > Notholithocarpus densiflorus. Next base: position 2,590,545 of record JARYZH020000027.1, on the reverse strand, counting down.
TTACCATCATTTTCTTTAGGGATGGCCACTCAAAAGCATTGGCTTCATTGCAAAAACACTTCAGATTTGGTAAGTCCTTGAGCAAGATTGAGTTCACTTTGTGGAAAAAAAAATTTTCTTTTTTCTCTTCTTCTCTAGCTCTTATAAGGATTTCTTCAATTTTTTTACATTTAGTAACTTGTATTTCCTCTAACATCTCAAGCAATTTTGCTATGGATGGTGAGAACAAATATGTCAGACTGTTACATCCCCATACTACTAACAATCTCAAGTTTCTAAAACCTGTGATCGTTTCTGGACCCTTCTTCCATATGTGCATCAGTTTTGGTAAATTATATAGATTCAATTCTCTTAACTGATCAAGAACTCTTTCCTCAAAATTTAGTTCTTCAAGTTGAAATATAACTTCCAGCAACTGGCAATCCTCTAATACAATTAATTCTAGATTCTTTAAGCGCCCAATTATATGTGATGGAAAAAGTGACTGTATCTTTGAGGGATTGTTGATATCACTAGCTCTTGGATCCTTCAGTTTAGTCAAAGTACGCTACAAATAAATAAGTACTGTTAAAAGAAGTATTATAATCAAAATAATCATTTCTTTTAGATCTATCAAAATTATTTGGAGCCATGGGCTTGACAGCAAAACATGAATATATCCATATAGGGAATAAGATGGTATAAACAGAGTGGATGCACAAATTATAAAGCAATCAATTTTAGGTGCATAAAGAATAGAAAAATTTAGAAAAGCAATCAATATTAGGTGCATGAAGAATAGAGCAGATGAACAAATAGAACAGCAATGCACCATTGGGATATGTGCTTAAATCTAGAACTTTTAATGTTAAGGGAAAGAAATTACTATTATTTAGTCAGATACATACCTCTTTGTTCACTGAGGAGCTTCCTTGGGATTTTTTGGTGGTGCTTCGATCCCCATTGGTTTTCTTCTGCTTTCTTGGGCTCCAAATTTCTGAACCAAATGTTTTCAATTTGGGACAACTTTTCATATCAATCTTCTTCATGGATAACCATGCAAAAGAATAAGCTCCAGTAGAAAGACTCACTAGACTTGGCAGTCCTATTAAGTCAAAGGAAGTAACTTTATGGAACACAGTGATATCTGCTTCCTCTTCCTCTCCATCTCTTTGAACAATGTTTTCAATTGCAACACACTTATCTACCGTAATGCTTTGAAGTTCCACAAGTAGTTTTGCAACAGAAGATGGGAATAAGTAACTTAGACAGTGACATCTATTTACTATAATAGATGTTAGGTTTTGAAAACCCTGAACACCTCGTGGAACATTGTTCCACACTTCTGTCAACTTAGATAAACTCCATAAGCCTAAAGTTTTCAATTGAGCAAGTACTGCCATTCTTCGGTAGCCATGGTCAACCTTTAGTCCTTCAAGATCAAATATCACTCTTAGTGAATCAGCCTCATTTAATTTAAGATTTTCTAAATTCAGTAACCACAGGATTGTCTTGGATGAAAACAATTTATGAGAAATGTTAACTGCAGGATCCCCGGCTGTACAAAAACCAATGAGTTTTGGTAGACAGGATATGCGTATTGATGTTAATTGTGGAAACTTGATCCTATCAAATGCCATTTCATCTTCTTCTCCTTCCTTGAGGAAAATTTCTTCCATGTAATCACACCGTTCTATTTCTAACTCTTGGAGTTTAACCAAACCTCTCGCTATGGACAATGAAAAGACATTTTTCAAACGGCTGCATTTTGATAGCCAAAGAGATTTGAGGTTGCCAAAAAATGCAAGCTGTGAGTCTAATCTGACATTTTTCAAACTGCTGCGTTTTGATAGCCCATGACATATTTCTTTTAATTCAACCAAATAAGACAGTTCCAGTGACTCCAGGATAGGGAACGCAGATTGTGGAGTCTGATCTGATGTGGTATCAATTACATATTCTACATCCTTACTATGACGAACTCTTAGAACCTTCAAGCATTGAAAACCCTTTTGGTCTAAGTCATACAGAACATTTCTTAAATTTTTTACTTCCCTCAATTCTAAAATTTCAGATTTCTGTAAGAGTTGATGAAGCATCGGACTCTCTGGAATCTCACGCATGTCAACTCCCCAAAGTACCAAACTGTTTTCAAACAAATAATCATGTGACTGATATTGGAATTGATCAGTAAGTGGGGGCCTATAAAACCCACCACTTATCAGATTACCAGTAAATATATGAAATCTTGTCATATGATTTTTGAAGAGAGAGTCTTTTGGGAATGACTTGGGGTTTTGTATACAAATTTCTAAAGCCATTAAACGATGGGAGAAAGACATTAGTTCAGCAAGGCTTGCATTGGATCCCTCTCCCTCTCTGTTGCCTTCAGTAGGTTCCCATTCCATAAGGACTTCTCCCATATACAACTCTTCTAGTCGAGATAAACTTGATAGGAGACCAGGTGGAATTCGTTGAAGATCAAAGCATTTTGACAAATCTAGCAACTTTAAATGACTTAGATTTTTGGTTTCTCTCGGCAACTCCCTGATTCTAGAACCAAAAAAGCTAAGCATTTCTAGTTTCTTAAGTGCTCCAATTGCAGATGCATCTTCGAACTTACAATAATCCAAATGCAGTGTCCGAAGGTTCTCAAGAACCCGGATTGATTGTGGTAGTGACAGAAAGGACATACCTTGCATAGACAATACCTTCAGTTCCTTCATCCCTTTAAAAAGATTGGCTGGGAACATCTGTGTAGTAAGTTTGCTACATGATAGCTGCAGAAGCTCAAGTTTCGGACACTCTATGTCTTCAGGATGATTTTTCATTTCTCGAGACATAAGGGAAATTGCTTTATAATGTCCATATATATCTTTCTCTGGCCATTCTTCCATTTTATTATCACTTTCTACCAGAAAACCAGGTTCCTCTGCCTTTGATATGGCAAAATCCCGTACAACATCATGCATTTTGACACATTCTACCTTCCCACCATCCAACAGTAGAGACAATCTTTTAAGATTTTTAACGATTGCATGAACTCTATTTCTTGCTTCTGCCACATTATCAATCCTTTCAAACAACCTTCGTCCCACTCCATATCTGACCAAATATTCAATGGGAATATCATGATCTTCTGGAAATAAACAGCATAGCAAAAGGCATGACTTAGCTTCATCACTTCCTAAATAATTGTAACTGAGCTCCATGCTGGAATAGACCTTTGAATCTAGACCAGGAATATTTTTCGGGATAGACTTTTTAAGCTGCTGAAGAGCAGCATTCCACTCTACCTTGCTTTTGTTTTCTAGCGCTCTTCCAACAGTTATAATAGTAACAGGTAGACCTCCACATTCCTTCGCAACCTCCTTTGCTATTGGACGTAGATTGGGAGTATCAATACAATTACCTGCCTTATCTCTCAAAAGACTCCACGCTTCTTCTTCAGTTAAGACTTTGATTGGAAAAATCTTCTGAGTTTTCATTTGAATGCAAGCTTCTTCACTTCGTGATGTCAACAAGATTTTGCATCTATTGTGCTGTCCTCCATAAGGAATTCCTACTGCCTCTAGATCAAGTACATCCCAAACATCATCCAATATTACAAGGATACTCTTGTTATCCATTAGTCTTTTTTTTAATCTTTCTTTTCTTACAAGTGAATTCTCTTCAACAAGTTTCAAACCTAGCATCTCCGCAATTTGACCTTGAATCTTTCTCAAGTCTTGATTCTGGGACACCACTGCCATTGCAACTTCATCAAATAACTTATCATCTTTTGCTCTTTTCGCTACCTCTTTTGCCATTGTTGTTTTTCCTATCCCCCCCATACCGCATATTGCAATCAGGTTGATCTTGTCATCCCTTAGAGCCTCTAAAACTCTGGTTGTCAATTTTATTCTTGATTGAAAACCCTTAAAACCTTCTATGGATGATGATCCTATTCCCTGTGGAGCTGCAGAATGCGATACACTATCAAATTTCTTCTGTAGAAGCTTAACAATGGCCTGGGTCATCTTCTTAGCTTTCCTACTCATGGAATAACGGGACTTCAGATTTGGATACCACCCATTCTCGGCTATCCTATTTGCTTCTTCTATGAATCTCGGCAGACCTTCAATGATCTTATCCACCTCTTGTACCCACAACTTAACCACAGGTGAGATTACCTCTCCATTCCATCTGGCCCTGTCAACCTTTAATTGCACATCAGCCCTCTCAGCACACAGCGTCCGAGATTGTTCTTTGAGATTCTCCAAGTTGCTTTTGTGGTGAATCAGAAGCCAAAACTGTTTTACAAGGGGTTCCACCAAGAATTCTCCAAATTTTGCTAGAATTGAATCAGCAATTTCCATTTCTTTTCTTTGTTCGTTTGGATTCTCTGTAAATAAAGATAATTTTTTAACATGCAGTTATTCAAAACTGAGTTCATAGTGATGATCTCACTAAAGTGGACCTACTGATTAGATAGCTTTGGCACTGCAATTATCACTATTTTTTTTTTTTTGGGAATGTGCTTTGATCAAGACTAATTCAAAACTTGTGATAAGTAAGTTGCTGCTATGTGCATTTAGAATTTCTATTAGAAAAGTTGGGTGCAGATTATAGCCTTCACAAACAGATTATGATTAAGAAAAGATCATTAGAAAAGTTGGGTTTACTAGGGTCTTTGTTGAGGTTGATCTAAAGGCTGAATTCCCAGGTGAGATTGAAGTAGGTATGGGTGATGGAAATCCATTTCTTGTTGGGATTGAATATCCATGGATACCTGTGAAATGCCCAAAATGTAATTTCTTTGGACATTTTGCTGCCAACTGTGGAAATATTGAAACAGTTGATCCAAGAAGGATGACTCAGAAGATGGGTGCCTATGAAGGCCAAGATGGTTGCAGATGAAGTGAAGACTGATTAATCTAGGTGAAAGAAAGCTCAGGTGAATGCTTCTAGTCCTAAGTTAACTCCAAATCCTCTTCCTCCAAGTAATAGATTTGCTGTTTTTAATTCTGCCAAACTAAAAAGTAGCTAGGCTGGCAGTAGGAGGAGTCGTAACTTCCCCACCAAAAAGAGCTTCTCCACCCTTACTGTTTAAGAAGTAATCTAAGAAAGTTGGCTGTGATACTGGTGAGCCATCAGTTAGGAGGGCTTTGTCTCCTTCCTTTCTCATCAATTGCTCATGAAGTGGTTAATTTGGAATGTCAGGGGTTTGAATTGCCCCTTGAAGCAGAAGTCTAAAAGAAAGCAAGGGAAATGGATCTTAACCTAGTGTGCTTGGTTGAAACAAGAGTAAGGGAGGAGAAAACTAGAGATTATGAATTCCATTTTACTTGGATGGAAATTATGTTATTCTGTCTCTCAACATGGCCTAGGTAAAATCTAGGTAGAGGACATTTTTTCTATTCAAATTTGTCAGGTAATTTCTGAAGCTATTCATTGCAAAATATTTTTCGAGGATAAAACTGCCACTCTTCCTTTATTTATGGGGCTACTGAGGGCTTTGAGAGATAAATTTTGTGGGATAAGTTGGATCAGTTTTGCAGTCAAGTGAAGGGTTTTCCTTGGATTTTGGCTGGAGATTTCAATGTGATAAAGAGTGCCCATGAATAGCATGGTGTTTTGGTTGTTAATTGTTATGAAAATAAATTTAATTCATGTTTAGGTGACCTTGAGGTGTGAGATCATGCTGCTGTGTGGTGTTTCTATACATGGAGTAACAGAAGATGAAGACCAAATGAGGACTATATACCACATTTGGCTTCAAAGGAATGCTATAGTCCATGAAGATAGAATTTGGACTGGAGCAGATTAAGAGAAACATCATTAAGGATGTCAAAGCCAGGCTGGGGTTTGAAACAAAATTTGAGAAATCTGTATTAAAAACTACCATTTGCTGTAATTGGAGGATTGATCTAGACAATCAGTGCTACTGTGCAGTCAGTGTGCTTATGCACCAATTTATTGCTTAGTTTCCTAGTATCCCTTAGTTTGAGTAAAGATGGGAAGATGTTGTTGTTAGTGTATTGTTGCACTGTTGTGCTGGTTTGGCTCGTTTTGTTTTGTTGTAGGAGTTTCTTTCTTTGTAAACTTCTAGTTTGAGTGTAACTGGGAGGCTCCCCAAGTCCCCTAATATGGACCCTCCCTACTCTGTGTTTTGGGAGTTTTCCTTTTTTACTTTTTTTTTTTTTAATGAAATCTAAGCTGAATTACAACCCCCCACCCCCCCCCCCCTCCCCAAAAAAAAAAAAAAAGAAAAAAGAAAAAAATTATTACTAATTCTTCTCCATCTTCAAGTATCCAATTGCAAATAATTTCATATAAAAATAGTGTCAGAGCCATCTATCGTTGCTTAGGGTTGAAAATAATTTATGTGCCCATATTATCAGGGGCAGCTCTATAGATCTTGGGGCTTAAGACGAAGATTAAAATAAGGCTTTTTATATTTTAAAATTTTTTTTTTTACTTAAAATCTATTCTTCTCGCTTTTTTGGACATAAAATTACACATTAAATTTTTGTTTACACATGCATTTGAAAAAGAATCTAACATTTTTATATATTTTAACTCTACTTGATCGTGAATTGCATAAATAAAAATAATAAAACATATTTATTTCATCACGCAATAAATTAGAATATTGGATTAAACAGTAGAATAAAATAGTGCAACTAGAAGCAATAACACTATTAAAAAACCAAATACTAAAAAATTATAATGAAATTATATTTTCTATAAGTCAATTTTGATTATAAATTTATTTAGTAGTAATTAATTATATATTTATTTAATACTTTCTTTTTCACAAAACTTTTTTTTTTTTTTTTTTTGTTAACAAATGGACAATGTTATATTATATACATGTATCAACTAAACAATTGGGTTTCTTATTATTTTTAAAAAATGAAAAAGAAATAAACAATGAATCTTACTAATTTAAGGCAGCCACACATGTGATACGTGTAGAGAAGGGGTTGGACCAAGTAAAGTGGTCCACTCTCTATCTCACACACCACAAGAAAAAGTAAAGGCAATGCATTGGAATTAACCTAAGATGCATGGTAACGATATGGGTATGGCTGTATGGGTATGATTAGGGTACGAGGATAGAACATTTCTTGAAAACCTTAAGGTACAATATGTTGGGGATTAATGTATTAATTACTTATTAAATATGTTTTATTTATATTTTTTATATATCGTTAAACATTTATTTTTTATATAGTCTTAATCATATATCAATTTAAAAGCAATAATAAATAATAAAATGAATTAATATCCATTAAATGATGTTTAGAATACAAACCAAGAAAAATAAAAGTAAATAACTAGATAAGTGTTCAATATTGAAACCATATAAAACATATAAATAAAAATTCTTACAAGTATGGGCTATCTCTTACTTTTGGGGTTGGGTTTATAACGGTATCCAAGTTGTATTACGAGTGTATCCTAGATGTATTGGCACTTAAAAATAAAATTGGGTATGTAGCTTAGAGGTATCTGGTATGATACAAGTATGATACATATCGGATACGGATATGTGAGCAAAAACAGAGTATCCGTGTATCATAGATTGTAACAAGCAACAACAATGTAGGAAGTTAACAGCAAACAAGTAGAAAACACAAATTGGAAAGAAACAAATAGACAAATAGATTTGAAAGAATTTTTCAAGGCAAATCTCATAACTGAAAGGGAATGGTTGGAATGAAGAGGCAGCATCAACAAACAACAGGAATACAAAGATTTTTTTTTTTTTTTTTAATTCCAGAGATGTGAAAAAAAAAAGTATATATATATATATATATATATATATATATAGGTTTGAGTTTTTTTTTTTTTTTTTTTTGGGATTTTTATGTTTTGTTTTGTTGAGAGAGATTTCAGCTTTTGGGTATGAGGGAAAATTACGAGTTCAAACAAAAATAATCTTTTCTTTCATATATATATATATATATATATATATATACACACATGCACACACATGGACGAAGCACACACATGGACGAAGCTATACTAATTTTAGCAATTTTGTTTAATAAAATTACATTTTGCCTCTCCTTAACAATGTCATCAATTCTTTTAAGAGTAATGTTATAACCACAAACTTTTCTACAATAACATTTTTTCAAATTATCGAGGTAACAAATTCTTATTGGTTTGAACACTTGCATCACTTTTTACTTACTAATAACCACTTACCACATTAGCAATTTGTAAAAATTATGTAGTTTTAGCATTTTTTTTCACCTTTTCAAGGCCATAAAAAATTAATAGATTAAATCTAAAACAAAATATACAAGCTCAAAAAAATTAGCCCAAGAACAAAAATTACCAATAATAAAGCTAAAACAAATAGAGTTCAATCAACCTATTTTACCCAAAACAAACAACATGGCCCTTTAAAAAGTTTTAAACAAAAATCCTTAGTGGTTAAGCAATAGACTCAAAGGCCAAAGCCGCCACACACAGCAAGTAGCAGAGCCGTCTCCCCTAATTCTAAGTCCTGGCTTTTTTTTTTTTTTTCTTTTATCTTTGTTAATTTTTCTGGTGTAATTTATTACCAGCCCCTAGATTGGGAGAAATTCTTCAGTGCACTTGGAGGACCATGTCAGCAAACTAATAAATCTTCAACCTTCATATTTTAACTTCTGTAAAAAGGGTTTGATCTTATTCTCATCTTTCTTTTAATTTTTTTTTTTTTAATTTTTTGAGAAAGAATAAGATCTTATTCCAACACCTAAAGTTTTTCTTCCAACCTTGTGGTACATAACTTCTCTTAATGGCTAAATGTATAATTCTTCAAAATAATTTTTTCTATATGATTTTTTCTGCCAATAATGTAGGACAATAATTAGTTGGAAAAAAAAAATCCATTACAAGCATATTTGTCAATACCATATGATACGCTACGATACATATCATGTACAAAAAGTTTCGTATCATAAGTACTCATGAATTGTATGATATAGTGATGCATATTATATGAACCGTATTATACCATAAAATCATATGTATCGTACGATACATAAACATGTGTATTGTACGATACATAAACATGTGTTTTAAAACAAGTTATTAGACTTTTTTTTTTTTGATGGGGTTATTAGACTTGTTTTTAACATAAAATTATTGTGTTACTTAATTTAGCCCAATAAAAAAACATATCCATAAGTTTTTTTTCTATCTTTCTTTTACAAAATTTGGACTGCACAGTTACACTTCACTTTCATATTTGCAAATTTATTTTCTATACTATGAATAAGGTATTAATTGACAATATAATTATTTTTCTCATTATTATTAAAATCTAAGAAGCTATAATGACATGATGAAATATATTTTTTTTTAAATTATTAAAATAAAAGAATAAAAAAAAAGATAGTAAATGTTGATGATAATAAAGAAAGTTTCAATGAATAAATAAATTTGCTAAATGATGAACATGATGATAACACTAACTTAGATGGCGTTGATTAGACAAGATAATGAATATGGTGGAAAAAAATTATTATTTTGGGTTATTTGTCATGTATTATCATATTTTGAGTTTAATCAATTTGAATATGTAAATTATTAACACATGTTAATTTGATTTATTTAGTTAGCTTTGTAAATATTATTACATAAGAGATATTAAATTAGTCATTAGTTGAATGTGTTACGAATTTATAATGTATATACCTTTTATATAGGACAAAATTGTACAATACCTTAGGTGATGTTCCTTAGGTTCTTCTTTTAAGATTCAACCATGTGGCTACTTAACTAAAAAAAACACTTCCATCCCATGAGAAAAAATCTACATGACAGAATTTTAAAAAGGAAACCTAAGGAACAGCACATAAGTACAATACCTAAGTCTTGCTCTTTTATATATCTATATCTATACTATTATTGAAGGGGCTTCCCCTATTTGGATTCCTCATTTTTTAGTTCAAAAATGCCCCTACATCCCTATGTTTAAGTAGAGACAAAACTAAAGGATAATACGATAAAAATGCAACTCTAACTCCCACTAAAACATTGCCTATAAAATAGGACCACTCTCCGATTAATTTTTAAATTTTTTTTATCCACTTATAAATTAGATTTTCAAAATAAAAATTATATATATATATAAAATAAAAAAACATAGATTTTTTTTTTCTACAAAATAGGACCACTAAAAAAAAAAAAAAAAGCCTCATCCCAAGCGCGAAGCACGTGTGATGAGGCTAGTGTATATCTATAATTTTTTGTATAAATTTTATTAAGTGTTTGTGTATCTTACAATACACGATACGGAAAAACCAAAAATCAATAATTCACGATACGTATGATTCACATATGATTGGAAGTATCATTTTTTTCCTTAGTTATGAATATTTTTTAACCCAACCTAGTCAAACTCTTCCATATTGTATTCTTTTCCAACAATTATTATCCTTTGCTATGATTACGGATTAAGGAGGTCAACATGAAATTGACATTTTTACTAATGGTGTAAATTGTATCAACCTGCTTAGCCACAAACTAATTTATACTAAATACTAATCTAAAAAAAAATTGTGTCGTATATATGTATGCATCATATTATCAAAAAAAAACTTTTTTTTTTTTTATGTGGTAGAACTCAAATATTCAGAATGTGAGTACTCACATTCGCAACCTTCTTGTTCTTTCTTTTTTTTTTTTAATAGCTTTTTATGTTTTTATATTTTTCCATGTTTTCTATTCTATATTCTTTTTGTGAATGTCCACATGAGATGTAGAAACTATAAGTGGACAACCAATAACTGAAAAACAAAAACAAAAAAGAGAAAATAACCGAAATGTGCAAATCAAAGAAGCATTACCATAGAAAAATTTAGAAGTAACTTGGGGAGGAAAGATGTTGAGAAACACCAATAGAAAGGAAAAGTTTCTGGGACTTACATCTGCCTGCGATCTAAAGCAAAGAAGTGTAACACAGACAAATTTCGCAGTCTGCAGTAGAGAGATTGTAGCCAATAATTCGCAGATGAATTTTATTCTTAATTGAGGAAGAAAATCGAAAGGGTGATAGAGAACGAGCAAGTGGATGTTATTATATAGAGTGTAAATGCCTTACGTGATGATCTATTTATTAACAGGCATCTAATTCTTGCTTAGCCATTTCAACAACGAATAATTGATGATTTATTTATTAACAGGAATGAGGAATCCTTACTTTCCTTGAACGTCTATCTCAAGGATATGTCAGCGAAGTCCAGATGCACTTTCTGGAATAGGGCTATATACATTTTTTAACTATCATTTTGTTAAGCTGATTTTTGGGAACAGAGAAAATAAATAAATAAGCAAAAGACCGATAAACCTGGAACAGGAATAAAAGGATTAAAGAGATAGCTAACTAGGAGTTTAGGATTACAGTTGAATTGAGGGGGATATTTGCATATTAGCATGATTTTGCCACACAATTTCGTTAGCGGTCACGTTTCCAAAATAACCCAAAAAAATAGCATCCCGAGTTTTTTAGACTCGAGTTCACTGTAGCAACTCGAGCCTAAATTACTTGAGTTCTATGTGCTGGCATAGTTAGGGTGGATTTAAAATCCATGTGGAACTCGAGTTTTAGACACTTGAGTTGCATTTCTTCCTTTTCTCTTTTTCCCCTTCGTTCACCCTGTTCTCTTCAGACCACCATGGCCAAATCTCCATGGCTCTCCTTCTCCGATCACCACCACTACCTCAGGCAGTAGTCTTCCATTTATTCAATCTCTCTAAGTGTTAGTTTGGATTGCACCAAAAACGGTTACATCTTGCATTTTAAATAGTGGGTCCCGTGCACTGTTCATGGGACCTGCAAGTACGAATTTCAGCAAATTTTTCTTTAAAATTGGGTCTCATGGCACTATTCACACATTTAAAAATTATATTTTCAGTTTTCAGCAATAAGCAGTATCCAAACAGACCCTAACTCTCAAAACCCCAAACTCAACCCAGAAAACAACAAGACCAAGCAACAATACCAAAGAGAAACATCATACCCAAGCTGCCCCAGCGCCAAGATCAACAAACCCAAGCTAAGGGAGCCACTTCGGTGCTGAGATCGTGATTTTTGGGTTTGGGTTTTTGCTCTAGTGCCAATATATTATGAATCTGTGGGTTTGAGTTTTTTCTCCAGTGCCGAGATATTATAAATAACAAAACTTGAGTGTCTAAAACTCGAGTCTTTACCGTGAACTCGAGTGTAAGAGACTCGAAATGCTATTTTTCCAGATTGTTTTGAAACATGACCACTAATGAAATTATTACAAATTTAAGGCTAAATGCAAAAAAAAAAAAAAAAAAAAAAAAAAAAAAAAAAAATCTTGAATTGAGCCTATATAGTATGTAGTGGTGAATGCTTTACAAAAGGGAAAAAGAAAAGTGTTAAAGGTGGGTTGGAACCGTAAAACTGGTATGCAAAAAAATTTAAATGTTGATAAGATTTTTTTTTTTTTTTTTTTTTTTTTTGAGAAACATGTTGATAAGATATTTAAGTCAAGTACTCCAACAGATCGATTAATCATGCTAACAGAAATGAAATTGGGCTGGTAAATTTTTTTTTTTTTTTTGGAAAACTTGGGCTGGTGAAACTTAAAATAGTTTTGTTTTCTTTTTTAAGAAAAAAATTAATTAGACTAAAGTTTCAATAAACAATTTAGATCGCATTAAAATGAAAAAAAAAAAAAAAGAGAGAGAATGTTAAGAAGTTTAGAATTTTTTTTGTATATAAAAAGTGACGGTCTTAATTTAGCCGCAAATTTGAAGTATCATTTTATAAAGAGTAGTCATTTACTAATTAAAAATATTTAGCCATTCTAAGAACTATTTTTGTTTAAATTACAAAATTAGTCTCTATTATACACCATATTTCAACTGTGTCCATTTGATCTCTAACATTTGTCAATGCGTATTAATTTAATCTCTACCGTTATCCTTTAGATGAAAAAAGTTAATCTGTCAAACAAAATAATAAGAAAAATTATTTTTCATGCCACATTATCTGCCAATTGTACCACTAAAACCATTAAAAATAAAAACCCAAATTAAATTGAGACACGTCACAACCAACATTCCTAACCCCTAACTCATCTCCATCTCTTTTCCCTCTTTCAGTCTCATCAAGCACTTAGCCTTGGTCACACCTTCATTTCAACACAAAGAAACGAACTCTCTTTTCTTTTTCTTATTCTCTCTTAATCAAATATCATGAGGGTATTATATTACGTAGATTCAAATTCACTATATTGCAGTCCATGCATTCTTCTCATCCTTTCACAGACCCACAAAAATGCCCATTTGGCCCATTCAACATTTCAACTCATTAACTCAAAAGAGGATCAAAAAGCCAGTAATCTCCCTAGAACTCGCTTAGAGGACAGAATCAGAGACCCAAAGCCAAACAAACTAATAACCCATCTCAAAAAACTCAAAACCATACTCAATCTCCACCAACTTATGTCAAACTGAAAACGTGGTCCCTTCGTTTCACTACAACTCATGTCCAGGTGCAAAAACACCGTTGGACTTAAATGTCAACATAGGCACACATTTATTAACAAATACCCACATAGTTTGAGATGGGTTTGGTTGGTGGTGACCGACGAGAGAGAGGTTGAGAGAGGGAAAAGAGATGGAGATGAGATTTTCAGATTTTGGTTGGCACATGTCTCGGATTTAATTTGGGTTTTTCTTTTAAAAAGAAAAAAAAAATGTGGCACTACAGTGCAGGTAATGTGGTATGAAAAATAATTTTTAATGTTTTGTTTGACATATCAACTTTTTTCATTCAAGTGATAATAGAATGGATTAAATTGATCCATACTGAAAAAATTAGGAACCAAATTAATACAACTAAAATGTTAAAAACCAAATTAAAATATGGTATAAAGTATAAGACTTACTTTGTAATTTATCCACTATTTTTTTATTCCTTTCCGGATTTGGTGGAGGATTTTGAGTGCCTCTCAAACCACAACTTAAACTATAAAGATTATTTGTAATGCGTAGCATAAATTTTAAAATCCAAGAATGAACATCTAAAATTATGCAATATAACTTTGGTCAAGCTCCCTATAAATAGTTCTCCTCCTATCTTCCTTTCCCTAATCCCATGCAAGCTCGCACGCACGGGCCTTTGATTACAAATCACCAGAGTCCAACTGATTGATCTGCTGGCTCATGGCCTTTTTTTAGTTCAAGTGTCAAAGGCTTAATGCGGCTTTTCAGTCTCCTATTCCAGCATTCAAATTTCTTTTGGATGTTTACCGCCATTTATGATTTTTTTTTTTACTGACTTTTATATTTCCTATAAAATAAGGACGGACCTAGGATTTTAAGCAAGCGGTGGCCAAAATATATATATTAAAAAAAACAAAACAAAACAAAAACAAAAACTCAAAATAGGCATCTATATAGTATCAAAAAATTATAAATACTCAAAATCGTTATTTCTAAGTACATTAAGATGCAATCATTTACCAACAAAGACAAACAAAACAAAATAATGTATTTTTTTAATACTAAGCTGGCTAGGATTTTTTTTTTTTTTTTTGTTCAAGTTAGAGCATTCACATTGGTGATGCTAAAAATTTTAGCTTTTAGCATCTCAAAAAACTACTTTATCTATTTTACCACCTCATTTTACAATACACCTAATATCAAATATCTATTTTTTTTTTATAACTTCATTTAAAATAATATAAACAATTCATTAAAATAATAAATGATGCACGAGAATTTGAGTTTTTTAATTTTTTTTTTTTTTTTTTTGAGTTTTTTAATTGAAAGAAGAGATATATTCTTAATAAAATATTGTGTTTATTTTTAAAAACTAAAAAGAAACATTACCTTTCTCTTTAGGATAAAAAAAAAAATTGGGTATTTTTTGGGTTTGCCTACGCAGAAGTGCTAACCCAAATTTGTCATGCTGTAAACAGGGAGGCCCTTGAGATTGGGGATGACCCAGCAGAGGTACCCAAAGGAGAAAAAATTAATGTTGGAATCAAGGATGATGTATTAGTGACAATTTGATGGATAAAGTTAGTGCCTTTGGTGAATGCCTCAAGATTGGAGGTGAGGTGGGCTGAAAGATGACTGCAGGCATGAGTTCAATGAGCTTCAATATGAAGGAGCTTTTCCAAGGCCCAAACCAGACTGATAAGATCATTGAAGATGCCACCTTGGGGAACCTTGATGAGCCTGATTGGGCCAATAATCTTGATATTTGTGACATGACCAATGCTGAAAAGATTAACAGTGTTGTATTGATCCGTGGAAGTAAAAGGTCATGTTGAAGAGTCCTAGGATTCAGTACTTGGCTTTGATGTTGCTTGAAACATGTGTTAAGAATTGTAAGAAGGCTTTATCGGAGGTAGCAGCTGAGAGAGTTCTTGATGAGATGGTGAAGTTGATTGAAGATCCTCAGACTGTAGTTAATAATCGTAACAAGGCTTTGATGCTAATTGAATCATGGGGGGAATCGACCAATGAGCTCCGCTATTTGCCTGTTTATGAAGAAACATACAAGGTAAAGTTCTTGAACAGAAGCTTCAATGGTGGTGATCATCTTTGTTCATAATTTTTATAATTCTTTTATGTCTTGAGATGAGAGGGATATAAAAGAGAGTAAAAATACATATTTAGCTCAACATTTTATAGAGGTGGGTAACAGAATCCTAATTGAGCTAATAGTACCAAATTTCAAACCACAACAAGACAACTTAAATTTCTACCAAATCACAGATAAGTAAGTTGTAATTAACCCTAACAATTACTTTAAAAGCACCAATTAACATGACCTTTATTTTATAAGATCTTGTTAACAGACGATAATTGTTAATAAATTATTTTTAAAAAGTTTTGACACTACTTTTGTTGTGTAAAACATAAATAACTGTAAAAAAATTTAATTACTTTATTTTCATTCCCAAAAACTAATTAAATTAGTGTCATGGTGATGATAAAGAGCTCTTAAAACAATCTCTTTAAAAAAAAAAAATTCATCACCGTCCAAACAAATAGCTTACTTTTACATTTTTTTTTTTTTTTTTTGAAACCATAGTCTTATACTTTTCTCTCTCTCTCTCTCTCTCTCTCAGTATGAGAGTCTCTCCTTCTCAAAAAAAAAAAAAAAAAAAGTATGAGTCTCTGTTTCTGAATTTGAAGGGCTCATGGAACACGGCAACACCCGAACTCTAAAGTGATGCAATCGGCTTAGCAGCAATAAGGTAAGCCGAGCCGCCCATGCTGACGTCATCGGCTTCTTTCAATGAGCCGGCTCCGAATTTCTTTTGCTGTAAATTTTTATTGGTTTCTTTTTCTAATGCCCTTCTCTTATTTATATCCGTTAAATTCATTAGAAAAGAGAAATTCTAAATATGCTCTGCTTTTGAGGTTTTAAACTTATGTTGCTTAGAATCGAAAGTATACGGTAAGATCAAAGAAATTTATATTTACACTTTTCATTTCGTTATTAATAATAATAAATAAATAAAATTAGTACTCATTTAAATGTTGGAAGTTCATTTCTTAATTTGGGTATAATAGCGTGTTGAAAATGTGGTAATTTAGTCATAAGTAATCATTCAATGCTAATTTTCAGATGATTTTATGAGACTGAAATTTATGTTTTGAAAGTTCAATTATGCTTTGAACATATATAGCCTCTTTTTATTTTTTATTTTTTTATTTTTTTGATACGATATAGAAATTCTAATCTAGTGTAATTTAAGTGTATATGTGTGTGAAATTCTCTACTAGAGACTTGAACCTCGGCCCTTGTCTCCACACTCCACAAGCACTTATACTTCTAGAGTGACCACCAAACCAAGGGAGCGCCGTGGTATATAGCCTCTTTTTATGAATACCTATTTATGTGGATGAATTTGTTTATGTACCATCACATATGGGGATTGTCTGTTTTTCAGGAGGTGGTATTACATGCAGTTGAAGTATTTTAGCCACGTGTATTGTTCTTCGTCATTTTATCATATCCAAAATTATGCTTTCTATCACCCCTCTAATTAACATATCCTTTTTGTCCGTGTAACTTACTAATTGACCCCAAAAAAAAACCTTGATTAATGGTCTCTCTTCTTCTTCTTCCAAATTACATCCATTCTCATCCCTTTAAAACCTTAAAAAAGCTCATACTCAATGCATGAAACTCTTACTTTTGTGAGGTTTGGAAGAAGTGATTGTTAATCAGCTTTATCCCCAATTGTTTAGAAGTTGATTCCCAGACTCGAACCTACAACATGTCGCTTTTGGTCGAAAGTACTTGCCATCGCACTAAGGCACAGCCCTTTAAAACATTAAAAATCCAATATTTTCCGTGACTTCAAGAAACCAAATACTGGCTTGGATTATGTAATAGTTTTTATTATGAATCACAAGGGTGGTTTGTGAAATATTAATATACAATAACATGATTTATATAATATTTCTCTTGTTGAATGTCACACGCTTCTTAACCGTCTCTCTCCCTGTTTGATAATTTTATTGGCTTTTAGGTCAACTATATAACCAGTTATTGGTTCAAGTTCAATAAAATTAATACTAAGAACTTGCGCGTCTTTTCTCCTTTCTCCTGCATTGTGGAATTTAGTCACTTGCATCTTTAGATATAAATATATCTGCTTATAAATATATCCGCTGCTATTGTTGGGTCTCAGATGTTATCACTGCAAAACAAACCACAACCGAATCTGGCTTGCACATCTGGTGGCCATCGTGAGAACTGGGAAGAGTCTATGATGGCAGAAGCGAGCCCCAGGACTGATACCTCAACAGATGACAAGAATCAAAGGGTGATGTCTCTTGCATTGTTTATTCATCAGATTCAGCTTTCTAGAGATTATGTCCTCTATAAATACCTTGTAGTGATGCTGCTATGTAGTAATTTGATGCTAAAAAGTAGTATGCCCTTTCATTAGATCCATATGATAATTCCGTAATGAGAACTATCTTTGCTTTTGGTGTTGCATGTGAAAGTAATATTGCATGTAATAACTTTCTGTTTCATTGGAAAGCTTGGCTGCTCTTTGGCATTGACTTTAAGTTTGTGCTTTCATTGTCCTTGTGCAGCATGAAAGGGGTCAATTGGCTGCTGTTGCGGCTTCTAATTCCAGTGATAAATCAAAAGAGAAATCAGGATATCAAAAGGTGATATATATGATTTAAACAATGTATATTGAGATAATTTCATATCAATATGATTTAAATAATATATATTCAATAATTTTCAAATCAAAATTTTGTGGACGTTACACCGGCTTGCTCAAAATCATGAAGCTGCCAGAAAAAGCCGATTAAGGAAAAAAGTAGGCCCTTTTGTGTCTTCAGTTATTTTCTCCTCGTGAACATTGTTGCCATTGCTATGTTGCTGTGCTTTCAATTTATAGTTATTGCATATGCTGGAATGCAAGCCGCTCCATCGTGTAATAGTTTTTGGATAAGATGCAACAACTTGTTTTTACTTCATTTTTTAGGAATATGTGCAACAACTACTTGAGAGTAGCCACCTAAAGCTAACTAAACTAGAGCAAGAGCTTCCGTGAGCCTGCCAGCAGGTTTGACAATTTTATCCTCTATTAAGTGCAGTACTATTATCCTTTTGCCATTCCAATGTGAATGCTCAGGACATTGTTCTTATGTTTCTAAAAATATTTTTTCTTCTAGAGCATATTCATTTCATGCTCAGGAGACCAATCCCATTCAAAGAGCAGAAATGGTATTTCAACTTCTTTTTTTTCCTTTAGAATCTTTATGGATTGTGAGCTTGGATTTGGAAAATTGATTACGGAATTAGTGTCTGTAAAAACTTTAGAATCATATTCTTAGTATTTTGTGTTAAGGTCCTTAAAAATGCAACCACATGGTTGTAGCTTAAATATGCTAGTTACTGAGTTTTATGATAAAATTAGCTTAAATTCTTAGTTCTGCAGGCAAGCTCCACATACAATTTGATGTGGACGCCTCAATTGGGTTTCCTATCGTAACCCATAAATGGTTATAAACAGGCCAAGGTGTTTTTGTAGCTCATTCAGGTTTCTTTGCTAAACTACAAGAGACAAACTCAAACCTGCATGCAGCTTTATTTTATTTTTTATTTTTTAAATCTTAAATAGTTTGCTGGCTTGCCTACTTGAAATCAACTTGACATGTAGATTCACTTATATCTCATTAGACCTAATTGGGGTACGCTCCAAAGGCTCAAAGTTGGAAAACTAATTCTGTAACAGGGAAATTCTCTAAACATCATCTTGATATCATTGTGTTTGTCCTTTGATGGTCTGCAAGTTTCACATCTAAGTAATACCCGATCCGATAGTTTACGATATTGATAGATTGGATGCAAGAAGAACCGAAATTAATTCAGAATTTATTATTTCAGATTTCATTTTTGAATTTTTAACTACTTTTTTATTTTTTGAATTTGGTCTTTTTTGCGATTTTGAACTAGATCCCCCCCCTCCCCTTTTCCCCCTAGCTTGTCAGGGGTGAATGCTCCTGGGTTATCTGGTAATTGGTTTTGACAAGTGGGGTCAATTGCTGTGGATGTAGGTCTCTAAGGCTAAATTGCATTAATTACAACCACATTCTGGTGGTTTGTTATCCTGGATATACTACATTACAATAACACACAAATATACAACACCCTCTTTCAATTTACTAATCATAACAAAAGCTTAAGAGAGAGACGATGAGAGTTTGAGGGAGAGAAATGAGTTGGCCTGTCAATTTGATCTTGTTTTGATGAAGTAAATCATATCAAAAGCTTGAGTGAGTGTGAGAGAGAGAGAGACGATGAGAGTTTGACTGTTTGAGAGAGAGAAATAATGAAGTAAATGAGTTAACCTATCAATTTGATCTTATTTTGACACAGCTTGTTTCTCTACAAAATCTCCTCTTTAATCTTGTTTGTTTGTGTTTTTTACGTTATTTTTTGTTTTTGGAGGAGAGAGACATAAAAGGGAAGAGAAAATACGGTTTTACCCTTGATTTTAACGGAGATGGGTAACGGAGACTAAACACAGGTGGGCAAAGTGTTAAGTTTTAAACCACGGGTAGGTAAGGTGCAAACGGGCTAAACCATAGGTAGGTTTACTATAATTTGCCCTTAGATTTATGAATATTATGATATGTAGATTTTGTGGAAGGCCCATGGAGGAATAGCCTTGTGCACAACCAACCTTAGTGGAAACAAGAAAATTTACCATAGATGAGTGTTTCTTAAATGGATCTCAAACTTGTTCCCAAGCACAATATGGGTATGCTTCTGGGAAAATGGAATAGGTTCAATCGAAAGAGGGGTTCCCGAGACTCCCTTTTCCTAACATGGAAGAGAACCCATAAGCTTGGATGTTACAAGTGTTAGGGTTTATTTAATATATTAAATCTAATGATAATCTTGCATGTCCATTTAATAAATCATTGGCAAAAGAAATGGTTTGGAATACATCGAGGGGGATGAGACTAAAGTCCATAGATTCATGAGCCATGTATAAGGATACTCGACCTAAGGACTAGAGATCCTGATAATTAGGTTCAATGAGAAAAACAAATCATATGATGGTCTTAAGAAATGTACTATTTATTTCTTTTAATTATTTATTTGTAAATAATTTTGCGATTGCTCATTCCTATGGTGTAAGTGCATTTATCCTATAATGTTGAAAAGCTTAAGTAAAAAAAATTTAATGAAATTTGTAGCTTGTACGAGTGAGGTGTCAGAATTATAGGAGCGCTTTTGACAAACTTCACCTATGTGAGTGTAGGGGTGGGATTGCTCCTCATGAATACACTCTTGGAAACTGGGATCAGCACAAGACTATAAAGTAGTAGTTATTAAAGCTCATGTCAACCTTTGAGTTGTTATATGTAAGTAGTAACACCTAAATTTCTAAAAGTAGTCATAGTTCAAGTCAGAGACCACTACGACTTGAGAGTTGAGTTTATTGTTTTACTAAGTAAAGGTTCAATGCAGAGTACACCTTCGTGATGCATATTGACTTGTATTTGCTTGGTAATCTCTCTTTAACTAACATTTAATATTTAAATGAGTGGGGAAAGTTGTAGCATTTTAATATTAAAATGAATAAAATTGGAAAACTAAATGTAAAGATGGCGAAGTTAATATTAAAGATTAGAAGTTAGTCAAAATGTTTAATTCCACATTGAAAAAAAGAGGAGCTCTTTTATTGTTTTTAAGTGTGGTGATTAATAGGCTGAAATATATTGGAACATCCCCTCAATTCCAAACTAAATCGTCCCTCCTAACGAGAGAATTACCAAGGGCGATGATGGATTCGAAAATAGAGAAAGTTGCAGGCCAACCCACCCACCCAGTGGACCAAAAAGACTTACCATTAAAACAGGGTGCGATGATGGATTCAGAAATAAAGAAAGATAAAGGCTCCCAGTCACTGCCTTCACAATCGCATGAGGTGATGATGTAGAGGGCTGATTCAAAATTGGGGGCAATGATTAAGAAATTGCAAAGTGCTGAGTCACCGCCTTCACAATCGCATGCTGCAATGATGCGAAGAGGGCGAAGAGGGCTTCAATATTAGAGAAATATCTAGGGTTGAGCATTTGTCAAGTCGGGTTGGTTTCTCAGCAACCTGCAACTCGACCTGACATTTCCAGGGAGGAGCCCAACCCAACCCGAAAATTTTGGCTCATGGTCAGGTCGGGTTTCGAGTTGGTCTCAGGTCAGATTTTTTTATTTTTTGTCCCTGTTATTGAAAAAAAAATCAACAAAGAACAAAACAAAGATTAATCTTAAGATACTTTCTATAATTGATTTTTAGGAATAGTTAAAATAAATTAGACGTTTATGGTTTTTTTTTTTTTTTCTTTTTTTGAGAAGGAGACGTTTATGGTAATAGTTAAATTATCATTAAATAAAATGAATTAAATAGAATAGACTATTTTTCAAATTGGATACTTTCTATAATTTGATTTTTAGGAATAGTCAAAATAAATTAGACATTTATGGTAATAGTTTTTTTTTATACAAGATAGAATTTCTACTTTAGCCTAATCTAAGTGTATATATATGTGAAACTCCCTTCTAGAGACTTGAACCCCAGCCATTGCCCCCCCACCCCACAAGCACTTATACTTGTGAAGTGACCATTGCACCAAGGGTGTGTGGTGGTGTAATAGTTAAATTTGAATTAAATAGAATAGGCTTTTTTTTTTTTATTGGATACTTTCTATAATTAATTTTTAGGAATAGTCAAAATAAATTTATGATAATTAAATTTTTATTAAATAAAATGAATTAAATAGAATAGGATTTTTTTTATTAGCCTTTATATATATATATATATATATAGAGAGAGAGAGAGAGAGAGAGAGAGAGCGCGCGCCAAAACCCACTGTTGTCTCCAACAGATATGCATGTATCATACAACCAATTGAGATTAATCTACAATTGAGTACTTGTTATTTTGAGCTCCATAAATTTTGTCCATAATTCAAAATGAAACTTAGTTAGATGAGAATTTGACTAAATTAGATATCACACATGAAGACATGACTCAAAAGGAAACTTGACTTTTCAAATGACAAATTTGCACTAGGAAAATTCCAAAAAAAAATTACTGTGAAAAAAAAAATGAATTAGCATACACAATTACATCCCTATTGATAAGTATAAATTCCTACAATATATTTAGATTGCTTGATTTTCTCATTAATTAATGAATTTATATTTGACTTGTATGTTGTAAAATTCCTAATTTGTTATAGGATTTTGATAAGCACAAAGAAATCAGTAAGGCTGAAGGTCTCGAACGTTGATGTGGTTGATGCTTTTTATGACACCATCAGATTTAAATTTAGAATCAAGATTTAATGGAGGAAAACATAATTCAAAAGGAAACTTTGATTTTCAAAAGGTTTGCATTAGAAAAATCCAATAAATGATTATGGTTGGCAAAGAATTTTTACTAAATATATTTATATCTATATCTATACAATATATAAGAGAATTTTCCTCTTTCAACTGGACTTTTATATAATTCAAAAATAGCTTCATTAATAAAAAGTAACTTCATTTAGAAATATGATCATAAATGTCAAATAACAAATTTCATTTTGAATTCAAAAAGAGAACTCTTAAAATTTAGGATTTTTTCCTTTTATGTTCAAAAAAGAAATTACAGTTACGGTTTATTTCTAAAATTTATTCTTTTTAATTTTTATTTGTTTGAAAAATAAATTATAAATTATAATAAGTGTAAATTATTAATTTTTACCCAAAAAAATAGAAGAGCCTAATTTCTCCGTAGCCTAGTGTGCGGCTTTTCTAGTTAACAGTTAAACACACAACTTCTGCATTTTTGTGTGCAGAAAATTAGAGAATGAATTGAGCCAAATTCTAATCTAAGCCCAATAATTCAATTTCAAGCCCATTTAATAGTGGTGGGTTAATTCTGCTTATTCAAGCTTGGGTTAAAAGCCCAATTTTGTTATAAGGGAATGAATTTGAAAAATGTAGCAATTAGAGTCCTCTTTAAAAAGTCTATTTTATAATACAGATTAAATTTAAAAAAAAAAAAATTTGTATGTGATGCCACCTCACTATTAATTTTGTTTTTTATTTGCATTTTCCTAGTTAGGAATATATGTATATAATAGAATCATAGATGACCTTCGGGTCGGGTCGGACGGTTTGGTCGGTGGACCGGATCCATGCTCAACCCCAACAATAAATATCGATGATTTTGAAAATAAAGAAAGAGGAAGAAGCCGATTCGGAAATAAAGAAATATAAACTATTGGAAGAGGAAGAAACCGCGATGGAAGCCGAGATGATGAATTTGGATTTATCAAAGGAAGCCGAGTCACTGCCATCTGAATCTGATCTACTGCCGGGGCCATCAGAAAGGTACAAACTCTACATTTTATTCTCGCACGGATATAGCCCAGTCATGTATACCTTGTATGAGGTTGACATACCTCTCCATCCTCCACCTCCACCATCGAAAGCAGTCCAAGACAATAAAATAAGGAATCCAAGGCCGCTTTCCCCTATCCTCCAACTTAAAACCGGCAAATACGCAGATGAAATGTGTTGTGTTCAATTGGGCTCCATGTTGTATTTTTTGGGTGGTGAAAATTTGGATATCGATAACCCATACATTGATGAAGATGTAAAGAAGGAGCTCGCTGTCCGGGATCTTTTTCCGAAAGACGTCTATTGTTTTGAGCTAGCCAATGACCACAACTACCGTGAACTGAAAGCCAGTACTGCGATGAACTGTGGGAAGGCCAGCCCCCTGGCCTTTGTGGCCGATGAGAAGATTTACGTGATTGGAAGCAGCCGCTGGGACTCAGATGAAAACTTTGCTTACTTTGAGATGTTTGATCCTAAAGTTGATAACTGGATCATCCTTCCAAATCCTCCGATAAGGAACGTGAACACTATATGGGTGGGGCATGTTGTTGTGGGAAGAAAGGCTCTCATTACAGCCTTGCAGCCGCACGAAACAGAGCGCCTATATTGTTTTGATCTTGACACACATAAATGGGCAAACACAAGCATCCCTGACTATCTTGGTAATTTCTCCGGCGACACTCAGTTTGTAGGGCGTAGGCTTTATGGATGTCACTACGAAAATGTAGTTGCATTAGTCCCATTAGAAGAAGAAGAAGAAAAAGAGGAGGAGGAGGAACAAGAGGAAGAAGAGGAAGCAGAAGATAAGGAGCTTCAACAATTCTTTAAGTATCACCGCCTTCATCAAGTCTCAGAGGAGATGGGTATGGATGCTATTTGTAATGTTCCTCCGCAAGTGCAATACTCGGCAAGCCTGCTTCACTTGGGAAAGATGTACTTTTGTTATGTAAGGACTGGCATGCCACCGCATCCGGATCCGAATTTTGGCAATGGTTTCGTTACAGGAAATGACAAAAAACGTTTCATTAGCATTGTAATTTTTCAAGCCGTCAGGGAGACATACAAAAAAAATGGCACTAGATTTTCCAAGGCAAATTTCCTTCATTCGGAGCACTATGAAGTTAATACCCCCTTCCCAAATCGAGGTTTCATCGAAGGCTGCTATGTTCTTGGCTCGGTGTGTTTTTCATGCCTCTTGTTCGTTTCTTCATTACTATGTTTTCTTTTCGTATCTACATGTCATATGAATGCTTCAGTTTTTTCTTGGGACTTAACAATGCTTGACTTGTCTTTATCAACCCACAAAACCTGGGATGATGGTGATCATTTTGAATCCCAACATCCCTCTTCTTCATAGAATTTTGAAAACACATGATTTGTGCAACAGGGATTCCCAGAGTCGAGTAAACAGATCAGCGTCTAAGGTGGGGTGGGGTTGCCAGCAATCTTGGGCAGAAGATGTCCAAGCACATTTCGATTGCCAAGGTCTCAATCCTGTAATTTCCTTCTCTCTGAAACAACATTTTGGGTTGAAATTTTTTACTAATTTTTGGATGTTGTACATTGCAATTGAAGAGTCTAGAGTAATTGTTGATTATTGCACTGTATAGAAGGGGGAGATGCGAAGCCTTCGATGGTTATCAAAAAATATGTGTTTGTATGTTAGATAGAGGGGTGTTTTTGCCCTAGGATTTTAATTTTTTAAGTTTTTAAGTAGAGTTGTTAATTCTTTTTCCACTGGCTTTATTTTCAGATATAAATTTTCCTAGTTTATTGTTTACACATATTTTTCATTAGTGAAAATCGAAGCACGTGTCTTTGAGAGACAGAGTGTTGAGGAATTGAAAAATGTGTGTTTGAGATAGACAGGTTTGGATCTGAGATTTAGAAATATATGGTTTTTTTTTCTGTTACATTGGTGTTAGTTTGGCTCCTCTAGTTAGATTGTGATTTCTAGAATCCTGATGGAGAATAATTTTCATCTGGGGAAGAGGATTGGGAGTGCAGAGATAAGTCGTAGATTAGGATTTAGAAATAGAGAAACTTGACAAAAGAATCTTCCAAATTTTGAAGTTCTAGAGTTCATACTTGAAGGAAATCTTCTTAGTTAATTAGTATGGTGATTTTTGAAGAAGTTCTAGAACAATAGAGACTAATCTAGCAGAAAAGAAAGGTTGAGGGAAAGAATGATTGGAATTGATAATACTATGCTTGCATTGATTAGAAAGAGAGATACAATATATAGGGCTGGGTGAGACGATCAAAGCCAATAACCATTGCTCACGTCACCATATCAGAAATAGAAACAGAGTCTGTTACAACACTATGACCTCTATTTATTTTTTTATAGGTCCCTATCAGTTAACTTAGGCTTCCATTGATACGCATGTCGTTTTGGTTATTGTATTGCTGTATTTGCAATGTCATTTGTTTCATTACTGCATATCTCTTTACATCCCCCTCAAACTCAGAGGGAGGTATCAGCATGAGTTTGAAACGAATAACAATAAACCAAGAAGAAGACATTTAGCTAAAATGTCACCAAGTTGATCCTTTGTAGAGATAAATTGCATTTGAATATCCTTTTGAACGACTTGCTCTCGCACAAAAAGGTAATCCACCTCTATATGTTTTGTGCGAGAGTGGAAAACAGGATTAGATGCCAAGGCCAATGCAGATAAGTTGTCACACCATAATAAGGGAGGCTTAGGAAGATAAATGTGTAACTCTTGCAACAAAATTCTCAACCAAGGGAGTTCAGCCGCAGTAGAAGCTAAGGCCCGATATTCAGCCTCAGTGGAACTTCTAGAAACTGCGGGTTGCTTTTTAGCAGCCCAAGTAATAGGATTGGAACCCAGAAAAGCAATGAAGCCTGTAGTACTTCGTTTAGCACTCAAATCACCTGCCCAATCAGCATCCGAGAAAGCTGAGAGGAAAATGGGGCCAGGCTTAAGAAGAATACTAGAGGTGAGTGTGACTTTGAGATACCTGAGAATACGTTTAGCAGCCTGAAGATGAACATCGGTGGGATTTGTCATGAATTGACAAACTTGATTGACCACAAACAAAAGGTCAGGATGAGTGAAGGTAAGATATTGGAGAGCTCCCACAAGACTTTTATTGGATTGAGGATCAACAAGGGGAATGCTCAGTGGGAGATAGTCTGGCAGTAGCAAAAGGAGTTTTGGAAGGCTTAGAGTGAAACTTGTTATGTTTATGAAGAAGATCTGTAGCATATTTGGTCTGTGCAATGGAAAGGCTAGAGGATGTGAGAGCTAATTGAAGACCCAACAAATAACAAAGGGTACCAAGGTCTTTGAGTTCAAATTCAAGACCAAGAGAAGTGATGAGAGAGGCAATAGAGGATGGGGAATTGCCTATGATGACAATGGCATGGACATAAAGGAGAAGATTGATTATTGTAGTGTTGTGGAAGTAGAGGAACAAAGAGGGATCTGTAGAGGACTTGAACCCCAGATGAGCCTTATTACCTGGTGATTGTGCCATCACTGTTTCTTTTGATCTTAAAGACCCATTTGGAATCAACATTGTTCTTGTTAGATGGTGGAGGCGCTAAAGTCCAAGTATGTTGATACCGGAGTGCCTGAAATTCTTCATCCATTGCCTTACACCAGTTGGGAAACTTACTAGCAATACCAAAGGAAGGAGTTTCTATAATATTATTGTCAGCAACGGTTTTATAGAACCACTTTTGATTAGGTTTGGTAATGCCACTCTTAGTGTGCGTTCCTGCATTTTGCTGAAAAATGGTGGGTCCCATGGCACTGTTCACGGAACCCACAAGTACGGAATTCAGCAAAATTTTCATTAAAACTGGGTCCCACGGCACTATTCACACATTTAAAAATTATTTTGCTATAGTATTTTCAGTTTTTAGTTTACAGTTTTCAGCAATAAGTGGTATCCAAACAGACCCTTAGATCTAGTTTGCATAGGGTGAAGATTAGGAAGAGGAACAAGAGAAGTGGTGACTGGAAGAACATTTGGTGTAGGAATAGGAGAAGAATGAAACTGATTTTGCAGATCAGAAACTGATTCTGCATAAGTAGGAGAGACAGATTCTGATGTAGTAGAAGTGGGAAGTGATGAGGAAGCATTATAGGGAGAAGGAGAGTTATAAAGAGTAGAAGAACATAAATGCCTGTAAAGGATAGGAGAAATCCATGATTAAGTAGAGAAAGAGGGAGGAGTAGTTGGAGTGGTAGGTGGAGTGAAATGAACTTCATCAAATAGAACATGTCTAGATAGGTAAATTTTGTCAGTGGATTCGGATCAAAACAGATGTAACCTTTTGTGTCAGAAGGATAGCCTAAAAATAGGCAAGGAGTAGTTCTGAACTAAAGTTTATGTTTGTTGTAAGGTCTAAGTAGAGGATAGCATGTGCACCCAAAAGTTTTAAGTTGAGAAAGGTCAGGTTTGAAATGAAAAAGGGCTTCCCAAAGTGAGTCAAAATTTAACACCGAGGAGGGTAGCCTGTTAATCAGCTTACTGCATAAGACCAATGAGCGAGAGGTAGATTGTCCTGTGACAACATGCTCAATGCAGACTCTACTATGTGTATGTGTTTTCTTTCCACAACACCATTTTGTTGTGGTGTATTGGGACAACTGAAATGATGGGAAATACCCTGGGAAGAAAAAAATTGAGTAAAAGCCCTGGAGATGTACTACCCACCACAATCAGACTTGAGAACCTTTAGTGCTTTGGAAAATTGAGTTTCAATAAGAGACTTAGTAAACAAAAGTGGGAGGAACTTCAGACTTATGTTTTAACAAAAATAGCCAAGTAAACCTACTGTAATCATCCGCAAAGAGCAAATAAAAAGAAATTCATTGATAGCAGTAATGGGTGCAGGACCCCAAACATCGGTGTGAACTAGATCAAAATGTTTAGCAGATTTAGTTACAAAATGAGGAAAGGATGCATTTCCCTTTCAAACAGTGTTCACATAAAACTTTATTTTCTAGACTAGCATGAACAGAGTTAGGAATCAAATCAGGAAATACAAGTTATAAAGTTTTGGAACAAGGATGGCCTAATATTTGATGCCAAAGTAGCCATTTGTTGGTGATGGATTGTGCAGAAAAAGCAGTGCAGACACAAGACTTATGAGATAAACTTTGAGCATTGGAAATGTTGTCACGGGTCTTGTTAGGATAAATGGGGTATAACCCATTCTCACTCAGGCCCTTGTAAAGAACCCTCCCCGAATGTAAATACTGAATACAAAAATGGTCAGCATCAAATCTACACCTACAATTGTTATCTTTGCACAATTTATGGATTGAGAGGAGATTGGAAGCTATCCTAGGGACATGTAGAATATTACGAAGATTGAAATTAAAGAGTGGAGTTTTGAGAATGCCATTACCTATATTGTTGATAGGTAGTGCTTGACCATTGCCAACAGTGACATGATCATTTTCCTTTGTATGGTTGTTGCATAGAAAGATTCCCAATATTGGCAGTGAAGTGATCAGTTGCACCTGTATCAGAAACCCAAGGATCAGTGGACTGAGTATAGTGAGATCCAGTAGCCATTGCCGCTAGTGTAGCAGGTGGATGCCTTCCCTGATATGAAAAATCCATGTGGTCATAGCAATCCAGTGCTACATGACCAGATTTACCACATATCTAACATGATGGTCTACCTTCAGATCTAGTGAATTGATTTTGATACTGTGAATTACTGCCTCGATGAAAAGGATTTTGTGAGGACTGATTAGATCTACCTCTCTGCCTTGTTGATTAAAGTTATTGTTCACATAGAACGCTTGAGATGAATTTTGGGACTTTTGACCACCAGAGGTAAACATAGCTATAGTAATGGCACTGTTCTTGTTAGATTGTATAGAATCTTGAAGCTGCTTCTCTTCAGCATGAAGCAGTGCATGTAACTCATCAAAATAAAGTTGTTAAGTTCTGGTGCGAATTGCTGAACATAGAGGATGATACTCTCTAGGTAATCCCTTAAGTACAATGTGAAGTAATTCTTCATTGCCCACATTTACTCCAACTGCTCGAAGCTTATCCCTTGCTTCTTTGATATTGTGTAAGAACACATTCATTCAATCATTCTCCTTGATACTGTGAAGTTCAATCTTCAAATTTAGAATATTAGATCGAGAAGAGGAAGTAAACCTCTTCTCTAAGGCCTTTCACACATCAATGGCAGATTCAACTCCCACAACTACAGAAACTACTGCTGGTGAGAGAGTAGAGTTGATCAAAGTGACCAAAGCTTGATCACAAATCTGCCATGATTCAAATTCAGAATTGATCTGTGAAGTAATTTCTCCATTGCTGCCACAGAGAAATTGATCAGGTATTGGAATTGATTCATCCAGATGCTGAATCAAAGGGTAGGTTTTGAGAAGTGAAGTGATATGATGTTTCCAAACTATATAGTTTGATTGATCAAGCTTCACTGTCACGAGATTAGCCATGTTTGAGAGTAAAAACAGAGGTGTTTGATTTGCATGATGATTGGATGAAAAAGATGTTAATGGAGGTATAGGTAATGAAGTTGAAGGTATGAAATTCAAGGGTGGTGTGGTGTTGACTGAGATGAAGGCTTTGATGCCATTGATGGCTCTGATACCATGAAGAAGTTAGAACAATAGAGACTAATCTAGTAGAGAAGAAAGGTTGAGGGAAAGAATGATTGGAATTGATAATACTCGGCTTGCATTGATCAGAAACAGAGATACAATATATAAGGCTGGGTGAGACGGTCAAAGCCAATACCGTTGCTCACTTCAACATATCAGAAATAGAAACAGATTCTGTTACAACACTATGATCTCTATTATCATTACACGAGTACCCATCAGTTAACTCAGGCTTCCATTGATACGCATGTCGTTTTGGTTATGTATTGCTGTATATGCAATGTCGTTTGTTTCATTACTGCATATCTCTTTTCAATTTGTGCAGCCAGTGCTGTTAGCATTTCCTTGCTGAGTGAAACTACTGAAGCTTAAAGCTAGCTTTGGAAGATCTTGGCAATGCTATGGCAACAAACAAAAAAACTAAAATCAGGCATCACTTTTAGTGGGTGGAAGAGCAAACTCCACCAGAAATCAAGAGGCACAAAGCCCAGTACTTCCATATGTACACATCTTGCAACTGAAAGTATCAATAACTTAATGACATTGAAGGACTAAACAATCATCAGACTCTGATATTACACTGAAACATATATTAGTATATGCATAGTCTAAGGTACTTTTACATGTGTATGACCATAAGGGGACTTTTGAGACTGTCCGTATTCAGGATGCCACTGGGCATGAATTCGCAACTCGTTTGGGCAATGTGTTCACTATTGGCAAGGGGACAAAACCATGGGTATCCCTTCCCAAGGGTAAGGGTATTAAGCTAACCATCATTGAAGAGGCCAGGAAGAGGCTTGGAGCCCAAACAGTATCCACAGCATAAGATATTGTGGTAAAAATTGTCATGAAGATTAAATGACCGTTATTTTGTAGTTCGATCCTGGATTTTTGTTCCAATTTTTGTCATGTTTCTCATACTTTAAAGTTGATCTTTGTCCCACACGTGCTGTGTCAGTCCTTATGTAATATAGCTAGACAGGCAACTATAATGCCTCTTAAACTTTGCTGGTTTAATCCAGCCCTTCTGTAATCTCCCTTATTTGGTATCAAAAAAAAAAGTTGAACAGCCGATCATAAACTTTTGTTATTTTGAATTAAACTTTTGTAAAGAACTGACATAGTTTGGTTTGAAATGTCTTGTTCACTAATCAGGAGGAGAACGAAATCCTGGACAAAATGCATCGGCATAAGGTTGCAGAGGTTGAAAAGCTAACCCAAACTGTTCGTGAGCTTGAGGAGGCTGTTTTGGCTGGTGCTGCTGCTGCTAATGCTGTGTGTGATTATCAAAGAAAAGTGCTAGAGATGAATGTAATGACTGTTACCTTTGGAATTTTCAGTTCTACAAAACAACAACTGGTAGTCATTTTGAATGTGTTAGAAATGCTCCAAATTTCTTCTAACCTTCAAGCTTGAATAGGAGGAGAGAAAAACTTTAGAACAGGAAGTGGCTCGTGCAAAGGTTACTGCAAATCATGTTGCCACTGTAGTTGCAAATGAGTGGAAAGATGCCAATGAAAAAGTGATGCCTGTTAAGCAATGGCTTGAGGAAAGAAAATTTTTTCAGGCATGTTACCTATTCAGTGCCTCTTTATCATGTTCTTCAAAGTTCATTTCTTCAAAGAATACCCTGAATACTGAGCAAGTATTATTGCTGGAAGTCACTCTCTAATGGATGTTTCTGCTACGGATATTTTTAAACAGTTGGTTCTGCTGTTAGTTTGTACTCAATTAATATGTTTATTTATACATTGATTGATTGATCAAATAATTCTGGAATAGGAAGTGTTTGAACTAACATCAAAACGTAGTCTTCTTGTAGTGTGCTGGGTTTATCATCTAATAACTGTAAGCGAGCTAGGATTGTTTCATGATGCATGGAAGAAAGAGGCATGCTACCTTCTATCCTTGTCTGTTATGTTTAATTTTGATTTTTATTGCCAACTATAAAATAGAAACCAGGATGTTAAACAGGTTGTTATCAGAATAAGACTGGGTGACATATAGTTAGATCAATATGGACTATAGTGTTTCAAAATACATAGTTGCTATGGAAAGCTGAATATTGTTGTTTAGAAGTACAATAAATTATAAGGTATTGTGAAGAAATATAGTTTTACATATACTTTTAGGGAGAAATTCAGCAGCTTTTGTGATAAACTGGCAGTAGCTGAACGCACTGCAAAGGCAGAAGCGCAGCTTAAAATGTGTAAGCTAATCTATTAACTTCATTCCCTGCTTTTGTTACTTGCTGAATATTCATTTCTTGATTGTTCATTTATTACTTGATTTCTTAGGAAAAATACCAAATGCAATTCAAGGTTTTGGAGGAAAGGCTTAAAACATCTATGGCAACTCTCGCTTTGCCTCAGAAGGGAGAACCATAAGCAATAAATCTTCAAGGCGTCAGTCTCTTGGTGGAGCAGAGAATTTCTCAAAGTCATCCTCCAATGGGTATCTATCAAAGAGAACTTCAAATTCACATTATGGGCTTCTCAGATCAAATAGTGCTAGCACATTATTAAAGCATGGTAATATCTCAACGAGATCATTTGATGGTGGTAGTAGATCACTGGATAGAGATAAGCTGATACCAGATGCAAGTGGGAAAGATAATGTGCCCACCAATACCTGTGATCAGAACCTAATTAGCGAAACAAATGGTACTCACATGGAGAGTGCAAATGGAACTCCAATTGGAAACACCAAACCAGAACATGAAGATTATGTTCTATGGTCTATTTAGTACCAATATTTCATATAAATCACACTAAAATTTTAGTACCAATTTTTCATATAAATCACACTAAAAATGTAACACAGACCTCTATGGTCTATTTAGTACCAATTTTTCATATAAATCACACTAAAAATTTAGCACGCATTTCATAGAAATTACGTATGTTTTTCAAAATTAAAATGCAACTTGGGTAATTTCATTCAATTAGTGATATCTCATTTAAACCAAGTCTGATTTTTGCCTATGACCAAGCAAATTACAAGGAATTTCATGGTCTTAAAGATAGCACCAAAATTAATCCAATCACATGGTTGGATTTCTATTAAAGCTCAACTAGAATTAGTCAACCGCATAGAAATTGATAAAAATCAACAAAAATATAGGGTTTAATAATTAAAACCATGAAATCATTTAGAGCAGGACAAAACATAGTATCAACAAACCTCTTGATGATGAAGTTTTGAAGACATTCCAACAAACCTCTTGAGTTGTTTACGTTCAAACAACAACAAGAGCAAGAGCATCAACGCGCATAATATTTTCATTAAAGTAAGTGGTAGATATGTGGATTGATCCGGGAGAAGAAGGGCAGCAATCTATTCTAAATTTTCAAAGAGAATCCGCTATTAAACCATTCGCAAAAAAGAAGGTGCATGCATGTAAGCATTCAAACCTAGTTTAATTTATGTTTTTGTTTAATTATAAATTTTGCACAATATGCTGAATTTTAATGATATTGCCTATTAATGTTTAAGCATTTTCTTGAATGAGATTTTAAAATGATGTAAAGAAACATGATGAATTAAGATATGTAATGATTAAATGTGTTAAGTTTTGACTCTGAATATTATTTTAATCCATATGATGATCCTGAGTTTTTTCATCAACAATCTATGCCGTGATGATGACATGAAAAGTATATGTTTTATGCATAACATGAAATGGCCAATAACTCCTGAAGGACCGAAATTTCATTGAGTGGAATGGGTGCCTAACTTTTTTTTTTTTTTAAGAAACAAGCGCGCATACACAAAAGGGAGAGGAGATGGGTTCTAACAAAAATGACCTGCTCATGTTTAGGTTCATGAAAGAAAGGTTTAAAAGAGGGGGAACATCAGAGAATCATCACAATGGGCTAATTGACAGGTGATAACATCCCCAATAAAAGGTCCACCTGTGATACTCCAAAGCTCATCATATTCATTGAAATTAATGTTTCTATAACATCTACACTTAGAAATACTAAGTGCCAACTCTGTGCTACTTAACTCAGTTTTATAAGAGGCGGTCTTGCATTCAACTCTTGGAAGGGGACAGATTTGAAAAAAAAAATTATTCCCACTGTGTAGTCAACTATTACTGTTTAATAATTACCACCAAAAAAAAAAAAAAAAACTGTTATTGTTTAATATTCTAATTCGATTATGAGATTAAATTCTATAAGGACGTGGTGTAAAACTCATGTTTTACCCTTCCAATTCTAACATGTCACATCATTTTATCACATATTTAAGAATAAACACAATCACACTCAATCAATTCTATTACCTATATATAAATCCAACCAAATTGAGAATTTATTGAGATGTTATTAGGTGTGGTAAAATGTATTAAATTTTAAGTAAAATGCTGATGTGGCAATCACTTATTGATGGTGTAAAACATGAGTTTTACATCTCATCATTATAGAATTTAATCTCTTCGATTATACAAGAGTAATGAATATAAGAACTGCATACAATAAACAAAAGGCTGATCTAAACACAAAATCTCAACCATCATATCATCTCTTCATTGCTACCACAAATTAATGCCATGTCTATTGAATTGACACTTTGACAAAAATAAAAAACATCAATTTAGATTTAGTTACTAATAAGAGCCTTTGTAATAAGAGTAAAAGGAATGTGTTCTCCTCCTTTTCTTTTTCTAATTTTTATCTTTCTTTGTTGTTGTCTATAGAACATATAAAACTAAAAGTAAGATTGTACAGTGGTAAATGATCAGCTCTATTCATGATTTAGTTTCTCCAACTGTGGGACGCCAGAAACCCTTCTTACCAACGAGAAACTGATCCTTATACAGTGTTAGACTGTTAGTGACCAATGAAGCGAATGCGAGATAGGACTAAGCTTATTAATAATTTCCATGTTGTCTTGAACCACAATATATCCACCTGGTCTCAGTATGCGATCCGTCTCAACGATTACATCTAAGACATCACATCTGAAAAAATTGCAAATATCTCAGATCACCATCTAAAGTTGAACTGAAAAATATTGATTTAGGTTTAGCATTTCTTTTCTTTTTTGGGGTAAAAATTTATTTGAGCCAAATAGAGAAACACAATTTTCATATTTCTATTTCCATTCATAAAAAATCTCCATATCAGTTATAAGGTAGCAATCACCATAGGATAAAAGGGCAGTGAACCAAATCATTGTTCTACCTTTGTTTAAGATTTCTGAAGAGAAAGCTGAAATGCAGTAGATCATAAGTTCGAGGATAGGTGTTTAAAGACTCGCACCAATCGTGATAGATTCCAATCAACCCTCTGCCAAATATAATAGACAGAGTATCGGTACATCAATGGGGATGACATTCATTACCCAGACAGGCAGATCAATAAGTGCCGTAGAAAATCTGAAAAAAGAAAAATCACAAATTCAGTTTAGAGAATAGATGAGGGGTGATCCTGCAGTATGCCATTGTGGGTTCCTTTTTTGGAAAGTACCCAAGTCCATTGATGACAAGGGATCTTGGGCCTACAATCCAGTTCTCCGCGGCCTATTGGGGTCATTATATGAACCGGTTTGTACGCAAGTCACATAAAACTCCTCAAAGCAAAAAATGAGATTCCTCCTAAGCAATAAAATACCATTATAAGTGTTTTAGTATCATAAAATGATCATTTACTCTTCCGAAATAAGTAAAATAAGTATTCATAATATTCACAATGAAAATGAGATTGAAATAGAATATTTAAGGCATATCTTTTATTGTGTGAACATTTAAAAGAGTTCCTTCACTTAGTTCCACGAGCGTGATGTCATGATACC
The DNA here is from genome assembly GCA_030021035.2 of Notholithocarpus densiflorus. Lineage (NCBI taxonomy): Eukaryota > Viridiplantae > Streptophyta > Magnoliopsida > Fagales > Fagaceae > Notholithocarpus > Notholithocarpus densiflorus. Next base: position 2,554,215 of record JARYZH020000027.1, on the reverse strand, counting down.
CCGAACAGGATGTCGTGATTCCTAAGGGTACTAGGCCTGTAATCCACGGAACCCAGAATGCTAATTCCTTGAACTATAAAATCTTTCTCCATGCTTATTATGCAATGGAGTTTTGCCCTTTCCCTTTACCTCTATAGGTCCTGCATAAGAACACACTATACAATACACATATCTTCAAATAATTGTTAGTTTCTTAAATTAGGATATACATTTTAATACATATACATATATGTAAATGAATTTCATGAGAATGAGTCAGCCACGAAGATTCTGACCCCAATTCTCACAGACTTAGTACTTTTGCACAAAACTTGTGGGATTTGGAACTCAAGTCCAAGTAGCTTTACTTGGACATTGCCTTCCAAGATAGTTAGGTGATGAGGATTTTGTGGGAGAGAATGATATTTGATGTGTGTATGTTTTGGCATATGTTTCTTTGGAGGCTAAGTGATATTTTGAATGATCTTAAGGATATGGGACAAATTCCTCCACCTTGGCTCTCTTATTTTGTTCATTTTTCTCTCCCTTGCTGGGCTATTAAAGCTCTAAGAGTTATCCTTTTGAACCTTTGAACTCTCCCTTTTTCCCTCCATTTGAATCCCTCTTTTTCCCCCCTTTCTGCTATGTCTTAGTGTTCCTTTTATAGTGGACATGGTTTGGTACCCCGAGCGAGGACGTCCTTGGTCTGCTGGGTAAAATCATATCCTCTGGAACCTGAAAAAGTGCATTGGATAGAAGTTTAGCTTAATTAAGCAATTATAACTCAAAAGAGGTATTTGGCTTTAACTACAAATGGAAGATTCCTTATTGGAAAGTCAAAAGAGTGGGTGGGCTGCTCAATGCAATGTTTAACAACTTTAATTGAAAGTGACAATTGAGAGGAAATTGTGGGGAGGTATCATGCACATGGGAAACTGAGTTTTTCATTGGTTCATGCATTCCAAGCAAATATATGAACCAAGAGAAACCTTCGGGATCCTCCTTTCACCAGAAATCACTCCTCTACCAACCAAACCACTTCTCCCTTACTATCCACTCGGGATCCCACGAGCTTGGACCATCAGTTACAAAGATAATACCTGGTTTTACTGGATTTTTAATGGCTTTTTGCTGGAAATCTGAACATACATCTTGGTTTTCCCATATGTTAGCCAAGGTCCTCTTCTCAAGGCTTCAAAAGAACACATCAAGGTCCTAGGGCCTTGATGCTCTTCTTGCTGCATTTATTCTGGCCTGATCGAGATCCTTACTGTGTGTCCTCTGGCCTGACCAAGTCTGGGTCCTCTTCTTTTTTTTAATTATTATTATTATTTCTTTCTTTTTCCTTCTTTTTGGGACTTTGGGCCTTCATGGTCCTTTTTAACTTCATGAATTGGGCCTTCTTTTGTTAAGACCCATGGTCTTTTCTTACTTTTCATGGAATGGGCTTTCTTATCAAATTTTGGTCTTTAACAACCATTTACTCATTGCAGAACAGAACTCAGAAGAAAAAAAGAATGGATTATTTTTAAGGCTAGCTATTAAGAGCCCTCCCCTTGCATGTTCACATTTAAGGAGGGAGAAAATTGAAAGTAAGGGAAAACCTAGAGACTAATGATTAACTAACAAAACAAACAAAAATGAAGAAAAATGGAGTTAACATATTGCTAACTTTGTATACTTTACCCTCCATAGTGAGCATTCCTATCCATCACATTCCTCGCACTAGTTTATGGCAAGGTCATTCAAATAAACATCCAATACAAGGACAGACCAATGTTTTGTGTCCTCATAGAACATTTCTTCAGCACTTATTCAATTGATGGGCTTGGAGGTTTACTACTAAGCCTCTTGAGCCAGGGCATGGGCCAGCTAAACAAGTTACCCATACTATCAACTGAAAGCAAAGAAAGACAATGACTGAGAGGTACATACCTACCATGGAAACATAGAAAAGATTAGCACAAATATGGATAAAATTTTATATAGTATTCTAAAAATTGATTCTCCGGCAATGCGCCAATAGCATTAAAAATAGCTATAGCAATGTTAATGTGATAGAGAGACAATGTGTTTTGAAAAAATACCATGAACTGTTTTTCCCATCTTTCTGATCACATAATGGTGGGTAATTTTTTTTTTTTTAAATTGTAGCAGGAAGGTGAGACAGGCTTTTGGTATATGACAAGCCTAATTCCAAATAAATCAACTGTCCTAGCCACAACTTTCCAGCATATTGATTTGGTCAAAGCCACCATCGCTGCAAGAATCATTAAATGAGAATGTCTAACTTTGATCAACTAGACACCTATTCAAGCTTTTCTATATCTCATATTGGTAAATCTTAAAAGGTAAAAAAAAAATTATGAACATAAAAATATGAATTAATTACAAATCCATCTAAAAACCATGAATAACTAGAGCAATATAATTAAGAGTGTGAGGTCAGATCACAAACCCTTCCATGCATTCTGATCTCTTTCATTGTCACAATAAACTGGTGTAGCATACCACATAAAAAAAGCCACCAGGCCTAAGAATTCTGTTGAGTTCCAATAATGGTCTCCCACCTAAGATTTACAACCAAAGAGACACAACACAGTCAATGAATACAAGCAATTCAGTCTTATAAATCAGTCCATGCTTTCCAAGCAATTCTAGAGGATAAGTCATAACCCTTAATCCTTGTTAGCCAAAGCTCTAAAGGCCAAATACTTTCCTAGGCGCTCCATTCATGAGTGTTCACCCAAACCCCATCATTCTTGGTTTTGGAGGGACATAATTAAATAAGATAACATAAAACTCAGGGAAGCTAGATGGTGGGTGGGGAATGGAGCTGGCATATCTCTCAAACACCCTAACTGGATCAAATGCCCTGACCAAAACCTACAGAACCCAAACCTGGTATCTGGTTCTGTTGCTAATCTTATTGACCACTCTAGAGGTGTATGGAAATCTGATTTCGTTAGAAAAGTATATCCACACCCTCAAAGTTCTGAAATTTTGAAAATTCTCATTTCCAAGACTGGGAGTGTCTCGGATAAACTTTTATGGAAACATTCGAGTTCAAGGAAATATAAGGTTAAAAATGCATATAGTCTATTGTTGAAGGACTATATTCAAAACTCCCCCATTCACCTTAGGCCATCCCAAGTACCAACAGAGGTATGGAATCTAATTTGGAAGGTGAAAGTGCCCCATAAAATAAGCCTTTTTGTGTGGAAGCTTATGCATGACAGCCTTTCTACACTGCTCACCCTCAGGAATAGAGGTATTCATACTATCAGCACGTCCCATGTGTAAGGAAGAGGAGGAGTCCTCTTTTCACCTTTTCCTCCATTGTACCTTTGCTAAAGCCTATTGGCATAGATCTACACTGGGCTTACACACCTCTAATCTAAGAGACTCATCTGTGCAGATTTGGATTAGTAATATATTGATAAACTTTAAGAGTTTGGAGTAGGATATGATGAGAGATATACAGACTATCTTCACCTATCTATGGACTATTTGGAATCATAGGAATCTTGTTACTCATGAAGGTAAGACTCCTAAACCTGTTGAAGTTATCTTAACTGCCCAAAGTTTGTCTTGCAAGTTTCAAGAAGCCTATACAATGACAGATAGTCAACAGAGAAGGTTAGTGCAACCTCATTCAACTAACCAGGGTATTGAAGGACCTTGGGAGCTGATCATCAAGATGATTGGAGCTAGAAAGAGAAGGATTAGAAGAATTGCCTTTGCATATGAAGCTATCAACCTTCAAGGTCTGAACATATTCTCGGGTGGAGCAACTTGTGCAGCAGAAACTCCTATTAATGAAGCAACTCAGGAAGCACTCGTAAAAGTAGTAGTAAAAGCTAATGGACTGGGATTCTACAGAATTTTGTTTCTGTGCAGTAGTAGAAAATTAGTCCAGTCTTGTAATCTAAAATGTTCCTCTAGATGGCAGGATAGAACCATGGTTGCAGATATCATTGCTTTACACTTTTTGTTAGTAGAATCATTCTAGGTTCGGTTTATGATATTGCTATCCTAGCAACCAATATCCCAGGACATCACAGCTGGACTCATCCAGCTTTTTTGTGAAGTTGTCTAATATCAATAACTATCAGTTCTAAGATTCCCATTGCTACGATTCACGGATACTTCGTTAAGAGCTACAATGGGTGAGCAAGGGAGCCGAGAAACCACACCACAGCTAGGGCTGACCACAGGAGCTAAAGTCGGTCATCTTTCCGATGCCGGTGCGGTGATGCAATCGGATAGCAATTCCAAAAATTGAAACCCGAGCCGAACCGAACCGAGATGTGTTTTTATCGTATATATAGATATATATTTTTAATATTTAATATATATTAAATTACTATTATACCCCTGTAACTTAATGAAACATCGCCGTTTTGCATTAGGGTTACAAAATTGATAAAACATATAAATTCTTTTTTTTCGCATGACCTAGGAGCACTAGTATTGGGGTGTAAGAATCCTCCCGTTGCTATTTTAGCCAACAAACCCATAAATCACTGTTCATCAAATGTAAACAAAATATATATAAATATATATATATATATATATATATTACTCTTTTCTTTTTTTTTTCTCTCTCTCCTTTGTATTCTCTGCGTTTTCTTTTTCCTTTCTTCCCTCAGCCCCTCTTACTCTTTTTTCTCTCTCTCTGCGTTTTGTTTCAGTTGAAAGATTTCAAAGCCATTTTTGGGTGGTTTGATTCAAAACGGCCTGATTTTATAAATCTGGGTTTGTTGTGTTTATGGATATTTGCTATGTTTATGGGTGTTTGGTGTGGGTATTTGCTATTTGATGATGGTGGTAGCTGGTGATTATGGCGGTGGGTATGGCAGTGGGTATGGCAGTGGTGGTGGGTATGAATCTCGGTGGGTATGGAAGTGGCGATGGGTTTGGGTTTGGGTTTGAATGGGTAGCTTTGGTGGTGGGTGGTGGAGGTGTGGGTCATATAATGGCAGCGGCGGCGGCGGCTTGGTATGTGGTGGAGGTGCGTGGGCTTCTGCTGGGTTTTGGGGTTTCCGCTGGGTTTTAGATCTGCTTTTTGTGGGTGATTCTGCTGGTTTTTGGGGCGGTGCAGTGGTTGCGATGGCGGTGTGGAAGGGAGAAATAGATGGTGGCCGGGATCTGGGTTTGGGTTTAGCTGGATGATCTGGGTTTGTGATTTGGATTTGCTTCGTTGGTGGCTGTAGCTTCAGTTATGGGTGTTGGTTCGATGGTGGATGGTGGTTCAGTGGAGGCTGGTGGTCCAGTGGTGGGGGTGGGTGGTTTGATGGTGTTTTTGGTTGCTGTAGACAAAAGAGGAGTTTTTTTAGAGCAGCACTCACAGTGAGGTTGCTAAAAGATGCAACTTTTAGGGGCTGTTTGGATTCAAAATTTTCATCACTCAATTTTCATCACTCATAACTCATCATTCATCACTTATCGCTTAATTTTTCAGACCTGTTTGGCACCATCACTCACTTCCCATCACTCAATATTTTTCACAATATTTGTGGCTCCATTTCTGTCACTTGGTCAGATTTTTTTTTCTCCACTTTTCTTTCTTCTTTCTCTGTTCTTCAGTTCGTTCATTTTTCATTTTTCTCCCTTTTCACCTTTCTCATCTCAGATTTCTCATCCAGAACAAAATTAAACATGCATAAATATATTCCAGAACAAACCCAGATTTCTCAATCATAAAAAAAAAAAAAAAAAAAAAAAGCAAACTCAAATCTGACCAGGCCATTGATGTTGATGTTGCTGCTGTTGTGGCTGTGGTGGGTTTCAGAGTTTTTAAGGAGCGGAACGTCGGAAACGATCGGTTGCTGCTGTTGCTGCTGTCGGAAATTGGGCACCTCGGAAACGGGCCAGCCATGGTCTTCTGGTCCATGACCGATTTGACCAGGGCCGCTCCGGCTAACAACCCAGACCCGTTGCCAGCTGAGTCAAAACGATCGGACCCATAGCCGCCGCTACTGCTTCACGATTTCACAAACCCAGCTCACCGAACCAATGAAAAAAAAAAAAAAAAAAAAAAAAAAAAGAAAAAGAAAAAGGGATGAACAGGGGAGACCGAACCCAGGAAAAGGTGCTGCTGGTACTGTTTGTGGGTCCCTCATGTGTGTTTAATTACAAAAATGCCATTGAATTATGAGTTATGGAAACTGAAAATAGCCAAAATGTGTTTTCAGTTTCCATAACTCAAAAATCAGATAATTGAGTGATAGAAACAGAGTTATCGTTTGCCAAACAACCTTTTTGCTATGGGTCTCACCATTTTTGAGTTATAAGTTATGGAAACTGAGAATTGAGTTACGGAATTTGCCAATCCAAACAGCCCCTTAGCAACCCAAACACTTAAAACACACCATACTGTTAGAGATAACAGCACACGATAAAAGCATCCACACCAGCTTGTTTAAATTTTTTGTTTATTTTACACGAAAAAACTTACTTTTTTTATTTTACACATCCACTTTTACAAAACACCCATATCAATTTATCTATTCTACACATTTATTCAATAAAATATTCATTATTTTACAATTTTTTATTATTCACTCCCTCACTGCCCCTCTCTCTCACAGACCCGCAGCCACCATCACCACCATCATCACCACCCGATCAACCCACACAGAACTAACTAAATTAACCTAGGTGTGAAATATGAATTATGGTTTACATTTTCTTTATATTTTCCATGACTATTACATTATTATATAATTGTTTATTTGTTTTTATAAGTCATTTTCGATTAATTTTGTTTCAAATCTTATCCTTTTAATCTTGCCCCCATTAACTCAAATCCTGAATCCACCACTATATATATTGAATTTTAATTGCAATGTGGAACAAATAGTTTTTAAATGAGAAAGAGGAAACATACACTTAAAAAGAGATCAAGAAATAAGCAAACAACAGCAACAATATTGATTTTTCTTTGAATTTAGTACCTGTTAGTTATGAATCCCAGTCGTAGCTCCATTAGTTTGACTCTCATGAGTGAGTATAAGATTTGACACTTAATGGTAGGTAGGTGTTAAACTAATACGTCTTTGGCATTGTTTGAGAATGTACTTCTAAGATCAAACGTGGAATTCAAATAGATGTGGGAGAGTCCAGAACTCTAGTCAGGATCAATAACAACACCTCTTAAATCAAATCGTCCTCAAGAAAAGGAGCATCAGGAGAATGAGGTACTTTGTTTATGTACCATCACATATGGGGATTGTCTGTTTTTCAGGAGGTGGTATTACATGCAGTTGAAGTATTTTAGCCACGTGTATTGTTCTTCGTCATTTTATCATATCCAAAATTATGCTTTCTATCACCCCTCTAATTAACATATCCTTTTTGTCCGTGTAACTTACTAATTGACCCCAAAAAAAAACCTTGATTAATGGTCTCTCTTCTTCTTCTTCCAAATTACATCCATTCTCATCCCTTTAAAACCTTAAAAAAGCTCATACTCAATGCATGAAACTCTTACTTTTGTGAGGTTTGGAAGAAGTGATTGTTAATCAGCTTTATCCCCAATTGTTTAGAAGTTGATTCCCAGACTCGAACCTACAACATGTCGCTTTTGGTCGAAAGTACTTGCCATCGCACTAAGGCACAGCCCTTTAAAACATTAAAAATCCAATATTTTCCGTGACTTCAAGAAACCAAATACTGCTTTAAATCAAACCAAAAACCATTCAAGTAGCCTTTGAGTAAATTCTTGCATCCAATTTTTCTTTTTCGGATAAATAATAGTAAATTTCACTACTCCATCGCAATTCCTGTAGCCATTTTGTTCACTTTTCAAGCCTTCTTTGCAATTAAATCCGACCTTTTCAAACCATAAGCATTGCATAAATTCTAAAGCCTTTCCCTCACCATAACCTCAATTGCTAGCTATGTTTACTAGTTCTTTATTTGATTGGTCTTGCACATGGGGTTTCACTAATAGCATCTCCATTCCGAAGCTCATAGAGCCATTGCTTTCTATACATAATAACATTCTCTAATTCTTTATACTTCTTTACGTCTTTTGAACATGAAGTGATCTTTTTGCAATAAAATCTTTCTTTACTTATCAAATAATAATAATAAGAAAAATTTTCCTATCCTAAAATCCAACACATGCATATGACAGGTACTTCAAATTTGTCCTAAATCACTGTTACATCAATACCTACTAATGACCTTAATGCAAATTTTGGTTTCTGCCAATGACAATTGTGATTAATTAGAATTCCATTGTTTTAAACTTCTAAAAGGAAGAAGAATTTCAGCTATACTGCTAGTGGTTGGACTTGAGAATAAGTGACAACTATATTCCATGACAAATAGCTATGGAACTAAACATTGCGAAGCAGGCCAATTAGACTAAAGGGGTTTTTGGATGGCCAATGGTGAAAGCACAATAGAATAGAATTGCTTAGCTATTTATTGAGCACATTTTGGAGGTGCTAAATACTATGGAGTACTCTTAAAGCATCTTGTTGCTACTTGTAACATTGATAACAACTACAATGTACACAAAATTACTGGACATTCCCGGAAATAATAACAAAATCTAAACAAAAATAAGTAGACGGTACTCAATTATTTTCCCAAATCTCTCAATACACATTGTCATCCACAGGCACAAACGACTAAACAATCCTCCTGCCTATATACAGTACAAAAACACTGCAAAACTATTAATATTTGAAACCTCCACCTTCTCTCTAGTCCCTACTAATGTTAATTTGATAAACTAGTAGTGCAGAAACTAATATTAACTCTGACTTAACTTTTTTTTTTTTGATAGGTAATAAAACTTTTATTGAAAAAATTGAACATCATGTTCACGATGGTGAACACTTTGAACAATGAGACAAATACAAGAAGATCAAGAGCTACAGGAAATAGAAACTAAAAAATCAGATACAGCAGTACAATTTGTCCACCCCCAAACACGAGCCCAAAGAAACAGAGTACGAAAAATTAAACATTTTAGATGTTCCAAAGTACTCGCCTTATCTTCAAAAATGCGGGCATTACGTTCCTGCCAGACTAACCACATTAAACAAGCCGGGACCATATTCCAAATGTTTGAACGATGCTTTCCAAACCAGTGTCTCCAAATAAAGAAAAAAGTGTTCACTGACCTTGGCATTACCCATTGAATCCCAAACACTGCAAAAACTTCACACCATAAGGCATGAGAGAACTTACAGTGAAGAAGAAGGTGGTCCACTGATTCCCCATCGCAGCAACATAAACAACATCTATTAACCAAAAACTGACCTTTCTTAATAAGGTTGTCAATGGTGAGTATCCCATCATTAGCTGCTATCCATAAGAAGGAAGACACCCGTTTAGGCACCTTAGTACACCATATACACTCCCAAGGAAAGGCATCAGTGGTAGGACTAGATAATAGCTTATAAAAAGAGCGCACATCAAAAACACCAGATGTAGTCAATCTCCAGACCAGCTGATCATCCCCCTCACCCCTCGGCATAGAGGAATAAATAAGCTCAAAGAATGAGTAGACAGTGGTTGTCTGCCAATCCTGTGGACCATGACGAAACAATAAATTCCAGCTTCTACCTCCTTCTGAATTTGATACAACCAAGTTAGATACCCAAGCTTCTTTAGAAACTGAGCAAGCATACATAGAAGGGAAAAGTTCATTCAACGGAGTAAGCCCACACCAAGGGTCATGCCAAAAACTAACACGGCTACCCTCCCCCACATTATATAGAATCTAGCTAAAGAACTTCTCTGTTCCTTCTTTGATACTCCTCCACATCTCACACCCGTGAGCACCTCTTACCCCTCTAGTGCACCAGCCTCCTCTTGCCTCCCCATATTTGTCTGCTATAACCTGACGCCATAATCTATGATTTTCTTTCCCAAAACGCCACAACCACTTCCCATGCAAAGCCTTGTTAAACAGCCCAACCCTTCGGACCACCATCATCACCACCCGATCAACCCACACAGAAAAATCAAAGAAAAATCAACATCAGATCAACCAACACCGATCAACCAAAACAGAAAAATCAACGCCGATCAAAACACCATCGTCTCCATGCCTCCACACATACCCAGATCAACCCACAACCCAAATCAACCCAGACCAAGCAAACCCACACAAACCAAGACCAACCTACACCATAAACTCAAATTAAACCACCATTGAGACCTCCCCACGTCGCCGCCATCGATTATCGACCCAAACCCACACCGCCACCATCGAGACCACGCCACACGCCACGCGCCGATCTTGCCACGCTGTGACCCACAGCGCCGATCTCGCCACGCTGTGACCCACAGCGCCGATCTCGCCACGCTGTGAACTCCGATGGCATGCTTTGAACGAGAGAGAGGGATTTGAGAGAGGGAGAGAGAACTGAGGATGAAAGGATGGAGTGAGTTTTTTGTGAGAGAAAGAGAGAGCGCACGCTTGAGAGAGAGGGAGGTGAGAGTCAGGTAGAGAGGAAAGAGAAAAAACTATTAAAAAACTAAATACACGAGCTACAGTGCTCGTGTAAATTTACACGAGTACTGTAGCTCGTGGATAATTTTACAAAAGTTTACACAATTTAAAACGGACTGATGTGGAGTGTTTTTTGGTTCAAAATGTGTAGAAGTGGTCAAAATGTGTATTTTACACATTTATAAAAAAGCTGATGTGAATACTCTAACTAAGAGGTATATGCAACAATTAGGGCCCGTTTGGTATGTGTGTTTAAATAACAGTTTTCAGTTTTTTTGAAAATACGTGTGGATAAAAAAATATATGAAAATTCGTATAATATTGTTTAAAAACTAAAAACTTGTTTGAGCAGCAAACGGGCCTTAATTTTTTAGTCACACACGCTCAAACTCTCTCCCACACGCGTGATTTCATTCAGCCCTATCTCAATATTGCTCTCACACAGACGCAGACAAACTCAAGCTCACAGCTCTGCTTTTCTCCACAGAGCACTCTCTCTGCCCAGGATTTTCTTCGGCTAGCCTTCTCTCTAACCAGCCCAGCCCTCTCTCCCCTTCACCTAGCTCTCTCTCCGCCTAGCCCCCTCTCTCTTGTGCTGGTTTTGTCTCGGAGATTTGGGTTTTTTTTGGTGGGTCTCGAGCACAAAAATTGGCAGTGATTGTAAAGGGGATTTCTTGGTGGATTGTTTGGGTTTTTTTTTGTGTTTGTTGTAGATCGTGGGTGCGTGGGGTTTGTGGGTCGGTGATGGTGGTTTGTGGGTCAGTGATGGTAGATCGCGGATCGGTGATGGTGGTTTGTGGGTCGGTGATGGTAGATCGCGGATCGGTGATGGTGGTTTGTGGGTCGGTGATGGTAGATCGTGGATGCTATGGTGGTGGTTTATGGGTCGGTGATGGTGGTTTATAGGTCAGTGATGGTGGTTTTTGGGTTCCGATTTGCAGAATATAGGTAACGGATATATATGAGATATATTATTTTATTATATTATTTATATTATTTTAACGTGTTCGAAGCATAAAATAGAAGCTTTAATGGGTATATTGTAAAATGAGTGTTTAAAATAAATAAAGTAGTTGTTTGAGTTGCTAAAAGTTAATCTTTTAGCTTTCTTACTGTGAATGCTCTGTTCTAAAATAGAACTTTTTTGGCATCAGATGCTAGTGCTCCAACTCAGAACTCTCTTTCTTGCAGTCTCGACTCTCCAGCCGAAGCTACTGCCCAGCTCACCCCCGGCCAGTCCGCCGAAAAATCGCCAGTAAGTTTCATAGTCATTAGTCATTAATCCATTTCTTCTCTATCTATTCACTAAGTACTGAGTCTACTGGCACTTTTTTTTCAGCAATTTGATTTTGAGGGAGACTGAGAGAGTTCTCACTCTTCAATCATTCACCGAGAAAGAGGTAATCTCTGAACAATGAACAATGTCAATAATCACTAATGATTCAAAATATTGCTTTGTATTTTTTCAGTATTTTTATTTTTATATTTTTTGACTTGGGGATTTTTAGCTACTTTAGTGGAGCTTCTGTGTGTGTGGTCAGGGCCGGCCCTAGGCCTAGGCCATTTAGGCCATGGCCCAAGTCCCCATGATATAAAAAGGCCCCAAAATATTGGGCAGTAAGTTTTTTTTTTTTTTTAATTAAAGAGAAAGTGTGAGTTAGTTGTATATTTTATCCCAATCTTACAAAGGCCTTAAATATTAGAGTTATGCTAGTATATTATAAGTTTTATTACATAGGTCCTACAAATTGATGTCACCAATGAAGTAATTCAATACTCATTTATTATTTTGTTGAAGTGCCACCTCATTGTCACATTAGTTTGTAAGCTTTTTGTAGTAAAATTTGTAATAAGTTTAGCATTTTCTCCAAAAAAAAAAAAAAAAAAAAAACTGTGTATGAAAAATGCTAAAGCCAATGCAAATTTTAGGGAAAAAAATTTACAAACTGATGTGACAGGAATATGATCGGTGTTACTTAAATAATATAATAAAATGAATGTTTGAATAACTTTTCTTTTATTGGTGATATGCTAATTTGTAAAACCTATATAGTAATTATCATTAGCTCACTTTGGGTGAATTAGTGAATTAATAATGGATTTGAAATTAAATAAAAATAAATAAATATTATTTAAGTGATATTTAGATGTAAAAAGGCCCCTATAAAATTCTCGCCTTAGGCCTCAAACAATCTTGGGCCGGCCCTGTGTGTGGTACTGCCGTATTACCTATTATGCATTTGCTTCTGTTTATGTGTTGTAGTATAAATTCTTTGTAAAGCATTTCTTGGTCAAAAAACTTATTTGTTTTTTTTTTTTAACATGGAAATCGATATCAATTTTATTTGCATTACATTCTGATTTTAGTTGTTTACATTCTGCCTGTAATGTATTTTATTTGCATTACATTTTGCTTGAAATCTTCAACAGGTTGTGTATTGATATTAGGCTTGAAAGCCCAATTTTTAAATTTAAAAAAAAAAAACAGTTTTTTTAATATTTCAAACCAACCAAACCGATTAAATCAACCGCAAAAAACCGCATTGCTATAGGTTGGAAAACCGACCCTAGGCGGTGTGCATTGGTTCCAATTATGAGAAAATCGATTCCTATCGGTTCAATGGTAAATTTGGAAAAAAATCAAACCGACCAAACCGCGCACATCCCTTCGGCTACAAGTTGAGACAAAAAAATGGCTGCAGAATGTTCTTATAGCATAATAAGAATGATTTTGCTGTCACTATCCATTAGTCTGTGTTTTACAATTTTTCAAAAAGATTACCCACTCAAAAAAAAAAAAAAAAACACTAGTGTAGATGTGCTTCATGTTAAAAATTACATAGAAGCAACTTGCTAGCTTGATCTCACATAAGCTAACCTCAGTTTATGAGGTCCAGAAGAAGATTTAACTAATTTAGATAAGAATGGCTCCCACATAAGCTAACTGCCTGCTTGATCTTAATCAAAACAACTTGAAAAATGCTCCTGCATCAGAAAAGAACCCCTCTCAACACATAAAAGGACCCCAATGCAAAGCCTTTAGATCTCAATATTATTCAGGGATATCAAGCTGTACAAATCCACCAAAAAGAGTTCGGAAACTTCAGTAATCTTCAGTTCAACAAATTGTGGATTGAAGAATATCTTATCATAAGAATGTCTTGCCATATAATCTTTACAATGGTCTCGAACATTCCTAAGATAATGCAATAGATCTACTATCCGGTCTCCATAAGTGTTGAAATTGTATACGTTCCCAAGGGAGAATTAATTGGAATGTTATTTCTCCAACCCGATATAGTAATGCTTTCAAGTCCATTTTTTATATGTTTATACACCTAAGAAGTTCGACTAGCATTCACATAATACATCCAAACATGTTATTGGTAACTAAATCTTAACTCCCAATGCCACAAAGATGGGTGGTTAACAATAAGTTTCCAATCGTGGAAACTCAAAATTAAATAGGGGAATAGCTTGAATATTTTTAAAAAGTTATTCCTTTCTGCTCTCAAATGGATTGGGTATTGATTTTTTATGCTGTAGTTCATGATTAACTATGAGTTTATGTTAGGAACTTGAATTTCTAAAAGTTATCTAAACTTGTTTAGTTAATACTTGGTGATTGAAAGTTTGGTTTGATCTGAGGTAGCAGTGACCATTGGGTAAGGGAAATAAACAGAAAATGGAGAAAGTGGGACAATCAGAATCAACTCTCAAGATTAGACTTAAATGTAGTCATCCTTATGCATCATTTGAATGAGGGGCTTGTGATAATGGATGGAACTATAATTTGCAGTCGAATGTGCACAGTCACAGTAATCATGTTATTTTCAAACATAAATTCAAATGGCATTTTGTTCTCAATCATAATAAATACGAGATTACACTGAAACAGTGGTTGGAGAAGAGAAAAAAGAAAAAGGAAAATAATTGGGATGATGAATATGGGAAATGAAAGGTATATTGCCCAGAGGAGGAGGCTAGACAAATTATACAGGGCATACTCCGTGTGGTTTGTGAGCTTCAATCTCATGGTTCTTCTTATGGATTTTTGTACCATCCTGAAAACTTTGTAATCCAAGATAAAGACTTAATAATTTGGAGGTGATTACAAAAAGAGTATTCTTCTATATGTGGGAGCCTTCTTGTGATCACCTTCAATCACTAAGTCTTTATCTTGGATTGCAAAATTTTCAGGATGGTACAAAAATCCATGAGAAGAACCATGAGAGTGAAACTCACAAACCGCATGGAGTATGCCCTGTATAATTTGTCTTGCCTCCTCCTCCGGTGATATACCTTCCATTTTCCATATTCATCATCTCAATTATTTTCCTTTCTCTTTTTCTTTGTTCTCTTCTCCAACCACTATTTCACCGTCATCTCTTATTTATTATAATTAAGAACAGTCATTTGGATTTATGTCTGGAAATAACATAATTGTTGTGGCTGTGCACATTAGATTGCAAATTATAGTTTCATCCATTATTAGAAGCCCCTGATTCAAATGATAAAGATTACTACATTTAAGTCTAATCTTGGGAGTTGGTTCTGATTGTCCCACTTTCTCCATATTCTGTTTCTTTCCCTTCCCCAATGGTCGCTGCTACCTCATCAAAGATCAAACCAAACTTTCAATCACCAAGAATTAATACTAAACAAACTCAAATCATTTTTAAAAATTCAAGTTGCTAACATAAACTCATAGTTAATCATAAAAAATCAATACCCAATCCATTTGAGAGCAGAAAAGAATAACTTTTTAAGAATATTAAAGTCATTCCCCTATTTAATATTGTCTACTAACAGTAACAGCCTAACAACGAACATTAATTCGATCACATTCATAATAAATGTAAATCAATAACCACCACAATTTGCTCTTTGAAATTCCTCCATATAATTCTGAACCCAAATTGCTGTCTCCTTACCAGTTTTCTTAAGTTGACCTAAAGTTAGAAAGTACTGAAGAATGAAAATCTTTGAACTTGAAATTTGCACCATTTGATCACTGTTAGAAGCATTGAGGCCAAAAAAATTATTTCTCAACATATCATTACTTTTGTTTGGAATGGTAAATCTTGTGGTACTTTCACTAAACAAGCTTTAGATTGGCAAAAATTCATTTATACCAAAAAAATTTAGAAAAACCAAATGAATGTTTCTCACACTTGCTCTCTACACCACCTCACTCCAATAGGCTTATCATGAAAGCATTTAATCATCATTATGCAACCTCTATAGGGATTTATGTTGTTTCAAAAGGACATAAATCTTCACAACCTTCTTGACTGAATGATTTGAGTTCCTACGATTGGAAACTTAGTGTTAACTACCCATCTTTGTGGCATTGGAAGTCAAGATTTAGTTACCCTGAACATGTTTGGATGTATTATGTGAATGCTAGTCAAACTTCTTATGTGTATAGATATATGAAAAATGGACTTGAAAACATTACTGTATCGAGTTGGAGAAATAACATTCCTATTAATTTCCCCTTGGGAGCGTGTAAAATTTCAACACTTATGGAGATCGGGTAGTAAATCTATTGCATTATCCTAGGAATGTTCGAGACCATTATAAAAATCATATGGCAAGACATTCTTATGATAAGGTATTCTTCAATCCACAATTTGTTGAACTGAAGATTGTTGAAGTTTTCAAACTCTTTTTGGTGGACTTGTACAGCTTGATGTTCCTGAAGAATATTGGGATCTAAAGGCTTTGCATTGGCCCTTTTATGTGTTGAGAGGGGTTCTTTTCTAATGCACGAGCATCTTTCAAGCTGTTTTGATTGAGATCAAGTTGGCAGTTAGCTTATGTGGAAGCCATTTTTATCTAAATTAGTTAAGTTTTCTTTTGGACCTCGCAAATCGAGGGAGTGCCTACACCATTGATCCTTATCTTGTGAACAGGTTGAAGTATGCTCTCACATACCGTGAAGTCATTGCCATTTTAATGCAATGCCATGTCCTTGTTGATGGAAAGGTCAGGATAGATAAAACCTATCCTGCAGGTTTCATGGGTATGGCATCAACTCTTCTTACGTGAATTATTGTTCTAATATTCTGATTTGTGTTTGTTTGCTTATATTCTTATTATGCATATTATTTTCATTTAAGTTCTCACAAAAAGTGGATATTGAATTTACCGATTATAAAAAGGATATTGAATCAATATCCTTGCTAGTTTTGCAAGTCACGGTTGGGCAAAGTTACCATTTAATAGATGGTAAAAGGAAATGCTAAGCAAAATGATATGATTGGATGGATATAATGGATAACCTCACACATAAAAAATGTTGCTACTGTAACATGAAAAAATAGTTCATGGCAATTAGCAATTCTCTTTTACCAGAATTACAAAATTTAATGGTTTGAGGCAGTAAGGTTCACTTCCTTTCATTTTAGTAGTTGAGTAATATTAGTTGTAATATATATTCCATTCTTCTTATTGGTTTGGTATTTACTTTTTTCTGACAGATGTTGTATCAATCCCCAAAACGAATGAAAACTTCTATCTCCTCTGTGACACCAAGGGTTGATTCCGTCTCCACTCAATCAGGGATGAAGAGGCAAAGGTAATTCTGTTCAATCCTCTTTAAGTATATTTTCTGCTATCTTTCTATAGGAATGATATGATTTAAGTCATTAGAGTGAATAAATTTAGTCTATTCTAATTAAGAATGATTTATTTTAAGGAGTTGTCAGCGTATGGAAGTGTCATGCCTCATATGCTTTTATGTGAAGAAATATCATAACATTGTATATGCCAGGTGAAATTAGTAGAAACCGAATCATATTCTCAGTTGTGGTGCCAAATTGTAGGGAATTATTTTGTATTTTAACCTCTGAACCCTTGCTTTTATTTTGCTTTTGTAGTGTTTTTGTGCTTGTAACTTGTAAGGTTTGCAAACACATGGTAAACAATTTTATAGTGACTTGTGGCTATGTATAGTTTGTAGTCCAAAGTCATAGAACAAATAGATTGTTATAACACATATTATTGTGGAATAATTAATGTTTCCTGTTTTTTTGGTCATAAATCCTTTAACCGTACCATTATGACATTTTAATTGTGCTTTTGCAGTTTAAGCTATGCAAAGTTTGCTCTGTGCAGTTTGGGCAAAAAGGTATCTCATACCTGAACACCTTTGATGGACGAACCATCTGCTACCTGGACCCTTTAATCAAGGCCAACGACACAATCAAGCTGGACCTGGAGAGCCAAAAGATCACTGAGTTCATCAAGTTCGATGTTGGGAATGTAGTCATGGTGACAGGTGGAAGGAACAGAGGACGAGTTGGAGACATCAAGAACAGGGAGAAGCGTAAGCGGACTTTTGAGACTGTCAATACTCAGGATGCCACGGGGCATGAATTCGCAACTCGTTTGGGCAATGTGTTCACTATTGGCAAGGGGACAAAACCATGGGTATCCCTTCCCAAAGGTAAGGGTATTAAGCTAACCATCATTGAAGAGGCCAGTAAGAGGCTTGGAGCCCAAACGGTATCCACAGCATAAGATATTATGGTAAAAATTGTCATGAAGTTTAAATGACTGTTATTTTGTAGTTTAATCCTGGATTTTTGTTCCAATTTTTGTCATGTTTCTCATACTTTAAAGTTGAACAGCCGATCATAAACTTTTGTTATTTTGAATTAAACTTTTGTAAAGAACTGACATAGTTTGGTTTGAAATGTCTTGTTCACTAATCAGGAGGAGAACAAAATCCTGGACAAAATGCATTGGCAGAAGGTTGCAGAGGTTGAAAAGCTAACCCAAACTGTTCGTGAGCTTGAGGAGGCTGTTTTGGCTGGTGGTGCTGCTGCCAATGCTGTGCGTGATTATCAAAGAAAAGTGCAAGAGATGAATGTAATGACTGTTACCTTTGGAATTTTCAGTTCTACAAAACAACTGGTAGTCGTTTTGAATGTGTTAGAAATCCTCCAAATTGCTTCTAATCTTCAAGCTTGAATAGGAGGAGAGAAAAACTTTAGAACAGGAAGTAGCTCGTGCGAAGGTTACTGCAAATCATGTTGCCACTGTAGTTGCAAATGAGTGGAAAGATGCCAATGACAAAGTGATGCCTGTTAAGCAATGGCTTGATGAAAGAAAATTTTTTCAGGCTTGTTACCCATTCAATGCCTCTTTATCATGTTCTTCAAAGTTCATTTCTTCAAAGAATACCCTGAATACTGAGCAAGTATCATTGCTGGAAGTCACTCTCTAATGGATGTTTCTGCTACTGATATTCTTGAAACACTTGGTTCTGCTGTTAGTTTGTACTCAATTAATATGTTTATTTATACATTGATTGATTGATCAAATAATCCTGGAATAGGAAGTGTTTGAACTAACATCAAAACGTAGTCTTCTTGTAGTGTGCTGGGTTTATCATCTAATAACTGTAAGCGAGCTAGGATTGTTTCATGATGCATGGAAGAAAGAGGCATACTACAGTCTATCCTTGTCTGTTATGTTTAATTTTAATTTTTAGTGCCAACTATAAAATAGAAACCAGGATGTTAAACAGGCTGTTATCAGAATAAGACTGGGTGACATAGTTAGACCAATATGGAGTATAGTGTTTCAAAATACATGCTATGGAAAGCTGAATATTGTTGTTTTGAAGTACAATAAATTATAAGGTATTGTGAAGACTAAATATAGTTTTACATATATTTTTAGAGAGAAATGCAACAGCTTTGTGATAAACTGGCAGTAGCTGAGCGCACCACAAAGGCAGAAGCACAGCTTAAAGTGTGTAAGCTAATCTATTAACTTCATTCCCTGCTTTTGTTACTTGCTGAATATTCATTTCTTGATTGTTCATTTATTACTTGATTTCTTAGGAAAAATACCAAATGCGATTCAAGGTTTTGGAGGAAAGGCTTAAAACATCTAATGGTAACTCTCGCATTGCCTCAGAAGGTAGAACCATAAGCAATGGATCTTCAAGACGTCAGTCTCTTGGTGGAGCAGAGAATTTCTCAAAGTCATCCTCCAATGGGTATCTATCAAAGAGAACTTCAAATTCACACTATGGGCTTCTCAGATCAAACAGTGCTAGCACATTATTAAAGCATAATAATATCTCAACGAGATCATTTGATGGTGGTAGTAGATCACTGGATAGAGATAAGCTGATACCAGATGCAAGTGGGAAAGATAATGTGCCCACCAATACCTGTGATCAGAACCTAATTAGCGAAACAAATGGTACTCACATGGAGAGTGCAAATGGAACTCCAATTGGAAACACCAAACCAAAATACGAAGATTATGTTTCTGGAATGCTGTATGATATGCTACAAAAAGAGGTTGTGTCTCTGAGAAAAGCTTGCAATGAGAGAGATCAGACACTCAAGGACAAGGATGATGCAATTGAGGTTGGACTGCATACTGATCCGATTTTGCAGCCTGTTCTAACCCCCATTTATGCTCCTAATCTAATCTGTTTCTTCTAATGCAAAATTAAGCAGATGTTGGCAAAGAAGGTTGATACATTGAACAAAGCAACGGAAGTTGAGGCTAAAAAGATGCGAAGAGAAGTTGCTGCTATACATGTCAGCAAGGAGCATGAACAGATGATGTGGCGTATAAGTACTCCTGGGGGGCTGTAAAGAGTTCTCATTTGACTTCTGCAAGGTAAAGTTCTTTACTTTGTGTAAATCTGCAGTGACTTTATTGATCTTCTAAATATTAGAGGCTACATGTTCCTTCTGGGTGTTTCTCTTGTGGATCTCGTGTGATAGGGTTGTGCCCCTTTTTATGCTTTATTAATATATTGCTTATAAACAAAATATATTTCGTATAGTAACTTTAAATAAAGCACTTAGTACAGGCGAGCGCACGTGTCTACTACCAAAATATCCAATGAAGACGTATATTTCACACACACAGCATCTCCTTTTTCTTTTTTAGTTTTAACCAGAATTACAGTAAGACACTTCAAAATCTACAAATAAAGTAAAATACAAATATGGGCAATGTGAAATGTGTGAACGCCATTTTGGTGCTCCATACTGTTGGAGTCTTCATCCAACCCCCCCCCCCCCAAAAAAAAAAACTTTTATGGTATCACTGATATTCTTTTCAGCATGGCAAGGAATAGGAAATTTGTCTTGTAGACGTTAATCTATGTAATGTGATTAATAATAAAAAATGTTTATCATATGTTATATTAGCTCTATATGGCTATATCTTCTTTCCATGTCTCCTGCACCTGCTTTAGGGATGCGGTTACATTGCATCTTTGGTTCCCGTAAAATATTTTCCGGAAATGCTATTTTCGGGAAAGGAAAATATTTCAAGTGTTTGGTTGCATTATGAAAATTGTTGTAGAAAATATTTTCATGTGTTTGGTTCTATTCTGAAAATGCTATTTTCCTACAAATTTTTCACATTTTCTCAGCATCCAAACAAATTTTATTACAGAAAATTTCAAAATCAAAGCCAAATCCCAATCCACAGAACAAATCACAGCCAAATCCCAACACCACACACCATCGAAACTCCAATTCAACCCACGGCAGCAAACTTCGGCAATCAAAAGCCACAACCACCAAAACACCACTACCACACCACCACAACAACAAAAATCAAAATCACAGAGAGAGAGAGATCGGTGGGTCGAAGATCGATGGGTCGAAGGCGAGATCGAGCGGAGGCGAGATCGAAGGCAAGATCAAGCGGCGCGGTGCGATCGGCGCGGTGCTGCGATCAACGAGACCGATGCAATCTGGTGCGTGCGATCTTCAGACTAGAGCTTGGGGTTCGCTGGCGACGTCGAAGGCGTGATCTGGGCTCCCTCTTCTTCCTCTCGCTCTCTCTCTCTCTCGGTTTGGAAATCATTTGAAGTGAAAATAGGAACGGAAATGAATTTCAGTGGTCAAAGCTTCTTTTTTACGGTCAAATGAAAATGATTTCCGGAAAATTCTATTTTCAAAACCAACCAAACAGCCTATTTTACGGAAAATGATTTCCTGAAACCATTTACACCCAAAACAAACGGACCCTTTGTCACACATCCATGGCTGTGGTAAAGGTTTACGGTTGATAGTTTTAGCAAGGCTACTTTTGTATCATGATTCATGGAGATTATTACAAATTTGTTCGACATCCAAGCATTTGCAGTATATAAAAATACAGCCATTTCTCTTAACTAGTAATATTTTTACTTAATATTTCAGGAATGCACAGAACCCATAGGAAACTGAAATTGCTGCAGGTCCGATGTATTGACCAGAAAAAGGCATCTCTTTAATTTATCCTCTCTCCGGTCTATATAAGTATATGGTTTTGTCTTGGTTTTTGTCTTCCCTCTTCATATATTTAAACTGTCTCAGCCAGGTAGTCGATTTGTAAAGAACTGACTTTAGGTTTTCCAGGAAATCATCCTGTCATGTATATTTGCTGTACACTTGTGTACTAATGTCATTACCAAAGATATATCATCAAGTTAAGGGCGCCATAAAATCCCTTAAGATAAAACTACCTCCTTCAAAGTAAAGGAACCTTGAAACTACTATAAAATCACTATGTACAACTGTATATAGGTATGGAAGGTCTTATTACTTATCAGTACAGTTTTCGGGATATTGTGCTTTTAAAAAATTTGGCAAATAATTGATGGGTCGTTTGAAAAATGGTAAAAACTCGGATGGTCTTGCTTTGCCTTTAGGTAAAAATATGCCTTTACAAGAAACTACTGCCAACTGACTACCTCCATTCAAATGTTGAATTTCTGGGTGGTTTTTCGTTTGGATTAATACTGATAAACGCCATGTTCTTGATTTTAATGCTTTCATGGCCAATGTTGCAGCCAATTTCTGCTTTGCTTTTGTCCCATGACCATTTACTTGTTACGTTCTTGATTTCATGTGATTGACAATTGGCAACCACCTTGACATTTCAATTTGGGATGTGGGCTTCATCATTTCCACGATTTTAATCGCTTTGGTAGTGTGAAAAAGTGTAAGGATAAAAATCTATGATGGAAAAGTGAGAGAATTAAATGTTTCTCTTTAAAAATAGAAAATAAACTCATCATTTTTCTTTAATAATATTTTTTTTTTAAAAGGGATAGATAATTTTTTTTTAAATAAAACTAAAAAATATAAATAACAGATAAATGTTTATTTTTCATCTATACTCATCATTTTTCTTAAATAAATAAATAAGCATTTTTAATCTTGAGGAATTATGTGGGAAATAGGAAATTTTTGATAATTTTATCTCCCACTTTAATTAAAACGATTTAATAACAATTTATTATGAATTTAATAGAAGGTTTTTTTTTTTTTTTTTTTTCGTTTTGCAATTTGAATCCCGTTTACCAAAGTTGAAAGTTTTGCAAATGATAATTTTTGCTCCTAAAAGTACGTTTTATAAGCATTTTCTATCTGTTTGTTTTCTTATATGTTTTTTAGTCTAATTTAATTGGTTCATTAATCACATAGTAGTCTAAAAAATCAAAAGAAATAAAGCTGTCCTAAAACTCAATCAAGTTGTTACACGTCACCATGAATTGAATATGTGAGTAAGGTGTGAAACCGGTGCCGTAGACATCGTCTTCGTTTCACCACCATAGATCCGAGAGTCAAATGAGAGAGAAAGTGAGATCAGGCGATGGTGGTGAACCTCCTCAACAACGGTGGTAGTGTTTTGGATTTCTGGGTTTTGTAAAGTGTTTTGAGTTTGAGATTGCAAGTGGAGAGGTTTTGTTTTTAGGTACAAAGCTTTTTGGCTCTACTTTTTGTTTGAGTTTTTAAGATTTCTGGCTTTTGTTTTAGTTTTTGGCTCTACAGGTGGGTGTGTTTGAATTTGTGTAATGATTGATAATTTTGTGAAACGGGTGCAATGCAGCAAATGTTTGTTTGTTTGTTTTTTTTTTTTTTCCTTTTCTTACTTGTTTGCTCTTCAATCAGATTAAGATTTAATGGATAAAGATCAAAGGAGTCCAAAGTCCACCCCTTCAACAATTTTGAATCTGTACTTCTGTACACATACAATGGTGGAGAACAATTTCAATTTAAATGAAATTTTTTGAGAAATTAAACTAAAGAGAGAAAGAAAAATGAATTAAATTGATTAAGAATTGGACTACCGAAAAAATATTCTTTTAAAAATATTGCGAAATTAAATTGTTTTTTGTTTCATCCATTTAAATATGATGTGACATTTTTTAAAATGTCAAATAAAATTTTTATTATTATTTTAGTAGCCACATAAACAATAAGTGTGCCAACTAAAAACCCTTTAGTCACGTAGGAATTTTCCGTTAGTAAGTTAACGGTAAAAACCAAATTGATTGTAAGTTAACAATAATAGAGATTAAATTGACTGTTATCAAAATGTAGAGATCAAATTAACTGTGACCCTAAAATTTAGAGACTAAAATAGTGTTTTCGCCATATATATATATATATATATGTTTGGAAGATAGTCAAAGATATTGTTCTATTTCTTTTGCAATAACTATTTCAAAACATTAATTTCCCAACAACATGGCAAAAGTTCTAAGGGAAGGGAAATTATATTAAAAGAATTCATTTAATGTTATCAATCGAGAATCTACAAGTGATTAAAGAGACATATAAAGAAAAAATGCACTATATATATATAAAGAGGATTCAAAAAGTTATTTATGGTTTCAAAAAATGTCAAAAATATCCTCAATCTAATTAGATAATCCTTATTCTTAAAAAATAAAAAATATGGTTAAAATTGTAATTCAAAAAAAAAATACCAGAGAAACTCTTTTTCCTAAAAATTAGCACACTCTCTATTTAAATATATCTCACACACTTTCGATGCATTTTTTTTCCTAAAAACTAGCACACACTAAACCTAACAGTTTACTCCTTTTCAAATCCTAAATTTTAGTTTCTTAAAATTTTCTTCCTATATAATCTCACTAACAATAGATAAATTCAAATTGAAAAATTATATTAAACTCAAAATAAATAAATAAAGAGATTATGTGATGAGGCTAGTGTGTGTGTGTGTATATATATATATATATATATATATATATATATATGATGCCTCATGTTCACTCAGGTGCTAAATTAAGCATGGACTCCCGTCCACCATGGCACACGAGTTAATTAGAGCAGAAGAATGTGCATTATCGCTAAGCCCATTTTATAGATAAAATAGGATTTGCATGGGCTACACCTATAAAGATTATTATTTACTATCGTTGGTGGTTTTGTGTGTGTAATATTCAATAGATATGATATGTATTTTAATCTATAGTATTCGCTCTTACATGATCTTTTTTTTTAATAGGTAGATAGTGAAGAAGGGGAGGTGACATTCTTTATCATTAGGTTAAGATATTTAGTTTCATTTTTGTTATAGATGAGATTCGATCTTAAGTCCTTCATTTAACTATTTCTAATTGATTAAAACTTTCCTCCAAAATAAGAGAAAGTAATACACAGCAAGTTTATATTTGCTTGAATTACAATAAAGCAAATGCTGTTTGCAAAACTTTTTTCACATCAAATTTCACAAATATTTTAGTTGGTCAACTATGAGTAATAGACATAGTTGATATTTATAGACCCATTTACTCACCGTCGATAATTTATCACTTATGAAATTTATTAAGAAATAAGTTGTGTTTGTAATGTTACTCTTTATAATAATGCCCCATCACCTTTTATGTGTGTGTGGCCTCATTTCAATCACATCATATTCTAGTATATTAAATGATTGTTATTCTTTTCACCTATGTTTTATCCTTAACATCCAACTCCAAGCGACAAAAATCTTACTGTACGAGTTGCTTGTACGAGTTGCTTTTATTATTATTATTCTTTGCCCCGTTAGAATTTTGATTTGTGACTTACAAAAAGGCGTTGTGTTCATTTGTGACTTTAATTTAAAAAACCTAGCTTATAATACTTGTTTTATGTTTCAATCTAATAAATAATAGGTTGTACACGTTAATAGTATTGTGAAGATAGTAAATTCAAATAAAATATTTTTTTATATTTAAATACATAAATTTGCATGTAAATATAAATGAAAATGACACAAAATTAGGGTATAATGAAAAATTTAGAAAGATATGTGGCATGAAATTAAAGTGTAATAAAAAGGATACTTGACACAAAATTAAGTACAGTTAGGAACTATTTTCAGAAATATTTTATAGGAAAATGTTAAAACAATTAATTTTTATGACAATTTTTTATATTTCTCATAAGTAGTGTTAAAACTTTTTAAATATAATTTATTAACAATTGTCCTAAGTACACCCTTTAACATTACCCATGTATGATATGGCTTCTTATATATCAGGTTGAGTTTAGTCATCAAGTGAGAGTGAGCTATTCAGAATTGAGAATATCCTAATTGCTTTTTTGACTTCTTATCCCTTGGTATATATAACTAGCTTCTACTTATTGAGAATATCCTAATCGGTGAACTTCCTTATTTCCACTGCACCCTCTAGATTTGCTAATTGTTCAAAATTTTTTTTTTTTTTTTTGGTTCAAGAATATATAACTAACTTCTGCTTATTGAAATTTAAAGTAAATTTGAAAATTGAAAAATCACAGAAAATGACAATTAGGGGTGTGTGCGGGTCGGATTGGGCGGGTAAAGGCCAATATTTCTATCCAATCTGCCACTAACATGTTGGGAAAATTCCAATCCGCCACCAACCCACCAAAGTCTAAATCCGGCGGATTGGTTACAAATTTTGGCGGTTTCAACTCGGCGGGTTAGGTGGGTTGGGCAGGTTGGCATTAACAACATTTTTTAAAAAATTATCACAAACTACAATTTGTTATTGAATAATCTCAAAATATAACTAATTCACAATTGATAGAAACGGATCAATTGATAGAAACCGAAATAAAAAGACAAACAAAGATTAAACAATAAAAGACAATAAAGCAATTACATACCTTTGTGGCTATCGGTGAAGAATTGAAATGATATGAAATAGGCTTTAAAAAGGTTAAAGAAGAAAGAGGAAGGGAAAGGCAGTGGGTCGTGGCTGATGGTGATAGCCTAAAGTGAAAGGTATATAAATACAAAGTGTATACTCAATAAATACGGATGAAGTAAATGGGATGGGTGATAGGTAGGGGTGTTTAGGGTTTCAATGTTGACTTTTTAGATTTTGTGTAAGGAATTTTTTGAAGGCTAGTTTTGTTTAGGGAATTGATTATTGATTAGTTGTAAAAATTTATTAGGTGAATTGATTAACTTTAAATACTTAACAATTTGAACTATTATATATATATATATATATTATGTATGTATAATTAAGTGGGCGGGTCGGGTTGTAGCGGGTTGGCAATTTTTCAATCCGTAACCCAACCCAATTTGTAATTTTGGGGGTCTAACCCACCCAACCCAAACCGCCTAACTCAATGACTCGCACAGGGCGGGCAAATCGGTTACGGGTTGGGCGGGTTGGCGGGTTAAGCGGATATTTTGCACACCCCTAATGACAATAGAGGTACAACATTGGCTCGATGATTAATGCAAAATTTCAACCTAATTATGTACAAGGACAAAATATAACAAAATTATAGATGCATAAATTTCTAGTGTTTGCAGGTTTTTTTTTCCCTACTAGTATTTTTATACAAGCTCTTGAAATCACAACCTAGTTCAAAATTTTATACTGATATGTTAAAATAGGAAAGTAGAGAAAAGAAACTGAAAGCTAAAAAAAATGATTAATTGAGAGCTTGAGAGAAAAACTTGAAAGCTTACCACTTGATTTAAATTCAATGTGATGTATAGGGTTAAAATTGTGATTAGATCACAATGATTTCATGACAATCCACTTGTTTTAAAATTTCTAATGGGAGAGAGATACAAGGGTTGGATTTCACGGCCTCCATTATTGGTTCATAGTGGTGTGGGATAAACATCTCGTCTTGGCTTCGAGCCTTGCATTCCATGCGGAGGATGTTTATTTCATGGTACTACAAGATTGAACTTCCCGGTTTATAGTGGTATGGGCAAACACCTATTCTTGGCCTCGAGCCTTGCGTTCCATGCGGAGGGTGTTTTGCATCATGATACTACAAAAATAATCCTTACAAGGGTAGAGTTATGTGGCTACACATGGGTCTAGGCAATGGTGTACACTAGACTAAGTTTGATAGTATCCTCTATGCTGAGTTCTTGCTATTATTACTCAGAGGCTAAAGGAAAAGCGGCAAATTATTTTTGTTTGGTAAGAGTTACCATGATAGCATTAATAATGAGAATATTCCTCGCCTGATCATAGTGGTTGGTATTCACTCTATGCTGAGGAATATTAATTGTGAGATTAGGTTGTCATTGCACCTAGTATAGTATGGTTTTCAGGTTCCATATTATATGATTATGGATGCAAAATATAATGTCTCTGTAATTATGTTCATAGTCTCAAAATAAAGTTGTCATAATTTTGTTCTCTAGCTACTATTTTAAATGAATCACATTAACTAATAAATAATTTTGGACATGGTGCTTAAAGGAGTTGAAGTACATAAATATGTTTTGATTCAACATTGTCATAATTTCCTACGCATGATGCATTGACAGAAGATAGCTTATGATATGATCATAGTCTCCATTGAAATGCTAAAATGTTACAATGGCTTCTATCTCAATTGTGCTACAGCATGAGATGCAAAAAGTTAGTACTAGACTTAGACTTTATATTAAGTCTAAATGAGATGTTTGGTATGAATCATATTGAGTGCTAAGAAAAGCTTAAGGAGTTTCAATTCTATGTTATTTTATGAAAATATTTTATTTTTAAAATGAATTGGAATTCTTGGATGTAGAGATTAAATGTTAATCTCATTTGAATATGATCCACAAGTCCTTGTTAGAATCATTTGATCAATTCAGATTGTTTTGAAAATAAATTTTTTGTATGTTATCTGAATTGATGAGTGAGTTCTACGCAACGGAAGACATCCTAAAGCTAAGGCTAGGATCAATATGATTTAATTCGAATTCTTTGCTTGAACCTAAAAGTAAGGGTGGTAAGAAGAGGAATTATAATACCAAACAGTTGGACAAGTTAGTTGCCCTAGAGGTTGCCAAAAGGAAATTAGACTCAAAAGAATGACCAAAAGGAAAGTATTTCCGTTTTGGTAAAGCTAAGCATTGTCCATGATTTTTTTCTAGATGGAAATATACATGTTTTGCTTTTTAAAGAGAAAGTTTTCATACTTTGTAGTTGTATGTTTTGGCACTTATGTCTAGATCTTATTAATCTAAATGATATTCAAGATTGGTGAAAGATGGGCTTTTATAACCATTATTTTATTATATTCTCAGTCTATGAATTTTATTTAGAGGATAATAAGATCTAGGGCTTCTTTTTTTTATAAATGAATGGAATTCCAATAACTTCTTTAAGTCAGTGCATACATAAATGAGGAATATGGCTCTTTTAAAGGTAGATTGTTCTAGAAAAAAAATGTCAGAATTTGTTGTAGGACAACTATAAAATACATTTGGAAATGAGATGGTTGTATTAGATACACCAGAAGACATTATTCTGTAAATAACTATTACACCGGTACAATATCGTAGTGGGAGGATTACCAAATTAATTCATACTTTTGGAATAAACTTTTGTAGTTATTCCACAAGAATATGAATTTGATTCTCGGTCCTTCGTAAATGCAATAGATGAAATGAATATGGATTACTGGATCAAGGTTATGTGAATAG
This sequence comes from Notholithocarpus densiflorus, assembly GCA_030021035.2. Lineage (NCBI taxonomy): Eukaryota > Viridiplantae > Streptophyta > Magnoliopsida > Fagales > Fagaceae > Notholithocarpus > Notholithocarpus densiflorus. The sequence goes on along the minus strand of JARYZH020000027.1, from coordinate 2,525,036 downwards.
AATTAGATTCTATTTAAAGTCTAAAACTTGTAGAGGCACCTAATGGCATTAAGCCTATTGTTTTCAAATAGGTCTACAAGTAAATGAGAATGATAGATTTGAAAGTGCAAACCTTCAAAGTCAAGACTAGTGGCGAAAATATTTATTCAGAAAGAAATTGTTCGACTATGAAAAGATTTTTTCACCAATAGTTAAGTTTGACTCTATCTAAATTCTCTTATTCATTATATTTCATTTTGGATGAAATATGGTAATGGATATCAAGAAAACTTCTTTTAATAGCAATATTGAGGAAGACATTTATATGATGTAACTAGACTTGTTCATAACAAAGAACCAATGGTGATTAGTATGCAAGTTGCTTAAAGTCCATTTATGGACTAATGCAAGCATCTAGGTCATAAAATATCATTTTTGATCAAGCAATCAAATTGTTTGATTTTGATCAAGTATTAAAAGACCTTATATGTGTAAAAGCTATATAGAATAATAAATTTCTTAATGTATGTTGATGACATTCTAATCATTTAGAATGATGAAGAACTATTGTCATCAATGAAATTTTTTGTTGTCTAGTCCAGTATGATATAAAGTACTTGGGAAAAACTTGTCACATCCTAAGAATTAAACTTCGGTTAAAATTCAAAAATTATGATGTTAGGTCTATCTCAAACTGCTTAAATAGATTAGATTCTAGCCAAGTATAGCATGTAATACTTCATGAAAAGATTCTTTTCTTTTAAGTTTGAAGTTCCTTTATAAAGGACTATAGTCCTAAGACATATAAAAGGAATAGCATATTAAGACGGTTCCTTATATCAAATCGATAGGAAGTCTTTATGCTATGCTAAATATTATACTAAATATCTATTTTGTGGTGGATATAGTAAGCAAATATCAATAGAATCAAAGATCACTTAATTTAGTGGGAGTAAAGCATATACTCAAATATCTTAAGAGAATAAGGGATTATATGTTTGTCCACAAAAGTGAAGTTTTGATGGTTACTGGATGTATAAATACTAACTTATAGTTTGATTGTGATTCATGAAATTGGACTTCAAGATATGTGTTCATCCTAGGTGGTGAAGATACACATTAAGCGTGAGTATCATCTCATTAGAGAGATATGAGTACATGAAAAGTAGTAGTAAAAAAGATAATTTATGCAATAAATCTGGCTGAAACTTGTTTTCAAAGAATAATTCAAAGTCACTTTAAGGCAAGGTAAGTGTCAAATATATGGTAAATTGTCTTTGAGGGCAAGTGGGAGATTGTTAGGGTTGTTGGAAAATCTAGTTTTTGTTGGAAAAACACATGTTTGTAACGCATACAAAACATACGCAGCGGAAAATTAACAGATCTACTTCATTCGCAATTGATAACATGTACTATGAAAGTTTCAGAATTTGAGAACAAGAAAGCGTACCTTGGTGTGATGAAATTCAAAACCGAAGATCAGAAGTTCTTGGGAAGACTTTTAATCTTCACTCCAATTCCACTTGATACCCAAGATGTGTGGTCTCTCAATCAGTTTCCAATGAGAGAATAATGAGTGTCCAACACTCATATACAAACCATTTCATTCCTTATGAGAACACTCATGAAAGACTTAATGAAAACCTTAATGAAATTCTGTATGTTTCTCTCCTTATATACAACTGATTATCTAATTGGGCTAGCCTTTTGGGCCATTCCAATTGGGCCATTCCAATTGGGCTCTAGTATGTGGCTTGGAGTGGGACCAAAATGGACCAATAAGACACTAGCTCCAATGAGCATTTGGCTTTTCTGTCAACTCTTGACAAGTCAAAAGTTACCATTAATTATATTTAATACCACTATATAAATATAGTTGCACTTTAGGCCTTATCTATAAATTATATCCCAAGACTTTATTATACGTGCAACCCCTTCATTAAAATATTCATAGTAAAATAAAGTCATGAAATAGACTGCCACTTTGAAGATTACTATATCTTAATCCTTGAGTACCCGGTTTAATCCTTTACTTTATTCATCATATATTTATGAAATCTAATTTCATAAATATATACTTTAGTAACTTTTTACTAAAGTGGTTGGGCCCAACTCTCTTGAATAACCAAACTCATTAAACTTATCTCAAAGGAATATTTTATGTCTCCGTTAAGAGATTATTAATTTCATCTTGAGAATATATGTTCCATCAACACTAAATGCGGCTGCCCAACATACTGAGGTTTTGATCGTGATTCATAGATCTCACTCCTGATATATTAAAGCAACCTACATCTTATGATCATGTCAATTATTCTCTCAGGATTTAGAGTTGATGTAAATAGAAGTCGTGAGATTTATTATTCATTTGACAGTCGTTAGGAGAATAATAAATCTCACAGCGGTCCAGTTCAATATGTCTTAACTCTTAAAACATATTAACATACCAACTAGAAGTCTCCACTTCCATGATTAAGACAAATCATCATAGTTGATATGTTATAGTCTTCGCAGATGAAATGCCCAATTTCATCACCAACTACGAACTAAAATTCTGAATTTACAAAAAACTTGTGATTTATATATTCTGTGACTAAATCACATAAATCACATACTATGCATCTCATGGACTAAGATAATGTTCCATTAGCTCATTTATAAACAATTTCATATAATTAAACAAATTAATCATTTATAACATGCCAATAAATTGGATTTTAGGGCACAAATCCCAACAGTTTTGTATCTCATACAAAATACACAGCAAAAGTAACAATCACGGATTTACTTCATTCATGAGAGATAACATGTAACCTTGAATTCTAGAACAAAGAATAGAAAGCGTACCTTGATGCAGTGAAATTCAAAACCAAGACTTGAGAATACCTTTAATCTTCATCTTAATTCCACATGGTGCCCAAGAAGTGTGATATCTCAATCAGTCCTTTTGTACATTGATTCTCAAAAAAAGTTCTTCTTCTTCTCCTTGTGGAGAAAAACTGATTTCTTTTCTGTTTATCATACATACATTCTAACTACCTTAGTAGTTACTTTATTTAATAACTCTTATTAAATAAAAACTGATTATCTAATTGGGTTAACCTTTTGGGTCTACTCAATTGAGCTTTAGTTTGTGGTTTGAGATGCGACCAAAGGGAACAAATAAGATTCTAACTCTAATGGGCCTTGGAATTTTTTGTCAACTTTTGACAAGTCCAAAATTACCATTAATTATATTCAATACTACTATAAGAATATAATTGCACTCTAAGCCTTATTCATAAATTATATCCCAAGACTTTATTATACATACAACTCCTTCATTAAAATATTCGTAATAATACAAAGTCATGAATTTTGACTGCCACTTTGAAAATTACTACATCTTAATTCTTGAGTACCTGGTTTAATTCTTTATGTTATTCATCATATATTTATGAAATCTAATTTCATAAATATATACTTTAACAACCAACAAGTAGTGCAATTATGTTATATCTTGAGTCCTTTATATACCTATTACACCACTACTAGTTAGGGCAGCACGGACAAAGCACATGCTTGCTGGAAAAAGAGTAGTGATTAAGGTCTAGATTTTATTTATATCACAAAACAAAAATATAAATCATTCGATTTTTAAAGTACATAGAGATTTACATTAATCAAAAGAGACATTAATTTAAGAATTTTGTTAATTATGTCATAAAAAATTAATCTTATTCATATAAGAATTTTGATCAACTACAAAGTTAGGGTAGCTATTTAATATATAAATATTTATTTCATTATAATAGTTTTTTAGCACCTTTGTGCTAAAGGCAATATATCCACTCATTAAAAACTTCTAAGAATAATAACGAATACCATCATCTTCCAAAAATAAACAACTAAGTTTTGTTAAGAAAATTAACAAATAAATAGATAAAAAAGATAACAAAAGGCATGTGTCATCAAATTTTTCGTTAATTCTTTAGATAACAAAATAAAACACCTTATATTATCATTTCAACTTTCTAATAATTACTACTATCTAAAACTCAAAATACATGAAGAAAATTATTGGGATGTTAAAATTTAGTGGCAGTATTTTAGACATTACACAATAAAATATTTTAAGAATCATAAATTTTCATTAGGATTTAACTGAGAGAATAACAATATGACATATTTGCTCTTTTCCAAAATATTAAGGGAAAAATTGCTTGATTTTAAAGTTTAAAGAGGAATTGTGAACTACCCCAAACATAAATGATGAAAAGTGTTTTTATTCTAAGTTTTTGTTTTTGTTTTTATGTGTAAAACTATGTGTTTTTACTTAAAATGGTGCGCAAAGAAAAAAAAAATGTCAACCCAAGAAAATTGTATGTGAAACAATGAATTTTGGCTCAATAAAGCTAACTAAACCAACAAAAAATTTCTAAAAACACAACAGAATAACACAACATTTTCGTAATACTTTTATAATTTTGTTATATTTTATTTTGACTCGTAAAAAATTGACAGCTTAGCAATTTTGAAAATATTGTGATGACAATAAGATGTCTTAACATTTTCACCAAAAAATGCTATGTGTACCACATTTTCATAACAAATTATAAGTAGTAGGTTGTTACAGGTTGTCATTAGTGGGCAAAAAAGTAGTTTCATTGGTAACTTTAGATTAGAACCAATAACAATTTGTCACCTATGATTTTTTATAAGAGTGTTGTAAAAAATATTGTGGATGTAACACTTCTTTTTTCATGATACTTTTATTTTTAGTTGAGGTTGGTTCCAGTATGATATTTTATTATTTTATTTTGGCCTATAAGGAATCAACGCCTCAACAATTGTAAAAATATTGTACCAGTTTGTTGTGTTAATATTTATTATAATGTGAAACAATGCGAATCAGACAAACAAAAAATAATGTAGCAAATCTACTACAGCGAAACAATGAAAATTGAACAAACCAAAATTACTATAGCGAAACTACTGTAACTTTTTCCATTCACTCTTTTCATATATAGATTTTGACCCATAAAGAATTAATACATGCGTTACAACATTTTCACAATATCTCTATATATTCATTGTACTTACAATATAAGTTTATATTGCAGACACATAAAATTGGCAAATTTTGAACACATTTGCAAATTTTGTATAATATTTACATTTTTTTTTTTTTGCAAATGTATATAATATTTGCTACTTTTTGTATGTCAACAACATAAGCTTACAAAGTAAAAATAAAAACATCCTTAAAAAAAAAACAAAACAAAACAAAAACAAAGCTCAAACTAAACTGGGGTACATGAAGAGGAAAAAAAAAATGTAACAAACAGAAACTCCAGATATAATTTAGAAAACAATCCCAACTAGCCACAAGTTGCGGTGGTGGTAGAACTTTGTAAGAAGTGAACATAAAATTATTCTTGTTAGATTATTGCCATATCCGAACTAGTGCCATGTGTTGCAAATCCATGACCTTAACATAATGAACGACAATATTTTGATTTTGAGATTCCAATCATGCACGCTTGTGTGGTGGCACGTGTGGGCATACGAGTGTATTGATGATAATGATTGATTGAGCTTACTTACAATAATCAAATTTTGAAAAAAAAAGGAAGAAGAGAAAATAATACAAGATATATATATCATACAAAAATAACCCAATGGGTTGGTCAAGTAGTTAGACACTTGTTCTCAAAGTGCTTGTCTCAGATTTGACTGGATGTGCTCCCCAGTTCAAATTCGGGTACCTGCACTTTGAAAAAACTCATTGAGCCAGCAATTTACCCTACTAAGGTCCACCCATTGCGAACAGTAATTAATCTCTAGTTGAAAGTTTTGAGAATACACTATGGAAATCAAATATAAATATAAATATATATATATATATATCATACAAAGATTTGGGACCCAGCATACGGTTAGATTCACGCTTTGTCATGTGCTTTCCCACGCGCATGTGCTCTTGTCTCTTCCCTTGCTTTCTCTCTCCGCATCTCCCTGTTCCCCTGCTTCGCCACCACACCATTACTCATCCAGTTGCCTCGTGACGTGGCTAGATCATGTACCTTGATTTTGGAAAAGTTTCCTTGGTTTTTTTAGGTGAAAATGGAAATTTTTATTAGAGCTTAAATAGTACAAGGTCTATGTTACATAACATGATTGATTAATTTTATAGACTCAGTCAAATTATATATTTAATTTCACAACTTGTTGACTTGTGCGATTGTGAGTGGTTGACATTTTATGTCTTGTGTGATCCACCATTTTACATTCATCACTTATAATTGTACAAATCAACAAGTTGTAAAATTAGGTACGAGAATTGTTATATTTGTAGGTGAATTACATAACACCCCAAATGTTAGCTAAAAACTAGTACAAAATAAAAGAAGGAAGATATGAATACATCACAAAATAATCACAAAGGAGAATTTCCTTCCTTTGCTAAAAGTTTCACACAATGACTTCCACTGCTATGAATGGGATGGATATGAGCTTCATCAAAAAATTGGACATGCAAGAGCACCGTAAAGAGTAAGAGATGTCACTCCATCCTACTAACTTTCATTACTGCTTTTATTTTATATTATAGCAAATAATCATAATATTTTACTATATTATATATTTTAATTATTCATCTCTAAAAAAGAATATATATATATATATAGAAATAATTATAATTCTTAAAAAATATTTAACTTTTATACTTCAAAAATTAATCATAACTTTTTTTTTAACTTTCTTATTTAATTTGTTAAATATGCTTGAAAATCTTTAAATTTCCCCCAATTTATATAGATATATTAGTCAATTTTATTAATTTTATAAATATAAATATATATTTGAGTTTTAATGAATTATTAAAGTAATTATGACATTATCACGATTCAACCTGGAAAATCTTGAACATTTTCCTTTATCGGTTCTTTGAACCGTCTTAGTGGCGGAGCCAAGAATTAATTTTTGGGGGAGCCATCTATAAAAATTTGTGTGTATGTATGAAATCTAAAATAGTAATGTACAATACTTCATAACTCAATATGTGCTATAAACAACAACTAAATACAAGTTAATTTTTTTTTTTGTTTGAAGTGCTAAATACATGTAAATATAGTAGTATATACAATATATTTTAATCAAACTAATCAAGTACATTAATAAATTATAATGCCATATGGTATATAATATATTGATTATTATAATTGTAGGGATAAGGGCTCAAACTTATATACTGGGCCTTGGCAGAGAATGTGGGGTGGTCCGAGGACAAGAAAAATGAGTGAGGATGTAAGGCTCGAAGTCCCGTGAGTAGGTAACAAATGAATAGGTTGGGGAAGGCAGGCCGAGGAGGAATGTCTCCTTGGATAAACAAAGCATAAATCAAACGTATATCCTACCATTCAAGGTGACCTTCCAGGAAGTTCCACTGATAAGGACTTGCATTGTAAACGTACAAGAGGGATGGGAGCTCAGAAATATCTAAAAGAAAAGCTGCTACCACTCCATTGAATGCTCTGTAGCTAACTCTCTAGCTGCATTAATGAGGAAGTGATCTCTGAACAGTATTTTTCAACCTTACAGCTACCCCTAAAGACTTCAGGAGGGTGCTGATGGGACAATGATCAACATAAGCAATCTACTGTCCACGTGTAGGGTAAAGATGAGAAAGAAGAGATAGTATAAATTAGAGTGAAGACCCTAAGAGGAAGGGATCGGAAAATGAAGAGAGAAAGTACTGTAGCAATCAAAATTGCATCTATAACCTTTTTCAATTGATTTATAGAAGAACTGACATCCTCGGACTATGCCGAGGACGAATTTACTTAAACAGATCATTCCTACTTTTGCTTGATTGTCTTTCAAATCCATTCTAATTGTTATTCAACTCGTTAGGGCCTAGTTTTCCAACCCATTCTCTACAAATTCATTGTATTGGGCTTGCTGGGCCTAGATCCATTTACATTTTGGGCTTGGGTTTTAAAGCGCGTCCTTACAATAATAATAAATAATATATTATAAGGAAAATAAAAAAGAAAGCAAATGAAAAGTAAAGTAAAGAAATCAAAAGAGAGCAAATGAAAAGTAAAGTAACACAGGAATACTGTACATGGGTGAGGGCCTTACGGAAGTTTCAAGTTTGTCTTTCACTCTTTCTTGTCTAGTTTAGTCACACAGAACTTTTACTTTTATATTGTAAACACAAAACTGCAACAGCAATGGGAAAAATGAAAGAACTGAAAAGAAAAAAAAGATTTTGGATTGTATTATATTTTACAATATTTTTACAAAATGTTGATGTGCCCAACCTCTTATTAGTTTTCATTTAAACTCACCATTAATATCACTTTTTTATTTACTAATAACCATTCACCACATCAGCAGTTTGTAATATTTTTTGTAAAATAGTTTGTATCTCTGGTATTATTATTTTATTTAAATGAAAGTTATGTTTATTTTTAGACTTTCTTAAATATATATGTATATTATCGGATATGGGGACCAAAATAATAAAGTTCTTTTAAAAAATTTTAAATTATTGAGGATAGTTCCAAAAAAAAAATCTCTTTAATTTTTTTCATTTTTTTTGGGGGGGGGGGGGGGGGAAGGCCCCCCTTTTCCTTGTGATGGTCCGCCACTTCTGTGGTCATGATTGATTGCATCAGAACCGTAAAATGCATGTTGTTTTAATGCATTGTAGTGTTTGATTAGTGTGTAACGGTAAAATTTGATTGCTGTTTGGTGGGCTTTCCATAATTTTGACCGTTGGTATTAAAGCAAATGGGTACGTGACCGTTTGTTTATGTGAAAACAGAGAGAGGATGGGGCCCAGAGGGCACTGACATGGGGTCCAGCAGAGTAGATCTAACCGAAACTGGGTCCCTCTCTGCCTTGGTCTTGAATGTTACCAAAACGGCAAGACCATCTGATAGGAACTTTGTGACAATTCGATATTTGTCGTATGAATTAAAATTCATATTCATTTTCAGGTAAAAGCCAAAGTCTTTTAGGAGATGCTAGAAATCAACATTTATATACCATGATTTCTATTTTTCTATCTTCTGTTTTTGGTTGAAAAGACAAATATATCATTTAAAGCTTATTGAAACTTTGATCACATGACTCCATCAATCATTGTAAATCTTTAGCTGGGTTTTGCTCTTTGTCTTTAACATCAATTGAAAATGCAACCTATAAAGAGAGAGAAGAATGCCTAAGTCCTAAATGTAGTTCTATCAACTCACTTGACGGTTAATAATAAAAGGAAAGGCATAATTGATGTTATATTACAAAAGGCCAAACCTTGTATGATTGGCATTTATTATTTATTTATGTGTTTATCATATTATGGAATGAAAAAAAAAGAAAAAGAAAGAGCCAATGAAAATCATTGTAACTTGCATTTCCTTTATAATTATTACTATTTTTTATAATTTGATAGATGAGAGTGAAAAAATTGAACCTTAAATGCTCTTTTGCTAACACGTTATCAAGTTGGACTATTTTAAATTATTAACTTGTTCAAACAATCCCATTTTCAAGTAGCTCAAAAATAAATTATTTCAAACGGACTTAAGACAAAACTAAAAATATTAATATAAACAAGCTAAAACTTTGATGAATTAAATATTAAGTTATCAATATATTTTGTTTTAAACCATCCGTTGATTATTAATAAGTATAGGGACACAATTAAATATCTATTGATTATCAAAATGGTTGACTGTAGGGGAAAAAAGTGATAGGTTGATGAAAAAGTTATTATCCATTACTCATAATCAACCGCTTTAACTAATTATAGAAAAGTAGCACGTTGTTATCTATTCAAATTTAAATTTATTTCTAAAATTACTCTTTTACCTACCAATAACAACCCGTAATAACCTATTACATATGATTTGTTGTAAAAGTATTGTGAACATAATATTTCTTCTAATTATATCACCACAGAAGTTATATATGCATATGTTTGATGTATGAGAATTAATTCTTGTCACCTATTTTCTTGTTCATTTGATTTTCAAGTTTCATGTAGAAAAAACTTGAGTTGAGATGTTTTTAAGTTCCCATTTGTTTTTTTTTTTTTTTTTTTGAAGATACTAAAGTTTAAGAAAGCTGAGTTTTTCACATTGAAACTCAAATTTTAGAAACTCGAATTCTAGAAAACTCAAGTTCCAAATGAAACTATGTATCTAAATAATTTGGAATGAGACTCTTTTAACAAAATTAATTATATAAAGCATATGAGAATCGAATGGGAAAGAAGTGCGGGTGCATTTAGCAAAGGTAGAGAGGCGAAACAGAGTATAAAACTTCTCTCACATCACGTTCAAAACAGGTTTCTAACTAAAAGTAAATAAATAATCCTAATCCAATTTATGACTATCTAATCAAACTCTCACTCTCTCACTCTCACTCTCACTGTCTCACTGTAGCAAAATTTAAACCCGCCTAAACCCCCTCTTAATCCAACCCCTATTTATACTCCAAAAACAAACAAATACCAAATCCCCCAACCTTTTGCTCTCTCTCTCTCTCTATCTCTCCATTTCTTTCTTTCTTTCAAGGAACTGTTGAATGAGCACGGGAGCACTGGATCTCTGATGTCGTCGATCGTCCACGTCAGCAGCAACTGTGAACCCGAGCCGGCTCCGAGGCTGACGTCATCGGCTTCGTTGAAGGCTCGGACCAGGAAGCCTAGTAATGCCGCCGCAGCCAGCGGCGGCGGCGGCGGCGGAGGAGGAGGAGTCATAACCAGAGCCGGCTCCGACGTCGATGAGATCATCACTCTCTTGCACGGCTCCGATCCCGTCCGCGTTGAACTCAACCGCCTAGAGAATGATCTCCGAGGTTCGCATTCTCTCTTTCTGTTTGTTTGTTTCCTGAGAAAGTGTTTTCCCGAGAAAATTTTAGAATGCGCGCATTAGTAGTATTGTCCTCGAGCTTAATTAATGGTGGAAAATGATTTTTTTACTAAAGGAAATGATTTCAATTGAAATAGTGAAACGAACATTTTTCTTTTTAAGTATTATTCTGTCCAAAATTAGAGATTTTTTTTTTTTTTTTTCCGAATTGTGTAATATTTGTTTATAATTTTCATTTTTATTCGTTATTATTGGCATGATTAAGTAAAAAAAAAAAATGCATTTGTGATTTTTATTGATAAATACGTTAAATTGTTCTGACAAATTTAATTAAAGTAAACATACAGATGATTTTGTGTGTGTGTGTGTTTTCACAAAAATATGGAATTGTGGTAAAAAAGAAATGTTGTTAAACAGAGATTATTGGAATGACATGATTTGGCTACCCAAAATTTTATTTTATTTTTCAAAGTTAACTCAGTTGATGTTTTATAGTTATGCCAGTTATATTCGACGGTTAAATACTGTTTAAGAGCCAGTTCAATTATAAATTCTTGACAGTTTAAACTCACAAGAATTTTAGAATTAATAAGGGTTGATGTTTATGTTGCTAAAATATGCTTATAATTTGAGTTTATATTGTATTTTATAAAACACTTTAATTTTACAATATATATATATATATATTAATTGTTTAAAATAATTTTACTTACACATACTCATTTGGTAACTATAATGTGACTGTTATGGATTTTTTTAAATGACCCAAATGCCCTTGAATGATAAAGTTCTTATTTGGGTGAAAAATGAACTTGGTTTTTTGTTAAAACTTAAAACTTAACTTTATTTAGTTAGCTATAGAAAAGGAAAAAAAGTGTAAAGTTAAATTGTCACAAGTGCAAGGTATATGAGTTGAAATTTCCTACTTGAAAGGTGGGAGTTGGAATTCTCACTTTTTATGGGAATTGTAGTTCTTGAGAGTTTTGTCAACTAAACAACCCAATCTTCACAAATTCTTGGGAATACAATTCTCATTCTAAATTCTTGTATAATGAACGCAGCTTAAATGAAAAAGGACATTTTTTCTTCACTTATCAACAAAGTGTAAGAACTAATCCATATCTAAGGAGTTAAGCGAACTATTTCCTTTCAAATTTCAACCTCGCTTTCTACCTATTAAAGAGCGTTCATGTGTTATTTGGAGCTTGGATGTACATGTTAACTAAGAACAATGGTTGGTTGAACTTGGGTAGAATTCTGTTGAGTACTTAAACTGTTTTCACTTTTTGATGGCTGTTGTTATGAGCCAAATCTGTTCCACTTAGGCATTGTTGTTAAGCTTTTCGTGCTTCTAAATTGTCTGGGCTACAACTAGTGACCTTTGTGCTACCCCTTGGAGTTAATATTCATGCTTGCAGTTCTTTATAATATTGAACGTATTATTGAATAAACTGTAGGATTTGACTGCATTTACAGATAAAGATCGGGAATTGGGAGATGCGCTTGCAGAAATCAAGTCTCTGAAGAATTCAGAGCGCCTTAAAGAGAAGGCAGTTGAAGAGGTGCTACTATAGTAATATGAACTAAATTTATGAACTAATATCAACCTGAAGATGCATATGAGAAGAAAGAATGTGTTTATATTCTTTCTTTAATCATACAGCTTTAATAATAACACAAATATAATGACAATGAAGGCCAGATTGTTATCTCAACATTGTTTTACTATACATAATTTCAGTGCAATGGAAATATAATAAGACTGTCTTATCAATGTTTATATGTATTACATGTTATCACATATAATAAGATCTAAGTGCCTAAAATGGAAATGCCTGTAAATTGACATTTCCTTGCAAAAAAGATGAGGTTATAATTGTTTGATGCTTCAATTCTGTCCACTTTAGTTACTATTATTATTATTTTTTTATATTCTTTTAACAGGATTAATGTATTTTTTTAGTTTATGTTATATCATATATGATAAATTTAAGTTATTAAAATCTATACATATTTTGTGATGGGTTTTTTCTATTTATTTATGGTAAAACATCATAATTACATGCACATTATAGTTCAATTTTCACATCGTAGAAGGATTATTGTTAAGGTTTAATTTTTCAGGGTTTTTGTATGACCTTGTCACATCCTCTAGTTGATCCATGTGGACATCAATTATATTTTGATATCTCCATTATGTGACTTCAAATCCTCATTAAAATTTCCTTAAAAATAAACATCCTAATTTTTTTCACCTATTTCAACTATGGGCCATGCATTGTAGCCATTTTAATGGTATTTTGTCCCAAAGGTAGCATTCAAGGTTCCCCACCCTCCCACCACCCCAAAAAAAGAAAAAGAAAACTCTAGAAAGAAAAAGCATAATAGAAAGTCAAGTCATCTTCATAGAAAAATAGAGAAACATAGAACTAAAACTTTTCTTACTTCTGGCATGAATTTTAGAGTGCATTTGGATATAGCTTTTTGCTGAAATTTTATTTGCTTATTTGCTGAAATTTGTTAAAGCATAGTTGTACCTAGCAAAAATGAGGCTTTTATAAAGCTTACAAAAGCGAATAAGCTAAAAAACTAAAAGAAAAGGCCTTTGCAAAATGGACTAGCTGGCCTTTATATGACCAGAATAATTGGAAAATTTCAATTGTCATTAATATACAAATCTTATTGTCTCTATATGAACAATATTAAAATATTTTAACATTTTTTTATCACTATCGAAAGATTATTGATAGTCAACGGAGAAAGCAATGTATTGGATGATATTCAATTCTGCTAATATAGAGAGGATTCTGATTATTCTCTCTGGGTTACGATTTCAGCTGACAGATGAGCTAAATAAAGTGGATGAAAAACTTAAAGTGACTGAAGCTCTTTTGGAGAGCAAGGTACTATTTTTCATTGTTGCTTAATTGGAGTAATTATTTTTATAACCAAAATAGGAAGTCATTTTTGTTCTCACAATCATGAGAATGTTATTATCTTCAGAACCTTGAGATCAAGAAGATAAATGATGAGAAAAAAGCTGCTTTGGCTGCACAATTTGCAGCTGAAGCTACACTTCGAAGGGTCCATGCTGCACAGAAAGATGATGAAATGCCTCCCATTGAGGCCATTATTACACCGCTGGAGGCAGAGCTTAAACTGGCCAGGCTGGAGGTATTATTTATATTTTAACCTTGAAATTTTGTGACTTCTTTTTGTTGTTTGTGGTCATACTGTTGTACTTAGAACTGTTAAGTGTCACCCATTCATATAGATCAACCTCAAAGGGTAATGTAGTAAACTTTTCTACCTCTGCATAATGTTTTGGTATTTAGGTAGCAAAGTTGCAGGATGACAATAGAGCACTTGATCGGCTTACTAAATCCAAAGAGGCTGCTCTTCTTGAGGCTGAGAGAACTGTTCAGATTGCTTTGGCTAAAGCATCCTTGGTTGATGATCTGCAAAACAAAAACCAGGAGCTAATGAAGCAAATTGAAATATGCCAGGTTTTCCTCTCATTCAAAATTTCCTCCTTCATGATGTCCATGCAAACGAAGGCATGTGCTTTAGAGGTATCAATGAGTGACATAGTTTGGTTTGAAATGTCTTGTTCACTAATCAGGAGGAGAACAAAATCATGGACAAAATGCATCGGCAGAAGGTTGCAGAGGTTGAAAAGCTAACCCAAACTGTTCGTGAGCTTGAGGAGGCTGTTTTGGCTGGTGGTGCTGCTGCTAATGCTGTGCGTGATTATCAACGAAAAGTGCAAGAGATGAATGTAATGACTGTTACCCTTGGAATTTTCAGTTCTACAAAACACTGGTAGTCGTTTTGAATGTGTTAGAAATGCTCCAAATTGCTTCTAATCTTCAAGCTTGAATAGGAGGAGAGAAAAACTTTAGAACGGGAAGTAGCTCGTGCGAAGGTTACTGCAAATCGTGTTGCCACTGTAGTTGCAAATGAGTGGAAAGATGCCAATGACAAAGTGATGCCTGTTAAGCAATGGCTTGAGGAAAGAAAATTTTTTCAGGCATGTTACCCATTCAATGCCTCTTTATCATGTTCTTCAAAGTTCATTTCTTCAAAGAATACCCTGAATACTGAGCAAGTATTATTGCTGGAAGTCACTCTCTAATGGATGTTTCTGCTACGGATATTCTTGAAACACTTGGTTCTGCTGTTAGTTTGTACTCAATTAATATGTTTATTGATACATTGATTGATTGATAAAATAATCCTGGAATAGGAAGTGTTTGAACTAACATCAAAACGTAGTCTTCTTGTAGTGTGCTGGGTTTATCATCTAATAACTGTAAGCGAGCTAGGATTCTTTCATGATGGCATGGAAGAAAGAGGCATACAACAATCTATCCTTGTCTGTTATTTTTAATTTTGATTTTTATTGCCAACTATTAAATAGAAACCAGGATGTTAAACAGGTTGATATCAGAATAAGACTGGGTGACATATGGTTAGACCATGTGAAACACAGTCATAAATTTTGCTTTAATAAAACACAAAATGGAGTATAGTGTTTCAAAATACATAGTTGTGAAGACTAAATATGGTTTTACATATATTTTTAGGGAGAAATGCAACAGCTTCGTGATAAACTGGCAGTAGCTGAGCGCACCGCAAAGGCAGAAGCGCAGCTTAAAGTGTGTAAGCTAATCTATTAACTTCATTCCCTGCTTTGTTACTTGCTGAATATTCATTTCTTGATTGTTCATTTATTACTTGATTTCGTAGGAAAAATACCAATTGCGATTCAAGGTTTTGGAGGAAAGGCTTAAAACGTCTAATGGTAACTCTCGAATTGCCTCGGAAGGGAGAACCATAAGCAACGGATCTTCAAGGCGTCAATCTCTTGGTGGAGCAGAGAATTTCTCAAAGTCATCCTCCAATGGGTATCTATCAAAGAGAACTTCAAATTCACAATATGGGCTTCTCAGATCAAACAGTGCTAGCACATTATTAAAGCATGGTAATATCTCGACTAGATCATTTGATGGTGGTAGTAGATCACTGGATAGAGGTAAGCTGATACCAGATGCAAGTGGGAAAGATAATGTGCCCACCAATACCTGTGATCATAACCTAATTAGTGAAACAAATGGTACTCACATGGAGAGTGCAAATGGAACTCCAATTGGAAACACCAAACCAGAACATGAAGATTATGTTTCTGGAATGCTGTATGATATGCTACAAAAAGAGGTTGTATCTCTGAGAAAAGCTTGCAATGAGAGAGATCAGACACTTAAGGACAAGGATGATGCAATTGAGGTTGGACTTCATACTGATCTGATTTTGCAGCCTGTTCTAACCCCCATTTATGCTCTTAATCTAATCTATTTCTTCTAATGTGAAATTAAGCAGATGTTGGCAAAAAAGGTTGATACATTGAACAAAGCAATGGAAGTTGAAGCTAAAAAGATGCGAAGAGAAGTTGCTGCTAAGGAAAAGGAAGTTGCTGCTATACGTGTCAGCAAGGATCATGATCAGAGGATGCGGCGTATAAATACTCCTAGGGGGGCTGTAAATAGTTCACATTTGACTTCTGCAAGGTAAAGTTCTTTACTTTGTGTAAAAGTAAATCTGTAGTGACTTTATTGATCTTCTAAATATCAGAGGCTACATTTTCTTTCTAGGTGTTTCTCTTGTGGATCTCGTGTGATAGGGTTGTGTTTATGCTTTATTAATATATTGCTTATAAACAAAATATATTACGTATAGTAACTTTAAATAATGCACTTAGTACAGGCGAGCGCACATTTCTACTACCAAAAGATCCAATGAAGATGAATATTTCACACACACAGCAAGACACTTCAAAATCTACAAATGAATTAAAATACAAATATGGGCAATGTGAGAACTTTTATGGTATCATGAATTTAAGCAACTTTTATGGTATCACTGATATTCTTTATGGCATGGCAAGGAATAGGAAATGTGTCTTGTAGACGTTAATCTATGTAATGTGATTAATTAAAAAAAATGTTTATCATATGTTATATTGGCTCTATATGGCTATATCTTCTTTCCATGTCTCCTGCTCCTGCTTTAGGGATGCGGTTACATTGCATCTTTGCCACACATCCATGGCTGTGGTAAAGGTTTATGGTAGATAATTTTAGCAAGGCTCATGGAGATTATTACAAATTTGTTCAACATCCAAGCATTTACAGTATATAAAAATACAGTCATTTCTCTTAACCAGTAATAATTTTGCTTCATATTTCAGGAATGCACGGAACCCATAGGCAACTGAAATTGCTGCAGGTCCTATGTAATTGACCAGACAAAGGCATCTCTTTAATTTATCTTCTCTGCGGTCTATATAAGTATATGGTTTTGTCTTGGTTTTTTGTCTTCCCTCTTCATATATTTAAACTGTCTCAGCCAGGTAGCCGATTTGTAAAGAACTGACTCTAGGTTTTCCAGGAAATCATCTTGTCATGTATATTTGCTGTACACTTGTGTACTAATGTTATTACCAAAGATATATCATCAAGTTAAGGGCTCCATGAAATCCCTTAAGATAAAACTACCTCCTTCAAAGTAATAAAATCACTATTTACAACTGTATATAGGTATGGAAGATCTTATCACTTATCAGTATAGTTTTCGGGATATTGTGCTTTTAAAAATTTTGGCAAATAATTGATGGGTTTTTTGAAAAATGGTAAAAACTTGGATGGTCTTGCTTTGCCTTAAAGTAAAAATATGCCTTTACACGGAACTACTGCCAACTTGACTACCTCCATTCAAATGTTGAATTTCCGGGTTGTTCGTTTGGATTGATACAGATAAACGCCATGTTCTTGATTTTAATGCTTTCATGGCCATTGTGTGCAGCCAAGTTCTGCTTTGCTTCTGTCCCAATACCATTTACTGGTTACGTTCATGATTTCATGTGATTGACAATTGACAACCACCTTGACATTTCAATTTGGGATGTGAGCTTTATCATTTTAACGTAATGTTTCTGTTAGGATGGAAAAGTGTAAAGATAAAAAACTATGATGGAAAAGTGAGAGGATTATAAAAAAGGGAAAAAAGAGAGAAAATAGAAAAGGAGTAGATAAATTTTTGTTTTTGTTTTTGTTTAATAAAACTAAAAAAAAAAAAAAAAAAGTGAAAAAGAGGAGTATGTGAATGTAAAAGAGAAATGTTTATTTTTCATCTAAACTCATCATTTTTCTTAAATTAAAAAAAAAAAAAACATTTTTAATCTTGAGGTATGTGGGAAATAGGAAAAATTTGATAATTTTATCTCCCACTTTTATTAAAACGATTTAATAAATATTATGAATTTAATAGAAGGTGTTTTTTGATGAACTAATAGAAGGTGTTTGTTTTTCTTTCATTTTGCAATTTGTACCCCTTTTACCGAATACTTAACATCCACGGGTCCATTCCAATTATAACTTATAGTCTAGCGGGCTAAATTATGGGACAAAAATTAACGTCCCTAGGAACAAAAAGAAAATTTCCCACAAAAAATAGAACTAAGAGCAGCCTTTAGCTTTGGGAGAAGGGGACAATAAACCAAGTAAGAGATGAGTGAAGGTCTTGTAGAGTTTCATATGAGGTTTCGATAGTGGCCCAAATTTTTGGTTATGGTGGTTTTGAAGCAATCTTCTTTATTTTAGTAATGCTACTGACAATAAATTTAACAATTGTTGAATTGGTCGATTGTGAATAGTGGTCACACAACACAACTGACATTTAATGATCCATAACTATATATATATATATATTTTTTTTTTTGTGTGAAAGAAGTTATCTGTAGACTATAGCATTACTGCTTTTATTTTGTTAACTAAACATAAATTTAAAATACAAAATGATTATATTGGACTATCCAAACTCATGTATGATAATAGCCAATGGGGCCTTCACATGGATAAGCAGATTAAGATTCAAAATTTTGTTATTATATCTAAAAATGGGCTTCGAAACTGGGTTTGCATTTTTGATATGTAACTTTGACAGTGACCCAAAATTTTGATTTTCAAAACTGAAAAAATTGATTACATCAAGTTAATCCAAATTAGATGCACCCTATAAAAAATGTTAGCAACTCTTTAAAAAAAGAAAAAGAAAAAAGAGTGTTATAGTTCAATCGGTCGGTATCTCTCGTTTCAATGGAAACATCCATAATTTAAATACACCTTCCACAATCATTGAATTATAAAATAATAATAATAATAATAAATTCTGGGCCTATATAGTGGTTTAAATTTCAAAATGTAAGTTTTAAGAAAGGCCCAATAGGGTTTTAAGTTAAGTTTGTCAAAATTCTGCAAAGCTCTAAAAAAAACCTCAAAAAAAAGCCCTCCATTTGATGTTAAAAACCAAAAGAAAAGGAAACTGAGATTGTCATGGCGCTTCTTCTTAGGCCTTCTTCTTCCTCTTATCTCCTCTCACTTCGTTTCATGGCCTCTCGCTTCCTGGTTTCCTCTTCTCTCCATTCTTCTTGTTCATATCCTCTCTCTTTCTCTCGTCCCTCTCTTATCTTCAAGCCATCCGGGTATACTTCTCTCTGTCTTTTTTCTCTCTCTTTTTGCTTAGTTTCTGTTTGGTTCCATGGAAAACAAAGGAAAACGAGAGAAAACTTTCTTGAATGTGATAAAGTTTTGAATTTTTTAAGTGGGTTTTTGAGGAGGAGTGAAGAACTTAGTCTCAGTTTGAGTTAAAAACATAATTTTGCTTTTTTTTTTTTTTAAATTTTAAATTTTTGGGTTCTTTTCGTCTGAGTGTTACGAGGACATTTTCTTAGCAACCGAACGGAGTTTTAATGTTTTCTGTTCTTTCTGTTCCTGAAAAAAAGGATTTTTTTTTTTCGTTTTCAGTAAAGTAGAGTTGAAGCCAAATGGGGGTTTTAGATGGTGTTTGTTTTGTCTTGATAACAATTCTGTGTTTTTTGTAGTGTCAGGGTGAATTCTCTATTGAAAAGGGTTTCGTGTCTTTCAACTCGAAATGCGGTGTCTCCAAGGGCTTTCATGTCGACGAGCACCACCGAGGCTCTACAAGGAAGTGCCAGTTCAAAAGCTTATGGTTCTGATCAAATTCAGGTGTAGTTTTAGTTGTTATTGAATTCTAAATTTGCTTATACTAAACATTGTACACTTATATCAGTAATGTAGAAATTGTTGTTGTGAATTATGCTGTTACTGTATCTGACATTGATTGTATTGGAAGGTGCTTCTTATTGTTGGAAATGGTTTTATTTGAATATCAGCTTTGAGGGGGTTTTAACTTTTCAGGTTGAGAAAGTTCTGGGTTTGGGCTTATACTGGTTTTCTTGATGAAATAGGTACTGCAAGGCTTAGACCCTGTTAGGAAAAGGCCAGGAATGTATATTGGAAGCACGGGACTTCGTGGTTTGCACCATTTGGTATAATCTTCCTCACTTTGGTTTTTGTAGAATTAGTACTATCATTTTGCTGACTTCATCAGAGCCCCTAAAAAAAAATATAAAAGTTTTCTTGTTCATTGGTTGTGCTCGTTTAGGTTTATGAAATATTGGATAATGCTGTGGATGAGGCTCAGGCTGGATTTGCTTCTAAAATAGATGTTGTCTTGCATGCTGACGGTTCTGTGGGCATTACTGACAATGGTCGTGGGGTATGGTTTATCTTCAGTTATTTCAGTCTGGATATATTTATCTGGCTGTAGTATTTTATGTGCATTGTTTTTGTTGGGCTTGATTTCTACTTGGACATAACTTTGACCAATATCAGTTTGAGCATTTACTTTTAAGATTTTTGGGCTAGCTTATGTCAAGAGTCTACACATCTCCTGCTGCACATTGCTGAATTTGTTTCTTGATTTGTTATGATGCTGTACAAAATTCAGAGCATTTTGGGTTAAAGAAATTTTCATGAAAAAAAAAGTTATTAAGGTTGGAACATTTTGTCATGACATGCTTTTATAAACAATGGTATGTTTTATGCATTTATATGCATCTTGATGCCTGCAGAAATTGTACAGTGTGGAGTACACTAAAGCACCAAGAAGTAAGAACTATCATATTGTTCACTCTGGAATGTTAAGAACCAGTAGTCCTAAACCAGGAATAGATTTACAGGGGGAGCAGGGGAATTTGATATATTTTTATATTAATTTAGGCTTTCCAATAATATGCTTAAGAAATATGACCTATTTATGCTAGATTTTAATATGTTTTGTTACTAAGTTCACTTGTTTTCTTATTTGACTTGTACAATGCAGATTCCTACTGACTTGCACCCAGTTACCAAGAAATCTTCCCTGGAGACTGTGTTGACGGTATTATTGCATAAATTGACAATTTTCATTAGAACTTTTTTTTTTTAGGTTAGAATCATCATTTGTCTACCACTTAAAAATAAATGAAGATTTATGGTTCCCTGCATTCCTGAATATGTAGTTTGATGTGCTTCTTGTTGGTATACCTTTCCATGGTATCATCTAGCTTATCAAACTATGTTTGGGTGATTGGTCAAGCAAATTGTAAAATCCAAATTCCTCATTGTCCATGGAGCACTCTATTTCCACCACTTGCACTAAATTATATGTTAATTGGCATTATTTTTACTATGCACAAAAAAAAGGTGGTTTTCTGGCCAACAAGACATGCTTGGTAAATTAAAAGGTTCTCTTTGCATCTACAATTCTGAAAACTAACCTACTATGTCAGACTTTCAAGGAGATGAATAAATTCAATGCGTATAAGTGAACTTTGAATTATAGTGTTTTGATATGTGGCTTGTCCAAAAAAAAGTATTTGGTTTGGGTGATAAAATTTAAATGCACCTGGTTAACTGGAAGTCTACGTCAGCCAATACAATCGGGTGGTTTGGGGATTAGAAGTAACACTCATTTTAACACTGCTTTATTGGGAAGATGGTTTTGGCATTTTGCTTTGGAGACAAATGCTATGTGGAGAACTGTAATAGCTAACAAATATGGCAGTGATGGCGGGTGGTTGGTGTTCTGGAGCTACAAATGAACCCTATGTGGTTTCTTTATGGAAGTACATAAGAGGTAGTTAGGAAAGGTTTTCTCAAAATATCAAATTTGAGGTGGGAAGGGGTCTTCGAATATGTTTTTAGGACGATTTATGGTGTGGAGAATTATCTCTCAAGGAAGCTTTTCCGATGTTGTATCACATAGCAATATATAAGGATGTGTTTGTGGCGGAGTATTTGTGTTGGCTTAATGGGATTGTGCACTGTGATGTGCTTTTTGTTAGACCAATACAAGATTGGGAACTGGCAAGTTTGGAATCTTACTTTGCTCTTTTTTATTCTTCTAAGGTGGATGGGAAAGAGGAAGATAAAGTTGTATGGGTAACTGCCTGGAGTGGTTCTTTTGAAGTGTGGTCATTCTATTCAATTTTATCTGATAGAAGTAATCACCCTTCCCTTGGAAAAGTATTTGGAAGGTGAAAGCTCCTGCTAAGGTAGCTTTTTTCACTTGGACAGTGGTGAAGGGGAGGATTCTAACTTTGGATAATTTGAGGAAGAGAAATGTTTGAGTTGTTAACAGGTATTTTATGTAAAAATGATTGGGAATTGGTGGACAACCTGCTCATTTATTGTCCTTTTGCCTCTGAGTTATGGTCCTTTGTATTTAGCTTGTTTGGTATTTCCTGGGTTATGCCTAAACAAGTGATTGAGTTGCTTGCTTGTTTGTTTAGAGGTGTTGGGCAACATAGGTTGGCATCTGTTTAGGATGTTATCCGTAGTTTATTATGTGGAACATATGGCAAGAACGGAACAACAGAGTTTTTGAAGGGGAGGAGGGTTCTATCATTGAGTTGAAGCGCATTTTTCTTCTGTCCTTGTTTGAATGGAGGACTGCTTTGATCAGTCTTGACATACCCTCTGTTTTAGATTTTGTAGATTTATGTAATTTTGGGTAGACATTTGCTTTCCTTGTACACATCCTGTGTACCAACGAATTTGCTTCTCCTGTTTTTCTCATTTTTTCAATAAATTTTTATTTACCGATAAAAAAAAAATAGTTTGACCCTTGTTTCTTGTGGGAAATTCTTCTTCTTCTTCTTATTATTATTTATGACAATTCTGCTTATATTGATAAATATTCATACTTCTCAAAATTTGCAGGTATTACACGCAGGTGGTAAATTTGGTGGCTCCAGTAGTGGATATTCTGTGTCAGGCGGTTTGCATGGTGTGGGTTTGTCTGTTGTTAATGCCTTGTCTGAGGTCTGCATTGTCTCTCTTATCACTTCTTTTTGCTACTTTTCTCCTATGATCATAAAGTATCTACATTTGTATCTACTTATAAGATTTTTTGAGGACTGTTAATTCCTTTATGGCTATGGATCAAGTTGTGAAATATCTTTTATATGTATTATAACATTTTTTGCCCCCCCCTGCTGGTTTTTTGTGGGGGGGGGGGGGGGGGAGGTGGGTGGGTTCTATACTAATTGCTGCATTTCCATTAAGGTGGTTTAACTTTACTCAGGAATATAACCTTTATGGGTTTTTATTTTTTATTATTATTTTTTTACATAAGGATTGGTTTTTACTTTAATGTATGAATTATACTTCGTAATGCATATGTAAAGCATCAGGAAAAAAAGGTTCAAACTAAAAGGGAGTTAGATGGCAATCATATTATAACATCTTGACATATCATCATGGTAATAATGAACATTTGAGGATTTTCCTGTAATTGATTTTTCTTCACTTGTTATGTGTTGCATTGTCTATGTTTGGGGTTTGCAGTTCTTGCTTTGCACTATGGATGCAGATGGGAAATCACATTATAACACCTTGATATAGATTAGTTTTTCCTTAATTGAGTTTTTGTCACTTTTTATGTCTTGCATTGTCTATATTTGAGGTTTCCAGCGCTGGCTATCATTGTATGGAAGACTCAATTGTGATGTCTTACTTCATAGGCACTAGAAGTTACCATTTGGCGTGATGGAATGGAATATGAGCAAAAATATGCTCGCGGGAACCCTGTGACAACTTTATTAAGTCAAATTCTTCCCCCTGAATTGAAAGATCATCAAGGAACACAAATCAGATTTTGGCCTGACAAAGAAGGTCTTCTATGACCCTCCAAGCCTCATATACATTTTATGGTTTTTGGATTATGAATTATACCACTTTATACATTGATAGTCACAGTGATTAATGTATATGCTTTGTTTGATTCTGGGCATGCAGTTTTCACTACCACTATTCAGTTTGACTACAACACAATAGCTGGACGAATTAGGGAGCTAGCTTTTCTCAATCCTAAGGTAGAATCATAGCTTTTGATTAGGTGAATTGATGTTTCCTCACATACGTTAACTCATGGATTTTTAATAATTATTCATGGAAAGTTATGTTCTTCATGTGGCATGCTGGTGGCAATATGAAATTTCTCTGATTCTTTGTATTTCACAGTTTACAATCTCCTGTTACTTGACCTTTGCAGCTTACTATTTCTCTGAAAAAAGAGGATAGTGATCCGGACAAGAACCAGTATAATGAGTACTTCTACGCTGGGGGATTGATTGAATATGTGACATGGCTAAATACTGATAAGGTATGCTTGACCTTTAACCATCTTCACTATTTTTGTAGTGCGTCTGTAGTTGTTCTGTTCCACTTGGATGTAGGATTCATATCGGTTTGAGATCTGTTATGAACCTCTTTATACACACACACACGCACACGTACATGTTCCTTTGTAAATATTTATATCATGTATAGCAGCATGTTGTGTATCTTTTATATGACTAGTAATGCATGGAGGCTTTCAAATGAGTGAAGTGGATAGTGTAAGAATACCAGCAATTCCAGATTTCAGTTGACACTACTAAATTCTAATTTCTATACTTGGCATAATTTAAATATGATTTATCTTAGTGTGCATTCATATTTGCGTTTGCATGAACATTCTATATCCATATTCCATAATGTAATGTTACTCTACCAGTGGGTCTAAAAAATTGAACCTAGGTCATTTTTAATGAGACAGCTGGATACCACTAGGTCACAAGGCCTGTGATGAATAGGATGATCTGGTATTTTATTTTATTTTATGATTCTTGTGATATTTGACCATCTATGGGCTTCTTGGCATTTGCATCTTTTTGTGAAGTTGGTAGACTGACGATTCTTTGATTTAGAAACCGCTTCATGATGTCGTGGGTTTCAGAAAAGAAAAAGAGGGCATTTCAATTGATGTAGCTCTCCAATGGTAAATCATTTAATCCCCTGTTCCTGCACATGTTTAAATTTTCCTTCTTCATCTGATATGGAATACAAAGAGAAAAGATACAATTTCTTTCAACTTTCATTTTTTGGTGGGAATAGGGGTGTTGTTAAAACAGTTTTTTATCCTTTATAAAGTGATGGATCTGTACCTTTCCTATTGGTGCTTGCATCACTCTGTGAGTTGGGATTAACATGGTGTTGTCAAAATTAGGGGATGTATTATATGTCAAGGACATCAATTCTCAAATTATTGGGATAACATTATGCAAATTGTTGATGATCATTTCTTGTATTTAATGATTTGATTATTAATTCATTTATTCTCTACTAGGTGTTCAGATGCATATTCAGATACAATGCTGGGATATGCTAACAGCATACGTACGGTTGATGGCGGCACCCATATAGATGGTACAAAGGCTGCTTTAACAAGAACTCTGAATAGCCTTGGGAAGAAGTCAAAATCTATCAAGGTGCATTTTTTCTTCCATTTTTCAAGGGGTTTCTCCAACCATACCAACAAAATCTGATTGTTACTTTTTTTTTTCCTGGGATTTTAGGGTGGGAGAGGTCTTTGATTAGTAATAAAATCAATTTGAAGCACAAAAGGCAACAAGAAAAAAAAAAAAAAAACTGAAAAAGACAATAAATTATGATCTAAAATTAAAAAGATCACAAATAACATATGTATCTTTTTGGTGGATATTCCCTTCTTCATCCAACTCCTACTGGTTCCAAGGCAATGATTCTTTCATTTCTTTTTTGGATGGACTGTAAGGGGAAGGGGGTTGGTTTCAGATGAGTATGAAACTTAGCTATCACAGCCTTTTTTTTTTTTTGGGGGGGGGGGGGGTGGGGGGAATGAAATGAGTATGGCCCCATCTAAAATGGACCCATTGAGGAGTTGGGTAACTATAATTTCTGCTACAAATGTCAGGTCAGACAATTTTACCATGGCTTTAGATGCATCTTATTGTGAAAATAAGTACAAGGGTAAATCAGATTCGTCTGCATGTCTAGCTGTATGCTTGAAGGACTGCATGATATGTTTCCATTATGAGCTTCTAAAGGTTTTGTCCTGCCTTCCATCTTCTAAATGTCTTTAGTTTCTCTTCATGGTGTGTAAAGAAACAGAAAAACAAAAAATGGTTTGAGTTTTTCACCAGGGAACAAGTTACCAAAGTTCTGCTGTACAGGTGTGAGTTGTAGTTACCTATAGAAACAGGCTGTTCTGCTTGTATTATTTAAGAAGTGAATGTCCCCATAGTACATCCCCAATGTACTCGGGTTGGCTATTTTTTTCTTAATAAACTTTTTTCGTTACCTATCAAAAAAAAAAAGAAAAGTGAATGCCTCCTAGGCAAGTCTCAGGAATATGTGATTTGAAGATTTTACTGCCTTCCATTGATTCTTGTGAGCCATACATTAAACATGAGTAGAAAGTAAAATGAAACTAGCTCAAAATTTCAATATTGTAAAGTTTCATCTGTATTATTCCAGGATAAGGACATTACTTTAAGTGGTGAACATGTAAGGGAGGGATTAACATGTGTTGTCTCAGTCAAGGTTCCAAATCCAGAGTTTGAAGGACAAACAAAGGTATTGCCTATTTTATAATATTCGAAATTGAGAACTGATTTCTTTTGCTCACACGGTTGCTTTGGACACCTTGATGTTTGCATCATTCCTTTATTTTTCCATAATTGCTGTTATCTTATTGTACTGGTTTTTCTGTCTGTTGCCAAAAGACTAGGTTGGGAAATCCGGAGGTGCGAAAAGTGGTTGATCAATCTGTTCAAGAATATCTTACTGAATACTTGGAGTTACATCCAGATATACTTGATTTAATCCTTTCCAAGTCTTTAAATGCTCTCAAGGTATCTTGTTGTGGCTCAAAACACTACTTTGATTCAGTAGTGATTTTACTAATCAAAACGCTCTTGCTTAGTATGTCCACCATCGACATATCTTAAAATTCAGACCTTTCCCTCTTATCTATTGTTTCCCTTTTTAGGCAGCTCTGGCAGCAAAGAGGGCAAGGGAATTGGTGAGACAAAAGAGTGTATTGAGATCATCATCTCTTCCTGGAAAACTAGCTGATTGCTCATCCACAAATCCTGAAGAGTCAGGTATGTTTTGTTTTTTTTTTCTTGTGAGAGCTCTCTCTTGTTTTTATTTCAGCAACATTATGTAGATGTGTATTCTAATGAGGAGTTTATTACTTGATAAATTCCTATGACGTGATGTCTTTATTTACTTCTGAATATTCTGATCTGAACTTCATATCCACAATGTTTCATGATTCCTCTTTGCTCCATCTATTTGGGCTTTCTTTTCCCTTACTCTAAACTCTCTTTTATGATGTAACTTGTTGACTATTTACATGCTAATTATATATTTGCTTCTGTAGAATTTTTTTACAGCGCCTTTTTTTTTTCTTCATTTTCTGCTGTTTGTTCTTATCAGAAAACTGTGTTTGTACCTCCATCATTATTTCTTTTTTTCCTGCTCTTTAATTTCTTTTTAGAAATTGAACTTATCAAATATCTACATTTATTCCATTTTATTTTCTTCCATACAGTTGTGCAAACACATTGGTTTGTTATGTCTTCTTTCTTGCTCTCTCTATCTCTATAGAAAGCTGCATTTTGCCTTTTTATTTTCATTATATATTTCTTAATAATAAAGAAAAAGAATTGATGTTCCTACTTAATCTTTTATAAGTTGATGTTAGGTTTCAAATTTTGATGCATTTGCATGCTGGAAAACTTTTAGGTATTAGTAAATTGTATCTACCATAGTTGTCAAAACGCAAATTGTTTGTGATCAATGTCATATTTTTTTGGTATTTCTTGTCAATGTTGTCATATTGTATGTGAATCATAAGATACATCAACACTTTTTAAAATTTTTATAGAAATCTTCTGTAACAAGTTTGTACCATATTTCCTAACCTTAGATTCAATAATGAGTATATAAGTTCAAGATCCTACAAAGCTTTTCACAATGATTTTGAGATTTATATGTAAGTTGTATATTACATTACAATATGTGTAAAATTCATGACGCATCTAACTATTGTATTGAACTTTACTAAGTCTATTTATAAGAACAAGATTAAGATTTCGATTGTTATCTATTATTATCATAGTCTAGTGGTCAATTCTTACCATTGAGCTCATTTTGATCGCTACTTTGTATTCAAGAATGGTACCATTTTTTATTATTTATAATTGGATCGCTCCTTTGATAGCAGAAATGACTCAAGCAGTTATTTGTGTTGTTGCTAGGATGCTTGAACTCCATCATCTAATTCAGCGAAATGGAGAAATTTTTATCTATTGCCTTGGTTTGACAAAACCAATTGGATGTATTTATTTATGAGAGTGGTGGTTGTAATAGTTGAATTAAAAGTTGATAACCAATTCCTAAACTTGGATTTCTCTAGTCTCTTTTGGCCTCAATATTTGTTAAGAGCATAAGGAACATTTTCACATGATTAGTTTGAGCATTTAAAATTTGATATTGGTTATTGTACTCTTGCAGAGATCTTTATAGTTGAAGGAGATTCAGCTGGCGGAAGTGCAAAACAAGGTCGTGATAGGCGCTTTCAGGTAAAGTTTAGCTTCTCCTAGTTGGTAGTTTGGCAATATTGATATCTCTCAATCTACTAGAAATTGTGCAAGATTGTCAAGAACAATTGCTAGGAAAGTTCATATTCTTTTCCTACTTATCAAAAAAAGAGTTCATAATCTTTTCCTAGGAAAGACAAATAATAATGTCACAATTAAGTTTGTTTAATTTCTGTGTTGTCAGTTTGTCACTATAGAACACTTGTATTCAAGTAAAAATTAAGAAAAGAAAAGTTCCTACAGATTGCAATTTTAATCTCTTTTAATGCTAAGAAGCTGAAAGGAAATGGTTATAGTGGAAGCAAACTTTAATTTCCTGGAAAGCAAGCATTTCCATTCCTCCTCAGTATTACTGCCAACACAGCTTATTCCTACCAATACAGCTGCTCTAATATTGCGTTGCCAGTTCCCACCTGTACCATCTACGGCACCTCTAAACTGCCACTTTTTTTCATATCATCACCCTTTTCCCAATGGTGGGGACAAATAGAAAGTGTTTGAATGGCTATCTCATGCTTTTAAAATTGTTCATGAGATAGGTTTTTTGGCAACAAAATCTTTTATTTATATATAAAAAAGAAAAGAAAGTGTTTGACTGGCATCTTGATAATAATTTTCTGATAATATCACAAAAATGTTGGTGCAGGCTATTCTCCCTCTGAGGGGTAAGATATTGAACATTGAAAGAAAGGATGAGGCAGCTATGTACAAAAATGAAGAGATTCAAAATCTCATTCTTGGTCTTGGACTTGGAGTAAAGGTTATATCTTTATTTTATTTTCTTTGTTCTTACATCTTTTTGTTAATACT
Source organism: Notholithocarpus densiflorus (assembly GCA_030021035.2). Classification (NCBI taxonomy): domain Eukaryota; kingdom Viridiplantae; phylum Streptophyta; class Magnoliopsida; order Fagales; family Fagaceae; genus Notholithocarpus; species Notholithocarpus densiflorus. The sequence continues at coordinate 2,495,513 of JARYZH020000027.1, read as the reverse complement.
TTGTTTAGTTCACATGTCATTATAGAAAATCAAGTAAACTAAAAGAAGAGAAATACAAAGAGAAAAGAAAATGGAGAGAAAATAAAGAGGAGATTTTAGCATCTTTCTTTCTCTAGGTCTCTCTTTTCTGAAGAGAAAATTTTGTTGGGCTTGAGAGCAAAATATGTCAATATATTCCTCACTTTCTTTTATTCTGTCCTCTACAAACCAAAATCCGGAAAAGAAGAGAATTCAAAAACTCTCTCTCCTTTAAGGATCAGCTGAACAGTGTAAAAAAAAAAATGTTAATTGCTTAGCCATTCAATGTGTATATATATGCGTGTGTGTGTGTATAATTTCTTTTTTCCGTTTCAGGGGGAGGACTTTAAAAAGGAGGCTCTACGATATCACAAGATTATCATCTTAACAGATGCTGATGTAGATGGTGCTCACATCCGGACATTGTTGCTGACATTTTTCTTTAGATATCAGGTAGAAAATGGAACTAATTGTCTGCAAATTCATTCTATGAAAACAAAGGGAAAAAAACCCTACTCCAAATGCCGAATGAATTCAATCTAAAATAGGAACTTGATGCAGTATTTATTGCTTGCAGAGAGCCCTATTTGATGAAGGTTGCATATATGTTGGTGTTCCACCACTTTACAAGGTTTGCCTTTGGCTATAATGTAACCAGGGAGCATCTATTTTGAATAATGAAGTTAAGTTGCTGTTGTATTATTCTGAAATGAGCAGGTTGAAAGGGGAAAGCAAGCATACTACTGCTATGATGATGCTGAACTTAGAAAGCTTCAGAGTTCTTTCCCTTCAAATGCATCATACAACATTCAGAGGTTTAAAGGTAAGATAAAAACCATATTTTGTTGTGATGAATGCATTGGGAGGTCTTATTCTCACACACTCAGGCACACACATACGTACTCTTATGCTCCATTTTGTTTGTCTGGTATACAAAATCCAACTTTTTAAGGGAACATCATTTAATGCTTTGTCTCTTAAAGAAAGATACATAAGTTTTCAAAATTGCCCTTATAAACTTCCAAGAATTTAAACCTGGATAAAATAAAGGGCATGGGATATTGGGAAGTCAATAAATTAAAGACCATTGACTTTTAAAACTAGCCAAGTATTTTGGGACAGCCAAAAATGGATACTGAACAAACAAATTGGGGCTGAGAGAGTATGTGTGTGTGCACGTGTGGTTTATGATTTGCTATTACTTATTACCTTTGAACTTGACATGTGCACAAATTTGATGTAATCTAATTATAAAAAAGGTCATACTTAGTACACAAAGCTCTCAGTTTTGCGGGGCTAGGAGAGGTGACTAGTAGGTAGCCTAACCCCAATTATTTTTTTTTTCCCTTGGAGAGGTTGATTCCAGACTCAAACTCACGACCTGTCATTTTTGGTGGAAGGCACTTGTCATGACATCAAGACACAACCTCTATTTGACTTAACCAAATAAAGTGCTTTTTTAATTGACTATCATTTATACAAATACTAGAATTTAATTTTTGGTTACATCCACATGGCTTCAGTATGTGTGCTCACACATTCACTGTAGATGCTTTTGGATCACGACATTAAGTACCTCTCTGTCTATCTCAGCATCAAGAGTAGGTTCTCAAATGTAACTCATGCTCCATTTTCTTGAAAGGGAACTGTGCTCTATAAAATGAGTGTGTTGGTGACGCTGGTGTTGTGTAATACATGATTGTGATTTTGGAAAGCTGTTATTTTACGATACAATGTAAGGGAGCCACTTTTTGTCAATGGCAAAGATGCGTAGTTTGTTGCTTATTAAAATTTGTTTTTATTATATGTGTTATCAATGAAGCATCAAACTTCTTGTGTTGAAGACAGTTTCTGTTGGAATCCTATCAAAAATCTGCTTCTATGTAGCACTCCATCTCCAATCGCTTTCAATCCACACAATTAGTATACTCTCTCAACTTCTAGATGTAAATTACAGTGGGCAGACACTAAATCAATGTTGCTTTCATGAAATAAATAGCTTTTATACAAGTTAATGGCTGTGCAAAATACTGTATGAATTGTGTAATGGTTATGCTCTGATATCTCTGCAATCTGCCGTGGTAAATCCAATGTGTGACATATTTATGAGTTTGCAAGCCCTCTTTTTTGTCATGCCCTGTGCTGCGGGGAATTTAAGTGATGACAAATGTTATTCTTAAGTCTCTACTTGTTGGCTTTCCATAGTTTGTTCTATCAGTGGGAGTCAGAGCTAACTATTTAATTCATGGTAGCAATGAGCTATACCTCAAATGGCACTTCATCCTCCTTTATTAATGGGATAGAGGGTAAGGTCGTGGGTGCAAGACCCATGGGTGCATAACTTACAAATAAAAAAATATCAGGTTTCTAGTTGGTTTGAGTTATATATACCATAATATCTATATGCATGCAATGCAGGCCTAGGAGAGATGATGCCTACACAATTGTGGGAAACAACAATGGATCCAGAGCAAAGGTTGCTAAAGCAATTAGTGGTTGAAGATGCCGCTGAAGCAAATGTTGTCTTTTCCTCCCTTATGGGTTCCCGGGTAAGTAGATCATGATTCATGAATATAGCGGCGTTTTAGTTGTCTTATGATAAAGTGAGCTCTTGGCTAATTGGCTAGCTGCTTACAATTTTTATTATTTTAATAAATTAAGTTGAGATGGTGTTTTCACCTTTTGTAGTTGGGGGATTGTATGATTCTCTTTCTCTCAAATATAAAAAAAAATTGAAGGAATTGAATTCTGTCATCTTATGCACAAATTATAATGTTATTTTTGACAAAATTACATGACTTTCGATTTTGTATCACCTTATACTTTCTAGGTCTTATGTTAAGTTTCTCAACTGCAATGCCAGATGATGGAGTAATATTACTGTTTCCTGGCAATTGTCATTATTTGTAATATTCCAGAATTCTGTCTTGTGATATTTCTGCAGAAGCTAATGGTTCTTGTTCAATCTTAGGTGGATTTTCGGAAGGAGCTCATACAGAATTCTGCAAGCATGATTAACCTTAACCAGTTAGATATTTAAGGGTGCCTTAAGTGTACAAGCATTATGTATGCAGCCCACAAGACAGATAAGTGAAAAGTGAAAACTTGTTTAGAGTTATATAGTGGTAGTGCAGGAGCTTCATTGCTGCATCTTCTTATTCATTGTGATTGACGCCATGTACAAAGGCATCCCGTTTTCCTGAGCCTTAAAATGCATGGAATTGTATTCTTTTGGGTGTGGTAGGAAAATTTAGGATGGTAGATAGGTGCAGATTTTGCCATAGTATACAAGTACTGTTGTAGTGTTGTTACCATGTCATGGATTTTCTTTGAAGTTGTATTATTTGACATGAGAATATGAGCTCCAATGTTACCAAAATTTTCAATCCACCCTTGATCATCTATAGAGTGTACAGTTGGTGTATGTGCACTGCTTCACCCTTCTTGCTAATACTTTTGGCTGTTCTCCAGATACTTCATAAAATTTATGAAATATTCTCATGGCTAATGTATTGTCTTTTACATATTTTTCTGGCAAAATAGATTTTGTTTTAGTTTAATATAAAGTTGTGTGACTCTTTTTCTATTTAGCATGCCATCCTACTAAAAAATTGTAGCTTTTTGACCCACACAATAGTTTTCTAGATCACATCCAGTGTAGGCAATTGGGAATTTTACACCAGATGAGCTTAAATTCATGGGCTTTCTTGAAGGATTTTGATTTACAAGTTACAGTTAATTTTTGGTTTTTTACACACTTCCACAATATATAATGTTCCCCTTTTAAGCTTGCCAAGGGCTATTGTTGATTTGATTTCTAAAATTTCAATTTTGCCAATGTCAATCCTAACGTTTGAATAGAATCTTGAGGGACTAAATAGAAAAATTAAAATTGACAGCCCTATTGCCAAAATGTAATGTACCCTAATGCGTATTATCCGTTTCTCTTTGATTTCCTTCTAATTGATTTGTAACAAAATGAACTCAGGGGTGGCCGCCTAGTAGGAATTTTTGGAACAGAGAGTTGCAAGATGATAATGTTTGATAATATGTTCGATAGCAGTCATTACTACACTGACATTTTGCATCAAACCTCGGCAATTACAGTTGTTTCTTTGGCAATGCCTCACGTGACCTAATAACTTCAATAAGAGGTTGAGGCTGTTGAGCATTCAGATCAGCTTGTGAAAAAGGGTCTATTTTAGCATAAAAACTTATTTTTAAATTTTACATACTCATTTTCTAAAACATCACAAATCAAATTATCTATTTTACGCTACATTTTATTAAAATATCAATTTTTCTTGAATTTTGTAATTATTTCTCTTTTTCACCCATAAAAACCACTATCTAATTTCTTCCTCTATTCTTGGGATATGTAAAGAAAAAAATAAAATAAAATAAATAATGTCAGTGTAAATCTATAAGGTTACTGTAGCAAACTTATAAATTTACATAATTATATACAAATTAATGTTTGTTGTTTTTGGGAAAAATTATATAATTTTTATTTTTTTATTGTGCTCTACCGCATGTTAAGTCAGAAAAATATGAGGTAAGAATCTCTTATTGGGTCGGACCAATAATGAAATAGCATAGAGTGATATTATCCGTAATATATGAATTTAGTGCGTGCAATGCACAATAAATGAGTACATATAGCATATAACCACATGAATGATAAATTTACAATAATTTTTATGATAAAATTTGTAATTATTAAAATTTCTCAAAAGGGATATATGGAGCAAAATCCATAAGTTGTTACATTTATACTTCTATCATGAGCAATTAGGATTTGGCTCATATTTTATTTGTTCCTTGGGTGTTGTATAATAGTTAAAAAAATGATAAAACTTATATAGATTTATTCGAGTGTTGTACCTTCCTAAAAAAAAGTTTTTACCTTAGATTTTCTAATTTAATTTAAGTTTGTATTGACTAATAAATCACATAGTTAAATTTAATTGTCCTTGAAAACAATAGCACTAGTTTTATTGCATTGGTTAATATGACTAGGATATTAAATTTAATTAGATAACTTAATGTACAACATCTAAAAAACTATAATTATGAATTTGTACTACATATATTACAATTTACAAATGAATGTGTCTAATAATAAATTCGCAACCACAAAACACTAATAGAACTCACATTACACATGATCAATTCGTTGTTGCGTTAATAGTCATATTCAAAGTCCACACACAAACACTATATTCATGATAATTGTTGCTCATAGTTGTGTTAGAACACCCTTTGGTTTTGCTAAAAGTCTTTGGTTGACACCTCCTTCTATTTTCGAAGGGTTCAATTCTCCTCTCCCACAATTATTAGATAATAATAAAAAACACATTTTATTTATTTTTTATGGGTACTAATAGGGTTCAATCCCAACCTTTTTTATTCGAGGACAGAAACCATTACCAATCTTTACTAGAGAAACATTAATATTACTGTTACATAAAGTTATGTGATATTCTTCTCAAAAAAAAAAAAAAAAAGAAGTTATGTGATACAATGGTAGGATTAGTTAGCATGACAAATAGGATATCCCACTAAAATATCCGAATCATCTAGGAGAGAGAAAGAACATTCCTAAACTATGTAACGCCTTGTTTCTATTTTTGGGTATTAGAAAAATATACATATGAACCTTAAAGACCTTTCATCAAAAATGAACCTTAAAGACCTGAAAACAATACTAGGTAACTAATACCATCAAACTGTCAATATATCCACAAGCAAAAGCTTCTTTTATGAGTTAAACTCCAGAGTGATCACCAAGCAAACTTCAAAATGTAAGCTTATATACTAAACCCCTCAGAACTACCTTTTTCTTTGTTTCCATTTTTTTTTCTCTAGTGGGTATCTGAAGCTTCCTAGTGTAAATTGTTAAATGCATTGATTCTGTATGTGTATATAAATTCTTGGGTCTAAATTTTGGATGCCTGTCTTTTCTTTTTTATTTTGTTTAATTTTGCTTTGCTTTATTGTTTTTTTCTGGTCTGGATCATCCAACTGTTTGTTTAGAATTTTACTCTATGATTTTGCTGAAATAAGTTTCAACTATGTTGAATTATATGGTTGAAAATATTGCGTTAGTTTCTTGCTGTTTTTCTAGTGTTGAATCAGTGTGCATTCCTTAGTTAGCAATGTGTCTGAGTTGGGATCAAGCTAAGTTGACTTGTTGATGCAAAAAGGTTGTTTGATGAAGTGTTTGAAAATAGGAATGATATATTTGGGTTTATGGCCATCCTCTTTGATTTATATTGCTTATTTTGATGAGTAATGAAAGACCAGTTTGATTCTGTAGAAAATGAAATCTTGGAAATCACTTCTTCCTCCTTTTTTTTAGAAAAGAGTTTTGGATCATTATAGAGTTTGAAATCGTTAAAAATTAAACGAGTGCTACCAGTGGTTGGGTAGTAGAAGAGGACGGGTATCTTTAGCCCAATCTCCTCTTGTTTCTACCGAATGACATGAAATTGTCCACTAAATCTAAACCCAGGAGAAGGGTGTTATGATTTCAAGCTCACCTCTGGGTCTGTAGATTGAAAGGTTTACAAAAGAGCGGCTTTCATATTGTATCAAAAGAATGTAATGCTTAATGTTGAGTACTGAATTCTAGAACTGAAAATTTTTGTTGCTCATTATCTTTTTTAAAGTAATTTACGCATACTCACTATTCAAGAACCATGAGCTCAGGAAAGATACGCCCAGTATGAAATGGAACAGATATGAAATTTGATGTTGCATTATTTAAGATGTAAGAAAGGACTATGAAGGAATGCACATCCATAAAGACCTAAAAGTAGCTCAGGCTGAGATTTTGAATTGGGTAGTGTCAAAAGGTATGGTTTTGAGACGTCTGACCTTAATTGAGACTACAATGGCTTAATTTTGCTTCAAAACTAAATACTTTGGATAACTTTTGTCCAAACTGTGATCACTTTAGGAATACAGTCTCGCACTTGGCAAAAGGAGATCATGCCAACAAGATTTGTCTTACTTGGATCCAGGAATCAGTCTACCAGACACACGACTGTTTTGCTTCTTGGGAATTATATTTGGGAAGTTTGGTTGCAAACCTTCCTCTTATATGGTAATATTCTTTTTATTTGCTGTAATTGATGAAATAATTGATTGATTAAAAAATTGAAAAATCATTAAACTGTCCTCTTTGAGGACTGATATCTTAAAGAATCTCTAAATCTCTAAGGTTTTTTACAAAGGTTTCTCCAATAATGGAACCAGCCTTCACAAATACAGCTGGATAACCAATTGGAGCTTCTACCCAAGCTTCACAACCTTGTTCTGTAAATAGCTTCCCTGTCCAGATATGTTGCCAATTGGAACTTTCTCCCACTGGAAAATAGGCCTTAACATTCTTCTTTCCTTTGTCTAGGACAGGCACCACTAGGATTTCAGTGCCAACCAAGAACTGCTGGTAACTTAAGTGATGAACATGTTCGTCTTCTGGGTAGTGGAGAAATAGGTGGCGGCAAACTGGGAGGCCTTTTTGAGCAGCTTCCTGTTTTCAAATAAATTTACAATGAGAGAAGGGGGAGAAAGTTGGGAGGGGGGGGGGGGGGGGGGAGCCATTGCTTACTTCACCAAATTTGAAAATAAATTAGTATCCAGAGTTCTAGGAATACCTTTACAAGTTGAATTCTGTAAAACTTCCATGCTTTGTACACTTTAGCAAGGCGAGCAAATTGTGATAAAGTTTGGTGGTTTGAGTAGAATTGGCTATTGCTGGATGGCTTGTTCCCCTGCATGGAAAAGACAGGTAAATTCAGTTTCTAATGAGATTATACATCTTATGGTCTTCAGGTGAAGGAATCATAACGTGTTGGTCAGCAAATGAAAATTTGAAAGGATTATTTTTTGAGGTTGAGTGAATTTAGTCCTCCTTTAGATGTAAATGCCTGACTAAATTTTCATCATTGACACAACCAACATTATTTTTGTCCTTTTTTCCCCTTTTTCTTTTTCTTTATGATTTTTTTATGCTGGAAAGAGATTCTAATGATGTTGATAATAACAATAATAATGCATGTTATTTTTTCACATGGTAGGTTTTTTAACTTACTTCATGGGTCCGGAAGACAGTGGTGAAAGCATTTAGCTCCATCCAACGCAAAAGCAACTCTTCACTTCTTGTATAGTTTATAAAAGGTAAGTTTACTGCACAGTAGCCTCCAGTATCACTGTGGTTAAAAGCATACCCTGAAAGTCCACTGCTAAGGAGGCCAGTGACAGCACTCTTTATCCCATCATTAGCCTGCCAACTTACCATTTGGTCTCCTTCCCAAAATAGCATCCCCCATTTGGGACTATTTCTGAAACCAGCTCTCATGAAGAAAACTAAGGCCTCTTCTGGGTCTTCTTTCACCTTGCCCACACATTTACTTTTCCATTCTTCCACAAACTCTCTGTTTATTTGGGCCCATAGTTCAGGGTATCTATTATGTGCAGATATAGGATCTTCACCTAAAATGGCAAGTATCCTGATTAGTAGTATATCTGAATTCATAAAGAATAATCAAGTGAGGAATAATACAAAGATTATGTGGCTATTATCACTTAAACCATGGGTACCAATAGACCTATATAGGTTCCTTCTTTGGCTTGGGTCACTTGTGTCTTTTCTTATTCATATGTTTCATTCTTTATAATTTCTTATTCTTTTGTTCTTTAAATTTTTGTTCTTTTGGGGCCCAGAAGGCTGGCAGCTTAGGAAATATGATGGTTAAAAATATAAATAAAAAAGACTGGAAAAGCCTACTGAGTTGGCTTGCCTTGAAAATCTCACACAATAATATGATGATTGTTACATCACTAGAGGTAGTATATTACTTTGTCAAGTAGGTGTACAAAAAGGCATAGGTATGGGAGACGTGAAGAAGAGATGAATAATTATGGTGATGCTTAACAGTTAACCCTTATTTAAACTATGACAGAACATGACATATTGTTAAGTGTTGGGAAATATGTTATACTAATTCCTATGACATTACTTGCGGAAAAATCAATTGTGGAAGAATGTTTATTTTGGAGTATTTCTAAAAACTACCTCTGGAATTGAGAAACACATTAACAAAACCTAGACACCCACACCTAAAAGAGAGATGAAAAAAAAGTCATGAAAATGGGGTTTACATTGAACCTGCAAAGAGGATTCTACTTCATTAATTTGTTATCTCACATTGGCATCACAAGAGACCCACGAGTTAGGAAGGTTACTCTGACCCTCATGTTGACTTTCAAATATAAGTTAAGATTTAAAACCTGAATAGAGAGTGGCATCCACAGGCAGGCCTTCACCAAAATCAGCCATCCATCCTCTGACTCCATCATCCACCATTTCTTGTAAAATCTGTTTGAACCAACTAGCAGTATTTGGGTGTGTCAAATCCAACATTCCAACATCAAAAGCTGTATTAGGAACCATGTATGGTTGTCCATGCTTGTCTTTCACTAAGATGTCTAACTTTATTGCCTCCTCAAAGAGGTTTCTCCTTCTGTTTGGCTTCTCATGAGTCTGTCAAAGCAAGTGAAAACTAATTTTAAAGTGATAAACTCTCGAACTATCACAAATTGCAACACAACATTTTGTACATGGGGTATTGCCATTGTATCACTTACAAGATAAAAATATGATTAATGATATATAAAAAAATCATATTGGCTTTTTTAATGGCATTAGCCTTCTTAGTTCTTACAATGATGCAGTGCACTGTTATTAATGGCAGGTTAGTAGTTGCAGGAATTATACTAGAATTTATGGTGGAGAGCATAAGTCAGGGACAAGATGTTTACTGGAGCTAGACAAGGATTGCAGTATGTCATCACTTTGATATGCTGAGCGTTTAGATCTTGAACTAATTGTTGCCATCCGCAGTACCTTTTTGTATCCACTTCCCAATTCCACCACAATTGTGATCCAATCAATGTCTCCCTTTGGCCCACCCAGTCCTGCTCAACAATCACTATACAATATAAATGAATGCACATAGATGCATGTAACTAGAACCGCATATTGTAATTTCAAATCTTTTTGAAAATAATGAAAATTGTCTATGGATGGAAAAAAGTCATACTTCAGAAGTTTCAAAAGTTCTGAAATGGCTCATCATTGACATGGGTGTCAAGATTTGTACAATAATTGCTGAAACAAAATAAAAACTTTACAGTTTTGACAGGTTTAAGTATGTCATGCATTACCTGCAACCAAAATGCTGAAACGGGAACATTATAAGTCCTTAGCTTATCCCAAGTATCGTGTACAGTTTCTGTGCCTCCTTGCATTCCAACCACAGCACCAGATATTATCCACTCAGGAAGCACGGGAGGTCTCCCAACGGTTTCTGTAAAATGTTCAATGAGCTCAGAAGGTGAGTTCCCGTGCAATATCCGTCCTTGAACTGAGGTCCCATGTATCTGCAAGCTCCAGCATACAGAAAATGGGAAACTGCATGTTTAAGATCTCGAATGAGCCCATTATTTATAAAAAGGAATTACGGGCTTTTCCCTTTTAAATTCTTATTTATGTTTTTGCAAAAGTCCCCCTAGTTAATTACTATTGACACCATGTGAGCTTATCCTCTTTTTTTTTTTGGTATTATTTAAGAATATGAAATTCATTACCAATTATTAATCCAAATAGTTCTTCTATAACATCATGAAAAGTATTCATCTTCTTTAACAACATGCATTGCTTCTTCCAATCCAAAGTTTAATTTCGGCTAATAATCTAGTTGCTTTAGCGAACAAGATTCCCTTTCAAAATCTTTTACAACATTCTCCTTATTAGTATCTGAATTACTTATCTGAAACAATTATATAATTATAAGTTGTCATTATGGCTGCAAGATCCAATAGTTATCAGAAAGTACCTGAATCTGAACTCTATCATGTCTGGTTAAATCGAATACTGAATAATCATAACCTTCAAGATAAAGAGATCGCATCTTCGATGTCATATAGAATGGAGAAGGAGCATACGTTGTACTCCAATCACCCCCAGCTCTGTAATAAGGAAAAGAATGATTCAACTTCAAATTTACAATACTAGTCATTAAAGAGCATTAGGTGGTGTAAGAGCTATTCTTTTTCATTTACCTGTAGCTAACCAAGTTAGCTGCAAAAGTTATAGGTTGATCTCCTCTTCCTATGCCTTGCTCTTGAACAAAAATAGGCACCCTTTTGCCTTTGAAATCCATGTGTGAGAATTGCTCCCCAAAACCATAAAATCGCTCTTTAGCTTCACTTGAATAGGTCAAGCAGACCCTGTTGAATTTCGTGGATTCTGCAACTTTCATCTCTTGTATTTCCTCCTCTGCTGAGGAAACTGTCACATACCCTCTTGGCCTTGAAAGGTACCGACAGAAAGCAAGCTTCCTTTTCCTTATCTGCCCCAGCCTCTGCCTAAAGCCCCGGTATCTTCCTGTAGGTGTTGGGGAGGTTTTGTGGCTTTGCTTAAAGCCTGGTTCCCCAAGCATCACTTGGAAACCAATCTGATTACTGTTTTTCTGATCAAACAGGAGCCAATACCTTGCAGAAGTAGAAGTCTCCTTTGTCTCAAATTGTATATCTGCAGAAATGCCAGCTTTTTGAAACTGCTTTTTCTTTTTTTTCATGCTGAAAATCCAACCAGATATTAGCAACATAGGGAATTGGGAACTATTCAAATCATTTTTCTGCTCAAACCCATATTGAGAATCTTGATTTATTGCCTCTAATGAATGATCAAACTGATTGATTACCCTTATTTCCTCAATGGTTTGGTGATTACAAACCAAATGAACATCTCCATCTTTCACAACAAAGGATCCTCTGCTTTCCTCCACCTCTGTTTCAGCCAATGCTGCAGACACAAAGGCTTGGCCTGGAATGGTAGACCATATGAGTTTAGAAGGATTTGATTGATGAGAAATGGAGAGATACCCACCATTGTTTGAGCACCAAAGAAGCTGGAAATCCTTCCCAATTGAGAATTTTTTGTGTGAAGGCACTGTTTGGGAATTGAAAAACAGAGTTCCTTCAATGAAAGGGTGGGAAGTTTGAGTTGATGGGAAAGGGTTATTAAGATGTTTGTGGTGCTTTTTGGTGATTTTGAGGTTTGACATGTTGGGATTAAAGAGAGAGATGGTCCATCCAATCCTATTTATAGATTCCAAATCCAAACTTTAATACAATGTATAATATTTTCAAGATTCCTATGAACTTTTCTTGCAGCTTTTCAAAAAGTTCAAGATGGAGAAAAGTCTTTTGTTTTTTTTTACACACTTTTTTGTTGACTTTTGTAGTAATCTAATCGGTGTTTTTGAAGGATAGGGATTGTTTTGCAGCTGTTCTTTTTGCATTTCAGCCCCATTTATTGATATATTTTTCTTTGCTCCCTCTTTTGATAGGTCTATATACTCTTATAATAGTTTCCCTTGTTCTCTTTTCTCTTTCTTTCAAAATTTACCAATTGAATTTGAAGTCTAAATCCTAGCTGATAATTTAGTTGATTGTAGTTCCGCGGATTAATTATTTTTTAAGGTTATTGAGCTCAATACTCTATCACTAACCAACCTTTTTAGCTCTCAATTTTCTGCTGAGGCTTTCAATTAAAAGATACCATGCAACAAATTTGATATGATATTGCAGCAGAATTGGAATTTTTGGATTGATATTTTCCTTTCGAACTTTTTGACAAAAAAAAAAAAATTTTTTTGAGGGGTTCTTTGCTTTCTTTGGTGCCATGGTGGTGTAGTAAACATAATTTTAGAAAGTTGGGCATTGAAAATTAACTTCAGTTTATCTACTTTTGGTGCCTAAACTAAAATTGTAAAAAAGAAACTGTTTCATCTAACACATAGAAACTTCATGAATTTATCCAAATTAAAATGATGACCAAGTCAGAATTGAGCAAAATTTGTGCAGCTAAAATAGAACGTTACTAGAGTGGCTTGTTAGACCGGTGAGGGCTAGAAAGGTCCCAATTGGCTGGCGTTTTTTGGATTTCTATAAGAGGTCAATACTCAATTAGAGGACAGGATTGGGAAAGAAACAAAATTTTAGTTGGACCGTTCAGGTTGTTGACTACTTGACTGTATGATCATTTTATGAAAATATTCAATAAGATTAATGAGTTTTTTGGCCGACTTTTGGTCATCCTAATTTTGACGATTCCTATTTCAAATACTTATTAGGTTTCAATCCATTGCATCACTCTTAGTATCTGTTTGGATACACGTTTTTGCGTCCATGTTTGCGCGTTTTACTCTTTTTTTTTTGGCACGCGTTTCAGGAACAAATAACACTGTTATGGCTACTGTTTATGAACAGTAGCCGTAATATTTGACTTTTTAGCACATTAGTGGGTCTCGTGCACTGTTCACGGGACCCACAAATCTCACTTTTCAGCAACTTTTTTTATTAAAAATGGGTCCCACAATATTATTCATACATTTAAAAATTATTTTGCTATAGTGTTTTTAGTTTTCAGTTTCAGCAAAATAAATTCTATCCAAACGGATATTTAGTATAACACCTCTTTTTTTTCTTCTTTTTTTCTTTTAAAGTAGCATATCTGTTTCTCCCTTTGTCCTTCTTTATTATTTATTAGTATTTGGGTACTCTAAAGTTGTGTTCAAAATATGAATGGACCATTTCATGGTGAAGATGTAAATTTTATTAATTAAAAATGTAACTATTGTAGTTTAACTGACTGACACTTTTGTTATTTTTAATGGAGAGATCCATAATTCAAATCTTTTTACTCCAAAGTTTCAAACTATATATATAATTCATTGATAACAATGAGATATATTTCTTTATATTGTGAATTGATTTTTTTTTTTTTTGAGCTGGTGAAGTGAGTTTTTAAACGACATGACAACATGGGTTAACATTTTTTTTTGGGGTAACATGTGATAACACCTTTTAATTAATGGCAATTTTTTTTTTTTTAATCTTTAGGTTCTTGACAAGAAAATGAATCCTGCCTCTCCATTTGTTTTTAAATTTTTTACTATAAAGACAATATTATCCTACAAATTTGATTCCAAATTAAGTTTTTCTCTAATATGGTCCTTAAACCAAGGCAAACTGTTGCTTTAAAATGGGGCTGCTATGCTAAGTAATGGCTTACTATCACTTTCTTGACAGGACAGAAGTGTTATGATTCAATTTTGTAACTTACCCAAAATTGTATAATGGACAGTTTGTACTTTAACACTTACTCCATTTTGAAATACTACTTTTCCTAATGATGTATCTGACCAGCATAGACTTCCTGGTTCATTTTCTTAATTCATCTAGCCGTTATAACCGGCATCATTCATTTTGTTCATACATGTGCTTGCTTATTAAATCTTATTTTTTATTTTATTAAGTAAAAATAAATAAATAAATAGAATGCTTGTCCTAGTTTGTCTCTTGAGCTTAGTCAATGTATTTGCTCCAAACTTCTGTTTTTATGAATGCACGTAGCCTTGTTTTGGGCAAAGTTCATTGTGCAATCATGCACGTTCGAAATTTTGGGCAGAAGTGCAAAAAGTGCACGTCTTTTGCTTATTCTGACAAATCTTGGATTGATTATCCATTGGTGGGATCTGCCAAATGTATACATTATTCTTCCATACATAATTTTTTTTTTTATAGAAAATTTACATTTTCAACTTGTAATTTTGGGTGTACTAAATTAAATATTAGAATTAAAGTAAGAAATTAAACTCATAAAAAAATTAAAATTTATAGTTTCAATTTTCAAAAATAATAAATTAAGTCACAAGGTTACAAAAAGTAACAAGTTAAACACTAATCAATTATGTTTGAACTATAATATAGGTTGATGCTTTAATTTGTTACTTTTTTTTAAACATCGTGATTTAATTTGTTATTTTTTGAAATTATGAGGGTTTGATTTGTTATCATCATTAAATTATAGGGTTTATATTGAAAATTTCCCCCCTTTCTAATGTATCAAATGTTTTTTTTATTTTTATTTTTATGTCAAACAGTAGCTTTAATGATAAATAATAATCTATCTGAAAAACATATAAATAATTTAATGTATCATAATTATTAAATCTTAATCATTTAAATATTAAAATAGCTATATTGATGTGAATGCTCTTAAGTGGTTTAAGTTTGTCAAGAATCTTATAACTCAACTAGTTGCTGTTAATACTTTTTAGTGTTTCTAATAACGATATCCAAGATTTCAATCCCTCATCCCATGTTGTAACTATCAAATTAAAAAAAGAAAAAAGAAAAAAAGAAAAGAAAAAAGAAGATAAATTACATTTTACACTCTTTGATTTGATCCTATCATAATTTAGTTAAGAAATTTTTAATTGTTTTAACTGACTCTCTAAAAAGTTTAAACTAATGAAACAATTACATTTCCGTTCAAATTAACAAATTTAAATTAAATGAACAAACAATATAGCTCCTTATGGTTGGATCATAAACTTTTTTAATTGCTACAGTTTGACAATGTTATTTTAGTCCAAACTTCCCCTATTTTTTGAAACCCTTTTTGTGAGGATAAGGATGAGACCTTATTGGATATGATAGACATCTCTTACATGTTCTATTCAAATTGCTTTTACATGTAAATCTAGTAACTGTAACAGGGTTCTCACCAAAAAAAAAAAAAAAAGTAACTGTATCAGGGTGTTTCAAATGTTAATCTATTTTGTTGGAGGATTTTATCCTAATGTACACTAATTTTATTTTATGAATAAAATATGTAATTTCCAAAAAAAAAAAAAAATATTAAAAAATTTATGGGACCAAATGTAACCATTTGCTTCTGTTATTGCTGGTTATATACGTAATGTGTTGATACTATGGTGTGGCTTGAAGATTTACTTCATGTTTTTTTTTTTTTCACAAATGATGTACTTCAATTAGTATTGTAAGTTAATTTTCGGCTAATTCTACGCTACTCTACTCCCCTTTCCCTCTCTCCCCATCTAAATTGGCCATAAAAGGACAAACTCTTCAGTATCATGAAGCAAGGAGCTGCAGTTAAGAGGATAACAAGTTCAATTAAGATAACAGCATTCAGATCTCAAAACTAAAATTTGGAAATCAATAGAACATCTTAATTTAGCATGGGGAGCATTTGACAGGATTTTCAACCATGTTCCCAGGATAGCAAGCTTTCTATCATAGTATCATCCATGAACTAGGGGGTGTAATGGTGAAATAGTGTCTCAGCATCCCTCAAGGGGTTACTATTTGCTATAAGGGCTCTAACCTTTAAATGTAACAAAGGAGCAACTAAAGAAAACTACATTGATTGGACACAGTTATATTACATAGATCCCTTGAGCTCCTAACATTTTTTTTGAGAATCAAGTTGAAACTGAAATAAATCCCTTGAGCTCCTAACATGAATAGCAGTATATGAGGCAAAACCATAATAAATCCATAATGAAAGTTGAAACTGAAAGAAGCCAATAATTCCTAAAACAAACATGTGAAGTTCCTCAATCAAGTAAATCTGACATGGCTGTCCTCCTAAATGCATCAACCTGAGCTAACTGGGATGCCAAAGTTTTGTTTGGGAATATATTATCTGCCTTCATCCTCTCCCTAATCCCATAAGCTGGCACCTTTGCATTTATATAGGCCTGGATTAGAGTCTGGAACTGCCGGAGTCTAGCCACATATCCAGACTGTCTCATCCTATGAAATATTTTTTCTGAATTATGAATATCACCCCTCTTTGCATACTGTTCCATTATAGCCATGAAAGAACTGAACATTGGCCTCATCTGGTTCTGCTGAGTTGCCTTGTGCAAGATGGAATCAGCCTTTTCCACCTCCCCTGCCTCCACATAGAGCTTTACAAGTGCATCCCAAGTCAATGGGCCAATCCTGCACCCACTCTCCCCCATACGCTTAATAAGATCCTTGCCCTTGGTCAGCATCTTTTGGCTTGCATACACCTTCAGAAGCACAGAATAATGCTTAGAAGAAAGCTTCTTCCCCATTTTTGACATTGTATCAAAAACTGCCTCTGCTTCTTCAATCTTCTTCAATCTTCCCCAAGCTTCAATAGCAGCCATGCACTCCTCAAGCCAGGGATTCGACTCACAGATCTTCCAAACTCTCCTCACATCATCAGCCTTTCCCAGCTGTGCATAAAGAGGAAGCAACAGTCGGCAAGTAAAACGATCTTTTAAGTTATCCCCTTCCATCTCCTTCAAAATTGCTTCAGCTTTTTCTGTAAGCCCACCTGAGGCATAATGCCTAGCTAAAATGGCTAGTGTATTGATGTCTGGTTCAATGCCTTCAGCCTTCATTGTTTCAACAATTTGGTCCATACCAGTTATGTCATTTGATTGGCCTTTGGTGTCTATTAAGATCTTATATGTGAACAGAGTGGGCTTGACACTTTCTTTCTCCATTAATAATAATACATCAGCTATTTTCTTCTTGTCAAGTCTCTTGTAAAGTAGGAGCAACTGGTTGCAAGAAAATGATGTAATTGGAAATTCAAGGTCCTTCATTTTGTTGAACACAACCTCTGCTTTCTTAACGTTGTTGTCAGCAACACAGTTTGCCAGCAAGGTTCGGTAGATTACTTCCCCTCTAAAAGATTTTGGAATCTTCTCAATGTAGCTCTCTGCCCTCTGGAGACCCCGTACCTTAGAAATCAAATCAAGGCGAGAAGCATAATCTCTCTCAACAAAGTCAAGCTGCTTTTTTGCCTCCAGCCACTCTGAGAGCTGCAAAACCGATGTAGCATATAAAGAGATGAAAATTGCTTTATTTAATAAATTTTAGAACTCAAATATATGACTTCAAAACCAAATCTTCCTTTTGCACATGCATAAAAATGGACTCTTAACAATAACTCAAGTACTCAACAATCCAAAGATGGTGGCATCAACCACTAGTATTGGTGGTTGATTTTCCTTATCAACAATCGAAGAGCCAAGGGACTTTATTTTAGTGGCATCTCCTCCCTTGTTGGTGAGAAATATCCCAGGTTCAATTCCTCACAAGCATTACACAGAGAAGCAAATTGCAATGTAGTAACTATGTATCTCTGTTTAATTGAACAGAATCTGTTACCACCCACTTGAAACAATAGTAATAACAGAGGTCAATTTTGAGTAAAAACCAGAAGGCACTCACATTTCATAATGTTCCACCCTAAGGAACTCCATCCCCCCAATATCCTTTAAATTATTTTTTCTAAAAGTAAATCTGCTCACACTTACAGTCATTGGATTAATTGGGCATGAAAGAAGATTTCTAAAATCAATATACAGGAAAAAGCTGCATGCAACAGCATAACAAATAAAATCTATAAGAATCAACCAACCTAACAGGGTCAGATATAACTTTTTTTATAAGTAACGAAAGATTTTTATTTTTTATTTTTTAAATAGCACCTACCAAGTACACCGGGGGTGTACGCAGGGAGAAATACAACCAAACTCAACAGATTCAGATATCATGATAGAACTATATGAAGAAACCCCACCCAAATCCTTTAAATGAACCTATTGTTCATAAGAGTCAGCTTCCTTGGAAAAAAAATATCAACCTTCAAACGCAATCCATACCTCTTTACTTAACAGGTGGCCTGTTCTACCATACATGTATTGAACCATGTGGCCCAAATGAACAGCACACTGGCACACAACTTCAACACCGTCATAGTCTACAAGATTTGTGCTAGGAACACACCATAAACCCACTTGCATTTCAAACAAGCACCTCTTGTGGGTCAATTAGCTCAACTGGTAAAGTCTTTTGTTGTCAAATAAGAAATCTAGGGTTCAAATCCTGCCTATACCAAAAACTAATTGTTGTCTTGACCAAATGATAAAGAGAAATCATCATGGAGCGGATGCAATATGCTGAAATCCATAGTATCTATCAAAATAAATAAAAATGCTCAAATGCAAATACACCACATGATACTCAAGGGAAGTATCTTCCAAATTTTGCCACTATGATGTCTTCTAAATGCCCCTTCAAACATACCAATAAATCAACCACCATTTATCATAATGTATGAATCCCCAAACAGGCCAAACATCCATTGAACACATTTCTCTAGCTATTTCACATTAGGATTAGATGATCTCTTGATCCCTGATTCATTCACGCATGCAACACTAAACCACTACTGTTTTGATGCTCCCACAGATGATTCATTGTTAAAATCTTCCGTAACGCAGCTGTCCAAATAAGAAATGCCAGTCTAAGTGGTACTTTATCCTTCTAAATACTCCTCCAAGAGAAGAAGGGTTAAAAAAAAAAAAAAAACCCTCCCTCCAATCTGAAAACCTTATAATAAGATTTAAATGAATATCATGACTTCTAGAAGGTTCAAATCATTTGCTCCTCACCCTCTCAACGAACCTTGGCAGAGTATAAGTTATATAGAAAACAAACCAAGGATTTCAGTTCCCAATCTTGCACCATCCTATTAAAGCTTGGATTCCAGTGAAGATTTCCATTTGACCAGTCCATATACTCAGTTCTCAACAATATGGGATATTCAACTTCGGTATAACTGCCCATTGGATGATTTCAGCTAAATGAACACAGAGATATTTACGATATGCACATCATACACATGCACAAACAACTACTAGCTAGGTACCAAATTTATACAGATAGCCACCAAGGAATAAGTAAATTGACTATTGAAGCCCAGAAATTCCCTGCAAGCTATTTCTAATAAAAGTTTTTAAGTAAAGAAAAGATCATATTAACTTACCTGCAATGCCCGCCCATACATCCGACGTTTACGAAGGTTAAGCATGGCCAATGAGATTTCTGCCCGGCTCAAATCATGTCCTTCTTCAAGCCACTTATCAAGAGCGGTATGTATAGACAAACCTGGAGCAGCCATGATGGCTTTGAACAGTTCTGATTGAGCCCTTCTAGATGATTTTTTCTCAATAGGGTCAGTCTCAATGTCCGATAACTCTAGCTCATTTTGAGAAGGCTCTTCAACATCCTCATCAGAGAGTTCTGGTCCAGAAATTAATTCGTCATCACTTTCATCTGCTACATTACTGTCTTGATTTTCCTGAACACTAGAAGTTGTCTCAAGTTCAGAAAAACCATCTTCCAAGTCATCTTCTTCACCACTGCTTTTTGCACCAGCTTGTGAAGAAAAACTACATCTACCCACAGAGAATTTTGAAGAAGCATGCTCTGTATGGTAAAACCTCTTCAAATACAGCCATCTATCGTATGCCTCTTGAGGAGACTCAAGGAAACCAGCCTTGTCATCCTCTATGCAGGAACTTGGTATTTCTAATTTAGCACAGCATGCACGAGAAGTTCTTATACTGAATCCTCGGCTCCTGAAAACAAAAGAAAACATAAATAAACTATCATATTAGGCAACCACAACAAGGTAAATATGAATAATATAAGATTCTACTCAACTTTGAAGGCTGTCACTTCACAGGATTTTCCAGGAGAAAACATTAGATAAATTAATAACTAACAGAGAGGTGTCATGATATATGAAAGAGAGTTCTGGAAAATTTTATAAGAATCCAGCAAACAGTAGAGGGCTTGGATTAAATAAGATATTCTTTACAGCAAAAGAAAACGTAAAGGGTGGAAGCTACAGTAACTGAGTATTACAGAAAGAATGGTAATTTTACAGCTGTTGCTCGTCATACATTAATATGATAGTGATCCCTTCTCTACCACTTTTCAATGTCAGAAGTCACTAAAATCCAGGTCCCAATAATAATCCTCTAAGTTTAGAACCATAAATGTCGAAGAAATACAAGAAGGGAAGGTATCTAAAATTCACATGAAGAAGATACTAAATTATTTTAGTGCAGAAAAATGGTAATTGACATGTTCGCCAAAAGTACGTGCTAATTATCACAATAAAATGAAACCATGAAATGAGAAACATCCAAGTTATAGAATTTTGAAAAGATATCTTCCCTTTTACCACATATTGATTGAATAGAAGAAAGTTAATCCTTGAATCATGTGCACTACAATACTTATAAAGGTACTTACATTTTTTTTTTTAAGTGGAAAGTTACACACTCACTCAGTGGATCATGAATGCACAAGCAGCACAACCTTACCTCTCCACTTCATTCTTTATGGAGAGAGGAAATACCATTTTAGCTAGAGATCATTGGCCAGTTTGAATCAAGTATAAGATACCACAAAAGAGAAACTTAAGCAGGCAGAGGTTACAGAAACTCCCTAAAAACTAAAGCCAGGTTGGTTTTGTCAAAGGGAAAAACATGTTTTGATAACCACAATTTAGACAAAACGCATTTGATTAAGCATATAACGAATATCAATGATGTGGCATCAAAGTTGGTGGCAGAATTTACCTAGTATCCTTTTAAAAAGAATAAAAAAAAAACCATGACAAGAATTTGGTTAGTGCTTTGTAAAAAAAAGGACACAAGAATTTATTTTAAAAAAGACTTGAAACTTTAGAAATCAAATCATAATGAAAATGGGGAAAATTAGAATATCCACAGAAACCGAATGAACCATTAAACCCAAAATTCCACTATCTTCCATTCTTTTACACTCTCACAAACAACCAAACCATAGGGGATTAGCCAATAAAAAACCGGAGTAATAACAGAAAGCATGAAAAAAAAAAAAAAAATCCCACTATCCATCTTTTTCCTGCTCTTTCTCAGTAACCAAACAAGTGGGATGAGATAATAAAACCCAAATAAGTACACATTTCCACTGTGATAAAATAACCAACCAGCCAAAGAAGCCCATTAATTCCTAACATCCAATTTCCCTTTCATTTCCCTCAGCTTTCCCAGTAATCAAACCGAGGGATCAGATACTAACAAACCCCAAAAAAAAAAATGCAAACTTTTCGTCACAAAAACACCAAAAACCAAAACCCATTTCAACATTCAATTTTCCCTCCGGTTCCTTCATTTTCTCAGTAACCAAACAGATAATAAATCCCATAATCCACAAAAAAAAAACACAGAGAAAAGGGTTTACCTGAGAGGAATAGAAGCACGACGAAGAGCCCACATAGTGAAATGAGACGTATTTGTGAGAAAATAAAAAACCCTGGTAGTCGGAATCAGAGAGAGTGAGTGTGATAAAAGAGAAGGCACACTCTTAAACCCTAAAAACCCTCAGTGGCATTTGGTAATTTCGCTTTTGGACTAAAATTTTATACGATAGTTTCTTTTTCAGAAGTACCCCAAGTTTTTGTTGAAATGGCATTTACTTCCCCATGCCTGGATATATATATATATATTTTTTTTTTATAACTAAATTATTAGCCTTAAGATTTGAGATTTTTTCATTTTAGTTCTTTAAATTTGAGATTTTTTTATTTTGGTCTACTAAGACTTGATTTTTTTTTTCTTTTTCAAATGGTAATTTTATTAATCTTCGTGATTGAATTGGTGATTAATTATATATGTACCAACATCATGGTGCTTTTTTTTTTTCCCCTTCCCTTTCTCAATGAACAAATTAGTTATGAACATGAATAGGACTATTTTGAAAAAGTGGAATCAAATTTGGTGAAAGAAAATGAAAAATATCAAACTTAAGAAACCAAATTAAAACAACCTCAAATTTCAAGAGTTAAAAGTATATTCTAGTTATTATTTTAAAAAATAAATCTAGTGATACAAAAAGTTTTCAACTCTTTTAACAACCGTTGAAATGTGTAGACCGTAAACACCTCATTTTACAATAAGTGAAAATTTTAGTTGTCTCAAGTGGTTTTAAGGGTAAAATAGTCATTTTAGTCATCCAAAGGTAAAATATATTGTCATTTTATATTAACAATTCTAAAATTAACTTAAGGGTTACTTTATCATATTTGGTCTCATTTTGTGTCAAGGGAAGATAATGTGTCATAGGAAGGAGAAATTATACAGTTCTTTAGTGGACCACGTCACTTGTCCACAATTTCACTAAAAGGCTTCTACTTATTTAAAATTGTTGAGTCAGTAATCAGTTTCTGTTTTAAATTTTTTTTTAACTCAACAATTTTAAATAGGCGTGCGTCTTTTAGTGAAATGGTGGACTACGTCACTTGTCCACCATGTGGACCTTATAATTTCTCCATAGTAAGATTTAGGAATTAGGAGATCTTGACCAATTTTGTGAAAAAAAAACTTAATTTTTAAATGGTGGAAATCCGGCCTTCAAATTAGCCACAATGTGTGGAATTAAAATGTTTTAATTTTATTGGTCATTGGATGAAACAATAAAAGTAAAGACTTATGTTATGTTCTTGCATGCCCCTGGTAATTCTACAAGATAATTATGGAATTTTTAATTATAAAATAAAATTTTTGATTTTAATCTACAACTAAATATTTAAATTAGTAATTCTAAAGATCAAAATTTGGTTAATCCTTTACATTCAATCTCTTACTTTGTCCAAGTCTGAATAGAATTTATTTTATTTTAAATATTTTTGTAGTTAATTTTTGAGAATTTTTTTAGACATTTTTTTGGAACTCAAACATTTCAATTATCATCTGGATATGAGTTTTCAAGGTCCATAGGTTACTCAAGGCTCCCTCCTCTATAAATGGAGAGTGGTGCATTAGGAAAAGGAGTCTTTCTGCTACAACTTTTTACAAACTAGAGAAAGCTCTCCATAGATCCAATTTTTAAAGCCCTATTGCATAAAGAAACTGCAATCTGCAACAGAAGAAAAGGAGGGAAAATTATTGACAAATTTAGATGTCTTTAAGATTGCAAGAAAGAATATGAATAAGTCAATTGCATTTTTGTATGATTAATGAATCTTGCTTACTCACATTTTTAGTCTATCAATCTTCTTCTCATTCAGCCACCTCATTGTCGTTTTGTCAAGCCGCCTCACTGTCTTTTAATCACAAATTAATTCACAATACCCAAAGGCTAAAAAGAAGAATTTAAATAATAATAATAAAAAATTGAACTTTTGCAAATGCTATAGAAGAAAATAAGGGAAAATTATTAGTAAATTTAGATGTCATTTTTTTTTTTGAAAACTAAATTTAGATGTCTTTAAGATTGAAGAAAAGAATATAAATAAGTCAATTGAATTATGGTATGTTTAATCACCTTGCTTGTGATTTTAACTAAACGGGCCCACTAAATATTTTTCTGTTATTTTTTTCAAGTCTCTATTTTTATTAATGAAAGTTCATTTTATTTTATTTTTTTAGAAAAAGATGAAATAATTTGTACCAAAAGTAGTTAGAAATTAAATTTTCTCAATCTTTAGGCTAGTATCCATAAAAACAAATGGATTTCAATTAAGCATTTTCATTTTTTTAGATTTTTATTTAGAAACATATAATGTTTGAAAAAAAATCATCTAGTAGGGCACGGTTTTCACATAATTTATAAAAGTAATAAAATTTTGCTTTGGCTAATACATAAAGTAAAGCACGGTTTACCCTTATAGTTTTTTATTTTTTATAGATATTTCGTTAATTACAAATTTACAATGGAGAGGAAGGATTTAAATTCTAGAGTCTAGATATCTTTGATAGAAACACTATAAATTACCAACCAATTGAGCTAAAAAGATCTCTTTATCACTTTTCATATAAATAACAAAAAGAAAAGTAAAATGTACACGTAAAATTGATTTTACAAAGTAGAATTTTCATTTAGGCATACCATGGGTACGTTTGGATAAAACTTATTTCGTTGAAACTGAAAACACTGTAACAAAATAATTTTTAAATGTGTGAATAGTGCCGTAGGACCCATTTTTAATGAAAAAGTTACTGAAAAGTGAGGTTTGTGGGTTTCGTGAATAGTACACGGGACCCACTGATGTGCTGAAAAAGGCTGAAAAGTCAAATTGTGCAGCTACTGTTCATGAACAGTAGTCGTGACAGTGAAAATTGTCTCCTAAACGCGTGCCAAAAAAAAAAAGGGAAACGTGAAATAGAAACCGCAGACGCACAATAATCTCTGTCCAAACTGCACCCATATGAGCATATATAGATTGAGCTTGGATAGAGCTGAAACTTGGTTTCAGTTGCGTTTGCGTCCAACTTAGTGGGTCTCGTGCACTGTTCACGAGACCCACAAGTACTTTTTTTAACAAAATTTTCATTAAAATTGGGTTTCACGGTACTATTCACACATTTAAAATTTATTTTGCTACAGTGTTTTCAGTTTTCAGTAATAAACGGTATCCAAATAGACCCACAGAGTGTAAAGTGGCCAATTGAAGACCAATCCTTCTTTCCTGAGTCCAGCGCTTTTGTGATATTCAAAGAATTGCCTTATAGCTAGTATAATCTTCCTGACCAGTTCTAAAAGCAAATTGCACATCATATGACATTTCCGCTAACGCAGGGTCTTCAACATTACTTTTAGCAGCCATTGGTTCTCTTAATTCTCTTAATTTCTAGGAAAAAAAATTAAGGTCAGATAGTTTTTAGAAGGGAAAATTACGATTTTGGTCTCTAAAATTGTTAATTTCGTCCATAATATTTTAAATATGTTAGTTTAGTCTCTAATCTTTTGATATTATGTCAAAATAATCCATGATATCAAAAAATATTGATGTGGCTAACAATGGTATTAAAATTTTATTTTTTGTGCCACTTGTACTGCCATATGGACAACCAGGTGTCTGTGACTAAACCGTATTCGAAAGTGAAAATTTTGCAGCATTTTTTGAGCTTTAAAAATATATCATTGGGATTAGGGACAAAGAAGAAAATGAAAAAATTCAAGCAATTTTTTTCCCAAATTCAACAAAAAAGTATTTACCAAAAAAAAAAATCATTTATTGAATTAGAAGAATTCAACCCCCCAAAAAAATTGCTTTGTTCTCCAATTTTAGAGCATGAAAAATTCAAAGAAAAATGAAGTGAGAATAACGTTAGAGACCAGAATCATAATTTACCCATTTTAATATATCAACTCTCACCAAGGGATAAATTTTATGGTAAACAATCGTAGGCAGGCAATATCTTTCGTACTATTATTCATTACAATAAGAAACTTTTTTCAATAAATAAATGTCATATTTTTGGTCCATTAACCCAAGGATCAAAGGGCATGCTAAATTTAACTCCAAACCAGGAGATCTTGCAGTTCCAAGTTTCCAACCAAGCCAATTTCACTATGATTTTAGCTATCTTAATGTCTCACTTGGTTACAAGCTCACATTATTAATGAAGAGGGTAAAATTAGGGACGACGGGTCTATTCAAGTGAACCTGACGGTGCTAGACCAGTTGGCTAACAGTGGACGGATCCAAGATGTACTGATGCAAGGTGGACGGATCTCGAGGCCACGTGACATCCACATGGTTTGAGTGACCTCCAAGGAATCCTAAATGGAAACAACTTGCGTCCCACGATTAATCCTAATCGATAGAGTCCCAATATGAATAGAATCCCCAACATGAGTAAGGATCCCGTAATATACACCCATTAATGATGATATTCTCCATAAGGAACGCTTTCCTACGCAAAGAAACGGAAAGTCGGTTCCCACATTACTATAAAACCCAAATGCTCTTAGAAAACAAGGTACGATACCCGCCCTAGCTCGCACTTCTTGTAGCCTGGTGGAAAAGTTTTCTAACTCAATCCTTCGAGTGATCTTTGGTCGATACCACACCGGGTACTCTCCCTAGGTTTTTCCCCTTGTTTTTGTCTCACGTATCGCTCAACACGTGAGTATCGTGTGGCTTACCGACGATTTTCGGCATCATCAATTAAGCTCAAGAATAAATATATATTTTAAATCTTGGTTTGCACCTTAGTTCTACGTCTACTGTAGTAAAAATTTAAAGTTCAAAAAAAAAAGCATTGAAAATGCACCAGATTTTCATGCTATCATTACTCTATTTTAATCCACTTCCTTGGAAAGTTTTTAAGTTTAGCTTAAAATTACATCGCACACCACAAGAATTGGCCACTTCACAAAGATAGTTACAGTAGGCGCATGCAAGAGCTGTGGTTCAAGTCTCCAAGAGAGATTCACATACATATACACTTAGATTAGACTAGATTATAATTTTTATTTTGTATATATAAAAAAGTTTAGCTTAAAATTACGATAGAATCTGATTATGGAGAAGATAATTTAATGTAGATCATTTTTCATTTTATTTAAAATTTAAAAGCAAAAGTGGAAAACATTTCTAGTCTTTATTGTCAATTATGTAGCTCTAAGTTTTTTTTTTTTTTTTTTTTTAAGAAACATGTAGCTCTAAGTTTGACAAAGTGTTTTTCACTGTTTTATAAGCTCAAATCTAATTAAACCTTTGGAATATACAATGACAATTAACTTGTAACCTTGGAAATATCCTAACTGGTAATGGCTCGTTCATATACAACATTGAGATTCTTACATCTAAAGGTAAGTTATGTGGGGTTTTTTTTTTTTTTGAAAGGAACCTGACTTTATTTAAGTAAACTGAGAATCCTCATACAAAGCTTGTAGTGCAGGTGGAGGAATATCCTCCAACCATACAACTTCATCCTCAATACTTTTTGCATATCTAGCTAAAGAATGCGCTGCAGAATTACCTGAACGACTCAATACAACTGATGGACAATTTCCTTGTAAACCCGAAATAATGCAGCCAATGTCTTCATACACATGACACAGTCTAGTAAAGTTTGCTTGCGCCCTGAAGATGGAGGGGTGATGGAGTTCATTACGGTGCTGTTATCCCTTTTCACGATCAAACTGTAGAACCCCCGTGTCCACTGCAAACTCCACTGCTTTCCTATTAAGTTAGAGCACTTCGCCTCATCACTGTCCACCACCGTTGGGCCTTTTGCAGAGATTGACGCCATTACCTCCGATCGTTAATAGCTCCGAACCCCAACGCTTGTATATCCTGAATATAGCGGCATCGAAGTTTAGCTTGAAGCCATTAGTCGGGTGGGTGCCACCTTGAGACTACTTGCAAGGCGGCTCCATGATTATTTTTAAGTGAATAATGTTAAACATAAATTATAAAAAAATAGAGAAACAAAAGAGAACTTGAATATATCGATATCACAAAAAACTAAAATAAAACAAAAATTGAAATACATAAAATTTTTACAATCATTTCTACATTTTTCATATTTTGAATCGTTATACGATTTCTTCATTATCAATCCTACGGAAGTTATATCTATTTCCAATGCCGCACAACCAAACAATCATTTATCTATTAATTTCCCATTTGATTGATTTATTTCCGGAATTTGTTACAGATCTAAAATGGGTTTTTTCTAAGGTTTAAGATTAATAAATTTCTACTTTTGTTGTTGGACTTATTAGGGTGTTTGATATACTTGTTTAAAACAACGCTTAAGATTTAAATACCGAAACACGTATTTCCATAACACTTTTTAATCCATACGTATTTTCACAACACTCTAAACAATGATACTAAAATCTCTAACCAAACGAGCCCTTAATTTTTTTCTTCCATGTTTTAGATTAAATTATTTTTGTTATTGGGCTTTTTGTTTTGTGTTTAAAAATGCCAAGATATTGTTAAGATGATCATATTCAAACTTATTTTAGCCGAGCTTAAAAAATCTAGGATCGTGGTGTTCAGATTTTTATTTGTGGGGTAAAAAAATTGAAAAATACTAATATATATAGTTTTTTTTTTTGTCGCCTTGTGTCTATTCAACCCCCCGCTCCAAGTGGAGCCACCCATGGACTCTCTGACACTTATTGGGGACCTCCAACTGAACCTCGGGCTTCCTCAGCCCTTCAAGAAGTCCGTAGCCTCCGGAACAAGCCGAGATGGTTCCCGCAACTTCCTCCATGGATCGACCATATTCCGTCGGGACCATATTAAACTAATGCTTGTACAAAGAATAGCTTGAGCTCCTCCGCGATGTTAGTTTGTGTATCTTTCTCCTCCACCAACTGTCTAATATCACGCACTACGTGTTCCCTTATGCAACTTCCTAATACTCCCTTCCCACACGTCTGGTCACACTCACTCCCACAACACATGCAGTGCATTCGCCTCTGTACAAAGTTCATGTGTCCGATCCTCGATAATGGTTTTGTGTGCCACCACGTGGTGGGTAAGAAATCATGACAAACACGCCAACCAAAAATCTTGAGTTTGTTTTGGGATATGAAGTCACAGTACTCCACAATCGAATCACCCAAAATTTTTATGTTGGAACATTCCCCGCATATTTTCCTCCTTCACCGCCCGGCACTGCACCCGTATTCGACCGTATACTCACCCTCCTGGCTGTGTATCCAGTATATGGAGTCTCGATGTGTCTCCCCACTTAGTGAATCTGAGTATAGCCGCATCACTTGAAACTTCTCTCAATAAGTTGGCTATCCTGGGCATGGGCAGCATTCAATCAATTAGTTCTGTCACTCATTCCCACTCCTCATCCGAAAGTATGAATCACTTTATTTGTCGTATGCTTTGGGATCCATCTATATCTTTGGTAACTAATTGCCGCTCCATCTCCAACCTCTCCAAAGAATGACTCCTCTCTAAAATTTCTTTGGCCGCTAAAATACTTTTCCAAACATAGAGCTGTTTGGTACATCCACCGCATCCAAAAAAACCGCATCTTGAAAATATGTGGGTTTCAATTAACTCAACTCCAGAAATAACCAATTGATATCTTTGGCCTGACGATAAAAGAGTAATTGTGGACGCTATGTTGAAACTCTATGTACCCAAAAATAATAAAGCAAGTTATGTTATATATACCTTTTTTTTGCAACTCCATTAAGCACAAATGTAGGGGCTAATTATGCCTAAAATTACTAAATTCTTTGTGTCTTGTTGTCCTCTTTATCTTTTTCCTTTCCGGTTAACGGAAGACCCAAAGGTATGTAACTTCAAATTTTCTTATTCTATCTATATTTAGCCATTAAATATAACTTTCATCTTTAAATTTCTTAAGCTAGAAGTAGGTCATATTAATATTAGCATTTTACATCACATTAGTTTTCAAATATTTATTTATTTTTGATGTTGATAATTACAATGAGAGAGAGAGAAGATTTGAACTCCTAATGTCTTAGAAATATCAAGAGGTCTAACTAGAAGAGTTACAAGATTCTTGGTCCGAATATTTATTAGGAACGACATGCAAGCTTACTTCTAGGAGTTAGGATATGAATCTGGAATTTTTTAAATTTGAAATCTTGTTGTGTGGTCCTTTACTGCCAGGTTTCGCTATTGAGTCACTCAACAATGCTGAATTTTCAACTTATCCGTTGAAGAATTTAGCTTTAAATTGTTAGGAGACATGTGATTACTTGTTAGGAACATATGTCACTATTTTATGTAATTCATTAATCCTTTGACAAAACGCACTTTACTTGTAATTGGGTAGATCTAGGATGTGTTTAATACTTCAAGAAACATGTTGTTCAAGTCTAGTATTAAAAGCCATAAAGATTGGACCAAGAAACAAGTGAATAAAAGCTTGTCATTAAAGCCGGATAGATAGCTCGACACCGCGGACAGCATAGCTCAACACCTCGATTGTGCCAGGCTATTTATCGAAGCCTCGCCGATTGTTATCACAATCTTGACACCCCCGATAGCTGGTGGATCGACGAGAAAGCTCCCCGTCTCTAGATAGCTCTTCGATAGCTTCTATTAGTCGTATTTGCCGAAATTTAAAGCTCGACACCTCCCGATCAATCGAGGTTACGTGGAATTTAGATTTCCAGACTGATTTTCACCCATGCCGATATGTATGTGTAGGGTTTTTCTCACAACCCTAGACCTATATAAGGCTTATTTTAGAGGCCGTCACATAAGAGAATACAAGGAGAATATATAAAGGTGACCTATGCCTTATTCTGAAAGAATCTATCGCGTCTGCGCCTTAGAGTTTTGTAAACTAAGTGCCTGATCTTCATTGTTGATAAAGTGAAGAACTTTGCAGCCAACAACCTTCTTTAATGGTGATTGAAGTCGTGCATCGATCCATGCACTGGTTAGTCACGACGCAATCTTGCATCATCAGCGCGGGCGTCTATATATTTGCTTCAGTTCTCAAGCGAAGGTTTCGGCCAAGTGAGTTCATCTACGATTGTAGTCTAGGACAAAGGTTTTGTACTAGATCCGAAACTTCTTTATTATAGTGAATTGCTGGGAAGCGTTTCCAAGTTTTTTATCGAAACTAATTGTTTACCCAGTTTTCCTGTGCCATCATATCTGCCTTATTTATTTTTTTCGCCGCATTTATTCAGGACATGATATTAATGTTTGTTTGTTTTAACAAGGTTTATTCATAATTAATCTAATTAACAACTTGAGCTTAAAACTTGTTAATTTATCAACTCGGGTCTAAATTTCCCAATAATGGTATCAGAAAGGTACACTGATTGGATTTATATTTCTCGAGTGTGATCCTTGGACTCACGTCATGGAAACTTTTGTTTGCTTTGGATTTACATGATTCGTGTTGAATAATAATGATGATATTCAAGATGCCTATTGCAAGCTTTATAATTTTTGTATGAAATCTCTTGAATGTTTCTACAAAATTAAAAGCTAATTTTAAAAAAGTTAAACTTGAAAGAGATGATTTGATTGTAAAATTGATGATTCTAACAATTTGAATGAGAATTTAAAAATCAAATTTCATCTCAGTGGACAAAATTAAGAGTTTGGAAGAGCAATGAAGGATTTTAAACCGAAGCTGAAAGACAACTAGTACCAAACTTGTTGTCGAGCCTAACTCAAAGAAAAGATTTTTATATTCCTCCATTTAAAAGAAATAATGAAGAGTCAAGGCTAATATTGTTAGGATAGACAAAGGTAAAATTTCGATGTTAATGCCGGTTTCTAAACTATGTCTAAAACCTCTCCTAGGATAAAAGAAAACTGCTTTTGTCCCCATTTGTCATCATTGTCATATTGTTGGTCATATTAAATAAACTGTCTGGGCCGAGGCTTCAAGCTAACCTCTAAGATTGACTCCTTCTAGGAAGCATAGTAGTTCGAAACTACTCATGTTTGTCACCATTGTGGTGTTTCTGACACATTCGTCCCACCGCTTTAAGTTGTATCCTCATAAGTACTGTCCAAATCCTGGCCATAGGCTCCTCCTCAAGAACTCTATACCTTTGTTTGGAGAGTTAGTTAAAAGTCTGAGCTTTTTTAACTCAATTTCAGAGAATTTAATTTTCTATGTCCTTAGTAGACATATTAACACGTACCTTTTTCATCTTCACTACATAAAGACTCGTGTCGTGTGGGTGAGAAAGAAGCGTAAGACTTAATTGTCTTTTCTGCTTGTCCTTTGCTTTTAATTCTTTCTATTATGCCTTCATGCATATGCATCTTTCTTTCATGCTTTCATGTTGCTTGTCCGTTTTTGTTTGGTTGTTTAGTTTTTATTTTGTTTTGTTTTCAAATTTTTTTAAAAAGTGTGTTTTGTGTACATTGGTACTTGTGTACCTTGGATGGTTACTGAAACAAAATTTTCTAAATTTTAGAGTTTTTGTAGCTGATGAGCATCTCTATGCACAACTACAAGTGAGTTTTGTGGCTTTGTTTGTGTTGAGTAAGATTAAGTTTTCTTGTACTTAACACTACATATCACTCTTTTGACGGGAATGATTAGAAAATCCTAAGAGAAAGGCATAAATAACCATCTCACCACTATTGCCCCCAATCATAATATTACACATGTATGTTTCAAAAGATAGCAAAAGTGCAGCTGTCAATGACATTGTGTGCTTCGGTATAGCAAAATTGGAATGTCAAATGCTTAACATATTCATATTTCTTTTCTATCTTTTATATGCCCATGCATGATTTGCTAAAAATAAAAATATGCAAAGATAAATAAAAGCAAAAGATAAAAATGCTTTAAATATGATACAAGCATGTATTTTAGAGATGTGGGATATAAATGTACTCGAAGGTGATAGTCCCATCATGCGCTTATGATTGTGTGTGAGTTAAAGTGATTTTCTCATTTCTTAAATCACATAACATGTATACACTTATGCAATCTATTTATGTTTTTCACATATAACACGCAATATTCTTTACTACTTCGATACATGTGTGTACAATGTGATTTGACCATCAATGTTTTACATGTGTTAATGTATGCTCACTAAACTGCCTTCGATTTGTTTTTGAAATATAAAATTGGTTAGACTTATTAGTGCGTGTGTGTTTTCAGATCTATGTGCTTAACTTTTTCTTGTCAGAGAGATTTGTTTTTCACATGTTTTGCATCTTTCTTTTATCTTGTCATCCATAGCATCTTGTTTCATTACATTCATGCATTTTTATGGATTCTTTCAGACCCTTTGATCATCTTTATGTCTCTGTGCAGTTTTCTAACTTTCTTGTATCCCTTGTCAATCACGACAAAAAAAGGGGAGAAATTGTGATGTGGTTTTTTTTTAGATTCTACATGTTAGGGAGAAATACATGCCCTTGTAAGGGGTAGTTGTGTTTCATCTTGTTAGGGGAGTGCTTACCTTCTTCTTCTTGTACCTTGGGTTCTGTGACCATGTTTACATACATTGTGCTTATTTTGATATATATGATGATGTATGTCTTTCACCTATCTTACATATGTTGTTTCTTTTCTATCTTTTATACACATGTTCTTTTTTTATATAACTTGTATGCAATTTATTTCTGTTTCATACAAAGATGCCTTGATAAGTTTTGTTTAAAGTGTTTTAAATACAGTTGTCAAAGTCTACTTGCCATAAACTCTCTTCTTGCAAAGTTTTTCAAGAGTTTGTGTTAGATAGATTTTATTGTATTCAACAAGTGAATATGAGTTGAGTGATTTATGACTTCTCTCATATGTTCATTTGTTTGTTGTGTTTTGTCACGGACACAAAGGGGAGATTGTTGGGACATATGTGATTTACTTGTTAGGAACATATGTCACTATTTTATGAATCGACTAATCCTTTGACAAAACGCACTTTACTTGTAATCAAGTAGATCTAGGATGTGTTTAATACTCAAGAAACATGTTCAAGTCTAGTATTAAAGCCATAAGATTGACCAAGAACAAGTGAAGAAAATCATTATTAAAGCCGATGCATAGCTCGACACTAGCAGCATGATAGCTCGACACTGCCACACCTCTCGATAGCTAGGTTATCTATCGAGCCCTCGCGCACTGTTATTGCAATCTCGACACCTCTCGGATAGGCTGTGGATCAATCGAGCAAACTCTGCTCGAGCAGCTCCTCGGGAGAAGCCTCTCGATAGTCGAGTCCGTCGGTTTACAAAGCTCGACACCTCTCATACCTCCCGACGATCGAGGTTACGTGGAATTTAGATTTCCGATTTGATTTTCGGCCCATGCTAACATATATGTGTGTGGTTTCTTTCACAACCTTAGACCTATATAAGGCTTATTTTAGAGGTCATTACATAAGAGAATACTGAGAACATATGCAAAAGGTGACCGATGCCTTATTCTCTCCGAAGAAGCTGCATCGCGGCTCACGCCTGGGAGTTTTGTAACTAAGTGCTTTTGATCTCATTGTTGATGAAGTGAAGAATTTGCAGCCAACAACCTTCTAGTTGGTGATTGGAAGTCGTACTAGATCCGCGCACTGTGCTACTACTTAACCTAATCGCATCATCAAAGGGTGGCGCTCATATATCAAGAGTTCAGAGGTTCAAGCTGCAGAAGGTTTCACTATGTAGTTCATTTACTGTGGATTGCAGTAGTCTAGAGCAAAGTTTTGCACTAGATCTCGAAACTTCTTTACTATAATGAATTGCTTTGGGAAGGCTTCCTTCTAGGATTTTACCGTTAAAACTAATTGTTTCATTGGTTTTCCCAGTCATCATATCTTTGTCTATTTACTTTTCCGCTGCATTTATTTGTGACATGATATTGATGTTTGTTTGTTTTAACAAGGTTTATTCATACTAATCAAATTAACAACTTGGGTTTAAAAAATTGTTAATTCTATCAACCGGGTCTAAATTCTCCCAACATAAATAATATTCAAGAAGATCAGATAAACTTCCAGAGATTGTTTGATACAATAATTAATAATTTAATACTATATGTAGCCATTTTTTTGAAAATCTTTCTTCTTTCTTACTTTCCTTTTTTTTTTTTTTTTCTTTATATAATTATATTTGACAATGTGTGTACAATTTTAAATGTGATATTCCGTATATCGTGTCAATGGGATATTGTGTGTCCTAAGTGCATACACTATAAGGAATAGCTCTCTCTCTCTCTCTCTCTATGTTTTTCTATGGCTGTCTTCCTTCTAGTATAATTTGCTGAAATAGGATTTAAATATAAGTAGAGTTTGAGCTTGAGGTAGGCTACAAACATGTCCTTGGAAGATTAAAAAAATCAGAATTTCCATAATACGGTATCAATCAACTGAGTGTCTACCAAGAGTTTTGGTCTAAATCAACATTCTCGCACAATCGTACTTTTGAATCACTTGACTATGGCCTTCAAGGTCTTACATAGAGAATAGAAGTTTTAACTTTGTTCCTATTACATACATTCATATTAAAACTCATAAGCATTGAATCTATTTTTCTTTGTTCTCGGAGGCGGTAGTGGGTTTTTTGTTTGCAACATATTAAGAATTGGCGTTAAATTGGCTTTTGAATTGGTGCAACTGAGGATGTTGGCGGTGGTGGATGGTACTTACATGGTGGTGGGCTTGCTAAGTGGGTATGGCTAGGTTCAGACTATTATGTCTGTTGGGTCTATGATGTAGTGGGTTTGTTCCAACTAAGAGAGAGAGAAAGAAGATAGAGAAAGAGCTGAAGAGAAGAGAGAGAGAAATAAATAAATAAATCAACAGGGTTGGCTGTGATGTGAAAAATAAGAAATGAGATATCGGGTGAGTTGTAGAATGGTATGGTTAAATAGATATATTTTTACACCCTCAGATGCTAATGCTCTAAGCCACCTTGTCAATAATAAGTGGAATATGTTTAGAGATAGTTAGATGTCAGTTGAGAACATGTCTACAGAAAGAAGGTTGATTCATTCTCAACATTATTGGCTGAGTATCACCAACAAACTCCCTTATTACCAGCTTGTTTTTCAGTTGGAGGACTAAGTTTGTTAGAAACATCCTTAAATTCGAATAAAAGGGATTTTCTACAACCTTTCCGTAGGGTCTCCATACACATTTTTTGGTTATTTAATTTCATTAAGCCTGTATTCGAAAATTTTGTTTGTTTATAGCTTTTCCAATAAACTTTGTGATCTCAAGGACTGAAATATTTTACAAAAAGTAATTAAGCTTTTGAATCAGCTTGATGTTGTGGAGGCTACAAGAAAACAAACAACATCTTCTAAATGCAACAAACGAAATATGTTAACTTCAAAAACAAAATCTCAAATCTACGGCGGGTTCCTCGAACTAAAAGACGCACTAATCCACTAGAGAGAGACAATAGACAAAGTCTAAATTTTTATTAATATGAGAATTGAATTGTTTCGAGGCCGCAATGCATTTAAATAGTAAAAGAAAACCTAGGGTGGCTAGGAAACACAGAAAACCCTAATTGCGACTAATCACATAATTAGGTGGAAAATAGTAAATTTACCAAAAATATCAAAATTGAGATCATTGTGAAAATTCGAAACTAATGTCTCTAAGAAACATCCCAAAATAGACGGATCTTATTCTAACTTTAAACTAAAAGTTAGTGAAAACAACATTACTAAAAATGGCAAAATCCTTGTTTCCGGGCCTTAATCTGAGGAATTCGCCTAAATTAGGGATGCACCGAGGCTTCAAGTCTTGAACAAGACCATTTCCTTAGCCCTCCAAATTTCAGGCAATTCGACACACCACGTTCTCGATGAGTGTTCACCGACATCCCTCTTGATCTTGCACGCATTTTCGCTCATCGCTCCCGGGAAGTGCCTATTCTATTCTACATCACAATTAATAATTTATAATTTAGTATTAAGGTAAGTGGTTCTAAATTAACCCTATATCTCTACTCGCCGCCTCCCATTTAGAAAGTGAAAATACAATGTGTCGAGGCCCCAATTATTAAGAGAATCGGGTCCACACTCATCAAAGCATCTTTAGATCTTTCGAAGGATCATTCTCCTTGCCGCCTTAAAATTCGAAAGCTGCAAAAATACTATTTTGGTTCCAACTTTGGTAAAGTTGTTTTTATCCCTAAACTTTAAAAAAGTTCTTTTTCATCCTTAATCCTGTAAAGAATTCAATAGTTAAGAAGCAAAAATAGGGATGAAATAAGAACCTTTTTCAATAGTTTAGGGATGAAAACAAACATTTGGTAATCTTTTAAGGACATAAATAAAACATTTCCAATAGTTTAGACCAAAAAATGAATTACTTAAAGTTTAGGATAAAAATCAAACTTTTTGGTAAAATTTAGACCAAAATAGTATTTTATCCAAATTGAAAATCACTCAAAAGAACAAAATCCCTACACAAAGGACCACATGACATCTACAATATTTAATTTGATTTTATTGTTGTCAAGTATAAACAAACTCATTAAGATCTCAGACTACCTATTATGTGAGAAATACTCCTATTATGTGAAAGAATAAGACTTTTATTTTTCATTTTGTCAAACACAACTCCCAGAACTAGTGTTTTAATTTTTTAAGCTATAGAATGAAACTTTATCCTGTTTAGAAATGTAATGCAGGGAAGCATACGTATTTACTAGTCAATTTCTTCTTATTGTTAGGACATTTTTAGTAATCGACTAACTTTGACAAAATGCACTTTACTTCTGTAATCGGGTGTATCTAGCCGGTTTAATACTTCAAGACACAAGTGTTCAAATTGAGTATCAAGCCATGTAAGTCTAACCAAGAAACAAGTGAAGGAAGTGTCAGTTTCATTAAAGTTCGATAGAAGTCTCGACAGTAATCCTTTCTATCGAGATTTAATGTCAAGCTCGAGGCGTAGCTTCCCGACACAAGCTGTATCTCGTCGAGAATTACGAAATCGACTTTTCAGATCTGACATACGCATATGCTTATATATTTGTGTAGGCTTTTCTCACAACCCTCAGACATATATAAGACTTATTTTAAAGGTCGCCACATTATGCACAACATATGCACAGATTATGCAAATGTGTTGCAAATAGAATACAAGCATATTGTGACTTAGTTCATCATTCTCTCCGTAGGTTATTGTGTTTTTCAAGGCCAAGGGTTTTAGACCATGAGCTTCATGATCTTCATGTTGATGAATTGAAGAACTTTGCGGCCAACAATATTCTTCCCTCCTCAAGCTGGCGTGTTACTACGACGGATTCGTGGCATTATTGGTTAGTCACGCATCGGGATTCATGCATTGAACGGAGAGATTGCCGCTACAATACAAAGTCCAATTGGGAGACAGAATGCTCAACTGCAGGCGAGATTGGGATAGGCCATGTGGTTTGGTAAGATTCCTTATTCTTGTAACCGCAGATTGGATAATAATGGATTTCGGGAGTGGTGATCTAAATTACCCAAGGAGGCTTTTTCCTGTTTTCATTCGTAAACAAATCACCTGTGGTCAAATTTATTTTCCTACGTATTTAGTTATTTGGTGATTTGTTTGTGCTACCACGCTATTACATGTAATTTGACTAATTAATTAACTTGGGTAATTAATAATTTGCAATTGTTCAATTCATTTTAACCCAACATTTATCTTTTCTTTAAATGTGGTACAATTGTAGAATACTATCCAGATACTACATATTGACCAGCAAACATTACAAGGGCAGGAATGCCAGAGCAGTTATAGAGTCTGCTATATGGTGTCTATTTATTTGTGTCAATTTGGAGCATGCAATTACTGGAGAATGCATAGCCACAAGTTCATAATGTCTTTATTCAAGTAGTTACCCTATAAGTTAAGGAACTAAAATTGGGGAGTCAATATTGGTAAAACAAAGACCAATAGATTAACTACAATCTTAAAGACTTCAATTTAACTATTTGCATTATAGCAGATCTGGACATGAATTTAAATTTGATGATTAAAATCAACTAATAGATTTTGAAACTTTTACTTCACTTTTAACATAACTTTAATTTGAATTTTGTTATCGATATCTTTACCATAAAAATATTGAAGCTTGCTCAAAAGGATTTAGCCATGATATTGAGTAATAATAATTAGCACATATCCATCAAGATATAGAATTCTTTGAGAAGCTATGTGAACACAATTCCAAGGAAGAAAGTTCTAATTTAGCCACAATTTACATTACTCTACAAATTCGCACTCTTTGTTTATCGTTGTTCAATTGTGTGAATATTGTAGACGAAGCAGAGAGTCGATCATGAGAAAATTGCAAAACTCAAGAAGAGAGAAAAGTGCAGAGTTTGAATTCCTCAGAATCCTTTAACGAGGATATGTATGAATACTTGTGTCAAATTGAAGCTTGGAGCACTTACAATAAAGGTTAATGAATCAAGGCTGGCAGAGAGACATCACGACATATGAGGCTCGATGATTAGTGTTTTACCAAAAAGTTAACAACCATTTAGTTTGATTGTGATTACTTCTTATTGCATGATAAAGAAATGATTAGCGAATTTTATACTTGTTCTTAAGAAATTAAAGGATGGTGACATCTTTTATAGGTCTTGGAAAATTTACAATGGATTTATGATTTTTTTATTATATATATTTAATAACCAACAATGCGCCAGTTGGACCGTGTGTCTACCAATCCATCCAACTACCAATCTCTGGTGAAGGACGAGTGAGGCACATATTTTTTTATAAATCTCGATCGCAGACTGCCCTATCCAGACGGAAGAAATCGCGAAATCCTCACAATGCGGCCCAACGACCGAATCCTATGACCCAGCTTTGATACCACTTGGTCGGACCGCGTGCCTTACTAATCCATCCAACCACCAATTGGTGAAGGATGAGGGGGCACATATCTTATAGCATTCGACAGACCGTGCCGACGACGGAAAGAATCGCGAATTTCCTCACATACCTAATGAATGGCCAAGGCTGATGACAATTTGTAAACACTATGCAAAAAGTTACCAAGAATAAGCAATTCTCAAACATACTCTGAGAGTAAAATAAACTTATGATGTTAAAGCACTGGCAGCCCTTGTGATGGAATTGAAACGTTATAGTAATTTGACAACTGAACTCTCAAGAATTAAAAGATATTGAAGAAACAGAGTAAGCCAAAAAGTCTCGCTGTACTCCCAAGAATTGGGCAAACTACGCTCGCTTGATAACGTTGCTTAGTAGTCAATATTTAAATTTTTTGAAAATATGCAGAAAATGCGCTAAAATACGCAGAATGTCGTTTAAATATTAAACTGTTGTTCTACTTACTCTACCCCTAAGCAATGTCCTATTATGGAGTTGATGATGTCATTAAAACAATTTCCAATTACCTTCATAGTTAAGTTTCTATAGCTATATTTCACACTAAATATTTAGTGTGAAATATATATCCTCCGGGTTTATGTGTGTACTCTTTATGTATGGATGACCTACTTGAAAATTTACGTATTAGTATATATTATCTAATCTAAATGTTTCTTTTATCTTATAATTCTTTATTTACAGTTAAAAGTATTTTTTTGTCTACAATTTTTTTGTAAAACTAAAATATCCATAGTAACTCTAGTATTTCCAAGGTGATATAATTTAAGATTTTAAATATATTGTTGCGTGGAATGTACTCTTCTTCTTCTTCTTTTTGTACACAAAGTTTTTTTTTTTTTTTTCACACAACCTGGGGATCAAACCTGTGGTCTGGTACTATCACTATAAATGGAATGCATGATAAGCTACAGCAGGCTCCATCCAAAAGCTTATAGGCAATTAACATGGTTCACTAATTTATTTATTTATTATATGGACCGTGATCTGATCCAAGATTTTGTTAATATACAGAAAGATAAATAAAAACTCCAAATATGCATCCATAATATTAAAAATTATAAATACTCAAATTCATCGTTTAAATACATTAAGATGCAATCATTTACTAACAAAGATAAAAACAAAAACAAAATAATGTTTTTTTTTTTAATACTAGGTCAAGTTAGGATTATAAAAAATAAAAATAAAAAAATTGAAAGTATTCACAAATGCTGCATTTTGAAAATTTTAGTTTTTATCACATCATTTTACAATACATTTAATATCAAATGTTTATTTTTTATCACTCCATTTAAAATAATATAAACAACTCATTAAAATAATAAAACGTAAGTAGCAGTAATTAAGTTTTTTAATCAGAAAGTATATAATCTTAATAAAATAGATTTATTTTTAACTTCACATAAATTAACCTAAGTATTTATACCACCTCTTATTTTTTAATGTAAAAATTTGCCTTTTTATCTCCTTCAATAATATATAATTTTTTTGGTTCTTTTAGTAGTAAAATAGTTTTTTTTACAAAATACAATCTATTATGAATGTTTCTTATTGTTTTTGTTAAGCTTTTAAGTTGAATAGTTGCTAGTTGGATGAGGCCAGTTAGCCCTATTGAAGAAGAAAGAATGCCTAAGGTTTTGAAGGGGTTCAATTACATAAATAAAATATATTATAATCCATATATATATATAATTTGACCAGGTCTGGCCACACCTGGGCCCGTCCCTGTATTATGGACTAAAACAAGTAGTCACGGTGGTTGAGGAAATAGGCAAATAGCTAAGAAAGAGAAACTTCAGCTAAGGAAGGGAGATTTAAAAATTTTGATTGAGAAATTGCAGTCCTGGAGGCGGATGCAAAGGAGTTAGCAAGGTCTTTTGTGTTGTAATTCTAATAGCTCACTGTCGTTGTAAATGGCTAAAATTTACAGTTTTTTTTATTAGCTTGTCTTCCTTCTGCTGTTATTTTTGCTTGAGGAAAGATTTTGTTCTTCTGATTCAGTTAAATAATATTCTGATTTATCTATTTAAATGTATCCAAAAAAGAAACCCAAGTAGTTAGTTAATTCAAATCAGAAACTGGTCTTTAATTCTATCTTTCTTTATATATTATATACGAAACAAAAACAAAAAAGTTGTCAGTTTTGGTAACAAAATGGTTTGGTTGCCTGATGATATTCCTAGCATTCATTTTTTAGCATGTTGCCTGTGCCAATGATAGACTATCCACTCTATACAGAGTTGCTAACTAGGGATAAGAGGGATACGTGTGTTTTCTCTGCTGAAGCCAAATTAAGAGTAGAAACCATATGCTTTTAAGTGTTTTCAGTAGGACATAATGGCAACAAGTTTTCAAATTGTGTTCTTCCACTAGGAGATTAAGGGAAGAAGATTCCATATGAATCTATGTAAGATTGCTTGGGCTGCTACAATCTACCATATATGACTGCAAGGAATGACAAGGATTCGTGGTGGCACTATCAAGATAGAAGGCATTTTCTAGCCATTAGAGAAGATGTTAGAAGGATGGCTGGTTTTTGTTAAAAAGAAGAGCAAGTTACATCTGCTTTAGTCAAGAGTTTCATGTTCAAGCAAGAAAAGCAAATCAATCCAACAGCTTGTTGGCAATTAGCAAGCTACACTTGCTACTCTTTACGGTTCTCTTTGAATAATTTACTGATCAATATCATCTAAAACTGCATTTTCAGATTTTATTTCAAATACAAAACATAAGATAAATAGTCACAGCTGCTTAAATTCACAGCATCACAACCATTAACATTCTAGAAATTAGTTTTAAGACTGTCTTGCTTACAAATCAGAATGCCCAATTGTATTTGGCCACCATAGAAGTCAGGGACTCTTCAATTAAGCCAATGGTATTAGAGAAATCAAAGTACAATGGCACCTTGAAGAAAAGAAGGCTTGAAAAGTTGTACATAAGTAGATAAACTAATAAACTAACGGACTTAAAGCTCATCTTAAACGCATGGTAGGTGTAACTCCAAATTGGTCGAGAATAAAACGAGGTTGTCCTACCGAATGGAAGGCGTTGGATTACCCTCTGTGCCATGCTAAAAACTCCAACATCACGGCCTCCATATGCCACTCTTCTAAGTACCTTTTGCCTCTCCCAATTGTCATCTGTGAAGTAGATGCAATTACTTCTGCAAAGGATAGCGCTTGTATGAATGCAATTCAGGAATTACATCACCAACAAAAACAGCAAGATCTTCCAGTCTGTCACTCCTCCCAAGCCAATGCACCAAAGTTGAACTTGTAGACCAAAAGTATAGTCTCGTATCTCATCTTCGAAGGAATAAGAAAGCCGTAATGAAAACCACGAAAAGATTTTTCTGATGAATTCATCAAATACAGTTTTTGGGGCATGCCTACTTCTTCTCGCTGGTTGGGGCGCACAACTTGTACTCAGCTGCCAGAGGAGCATCAAGCTCAAGGCACACCAGTTTGCCGTTGTCACAAAGTCCATATAATTGATCATTTAAACATGCAACATCATTGAATTTCAAATTGTCTGGATTGGTAACAATAGCCCACTGACCCTTTCCTCTTCTATTTAAAGCCGCCTTTCTCCT
Organism: Notholithocarpus densiflorus; assembly: GCA_030021035.2. Taxonomy (NCBI): domain Eukaryota; kingdom Viridiplantae; phylum Streptophyta; class Magnoliopsida; order Fagales; family Fagaceae; genus Notholithocarpus; species Notholithocarpus densiflorus. The sequence continues at coordinate 2,452,039 of JARYZH020000027.1, read as the reverse complement.
CCTCTGTCGAAAGCCACCCTAGCAAAAGCTAAGCGATTCACAGGGCCGAAAATTGCAATGACAAGTAACGATGATTCCTGGGAAGGGTCATTTAAAAGAATGAATTTGTGTACAAGGCGAAACCACTCTTCTGTAGCAGCCAGAGTTCGAATTGTGTTTAGTGGGGGAAGAGCAATTTGTACTCTTTTCATAAGGTGCAGAAGGTGGGTTTCATAATCAGGACCCAAGGTTACAACCCAACCATGTGGAGATCCCCAACAGCGTTTTCCTTGGACTTCAGATAATTGTAATTGATAACGATTGTTGTCGCAGAGACTGAAGAAATGTCGCATGTCTGTGGAAGGTGTTTCGGAAAGCATCAGGCAAGGAAGCTGAGGCCTTCTACTGATGCTCAAACAAACAGATCGCCATAAATTGGAAACCCCTGCAGCCGCTATAAAATCTTGAAAGTATGTAGTCGATTTACAATCTCACGAATGACTTCTGGGAGTTCGACTGGGCATTGAGCCTAACCCACTTTCAACCAAAAAACATTCTGCATATCTTCTGATCGTTTCAAATGCTAAATCAGTAAGTAAAATAGAAATCATTGACGCCATGACTGAGGCAAGCGGATGGAAGGGATCAGTCAGAACTCCTTGGATCGACTTAACAATTAGATAAAGAATCCTGCTGAAACTCAAAGAAATCCCATAACGGGGACCGAGAGGACGGTGATGGTGATAATATAACAACCTCAGAAGTCAGATAACCTAGATATCTTTCATACAAAAACTAATACAAAGACAGGCCCATTTGTCAACATCACAATGGAGCTCACAGCCAAGGAAATGCGTGAGGCCAGAATCATGAAGACCAACAACAAAATTAGAAAAGAAAAGAGGCGAATCCTGAAGAAATCACAAAACCGCGACTTTCGAGACTAGTGATGGAGCTAAAACTGTAATGTTTTAAATAACGAATAGTTAGATATCTTTCACAAAATATTTTGATTGACAAACATCCAATCATTAGTAGGAGAAAGAGTAGTAAGCTCCCTCAATAATACATATAGAAACGTTCCTCTTGGTATAAGGGTCCAGAAATGAAGAGAACATCGAAATGAAAAGAACCACTAATTAAGAGGCTACAATGAATTTCGCTACGGTGGGTGTCAGTGATGGCCTACGACTACAATGAACTGAATATAAAGCACCGACAAACTTCATGATGGGAATTGGATGAGTTACTCTATATAGACTGATGAAAATTGAAAGCAATCAAGCTCCAAACGCCGATATATTTTGAAATAACGTCGTGTTTTTGACAAGAAATTCAGACAGAGCTGGAGGCAAGTCTTCTGTTACGTGTGTGGAGGCTAATACAGCAGGTACAAAACTGTCAGAAAGAGATGAGTTTGGGAAAGTATAAGTACGGCTTTCATCTGTAAATTAAAATGTAACCTTTGACAATTGAAGCCAAGAAAAAGTAAAACACACCAAACACCAAATTACCTCCCATGAAGTATTCTAAATGCTATAAACCCCTCCTGTGAAGTATTCTATAATATTTGGCACACGTATATAGTATCATTCCATCTTTAGAATGGTATTGATGAACTGTTAAAAAAAAATTTTATTTTCTCTCTTCCTTTCTATTTTTATTTTTCTCTCTATTTCTTTTTCTTTTTTCTTCTTTCTTTCTTCGCCTCTCCCTCCATCTTTTTAACTTCATCCTTTTTTCTTCTTCTTTTCTTTCCAGAATCTTCTTCACCTCTCCTCTTTCTTTTTTTTTTTTTTTTTTTTTTTTTTTTGTCACTTTCTGTGCCTCTCTGTCTTTGTCTCTCTCTCTTCTTTCTTTTTTCTCCACCAGACTGTTGCCATTTAAATAGGCCATTGCCATTGAGATCAGACGTCGCTGTGGAGTTCGGCCTCAACAATGAGGTCGACTGGTGGAGATCGTATTTTTTTTTTTTCCGGTTGTGGATTTTGCTTGCTCAATTCTAAACAAGGCGAGACAGAAGCAACATAATTCTCAAGTACTGAGATCAAACCACAAGGAGCAGGATAAATTCAAAGACAATATAATTAAACAAAACTTTTATGAAGATGAAAATAATTTTCGCTTTTATGAATTGTAAACAAGAATAACAATGATAACTGATTTAAGTCAATAATGTAAATACTGAAAAGACGAGTGTTTCATATCGATACGTAAATTCTTAAGCATTCAAGAAATTATATATTTCAGCACTGATTGTTTATACATATAAATATTTGCGATTCAGCTTAAACTAGAGATAATTTAAAAACGCATTTATAACTCAGATTAATAATGCTAAAAGTTTTCTAAAAAACTCATTCACTTTAAAACCTGATTTCTATTTTTGAAACTATTAGAATTCATCTAAACACCGATGCTAAGTATTTAAATATATATTAATAAAGCATCATTGATTTGCATAGTTAAATTTTATTTTTATATTATTTTCGCGATTAATTATATATTTGGAATTTTGAAGCAGGAAATAATGGCTATTGAGAGGCTGAACAAGTCACAAGTTGAATGCTAGGTGGGCTGTACGATTATAAAGCCAACTCAAGAGAAGAGAGTTTGCCATGAAGTAAAAATTCAGCCTAAAGAAGTAGAGCATCCAGCCCAAGGCGTGAATTCAAGAAGAAGCCCAAGATGAAATTCAACATGGATGAAGTTTGCTAGAAAGAAACTACAATCGCTACAGGTGTCACAATAGAAAACAAGTCAACGTGGTGGGCTTTGGAAATCAATCACTAATTGAATTGTTGTTGTGGCTCGTATTACTTCACCAAAACATGCACCCAGTCTTAGAGCGTGGCTTGAAATATGAAATCCTTGTTCTACTTTGTATGAGGATTAGAGAATAGTGTGCGGCTATTTTCATATATAAGCCTCAGGTTTAGATTGTTTAAGAGGGCGGCTAGACTGGAGCGCAGGCAGCAACACGTGGTTTCTTTATGACTCTCAATAGCATTGTGACTATTTATTTGTCTAGCTAAATGTTTAGTATTTTATTTTTATGTTTTCTTCAATTACTATGAATAGCTAAATTTATAATTAAGGTTGATGTATGAAACCCAGTATGATTATCAGTACATTTATGTGATTTGATTTTTTCTTACAATAGTTGTTCTTAATGATTTAAATTTGTTTGCTTCATATCAATTGACTAAGATGAGATTCTCAGATATGAGTTCAATCATATTTTTCTCATGATTTAGATTTCATTTTAATTAATTGAATGCTTGGTTTATTATTTCTTGATTTTAAAATTGGATATTTCTTATGATTTGTTTGACTACTGACACCGGTGACGATTTTATACCTAAGAAGCCGAAGAAGAACATGCTTTTGATTTTAAACAAGGGATTTTAATGATAATATTTCCCACGATTGCAAGATTGATTTCTAAATTATCACAGCAGCGGCCGAAAAATTAATGACAATAAATATATGCCGATATGACTTACAAGGCGGATTCCAAAACTTTAATTCCTTTCGATTGTTTACATGTTTTTATATCTTTTGTTTAGTTTAATTATTTGCTTAGTTTATTTAATTGCAAACAACCAATTTTATTAAACTAGATTAGGATAAATTTGGTTAAGATTTGATTAATTTTCCTATGTTCATTCAATCTTTAGCTGGTTCGACCGGTCTATCAAACTATACTTCTGCATGATTCGCATACTTGCGAGTACTTTAAAAATTTCATAAAAATAATAAGAAAACATGATTGAACTTATTGAAAGCATGGAAGAACTAATACACTGTAAAGAAATCTTAATTGAACAATCAAATATGTTATTGATAAATCTAGAAAGAATCACATTAATATTCATATCGTATAGAAGAAACATAATCCCTAGCCCCTAAAGAAAGCAGCTTTAGGCTGTTATTAGAGTAAAGGAAAATACAAAGATTTTCTCCAATATCTGCGTTCTACACGGCCTCCTCCAAACCCTAACTTAAAGCGCTCCAAAGAAAATAAAATTTTTACTATTTAATTTCCGTCCGTGCTTACAAGAAGACTTGTGAGTTAATGTCGGCCTTCAAAAGTTGAGAATTTTGAAAACTCAAAACTGGAAAGTTGTAGATATTTAAGTCATGGTTCCAACCCATTTGACCTTGTGTCAATTGATTTTTGAGGAGAGAGATACGCCCAAAATACTGATCAGTACTCAAATCTGATTTTTCCTTTAGATTCTACCTCTTGATTTCTTTCCTTTCCTTATTCAGCTTCCAAACATGGTATGTAGATGACCCAAGCACTCCAGCTGCACCTCCTTAGACATTTAAGCATGGTCCTTTAGCCCACTTTAATCCTAGTTTGCCCTCCATTCTCTCACAAATTCCTATAAACTCATCTTACTCACATGATTTCAAAAGTAGAAAATTACACACAATGAATGACATCTTATTCAAGAAATATGTAAAGATAAATAATAGGGACTACGTAAATCATGGCTTAATTATACAAATTACATAGTAATAAGGAGATAATGCCCATATAAATATATAACAAGTATACGCTTATACGCATCACACCCCCCCAACTTAAATCTTGCTACCCTTAGCAATCCAAAGCACCCATGTCTACCGGAAGTGAAAAATTAAAACTAAAATGCTGCCACTTCTCGTAGGGCTACACGACCGGCATCTCCCATGCAAGTCTGGAACCCTGTCAACTGTGGACGGAAGTTTACTCGTAAGGGTTTGCAAGTGACTCTACCCACAAAGTCAAAAGTATCCTCGAAATTCCTCGCAAAGAAATGTTAGTCCGCTTTATCATTATATCATACAAATGAACTTTCAATTTTTGAGTTGGGATACTATACATCATATTAAAGAGTTTTCACTTCAGTTTCACTTTTGGAGTGTGTGTGTGCATAGCCCATCCAATCAACCGCTTTTCCAAACATGCATAGATCTCAAGAATAATCTAGATTGTGAGCTCTACTTCAAAACCTCTCTTAAGTTATCAACACTGGAAAAGAACACACATAGAAGTAATGACTTTTTTTCTTCTCTTCAAATCACATGGAACAAAAAGCGAGCAGTTAGTTTTAAAAATACATGTATACAAAAACAGCCACTAACACAACGGAAAAGACTTCTTAGAAAGGATGTTGAATTCCCGAAACATAAGGTTAATACTTTATTCTCATCCCTAGTTTTTATCCCAAACACATACCAGCCATGCACCTTTAGGATCAAGTAAGACTTTAAACTGGGCTGGTAGTACAATCTATGGCTAGGTAAAGGCAACCGGGTCTCTTTGAAATATGAGGTATAAGTGAATCAAATAGAGAAAAATTCAAGCCAAACCTAACTCATAGCAAGAATAACCAACTTGAATCAAAATAACCTTTACTCAACCATATAACCCTTCAATATATGAAAGATGTGTAGACACCAATGATTTATTAATTGATTATGTATGTCTTCTTTCTTTTCTTTTCTTTTTTTTTTTTTTTATTCTTTTCTCTTTTTTTTTTTTTTTTTTTTTTTTTGGAAGAAAAGAGAGACAATGGTGGTATCTAAATGCTTCAATAGCTCAAAACTTTAACTCCCCAAGAGAACACCCATAAATAAAAATGATTTTGGTATTGTGGAACTATTTCTCATGGCTCAAAATGATGGTGACAATGGTTAATGTCAAGGTAGGCTGAATCTTTGTTTAGGCCGGTGACAAAAGATTTGATGGCCTTAGGCTCTCATCTTCTAAAAATTTCCATAAAACCAAAAGATGCCTAAGGACAAAAATAAGTAGGATCATGATATATCTCCTCATAATGTTTCCAATAGTCAACCAAAAATATAGAGACCTTTTACAAAATTGAAGCATATGAGAGAGAAATTTAAGAGTTCAAACAAAGATATACTCACAAAGAAAAGTAAGGTTCAAGAACTTCCATATGGGTTGAAGCCTAGCCTATATCTAGCTTGTTCATGATCCATGCATATCCACATCCTACTGCCCGGCTAACCCGGCTATTGTGCTCAAAGCTTCCAATTGTGTGCTCTTCATGAAAGAGTCTTAATATAACAAATAGTATAACCAACTCAGCATTATTCATTCCATCACATGATATGTAAATAAAGCTTATAACTATCTCCCGCATTCAAATTAAGGTTTTTTTTTTTTTTAGAATTGGAAAAGTTGCAACCAAAAGAAAAAAAATCATGCAAGGTGCAGCAAATGTGTAGATATCTCCCCCAACTAAAAAGGGAAGAAGTTACCTAAGTATTTAAATTGTTTTTTTTTTTTTTTTTGAAATTTCTTCACACCCGCAAATGTTAGCTCACAAAAAAAAAAATAATAACAAACAAAACAAAAGGCAAAAAGAAAAAAAAATAAAAAGAAAAGAAAAAGAAAACTAAAACAAATACAGATAACTTCATGCGCTCTTCGTAGTTCACGAGCATCCCAATAGGTAGGGATTCTATTGACATAGTTCTGGTAATATCCCATAATTTTGATATCAATTTAATTACTATGCGTAAATTATAAAGAAGGCCTATAATTAAATGGATTAAATTGATTTGGGCCTAAGATATTAAAAATAAGATAAATATGAGACATGAAGCCAAAGTGAGGTGGCATAAGTTAATATTTGGGCCTTAAAACCCTAGCCTTCTTCCTCTTTTTTAGTCACACGTGCATATATTTATGAGGCTTCCTTTTGCTTCACCGCATCACACTACCGACTTCGGCTTCTCTTCACTGTGGCCGGAGTAGAGATTACAGTAATGTTTCTATGATTATACTAATAGAGAAAGGCCTTAGAATTGTTATTATATTTGATTAAGAATGGTAATATGGTCAGATGTCAGAAGATTCTTGAGTTGGAACCAAATAGAGTAATAGGCTTGACTTTGTCACCATGTTAAAGGGAAAGAGTGTTTGTGGTTATGCTTTCACACATAGCCTCAATTGTTGACCGGTTAATATGCATTCACACTAGTCCAGCCGTATACTGATTTTAAGTCTTTAAGATGATTACAATATTAAAGTAGCAATTGTTTATATAGCCGCATGGACCAGGCTTTGAAATTGATTATGTATGAATAGTATGTATAGTCATATGGTCCTCTATTGGCTCTCGAGATTGATTTTGCGTAACTATATTATTGCACTATCTATCTGGGTTCCCAATCATTATTCACGCGACCGCCAAGGTTCAAAAACTTGTCTAGCTTTTATTGTTAAGTCCGCGGCATTAGAGGAATGAAGGGCTAGCTATGGGATTGATAAAATTAAGATGTAATATTAGCTTCAACCATATATTAGATTGATCAAATATCTATCTTCTCTAGCTATATTGAAGTTTCATGAATATCTATGATTACGTTAATAGAAAAAAATCTGATTAGGCAAGAATATTTATAAGTCCGTAACTGGATCAAAGCTGAAAGTAAATTGATAGTTAGTGAATAAATGGAGAATTTGGATATATCAATTATTGTCTAGGATAAAACCGCTTATGTGAAAATAGATTTTTAAGGGGGAAATTGTGTATTGATGAACCTATTTTGGTGTTGCTAGGTTCTAATTCACCGATTTGAGCAGATTTAAGGAGAAGGATTTTTATTTTGCAACTAAAAGGCAGGTTACTAATTTTGGGGTTTTCCCAAAAACTCGTGTTGATTATTAAACTATTCTATATCAAAGAAATATGTTGATATTTTATATATAAACCTATTATCTATAAATGTTTGATGTGCACATTGACTATTCGTTTTACGAGAAACTTGTAATAACCTAAATTCTATTTAAACTCAGATGCGAATATGTCTTTATATTTTTGAGAATTATGAATAGATTATTTTGTGAGCATATTGAATATGTTTGAAAACCTATGGCAAGTCGTGATTAGAAGCTCAGTATGGTATTTAGTCCTTAGCAAGGGACAATCATACCACAGCCTAGTCCTTAGCAAGGACGGTCCTAAAAGGGGACAAGGCACATTTGATAGCTCCTTAGCAAGGAGCATACTAATAGGATTCAAAAGGAAGCTCCTTAGCAAGAAAGTGCACCTTTAGGTTCCAAAGGAGCCCCTTCAAGAAAGGAGATTTAAAGATGCTCCAACCCTGCAGGTGGACAAAGACAACCTCGTTAACGGGCGTAACGTTGACCACGAGCAAAGCCTAGAAATCATGGTATGATGGTATTGATATATATATATATATATATATATATATTATGATGGCTCACAATATAAAGATATTTTTCTTTTTATATGAAATATTTGATGACAAAATATTAATGAGTTACAAGTTATGAAATTGTCAGAAGAATTATTTATTCGAAGGTTTGTTCCCACACCTCAATACAGCGAATTCCACTTATTGAGTTATCTCACCCCACTTTATTTCCCATTACAGATATTAGAGGGATTATTGGGGTAGAGATCCGAGACGTTACTACGAACTATTTCAAGTGAATCGGCGATTTTATTGTTATTTTTATGGCATTAAATATTGTATGGGAGAATTATTTTGAGGATGTTTTGTATTTGGTGAATTATTCGATATTTGTGATGAGAGATTTAAGGTTGCCGATATTTTCTTTTATTTAATATTTTTATGGATTATTCAGATTAAATAGACTTTTTATTGCTTATGATTTTGGGCGTTACAGCCTCTCCTCTAGTATAACTCCCCAGCATGGTTTTAACCTGCTGTCCATTTACTTTCAAACCTATCATCTCTAGTATCCTCAACTACATACCATGGTTAAACACTTCCCTTACAATGAAAGGGTCATCCCACCTAGGTTTTAACTTACTCCGCCTAGATATGCATATTTAAGACCATCGGTAGCGACTAAGTCTAACTACTATAGCTCTTCACTAATGTACTGAGCTTTTTTCATTTTCTAGTAGCTCCTCAAAGCAAGGCTTCCATCCTTATTAATTGCCACCATTTGTTGTTCCAAAACCTCGTGAGAAATCCAACAAGGAAATTTTTTTTAGATAAAGGAATATCAAGAACTTCCTAAATCATAAGAACCAACAGAATTATTAAGAAAAGTTTCAAGAGGATCGTAAAAACAATTCTTATTAAACTCTTTCTCGGAATCCATCGCCCCAATGAGGTTCACATAAGCACAATCATCATCCTCATGTGGTTGTTTAGCCACATGAAATATGTTTAGCCTCCAAAGTCATGGAACTAAAGTGAGTTGCATTCTTCCATTCCTCGCACTAATTAAAGCATTAGTCGTGGCAAGAAAAGGTCTACCCAAAATAATGGGTAATGAACACTGTGATATAAAAAACAAAGTTGGTAATCTAGAACAATAAAGTCAACTGATAATAAAATTGTTCAATTCTTCACCAACACATCCTCAACTATCCTCTCGGTTCCTTATAAAGCCGATCAACCAACTGTAAAGTTATCAAGAGGGTTTTAACTCACTAAGTCCAAGTTTTTGATATACACCGAAAGGGATCACCAATATCATTTCTAAGATCTAGCAATGCATGCTCCATGATGTAATCTCCAATAGTACAAGAGATCAGAACACCCCGATCCTTATACTTGGTGGGGTCTTATGTTGATAACCGCACTTATTTGCCTGCTAGGAATGCAGTCTTCTTCACGATGCTTTCTCGATGGTGCATAGGTCCCACTCATCTTGGCATACGCAGCACTTGCTTGATAACATGCAAATAATGGCAAATTTATCTGACTTGATGCAAATGCTCTAATATCTCGATGTGGTGTCCAATTTAGGTATTTTAAGGCTTGTGGAAATGATGAAGGGATTGGGCATTTTTCAATTTCACCAAATCCAAGTGACTCGCTCATCATTCTCTTTTTTCAACCTAGGTCTCCTTTAGATTTCTTGAAGTTACAAATGAGAACTTTATCAATCTCTTTTACCACTCCCCAAAATGGTCACATCTTTTACTCTCATGTTTATCCTTAGAACCAATTTTTAGATTTTGATTGATGGGATTGGTCGAGTTTTAAAGTAGTTTTCCTTCTCTATATCCCACTCAATGAATTTGTAAGCCTAGTTATATGACTCTTGGTCTCTCTTTCCTCTTATCTAGCCTAGTGAGCATGGATCAAACTTTTTGATTTTGCTCTACTTTGCCTTTGGAATGAAAGTACTGCAGTATCCTCCAAGGAAGGTCTAGATGATGATGATGCACAGAATTAAAATTCTTTGAGCAGAGGGATTTAACACATTGTCACTCTTATAACTCAAATACTTGATGGTTTCGTATATTTGGGTTATAATTGTTAGAATATGTATAATTATTTGGTCACACGACTAAATGCATGTACTTGTTCTTGGCACATTCAAGAATGATGAAAGTGATGCACATTCATTTGTAGCATGGTTTATCTCATGACATTTTACACACTTCCATTGTCCTTTCTAAAGGTAGCACTAACATTCTTTGCTTCCTTTCATTTGGAGTGCTCCTATTTCTTTAGTTAACATGCTGATTTTTGCACTCATGTTATCTTCCTCATCTTGAAAACACTTCCACTAGAAGTGGAAAAGTTAGTTCTAGTCCTATCAAAGGAGTCCATAAAGTTAGGTCCAAATTATGTGTTAGAGTTTTTAGCTATCTCATCGAGATAATCCATTGCATCTTCGGTTCCTTTTGTAACAAGTCCCCACATTAGAGTTTAACAAACTGTCGGTCCCTAAGTATAAGTCCTTCATAAAAATAGCTAACCAACCTCCACCTTCAAACTCATGAGTTAAGAAAATTGAAAGGATTCTGTACCTTCCTGCTTGGTATAAGGTCTCATTCTTCTTTGACAAAACTATTATCCTTCTTTACTTGTTGACTTTGTAAGGGAAATGTTTTTAAAAACTCTTGAGCTCATCTCCCCACACTACCTATAGACCTAGGGTTTCATGTGGGAAGTCAACTTGCCTTATCCTTAAGAAAAGGAAAACGTAACTTAGCAAATTTCAATAACATTTTGTGCATAGAAACTTTACTAATTACCTCTTCAAAAGCTCTAACATGGACATAAGGATTTTCATTTTCTTGTCCCCTAAAGTCGAAGTATTGCTAATAAATCTTGTCAGCTTCTGGCTACGTGGTGCATTGGGCGAGGAAACATGATGCATGAAGGAACATATTCTTGTGTGGGATACAAATAAATATACATAGTTCTTCTATTCCTTATGATTATTATGCTCATCACCCATGATTGATGAAGAAGGTGAAGGTGAAGGTGTGTCAAAAAGATTACCAAAGTAAGTTTCAAAAATTTCTAATCTACCGCTATCCCAAAATGCTCATGCAACAATGAATCCACAATCAAATAAAATAAAAACAAACAGAAAAATAAAAACAAAATAGTGGGGAAATGGAACGGTTACCAACAGAAGAATTTCCACCGCTTGTGCTTTGTCTCCCAAAATTGCCTCCGAACACGCACAGCCTTCTAAGAATGGCGTCAAAATTGCTTTCGTCACTCCTGCGCCGGTGATCGTAGCAATATAATTCTCGTAGTACGAGGTCGATCCACAAGGAGCAGGATAAATTTAAAGACAATATAATCAAACAAAAACTTTTGGTGAAGAAGAAGAATAATTTTGCCTGCAATTGTAAACAAGAATAACAATGATAACCGATTTAAGTCAATAATGTAACATTGGGGCATCAGGTATTTCTTATATTGGATATGAAATTCTTTATGATCTAAGAAATTATATATTTCATAATTGATTGTTCTTATACAATTAAATACTTATGACTCGGTTGAACTGAGACAATTCAAGAACGCATGATAACCTAGGATTAATAATGCATAGAAAGTTTTCGTAAAAACACATTCACTTTAAAACCTGATTTCTATTTGAAAACTATTAGGAAATTAATCTAAACAATAAGAAAACATGATTGAACCTATTGAAAGCATGGAAGAACTAATACATCAAAAGAAATCTAATTGAACAATCAAATATGTTGTTGGATAAAATTCAAGAAAGAATCACATTAAATATTCATACCGTATAGAAGAAACATAACCCCTAGCCCTTAGCAAAGAGCAGCTTAGGTCACATTAGGAGAAAGGAAAATACAACGTTTTCTCCAAAAATTCATTCTACATGGCCTCCTTCCAAACCCTAACATAAAAGTGTCCAAAGAAAATAAAACTTTTTACTATTTTAATTTCTATCTGTGCTTATAAAGAGTAACTAGAGTTAATTTCAGCCTTCAAAAGTTGAGAATTTCGAAAAACTGTAAACTGGAAAATTGTAGATATTTAAGTCACGATCTAACCCATCCAAATTTCTTTGTGTCAATTGATTTTTGAGGAGAGATACTTCAAAATACTGATCTGCTCAAATCGATTTTTCTTCAGATTCTACCTCTTGATTTCTTTCTTATTTGAAGCTTCCAACATGGTAGATGACCTAAGCACTCCAGCTGCACATCCTTAGACATTTAAGCATGGTCCTTAGTCTAATTTTAATCTTAGTTTGGCCTCCATTCTCTCACACAAATTCCCGGAAACTCATCTTTCTTCACACGATTGAAGTAAAAATTACACACAATGAATGACATCTTATTCAAGAAATTATGTAAAGATAAATAATAGGACTAATACAAATCATGGTTTAATTATACAAATTAAGCATAATAATAAGGGAGATAATGCCCACATAAATATATAACAAGTATACATTTGCATGCATCGATTCCATGTAATTGTGGGTGGCGGTGGAATCGGGTTGATTCCAGTTGATTCGTGGGTTGTATAAAATGGAGTTGATTCATCTCTTCATGTTTCTATTTTTTGAGTTTTGTGTTGATTCCTGAGATTTTTTTTTTTGAAGTAGTATTGGGTGGTGGTGGCGGGTTGTACCCAAGGGTGGTGGTAGTGGTTTGTTACAATTTCAGGTTGTGTTTGTGTATGATGATGGTTTTATTTTATATTTTTTTGTATTGATGGTTTTTTTAATATTTATATATTATTTTAATGTATAGAACTGAAAAATAGAAGATATGATGAACTTTGAATTGTAAAATGGTATGTTAAAATAATAAAGTAAGTTTTTTTGATATGTCAAAATTGCATTATAAACATCTTATGCGAATGCTCTATTAGCAGTTTGAGATATCATTGGATTTTTTTTTTTGAGAATCAGATATCATTGATATATTTACTGTGTGGATGATCACTTTAAGGATTAAGTATTATAAATTTAGCGTAAATAGGTGATGCACGGATTCCAAAAATTTAATGGTACAATTATCTGTTAATCACAAAAAGCATATACCAAGAAAGATCTATCCAATACAGCAAACAGAATTGATTAACGTAATAAAATTTATAATATTTTGATAACACTATATCATAACATATGCAAATTTGATGCGACAATTTTGAGAACAATAATAATAATAACAACAACAACAACAACAAGAAAAAAATCATAAGTGAAAATAGTAAATGTAATTTTAAAAATCCACCAAAAGTGAAAAGAAAAGGAAAAAGAAATAGAGTATAAACCTTTTTTTAAGGCAAAATATGAGAAGGTTGGAGGGTACAAATGGAGTAATAAGAAGTGAAAGTGAGAAGTGAAGGTTAAACAAATGTAAGGGAAAAATATAAGAGGACATGGAGAGAATTGAATAAGGCAATAGAGAATGATTTTGACAAGAAAAATTTTTGGAAAATATGATTGATGATATAGCATAACAAGAGGTTTGGAAAAGTAGATGTAATGCTTCTCATATTATATGTGGTTTCAATTTATTCTTCATATTTCTTTGTCTTTATTTTATTTTACAAAGATATGCTGTTTCTTTATTATCAAGAGCCTCAGAATTCAACTTATACAAGACACAGACGGTATTTCCAATGTAAACATCACATCAGTGGTGAGCTAGAATTCATCATTGGAGAGCCACTCATAAAATTAGACGGCGATATATAAATTAAGATCCATTTTTTTAATGATTCTTGATACAATCAAGAAACAAAGAGGAACATTAGGCACTGTCAAATTAATTACATCCATATTCCATACTATATATAAAATTTAAAAATAGTAATGCATATATAATTTTAATAATCAATGATAAATAGTATTTCAGCAACAAAAGATGAGATAATAGTATTATTTTTTTAATAGGTACATATGTTATATGATATATGGATTATTTTAATAAGAAAATAAATATATGATAAAGAAAGTTAATTATAAAAAGATGAAAGGAAAAGTACCTGGAAAGTGGATGCTACACAGGTAGCATGGCTACAAATTACAATTCACCACTTGCTTTTTAGAGATATTCTAGAGAAGGTTTTAACCACACTCAGAGCATTCACAACCGGCCTGTATAATCCTGCATGCTGATATATTTTACCATCAAATCTTAAAATGACGCTTCAACTGACCTGTCAAATTGTGCCAATTGTAAAAATTTACACATACTACAAGATTCATCCCATTTTTTAGGGATGATACTGTAAAGATTGTATAATTAAAAATTATTATTTTATTATCCTCGATCTAATTCTTCTTTCTTCGCTTTCATTATTTCATTTCCTCTCTTCTTTGTCTTCTTTCTCTCTTTTTGCTTGCTTTCTCCTTCGCATCTAAACCATTTTATGTCTCGAAATGGGCGAGCCGAGTCGGATCGCGCGGAAGCAAGGTCTTGCCTTTCACAATCTTCTTAATCGCTAAGGGGATCCAAACCAGATGGCGACTCACACGACAAGCCCAATTGCTCGCGGAGAGGAACTCCAGGTCAGAATCGCATCGACTACAGCTTGGTCTTCGACCGACAAAATCGCCATCGACTAAGAAGTCGCGAGAAATCACTTCTCCCGTCCATCTCGCTTCCGATTGCTTGGGGGATCGCGGAGCGACGAGGCAGATTTAGGAGTATCGACGCCGAAGAGAGCGAAGCTCATCTAGACTCTGAACTCGACATCGTAAAGAAGAGGTCAGTTGATAAAGAAGTTAGATTGTTAGCGATGAAGGATCACAGAGAGAGAATTGAAAGTGGGAGGGTTTTGAATGAGCCCGACTTGTCTTGGAGATGGGCATCGAAGAAGATGAGTATGAGTAGGGTCCGGGGGTTTTTTCTGGGTGATTATGTGGTGGCTAGGCTTGTGGATGGGTTGTTACAGCATGGTGCTTAAATTTTGTTTTTTTTCCCTTTGTGGTGGCCGCTTTGTACGCGGGGTCGCGCTTGTCGCTGTGGTGGATTTGGTGATCCGAGTCAGGGGTTTTCTGTGGATGCCATTGCTCAATTTGATATGAGTCAGGTTTAGTGCTTATGTGGTTTTTCCGTGGTGCAAAGTAGTTGGTGGGACGCGTTTGATGCATGGGGTTGGGGTGATATTGGGTTTGTTCATATGCAAAGGAGAGATAGGGAAGGAAGTGAGATAGAAATTAGAGAAATGAGACATATTATTTTGGAAATATATTTTATCACAGACATATTATTTTAACATAGACAGAAAATAAAATGGGATGTTAGCTATTAGAAACGACACAGATAATCGATAAAAGAAATAGACAGAATAAGGAGTGACAAGATTTACCGTGGAATGCTCATAAACGTGGTTATGTAGTCTACTCCGTCTGCATTTACTATTCACACAAAAGATATGTTACCTTATAAATGACAGAAACTAGAGTCTAGAGGAAAGAAAAGTGAAAAACAGAACAAAAATAAAAAGAAGAAGGTGAATGAGCAGTTGAGAGAATGAGAAATGAGTCACGTAGAGAGAGAGAGAGAGAGAGAGAGAGAGAGAGAGAGTCACAGGTGTCTTGGTCATGTGATGAGCAAGATATTTGCAACTATGTGATGGTGCGGAGAATCAAAGCTTTCCAATCTTCAATCTTTTTTTGTTATTGTGGTACAAGTAAGTCCTAGAAGTATTAGGAGGAAACTAGAATTTTTTCCCCTTTATTATTTGGTGAGATATTTATAAAATAACTCTATGTTCATCTTAAGATAATAAAATATTTTAATTATCAGATTTTTCTTACTAATAATTAGCATTTTATAAAAATATTATAAAATATTTCAGAATTTTAAGATTTTTCGAATCCTATCTGTGAAAGAGGCCAAATGATGGGATTGGCCTCCTCCCGTTTCAAACTCCCATGTTTTCTCCAGTTTTAATATAGATGAGACACCTGGCAGACCAATAATCTAAAGGCCAAAAACCCACGTCATTCTCTTTCATTCTATCTCAATTACAGACCAAGCAAACCCACCGTCATACTCATACACCAACATGTTAAATACAATTTTTTTCTTTTCTTTATAATTGTCTTTCTTTCCTCTTGCTCCAATCTCTCCAATATCATCACTGTCAACCGGGTATTAGAGCTAAGACCAGATCTTGCTAGAGAAGAAAGCATCACCCAAATGGAAACAAAATTTTTGGGCAAATTCAAAGAAAGCGGAAGAGGTAAAGCAAGAATCCTTCAAAATTTGTCTCTCTGTCTCCCTCAAAAGAAACCCCAAGAATAACCTTTGCAAAACCTATAACAGTAAAATCAAATAAATTTAATCCACATACCAGTACCTATAATCAATCACCCACCCATCAAATATATCACAAAATGAAGTGCTAGAAACAAAAGAGAGAAGAGTAATCATGCAGCAATGATGGAAACTGCAGCAAGAGGGAGAGACAGACGTTGAAATTAGAATATAAAATCAAAGAAAATTTGTTGAGCTTTTAAGCATTTGCAGCAGCGATCTTGATGTGCTGGCTATGCGCCTCAAATGGCGTCTCCGGCATTATTTTCGACAACTCTGCTGTCTTTTGCCATTAAAAGGTGTATGTATGATAGTGCCTAGTGGGTTTGTTTTGGGCCGTGAGAACTTCTGAGTAATTGAGAAAGAGAGAGACAAAATTGAGAGAGAATGACGTGGGGTTTAGCCTTTGGATTGTTGGTCTGTTAAGTGTCCTTCATCTATATTAAGTACCTCTAATTTACTCACTTGTGGGGGCAACCTTGTTACCAGTTTCATCTAATCTTATATTTTTTTTTGATAAGTAAAAGTTTATTGATCTCAAAAAAATGGAACACCCTAGTACACAGGGAGTGTACAGGGGGTCAAACAATCAAGAACAAAAATTACAAGAATCTAAGAAATCAAGAAAGGATGAAAAGGATTGGTTCCGCAATGCAGCCAACCAATCCATTAAAGTTCTAAAGAAAAATAGCTTCAAGTCTGATATGGATCTCTCCTTATCTTCAAAGCACCGATTATTTCTCTCCCTCCAAAGGCACCACAATAAGCAATGGGGAACCATAAGCCATATATACCCATTTTGATGACGGCCAAAACTGCCTTGCCAACATGCTAGAAGCCCCACTACAGATTGTGGCATAACCCAGCTCACTCCAAACAACCCGAACACCATAGCCCACATATCCATTGCAACCGGACAATGAAGAAAAAGATGATCAACCGATTCCCCATTACACTTGCACATGTAGCACCAGTCTAATATCCAAACCTTCCTTCTTCGTAAATTGTCAATCGTTAAGCATTTCCCTAAAGCAACAGTCTAAACAAAGAAAGCTACTCGAGAAGGAATCTTCTGCTTCCAAATGCTTTTCCAAGGAAAGCAATAGTCATTAGAGCCCACTAAGAGATTGTAATAATCCTTAACTGTGAAGCCCTTCTCTCTAACAGATTTCCAGCACATCTTATCCTCACCAAGCCCTCTAACCGACGCACCATATATGGTATCCATGAAACTGGCCAATGCCTCTAATTCCCTAGCATGCACACCCCTAAAGAAACTTACATCCCAAAACAGGATTCCGTTATCAAACTTCATAACCTCAACCACACTAACCTCTTGATCTCAGCTAAATCTAAACAATTTAGGATAGCTGACTGCAAGAGATGTTTCACCACACCAATGGTCTTGCCAAAATTTCACCCTAGACCCATCCCCAATATCATATAGAATGTGGCGAGAGAAATTAGGCCATCCCCGACTAATATTTTTCCACAAGCCAACACCATATGGACCATTAGTAGGCCTAGTACACCAACTACCCCATTCACAACCATATTTCACGGCTATCACTTGCCTCCAAAAGGCAGCCCTCTCCATCCCAAATCTCCATAGCCACTTCCCAAGCAGAGCTTCATTAAAAAGTCTTACCCTTCTTATCCCCAAACCACCCGAAGCAATGGGAGTGCAAACAGTAGCCCATTTAACCAAATGGAATTTTGGTTCATCACCAATGCCACCCCATAAAAAATCCCTCTGAAGTTTCTCAATTCGGTTAGCAACAGAAGCAGGAATAGGAAATAAAGATAGAAAATAAGTGGGTAAATTAGATAGAGTGCTTTTAATTAAAGTGACTCTACCTGCCTTGGATAAGTACAAACGTTTCCATCCTGCTAATCTCCGTTCTATCTTCTCCAAAATTGGGTTCCAAATTGTCTTATCCTTGCATTTAGCTCCCAAAGGAAGGCCTAAATATTTCATTGGAAGGGTACCTTGTTTACAACCAAGGACATTCAACAATAAGTCAAGATTATGCACCATACCAACAGGAACCAGCTCTGACTTGCCCAAATTTATCTTCAGACCAGAAACCGCCTCAAACCAAATAAGAATCATACGGAGAAACAAAACCTGATCCAAATCAGTATCACAAAAAATTAAAGTGTCGTCCGCAAAGAGCAGATGTGACACCTCCAAAGATCTTCCCTCTAAACGACCTACACCAAAGCCTGACATGTGACCATCATGGACAGCCTTATCCAACATTCTCCCAAGGGCTTCCATCACCAAGACAAACAACAAAGGGGATAATGGGTCACCCTGTCTCAACCCCCTGGAGTTCTCAAAAAACCCATAAGGAGTGCCATTTATCAAGATAGAGAAGCGAACTGTAGATATACAAAAGAAAATCCACTGCCTCCATTTAGCAGAGAACCCACTCCGTTCTAGTAACTGCATAAGAAAACCCCAGTTGACATGATCAAAAGCCTTCTCAACATCTAATTTGCAAAGTATCCCTGGCAAACCAATTTTCACTCTACTATCGAGGCATTCGTTAGCAATAAGCACAGGGTCAAGAATCTGCCTATTCCTCACAAAAGCATTTTGAGAAGGAGAAATTATATCTTCCATGACCGTGCGAAGTCTAGTGGCTAAGACCTTAGCAATGATTTTATAAACCCCCCCAACAAGACTAATGGGGCGAAAATCCTTGACTTCAATTGCTGGATTTTTTTTAGGGATGAGAGTGATGAACGTTGCATTCAAGCTTTTCTCAAACTGACCTTTAGCAAAAAAATGGTGAAAGACAGCCATAAGATCAGTTTTGAGAATACCCCAACATGCTTGGAAGAGGGCCATTGGAAACCCATCAGGTCCAGGCGCTTTGTCACCATTAAAATTTTGTATGACGTCAAAAATTTCTGCCTCCTCAAAGGGTCTATCTAACCAATCAGCATTATCACCGGATATCCTAGGAAATACCAAGACTTCTAGGAAAGGTCGAACAACCTGCTGCTCCGAGTATAAATTCATAAAGAATTGAGTAATACAATCAGCAATCATACCTTGATCAGAAGACAAGGTTCCATCAACCATAAGGCTCTCAATACCGTTGTTTCTTTTATTGGAATTAGCCATTCTATGAAAAAATTTTGTACTTGCGTCCCCCTCCCTCAAGTGTAGCATCCTAGACTTTTGCCTCTAACTAATCTCTTCTAAAAGAGTAAGCTTTTCAATCTCAGTACGGAGATTAACTTGTTCTAACTTCTCCGCAGCTGTTAAAGGTTGAGTCTCCTCTCTAACATCCAAGTCATTCAATTCAAATCCAGAACACAAGATAAATACATTCACAGTAACTTAAACAACAAAATTCACAATATCAGGTAAACTTGGGGAAGATGGTGTTATGAATTGGATTCCTTCTAATACAGGTCAGTGCACTTGTGGTTCAACTTGGAATAAGATTTGTACAACTTGGATGAAAGGTGCAAAATGGTATGGTGCCTGTTAATGATAGACTCTCCACTAGATACAGAGGTGTTAAATGGGGATACCAGGGAGACTAGTGTGTTTTCTGCAGAAGCCAAATTAGGAGTGGAAAACATCTATTTTTGAGTTATTTTTTCACTAGGATTATGGCAACAAGTTTCAAAATTGAGTTCTTTCACTTGGAGATCAAGGGAAGGAGGTTTCAAATGAAGCTATGTAAGATTCCTTGGGCTGCTACAATCCACCATATATGGCTGCAAAGTAACACAAGGATTCATAGGGGCAATTTCAAGATATAAGGCATATTCGACCCATTAAAGTTGATGTTAGGAGGGTTGTTTTGTCAAAAAGGGGAAGAAATTGCATCTCTTTTGCTCAAAGTTACATTTTGAAGCAAGAGAGCAAATCAATCCAAAAGCTTGTTGGTAATTACCATGCTATACAAATTTACTCAGTTTTAGAGCTTTCTTTGAACAATCTACTTACCAATATCATCTAAATTGAATTTTCAAATTTTGCATTTCAAATCCATAACTAAAGTTGAATAGATTCACAGTACCTTAAATTCACAGCATCACAACAATAAATATTCTAGAAATTAGCTTCATATTGTGTCCTGCTTACAATCATAATACCAAATTGTATTTGGCCTCCAAAGAAGTCAGGGACTCTTCAATGAAGCTAATGGTATCAAAGAAATCAAAGTATATTAATTAAGTACATGGTATGTAGACAAAAAAGTATAAAAAGTTTCACATAAGCAAATAAGCTAATAAACGAATGGAAAATAAAGCTAATTTAAACACACAATAGGTATAACAAATGTTATTCGAGAATAAAAGCGCGGTTTGTCCTCACAGAATGTAAGGGGTTTAATAAAACCAGTTTTCATGTCAAGCACTCCCACATCCGAGCCTCCATATGCCACACCTAGGTGCATAGACCACTCCCAATTGTCATCTGTGAAGTAGATGCAATTACTTCTGCTAGGGATAGTGCTTGTAGGACAGCACCAGGAATTGCCATCACCAACAAAAACAGCTTGATCTTCCAAGTCTGTCACTCCCTCCCAAGCTGATGCATTGAAGTTGAGCTTGTAGACCAAAAAAGATGTAGTCTTGTGACCCATTAAAGGATCATCATGTCCGTAACGAAAAACCGAAAAAAGATTTTCCATTATCCCCACCAAATATAGTTTTTGAAGTTCCCATTCCCATAGATCTTCTGGAGGAGGAGAAATAACTTGTACCTCAGCTAACAGAGGAGCATCAAGTTTAATGCGCACCAGCTTGCCATGATCACAAAGTGCATACATCTGATCATTAAAACATGCAACATCTTTGAATTTCAAATTTTCCGGATTGGCAACAATAACCCACTCACCTTGTCCTCTTCTGTTCAAAGCTGCTCCTCCTCCCACTCGAGTAAAAGCCAAGCTATTCACGGGGCCAAAAATTGCAATGACAAGGAAAGATAAATTATGGGAGGGGTCCTTGAAAAGGATGAATTTGTGTACAAGGCGAAACCACTCTAGATCTATACCAGCCAGTCCTCGAATTGTGTCTAGTGGTGGAAGATCAATTAGTTTTCCTTTCATAAGGTGCACAAGGTGGGATACATAATCAGCACCCAAGGTTACAACCCAACCGAGTGGAGATCCCCAACAACGTTTTTCGTGAATTGTAGGTAGTTTTAACAAGTAACATTTGTTGTTGCAGAGATTAATGAAACATCGCAGATCAGAATCTAGTTTGTCGGAAAGCATCAGCCATGGAAACAAAGACCAGCTTGTAGTTTCCAAACAAGCAGAATTACAGGGGTTGCAAAACGTTAAAATCGCTTTAATATCTTTGAAATTATGTATCTGATTTCCAATAATTTCACCGATCATATCTGCGGGGAGTTCAGACCAGATGGGAGACTGAGGTCCATTGGGTTCTAACCCAATATTGTTGGAGGTCACAAGAGAAGTGGAAGAAGAAGAACGATTAACTAGAAATCTTTCCAACCGAGGTTTGATATTAGATATAAGTGATGGATCAGTCAGGATAAGAATCGCAATCACTGGCGATTCACTAATGACAAAAGATGATGTGCTAGTTAAAATCGTTAAGAAAAACTCAAACAAAGACAAGTCTTTTACAGCATGAGCAGGGGACAGAAATGTGAGGACCAACACCGTTACAAACAGAGTTAATCGAAAACTTGAATTAGAAATGACATAACCACGAATGAGAGTGATGAAGAGAGCTACTTGAAAATACACAAAAACCTTAAAGACGTTGAGGATTGTAGTAGTACTAACCGACCTCGCCATGGGGCTAGCTAGGAGAAAAAACTAACTGATTATAAAGTTGAAGCTTGAAATCGAATCAGACACGATGAGCCTTTCTCTTTCAACTCCTCTCTCTTTCTCTCTCTCACAGTCACAGAGCTCATCTCCCCTCTCTCCATTGAGCCTTTCTCTCCCCGTGCCTCTCACTGCCGATGACCCTTTCTCTCCGATGGCAATGCCGATGACCTTTTCTAGGTGAGATCATCGTGGTCAAGGGGCTGAGGATTGCTAATCGGATTTTGGTGGGTTTGCTTATGGGTCTGGGGCTGAGGATTGTGGTCGATTGGCGTGATGGGCTGTGGGTTTTTGGCGGTGGAGATCGGTGAGTTCTTGTGGGTTTCAGGCGATGGAGATCGGTGCGTTCTTGTGGGTTTCTGACGGTGGAGATCGGTTGGGTTTCTGGGTTTCTAGATCGGTGTGTTGTGGTAGCTCTGGGGCTGAGGATCGTGGTGGATCGGCGTACAGGCCGCGGCGGTGGAGGCGTGGAGATCGGCTTTTTTTTTTTTTTTTTTTTTTTTGTGGTGATTATGTGGTGGCTATTTCTTGTGGATGTGGCTGTTGTTGGTGGTTTTTGGAGGCTTAATTTTTTTTTTTTCCTCTGTGGTGGCTGTTTCTTGTGGTTGTGGTTGTGGTTGGTGGTGGATTTGGTGATCTGAGTTGTGGGTTTTCTTGTGGATGTGGTTTGCACGGTTTGATCTGAGTTGTGGATTTGGTGCTTTTTTTGTAGGTTTTTTCCGTGGGTGCAGCAGTGGTGGGGTTTGGATGGTGGTTGTGTGGGGTATTGGGTTTGTTCACGGCGGTGACAGAGAGAAGGGAAGAAGAGAGACAGAAATTAGAGGAAGGAGATATATTATTTTGGGGCATTCTACTGAGAGATAGAGATAGAGATAGAGAGAGAGAGAGAGAGAGAGAGAGAGAGAGAGGTAACATGCATCGAAAACATGTAATACCTTCACCATAGAAAGGGAGGGTACGGTACCCACCTTAATCTTAATTTAACATTGATAAATCCTGACCATTGGTATAATTTTAAGGGATACAGGTTACTGGCTAAACAAGTTATATATATAAACCAAAAAAAACTAAGCAAAAGAACGCATAATCATTCACGCATCAACAACGCCTCTGGTTTTCCTCTCTACTCTGTCTCGTCTCAATGCTAAAGCCCTCTCCAGCTCTGTCTCGTTTTCCTCTATCTCGTCTCATAACAATATCACGTTTGCCTCTCTAGCTCAACAAACCCATACCCACGAACTAGACAACGGCGCACCATCGAATCTCAATCCAACTTGGCGGCACCACCCTCTAGCTTCTTCTATTCCAATCCAACCTCAAATCCATCCAATCCAACTCAGCGGCGCTTCTTCCGTCTCTCTGCCCTTTTGTTCGAAGTTTCCACCGTTTATCGAATCTAAAATCTCAGTACGTCTCATCCTTATTCTTTAATTTTTAATATGGGTTTTTTAACTGTTGCCATTTGTTCTCTGTAGGGCTGAATTGTTATTAATTTTGTTTTGTTTTTGTTTACCTTTTGGTTTCGCAGGGTTGCTAGGAACAAAACCAATCTATTATTCCTTTTGGTTCATAGCAGGTGAGAGAATAAGTTATTGTATATACTTGAATTAGTAAAACTTCTAATTGTATGTTTAATACTGATTTCAATTTGGTTTATTTTTCTTTATTTTGTCTGGCTGGGTTTGTTAGTATTGCCGTTTATACTATTTGGGTTATTTATCATAGGTTTTTCTGGCTGGGTTGAACAATTTGGGTTTTTTTCTCTGGCTTGGCAGGAGTTGGATAATTTCTTTGGGTAAACCCCTTACAATTAGATTTAAATTGCTTACTGAAAAGAAGAAAAAAAATAAAATATATGTGTAGTGCCAAAATATATATATATATATATATATTGATAACCTTTGGGCCAAATTATCAGTTGAAGCAGTGAAGTGCCTTGCTTTGACCCTGGTCATTAGAGTGTGAAGGGGGTTTATGTTATGGTATAAACATAAGTGTATAGGCGTATTGAAAAGAAGAATATATGTATTCTTGGTCATTAGAGTGTGAAGGGGTTTATCTTCTGGTATAAACAAAGGTGAGTAGGCTTATCAAAAAGAAGAATATATGTATTGTTTTAAAATAATTTTTTTAGTTACTCGATGGAAATTCTTAACAATGTGATTTAATAATAGCCAAACTGTTCAAATTTATTTCACATATTATTCGTGACAAAAGAATTACCTAATTGCGGTTATCAACCTTGAAAGAAATTAGCACATCTTTCCTCAAACTTCTAGTACTTCTCGTATACATGTTTTTATTTCAAAACATATAGAAATTGTACCATTATGCTAGTGCATTTTTTTAGCTCATATGAGACCTTAGTCATATAAATGAACCATCAAAGACATGAGGTAGCAAGTTGTTGCGGCATTTTAATTGATAAATGCATTATCAAAGATTTCTAGATCTATGATAAGATTATCCAAAGTTCTTAGCTACCAAATTATTGTTCCAAATGTTATTTAATTAAAGCTAATAGCTTAACAACTTTCGTCATCAAACCTAAAGTCTATGTTTAATGGAGTGTAAAAATATTGGGGAGATGTGGTAAAGGTAATCATTGTGCTTCACTGTCTCTTCTCTGCATATTTGTCAGGTCAGCCTTTAATAACTGTTAGTATTGGAGAGAAACAATATGTACCAAGCCTTCTATAGATTGGAGCTTTTGATTGTCAATGATCTTTGGTCTTTAGAGATTTTGGTAGAAATATCATCCACTTAGGATCCTTTGATGTGATTGTATGTAACAATGGCAGGGCAGAATCAGCATCATTGTATACCTTTTATCGTTTTTGGCTTTTACAAATTAAGAAAAAAGAACTATCTATTTACAAGTAATAATGATCATTAGTTATTACTTACTAAAGAAGTGGAAATGATTACTAGTAAAATCGAGTACACTATGCCTTTGAAGAGCAGGCTTGTTTGTCTTGATATTGCAAAATTGCGTACTTAGCATTTGTGATGCCCCTTTGGAACATCTTGCTGAAATTCTCACCATCCCTGTAATAGGGGTTAGCTGAATACTTCCCCCCACTCCCTGCCTGTTGCCCCCCCCCCCCCCCCCCCACCTCAAATTTAAAATAAAATTAAAAAAAAAAAAAAAAAAAAAAAAAAAAAAAAAAAAAAACAAACAAACAAACAAACAAAAAGGAATGAAACTCTGCCTATCATTATTGTTTTTATTATATATTAAAGAAGAAATAATTCAGTCTGCTTGTGACGCTGATTATTACACTTGAGATCAATGTCACTATATGACACCTTTGGGGGACCTGAACTTTCCAGATGCTATTCCATGGGAAATCTCCACCATTCCCCTAGAACCTTATAATAATTCTTCCTTTAGAATGCTTTAGTTGGCGAAGGGATCCACACTAACTTCATTCCCAGGACAGATCTTATTTACGTAAAGATCTTCTAACAACTGTGTCACTAAATTTACTTCCCAATCCTACTCTGCATGAATGAACCTTGGATTCCAATAACATTGGTCAAACCTGATTCATCAATCCTGTTGTGGAATCTTCATTATGTTATGGAATTAAATTGCGAGAATGCTTCCTTGTTATGGTATGGTATAGTGCGGGGGATTATGAAACTTGTTAAAGAACTGAACTCGTTTTTGTTGATTTTCCATAACATACAGCCAGCCCAACAGCTCCAAGACCAAAAACAGCAACTGTAGATTCCTTCTTTGGTTTTGCAACATTCAAAGTTGCACCTAATCCTGAAATTTTTTTTAAAAATGTCCAGATTTTACATAAACTTCTAGGTGGAAATTTCAGATGTAATACACAAATCACCAACACAAGATTTCACTGGACATAAAACCTGTTGAGATGCCACAACTGAGGATGCAGACCTTATCCGAAGGTGCTAGCAGACTAATCTTAGTAAGGCAGCCTGAATGAACAACAGTATACTCACTGAATGTGGATGTACCAAGAAAGTGATTTATAGGAGTCCCACTGATAGAAAACCTGGATTTTCCATCATTAAGCATAACTCCTCTGTCTGTATTTATTCTCAGCAGGTCACACATGTTGCTTTCCTCAGACTCGCAGTGCCTGCAGTCACCGCACTCTCCAGTAAACACCGGAAGCACATGATCCCCAACTTGGAGGTCTGATACACCTTCCCCAACGCTTTCTACAACTCTGTTAGAATAAAATCTTGGTAATGAACATGCAATTTGAATTATTACAAACTATAATTAAACCATTACGAGGTAGTAGGAATCATTACAAACTATAATTAACCTTTGTTTGTTGAGTTTGAGTTATCAAGTTTTTGTTGTGTAATAAGGTTACAGTTCTAGTGTAAACTGGTTGATTTCATTAATATTTATGTCAGTGATTTCTTTGGTAGAACTGGTTGGATATGGTCATGATATAACCAAAAAAAAGAAAGAAATGGAGAGGTAAAATATGAAACCATGTTAGATCAGTGCATTTTGGCAAACATCTTTTTCCCCTCCGTTTCTACTGTAGTTTCAGTAAATAAACAATTCCAAATCATCACATTGGCCTTCCTTACAATTTAATGATTTATAGAGAATCCTATTAGAATGAATTTAATGAAATGGAATCGGACACGATACTATCTATTCTATCAGAAATGGAAGAAGAAGAAGGAGCTGCTAGCTAGGATTGTGAAGCTTTTGAAGTGGTCTGAAAAAGAGTGGTCAGAATGAGATCATTTTGGGAAAGTAAGTAGGGTTTTCATCTGTAATACTAATTTGATAATTGAACCAAAGAAAGAAAAGACATTAAAGAAACAAAAAAGAAAAAACAAAGCCAAAAAAGTATGTTTAGTTGCCTAAGAAACTATCAATTGTACCCAAGGATAGAAAAGACACTCAGAAACAGACAAAGAAATAAGAACCGTGAAAATCATCCATGAACATGTACAGTTGTACCCTTAACATTGTACAAGACCCTTTCTTTCTTTTCTTTTTCTTTTTTTTTTTTTTTTTTTTTAGAAGAAAGAGTCATTCTTATTTCACTAATTTAGGAACAAACATCAGGATCAACTAGGTTTTTAACAAACAATGGAACTTTCTTAAATCTGAAACACAATGTGTGAACAGTGTTTTTTTCCCCTGATAGATCAATCAACAGAATTTTTTTTTTTTTTTTTTTGTGTGGGTATATTTCATTTAAATAATGTAAAATTTGTTTGCTAAACAAAATTCTTATTAATTAATCAATGTACAAGCCTCTGGTTTGTATATCCTAATTCAGAGTGTAGGGTAACGAATTGGTGCACCCCAGTCCAAAGCACGCAAGACCCGGGCTCAATAAGTCCACTGCAATATGTATTTGTAGAGAGTGGGCTTAAGAATCAGATTTGAATGGTGAGGGCTTCGTTTTACCTATTCTTAAAAATAAACTAAAAAGCAGATTAGAAGGCCCAAAGCACACCGAAATAACTTGGAATAATTCTGTTTTATTTAGGTCCGAGGAGGAATCCTTTTATGTTGTTCACGTTCTAACTCTTCCTTTTCTTTTGTTTTTCTTTCTCTTCTCTTTCAAAAGACCGATCCCCCTCCAATGGAGGAGGAATGACATTATATAATTATATTCTAAGCATCCTATCCTTACACTTGTCATTCATCTAAGGTGCCCCTTGATACTTATCCCATCAAATCTTTTCTTTGGCCTCCCTGTGAGAGGTCATAGTCTTGGTAGCACTGTTCAGAGGTCTTCTCCACATAAATGCGGCCAGAAAAGTAGTTGCAGGGTATTTAATGTGGTGGTAGCAGCTTTTCTTCAGATATTTTCGGGGATCTTTTCCTTCCCAGTAAGCTCACCGAGTTTGTTTCTGTCATTGGGGATTCCAGGAGGATTACTTCAGCCACTGGGATTCTTCCTTGAACCGAAAACTTTATATCCGAGGACTATACCCTCCTCGGACAGAATCGCCGGTCCTATGTGCGAATCTTTTGAAAGTAGAATGCTTTGATAGCTGCCACATTGCTCGGCCCATGAGACCTCCTCGGACCAATCCCACGGCCCAAGATGCGTGACTCTTGGTTATTTGTCCCCACACAGAGCATAACAAACTTACAACTAAGCTCCCTCCTGTGTGCTAATTCATTGTAGAAATCTATCTCAGATAAATAAATAAAAGGGAGTTAAATCACAAAAAATAAAACATGTAAATACGTACATGAATTAGCATACCAATTTTTTTTTGAATAAGCATAATTACCAGATGACTGAAAATTTGAATAAACATAATTTTTTTAAAGTGTCTTGCTATATCAGCGCTCTGAAAGTTTGGGTTCCAAACACGTAGTCTCAGACACAACTAGGCAAATATAAATTAATTAAAAAAAAAAAAAAAGAATAAATGGTGAAGGTGGAGGGGTAGAGTAATGGACTAATGGCCCATGCACATGCAGAGGTGGTAGAGTCTGGATTTTAGACTTTTTAGTCCATATGGTGCATGATTCAAATAAAATGTTGAAAGCCAAACTAATTAATATCAGTAAGAAGTTCTTAATTAATTACACGAAATATTTGATTGACATAGAAAAAAATAATGTGAATATAAATTATATATATATATTTTTTTTGTACTTGGTGTTAGAGTTGGTATTTTATTTTTATTATAGAAAGGAGTTGATACTTAGTATAAGCATTGTTATTATACTTATGGTACTTCATACTCTAAGATGAAAATAAATATATATTTGAAAGAGTAAAAGATATAAATAAAAATAATCAATATGTGGCTTATGAAGTTAATAGATAAACCTAAATATAAAATATTCAAACAAGTCATTTCATTTCTTAATTAAAGCAAAGCAAAAAAAAATTAAATTAAATTTACTTAAAAAGTATGATAATATATTTGGAGTTTTTAAAATGTTCTATGTACACCTTGTTTTTTTTTTTTTTTTTTTTTTTTTTTTACAAGATATAATTTCTACTCTAGCCTAATCTAAGTGTATATGTGTGTGAAACTTCCTCCTGGAGACTTGAACCCCGACCCTTGCCCCTCCCCCCCTCCCCCACACCCCTTAAGCATTTATACTTGTAGAAAGACCAGCGCACCAAGAGTGCACGATGGTCACCTTGATTTCTTTTTTAAAGAGACTGTATGATGTTTTTATTTTTAAGTTAATTTTCATCAAATTTTTTTTTTAAAGTTAATTTAAAATCATCAATTTTTTTTATTCATCGCATCTTAGCTTTCATTTCCAACTATTAAATGGTGGGTTTATTGGAAAAAAAATGTTAAGTAAATATCATTGTAGAAGTTTTTTTCTTTTTTGACGTTGTAATAATATATACCAGTTGATAATTCTAAGGTTGCATTTAAGATTTTTTTTTTTCCTTTAATAACTACATTAAGATAAGAAAATACATTCAAATTACTTTTTTTTTTTAAGATATTTTTTAAGGGGGGAGGGGGTGGGGTGCCCCCTTGTCCACTCCAGTCGTCCCTGCTGGCTCCGCCTTTGCTCTTTTTGATAGCACTGAGGTCAATGGCCGGTGGTCAAATTTGGATGAGATGGCAGCAATCATCAGCCACAACACTCTTACAAAATGGAGGTGGTTATTCTTTTGATCTTCTTTGTTTTAAGCTTTTAGTGACTTTTTTTTTAACCCAAGAAAGCTTTGGGGATTTGATATATATAGATAAATTGTATTTTTTAAGGGACTTTAAATTTGGTCTAGCAAACCATTTTATTTTTTGGAATCAATCTTTTGGGCCAACTCTTAATTTTTAGGTAAAATTTTTTTTTGTCAAATAAGAGATTTGTGTTTCAAACCCCGTTTACATAAAAAGTCAATTGGTGTCTTAACTTGATGAGAAAAAATATTCATTATAAAGTGAACGTCATAGGTTAAAATTTGATAATATCTAACCTATTAAAAAAAAAAACACTTAATTCTTTGGGACCTAGGTATAATTTGACCGATAATAGATATAGAAAAACAGTTATAACTATAGACCTTTCCAAAAGAGGTTGGATAATAAACATAAGTGATGGAACACTTCTCATAAAACTAATCACTATCAACGATATCATTGTGGAATAATTAACGCAAGGAGCACCAACTGGCCTCATTAATGGAATTGAAACTCACACCAATCTGCATGGAGCCAGGTCTGCTGTGTGTGAATGAAAGCTAATGGGGGAGGAAGAAATTTGCCAAGGAATAGGCACTTGATCAATTATATATGTAGTCACCATTCATCAACAGTAACAATTTTGTTTTTAATTTGGATTCTTTGATTTCCCTTCAAATAAAACTCAGAATTTTTTTTTTTTAATCATTCAATAAATTTATAAAAAACGAAATGGTTCGGTTGACCTGATCATATTCAAATTGGCATCAAAAGAAAATGCAGGTTAATTTTTGAAATTCAATAACCTGATGGAAAAATACATGTTTATATTGCATACTAAACATACATAGCGGAAAATTAACGGATTTACTTCATTCGCAATAGATAACATGTATTATGTAAGTTTCAGAATTTAAGAACAAGAGAGTATACCTTGATGCGGTGAAATTCAAAACCGAAGATTAGAAGTTCTTGAGAACACTTTTAATCTTCACTCCAATTCCACTTGATACCCAAAATGTGTGGTCTCTCAATCAGTTGTGTGTGTATGTTCTAGAGAGAGTGAAAAGTCACTTACACATAACATACAAACCATTTTATATTCATAAAATTCTGTATGTTTCTCTTCACATAATTGATTATTTAATTGGGCTAGCCTTTTGGGCCTTCTCAATTGGGTTTTAGTGTGTGGCTTGGAGTGGGACCAAAAGGGAACAGATAAGACTCTAGCTCCAATGGGCCTTGGGCTTTTTTGTCAACTCTTGACAAGTTCAAAGTTACCATTAATTATATTTAATACCACTATATAAATATAATTGCACTCTAGGCCTTATTGATAAATTATATTCCAAAACTTTATTGTACATGCAACCCCTTCATAAAATATTCGTAGTAACACAAAGTCATGAATGAAGACTGCCACTTTGTGAATTACTACATCTTAATCCTTGAGTACCCGGTTTAATCCTTATAAGTTATTCACCATATATTTATGAAATCCAATTTCATAAATATATACCTTAGTCTTACTAAAGTGGTTAGGCCTAACTCTCTGAATAACAAACCCATTAAATTTATCTCAAGGGAATATTTTGTATCTCCGTTAAAAGACTATGAATTCCATCTTGAGAATATATGTTCCATTAACATACTGAGGGTTTGACCGTTACTTTAGATCTCACTCCTGATATATCAAAACAATCTACATTTCATGATCAGGTCCATTATTCTCTCAGGATTAAGAGTTCATGTGAATAGAAGTCGTGAGATTTATTATTCAATTGACAGTCGTTAGAAGAATAATAAATCTCATAGCGGTCCAGTTCAATATGTCTTAACTCTTAAAACATATCAACATATCAACTAGAAGTCACCACTTTCATGATCAAGACAAATCATCTTAGTTAATATGTTATAGTCTTCACAGATAAAATGCCCAATTTCATCACCGACTACGAACTAAATTTTGAGTTTATAAAAAACTTGTGATCTATATTTTCTGTGACTAAATCACATACTATGCATCTCATGGACTATATGATAACGTCCGAATATTCATGTTACCAATATTTCAGATAATAATAAAACAACTTTATTAATTACAATATTAAATCATACATCATGTCATACATAATGTCATACATAATATCATATATAGCATTATACAATAGGATTTAAGGGCACTAATCCCAACAATCTTTCACTTGCCCTAAAGACTATTGTGCACTAATCTAACTCCCATTCCCTCCAAATGTGACTCGAAAGACCTTTGAGGCAAGACTTTGGTAAATGGATCTGCTAGATTATTTGCACTTTCAATCTTTGCTATCACCACATCTCCACGAGTAATAATATCTCTAATGATGTGGTACTTTCTCTCAATGTGCTTTCCTTTCTTGTGATTCCTTGGATCTTTTGATTGTGCAACTGCACCACTATTATCGCAAAACAATGTGATGGGAACTTGTTCCATTCTTATTACACCAAGGTCAAAAAGGAATTTCTTGAGCCATACAACTTCTTTTGCTGCTTCACAAGCAGCAACATATTCTGCTTCCATGGTGGAGTCCGCAATACAAGATTGCTTGAAACTCCTCCATTTTATGGCTCCACCTCCCAAGGTGAATACACATTCTGATGTGGACTTTCTGAAATCTAGATCCGATTGAAAGTCTGAATCTGTATAGCCAATGGGAATCAAATCCTCACTACGGTAAACAAGCATATAATTTGTCGTTCTCCGTAGATACTTGAGAATATGCTTTACAGCTTGCCAATGTTGTGGTCCTGGATTTGATTGATATCGGCTAACCATGTCAACTGAATAGCAGATATCTGGTCTAGTACAAAGCATGGCATACATGAGACTTCCCACTGCAGAAGCATAAGGAACTTGTCTCATCATATCTACTTCCTCTTGAGTTTTAGGCATTTGGTCATCAGACAGAGGAACTCCATATTTAAAAAGAAGTAATCCTTTCTTAGAGTTTTGCATGCTAAATTGTTCTAGAACCTTATCTATATATCCAGCTTGTGATAAGCCTATCGTCTTATTCTTACGATCTCACCAAAACTTGATCTCTAGAATAAAGTTAGCCTCACCCAGGTCCTTCATATCAAATTGGCTTGACAACCAAACCTTAACTGATGACATTACCCCTACATCATTTCCAATGAGTAGAATATCATTAACATAAAGCACTAGGAACATTACTACTTTACCTTGATGTCTTTTGTACACACATGGTTCATCAAAATTTTGTTCAAAACCAAATGACTTGATTGTTTGATCAAATCTGATGTTCCATAACCTAGATGCTTGCTTAAGTCCATAAATGGACATTTTCAACTTGCATACCATATGCTCTTGGTTCTTTGCTATGAAACCTTCTGGTTGCATCATATAGATTTCTTCTTCAAGATTGCCATTAAAAAATGCAGTCTTGACATCCATTTTTCAAATCTCATAATCATAATGAGCAGCAATGGATAAGAGAATTCTGATAGATTTAAGCATGGCTACTAGTGAAAATATTTCTTCATAATCAATACCTTCTTTTTGTGTATACCCTTTCGCCACTAGCCTTGCTTTAAAGGTTTCAACATTTCCATCTATCCCTTTCTTCCTCTTGTAAACCCATTTGCAACCAACAGGTTTAATGCCGTTAAGCGCCTTTATAAGATCCCAAACTTGATTGGAATACATAGAAGCTAATTCAGATTTCATAACTTTGATCAAATGATGTGCATCTATATCATTTATTGCCTCTTCATAAGTGTAGAGATCCGATTCAGCCTCTTTTAAGATAGCTTCATAAGTTTCTCCCAAACCTATGAATCTTATAGGAGGCCGAACAATTCTCCCACTACGACGAGGCACTTGTGTACTAGACATCTCTTATGTAATATCTTGTAGTGTATCTAATACAACCACATCATCCTTAGTTTCATCAATTGGTTGTTTATTTATAAGTTCATTCATTTCAGCCAAAACAACTTTACTTCTAGGATTAAAATTATTCACATAATCATCTTCCAAGAATTTGGCATGGGTACTAACAAACACTTTGTTATCCTTATGATTATAGAATAAATAACCCTTTGTTTCCTTTGATTACCCTAAAAACATGCATACTTCTGTTTTAGCTTCCAACTTATCAGACTTCCCTTTCAACACATGTGCTGGACATTCCCAAATGTGGAGATATTTCATGCTAGGCTTGCGCCCACTCCACAATTCCTTAGGTGTCTTAGGAACAGATTTTGATGGAACTAAATTTAGAATATGCATTGCAGTTTTTAGTACATATCCCTAAAAAGAAACTGGTAAAGTTGAATAACTCATCATGGACTTAACCATTTCCAAAAAAGTCCTATTCCTCCTTTCTGCTACATCATTTTGTTGGGGAGTTCCAGGTGCAGTCAATTGGGATACAATCACATTTTGAGTTAAGTAATCCTTAAAATCCCCAAGAAGGTATTCGCTACCACGATCAGGTCGAATGGCCTTTATGTGTTTACCCAATTGATTCTCAACTTCAGCCTTAAACTCTTTGAACTTTTTAAAGGCTTTGGACTTCCGTCTCATTAGGTACACATAACCGTATCTTAAGTAATCATCGGTAAAAGTGATGAAGTACTAATAACCTTCTTTTTCTTGGGTTGACATAGGACCACATACATCAGTATGAACTAATTCAAGCAACTCTTGGGCTCTTCTCCCTTTTGCATTAAAAGGTCGTTTGGTCATTTTGCCTTCCAAACAAGATTTACAAACTAGAAATTCATCAAAGTCCAATGGCTCTAAGAGACCATCTTTGATCAGTCTTTGAATCCTGTTTGAATTAATATGACCCAAACGCAAGTGTCAAAGATATGCATCATTAGTAGAAGGAAACTTTCTCTTTAATGATTTTACATGAGAGTCATTTTTTAATTCAGAATTATATAATTCATGCTTATTAGGAGTTAAAATATAAAGACCATCCACAATATTGCCAGAACAGATAAACACTTTACCATTCTTTATTACAATATTGTCTTTAAGGATAACACAATATCCATGTTTACCTAAATAAGTTGCAGAAATTAAATTCCTACGAACATTTGGTACATACAAACAGTCTTCCAATATTAAAACCCTAGACTCAAAACATAAATTAAAAACACCAATAGCTACAACCGGAATCCTGCTCCCATCAGCCAAAGTAAGAAACAATTCCCCTTCATTAAGCTTTCTGGTCTCCTGGAACCCCTGCAAAGAATTGCAGATATGATTAGTACAACCTGAATCTACACACCAGGAATCCGTGGGATTTTGCACTAAACATATTTCAAGGAGGAATGAACTATTCATACCCTTATTATTGGCAGCCTTGAATTTTGGACAATTCCTCTTCCAATGTGAAACATTTTCCTTTGAGCTTCTTTCCTTTGTCAGCAACCCCTAAGGCAATTTGTTTACCCTCTTGCTTGGTGAAGTCCTTCTTCTTCTTCTTTTTACCCTTGCCTTTTGACTTAGGTTGAGAAATAGAAACTTCACCAATATTGGCTTCAACATTAGAAGTACTAAGGATGCCTTCTGCCGCTACCAACTCATTCATTAATTCAGACAATGTATAAATCTTTTTATTCATATTATAGTTAAGTTTGAATTCCTTGACTGATTCTGGTAGTGACTGGAGTATCATATCCACTTGGGATTCTCCATCAATATCGGCACCTAAAACCTCCAATGTATTCAGATTAGAGATCATTGTAAGACAATGCTCCCTTACTGAACTACCTTCAGCCATTTTGGTATTATAAATTTGCCTCATGGTTTATTGCCTTGCAGAATGGCCTTGCTCGCCAAACATCTCCTTCAGACTTAGCATAATGTCCGAAACTAGTTATACATCCTGCATTTGATGCTGTAGAACATTTGAGATAGTTGCTAGGATGTAGCACTTGGCCATCTCATTAGATTTCTGCCAACGATCATATCGCTGTTTTTCCTCAGGAGGAGCATCTAATGAAGGAAAGCTAGAACATGGTTTAGTAAGCACATATTTATGCTCTTCAGCAGTAAGAACTATGTCCAAATTTCTTTTTCAGTCAACATAGTTGGATCCAATCAGTTTGTTTTGATTAAGAATGGTAACAAGTGGGCTAAATGATGCCATGACAAATCTGAAAACAATAAACATAAATATAATGAGTAAACTGGACATTATCAATTTAGCATATAAGCATATAATATGGACCCTTAGTAAAACCATAATATAATATATGCAACAACAACCCAATCCATGTTTATAATTCCTTGGTAGCAAGTTTATTATAAACACATTAATTGATTGAGAACTATTCTCATTATTAGTGCTATCATGATAACTCTTATCAAACGCTAATAATATGCCGTTTTAACTTTAGCCTCTAAGTAATAATGACATAGCTCCTTTGGGAGGTTAACATTACACTTAGTCTAGTGTACACCATTATCTAGAATCATGTGTAGCCACATTTCATCTCCCTTTATAGTGTTTAAACTTGTAGTACCATGGAACAAAACACTCTCCTTTGGGATCGCGAGGCATATACACCAAGACGAGGTGCTTGTCCACACTACTTTAAACGGGTAAGTTCAATCTTGTAGTACTATGAAGTAAACACCCTCCTTTGGGATCGTGAGGCATATACACCAAGACGAGGTGCTTACTCACACACTTTGAACCGACAATGGAGGCCGTGATATCCAACCCTTGTATCTCTCTCCCACTAGATATTTTAAATTAAAAGTTTTTAAGTTATAAAACATGCATAATCTAATTATACATAGCCTTGCATCTTATACATAAAAAAACACTGAAAAAATTCAAAAAATCTCGGTTCTCGATCGATGCTAAATAGCTTCTCGATCGATCGAGCATCTGAAGTTCCAATCTCGATCGATCGAACATATATCTCGATCGATCGAGAAAAGTTTTGGATTCTCGATCGATGCTCGATCGCTTCTCGATCGATGCTCGATCACTTCTTGATAAATCGAGCTTCGCGAATTTTAAATTTTCAGAATTTTTCTCAGGCAGTTTTTAACGACTTTTCATGAACTAAAAACCATCATATGAACATGATAGACAAAGATTGATATCAAAACTAAATTCCATTGATGCTATAGCCTTAAAGTTCAATTTAACATATTTAAATTCAAATTTAAACAACATCATAACATCAATATCAGTTTTTATCAAATCATAGTTTCATCAACCATGCAGAAAATTAAATATATATAATCTTCTAACATCATGAAACTATTATCTCTAATTCTAAAACTCACAAAGCATGTTATACAGATTCGAAATTGAAAACCTGGCTCTGATACCATTTGATGGAAAAATACATATTCATATTGCATACTAAACATACGCAGCGGAAAATTAACGGATCTACTTCATTCGCAATAGATAACATGTGCTATGTAAGTTTCAGAATTTAAGAACAAGAGAGTGTACCTTGATGCAGTGAAATTCAAAACCGAAGATCAGAAGTTCTTGAGAACACTTTTAATCTTCACTCTAATTCCACTTGATGCCCAAGATGTGTGGTCTCTCAATCAGTTATGTGTGTATGTTCTAGAGAGAGTGAAAAGTCACTTACACATAATATACAAACCATTTTATATTCATAAAATTTTGTATGTTTCTCTTCACATAACTGATTATCTAATTGAGCTAGCCTTTTGGGCATTCTCAATTGGGCTTTAGTGTGTGGTTTAGAGTGAGACCAAAAGGGAACAGATAAGACTCTAGCTCCAATGGGCCTTGGGCTTTTCTGTCAACTCTTGACAAATCCAAAGTTACCATTAATTATATTTAATACCACTATATAAATATAATTGCACTCTAGGCCTTATTAATAAATTATATCCCAAGACTTTATTGTACATGTAACCCATTCATAAAATATTCGTAGTAACACAAAGTCATGAATGAAGACTGCCACTTTGTGAATTACTACATCTTAATCCTTGAGTACCCGGTTTAATCCTTATAAGTTATTCACCATATATTTATGAAATCCAATTTCATAAATATATACCTTAGTCTTACTAAAATGGTTAGGCCTAACTCTCTAAATAACAAACCCATTAAACTTATCTCAAGGGAATATTTTGTATCTCCGTTAAGAGACTATTAATTCCATCTTGAGAATATATGTGCCATCAACACTAAATGTGGCTGCCCAACATATTGAGATTTTGACCGTTACTTTAGATCTCACTCCTGATATATCAAAGCAACCTACATTTCATGATCAGGTCCATTATTCTCTCAGGATTAAGAGTTCATGTGAATAGAAGTCGTGAGATTTATTATTCAATTGACAGTCGTTAGGAGAATAATAAATCTCATAGCGGTCCAGTTCAATATGTCTTAACTCTTAAAACATATCAACATATTAACTAGAAGTCACCACTTCCATGATCAAGACAAATCATCTTAGTTAATATGTTATAGTCTTTACAGATGAAATGCTCAATTTCATCACCAACTACGAACTAAATTCTGAGTTTACAAAGAACTTGTGATCTATATCTTCTGTTACTAAATCACATACTATGCATCTCATGGACTATATGATAATGTCCGAATATTCATGTTACTAATATTTCAGATAATAATAAAACAACTTTATTAATTACAATATTAAGTCATACATCATGTCATACATAATGTCATACATAATATCATATATAGCATCATACAATAGGATTTAAGGGCACTAATCCTAATATAACCATCGTGACTTAAGTATGACATTTCCAATATTACCATATAAAATTTCATTCCTAACAGGAAAAATAGAATCTAAACCATATAGCTCAATCAAATAATATAACCAATTAATGAAGCATAGAAAAATGAAAAAAAAAGAAGTAAATCTTGAATCTTTTAAACCTGTAATAGATCAACATCGTCTAGTAAAAGAAGGCTATCAAAGCATATTTCTGTGGCATATAGTTTTTCTGGAAAAGTTGTGTTTGTAACAGTTTTTTCTGTTTCCTTCTCTATATCACGCAAAATTAGCATGCTAGGGTAATTATGCAAATCTAACAACATTTCCTTTCCATTACTATTTTTTTTTTTTATAAATATTTCCTTTCCATTACTATACAAATAAACATGCTTCAGGTATTCAAAAAATGTCGGCTCTGATGTGTGCTCGATTTTGTAGAATCTTGTCCAAGAACTGTCTATCCCGTAGTCGTTCATCACCCAAACTTCGTTATAAGTTTTGCCCTCATTTTTGAACACAGTGGTAGAATAGAGTTTTTCTTTTATTACCTCTAGATGGCACATCCTGTATCTGTTGGCGTCCAGTTGAATTGAGCACTCTTTTGAATTGCAACATTGAATATAATCCAACTCATGCAACTCTTTTGATTCCCTTCAATAGTAACGTCTCCTATTATTTGGTTCTTGCAATTGTTTGCTTCTAATTTTAAAAATTATGTTTAATTTTGGTTACCTCCAATATCTTAATGAACTTGGATATTTAAAAAAAAAAAAAAATTATAATTCCATAGTTACAATAGAGCGAGAAGATTTGAATATTGGATATCTCGCAAGAAATACCAGAGTTGCTAATTAATTAAATTATAAAACTCTTGGCAAATAAGCTTAGATATTAAACATTAAGAATACCAAGATTTTTATTATTTACATCTGCAAATATACATAATAAAAGTAATAGTAACATGATTTGTCACAAAAAAAAAAAAAACTTATTATCACAATAAATTCATGCAAAGGTAAAATTAAAATACCGTTAATATACATAATGTGTGAAGTGAACATTTGACATAATTTGATGATGATTGGTATCTGACGATCGTGTCATATTGGATGTTTCATAGTTGTATAATATTGGGAAGCATAACCTTTGGATTTATATATGTGGAATTTTCTTGGTGGATTGCATGTGGGATTTATGAGGGTCCTATCATCATTAGTTTGTTTAGATTATATTATTTCTTCTTTACAAGGCTGTCCTCATCCTTAATCAACTCTATTTTTTTTATGAATTTAATCAACTTTATTTTATCACTTCAAAATTCAAATACATAATAGATAAGCATTGCAACGAGTGTTAGACAATAAAACGAGATACGTAGACTATTTCCACATAAAAATGTGGAGAAATCAAGCGGAGCCAGAAATTTTTATTTGAGGGGCCAAATTGGAGCACTAATATATTTATCACGACAACCTTCACACACACACACACACACACATATATATATATATGTATATATATACGGACACGCTTTTTATTATATACATACACTTTTTTATTTGATAAGTTATATATATACATACACCAAAAAAAAAAAAAAAACTTAGTATTTTCAAACAAAATTATGTTTAATGGTGATTTTTCATAATATAAAATTTATTTTTACCATTTTCATAGTGAAATTCTTAAAAAGTTTCATTTTCAATACAAATTATCAAATTTTATACTAAAGCAAATAAAAAAATCTCTCAATTAAACTAATGAAATTTTTAAAAACATGAATGATCCAAAACTTGGAGGAATATAATAAGTTAACCTTCAAACATATTTAAAGTTATCTTAGTCTAATCCACTATGTGGTAACTAAAGAGACATTTTATGTGTAGTTTTAGTGACAAGATCTTTTTAATAAGTCAATGACTTATTAATCGCCACATAACGGGTTGAAAATGATAGATTCAAACATGTTTGGTACCAAACTTTATCAAATATTTAACGTATATAAGAGCACATTTCACAATAATAAAAAATTGCAAAAAATAAAGTTGTCTCTATAACTATTAGACTAATTTTTAAAAAAAGTATCATTGGACTAATTCAAATATTTAGGGGGACTAGCTCTTATTTTTGAAGGGTAAATTTTGAAAACATTAAAATAATTATATATATAGGAAAATTTCAAAATTTTGGGCCCCCACCCATACATAGCTCCGTCCTTGGGAGAAATACTATGTTCACAACACTTTCACAACAAATTTTGAGACTTGAATAGCAGGTTGTTATTGGTGGCAATGGTGGGTTTATGATTTTCAGATCTGATTTTTTTTTGTTTTTTTTGTTTTTTTTTTTTTTTAGTTATGTGTGCCATTATGATATTTGTGTGATGAAATTATTATTAAATACTAGTTTATTATTTATGTTTCAGACTTGGTTTTTTTCTTTTGGGAGGGGGGGTGTTTGGTTGTGTGACATTATTTTCTTTGTGTTGTGATTATTTTGTTTTGATTTGGTAACCGGACATGCATAATGATGGTCAAAAGTATTGACGTAGTGATGGGATCCAATTCACTGGCACGGTCCATCACATAATTCACATACAAACAGAGCGTAAATAACTTCAAAACAAACAAAGCGTAAATAACTTGCAATAGGAGCTTTTTTCAGTATTATAATTTGCAAAAAGGCTAATATTTAGCACAAAAAAAGAAAAGAAGAAGAAGAAGAAGAAGCCCAAATGAGAGGGACTAACATAAAAAATAAAAAACTCACAAGACCAAAATGAAAACAACATAAAACTTTTTTCTTGATAATTCAATAATTATAATAAAAAAAGAGGGATTTGAACCCTGAATATTTGAACTGAAGTATAACATTAACACTTCGTTTAGGAGGAGGAAAATGAATGGAATGAAATAAATTATTTTAGAATATTCCTTTCATTTTCTTGTTTTGGATGTTTAATGGAGGAAAAATTTCACTAAAACTTATAAAATTAAAATACTCCTATGTATTTAGAATTTTATTTTAAAATATGAGTATAATAGTAATATTATCATAAAATGATTCAATTTATTTCCCTTTATGTTCCTCTCAAATAAGATTATTTACCTTCCATTTCTTTCAATTTCTTTATTTAAAAAACATCCAGACAAGATTACAAAATTCCATTTCTTTCATTTATTATTTTATTTTCTATTCATTTTCATTATTTAAAAACATTTCATTTTATTCCATTTGTTTATGATTTATCCATTCAATTTCATTTCATTCCTCTATGAACTCTTAAACAAAGTGTAAGTTTTTTTTTTTGGGTGGAAAAAACACTAACTTAAAGGGGCAATATTTTATTCTTTTTTTGAGTAGATATTATTTTATCATCAAGTCCAAGACATAAATTGGTTTTTAATGAGATCGAATCTCAAATTTCTTATTCAAGAACAAAAAACTTTATCACTTAGAAGTTAGAACTAACTACAACCTCTTTTGTTTTTTTGTTTTTGTTTTTTTTTTTTTTTAAATTTTGATGGAAACTGCAATTTCTTTTTTTTAATAAAAGGAGATTTGACTTCATCCAACTACCAATGAAAAGATGACTTGTATATTATATGTGTGTGTGTGTATATATATATATATATATATATATATATATATTTATATAAGTGTCTTCTTAGTGATTGGAATCAAACTTTTTTTTTTCTTTTTTTTATAATATTATAAGGCAACATGGTAGTGATGTTAAGTGAAACTATGTTAGGATTAGTGCCCTTAAATCCTATTGTATGATGCTATGTATAATATTAAGTATGACATTATGTGTGACTTAATATTGTGTTTAATAAAGTTGTTTTATTAATATCTGAAATAATGGTAACATGAATATTCGGACATTATCATATAGTCCATGAGATGCATAGTATGTGATTTATGTGAAAAGTCACAGAAGATATAAATCACAAGTTCTTTGTAAACTCAGAATTATAGTTCGTAGTCGGTGATGAAATTGGGCATTTCATCTGCGAAGACTATAACATATCAATTACGATGATTTTTCTTGATCATGGAAGTGGAGACTTCTAGTTGATATGTTGATATGTTTTAAGAGTTAAGACATATTGAACTAGACCGCTGTGAGATTTATTATTCTCCTAACGACTGTCAAATGAATAATAAATCTCACGACTTATATTTGTATGAACTCTTAATCCTGAGAGAATAATGGACCTGATTATGAAGTGTAGGTTGCTTTGATATATCAGGAGTGAGATCTAAAATAACGGTCAAAACCTCAGTATGTTGGGCAGCCGCATTTAGTGTTGATAGAACATATATTTTCAAGATGGAATTCATAGTCTCTTAGCGGAGATACAAAATATTCCCTTGAGATAAGTTTAATGGGTTTGTTATTCAGAGAGTTAGGCCTAACCACTTTAGTGAGACTAAAGTATATATTTATGAAATTGGATTTCATAAATATATGGTGAATGACTTAAAGGATTAAACCGGGTACTCAAGGATTAAGATGTAGTAATTTACAAAGTGGCAATCTACATTCATGACTTTGTATTACTACGAATATTTTATGAAGGGGTTGCATGTACAATAAAGTCTTGGAATATAATTTATAGATAAAGCCTAAAGTGCAACTATATTTATATAGTGGTATTAAATATAGTTAATGGTAACTTTGGACTTGTCAAGAGTTGACAGAAAAGCCCAAAGCCCATTGGAGCTAGTGTCTTATTGGTCCCTTTTGGTCCCACTCCAAGCCACATACTAGAGCCCAATTGGAAAGACCCAAAAGGCTAGCCCAATTAGATAATTAGTTATAAGGAGAGAAACATACAAAATTTTAAAGAGAACAATTTACATGAAATGGTGTATGTGAGTGTTGGACACTCTTGATTTCTCTCTTGAACATTTCATATAACTGATTGAGAGACCACACATCTTGGGCGTTAGTGGAATTGGAGTGAAGATTAAAAATATTCCCAAGTGCTTACAATATTTGTTTTGAAATTCACCACACCAAGACACACTCTCTTGTTCTTATATTCTAAAATTTACATAGTGCATGTTATCAATTGCGAATGAAGTAGATCCATTAATTTTTCCGCTGCGCACATGCATATTTCCATGAAATGGTATCAGAGCGGTCTTCAATTTCGAATTGTATAACATGTTTTGTGAATTCTGAAATTAGAAGTTATAGTTTCATATTGTTTGAAGATTATGCATTTAA
The DNA here is from genome assembly GCA_030021035.2 of Notholithocarpus densiflorus. Taxonomy (NCBI): domain Eukaryota; kingdom Viridiplantae; phylum Streptophyta; class Magnoliopsida; order Fagales; family Fagaceae; genus Notholithocarpus; species Notholithocarpus densiflorus. Next base: position 2,408,036 of record JARYZH020000027.1, on the reverse strand, counting down.
TTTTCTGCATGGTTATTGAAACTATGATTTGATAAAAACTGATATTGATGTTATGATGTTGTTTAAATTTGAATTTAAGTATGTTAAATTGATCTTTAAGGGTATAGCATCAATGAATTTCAATTTTGATATCATTATCTGACTATCATGTTCGTATTTTAGTTGTTTGTTCAAGAAAAACCGTAGAAAACTGCCTTGGAAAATTTCTGGAAATTCAAGTTTCACGATTTTCGATCGATCGAAAGTCACGTTCGATCGATCGAATGAAACAGTGATAAGACTTTGAATTTCTTAATTTTTTCGATCGATCGAGGGGCACATTCGATCAATCGAAAGAAAGAAAACCAGAATTTTTTCTAAGTGTTTTCACATGTAAAAGGAGTAAGACTATGTGTAATTAGATTATGCGTGTTTTAAAATTAAAAATCTTTCCTTTAAAACATCTAGTGGGAGAGAAATACAAGGGTTGCATCTCACGACCTCCATTGTTGGTTCATAGTAGTGTGGAATATATACTTTGTCTTTGCCTCGAGCTTAGCATTCTATGCGGAGAGTATTTATTTCATGGTCCTACAAGATTGAATTTCTTGGTTTATAGTGGTTTGATCAAACACCTTGTCTTAGCCTCAAGCTTTGCATTCCATGCGGAGGGTGTTTTGTATCATGATACTACAAAATAAGCCTATTTAGGGGATGAAATGTGGCTACACATGGTTCTAGACAATGGTATACACTAGACTAAATATTATAGTATCCTCTATGCTGAGTTCTTACTATCATTATTTAGAGGCCAAATGTATAATGGCATATTATTAGTGTTTGATAAGAGTTATCACGATAGCACTAATAATGAGAATAGTTCTCAATCAATCATAGTATTTTTATATTCACTCTATGCTGAGGGATATTGAATATGGGATTAGGTTGTGGTTGCATATATTATATTATGGTTTTATTAAGGTTCCATACTATATGATTATATGCTAAATTGATAATGTCCAGTTTACTTATTATATTCATGTTTATTGTTTTCAGATTTGAACATGGTATCATTTAGCCCACTTGTAACTATTCTTAATAAAAAAAAAACTGACTGGATCCAACTATGTTGACTGGAAAAGAAATTTGGACATAGTTCTCACTGCTGAAGAGCATAAATATGTGCTTACTAAACCGTGTCCTAGCTTTCCTACATTAGATGCTCCTCCTGAGGAAAAACAAGGATATAATCGTTGGCAGAAATCTAATGAGATGGCCAAATGCTACATCCTAGCATCTATCTTAAATGTTTTACAGCATCAAATGCAGGATGTAGAACTTAGCATAATGTCTGAATGAGATGTTTGGTGAGCAAGGCCGTTTTGCAAGGCAAGAGACCATGAGGCAAATTTATAATACCAAAATGGTTGAAGGTAGTTCCGTAAGGGAGCATTGTCTTACAATGATCTCTAATCTGAATACATTGGAAGTTTTAGGTGCCGATATTGATGGAGAATCCCAAGTGGATATGATACTCCAGTCACCACCAGAATCATTCAAGGAATTCAAACTTAACTATAATATGAATAAAAAGATTTATACATTGTCTGAATTAATGAATAAGTTGGTAGCGGCGGAAGGCATCCTTGGTACTTCTAATGTTGAAGCCAATATTGGTGAAGCTTCTACTTCTCAACCTAAGTCGAAAGGCAAAGGTAAGAAGAAGAAGAAGGACTTCACCAAGCAAGAGGGTAAACAAATTGCCTTAGGTGTTGCTGACAAAGGAAAGAAGCTCAAAGGAAAATGTTTCCATTGTGGTGAGAAAGGACATTGGAAGAGGAATTGTCCAAAATTCAGGGCTGCCAACAATAAAGGTATGAAAAGTACGTTCCTTCTAGAAATATGTTTGGTACAGAATTTCACGGATTCCTGGTGTGTGGATTCAGGTTGTACTAATCATATCTGCAATTCCTTGCAGGGGTTCTAGGAGACCAGAAAGCTTAAAGAAGGGGAGTTGTTTCTTACTTTGGCTGATGGGAGCAGGATTCCGGTTGTAGCTGTTGGTGTTTATAATTTATGTTTTAAATCTAGGGTTTTAATATTGGAAGACTATTTGTATGTACCTAATATTCGTAGGAATTTAATTTTTGCTACTTACTTAGGTAAACATGGATATTGTGTTATCCTAAAAGACAATGTTGTAATAAAGAAGGATAAACTGTTTATCTGTTTTGGCAATATTGTAGATGATCTTTATATTTTAACTCCTGATAAGCATGAATTATATAATTCTGAATTAGATAATAACTCTCATGTAAAATCATTAAAGAGAAAGTTTCCTTCTACTAGTGATGCATATCTTTGGCACTTGCGTTTAGGTCATATTAATTCAAACAGAATTCAAAGACTGATCAAAGATGGACTCTTAGAGCCCATGGACTTTTAGAGCCCATGGACTTTGATGAATTTCCAGTTTGTGAATTTTGTTTGGAAGGTAAAATGACAAAACGACCTTTTAAAGCAAAAGGTAGGAAAGCACAAAATTTGCTAGAACTAGTGCATACTGATGTATGTGGTCCTATGTCAACCCAAGCAAAAGGAGGTTATGAGTACTTCATCACTTTTACCGATGATTACTCAAGATATGGTTATGTGTACCTAATGAGACGGAAGTCCGAAACCTTTGAAAAGTTCAAAGAGTTTAAGGCTGAAGTTGAGAATCAATTAGGTAAACGCATAAAAGCCATACGATCTGATCGTGGTGGTGAATACCTTCTTGGGGATTTTAAGGATTACTTAACTGAAAATGGGATTGTATCCCAATTGACTGCAACTGGAACTCCAAAACAAAATGGTGTAGCGGAAAGAAGGAATATGACTCTTTTAGATATGGTTAGGTTATGATGAGTTATTCGACTCTACCTATTTCTTTTTGGGGATATACTTTAAACACTGCAATGTATCTTCTGAATTTAGTACCTTCGAAGTCTGTTCCTAAAACACCTGTGGAGTTGTGGAATGGGCGTAAGCCTAGTATGAGATATCTCTATATTTGGGGTTGTCCAGCACATATGTTAAAAGGAAAGTCTAACAAGTCACAACCTAAAACAGAAGTGGTTTTATTTGTAGGGTATCCAAAAGGAACTGTTGGAAATTTATTCTATAGTCATAAAGATAATAAAGTGTTTGTTAGCACAAATGTCAAATTCTTCGAAAATGACTATATGAATGACTATACTCCTAGAAGTAGAGTTATGTTGGCTGAAATAAATGACCCTGTAAATGAATAACCAATGGATGAAACTAGGGATGATGTGGCTGTATTAGATACACCACAAGATACTACTCATGAGATGTCTAGTACACAGGTGCCTCGTCGTAGTGGAAGAATTGTTTGGCCTCCTATAAGATTCATAGGTTTAGGAGAAACTTATGAAGCTATCTTAGAAGAGGCTGAATCGAATCCCTACACTTATGAAGAGACAATGAATGATATAGATGCACATCATTAGGTCCAAGTTATGAAATCTAAATTAGATTCTATGTATTCCAATCAAGTTTGGAATCTTGTAAAGGCGCCTAACGGTATTAAACCTGTTGGTTGCAAATGGGTTTACAAAAGGAAGAGAGGGATAGATGGAAAGGTTGAAACCTTTAAAGTAAGGCTAGTGGTGAAAGGGTATACACAAAAAGAAAGTATTGATTATGATGAAATCTTTTCTCCAGTGGCAATGCTTAAATCTATCAGAATTCTTTTATCCATTACTACTCATTATGATTATGAGATTTGGCAAATGGATGTCAAGACTGCATTTCTCAATGGCAATCTTGAAGAGGAAATCTATATGATGCAACCGGAATGTTTCATAGCAAAGAATCAAGAGCATATGGTATGCAAGTTGAAAATGTCCATTTATGGACTTAAGCAAGCATCTAGGTCATGAAACATCAGATTTGATCAAGCAATCAAGTCATTTGGTTTTGAACAAAATCTTGATGAACCATGTGTGTACAAAAGACATCAAGATAAAGTAGTAATGTTCCTAGTACTTTATGTTGATGATATTCTACTCATTGGAAATAATGTAGGGGTGATGTCATCAGTAAATGTTTGGTTGTCAAACCAATTTGATATGAAGGACTTGGGTGAGGCTAACTTTATTCTAGGAATCAAGCTTTAACGAGATCGCAAGAATAAGATGTTAGGCTTGTCACAAGCTGGATATATAGATAAGGTTCTAGAATGGTTTAGCATGCAAAACTCCAAGAAATGATTACTTCCTTTCAAACATGGAGTTCCTCTGTTTGATAACCAAAGGCCTAAAACTCAAGAGGAAGAAGATTTGATGAGACAAGTTCCTTATGCTTCTGCAGTAGGAAGTCTCATGTATGCTATGCTTTGTACTAGACCAGATATTTGTTATTCAGTTGGCATGGTCAGCCGATATCAATCAAATCCAGGACCAAAACATTGGCAAGTTTTAAAGCATATTCTCAAGTATCTACGGAGAACAAAAGATTATATGCTTGTTTACCGAAGAGAGGATTTGATACCAATTGGCTATACAGATTCAGACTTTCAATCAGATCTAGATTTCAGAAAATCAACTTCAGGATGTGTATTCACCTTGGGAGGTGGAGCCATAACGTGGAGGAGTGTCAAGCAATCTTGTATTGCGGACTCCACCATGGAAGCAGAATATGTTGCTGCTTGTGAAGCAGCAAAAGAAGTTGTATGGCTCAAGAAATTCCTTTCTGACCTTGGTGTAATAAGAATGGAGCAAGTTCCAATCACATTGTTTTGTGACAACAGTGAAGCAGTTGCACAATCTAAAGATCCAAGGAATCATAAGAAAGGAAAGCACATTGAGAGAAAGTACCATATCATTCGAGATATTGTTACTCGTGGAGATGTGGTGGTAGCAAAAATTGAAAGTGCAAATAATCTAGCAGATTCATTTACCAAAACTTTGCCTCAAAGGACTTTCGAGTCACATTTAGAGGGAATGGAAGTTAGATTAGTGCACAATAGTCTTTAGGGCAAGTGAGAGATTGTTAGGATTAGTACCCTTAAATCCTATTGTATGATGCTATGTATAATATTAAGCATGACATTATGTATGACATTATGTGTGACTTAATATTGTGTTTAATAAAGTTGTTTTATTATTATCTGAAATAATGGTAACATGAATATTCGGATATTATCATATAGTCCATGAGATGCATAGTATGTAATTTATGTGAAAAGTCACAGAAGATATAAATCACAGGTTCTTTGTAAACTCAGAATTATAGTTCGTAGTCGGTAATGAAATTGGGCATTTCATCTGCGAAGACTATAACATATCAATTACGATGATTTGTCTTGGTCATGGAAGTGGAGACTTCTAGTTGATATGTTGATATGTTTTAAGAGTTAAGACATATTGAACTGGACCGCTGTGAGATTTATTATTCTCCTAACGACTGTCAAATGAATAATAAATCTCACGACTTATATTTGCATGAACTCTTAATCTTGATTGAATAATGGACCTGATTATGAAGTGTAGGTTGCTTTGATATATCAGGAGTGAGATCTAAAGTAACGGTCAAAATCTCAATATGTTGGGCAGCCACATTTAGTGTTGATGGAACATATATTTTCAAAATGGAATTCATAGTCTCTTAGCGGAGATACAAAATATTCTCTTGAGATAAGTTTAATAGGTTTGTTATTCAGAGAGTTAGGCCTAACCACTTTAGTGAGACTAAAGTATATATTTATGAAATTGGATTTCATAAATATATGGTGAATGACTTAAAGGATTAAACCGAGTACTCAAGGATTAAGATGTAGTAATTTACAAAGTGACAGTCTACATTCATGACTTTGTATTACTACGAATATTTTATGAAAGGGTTGCATGTACAATAAAGTCTTGGGATATAATTTATAGATAAGGTTTAGAGTGCAACTATATTTATATAGTGGTATTAAATATAGTCAATAATAACTTTGGACTTGTCAAGAGTTGACAGAAAAGCCTAAGGCCCATTGGAGCTAGTGTCTTATTGGTCCCTTTTGATCCCACTCCAAGCCACATACTAGAGCCCAATTGGAAAGGCCCAAAAGGCTAGCACAATTAGATAATCAATTATAAAGAGAGAAACATACAGAATTTTAAAGAGAACAATTTACATGAAATAGTGTATGTGAGTGTTGGACACTCTTAATTTCTCTCTTGAACATTTCATATAACTGATTAAGAGACCACACATCTTGGGCGTTAGTAGAATTGGAGTGAAGATTAGAAGTATTCTCAAGTGTTTACAATCTTTGTTTCGAAATTCACCGTACCAAGGTACACTATCTTGTTCTTATATTTTGAAATTTACATAGTGCATGTTATCAATTGCAAATAAAGTAAATCCGTTAATTTTTTCGCTGCGCACATGCATATTTCCATCAAACTAAACCTATACAAAAATGTTTGACACGTAGAGAGTGCAGTGTGTTATCGACCTACTCCAATCAGCACTAGGCTTTCCTTTCCTTTCCCATTTGCCTGTTGGCTTAGCCTTTAAGCCCCGACTCAAACAAGGACACTTCTTTTTCAGCTTGAACTGGGGATAGAGTTGTAAGGACCAATAAAGTTACAAACAGAGTTACTCGAAAGATTGAGGAGAAAATCAAGTAACCACGGGCACGGATGAGAGTGATAAAAGTTGCAACTTGGAAATGGACACCGAAATTTAAAAAGTCAAGTAAAGCACTTACTGACCTCATCTCAGAAGCTAAAGCTGGCTGCTGTGTATAAAGCGATTTTGATCTTGTTGGGTGTGTCTGTGTGATTTATGGACTGATCGACTTGGGCTTTAATTACAAACAAATGATAGATCGGGTTGGGGCTTACCCGGCCCAACCTTGGTCCACATACAACTGGGTATCACATCCACCTCACACCGGCCATCGCTGCTGTTCCTTGGTGGCGATTCCCTCTCTCTCTCCACATAGCCGAAGCGGCTGATGCTTTCTCTCTACGTAATTCTATCATAGCTCCTTTCTTAGTGCCTAGATCGCTGGTAAGTGAAGGTTTTGGGCATATTATATAGGTGAAGTAAATGGCACGCAGATCCATGAATTGGAGATTGTTAAGATAGTGGATCTGATGGATTATATTTATATGTGCGTGTTTTGACCAAGATGGATGCGTGACCGTGATGAATGACCAAGATGGATTATATGTGCGTCTTTCACTCTTGACTTTTCTGCTTTGTTTATGGTTCTAGTACTGCTGGTTCCTTTACTGTCTGATTATCTGTCAGTTGTGATTGCTTGCCTTTGATTTTTGTGCTGCCAAACGCTCGTGCACGTAGGCACAATAAGAAACGATATGAGCTTATTTTTGGACACAATAGTTGAACTAGAATCATAGAAGATGATAATAGAGAGAGAGATAGAAGTTTTAGATTACCCTTTTGGCGTGATCAGATCTGAGATTGGACACAATAGTTGTTGTTGATCTTCTTTGATCCCTGTCACTACTGTATGTTTGATTGGACTTTCCTTTCTCTGAGATTGCTGGGTTCTGAGTGGATTCGAGAGATGAGTTTGTGCTGCGATTTCTTTTCTGGGTTCTCTAGGGTAAGAACTAAGTGGTGAAGCACGTAAAGAAGAAGGAACTGGGGATAAAAGATTATAAGCTTCTTTATACGGCCTAAAATAGGAGAAATTATTATGTACTCCCGGAGTATCATAAATGAGTACTTTTTTATCTTACATGAATGGTGAGTTTTACTAATTGAATTCATGATAGGACCTACTATTTACGTGAGAGGAAGAAGAACATATTTATAGTACTCCAGGAGTACCTAATAATTTTTTCTAAAACAGAAAGATTGCTTTTGTTTAAGAAGGGGCCAATGGAGGCTTATTTTGTTTAAGGTATAAAAAATAGTTATTTATATTATTTTAATACGATGAATTGAAAAAATAAAAAAATAAAAAGAATGAAATGTAGAGTAAATTGTGAAAATATAAAATACATAAAAGTAAATTTGGGTAGTACAATGCCCCTGTTTGTCAGAAAGCCAATGAGAATGCTCTTGTTCATAAAAGCTACAAAACAAGGAAAAAGCAGTTGCCAGTCAAAAGACTTTGAAAATACTTACTTTATTAAAAAAATCCTTCAAAAAAAATAATTTTATGTTGTGAAAATTATAGTTTAAAAAGTATTATGAAAATACATATTTATAATATTTATAATGTAAAAAATGTGTTTGATATCAAGTTTTAAATGACATATTTTAAAATATAAAAAATCATAATTATGTATTTGGTATATGTATTTTTTTTTTAAGTGATGAAAATAATACTATTTAATTTAAAGAGAGAGAAAAAAAAAATAAGAAGAGAGAAGGATAAAGTAGTGGGCCCGTGGGAGAAAAAGAGATTAAAAAAAAAAAAGTTTGGTCTTATCAATAGACCCCATTATTTTCAATTTATTTACAAAAAAAGACTATTAAACAACATTACTTGAAAACTAAAAACTAACCTTTGTTTGTTAGATGTAACTCCACCTTCCAATGCAAATGACACATTTGGCCCACAAGGTCAGCTTTTTCTTTGAATAAAAAATCTGGATACCTATTTTTTTTTTTTTTTTTGGGTAAATGAATATCTCATTTGAGTTTTTGGCTCAATATTGTAGAAACGAAGGTTATTTGTGATATGGGTACTGTTCAAACTTATTTGGAAAAACGAGAAAAGAAGCGAATTTGGTAATGGTATTGCCGAAATATATGCCCAAAAAAACCTATCTGACCTACTTGAAATTGGAGACTGACATGATTGAAAAAAAAAAAAAAAACCTGAATTGTGGCAATTGAATTGCCAAAATTGGAGTAAAATAAAAAATAAAAAAAAGATAGAAAACTGAATTGTGGCAAGAGTAATGCTATAGTTACAAACTATTTTATAATATTTTTACAAACTATTGTTATGGCCAACTTTTTACTAGTTTTCATTTGGGCCCACTAATAACATCACTTTGTTATTTACCAATAATCACTCACCACATTAGCCGTTTGTAAAAAATTTTGTAAAAAAATTTGTATCTCTAGCATTTTCCTTTTGTCAATTGAATTGTCGAAATTGGAGGAGTAAAAAAAAAATCCACCAAAAGTGAAAAAAAAAAAAAAAAAAATAGAGAAAAGCTCGTGTACACAAATGGCAAGATTGTGCTCAAAATCTGTATAAATGTTATTATTAATAGATAATAATAATAATAAAAAGTAATGATGGTAGTATTCTTATATGAGAATTAGTAATAATTTGTTAAATAAATTATTATGAAAAAAATTATAAAATTACTTATAAAAAATGAAAAAAAATTTCAAAGCCAACATTTTTCACTCTTTTTATGTTTATTTTTATCCTTAAAAAAAATCAAACAAACAATTGACTTTTTGGTCAATATTAGATGAGAACGGGTTTGAATTCTTTTTGGGTCCACTTTTTTGATTGATTAAAAAGAGTAGATATTCCATTCATTAATGTCAACATAAAAAGCATATTTTTTTAATAGTAATAATAATAATAAATTATTTATACAAATTATCCAAATTTCAACAATTGATACACACATTTACAAATCAGCAAGCTTATTTGCAAATTATAACAAATAGAGCAAGTTGCAGACACAACTCATTAGAATTAAAGCTGATAAATTGCTGAGACTCGCAACAATTAAGGCACAATACACAATAGGACTATTTAGCTACAATACACAATAGGACTATTTAGGACTATTTCCCTTTCCCCTGCTATTGATCCTCCTCGACCCGCTTGTACTTATCAATACGGTCCATGAGCTGACGCATACTCTTAACAGGTTTACCAGTCAAAAATTTCCTCAAATCATGCTCGGCAGCTAGGCCGACCTTGAATGTCCTTATGGCCACATCATCGAAATTCTCATTTATCTCGTTGAACATCTCCTAGTATCTGTCAGAATATGTCTTCAAGGTTTCCCCCTCTCGAATAGTCATAGACAACAGGGAGTCCAAAGGCCGAGGAACTTTGCTGCAAGTTACAAATCGAGAACCAAAGGCTCTTGTAAACTCCTTAAAGGAGTTAATAGAACCCTCCCTCAGACCATCGAACCATCTCATTGCCACGGGCCCTAAATTGGATGGGAACACCTTGCACATCAAGGTCTCATTCTTCGAGTGAACAGTCATTCTCTGGTTGAAGTGGCTAACATGCTCCATAGGGTTCGTTTGGCCATTATACATGGTGAATGTTGGCTGAGTAAACCACCAAGGAAATTTTCCTCCCTCAATCCTATGGGTGAAAGGTGACTTAGAAATCTAATTCAGAGCCCTACTCATAGCGCCGTTGCCCAGGCTTTTGTGAGACGGACTCTTCCCTCTCCGCCTACCATGGTGCTCCTCATCACACGAAAAAAACTCACTAGGGGGAGTCCTTGATCTAGGTCGGTAACTATTATCACTATCATCACCAGAAGAATGGCCAGAACTCGAAGGAGTTCCTCTGCGTCGCTCGCGGTGTAATCTCCTTCGCAGACGGTCTATCTCCATCTACAGGCTTTCTAGTGTTTTCCTCATGAGAGATGTGACTCCCACCTCGAGATGGGCTCCTACTGGTGTGTGTCGTGTGCACACTAACCTCCCGGTCCCTTCTTCGTTCAAGATTGAGAAAATGATCTTGACGTTGAGAACCGATAGACTCTTCCTGGTTAGGCCCTGAACCTACCATAGCTGAACGTTGATCTCACTAAAGCTCGAGCCTTCCCCACAGACGGTGCCAATTGTAAGGGCAAGTTTTGTGTCTTAAGCCCAAGAAGTGACTGGATTAAGGCCCAAAGTGCCCAACACAATGAATTTGTAGAGAGTGGGCTTAAAAACTAGGCTTCAATGGATTGAGCAACGCGTGCAGTGGATTAAAGATAGTAAGAAAGCAAAGAAGATTAAGCTGTGTGCAAAGAAAATCCCTCATCGGCAAAGTCCGAGGAGAGTAATTCTTGAATATATTTCTTCATACTTGGTTACAATTTCAGTTCTTGGTTGCTACAGTGTCTTCTTCCACCCTTTTTCAAATGATCCTCTTCCCTGGAAGATCTCTTACATTATATAGCCTCTTTCAGCTGATCTTGGTCTTCCACTTTTTGATTGTGCAAGACGCTATTCAAGTGCTTGTCCCATCAAACGCCCTTCCCAGATCTTTTGTGAGTTACGGCAACCAAGACAGCACTGTTCAGGGGTCTTCTCCACATAAATGCGGTCAGGGGGTTTGGTGGGGTGCATTAAATGTGGTGGCAGCTACCATCCCTCTAGTCATGTCAGGGCTAACCCCCTCTCTGAAGTTCTTCCTTTACAGTGAGACCTCCTCTGGTGATGTGCTATCAACGTGGCCATGGCTCGCCTCCCTGGCCTTGCCGTCCGAGGATATGGCCTTCTTGGAACTGCGCCATCCTCCTCGGCATCAGGTATGACACGTGGCACTATTACCATATTAAATTTATGTATCCCACAGTAGCCATTAAAGAAAAACCTCTATAGGTACAATTAAAATTTTAATTTCAAATGCACTTAATAAAATATATTCAACTATTAAATAGTTAGGTTTTTCAAAAGAGTAGAGAACTTTGTAACTCAAGTAGTTGGCATCTTCTGTTGTTTTCGATTGAAACATTCACGTTCAAATCCCTCCAACCCCTGACTATGATTTATTAAAATAATAAAAAATAAAAAAGAGTTTCTCAAAAAAAAAAAAAATTTAGTCGAAGGAAAGTTAAGATATGATTTAGAAAATCTAAAAAGTAACCACAAAAAACAAAGGGGAATATTTAAATTTAATTATATTGGGATAAAGTTTAGAAAATTTACCATAAATTCTAAGATAGGATATCTACCTTTTATTTATTTTTTTAAGTTCCCAATCGCAAATTTTGGTAAATAATAATAATAATTTAATTAGCATTATATTGATATTATTTGGGAATATTTTTTTTATTAAAGTTGTGTATTGAAAATTGAAATTTTAAGAGTTAAAATAGTGTCATCTTGAGATGTAAAATAGTAACATTTTTATGTTGAAATTGTGTTTTAAAAACATAATTTAAAGAAATATATTAGATCTTAAATAGCTTCATAATCATTCTAATTTAAATAATTATTTTAAGCTAGAATGCAAAAACACCCCTTTAGAATTTCAACTTATTTTTTATAACTTCTTAAGATTTCCATATCTACTAAATCGACCCTAAGACTAATTTTTGTTAACTTCAATGGACAAAAAATTATGTGACTATCACATGACCACTTTAAAAAGACTTATCAATTGATTTACGTTATGTGATGGTCACATGATTTTTCTGTCCATAAATGCTAATGGCTTAGAAGTAAGCGCTAGAGGTAAATTTGCGGATATGAAAACTCTATATTTCAAAAGAAGAATTAAAACTTGAAGGAGTGTTTTTGCAACCAACCCAAAACCTAGAAGATGTTTTTGCAGTTATGCTATTATTTTATTAAAGAAATGTAAATTTTCAAATTAACCGATTGTCTTGATTTCTAGTTGGAACAAGTTTAACTCCAAATATATTTGAAACTATCTTACTTCAACCTATTATGTAGCAACATAATAGACTATTCATGTGTAATTTTAGTCACATAACTTTTTTAAAAGCATCCACATTGGTGGAGTCATAAATTTAGCAATTTGGCACCACAAAAAGCTACTTTATCTATTTTACCTTCTCACTTTACAAAACATCCAACATCAGTAGTTTTATTTTAGCTTTCAACATAATAAAATAATATATCTATTATAATAAAATAATATATTTACTACAATAAACAACAATCACAACCACCGTCATTGCCACAGCCACCGCAACCGCAACCGCCACTGCCACATAATAGCAAATAATTTGAACACATTACTGAAATTATTTTTTTCTCTTTCCCAAAATAATTTTTCTTCTCACCAATATTAGCTAGTAATAACCTACCACTTAAGATTTATTGTGAAAATATTTTCTTTATTTGCTTTCATCCATACATGATTCTTTCTTTTCTTCTTTTCTTTTTTCCTCCATTTTTCACCTCCACACATGTATTCTTCCTCTTCACTCTCCTCCACACACGTATACTTCCTATTGGTGCAAACACAATAATAATGGAAATAACACTAAGAGAAATTGAATAATACGTTGAATATTATTCATTTGAAGAGAAAAATTACACAACACTATTTGGACTGAGGCGTGACACTCACTCTCTTTAAGGATTCAAGCCCTTGGTTGGCTAAACTTTGTAACCGGTGCAAACTGTTTCTGACTTGTCTCCCCCAGGATACAACAGCCTAACAAATATCGTATGGCTAGAACAACCTCTGCACAAAGTGTTCAAGCCCAAAGCTCTACCAGAAAGAACACCCTTCTTTGCCAAGAACCTCTCTATTATTTTTTTTGTGTATATTGTATATTGCAATAACTTGGATTGTGTATGAATGAGTCTATTTATAGGCTCAATGGGCCTCACGAAATTACTACCCAAATTAATCTGATTAATTAGGTTCATTATTCTAATGTAGTAGGTGTTACAAGATTAATTGTTGGATATTAATCTAATGGGCTGGAGTTACTCAATTAATAGTGAGATAAAGAGTTTCTGAAGAATGAAAAGGCCCAAACGGATAGTCTATTAAGTGGGTTAATGGCTCTTCATTGTCCATAATAAAAATGGAGTATTAACTCGGGTCATTTACTCACCAACGGATATGGTAATTACTTTGAATGGGCTGTCAAGTAGGAGGATCCAAGAGGCTGATTCATTTCCATTTTTGATAACTCCACTCTTCACCTCCCCCTTGCGCACGTATCTAGCCCAATATCTGAGACAATTCATGTTAGCCCATTAATCACCACAATTAAAAAGAATAAAATAGTCTCTTTCCTTTTCAATGTGGGATTAAACATTTTCACTAACTTCTCATCTTCCATATTCACTCCCATATCTTTACATTTATGTTATAATATTTATTCATTTTAATTATTTAATATTAAAATGCTCCAACACTTCCTTATCTTCATTATCTTCATTTTTGTTTTTCTACTTCAGCTCTCTCTCTCTCTCTCTCTCTCTCTCTCTCTCTCTCTCTCTCTCTCTCTCTCTCTCTCAGATCTGCGGATAACAAAGGTTAGAGAGAGTTATCCTTTTAAATCGACATTCATCATTTCGCCTCGCCTACTCCACCGCCGCTTGTCCTCCTCCTACCGTGGCCTAGATGGGCCAGATTTGTTGTCTTTTTTTTTTTCTTTTTCTTTTTTATCGTTCTAATTTGATTAGTTTTAAGATTGTGATTTGAGTTTGTATTTTAATTGTGATTGACAAGGTCGGCACTAGGCAGGCGAGTCAGGCTAGTGAGCCAAGGTGGAGGAAGAGAAAAAATCTGAGTGCAAGACACAAAGAGTGGAGAAGTGAAGAGTGGGAAGAGAGAGGCAACGAGCACAAATGAAAAAGGAGGAAAAAAATTAAAATATGCTGACCAATTTGAAAAAAAATAAAAAATAATATATATATATATTATATATATATATATACACTTTTGAGTTCCATCTTTGACTGTACACCGTAGCTGATAAGCCAAAATTTTTGGCCTTGGCTTTCTATAATTGTTAGGAAGTTTCTATAGTTTAGTTCTATAGTTGTTTGAAAGTTTCTATAGAGTCTGTCTGTCATTCCTTCTAATCTCTCTAAAACTCCAAATAGTTTCGTTTCCACCTATTTCGTGTAGAAGAGAATTATTCAACTGTTAAATCCTTACCATCTCTTTACCCCAATTCCACATCGATCCAAATCATCCAACATCACCCATACTCTATTATATATACACACACACTACAAACATTCATCACAGAACCCATATTCACTTTCTTATATATCATCAACCTTAATTAATAACTACTTCTCATACATCACCCACCATGACCATGACCATGTCCACTAGTCTCTTCTTCTTCTTCATTTCCCTCCTCTCTCTCTCCTCCGCCTCTCACCACCCCCATGACCATTCTTCCTCCAACACCACACCCACCACTACTTCGATCCAACAAGTCTGTAAAGCCACTCGCTTCCCTGACCAATGCGTGAGCTCCTTATCCAAATCCAAACAACTCCCTCCAAACCCAACTCCTCTCCAGTTCGTCTACTCATCAATCTCTGTCTCCTCTCACAATCTCCGTAAAGCTCAATCAATGGTGAAGTCCATCCTAGCCTCCTCCGCAGGTAATAAAAACAGCACAATCGCCGCGACCAATTGTCTCGAATATCTCCACCTTTCACAGTACCGGATCTCTATTACCACCAATGACGCTCTCCCACGTGGCAACCTTAAAAACGCTAGAATTTGGATGGGCGCTTCTCTTCTTAACCTATACGACTGCTGGTCAGCTCTCAGTAGAGCAAACGACACAAGGTTGACGAACGAGACGATGTCGTTTTCAGAGTCGTTAACAAACTTGACAAGCAACGCGCTGAGCCTGTTGTTTTCGTACGATAATTTCGGAAATGACACCGCTTCGTGGGTTACACCGAGGACCGAGCGTGACAGGTTTTGGGAGGCGGTGAAGAAGTCTGGTGGTGGTGGATTTAAAGGTGGGGTCCCGACGGGCTTGAAGGCGGACGTGACGGTGAGTAAGGACGGAAGTAGCGAGTCTTATAAGACGGTGCAGGAGGCGGTGAACGCAGCGCCAGAGAAGGGCGGTGGAAAGAGGTTTGTGATAAGAATAAAGGAAGGGGTGTATGAGGAGACGGTGAAAGTTCCGTTGGAGAAGAAAAATGTGGTGTTCTTAGGAGATGGAATGGGTAAAACGGTCATTACCGGGTCTTTGAATGTGGGCCAGCCTGGGATTACTACCTCTACCAGTGCTACAATTGGTAGGTAATGTTTTACATTCACTGGGTCTTTGAATTGAATTTGGGTTTTACAGTACACTTGCTATCTGTTCTAATGTTTTATTTGGGCCTGGGTGGGGCAGCTGTTCTTGGTGATGGATTCATGGCTAGTGGTCTCACAATCCAGAACACAGCCGGTCCTAATGCCCACCAAGCAGTAGCCTTCAGATCAAGCAGTGATTTATCTGTCATTGAAAACTGTGAATTCCTAGGCAATCAGGATACTCTTTTTGCTCAGTCACTCCGCCAATTCTACAAATCATGCCGCATTCAAGGAAATGTGGATTTTATTTTTGGAGGCTCAGCATCTTTTTTCCAAGACTGCCACATCTTACTCGCTCCTCGCCAAGTTAATCCAGAAAAAGGTGAGACTAATACCGTTACTGCACATGGCAGACTAGATCCTGCCCAATCAACAGGTTTTGTTTTTCAAAATTGTTTGATTAATGGCACCGAGGAATATGTGAAATTGTACCATAGCAATCCCAAAGTACACCAGAATTTCTTGGGGAGGCCGTGGAAGGAGTACTCCAGGACAGTTTTCATACAGTGCAACTTAGAAGCTCTTATTTCACCACTAGGCTGGCTGCCATGGAGTGGTGATTTTGCTTTGAAAACGCTTTATTATGGGGAATCTGGGAATTCTGGACCGGGTTTTACTCCGTCCCAAAGGGTAACTTGGAGTTTCCAACTTCCTGCACAACACATTGACACATATTCCGTTGCAAATTTCATTCAAGGAGATCAGTGGATTCCACCATCCAAATAATTAACTAGTCATAACTCATGAGAGAGAGTAGTTTCAATTCGAAGTGGTAAACCAAAAGGTGCCTCTCGATATTTCATAACAGTTTGTGTCTTTTATTTTTCCATAACTGTTTATGTCTATTGTCATTTCATAACGTTTGTATTTTTTAGTCTTCCACATTCTAGAATTTTCTATTATGAAACAAAGAGTCATAACAATAATGACAGCTTTTGTAACTTCACCCTATAAAATGGGATAGATGTATAATGTAAAAGTGTGTGAGAGAAAAAGTTGTAGTGAGTTCTTAATGTAGTAGCCTAATCTATTTGTTTGTAAGTTTGAAGTACTTTAATAAAATTTTCATTCTTCTCTTTCTTGTGAGTACTTTGTTGAATTTTAAATCAAGGCTTTATAAAGCCAACAAAGTGGTATCAGAGCCAAGTTCTTAGAGTCTAGAGTTTTTGTCTACACCATTAGTGAAGATGTCTTCTAATATGGTGCAACCACAAATTCCTAAATTGATGAAAGAAAATTATGAGAGTTGGCATATTCAAATGAAAGTGTTGTTTGGATCACGAGAGCTATGGGAGCTCATCACTGATGGGTATGTAGAACCCACAAGTGAGCAAGAAGCCACCTACAACGTAGAGCAAAAGAATTTGCTCAAGGATCAGAGGAAGAAAGATAAGAATGCACTGTTTCTACTCTATCAAGGGGTGGATGAGTCAACTTTTGAGAAAATTGCCAAAGCAGAGTCGAGTAAAGAAGCATGGGAGATTCTTGGCATTTTTTTCAAGGGTGTCGATTGTGTGAAAAGAGTTTGTTTGCAAACTCTTCGTGCCGAGTTTGAAGTTGCTCACATGAAAGATGGTGAAACTATTTCTGATTATTTTTCATGATTACTTGTAATTGTTAATCGTTTGAAAAGTAATGGAGAGAGTATTGAAGATGTTCATGTGGTGGAGAAAATATTAAGATCTCTTGCAAATAAATTTGAGCATGTCGTGGTGGCTATTGAAGAGTCCAAAGATTTGGAGACTCTCTCAATTGATGAATTAATGGGATCTCTTCAAGTGCATGAGTAGCGTACGGAAAATAATTCCAACTATGTTGTCATTGAGCAAGCATTATAGTCAAAATTGACTCTAAGAGAAGAGAAGCCTAATGGCTTCCGTGAAGGATATACCAATAGCAACCGTGGCAAGGGTCGTGGAAGAGGAACATTCAGAGGCAGATCTGCTCGTGGACGTAGAGGTAATAGAAATGTCCAATGTTTCAATTGCAACAAATTTGAACATTATGCATCAGACTGCTGGTACAATAAATCTGAGGAGCATAATGAACAATCTAATCTTGTTGAGACATCAAATGTTGAAAAAGAAGAATGTACACTTCTTTTTGCACAAGAGGAGGAAAATAATTCGCAAGAGGTGTGGTATCTTGATTCTAGAGCTAGCAACCATATGAGTGGAAAAAAGGAGCTCTTTGTTGAGCTTGTTGAAGGTGTTCAAGGCGATGTCCGTTTGGGAGACTCATCCAAATTGCCCATAAAAGGTAAAAGAAAAATTAGAATATGTCAAATGAATGGTGTTTTGCAATTTATCTCCAACTAGTCGCGGACCCGCGCGTTGCGCGTGATTATTTTTTTAAGGGAGGTCTCATTGTTATCATTATTTTGTAATTTGAACTAACTTAATGAAGAGAAATGCATTTCATAATCATGTTCATCACAAAATAATTTTTTATTATTGTAGAATTGTTTTATTTAAATTTTGAAATCTTAATTCTACCATAGTTGGTTGACTAATTTGTACATCTCTAAGTCAATTATACACATTTTGCATGCTACATGTAAACCCTATTTTCCATAAGGTTGAAATAATGTGGGAAACATTTGATTCTATGGAAGTTAAAAACTAAAATTCTTATATCTTGTCTTAATGTTGCCTCAATAATGTTAAATGAAATGTCAAAAATGGGATTTTGAAAATTTCCATCTTTATTTTTTATATATTTCTATTATTATTGAAGAATATCTTCTTTTTAGTTTTGATAAGAAATATGGTTTTCCATATTAGAGTTTGATTAGTTTTAAATTTAAATTTTGTATGATTGTATTTAATTATATGATTTAATTAAGTGAATGTAACAATTGATTTTATTGACATTCGTAAAATCATCTTTAATTAATTTTTTACTCCTATCAAGCTCTTTGTTTTCCAAGTAACGGTTACTAATTGACGTTTGATTTCTTGATAATAATTCTAATGTACTAAATATGCATTGTAATGTTTATTTTTATTTTATTTTTTTCATTCCAATTTATTGCCATTAACTTAGTGTATCCATAACTATTAGTTTGTTTATGATATGTTTGGTATGATGTTCTATTGTTGTTGTTGTTATTATTATTATTATAAATTTAGTGTTCCTAAAATAGCATGTGTTTTGTATTCCATTCTTCTATTGATGCATTGTAGCATTTCATGGGAAGACTTTATGAGAACAATTTTTATTTATTTGAATTTAAGTAAAATATTTTATGTTTAATTTTTTAAAATAAAAAAAAATGATATAAAATATAAATAATTTAATAATTTGAAGGATATGGCTGAATTTAAATTTTGAATAAAATAAGATGAAAAGAAAAATAGTAAAAATGAAATGTATATCAATAAACACCAAATTATTCTGAAGAATATATACAAAAAAAAGATAACAACTTGAAACACAAAAATAAATTGTATCAACCCCTTAGAATTCTGAAATATACAAAAATCCATTAACCTAAAGTAGAGATGCAAGAAAAAAATCCACAAAAACTCAAAAAATATATATATATATATGTGTGTGTGGGGGTGGGGGAGAGAGAGAGAGAGAGAGAGAGAGAGAGTTATGCATAGAATGGGAGAGGGAATAAAAAAAAAGGCAAAATAAATGTAGATAAATGGCAAGATGAATAGTGATATCAAGGTAGAGAGTACTGGAGAGATGAAAATGTAAAAGGAATGAGAAAGTGTAAAAATAAGTTAAGAATTTAATAATAAGAAGAATAGTTCAAAAAAAGAAAAATATGATATTTTGATTGTAATATAATAGATTTTTTAATTCACTTTAAACATTAAAAAAATTATAGGAAAATTTGGAAAGAAAAAGGATAATAACATGGTCGCATGACTACAATGGAGCATAGTAAAAATAAATGCTACAATTGATTTTATTACACTATAAAGTTTTTAATGTCCTCCATAAGGTCATCTCTATTTTTTTTTTTTTACTCCTCCCATCACGTACTCGTTGGCCTCTTTATTTTCTAAATAACAGTTACAAATTGACGTTTAATTTCTTTTATTTTTCTTTCTCTCTCTACACTTTATTACCTATAAATCTCTCTCTTTTTGTTTATTCGTTGGCATCCTATTGTTTTCCCAAATTTGATAATAATTCTAATGTACTAAATATGCATTGTAATGTTTATTTTTATTTTTTTTCATTCCATTTTGCTGCCATTAAATTAGTATAGCCATCACTATTAGTTTTTTCAGTTATGTTCGGTTTGATATTCTTTTTTATTTTTTTATTTTTTTATTTAGTGTTTCTAAATTGGTATTTGTTTTGCATTTCATTTTTCCATTGTAAGATTTCATGGGAAGACTTTATAAGAACAATTTTTATTTATTTGAATTTAAGTAAAATATTATATGTTTAATTTTTTTTAAAATGAGACAAAATATAAATAATTTAATGATATGGATTATGAAGGATGTTGCTGAATTTAAATGTTGAATAAAATAAAATGAAAGAGATAATGACTCTCTATCTGCACTATCTCTCTCTCCTAATTTGATTGTGGGTTTTAAATTTTCAATTTGGATAATAATTTGTTGCTCATGATTTAATTTATTAGGAATTGATTTCAACCGACAATTTTAGTGTTTTCCTTCCTTTGGGTGAGCTTCCAAACTGGCTTGAGTATATTTTGTTGTGCCCACGCTAGTAAAGCAAAAGATTCGAGGATGGTCTTTATGTGCGATATTTGCAAGAAGGTTTCATGATATGAATGGATTCACTATAATCTATGAATTAAAAAATTATACCAAGAAAATCACATGGCAATATCGGCAAAAGAATTGTCGTGTAATACCATGTTAGGAATATCTATGGTTGCACTCTATTGGAAGCTGGAGATGAAATGGAATATTCAATAATACATAATAAGCAGTGGTTTCCAAGTGAAGAAGTTTGGGGTCAACTTGATTTATGACAATGATGAAAAGAATTACCTATCCTGTTTTGAACCAATAATCAAAAATGCATGTCTTCCTTGCAATGATGATTATATACTATTTTTATTTTACAATAAGATAATATTTTACAATCAAATAAGAATTAAAAAGATAACAGCAGAAAACACAAAACTAAATCATATCAATTCAAAGTCTCTGATGGTTGTATAAGAGATCTGGAGTTCAATTCCCGCCTACACCAAAAACTGATTGGTGTCTTGGTCTGATGATAAAAAGCTATCATCAGGAGCGGACGCCATAAGTTGAAACTCTCTCAAAAAAAAAAATTCAAAGTAGAATAGTAAAGAATGCAGAAGTTCAAAATTAAAAAATACACCAAAAACTAAGAGAGAGAGAGAGAGAGAGAGAGAGAGAGAGAGAGAGAGAGAACTTTTTGTGTGTGGAAAAATAGAAAATTATGCATGGAATGATTGAGAGAACAACAAATTTATAGCAAGAGGTTAAGAATAAGAAAAGTAAAAAATAAAAGAAGATAAAGGGGTAGGGGAATAGTGATTTTAAGTTAGAGAGTAGTGGGGATATGAAAAGCTAAAATGGAATGAGAAAAGTTGAAGAAAGTATAATAATAAATAAGAATAATTAAAAATAAGATTAATATGATATTTTGATTTTAATATAATGGAGTTATTAATTCACTTTAAATGTTAAACAATTATATGAAAAATTGAAAAGAAAAAAGATGATGACATGGCTGCTGATGTGGCTTAACGGGAGCGTAGCAACATTAAATGCTACGCTTCAGCTTTTAGTAATATATAGATGTGTACTATGTGCCCAACATGAAAAGCAATATTCTTAGTATTGGGCAACTCTTAGAAAAGGGGTATATTATACACATGGAAAAACTCTCTCTTGTTTTGAAGGATGATGAAGGAAGGCTTGTTGCAAAAGTTCAAATGGGTCACAATCGTGTGTTTCCATGGGCTTGTAAAAAATGAGTCATGGAAGTGGCATCTTCGCCTTGGGCATCTCAATTTCAGTGGGCTTAAATTATTATCCACATCAAGCATGGTGCATGGATTACCTAGTATTGAAAAGCAAGAATATGTATGTGAGATATGCACTCTTGGCAAGCAACAAAGAAGTCCTTTTCCAAGTGGGAGATCATGGAGAGCACCTAACCCATTAAAGCTGGTGCACACGGATATTTGCGGTCCATTTGTTCCAATTTCTATTGGAGGTAACAAATATTTCATCTCCTTTATTGATGATTTTAGCAGAAAATTATGGGTTTATCTTATCAAAGAAAAATATGCAGCTTTCACTATATTCAAAAGTTTCAAGGCACATGTTGAAGTGGAAAGTGGTTGTAAGATCAAAATACTGAGATCTGACAGAGGTGGTGAGTACACCTCAAATGAATTTCAAGATTATTGCAGGAAAAATGGCATCAAGCAACAGTTTACAGCTGCATACACACCACAGCAAAATGACATTGCAGAGACGAAAAATTGAACGATCCTTGATATGACAAGGACCATGCTTAAAGAAAAATGTTTGCCAAAGAAGTTATGGGCAGAAGCAATGGCATGTACAGCCTATTTACTCAATCGATGCCCTTCAAAAAGTGTCGAGAATATGACACCACAAGAGGCGTGGAGTGGCTACAAACCAAGTGTGTCACACTTAAGAATTTTTGGGTGTATTGCATATGCTTAAGTGCCTGAGACTAAGAGAAAGAAGTTGGACGATCGTGGGAAGAAATGCATCTTCATTGGGTATAGTGAGGAGTTAAGAGCTTACAAACTCTACAATCCACTTACCAACAAAGTAGTGGTGAGTAGAGATGTCATTTTCAATGAAGAAGAGTCATGGGGATGGAATGATGACATCACAAGTAAAGAGAAACCACTTGAGTTAGAAGGGCAAGAAGAAGATGTGAATTATGAAGGTTCAGAGAGACCTTCCTCAACACCCCACCACTATGCGTCATCAACAGGCACTTCATCAATTCGAAGCCCAAGTAGCATTTCTCCATCTCCAACACCAATCAAAATGAGAGGCCTAGAAGATATCTATGCACAAACTAAAGAGACAAATCTCTTTTGTTTGTATATGGACCATGAGCCTTTTACTTTCAAAGAAGCTGTGAAAGAGAATTGTTGGAGGAATGCCATGCAAGAAGAAATTTATGCTATTGAGAAAAACAATACATGGGAATTGACTACACTTCCTCCAGGTCAAAGAACCATTGGTGTGAAATGGGTGTATAAGATTAAGCACACAGCTAATGGGAGAACTGAGCGTTATAAGGCAAGACTTGTAACTAAAGGTTACAAGCAAAAGTATGGGGTAGACTATGAAGAAGTCTTTGCTCCAGTAGCAAGACTTGACACGGTGAGGATGTTGATTTCTCTTACAGCACATCATAGTTGGAAAATATACCAACTAGATGTTAAATCGGCATTTTTAAATAGCATACTTGAAGAAGAGGTGTATGTAGAGCAGCCTGAAGGTTTTGTGGTTGAAAGAGAAGAAGACAGGGTGTATTGTTTGAAGAAAGCTTTATATGGGCTAAAGCAAGCTCCTCAAGCTTGGAATTCTCGTATTGATAGCTATTTTCAAGGAAGTGGTTTTGTCAAGTATCCTTAAGAGCATGCAGCCAACATCAAGAAGAATGCCTATGGTGAAATTCTTATAGCTTGCCTTTATGTTGATGATTTGTTATTCACAGATAATAGTAAGCAAATGTTCCATGAGTTTAAACAAGCTATGTTCAAGGAGTTCGAGATGACGGACTCTGGATTTATGTCATTTTTCCTTAGGATTGAGGTACGACAACAACCAAATGGCATTTTCATATGTCAGAAAAAATATGCAAAGGAATTGCTTGACAAATTTAATATGAAAAATTGCAATGCTGTCAATACACCTGTTGCAGTGGATCTAAAATTGACAAGAGAAGGAGAAGGGAAAGTTAGGAGTTTGATTGGAAGTTTAAGGTACCTCTCAATCACAGGGCTAAACATTGTTTATAGTGTTGGTCTTTTGAGCAGATATATGGAGAAACCAAAGGAATTTCACTGGCTTGCAGCAAAGAGAATCCTAAGATATATAAAAGATACCAAGGATTTTGGTCTTTTATATTCATATAATAATGATGCCACATTATATGGATATTCAGATAGTGATTGGGGAGGTGATCAAGATGAAAGGAAAAGCACTACTGGATATGTTTTCTATCTTGGATCAACAGCTTTCACTTGGATGTCCAAAAAGCAGAGTATTGTAGCTTTGTCAACATGTGAAGCTGAATATGTGGCAACATCCTTTTCTGTTTGTGAAGCAATATGGTTGAAGAATTTATTAAAAGAATTTGATCATCCACAAGAAGAATCCATAATTATTTATGTGGATAACAAGTCTACCATAGAACTTTCTAAAAATCCAGTTCAACATGGAAGGAGCAAACATATTGACATGAAGTATCATTTCTTGAGAGATTATGTGATGCAGATTGGGCAGGCTGCCCTGATACCAGAAAGTCCTTGACTAGATATTGTGTGTTTTTAGGTGATGCTTTGATCTCTTGGAGATTAAAGAAGCAAGATGTGGTCTCTAAGATATTCTACTGAAGCAGAATACAGATCTATGGCCACAACCACATGCGAGGTAACTTGGTTATTATACTTGTTAAGGGATTTACATGTTCCACATCAAAAACCAGTGTTGATGTACTGTGATAACCAGGCAACACTGCATATATCAGCTAATCCAATCCTCCATGAAAGATCAAAACATATTGAAGTAGATTGTCACATAGCAAGGAATAAAATCTTGGAAGGAACAACTAAAACTTTTTATGTTTCATCAAGAAATCAACTAGCAGACATTTTTACTAAGGCACTTGGTGTTGAGAATTTTTTGAGGTTACTTGCTAAGTTGGGAGTTATTAACATCTTCAATCATTATATTCAGTATCCAGATTATACAAAGGATGATGAAAGAGCAAAGGAAGATAAGGAAGCAAGAGCTTTGCTCTTGAGGGAGAGTGTTGCAAATACATGTCCTCTGTAGCAACTAGGTGCTATGCAGGAAGCATGCACTAGTCATCGGGAGAAGCTATCATCATGTGCGGTGCAGAGTGCACCATAGCATCGGAAGAAGGTGCAACCAAGTGCAGCGCAGAGTGCACCTTAGCATGGAGAGAAGCTGCAAACCAGTGCAGCTCATCGTGCACTGCACTATCAAGGGATGACTCAAGATGCAGTTATAACAAGATGGAATTATGAAGATGTAGAAGACTTGATAGAATCTATACCGCATTATGATCAGATGATTAATTCAATTCAAGTGATGATGCAGTTGATGTACACGTGTAAGAATTAGGTAGTTTTTGATTGTAACAAACTTTCTCTCCAAAATAGGGAGTTAGTTATTTTTCTGTTTTGGCATCAGATTGTATATAAAGGGTAGGATTAGCAGTTAGATGTATTCATTCATTCATAATCAATAAAATTCAGTTTCTATATTGAGAAAGAATCTTGAATTTTGCATCTAAAAAAAGAAATGTTTTACTCTTTTTATTATGGTGGTGGGAAGAGTGTTTGGATTTTATTATCGAAAAAAAAAGTGTTTGGATTTTTCATCAACAACAACAAAATAAATCATCAGAAAGGGAAAAGTGTTCGGATTAGCTTGGCTGATTACCCACAATAGTAAGGGATCTTCCACAAAGTTGGACCCTTTTATGCTATGGTATATGCAAAGATTATTTCTTTATTAAGAAAGGTATAGAATAAAATTAATAAAGGAAGATTAGCCTTCTTTATTGGGCTTTATTTATGGTACCATTATTTTCTTATTATTGTCAACAAATTAATTGGCGTATTGTATTTGACCCTGCTACTGTGTTATTTCTTGCTTTCTGCTTTGTCTTTGGTTCTCCACTCTCATTGCTGGTTCCTTACTCTATTTGACTATCTTGCTTGCCTTTGATTTCGGTTTCATTGGTTGGTCGTATATTTTACTTTTCTAGGGTTTCTAGGTTTTCTTTGGGAATTTTTCTTGGTTCTTTTAGGCTGAGAATGAAGATGATATTGATGGAGAGGCAAGTGATGCACAGGTAAGGAAAGACAGAGAAAACAGACAGACATAGTGACTTAGTGAGAACCGAGAAGAATTAGAGGTTGATGGACTGATGGGTTCCACTGTTGGAAAAAAAAAAATCTAATCAGATGGGATGGTCATGACTCGTGAGGACTTCTCTCTCACGTCACATGTGAACCTCACACGTATAGGTCCATATGCTGTGAGAAATATTTTTTCTTTCTTCTTGAATCTAAACCTAGACCTATATTAAAAAGAGTAAAACCAATTTGATAATATCTAGTGGTTATTTTTAGCCCATCCCATGCATCTCTCATATGTTGTAGACTAAAAATAAAGATAAAATACTATTTTGGTTCTTAAATTTTATTAAATGTTTATTTTTCATAAATTTTAAGAAGTTTGTTTTTTGTCCTTAAATTTTTAAAAGTTTTATTTTTGTTTTTAAATTATTGAAAATAGTTTTATTTTTGTCCTTAAACTATAAAGAAGATTTTTTTTCATCCCTAAACTATTAAAAATAGTTCTTTTTTCATCTCTACTTTTGTCTTTAACTTATTGAAAAAAACCTTTTATAAAATTTAAAGATGAAAAAACTTTTAGTAAAATCTAAGGATCAAAATAATATTTTACCCTAAAAAATAAAATGGGGGAGAGGTTAAGTTTGATTGCCAAGTAATTAATAGATGATATGCACTCCGTTTATTTCATTGTAAAATGGTTAAAAGTTGATTAATTTTGTGACAATTAAGGTCTAAAACCCTAACAATTGCGTACTTGTAGTTAAATTGATGAGCACGTGGTTCTCTATCAAGTATCCCATGACCTATATTTAAAATATTATCATTTTTATGGTAAAATGAAAATTATTCTTCTCATTGAGAGAGAGAGAGAGAGAGAGAGTAGACTCTAAAGTATGTAGTGTTTTAGTTTAATATTGAGTTCTTTTTTAAAAAAAATTGTAAAGAACTCGATAATAACAATATCAAAATTCACTTAAAAAAATTTTGTACAAAACATGACATTACTAATATTGAGTTCCACGTGGCATTTTTTACTTAGAAAAGCCACATCAACCACTATACTAGCAAATTCAAATTCTAAAACATGAATATTTTACTTAATACATTAAAAAGATGAGTATTTAGCCATTTTTCCACTCATTGTACTAAAGTGAGGTACTGTCTGGTGTCAAAGTCATGAATGTGTATTATTATGACTAAGATAGTGAGGTGAGATGGTTATATTAGAACACCAGTATTGGAGGTGTAAAAACCCCACAGTTGCTATTTTAGCAACCAACAAGCCAGAAAACACACATCCAGGGGTGAGTAGTTTTTTTTTTTTTTTACTGTATTATGGTAACAAGATTCAAAATGTAGTTCTTTCACTAGGAGATCAAGGGAAGAAGGTTTCAAATGAAGCTATGTAAGATTCCTTGGGCTGATACAATCCACCATATATGGCTGCAAAGAAACACTAGCATTCATAGTGGCAATTTCAAGATAGAAGGCATTTTCGACCCATTTAAAGTTGATGTTAGAAGTAGGGTTATTTTTGTTATAAAGGAGAAGAAATTGCGTCTCCTTTAATCAAAGTTACATTTTGAAGCAAGAGAGCAAATCAATCCAAAAGCTTCTTGGTAATTACCATGCTATACAAATTTACTCAGTTTTAGAGCTTTATTTGAACTGTCTACTTACCAATATCATCTGAATTGAATTTTCATAATTTGCATTTCAAATCCATAACTAATAGATTCACAGTAACTTAAATTCACAGCATCACAACAATAAATATTCTAGAAATTAGTTTAAGATTGCGTCCTGCTAACAATCTTAATACCAAATTGTATTTGGCCGCAAAAAGAAGTTAGGGAATCTCGAAATAAGCCAATGGTATCAGAGAAATCAAAGTATCCTAGTGTTTTTTTTTTTTTTTTTTTTTGAGAAAGAAAGTATACTAGTTAAGTACACGGTATATAGACAAAAAAGTTTAAAAAGTAGTAGATAAACAAATAAGCTAATAAATGAATGGAAAATAAAGCTAATCCAAACACACAGTAGGTGTAACCAATGTTATTCGAAAATAAAAGAGTGGAGTGTCCTCACAGAATGTAAGGGTTTTAATAAGACTAGTTTTCATGTCAAACACTCCCACATCCGAGCCTCCATATGCCACTCCTAGGTGCATATGCCACTCCCAATTGTCGTCTGTGAAGTAGATGCAATTACTTCTGCTAGAAATAGTGCTTGTAGGACAGCACCAGGAGTTGCCGCCACCAACAAAAACAGCATGATCTTCCAAGTCTGTCACTTCCTCCCATGATGTATTCAAGTTGCACTTGTAGACCAAAAAGGATGTAGTCTTATGACCCATTAAAGGATCATCATGTCCATAACGAAAAACTGCAAAAAGATTTTCTAATGACCCCACCAAATATAGTTTTTGGAGTTCCCATTCCCATATATTTTCTGGACGAAGATAAATATCATGTACCTCAGCTGGCATAGAAGCATCGAGTTCAAAGCACACCAGCTTGCCATGATCACAAAGTGCATATATCTGATCTTTAAAACATGCAACATCTTTGAATTTCAAATTGTCTGGATTGGCAACAATAACCCAACCGTGTGGAGATCCCCAACAACGATTTTCGTGAATTGCATGTAGGTAGTTTTAACAAGTAACATTTGTTGTTGCAGAGATTAATGAAAGATCGCAGATCAGAATCTAGTTTATCGGAAAGCATTAGCCATGGAAACAAAGACCAGCTTGTAGTTTCCAAACACGCAGAACTACAGGGGTTGCAAAACGTTAAAATCGCTTTAATATCTTTGAAATTTGGTATTCGATTTCTAATTTCACCGATCATATCTGCGGGGAGTTCAGGCCAGATGGGAGCCTGAGGTCCATTGGATTCTAACCCAATATTGTTGGAGGTCACAAGAGAAGTGGAAGAAGAAGAAGAACGATTAACTAGAAATCTTTCCAACCGAGGTTTGATATTAGATATAAGTGATGGATCAGTCAGAATAAGAATCGCAATCACTGGCGATTCACTAATGACAAAATATGATGTGCTAGTTAAGATCGTTTGGAAAAACTCAAACAAATACAAGTCTTTTTCAGCATGAGCTGGGGACAGAAATGTAAGGACCAACACCGTTACACAAACAGAGTTAATCGAAAAACTGAAGTAGAAATGACATAACCACGAACGAGAGTGATGAAAAAAGCAATTTGAAAATAGGCACAAACTTTAACGACGTAAGGTAAAGCACTGACTGACCTCGTCATGGAGCTAGGCGAGCTGTAACAGATACAAAAGTGGAAACCTTAAAACGATTCCGAGTTCTGACACAGTTTGATCAGATATTGAAAGAAAGGGAAAAAAAATAGCTGCTTGGCTTGTCTCTGTAGAAACAGATTATGTGCTTGAAGGAGAAAGAATTACAGTTGGTACAGACTTTTTTTCTGTCGCTTTGTTTAAAAAGAAAAGGCTTATAATAGTCTTTTTTATTAAAAGAACTACGCATAGGTTGACATGAGCATTTATGTCAGCATTTTATATATATTAAGAATCTACTTTTCTTTTTCTTTTTTATCTTTTATTATATGTCTCAATTTAAAGGCTGTATCTTTTGAAGAAAAACTAATGTGAATGCTCAACTAACTCGAAGCACGTGATTGTTTGTCACAGGCTACAAGATATATTATATATTTTGCATGCTGTAGTGATAGTGTTTTTTTTTTTTTTTTTTTTTGAGAAACAATAGTGATTGGCTTGGCTGCTACTAACTAATATGGTGACCGACACACAATACAGGGATCTTCCACAAAGTTGAACTCGAATTCTTTCTTTTTTTTAGAAGCACAAAGTTGGACTCTTTCATTCAATATATAATTATATATGCAAAGATTATTTATTTACCTTTCTATATTGAAGAAAGGTAGCATAAATAAAGAAAATTGACCTTTCTTCATTGGGCTTTAGCCTTTATGGTAAGGTAACATCATTTATTGGCAATAAATCTCATCCAAAATATTTCCAAAAAAAAAAAACTGATGTAAATGTATAGGTCCGAATATATGTGCAATAGTGTGTGTGAGATTTGTAACCATCTATAGTAAAGTTGCTGTGTATGTACAAGTGTGCCGTGTAAAGGTCAGATTATATGCTTGCTGTGATGAAAGAGTTACTTCCCCTGTGTTCGGCTTTCTTGCTGCTATTGTCGTCTTGTATTTGCCTCCACTGTCTTCTCTCTTGACTTTCTGCTTTGCTGTGATGAAAGATTTATGTTCTTCTGATTCAATTAAATAATATTCTGGTTTGTTTATTTATATAAAAGATATCTAGGACTAGGAGTCAACTAATTTACTCAGTTTTGGGGGCAATTATGTTACTAGAATTAGAATCATCTAAACTTAGTAACTAAAACAACAAAACTCACAATATCAAGTAAACAAGCAGAACGGCAAGGGTTGCAAAACGTTAGAATCGCTTTAACATCTATGAAATTAGGTGTTCAATTTCCAATTACAGGGATCATATCTGTGGGGAGTTCAGACCAGATGGGAGCCTGTGGTTCGTTGGATTCTAACCCAATGTTGGAGTTCACAAGAGAAGAAGAAGAAGAACGATTAGCTAGAAATCTTTGCAACCAAGGTTGGATGGTAGATATAAGTGATGGATCAGTTAAAATAAGAATCACAATTAATGGTGATTCACTTATGACAAAAGACGATGCGCTAGTTAAGAGTTAAGATTGTTAAGAAAAACTCAAACAAAGACTTGTCTTTTTCAGCATGAGCAGGGGACAGAAATGTAACGATCAACAATGTTACAAACAGAGTTAAGCGAAAACTCGAAGAAGAAATTACATAACCGCGAATGAGAGTGATGAAGATAGCCACTTGTAAACAGACAGAGACTTTAAAGACGTCGAATAAAGAACTGACCAGCCTCATCATGATGTAATTGAATGTGTTACTCTATGAGACTATGACTGATGAAGATTGAAAGCATCAAACAAGCTGAACAACATGGCTTGCTGGCAAACCCTTAGCTGCAAAGAAACACAAGGATTCATAGTGGCAATGTCAAGACAGAAGGCAATTTAAAAGATGATGTTAGGGGTTGGTTTTTGTTAGAAAGAAGAAGAAATCGCATACGCTTTAGTCCAGAGTTGCATTCTGAAGCATGATAGCAAACCAATCGAAAAGTTTGCTGGCAATTAGCATGTTATACCAATTTACGTAGTTTTAGGGCTCTCTGAACAATCTACATGCTGATATCATCTAAACTGAATTTTCAGATTTTGTATTTCAAATCCAAAACACAAGATAAATAGATGATGGTAACTCTTTTTTTTTTTTTTAGGACAATAGATGATATTAACTTAAATTCACAGAACCACTACTGTAAATATTCTTAAAATTAATTTAAGATTGTGTCCTGTTTACAAACTAGATTACCAAGTTGTATTTGGCCATCAAAGAAGCCAGGTTCTGAATATTCAAAACCACTTCTACCTCTTCAATTAATAAGCATACGGTTTTAGAGGAAACAAAGAAATCTACGTATATAAACGAGGTGTAACCCAACCTGGTCGAGAATAAAAGAGAGGGTTGTCATTACCGAATGGAAGGGGTTGAATAACCCTAGTTGCCATGTCAAACACGCCCACGTCATGGCCTCCATATGCCACTCCTGGGTACCTTTGCGAATCCCAATTGTCATCTGTGAAGTATATGCAATTACTTCTGCTATTGATAGTGCTTGTAGGAATGCACCAGGAATTGCCATCACCAACAAAAAAAACTTGATCTTCCAAGCCTCTCACTTCCTCCCAAACCTTGGCACCGAAGTCAAACTTATAGACCAAAAAATATATAGTCTCATGCCTCATCTTTGAAGGAATATAAAATTCATAACGAAAAACCCCGTAAAGATTTTTCGATGTCTCCATCAAATATAGTTTTTGGGGTGTGCCTACATCTTCTTTGCTTGGATGGGAAGCAATAACTTGTACCTCAGCTGACAAAGGAGCATCAAGTTCAAAGCGCACCAGCATGCCATTATCACAAAGTCCATATATTTGATCTTTAAAACGAGCAACATCTTTGAATCTCAAATTGTTTGAATTGTTAACAATAGCCCACTCTCCTTGTCCCCTTCTGTTAAAAGCCGCTCCTTCTCCCACTCTAGAAAAAGCCAAGTGATTCATGGAGCCGAAAATTGCAATGACAAGGAAATTTGATAACTCATGGGAAGGGTCCTTGAAAAGAATAAATTTGTGAACAAGGCGAAACCACTCCAGATCAGTGCCAGCCAGTCTTCGAATTTTGTCTAGTGGTGGAAGATTGATTTGTTTTCCTTTCATAAGGTGCACAAGCTGGGATACATAATCAGGACCCAAGGTTACAACCCAACCATGTTGAGATCCCCAACAACGTTTTCCGCGAAACAATAGACGTTTTCCGCAAAAGTGGTAACGTCTATTGTCGCAGAGATTAAAGAAACATGGCAGGTCAGTATCTAGTGAATCGGAAAGCATCAGCCATGGAAACAAGGACCACCTTGTAGTTTCCAAACAAGCAGAACGCCAAGGGCTACAAACCGCTGAAATCGCTTTAAAATCTTTGAAAGTAGGAAGTCGATTTCCAATTTCACAGATCATATCTGTGGGAATTTCGGGCCAGCAGGGAGCCTGCGGTTCATTGGATTCTAACACAAAGATGAGCTTTACAAGAGAAGTGGAAGAAATAGAAGAACGATTAGCTAGAAATCTTTCCAACCGAGGTTGGATGGTAGATATAAGTGATGGATCAGTGAGGATAAGAATCACAATTAATGGTGATTCACTAATGACAAAAGATGATGCGCTAATTAAGATTGTTAAGAAAAACTCAAACAAAGACATGTCTTTTTCAGCATGAGCTGGGGACAGAAATGTAAGGATCAACAATGTTACAAACAGAGTTAAGCGAAAACTTGAAGAAGAAATTACATAACCGCGAATGAGAGTGATGAAGATAGCCTCTTGAAAACAGACACAGATTTTAAAGACGTCGAGTAAAGAACTAGCTGACCTCATCATGGAAATGAATGTGTAGCTCTATGACTGATGAAAATGGAATTGAAAGCATCAAAACATGCCGAACAACATGGCTTGCTGACAAAACCTTAGCTCCAAGAAATTCAGGTCTGTTGTGTGTGGAAGCTTAGCTAACAGATGGAAGAGATGTCAGAATGAGATCATTTTGGGAAAGTAAGTAGGGTTTTCATCTGTAATACTAATTTGATAATTGAACCAAAGAAAGAAAAAGACATTGAAGAAACAAAAAACAAAGCCAAAAAAGTATGTTTAGTCGCCTAAGAAACTATCAATTGTACCCAAGGATAGAAAAGACACTTAGAAACAGACAAAGAAATAAGAACCGTGAAAATCATCCATGAACATGTACAGTTGTACCCTTAACATTGTACAAAACCCTTTCTTTCTTTTCTTTTTTCTCTTTTTTAGAAGAAAGAGTCATTTTTATTTCACTAATTTAGGAACAAACATCAGAATCAACTTGGTTTTTAACAAACAATGAAACTTCCTTAAATCTGAAACATAATGTGTGAACAATACTTTTTTTTTTCCCCTGATAGATCAATCAACAGAATTTTTTTTTTCTTTTGTGGGTATATTTCATTTAAATTATGTAAAATTTGTTTGCCAAACAAAATTCTCATTAATTAATCAATGTACAAGCCTCTGGTTTATATATCCTAATCCAGAGCATAACAAACTTACAACTAAGCTCTCTCCTGTATGCTAATTCATTGTAGAAATCTATCTCAGATAAATAAATAAAAGGGAGTTGAATCACACCAAAAAAAAAACATGTAAATACGTACATGAATTAGCATACCAAATTTTTTTGAATAAGCATAATTACCAGATGACCGAAAATTTGAATAAACATTTTTTTCCAAGTGTCTTGCTATATCAGCACTCTGAAAGTTTGGGTTCCAAACACGTAGTACCCGTTTGGTTCAACTTTTGGACCCAAAAAGTTGCGTTTTACAAAAAGTTGGCCCAAAATTGCGTTTGGTAATTACAAAAAGTTGCGTTTGGGTCAAAAGTTGCGTTTTAAAAACGTTCAGAGAACGCGCATTGATTATGGACCTCATTCGGTCCATTTTGCAAAAGTCCTTGGGCGTTTTGGGGTATCCGTTGGGAGTGAGTGTGCAAATACCAAATTGTCCTTCAGCTCATGTCTTCAGAGATCGCACAGTGCATTCCACTTTGGGTCATCTCTCTGCTCTGTGCAAGCTCCTTCATTCCTCTAATCTCCGTGCTGCTACAAGGTCATCTCTCTGCCCTTCAAACGTAAGTCTCTCTTTTATTTTGTCATCCGTTGAAAATCTTCTTCCTCTTCTTCTTCTTTCTTCGTCTTCTTCAACGGGCCTTCCTCTGTAATTTTTTTTTTTTTTTTTTTTTATTTGTCTAATCTGATTTGAGAAATACATTTTGAAGGTAGAGGTTTGATCAACAAAACACCAAGCAACACCGATCTGCTACCAAAAACCACCAGGTACCAACACTGTTCTGAATTTTTTTTTTTTTTTTTACCAAGCTGAAATTTTTTTTTTTTCAAATCTTGCATGCTTTGGTTCTTGCTAAAGATCTATATGTTCTCTTGCCGGGTACTGAAAAAGCTTTGCTTTTAATTTTTTTTATTTTGTGGATGCTCTGTCTTAAGTTATGCGATATCTGATTTGGGTATTTTATTAGCATGATTTGGGTATTTTAGAAATATAAAAAATGAGAAAGAAAGAAGAATTTTCAAAAGAAATATAAATATTTTTCATGCTAGTTGTCGTGGTTCGTTGAGTATGTGACATTCTGGAATATTGGGCTTGTTTGGTTGCTGCATGGTGAGGTGCTGGCGGGGTGTGCGTGCTCTGCTGATGTGGGGTGCGTCCACATCAGCAGAGCACGCACACCCTGCAGCACCCCAAACAAGTTTTTGTGTTTTAATATTGATTATTAGTTATTTTTAATTATCTGGGTTTTTAAGGTTGTGGTTGAAAGTATTTTGCTTGATATGAATTTTCAAGTTTTAGTTATGTTATGGGGTTAATATTTATTTTTATGTTTTCTAGTACTGAGTGGTAGCTTGAGTTTTTTGGGTTGGTTTTTGTGGTTTTTGTTGATTATTAGTTATGTGATTTTCTGGGATTTGAATGCTTTGGTGTAAGAATTTATTGCTTAGTTTAAGAATTGAGGTTTAAGCTATACAATATTTTTTTTTTTTTTTTTTGGAGACTTTGTAACAAACACACCTTAGTGCAACCGCACCCATTTAGAAATTCAGCTATGCCCCAAATCTAACTAGTATTTCTTGTTTCTTATATTGTTATTATTGCTATTAGGACTTGTATTTATTATGTGGTGCAAATCTATTTAACTCTCTTCTTAATGAACCTGACTCCAATCAATGGTTGGTTAACTTTATAGATGGGTAAAAAGACCACTTCCAACCTTGAGGTAAAAAAGGCTAGAGCAGATTGGGATATTAATCCAACGTGGACAACTACTTTTTGTAACCTTTGTGTGGAACAAATTCAAGCCGGGAATAGAACAAAAGGTGCTGGCTTTAGTAGCAAAGGTTGGTTCAATTTGGTGACCAAATTTTGTGAGGAGACCGGTCAAAATTATGATAAGGACCAATTAAAAAGTAGGTGGGATGTATTAAAAGGTGATTGGAGAGTGTGGGAACGATTGAGGAATCTTGACACAGGTTTAGGTTGGGATCCAGTGAAGGGAACGATTGCTGCTCCTGATACTTGGTGGGACCTGAAGTTGGAGGTGAGTATTGTATTTTATTAATATGTAGTTAGTAGGAGATAGATTTTTTATATTATTGTTATATGAGTGAAATTACAATTACATTTTGTAGGAATTACCCAAAGCTAGAAAATTTCGAGAGAAATGTCCACAAAATCTAGAACAACTTGATATAATGTTTAGGGATGTTGCAGCAACTGGGGTAGCTGCATGGACCCCTTCTTCAAATACACTCCCTCCAACAATGCCAGAAGAGGGTGCTGGTGATTCAGATGGTAGCTCCGAATTTAAGGATAACCAATGTGACATGAGTTTAGACATTGATAGTTTGCAACAAGGACATACTAGTCAATCACGTAGTTCAGGACAAAAGCAAACTAGTGAATCAATACCCTCACAGAAGAAAAAGAAGAAGATAGGAGGAGCTGCAATGTTGGACGATCGTATTGGTCAATTAATAACTGTATGTCAGAATAGGTCTAAAGGTACTTCTCGAGAGTCACCAAATTCAATTGATAATGTCATGGCGATTGTGAGAGCACTTCCTGGAGTGGAAAGACAGTTTGTGGTTCAAGTTTCCTTTGTCTTACTAAAAAAGTCATGTAGAGAGATGTTCCTAACTTTCAAGGACCCAGAGTCACAACTGGAGTGGCTACAAGAAATGATTTATAACCAAAAGAAGTGACCAACCTTATGTGGTATTAACTATGTTGTATTAACTTTAAACTAAGTATTAGCTATGTTGTATTAACTTTAAACTAAGTATTAGCTATGTGATATTTAGTATTAGCTATGTTGTATTAACTTTAAACTAAGTTATGTGATATTTAGTATTAGCTTTGGACTAATATATGTGTAATGTAAACACATTTGGAATTTTCATTACAGTGTTATGTACTTGATGTTCTGAATTGTCTTGGTATGTTCTGAATTGTCTTGATGTTCTGATTATTATGTTGATTTATATTAAAGTAGTATTAGCAATGGTTGACTATTTGTTACTTTGTTGTGTAGCTTAAATCAATTTGGATGATTATAATGGTACTCATGAGAGTGGCCATTTTATGGAACTATTAATGGATGGGGATTACAGAAATTACTGTGATGATCATGATGGTGGTGATTATTATAACAATGATGATAATAATAATGATGGTGATAACAATGATGATGATGATGGTGAGAGTAGTGACAGTGATGATGACAGTGACAGTGATTCTGATGATGATGATAGTAATGACGATTCTGATGAGGAGTTTAACCAGCTTGTGGCAGTTACCTGTGAAGCAATTGTGACATATTTTTATAAGTACATTAATAAGACTTCTTGTTATGATTCTGAACAAACAGGGTGGGCTTGGGTGAGACGCTGTATGGAAGGTAATGAGACTTTGTGTTACAATATGTATAGAATGAAAAAGGAGGTGTTTCATAATTTGTGTCAAGTTTTACAACATGACTATGGACTTCAACATTCAAGGAATATAAGGTTAGAAGAGTCAGTGACAATCTGTTTACTGATACTTAGTCATGGAACATGTAACCGAATGGTTCAAGAAATATTTCAACATTCGGGTGAAACCATAAGTAGACATTTTGAGAAGATAGTCACTCTGTTGGGTGCTCGCTTTGCAGCTGCATATGTAAAGCCTTCGGATCCAACTTTTAGTGAAGTTCCAACCAAAATACAAGACCATCCAATTTATTGGCCACATTTCAAAGTATGTGTACTATTGTATATTTGAATAACTATTGTCTATAAGATAATACAATGCATGTGAAATTGAAAATTATTAATGTTTTTATTAGGATTGCATCGGTGCGATTGATGGCACACATGTGATAGCAGTTGTACCTACTGAGAAGTCCATTCCATACTTTGGAAGAAAGGGATATCCAACTCAAAATGTGATGGCTGCATGTGACTTTGATATGTTATTCACATTTGTTTTGCCTGGATGGGAAGGTGCAGCACACGACACCTCCATTTTTCTTAATACTATTCGTAAACAAAGTAACAACTTTCTGCACCCACCACCAGGTTTGTGCCATGGTTAATCAATTGTTCATTATAATGACATATTGTGTGTGTGTTAATACAATTGAATTTTTTTTTCTAGGGAAATATTATGTAGTTGATTCTGGATACCCAATGATGAAAGGCTATTTGGCACCATACAAGGGGATATCATACCATCTTCAGGAATTTCGAAGGAGAGGTGGAAGCCCTAGAACTAGACATGAAAAATTTAATCATGCTCACTCATCTCTTCGATGTACGATTGAGCGCACTTTTGGTGTGTGGAAGAATAAATGGAGAATTATCAGAAACATGCCATATTTTCCATTTCATATCCAAATACTTATTATATCTGCTACTATGGCTCTTCATAATTTTGTTAGACTAAATGATAGGGATGATAGTAGCTTCATAAACGCCAATCGAGATTCAATTTCTAGAAGAGTCGTAATAGTGCTGCAAGTAGCAGTGATGAGCAAAACTTAGGATCTTTAACAGACCCTACGATGGTGATTCTTCGTGATTCCATTGCTAATTCCATTTGGGGGGATAATAATTAGTAGTTGTCTTTTTTTTTTTTCTTTTTTTTTTTAATATCATGTAGTACAATTTAAACTTGGGTTATTGGTATGTTTTTTATTATCTTTTTTACATTTATATGTAGTACAATTTAAACTTGGATTATTGGTATATATTTTATCATCTTTTTACATTTTCATTTTGTGCTTCATGATGATGAAAATTATTTAGATTTAATTAATATTAAAAAATAAGTCATTAATGGTAATAACAAATAATTATGACACTAAAAAAGAAAAATTGCCCAAACATTATTAAAATACTACCAATAATAAATTATTATTATTATTATTATTATTATTATTATTATTATTATTTAGTAAGTATATGAAGTAATTGATTTAAGTATGAAATAAACTCCCTTATATATACATTGTCCTTTTTGATAATTTATCCTTCAAACTGCAACTTTTATAAGTGCTAGCCAAACACTCAGCTTTTTCAAAACGCACTTTTTAATAACTTTTACCAAACACTCAGCTTTTTGAAAATGCACTTTTTTATTATGTACTTTTTGAAAACTCAACTTTTTCATTATGCACTTTTACAAAAAGCTTAACCAAACTCACCCGTAGTCTCAGACACAACTAGGCAAATATAAATTAATTTCAAAAAATAGAGAAATTGTGATGGACTAATGGCCCATGCACATGCAAAGGTGGTGGAGTCTGAATTTTAGTCCATATGGGGCATGATTAAAATAAAATGTTGAAAGCCAAACTAATTAATATTAGTAAGAAGTACTTAATTAATTACACGAAATATTTGACTGACATAGAAAAAAAATAATGTCATGAATATAAATTATAATTTTTTTTTTTTGGTACTTGGTGTTAGAGTTGGTATTTTATTTTTATTATAGAAAGGAGTTGATACTTAGTATAAGCATTGTTATTATACTTATGGTACTTCATACTCTAAGATGAAAATAAATATATATTTGAAACAGTAAAAGATATAAATAAAAATAATCAATATGTGGCTTATGAAGTTAATAGATTAACCTAAATATAAAATATTCAAACAAGTCATTTCATTTCTTAATTAAAGCAAAGCAAAAAAAAATCCAGATCCAAATCATCATACACCAGTGGTTTGGGAAATACCGGTCGATTGATTTTCAGAATGATAGCAAGATAGGAAGGTGTGACCGTGAAGTCCTTTCCCCTTACCCAACATGCTCATCCCCATCAAAAATGGCATTTGCAAAAAATTCTTTCACAAGCTCTTCGTACGAATCCTCAAAGTTAGATAGAAGATAGTTCCAATCCTTGGTGGCAAACCATTTTGGAATGTTCATATCGAGAAGAGAAGCTTGTTCAACCACCCTTTCAGCCAACATGGGGGCATCCTTGAAGTAGTTCACATAAGCTTGATATACTGCATATGATCTGAACTTATTGGCATCATAAAGTCCTATTCATGATCGAGTCTTCTTTGACTTAGGGGAGAAGCTGTCGAGATCAATCATTGGTTCTTTTCCCTTGCTACTATCTCCTTTCATAGCTAATTTCTTGAAGGGGGACATCTTCAAGCAATATCATGTAATATCAAAGAGCAAGGTGAAACACAAATGACAACAAACTTGATTAGCAACAAGTTAGTACCCAAAACAGAAATTTTGAATTAAAACCCTAAAAACTGAATTTAAAGAGTAATTCAAAAAGAATTGACATGTGAGGATGTGAATCATCAAAACATAATAGAATCATGGCATTAAACACTTAACATGTCAAAGAGTGTGTGTGTGTGTGTGTGTGTGCATCATATGCAAAAGTGTGCAAACAAGGGCAAAGTGTAAAAACACATAATCATTGATGTTTCAAAATCAAAGAAACATGATTATCCCTACAATCTTTGTATTCAATGGAATCCAAAGAGACACAAAAACATCTAAGAGACATTTTATCAGGAAAATGGTATGCACAACACAACACAACACAAAACATAGTACAATGCTTAAAAATGAAGAACAAACATGTAAACATGTAGAACAGACATTATACCAACAAAACCCATATATCAAACTCATCAAAACATCAACAAAACCATATTCAACAACCATATTTCCATATCTCAACATATACACAAAATCCAAGAAAACTAGGGCTTGAAACTTGAAATACATTGAAAATAATAGAAAATCCATACCTTTTCTTGAAAATTGATGAAGAAAATGGAGGTTTTGTGAGTGATAATAGAGGTTTTGGGAGAGGGAGAGGCGGACAAGACAAGGTGTGTGCATGTGATGCGAGGGAAAACTGAAAAGTTTTTTAAAACTGTCTTAGATTTAACCCTATTTGTGCAAAACACGCAATTGTTGCAACTCAACTGACCCGCAAGCAAGTCGCCAAAAACGAGTCGCCAAAATCCCTTGAACAAAATTTTTAAAATTTTGTCTAAGTCTTTTTCACGATTGGAAGGTCCACTCATGAGTAAGTTGCAAAACCTTCTGTGTAAGCTCGCGACTGGAGCTTCCACTCGCGACCAAGTTGCCAAAATGAGTCGCGAGAATGACAAAAACTCATAAATTTCGAAAAATTTTCTAAGTGTTTTTCGCGCCTAGGGACTCACATGCTAGAGAGTCACGAGAGCTTCTGAGTAAGCTCGCGACTAGGGCCTTGCAACTGGCATGACCCGCAAGTGAGTCGTCAAAACAAAGTTGTAAAAAACAATTTTCGGATTTTCTGAAATTTTTCAAAACAAAACACTTTCCAAAAACAACTAAAAATACTCAAAAAATATTTTTGTGTTTGATCAACATATGATTGAGTATGAACAACACATTTAATCAAGTATAATCACACAAATGAATAAGACATTCATTGAACATAGACATGTGTGATGTGTGTGGGCATCAAATATAACATAGTCCTTAGTCTAATGTGAAGTTTCAATGATTAATTTAACCAAGACATACATAATTAGCACTAACTAGAGTGACCAATCTCATTTATAGAAATATGCATATATGACCTCCCACAAAACTTGATTACATAACATTGAAGCATTTCTTTTGGCTTCTTACATTTCATAACATTTGATCATTTAAGAACAACACATATCATTTTGAGATCGATGCCTAAAATTTTTGATATTTCAATTTTAAGAGTAAGCCTTTGGCTTTTTGGGCATTATACATTTTCATTACAAGTCGCTTTCCCTTATTCCTAGTCAAATACTAGCATGTGCGTCAGCTTTTGCAGCTCATTATCTCTTTTCAAGATTTGACATTTGTTGAGCTATAAGCAAAAACATAAAAGAGTGGGAAGATATATAAGCACAAGTCTATGCATGTCTCAAGATCAATAAAACTATTGGCTAATCATTCATGACAAGTTTGAAGATTTATTTACAACAATCACATATATATCAAGATTTTTCCCACAAAGATACGAGTGCATAAAGAACAAGTTAAGCTCGTAAATGCACAAAGCCATTTGTATGAAGGTACAAGGCAAAACATGCGTGCGACAAAACACAATAATACCGATCAAACTTTTTGGATTTTCTACTTTTTATGTGTTTTTGGATTTTTGACACAAAACACGTAAAGATTGATCAAAAAGAACAAACATTCAAAGTTTTTTAAAGAAATAGACAAAAATAGTAAAAACATGCTAAAATGAAAACATAAGCAAACAACCAAACAATGTCACAACATATCGAAAGAATTGATGCATGGACATATTCTAATGTTTATGCATGTGTACCTTTCTTCACCCACACGACACATGCGTTTGG
This sequence comes from Notholithocarpus densiflorus, assembly GCA_030021035.2. Classification (NCBI taxonomy): domain Eukaryota; kingdom Viridiplantae; phylum Streptophyta; class Magnoliopsida; order Fagales; family Fagaceae; genus Notholithocarpus; species Notholithocarpus densiflorus. The sequence goes on along the minus strand of JARYZH020000027.1, from coordinate 2,365,796 downwards.
GGTGATATCCTTAGAGGATTGGGTACTTGAGTTGCAATTCTCAAACCTTAGGGTGAAGTTTGCCAGACAAGAGGTGATGGTGTCTATCATCTTCATCACATCACCAATACCGGGATCGACTTCTCGCCCTTTTGATTGCTTGGCGTTCCAATTCCCCTTTCCTTGTCCTCTTGGCCTTTGAGAACCCGCATTCTTCAATGTGTGAAGCTTATGACAATTAGGTCTAGTGTGTCCTCGGATTCCACAATGGTGGCAAAAGTGTTGAGTTTGAGGACCTCTTTATGATTTCGGAAGAGACTTCCCTTTAGCCTTGGGTTTGGCCACAAATGGATTTGGAGGTTTTGTGAAAACCTTTTGATCACTCACATTTGGCTTCTTCTCAACCTTCACATTATCAACAATTGGAGTTGCTACCAGTGGTTCCTTGGCTTTAACAAACTTCATCTCCTTAGACACATTGTCGTTTGAGCTACTCTCTCCGGTGTATCCCAAACCGCTTCTATCAAAAGAGGGCATTTGATATGTAAGTACCTCATCAAGTTTCTTTGAAGCAACCCGCTCCACTTTAGCATTAGCTTGTATAACCTCAAGCTCAAGAAACTTGATCCAAGAGTAGGCATTTGTTAGCTCTTCATTCTTCGCCTCTACTTCGCATTTTGTCTCTTTATACCTCACGAGTATGCTCTTGTAGTCTTGTTCAGCTTTCTTCATTTTTCTAATGGCTGCCTTAGCCACTTTAGCATACTCTCTGATCTTCTTAAGAAGAGAATTATAGGATTCTTGCAATCCCTTTGCTCCTTCATAGATGCATTCTTCATCTTCATCATTAGATTCCTCTCCAACCCCCATAGACTCCACTTCAATGTACTCACTGAGCTCTCCCACTAGAATACTTAAATCTTCCGAAGAGTCCACGGGTGCGATAGCCATAAATGCGGAGTAGTTTCCTTCTCCATCACAACTTTCTTCCAAATCCGAATTGGAGCTGTTCGAGTCACTAAGGGTAGTAGCAAAGACTTTACCCTTTGCCTTCAAATAAGTGGGGCATTCTTTCTTCACATGCCCATGCCCTTTGCACTCATAGCATGTGACCACTTGAGATAGAGAAGAATCTTTGGAATCCTTCTTCTTGAAGTCTTTCTTATCCTTCTTGAAATTTGAGAATTTCCCCTTCTCAAAAGACTTCCCATCCTTCTTGAATTTCAAGAACTTACGAAAGTTCTTAGCAAGGTACCCCACTTCCTTTTCAACCTCATCTTCATCCGAGGAGTCTTGAGCTTCCACTCTCTCATTGATTGTCTTGAGAGCAAGAGATTTGCTCTTCCTTTGTGACGGTAGAGATAGCTCATAATTTTGAAGAGAATCGAAGAGTTCTTGAATTTTAATCTCATCAAGGTCTTTGCTCTCTTCCATGGCGGTAACCTTAGCACGGAAGCTCTCCGGTAACGATCATAGGATCTTCCTCACAACCTTGGAGTCCTCGGTCTTTTCTCCCAAGTTGAATTTTCCAATCACCACTTCATTTAGCTTCCCATAAAAGGAGTCAAAAAACTCATCTTCACTCATCTTTAGTTCTTCGACGCGAGTGGTGAGCATTTGTAACTTGGTATCCTTCACCTTTTCGGTGCCTTCATATATGGTCTCCAAAATTTCCCATGCCTCCTTGGCGATTGTAACATGTGAAATCCTGTGAAATTCATTGGGTAAGACACCACAAAAAATAGCATTCAAAGCTTTACTATTAGCATTGGCCGATGCAAGGGCTGCCTTATCCCAAGTAGATTTGGCAATCTCCGACCTAGTCCAACCATTCTTAACGACATCCCATACGCTCTCATCAATAGAGCACAAGAATGCATGGATACGCACTTTCTAAAAATGCGTAATTACTCCCATCAAAGAAGGGAGGTGCATTTAGAGATTGAGACCTATCCATTGTAAGGTCTAGGATCACACTTAGGATGTATAAATCCAATAAAGTGTACCCGCTCTGATACCAATTGAAAGTTCACTTAGTTTGTAAAACACTAACGAATTTTTAGACCCCCAATTTCAAAATAACCAACACAAGCTTATACTAAAAAAAAAAATGTGCGGAATGATAAGTACAAGCAATACCCAAATAAACAAACTACTCTAAACCATAATTAATCACAACACAGCAGCAATTAAAGGTAAAGAGTAAGGGTAAGAGAGATGCAAATACAAAGATAACACCGGCACATGTTATTGAAGAGGAAACCAAAGAACTCGACGAAAAACCTCTCCACTGCCCTCCAAGCGGTGAAATAATCCATTAAAGAATAAAGTTGAGACACACGAATAGCAATAGACCCTCCAAGCCTAATCTACCTAATGCACCTAAGCCCTCCAAACTTTTTGCTCTAACAAGGTTAAGCCTAACCGTGTCTTCTTTAGCTTTCCGGATCCCGCAATAAGCCCATTGCATCAACCAAATAAATTGGTCATCTCTGAACTACTTCCCAAGCACCAAATTACCTCCTCACTGATATGGGTATGGTAAGATAAGGATTTGGCTAATGAACCTCTCAAGGGTATGTCAATGGAGAGGGTGAGAGTAGAGGAATTTGGAGAATCAAATATCTAAGATTGTGGATGAGTCAATCTCGTTTTTCTCCATGGTTTCTCTCTCAAAATTCTCTCTGGAAGCTCTCTACATTTTGTGGGTATAAGAGTATTTATAGTAGGGTACGTGAGGAATGTGAAAAGACATTTTTCTGCAAAACAAGGCGTTTTGGGGACTTACTCGCTACTGGGATGAGTGGCGAGTTTGAGTCGCGAGATAACTGTCAGGCCAGACTGTCCTTTTTGTCATGTAGTGCTCCAACTATCGTCACCCTTCAGTTTCCTCCATGCTTCACATGTGTGGCATGTTGGCGAGTGCCAATTGAGAGTCACTCGCAAGATCCAGTTGCGAGAACCTCTATGAATGCACACACACTTGAATTCTTCATATTCTCTTATACACAACCCTTACATGATCCCCACCTAAATACAAGGTATCTAATTACTGGAATACAAGTAAATTTGGCACGGAATAAAGCCAACACATGGTTGAATAAATTCAACCTTACAATTGTTCAAACTACAAACTCATCTTTTATACATAAATTTAAAATACAAAAACTTGAAAATTTAAATATTTTATAGGTAAGATTTCTATTTATTTTTAATAATCTTGGAATTTTGCAAGCATAAGCATAAAAGGTATACAAAGAAAATGTAATCATAGGGTGTAAAGAATATTTGGTCTCACTTGCAGAAGTTTGTAGAGATTACATAAGAGCACTAGCATTGAGGGTACAAAAACCCCCAGTTGCTATTTTGCCATCTAAATCTTTAAAGTTATACCACATTTGGGTATGCAAATCCAAAATATATGCAATCTTGCTGTTCACATGTTGTATAAATAAATAATATTATTTTATCTACCACTTCACTCTCTCTTCTCTGACTCTCCCTCTTCTCTCTTCTCTGTCTCTCTTCACCGTCCCTCCCTTTTCTCTCTCTCTCTATTTCTCTCTTCTCCGTTCCCCCCTCTTCTCTCTATTCTCTTTAATTCTCTCTAATCTATCTCTTCTCATTTGTGGTGGCATTTTGATGGTGGAGTTGGGTATTGATGGGTGGTGTTTCGGTGGTGGGTTTTGTTTATGGGTCTATTTCGGTGGTGGTGAGTCTGTATCGGTGGTGGGTCTCGTTTGTGGGTCTGTTTCGGTGGTGGGTCTCGCGTCTGTGGGTCTGTTTCTTCTATGGGTTTGAATCGGTGGCTGGAGTTGAATTAGTGGTTGGCATTTCGGTGGTGGGTCTCGTCTGTGGGTTTGTTTTGGTGGTAAGTCTCGCGTCTGTGGGTCTGTTTCATCTATGGGTTTGTTTGGTGGTTGGTCTGTTTGGTTAATCGGGGGTTTAGGGTGGTGCTACTGGGTCTGTTTGGTTGATCGGGGGTTTGGGTGGCAGTGGGTGGCTTTTGTTTGAGTATTCTGTATCGGTGGTGGGTGGTGCATTGGGTTGCTCTATGGTGGCAATGGGTGGCTGAGTGAGAGACAGGAAGAGAGACCGACTAAAGAGAAGAGAGAGAACAAGAGTTTTTATGTTATATTATTGTGTAGTTAATATTATTTTAATAGATTAGATGTAAAAATAAAATTTAAGATGAAGAGTGTATTGTAAAGTGAGTTTATATAAAAAAAATAAAAAAAATAAAAAATAAAAAAAGTAATTTTTTAAATGGTAAAATAGAAACTGATTTACAATCCGGGTGTTAACGCTCTAGGGGTGATGTTCTGCATTTATGGGTGTTTGGGACCTTTGCCAGAGCCGCACTTTTGGCAGTTAAGGGCTTGAAAGATGAAAGGCTACACCAAGTTTATTCTTAAAGAAGATGCCTAGCTTGTCGTAGGCCCTCTACTTTCTTTTTTGTCCCAACCACACTGGTCCATAAGTGTAATTATTGATGAACTATTGGGTTTTTAGTTGTCCTTCCCCTCTTGGAGTGTTTTTCATGGGTTGGCTTCATGGGCTTTGATTGTAATCTCCAAGGAAAAAAGCCCCATTTCCATAGTATATGAGTCTTTTTTAGCTCAAGAACAAGGAGATGGTGGTTGATTGGTTGATCCTCTTTCTTTATTGATAAAGAATCCTTATTTTGAAGGGAAAAAAACCCACAACTAGTGGTGAAATAGTAAATTCCAAAATGATTGAAGCTCATTTTTTGCCTTGCAATTTTTATTTTCATTTTAAATATTTGCCTTGTTCGCTTTTCTGGTTGATGATATCATGAAAGTAACAAATATTAATACCTAACAAATCACCGTCCGTATTCCATTGCCCTTCAATTGAGATAGTCCAACACAAAACTTTGTACTTGTACACAGTTTCAATTCATAAAAAGACAAAGATTCTGAACAGGAGACAGGTGTATAATAAAAAAAAAAGAAAAAAAAAAGAGAGATGCTAAAAAGGAAAATTCAAAAGATCAGTTCTTTTTCTTTTCTCTTTTTTTTTTTTTTTTGGGTAAAAGATGATTCATTAAACCAAACTAAGAAGCAACAAAAGAATCAGGGCAAAACCTATTAATTAGAGTACATGCCGTTAAGGTCATTTTCAAAAGCATTAACAATGACCACAAACGGACTATTATGTAAAATAAAAATCTAAATCCTGACTAGTGCTCAATCCTCATAAGGCTATCTGCACACTGGTTGAGTTGCCTATAGCAATTTAGGGGGTGTTTAGTACATGTGTTTGAAAATATGTGTTTTATTTTTTAAAATATGTGTGAAAATATGTGTGGGTGAAAAAGTATGTGAAAATGCGTGTAATATTGTTTAAAAACTGAAAACATATGTTTAAACATATCTACCAAACAACCCCTTAATCACTGCTACAGAAAAAGAACAATTCTATAAATATATATATATATATAATTTTCACAAGGACCAATGCCATTTTTTATTATTATATAACAATGATAATATCTCATAGGGAAGTGGTAATGATATTTTTTGTGATGCACAATAATTAAAATACCGCCACTTTCTCTTCTAGTACTATCTATCCATCTCAAAACATGAAAATAATAAAAATACAATATCTCATGCCAACACTGGAATTTACCATAAAGAAGCTCATTTTTTGCCTTGCACGCGGTTTGGGGCTGCAAAGAATTTAAGGTGGCGCGGCAGATACTGAGTTGGGCCAACCACACGGACATCCCCCCTCCCTTGGATTTTACTGACCTTATTTCAAAGTTTTTGCAGGTTCATGACTACTATATAGAGTGCAAATCTTCGCTCTTACTGCGTGACCCTTGTGGAACAGTCGAAATGCGCTGCGTTTGGGCAAATTTGTCCAACCATTGCAGATGTTAACTTCCTTGGCTGGTGGTTTGCTACAAGACTTCATCAACTCGCAAGACCCGGTCCCTGTGCCTACTGTGATTTCCTCACCAACCCGTTGGTGTACTACAGAGCAAATTTTGACTTTGCTGTTTTCAAGAACAACAATGCTGCTGGTTTGGGAGTGGTTATTTGAGACAGTTGTGGTGAAATCATGGGAGCCATGTCAGTCCGTGTCCCTCTCCCCCAAACTGTAACAGAAGTGGAGGTCCTTGCATGTCGTCATGCTGTTTCTTTTGCCATCGATGGTGACTCGGCAGTAGTGATCCAAGTAATCAATGGTAGACTATCAAGTCCTTCTTTGTATGCCATATTGTGGATGACATCCCCCATCAAGCTTCTTAGTTGTGGTTTTATAAATTCTGTCATGTGAAACGAAATTGTAATAGGGTTGCCGATGCTTTGGCAAAGAAATCTTGGGTTGGTCTAGATTATCAGGTTTGGGTGGAAGACTTACCTAGGGATATTATTCTCCTTGCTCCTTTGGATGTTCATTAGTTTCCTTTGTTTTAATAAAAGCCCCAGTCTGACTTCCAGACTGGTTTCTCAAAAATTTAAAAAAAAAAAAAAAATGCCAACACTTTAGGAAAATTTGAATCTATGAACAGATTTATTCAAATTAAAACGTTTTCCATATGGTCAGGCACATTGCAAGTTGCTTGCAGTGGTCGTTTTCACTTCGAAGGAGAAAGAACTTCTTGAGATTTATATAATAGGCTGCAAACTTCCAAAAAGGAATCTCCCTTACATAAAGTCAAAATGCTTAGAAAGTTGGCATTATATTATTTTTGATTGTTTGGAGAGAACTTTCGAAACGCTAGTTTGGAGAGAAACCTTCAAACTCCATCAATATTGTTTTAAGAGGTGAATTTTGAAAATTTAATTGTTGGATTGCAAGTTTTTATAATCAATGGTGGAGCCACGTTATGGCCCAAGGGGGCAACGGCCCCCCAAATTTTTTTTTGAATTTTCAGGAATGTAACTTATGAGCTTGACAATTTCTTGTCTCAAATTTGTGTTCTGGGAAAATATTAGGAGTAGGAAACTTTGGGATTGCTTGGATTTTGGTGTTTCCATCACTCATCACTCAAAAATGGTGGGACCCATGGAGAGAAAGCCTGTTTGGATTTGTTTTCAAGTTTTGTTTTCATCACTTAATTCTCTGATTTTTGAGTAATGAGTTAGCAAAACTGAAAACAAATTTTGGATGTTTCTGAGTTATGAAAACTGAGTTATGATGGCATTTTTGTAAATACACACACATCTGAAGGACCCACGGTCAGAGACTTGTCACGTCCAGGCGCTACTTTTGACAAACCCACCAACGGCTCCTTCACACCAAGAATCAACCCACACAAAAAATAAACCTTAATCCCATATCCAAGCTCAGAGCTCCTCACACACCCTCAGCCCAGCCACGCCTACCGAGCCCCACCTCAACCAACCCACGCCAGCCCGAGCTTAGACCGGCGAACACGATGTCGCTGCTACGATCTCGCAACCGTCGACATTTTTCTCGAAAAACCCAGACTCAACACTAAACAAAAACTAACAAAACCCACAAAAATTAAACTTAGAAATCTAACATATCAAGTTAGACCCGCTTGAATTCAATCAAGATCAGCTTGAAATTTAACATCAAAATCCGTAATCCCCCATCAAAACACAAAATCCAAATCACTAATAATAAAAAGAAAAATAAAATTTTGTGACAAATCAATCTCAGAGTTATGTTTCCCTTCTCTCTTTCTCTTCGGGTCAGAGCTCCTTTCCTGCATTCTTGATTGGCACCACTAGGTCATGATGGAGGAGATCGGCGACGCTGTTGCTCTTCGGAGGAGATCTTGCAAGCTGGGTGATGATGAGCACGAGGTACGCCGCTGGGTGATGGTGGAGATCGGCGCCATAGGCAAGGATGATGGATTTCCTTGGCTAGGTTCATCGAGGGTTGTGGGAGAAGATGTGGGTTGAAGGGAAAAAAGAGGTGAAATTGATTTGCCTTGAATGTATATGCGAGTAGGCTAATCATGAGCCTGACATGGTGCTCAGGTAGTGGGTCCCATAAAAAGTAAAATTTTTTGAGTTATCAAAAGTTGGAAACAAGTGCTAAATATGCCACCTTTTCCAGTGATAAGTGATTTGAGTGATGAGTGATGATATTTCGGTGATAGGTGATGAGTGAGCATTATTTATCATCCAAACAGCCCCTTATTTCTTCTTTTCTCTGACTTGTTTTCTAAAGCCTTTTAATGCTTCACAGATTTCTAAGTCCAAAAATACTTTACTATTTGCTCTCATCCTAGAGGACCACACGTGAATGGTTTTAAAACTATACACTTTAAAAGAAAAAGGTCATCACAGTTACTCCAGGTAAGTACGTGGCTTATTGATTTTCATTCTCTTGTTCTATTATTCTTTCATTTTTTATGAAAGATTTACACTCATAATATTTTCACTATAAATTATAGTTAGTAAGTTGATATTGGTTCTAATTTTTAATTAGTTCTAATTTAAATTCACAATTGAAATTAATTTTTTGCCCACCGATAACAACCATTAATAACTTGTCACTTAAGATTTATGGTGAAAATATTGTGAAAATATTATAGATATAGCATTTCTCTTTTCTTATTTTTTTTATTAAAATGGCGAAGGATAAATATACTATATTATATAGCATATAAATATAATATATTATTATAAATTTGACAAAAATATATGATTGGTTATTCACTTATTTGATTATATGTTTCTTTATGCATTCAATGACATAGAATTTTATTTATAATTCTATTTTAGATTATTGTATATAGAAAAATGTCATGTCCACAACATTTTAACAATACTTTCACAATAAATTTTAGGTGGTACATTGTTATTTGTTGTTATTGGTGGGTAAAAGAATAATTTTAGTGGTGGTCTCAGATTAAAACCAGTAACAACCTGCTATCTAAAATTTATTGTGAATATAGCACTTTTCATTGTACATAATATAAATATAGTATATACAGATTAAAAATTTATGATCTCATTTTAAACTTGGCCCCCCAAAAGACAAATTTCTGGTTCTGCCACTGTTTATAATATTATGAATTCTTGCAAAATTTCAAAAAAATCAAAGATCAATAGCTATTTCATCAATCAAATATTTAAATTTCAAGTTTTTGTGACCTAAAACTATGCGTAAAACATAAGTTTATTGATCGAATAGTAAATAACATCCGATTTAAACTAAATTTTACGTGTGTGTTAAAAACATAAAGAAAATACAGTCCAACAATTAGATTTTTAAAATTTACATCTAATAAAAAGATATTGACGGAGTTTAAAGGGTTTCTCTCCAACCCAATGGCATCTCCAACTCCATTGTCCATGTCAACCTTTGCCACGGGCCCACCTTTGCTGATGATTATAATACAAAATTTTGGTTTATTTCTCCAAGAGACTTTTAGTTTTCATGTCAAATTTTCAAGGGAAAATTTTAACCTCTCCAAAAACTAAGTGGTCTTCTATCCGCGTAAGAATTTGTATATTTTAAATCAGTAAAATTTATTTTTAACTATAAAATGAAAGAAATAAACAGAACTTAAAATAGAGAGGATCTTTTTTCCTCTTGTCAAAGCTAATTCAACCATTCTACTCTTTCAAATAGTCTTTGATATATAAGTTTTGAGTCAAGGTAATGGGTACCCTTGGACAATTTTCAATAAATTATTTTTAAAAAGTTTTCATATAACTTTTATGAGAAATATATGTTAGGATATATGTGATTCACTTGTTAGGAACATATGTCACTATTTTATGTAATTGGCTAATCCTTTGACAAAATGCACTTTACTTGTATTTGAGTAGATCTAGGATGTGTTTAATACTTCAAGAAACTTTGTTTCAAGATCAAGTGTTGAAGTCATGCAAGCCTGTCCAAGATTCAAGTTGAAAAGTGCCTGTCATTAAAGCTCGATAGCTAGCCATCTATCGAGCTTGAAGAGTTGTTCAGCCCCGTGGCTCGACAACAGCTCGACAGATAGGGTATCTGTCGAGATTTATGAAAAACAAAGTTTCAGTTTTGTTTTGACTATAATCTGTGATTATGTGTTTGAGCTTTCTTTTCTCACAACCCTAGACATATAAAAGGATTATTTTAAGGGTCGTTAAAGGTGATACAAGTTGCACAAGTGTTGAGCAAAGTTTGTTCAAGCAAATTGTGATCGAAGACAGAATTTGCCCTAGTTCATCATTCTTGTGAAGAAGTTGCTGTGTTTGTGCACCGTAGGGTTTTGTGACCAAGCATCTTCTTGATCTTCATTGTTGGGATGAACTGAAGAACTTTACAGCCAACAACCTTTTCTAGTTGGTGATTGAAGCCGCGTACTAGGATCCGCGCAATTGGTTAGTCACGTATTGGGAGCCGTGCATCAAAAGGAGAAATTGTCACTACAGAACAAGTCCAATTGGGTATTGGGGTAAGGGTTTAACTGTAGGTTGATATAAGGTACTGGGATTCCTTTACTTATAATCGCTTGTTGTGATAATAGTGAAATTTCGGGAGTGGTGACCTAAAAATCATCCGGTGGGGTTTTTGCCGTGTAGGTTTTCCCCATTCGTAAACAAATCACTTTGTCAATTTAATTTCCACTGCATACTTAGTTTAATTGGTGATTTGTTTGTGCTACCACGCATTTGCATGTTAATTTGATTAATGAATAAACTTGGCTAACTAATCAATTAATTCATCACAAGGGGTCAATACGTTTTTGGCCTATCAAGTGGTATCAGAGCAAGTACACTCTGATTAGCCTTTAATCCAAACGCAAAGTATGTGTAACCCAAATTGGTCGAGAATAATAGAGAGGGTTGTCCTTACCAAATGGAAGTTGTTGAATATCCCCAGTTGCCATGTCAAACACTCCCACATCACGGCCTCCATATGCTACTCCTGGATGCGTTTGGTACTCCCAATTGTCATCGGTGAAGTAGATCCTGTTAGTTCTGAAATTGATATTCCTTGTAGGAATGCACCAGGAATTGCCATCACCAACAAAAATAATATGATCTTCCAAGTCGCTTACTTCCTCCCAAGCCCTCTCATTGATTTTGAACTTGTAGACCAAAAAACATACAGTCTTGTGCCTCATCTTCAAAGGAAAACGATGTGTGTAACGAAAAACTACAAAAAGATTTTCCGATAACTCCATCAAATATAATTTTTGGGGTCTTTTAACATCTTGTGGTTTGGAAGCAATAACTTGTACTTCAGCTGACCCAAGAGCATCAAGAACAAGGCGCACCAGCATGCCATTATCACAAAGTCCAAAAATTTGATCTTTAAAATGTACAACATCCTTGAATTTGAAATTGTTTGGATTGTTGACAATAGCCCACTGACCATGTCCTCTTCTACTCAAAGCCTCTCCTTCTCCACCTCTACTGGAAGCCACTCTGGCAAAAGCCAATTGATTCATTGGGCCAAAGATAGCAGTGACAAGAAACGAGAACTTATGGGAAGGGTCCTTGAAAAGATTGAAATTGTGTACAAGGCGAAACCACTCTTCTCTAGGAGCCAGTCTTCGAATTGTGTTTAGTGGTGGAAGAGCAATCCCTACTCTTTTAATCAGGTGTTCGATGCGGATTTCATAATCAGAACTCACGGCTACAACACAACCATGTGGAGACCCCCAACAGCGTCTTTCGCGAATTGAAGGTAATTCTAACTGGTAATGTCTGCTGTCACGCATATTTAAAAAGCGTCGTGGGCCGATATCTATTGTGTCGGAAAACATCAGCCATGGCCACGTAGGTCTTTTAGTTTTCATTTCCAAACAAGCATCACGCCAAGGGTTGCAAACAGCTGAAATCGCTCTAATATCTTTGAAATTAGGTAATCGATCTGCGATTTCGCTGATCATATCAGCGGGAAGATTGGACCAGTTTGGAGGACGGTGTTGATTGGATTGAAACAAACTGTTCGAGGCAACCAGAGGAGATCGATCATCTAGAAAAATTCTATCTATTCGAAGTTGAATAATAAAAGTGACTGATCGATCAGCTACGATAACAAAAAAAATTGAAGGAAATTCTTTAACGACAAAACATGAAGTGGTGGTTACAACCTTTAGAGTAAAATCAAACAAGGACACTTTTTTTTCAACTTGAACTGGGGAAAGAGTTGAAAGGACCAATAAAGTTACAAACAGAGCTACTCGAAAGCTTGAAGAGGAAATCAAGTAACCACGGGCACGGATGAGAGTGATAAAAAATGCAACTTGGAAATGAACACCGAATTCTAAGAAGTCAAGTAAAACACTTACTGACCTCATGATACTGGCTAGGTGAACTGTGTATGAAGAAGCTAATAGATCTATTAGCAAAATCCAGCCCTAAAAGCGATTTTTTGACTAAAATGTTAAGAAGAAGAAGAAGAAGCTGCGACAGAACTGAGCCAAGGCGAGACGAAGAAGAAGACAGAATGGGAGGGACCCGCGTTTTTCTGGATCACCTGCTTGCGTCATTTTTTTTTTTTTATTGGGGGTTTTTTATTTTGAAGGCTTTAAGTTTGGACCAAGTTGTTTGTTTTCCAAGGCTGGGCTGTAGGGTGTGTCTGTGTGATTTATGGGGATTGAGATCCGATACCTTCTGCAAAAACCTTCTCTAAGGGTTCATCAAAAGTTAAGAAGTTAACTTTGGATTGGATCAAGAAATTGGGCTTTAATTATAAACAAATGATATACCTAGTTGGGCTTACCCGGCCCAACTCCGATCCCCATAGAACCGGGTAGCGCACCTTTCAACGGGAGACCCGACCCGATCCACATCAGTAGATCGAGCCGATTCAACGCCAGATCCACCTCTTACCGGCCATCGCTGCAGTTCCTAGGTGCAGATTCCCTCTCTCTCTTTCTCTTTCTCTTTCTCGTTCTCTCCACGCAGCCGTCATAGCCAAAGCTGCTCTTGAGTAGAAATCTACCATAACTGTTCGTGCGTTTTGGATCCGATGGGTTATATACGTGTGTTTTGGTCAAGCTGGATGCGTGACCCCGAGGAGAGGCTTAATAATATCCTGTTGTAGCTACCTCTTGACATTTCTGCTTTGTTTATGGCTCCACTGCTGGCTCTTTTGCTGTCTGATTATCTGTCGGTTGTGATTGCTTGCCTTTGATTTGGTTTTTGTGTTGCCAAACGCTCATGCACATAGGCACAATAAAAAACGATATGAGCATATTTTTGGACAACTAGAATCATAGAGAATGATAAAAGAGAGAGAGAAAGAGAAAGAAGTTTTAGATTACCCTTTTGCCGTGATCTGATCTGAGATTGGACACTATAGTTGTTGTTCATCTTCTTAGATCCCTTTCACTACTGTATGTTTGATTGGATTTTCCTTTCTCTGAGATTGTTCTGAGTGGATTCGAGATGAGTTTCTGCTGTGATTTCTTTTCTGGGTTCTCTAGAGAAGAAAGTTAGGAATTTTTTTTTGTGTGTTTTTGGCGAGTTGTGCATAATGTTCTTAATATAAAGCTAAGGACTCTACAGAAAATAAAAAAATAAAGCTAAGGACTCTTCAGCAAAAAAAATATAAAGCTAAGGACTACTTCTTCAGCAAAAAAAATAAAGCTAAGGACTCTTCAGCAAAAAAAAATAAAGCTAAGGACTACCTCGAATCCAAGGTTCTCATAAACGTCGTATTCAGGAAAAACGTCACTCTCGCAAAAATAAAAGTCATTTTGGTGTTTTTTTAAAACGTCGTTTTCACTTTTCTCTTTCGATGTGTTCACACCACGTGAAGGGCCCACGTCTTTGAGATGTTTCTGATCTATTGTTTTTGTTGAATTTCTTACTCTTTTTTTTTTTGAATTTCTTACTCTCTTTTTTTTGTTGAATTTCTTACTCTTTTTTTGTTGTTGTTGAATTTCTTTTTTTTTTTTTAAGAAAAGAAATATATACTAGATGCCAAGCGTCGTATGTCTCTGTGACGTGACTGCAGGAGAAAACGAGGCATCGGAATGGTTCGGACAATCACCGTATACTTAAATCAAAGGTTGAGATCAAAAATTGTAGGTAGTGTTTGGTAGATGTGTCTGAGTAATGTTGTTTAAGTGTTTTTAATATAAGTGTAAGTGAAAAAGTGTGTGAAAATATGTGTAAATGTGTTTAAAATACTCAAAAAGTTGTTCAAAATAGGCTACCAAATGGGCTTTCAAATTTATTTATTTATTTATTTTGGATAAATTTCACTTTAAAACTTCATAATTTAAGGATAATTGGAATTAAATTTTAAAAATTTATTTTGTTTTAATTTAATAGTTGAGATAAAAAATTTCAACCTTGCTTAATTTCTTTTGTTGAAAAATAATTTAGGTAAAAATAAATGAATGGGAATAATTTTTTCTTTTTAGAAAAAATGAATTTAAGTAATTTGAATCTACTAAGTATAAAGCATCTTAATCTTTGTTCTTATATAATATATAGTCATAAAAATATGTAAATCATTGGGCTTTATTTAGTTAGGGATAGAAAAAAAAAAGTTAGGTTTTTTCTTAGTGTATGTTTAGTTGGGGTGAAAAAAGTAGAGAGATGAAAATTAATTTTTGTTTGGTTGAGAAAAAGTGAGAGAACAAAGGAAGAAAGAGTTTGTCTACTTTTTTTTTTTCTTTTTTTTTTCTTTTTTTAATGAAAAAGCTCTTTGTAGTTTGCTACTCTTCTTATTCTTTCGGTATGGTTTTTGATAAAGCTCATCCATCGGCATCGACGATGAACATACTAACGAGGTGATTCTGTGCTTCATTAGTTTTTATTTTAGAAAAATGTTACTTTAACAATATTTTCACAATACTTTCACAATAAAATAAAGGTAATAAGTTGTTATTTATTTTAAGCTAAATCCATCACTTAAATTACTTTTTCCCACCAATAAAAATCAGTAACAACAATGGCGGCTTAATGAGAATGAAGCAAAAATGGTAACAACCTAATGAGGCCAATGACCGCATGGTAGGCCTTGGTGGGAGGGTTGAGCTTGATTTGTAGAGGTGGTGAGGTGGAGGTTAAGAAGGGTCCAGGGGAGGTGTATTTTGTTTACTGTATAAAAAACAGTTATTTTATCTGTATCTATACTATTATTTAAGGGGTTTCACCTATTTGGAATGGACATCACATTGATTCAAAAATACCCATAGGTTTAAGTAGAGACAAAAAAATCTAAAGGACAACCCGAGAAAATACATCTCTAACTCTTACAAGAAATATGGCCTACAAAATAAGATCACTCTTCTGATAGCAAGACTTTGAATTCTGTTCTGAAAACCATTCTGAATTGACAATTGGAACAGAATATTCCGGTACCAGTGTGTTTCAATGCACTGTTTCGGAGTTACACACCGGATATATACACACACACATACATAATTTATATATTTATAACTTCATATTTCACTATATCTAATTAACCAAAACAAAATTTAAATATATGATATAGAAATAAAATGAGTCAAATGATGACTTTTGAGCTTCAAAGTTTTAAAAAAATTCAACACAATCCGGAATATTCCTAAATAGGCTGGAATTTAGAAACTGGAATAATTGGAATTCGCCCGGCACACAGGAATAGTCCGAAACAACCCAAAATTTAGACTAAAACGAAACAAGGGGTTATGTGTACCGAAATAAGAACCGGAATGGAATGGAAGTTAAAACATTGTCCGGTAGTTTTCAAACTCAAATGTATTCATAAATTTAAACTGCTCCAACTTTCCCATACAATCACCAAAATACTTAGCACACTTTCAAACTTTTATTTTTCTGTTTTTTTTTTTTTTATCAACACTAATTAACGTGTTTCTTAGTTCCTGTTTTCTTTTTCTTAATTTTCAAATATCTTGTTCTTTATTTTGATTTTGAATGGGAAAGAAAACACACCTACTATGAAATAGTTACTATAATTTATCATCCATATCCCTTAAATCAGTTACTGTAATTTCTCATTCATATCCCTTAAAATCAATTACTACATTTTTTTTTCTAAAACGGCAACCCAATTACCAAAACAAAACATAAGTAAATGTACTCTCCCTCTCCCTCTCTTTTTCTTTGAGGCATAAGCAGAGACAATTTTAGCACTCACTCTATTTAGTGTTTTTAACACTCACTCTATTTTATGTTTTCTTATTCACATGTCTGTGTTTGTGTCTTTATTTTACACAAATTTATAATTCTGAACAAAATTTTCTTAATTCTCTTTCATGTTCAAACTTAAAACACTTTTCTATACTAAAATTAGTATATATTTCAAATGGATGTTTTGTATATAAAGATACTAAGAGAGAACAATCGATATAATATAGAGACATAAATTTTTTTATTATTTAAAAAGAAAAAGTCTCTAAACACAAGTGAAAGTACATGTTTAGCTACTAGTATTGTTTCAATACAATGAATTGAAGAAAAATAAAAAAGAAATATAGAAGATAGTAGAGGGTTAAAATGCTAATTTAAAATACATAAAAGTAAATTTGGGTAGTAAATTTATGGCTCACGCCCTTGGCAAGATGCACTCAAAAATACAAAATATGCGTTTAGGTTAGAATTAAAAATTAAAATTATTTTATTATTTAGTTTATTTTTGTTATTATTTATAGGCTTCATTATACTTTTTAATATTAATTATGAGCTTCACTTTACTATTTTAACTAATTTTTATCTTTATCTATAATATTTTTAATAATAATTTTTTAATTTCAATAAAATAAACGTATTCAAATACACCCAAAATCAGGAAAAATATGCTACGAGAAAAATTCAAAACTACTTCACTTTGTTAAAATAAAATAAAATCTTTCAAAAAAAAACAAAAGCTGTCACATCATGCTCGGCTATCCAATCCTTTGTTTGTTAGATGGAACTCCACCTTCCTACGCTTAATGCACATATGGCCCACAAAGAACAGCTTTTTCTTTGAATGAAAAATCTGGATACCATCACTCGGGGGTTGGGGGCTGGGAATTTCACGCGCCCATTCAAAACTCTTCTTGTATACAGGGATTTGATACCGGGCTTTATCCGGTACATTTCCCCCCGTGCGGTATAAAAATAAAAAATAAAAATCTGGATACCTCTTTCAGGAGTCTTTTGGCTAAAAATTGTAAAAAATAAAGTTTATTGGTGTTATAGATACTGTTCAAAGTTATTTGGCAAAATGAGGAGAGAGACTGAATTTCGGTAACGGTGTTGCCGAAATTGCAAGAAAAAGTAGAATGTGTCAGGGGAGAGAGAAAATTGAATTTCGGTAATGAGATTACCGAAATTCTTGTCCTGCCCGTGCCCGAAATGGAAACCAATTGTAGCAATGGCATTGCCGAAAATGGGAGGAAAAAAAAAAAAAAAAAAATTGTGGCAACCAAGTTGCCGAAAATGGAGGGAAAAAAAAGATGCTACGCCCACAATATTTTTCACAACAAATTACAGGTAGTTAGTTGTTATTGGTTCAAATTTGAACCTAATACTAAGATTACTTTTTTGCCCCCAATAATAACAATCAGTAACAACCTGCCATTTAGAATTTATTGTAAAAATGTTGTGGACGTATCATTTTTTAAAAAAAAATTGTGGTGCTGAAAGAGAAGGAAAAAAAAAAAAAAAGTAAAAGTAAAAGTGGCAATGGCATTGCCGAAATAGAGGGAAAAAATTTTTCCCTCTATTTCGGCAATGCCATTGCCACTTTTACTTTTACTTTTTTTTTTTTTTTTTTTTTTCAGCACCACAATTTTTTTTTAAAAATGATACGTCCACAACATTTTTACAACAAATACTAAGTGACAGGTTATTATTGATTGTTATTATTGGGGCAAAAAAATAATCTTAGTGTTAAGTTCAAATTTGAACCAATAACAATTAATCACCTGTAATTTGTTGTGAAAAATGTTGCGAACGTAGCATTTTTTTTCCCCTCCATTTTCGGCAACTTGGTTGCCACAATTCTTTTTTTTTTTTTTTTTTCTCCCATTTTCGGCAATGCCATTGCCACAATTGGTTTCCATTTAGGGCACGGGCATGACAAGAATTTCGGTAATCTCATTACCGAAATTCAATTTTCTCTCTCCCCTGACACATTCTACTTTTTCTTGCAATTTCGGCAACACCGTTACCGAAATTCAGTCTCTCTCCTCATTTTGCCAAATAACTTTGAACAGTACCTATAACATCAATAAACTCTATTTTTTACAATTTTTAGCCAAAAGACTCCCTCTTTCAGTCTTTTGGTTTTTTTTTTTTTTTTTTTTGGGTAAATGGATTTCTCTTTAGTTATATTAAAAGAAAAATATTAATTACACAATATTTTTATAATATTTTCACAACAAACTATAAGTAGTAAATTATTATTAGTTTTAATTTGAATTCATAATTTAAATTACTTTTTTTTCACCTATAATAGTCAATAACAACCTACCATTAGGAGTGTTAATGTAGGGGCGTAGCCAGGAATAATTACTTGGAGGGGCTGGGCTGTAATAGAGATATACTAAATATAATTCGTAAATCTATTAGATACAAAATTATCAACTTTGTATCTAATAGAGTAGAGAGAGAATGGGAGAGATGGAGTAGAGAGAGTAAAGTGAGAATGGAAAAGCGAATTTCAAATTGTGTTTAAAAGCAACTGAGGTCAATGCAGTTTTGTCCTTGTGAAGACCCGTATAATATCAGGGGAAATACCATGGTCCCATTTGGATTTTTGTTAGAACTCATTTCCTCTCTCTCAGAGTAAATAGTTAGTTTGAGTTGAGATATCATAGGATATACTCATTTGGATATATCCCATGATATCCAAATAAATATATCCAAACTCCGATTTGCTATTATTGATAATCACTGCCTTTGAAATTCTTTTACAATTGCCTTTAAAAACTCTTATTCGTTTTCGCAATATTTCATCGGAGTGGCATAACTGGATATCATCTTTATATTTTATCAAGATGCAAGTGTATTATGCCATCCAAACCAAAACACACTTCGAGATTCTGATTCATGACAAAGACCATAATGGGTTTTTGCAAATATACACTGCTGGTTTCAAGAACAAAGTTCTTGGAAATGCCGTTGAAATCTACCTGCCGCTACGCTCAATAGACATTTGTTACTGCCGTGGATTAGTCTATATTTTCAGTGACTAGATGAGAGAACTCAGTTCGTTATTTGGAACACATTTATAAGAAGATACAAAATTTTGCCTGAAGAATTTATATCCAACCCCTTTAAGTTGGAATTCGAAACTAAATTTATGTTTGGTTATGACGTTGTAAATGATGACTACAAGGTGCTGAGAAGAGTTTCAAAAGAAAAGGCCCAAAGTAAAAATGTATAGTCTTAATATGCATTCTTGGAGACAAATCCAAGAAGCTTGGCCAATTACAAATCTTGGAGTAAATTGGAGTCGTTCTATTTGTGTAATTGGATCCCTGCATTGGTTGCTTTTGGAATCAAACAAATACTCCGTTATTTGTTTTAATCTAGCTACGGAAAAGTTTAAGTACTATAAGACGCTGGCTCAATTGGACACCAATAGATACAGAATGTACCATCTAGAGGTAATAAAAAAAAAAGTCTACTTTACCATTGTGTTAAAAAATTAGGGCAAAACTTATAATGAAGTTTAGGTGATGAACAACTATGGGATAGACAGTTCTTGGACAAGATTCTACAAAATCAAGCAAGCATCAGAGCTGACATTTTTTGAATACCTGAAGCCTATTTATTTGTACAGTAATGGAAAGGAAATGCTGTTAGAGGTGCAGAATTCCCCTAGCATGCTAATTTTGCATGACATAGAGAAGGAAACAAAAAATACTGTTACAAACACAACTTTTCCGAAAAAACTATATGCCACATAAATATGCTTTGGTAGCATTTGTTTATTGGATGATGTTGATCTAATACAGGTATAAAAGATTCGAGTTTTAGTGTATTTTTCTTTTTTCTATGCTTCACTAATTGGTTATACTATTTTATTGAGCTATATGGTTTAGATTATATTTTTCCTGTTAGGAATGAAATTTTATATGGTAATATTTGATATGTAGTTTTTTTTTTAGTATTGAATAACTCAAACCATTTTTTTTTAGTATTGAATGGCCAGGAAAGCAGCCATTCAATCTGATAAAGATTAGTAAAATCATGTAGTTCTTTAATCGTGTTCAAGTCTTTCAAATGTCCATTTATTGTGTTACCTTTAAATGGTATACCGGAGGAATATAGAAGGTAACATACTAACTAATCAACTAGATCAATTACCTTTGAGACATAACCACTGCACCCCAAAGATGTTTATTTATTTATTTTATTATATACTCAAATTGGTGATCAACTGATTTGCCAAGTGTACCTTGAGATATTCCACATTAAAACTGACATTAGGAAGTCCTTCCCTCTTCCATATAACCTTAGCCCATGTCTTGACCCCTTCCCTTGACCAAAAGCTCAAACAAGTAAGTCAAAGTGGAAAAAACTTGACCCTCCCATTCATTTAGATTCTAGAGAGATACTTCCGAAAAAAACTTTCAAGGGTAGTGCTTTATGACACAGTTTCCATAGGAAGATTGTAGTTTTAATCTCCAAAGGTGCTTCCAATTGACTGCCCTGTGGTTGGAGGTGCTACTTGTGATGCCCCAATTTTATTTATTATTTTTTAGATAAAAAATTGGATATTTGGAAAAGTTGCATTGATGCAATCAATGCTGAGATGGATACAGCTTCGTGGGAAATTACAGTCTTGGTAGTGGATGCAAAAGAGTTGGCAAGGTCTTTTGTTAAGTTGAAATTTCTAACAACCCACTGTCTTTGTAAATGGGCTGTAAAATGTATAGCTTTTGTGGTTTCCTTAGCTTGTATCCCTCCTGCTAAATTTCCTTTCTTGGCTAAAAGATTTTCTGTTCTTTTGATTCTGTTAAATAATACTCTGGTTTATTTATTTATTTATATAAAACAAGTAATCAACTAATTTACTCACTTTGTGGGGGCAACCTTGTTACCACTTTCATCTAAACTTGGTTTGCACAATTTGTAATTCAAACCCAGAACACAAGAAAAATAGATTCATAGTAACTGAAACAACAAAATTCACAATATCAAGTATGAAGAAAAGGACAAAAATGTAATAGAAAAAAGACTAACAGAGTAATGACTAACATAGATTCTATTACAATTAGAGTGACTTACATACAGAGAGGTGCTATTTATAGACATGGATTTGACTCGTATAAGACATTGGCCAACTACAATTGGTTACAGCTTAACCACAATCTGTCATTTAACAGTTTCTAATTTACTCACTTGTGGGGGCAACCTTATTACCAATTCCATCTAACCTTAGTTTTCATAATTTGTAATTCAAATCCAAAACACAAGATAAATACATTCACAGTAATTTAAACAACAAAATTCACAATATCAGGTAAACTTGGGGAAGATGGTGTTATAAATTGGATTCCTTCTAAGACAGGTCAATGCACTTGTAGTTCAACTTGGAATAAGATTTGTACAGCTTGGATGAAAGGTGCAAAATGGTTAGGTTGCCTGATGACATTTCTAGCAAATGCATTCATTAGTATGTTGCCTGTTAATAATAGACTCTCCTCTAGATACAGAGGTGCTAACTGGGAATATTAGGGAGACTTGTGTGTTTTCTGCAGAAGCCAAATTAAGAGTAAAAACCATTTGTTTTTGTGTTATTTTTTCACTAGGATTATGGCAACAAGTTTTGAAATTGTGTTCTTTCACTAGGAGATCAAGGGAAGAAGATTTAGAATGAAGCTATGGAAGATTCCTTGGGCTGCTACAATCCACCACATATGGCTGCAAAGAAACACAAGGATTCATAATGACAAATTCAAGATAGGAGGCATTTTCGACCCATTAAAGTTGATGTTAGAAGGAGGGGTTGTTTTTGTTAAAAAGGAGAAGAAATTGCATCTCTTTTAATCAAAGTTACATTTGAAGTAAGAGAGCAAATCAATCCAAAAGCTTATTGGCAATTACCATGCTATACAATCTACTTTCTTTGAACAATCTAATTTCCAATATCATCTAAATTGAATTTTCGGATTTTGCATTTCAAATCCATAACTAAAGTTGAATAGATTCACAGTAACTTAAATTCACAACATCACAAGAATAAATATTCTAGAAATTAGCTTAAGATTGTGTCCTGCTTACAATCATAATACCTAGGGGATCAAACTTGTGGCTTGGTGCCATCACTATGGAAGGAATGCCAAATAAGCTACAGTAGGCACCATCCAAAAGCTTGTTAACATTCTTCACAGTTTTATATATTACATAGACTATAAACAAGTAGTAGCGGTGGTTGAGGAAATAGGCAAATAGCTAAGGAAGAGAAACTTCGAAGCATTCAAGTAAAGGGAGATTAGAAAATTTTCAGTGATGCAATCTATGCTATTAGGGATACTGTATCATGAGAAATTGCAGTCCAGGCAGCGGATGCAAAGGAGTTAGCAAGGTCTTTCATAAGTTGAAATTTCTAATAGCTCACTGTTGTAATAAATGGGCAGTAAATTTTACGGCTTTTGTGTTTTCCTTAGCTTGTCTTCCTTCTGCTGTTATTTCTGCTTGGAGGAAAGATTTTTTGTTCTTCTGATTCAGTTAAATAATATTCTGATTTATCTCTTTATATGTATCCAAAAAAGAAAATCAAGTAGTCAATTAATTCAAATCCAGAACATGAGATAAACAGATTTGCAGTAAACTGAAACAACAAAATTCACAATATCAAGTAAATCTGGGGGGGAAAGTGTTATAAATTGGATTCATTCTAAGACAGGTCAGTACACTTGTAGTTCAATGTGGAATGAGATTTGTAACAGAAAACCGAAGGATGGATGGTGCAAAATGTTTTGGTTGCCTGATGATATGCCTAGCATTCATTTATCAGTATATTGCTCTATACAAAGTTGCTAACTGGGAATAAGAGGGAGACTTGTGTGTTTTCTGCAGAAGCCTAATTAAGACTTGAAACCATCTGATTTTAAGTGTTTTCACTGGGGCATTATGGCAACAAGTTTTGAAATTGTGTTCTTTCACTAGGAGATTAAGGGATGAAGGTTCTAAATGAATCTATGTAAGATTGCTTGGGCTACTACAATCTACCATATATGGCTGCAAAGAAAGACTAGGATTCATGGTGGCATTTATCAGATACAAGGCATTTTCAAGCCATTATAGAAGATGTTAGGAGGAGGGTTGACTTTTGTTAAAAGGAAGAGCAAATTGTATCTGCTTTAGTCCAGAGCTTCATGTTCAAGCAATAAAGCAAATCAATCCAACAGCTTGTTGGCAATTAGCATGCTGTACTAATTTACCCATTTTTACGGTTCTCTCTAAACAATTTACTGACCTATTATCTAAATTGCATTTACAATTTTTTTTTTCAAATCCAAAACATAAGGTAAATAGAGTCATAGTAGCTTAAATTCACAGCATCACAACCATTAACATTCTAAAAATTAGTTTAAGATTGTGTCTTGCTTACAAACTAGAATGCCCAATTGTATTTGGCCACCATAAAAAGTCGGGGATTCTTCTATTAAGCCAATGGTATTAGAGAAATCAAAGTACAATGGTAAAGCAGACAAACTAATAAACTTATGGACAAAAAGCTCATCAAAATGTATAGTAGCTAGGTGTAACCCAAATTGGTCGAGAATAAAAACGAGGGTTGTCCTTACCGGATGGAAGGTGTTGGATATCCCTCTGTGCTATATTAAAAACTCCCAAATCATGACCTCCATATGCCACTCCTGCGTACATTTGCAACTCCCAATTGTCATCAATGAAGTAGATGCAATTACATCTGCTACGGATAGTGCTTGTAGGAATGCACCAAGAATTTCTGTCACCAACAAAAGCAGTACAATCTTCCAAGTCTGTTACCTCCCAATCTGTGAGCTCTTTATGTTTTACCCTTGTGCCGTGACATGTGATTACCCAGTGATTACCTAGTTAGATACTATAGTCTGTGTGACATTGGTATCTTAACGCCCGTCTTTGTGATGGTTATTGAGTTCCGTCTTTGTGACGGCGATGAGTTTCGTCTTTGTGATGGTAGATTAGTTTCGTCTTTGTAACGGCATATGAGTTCCGTCTTTGTGACGGCGTTGAGTTCCATCTTTGTGACGGCAGATTATTTCCGCCTGTGTGTCGGTGATGAGTTCCGTCTTTGTGACGGTAGATGAATTCTGTCTTTGTGATGGCATTGTCATGTGGCCCTGGGTTGGATTTTTTGGTTTTGGAACGGTGTTTTACTATTGCTCACAGTATATATAGTATGTAGTTTGAGATATTTTGAAAAAGTTTTGTACTATACTATTTCAATCATTTTTGTCATTTTATCCATGAAGATTGATTTTGCAAAAATTAAGTCAAAATTCTCAAAGTGTAACATGTTTTTGTGTTTTGCAGGTTTTTTTTTTTCAAACTTCAACGGTTAAATATTTCATACACAAAAGTTGATTTGTATATTGGGATGTGTGGTGGTGACTCTAAGGTGTAAGAGCGCCTGAAGCAAGTTGAGCTTTTTGCTTACAAAAATGAAGTTTATGAAACTTGGATCAAAGTCATATTCCTTTCAGACTTAGCCACACTCTAAAGCCCAATTGGGCTGGCCCAAAAGGCTAACCCAATTAGATAATAAGTTATTTATTTAATAAGAGTTATTAAATAAAGTAACTGCTAAGTGCAGTAACTATGTGTGATTAAAAAAGATAGAGAATCAAAATTCTTCTCACGAGAGACACTTGGTTATTCTCTTGAAAGATCACATACAGAGCTGATTAAGAGACCACACATCTTGGGCACATTGTGGAATTGGAGTGAAGATTGAAATTGAAAGGCATCTCAAGTCCAATCTTCGTGTGTTTTGAATTTCACTGCATCAAGGTACGCTCTCTCATTCTTTGTTTCCAAAACTCAGATATTACATGTTATCTCACATGAATGAAGTAGATCTGTTCATATTCCGCTACATGTTTTTGTACGAGATACAAAAACTGTTATTCCATGTGTTTTCCCAACAATTGGTATCAGAGCGGTCTTCAATCCCGTGTGTATAACGTGTTGAGTGAGTTTTAGAATCAAAGAAAACTATTTTCATAGTTTTGAAAATTCTGCAGTAATTTTTCTGCATATTTTAGTTTTAAAACTATTGTTTGATAAAACTGATATTGATGTTATGATGTTGTTTAAGTTAGATTTTAACCATGTCAAATTGAATTTTAACACTATAGCATCAATGAAATTCAGTTTTAATCTCAATCTCACTCTTTTTGATCATTAAGATTGTGTTTTGTTCATGAGAAATGTCAAAAACGGTTAAAAGAAAAATGCTGAAAAGGTTGGTTTCACGATTTTCGACTGATCGAATAGCAATTGAGTACCAATTGAATTGGGCAGAAGCTATTTCTTCATTTTTTCGACTGATCGAATAGCAATCGAGTACCAATCAAATTGGACAGAAACTATTCTTCATATTTTCGATCAATCGAGAATTGTTTTAGATCAATAGAATGCTCTTTTTCGACTGATTGAATAGCAATTGAGAATCAATCGAATTGGGCAGAAAATTCGTGAATGCACTGTTTTTTTTTTTTTTTGAATTTTCACTTGTTTTTTACTAAGTGTTAAAACTTTGATAAAAAGCAAGGCTATGTGTGATGAGATTACACATAATTCTATAAAAAGTTATTAATGTTATAGTCCTTAAAAGTTAAGGACATTTATTAATCATTATCTAACTAAGAGGCCTAATGAGATTAAAAGATATTAGTTAAATAGAACTCTTAGTCCTAAATTGTTTAGGACTTGTCTTTAATTATTTAATTAAAGTCCTTAATTTATTTAATTAAAAGTTTTTAATGAGATTAAAACTCTAATTAAAAGTTATATAGTTTCTAATGAGATTAGAATTCTTTATCAAGTAAGTTAAGGATAGAGTTCTATATAACTAATTTTTTATCCATTAGTATATGGAATCCTAAATAGTTTAGGACTTCCATTTTAGTTAGTGATTCTAATGAGATTAGAGTCTTTAACAAGTGCAAGGTTATAAATTGTGATGAGATCACAATAGTCTAAAGAAAAACCCAAATAACAAGTGAAAGTGTTGGATTCAAAATAACCTTTTTGTTAAGTTTAGTGTAATGTGAGTAGATACCTTGTCTTGGCCTTGAGCCTTGCATTCCATGCGGAGGACATTTACTTCACGGATTACATGATTAAACTTCCTTGTGATTACGCAAATGTTCATTACGCTATTGTAACATGACTTAGTCAGATCACATCGAATTTAAACAATTAAATACATTTGATGTGTAAGGTTAAAGTTGTGATGAGATCGCAATGATTTCAAAACAATCCACATTTTTTTTTTTAAAATTTCTAGTGGGAGAGAGACTTAAGAGTTGAGTCTCATGGCCTCCATTATCGGTTCATAGTGGTGTGGGGTAAACATTTCGTCTTGGCTTCGAGCCTTGCGTTCCATGCGGACGTTGTTTATTTCATGGTACTATAAGATTGAACTTCCCAGCTTATAGTGGTGTGGGCAAGCACCTCGTCTTAGCCTCGAGCTTTGCGTTCCATGCGGAGGGTGTTTTGCATCATGGTACCATAAGATTAAGCCTTATAAGGGTAGAGTTATGTGGCTACACATGAGTCTAGGCAATGGTGTACACTAGACTAAGTTTGATAGTATCCTCTATGCTGAGTTCTTGCTATTATTACTTAGAGGCTAAAGGAAGAGTGGCATATTATTTTTGTTTGGTAAGAGTTACCATGATAGCATTAATAATAAGAATAGTTCTCGCCTGATCATAGTGATCGGTATTCACTCTATGCTGAGGGATATCAATTGAGGGATTATGTTGTCGTTGCACCTAATATAATATGGTTTTGTGGGTTCCATATTATATGGTTGTGGATGCAAAATAATAATATTCTTGTAATTATGTTCATAGTCTCAAATTAAAGTTGTCATAAATTTTTGTTCTCTAGCTACTATTTTAATTGAATCACATTAAGTAAGAAACAATTATGGACATTGTGTTTAAAGGAGCTGAAGTACATAAATTTTCGATTCAGCATAGTCATAGTCCCATTGTGTTTGACTGATTTTTACCAGATGCATTAGCAAAACTTTGCACTCCACCTACAGTGATCACATCCACCAAATGCAATGGAAGTGCAGGTGTGATCTGCCTCTGGTCTCCTGGTATTCATAATCCTTCATGCATAAACCAACCATTTATAATAATGGTAAATCTAATACAAAAGAGATCATAAAGAGAAATTTTAATGAAGAGAGAGACAATTGAAAGAGCCAAAAATCATCTATAACAGGCTTATGCAAGACAAACTGAAATGCATCAAATATAAGATAGCAGCATCAGCAATTCCTAAATCATGTTTCAAAAGAAAAGTAATAGAGCACCAAATGATCTCTCACCTGACATTGTTCCCATCAGTTTGAAAGGAATCTGGCTTTGATCCAAGTTTCATAAACTTCATTTTTGTAAGCAAAAAGCTCAACTTGCTTCAGCCGCTCTTACACCTTAGAGTCACCACCACACATCCCAATATAGAAATCAACTTTTGTGTAAGAATTATTTAACCGTTGAAGTTTGAAAAACAAAAAACCTGCAATAGAAAACAACATCTCGGTATCAGTTGAAGAAACCACCAAAACAGTAGACAACGAGTATCTCTCTTTATTTTAGCACAGAATGGGAATAAATATGTAAGAGAGTGAGAGATTAGAGAAAAAATTAAAAAAAAAAAGAAAGTTGATTAGTGTAATAATGAACAACTAAACATTAACTACCAACAACAAAATCACCTAAAAAATTTAACTGAAAAAACTGAGTAATCCATCAGAATATATCACAGAAAATCTAGTAAAATATTGAAGCTGAAGATCATGTTTATGTTGTCAATAATGGTAAGACTCTAAAACCCCACAATGAAGATATATGCATTATATCAAGATGGAAACACAAAGACAAAGCCCCAAAAGCCACTCTCCTTGTAAACACCAACAAAACCCAAGAGCTATATATCAAGTCCAAAAAGCTGTATGTATAGAGTACTAATAACCAATTACATGCAATGATGCCTAATTAAGCTTAACTCATGCCAAGTTTGAGTCTTTTCTTTTTTTCTTTTTCTTTTTCTTATTTTGTTTTTTTGTTTTTATTAGTTGGTATCAACAAAAACCAATCAAAAAACAAAGAAGCAAGGCCGAGAGAGAGAGAGAGTTGTAAAGAAAGGTTACCCAAATCTTACACTAGCTAGAGTTCCAATCTTTTTGCATTAAGAATCAGAAAGAGTTCAGTGGAACAGTGACACAACCTTTGAGGATGCATGAGAAGAGAACTACTTTAAAGTCTGGACTTTGAGGAGTAAACCCCACCACACAAGTAAAACCAAAAGAAAAAGAAACCAAATAAACCCAAAAGAACCTATCAGAAAATGAGTTGCTTTTCACAGTTTCTGCACATAAACCCCAAGTAGAAACCAGAGACTCGGATTAAAGTAAAAGCCAAGCTGCTACGAAATGTTTCATCAGTAGTTCAGTACTCTTTTCTTTCTTTTTTGTTAGTGCCAACACTATCTACCACTTTCTTTAAGCACAATATTTTTTTTTTCCTTTTTACACTCACCCTACTTTCTTTTCTCAATAATTTCCCCTAGAAAGTAGGATTGTACTCGTTCAATTTTAAGAGCATTAAGACTCACCATTTACACTTGCTCAGTCATGCACGCCAACCTGACACTTCAGCTTTCTTGTTGTTGTTGCCCCAATATATGTAACTAGCTAAAAGCAAAATGACAAAGAATGGCAAGTAAAATATAAGAAACTATTTATGGATGAAACTGGTTTTAGTTTTACCTTGTAGAGTTCAACTAACACATTGCCAAGATATTTTTAAGAATCATAAGGGCAGAGATGACGAAAAGAATTTGATAGCCTCAATTGCCTCATCAAATCGATCCAATTGTTTCATCACAATAGCCATGTCTTTCAAGGCACTATCAAGCTAGTCCCCAACATTTATGGCAGACCAGAACAGGGAAATTGCCTTTCTTGGATCCTTGTCTATCAACTGTAGTTGGAGAAACAAACATTTAATAATATATATAATCAATACAGAATGGAAAATAACAAAAATTCCAGATGGGTCATCTTCAAACATGAAAACTATCAAATTTTAATGGGAGAAAGGTTTTGATCTCTAAAATCTAGGTGATCAGCACACTTCAAATACATTTTCTTTGGCTATTCTTAAAATTTTTTGACAAATGTTTCCTTGATTACTACTACTGTTTTCTCACAATATTTTTAAGATAAGCTTCTGTAACAAGAACCAAATCAATAACATTCAAGAACCAGGAAATTCCAAAAAGCAACAGGAACTTGCAATTCAATTCAAACAAATCAGAATCCAGAAAAAAAACCCATTAGTCTAAACCATATGAAAGGACAAAAAAATCTCAGGGGCAGCATCATCAGCCTTGACTTCCGTGCCAGCGGCAACATGGAAAACCCCATCTTCTTGTTGTTCCATTTCTCTTGCTCCAGCACTTGTGAGCATCTGTCTTGGTAGCTACAGACCACTTGGGTTTTTCCTGTGTTTTCAACCCAAAATTTTCTTTGACAGTAGTTTAAAAGAATGCAATAAAAGCTAAAGAAAGTACTGAATAATGACTCTCATCACTGCCTTAAATTTATTTAGAAAAAATAAATAAATGAAGTAGTCAATCACAAAAAAAGGTTTTGCTAACAATAGCAAAAAGTTAATGTCACATACAGTGATTCGATTCGTAGTTGATAAATTTATAATAATAACAAGTTGGAAATTCAAATTTGAAGCCAGGACCCTCCACCTTATCTTGTTTTTTATCAAGTCCAAACACATGCACACAGAATCAATTATTCATTGGGGGGACCGGGTGTGGAGAAGAATCGATGATTCATTGGAACACTTAAAAGCAATAGCAAATTCAATTTCAAGGGTCAGAAAAGACCAAAGATAAGATTATCCAATAGGCTAAAGCTAGAAGTTGATATCTCCTAATACTGTGCAGATACCCTTACATGATCACATTCTAGAAGCCTAGATCTACATATCAAAAGTAGACAAAAAAGGTTCTCAAACTTGATCAAACTTTAAGTGCGAAACGTTACTACCAGACTTACAAAATGTTGTTTTATAATAATGAAGCATCTGATTGTCAAAGAAAGTTGCAAGAAAATCATTATTGGTTCATTTCATTAGATGAGAATGTTACCCAAGGGTTCTGCAAGTTGAAAACTGTAACACCCCGACCAAATTTTATAATTAAACTATGTGTTTGAGTGGTTAATTATTATTTTTAAGCCACTTACTTTCTAAAATTAATATAAGAGTATTTGATAAGCATATTATTTTATAATACCTTTGAATAAGAATTTTAAATAATTGAAATGGCTATTTGTATTATAAATATATATTTAGTATGTGCAAATTATATTATGTGGTTTAAGTTATTAGATATATAGTTGGTATTTTAATTAAGCATGATGCATGAGATAGTATAGTAGAAATTTCACCCACATGCAACCAATGGAAATTCAACACATATAATGCCAAAGCATCATGCATTTAAACCCCAAAGACCAATACTTGGCCATGCAATGAACAAGTTCCACCTCACCTTTTCTTTGACTTTCTCAAACAATTAGAACATCCAAGAAGCCTCTCAATTCCCACGGGTAAACACAAATCAGAATTTCCTCACCTCACTTTACTCTCTTTTCTCTTAAGGAAAGAGCTAGGAAGCTCTCATGAGTCTTCTCTCAAGTCCACGGATTCACACACCAAAAGAAAGTTAAAATTCCATCTCATATCTTCTTCACACACTCTCAAAGAAACTGAAAACTCAAGAAGCTCTCTCCCTCTTTCATTCCCACGGTCTAACACCAAAAGAAAGAAAAGACTCTCTCAAGCTTTCTGCCTCTCATACTCGGTCCAGCCACTAGGAAAGGGAATTCCTTTCATGCAAGAGTGATTCTATGCTTATTTCCCCTCATGAACCATAAACTTGGTAAGGGTTCTAGCTACTCTCACCTTAGAATCCATAATTTCTTCATGGAATCTTTAGTAATGGTATTTGTGATTTGTGAAATTAGGAAATCATTAACTTGTAGGTTTATATATATATATATATATATATATATATGCTGTTTTAAGAAGCCTTGAAACTGTGTTGGTGATTTGTTGAAGGTAGATTAGTTTTTTTTACTAATTGATGATGGTATATGATTAAGGAAGCAAGAAACAGTTAGGATGAGTATTTTTGATGCTGCTGCTGGGATTTTTGGTTGTATGTAATTTTGCTATAAATGATTAAATGACTGTGTATAAGTGTTTTCTAACATGTCTAATGAGTGTATAAAAATCCCCACATGAAAATACCATTGTTTGATAATTGTTTGTGAATTTTACAAGAAAATGTTTCAGAGCTGCCTCTGTAACAGATTCTGTGTTTATGCGTGATAAATTATATATTAAATGGTATAAAGTGAATTTGGATGCTAGGGTTATTTCCTATGAAATCTAAGACACATATGGATGTAATGGAATTGGTCTCACAGCATTTGGATGAGTAGAAAAATAATGGTTTAATTTCTAAGTTGCATGAAATTCTCTCAGGACAGATTTGAGCATGTTGTATTGTATGATTTTTAGTAAATCATGGGTTTATGCTTTGACTCCGAAATTTTTATGGTAT
The DNA here is from genome assembly GCA_030021035.2 of Notholithocarpus densiflorus. NCBI lineage: Eukaryota > Viridiplantae > Streptophyta > Magnoliopsida > Fagales > Fagaceae > Notholithocarpus > Notholithocarpus densiflorus. Next base: position 2,334,057 of record JARYZH020000027.1, on the reverse strand, counting down.
ATACTGCACATACAAGGGAGTGTTTCTGTAAAATTTCGTGACAATTTGATGTGTGTGGACAGCCCATTTGTATTTTACAAATGTGGCATATGCTGCTGGAATAGAACAGTGAACAGTAAGAGACATGCCTAACTTTGAGGATTTAATTCTAAAGTTAGGGTGAATGATTTGAGCTATAATTTATTATGCTCATCATTTGGTATGTCTCGATCATAGATTAATTTTGTGTAACTTGTTTTGAGGTTTAGTACTCAAAGGAGGGGTTCTAAACCATGTGACGGTTGTATTTATGAAGCTGTTTTGTTCAACATGTTGTGTGTTGCCTTAAGAGTGTAAAGGATTATATGACCATGCTTAAAAGAGTTTATGTTTATGTATGCATTATTGCCCTAATCGCGAAGCACCTTTTGAAATGAAGTTGACTCTTCTAGAGATATGTTATTAATATGAGAATGATAGTTTTTCTTTAGTTTGGTACATTATTTGTTGATGTGTGCATAATATGTTTGTGGGAACCTCGTTGAGGTGGGAATAGGATTTCCTTGATTATAAGAAATAGGTTTTGAGATGAATGTGTAAGTTTATGATAAGGAATTATGGATAGTAATAAGTTGTGATATTTGGTTTAGGTGTTACCAGTATCCAAGTCTAAGCTCCTTCGACTTTAGGCTCTCTGTTCTTCTGCTTTCAGGTAAGGGATAAGTTATATGGGTATTTGGTAAGTCATGAGGTTATTTTAAAGTATATTATGCATTAAAATGTTTTTAATTAGAGATATGGCATATAATCATTATTCTGACAAAGATATGTTTGTGAGCTTTCGAAACCTTATGTATATGATTTAAGCATATTGATGCCATTACTAATTTCCACGAACATGACGTTTAAAGAAAAGAATGGAAAGGCTATTATTATGAAATGGTATGCAAAATAAGAAATTTCAGTATGATGTATAAGTATGAAAGGTTTTCGGGTTATGTCCTCTGGTGATCTGAACTCTGTCAGTAGGGGTTAATTACTGGCTTTCCATGGAAAATGTTATATGTTTGGCCATTTAAAGTAGAGGAAATGGGGTTGCCCGTAACTCTAATCTGAATAAGGCCTTCTCCCTAATGTGTACGGACGGCGGGGAGGAATAAAACCTTGAGGAGATGTGCCATCAGGCCTCTCAAAGAGGACAATATCATGCACACGGGGTCACCCAAATGTGATGAGGCCTTCTCTGTACAGACTTATCAGATATGGACTAACCAATATGTTATGAACAGCTATATTATGTTATTAATCATGAGATAATGATTTTGTTTAAATGCATTATGAAAAGTTAAAAGCTCTCATGAAAAGAAGTTTATGATGAAAAGAAAAGCTGTTCTTTAAAGATAAGAGTTTCTGAAGTTCTGTTGTGCTTTAAAGATAAAGAATCTGATGAAAAGGTTTTAGTGTTCTGCAAAGATAAAGCTTCTGATGAAAGTACAAGTTTATGTTAAAAAGTTATCAGATATCTGTTCTTTATGAAACGTTAAGTTTTATGACTATTATGACTATAAAAGTTATAATATTTTACGAGAAGAAGTTTATGAAGAAAAGTTTTGTTATTTTTAAGATGTTTCTAGTTTAAGACAAAGTTACCAATTATCTGATTTAAGTTAAAAGGATTATTTTGTAATGAAGATGCACATATATTGATTTTAAACAATCAATATTATATTTGGTGACTTTGTAAGAAATGAAAGAAATTGAATCCGAAAGGTTTTGGTAATATTATTCTGATAAGAAAAAGGAGGACAACTATTTATCTATGAAAAGCATATAAGTTATTATTATGAATAGTATACAATACTATGCATGAAAAGCTGTTCTCCTATCTGAATATGCATGGAATGAAATGATTTGATTTACATGCATCTTTATTAAATTCTCATATATCTTACCTTTACTGAGCTGTGTAGCTCACCCCTTCCACTCTTTTAGTTAGCAGGTTTTATTATGGAGCAGAGGGAGCCTTAGTCGAGTTTTGGAAGGAGCTGGTTTTAGTTTTATATGTATAGATCCTAAATCAGCAATTTGATGTTTAGTTTTGTAGTATTGTGTATTTTAGGATCTAATGAAAGTTGTGTACCCTAAAGTATTAAGAGATGAATTATGTGAAATTCAGAATTTGAGTAACTGGTGAATTATGTTATTCTTTGGAGTACAATGTAGATGCTCTGAATGTCAAGTGAAAGGTTATATCATTTAAGTAAAGAAACAAGAATGAAAAGAAAGAGGAAAGCTTTTGTAAAAGATTTGTAAAAGTTATGTTGGTTCTTGTTAATATCAGGTTTAGGCTTGATATTAGCATGCCGGTCATGGTCACAAATCCAGGTATCGGGTTTGGGGCGTGACAAAAACTATCAGATTGCGATCTGCAGTGCTAACAACCATCAGGGGATGCCGCACTGTAAAAGAATAACAGAGGTCAGTGAGTATGCACAGGATTTGACTGCCTTGTATCCCAGTACCTAATAATTGGAAGGAAACCAACATAACAATTAGCAGTCAAGGGCACAAAAGCATCAAGTTGCAAACATAATAGATCAAGAGCATGCAAAACGATATATAGTGCAAAAGAAACCATATGTTGGATAATTATGTCATAACTAGTGACTGCCAAAATATGTTCAAGTATATAGAATAATAAAAAATTCACAATTAGCAACAAAATTAGTAAAAACCACACCTATGAAAGCACAAAAAAAAAAAAAAAAAAAAAAACTCATTAGTCTAAACCATATGAAAGCACAAAACAAACCCATTAGTCTAAATCATCAGCCTCGGCTTCCGTGCCAATGGCGGCATGGAAAACCTCCTCTCTGGGAAAAATCTTGTTGTTGTTCAAATCTGGCAGTCACTTTCCCAAAAAAATCTTCAAACCCTTTTCTTGAATTTCGAAGAAAAGTGTTTTTTTTTTTTTTTTTTCTTTCCAGTTGTTGAAGAACCACTTTCTATTTGAGGATAAATTAGAGCATTCAAAGAGAGAGAGAGAGAGAGAGAGAGAGAGGATCAGATTTTAGAACGATCGTATTAATCAATAAACTTCATGCCACAAATTTCAGAGGAGAAACATAGAAACTAAATGAAAAATCTTTTCAAACATCGGGAACGTGAAAGTTAATTCAAGTCTGTATACATTTGAAAGGATATTCCACATCAATTAGAATAAAAAACCAAGAAAGGCATTAAAAATTATACAAAATTTAAAAGTCTAGTTAATAAAAATCAATAACATTCAAGAACCAGGAAATTCCAAAAAGCAAGACCAAATTAAGGGTCTATTTGGGATCAGCTTATTTTGCTGAAAATACTATAGATAAAGGTAAAACTTAGTTGAAATAGTATAGTGGGACCCATAAATAGTATCAAAAAGTGCAGTGCGGCCCATAAATAGTAGTAAAAATAAGCTGAATAGTAATAGCAAAAAAAAAAAAGATCCCTCAATACCTCCGGTGGGTTCCCGAATGGTAAGAAGTGCAGAAGAAAAATCCAAGAACATGTCGAAATTACCAAAATGCCCTCAGTTGGGTTAAAGACACAAAGACCGCACAAGCATCCACAAAAGATGGAAAGCATCAAAAGCATCCCTCAATGGACCATAAGTCACCAAGGGAACTCCCTCGAGAGTTCAAATTTTCAAATAAATCCCTAGTAAGGTACAATATCATGAAGGGATTGCCCCGTGGGTCCGAAGCACAATGGCAACCCCCTCGTGAGTTGTGAAGAAAATAATTCCTGTGAAGTTAATGAAACTCCCTCATGGGTAGAATTAACACAAGTTCCCCTGTGAGCCATGAGGGAAAAGAAAATCTTCCTCAGTGGATCACACATCTCCAAAGACTTCCTCGTAGGTCAGAATCACTACCAAACTTCTCAGCAAGTTCTTTTGCCCTAAAAAGGAGGCTTCCCCGAGGGTCACCAAAATTTCAAGAAGATTATGCTCCCTAGTGAGTTCCCCTTTATCATTCCCAGTGGATCATCCACCCAAGACTCCCTCGTGGGTCAAAATAGACAGAACTCCTGCACATATCCTGAGGGAATTGAACATGCAGGCACATCATACAAGCTTGTGCACATATCCCAAGGGAATTGAACATGCAGGCACAATAGAAGAGATAGAGATAGAGATCAAGGTCACTCCAAGGCAAGAGCCTCACAAGAATAGGTAGAGATAGAGATGGAGAAGACAAGAGGCATAAGCCACCCAGAGAAGTTTGAGGCCAGAGCCTCAAATGGACACCACAGATATATATCATTTTAAACTCATAAGAGAACCCTTGTTTGTTTGGTTGTTTAAGCTCGTAAGAGTACCTTTATTTGTTTTTCTTTTTAAGTGACTCTTGGATAGCGAGTCACTCGCCTTTTGCTTACAATTGGCAAAACAGGTTCTCAGATGGCAAACCAAAGGTGGGAATTCAGACATACGAATTGCACGCGATCTCTGTGGAGTCGCACCCCGCCCCATGTATGCGTGTTGTGTGCCGTGTGCGAGGGTTGGGCCTAAGCCATATATCGAAACAAATGTTTTGTCTCTTATTCTTTTGATTCCATCAACGAAGCTCAGGAATCAAAAGATGGGCATTTGTAGTCGCCACATTTTGTATCTCTTACGACTCAAGTCCCCATTCCCCAATCAAATTACAAATTGACTTAAGAGATGTTAAAATGGAAAATATAACTTTTTAATGAGTTAAAAATCTATTTTTGGAAAATAAAGGCCAAAAGAAAGTCTAAGCCTGCGTACGCAGGCATAAACCTGTGTACGTAGCCTGAGAGCCTACGTACGCAGGCAAAAGCCTACGCGCACAGGTAGGATTTTAAAAGCACCAGAAAGGCAAATTTTCTGTATTAAAGACCGAGGTTTGGAACGAATCCCACATCGTCTGGGAGCCATTTCAAATCCCCATTTTCACAATATAAATAGCCATACATGGTATCTTTCAAAAACACATAGAAATCCCACTAGAAAACACTAAGATTCACTAGAAATAGTGAATCAAAGAAAGAGTTTTTCACAAAACATTCTCAAATCAATTTTATTTGATTAGGACATTTTCTGGCCTTGATCTTTGAATTTTAAGATTACTAATCACATTCTTATTGATTTGTGATAAATTTGACTGAGGAGAACTATAAAAAACCAAGCCTAAGAGCTTTTTGCTTTGAGGTATTCTTTTGAGCTTTTTCTTTCATTTTTGCTTTTAATTCTGTTTTTATTTTGTTTCTTTACCTGTTTTATGCCTTGATGTGTTTATATAGCTTAGGTTGGTGTAGTTTTATGTTTTAAAAGCATGTTAGGTTGCTAGAAATCGTGTTTTGAAGCATTGCTTTGTTTGCTGTGTTTCTAGGGTTTCTGGGCAGAAGCCCACGTACGCATGATCAAGGCCGCGTACGCAGACTTGATCATGCGCACACAGGGTTGTTCATGCATACGCATGAACCAGCCCCAAAACCCTAATTTTATTTCCTCTGTTTTGTTTCTGCTTTCACATGTATACTTCTATTTTAGATCCTTTTTCATGTTTTCATGGTTTTAAGTCTCTGTTTCACATATTTGTTTGTATGTTTGCCTTTCATATGCTTAGATTAGGGTTTGTTTTTATTTCTTTGATAAATGTCATGCCATTCATTCACATGTTCATGCATAATGTCATAGGTGCTGAGTTGCTGCAAGGTAAGTAAAGGTAAGTCATGCATTCACAATGTACATGCATGGTTTGGTTTAGGTTTGATAATACAATTGTGTTCTTAAATGCTTTAGGTGATAACATGATTTGTCTTGTTTCTATCTTGATTTGATGTGCCTATGTTTTTGCCTTGAATGGATATGATGATACGATGATAGTGGCATGCTAGGGTTTATGCTTGGATACATGATGCTTTGCTAGATGTATGTTAGGGCTTATGATTGAGATAGGAGCATAATGTTGGGGAGAGGAATTGAATCAGCTTTTATTAATCATTCGTCAGTAGTACCTAAGCCATGGCAGGCATCAAGTGAGATGTTATCTGGCATTGATCCTGAAGTAATAGAATTCTAAACTATTTTTGTCAAATTTGATCCATGTTACCTACTAATAGAATTTTGAACTATTTTTTTCAATTTATTTATAAATGTATAGGATTAGAAGGGTACTCCTTACAAATTTGAAATAACGGGGAATGCATTATTCAATCCATATTCCCACTATGTAAATTGTTTGTTTGTTCAATCATTAAAGGAAGCTAGAAGCTTGAGTGGTTTATTTACCATCTGAACTATGTGGTTAGCATAAGCTTTGACAAATTTTATCTGCAGTTTTTGTTTCCCTTATTTATGAATTTCTTTACTTGTTAATTAGTTCTCTTTTTTGTTTTTGTTTTTGTTTTTGTTTTAATCTCTACAATTTTACACTAAAACTTTCACTTAGCATGGAGTTACTTTTATTTCTAGAGTATTTTCTATGACTCTAAAACCATACAACAAATTGACACCCTTAAGCTATGGTATGAGCCTTGTTGCACTTTCTTGTTTTAGATGATTTTAGTTCCTGAGTGGTACTAAGTAAAAGAGAATTTGGTTTAAACCAAACCAATCATATTTGTCAAAGCAATCACAACTAGTTTGAATTCAATCTTTTTATATTTTGATCACGAAATATACTCAAGAGATGTACTTGATACTTCTAAAGTTTGTTCCTCTCTCTTTTTTTGATGCTCTTTTCCAACCGTTTGATTATGTTGTATTGCCTTAGGCATCAATCAATATGTCTGGATATATCTCCAGACATTGATGTTTTACAAGATCTTCTCTTGCAGACTGCAGGATCTGTACCCTTCTTTTATCCTCTTTGAATTTTCATTTTTGTTTTTAAATATTTGATAATATTGTTTCTTAGCAATATTTGTGTTCCAAAATTTGATCTTGATTTAGAAGTTGCAAAGAGGAATTATGTGTTGCGTACAGCAACTCCTAAATTCTTGGTTGCTATGTAGGAATGTGGAGAACAATCTATTCTCTGGACCTATTCCTGCAAAATTGCTGAGTGTTCCAAATTTTAGGTGCTGTGGATTGTTTTGCTCTGCCTTCCATATATATAAGGATTACCTTTTAACATGGATTTGGTTCTGTCGTGTATGCCAAATCCTGGAACTAGTTATGTTAGTGCTTCTCTCACGGTCTTTTTTTAACTAATATAGAGATCGATACTTCTTTCTTTCTTTATTTTTGAATTTTTCCATTTCTTTTTGGATATTAAGCTTGTTTCCTACCTAACTTGAGGCATGAAGTTTGTTAGTTGCTTATATAGAATGCTCATGTTAGGCTAGAAGCTCATAAACAAATTTCTTTATTGTCTCTTTTATTGCTAACCTAGGAAATCGCAAATTGTAGATTTCACACTTGTGAGGAAGTCTTTTGTCATCCATGTTTAGTGAATTCGAAACTGATTTTTTTTCTCTTTTTTTGCTATATGTATATGCATGAGATCTGTCAATAACCACCCTCTTGCATCTTGATAAATATGAACTTGATATCCAGTTATGCCACTCAGATGACATTTTGAGACAACGAATAAGAGTTTTTACAGGCAATTGGAAAATAATTTCGGTGACGGTGATTATCATTAATAGCATATCGGAGTTTGAGTGTGAGAGTGTCATTTTTGGACGGAGAGAGAGATTAGAAAGGGTAGAGAGAGAATGGAGAGAGGGAGTAGAGAGAGAATGGAAAAGTGAATTTCAAATTGTGTTTAAAAGCAACCGAGGCCAATGACAGTTATTCACAAAATGCATACACCAACAAAAATCTATCCTTTACTGGAAAAAAAAAAAAAAAAAAAAAAAGATCTGTCCAATACATCAGCAAAGTAAACAGTAGTTCGTAACAAAATTGAATTGATTAACTTACTAAAATTTATAATATCTTGATAACACTATATAATACCATGCAAATTTGATGTGACAATTAAATGAACATTAACCAAAAAAAAATCATTAGTGAATTTTTATTTTTTTAAATCCACCAAAAGTGAAAACAAAATAAAAGAATAGTTCTATAAAAAAAAAAAAAAAACATAAATAGAGAGATTATAAGCCTTTTTTTTTTTGGTAGGCCGTAAAACATGGGGATGGATGGAGAGGTGTAAATGGAGTAAAAAAAAATTTATAAAGAAAATAAGATGGGAGAGGAAGGGTTGCCAAAAAGAATAAGGTTAGAGTGAGAAATAATTATGAAGGAAGAAGAGTGAAAATGAGAAGTGGAAGGTTAAACAAAATGTAAGTGAAGAATATATATATAAGAGGACATGGAGAGAACTGAATAAGGCAATAGAGAATGACTTCGACAAGAAAAAACAAAAAAACAAAAAAGAGGAAAATTTCTTGAAAATATCGTTGATGATGGGGCATAACAAGAGGTTTGGAAAAGTAAATGTGATGCTTCCATATTATATGTGGTATAGATTTATTCTTCATAATTTTTTGTCTTTATTTTGATAATTTTTTATTTTTATTTTACAAAGATAGAAGAGCTCTCTTTATCATGAATTTTGTAATTCAACTTATATGGTTATACCATATGGTGTTTCCAATCTAAACATCAAGGATTCAAATCTCCTCTCCCATTGTAACTGTTGAATTAAAAAAAAAAAATCTCTTTTATTTTTTGTTTTTCTCTACATATAACTAGAGCAACAATGACATGATTCACATGAGGCATATTATAATTTCTTCTGTTATTTTAAATTTCTCACAAAAAATATTTGACATGGCAAGGAATATCTATATGACATGGTATCTTCCATTTGAACGAAGATATCAATTTGTAAATATTTTACGCATTTTTCTATCGTTAATTTTCTTTTTAAAACTTTTGATGCTCAAAAAACATTGATAGAATATGAAAGATGTTATTTCTGTTGATCCCAAATGGGTTGTGATTTTACTTTGGCTTGGTGGGATTTAGTTATGAGGATTTAGTTTTTAGTTGAAATCTACCCGCTACTATGTTCAACAGACATTTGTTATTGCCGTGGATTAGTCTGTCTTTTTAGTGATCGGAATGAGAGAACTCAGTTCGTTATTTGGAACCCATTTATAAGAAAATACAGAATTTTGCCTGAAGAATTTATATCCAACCCTTTTAAGTTGAAGTTCGAAACTAACACTACAAGAAAATAACCTTATTGCAACGAAATTTTTGTTGCAATAAATTTCAAATTGTTGCAATAAATCTCTATCGCAACGAAAAAATTTTGTTGCCCACTGTTGCAATAAAGTCTGTGGCAATAGACTATTGCAACAAAAATGTTGTTAAAATCTACCCGCCGCTATGCTTAACAGACATTCGTTACTGCCGTGGATTAGTCTGTCTTTTCAGTGACCAGAATGAAAGAACTTAGTTCATTATTTGGAACCCATTTATAAGAAGATACATAATTTCTCCTGAAGAATTTATATCCAACCCTTTTAAGTTGGAGTTTGAAACTAAATTTACGTTTGGTTACGACATTGTAAATGATGAATACGAGATGCTGAGAGTGGTAGAGTTTCAGAAGAAAAGGCCCGAAGTAAAAATGTATAGTCTTAATATTCATTCTTGGAAATAGATTCAAGAAGTTTGGCCTGCTACAAATCTTGGAGTAAATTGGAGTCGTTCTGTTTGTGTAAACGGATCCCTGCATTGGTTACTTTTGGAATCAAACAAATACTTTGTTATTTGTTTTAATCTAGCTACGGAAAAGTTTAAGTACTATAAGATGCTGACTCAACTGGACGCTAAGTAAAAAGCCCTATTGCAACAGAATTTTTTGTTGCAATAAACTCAAAATTTTTGCAATAAACACCTATTGCAACGAAAAAATTTCGTTGCCCACTGTTGCAATAAACTCTGTGGCAATAGGTTATTTCAACAAAAGTTTCGTTGCAATAGTGTTTTGTTGCAATAAACTTGTTGCGATAAAACATTTTTATTATTATTAAAAATATTTATTGCAACAAATATATTGTTGCTATATATAACTTATTGCAACAATTATTTTGTTGTAATAGATATGGTGGGTAAGCCGGGAAAGGTATTGCAACAAATTTTTTGTTGTAATAGGTTATTGCAACAAATTGTTTTGTTGCAATTGGTTACCGCAACATTTTTTTTTGGTTGCAATAGGTTACTGCAACAAATTATTTTGTTGCAATAGGTTACTACCACCTTTGGAAACATATTGCAACAAACTATTTTGTTGTGATAGGTTTCTGCAACAAATTATTTTGTTGCGATAGGGTATTGCAACAAATGTTTTTGTTGCGATAGGTTATTGCAACAAATATTTTGTTGCAATAAGGAACAAATGGTTTGGCCTTCAAAAAAAAAAAGTTTCCCGCTCTAAGCATTGGCATTGGGGGTTGTAAAACCCCCTAAATTGTAAATTTATAGCATCAAAACCATAAAAGGGCGCATTATCCGAAACTCTAATTGTAAAAAAATTTACAATTGTGCTACAGTACCATCTTATAAATAAAATGGTATTGTAGCAAGATGGTATTTTTAAAAATAATATTTTATTGGGTTTTGGGTTTTATTTGGGTATTAGGTTATATTATATTTTATTGTGTAAATATATTATTTTAATGTGTTGTATGGTAAAATAAAAGTTGAGAAGCTGGATGTATTATAAAATGGTATGGTATAATAGATAAAGTATCTTTTAAGATGGTAAACTGAAATATCTTTTAAAAACCGGATGCTAATGCTCAAAAGTTAGTGTGAGATATCAACAAGTATATTTAAAGAATTTTAGTATTAACATTGCCCAAGGGCGGTCTAGGAATTTTGCATAGGATGATCATTCAGAAATTTAAATTAAACAAAAATTTAATATAATAAATTTATAAACATTACAAGGGAGCATTTGAATCATATTTTTCTAAAATTGTTGTTTTGGGGGCAAATTACCAAAAATGTCTCTATTTGGTATTTATCAATGAATGATCCTAAGAGCACTTAAATAAACCCATGTAAAATGCGTTAAATGCAAAATTTTGACCAAAAAACCCAAAAAATCACCTTCAAATCATCTAAAATTATGCATTTTCTTTCACAGCTACAGTACCATTGTAAATTTATACAGGTACTTTTCATGTGTTAAAGGATTATTATATCAATTTCTTAATTTTCACTTTTTAGATTAGTGTGAGCGCGAATGATGTAAGTGTTTTGAAAAAATAGTCATGTAAAATGGAAATAATAAAAAATGAACGAAGAAGGAATATTTTATTGAAATAAACTTTAAAATAGATAATTTGATGTGAGTATTTTGAAAAAATAAATATGTAAAATAGAAAAAAAAGTTAAGTTTCTATATTAAAATAGACAAAATTTTTATATAAGTTGATGTGAATGCTCTAACTAACATAAAACTAAAGAGTCCAATTTATAGGGGAAAAGAAAGAAATGATATGTTTACAACATTTTCACAACAAGTCTTAAGCAACAAATTGTAACTAGTTGGCACAAAAGTAATTTTCATAATGGGCTCATAACCAATAACAATTTGCTACCTAAATTTTGTTGTAAAATTTTTGTAAAAATACTGTAAACTCGTAGCATTTCTTATAAATAATAAAATAAATAAAAAAGAGTACACGTGGAGAGTGAAGACACCTCACTTCACATGAAATACCTCACCAATTAACCTTATACCTCATAATGAAAAGGTCACTCTACTACCGCGTACCCTTGGTGTGGTGGTCACTCCACAAGTATAAATGCTTGTGGGGTGTGGAGGGTAAGGACCATGGTTTAAGTTTTCAGGAGGGAGCTTCACACACATATACACTTAAATTAAGTTAGAGTAGAAATTCTATCTTGTAAAAAAAAAATAATAAAAAATAAAAAATAAAAGACCACTCTATATTGTAATGAATTTTAAATACAAGTTTCCTGTAACTAACGTTACCACTTTCACTTAATAATGCAGATACTCTACACCTGTTGTCCACTGTGTGTAGCTCATTTCATATTCTTTCCATTGTTATCCTTACTATCGCATACCAAATTCAGGTAAACCAACAAGCCCAGATCCTCCTGCCCAACATGTTGGCCACCATTCTCCATAGTTTGTTGCAGCTTGCAGAGAAGCTGATGAGGGGTGCCAAGAGTTTTAGTGTTTAATTTTGTTTTTAATCACTTGTTTGAGGCATTTTGATGAATTGAACCCTTAAAAATATGGGTTAGCGAAAATATGATATTTGCTTCAAATTGGTGTGAATTTGGGGAGGAATATCATTTTATTTTATTAAAAAAAAAAAAAAAAAAAAAAGGAAATTTGGCTGATTTGTGTTGTAAATTGTTTGGGCCTTTAGGCTGATTTGTATTTATTTGGGCAATTTTTTGTTGCTACCCCTAGTAAAACTGAGTGATGTATAGGATTCATGAAAATAATATTACAATCATCTATTACTGTACACAAAAAGGGTTTATCAAAAAAAAAAAAAAAAATTGTACACAAACGGATACACCAGTAAATATCTGTCAAATACAATAAAATACACAATTCCAAAACAAAATTGAATTGATTAACATAATACAACATTATAATACTTTGATAACACGATATCCTAACATGCAAATTTGTTGTGACAAAATATTAACAAAAACTACCATTATTGAAAAAATATTTAAACAATTCACCAAAAGTGAAAGCAAAATAAAAGAAATAGAGAGATTATAAGCTTTTTTTTTTTGGTTGTTGCCAAAACATGTAATAGATGGGGAGGTCAAACGGAGAATTAAGAAATTTATATAGAAAACAATAAGGATTGAAAAAAAAAAGGTTAGAGTGAGAAATTATGAAGGAAGAAGAGTGAGGGTAAGGAGAGGAAGGTTAAACAAAATGCAATGATAGAATATAAGAAACATGATGGAGACATTTGAATAAGGCATTAGAGAATGAATTTGACAAGGAAAAGAAAAAAGAAAAAACAAAAAAGAGGAATATTTGCTAGAAAATATTGTAGATGATATGGCGCAATAGGAGGTTTGGAAAATTAAATTTGATACTTCTATTATTATATATGGTATAGATTTATTTTTCATATTTCTTTGTTTTTATCTTATAATTTCTTTATTCTTAAAAAATAGAAGAACTTTCTTTGTCAAGAGTACTCTTGTAATTCAACTTGCACAACATAGTGTTTCCAATCGAGATGTCAAGGATTCATATCCCCATCCACATTAATCGTAACTATTGAATTTATAAAAGACAAATATATATAACTCTCTTTTATTTTTTTTATTTCTACATATAACTTGAGCAACAATGACATGAGGTATATTTCAATTTCTTTTGTTGTTTTAAATTTCTCTCATAAAATATTTTACATGGCAAGGAAGACGACATGGTTATCTTCCATGTGAAGAAAGACATCAATTTGCAAAAGTTTTGTAATTAAATCCATAGTAACTCTAATATTTTTCACGTAGTCTCGGACACAACTAGGCAATTATAAATTAATTTAAAAAATAGAGAAATTGTGAAGGTGGAGGGATAGAGTAATGGACTAATGGCCCATGCACATGCAGAGGTGGTAGAGTCTGGATTTTAGTCCATATGGTGCATGATTCAAATAAAATGTTGAAAGCCGAACTAATTAATATCAGTAAGAAGTACTTAATTAATTACACGAAATATTTATTTGACATAGGAAAAAAATAATGTGAAGATAAATTATAATTATTTTTTTGTACTTTTTTTATATAATATTTTTTTGTACTTAGTGTTAGGGTTGGTATTTTATTTTTATATTATAGAAAGGAGTTTTTTTTTTTTTTTTTTTTGAGGGAATAGAAAGGAGTTGATACTTAGTATAAGCATTGTTTATTATACTTATGGTACTTCATACTCTAAGATGAAAATAAATATATATTTGAAACAGTAAAAGATAAAAATAAAAATAATCAATATGTGGCATATAAAGTTAAAAATTAACCTAATATAAAATTTTCAAACAAGTCATTTCAGTTCTTAATTAAAGCAAAGCGAACAAATAAATTGACTTAAAAGTATCATTATATATATATATATATATATATATATATATATATTTGGAACTTTTAAAATATTCTATCTACACCTTGATTTTTTTTTTTAAAAGACTGTATGCCGTTTTTATTTTTAAGTTAATTTAAAATCATCAATGTTTATTCAGTCCATCTTAGATTAATTTCATTTCCAACTTCTTCTTTTTTTTTTTTCTTTTTTTTTGAGAATCCATTTCCAACTATTAAATGGTGGGTTTATGGGAAAATTTTTTTAAAGTAAATATCATTGTAGATTTTTATTTTTATTTTTTCCTTTTGACGTTGTAATAATATACCAGTTGATAATTCTAATGTTGTATATAAGATTTTTTTTTTTTTTCCTTAATAACTACATTAAGATAAGAAATTACATTCAAATTACTATTTAAAAAAATTCAGATTTTTTTTAAGGGGGGAGGGGGTGAGGTGCCCCATCGTGCAGTTGTCCCTGCACTGAGGACCTTGAGGTCAATGGTTGGTGGTCAAATTTGGATGAGATGGCAGCAATGATCAGCCACAACACTTATAAAATGGAGGTGGTTATTCTTTTGATCTTTTTTGTTTTAAGCTTTTAGTGACAAGCAAATTTTGGAGATTTGATATAGATAAATTGTTTTTTTTAAGGGACTAAATTTGGTCTAGCAAACCATTTTATGTTTGGAATTAATCTTTCGGCCAACTCTTAATTCTTAGGTAAAATCTTTTATTGTCGAATAAGTGATTTGCACTTCAAATCTCGTCTACTTAAAAAGTCAATTGGTGTCTTGACTTAATAAAAAAAAAAAAAAACAATTATTATAGAATAAATGTCATAGGTTAAAATTGTATGATATTTAACACACAAAAAAACACTTAATTCTTGGGGAGCGCTATAGGTATAATTTTTGTGACCCAAGCTTTAAACTATTATGTATCTATATATTATATAAATATAAAATTAAGGTTAATCCATTACACAAATCTATCCTAAACTATGAGGTATTTGCGCTTTGCACCTCAAACTAGCAATGGATCAAGGTTTTATTTTTTATTTTTATTTTTTTAGGTGTGAGATTAGTTTTACTATTTGTAATTTTTGTAAAACCAATTTGTAGGTAAATATTATTTTATGACGTTGATTATGGTAATAGAAATTGAATGTTGTCTCCTTATTGAAGTGTTTGATGCTGTTTGAAAGAGTTTAGTAGGGATCCTCTTGAAAATGCACATAAATTATCTAATATTCATCACTCTTCCTTGTGAACTAGTATTGAGTGAGGGGGGGTTTGGATTCTTGAAGAGTTCTTTTTATGTGCTGGATGCAGAACTATTTTGGTCGTTTGAAACACAAGTGGATGTGGCACGTTATGTCATTCACAATCACATTATGTGAGTGTTTGGATCCACGTTTCTCAGCTTATTCTTGTGTCTACGTTTAAAACTCAGATGGGCCCCACGCTACAGTAGACAAAATAAACGCTGAGATAAAATGCCCAAAACGCGTAGCTGTTTTTTCCCCAACGAACCGTTTCAATAATTCTTCAGTCCGTGTACTGGCATGCGTGTACAATTCCTTTTCTTTTCATTATTTTTTTTTGGAAGAACTTGTTCTTCGTGTGCTTCATGTTCTTCCCAGAAATCTGAAACCCAGCAAACCCAGCAAAACAGTGAAACCAAAACCGTTTTGGAAGTATCTGTTTTGGAAGAACATGAAAAAATCTGAGATTAAACCGATCAAACCCATATGAAAAAATCCAAACCGATCAACCCATCAAACCCATATGAAACCAAAACCAAATCAAACCCATCAAATCCATATGAAACCAAAACCAAATCAAACCCATCAAACAGATCTAGCCATCAAATTCACTGCCAATCAACCCATCAAACCCATCGCCGATCAACCCATCCACCACCACTGAGTTCCCAAATCAAGAAACTAAAACATTAGTTCTTCATAAGACCAAACTCCAATGGAGAAAGAGAGAGGAAGCTCCACCTCGTGCATATCGAAGAGAGAGAGAGATGTCTACTGGGAAAGGAGTGAAATAAAAAAAATAAAAAATAAAAATGCTACTGGGGAAGGAGTGATAAAAATAAAAAATAAAAAATAAAAAAAAACAAAACAAAAGTTCCAAACGCACTACAGTAATTTCAGCCCAAAAACGTGCTACAGTAGTCCCAAATTATTTGGTACAGTGTTTGTGTTTTCAGTTTTCAATTTTCAGCAAAATAAGTTGTATCCAAACGGACCCTATTTTCAGCAAAATAAGTTGTATCCAAACAGACCCTATAAAGATTGATTCTAATGAATCAATTATGAAAGATGTAACTCGCGAGATATAATTTGTGTGATAGTCCAACGAGTAACCTCTCCAACGGCTAATGCACAATAGCAAATTTCAAATATTCTCTATAAAAGGATAATTGCTTTTGTTCTTTCAATGGGAATCAGTCCGTAAAATTGCTCTCAAAAACTCTTAGTTCTACTTCATTTTCTCTTGCTCTGTTTCCTTTTCTTTACTCTCTGTTTTCCATTTCAGTCTTTAGTCTTTAGCTGCTTTTCAATTCTGTGCTTTCGTTTTCAATATAATCAAGTAGTACTGTTGATTGAGGCAAGAGGCAAAGAGCTAAGAGAAACTTCAAAGAATCCAAGTGGAGAGAGATTCAAAATTTTTGCATTAACGCAATGAATGTCATTGTAAATGGGCTGTAAGTTGTAATTTCTAATAGCTCACTTTCTTTGTAAATGGGCTGTAAAATATATATATATATAGCTCTTTGTACGTATTTTCTGTACCTTGTCTTCCTCCTGTTGTTATTTCTGCTTGGAGGAAAGATTTTTGATATTCTGGTTTGTTTATTTATATATATAAAAAAATATTTAGTAGTCAACTTATTTACTCAGTTTTGGGGGCAACCTTGTTACCAGTTTCATCTAAACTTAGTTTTCATATTTTGTAATTCAAATCTAGAACGCAAGAAAAATAAATTTACGGTGACTGAAACAGCAAAATTTAAAATATCAAGTAAACCTGAGGAGGAAGGTTTTATGCATCGGACTCCTTCTAAGACAGGTCAGTAAACCTGTAGTTCAACTTGGAATGAGCTTTGTACAACAAAACCTTAGGATGAATCATGAATGGTGAAAATTGATTTGGTTCCCTGATGCTATTCCTGGCATTCATTCATCAGTAAGTTTTATGTTAATAACAGACTCTCTACTCGATACAAACTTGCTAACTTAAGGGAGAATTCTTGTGTGGTTTCTGCAGAAGCCAAACTAAGTATAGAAACAATTTGTTTTTTTACTGTTTTTTCACTAGGACATTAAGACAACAAGTTTTGAAATTGTGTTTTTCACTAGAAGATTAAGGGAAGAAGGTTTCAAATGAAGCTATGGGCTGCTTCAATCTACTATATATACGTACAAAATGTATGTTAGGCTTTTTCAAGCCATAAGAGATTATGTTAGGATGAGGGTTGGCTTTTGTTAAAAACAATAAGAAATTGCATCTCCTTTGCTTTGAGTTGCATTTTGAAGCAAAAGCAAACCAATCCAAATGTTTGTTGGCAATTAGCATGCTATATTATTTACTCAGTTTTAGGGTTCTCTCCAAACAATCTAATGGGTTGTTAAAAATTGAACTTCGATGTATTAGTTGTGTTACAGTCTTGATACCTACAAGCAAGCATTGGGGCAGAAAGTTAATAGAGATAAGACTACCATATTCTTTAGTACACAGAAAGGAATGTGAGAAGATGGAGATTAGGGATTTGGGGGTCTAGTGGGAGCCCAAGCCTCCTCACAAATAGACCAATACCTTGGCCTTTTGGTTATCGTAGGGAAGTCCAAATTCTGAAATTTTAATGATTTCAAGTAGAGTTGCAAAATAGGGATAGAAAGGGAGAATTGTGTGCTTTCTGCAGAAGCCAAATTAAGAGTAGAAACCATTTGTTTTTTAGTGTTTTTCACTAGAACATTATGGCAAAATGTTTCAAAATTGTGTTCTTTCACTAGGAGATCAAGGGAAGAAGTTTTCAAATGAAGCTATGCAAGATTGCTTGGGCTGCTACAATCTACTGTATATGGCTGCAAAGAAACACAAGGATTCATAATAGCAATGTCAAGATAGAAGGCATTCATCAGTAAGATAGAAGCCATTAGAGATGATGTTAGGAGGAGGATAGGTTTTTGTTATAAAGAAGAAGAAACTGCATACGCTTTAGTCCAGAGTAGCATTCTGAAGCAACATAGCAAACCAATCCAAAAGCTTGTTGGCAATGAGCATGCTATACTCATTTACTTTTTTTTGAAGCTCTCTCTGAACAATCTAAACTGAATTTTCAGATTTTGTATATCAAATCCAGAACAAAAGATAAATAGATTCACAGTAACTTAAATCACAACATCACAAGCATAAATATCCTTGAAATTAGTTTTTATGTGCTTACAAACCAGAATACCAAATTGTATTTGGCCACCAAATAAGTCTAAACACCACTTCTACCCATTTCTTTCAACTAAGCAAAGGGTATTAGAGAAAACAAAGTCAACTAAAGTTTGTCATTACGCGTAACAAAAATAGGTCGAGAATGAAAACGAGGTTTGTCCTTACCAAATTTCAGGGGTAGGATATCCCTGGTTGCCATGTCAAACAGTCCCACATCATGGCCTCCATATGCCTTCCCAGGGAACTTTTGCCAAACCCAATGGTCATCGGTAAAGTAGATGCAATCACTTCTGCTAGGGATAATGCTTGTAGGAAAGCGCCAGGAGAAGGAGTTGCCGTCACCAACAAAAAAAGTTTGACCTTCCAAGTGTGTCACTTCCTCCCAAGCTGATGCATTGAAGTTGAACTTGTAGACAAAAAAAGATGTAGTCTCAAACCTCCTCTCTGAAGGAATAAGAAACCCGTTACGAAAAACCCCATAAAGATTTCCCAATGACTCCACCAAATATATTTTTCGGTGTGCCCCTACATATTGTGGATGATCAGCAATAACTTGGACCATATTTGCAAAAGGAGCAACAGGTTCAAAGCGAACCAGCTTGCCATTGTCACAGAGTGCGTATATTTGACCATTAAAATGTACAACATCCTTGAATTTCAAATTCTCTGGATTGGCAACAACAACCCACTCACCTTCTCCTCTTCTTTTCAAAGCAGGTCCTAGTCTCACTCTAGTAAAAGCCAAACTATTCATAGGGCCAAAAATTGCAATGACGAGGAATGTTGACTCATCGGAAGGGTCCTTTAGAAGAATGAATTTGTGTACAAGGCAGAACCACTCTTCTCTAGGAGCCAGTCTTCGAATTGCGTCCAGTGATGGAAGACTAATTCGCTTTCCTTTTATAAGGTGCACAAGTTGGGTTACATAACGAGGGCCCAAGGTTACAACCCAGCCATGTTGAGATCCCCAAATACGTTTTCCACGGACTTCAGATAGTTGTAATCGATGACGACTGTGGTCATAGAGGCTAAATAAAGTTCGCATGTCAGTTAATAGAGGCTCGGAAAGCATCAGCACAGGGAGAGGAAGCTGAGGTCCTCTACTAATGCTTGAAAAGGCAGATCGCCAATCTCGGCTAACCCCATTAGCCGCTATATAATTTTTGAAAGTAGTCATTCCATCTACAATTAGTTGAACGAGATCTAAGGGGAGAAGGGACCAATCAATATTGTTGGAAGGAGAAGAAGAAGAGTGACGATTAGCAATAAATCTTTGCAACCGAGGTTGAATTGTAGCTATAAGTGATGGATCAGTCAGGATAAGAATCACAATTAATGGGGATTCGCTAATGACAAAAGATGAAGCGCTAGTTAAGATGGTGAAGAAAAACTCAATCAAGGACTTGTCTTTTTCAGCATGATGAGCAGGGGATAGAAATGTAAGGATCAACAAGGATACAAACAAAGTTAAGCGAAAACTTGAAGAAGAAATGACATAACCACGAATGAGAGTGATGAAGATAGCCACTTGAAAATAGACACAGATTTTAAAGATGTCGAGCAAAGAACTGACTGACCTCATGATGGATTAATGGAATGTGTTACTCTCTATGACTGATGAAAATTGAAAAGCATCAAAACATCATCAAGCCGAACAAAATGGCTAGCTGAGCTAGCTAGGGGAAAACCCTTACCTCCAAACACGGAATTTTTTCGAGTGAAACTCTGAGTTTTGAAAGAGATCTACAAGAAATTCAGGAAAGTAAGTAGGGTTTTCATCTGTAAGAGTATTTTGATAATTGAAACCAAAGAAAGAAAAAAGACACTGAAGAAACAGACAAAGCCAAGAAAGAAAGTCTGTTTAGAACCCTACGAAACTATGCAATCTTATGATATTCAGACCAATCTGGAGACAGGTCTGTGTGTGTGGGGAAGCCAACAGATACAAGAGCAGTCATATTATCAGGGTGGGAAAACAAGTAGCTAGGGTTCTTCCTCCTAATATTATTTTGACCATTAAACCCAAGAATATTTAAAAAGAGACACATAGAAACAGACAAAAAATGAGAAACCATGAAAAGTACGTGTACAGTTGTACTGACCTTTAACATTGAATAAAAACTTTACCGAGCAGTGTTTTTTTTTTCCCGCTTAATCAACGGCTGAATTTCATTCATATTTTTAGCCAAGTCTTAATAAAATCGACCTTTTCTATTTACCTATTCACTTTTTAATGCATCTCACACTAAACTCTAATTTTTCTCCATTCCATGAAAATACTACCTACGCATCTAAAGGTTCCAAAGGGATTATAGGAATAGAACAATTTCTTTTTTTCTTTTCTATTTTTTATCTTTTTGGGTGTAAGATTAATTTTTACTATTAGTGATTTTTGTAAAAACAATTTGTTGAATATGGTAATAAAAATGGAATGTGTCTCCTTATCTAAGAGTCTGATACTATTTGAAAGTTTTAGTGGTGACTCAGTTGAAAATGCATGTGAATTATCTAACCTTTGTTAATCTTCACTGTGATCTACTATATTGAGAAAGGGTTTGGATTCTTGGAACTCTTTTTTATGTATTGATGCAAAACCATTTGGGTCATTCGAAACATAAGAATATTTGGTATGTTATCTCGTTCACAATCATATTATTAGGATTGATTCTAATGACTCATTTATGGAAGATGTACCTGGCAAGATAATTCTTAGGAGTAATTCTTAAGAATTTTCCTCTAGCAAGATGATGTCCAACAAGCATATATAACAGTAACTTCAAGAAGAAATTAAAGAATGGAACGTCAAAAGGATATGTCACACACTGTGAGATAATTATATAACTAGAGAAAATGAGTAAATTTGTGTGTTTAATTTATTTATTTTTAATATGCTTGATACTGTAATATAAATTTAATTCTATGTATTTTTGTAAGGACAATTATGTTTTGTTATGTTATGTTAAGAGCATATCGAATACCATTCAAGATATTCGTGAGAAAAATGATTTTAGATGGGATGATATTATGAAGATGAATGCTTGTGATAGAAAAACATACTACGATAAAGTAGTGGTATGAAACTTATCATGCGTTATTTTTATGAGTTGTATTAGGCTATTAGCTTATTCTGTTTATGATGAAAATTAAATACTATAATGTTGATATTCTTCTTCTTCTTCTTCTTTTTTCTAGAAATGATAGGCTTTGAAAACTTTTGTTGGGCATTTTTTCCCCCCAACAAAGATAATGGACATTGAAAGTAATAACTAATGCATATTTATTACAAACATGAACCTTGATTTTTTTTTTTAAGAAACAAATGCACACACGCGGAAGAGAGAAAGGGATTCTAATATAAAGATAAACCACAAATTCCACTTAAAAATCATGGTGACTTTTAAGGAAGGGCGGGGCAAGTTAACCACACACAACCATGTCAAAAAATTGAACTTGAATGGTAGTATAATCATGCATTTTAAACAAGGATCATGGATGGAACCATGTCATGTCTAATTAATATGTAGTTATGTATTTTGAACTTAGAATCATGATTATGTAGATTTTTAGAACTTGAATGAGTTATGGGTATTGAATGTGTCATTAGGAACTTTAATGTTGTGGGAGAGTGTGCCTGAGCTCACCACGAAGGCCATAGCCTGAAGACTGAAAGTTAGGGAGTCCCTTCCACGGTAAGGCATTTACATGGAGACCTGAGGAGATTTGGCGGGGTCGTGGTCTGAAAGTGGTACGCAGCAAACCGCGTCCAAAAATCCCGCGGGGACCGGGTTCACGTTGAGGCAAGATATTATCGAGGGATGCCCCCCGTGTTACAAAAAGGGTTTGCTTCGTCGGGTTACTGCGGGAACGCATGCTTCTCGTCATTGAGTTACCACGGGAATGCATCCGGAAAAACGCAAAGCCCAACGCAACAGTCACCTCTGCATTTAATACTTTCCTCACCTAACGACAGCCGCATTTATTATTGATTGACTGGCTTGAATAGGGAGGACAGTCCTAAAACTTGCCCTCCTGATGGGACAAGCCCCACCCCAAAAATCCGGCTAGAGAACAGGACAACTAGAGGAGAGGAGGAGATCAATAGCAAGGGGATCCAGAAATTTTGAGAGAAAAGCTAGGAGAGAGAGAGACTGAGGAGAGTTCTAAGTAGTATTGTACTTCCTTTACCCTTGTATCCCCCTTGGGAAAACGATATTCGCTCATAACAAGTCTTGATTCAATTTCTTCTCTCTTTAATCGTCTATTTAATTCTCCCATTGGGGATTTTAGCCATGGTCACTCTGCAAGTATAAGTGTTTGTGGGTTGTGAGTGGTAAGGGCTGGAGTTCAAGTCTCTAGAAAAGAACTTCACACACATATACACTTAATTTAGGTCAAAGTAGAAATTTCATCTAGCATAAAATTAATACCAATAGTGCCCTCTAGCTTTTGCGTTTTGACCCTTACAAATGTGGTATGCCTAATATTTATTAATATGTTATTGGAACTTGAATGTGTTGCCTAAAAAAATATAAATATTTAGGTTGGTTTTAGTTGTTTTTTATTAATAGTTTAAAGAGGCAAATTAAAGTTGTTTTATTTATATCAATAAATAATGCTATATCCACAATATTTTTATAACAAATCCTAAGTACCTAAATGTTATTGGTTCTAATCTGGGTATATCACTAACATCATTTTTTTACTCGTCAACAGTTTGTTACCTAGGATTTGTCATTTGTTGTGAAATTATTGTAGACCTAACATTACTATTATTTCAATACAAAAATATAGGGAAGTTTATGTTTTCTCGTAAAAGCTTCAGCGTAAGAAAATGTTTTTCTAGAGTATTTTAAAGCATGCAATGAACACTAGAAGACAAGTAATATTTGATAGAAAACATTTTATGTCGAAACAAATGAAGCCTTGAAATTTATACATTCATATAAGCTGTGACTAAAATTTTGGTGAAAAATACTATTTTGGTCTCTATATTTTGGGGTCATTGTTTTCAATCCTTATTCTTTTCAAGATATAGATAATTTGATCCCTACTGTCAATTCACTAATGAAAATTGATTATAAGTTGAAAATAACATGGACCAAATTGACGGTTGGCTGCTACCAAAATGTAGGAATCAAATTGACAATAATCCTTAAATGTAGAATCCAAAATAATACTTTCCCTTAAGATCTATCTAAACACAAAATTCCTTCCAAGTGAAACTATAAGACCTTGACACAATATCTAAGAGTTGTGATTCTTTTTTTTTTAAGAAACATAAAAATTGAGATTGCTTTATGAAAATTTTAATTTCTAATATTCATAATTATTTTTAAAAAAATTGTAACTGGCTATTATAGATTGTTTAATCACAAAAATATTATAAATAATTTAAATTTTCACTAACTTATCGATTGAAGTTTTTAGAAAGATAGCGTTGTTTATAATTTTTGTACGACGAAATTTGTTTTATATATATCACATTTATATAAAGAAAATCTGTGCGCATCACACACAGATGAATGACTAGTTAGATTCTAATTACACTTTAATTTCATATCAAGTTTCTTTCTAATTGGCCTATAATTTTATGCCAAGTTTCCTTCCAATTGCCATATAATTAACGCCAATTGTTTTTAGATTTTAAATACACTCCAATTTTACGCAAAGTGCCCTTTCAGTTATACTCTAATTCGTGTCAATTATATTTTACATCAAGTTCATGCATCTAAACTTAGTAAAATATGATTCTAAAAAAAAAAAGTAAAATATAAAAGATTCAATTCAAATTTATTATACTTCAATGCAATTTTATGAGTGTGTTCAATTTGTTTCATATTAAGTAAAAATGTTATATATATATATTTATATATATATATATGGGTGCCCTTAGAGCATTTGTTAACTGACTATTTTAAAAAAAAAAAATTGATACTACTTTTATGAGAAATATAAAAAATTGTCAAAATTTTAATTAAATTTTTTTCCCATAACAAATTTCTAAAAATATTTTCTAAATTAATGCCCTTAGGGCATCCGTTAACTTTTCTCATGTATATTTTCAGCCACTTTTAATAAAAAGAAGTATGCATATAAAATGTTCATTATTTGATTTTATTTATTTAAAAAATAAAATTATTCTTTTATTTTTAATTATCTTGAATTTTTATATTATATTTTACATAATTTTAATTATTTCAATAAAAAAATGTTTTTTTTTAATTAATAAGTTTCTATATGTTTTATGTTATATAAAAGTACTATAAGGAAGGGCCAAACTGACAAATGAAAGTTATGGGATGAAATTATTGAAAAGAGAAAATGATACTTTAGGGAAAAATTTGAAAAGGAAAACTTAAAGGCTCTAATTTGTAATTTAGCCAGATTACTAACATAATTTACTTTGAGTGAAACTATATTATCAAAATTTTAAAATACTAGTTCCTCAAAAAAAAAAAATTTAAAATACTACTTCAATTATAAAAAAATATTAAATATATTTAAAACTTATAAGGTGTTTCATTATTGATTTTAAATTATTTTATAATATATTATAAATTTTTTTATTAAAACTTGGACTTGCACAATTTGAATTTTTTTTCCATTTAACTTTATTATTAGAAGAATTTTGTTATTTGATAAGTTCTGAAAGAACGTGGAAAACTAGCATCTCGAGTTTTTAAAACTCAAGTTCAATAGCAAATCGAGTTTTAAAAACTCGAGTTCCAGAATTTTGACTGAGTGGGAAAAAAATTCCACGTGGAACTCGAGTCTTACCCCACAACCATAACCCATCACCGGAGATCACATTTGTCGTTGTCGTCCATCACCAATCCCTCATTCCAACTCCGACAACCACAACAAACCCAGGTTCGCTGGGCTGGAGGCGTCGACTAGCTCCAACGACTGCTTCGTGGGTCTCGCGACATTGTTCCGTCGTTGCCTGACCGCAATTCCATCGTGGTTCTAGTCGGCTTCCACTGGCAACCCACAAACACCCTTTTTAGCCACCAACCGTAGCTCTGACCACCATGCCTCCATTGGATTTTCTTTCTTGGTTACCAATATGCTCTTCTATGGTTCAACTCCTTGTCTTTGGTCTAACATGTCTTGATTCTCAGTGCGGGTAATCCTTGCCGGAACCCCTTTTTGTTGATTTGGTCTTTTTTTTTTTTTCTTGGATCCTGATGTTATTTATGTTACTGAGGTATTCTTTTTTGGATTTTTTGAGGTGGCTATGGTGAATGGTTGTTGGACTTGCTTATTATTGGGACTTTTTGGTGTTGAATTTGTTTAGTTGTAGTTAGTTGACTCACTATTGGAGTTTCTTTCCAGTCCACTAGTTTATTGGTTTATTGTGAGTTTGTTGAAGCTTGAGATTGCTGCTATGGAGATCGTTTGCTCAGTGATGGAGATCGTGAACTGTACCGTAGATCGACGATCGGGATGTGCTTGATGGAGACTGGGTTTGTGTGTGCCGTGGGTCTTCTTCTTTGCTGTGGATCTTCTTCTTCTTTCTTTCTTTTTGCTGGGTTTCCTTCTTTCTTCTTTCTTTCTTTTGGGTTTTCTTCTTTTTCTGGGTTTGTAGTTTTTTGTTCTGTGTATTTTGAAATCGAGTGTAAAAGACAAAAATCTGTCCAAATCAGCAAGTAGGAATAGAGTTTTTAAAACTTGAGTTTTATATGTAACTCGAGTTTCTAAAACTCGAGATGCTAATTTGCAAACATCTTTTTTACCTGTGCTAACTTACTATATTTTATCCTTTTACTATGCTAGTTTGCAAATATCCCCTACACAATTTATATGTATCATGTAACTTATAATAATTTTGTTCTTTAATTTTTATGTCTATTTTATTATTCAATATTGGTTATATTATTGAAATATTTAATTTTTGAAAACATTGAAATATTTTATTTAATTTAATATAAAAAAATTAATTTTTAAAGTTATAAGGTACATTAAAAAAAAATTTACTGTTATATTATATTACTTATTTAGATTGGAAATAAGTATTCCTAAGTAATAATTGTCAAATATGTCAAAAAAAAAAAAAAAAAAACTCTATCCTATTATAAAATTACAGCCAAACTACCTTATACTGTTATACTTATTCACATAAAAATAAATAATAAATACAGATTTCATGGTTATAAATAAATAATAATTAAAAAAAAAAAAACATTTCATTGTACATGGCATAATTGTTGGCTACAGTCGAAAATCAAAGTGTTTAGGTGACCGGTCGTTTGATTTTCAAAGGGAGTTGGTGCGTTTTTTGTGTTGGCTGCACTTCTTGTGTATGTTGTTGTTCATCCCACCAACCCAACACTGTGTTCTCTGGCGAAGCCCCAGTTTAGTCCCAGACTCTCTCTATTCGTAAGACTCTCATTACTTGTATTGTGACTGTTCTTTCTTTATGCCCTCTTTGTTTGTCCAGAATATAAACTAGTGCACACTTTTTATAATACTATCACTCAGAATTCTACTTCTTTTATTTTTTTTATTTTAGTTTTAGGAAAGTGAAAAATTTAGCACAACTAAATCAAATGAGGCTTAATAGGCTCCAAATCGTGGAAAAATATTGAATTTAACTTCTGGGTTTTGTTTTCCTTGCCTTAATTTTCTGAGCAACCAAATGGGTCCTCACAAAAATCTGTTTCTTGCAGTTGTACATGAAATTTTTTGGGTTATGGGTTATCTGCTCTGTTATTAGTCTTTTTTTTTTTTTTTTTGGCGTTGGGTAATTTTTCTGATCAATGTTTAAAGGGCCCTTGTATTAGAATTGGCATGTAACATTCAGCCATTAAATCTTTGGAAATTTTTGAATTGGGATTTGAAGTAAATAAACTCTCAGTGATTCTTTTTTAAATTTTGGTATGATTTACTAGGAACTTATTGAGATCATTGTGGGGCTGAATAATTTGGATTATTTGATACTGTTTGGTTGGTTAAAGATTCCTGTTTGGCAACTTTCTAGATTGCTATAAGCCTCAATTGTAGCATTTTGTGCCATTTCTAATCTGTTTTATTCAATTAATCAAGTTTGAGGCCACAGTTTTTTTTTTTTTTTTTTGGGGGTTGGGGGGGGTTTATTTTATTAGGAGATGGAAGGTGATTCTATGGTAAATGTGACATTGGAGAATGATAATCAAGGGTCTTCTTGTGATAAGGAGAGAGTTGACGGTGACAAAGTAGAGGAACACAATGTAGGAGGGTTAGGGAATGAAGAAGTAGAAACACCCAGGGCCGGGATGGTGTTTGTCTCTCCGGAAGAGGTTCGTAATTACTATAGCAAGTTTGCTCAGCGTGAAGGCTTTGGTATATACCGAAGAAGTTCAAGGTGTAGGGATGATGGCAAGTTAAATTACTTTACTCTTGCATGTGCAAGAGCTGGAAAGCGGGAAAGCACGGCAAAGAAAAAGTTTTCATTGAGACAGTCTCCTAAAACGAATTGCAAAGCCAAAGTTAATGTTGCACTTGGCTCTGATGGGAAGTTCCATCTGTGTCATGTCATTCTTGAACATAATCATGAACTGAGTCCAGGGATGTTTCATAGTAATAGATGCAAAAAAAGTGGGGGTCCTCGAGCACAAAGGAGAAGTAAAGCAAAAGATCCTGTGGAAGCAATAGTGCACCAAGATTATCCTTCTCTTGTTGGTGTAGCTACAAGCTGTGAAATTATACCATCAGGTGAGAATTATTATTTGTGATTTTGTGCAACTGCCCATGTTAAGCATAGGTCATTATGAATGGTCGGTTTGAACTGAATCATAAACTTTCAGAGTCATCTGCTGTGTTTTGCTCATTCGTATGGCTTTGTAACAACAAAAATTCTAAAAAATAGTTGATTCTGCAGTGGAAGGAGTCAATGTTACTAAACAGTTAGCAAATGGTAACAAGCATCACCTATTCCCAAATACTGGCCATCCTACATCTGAAAGCGCACTCAATCATCTAAAGAGAAGAAGTTCAGCCCTTGAGAACTCCCAAAACTGTAAGTTCAAAGATCCATATTAGCATTTTTTTTTTCAGATTTTAGTTTTATAGTGGAAATGCAGAGCTTCATTTGGTGGTCTCTGAAGTGATGGATTTTGGTTTCATTTCCAGTAGAAAATATTAATGGCTGTGACACATATAAGTATGGGGGTTAATGCATGGGCAAGTTATGCACCACCCTATGTTTGTTGCATGTGGGAAAAAAAGAGCACCTTATAATCTAGCCTTGAAATCTGGACATCAGATTCTATGTGCTGCGAGTCCTTTTGGCCCATGAATTCATGCATTGCTCCTATATTTATATTTTGTAGGTACTTATGTAAATCTGTTTGTAATTGCTTGTGAATGTGTTTTTGGGACAAGGACATCTATCACTGATTTGTATGTCAACATTGACATGGTGTGTTACTTCATGGACTGGTTAAGTAATTACTCTTTCCTGTTATTTTTGTACATTCTTTTCTCTTGTGGATTGTACTCTAGCATATTGGAGGAACTAGTTCAAAGTTTTTACATGTTTATGTAGTGCAATCTAGTTTACTTTCCACATCTTTTACCCTTTCTTTTTCTACATATTTGAATGGACTTCATATAATTTTTCAATAATACTCTTGCAGCACAAGATGTTTTTAAGCTTGCCCTTGCTAAGAAGGCTGTGGAACTTGTGAAATCTGGAATGGTGATTGGACTGGGAACAGGAGGTACATCTCTCGTCATTGAAGAGCTTGGAAAACTAATTGGTGAAGGAAAGGTGTGGTTCTAATGGTTTTATGATAGTTTTTCCTTCTTTCTGTATTAACTAGCACTTGTACTGCAAAAGAATTGACTACAGTTTTCATGTAAGTTAGATTCCTTAGATCTTGTTCTCCCTCTTAGAAATTAAATAGGAGTTCATACTATTTTCATTCTACTTACCAATTAGCTGCAACTCAAATGACACTTCCGCCCCATATATAAATAGGGCAGAGGATGATGAAGGTGCTTCTGTGGCTTCTTAATTGGGTGCTGGACATATCCTGAACCCTCAGTTGGAAGCAGTGGATAATTTCTTTGATGATTAGTATTCCTAAGGCCATTTTTTTTTTGTTGATAAGTATTCTTTTTTTATTTTATAAGTATGCTTAAGGCCATCTTGAAGATTAACATCCATGGAGATTAGCTAAAATGGAAAGTTCAAGGTTTGGTCCTTCTACTCGGTCTTAGAGGATTCTATAAGAACTCACTTGCCCTGGAGGAGAATATGGAGTGTAAAGGCACCCCATATGGTTGCGTTCTTTGCTTGGGTACCAACATTTGACAAAATTTTGACTGTGGATAATCTTTGAAAACTCTACCTAATTAATGACTGTTGACTAGTGTTGCACTTGCAAGAGTGTTGGAGAGTTTGTTGCTTGCCATCTTTTACATTGTTCCTTGGCAATAACATGTGGTCTTTTGTGTTTACTCTCTTTGGGATTTCTTGGGTCATGCCTGAGATGGTAACATGTGGTCCTTTGTGTTTACTCTATTTGGAATTTTATATGGTGTTGAATGGCCTATACGTGTACTTGTTGAGATCCCTGTATGAGTGGTTTACTGTTTTGAGTAGCATCCCTGTCAACTTCTTTTCTAGAGTTTATACATTATAGATCTTATGAATTTGAGATTGTAATTATTTAGGAGTGGGCCAATTATTTTCTTGATCTATTTCCTCATTTGTTATAGTAGTTTACATATAAACAATAAAGAAAAAATAAGGGGAAAAAAAAAACTTTACCCATTAGTAACACACACATCTTGTGGGTCTTGAACTCACACTTCACCCTCCACCTTGCTCTTAGAAGGGGGAGGATGTGTCATTTGAGCTAAAGCTCATTTGCAAACCTTTTGCCATCTTTACACATAAGAGGATACAGACTGATTATCTTTTTCCTTACAATTGAATATTTAGAGACTCATAACATCACTAATGCGCAGATTTGAAGCATTTTAACACAAAGATATAAGGGAGGATTTTGTTTAAATTCATGCTTCATATGAAATCCTTCTTTTTAACGGTCATTTTATAATTCCCTAGAAAAGGGAAGGTGGCACTATAAAACACATAGAAGTAAACGTCCATTTTCCACTTTTGATCATGAACTATGAAGTGTAGGTCTGGTTTGTTGAAGTACTCTTATGATCAAAGCAAATCATAATTGTAATTACTGGCTCATCCATATTACAAAATTTGGTATTTGTATTCTTGTCAATGGGTTTTGATTAGCCTTTTCAAATGTTCTTCCAGTTGAAAGACATTGTTGCAGTTGGAGCAAACTACCATTCACGACTTCTAGCTAAACAGTTTGGTTTGAGAACGGTAAGTTTTGTCGGGTATTCTTAATATTTTGGGTAACCTTTCTAGTTGAGATATTTAATTTACTATATTTCTGACATATGTTTCATCTCCATAGTGTTTTTGCTGCCAATTCAGGTTGATTTGAATGATGTTGATAACATTGACATTGTGTTTGACGGGGTAGATGAAGTGGACTTCAATAAAAACCTGTTAAAGGTTTAAGATTCCTCATGGCATTTTTTTTTGGGTGTGTTGGTTCTTTTTGGTTTTGTATTTTAATATTCTGATGTCTAATTAGATTTACTGCTATTTTTTGTTTGCCAGGGAGGGGAAGCTGCTCATACTGTTCAGAAGGTGAGTGAAATTTAAATTAATTGTTATTTATCACTGAATTGTCTTAATGATATGATTCATTGGGAAAATGGGTGTTTTGTCTCTGCTAGACAACGGGATTCCTGTTATTAATGGCAATATTCTAATAATTCAGGAATTAGTAAATGTTTTTTCATCACTTCCAGTGACACAGCTGTCTAAATCAAGTTTTAGCAGTTATATTGCATGTGCCAGCTGCTGGCAGTTCATAGTTTTCTGCTTTGTTCTTTTAAATTCTTGGCTTCTTTGGTATTTTATTGGTTTCAATTTGATGTTCGAACCTTGGTTTCGGATGGTGTTTGATACTGACTTACATAAAGGCCTAATTATATATTATTGCAAAAAGTTTATTTAAGAAGTTATTATCTTCATAATAAGCATGTCTCATGTGGGTTATCTTAATTTCTTGTCTTCGTGACTGTAGCAGTCCAGTTATTATCTTCATTATATCACCTTTGCACCAATGCATTAATTGTTCTTCATTGCATATCACCACAGCATCTTAAGTGACCCTCCCTCATCATTTCTTCAAATAGGAGTCATCTCTATGTACACAAAGGAAGCTCTAGAAGTAAAATAACACACACACACACATATATTTAAACCTAGAATTGAAATTTTGGGGGGGGGGGGGGGGGGGTAGCAAAAGTTATGGATCTCCACTTGAGTACCTGGCATCCAGATTAAAGTTACAATATTGATCAAACTTATTTTTTATTCTGATAATTTTTCTTTTCCTAAATCAGGTGGTTTATTCCATGGCAAATGTGTGCATAATATTAGCTGAACACACAAAGGTTGTTCATCGGCTTGGTAGCAAGTTTCCAGTCGCGGTTAGTAACTTCCCTTTGTGCTTAATCAGTTATTTTGTTTCTATAGTTTGAGTTCTTCATAGATGATATTGTTAATCATAGACGTGTTTAGTTATATATTTTTCTCATTTGCATTGATTCATAATAGAAAATATTGAGCAGGAGAACTCAGTTCTATAGAAGAACCTTTTATTTATTTATTTATGGCTTGATGTTGGGTAAGGACCCTAATTTAGTTGGCACCATTTGAGAGACTTTGCTGTAGAAAATGATGATGTAATGATTTTCATTCACACTTATCTTAAGAAGATTAGGAATAATTCAATAGGATTTCAAATTGATTGTTGATTTTGATCTCATGCAACATGTCCAAAAAGTTGACAAGATGTGTTTTAGGTTGAAGTTCTCCCACTTGCCACATCACCTGTTTCAAGGCGGCTCATTGCTCTTGGAGGAGGTTAGTTTTCACAGTGACATTCCAAATATGAATTGAATGATGCATCTCTGTATTATCTGTTTATAAATTGTACAATTGCATTTGACTTTTCTTTGAGGGTTTTTTTTCCCCTCTAGGGTTGTTTATTTGTACCCTCTTTAATTACATTGGGAAGCTGTAATGGCAGGATTGTCTGTTCTAATTTCCTGTTGTCAGTTCCCAGAGGGCATTTTCATGCTTTTTATTTGAGACTGGATGACACTATTATTATTTTTTTGTAGATATATATTTTGAATATTTTTTGGTCGGGGTGGGGGGGAAGAGGGAGTTATTTCATTTACTTACTGCATTTCCTGTGAATGTTACAGTTCCTGAAATTCGATCTGCCCTAAGGAAGGATGGTCCAGTTATCACAGATCTTGGGAATATGCTTATAGATGTGAGGTATATTCTTATTACTATTTCCTCTCTTTGTTTTCCCCAAATGAAACTTTGGTACAGAACTTTATGAACAAGGATCCTCAAAGTCTTAGTCTATTTTTGGACTGGTGTAATAGTTTTGTCCATGTGTTGTGTTTTAGAACTTTACTGGTTAAATTCCCCTTTTGATTTTGTTGTCTTGGCTGCAAACTAACCAGCAGTTGTATATATGCTTTTAAGTGGACATCTGTATTTCTTTTCTTTTCTTTTTAAAATTTTAATTTTTAGAATAAAAGCTCTTGTTTTGGAAATTGTTAGCTTGATATTTTCACAGGCTAATGGGGTGTTTAGTACATGTGTTTGAAAACATGTGTTTTGTTGTTTGAAAACATGTGTGAAAATACGTGTGGGTGAAAAAGTGTGTGAAAATGCGTGTAATATTATTTAAAAACTGAAAACAGGTGTTAGAGTTTGTCTACCAAACATGCGTGAATCAGAAGTTTTTCAAATAGAAGAAACTTAAAAAGTAGACTTGCCTGTTCGGCTGTTCCATGACTTATTAAAATTTTTTTTTTCAGAAAATTTGATAACTGAAAACAATTTATATCAACTATTAGTTTTGAGGCTAGTAGGCTAAGTCAGGACAGTTTAATATGGAATTTGGAATAGAACTATAATAGTTCTGGTCTTACATGGTCTAGATGGCTAAAGCCTAAGGAATATTTTTACCGGGAATTTTTCTACATAGAGCTGGATGGCAAGAAAAATTTATAAATCTGACCCCAAGTTGAGTGGGATTAAGCTTTTTTGAGTTAAGTTGAGTTTGTTCCTTGGAGGATGGAAGAGAAAGGACGGTTGGATATCTTAAATATACATTTTAGCTTCATGTGGTACCCTTACCTGGAATCCATCCATTCAGTTTCTGCCTTTATCAAATGCGGAATTAGTTTTGAGGCCTGGATTTGGAAGGCTGCAACTACATATTGTCTAAAGCCTGCTTCACCATGCAGCAGTTGGCTGTTTCTTGGACCACCACACTCCTTTACCACCTGATCCATTGGCCTGAACAAGGAATTGAATTGCATTCTTGACTACAAGGATACTAATTTGTCATTGTCTTCTGGAGGTGATATAGCAAAAGAGGCATTTGTTTTCTTATTGAACATTAGATACTGATCTAAATCAAATATTAATTGATGCTCTAGTTGAAAGATCAGCTCATCCTTGGTTTGTTTGTTCGTTTCTTTATTTTTATCTTTTATGCTTTAGCAAACCCTTGTGTGATTGATTCCTGCTTCCCAGAATTGGCCCAGAAACCAACTTGCTTCAATATGTTTAAGGTTGTTATGGTTTAAGAATACTGACTAATGTTGTTAACTCGAGTTCTTGCTACCTCATCAGCTTCCCGAATGGGATACAGAACCCAGCTGAGCTTGAGAAGAACATCAATGTGATACCGGGTGTAGTTGATAATGGTAAGAAACAACTTGCATTCCATTTTTTGCATATTCTTAGAGTATGTTCTCTGTATTACATCATATGCATATCCATCCAATTGCTTTTGGCTTGAAGCTCACAAATGACCTTTTATTTAACTAACATGCATTCCGCCTTTTTTTTTATATCAACAAAATATATTTTAAGGGGACAATAACCCCTGAGGCTTAAACTTGCACTCTTTCGATAGGCAGAGGTACCAGTACCACTAGAGCTAACAGGTTTGGTGGTAACATGCATCCTTCTTAAATCTTGGATATGTTGGCTAGATTTCTTGCCTACCATGTAGGACAACAAGGCAATCTCTTATGCTGCTTGAAATATATGTATGATTGGATGATTACAAGCATCTAATATGTACCTTTTTTGGACCAATGAGCACTAGTTCAAATGGCACTTCCTTTTATAATTATGGGATGAAGGTGGGTCCAAGACATATTTGGGTGCATATGTAACTTTATTTTAATAATAAAGCGACTTAAATAAATGGGGAAGCAAATTTCAAATACCCCAAGAGTGTTTTATAGCTACTTCTGAAGAATTACAATCTCAAATTCAAAAGATCTTTAAAAAAATGTGTAATATACACTCAAAAAAGAGGAATAGCAAATGCCAAATTTGCTAAATACTATCAAAATTCCTACTATTCACCTCTCTCAGAAATTGTCCACATCACAAGCATCTGATATGAACATTTTATTTGTTTATATATTTATTTTATAGATAAGATAGAATATCAATCTATGGCATCCACTCCATAATGATTGCTTTTAGCATTAGCCTAAGATGCCAGTCGATTTTTGGTGTAGGCAATGTTCGAACCCCAAATCTCTTATTCAAAATAAAAGACTTTACTAGTTGAGCTAACTAATATCCATAATGATTGATATGAACATTTTATTTAAGATCAAATTCAATTGCTAAATTCTACTATTTGGAATGGCTACCATGATATCCATGCCAACAACATGATAGAGAATTTTTCATGCTTGGAGGAGTCCAAATATGAGCATTCAAATTTTATTTTATTTTCTGTTTATTTGCTATCCTAATATACAATTTGAACCCAGTATCGAATGATCCCATTTTATTTTTTCATAATATGAGTTAGAACAATCAAAACTCGTGGATCATTTTATTTTTATTTTTATCGCCTAATTATCATAAGATACTTGTACATTTCTGGAAGATTCTATATGTAAGGGCTCATAGATATGCATCTGTGCTGATTTTTGACACAGACAAATTGGTTGCAATGTTTAATTGGTAATGCTGCACCAAAAATGGTTCATTCTTCAACTATGCTTCAAAATATCAATCTCTTTCCGCCCCGTCCTCTTCTCCTTTTTATCCAGGGTGGAAAATGGTTTTCGTATTAGATTTGCGATCTCGCCACTTTTTTTTCTACTTTCTCCAAAAATTGATAGTTTGTCTGGTGAGTTAAGAACAATCTCATATTTGCCAAGTTACACTGCAGGCATTGTTTCTGGGGTTGCAACATCTGTGCTGGTTGCGGTTAGAGATGGCGGTCATGTCAATGTGATGAACTTGGAGGAGTTTGTTGAAGTTGTGCTTGGCTGGAGATATGCAACTTCTACCTTGTAACCTTTTTCAGTATGGGTGAGTTTGAGTGGCGCCCTGCTTTATTAAGAAATACTTAACCATTTAGTCAAGAGAGGGAGATAGAAAGGGTTTGATAGGCATGCAGCCCTTGGACATGTTTTTGACAGGAGAAACACTGATCTGAACATCTAGTAATGAAGTTCGCTTTATTTAGGAAGACTTCTTGTAATCTATCGGTTATTTTTACTATTTCAAGTTGCTGTATGGTGGATACCTGTGTGCTTCAAACATCAATTGTGCATAGGTTGGTTTGCTTTGGTTTTGAATATTTTTCAATCCAAGCTAACCTCATCGGCTAGAAAAACCATTGACCCAAACTAATCTGCATGGTTAAATAACGGATTGAGATCCAACATGATGCAATAGTCCTAACTATTACTCCGGACCCAAATCTTTATATAATCAAATCCAAACCAACCCATGATGACTCATTTGCATATGTATGGTTTGGTCAATTTAGGTTTATTTTATCAAGTCCGTTGGGCCATTCATCTCCAATAATATTTGCATACTTTTAGTTTTGGACTCAAACATTCAAGATATATTCATCATTTGGGTGAACACGTAGAAGGTCTGGCACTTATTAAAAATATTTTTGAGCCGAAAAAATGAAACCAAGAAAGATTGGTATAGTACCAAAGTTTTCAGTTCTACTGCCACAATCAATAACAATCCTATGATGGATAGAGGAAGATATGCAAATGTGGTTTCTATGGGAATTATCCCTAAGATGCACTTTGTGACGGAAGAAATTTCCATACCATATGAGCTTCATTGGTTCGTAGACAGCAACGTTGCTCTAATTTTCCTAAGGCATCCCACATCATGTTACATCCAATGCATGCTTCCTATAATCCTCTTGGATGGGCATTTGGACATCAAACTATCAATAATGAGAAGCCTCGCAAAGATATTCTACAATTCATTTTTCCAGCCGATGAAGGAGAAGTTGAGTTCAAAGCCACAGGCATGCTTGAATAAGAGACTTAATGAGCACAATAATAAGGCAATGGATATGAAAATTCATGGAGGATATTCAAGTCAAAATTCAAGCGCTCCATGCTAAAACTTAAAGGACAAGTTTTCCTTTAGGCTGTGTTTGGTTTGATATAAAATGTTTACCGGCCATAAAATATTTTCAGGTGAAAACATTCTTTAGAAAAGAAAATATTTTTAGGCGTTTGGTTGCATTCCGAAAAATGCTCAAAAAATTATTTTAGGTGTTTGGTTGAGTTCTTGAAAATGCTTTAGAAAACACAATTTCTATTAATTTCTCACATTTTCTCAGAATTCATAATAGAAGAATTCCAATATAAAAATCCAAAGAAACAAAAAAAAAAAAAAAATAGAGAATCAAAATTTGACTGATCGTGAGAGAGGGAGAAAGAGAGACATTGAGTGAAAGAGAGAAGTAGATAGAGAAAGAGAGAGCGAGAGAGAGATTGGTTCATGGGTGGTTGTTGGCGGCGACAGTAATGGCTTGGTGGTGGCAGCATGAACATGGTGGTTTGATCTAATGGTGGCGGCGACAATATTGAAGAGATCTAGGGGTAGGTCACTCACGCTGGTCTAATGGGCTTAGGGGTGGGTCACTCACGCTGGTCCAATTAGCTTAGGGGGTTGCTCGATTGGGTCATGGTAACCTGATCTATTTTCTGGTGGCTCCTTTTTATTCTCTTTGTGCTCCATTGTAAGTGTTCAAGCTCTTATTTCTTCTCTATTTGGTTCTAAGGCTGAAATTGAAATATAAGAAAATAGAAGTGTAGTTCATTTTACACCAAAATTGTTCCTATTTTACAATTAAAGGAAAAATGGTTTTAAGTTGACCTGGTTTTTCAGACCACCCAAATAGCCATAAGGCTATAAAATGTTTTGGCAGAAATACCATTTTCGTCCTTACATTTTTACCATATTCCCATTTTGGTCCTTACTTTTCTATTTTACCGCTTTTAGTCCCTAAATGAAAAAAGCGTTCCATTTTGGTCTCTACCATTACTAACTCAACAAAAATATCCTATGTGGCAAACGGAATGCTGACGTAGCCAATATAATAATATTAAAAAAATTACTTGGCATTAAAAAATTCCATGTCAACATAAAATTAAAAAAGATACATCAGCATCCACGTATATCTTTTGTAGGGAGTGGAAGAATCCTCGTCCAGACTCTAGCCTAATAATGTATTGGGCCGCAGGAACAAGTTGGGCCAAGCCTATATGCATGGGTGGAGTCCAAAAAGGAAACAGGCTGTAAGAAGAAGGAAGTTGAACGAGCCCTCATGCCTGAAAAAGGGCAACACCACGAGAAAAAGGTCTCCGCGGAGAAGGTGAGAGACCAACCTTACTAGAAGCAAGGTGCACGAATGACCCACATGTAGCTCCCAGGCGGTACCCAAGACCGCGGGAAACTTCTAGAACATGCAAGAAGATTGAAGATTTTTACTTTTGCATCAATTTGAGAGCCCTTACCTAACCTCTACCGCATTAAATACGTCTGAGACAAACTGAACAAAGAAAATATCCCCCAGGAGACAGAACTCAAGGATAAGGGAGGGGAGGAAACTGATAAAGTAAGGAAAAATATCTCTGAGTGCTTAGCTTGCACCGGGACAGCTATAGGGATAAGAAGGAGAAGAGTGCTTATAAATAAAAGGAAGGAAGTAGAAGAGGGGAGGATTTTTTTTTTTTTTGGAAGGGTGGATAAAAGAGAAGTGAGACAACCTAGGAGAAGGGTGTGTGCATGGCACCACGAGGTCAAGTGAGTGATGAGAAATTTATATTGGTGATACTATTGTAATATGTACTTTTTTCTTTTTATGAAACCAACTGTTTGAGCTTCCCATTGTAGAATAATTATTCCCAGTCTTTCAATTAAAAATATATTGTGTGAGACTTACTAGCTATAATCCGTGGAGGTCCACGGGGGGCCAGATTTTATCCGCCCACAATTGGCGCCGTCTGTGGGAAACTTCTACTAAGCAGTAGGCTCAAGAGTTGGATTACATTTTATGGAGAATCGGTCTCCTAGCGGTTCTACCCATTTGGAAAGGCCAAGCGTTTTAGAAAAATCTGTTCATGTGGAGCGACGAGTGAGATCTGAGGTTCATAAGGAGGCCTCACAGCCACCTAGTCCACGTCTGTAGGGAGAGCAATCTGCCAACAGCACGGGCGGATCCTTGCATTCTAATAAGGAAAGGGAAATGGAAAGGCTAAGGGAGCAAGTGGAAGTGTTGCAAAGAGAGGCGGAAAAGGATAAGGAGTTACTACGCCGTAAAGACGAAGAACTTCATCGTCAGAGAGGCCCGAGTCCAGCATACAGTCATTCCCAAGAAGAGGAGCGTGTGGTGGATGATAGGAATAGGAAGAAAAAGAAGAGCTATCCCCATGGGGAATGTGAGCGGTCTCACAGGGAGAGAACGGCCTCCCCACCTCATAGGAGAAGCGGAAGGGAAGAGTAAGATCAGGAGAGGCATAAAGGTCCAGTTACTCAGCGCCCAATAGGGCTGTGCAAACCAGTACTGGAGCTGACAAGACCGACCAGCGCTGACGTAGCCGCACCGCTGGTAGGACCGACCAACTGACTCAAGGCTGGTGAACGGAAGGCGAAAGGCAACCAGACTCCCATGCAGTGGAGCCAACGGAAATTGAAACCCCGAAACTGATATTTCCAAACTGACCGATATATGGCTGTAGCAATCGATATTTTATAATAAAAAAATGTGTGAAACGACGTTGTTTCCCTTAGTTTTGAAAAACAAAAAACAAAAAAAAAAAGGCACCAAACACTGTCATTTTGTGCTAGGTCAAGGCTCCTATATATTTTTTCTTTTCCTTTGCTCTCACCTTAAAACTCTCTCACCTCTCTCTTAAGTCTTGCCACTCAATCACTCACCACACCAGACGACAGACACCACACCAGGTAAGTTAGATAGTCCTCAACTCTAGCCCATCTTGTTATTCTTGACCCATATCAATAAGTGATTATGAATTTATAATAATAATTATTTTATTTTTGGATAATTGTAGTCATAGAAATGCTTTGTGAGTCAGCAGCTCCACCAAAGCATAAAGTTTGCTTTAACTTTTTGAACGTGTTAGTGTTTTTGGTTACTAAAGAAGAAAGCAATGTAACAATACTTAAAAAATAATAATAATAAAAAAAAAGAAAAAAAAAAAAAGAAGAGAAGAGAACACTACAACAATATGTTTCATAGGGTGCTGTTGAAAAGGTGTTTTTTTTTTTTTTTTTTTTTTTTTTTTTTTTGTTTTTTTTTTTCCTCTTAAAAATCCTAGCAAGTGGATATTTTGGTTGATGTATGAACAGGTTAGTCATTTGTGTGAAAAGTTTGTACATTTTACTTGGAATCTTGAACATGTTGTGTATTGATATTGGGCCTAACAGCCCAATTTTTTTATAAATAGATATACTGTTATTTTAATATTTCAAACCGAATAAACCAATTGAACCGACCACAAAAAACAGCACCGCTATAGGTCGAAAAACCAACTCTAACCGGTGTGCATCGGTTCCAATTATGAGAATACCGATCCCTATTGGTTCGATGATAAATTTGAGAAAAAACTGAACTGACCGAATTGCGCACACCCCTAGCGCCCAACAATTCCTCATTCCCGAATTCCAGTGACGCTGTCAGTTTTAGGAGATGATGTTATGGGTAAAGAGATTTGTCACACACAGTAAACACAGAGAATCACAAAGAAAAACTCAACGAAGAAGAAGAACAGAGAAGAAGATAGAAAAGCAGAGAGAGAGAATGAGATTGAGAAAAAATATCTTCTTGATTGAAATGAAAAGTGTGTATATCAAACTTGATTACATTTGAGATACACCGTCATATATATATATATATATATATATATTTATTTATATATATAGTTACAATCACAGCTATAACAGAATAGATACAATCCAAACTATGCGCCTAAAATCACGGAAGCCCCAGCTCAACCATAACTGCTCTTCGCACCACAGTAACTATCATTTGAGTAGCTCAAGACAACACCGTTTGATCACATGATGGAGAAGCACCAGTTACACAATCAAAACGATGCACATCACTAATGCCTTTAATGAAACGGTGCGCATCAGCTTTAATGAAACGGTGCGCTTTAACAACCGTTATAATTTCAAACGAGGCATGTGCTGTTGAACCTGGGTTGAACCTGAACCTCCATTTCTATGTGCTTGAGCTTCATCTTCAACAATGGGCAAGGCTTTGCAGCAGATATCACAGTCTCCTTTCTTTGAAGAAATTGAGAAAACTGATCTATCGCGCAGGTTCACAAGGCCAACATTCACTATATATGATGACAAAACAGATCCTGTGAAACATGTCAGTCATCATAACCAAAGCATGGCCATATATTCTAAAAATGAGACTCTGATGTGTAAAATTTTCCTTTCTAGCTTGGGGCCGATAACTATGAGATGGTTTGATGGGTTAGAAAAAGGATCTATCTGGGGCTATGATGAGCTGATTAGAGCGTTTGGGGTAAGATTTGTGACATACAGTAGAACTCCGAAGCCTTTTGCCTCACTTCTTACAATGGCAATGAAGGAGGGGAAAACTCTAAAGGCCTATTCAGATCGTTACTGAGAGTTATATAATGAGATTGGGAGAGACAGTGGAGGATTTTTTTTTTTTTTTTTTTTTATAAATTTTTGGAAGGGTGGATAAAAGAGAAGTGAGACAACCTAGGAGAAGAGTGTGTGCATGGCACCACGGGGTCAAGTGAGTGATGAGGAATTTATACTGGTGATACTATTGTAATATGTACTTTTTTCTTTTTATGAAACCAACTGTTTGACCTTCCCATTGTAGAGTAATTATTCTCAATCTTCCAATTAAAAATATATTGTGTGAGACTTACTAGCTATAATCCGTGGAGGTCCACGGGGGGCCAGATTTTGTCCACCCACACCTTTGATTCTAAAAAAATTAATTTATCCATTTTAAGAAAATAAATAAATAAACATAATTAGAATGAAAATACACATTAATTTGGATCTTAAACATGAATACACAAGAGCAAAAACCTAAAAAATTCAATGACAAGAATACAAACCCACAAAAATTAAATTTACCAATCTATAAACACAACATCACAAAAATTAAATTTGCCAATATATAAGCACAAAAATTAAATAAAGAAAAAAACCCCTTTCACTTTGTTGCTTTTCTTTGAAAATTCAAACTTTTTTAGCAAAACCCAGAGAAAGAGTCTTAGAAAATTCTCATACATCTTTTCATCTTCAACCTCAAGCTAAAAACCAAAACTCCTTTGTAAACCCATTCCCACAGCAAGCACTCAAAACTCGCTTAGACACCCATAAATTCTTTTGAAACCAACCCATACTCACAAACACACACATAACACACAGTTTTTCGTTTTGATTTAAGAAATAAAAGAAAGA
The DNA here is from genome assembly GCA_030021035.2 of Notholithocarpus densiflorus. Taxonomy (NCBI): domain Eukaryota; kingdom Viridiplantae; phylum Streptophyta; class Magnoliopsida; order Fagales; family Fagaceae; genus Notholithocarpus; species Notholithocarpus densiflorus. Next base: position 2,291,624 of record JARYZH020000027.1, on the reverse strand, counting down.
TAGTGGTGGTGGTAGCCGGCGTTTTCGCGACGGAGCAAGGAGGCTCCACCACGTCGTTGCCACTCTTTGATAGTGGTGGTAGTGGCCAGCTCTTCAATTCCACTCTCTCCACTGAGTCCTTCTCACACACACAGCTCTTCATTTTGATCTGGAGGTAAGCGAATTGGGTTGTTGCTGGGTTGAATTTTTTGGTTTGGTTTTGAAATTTTTGGGCTTTGAGATTTGATGATTGATGTGTTTTTTGGTTTGTTTTTCTTTTGGGTATTCTGAATCTTTTGGGTTACTGGAGATCGATTTAATTGCGGGTTGTTGGTGGTTATGAACAAAGAAAGGTAGTGGCTTGGTGGTCGGCTAGTTCCGATGGTGGGTGGGGCCAGCTCTGGATTTGCGTTTGTATTCTTGCTGATGTTTGGGTTTGTGTTTGTTGTTTTTGTGTTTGGTTGACGAGAAAGATTTGTTGCTGGGTTTGTGTTTGTGTTCTTGCTGGCAATTGGTTTGTGTTTATGTTTTTGTGTTTGGTTGACAAGAAAGGGCAAGAAAATGTTAGAAAATTTGGGCATGTGTTCTTATGTTTAAATCTAGGTTTGTGTTCTTTAGAGTTCTTGTTGAAGATGAATACATATCTAAATTCATGTATTTTTTGGATTTTAATTTTCGTTTTTCTTTTTTATTTTGTTAAAATTGATAAATTAATTGGGTTTTTTTTAAATGGTATGTTGATGTGGCATTTTTATTATTATTTTATTAGTCACGTCAGTATTTACTATGCAAACAGTGCACTCTGTTTACCACGTAGGATATTTCCGTTAAGTGAATAACGGTTGTGACCAAAATAGAACGTTTTTTTTTTTTTTTTTTTTTTTCATTTAGGGACTAAAAATGGTAAAATAAAAAAGTAGGAACCAAAACGGGAATATGGTCAAAATGTAAGAACAAAAATGGTATTTGTGCCAAATGTTTTCAATCGAACCAAACAAAGCCTTAAAGGGAAGTATGATGAAGGTGTGCCTACATTGGAACTTTCGTTTGCCTCTTCTAACCTTTGGACTTGAAGCTCTTCGCCTAATCTTGATTGAAACCATCTTCACATTCTTGGAGTCTTGAACTTCATAACAATCAAACATCCCTTCAATTTGATTTAACTAGTCCACAAATTCCTCAGGCTGCATGCTTCCTTAGAATTTAAGTAGGCCAATCCTGATATTGGATTCCCATCTTGTGCTCCCCCTTGGAGAACCAGGCGGGAGGCACTCGCCAAAATTGGACCATATATAATAAAAAAACGTTATTTAATTTTGCAAATTTACTATTGCGCCACATCATCAACTACTTTTTTTTTTTTTTTCATAACAATTTTTTCTCACTTAATTTTTGGAATATTGAATATAAAGAAATATTAATAAATATATAATATATAATATTCTGCTTAATATACATTGAGCTCTCTTTTGAATTGCAACATTGAATATAATCTAACTCATGCGACTCATTTAGATTCCTTTCAGTAGTAACATCTCCTATTATTTGGTTCTTGCAATTGTTTGCTTTTAATTTTAAAAATCATGTTTAATTTTGGTTACCTCCAATATCTTAATGAACTTAGATTAATTTTTTTTTTTATAATTTATAATTCTATAGTTACAATAGAGTGAGAGGATTTGAACATTGGATGTCTCGCAAGAAACACCAGAGTTGCTAATTAATTAAATTATAAAACTCTTGGCAAATAAGCTTAGATATTAAACATTAAGAATACCAAGATTTTTATTATTTACTTCTGCAAATATACATAATAAAAGTAATAGTAACATGATTTGTCACAAAAAAACTTATTATCACAATAAATTCATGCAAAGGTGAAATTAAAATACCGTTAATATACATCATGTGAAGTGAACATTTGACATAATTTGATGATGATTGGTATTTGACGATCATGTCATTTTGGATGTTTAATAGTTGTATATTGGGAAGCATAACCTTTGGATTTATATATGTGGAATTTTCTTGGTGGATTGCATGTGGGATTTATGAGAGTCCTGTCATCATTAGTTTGTTTAGATTATATTATTTCTTCTTTACAATGCTGTCCTCATCCTTAATCAACTCTTTTTTTTTTTTTTTTATGAATTTATTCAACTCTATTTTATCACTTCAAAATTCAAATACATAATGGATAAGCATTGCAACTAGTGTATAGACAATAAAACGAGATACATAGACTATTTCCACATAAAAATGTGGAGAAATCAGGCGGAGTAAGAAATTTTTGTTTGAAGGGTCAAGTTGCAAGTTGCAACACTAATATATTTATCAAGACAATTTTCATATAGGTAGTTGTCCCACATTGCTTAAGAGAGTGTATTGTGTATAGTATAACTTGCTCCACCCTCCTTTAAAAGTTATCATGGCTTTTGAGTGGAGTTGTGGTGTGCTTTTGTGTTAGAACTCATTTCCCTCTCCCTTGTGTGTGTGTTTGTTTCTTTAAAAAAAAAGAAGAAGACAATTTTCATACATATATATATATATACACACGCTTTTTTATTATATACATACACTTTTTTATTTGATAAGTTATATATATACACACACCAAATAAAAAAAAAAAAGCTTTAGTATTTTCAAACAAAATTATGTTTGATGGTAATCTTTCATAAAATAAAATTTATTTTTACCATTTTCTTTCAAAAGTTTCATTTTCAATACAAATTATCAAATTTTATACTAAAGTACGTAAAAAAATCTCTCAATTAAACTAATGAAATTTTTAAAAACATGAATGATCCAAAACTTGGAGGAATAAGTTAAACTTCAAACATATTTAAAGTTATCTTGCTCTTAACCCATTATGTGGCAACTAAAGAGACATTTTATGTGTAATTTTAGTGACAAGATCTTTTTAATGAGTCAATGACTTATTAATCGCCACATAACTGGTTGAAAATGATAGATTCAAACATGTTTGGTGCCAAATTTTATCAAATATTTAACATATATAAGAGCACATTTTACAATAATAAAAAAATTGCAAAAAATAAAGTTATGTCTCTATAACTATTAGACCAATTTTTTTTTTTTTTTTTTTTATAAATCATAGGACTAATTATATTTATGGGGACCAACTCTTATTTTTGTAGGGTAAATTTTGAAAACATTAAAATAATTATTATATATATAGGAAAATTTCAAAATTTTGGGCCCCCACCCATATACATAGCTCTATCCTTGGGAGAAATACTATGTTCACGATACTTTCACAACAAATCTTGAGACTTGAATAGCAGGTTGTTATTGGTGGGTTTATGATTTTCAAATCTGATTTTTTTTTTTTTGAGGTTTTAGTTATGTGTGCCATTATGATATTTGTGTGAAATTATTATTAAATACTAGTTTATTATTTATGTCTCAGATCTGGTTTTTTTTTTTTTCTTTTGGGGGGGGGGGGGGTTTTGGTTGTGTGACATTATTTTCTTTGTGTTGTGATTATTTTGTTTTGATTTGGTAACCGGACATGCATAATGATGGTCAAAAGTATTGACGTAGTGATGGGATCCAATTCACCAGCACGGTCCATCACATAATTCACATACAAATAGAGCGTAAATAACTTCGGAATAAATAGAGCATAAATAACTTTGAAACAAATAGAGCATAAATAACTTGTGATAGGAGCTTTTCAATATTATAATTTGCAAAAAGGTTGATATTTAGCAACCAAAAAAAAAAAAAAAAAAAAAGAAGCTCAAATGAGAGGGACTAACATAAGAAATAAAAAGCTCACAAGACCAAAATGAAAACAACATAAAAAAAATTTCTTGATAATTCAATAATTATAATAAAAAAGAGAGGGATTTGAACCCTGAATGTTTTAACTGAAATATAACATTAACACTTCGTTTAGGACGAGAAAAATGAATGGAATGAAATGAATTATTTTAGAATATTCCTTCCATTTTCTTGTGTTGGAGGTTTAATGGAGGAAAAATTTCACTAAAATTTCTAAAATTAAAATACTCCTATATATTTAGCATTTTATTTTAAAATATGAGTATAATAGTAATATTATCATAAAATAATTCAATTTATTTCTCTTTATATTACTCTCAAATAAAATTATTTACCTTCCATTTATTTCAGTTTCTTTATTCAAAAACATCCAGACAAGATTACGAAATTCAGTTTCATTCATTTATTATTTTATTTTCTATTTATTTTCATTACTTAAAAACATTTCATTCTATTCCATTTGTTTAAGATTTACTCATTCAATTTCATTTCATTCCTATATGAACTCCTAAACAAATTGTAAGTTTTTTTTTTTTGGTTGAAAAAAACACTAACTTAAAGGGGCAATATTTTATTCTTTTTTTGAGTAGATAGTTTTTTATCATCAGGTCTAAGACATCATTTGGTTTTTGATAGGATCGAATCCCAAATTTCTTATTCAAGAATAAAAGACTTTACCACTTAGAACTAACTACAACTTTTTTTTTATTTTTAATTTTGATGGGAACTGCAACTATTTTTTTTTTTTGAAGGAGGTTTGACTCCATCCAACCACTAATAGAAAGATGATATAAATATATAAATATATATAAATATATATATTTATAAGAAGAGGTTTGACTCCATCCAACCACAAATAGAAATGTTACACCTGAGTTCAAGACATCAATTGGTTTTTGATAAGATCAAATCTCAAATTTCTTATTCAAAAATAAAAGACTTTACCACTTAGAACTAACCACAACTTTTTTTTTATTTAAATTTTGATAGCTACTGCAACTATTTATTATTATTATTTTTTTTTTATAAGAGGAGGTTTGACTCTATCCAACCACTAATAGAAAAAAAAAAAATATATATATATAACTATTTTTTAAATTTATTTTATAAGAGGAGGTTTGACTCCATCCAACCACTAATAGAAATGTTATACTTGAGTTCAAGTAACTTTAAGTAATGTTACATCATTCAATATTTTTTAATTGGATGCGAATTTTGACAAATTTTACTGTTAGATTACATTATCTTCATATATTCTTCATGCTTGCAAAATTTCAAGGTGATAAAAAATTAGTAATCATGTCATCAATCAATTGTTTAAATTCAAATTTTTGTAGTTTAAAATAATGCATAAAAGATGAATTAATGGATTAAATAGTAAATAACATCCAATAGACATGGAAATTAACATGAATGTTAAGAACATATAGAATATATAATTTAACAGTGAGATTTTCAAAATATGAATTCTATAACAAATTATTGGGTGATGTAACATTACTTAAAATTATACCAGGTATAATTTGAACACAATCTTCTTTATCTATATATTAAAAAAAAAATAAATAAATAAAGTGTCTTCTTGGTCATTGGAATCAAATTCTATTTAAAAAAAAAAAAAAAATTTGAAGGCAACCTATGCAAAAATGTTTGACACGTAGAGAGTGCAGTGTGTTATCGACCTCCTCCAATCAGCACTAGGCTTTCCTTTCCTTTCCCATTTGCCTGTTGGCTTAGCCTTTAAGCCCCGACTCAGTCTCAGCCTCAGCCTCAGCCTCAGTCCACCACACCAACCCTAAGCCCAAAATTCCCTCTATTCAAACACTTTTTCAATTACTTTCACAGAGAGAGAGAGAGAGAGAGAGCGAATCTTTAATTCAATTCCAATTCCACCTAGGTACGTACCAGCCCTTCATTTCTCTTCTCAATTTTTTTGTTTCCTTAGTTAAAAAAAAAAAAAAAAATTTGTTTCACTTCAATTTCACGCTTCATTCTCGAAACCCTAGATTCGCTTCTCGATTTGGTCTGTTTGGCTGTTGAGAATATGTAGGAAAGAAACAATTTTTTCTTTTTAGTCTTTTGGTTTGTTTTCTGTTGTGTTTGTGAAATTTCTCGGCAACCAAACGGGTGGGTTTGTGTTTTAGATGCTCGAATTTTAGCGAAATTATCAAAACCTCTGAAATTTAGGGTTTACTATTTTATTATTTCATTTCTTTTTTATTTTCAAAACCAGAAAAAGCAAATAAAATCCCAATTATGAAAAATCAATAAACCATGCAGTATCTCTGTGTATGTGCATTATTTATTTATTTATTTTTGCTTCCATTGTTCCTTGGCAACTAAATGTAAGGATGGGAATGTGAATTGGGCACTGTTCAAGTTTCTTTTTTCACCTAGTTTGGAGCTTTTTTTTTTTTGAAAAAAAATTCTGAGTCATTGAGGTTTGATTTTTAAGCAGTGTAATCATTTAATGAATAGTGTACCTTTATGATGATTATATATATATATATATATATATTTTTTACACGTACATATCTCATTCTTTTTATTTAAATCTCTGGAATTTATTAATTAACAATTAATTGGTGTTATTATTTCTAAAATGTCATGGATGCCTCCAAAATGTCTTAATCCTAAATTATTAACCTTCGCTTTGTTCTTTTGTGCGCTTAGTCTTGTGAAATTGATTGGTGCTGTTCCCGTGTGCCAGTCATTATGGATGCAGACTTGCAGTCCCTGCCCCCAGATAATGCTGATGCAAAAGCAGCATTTCGGAAGCCATCTACAGATGCAACAAACAGGAAGTATCGGCGCCATTCTCCAGTTAGTGGGTCATCTTCACCTGATGGTTAGTTTTTCATCTTTTTTTTTTTTTTTTTTAATTTTAAATAAAATTTGAGCTTCATTTTCAAGCCTTACAATGGTCTTTGCATGTTGATTCACAGCAAAAATCGCTTGATAAGGTTTACATTCTGTCTTGGTTTTTTATACTGTATAATATAATTATGTGATTTATGGCATTTTGCTAATGAGCTCTACATCAAATATTTCCTTCTTTCTCTGTAAGAGGAAAGACAGTGTTGTTAAAAGTGCGCTTAGGCATGCTTAAAGCTCAAAATTCAAGGCTCCAAGGTCTAAGTGCATCATTTGGCCAAAGCAAACCTCTGTTTGCGCTTTTCTAGTGCTTTTTGAAGAAATATAAAGCATACCTAGATGCTTTTTTTTCTTTTGATCGGTAATGTGGGACTTTATTAAATGAAGGGGTTGACACACTGCCTTCCAATTAACCAAATGACATTTGACTTATGCCTCCCCATAGAAAATCATGTTGTAGTTTCTCAAATTGGTTGGTGACACTGATTGGAACTGGAAAAAGAAATAAAATTTAGGTTGGCAAGCTAGACCTGGAAAGCACGGACATGGCAATTTGCCTGCCGTGCCTGTGTCGTATGTGTACGGGACACAACGTACACCTGAGACACGGCTGCACGCATGTTCTCGTTTTTTTATTACTTTATTTTAATAATCGGACACAGCAAGGAGAGGGAAAAAAGAAGTAGATAAAAATCCTAACCTGATGGTCTTGATCTCTTCCACTTCTTCTTCTTCTTCTCATGCTGATTTCCTCTTCCTCCCCCTCTCGATATGTCTCTCCCTCTCGGTCTCCTTCTCCCTCTCAATCTCTCGCTCTCCCTCCCAATCTCTCTTTCTCCCTCACAAATATCGGGTTAGGCTAGTGGCGGGGACGTGGGGTTTCTATTCTTGTGTGTTCTGGGTTATTTCAAATTTTAAATTCTGGTTTTTTTTTAATTAATGTTTTTTTAAAAAAAAATTAAGAAATAAATAATAAGTGGTGAAATTATGGGGTGAGTTTTGCATTTTGGCCTATTTCTTTTACTTTCTTTGTTTTGTGTGCCTTTCTCCACTCCTATTTCCAAGTAAATATCATCTGCAACTTATTCCTTTTATTGAATGTATATATATATATAATTAATTAATTAATTAATATATGTATCCCTGCCATACCCGTATCCTACTTTTTCAAAAATTGCCATGTCACCGTACCTTATCCATACCTGTGCCTGTGCCTGTGTCCATGCAGGTGATTCCTAGAGCTAGACAAAGTGCTCTTTATAAGAGTGATTCTGCCTAGATACTTTTTGTTTTTTGCTATATAATGAGTCAAAAATTAACCACTCAATCTTGAATGAAATGAGATGAATTATTAATTTATTATACAAATATTATTTTTAAGTGATGTACCACAAACAGTTGTTTGTTTTCATATCAAAAGACACAATCAAGGTTAATTTACAATTCTTGTGTTTTTTGGTCTCAGCTATCATAGTTATGTATGTTTATAAAGTACAAGAGAAATATATAAAATATTATGTTTAAAATTTATATCACTAAATGATTATCGTATTATCCATTGATAATTTCAAATTCATTATATAAATAATTTAAAAAATCGAAATAATTTATGTAAGTTTGAATTTACAAACTTTGTGCAATTGTGCTACCCATCTGAGCTAATAGGCAAAACATATTACTGTTTTTAATTTATTGACTCTTTTTAGTCAAGTGAGCACCCAGGCTCATGTTTGTTGTTTGTGGTCTTATATTGGGGTTCTGTCCCCCACAATTACCTACCAAAAATAAGTCTCTTTCTTATTGTATGTTATGAATCCATTTATTAAAGGTTATTTTACACTATATTTGAAAAATGTGCGCTTTATTTCAATAATGCACGTGTTTACGCTTTGTGTACTTGACGCTTTTTTTGATAAGTGGATGAGGTGGTGCATTCAAAACCCATAGTGTGCCTATTGTGTTGTCAATAGGGGGTGATTGTAGTTTCTTCTCGTTATGTCCATGATAATGCTTTTGGTTTATAGATGTATAGTGCGGTGCAGTACCATTTTTACTACCGTTTGAAAATAATTTGGAAAAACTTCATGTTAGCAACTTATTTTCATAGTAGAAGATAAAATTTTGCAAAATGAGATGCAATGTTGTCGAAACATTTGCATAGGAAGAGCAAAGAAGTTCAAACCAAGAAGAAAGTTAATGTAGGTGAAAGGATGAAAACTAAAATTTTACATGTTTTCAATTTTAATCTAAAATTTTAGTTTTCATTTTTCAAACTAAGTTTTAAAGATGAAAACTAGCTCAATATAATCATACAATTTTACTAGGTTTCATCTTTTAAACTTCTTTTCCTTTCTGAATTGTCATTCATCCTAACAATAGGAAGTGAAGTCATTACCAGAATTGAGAAGAAGTAGAGGAAGAGCGATGGAGTTCAAACCTAGAAGAAAATTAATGTTGTATATTCATGAGTTATGCTCAACTCATGTTTTATTTTTGTTGGTTTCCATACATAACTCAGAATTTAAGTTATTTGAAGATACTATCCATGTTACTTATGTTTTTCATTCATGAAAATTGGAGCCCAATAAAATAACCTAGTTGCTTGGATGTGGAATGGTGTTATAGACCTGGGGATTGAAGAAAAATCTCTGCCGGATTACACTCCTATAGTCCTATTATTGTTATAAGCTATAGACAGAAGTGTGAATAAGAATTCTTCCGTAGTATACTGTCTTTCTATTTCATTTTATTGGACCTCGGAAAAGTTTACAGGCTGTCTGGTTCATCAGTTTCCTGATTGCTTATATTCACCTTTGTGTTTTTGCAGAAATTCCTAAGCAGGACCAGGGCTCTAGCCCAAACGTGTTGAGGGATGACCCTGTAAGAGTCTCTGAATATCGACCAAGAAGGAGGGATGATGAAAGGGAATTCTATAGGGATTCTAGCAGAAGTCATTATGGTAGAAGTAATGATTCTTATAGGCACTCCGATCGACAGTCATCCAGGGGCTCCCATGGTTACTCTAGGCACGATGACTACGTACATGACAAGCATACAGATGAAGAAGATAGAAACTATAAGAGGTTATCCTCCCGTTCTGGTCGAGAGTCAAGGGGTGGTGCTCATTCTGAGCTTACAGGAAGAGAAAGTGAGCACAGTAGGTCAAGAGATTATTCGAGACATGTGGACAAATATTCCCGAGATGATTATGATGGGCATAGAAGCAAGGATAAAGATAGAGAAGTCTCATCACTAGAATACCAGAAATATAAAGATAAGGATTCATCATCTGATAGAGCTGGATCTGGTAGGAGACATGTGCCTTCTGAAGAGTTGGAGAGGGATAGATATACGAGGGAAAGAGGTGGTCGAGATGAGAAGCGGGATTATCGTAGAGGTGACCGACTTTCCCATGAAGAGACCCGTGGGCACCGAAATGGCACAAGTTCAGTAGGAGACGGTGGTAAGCATCGCCTGAAAGATGCTTATAAGAGTGACCCAATGGAGCTGGATGGTCAAAAACTTTCCAAAGAGGACAAGAAAAAATATAATGACCGAGAAACTAACAGGGATAAGGACGAGTACATTAGAGAACCAGGGGAGCTTGTTGATGATAAATTTGATTCTTTGAGTGATAATCATGAATCTCCAGCAAAAAAATCAAAACTGTATGGTTTGGACAAGGACACTGACTATAGGAAAGATGGTACCTTTTCTTTACATTCCCTGTTTTATTGTATTAATATTTTCCTCTTCTGTTTCCTAATAGCTTAATACTATATGATCCCATTACAGTTAAACCAGTTTCGAAGTTCTCATCTGTAGCTGAGGATGCCAAAGTGACTCCAGGACAAGGCCAGGCCAATGATTCTGATGCTGCTAGTGATCTAAATGCTGCAAAAGTTGCTGCAATGAAAGCTGCTGAATTAGGTATGTAATTGGCTCCTTGGGACAATATGTATATGATATTATGATGGTTCTCAAACTTCTTTTTGTGCTTTTTAAAAACTTTTTTTAAAATTTTTTTCTTATTTCCCCATCATTTTCAATTTCCTCCAATCTTTTATGATCAATAGGATGCTGTTATGTTGTCGCTAATTATATTCTCTTGCAAAGGATAGAATTTTCCTACAATCCATTTTGTGGTGATTTAAATGATTATGTAATTTTAATCACATAACCTATTTGGTAGTCATGTGACTTGTTTAAATACATCTTATTGCTGTAAGGGGTCAGAGGAGCTTCCTCCAAACTGTATTAAATGTTGTATCCTACTTGTGACCATTTGGATTTTTTAATTTATTACATTTGGATTTTTTAATTTATTAAAATGCTCACTAAGTTTACGCAAAGGTTTCAGTCAGTGTAAATTAAAGGATGTTTTTAGACATCTGGTATAATGCCCACTTCGGAACACAGCTTAGATGTTCAAGTGCATTTACTATTTTTTTTTTTTTTTGAGAAACAAACACACACACACAAGGGAAAGGGAAATGGATTCTAACACAAAGACACACCACAACTCCACTCAAAAGCCATGATAACTTTTAAGGGAGGGTGGGGCAAGTTATACTACACACAACACACTCTCTTAAGTAATGTGAGACAATTACCCATTCTTTTTTTTGAGAAACAAACACACACACACACACACACACACAAGGGAGAGGGAAAGGACACAAAGGCAGACCACAACTCCACTCAAAAGCCATGGTAACTTTTAAGGGAGGGTGGAGCAAGTTATACTACACACAACATACTCTCTTAAGCAATGTGGGACAATTATCCATTCTTTTTTTTGAGAAACAAACACACACACACACACACAAGGGAGAAAGAAAGGGATTCTAATTAAATGAGGATTATTGTAAAATTTTCCTTAGCTATGTTCTTTTTTTATATCTGTTTTCTGAATGACAGGAATTACTTTAGTCAGTTTTAAGCTGAAACTGCTTGCTTTCTCTTGTGATTATGGTACTTTTAGCAATTTCTGTGTTTAATCTGCTACCAGTTACTGCAAACATATTAGCCAAATAACAATCTATCAAAAAAAAAAAAAAAAAAAAATATTAGCCAAATAATTAGACTTAGGAAAATAATCCAGCTGAATTCTAGATTATTATAACTAATAAACATGAACCTCCTTGACATCATAGTCATTTGGAAGCTTTTTGGCATGACACAGTTAACAGGAATCTTGTTGGAGTTGGAGTTGGAAGTTCCATGACTGCGGACCAAAAGAAGAAGCTTCTGTGGGGGAGCAAAAAGACCACACCTGCAGAAGAGGTATTTCTGATGATTTGTTACCATTTCATTTGGTTAACACATGATTTTACAATTGTGATACTCATGCCCTAAGCACCATATAAGGAAATTCAGGTTGCATGGGGAGGGCATTGATACCAAATTAATGTTTGGTCTCATCTAAGATTTTTACATGGAAGATCATTGAGGAGGTTTTATATGGCCCCTACTATAATGACAGTTCTAGTATTGCCCACTGTGCATCATTTTATGTTTCTAGTATTACTGCTTAATGACAAATTGGTTAGTCTGAGGCCCACTAATGAACTGCTACTTTAGTTACTATCGCCTGGGGTTTCTTTCACATTTTTAATGCTCCTTTTCTTTTAAAATATTCATTTTCTACAGTCTGGTCACCGTTGGGATACAGCATTGTTTTCTGATCGTGAACGACAAGAAAAATTCAACAAACTCATGGTAAGTCTCCATTGCTTCTAATTGTTTCTTTGCCTTTTTAGTCGGCATTGTCAACATCACATAGAACCTTTCGTTGCTTGGTCCTGAATGGCTCACTCATTCCATTTCAATTTGTTCGCCTACTAACACATTTTTTAGAGTCTGAGGATGCCTTGGTGCCTATGGCCACTTGTAGGGTGTGAAGGGCGAGGTGAAGGTGGAGCAGAAACCCGACGACCAAGAAGGAAGCGAAGTCCTCCGAGCCGAGAAGCAGAAAGAACTTCAGCTGGATTTAGAGAAGCAATATACTGCTGGACTCCGACGAAGGGATGGTCGTACTGTGGGATTAGGTCTTTAAGCATTTACTATGGATATTTCTGCACTCATACAGTGCTTTGCAATATTTTGTTATACTCTTGTGGAAGAGTAATGCTTCTTGTGATTTTATACTTGTGGCATGTTTGTGCGGATATGCTTTATTGTTGGGATATTTCAGATATTAGCAAAAGATTAGTGTCATATGACACTTTTACAACCTTGATGCATGTGAGATTCATTCTCGGCCTCATTCTCAGCCCTGCAGGCTGTTTAAACCTTCAAGCTCGAAAATTTGGTTTGGAGCTCTATAAGTATTAGGTAAATTTTAAAAATTTAGGTCAATGTACCCCTTCAATGAGTCATTATTAATGAAATAAACAAAAAAGTAAGCATAAATTATACGTAAGAACCTAACCAGACAAAAATTCCCGAAATGTAAATTGCATATGGTATTTTGGCACCAAAACAGACTATAAATGACTAAATAATCATTCATAACAGACAAATATTTTTGAATTTTTTGCATGAATCATTACAGACAAATCTGTTTAAATGAACATGTGGTAATTAGTGTTTTGTTTTGTTTTGTTTTTATATAAATATTAATTTTTTTTTTGATGGGTTATATAAATATTAATTAACGTTAACTTACCATCCGGTGTCAATGTGACCAGTGTTTTATTAGTAGCCAATAAGTATTATGTGTAGTTTACTTATTTTTTTTTTTTTTTGTAACTTTTAGTTAATGATTATCTAATGAAGCGAAGTAAAACAATTTTGAAAACTAGTGTTTCATTTGAATTAAAATCTATATTTAATTTGAAATCGCTCTAAAATTATGGAGGAAGTATGTAATTTACTAATTTGCCCTTAAGTATTATATGGATTTATTTATTTTTTTCCCGACCCTTGATGAGATAAAATTGCTCACTGAAGCTTGCTATATGAGTCCATAACTAAAAATAAGCCTTGCAACGAGAACGCAGACATTCCACATGGTACAATTCTCCTGTTTGTTCTGGGGTTAGATAAGTTCTGGCTAAGCGTAATTTGAATTTTTTTTGGGACCCATTATGCATTTTGTTGATTTGGAAAATCATAAATAAATGGGTCAGGCTTAGATTCAGTGTCCAGTAGTATTAGACCCATTGAGATGATGACATGTGTCCACTTTTGAACACATATCACCATCTGACTGGATCCAGTGCACTATATGCACTGGATCTAAATCAAGTCCTAAATAAATTGATTGTCCAAAATATTTATAGTTGAGATATCTTGAATGAATGTGGGAATAACTTAAAAAATATTCACTTATAATCTTATTAGATTCTTAATCAAACAAACATAAGGATAATTACATTCCTAAGCATCTAAATTGCTAGGTATTGCATTTCGAAAGATTTAGATGTCGGGAATAATGTGGATTCTCCAAAACCAAATGCGCAATATTCGATCCAGGGAAGCCAATATGCTCTCTAATATCCGAAGATTGGAACTGTGGAATTACAAATCCTTGGAAAATATCCTGAAATGGATTTGCCAGCACCTATACATGATACACCCACTGCTGATAAAGAAAGCGGACAAAGTACAAAGATTTAGAGAGCAATGAAGAAGAGGGTAACATGCTCGTTTTCCTCATATAAGAATGGGATCACTCATATAAAGAAATCCACATTATTACAAATATGAGATAATGTGAGAGTTTAAATGCTTAACAACTGGCGTTTGGTTCGAGAGAATCCACATTACTCCTGGCATCTAGATATCTAGGAATGTGATTCCTAGGAATCACATTCCTAGGAATGTAGCTATTCCTATGTTTGATTTCATTGAGAATCTCTTAAGATTCCTAGGAATGTGAAATGATAATGTTTGGTTTATTTTCAGGAATCTTAAATGAATTATTTATTTTTCCCATTCTATTCTTAGATTTGAATGTGAACTACCAAGTCCTTTAAAAAAAAATCTTCCTTTAAATAAATAATGAAAAACCAAATATAAACTATTAATTATGACAAATTCATTAAAATTGTAGTCTAACATTTCAAAATGACAAGTACAATACAAAAATAACTATTTAAATTCTCAAATGCTTTATTCTTAATAATAAAACTTTGTTAAAGAATATATCAACAGAGTTGTCTATCCTATTTATGTTATTTTGACGGGAAAAGATAAAGACAAGGAAAAAGATATTGATGATTTGTTTTATATTTTATCTTAATTGCTTAAATGATAAGGAAAAATGGTTAAAATTGTCAATTTATAAAAAATACAATTTTCTTTGAGCTTGGAAATCTGGATTCCCACCTGTTTTAAAGGGAATTCACATTCCTACTGAGAGGGGTTTAAGGGGGGAATCCAGATTCCCCTAGCATCTGATTCCCTAGCGTGATTTGCAACCAAATATGAGAATCTTTAAACATTCCTAAGAATCCTAAAACATTACCCCGTATCAAACGCCACAGAGTAATTAGATTTCCTTAATTTATTCAAAACCAAACATGAAAGTGCCTTCAAAAGTGACTAAAGTATGCCCCCAATCAATAATTTTATCTTGGCACCACCAATGCATATGCTGACATTAGGTTCTCCATTTTAAAGAACATGCCATTGCCAAGCCAGTGGCAGGCCATTGGCATCTCCACCCTTGCAGAGGATATTTTCGTTAACTTAGGAAAAATAGAAAATAGAAAATTGAAAATTGAAAGAACATGCCAAGAATGCAAATTAATTTAAATATATTTATGTTTGGGATCTAGAAGAAGTTCCAATCAAAAGCCAAGGGAAGAAAATTAAGAAGGTTGATGTGATCAATAATAGAGAAGGAAGAAAAATGACGTTGCCAACTCTGGGCAAATTTTTGGATGCAAATAACATATTGGAAATATTTTCTGAGAATTTACTTAATTTTTGCAAAGAAATAAGTTTTGATCCGGAAAACTAAAATCAAGAACAAAAACTTGAGTCAAAGTTTAGGAACAATTTCATTACGCTATAAAATCACTTGTGCCATCTAGAGTAAAACTTGGTGTAAAATGGTTCTTTGACCAATTAATCTTCCAAGATTAGACTATAGTATTGACTTTCATGTTAACATGGATTCAAGAACAATCTTCTATAAAGCCTTTCCTTAGTACTCAAAAAGAGTGGCAAATAGAATTTAATAGAAGAGAGCAAACACACTCTTGAAAGATAAGAAGCCATAGAAGATGTTATGGGAAAATTTTCCAGCGATGTGTTATGTAACCCACTGACTTGATCAAATATTGATAAAATTACTAATTAGCTTGCAAAGTAAGCAAAGTACCAAGAAGTTAAGACGGTCACAAACTATTATAAAAGCCTAGATTCACAACCTCAAAAAGTCTGGAAAAGGGGAAAAAATAAATAGGCCAAAGAAAAATTAAACTAGATTCACATGCGTAGGGCTAGACAAGGTGGGGGTGCTTGATATAGGAGATGTTATCTTGTGAGACGGGCGCATGAGCCCATTGTCACACTGACATATGGGTCCCACACGCAAGACGGGCGCATGCGCCCGTCTCACCCAAGATTTTTTCTTGATATAGAGGCTGAAGTACAAACTAGACCCATATCTAAAGATATACAGGAAAATCCATAATAATATATAAACTTGGCAAAATTGGACCTAGACTCTATAACTTGATCCAAACCTAAAGAAAATACCTGACTCAACTTGCACTAAAAAATGAATCGACCTAACCCATTTTTAAAGTGATTTTTTTCACCCCACATTATCAAATAAAGATGAGATGTTATAGTATATTCATCTTTAGCTGTTTCACATGCATATTTAATATTTATGATGATGATATACCGTACTTAAAAATATTTTATGGTCGACTATATTATTATTATTGTTCTTTTATGGTGACGGTGAACTATGGATTGTGTAACTTAGGAATTTATGTCTTTTTTTTTTTCTTTTTTTCTTTTTTTTTTCTTTTTTATAAAAAGAGAAAAAAGAAAAAAAGACAAAACAAAATAATCATGGTATTATTATTATTTTTTGCCTGTGAAAAAATATGGGTAGACCCATTACTTGATCAACATAGAATATCTTGTTATCATCAAAATATTGTCAATGCTAATTTAAAAAAAAAAAATTGTAGAATTTTTAAGTGTATAATTTTATTTCGTTAATTCTAATTATATTTAGGGTTTTACTAATCATGACAAATTCCTATGTGGTATCGTAAATTTGTGATGATTAAGAAGGAATATTATAATATGAAGATAAAGTTTTTGAGAGTCTTTAAATCAATCCCTATGGACATAGTATGTTATAAAATGAATATTCAATATTCATCTATATTTTTTTTCTACAAATTTCATTATATTCTATGGATTAATTCCAATTTTTTTAGTAAGTAGAATTTAGTTTTTCTCATGAAAGATTTTCTGCGTCATGTAGCTTAAGATAGTTTTGTCATGTGCAGAGTAAAGCGACTAATGCACCAGTAAAAAAGAGTGAGTTTATCCAAGTTGAAGGAACTAAAAAATGTAAAAGAAGGCCAAAAATCACATTAGTAGAAGTAATAAAAATGGACATGTCAATTAAAAGAGTAACAAAGAATATGACTTTAATTAAAGTAGAATGGAGACAAAGAATACATATAACCAACCTTAATTAATATGTTGAAGATCCATAACTAATCCCAAAAATTTTAGGACTAAGAATCTGTTTATTCTTGTTGTATGTGCTGTAGTATCTTTCATTTGGTGCATTAGTGCTTTCAATCAATAGGTTCTTGTCATTATTTCCCTAAAAAAAGTTAACTATTCTAATTAATCTGAGCATGAGTTATCTAGGTAGGGATTCTTCTGTCTGTCACATATATAAAATTTTAAAACATAAAGAAGAATCTCTTCCAAACAATCAGACAAAGAATGATTATCTTGCTAGAGAAAGTAGCTTCTGTTCTCAAGCATTTTCCCAATATCCAACTGAATTCTTGATTTGGATTCTGCGAGCTAGTGCCAATAATTTTCCACACAATAAAAGAGAAAGAAAAGGACTGCAAGTAAAGTGAATTGGGGGGATTGGCTTGTTTTGTAACCCCACTAATTTTGATCCAACTATAACCACACTTATTGCCAAGCTAGATTTCTAAAGCCTAAAAGCCTAAGACCCCACTTGAAACCAATGCCTTGTTCATTGTTTCAAGCTAGTCCCCTACCATACTAGCATTTAACTATTTGCTTTGTTTATGTCGGTTTTTTTCTTTGGTAGACCCCATATATTTATGTTGATACATTGACATTCAAGCCTATCCCTTGCTCCAATAGTGGTAGGTCTTTCAGAGATTGTGGTCTAGTTGAGACTTGAGAATAGTAAGGGGTTCCTTACTTGAGCACAATCTCAAGTGCCTAGAGATTTGGAAGATAGTTATATACACACTTTTTGCTACATCAACATTCCATTAGTTTGCTCACACAAGAACCAGGACATTTCATTGAAAGAGGACATTAGCTGCATCACACTCGCCCATATAACATATTTAGTTAGTGTTTTTTGGCAATTCTTGTATAAACTATATGCTTAACAACCTATAATATGCTTTTTTGAAGGATTAATATGTCATCCTCCTTGTAGAAATAAGTGATATTGACAAAGTACTATTATTATGCTTTAATTTATAGTGAATCTAGCCCTAAGTTTGGTGTAATTCTCAACTCGGTGATTAACATATATTATAAAATGGAAATTATCCTTTATTTTCTATTTAGTTCCTTGTAGAGTTTTTTTTTTTATTCAAACAATAAATTTTCATTAATATTGAAAAATGTATCACACAGTCAACACTATCCTCTTCAAGAATTAAGTACAAGTCAGTACAAGTCCAACCAGGCAACCACTCTAAATAATCTTTAACCCAAACTATAAAAAGTCATTACACTTCATGCCAAAAGATGATAAATTGTGGGCTACTTTGTAAGGATATGAAATAGAAAAGGCTAAAACAATCTTTTACTTATAGCTTTTTTTCTCTTTGAAGTTTGTTTCTTTTCCCTGCCCATCTACACACGCCTCACTGTTCAGAGTGAATGTAGCACCAACTTTTTTGGTTAGAAAAGATTGAACATTACAGTGAAGTAGGACCAAATAATTTAATTTTTTAAGTTAGAAAAGATTGAGCATTTTAGTGAAGTAGGACCAAATAATATAAGAAATTTGAGAGTCAATTCTCACCTATACTAAAAATCAATTAGTGCTCTAACTTAATGATAAATATTAGGGAATGAACGCAATAAATTTAAAATATTATTCTATCTAAAAAAAAGCTTTTTTTTTTTTTTTTGATTAGAATATATTGATCATTTCATTTCAGTAGGACCAAATAATTTTAAGACTGAAAGGATAAGAGGGAAGAGAAGGAAAATTGAGAGGATATTCGGGAATTGAACCATGCCCCCAACATCCACATATATGGAATAATACAATAAGAGAACCCTAAAAGCTTAATAGCCACAATCTCACATAATTCCAAAACCTAGAACCTCATAGCTCTAATTATTAATCTATAGCTACTATACATTTGCTTGTGTGGCTACTTAAGACCTCATTGATTGATTCTAAAGCTCCACTTTAATGTCTTTACAAGAAACCGTCCATTTTGGACACCCTTTGCTTTATTTTTAATTTCTCTTTCATCCTTTGTGGATTCCATGTAGTTACATTGACATCACACACACCCATATTGAGCCTAAATAATGGTGGGTTTCTTATATGAGATATGGTGGTCTACTTGATGAGTTTGTTCTTTTACAAACCATACAAGTGAATCTATGATTTGGAGCATCAAATGACTTCTTTGTTGACGATTCCATTAAAAGGGTCCCCCACCACCTTCTAATTCATCTTACAAACTTTGAACATTATAAAATTCATATTTGGTGTTTTATCTGACAAGGAATTTTTTTAAATTAACAGTGGAAAAGATGTCTTCCTTTCATGGATTAGGAGCTTAAAAAACTAGTGCATGCTTCCCACGCCTGAGGCTAATGATCCAAAGTGATAATTTAAACTACAAATTAATTTGTCATTAGCTTAGCTACCTATGTGCTTACGAGAAATGAGAACCTTTAAGGTTATAAAGGACCTTATAGTTGAATTAACACCTTTAAATGTACAAAATGCTTAAGGTTCTTGGAGGGAAAGGGTTCGAGTTGCGGGAATAGTAGCATGTTGTAATTATCTCTCAAAGAAAAAAAAAAAAGTTGGTTTGGACTACTACTGTTTCTGCTTTGCATTAGAGAAGTATGTAACCTAAATGGATTTCGTAATAAGGGTATACAATATTTTACTTATAGTGATGATATAAAAGGGTAGTGACATTCCTGATAAATAGGTGTAATAAAGTAATATGTCATTATTTAAAATAAGACTTTAAACAAAATTGATTTATATAAACTGAAACCATTGATACAGCCACAATGAAACTTAATTGATGTAACTAGACCTATCTTTAAACATTGCCTTTCTTATTAAAGTAGGTTCCTCCTCAAGCCATACTAAATCCTCAACCACATGTTGGGCATATTATTGTTATTATTATGCATTATTACTATTCAAATGATCTCCTACTCTTCAAGAATATTTGAGTATTGCTACTAACCTTTGAATCAAAATTTATATATAGCATAGTCAATTTTGTTTTTTAAAAGAAAAGAATAAAATCTCATATCAAAAAATATCAAAAAAATTTCCCTGAATATATAAAATCATATGAATTGCATCTTTTGATTTTTATTCTTCATGATCTAAAGTGCCTCCAACAGTCTTTTTCACTTTGCTTAGAATCACAAGTCTCACACTTTGTGCCACAATAATGCACCACATCCCATCTATCATCATTGTTGTTGCTGTCGCTAGTATTGTAATTATCATTCATTAATACTTGTTTCCAAGTTAATATAAATATACAACTCTTCCCACCTTGCTTTTCACCTAAAATCTTCATATTATGTTTTTCAAATTTTGTTGCTTTCATCCAAAAATCAAACAAACCTTTTCTTCTTCTTCTTTTTTTTTTTTTTTTTTTTTTTTTCTTTTTTCTTACCTAACTTTTCTGTCTTTTTTCTTCTGTTGATTTTCTCAATTTTATCAATATCTTCTACATACTAAACATTGAATCCAAAACACCATGACGGCTTACGCAATGATTCTCTCTCAGCCCATGACCGTTCAAATATGTTATTCAACAAACACCCATCAACATAGAAAATATTTTGTGGTCCTCATCTATAAATTCTTCATCCTTATGAAAATCCAATAGGACAAACCTTTTTTTTGTTAGGGCACAAACAATCTGACAGATTTCGAATAATCGAACTTTTTAACCAGCACTGAGAGGGAATTCAATACAATATCCTAGAGGCCTTTGATATAAAATTCCATAATTGATTTGTAAAAGTACTCCCTCAATAAAAAAATTACACTAAATACAATCTGAATTTAACCCATATAGAGCTGAGAGTATGAACTATTAATTGGGCTTAATAAAAGCATCTACTAGAGTAGGTAGTATGTATTAGTTAAGATAGTGATATTATATCAATACCAAGGAGTGTGGCATTATTTTTAAAAAAAAATTAAGATAACTTTAGAAAGTAATTTCAAAACGAAAAGAAAAAACATAACACTTTCTTGGTATGTAAAGTGGTATACACTTACCATACTTCCATTGAAAAACCAAAAAAGAGGAGAGTGTCGTGTTATTAAATCATGGACCCTAAATGTTTAGGTCAGTCCTTCATGTGTAACCCAATAAGGTCCATTGTCTTGCATTGAAATTTATGCACTCACATCGTACAAAGCGTGAGTAGTGTGAGCTATAGGACGCATTATGAGTGCCTTTTTAAAAGGCACTTGGAACTTGGTATATGTGTGGTCACATATAGATTTGTTTGTTTGACAAACTTGGCATGTGTAGTCACATATAGATTTGTGCGTTTGACAAACTTGGCATGTGTAGTCACATAAGATTTCTGTATATGACACTGGTGGCATATATGTTTTTAATTTTTAATATACCTTGTGAATATGCAGGTAACATTCTCTAGCATTAATGAAACCTTTTGGAAATTGTATGAGGTTCTCTTTGATAAGAATGAAGGAGAAGTGAATCGACCAAGAAAGTGAAATGAAAGATGGAGAAGGCATGTTTGTACAATTGAAGGGATAAACAAATCCCAGAAGAAAACAGTGTAATTTTCCTAACCTTGTTGAGAAGAATAATAAGCAAATAAAATTAAAAAAAACTTGTATCAATTTACTACTATATCCTTATTACATGGGAAGCAATTTTTTTCATTACCTTTTTATAGTATCCAAAATTTTATATTTTTATTACAGTAAAAAGAAGTATAAAATTATATACTATATAATAAAAATTAGGTATCAAAAGTCTTGGTTGCACCAAGTGCTTTTTTTTTTTTCTATAACAAGTGGTTATTCTCCTTGTCCCAAGTGATAAGCCTTTATCAAATATTTGAATAGAAAAAAAAAATTCTTATATTATTGTTTAAGATAATTGCTGATCAAATTTGAAATTTTTTTAATAGTTTTAAATTATAACCACTAACTTTCTTAAATTGTTTCAATTTTTTTTCTCTCTCTCCATGTAACTCTATTAACTAAAAATAATAGAAACTTAAATCAGTTGTAACTAAAACATATTTAAACATAAAAATTATTCCCTGTAAAACTATGTAAGATTTCTAATACACAAGAGTTTGTGAAATTATATAATAATCATTCATTTAGTTATTGTAACCAAAATTAACGTATACGATAAAATTACATATAATATAAGTTTACATCCAATCATATCATGTTATATATTATATAATAAAAGTTATATTCTACACATTACAATTAAGTATATTAAAATTAGCTACATATTTACTCTAAGTGAAAAACTATTATCAAAGTTATAAAAAAAAAAAACTACTTTGACTAAAATTCTACCCCTATGAGTTTTTAGAAATTTAAAAAGAAATTTCATTATTTAATTTAATAATTTATCATAATTTTTTGTTTTAATTTTAAAAGTTAGGTTGTACACATTGTACTTCCACTATGTAGCTCAATGTAAATAATACAAGTTGTATGAAATATTTGTCATGCGACTCATTCAAATTACATTAAAATATTAACATAATTTATTTTAAGTGAAACTTTATTGCCATTTAAAAAATAATAATTTACTACTTTGCTTAAACCTTAATTATCAAAATTTTGAAATAATTAAAAATAGTTTCACCACTTATTTTAAATTCTCTTATAATATATTATAAAACTTTGGTTTCTTATAATAATTTAGACTTATACGATGTGCATTTGTCATTGAATGTAAAATAAACTTTGTTCTTATTTTCACAATCTGTTTTATAATTCAATTTAATTATAGTATTTATTTATTTTTAGTTTATATATGATTATTGATTAAGTTTTGTATCACATGAGCATATTACTAGTAAATAAATAAAATTTAAAAGTACACTCCAAATGCATATATGAGCTTGTTGTAATTTATTATGTAATGCAATTGTATATATTTATTTAATTTTAAAAAAAAAAATCTCACTTAAAATAGTAATGCAATGATATATTTTTAAGCAATATAAGGTGATAATATGATTTTCTTTTCAATTTTTTTTTTATTGATATAATAAAATTTGAACATCTAAGTATAACATCTGCTCCTTACCTTATCATATGTTAAGAATATATTTGAACCTATGATATATTTAAGATATTGTGACAATTGATGACAAAGAGGTTAAAAAATATGAGGGTTTTTTTTTTTTTTTTTTTTTTGCAAGACAAAAAATTGTGAGATTGATTGAAAAACATGCCAACCTTCCTTCCACTTTTCTATATTAAACAAAGGAAAACGTGAATGTCCCCTCATTTTTTTTCTTTTCTCCATTATCTTTCCTCCTTAAAACATCCCTAATTTCCTCTTAAACTATTTGTAACCTTTTCAATTGCTTCGAAAATTAATATATATATTTAATAATAAGTGGGGAGGGGGGTGTTCTCCCTACTAGAAGAATCAAAGTAATGCTACAAAGTTACAAGCATTTAAACAAATAATAAATGTTTTTGGAATAACTATTAACTTCTAAACAAATATTTTATAAGGTTCCTTTCCAAAATAAAAAGATTTAAAAGGTTGTTGCTTTTGATACAATTTTGATCCTAAAATTCTATTAAAGTGGGGGAGGAAGAATTGGTCCCCAAAAGTTCGTTCGAACTACGTCTACCTAGTATTTTATTTTCTATATATCATTAGTTAACTTTTTACTAAAAAGTTTTCATAATTAGCTTTTAAAAACATGCTTTGCCATGTATCATACAGCCTAAACAGTAATAATACATTAATACTTCTATTGACAAGATTTAATGGTTGTAAAAAAAAAAAAAAAAGATAATTAATTCTGAAAAGTTAAACTCAAATCAATTAAAAATTTGCAATTATCTGATCAAAATATTCACCCGTTATGCAAAATAATCTTGATGCAAAAAGTGAACTTAGTTATGAAGAGAATTGAGCTCATCTCTTCATTGTTGATTTTTTTTTTACCCGCTAGACCTTTTTTTTGTTGGTGTCAAATTCAATAGTTACAGCGAAAGAAAGATAATTTGAACTAAACATCAAAGTGTCTATCAATTTACATAGGTCTTAGCTTTTTTATCTTTTATTTTTCATGCTAGACTTTTTATGAATACTATAAAATATTTACTTATAGCATTTATTTTATGATGATTACTTTTATTATCAGTTTCAAAGAACAAGTTGGTTACTACGTTTTTAGTATAAGCATAATTTGAACTCTAAATATAATATCGATAATAAAAGTCAATACAGCTAACTAGACCCACATTTTATAAAAGACTTTATTGTTAATAGTCGGACGCAAAGGGTAAAGTGGCACCTAAAGGGGTCCAAATTCAATGCCTCCAGTCTACGGTTAAAATTAATGCGTGCAGAAAAGAAAGAATTTAAACTTCTCTGAAAAGAATACAAGTAGCTACCAGCTTCATCCCACACAACAGAGGCAAAACAAGGGGAACAGTAGCCAATATCAAAGGAATCAAGAAAATTACAAGATAGAGACCACTTTGCTAGAGAATAGGCTGCCATATTGGCTAATCTAGGGACCCAAGAGACAAAAACATTAGAAATAGCAGATAGCAGGATCTGCATCTCCAAAACTTTGGACCTAATTCTCCAAGGGGAAGTTTGATCTTTTGGTTTAAGGAAAAGTTGTTGATAGATCATTAGCATAATGGAAACTTAATAAGTGATTGCAAAAGGCAAAATTACCAATGGTTGGCAATTCATGGCCACCCCACGAATTAGTCATACCTCTCTCCCTTCTTGAAGTAATATTTAATTTGTGGTACCTCTCACTCTTCTAGAAGTATTTTAATTCTCGTAACATATATATGAATACTATCTAATAAATTTATTTTTTGAAATCCCACCATTTGATTAAGTATTTTATATATTTTTAATATGCATGTTAAATTTCATACTAATCGAATATTATTTATTAATTAATTTATAAACTCATCTTCATCTTCAAAGAGAAAGTCAAGCCTATGGTACAAAAATTAGAGATAGGGAAACTAATGTTATATCTTATTGTTTAAAATTAGCGGTGATGGCATCATTTATGGTTTGAAGGCCATCACCCCCTCCCTCATATCTACCTATTTTTAAAAAGAGGGGCATTCTAATTAAATATATTAATCTTTGAAAAAGATAACATTATTTATGTTTTATTAGTCGATAAAATCTGGTGTTTGAATTCAATTGAGAAAGCTACTGTATCTAAGTTAACTCATAAATATATTCATGGTGGGTTAAATACCAAGTAGGGTTCTTGAGCATAAATAAATCTTTAAAGTAAAGATGAAAAAAAAAAATTTGGAATTAGGTGTGAAAATTAGGTACATCATCAAGATCCCGGGGTACAAGGCATCTCATGTAGGGCCATGATGAAATTATGGGTTGTGTCATGTGTATTACTAGTTTATGTTACCACCCCTTTTTGACGTTTAATTGTGTGTTTGTTCTTTTCGGTTTGTCTTCGTTCATCATGATTTCCAACATTTGTTAGGAAACTATTACCGACACACATACTAGCAGATTCTTCTTGTAAGGTTATGCTTATTTCCGCGCAAAGTGTTTTACAATATTTTTAATAGATAATAATGATTTCGGATAAATAAGTAGTTTTAACTTTTAACTGTTTGATTGTGATTTTTTTAAAATATGTAATTTTTTAACTTTTGGATATACCAAAACTTCCCAACTATGGTTGAAATACAAGAATGAAGACGGTGACAATGAGGGTGGTGCTAGTAATGGTGGCCAACAATCGATGGCAACTTGCAAGCCAAGTGGCTGGTGAACGTGATGGCTAATGATAGGCGGGCAATAGTGGTCGGGAAGCGAGCGGGCCGAGTGGCAATTAGTGGTCAATAATTGGTTGTAGTGACGGCATACAGAAGTTGAAAGGAATAAGGATAGTAACAACAAAGCCAAGACTTTTTTGTTTTAATTTTTTGAAAAATGATCAAATTGCGACTTTTTGATATATATTCCTTTGTTGATTACATAAAACATTCATCATTAACCGACTTTTTAGTCACACAAAAATGAAAAAACACGAAAACATTTTATTCGAAATAAACGGAGCCTAAGTAATAAATGTACTAAAATTTCGTTAGACCCTAAATGAAATTGCCACATACTACTTCCCCTTGCACAAGACATAACTCTACTTATGCATGATACATAGCAAGCTTATATACTTTGTGAACTCAGTCCTTGAAATGTTATTTAAGAAAATGAATAAGTAGTAATTGTAAATAAAGAAAAGGGTGTATTGTGCTCATAGCATAGTGAAGAAAAACAACATTGAAGATTTGAACTTGAAGTACATGGGAACTATCTATGTCCAACAAGGCACAGTCTGGCCATGACCAATGGTGTTAAATTGATTTTTGAAAAAGTCATATAAAATGTCGCATTCTCATTCTTTAATAGAGCATGATTTGTCCAGCAATTTCTGTGGCTGTGGTATGTTACTGTTGGAGCTTTACTCATCAAAACAAAGTTAAAAAGTTTGGTGGAAGTTAGGCAAAGGATCAGATGGGCTGTATTGCTGTATTGGTCTTGTGACGCCCACGCAAAGTGTACCCCAACACTTAAATTGCTTTTACCTCAAAACCCCATCAATCAGATAACAGTCCTTTTCTTTTTGAGAGAGTTAAGATAAAGATTTGGCACACCTTATAGGACCCACTTCAACTTCATCCTCATCTTCGTAAATCACTCAGCTTCTACTTCAAACTTTGTTTAAAAAAAAAAAAAAAAAAAATCATTTTTAATAAGAAAATAACAATTCCAAGTTCAAAATTCCTTAACCATCTAAAATTCTGTAGTTTGACAAGTCATATAGAGGTTTTAATTAGTTGGTCCATAACCAACCTAACCATATCTGTATTCTTTTACATTTCCATAAATTTTGGCTAAACTCATAGATTTAGACATGTGGGGGTTTTAATTGTCTCATCACCTAAATCTAACAGAAAACTGTGCCATAGATATTATTCTTAAAAAAACTATATTCATCAATCTTGAACTGACAGCTGCCCCCCACTGGCCGTACAAATTGGTTCTCTTTCATGGGAATTCAGTGTATGTGGATGCCAGATGTCAATGCATTCAAGAAGCAGCCTCGATGCTTGTTCCTTGTTTCAATGCGGTGGTGTTGTGGTGTTATAACTACCACACCTTGTCGGTTGCGGTGTTTGCAGGTGTCCTCGTTTAAAACGTATTAAATAAGGGCCAACACTCTGACATCTCCGTCCATTTCCGCCAAACTAACACACTTTACTCTTATTGGTGGATCTTTCCTTGTCATCCTCAAAAGGAAGAAAAATAAAAAATATAGTATAAAATTGTTATTACACTATGCCACTTTGCTCATTTATATGGTTGCATTCACCATTGCTTCATTTGCAATTGGTTCCTTCTTTCTATCTTCTTTTTCATTTGATGCCAAACCTTGCCTTATAGACCCCATTTGATAATTTAACTTGGTCCAATGCTTTACTTCCTAATCTCTTGTGTATCCTTCTCCTTCATCTTCCTTTCCAAGTCTTTCACTCACAAGTCACTCCCTTCATGGGAGGCTGAGATGAAATTGTTGTCACCTTGGTTCTGGGGTGAATTATCAACTTTTCTTGTGTCTTGGTTCAAGAAAAGTAGGCCTGCTATTAGTTTCTTTCAAGTACCTGTATTATTCATACCATTGAAGAACATGGGACATAGCTCAAAAGTAGAGAATGTAGAGGAGAAAGATGATGTTTCTCTGTTGGATTTGCCTGACTTGGCCTTGGACTGCATTCTTGAACGGCTTTCGCCAGCCGGGTTATGTAGTATGGCAGCAGTGTGTAGTTCTTTGAGGGATAGATGTAGGAGTGATCATTTATGGAAGAAACACAAGGAGCACAAGTGGGATAGAGTGATTAGTGATGCTACTTATAGAGAATGGAAAATGCATGTAGTCTCAAGAAAAAGACCAACCCTTTTGGATCAAAGCAAGAGAAAAGGGTTATTTAACTCCCTTTTTGGGGATTGGCCTTCTTCATGGTTTAGACCAAAATTAGAAAGCAGCAGCAAGTCAAGGAGGTCTTTACCGGTTGATTCAATCAAGGCTTGGTATCAATCCCTTGAAAGTGGCAAGTTATGGTTTCCATCTCAAGTCTATAATCGTGAGGTGAGTGCTGCATCTAACTAATTCCAATATCTCTGCTTATTCTTTTAATGGGTCCTTTTTTTTTTGGAATGCTATTTTGTATTCTATATGTTCATTTTGGTCAGTAGTAATATGATTGCTCCTTTGAATATTGAAGAATATAATGAGCCCTTTATATTTTGTTTTTGTTGCAGAATGGTAATGTTGGTTTTATGCTGTCATGTTATGATGCTGAACTTAGCTATAACTCGAAGAATGACACCTTTCAAGCAAGGTAAAGGAAGAGAGGCCTTGAAAAATGAGTCCATGAACTTTTGTCGGTTCACTTTTGTGTGTGTCTTCATAGGCTTAGGAAACAAGTAGATATGCTAATTATATGAATTCTGAATTGTTGGCTTCTGGATAATAAATTTGGACCATGTTGACACTAGATTAATCTCTAAAATTTTAAAAATTTCAGCATTTTTAAGTTATAGCCGATGGCAATCTTTACTTGTATAAATTTTTTGTTGCTAAAAATTTGAAACAGATTTTTCACCTTGTAAGTGGAAGTAATCAATCTCAACATTGAATTTATATGTGCTAAGCTCATCTGTATTGCAGTACCCTTGAACTCAAAATGGATGTTTTATTGCAGATACTTGCCGCATGGGCGGCGAACAACAGAGGATAATATACAATGGGAGAGGCTAAGAGCACCACCGGTTGATACTCCTCCAAATGTTCTTCATGTCTCTGATTGTTTAGATGACTTAAAGCCTGGTGATCACATTGAGATCCAGTGGAGAAAAGCCAGAGAATTCCCCTATGGTATGTTTCTGAATCAGCATGCATCTCTAAGATCTTTACCTTTAATTTAACAGAATTGTTAATGTTCAATGTCTATTAGACTTTTCTCTAACAGAAGTAATAATGTTGCAACAAAATTGGTCATGTTCTATTCCATTTCTTTTAGATAACAATGTAATTTCTTCTGAATGTATTGCAGGTTGGTGGTATGGAATCATTGGTCACTTGGAAGCATGTGACAGGAATAAGAATCACTGCCACTGCCATTATAGTGGTGAGAAGTTCATCTTAGATTCTGTAGTTGTTATCAAGGTTTTTTTTTTTTTTTTTTTTTTGTGTGTGTGTTACAGAGGGTATATGTGTAATAAAAATCTTTAATCCCATTTTTGGTGTTTCACTTTATGCTCCACCAATCCCAAGATGCCACATATTCTTTTCTCCTTTCTTTTTTCCTTTTCTTATAAAATAACCAAAATAGAAAATAGAAAACAAAAATGAGACACATGGTATATTGCAATTAATGGAGCATAAAGTGGGACAGCGGATTTCTATTCAATATATGTGGGGTTTATTTTTGTTAATTAAGTAAAAAACATCTATGTGACAAGATCTCTCTCAATTTAGAGTATGTAGGGCACTTTTCCTGTTAATCATGAGCCCTGCGTTCACATATTGGAGATTAAAAATAGTTCACTTTTGCACTTAAGATGTAATGCTTTTTGAGTCAAGGACATGTTATATGATGCTGGTATAACTTCAAACATGTACACAAGTATGTTATAAAACTATATAGTTATATTTGTTTGTATATTTTTTTCCCATATGTAGCTTTATTTGCTGCAACTAGAAGAGTGGGCCAGGGGGTTGGGGTTCAATACATTATTATTTAATATGGTGGGATTTCAAAATGGAGAATAGGATAAAAGGGATTTAGATGAGTTGAAATTTAAAACTTCCTTCTGTGTTTCTTCCTTCTGGCATAGTATTAGAAACTAAAATATGATATCATATAGTTAAGGTCACAAGCACGAATATAAGTGTCTGATGCAGATATCTACAGAACAATATGATAATCAGCACAGTAGTGTACATCCTTTTTTATGTAGAGTACACCTATTATTACTGTTGATGTCGATGTTGTTGTAGTTTATAATCATATTCTTACTTAATCTCCAAACCCTCAACCTAATTTGAGTTCTCAAGTGATTGTAATTTCCTGAAAAGGAAAGTTATCTGTTTACATATACTTCTTTACGGTCCAACTGAATCTTTGTATTTCCTTCAGGTTCTCATTTTGACTTGATTCATGAATATAAAATTCCACCACACTTTGGCACTTACATGATCTGTTCTTAATAGCTATCTTTAGGCACCTCTGGGGTGTGTGCTCCATTGAATTTATTTCCCTTAAGTACTTAATGAAGTTGCCAATCCACTTACAAGTATAAGCATGTATGATGAACTTTCTTCTGAAATTTTCTTATTCTAATATGTTGCTATCCTTCAAGCATGGAGTAGAAGCATGATTAGGATCCATTTCTTTCTTTTCTGTTGACAACTTAATGTAAGTTTCTCACCGTGAGCTATTGCTGACAGATTCAGTGATATTGGAGTTCAACCAGTATTCTCCTGACTCAAAATGGAGAAGAATGGTGATAAACAGGAAGGGCCACCGGGAGGAAGGCAATGAAGTAGATGGCTTCTATGGTGGAATTAGGAAGCTTTATGAAGATGAGGAGATTGCAAGGTGGAAACGCCTTTGGCCAACCCAAATCTTGGATTAGTATCATGAGTGCTTTTGTAAATAGGCCCCTCTTTTTCTTTTCTTTTTTCCTCTCTCTCTCTCTGGAGCTGTGAATGAGGAGAGCTCATAGTCATAGAAATCATTCTAAGAAGATGAAGATTAAGCTTATTTATTTTTGTTCGGCAGAGCGAGGCCTTGAACAGATGCCCAAAAAAAGAAAGAAAAGCATACTATATATACCATGATATGCATTTTCCAACCTGACTAGTTTTGTACTTTGTGTTTGACATATCTTCAGGGAAATCATTTCCTTTTCTGTTTAGATATATAGGTCATAGATGATAGAACATAGGTGCATCTATTGTAAAGATTTTGAAATTTCAGTGGTTTTTGTGAGATAATGGTACCTTTTCATCTGCTGTGAATAATCTGCACAGAAATGAAATAAATGATGTCTGAAATTTCATTCAAGATCATTTTAAGGAGCAAAGATCTGAATCTGCATTTATTGAGTGGTCCAAATGTTCATACTGCAGACTGTCGGTTATATTGATAGTCATTTTCTTGTGATTATTGAATGACTCGTGATTTCAACTAGAAACTTCATGTTTTTATTTTTGTTTATATTCTTTTTTCTGCCGCAGTTTCTTGCTTCTATGCATTCCTCACCATTTTCATATGGTTCCCATTGATAGCCGATTTCAGGTTATCTATAGTTTGCCAGAGGCCTAGATAGAATACTCACCACAGCAATAATCTAACATTTTATGAAGTTTATACTCTGGACAGTCAAACTAATGAATCCTGGTTGATTAGTATCAATCTAATCATTGATCTTGGACAAAAAAAAGGTTGGGATGCTACTTGATAGCATTGGTTAAATTCAGCTACATATAAAGTTGAAGGAATTCAGGCCTTCTGATAATGAATATGTGATGAGAAGCTGTATCAAACTATCCATTATTCACATCCCAGAGGCCTTTAACCATACTAGTAATACTAAACCATAAAATATGGAGTCCAGGCTAAGGGGACCTCAGAAACTGAATTTAGAGCAAATGGCCAATAGTGAAATAGAGCTCCAGAACAATCCATACAAGAACATTATCTATTAAAGTCCTCATCAACCAGCCAAGAAGATGTAAGAGTCATGAGTACAAACTTTTTGCAGTTTTCAACTTCAAGCTTCAATCTCTGCCAAGAGGATCAAAGCTTTGGACTCTAACTGGATACATGACTCTAAGTTGTTAGTTATTATGTGAACCTGCATTTGTTAGCGGTAGTGGTGGTACCAATGCCAGGTTCAAATCTCCCAAAGAGCTAGAACAGTGCTTCTTAGGAGGGAAGGGGAAGGATAGGTTGAGGGCTTGAGTTGTAGCAGGGATATGCATTGAGGGAGAGCAGACAAGAAATGGAACTTGTCAGAAAGTAAACACCAATGTGAAGGTGGCTGAGCCAGATACAATAATGTAAACTACGCATTGTGTAGTTGTAACTTTTAGACACGAATAGAAGCCAAAGTTCTATTTGCAAAAACTTCAGTAAATTTGTAATTTAGGCTCCTGAGACGTTTGTTTCTTATTTTAGTTCTAATTGTGTGGTGGTTTAATGTATTGTTGCAGGCGTGCATTGAAGATTTCTTACCTCTCTCAGTTCTAAATTGACTTTACCTGTCTACATAAGGACACCAATAAGTAGGGTGGCAATTTGTGTTCGCGTGTCGAGTTCGTGTCGTGTCAAGTCATGAGTATTCGACTATATAGATCAACACTAACCCGACATGTTTATTAAACAGGTTAAGATTCCTCAACCCTAACACGACTCATTTATTAAACGGATTAGTCGTGTCAACCTGTTTATCAGATTTTATCAAAATGAAAAGAAAAAAAAAATGAAAAAACAAACAAATAAATATTTTTAATATAAAATTCAGAACTAACGAGTAACTGCATCACAAATAATCATTCAAAATTAAAGTATATCCAAATATCACAAATAATCAATCACAATATGTCAAAGAAAATAAATCACAACAAGTAATAAGTTTATATACCTAGAGTTTGAAAGGTATATTGATAAAATCTCATTTAATTAAACGGGTCAGACGAATCAAACGGGTTCTATATGTTCAACACTAACCCAACCCGTTTATTAAACGGGTCAGCTGAGTCAACTCGAATATGACACGAACCTGTTAAGCCTCAACCATAACCTACTAATTTCGTGTCGTGTCATATCGGGTTCGCGGGTCGTGTCAAATTTTGCCACCCCTACCAATAAGTGTGACTGATATGGTGTTTTTTGGTTAATAAAATATTTGTTTGTTTTATCCCTTTGATGCAAACATATTTAGTAATCACCAATAATCCCCACATGAACAACTGGCTTCTCTAAAATGGTGGAATCTGCTGGCGTCCCTCACAACAATTTCACGTCCAGTAACCATGGCTATTAACTTAATTGCACTATGGCAATCACCACAAATCCGATGGCTCTGCACAATTTGCAGTGGTGTCCAACCTGGAGTGTTGATCAGCCCAAAAGCTGTTGCCAGTTTCTCACTGTGGTACAATATAACCCGCTCTTCCTGAACATCAACATCGGGAAGCAAATTTTTTCTCTCAGGAACATAACCATGTTTTGAAATCTCTAGCATCAAGTTGTCCAATTTCTGGTATATCCCTTTCGTTTGGGCATGGCTTTTATCTCCAGAATGGAAAAAATACGGCTGCTTTTTAACTTCAATCCAACTGCATGCCGGAAGCATTCTCATACCCTTTCTTCTTAAGGTCTGAACAACAGCAGCAGCTTCCTCCAACTTGCCAGAGCTGTTGTATATATTTAAAAGCACAAAATAATTACTAAGCTTTTCAGGCTCCATTCCATAAAGCTTCTCAGCAGAAAATTTTCCAATCTCTAAATTCTCATGGACACGACAAGCTGTCAGCAGGGCAGCCCACATGTTAGCTGTAGGCTTAAATGGAGCACTTTTTATCAGTGCAAAGGCTTCATCTAAAAGGCCGTCTTTACCTAATAATTCAATCATACATGCATAATGCATTGCACGGGGCTTAATCTTGTGATCCCTACTCATTGATTTAAAATACGCCCACCCACGTTCTGATAAACCTGAGTAACTACAAGCAGATAAAACTGCAAGAAAGGTGACATGGTCGGGTATCATTTTTCCCTGAAGCATCTGCTCAAACATCTCAATAGCTTCTTCTCCATGACCATGATTACCATAGCCAGCAATTAAGGCATTCCAAGATATAACATTCTTTTGTGGCATCTTGTCAAAGACATGACGGGCATCTTCCATTCTCCCCCATTTGCTATAGAAATCTACAAGTGCTGTGTTCGCTACTATATCTAATCCAAAACCATGACGAACTAAACTCGCATGAGCTTGCTTAGCATGCTCTAAAGAAGCCAACCTCGTACATATTCTTAAAACCATTGAAAATGTGAAATGGTCCATTTCAACACCAGAATCACGCATCTCATAGAACTTACTGACAGCTTCTTCACTATAACCATGAAGTGCATAACCTGCAATAATGGAATTCCACCCAACTGTTGTCTTCTCCGGCATTTCATCAAATACACATTGAGCATCTTCAATGCTCCCACACTTACTATACATGTCAATTAGAGCACAAGTCACAAATATATTGTCAGCAACACCCGTCTTTAAAGTACAAGTGTGAAGCTGTCTTCCCACAAAAATGTGTCCCAACCCAGCAGATGCACGAATCATCATGGCAAATGTGCGCGACCCACCATCTAAAGACTCCTCCCACATAATAAAAAACAGCCGGAACACCTCAGCATAATCACCGGAATCCACAAGCCCCCCAATTATCATATTCCAGGAGACCAAATTCTTCTCCGGCATTTCAACAAACAACCTACGCGCATCAATCATCATCCCACATTTGACATGCATAAGCAGCACCCTGTTCCTCATATACAAATCCAACTCAAACCCATTACTACTCATATAACTAAACACCCTTTTCACCCCTCTAATCGACTTCAAACCTATGCAAGCGCTAATCAGTGCATCATATGTGCTAGATTCCAATTCAAAACCACCCTCAAACTCCAAAATCTCAAACAACTCAAGTGCCTCCCTATACCTCTTATTGATAACCAACTTCTCTATCTGACTACAAATCCCAGAACTGGGATGTCTTCTCATCTGGGGTTCTTCCAAAACCGTCTCTTTCCTCTCCCCAACATCAATTTTGGACGGTTTCGGCTTCAGCCATGGCTGCTGCACCCCTTGTACTTCCAGTGAACAACACCTAATCCTATCAAAAGGGTTTATCCATTTTCTCCTACTAAATGAAAAACAATACCCAGAAAACATAGATTTCTTGTCCTTGACAGTGAAAGGAAAATGGTAGCTTAGGAGTGGGATTTCCATACTCAAGATAGCACAAACAAATATCAATGTCTAATGGGTAGTAATAGAAGCTGAAAAAAACAGTGTACCCAAACTTGTACCCTTTACTGTATGATCAAAGTGGAAGAATAGAATTGATGCCAAAACAGGCATGAGGTCAGTTTGTGAGGTCATTCAAATGCTCATCTCATAGTTCTTCTCTATAGATATCATATCAGAGCTAATGAATGGGCAAATTCGAATGAAAAATCTTGAAGGAATGAAAATTTGGGCCATCATACACAATACTGGTTATCAACAGAATCAATTTGGAACCTAATAAGTTGTCGAATTGGGCAACCAAAAAGATTAATGCCTTCACACAAAATCTGTTGGTACTTCTTTGGAGAGTCACGAGGAGGAGGCTACGGGTTTGTTCTTAGCCATAGAGCAGAGGCAAGGAAAAAAAAGAGTAACAACAGACGCTGGAAGAAAGTGCAGAAAAAACATAAGAAATTGGGAGTAAGAAAAAATTGTTGAGCACTTGGAAAGAATTTTGAGAATGGTGCAACTAAAGCCAAGGAGTGTCAGTAGGAGAAATGGCCAGTGTTGCATCAATGAATATTATAATCACCAGCTTGTCACCTCCATGAGATATATTTTTTACAAATAAGCATAATTAATGCAGTTTAAATTTTTAGCACGTTTATATATAATACTATGTAATCCATGCTTACACGTAAGAATGATGAATTGTAATGAAACTATTGATATTAATTTGAGTTATTAAATATATAGAACATTAGTTCGATCAGGACATTTAGAGGAACAAAAATGATTTTTTCTTGCAATTTTAATGATATTGGTTACGTCAAATTTCTCATTACACTACTATTATACATGTAATTTTGAAAATCACTATTTTACACTACATATACAATATTAATTTACTATCACTGTACGTGAAATTTTACTAAATATAACACAAAATAAAACAATAAATAGGTTCAATAGTATCTCTTAAATTGAATGGAGATAAGTGCATGGAATCGTTTAGTTCAATTACAGTTTATTACGTTCAATTACAGTTTATTACGTTCAAGATCTTTACATAGAAAATATCTAAATAGAAACAATATAAAAAATATACTCATTAGTTCAACAAAAAAAATAGCAAAAATCTAAACAATTTAATTTGTATGAAAAGCTAACAAAGGCAAAATCTAATTTTGATTCTAATCAAATTTTCTCTAAGCTTTGGTTTTAAATATATATATTACCTAGGTTTATTTATATTGAACTCTTCGTTTTCTATACTGAATTAACTCACTTGGCACAAAAATTTAAATTTTTTAGATTAGATGGAACATGTGGCGCAAAATTAAACTCTAATTGAAATCCAATTTTTACACTAAATTAACTCACTTGGCATAAAAATTTAAAAGTTAGATTAGATGAGACATATGATGCAAAATTAAACTCTAATTGAATTTCAATTTGAAATCTAATTGAATTTTCTCTCAGCTTTGTTTATTAATCTATATATATATATATATATATATATAGACAAAGCTAAGAGAAAATCCAATTAGGTTTAAATTGGATTCTAATTGTTGACTAATTTTGTGCCACGTGTCCTATTTAAGTTCTTTTAATTTTTGTTCTAGATGAGTTAATGAAGTGAAAAAGACGAAGGGTCTAATATAAGTAAATTATAAAAAAATCAATAAACAAAAAAAGAAAAAAAAAGAAAGAAAGAGTAAACTCATGTGTATATCCAAAATAAAGTAAAATAAATAATATAAAATGAGAGAGAGAGAGAGAGTATAATTTGAATCCATATATGTGTGTAATTGTAATTTTTTTAATTGTGCCATGCATATGCACGGGTTATACACTAGTTTATATATATATATATACATATTAATTAATTAATTAATTAATTAATAGGTAAAGCTTAAAGAAAATCTAATTAGATTATATAATTGAAGTCCAATTTTGCGACATGTATCTTAAATTATTTATTTTTAAAGAGAGTTTTATTTCTTAATTTTTAAGTTAAATGTGGGACCACATCATAAATATCTATTCAAGTGAGTTATTGCGTACAAAAAACAAAGAGTCTAGAATTAATGAACATAAAAAAATTTAAAAAAATGAACGATTTACATTTTCTACCTAATAATATTATTGGACTTTTTAAAGAGTTAAAAAAATATATAAGAATGACTATCAATAATATTTAAATTATATATGTAAGAATTATACTATGTATATCATTTAAGTATATCCATGCATATGCATGAGGTTACAAGCTAGTATATATAAATAGCCAAAGTTTATAGAAAATTCAATTAGATTTTAATTGGATTCTCAATTTTGTGCCATGTGTCCCATTTAATTTTTAATTTTATGCCAAGTGAATTATTGAGTGTAAAAATCGAAGAGTCCGTTTCCAATTAGATTCTAAATTGGATTTCAATTGAAGTACAATTTTTTGCCACATGTCCATTTATTTTTTTTAATTTTTGTGGCAAGTGAATTATTAGATGAAAAAATCGAAGAGCCTAAATCCAATTAATTTATAAATTATATATATAAATAATGAGAAACCATTACATATATTTTTTAGAAATGAATAGTTTTAAAAAAAGTGTAAGCTAATACTGTGTATAATTTGAATCTCTTCTAAAAAAATATATAATTGTGATTGTTTTTAATTATACCCGTGCATATGCATGGAACTACACACTAGTATATATATAGACTGGGTCTAGTGCCTATGCATTGGACCCAAGCCGATTCCAATTTTAAATTAAGATCATCTATTTATTACAATCACATAATTCCTTGTGCAATTGAACACCCTTGTCCTAAGTCTAGAACTATTTTATTATGACACCTCATTAATTACAATTAATCCTTTAGAAGACCAAAATAATAATCAATTTACCATAATCACATGTTCCTAATTCTAATCATAGTGAGTTTCAGTTAGCTCAACTGGTAAAATCTCTTATCGTTGAATAAGAGATTTAGGATTCGATCTCTGCCTACATCAAAAACCAATTGGTATCTTGGTCTGATGATAAAGAGCAATCATCAGAAACTGAAGCCATAGGTTAAAAACTATCTCTAAAAAAAAAAAAACATAATCATATCAAAGGTTAAAACTTGATTTAGCCTCAAATTTTGATCCAGTGATCCAATTGGAACTCTTGACACATCGCTTTCATCTTTAAGACTTCAATATTTGTTTTACATGGAAATTTTAGAAATCTAATGGTCAAAATTATGATTTTACCCTTGAGATGTGAAAATATAATTTTGCCATAAATTGAGTTTGATTGTGGGTTGTAAAATGGGATGTCTATAGAGTGTTGTATTGGATCATGATAAATACTTATCGTACTACTCGGTATGGTACAAGATTCCCAACTTTAGTTTGTACTTTCTACAAAGTTTTCATAAATATAATGGATGATCTCATTATAACAAAGAAGATAAGGAAATCATATTTTTCTTTATGTTTTTTTTTTTTTTTTAAATAAGGGTATTCAAATTTCTTTGAGTATCTAACTATTCTCTCAGGTGTATATAGTCCCTCGTCCTACACAGCATTATAGGGAGGGACCCCTTAGAGGTGACCCTAAGATGTTGGCAAGAAGTTTTGAAGGTTCCTACTATTTTGAAAGTTCCTACTATTTTGAAAGTCCCTACTATTTTGAAAGTCCCTAATAGTTGTTAGAATAACAAGAAATATGCCAAACTTTATCTTGTAAGAGCATTGGCATCAGGTGTGCCAAATGCTATATTTTTAGCATTTGGCACACCAAACACCAAAAACTAACTCTCATGAGATGTGCCAAATATCAAATCAATTTGGCATTTGCTATAGTACCGTTCCAATAATATAACCGTACAGATAGATGTGCTATAACTTTTTTATTCAACTTTATTTCTCTTACCTCCACGTGTTGTCTCTCTCTCTCCTTCTCTACCTCACTCTTCTTCAGATCACATTTGCAGCCCATCCCTCACCCTCAACATCAAACGACTCTCTCTTTCTGCACCTTAAATCAAACTCACATAAATTTCTTTCTTCACTCTTTTCAAGCGGCAGCGTTGTGGTCGGCATCAAGTGTGTTTTTTAGGTTGTAGGTCGAGGTTAATTACAGCAGCGTTGTGGGCCAAGGTTTTGGGTTTGTGACATTGTGGGCTGTGGGTAGAGGTTGGTTGCGGCGACATTATGGGTTTTGAGCTGGTGGTTGGTTGAGTTTGGTAGTCAATGGTTTGGGGTTTTGGGTCGGTTGGTTGAGGAAGTCAATAGGTCAATTGGGTTGGGGTTTTAGGCCGGTTGTTGGTTGATTTTTAGGCTGGTGGTTGTTGAGAAGGCAACCCACGACGACAATTGGCGACCCATGACACTCCTCTCTCCCTTTTAATCTTTCTTTTGTTGGAGGATGTGGGTTTTCCTTTTATTTGCAGTTTTTTGGTTTTTTAATTTGTTGGAGGATATGGTGATTGTTTTATTGGCGACTGCTAGTTATGGCAGTGGTTTGGTTGTTGGATGGTGGCCTTGCATTGAGCTGAGTTTTTTTGTTAATATTATTTTAATGTGTTATTATTGTTGTATATATTATTTTAATGTATTAAATTGAATAATAGAGGATCTAATGTAGGGTAAATTGTAAAATTGTATTCTAAAATAATAAAATAGTTTTTTGGTATGCTAAAATGACATATTTTTACAATTCCTGATGCTTATGCCCTAATCTCTTAAATTTTTTCCTGGTAAAATAAAAAGAGAAAAGAAAAGGCCGAGCCTAATTTTTGGTGAAAAAAAAAAGAAAAGAAAAACCCTAGAATGGTCTTATCAGCTGACCCTGCATTAAGCCGAGCTTGGATTAAAAAGAGTCATATGATTATATGAATATAGCCTCTAAGCACGCGCGTGACTCTCAGAAAGTTAATAATTTACATCTATTATAATTTAGAAATATATATTTTTATTTTTCAAACAAATAAAAAGGATAAACTTTAGAAATAAGCCGTAATTGTAATTTTTTTTTTGAACGTGAAGAGAAAAATTCCTAAATTTTAGAAGTTCTCTTTTTGAATTCAAAATAAAATTTGTTATTTGACATTTATGACCCTATTTCTAAATAAAGTTACCTTTCATTAATGAGGGTATTTTTTAACCTCATAAAAGTCCAGTTGAAAGAGAGGAATCCTCTTATATATAGTATAGCTATAATATTTATAATGTTTGTACATTTGGAAATTTAAAATAACTATTGATAAAATATATTTAAATTTATTTGAAACAAATAAAAAATATATTTAAATTATTATCCATAAAATTCTTAAATTTAATTTGTCCAACCACTATTTATAATAATAATAATAATATAAGAAAAATAAATCAATGATGGTAATTTTTTTAAAGTTTATTAATTTTGATTCTATGGTTTTACTTTTATTACCTAATAACTCATTAAGCACAAAAATTTAAGAAAATTAAATTAAACTCCTCGATTTTTGTAATGTGGTAAATAGTTGTGCCAAAATTAAGAAAATTCAATGAGATACATGACATAAAATTAAACTCCAATTTGAGTTCTAATTGAATTTTCTCTCAGTTTTGACTTTATATATATATATATTTCATGGAATGTTATGGGGCAGCATGATAATGACAAAACGCTCTGGATTAGGAATTGGAAGTTCAATATTCTTTGTTTACATGGA
Source organism: Notholithocarpus densiflorus (assembly GCA_030021035.2). Lineage (NCBI taxonomy): Eukaryota > Viridiplantae > Streptophyta > Magnoliopsida > Fagales > Fagaceae > Notholithocarpus > Notholithocarpus densiflorus. Next base: position 2,250,456 of record JARYZH020000027.1, on the reverse strand, counting down.
ATGATGGAACAAAAATTTATTTAATAACAAGAGGAGTGATGCAGAATTTGTGGGAATGCCAATACCTGGATTTTTTTTTTGGGGGGGGGGGGGGGAGGAGGGTTTAGTAATGTGAGATAGATCATAGATGGACAATAGATAAAGTGGAGGAAGCAATAGAACTTTTTCTGTCTCGTTTAAATTTAAAAAAAAATGTGGGAGATCACTTTGAATGGGCATTAATTGGGGTGTATGAGCCTAATTTTGATGGAGATAGAAGTTTTTGTGGGAGGATTTAACTAGGCCAAGAAGTTGTTGGAATGTGCCTTGGTGTGTAGCAGCGATGGCGGAGACGGCGGCCCAAGGGGTGGGGGGCTGATTTCAATGTGGTAAGGTTTCCGTCAAAATGCCTTGGTTCAATTAATAACCCAATTTACGAGTTAGGTTATTAGGTCACTAATTTAACCAATAAGTCACTAGTTTAACCAATGGGTTACTAGTTGAACCACATAATTATATAAAATTTTAAAAATTGGTTATGGGAGGAGTTAACTAGGCTAAGAAGTTGTTGGAATATGTCTTGGTGTGTGGGAGGTGATTTCAATGTGGTAAGGTTTCCATTAGAGTGCCTTGGTACAAAGTATTTTACTTTTATTATACATTAGTTATCATATTTTATTTCATACTAGCTTTTAACCCCTTGCATATATATGGATACACTTAAAGATATACAATAAGATGCATAATATAATTCCTATATATATAATTTAAATACTATTGATAGTCATTTTTATATTTTGTTAACTCTTTAAAAAAAAATTTGTAATGATATTATTAGGTATAAAATGTAAATTATCCATGTTATTTTTTTTAATTATTGTAAAGCACTTTTTTTTTTACGATTCATTTATTCTAAACTCTTTGATTTTTGTACTTAATAACTCACTTGGATGAATATTTATGATGTGGTCTCACATTTTATTCTAAATTTAAAAAATAAAACTCTTTAAGAATAAATAATTTATCTTAAATAATTTAGGACACATGACGTAAAATTGAAACACTAATTTGAAATTTTAATTTGAGTTTCTCTCAGTTTCACTTATTATTATAGGTATATAGATATCTTAGATTGATAGATTTACTATTGAAAGGAGTTACTTTGACTTTGCATAACTCTAGAGAGGATGTTTCAAGATCTAGGCTTGATAGATTTTATTGTCACCAAAATGATGTAATAAAGGTTATGATTGATGTAATTTCAACAAGATAACAACAAGTGTTTGAATTACATTTTGTAATTAATGACATATTAGTTTGTAAGAGTAAGATCCATGTAGTAAAATTTGTAGTTTTCAACTTTTCCTAGCATCACTCAAAATAGTAATGCTACAAATAATTTATTTATTTATTTATTTTTTGTTGAGAAACAACAAAACAATTTTCATAACATATGAGTTGGAAGATTTTTATTGGTTCTTATTCTACTACTAAATACTTTATTACAGTATTTATCATTAACAACTTATCTTATGAGGCATTGTGAAAGGATAAAACCTAGATAGAGCACCTTAGGTATAGTACAATAAATTTTCCAATTGAATTAAAACAATTAGTTGTCATGCCCAAAAAAAATACAAATAATATTACTCTATTTTTTAACCGAAAATAATTAAATTTAAAAGAACCAAGTATTTGAATTCAAAATAAAAACCTAATATCTTCTAAAAATAAAAAAAAAACCTAAAATACTGCACCATTTTTGAGAATTTTTATGGCCATTGATAATTGTTATTGAGTTTGGAATAGATAAATACACTCAAAACAATATTAATAAGAGAGTGTTTGGTATATGCAGTTAAAAACTGAAAACATATATTTGAAAACATGTGAAAATACGAATAGATGAGTATTAATAAGGAAGTGTTTGGTATATGCACTTAAAAACTGAAAACATATATTTGAAAACATGTGAAAATACGTATAGATAAAAAAGTGTGTGAAAATACGAGTAATGTTGTTTAAAAACTGAAAACATGTACCAAACGGGCTTAAGTTTCCAGAAAAGTCAGGGGTTGCTCTTTCCTAAAATAATTTATTGCAGAAAAGAAAATTTTAAAAAAAGAAAAAGAAAAAGAAAAGAAAATTTAGAAAAGTAAGAAGAGAGAGAGAGAGTTCCATTTCCAAATAAACAGAAAAGAAATCGAAGCCCAAAAAAAGACGGGTTGTAAAGGAAGTCGTCTGACTCGTCTCTAGCTTCTTCTTTTCTCTCTCTCTCTCTCTCTCTTTCTTGTGGTGATCATTGAGAAGAAAGAACAAGAAGAAGATGAACGGTGGTCCATCTGGTTTCAGTGCGTACAATACAATTTTTTTTTTCTCGCTCTCTCTTTGTTTTCCCATTAATATTACATTACAAGCAATACCCTTTTCTCTATTCCTCTCTAATTTTCAAAACATTTATGGGTTTTCTCTTTTGGGTTGTTGCAGACAATGCTCCTGTTACAAGAGCCTTCATTATTGCCTCTGCCCTCTTCACCGTCTTCTTTGGGATCCAAGGCCGTTCTGCTAAACTCGGTTTATCATATTTGGTACTCTTTTTTTTTTTAATATCTTTTGTTTGTGATTTAATTTTTAGTGTACATATAATTTTCGATCAATTTATAGCCTTTTCAGATGTAATTGTAAGTGGGTTTATTTTATTTTTTCTTTTTCTTTTGTTTTTCTAGTAGTAGTTTGAATTGGGGATTATAGATTGTGTATCCTTTGTTGTTGTATGTGAAATGATGTTATTTGGTTCTTAAAGTTGTAGTTTTTAATCTTATTTTTGATGTTTTATAATGTGGGCCGTTTTTATCTTTCATTACCATAAAACAGAAATGATTTTTAGCATATGTACTATTGCTTTTCAGGTGAGATTGAGCAAGACCAGCTATTAGCCCAAAAAAATAGTATCTTTAATAGAATAGAAAAATAGTTAAATGAAAACATCCGAATCGTTACATTGTCAATGAATCATGGTATTATTACAAAATGAAGATAATAAGGGGCAGTTTAGTAGGGTAATTTAAGCAAAACTTTTTAGTTTTTAAACAATATTACACGTATTTTTATATACTTTTTTACCTACACGTATTTTTAAAAAATACAAACAACGTTACCAAACGGCAACGAATAGATAATGCAGAACCAGGCTACATCTTTGGAAAAGTATACAAGGCAAAATGGAAAAATGGAAGTAAAATAAAAACAAAACAAAATGTTGGTGCTAGTTACTTCAAAATTTCAAATGCAATGAATCAGCAATGGAATACTTTATGCTATGCAAATGAGAACAGATTCATTTCAATAACAATCATTCTGCCTCCATTTATGTCCTTGATGCCCCACCATCGACTAATGCAAAAGAGAAAACCTTGTCCATATACAGGACCATAAAGCAGGTAATCCTTGGGAAGAAGCAGCTGACCAGGGTTGATAGCTGCATCTTCATTCCTTCTGCATGTAGCATTATGTGCCAAAATGTACTCCGAAACTTGATCAAATCTCATAACAGCACAAAAATGTCTAGAGTTTTCCAAATTCAGTGGTAAATACGTTTACATGATCCAAATTTTCCAACACCAAGATACACCAACTGTAATGCCCACTTAAAAGCATCATACTTGTTTCTATAACTGCACGCCCACGATGATCCTTCAAATTGGGCATCGTATACTGTTATATCTGCACACGTCTCAATGTACATTGTCTGAACGAAGGTCATCACTGCTGCCACTCTTATCCTTGTTGGAGAGCATTTTCTTCACTTTCTTATCCAAGGCCTTTTCAAAGTCACTATATGACAGTGACAGAACCTGGTTCAGCAGCAATGAAACTCCAGACTCCTTCACTAGGGCATGCCTTGGTTTAATCCTCTCCTCCAAACTATAACCAAAATATTGAGGAAATTTTACCAGCTCTGATTTTGAATAATCCATGGTCAAAAAGAACTCCCATTTTGGTATTAAATTCTCGGACAAGCTAAAAGTATATAGAGCTCCATATCTTGAAATCATGGTCCCTATTTCCTCAATGCTGTATCCCCTCTCCAAGAAAAATTCAGTCACAGGCTTCAAATTGGCCTCAATGCTAAGACCAAAAGTCTGTGGACAACGATAGAGAAGAACAGCAACATCAACCCCCAACGAAAGGAAGTACTCAGCTGTTGGGCGTAACTTGTCCTCCACACTGTAGCTTATAATGTTTGGGCTGCGTGTCAGAATCTTACCAATGCTATCTGCAGAGAGGCCCATCTCACAAAGGAATTCTACAGTGGTCTTCACCTTCTGCCTGCTATGAGTGAGAAGTGCTGGAAAGCGGTATATCACCTTCGCCCATTGTTTCTTGTCCACACCCAAATTCTCTAAGAAAGTCATAGTGGGTATAAGGTTTTCAGAGAGACTTATTCCACACAATTGAGGCCTTTTGTTGAGGATGGTGGGAATATCTGATTTTGGTACACCAAGATCAAGAAGAAACTCAACCACTGGCTTGATTTTTCCCTCCAAACTATAGTAGGCAAAAGCTGGGAATCTTTGTGTAATTGCCTTGATCTTCTCAAGATCCAAGCCAAGTTCTATGAGATAGAGAACGTGAGGGCGGAGCTTGCCATCTGGGTCTATCTCACTCACTCGAGACATGGCCTTTAGCTTCTTTGAGTCAAGGGTTGGTTTGGGCTGAGAAACTGGCACAACTGTTTTTTCTTTAACAGGTGGATTTGGAAAGTTTTCCACTACATCTACTACAATGTTCCCATGCTCTTCCAGAAGGGACTCAAGGTAAGGAATAAGAGCATCCCTGATCTCAAGAGTTGTAAGCTCACGTCCTGCCATGCCAAGGGGAATTCAATTAGCATGGGTCCATTTTAGAATCAAAGATGCTAAATTGAACTGTGGCTACAGAGAAGCATTAATATGATGAATCGAACCTACTAGATACCGAGATTTATAAATATAATGAAGCTTTGCGATCAGGTGGTTGATGAAATGGTCTGACTTGTTTATGGTTCTTGTTGCAACTGCATTGCTCAATCCTTGTTTCTTAAAGAACAAGGACAAAACAGCCTTAGCTTCTTCTCTTTCTGCTGCTAACAGGGTTGCAGACACCACTTTCAAGCTGAATGAACCATCTATCCCTGAATCAGCTGGTATAATTTATACATGTAAAAAGGATGTTAACATTGTAAAAGAGAGAATCACAGAAGCAAAATGTCAAAATGTTTTGGCTTTTATGTGGAGGTTAAAATTAAATAACAAAGCAAAAACCACATGAAAGAAAATGTAAAAATCAATTGCTTACCGAATTGTGCTTGGCAAGAGAAGAGTTTGGCAGGAAAAGAAAGCCGAGTCCTGAATAATAATAATAATAAATAAATAAAAATCAAATCTTCCATACCATACCTCATAGGGAGAGAAAAAAGACAAACTAAATGCATAAAAAAAAAGAAGGGAGAAGCAGCTTCAGCTACTACAACTACTAGAATCTCTGACAACATTTAGTCTCTCACCCATATGACAATTGGATGCCAGCATCTCAACACCTAGTAACTACTTAAAAGTTCAAAAAATTTTAGAACTGTAACTACTACTTCCAATCCAACAAAAGCCTCACATTCACTATGGCTGCTTCAATTTCGACCTCCCATACCTGTATAAGTTCCCTCTCTCCTCTACAATGTGCCTACACAATTCCCTACCAATCCATTTGCCTCAGGTTTTTTTTCCCCATCAAAAAAGGTATGTACAGCTTTTCAAAGGATCACCTTTTCAAGATAGGCAAAATAAGCTCATCCAAACGCACATGAATCTCTTGCACCATAACACCTTTGGTTTTCCTCTCACTGGGTTATTCCAAAATTGCCAATATTTTTAGTACTTAAAAGTTAAAACCTCCATTTCATCACCTCCTGTGAATAATACCATCACCACATTACATAATCACCCTCTCCCAAAGCATGTCAACAAATTTTCACAAAATCAAAAACACAAATTTGTCCAACAACAACAACCTTAATTCCCTAACAAACTCACAACACTTAGTAATAACAGTTAAAACAAAACATCAAAGAACTGACTGCTAATTAAAAACTAAGGAAGTATGAAGTAAACATAAACTATTAGTACAAACTAAGAAAGAAAATGAAGTAAGCAACAACTAATTAAAAACTAAGCAACTGGGTTATGGGAATAGAAGTACCTTGTGATTGTAGGTGTGGTTGTGGTAGTGAAAATTACTACTTTTGAGAGACATGAGAGCTTGGCTGAGTGGAATGCACAGAAAGCTCTCATTTTTTTTTTTTTTTTTACCTTTTTTTCTTCAGCAAGAATTGAAAGTGAAGCAGAAAGAGGAATGTTTTTTTTGGTTTTCTTTGTTGTTTTTATTTGGTTTAGGTAGTCAGAAAGTGCAAATATCACAGGGACCGACGGGCAAGCCTTGGATATGGATTGATGACGTGGCAGAATATCAGCCACTGAGGAATTGTAAGCAAGCAAGCACGTGCCAAAAAAATGATATCTGCTGCAATCATGCACAATCTGTAATATAAAAGAGATCATAATGGGCCTAAAGTTACCTGTGTAACTGTAACCCATGTGGGCTTGGAAAGATCTACTATCAGTCCAGTTTCTTACCAGAAACCCACGTCCACCCGCAATCTCCACCGAAAAAAGTAAGAGAGAAGTATCTTCGAATGTCCGTTTGTTTGGAAGTGTGAAAAAGCGGGAGAATAAAAAATAGTAAAAAGATCAAAAAAAAAAAGTAAAAAAATAAAAAAATATTTTAATATTTTTTATTTTTGTTTGGTTGGGAGTGAAAAAGTGGAGGGATAAAAAAAAAGAATTTGTATAAATTTACTCATATACACTTGTTAAAAAATAATGCCCAATTAAAATAAAAAAGTGGCAAACAACCCAAAAAAAAAAACAATCACCCAAATTTATTAAAAAATAAAAATCATTTAAAAAAAAAATCATGTCTAGCTAAACAAAAAAAAAAAAAAAACAACTATCACACTTATAGCCCAAGAAAAAAAAGAGAGAGAAAGAAGAGACAACGTGCCCAAGAAAGCACAAAAAAAAAAAAGAGAGGAACGAAATGAAGCCCATGTGCAAGTGCACATGGGCATTTTTGTCAATGAAGAGATTCAGAATCCCCATTTAGTTTTCTCCCTATTTTGGTGGGCGTGGAGAGAAAACACCCACGCCTTACCAATTTTTTTTCCCTCCCCTCCCTCCAACCAAACACCAAAAAAAAAAATGTTCTCTACCATTTTATCTCTTTCTTTTTTTTTTTTTTTTTTTCATCCTCCCTAAAATCCACCCAACCAACACATACCCTTAAAGTTTAAACCAATCCTCTCCCCCTACAAACCTACAACCCTCTCTCTCTCTCTCTCTCTCTCCAAATCTGTATTGATTGCACCGGCACTGTAGATGTACTCATCTCAATTACTCCCTCTGTCTATCTATCTAACGAGTTTGTCAGAAGAACAAGAAATTTCGTACTCTTTGCTTGCGTGTCCAACTTGTTTTTCTTTCCCACAAAAACGTTGAGTTTTGGACTTTTGTAGAACCATAACAGGAGATAAGTGTTGTGACTTGTGAGTTCTCTCTTTCTTTTAAACTTAATTGTCAGCCCAAATAAAACACATGAAACAGTGTGTTTTTGCCTACCAAATATACTAAATCAAATGTTAATGTAGATTTTTCATTCTTTTTATATAGTTAGTAGACATTACACTTCCCTACTGTTTTTTGTTATTAACTTTAATTGAATTTAAGTCCAAAAACCAATTAACTTAACACCAAAACAAACGAAACTTTAGGGGCCGATCATACGCTTTAATAGTTCAAAGAGTTAAGTGTAAACGGGATGATAGTTTTATGGTGAAAAAGTATAGTTGGGCCTTTAGTAAAAGAGGTTTTAGGTTTGGGCACTTGACATTGTGGGCAATTCCGATGGAGAGTCCACTTCAAAATAGGCCTAAAGTCACCGGTGGTGTAAATCCACTTGGGCTTAGAAACATCTACCTGTGGGTCTTTCTCAAGTCTTACGTCGTCGTTTCACAGTCAGCACAGCACAGTGGGTTAAAGGGTTTATCAAAAATTCTAAAACCCTAAAACAAAGGAAGAAGAAGAGCATGAAAGCTTAGAGAGTGAAGAGGCATGTCGATAATTCTGAGACGCGCATTCTCTCATCGGAACCTCCTTCTCCTCCGCAGCTCCGCCTTCCATGGTGGCGACCTTTCTCATCAACTCATTAACAGTGCCCACAACAACAACAACTCCAACACCCACATTCATGATCTCACTCTTCCCACCACACTTCATTTCCTCACACATTCTCGCAGAGGCTTCGCCAAAGGGCGCAAATCAAGTACCCTTTTGCTCTCTTTCTCTCTCTGTTGAGTTTTTATGGCAATTTTTGTTTTTGTTTTGTGCTTTGTAAAGCAAATGATTGAATGAAATGTGTGTTTTCCTGTTTGGGTTATTCCATTTTGACTGAGAATCAAAAGAGTGCTGATGAGATTTCATTTCTGTGTTTTTATCAAGCATGATCTTCTTTGTTTTTAGTGTTTTTTTTAATATGATTTTTGGTAAATTGCGCACGCAAACACACATAAACCACGTTTTAAACTATTACATGGTTTATAATATGGTTCTAGACTTTTAAACTGAGCAATCAACTCTCTGACTTAGCTCAATTTTATTAATTTCCATCTTATTGAAGGTATTTATCGCGGTAGAGTGTTTAGAGGGTTTACACAAATTTGGAGTGTTTGGGAGTAAAGTTCGGGTTTATTTGATGGAAAACTGTCTTCCATTTGACATAAACTATTCCTAATTTTCAATGAAGTTAGGGGGGTTGATTGCTGAGTTCTAACATTAAAGGGGCACATTGTAAATCAGGTGATAGTTTAAGGTGGTTTTTGTAAGTGAATTTTTGAATACTTTTTTGTTTTCTCTATATTGGGGAAATTTTTCTAACTGGTATAAAGAAACAAGAAGTCACAAATTAATATTCGGCGTTATGCAAAGGTTATTGTGAGATACTATTTATGAAATATTTTAGGTGAAGCTTTTTGTTGATTGCACTACTGAGCTTGGCTGAAGGGATTCTTTTTGCAAGAATAACAAAAATTGTTTAACTTTATATAAATCGCATGTTAGCCTTTTGCAGAGTTATAAGCACTATTCCATTAAAATGTTTTTTTTTTCACCATTTAGAGGATGATGATGCTGTGAGCACTATTGAAGTTTCGACTGATATTGGGCCTACTATTAAGGCAAATGCTACCTCAATGATGGAGGCAGCAATTGCTGCATTATCAGGAGAGTTGAACAAACTAAGAACAGGAAGGGCATCTCCAGGTACATTAAGCCATCGCTATTTGTTAGTTTTTATTTATTTTCTTAGTATGTTTGTTAGATTTATTGACACAGTTATGAGTGAGAATGTCTCTACAGGAATGCTTGACCACATTATTGTTGAACTTGATGGTGTAAAGATGCCCTTGAGCCACTTAGCTGTTGTTTCGGTCATGGATTCCAAGACATTATCAGTAAATCCTTATGATCCAAATGTAATGAACAAAAACTTTACTTAACAAGTTTGCTATTTGTTTCAATTCTAGGGTTTCTTCATTAGCATATGTAATTGTTTGTTTCCTATACTATTACATGGTCTAGAGTCCGATACTATTTAACAGTCATTGATTCTTCAAATCTGTGGATCTAGCGATCAGGATGAAAATTTTCTATATCAGTTGTATTAAGTTTAAATTATTGAATTTAGTTCATTTTCTTTAATCTGCTTTGCACAATACGAGCCTCAATTTTTTATTTTTTATTTTTGACATGCTGATTGGTGCTCATATCTAAACAGTCCCAGTTTGAAAGACTCATTTAAGTGGTAGCGCCTGTTTTATGCAGACCATTAAAAAGTTAGAGAGCGCCATTGTTGCTTCTCCGTTAGGCTTAAGTCCCAAAGTGGATGGTGAGCGATTGATTGCAGTTATTCCACCGTAAGTAGTCATTCTATTTAATCTCACACTGCTTCTTTCCTTGTCCAATAAGCAGCCCATTTGCTGATAATGGCCATTAAAAGTATTTGGCTTAAGACAATTGTGGTTTTGGTTGATACAATATTTTAAGATCTTTTTTTTTAATAATGATGCGTAAGTATTTTCCATGATAAAGCTTGTTCAATCTACACAAATATTGATTGACTTATTTACATTTTTTATGCTCTGCAATGACCAGATTGACAAAAGAGCATATACAGGTAAGCCAATTATTACCCTTCCTTTAAATGGTAAAATGGCTATGATGTTAGCACAATAATGATTGTATGGAGGCATGGGCAGCTTTGATTTATAAATGGGTATATGAAGGACTAAATTAGTACTTAAAAAAAAAAAAAAACGGACTAAATAAGTAAGTACTAAAATTTTCAAGTTTCTAGTGCGTTATAGGACAAGTCTGAATTGAAGGTGGTTCAATGATCATGGGTTTAGCAATACACTCATGGTCATTGTGGTGCCAATGGAAGCATGATAACCTGCATTGTGTTTGTTGGGCTGGTAATCATGTACAATTTTATGCTTTTGATAGTTCACTTGTGTGGGATGGGGAAATGAATGGACTGAAATGGATTTTTAAGGGATATTCAATATATTCTCATCTTTAGGAGTTCTGTGGGAAGTAATGGAATGGTTAGGAGGGAAATCTCCATTCCATCCATTCCCCTATATGCAGTTATGCACTAATCCCAAAAATGGGCAGAATGACCCATTCCTCTTATTGGTTGAGGAGAAATTACATTTTTATTCTCGTTTCTTTAAAACAAAAATAAAATATAATGAACATTATAGTAAAAGTATACATGTACTTCCTTTCCTTCTTTTATGAACTCCCACAACCGCAGCAAAAGAATACCTTGCTACTTTTTCCATTCCTTAATAAATTCCCAAACATAGATGTGGTATAAGTTGTGGTTGCTAGAGTTTACTCACATTTATATATGGGATTCAAGGAAAAAATATTGAGCTTAATTTCGTTTACTTATTATATACCCTAATTCTTATCATCATTTCCAGTATTTTCTTTCTTTTCCCCCAAAATTCTGCTCAGTTTGTCATGCATTCTGCAGTTACAGTAATGGCGCTAAAATAACCACAACTTTTTTTTTTTTTTTTTTGTATGCAGATCCTGCTGTGAACCTGGTCACTTCTGGGCCTTATGGTCTTATATTTGCGTCATTTGTACCATTTTTCCTTGATATTCCAGTTTCGACATGGTTTCGTGTATTTGGTGTTCGCTTCTCTGACAAGTCTTTCATCTATCTGGCTGGTCTTCAGGTAAAAAGTGACTATGGTTTATATAATACAGTTTATGGTGCAAGCTAGACCACGTGAAATTCTTTTAACAAATTTGGCCTCCTTATCTTCAGCCACTAAAATCTAATTTTAGTTTCTGTCTTGTAGCTTCTTTTATCATCGTGGAAAAGATCTATCTTGCCAGGGATATGTGGGATCCTAGCTGGTTCCTTGTATCGTTTGAATGTCTTTCGTATTCGCAAGGCAAAGGTTATGTATCAATGTTACATTCGAAAGTGAAAGATGTTTATTTCTTTTGTTCCTTTCTCCTATAATAATATTCAACTTGTTTAGCTGATAACTAGGTATTCTGTTCAAACATTTCATAAGTGCTTCCTTGCAGCTGTGAACTTCGTGTGAGGTATATTAGTTACTCTCTTGAGAGTGAATTATGAGAGTGAATAAGAAGAGTGAAATTATACAAACATCTTAGATGGAACTTTTTCCTACATATGCAGACACATTTCACTTACAAATAGTGTTATATGAGTAAAATCTTTTTCCCTCACTTCTGAATCTGTTTCTTTCATCTTTAAATAAAGAATTGTTTAAATTACATATCTTATTCACATAGGTTGCAATTGCTACAGCTCAGGTTGAAATTAATTAAAGTCAAATGTGTGCATGTCTTTTACAGTTCCCAGAGTTTGTTACTTCATTTTTTTCGCGACTATCTTGGCCAGCCACAGGGAGTCCACCTTCAGCACCAACTAGGAATATTGTAGGAAATGTACCATCCTATGCAGGTCGCCAAGTGGAGGCAAGTGTTTTTCTTAATGCTTTTATTCAAATCTTCCATTGCCTTAAAAAAAAAAAATTTATTATTTTATTATTATTTTTTAAGGAGTTAGAATGGATGTAACTAGCATGCTATGGCAATTTTTTCTTATCTAATATGTTGATTGCAAAAAAGTGTTTTACATCCTTTTTTTTGTTTGTTTTTTGCTGAGTAAATTTTTTTAATTGCTAACTACACAAATCAAGTGGGTCTTAGACCCATGATCTCACTTGCTACCTTGCTCTTACAGGGGAAGTAGGTGCCATTTGAGTTGAAGCTTTTTAGGAAGTGTTTTTAACATCCTAACTACCCATTATTGACTACACAGTTTTTGCTCCTAGGGGTCCGTACTCTAAAATTTATTTAAAGGCCATATTGTCTTAATCCATTTAGAGGCATTAAATCTTATTTTCTTTGTTATGAATGCATTCATCAAGCGTTTATATAATCAGAAAGATGAGTTTTCTGCCTGTCAGTTTGCTTTCATACATTATGTCTAAACTATAAGGGAATGGATGTGACATGGGATTAAAACTGATTCAATGTTGGTTTTAAGTTTGCAGTGAAATACTAAGTTTTCTGTCCTGAAGTCTGAATTGTTTTGACATTTTTTTGTTCTGAAGTCTGAATTGTTAGAAGGGTTACCAAAGTTGATGTAATACATTGACAAGGATCTCAGCACCTTGGATGTTTGAATCATAATTCTTTCAGGAAAGAACTTATTATTCCTTATCATTATCTTTAATGATTTATTTTCTTTGATGAAAAGTTACCTATCAAAAAAAATTTCTTAGATGAAAAGGAGTATTTTAGACTTCCGTGAAGCCCCACCTACAGCCATTGGGACTTTAACTGAACCTCATTCTTTGTAGAAGCTTTTGATGAGCAAATATCAATTTGAACCATAATGGCATAATCGACTTGTTAGCCAATGGATGGTGCCATGGACCAGCCCATAAATCTCAAGGGCTTGGGCTTCAAGTTTGGTCCCATAGGGCCAGGCTAAGCCAATCTTTATTGGCCCGAATTTACTAAGGGCCAGTCCTAGGTTCAAGCCTCAATGCCCAACCTGGCAGGCCCATGGACACCCTACTCGTGTATAATAAAAAAGCCTAAACAACACAGCTGAGAAAAGGTCAGGTAGGGAGCCCCTGGTCATCTCTAAAAGCTCTTGGAGGACTATGTCTAAACTTTTTATGGACGTTTTTCTACCTTTGTGAGATGACACCCTGCGTGATGGAATCTCTGACAATATTTTAGTCATACTCATCTGATTTCTCTTAAAACTGATTTATAAAAATATATGCTACAGGTGTGAAGGTTCTTTCATTACTACTATTCTTTTTTAGCATCATTGGTTGATAGAGAATAACTTATTTCCTCTTTTGGTTTCAGAGAAACTATCCTTCTTCCATGCCATCTGCAATAGAGCCACCCGAGGACTCCATTGCTACACTTGTTTCCATGGGCTTTGATAGGAACTCAGCCCGACAGGCTCTTGTTCATGCTAGAAATGACATCAATGTGGCAACAAACATTCTTCTTGAAGCGCAGTCACACTAATTTTAGAGAAATTGTTCTGTCAAAGGAAACCTAGATTGTTTTGAAATCAGACACAGAATCTTATCCAATGCAGACATGCTGGCCAAACAAATTTGCCCAATCTGGTGACAGGATTGATATGTTTAAGAGAAATCCAGTCAAGGCATTTGGAATATCATTCTTAAGGTTTATCTCTTCATCTTCTTGTTTTCTTTTTTCTTTGTTAATTTCTTTTTGTTCCCCTTTCATTTTGGTTGTAGCTATCAGTTTAAGTTGAGTATCATACTTTGAGGAAAGAATTAGGAGCATGTAAAATTGTTCACTCCATATTGAGGACATGCATATCCCATTTAATAGAAAAGATATGTATGAGCCATATATAGCTCTGCTTACCTTTGATAGGGTCCCTTTACTCTCTCTCTCTCTCTCTCTCTCCATGAAAGGAAATTGTTATATTATAATACTACAGCTGTGTTTGCATTGTTCCAAGGAAAAATCCTCTCTACCCCGATCTACCCCCTTCATGTGGGAGAAGATGTTGGGAAAAGAGAATTATAATGAAGTGAGTAAAGGTGTGGTTTGACAAATAATCTAAAACTACGTTTTGACTCTCTAAACATACCAAGGGGGCAGCAGGAACAATGTCAGAAAATGGATAGGATTGCTATGAAACTGCATGCAATCTATGATACATGGTAAGAGAAAAGGTTTTGGTCGTTACTTGTGAGCAAAAGATGGTGAATTTTTTTCCGCCATAACCACAGGCAGACATCAGCGTGCATATTGCTTAGAGTTGGCTGTCAGGTTGATAATCGAAAATGCACCCATAGGGGTTGCTGGATGAATGAGACAGGAAAACAATAGGGTTTTGGAACTTTGAAACTGTACTGTGTAGAGTAACTTTTTTGGCTTTTTGGAAGGATGCCTTACTATATTTCGGTTTTTGCATCATATTGTAGAACAGGTGCATTTCCTGAAATTTGTTGCGAAGTGTAGCACAGTAATACTAGCATGCGGCCAGAGCACAAATTCTTGTCATCAACTAAGCAGAAAAAATGATGTGTATTTTATTTTGTGTGACCATGTTCTTTATGAACTGTCCCTAAGCTTTTGAAAATGGAAATGTTTAAACCATTCACTTATCGAAGTTACACATATCTAAGGTCCCATGTGAAGCCCATAAGTCACCAGGGTTAGAAGTAAAAAATGAATACAGTTAAGTTGGAAAGGAATTCCTTATATTTTTTGAGAATAAATGGTAAATGAATTCCTCTTGATGTTAGTTCCTCTCTTTTGTTTACAAGAAGTTGCTTTGATGCTGCACTTCCCATCTCTAAGTAATAACATCACCCATGCCTCTAACTTGCTTCTCTTCCAAATCAGACTTCAGCTAAAATAATTTTGTGCCACCCTTGAGGAGGCAGGTTCCATGATCCATGTATTTGGTCTAGTATACTGGACCTATTGTGGGCTCTTCACCTTTAACCAGAATTCTTCCATACATTTTTCTACTGTCTCAGCTATAAGTTTCACCCACTAGTTTCCAAATCTGTCAGTTTCAAATTTTCGGAAAAAGATCTATTCCAATTTAATCTCTTAAATTCCTCCAATTTTTATTTAAATGTAAGATATGTGGCATTTAAAAATTAAAATAAATGTCACGTATTGCATATTTAGCTAATAATGTGAGGGAATTGAAAGATTCAATTGGAAGGGAACTTTTCCCCAAATTTTCCTAGCCACGGCAAAGAGCATTTTCCAACTCCTTGCCACATCCCAAACTAGCCTTTTGTGACACGTTTGGTGTGGGTAATCCATGAGGCTCCTACTACTAGCTAGTTATCCATATTTGGCTATGGACAATGCTAGAGCACAACATTGTTTAGTGGTGAGTATTGTATATACCTTGCATTGTAACATAAAATTGTATGTATCATACGATACATAAATGTGGCTTTGAAATAGTTTTTTTTTTTTTTTTGGGGGTTAAAATTTGTGTTTTTATTTGAATTCAACAAGTTGTTAGACTTGTATTTAGTACAAAATTATTAGGTTACTTAATTGAGCCCAATAAAATAACATGTCCATAAGATTCACTCTCTCTCTTTCTCTCTCATACAAAATTTATACACTTGACACTTCACTTTCATATTTGCAATTTTCTTTTCTAAACTATGAATAAGGTATTAAATGATAATATAAATATTTTTATTTTGTCATTATTGTTATAATTCTAAGAAGCTAATAAAATGCCAAGAAGAAATATTTTTTAAAAATCATTAAAATATAAGAGCAAGAAAAGAGAGTAAATGTTGATGATGATGAAGAAAATTTAAATGAAGAAATAAATTAGTAGGATGATAAATATGATGATAACATTGACTTAGATGGAGTTGATTTGGTAAGGTGATGAAAAGAAATTAGTATTTTGGGTCATATGTAATGTATTATCACTTTTGAGTTTAGTCAATTTGAATATGTATGTTATAACTTATAAGCATATGTTTATTCAATTTATTTAGTTAGCTTGTTAAATATTACTACATATGTGATAATTAAATTAGTCATTAGTTGAATCTGTTTTGAATTTACAATGAATATACCCTTTATATATATTTATAATTTTTTTATAAATTTTATTAGATGTTTGTGTATCTTATTATACACGATACCAAAAAAAAAAAAAAAATGATTGACGATACGATATGCTTATTTAACCAATTAAGTGGGGTTACTATTTTTTTCATCAAAAAATGGTATATAGGTCTTTACACAAATCATTTTTCATTTTTCTAAGTAATACTATAACATAAGGTGGGTGTCATCTTTGCTTACACAAAAAACTGATTGGTATCTTGGTCTGATGATAAAGAGCTATCATCAGGAGTAGACGTTATAGGTTGAAACTTTCTTAAAAAAAAAAAAAAAAAAAAAAAAAAAGAAAGAAAAAGAAAAGGTCCTGATTAGTTGGATGACACAAATAGTGGGCACCCAATGACAGTGCATGGTTTCTTGCTATTTGTAGATGAAAACCCAACCCTATCTCCAGAGACGGAACTAGTAAGGGGCAGAGGTGGGCCATTGCCCCCCCCCCCCCCCCCCCTCCCCAATTTTTTTTTAAAATAGTAATAGTATACACATTTAATGAATAGTTTAATGATTGAGCCCAAAATAATTATGTTTGGCCCCCTTCCTCCCAATAAGTTACAAATTGGCCCATGAAAATGATAAAACCCAACTGGCAAACAACTATACTACAACATCTGTGTTACTGTGTTGGCTGTTTCTTACTCTTTCTTCTTAGATCCAAGCTTTTTTTTTTAGGAGTGTTAAGATTGACTATTTGAATTTTCGTGAAAAAGATATGACTATTTTTGCTGAAAAGAAAAAAAAAATGCGCAAAGAAAAAAAGAAGAAAGATAGATGAATACAAATTACAAACCAAGTTAATGTACTTGTAGTGAGTGAGAGTGGGTTGCGTGGGTGGCCATTAATCAATGTGTGGGGTGGGATGGCAGGTGTATTTGGCTATTAATTTTTAACTTTAAAAATATATATATATTTTTTAGCTTACTACTTACTAGTTGGTTGTTTATTAGTAAATTAGTTTAATTTTATGTGGGGTATTATAGAATTGAATAGTTGCGTTAATAAATTGGTGCTAATGTGTAGTGTACAGTCATTAGTATTACAAATTTTATTATATAAATTTTATAAATTCATGTATCATTAATCAAAAGAAATTAGGATTGAAAGGGAGATCGTTGCAAAGTTTAGTACAGAATCAACTATAGATGATTTTTGTTTTTAAAAAGAATGTTGAATTCTATTTTTAAATTATTAATTTAAAATGTATTAATAAACAGTTATTTTGTTTCTCCTCTCTTTTGTTGATACTTTCTTAACATTAAATATATGCTAATTTGTATTTTAAAGAATTTTTTTTGTTGAGGTTTTGGCCCCCCCTAAATTTTGATCCTAGTTCCGTTCCTGCCTATCTCATTCTAATTGCTCTTTAGGTTCCACTCCACTCATCCACGCACAGGCACATGCAGCAATTAATACAGCAGGCTTAGCTCCAAATCGGTTTGAATTTCTTGTCGATCGATCATATATAATATCGGCATTTGGAGCTAGTGTTTTGTTTTGTTGCTTTCATCCTCAAACACAGAGTGACAGTAAGGACTCGTTCTATTCCATCCATGATGAGCTCAGTATGTTATACAGTAAGGACTCATTCTATTCCATCCATGATGAGCTCGATCAGTATGTTATTCACTTGACTATCCTGTTTATAATAGGACCCTCCCTCGGCCATGTTGATGGGGTCATTTCATTTCTTTCCTACCCTCCGAAATTGATAATTCTTCTTTCTTTGAACACCCATACCCTTCTTACCCGGTTGAGGTTGAGGACCTTGAGGGTATCAGAAGGAGATGGATGATTGAGGGTTTTCTTATGATACTTGGAATAAGTATAAATGGCTTATATATATATATATATATATATATATATATATATATATATATATAAGCAATATCAAACTTCATACGAGTAGACTTTTACCTTTATTATTATTCTATATCTGTTTGTTTTAGTACTGTAATGTTGTTGATCTCGACGTTTCTGAGCGAAGAAATTACCTTGCCTTTCATTTTGGGGGCATCGACGTGTCAGAGCGGAGAAATGACCTCGCCTTTCGTTTTGGGGATATTGTCATTTAATGGGTATCTTCTTCTTCAGTTCTTATGTAACTCACCACTTACTTACACCTATAAATATGAGATCTTCTCTGGTTATTCGTTATATTCAACATTATTGTTTTATCACCGTCACTCGCAGTCGCCGTTATGGGATTTCTTTCTTTAAGGTTCACCGGTATTCTTTTGGTAATTTCGATGATCTCGACAGCTCTGATCCCAGACAAGACATATCCCTGGCTCCGCGTTCCCAAATGATGTTGTCCATTGTGTTTGTTTTTTTAAAATTTGAATTACCAGCTCAACGTGTTTCTTCTTTTTCTATAACCGTGGATCGATATTGGGTTAGAGTTGACTGGTCCCATCTCCCCCCAGATCTTGCTCGTGGAATTGTAAATCGAATGATTACTTTCAAAGATTATATAGCGGCTATAGGGGTTAGCCACATTTGGCGATCTGCTCGTTCTCAGCTTCCTCTTCCTGCGCTGATGCTTTCCGAGCCACTATTAATATTAACTGACATGCGAACTTTATTTAGCCTCTATGACAACAGTCATCATCGATTACAACTATCTGAAGTCCGCGGAAAACGTATTTGCGGATCTCAACATGGCTGGGTTGTAACCTTGGGCCCTCGTTATGTAACCCAACTTGTGCACCTTATGACAGGAAAGCGAATTAATCTTCCACAAGTTCAAAGACTGGCTCCTCGAGAAGAGTGGTTTTGCCTTGTACACAAATTCAATCTTCTAAAGGACCCTACCGATGAGTCAATATTCCTTGTCATCGCTATTTTTGGCCCTATGAATAGTTTGGCTTTTACTAGAGTGAGACTAGAAACTGCTTTGAACAGAAGAGGAGAAGATGAGTGGGTTGTTGTTGCCAATCCAGAGAATTTGAAATTCATGGATGTTGCACATTTTAACGATCAATTATATGCACTTTGTGACAATGGCAAGCTGGTTCGCTTTGAACCTGATGCTCCTTTGGCAGATATGGTCCAAGTTATTGCTGACCATCCACAAGATGTAGGGGCACACCGAAAAATATATTTGGTGGAGTCGTTGGAAAATCTTTATGGGGTTTTTTGTAACGGATTTCTTATTCCTTCAGAGAGGAGGTTTGAGGCTACATCTTTTTTTGTCTACAAGTTCAACTTAAATGCATCAGCTTGGGAGGAAGTGACACACTTGGAAGGTCGTGCTTTTTTTGTTGGTGACGGCAACTCCTTCTCCTGGCACTTTCCTACAAGTACTATCCCTAGAAGAAGTAATTGCATCTACTTCACCTGGCTCTTTCGTACAAGCTCTATCCCTAGCAGAAGTAATTGCATCTACTTCACCGATGACCAGTGGGATTGGCAAATGTACCCTCGAATACTGCCATTTGGAGGCCATGATGTGGGAGTGTTTGACATGGCAAGTAGGGATATCCAACCCCTTGCATTTGGGATTGGGAAGGATAAACCTTGTTTTTATTCTCGACCAATTTGGGTCACACGTAGTCACAAACTTATTTGACTTTGTTTTCTCTAATACTGTTTGCTTATTAGTTGAAGTTTTTGGACTTCTTTGGTGGCCAAATACAATTTGGTATTCTGGTTTGTAAGCAGGACACAAACTAATTTCTAGAATATTTATGCTTGTGATGCTGTGATTTAAATTACTGTGAATCTTTTATCTTTTGTTCTGGATTTGAAATACAAAATCTGGAAATTCAGTTTAGATTTTTCAGAGAGAGCCCCTAAAACTGAGTAAATGAGTATAGCATGCTCATTGCCAACAAGCTTTTGGATTGGTTTGCTATATTGCTTCAGAGCCCATGCTCTGGGCTAAAGCATACGTAGTTTTTTCTTTTTTTAAACAAAAACAAACCCTCTCCTCCTAACATCGTCTTTAATGGCTCGAAAAATGCCTTCTATGTTGGCATTGCCACTATGAATCCTTGTGTTTCTTTGCAGCCATATATGGTATATAGTAGCAGTCTAAGCGATCGATCTTAGCTTCATTTGAAACCTTCTTCCCCTAATCTCGTAGTGAAAGAACACAATTTCGATACTTGTTGCTACACTGTCCTAGTGAAAACACTCAAGCATATGGTTTCTACTTTCTATTCTTAACACAAACACACTCTCTCTATGAAAGGAAATTATTATACTCTCTCCATTCCAAATTATTGGTCCTCTATATTCCATTTTTGGATGTCCCAAAATAAAGTCATTTTAAAAAAAAATTAATAAATAAAATTCATATTTTACCATTTACTTTATTCAAAAAGTCAATGCCATTCTTTTTCTATAATATAAAATTGTGGCTACCTTTATATGTATTTTTTTTTTGGTTGAATTTTGTTAAGTGGTGTCCAAAAGTTGGTAAGTTAGTGTTGAATGTTTTACTATTATTTAATTTTTAGTTAAAATAACGTGTTATAAAATTATTTATTTATTTATAATTTTATAATTATTAATTAATTATTTATGAAATTATTGGTTCGACCATTGGTCTAACCCCAGTCTGACCATAAAACCGAGAAGTCGAGAACCACTTCTTGTTGTTGTTCTTTGACCGTATCAGTTTTTAAAAACACAATTTAAATTAATGAGGGTAGTTTTGAAAATCTTTACCTTTTTAATTATAAACAATTCATTAAATGATGTTCCATTAAAAAGTTGGATTTTCTAAACAAGACCAACAATTTGGAACGAAGTGTTATAATACTACAACTGTGTTTGCATAGGTCCAAAGCAAAATCCTCTCTCCCCATCTACCTCCATGTGGGAGAAGATGCTAACTCCTATTGGGAAGAGAGAAATATAATTAAGTGAGAAAAGGTGTGGTTTGACAAATAATCTAAAACTCGTTTTGACTCTCTAAACATACCAACGGGTTAGCAGGAACAATGTCAGAAAATGGATAGGATTGCTATGAAATTACATGCAATCTATGATACATGTAAAAGAAAAGGTTTTGGTCCTTACTTGTGAGCAAAAGATGGTGAATTTTTTTCCGTCATAAGTCATAACCACGGGCAGACATCAGCGTGCATATTTTCGGCTGGCAGGTTGATAATCGAAAATGCACCCATAGGGGGTGCTGGATGAATGAGACAGGAAAACAAGGGGTTTTTGGAACTTTGACACCGTACTGTGTAGAGAAACCTCTTTGGCCTATGGAAGGATGCCGTACTATTATCGGTTTTTGCATCATATGGTAGAACAGGTGCATGTCTTGAAATTTGTTGCGAAATGTAGCACAGTGATACTGGCATGCGGCCAGAACACAAATTCTTGTCATCAACTAAGCGGAAAAAATATGTGTATGTTATTTTGTGTGACCATATTCTTTATGAATTGTCCCTGAGCTTTTGAAAATGGAAAAGTGCAAGGTTATATCTGAATTATTTCTTCTCTAGTGGTCATCCATACATCGTATTATTTTTAACACTTAAGGTCCGTTTGAATACAACTTATTTTGCTGAAAACTGAAAACATTGTAGCAAAATAATTTTTAAATGTGTGAATAGTACCGTGGGACCTATTTTTAATATTTTTTCCTGAATAAAATGGCTGTGGGTTCCGTAAACAGTGCATAAACAGTGTATGGACAGTGCATGAACAGTAAAATTTGTCTCCTAAAAGCAAAAAATGCGTGAAAAAAAAAAAAAGAAGAAGCTAAAAACGCAAACGCAAAACGCAATCATCCGGATCCAAACGTAACCTAAATATATATATTTTTCTTTGTTATCTCTCTTAGTGTTTTTCCATTTCTGTGTTTTTCCGTTTTTGTCTCTATTTCTCTGTGTATGTTATTGTTACAACGAGAGTTTATGTTCATATATATATATATATATAGAAAGGAGAAGAGACTGAAGCAGCTAAAAGGGAACAAAATCCCTTAAATTAGCTGCCTCTATAACATAACATAATTTTGGAAGACAAAGCAGTTAGATAGTATTCATTTCTATTAAACTCTTTTTTTTGTTTTTGGTTGAGAAACTCATTTCTATTGAACCTAAATGACGAAACTCCATACAAAGTACAATTCCTTCCAAAATTAATTGAATTTTGAAGGAAATTGAGTTTATTTGTATTCCATCGCGTCACAATTGTCAATACTTTCTTTGAATAAAATTCCGTTTATTCTCAAAAAATATATATATATATCAATACTTTCTAAAAAATAGAGGAAATTATACCACCCTAAACTATACACTAGATTACACTTTACACCCTAAACTATGACACTTGTTACACTTTGCACCATAATGTTAGTTTTACTGTTAAATTAGGCAGAAATTAAGAGCAAGTGACTTGTACATGATTTTTGCTTAAGTGGCGCATTGTTTAAAGACCAAAACATCCTTTTCATTTATAAATAAAATTACTTACATACAAGCAGGAACAATTCAAAGAAGAAAAAAAAAACCAGATTTGCAGTGGCCTTTATCATCCCTGTTTTTCCACTATTTATTCTCCTCTGCCACAGAAAATTTCATAATCATTCTTTATGTGTTGGACCTAATCTGCCAAAGGTTATAAATTTTTTCTTGTTATACTGCTGCTGGAATATCGATCCAACCAACAAAGAACCATCATTCAATCATTTTTTGTGCTATTTTTTTTTTTTTTTTTAAATAGTTGTTAAATTAGCCTCCTTGAGAAGTAGTAAAAAATTTGAGATTGTTTTATGTAATAACGATTTTTTTTTTTGAAACATGGTTGCTCCGATGAGTTGTTAAAATGGCCTCCATTAAAATTGATTCAGACATACGCTATTTTAAATTATGAGTTTTAGGACCCAAAAAAAAAAAAAAAAAAATGATGAGTCGATATATGAGTTGTCATTGACAGATTGACTCAAGAGTCAAGATCAATCATGTAAAAAGAAAAAGAAGAAGAGCTTTTGGGATTGACTGGAGTTCAAAGAAGTGAGGGCAACAGTGTTATCGAAGGAGTAACTGTCGGTGGTCAAGCCGACCATAACCACTATGTCGTTTGTGTCGTATCAGGGCCCACCTTACTATATTGAGCTGTAGTCGTCGGCGCCGGGCACACAGGCCCAGTCCAGCACCGTTTGCAAGGCTGTGTCTTCCGTGTTGTTCTTCGCCACGCACCACAGCTCCTTACCTACGACGCTGGTTTGGGCCTTGGAAACCGATGCGTCGACGAGGAGTGAGAGTGTGAGTACCAAGAAGAGAAAGATCTTAGCGGAAGAAGAAGAAGAAACCAAGAAATCTTTTTTTTTTCCATTTTGCTTTTTTGGGTGATATAGAGAGAAAAACAAAGAAGGGAAATGTTTTTAATTGATTGGGAAAATGGTGTTTTGGTCTTTAAACAATGCGTCACTTAAGTAAAAGTCATGTGCTCTTAATTTTTGTCTAACTTAACAGTAAAACTAACATTAGGGTGCAAAGTGTAACAAGAGTCATAGTTTAGGGTGCAAAGCATGCATTCGAATAGTTTAAGGTGCAAAGTGTAATTTAGTGTATAGTTTAGAGTGGTAAAGTATAATTTTACCTAAAAAATACTACCCTTCACCTCCACTGCTAAGATCATTTTAGCCTTGGATTGCATTGTGCCTTCAAGCAAATCAGATCTAAATTTCAATTAACAGGGGAAAAAAACCCTTGTATTTTTCATGCTTTATTCAAACCATTTAAACCAAAAACTGAAATTCAAATCATTCTCTTAAGTTTTTTTTCATACAAATGAATTAGAATTGTATCTAAGGTTGGTAATTTGGAATAGATTTGATTCTAGATGTGCTCATCATATCTTTAAATTCGTGAAAGACTCTTCATTGGGCATTTCACTCTCTCTCTCCAAAATAAATTATCTGATAAGCGATAGCAATGTATCTAAATACTCCTTTTATACTTATTTTATACTTATCGTGTGTTTAGTATATATATCGCTCTTGAAAGAGGGGGAGGGGGTGGGAGAAGGTGCGTTTCGAGACAAGAAAAGATCACCAAGTTTTTCGTTCACTTATATACATTAGCAGAGCTGGCTGAATGGTGGAGCAAGAAATGCGATCGCCTAAGGCCTCAAGTAAAAAAAAAGGCCCTCAAATTTTAACCAATAGGGTTATTTACAATCAATAAATAAAATAATATTTTTTTACCAGATAAAAAACAAATAAAAAATAGAGAAAAGTACAATGTCCACAATATTTTTCACAACACTTTTACGACTAATGCAAAGAAGTAAGTTGTTACAGCCTCTTATTGATGGCAAAAAAAATAATTATAGTGATATTTTTAAATAGAAAACAAAAAGCAACTTAAAACATAAGATTTGTTGTAAAAAATATTGTGAATGTTGCAATTCTAAAAAAAAATAAGAATAATAATAAGAGTTTAGCTAGTAAACTTTTACTAGTTCTCATCTAAGTCTACCACTAATACCACTCTTTTACTTACTACTGTCAATCTACCATATCAACAAGTATGAAAAATTTTGTCAAATTTTTTTTGTCTATACAATTTCTAAAAAAAGAAATTTTTTTACGTAGTTCTTGTTAATTAGTAGTAATTTTGCATCTAAAACAAGATAATCAATTTTCGCCTTAGGCCCCCAAATGCATCAAGCCGCCCTTGTACATTAGGTAGCTATAACAAAGGAAGACAACGTGATGAAAAACAAAGGAATCTCCCAAGCAATTGACAATCATTCTTTAGAAATATTGGATAGCAGAGCGTCCCCAGTAACATAGTTTTACCCTTGAATGTCTTCCACATCTCCATGCCAAAAAAAATTGCCTAAAATATGAACCTCAATAACAACATGATATTCAAACAATAAAGAAAACTAGTCTGCATGTTGGTCAAACCCCAATCAAATCAAAATCATAACGTATACCAGACATGCAAGACAGCATTCTACTCAAAGCTTCGATCTCCTACTGCAGCAAATGCAAAAAAGGGCTTTAGGAGGCCTCTCTTTCTTCTATAGTTTCAGGTTGACTTGGAAACTATGTACCTTGTTTTAGCTGTATCTGAGTTTCTAAATTTATTACTGGAAAGATACTGCGCACTTCTATCGTTGCAGGATTGGTAAGAAACTTTTCTTGACAAATGTTTTTTTTGACAAATTTTAGACAGTGCTGATGTCCACTCGGCTTTTATGGATCTGAAAGGCTGGGGTGATCCAGCTCCCACAACTGCATTGGATGCCTGACCAATTGAAGAAACCCAAGCGAGCTTCACAGTGAGCACATGACAACTTGCCCTCCATTGCACCTTCTTTAACTGGATGACAAGAAATAACTATCAAAAGTTTAATTATTTTAAACATGTCTATGTACATAATAGATTACGTGAAACCCTAAGATGCCATCAATGATAATAATGCTTACTTTGCCAAGTTTTGTTAGTCAAACAAACTGGTTTGAACAAAAGTGACCTTGGATCCCTTGTACAGAACTTGGGAGGGGACTTTTTTTTTTTTTTTTTTTTTTTTTCCTTTAATTTATTTTTAGACCCAAAATTTTACCAGGAGTAAATGATCTGCTTACAAAATGTTATTCTACAGCCCAGTCTATAGAGGAGAAATTTCAAATACTATATGTAATTTTAACGTACATTAGTTGCTTATCTGATTTGTATGAGTTAATAACCTCCAAGAAACAATCATTTTATAGTCCAAGAATCAGAAAGTTTGAAATAATAATTTACCTGCCGTCATCCATTGTAGAGGCTCAACAAAAATGGATGAACACTCAGACTCTTCAGACTTGTTATATGGGTTGCCACTTTTCCGCTTGCGCCACTCAAAGGATGTCTCACCCTCACCTGGAATGTGATCTACAACGTTCTCCTGCAGTGCAACAACTCTTCGGCATTTCTTGCAGCGGTATGCAGGAGTATGATTATTTCCTAAATTTGAAGCTACTTCCACTTCTGAGGAAACTTCTGTAGCCAAACCAGGATCTGCCCCAAATTTAGAACTTTCTATCTTCTCCCCACGGTTATAAGATTCACCTGAAACCATGGGAGAGAGGACCTTTCAACGATTAACATTTGAAAACAGAAGAAAACCTTATCATTCATTCTCAATCTCAACAAATAAAAAGAACAATAACAATAGAAAAATCCAAAAGTACAATACCTAGCTTAAATTAACTTAAACTTACAATTATGTTCACTACTGAAAGAATCTTAAAGGCGGAAATCTACATCAAGTTGTTAGACACAATTTCAAAAATGGATCATGTTGCACCAAAAGAATTCTTCATCAACAGCAAGAGAATTAGGGTCTTTTTTTGCTCTATAGACCACTCAAGCTTTAATTATAGACCCTGATATTTTCAGAGGACTAAGTGGTATTTCTAGTACAAATATAAGAAAAATATCAAATTCAGGGCAAGAAATTGGCAGCTAATAGAATGCCCCGGAGTCAATGAGATGATATAGATCTAAATTTGAATACCCTGTGAAAAAATGGTAAATATGTTATGAACAAACTAAAACATAATAAAGTTGTTCAATTGGGAGGATGAACAGATTTGCCATTTTATTGGTGAAGGGCATAAGTAACAACAAAGGAAATGATTATCTTATCTTACCTTTCGAATTCAGCATTTGCAAATGAACAAGACTATTGGAGGCTTATTTCTGTCTATATGACTAGGGATGGAACTACATTTTTTAATTATTTTTATCAGTAAATAATTTCATTAAAGAACAACAAAAGAGAACTAGGGATGGAACTAATGTTAGGGTTTCACATTATTTGGGGCAAACAGGTTCTCAAAGGTTAACCATGTGCAACCAGGTATCAGTTACACGTAAGCAGTAAAGAGATTTGCATTTTAAAATTTACCTATGACAAGAATGCAACATCCACCCCTCTGAAGAGGAGTATACATAAAAGAATTCCACACATTTCTGGTCTCCTCCCAAAATGCTTTGCTCATGTCGCATCAGTTGTAAATCTAAGAGATATGGCTTTTGAACTAATTGATGTATCCCAAAAATGCAATGTTCATGTCTCATGGGCTGTTTAAAAGATAAAACTTTTATACAATGGCCTCACAATGCTTAATGCATAAAACCATAGGACTTGTAGGATAGCATTGCTCCTTAATATCACTCAATCATAACTGTATGATTACAAGAGACTCATGACACTGCACACCAACATATACCCAGCCATATAGTGGTATCTGTAATTGGCAACAACATCATTTCAGAATCTACTTATAGAATTATAGCCTTCTGTCTCTGTTGCCTATGTCCCGAGATGAATGGAACTTCCATGATTTTCTAAAGCCAACCAGACACAAATAACTTTTATACGACAAAATTTGGATGCATCATTTATCAGGTAATAAACCTTTATTTTTCATTCTCAAAAATATTTATCAAGTTCTTCTAAAAAAAAAGAATATTTATAAAGCAGTAGACCTTAAACCAGACAGCCAATGAGCTCTAGCTTAAATGGCACCTCTTCCCTCTGTATGAAAGGTGCTTGAGAGTGAAGATGTGGGTTCAAGACCCACCAGGGTGAACGTTTAACTTACATGAAAATTAGAGAAAAAGAACTACCCCTGATTTTATGTAGCTTTTTAATGCATCATCCTACAAGGCTCACAAAACCACACCTACAGTGGGTCAAATCTCAGACCTCCTTTACAAGGAGAAGTACTACTAAGCTACAAGGGCAAGGGCAATGGTAAAAAATGCCTTTAAGCATATAAAGCTTGACAAAAGGAGAAGAAAAAAAAAAGGGGGGGGGGGGGAGCGAATATGTACCCAATACTTTCAGTCGAAAGCGCTTGTATATGGGGCTTGCATGGTCAACCTTGAAGCCCATTTCTTCAAACATCTTTAACTGCCATAAGAAGAAGGAAATAATATATTTCTGTTAGGCTAGATATATGGGAAATTACCCCTTAAAATCACCATGCAATAAAGCATTTTATAGCATAACCTGCTCTATAAAACCATCATTGGGGCAAACAAATTCACAGCTTTGCTTTAAGGATTCCAGAGCATCTGCAGGGATGTGTATGAAAAAAAAAAGGGCCATCAAAAGCGTAATATTTTCAATCTCATTACTTATCAAAAAAAAATATTTTCAATCTCATTAGACAAGAAGGCCAACAAAAGCATTGTAAATAAAACTAGAAGCCAAAGGCATATACCAATTTGTGGACCGACAAAACTTCAAATAAACAATGGATTTGTTCACACCTTCTTGAGATAAATGTTCAGTTCTCATCAGATATGCTGTAATGATAGCTGCACTGCAACACATGCAGAGAAGAGTGTAAACCCCCAAGTCTCGACAATTCAGTAAACCAGAAAACCTATTATTCAATGTAGGTCTCTTCTGGACAATTTCCGACATTTTATACTAATAAAAAAAATTCCGACATTTTATACTAGGCTGACAATATAACACACACTTCCCTCGAATGCACTAAGGATTATAAGAAGAAGCAAGAAATAAAATATAGTAGCAAGTAAACCATTTTGGGTAAAATACTATTTTGATCCTTAAACTTTACTAAAAGTTTGTTTTTAGTCCCTAAACTTTAAAAAGTTCTTTTTTCATCCTTAAACTCTGTAAATAGTTTTTTTTTTAAAATAGTTTAGAGACAAACTTTTGGTAAAGTTTAAGGACAAAAAAGAACTTTTACAATAATTTAAGGATGAAAAATAAACTTTTGGTAAAGTTTAAGGACAAAAAAGAATACATTTTCAATAGTTTAGGGACAAAAAACGAATTTTTTAAAGTTCAGGGATGAAAAGCAAACTTTTGGTAAAGTTTAGGGACCAAAATAGTATTTTACCATTTTTTAATTAATAAGTACAACTTCAATTCTGTGCTTTGAAAATCAGGTACTCATGCAAACTTTTCATCATATGACCCATAAACTGGTATTTGAATGCAACTCAACCATCTTTTTGTTGAATTTGAAAGAAAAGTCATATAGCTGTACATTTAGTGGAAATTTAAAATTTGTTTTAAATTTTTAAGTGAATCTTACAATTTTTTTCCTTCTTCTTTGATAAGTTCAAGGCTCTCTGACAATCTTAACTGGTCAAAGAATCATATCACCAAGCTACAATGTTGAAAACTGGTGTAGAATTGCACAATCAAGTAAAATTTGAGTATATTCCCTCAGCTAATTTATAATGTTGCCTGTTATAATGTTCATATAATTTTTAAAACTGTGTACCCTTTTTTTTTTTTACAAACGAGGGTGTCCAGATCTCTACGAGTATCTGACTATTCCCTCGGGGTGTATGCAATCCTCCTCGTCTCACATGCACCAGATTATTACAAGGAGAAGTCCCATTGAGGCAGCTCCAAGATGTTGGCAAAAAGTTTTGAACTTAGGATCTCATAGATATCATGAGGCCTTTAAAACTATGTACTCTTAAAAAGGCACAATTGTGTTAAATAATCATTTTCATGACTATAAAATAAATGGCATTCCAGCATTAGTAATTTCATTTAGCTTTGTCTCGAAACCATTTTCAATAACTTCCGTTACCTAAATTTCTCTTTAATTTATTGCAACTTGTAGTTTTTCAAAGCTTTATACATTCATGTATGAATGCATAATTAGCTTTTGTAGCATTTATTAGTCAATTTTTTCTATTTTTCTTATTTTTCTCTTCTATGCTCAGACTTTCCATCAGTTTTTCTCTCTTATCTTGCTTATATTTTAGCATATTTGCAATGTTTTACACTTCTTCAAGAGCTTGATTTGATGCTAAGTATTTTATGATCACAACTCTCCCGTTTTGTGGAATACTGCAAATCCCAGTTTGATCCTTAAGACCACCAACTACTCCTATCTTATGTCCTAATCTTAGACCCCACTAAAATCCCAGTACACAAATATAGATACAGGTATCAAGCAGTCAAGCCCACTACGAGAAACACACATTAGGCACTCATATTACAGAACAGGGTTTAAGAGCAACTTTGTTTCCACATGAAAAGTTAACAACTTTACCTAAAACCTGTAAACCCAATAACAAGAAAAGGAATAAACAAAGTATACCTTCTTGACACGCCCGCGAAGCAATGTACCAAAACAGACCCCTCTTTTCGATTCCGATCAATGAAGTCAAAACAAACATCTAAATAATCCAACAAGTCCTCACTCTCCATATCTCTAATCGGCACGGCCATCCTCACCAGCTTCAAATCCTTGCCCGCATATTCCAACGAGTACAAAATCTTATCCGGCGACAAGGAACTCTTGGACCCTCCATCAGCAATTGAATCCTCCACCACGGAACCTGAACAACCATCACCACCACCACAACCTCCACCAGCATAAACCTTCTTGATTTCCTTAGCCGGAATAACAAGACTGCTGCACCATTCGGAGAAAAACGATATCGAAACCGAGCTGAGGACTGAGAGAATATGCGTGATCTCGGTGCTACCGTTTTGGAGAATCTCCGCCGCGTCACTGATGTTGCCGATGAATAGATTCTCGCGAACACGGTACGGCATCACAACACAAAAATCACACCCACAAACACAAACACAATCGATTCTGCGCAAACCCTAGAAGAACACTTTTTGCCTACACGCACACAAAAAAAAGTTCAAAATTTAGTGAATTTTACACTTTGTTATGATATCTTAGCTGACCACATAGAAATACATGGCTCAGCTAGCTAGAAACTGAACTTTTCTCAGAAAATGGTTATGTTCTGTTTGGTTACAGAGAAAATTAGAATTGGAAAAAAAAAATGCATTACATACTGATATTGATGTTTGTCCAATTGTTAGTACGAATTCAAAATCTAATCAGAAATGGTAATAAGCAAGTAAAAAGAAAATTAAATCAATCTCTTTGTACCTGTTTGGTTACTGAGAAAATGTTTGGAAAGCAAAGAACTGAAATTCGAAATAAAATTTTTTTTCAAAGATTCTTTGGAATACCAAGCGAAAATCAAAGTAAAAATTAATAATTTCATTTTCCATTGAAATTTTTTTTTTTTTTTGGGGGAAAAAATTCAAACCTGAAATCTCGGAATATTCCGGCGAACCTTTCTCTTTCTCTCTCTGTGCCTATCATTTGGTGTTTAATTGTAGAGAGCTTATATAGATTGCTTGGCATGTGCGAGGTGAGGAGTTGGCACGTGCGAGTTTGTCTGCTGTCGACGTGTCAAAGTGAAATACGTGAGGGATACTTTCGGTTAGTGTGTGGGGTCGCGTGATGACGTGGAAAGATCAGGGCCCTTGATATATATAATTGAGAATGATTGACTAATTGGGGTTCGTTAAAGATACCGATTGAGTGGCTCGAATGTTCCACGCTGGACGATTTGATTGGTTGTTTTATGTTTTTGGGTTTGATATGTGTGTTAGTTTGATTGAGACGGTGATTTGAGACGCAGACAGTTGTGGGCTATGGGCCCGTTGAAAAATATGGGATCTTACAAACGGAAATTATTCGTACCGACGCGGATGATTGTGAGAGGCCGCTCCATGCAGCATACAAAATACTACCTCCTTTACAAACTCTTACTATTTTAGAGGTCTATTTATTTATTGGAAAAGTATAAGATCACACAATTTTTCATAATTTCTTACTATAATTATAATATTATAAAGTGTAATTGGTGAAAAAAAAATGATGAATTTATGTGTAAATAATAATTAACTACTCACAGTTTATCACGTTACAGTCTATTTATTTTCCTTTATAGTTGAGTTTTTTCTTTGGGCAAAATTTCAGTCTAATGCTCCACTAGACGTGATGTAGACACATGATTAATTTTACACACGTGTTTAAATTGTATAAGATCCAATGTATTGAAATGCTGGAACCGAATTAAAGTGTTCTTTAAAAATATATATATATATATATATCTTCTTTGTCAACCTCCAAAAACAATGCATGACACCAAGTTAAAATAATTTTTATTGTTGAAATTACCTTGGGTAGTTCAATTAGTTAACATTTTTGGGTGTTTTTATGACATTTAGAATTCAAATCTCTCACACTTTTTGTAACTATTGATTATGTAAATAAAAAAATAAATTACCCTAGAAAACTCTTACCTTTCTATATATATAGAAAAAAAGAAGAAGATAAAAACAAAATAGCTTTTTAAATGAGCAAAAATAGTTAAAGGGGCATCCTATCTCAATGCCAATTTTAGTTACTTTGATACATAGGCAGAGCTAGGGGGCCAAGGAGGGCCATGGCCCCTCTAACTTTTGAAATTTTCCATTAATCTCTTTTACATTTGATAATAAATCTAAAAATTATACAAAAATGCATTCACAGGCCCCTCTAAGAAAATTTTTTTGGCTCCGCAACCCGCTTGATACCATCTTTTTTCACATATTAAGTCTTATCGTAAGTCTATTTTGTAAGTAAGTGAGGGTGGCATGGAAGAAATAAAATCTGGTGTTGATTGTCATTTCCTTTCATACAATATCGTCAGCTTTTCAATTTTCTTTTATAGGAATAGTAAGAAAAGATAGACTTGAAAAGATAAATATAAATTTGATTTGAATAGATAGATAGAAGATCAGAAAATAAGATTTGGTGAATCTGATATTAGAATATATAGAGATGTCATTAGTGTTAATACATAAGCGAATTAGCAATTTTTGTAATATGTTTTTAGCCAATCTCGGCAAAAAAAAAAAAAAAAAGAAAAAAAAGAAGAAGAAGAAGAAGTTTTTAGCCAAATTGGCACACACCATATTAGAAATAAAAAGACTTGTACAGCCCACCCAGCTTTGCATTACTGTTCAAAATTGTGCCCAAAAAAAAAAAAAACCATGTTTAGAGCATTTACATCCGTCCCTATGTAATAGAAAAAAAATGTAGAATTTACACAGTTTTGTACAAAAAAGACTTATATCAATCTATGTATAGTTGTGCAAATTTACAAGTTTGTTGTAGTAACCATATAAATTTATACGGATGCTATTTATTTTGTATTTAGTTGTTTATTCTTTTTTTACGTATCTCGAGGATGAATGAAGGGAGTGAATGGTAGTTGTTGTTAGGAATGGCAACGGGTCAGGTAGGGGTGGCAAAATTGGACACGACTCGCGGACCTGACATGGCACGACATGAAATTAGTAAGTTATGGGTTGAGCCTTAGCGGGTTCGTGTCATATTCGGGTTGACACGGCTGACCCGTTTAATAAACGGGTTGGGTTAGTGTTGAACATATAGAACCCGTTTGACCTATCTAACCCGTTTAATTAAATGAATTTTTACCAATATACCCTTCAAACTCTAGGTATATAAACTTATTAGTTGTTGTGGTTTATTTTCTTTGACATATTATGATTGATTATTTGTGATATTGTGATATGTTTTAGTTTTGAATGATTATTTGTGATGCAATTATCGTTAGTTCTTAATTTTATATTAAAAAAATTTATTTGTTTGTTTTTTCATAATTTTTTTTTTTTTTTCATTTTGATAAAATCTGATAAACAGGTCGACACGACTGACCCGTTTAATAAATGGGTTGTGTTAGGGTTGAGAAATCTTGACCCGTTTAATAAACATGTCGGGTTAGTGTTGACCTATATCGTCGAATAATCATGAGTTGACACGATATGAACCCGACACGCGAACACGAATTGCCACCCCTAGGGTCGGGTTCGGGCCAGGTTTTTGCATACCCAGACTCGACCCGCAGGTCTAGACCCGCGACCCGAACCCGGCCTGATTATTAATCGGGTTTTTTTCCCGGGGCCCAGACCCGCCTTGCCAAATCGTGGCCCAACCAAAATTTTTTTTTTGAATGAAGCCCAAATTCATTTTTGTCTCCCATCTCCGTTTAGGCACTGCATTTACAACAAACATAAAACACAATATACACAATTTCTTCCACAATATATTACAGTTACACCACAAAGACTCAGAATTTCAAGTCTTTAAACTACAATAACTAGAAGTAGCACAACCCATCTGTTAAAGTCCATAGTTTAAGTAGAAAACACCAAACAAAAAAATTGAAACAAACATCTCATATTCTCAGAGACTCATATTAAAAAAAAAAAAAAAAAAAAATTGAAGAGAAGTAGAGAACAGATCAGCGGTGAGAGCTTGGGCCAGCGATGAGATTGAGAATGAGTGAGAGCTTGGACCGGCGGTGGTGAATGCTTGGAACGGCGATGAGAGGCTGAGATCTTGGGCGGCGCTACTTGAAAGTGAGTGAGGTTGAGAATGAATGAAAGTGTGAGTGTGAGACCGTGTGAGCTAAGATTGAGAAAAAGAGAGAAAACAACCTGATCGGAGGTGCACGTGATGGCCGATGGTGACAGAGATCAGAGGTTGGGGAGAGCAAAGTGGTGTGAGGAGAGTGAGAGAGAGTGAGAACAACCGAGTGGGAGAGGAGAGTGATGTGAGTGTAAGAGGGTTGGCGGTTGAGTGAAATGGGATTAGAGGAGTAGGTTAACTTATATATATATAAATGGGGGTATTTTGGTATTTTACCCTTAAACGGGTTGGGTTCGGGCCAGGTATGGATAAAACCCAGACCCGCTTTGGGTTTTTTTTTTTAAAACCCATACCCGACCCTATAATTTATTGGGTCAGGTAAAATCCGGCCCATTAGGGTCGAGTCGAGCCGGTTATTCGCAGGTCGGATATAAATTGCCATCCCTAGTTGTTGGTGTGAGGAAAGAGAAATTTAAAAAAAAAAATCAAGAAAATTGATTATTTTAATGAAATATAGTGTAAAATAGATAATCTGATGTAAAGTATTTTGAAAAGTGAGTATGTAAAATAAAAAAGATAGGTTCTTATGCTAAAATAGGTAGAAATTTGTGCATGAGCTAATGTGAATGCTCTTAGTTAGGCTTTCTTATGCTAAAATAGGTAGAAATTTGTGCACGAGCTAATGTGAATGCTCTTAGTTAGGCAAAGCTCTCTCTCTCTCTCTCTCTCTCTCTCTCTCTCTCTCTCTCTCTCAATTAATGAAAGCATTATGGCCAATTTTGTCGTGGGAAGTCACTGAATAAACCTTCCTCTCACACTTTGGTTGTGGGAAGTCACTAGCGTCTATTGAGAAGTGGCTAATTTGGGGCGCCATAATGGGATCTTTGTTTAGGGTGTTGTTGGGGTTGTATCAATGGCGTTATCAAGATTGCTTTGTGGAATCCCACAGTGGTTGATCTGGCCATGGGGGTCATTACTGCGAGGCAAGTAGTGGCTAATCTTGTTGTGCATGTGTGTCATTGAGTCACTAACATTTGTATGCAACCATTATGCTACAAAATTTAAATTGTTGGGAAAGTTTGGAGGGAAAAAAAGAATTATTAGAATATTTTAATAGAATGCCTTGAAAAATGAACAGTAAGACATGGGAGAAATTATTGGGCATGTCAAGTAGAATCCTACCCCTTTTATGGGGATGTGGGCCCTACTTATAGGACTCATACAGGGCCCCACCTCCTATGAGAGGGGAGAGGCTCCACTATATGGATTTTATAATTTCTTAAGATGTAAGGAGTATTAAAACAATAGATATATAGTTAAAATAGAAAGAGTGATTTTTTATTGTAAAATTTGGTTAAATTTTACAAAGATGGATATGAATGGTCTTATAATAATAACCATAACAATGAATGTAGAGTGGGTTCCAGTTAGCTCAACTGGTTAAATCTCTGATGGTTGTATAAGAGATCTGGGATTCAATCCCCGCCTACACCAAAAACTGATTGGTGTCTTGGTCTGATGATAAAGAGCTATTAACAAGAGACATTAAGGGTTCAAATCCCCTACTCTCATTATAACTATCAAATTAAAAGAAAAAAATATATAAAATATGGCGTTGTAGTAAAGGTGTGGCTCTCATATCTAATGCATTGAAATACTGGATGCAACATAGACACAATATGTGTACAAAATTAATCAGGTTTAGCGCTTCATTTCATTGGATGGAAGCCTTGCCCTTGTTGTAATAATTCTAACGGTGGTGTGTTTTCACGGTGTTACATACTACTGAGTACCGATTACAAAGATGACAACAATGGCAATATAGTAAATGGCAAAATTAGTAGTGGGGCCTTTGATGCTAAGGCTTCACAATGGTGGTGGTAACACTATCAATGGCAACATAATGACAATGGTGATGGTAGCAACGTCATATGATGATAATGGCAATTCCTCTAGGCCTTGTTATAAAGATTGTGGGGCTGTTATGAATCAAGTTGTTTATGAATAGTTCAAATTCAGCTAGAGAAAAAACTTGTTTATAATTATATTCTTCTATTTAGTAAACGAGCCAAACTCAATGCCAACTTTAGGATTGATTATTAAACAAGTCAATCTCAAATATAATAATGTGTTTGTGAACAAACTCATAAACACGGAGGCTCGAATTAACTATATATAATACTACATATTTATATGTATAGTTGTTTAAAATTATATTTATATAAACTTGAAATTGAGTTGTATAAGTTTGTAAATTAGTTCATATGACATAAAATTAGTATTTGTAGTTTATTCAAAACATAAAACAATCTATTTGTAGTAAAAATTCATATATTTGTAAAGGGGTAAAATACTTTAGTCATAATTTTACTATAAATAAAAAAAGAATAAGTTAATCAAGTAGCTTGCAAATAAGCTAGCTTATTTGCAAGCTACTTGATTAACTTATTCTTTTGAACATGATTAACTTATTTGCAAGCTACTTGATTGACTTATTGCAAGCTAATTGAGCGCTCATGCTTACTCGACAAGTAAATGACCAAGTCTGAACATATAATTTTGTTTGGTGATGAGCTTGAGCTCAACTCGTGTTCGAAATAAAATTAAATAAACAAGTCTGAACTTTTTAATTCTCGGCTCAGCTCGTTTACAGCTCTATTAACAATAGACTAATATTGCTGGCAATGACACTGTGATGGCAGCAACAAAGAAAGCAATGAAAGTGGTATTAAAGAGATGATAATAGCAGTGTGTGGGGTTGTGATGGCAATGGCTACATTGCGCTAATGGTATTGGTAGCATCAATGACAGTATGGTCCTGTGCGGTGATTATAAAGGACTGGTGAAGAGCAATGAAGATGGTAGTGGCATTGCTATAATAATATGGTTGTAATGTGAAAGCAGTAGTCATGGTATGGTGATGGGGCAGTGGTGACAGTGACATCAAGTGCAATAACCATGATGATGAGAATGATCGTGGTAGCAACAATAGGGTTAGTGGGAAATTAATGATAGCGTCAATAATAAGATTTCACAAGTGAGATTAGTGATATATATAACTGAATATTGAACTCGTAATACATTATCACTTAAGTAGGATTTCTATCTTATATTAATATATAATAAAAAAAAGTTTTTGATACCTTACAATTTTATATATTAATATTAGTTTATATTTAAACACTCAATTAAAATCTTATTTTATCCTATTTTCGTTAATTAATGAAAAAGAAGTTTTATATACAAACACAATAAAAATAAAAATATATTAATAATTACTATTATTATGTTTTAATAAATATCATAATAAATACTTATTAATTATTATAATAAATATTTATTAACGGAGCAGTATATAGTAAATTATTATACTGCTGCGTTATTTGCTTTTCTAGAAATCCAATTAACGGAGCCGTATATGTAAATATATAGGAGTATTACTTTATAATGCTTAAAATGATTCTTATTTTCACCATCTTATTTACGAATATATTAATTTTTTTGAATTTGACTCTTTTTTTTACTTTCTTTTCTAAAATTTACTGCATGAAATGAAATAGTCAAAATATATAAAAAAGAAATACTATTTGATTGGAAAGAGGTCGGTGGAAATTGCCAAATAACACATTTTTGCAAACAATATTGTAATCTACCTTTGTTTCAGAAATATGTAGGAATTTACCATTTTTTGAATATTCGAGTGTGACGAAATCGAGTTTTCTATGGTATTCGAATACTATAGTGTATTTTTTCAAATGACTCAAGTTTCATGGTAAACTCAAATTTCAAAAAAGTAGTAAATTCTTACATATTTTCAAAACAATAATAAATTACTAATTTTTTTTTGCTAAATAGTGATATTAGGCCATTTCCGCCCTATGAGGGTTAATTGTGCCCATCACGTGCCGTGGAGTCTTCATTTTCTCATAGATATTTCAGTGAAAATGAGTGATAATGGAATCTGTCGCATTGTTTAATCCTATCATGTGCGGTGCGGCACCAATAAAGGGCCCCAAATAATTATCTTGTCCATTTCCACTGTCGTTGGTTGACACATACACATATGGACATGGATATCCATGTCACGTCAAGCCACCGAATCTGCATGGCAGTCCTGTGATAATATGCCGTGTGTCAGTACTGCCACTCTTTTGGTAACTTTCATAGCCCTCTTTTTCCTATCGTTCTTGGGCGTGTGCATGAAATCGTTGTCCAAGACATGTTCTTTCTTCATAATTGATGATGGGTCTCTAGTTCTCAAGTTGAAAAGGCACATACGTAAAGTTTAAATAATTCATCTTATTAATTGATGGCTCTATTTTGGAGATCTTGTGGGAGGCATTTTGGGACTCTTCAATTTTTTGGATTAAGATTTAAAAAAAAAAAAAAAAAAAATTTACTTTGGAGATCTTGTGGGAAATCTTTTGGGACATGCAGTTCAATTTTTTTGGAATTGAGATTTTTTAAGGTTTTCCAGCTAATTTAATAGCATGGTTTAGACAATCATCAATACGATGCCTACACACATTCAAAAACATATCTAAAATTTAGGTGGTATCGATGTGATGTCAACTTATATTTCTTTAGCGCACATTTAGTACACTGAATTACAATAGGAATGATAATATTTATTACTGTGAATAAAATGTGTTGTAATGAAATAACTAAACATATTCATTAGTTTGATTGTGAGTTATAATATTAGAATAAAACTTAAGATCTATTTTGGGAATATCTCATTCATATAATTATATTGTCTAGAAAATAATATATTTTAAATTTTAGAGAGATGAATTATTTTTTGATGATTTTTTATTTCTATAATTGCTAGGTGAATATGAAAAGTTTGTTTATTTGGAAATATATTAACGTTAGAAATTATTACATCTGTTAAGGAATAACTATTACAATCCTTTTATAGATGAATAATTATTCCTCATTTTAAAGAATAACTATTCATAAGAAATGACTATTTTTTATAATAAAAACATTACCAAACTATTGAATATCTAAATCATAAGAATAACTATTACATTACGGTACTTAATATAGTTTACCAAATATGCCCTTAGTGCTTAAATTAGCCTCACCATTTAGGGATAATGTTGAGTAGTTGTGATTTTTCTGATTTTCCAAGCTTAACGCAATTTTTTTTTTTTTTGCATAATATAAAATTTGTTTTAACTTTATAGTGTAGTAAAAATTATGCTTCTTATTTGATGCTGATGAAGTGGTACATTATAGAGATCACTAGAAAGTAATGAATCTAATGATCACTCATTTACCTTTTTAATAAACGAAAATTTCCCTCTGAAAAATTCCCTATGCACTAATGCACTATTACTTGTTGACTATTCTATTAATTTTCTCGAATGTGAATATATTAGGACCCATGCCTAGAAAAGGAAATCCTCTCTTTTCTTGGTGCATTTTTCTTGAATTTTTCCCTCTGTCTAAAACATAAGGACATTTCCATATCATTGCCCTCTTTTCCAAAACGTTTGCCTTAAACATGCTTGCAGCATACGCCTTCATTTGTTTGCTATGTAGAATTAAAATAACTGAAATAACATTTTTGTTTCCTATAAGATGGCTTTAAGTGATTTTATGGGGTTTATATTTAGAGCATTCACATCTGAGTATATTTATAAGAAGGTTAGCATTGGAATTGCCTAAACTCCAAAAAAATCTATTTTACAACCCCAGTCCCCAAACCACAAAAACCAAGCTTTATCCGGCCAGTATGCACATATAAAAATTTTTACATACTTGCTATAGTAAAGGTTGTACTTGTACAACCTTTATTAGAGCATTCACATCCAGATGTCTAAAAAAATACATATTTTAAAAAACTATTTTATTTATTTTACCATTTCATTTTACAACTCACCAAACATCTCAGTTCTTATTTTTTACATCTAAATCAGCATTATTCACTTTTTATTCAATTTCTCTCTCTTCTTCTCCTACTTTTTCTCTCTTCCTCTCCATCTCTCTCACTAAGTCACTCCTCTTGAAGCAACCCAACAACTTAAATGAAGCCCAAATAAACAACACATTACACAACACAGCCACATAAAAACTCAAAGAATACCAAGAGAAACCCACCACCACCAGAAGACCCATCTCCACCACAACACCCACCACCACCAAACACCCACAAACACAGAAATTCAAAGCAAAAAATAACACAAATTAAACCCAAAACTGCAAACAAAACCCACCACCACCACTGCAAAAAAAACCCACAACCACCGGGAACAAAACCTACC
This sequence comes from Notholithocarpus densiflorus, assembly GCA_030021035.2. NCBI lineage: Eukaryota > Viridiplantae > Streptophyta > Magnoliopsida > Fagales > Fagaceae > Notholithocarpus > Notholithocarpus densiflorus. Next base: position 2,209,597 of record JARYZH020000027.1, on the reverse strand, counting down.
ACCACTTCCATCAACAAAACCTAACACCACCACCACACTAGGACCAAAACCCATAAAAGCTACCACCATATGAGAGAGAGAGAGAGAGAGAGAGAGAGAGAGAGAGAGAGAGAGAGAGTATATTAATTTTAAATGAATACAACTTGCTATAGTAAGCATTAGCATTGGGGGGTGTAGTTGCTATTTTACCAACCAACACCCCAAATTTCCCCTTTATCCGAGTATGTATTGCTATATATTTTTTAGCAACCATGAATAGTGAGTTCTCAAATAACAACATACTATTCATGGATTGTAAAGTGTAAACATAATAATATATATTATTGGAGAGAGAGAGAGAGAAAAACAATTTTTTTTAATATTATTTGATTGTGTAGTTTATATTATTTGATTGGATTGTATGTAAAAATAAAAACTGGGATGTTGGGTATATTGTTAAATGAGTTGGTAAAATAAATAAAGTACTTTTTGATGATGTAAAATGTCTTTTTTTTTTTTTTTTTTACAACCCAAAAGATTACTTTATCTATTTTATCAACTCATTTAATGATACACCCTACATTTCATTCTCTATATTTCCATACAACTCATTAAAATAATATACACTACCCAATAAAATAATATAACTCATCTTTCTCTCTCTTCTCCCCCATCTCTCTATTTCTCTCTTCCTCTCTGTCTCTCTTTCAACCACCTACCAACCAAATCCATACTCAGATAAATGCATGCATCACCCACCACTCATTCAACCACCAAAACTCAACAACCATAAAACCACCACCATAAACGAAAGCAACCACCACCACTAGCAGTAACCAAAGCAACACCACAACTAGCCACAAAAACCACAATCGGCCACCATGATGCCAACCACCAAAACCCATTAAATCAAAAAACCACCAAAACCAAAATAGAAACCCAAACCCAGCCATCACTAAAGCACACTACCAAGTAATGCTTGTGAGGAAGAGAATGGACCGTTAGAGAGTAAGAGGAAGAGAGAGAATTGTGTAGGAATACTTATGAAATTTCTAGATCTGCGAGATGCAAAATAGAGAAAAATATGTGTCAAAGAAAAAAAAATCACACAAGATAATATTTATTTGGTTCGGCAATTTGCCTACATCCACGAAGTTGTAATGATTTCAATATTCACTGGAAAAAAATATAAGATGCAGTAATATAGTTTTTTCTCTCAAAACAACAAACCAAACCCTAATCTCCAAAACAAAAGTTTTTACTATCTTACACACAGAATTCACAGAATTTTTTTTTTTTTAGAAATAAGGAAATATTATAAAAGTGCTATGGTTTTTAAACTTAGGAGAGAATAGGGAAATATTACAGAGATACAAGGCTTTTAGCTCATTTCTAATACGTTGGGTATACAGTATACATATCTTTCCATGCAATCTTTTTCTTCCTTGTATCCTACTGAAGATCGTTTGGGCCTCAATTAACATATCCGAAACCTCTATATGATTCCTAATGATCTTTGAAGATTATTTAGTTAAGAAAAGCATCATGGCAATCGTGTTTTATCTACCAATAATGTGCTAAAAGCTATAAAAAATAAAAAAATAAAAATTTTGAGCTAAAGATTATTATTTATTTTAAGGACAACAAATGTTTGAAGGGCATTTGAGCCGTACAAGACCAGTTATGGTTTGGAAGAAAGATATTCTAGGGCATCTGCAGGGCCGGCTCAAGGCCTAGGCAAGTTAGGCCTAGGCCTAAGGCCCTACCAAAAAACAAAATTTTCCTTGGGAAAAAAGGCTCCACTTTTTATAGTTAAAGGCCCAAATTTTTATAAAATTATATATATTTTCTAAAGATTGTACATTTTTTTTAATTAGTGATGTACAAATTTTACTATTGGCTTACAAATTGTCATGTTATTAATCACAAAAAACGTGATATAAACATTCATTAGTTAAATTGATAAAGTTCATCAATGAGAGACAATATCACATTATATTTTGAACATTTTATAGTGCTCTTAATTAGCACATTTTTCTTTTTCATTTCTATTAAGACTCTCAAAGTACGAGACCAATAGAACCTTAACTCAATTGAAACCCTAAAATATTTTAAAAAGATGTTGCAAATGTGTTAAATCATCAATTATAGATTAATCTCCCCTAATAGTTTGAGACTTTGATTTTTGTAAACTAATATCCTACAAAACCATACACCAAATAATATCTATCTCTCTCTCTCTTAAAATCAAAATATAAAATTAAAAATTAGATTACAACTTTATTTAATTATGCATCGTCTTATATTCAAAATAAAGTATCTTTTTCAATCGCAATATATTTTTATTTCTTTTTATTAATATTTATAATTCAACTATGATATTCAATTCTCTATATGAAATTAACATTAGTCTAGTTGATATTATTTATGTATTTAATGTATCAAATTAACTTTAATTTGATTAATATTAAATAATTTGATTTAATTAATATTTACATATTAAAAGGCTCACATAAATTTTTCGCCTTAGGCCCCAAATTATGTTAGGCCGCCCTGGGCATCCGATCCTTAAGACTTGGAGCCCACTACTGTTAAAAAGTGTAGCAGTGGGATCCATTAGCATGTTTTCATGTCCAACAAGCAAAAAAATTGTGTAAAGTGGATACTAGTCCCATGTTATATGTACCAAGCCAAATGCTGTTATCAGACAGGTGATACTGGTAGGCCTAGAAGGTGCACTTAGCTCCCATTTGATTGGAGTACTTATGTTTGGTAAGGCACAAGAACATCAGTTAATAATTTAATATACATTGGCAAATGGCAAAGGTATGCAATTTTGGAAGGTGACCGGATTCCTTATGTCTTCTTTGATGTGAAGGTTCAGTTTGAGCCTATATTGGGAGGTGAGGCCTAGCACTAAATAAAGATATTTGTGAAGCTTTTTGTGGAGATTGAAGTTTGACAATATGACCTTTGCAACATAATTGATCTTTGAAGAATGTAAATATAAAGAAAGGGTCCGGTTAAGGGCACACATTAACAAATTCATTTTTAGAAAAAGTTTTATTGGGAATTGAAAAAATTGTCAAAACTTTTTCAATTTCCAATAACGTTTTCTAAAATTGGTTTACTATTATGTGCCCTAAGGGTACATATTAGTAAAATCCATAAAGAAACATGCAACAGAAACATAGTGGATTTTTTCTGGACACAGAAACCGATACTAATACGGACAAAACATGACATGACACGTTAATTCTTAAAAAATTGGGATACAGCACAACATAATGGAATACCACTGAAAAACATATGTCTGACATAGCAAGGAACATTGGAAACACAACTTTGTTATGTGACAAGTGACAATCAAACCCTTTTTTTTTTAACTGGTTAGAAATATTACTACATAATTCCTAAACCAATCCATACTTTTCCCTTTGAAATTTAGTCTTAAAGAAGCAAATGGATGCTTTGTTTGTTTCAACATTATTGTTTTCTGAAAAATGGCTCATTTTTTTAAAAGTATTTTTTTTAAAAACTATCACATTTTTCGATCTTTGGTAACGACCCTGAAAATGAATTTGAGAATGTTTTCTAGTGTTTGGTATGCAATTTTTTTATTTATATTTCTTGTATAATTTAAAACATATACACACATATATATAAATTGACTGGGGAATACATCTTCAATAAGTACAAATAACAATAACTTTTAATTGTCTACTATTTTTACTAGTACACTAATTGTTTACTATGGTCAACTACAAGTTTTCAATATTACTCTAAATTATGTATTTATGTAATGTATCTGTATAATATATCATCATTGCATAATGTATCCGCCAACAAATGTAATTCCCCTAAACAATTATCATTTATTATATAACAATATTATTAATTTAATGTAAATATTGTCCTATGTAAAAGTAATTTAGAGCCATAGAGGCACTATATTTAAAATTTTCGTCTCTTTTTTTTTTTTTTTTTTTTTTTGCACTTTTATGTGCAAAAAAGAAGTAACTTCTACTTGGAATCCATCAAATTGAAAATTTCTTAGTAAAAAATAAAATCAAGCTTGAAATTCAAAGCAAAGAATTGAGATTTTGGTAGAGAGGAATGAAATAATAACTGCTGCAAATCTGTTCTCCTTTGCAAGTCGGAGCTATTGACCGATCAGTGAGGGAAAAAAAGATATAATCAGAGAATTGTATTATAGAGGAGAAGAGAAACATGGAGAAAAGAGAGACGAGAGACAGATAGAGAGAGAGAAAGATCTATGGGAAGAGGGGAGACCAGAGTTAGTGACAGTGAGGGTGTGAGGACTAAGGAGAGAAAAAGTGAGAGAGCTTACTATGAGAGAGAGAAGGCACCAAAAAATTATGTTTCCCGCAGCTACAAATGAATATAATATTTATAGGAGATGCAACACATGAGAGAGAGATTGTTTTCCAATTTTTTTTTTTGGAAAACAGCCTATAGAAAATAAGATTTATTTTTATTAGTGTTTTCCATTGACTAAAGATAGTTTTTTGTTGACCAGTTTTTTTTTTTTTTTTTTTGTGCTACCAAACACTAAAAAATATGAAAAACTATCTTTACAGAACGTTTTCCAACGAAACAAATAGAGCAGGAGAAAATTTTGATTTAGTATAATTTGATTGCTTCAAATGTTCAATTTATTCAAAAACAAATCTTAAATTATGTTGTTTTTCACACGCTTATGGAAATAAATTTCAATTTAACATTTACTTATAAGAAGCAAAGCGGAATTAAAATAGCAAACTAATAACAAAAAACAAATTTCTTTGACACTTTCAAGAACTAGAGCCTTTTAGGCTCCGTTTGGTAGAGCATATTAAATACATGTTTTTAGTTTTCAAGCAATATTACACGTATTTTCACACTTTTTCATCCATACGTATTTCAAAAAAATACAAACAACATTATTCAAACTCCTTTACCAAACGGGTAATTTTAGGCCACTAGATATTTTCAGTTTTTCACCCAAAAAAAAAAAAAAAAAAACCTAGTTGAATTGGGCTTTAATTTAAATTTTGAATTATTTTCCGGCCCATTAATCCATTTTTGACGGTTAGAATGAGAGTCGGTGTATAGCTGGGTATATACGTGAGACCGACTTAAAAGACTGCTTTTTACAGATAGAGCAGTAATCTTGCGGTGAAAGTTTCTAATCTTCTTGATCAGAAACTAATCAAATATGGCTGAGAATCAAAATTTGGCTATGAGAAACATGGTGAGCAATGAAACTGAAGATGGGTCTGGTTCTGTGTCAGAGTTGCTTGAGGTTGAGATGGAGAAGATGATAAGCTGGGCTTGTGGGTGACAAGCTCCGTCTAGAGGTATTTTTCGCATATGATGTTTCAATTCTTAAGTTTTTGCCACACTGCAATGTTGATCAGTTGATGTATGTGGAGAAGTGTTCCAAATCCATAGGAAGAGAAGTGAGCATTGTGACTGATAAGTTGTGGAAGATATTCTATGAAAGAGAATTTGGGGTTTCAAGTGCTAATGTTGTGGTCCAAAGGATGAAGGAAAGGAAGGTGTGGTTAATGTGGGAGACATTATATGAAGCAATACTGAAGGAAACTGCAGAGTTCGAGAACAAAGTGAGTGATCGGATTAGGCAACTTTACAAGAAAGAGGAGAGGAAACTGAGTAGGCAACTCAAGGTTTGCGAAGTGGTGAAACCCATCACAAAAAAGAGGGGATGCAACGAGGTCTCTAACTTGAAGAAGGGTAACTTGATGAAGAAGGCAAAAAAAGAGTTTGAGAATTGCTGAGAGGTGAAGAATCTTGCTGCTATCAACAGGATTGCCTTGCAAAGGAAAATTCATCATCGTCCCTCTTTGTTCATCAAGTGATTTTGGCTAATATGGTTTTCATTAAGGAGGAGATTTTATAGTATTGTTGAAAGGATTTAATTTTTTGTGTCTCGGTTTGTCAAGTGAATTTGGCTGAGGGGAAAGAGCTTTGCAGCATGAGACCCATTTCATGTTCTATTTGATAAATTTGATGACTTTGAGGACATAGGAACTAATAGGAACCAGAATTTGGACAGATGACTTTGACTTTATGCAGCATTTTATAATTGGATAGACAATCAATAATTGTTGGTTTTATCATCTACTTTGGATAGACAATTCTCACTCCTCCATTTAGGCAACTCAAGCAAAACGATTCCAGAGAAGGATGAGCTTTTAAACCCTCTCATCAATAATCTCCGTACAAACCAGTAATTTTTTTTTTTGATGGAAAGTTAATTATCAGATGTAATATTGTCCAAGACTCGAAATTCTCCTTTACCATGCAGTTTCAAGTTTCTTTCCTGAAAATTAAAAAAATGGACATAAATCATCCTACTATTTTGAAGCATGCTAGCACCCAACATGCTGCTTACCCCAAGTACTAGACTCCAAATATTCTTTTACCATAGGATGAAGCGATTTAATTCAAAATTTAAAAATTTTCTTGAAAATAATTTATTTCTCAATTCAAGTGTATTTGTCACGTGCAGTGTATGTCTAGAATTTAGACCTGAAATCTTAGAGGAGAATGACATTATTAAGTGTCTCACCTGTTCTTATTTCTTCATATCTTCAGGAAACATGTATATTCGAAACTTTACAATGGTACTCAGAACTTGACAATCCTTCTAAGATAAATGGATCAAAATAAAATTTTAGCAAACTAAAATCCATTCCTTTTCTGTTTTTTACAAGAGATTTCTCTCCATGTTTAACAGCATGACTGGTCATAGCTCATATCTATGTCATTGCATGCACAAGATGAAAACTTTTCTTACTACTTTGGTGTTTGTGTACAATATTAATAATTAATTGAAGAACATAGAAATGTGATAGAAGAACATATCTGTTCAGGCAACTTCATGAAAGCAATGCAACAATTAGGAGAAGATCTTGCTTTTAATGCATGAAATATTGATGATAGAATACAATGCAAAATCTGCTGTGTTCTAATTACTGTTATATTATGCAAACTGTATCTTTTTTTCATGTAACATTGAAATACAGTCAAGATTATGTTGGGCAGTGGAAAGTATTGCTATCAGATTGAAAAGATTGAGTATTGAAATCAAGGATCACCTGAGGAAAATGTAGCTGAAGTTCATTTTTATCCAAAGTATTTTCTCAGTATGCCTTACACCAAATAGTATTTGCTTCTTTTTGCCTTGGACTAGTACATGGCTACATGCCCTTGAAGCTTGCAGTGATATTTGGCTATTGATGAGGGAGCACAGCCAAAATTATTTTCAAATCTTCTTTGTCTCATAGGAGATTAGATTATCTTTTAGATAGGGATTAATTTTTAGATAGGATTATCTTTTATTTGTAAAAGCTCTATATAAGGGTTCTAGATGGTTGTATTTATAGAAGACGATTGATTAATGAAATTTCAGGTTGGAAATTTTCCAAATTGTTGTGTGCTGATTCCTAACACCTTAGGTGCCTATGCCTAAGTTTTTTGGTGTTGATTTCAGGAAACTCTTAGGTGCTAATTCTTAAGGTTATCTTTTAATTTTCTTGTTCTTTTATTTTCCTCTTGAATGTCCTGCATCAGCTATGCCTCAAAACTGATCTTTTATTTTGTTGCCATAAATCATAGATTGAGGCATTTTCTCTAGATCTCATTTCAAATGCTGAATGAAAAAGATATGTAATGCAACTCAAGAGTATGTTATTTTTGTTGTATCTGTCAAAGGAAATGAATCTACTGCACTAACTGAAATAGCTCGATAGGCAAGGGATAAAGATTTGTAGGCCAGTAAAAGTTCAATAATAAATTGGCAATTGGGTATCTGTTGGTGTCTGCCATTATATTGTGGATCAGTAAAGTAATTAGTAATAAATAGAAGGGGGTTATCATCTTGGAAGCTAATTATAGAATACCTAACCGAATTTAAATTCTGTTCCCAAAAAAAAAAAAAAAGTGCAACTACATGACACTAAAATGACTTGAGGATTTGTTGGGTTATAACCTGAATTAACAAAGAACTTGAAAGATACCAATATAAGATTCCACAAGATAGAAACAGAATCTTCATCATCTATATATGCTGAAATAAATAGCATAGCAACATTAAAGTGATTTGAAGTCCATTTATGTAAGGGTAACCATCAATGTAAACAGGCAAACAGCCAGAGGCAACCGATTTGTACTAAAAAAAATGTCTGTGAAAACTGATTAATCTGCTTTGACCTGTGCCCTTAAAGGGCATTAACTGCCTTTCTTATCTTTGTGGCATGAAGGGAAAAAATTCAACCTGAAACCCTCAAACACAAACACGTGAAGTGGCATAGAAAATTAACCTAATAAGTTGAATATACAATGGTGAGGATGAAATATTCTTTGCAGGAGGAAGAATTTCCAAGGGAATGGAACCATTATTACAGGACAGCTAATGTGGAGTCATTCTCACATTTGGCCTTATAGAAAGGCTAAGACCATCTACAGTCAACCCCAGCAGTAAAACACAACCCAACAGTAGGATGCAGCCACAAAAGTTTGGAGTACTCTAACCAAAAAAAAAAATCAATAAATATTTTTCAATTAGATTAGACAAAAATTAGATTACACAGGATTTTTGGGCAGACCTATATATTTGATCCATCAGGGATAATACAAAATCCCACACTACTAAAACTGTTGACATTCCTAAATTCTTGAACTTTTAACATTGCTTGTACCGAAAGCAGTATGACTATCTGCTGGGTTTTCCTTGGTACGTACACTGATCAAACAAATCAACAAGAAATCAGAGTGTTTCTGAAATGGCCTCAGATGTTTCTGACTCTTCGTCAGATTGAGCCAATGCAATCTTGTTTAGTGACACCACTCACCAGTGCCTCTAGCTCGTTTGTCAATGGTGATGGTTTGCCAATCCTAATAGGATCAGGCATTGCCTGCATAACCTCTAAAGCAAGTACCCGATGGCTTGTTAATTTCTTTGGTCATAAATTTTATCATTTGGTCTTTGATATGTTTTTGGTCTCCAATGTCATTAATTTTTATTCTTTATACTTTTTAATTTTTGTGACAGTCAATCCACACTTTGCTTCACATTTTGGATGATGGTGGATTGCTTTGTTGGATTCCTTTGTTTTCTTGCCACTGTGGATTTCTCCCATCCTTTGGTCACCTTTAGTTACTTGTCGGACGACCCTATTTAAAAAAGCAATGCATGAAATTGGCAATGCAAGAATGCCTGCATGGGGTTAGTGGAGAGGACAGGCATAGATTACTTGAAGTTTTCACAATCTGTAATTACTCAGGCCAAAAGATAAAAATAAAAATTCAAATTGATCTTATTGGAGTGAACCCATCTTCCTTTTTTTTTTTTTTTCCTTTTAAATTATAGGGACGCACCAAACAAAAGTTATGGTCAGGACAGGACCTATTTGATTTTATTGTGCCATTGAGATGTATAACAATCTGGAAATGCATAATTTTGGGCTAACATGGTCATTTTTTGTGTAATTAATAAATCATGATTAGTTGGGAGTTTATTTTGCTGAGTATTTGTTAGACCCAACAGAGGATAGTGATCATCACATATTGTTAATATTGAACCCTGTTTTTAGTATACCTAACTCTCCATAGATCTCTTTCTTTTGTTTTCATAGAAAGTTTTTTGATCAGTTATGTCACATTTAGCTACTCATTTTGGTAATATCTTTGAATATATATATATATGCTAGTGGTTCTGAGAGTGTTATATATCTAGCTACTATTTTGATATGTGGAATTGTGGATCATCTTTGGTTCAAGTTTTTCCAATAAATTTTTGTTATATGGGGAACTCTATGTGAACGAATTTGGCATGTGATGCAAGAAATTATTCAATACTCAGTGTGTAAACACACAAGTCAAAAACATAAACGAAGTTGAAAATTACATAAAAGCCATAGTAATAGCAAATTTTCAAATTCAAAATTTTCAAAGGCTTCCACAAGGCGTTTCCTGTAGCTCTCAAGCTCCTCCATACCCCTGATAGCCTTTTTTAGATGTTGCTTAGCCTTTTCTTGAAGTTGCTTAATTTCTTCTTCGGACTTCAAAAGGCCTTGGGCGGACTGTTCGATCTTTATATGAAGTCCATCAATCTCAGACAGTATCAAGTTCATCTGCTGTTTAGCCTCTTCTAATTCCAGCTCCCCTTGCTTAACCAAACGAGCTAATTCAGCTTCTTTTTCACGTTCTTGTAAAACAATCAAATTAATCTTGGGTTAGTGTTAGCATAGGATTAGTATAGGGTTCTCTAATATATAAAATCTACATTAAGTTTATTGTAAACTGAATTGTACTTTATAAACAGCGTATAGCCATCAAGGGTGTTCACCAATAAGCATAAGCCGTTAGGCCAAACCGTATAAAATCCTTGTTTTGCATTCGATATAACAAAGAAATTTAACAAACTAAAACCTCACGCGATATAAAATGTAACAAAGCAAAACTTATAATTCAAAAATAAAAAACTGAACCATATGATTTAAAGAAGTAAAAAAAAAAAAAAAGCATCACATTTGATTGGAATATATAGTATTTAAGATTTAATATTTTGTAGGAAAGGCATCAGCCTTTAACAAATATATATATATATATATATAAATATATTTATATGAGAATTATCCCTTGAAATTTAAAGAAATTAACGTTTCTCATCTTCTGTTTATATTAGCAATGAAATATTCTAAATTTATATATGAATTTCTTTACAAAAGTTTAACTATGGTTAGTAAAAAAAGATAACTGATAAATTTAGAGTAAAAATGCAAAATATATCAAACACCAAAACATTTGCAACAACAAATCTTTGCATAACTGAAAGAAGAAAAAAAAAATCATACTTAATATTTTAAAATACATTTTAGTTAAAAATTTAAAATAATGAATTTTAATTTTGAAATAGAGGATAATTTTTGAAACATTCCCTTAAGCAAAAGGACAGGTTAATACTCAACATTTTTAATTTAGTCAATCAAATGTCAAGGGTGGGGTGGAGTGTTATTTATCCAAACATCAAAAGAGATGAGTGTAATTATCCCTAGATAAAATATAATTTTTAACTGAAACAAAAGAAGTAAAGTAACTTTCAAGAATGGAAAAAAATGTAAAAATTGAAACAAAAGCATGTCTGAATTTATAACTTCAATTTATTGTATCGACCAATAATAGCTAGCTTTGTTGCTCAAACGACATTTTTTTAGGATTTAAAAAACTTTGTTGTATCACAAAAAAAGCAATTAAGTAATTAATTATTTGCATCAACATTATAATTTATGAAGAAAAAATTAGTCCTTGCATTATGAGACCTTCTGAATGTAGCTCTTAATAATAACCTCAAATGGTTTCCGTAATAATTATCTAGCATGCAGTCTCTAGAGACCCTTGACTACTTCGAGTTGGTACAGTTCTTTCACCATCTCTTCTTATCACAAAAAGGGTTCAATACCATGAGAGACATATATTAAAACATAAAACGAAAAGAATCCTATATATATAAATATATATATATTTATATATATTTCACTTACTTTCAAAATAGCCCCTTAATGCTTCTACAATCCTTAGAGTAACCATCATGCTAGTACCACTGCCACTGCCGTTTAAAGAGTTGCTACCACCGCCAGTTACTCCGGCACCATCACTTCCACCTCTTATGGCACCTCCACCAACACCACCTTGCCACATCTTGAATATATTCAGCAGTACTTACTGGTGGTAATTTATAAAGATGTACAGAATATGATGTCCCAGATATTGTTACTATAAAGACGATATGATTGAGTGTTTTTTAATACATATCTTCTATTTCACTTTTTGTGTTCCACTTTATATTCTCACAATCATAACTTATGTTGAATTTGTTTTTATTTGTTTTTATTTTTTTTTCCATTTTTTACTTTTGTTATTTTATAAAGAAAATCAAACAAATAGATTTAAAAAAAAAATAATACAAAAGATTCGTATTCGAGTACTTAAAGAAAGATTTTTTTTTTTTTTAACTGAGAACGAATTCTCAAAAAATCTGCAATGCATGATATGGCTGCATGGATTTGTTGACCTTTCTGAATTTGGTAACGGATTTCGATTCTTTTGTTAAGGGAGAACGCTATTCTTTACAAAGTTTGTACATATTTAATGAAATGGAATATTATGATGTCATTTAATTTTTTTTCATATGATTGATCAACTACTAAGGGCCATTGTACACTATTCTTCATATTATTCCACAAATATGATATATCTTCTTTCTTAAAAAAAAAGAAAAAAAGAAAAAAAAAAAGTCATATATCTCATTCTAGTACAGTGACAAAGAATTTTCTCTCTTTTTTTCGTTTCTAGAGAAAATACTTATGGTATCAGAAATTCAGAATGCATTGATTTGCTTGTGTACGTTTACCAAGAGGTTTTTCTTTTATCTTTTTGTCTAATTTGCTCATGTGTAGCTTATTAAAACCTCTTTTTCTTCTTTTTTTTTTTTTTTTTTTCCCTCTCAAGTACAATTATATTTTAACCAAACTTTCAATAAAAACTAAATTACAATTTACACCATTTTAAAAGTTCGGGATCACTTTTTTTTTTTTTTTTTATTTGGGATATATTTTGACCCTTAAACCTAGCATTTGGAAACAAGGTTCCATTATTCTTCAACGTTGATGTAATCATTAAGTGCCATCCATGTTTGTTAGATGGATTACTTCAACCACTCAAATCATGTCACGTTAATTTATCTATGCCAAGCCAATTAAATAACATGCAAAAAGAATATTTTTCTTCCCAAAAGTTTCTCAACTACCAAACAATGCGATTGGAGAAAGCCAATTATATCATAATTGGAAAATCCTAGTGGATGCACTTATAATGCCGTAGAATTAAAATCATGGCCATTCAGAGGATTAGCAATCAGTTTAATAGGAAAAGTAAGGGCTACTTCAAGGAAAAGAAATAGCTATGTTATAGCAGCAATAAACTATATCACTAAAGTGACTAAAGGCAAAAGCATATCATCGTCATGATATAAATGAAGATGTGATTTTTTTTTTAGTTAAAAACTTAAACTACATAGCTCTTAATGAAGATGTGATTTAGTTCCTAAGAAGAAATGATCATATATTACTTTGGTCTACCACAAACTGTAACTGATGATAATGGCTTGGCTTTCAATTGGACGAGAGTACAAACGTTTACCCAAGAACGTGAGATTACAACAATTATTTCTATTCCATATTATGTATTCTTAGGCCAACGGTCAGGTGGATCAACAAACAAAATTATAAAATTCAGCAAAAAAAGAATAAAACAAAATTATAAATAATAATATAAGGAAAGTTATAGACAACATTTGAACCAAAATTGGCTTTTGTCAGAAGTTATTAGGGTTTATCTCTTTTTTTTTTTTTTTTTTTTTTTTTTTTTTTTGGTAGGAAAAAATGGGGATGTTTATGGTTGTATTAAACCCCCGGACAGGGCGCCGCGCGCCATACAGATTCGTAGACAGCGCGTGTGAGAGTCACCTCATTTCTGAGTACACCCCTCACTAAGGATGTCCACCAACGAAAGGCCGTTGGCAGGACTCGAACCCAAGCCTGACAAGCAGGGAAGCGAAATCCTGACCAACTCAGCCAACCCCCCGTTGGCTATTAGGGTTTATCTCACGTCAAAGCAATTGTGTATTAATATTGCAGGCTCCTACTCCAGCATTTTGAGGTCTGCCTCCAACATTTTTGGTCTTGCTCAGTGGGTTTCTTTGTTGCATCAGGGTGGCCAAGACTACATACAAATGTCAATCTACCATTTGAACATGGTAATGTTCACCATCTATCCACTTCAGTATCTCAGAAAATACGAAGAAAAGTTTGAGGACTGCAATGATTTATATGGCAAGAACCAAGCTTCTAGAGACGGCCTACAGAGAGAGCTAAATGCAGGAGTGTTGATTCTGAGCCAAAGGTCTCATACAATGAGAGAAAAGAATGCATGAATTAACATATTGCTAGTGAACACTTGAAAGTGCAGAAATATGTAAAAAGGAACAAAAATGAGCATGTTCTGTAAAGATATACATATTTATCGTGAACACATACAAGCCTATCTTTAACTTGTACCACAATTTACAACATCAATTTTAAGTGGTCAGCTTCTCATTTCCTCCCAATGTAGATTTTTCTCTGTTAGCTTTCTGATATGCAACTAGTGTGCTTGTGTTGTATGGGAATGAGTGGAAATAATGAGCTTGGTGGTAGATAAATCAGAAAACTCCTTATGCAAGCCTTGTCACCTTCCCTCTTCATCCATGGTATAAACAGGTATTTGCCACGATTTGGTGTTCTTCTTTGGGTCATCAGTGAGGCTGAGTTCAGTTTCATCCTCCTTGAATGTTTTGATGGATGTTTTGGCTCCCATTATGATAACCCTCTCAACAATGAACAACTGGTAGTTGTTCTTAATCAAAGGATCCAGAATCCGGCTATAGTTTGATGAATATGCCAATTTGTACCTGCAAACACGGATCAACAGGAATCAAGGTCAGCAGGTCTTGACATGACAATTTGAAGCCTCAAGACATCTGATTTTGAGCCAGAAGTACCGCCAAATAACTTCAGACAAAGACTAACAGTACAGGATAACAAAAAGTAAAATTAACATCCACACCCCCCCCCCCCCCCCCCCAAAAAAAAGAATTTCACTATTTCCCCCCCATGACAATAAAGAAAAAAGAATCTGAAACCCCAGAATTCAGTTAAAAATAAAAATAGAACTTGCTTTTTCCTTCTATATATATTGATAGGTTTTTAATATATATATATATATAGGACAATGTTTATATGCAAACCAGTTTGGAGGAATACCTCCAAACTGGATTATGTGGCACCTTATGAATATATGCTGTCAATAGTATTACTGAGCATGATTTTACATGGCCAATCTCAGATATATAGTTAAGGTTGGACCAAAAATTCACAGGGAGAAAATATATGTGATGTTAATGCATAAGAAAAAATTATGATGAAAGGTGCATCATACATGCTTTCTAGAACACCAGGGCAGCCTTAAAGGTGTTCATCTTAAAAAAGGAAAGAGTTATCACATTTGTGTAACGAAAGCCTAGTCAATCTTATCCACCTACGAAGGCAATATATTGTGATTTATCTCTACTGCCACAACTCTGCCAGATCCTCCAAGATGAACTGCCATCAAGATATCACATAATAGCGCAGTAATGATTGGATTTATGTTTAGGACAGAACATATTCTCTGCAGTGAAAACTCTTCAAGACCCTAATGTGCTTGAGAGACAGAGTGGGGGGCACAGTGTTTACCTGACAGAGAGTGGGGAAAAAAATCCAGGAGTCCTCTCATTGGAAGCAATAAAAATAGTTCGTCCAGGTGGGATCCACTTTTTAATTCTACGTAAGATAAACTCAGGACGTGTATCCCTATCCAGATGGGGATGCAGGCTTCTTTCAACTCCAAATCTGTCCTTCCTGTTTTTTATTTTATCACCACGACGAACATGGATGGCATCATAATCACCAAGGAGTGCTTTAATCTGTGGACATGAATTTGGTCAGAGCTTGATTCAAGTATGCAAATAAATGTATTTTAGAAAAAGCACTAATGCAGGAACTGGAGCAAGGAGAAACTGATTAGCCTAAATTAGTTTGAAAATTACTTATTTAACAACAAAACTCCTGTCCTAAACCTCTCTTAATTTATATTATTATTTTTTTATAAAAATAAAAAATAAATCTCCTAGTAGTAGTATTAATGCTATATAATACAAACTTAACAAAATAGAATCAACAACAATTCTAAATTATAATCTAGATACCTACACTACCTTGTCCTAGCTATATCTAGGATAGGAGGTTCATCACCATAAGAACCTTTTTTAAGGGTGACTGCAATTCATACCAAGGTTTTTCAACAAAGTTTCCACTGCATTGTTTGCATATAGCTATAATATAGGCCACTACCCAGTGCTCGTCCTGCACAGTTGAGGTTTTATGAAAGATGATCTGGATGTCTTAATGTTTGGCACTTCGACATGAAGTGGTGATTTTTGTGAGCCAAATCCACTTGTGCTTTGCAGCCTGAGACCCATTTCACATGCTATATGTAAACATCTTCAATTAATTTTATAACTTCAGGAATGTAGGAAGAAATAAGCACCAGAATATTGACAGAGATTGAACACGCTGAACATGCTTTCAAACTTATACTGCATTTTATAATTGGATAGACAATGAATAATTGTTGGTTTTTTAACTATTTAAAGTTGGATAGACAATCAAGAAAAAGAGATCCTTCAATATTGTAAATATACATACCGAACACAGCCATCAATCTTCAAAGGAGATCACTAAAATGACTCAATTAGCTGTTCCATATTTCATAAATCTATTGAGACCACCAATTTTCTCAAGATGCACATGTTCAAATTGATGTTTACTTTCTGATGAACATTTCATATCTTGACACAGATTTCAATGTACATCCCTGCTACAACTCACCCTTGACCTATCCATCCCTTCCCCTACTCTAAAGCAGTATTCTTATTCTAGTTCTTTAGGAGATTTAAGCAAGGTATTGATACCACCACTACCAAAACAGGGTACACATAATATTTAACAATTTGGAATCACATATCCACTTTAGCTACATAGTCATCATTCCATTGATATCTGTTTCTTCAGGAAAACAAACTCTTAATTACCAACCTTCTGCTTTGATCTTAAATTGAAATTTGATTCAGTTAAATCAACCTGAAATTCTCAAATTACAATTTTATTGAGTTACAGTAGCCTTACAAGGAGTCCTTTAAGTACTAATTGGTCCCTTGAAGTTTGCACAAGAAGGTTTTATTCTTGTATGCATCCCATATATTATATATGCCTTTTTGTTTCAATGAAATTGTTTTTTTTTTTTTTTTATATAAATGGTTTGTGAAAGCTATCAATTTGCTCCCTGATGGAAGGATCATATTGACCCATCTGAAAATTTAGGGGCCAAACTGACCAAATAAAAAAAAAGTCACAGACCAAATTGACAGTTCAATTAAATTTGGAGGGCATTTCAGGCCTCAAGATATTCGAGATAGGTAAAATTTACCCACCATTTCTTCTTCATTGACTAGATTAGATAATAATATAAGCATATAACTCAAATGCTGCAAAAGATTTTTTGTCACGTAAGGTTGAATATCATTTTTCAAGGCACTGGAAATTTTGACACAATTTATATTTTTATTGGTAAGTTTCACACCCGGGGGTTTTGAACCCATGACCTCAACCTCCACCTTACAACAATGGGGAGGTGCCATTGAGCTGGAGCTCACTAATACAATTCATAATGCATACTCAGAACAAAAACTTCAAAAGATTTTACAAAGCCCTTGAGATAATACAACCTCCAATCCTCAACAGCTTGGATACAAAATGAACTTCATTTATATTATTTGTTGTGGACCTTAATGTTTCACCTTTCATAGATGTGGAAAAGGTATTTTTGGTTTGGGAAGTGACATTTTGCGGTCCAGAATAAAGGCCTTTCCGTTCATTAGCTATATACATTATACAATCAGCATAAAACTGCTTTAAGGCTTGTAAAACTGAAAGGTAGAACCAATCAAAAAATAAAATAAAATAAAATATAAATTGAAAGTTTGAGTGCTAATTAAGTGACAAACGGCTCAAATTGGCTTAAATATCATTAAGTTATAAACTGTGAAATTAATTCAGAGTCTTATTCAATATATGATCAACAAAACATAGAGAGTATAGATATTCATGTTGTTTGGTCCCCACAGCAAGAAAGGAAATTGACATCTTGAAATTTATACCAATCAAGCCTTGAAAAAGAACGCAGAGTGAAATTTCCAACAGGATTTCATATAATACATACCTTATCAGCTGCATCTCTTAATTCCTTTGATGCCATTGAAGGGAGATAAGAATATGGCAACATTATAGCACTACGGTTGTTTCGATCCTTGCACTCCATAAACCTGAAGAGCTATCATTATCAGAACGCCGAGTCCTTGACAAAAACAACAGAGATTTAAAATCATGAATGATTTGCAGGGATTTGCAAGGACTACATGATGTACAACAGGTAGACTTAGCAGAAACATATCCCGGATTCTTTTCTAACAAATAATAATAATTATAACATATGAAATCCAACTGAACATGACAGAAATTTTCAAAAACCTCACCAATTACTGATATTTGATTGCATGAAAGACATGAAACCCTATCCTTGATGATTCAATGTTTCTTTTGATCAAAATCAACTGAACTAAATCATAGGTATGGAGGTTCAAGGAAGACCCAATCAAGTTCAATATTTAATACCCAGACAATGTTTGAGAAGAAAAGGAAAAATTTTCCATCGAAGGAGGAAAAAGGTCAACTCACCATGAAAGAGGGCTTGCAGTTCGGTTTATGAGCAAGAGATTTGAGTAACGACTGTCCTCTTTAAGATCAACACGATTAATTCCTTCCACGTGGGCAACTCCCCTAGGTCCTAGCTTCATACTCGTAGATAGTACTTGATACCATAGTTTTGAATTGTCTAAAATTACAGGTACAGTATCAGATATGAGGTCCATATCATACAAAGAGTCCATGGCACAAGAGCTTGCTGCCCACCTACCAAATTAAAGGAAGCCAGTTCAGATTGTAGATCAATTTACTTTTCTGATTGATAATTACTGTATACATTAATAGAAAGTAAAGGCAAACTGCATGTACAAAACCAAACCTAGAAGGCATCTTTTCCAGAACCTTCCAAATTCAAAGCAGATAGAAAAAAAAAATGGAAAAAAAAGAAAAAAAAAAAAAAAGCAGGGACAATAACATTCTTTTTATAATTCATTTGTTACAAAAAGTGGGGGCAGGAGGATCCTCCTCATAAAGAAGACCAGACAATGCCTCTAAGCTACAAGGCTCTTGGCAGCAGGGAAGATAACATATTGATAACAGCAAAGCATTTTCTTCTGAAACCAAAAGACAAAAGAAGTCTCATTGAACTCACCTTTCCTCTGAACTTCTGTTATCGGAATGATGAAAGATTCCTTTCTTGTTATGTATAGGATTGATGCACATCCTAGAAGGCATGACAAAAGTTCTGCAACAAGAAACAGAGGTGAACAATTGGGCAACATTACATAAAATTACTATATTCCCACATCATAAATATCAAGTTAGTGAAGAATTCCATGATAAACGACTCAGTACAACGAGAACTACATAGCATAGGAATGTACAAAATTGCAGCAAACTATTAAAATCAGAATAACAACTATGATAATATATGCTGCCATTTGCAGGACACTCAACACTACCAAATTCCAAGAATGAAATTCCCAGAAAAACTGTCCTAATTAAACATAATGACAGCATATCTTATAAAACCAGCTAGGACAAAGTCTGCAACTATACGAAACTCAATTTGGATGGGTAAAGTAGATTCATTTACATGATACAACTAACCAACCAGGCAAAACGTAGGTACAGTTTTTTTTTTTTTTTTTTTTGTTAAGTATAGGCACAGTTTTTTAGTTGCAGTACCTTAGGTTCCCCAATTGAATTCAATCACATGGTTGAATAGAACAATACAAAGAAAAAAAAAATCAATATTATCTTTGCCAATGCAACTACATGGTTGAATTAAATTGGAGAACCTATGCAACTGTAACTAAGATTTATCCTAACCAAAATTGACTCTGTTCAAATTATATTCTAAACACATTGAACTCATCCAAATTACAAAGGATCATACACTTTTTACTATTAATTTACCTAAAGATGAACAATTTACCACGGCAAAGCTAACATACTTACATACTAAAAGAAAATTTTAGCAAAAAAGTGTGTTTTCCCACATCATAACAGTCTCTTTTGCCACATTTTCTCAGGAATCAAACAGGTCATAAAACCCCAAACCCAGCAATAAAACACAAAACAAAAACAAACCCAAGAACCAAAACACTCAAAAGCACACACCTTTTAAGAAACATGGCTTCCTCAAGGGCACATCTGAGGCTGGACTCCTGGTGACCCAGACCTTCGCAGGAGTCACAATGCTTCCCTGGGCAGTCGATTCTGTCACCCCAGTACAAGTACTTCTCGTGTCCTTTGTGAATTCTTTCGTGGCCGTTACGGTTGTTGGGATTGAAAACCATATTCAAAGTTTTTGAGGAGGAGGAAAATGAGAAACCACTTGTGGACATCAGAGTAGAGAAGAGGTACAAAAGGGCAATGGCGGCTATGGCGAGGGTGAAAAAGAGGATTTGGGATCTGGGTTTTGGTTTGGGATTTGTGGGTCTGTGAAATGCCATTGGCATTGGATTTGCAGAGAAAGAGAGAAGACGAAGATGGATGAATAGAACACTGAAAAGCACAACAGTGTTTTGTGTTTTTTGCGGAAGTGGGCTTTAATTATGTTTAGGAATATATTTTAGGAAATTTTTTTATAAGACAGTGAAAAAGTAATTAACTTCTTTTAGATAATTTTTTCAGTTTTTAATAAAATTAAAAAAAAAAAAAAAAAAAGTCGCTAAGATGTGCACGAGAATCTATTTACTATTTATGAGATAGACTAAAATAATTTTATAAAAAATTTAAGAAACTACATCATTGCTTGATTTGCTCTTGTATGACTTCAATTTGTGTTATAATTTGATGAAAAAGTCATTGTTTGAATGTGCAATGGCTTACAAAAAATTTGTTAGACAATTTTAGATACTGTAAAAAAAATGATTCACTGCTTAAAAATTATTGAAACAAAACAAAATATATATAACTAAACAATAGAGAAATATAAGAGAAAGATGGATTCATTCAAAAGAATAATTTCAATTATTGCAAACTTTTTTATCTTGTAAAAAAAAGTTAAAAAGAGTTTGGTGGTTCATGTACAAAAATTACTTTTTAAAAAATACATGAAAACCCATAATTTTTTTTTTAACAAATTAGAGGAGAAGAAAATAATATTAGAAGAGCTCATACCTCTACTCGAATTAAAAAAAAAAAAAAAAAAATTGAGGTTTGCTTTACTTTTTATAATGTTCATGATTAACCTCGCAAATTTGGAAATAAATTATCAATGTTTGAGTTTGAGTTTAAGTTGAACTTGTTAGAGAGATAGAGTTTTACTTTTTGTTAAGTTTGAACTAATCAAAAATAATTTTATTTAAATAAAATGATAATTTTATTTAAATATTGTGTTGATGTGAAAAATTGTTAGAATTTCAGAAGTTTTGGTTTTATATATATATTAGCAAGCGCATGAGACCTACCTCTCACAGGCAGGTGGACCCCACATGACCTGCTTGTGAGAAGCAGGTCTCATGTGTCTGGCACACGAGATACTAGCTCATTAGCAAAACCCATTTAAATTAAATTGATTTTTTTTAATAAAAGATATAAATTCCACTTCAACCTAATTTATGTGTATACTATGTATGAAGCTCTTTTTCAGATACTTATTAAATTGACTTTAGTGCTCTTTTCTTGCATCATCGTCATCCATGACAGCATATGGGCCCACTACGTTAGAGGTCCCACATGTTTACGCGTTTGCTTACGTTTTGCAACTAGAGTTTTGAGGTGCTAATTTGACTTTTTTTTTTAATAAAAAATATAAATTCTACTTCAACCTAATTTATGTATATACTATATAAGTGTATGAAGCCCTCTTTTAGATATTTATTAAATTGACTTTAGTGCTCTTTTCTTGCCTCATTGTCATCAATGACATCATTTAGGCCCACTACGTTAGGGGTCCCACATGTTTACACGTTTGCTTACATTTTGCTACTAGAGTTTTGGGGTGCTAATTTGGCTTAAATCTGACCAAAACCATCAAGGTTATCTAGAGTTGTTAAAGCATTCACATCAGTGTAGTTATTTTAATGTTTCCAAAAATATATACTTAAAGGACAGAATTTAGGTACAGTACTTTAGGTGCTGTTTTTTAGGTTCATCTCTTAACATTTAGTCATGTAACTACTTAATTAAAAAATACACTTTTATCCCATGAGAAAAATTCCACATGACAAAATTTTAAAATAAGAATCTAAGGAACAACAATTAAATATTGTACCTAAATCTTACCCATAGCTAAAAATTCCAAAAAACTCACGCATCAGTCTATTCCAAAAAATTGGTGCATCAGTCTCACCAAACCGGTGCAAAATATTTATCTAAGAAAAATGCTAGCCACACCCAGCGAGCAAATTGTCTTCCTTCACCACTTCCTTGCTGCCACTAACGATGATGCCCCCAAAAAAAAAAATCGAATCCACTTGAGTAGCAAGTCCTGTCATATTGTCTAAAATTGGTTTTGCTTTATGTTTTCATAGAGCTAAAAGCCTAAAACATTGAAAAAGTTTTAATTAATTTGTTTCGCTTTATGTTATTAAATAAATTAATACTGAATAAGATTAATTAATTGGTTTTGCATTTTGTTACCATGGGTGAATGCAGTTAAATTATTGAAAAAGTTAAGCAGTCAGTTACGACAACAAAGTCTAATATCCATATTATCTAATTATACTTACAGTATTGCTTTTGTGAGTTAAGAAGTAGTGTTTGATTGGAGTTCACCGCGGGGCACGAGCCATGGGTCTATCTCAATGGCCTGGGTTTTTCGAGGATTTTGACACCAGAGATGGGTAGTGAGAGGCGGGGTAGAGAAGGCAGTTTTTGGTTTTATTGTGAGTTTTGAGTTTTTTTTTACGGAAAACGATTTTTTTTTTTAATGTTTTTGTTAGTAGATTGATGTTGTGGCATAATCTTAGCCTTTTATTTTATAGGACAATTCAGATTTAAAGAATTCTATTAAGTAAAGTATTCTAGCAACTTTAGAGGATCTCAATCCATCCTCCATTAGCCTCAACAATTCATCATAAAATCTTAACAATGAACAATACCTCAATAGGTGTATTGAGGTATTATTCATTGTTAAGATTTTGGCGTTGACATTAGTCAATGTGTTGATGAAGTCAGGTTAAGACAAAGATAGTAAAACGTGACCAAAGTTATGGAGCCTCATGATCTCCAAAGTCCAAACTCTTCCATGGTGCGGACAAAACTCCACATTGTTGAAGCAAAACACGTCTCGGGGGAAACCAAGGACTCGTTTGGTACATGTATTTAAACACATGTTTTCAGTTTTTAAACAACATTACACATATTTCTACACACTTTTTTACCCACACGTATTTCCAAAAAATACAAACAATGTTACTAGAACAACATTACCAAATAGGCCTCAAAACTCTGCAATAACATGTATAAGAGGTTCATAAAGCTTCACCTGGCAATAGTGAGGAATGCATGACAGTTCGAATGAGTTAAGCTCTTCCTTGGCTTTAGAATAAAGCTTCTTCACCCAAGATGCAATGTTAACGATTAAGAAAGGCTCCATGACTGTGTTCTAGAGTTTTCCTACACCTTACCACATGAGTTAGAGGTTTTAAGGAGCCCGAGATGTCTATTTAATGTTGCCAAAGGTCTTTTTAAGCCATTATTGACCACATGCTCACCTAAGGAGTGTTGAGAGCTATATTCTTTGATCAATCCCTTGTCAGTAAAGATTGGCACCATGCATGAGGCATAATTCGGAGTCGCATCCTGCAGACACCACCTAGGTATTGGGTGATTTGTATTTTGGTGATTTGTCATTCAATTCAAGACTGATCTTTGCCCACTGATAGTCAAATCGAAGGTAGTATCATGCACTTTACCATAAGATCATATTTACAGTGATCAAGCGGCCAAATGTTTAGTAAAATCTTATTAATCAAACTCAGCCATCTTGTTAAAGCTTGGTCAAATTTAGAGTTTACCAACAAATTTATGAGACTCAATATTTTTGTGTCTAATCAAGGTAAACAGATTCCATCAAACCGTAGATGCACCTAAATATTTGGGCCTTATAGATAAAAAAACTTGTCCATGGAACAAGAGAGAGAGAGAGAGAGAGACTGTGAGATGGAGTGAGTCAGGGAAAAGGGAAGAAGGGAGAGGAGAGAGACAATAAAGAATGATTAAAAGATATAGGAAGTTGCTACAGTAACATCTTACTTTTATGATATTACTGTAGCTTGAGTAGCAAAATTTTTTTAGGTATACACTTTTGGATGGATCATGGTTTTTTGGGATTGAGGCTATAAAATGGTAAATTAGGAGTTTTACAACTCCCAATGCTAATGCTTTTATAAGGTTTTCATGGTAAACTATCCCAACTAGGTTACTGATGTTAGGAAAACACATGAAAAATACAATTTTGTATCTCATACAAAATCACGTAGCGGAATATAAACGGATCTACTTCATTCATGTGAGATAATATGTAACATTTGAATTTTAGAAACAAATAATAAGAAGGCGTACCTTGGTGCAGCGAAATTCAAAACAAATGAAGATTGAACTTGGGAAGACTTTCAATCTTCACTCCAATTCCACAATGTGCCTAAGATGTGTGATCTCTCAATCAGTTTTATACGTATTTGTTCTAGAGAATAACCAAGTGTCTTAAAAAACAACTTTAAATCTCTCTTTTTTAATCATACGTATATTTCTATACTTAGGCAGTTACTTTATTTAATAACTTTTATTAAATAAATAACTGATTATCTAATTAGGTTAACCTTTTGGGCCATCCCAATTGGGCTTTGGTGTGTGGCTTGGAGTGGGACCAAATGGGATGAAGAAAGCTCTAGCTCCAATGGCCTTTGGACTTATCTGTCAACTCTTGACAAGCTCAAAGTTACCATTAATTATATTTAATACCACTACATAAATATAATTGCACTCTAGGCTTTATTAATAAATTATATCCAAAAACTTTATATAACATTTAACTCTTTCATGAAAATATTCGTAGTAATACAAAGTCATAATGTGTAACTGTCACTTTGAAAATTACTACATCTTGATCCTTGAGTACCCGGTTTAATCCTTTAAGTTATTCATAAATATTTTATGAAATCTAATTTCATAAAATATAAACTTTAGTAACTCTTTACTAAAGTGGTTAGGCCTAACACTCTAAACAACCAAACTTATTAAACTTATCTCAAGGGAATATTTTATATATCTATAAAGAGACTATGAATTCCATCTTGAGAATATGTATTCCTTCAACATTACGTGTGGTTGCCTAAAATACTGAGGTTTAGACTGTTTGTCTAGATCTCACTCCTGATATATTATAGCAACCTATATTTCATGATTGGGTTCACTATTCCCTCAAGATTGAGAGTTTAAGTAAATGAAAGTCGTGAGATTTATTATTCATTTGACAGTCATTAATAGAATAATAAATCTCACAGCGATCCAGTTCAATATGTCTTATACACTTAAAACATGTTAACATATCAACTAGAAGTCTTCACTTCCATGATCAAGACAAATCATCTTAATCAACATGTTATAGTCTTCGCAAATGAAATGCTCAATTTCATCACCGACTACGAACTAAGATTTTGAGTTTACAAAGAACTTGTGATTTATATCTTCTGTGACTAAATCACATACTATGTATCTCAAAGACTATATGATAATGTCCAAATATTCATGCTACCATTATTTTAGATAATAATAAAACAAGTTTATTACATAGAACATAATGTCATACATAGCATACAATAGGATTTTAGGGCACTAATCCTAACAACTGATGATAAGAAGAATCAACATAGAAGAAAAAAAAATATACATCCTTTGTGAGGTTGGAAGAAATAATGCTTGAACATCTATTTATTGAATGAGAATAGTAAAAATTATCTAGATAAATCTCCAATGATCTATTATATTCTTCGATATTTAATTCAATTTTATAATTGACTATGTTAGATTTTTGATTCAATCAAAAGAAAAGTTAAAACTCATGAAGGAAATGGCTAGAAATTTTATATTATTCACAGCTATTTGTTGTAATTGTAATAAGATATGATGACAAGAAACCACATTATGAGGCAATTAGAAAGGGAAGTATTTAATTATGTACTTTTTATTAATCAAGTTAATAAAGTTTACTCTAACCATTTAATGTCTTGGAAATTGTAGATGAGGAGTCCTCCAGGGGAACCCCCTATCTCCCTTTTTGTGAAAATTAATTTCGATGCAGTTATTAAGGAGGAAAAGTATTGCAGCTATTGGCAGAAATAGTATGACTATTTCAACACTTGTAAACCTTTCTACACAACATAGTCCACGTTATTTTTTGAAATTCTAGTGTTGTGAGAAAAAATTAAAAAGTTGTTGAGGACAAATTTTTCACACCACATGGCTTCATTTCATTGGCGACCCGCACCACGTCAACACTATCATAGATTTTAGGAAAATCTCTTCTAAATCCCAAAAGAGCCCATATTTACACAAAAAGGCGTCAAAACCCATGGTTCAAGCTCATAGCACATCATCTCATTTTTTGGCTCATGATCTAAGCTCATGAGTCTCATTAGGGGAATTTTGGGAGTCGTGGTTTGGAGGGCCAAGAAGTATGTTCAGTAAAACTCCAGTGGTTCAAAGTTGATAAAAGAAAGCATGTTGCTTCGCATGTCTTCCCCAATTCCCTGAACTTTGACGGGTCAGTGTGCAATAAGTAACATTTGGTAAGCCTCTCATATCACATAACACTTAAAATGATAAAACTCCCCATGCTCTTTACATAAAAATTAATATTCACCATATAATATAAGTTTAAAAATGTAATTATAGTATTTCATATAAAATATATTATTATCATCTAAATCAATTCCAAGCACATGGCTAAATATATATTAGTATCTCATATCTAGCGTTAAATGTTCTCCTTACTCTCCAAGATTTGATTAAAATACAAAAAGATCATAATTACATCTCTAAAACTTTATCAAATATCAACCAACTTGTCTATCACTTACCAAAATTATATATGGACTAAACATATAATTTTCCAAAAGAGGAAATTTAGCCAAAAATACCAACAACGGCTCTAGTAGAAGCTGCAAACAGCTCCTGCACAAATAGCTCCAGCAAAAGCTACAGTAGCTCCAGCAGGTTGACACATGTCCTAAAATGACATCACTTACTCATTAATGCCCAATCCCAGCAGCTTGCTGTCATACCCAAAAAATAGAAGGATCTCATAAAGATTATCTTACCATTTTTAGCCAAACCATGAATTTAATGCCAAATATTTTCCCTCCAAGCAAAAGATGTCATTTAGATGGCATTATTTGACAACTAACAGCTGTGACAACACCATTAAGTCTCTAACTTTGCTTCTTTTGGTTAAAAAACAAAATCCCACTAATGAAACCACTTACTTTGTCAAAGACTTTTCCTTATTTGCTAAATTTCCCTTCAACTAATTCTAATATAGTTACATACTTGGTTCTATATAAAAAGGACCAAGCTACACACTAAAGGGGGATCCATCCCTCTCTCATCCTCAATATTCTGAAACTTCATTTACCTTGCTGCATATATCTCTAAACTTCTCCATACTTCTCCATCTCCCTTACAAAGATATCTCTTCTTAGATAATACCATTACATTACACCTATGACACCACACTATTACACACTATCCATCTCTCCCACACTTTAATATTCTGAAGCTTCATCATTTTGTTGACCAAAAACACATCTCCATCTCATTCTTTATTTCTCATACAAAATCTCCCTTCTTAGAAAGCAACATAACCCATGACATAACACAAAAAACCACTCCAGTAGCAACTATGATCTCATGTATTTACTATGTTTAACCTTCATATTATCTATCTCACACTTCCATATATTTTAGAATCGTATTTTTAGGAGGTGCTTGTTTGTTCTTTGTGAACTTAAGAGAGCTTTGTGATGTATTGATGTTCTTTGAGATATTTTCTATTCTTTGTGAACTTTAATGTTTTGTTATAGCCTTCTGTTATGTAATTAAAGATTGCTGTAAGCTTGATTTTATTTTAATGAATTATGGATTTTTCATATATACTTGTTCTCCATGAATTTAAGGTGTCTTTGCGGGTTTAAGGAAACAATTCATTGGAATCCTCCGCATCTTCTTTATGTGATGATAGTGCTAAGACTAACCCAGGTAAAGCACGAACAGGTGGTGTCATTCGAGATCATAATGGTAAGTGGTTAAAAGGTTTTTCTATTAATTTGGGCATTACATCCAACAATATTGCACAACTTTGGGTGGTTAGATATGGTCTTCTCATGGCTTGGGAATTGGGTTTTAGATTTATTTACTTGGAAACTTATTTTACCCTTGTTATTCAGCTTCTAACTTCTCAAATCTCAATCCAAACCCTCTGTTGGAATGTCCATGGTTGTTTTTGATTGCAGCAGGGACCCGCTAGGGAGACAATGGGACGTTAAGCTGCAACATATCTACCGTGAAGCTAATGGGGTTGCAGATCTTTTGGCTAAGAGGGGAATAAATCAAGTAGAAAGAATAAGAGAATATACTCAAAGCCTTGCTTTTGTTCAACATGCTGTTATGTTTGTCCTCCTTTTGTTGTAGATAATCCTGAGGGCAATACACCTCTTATGATGTAATTAAACTTGATCTGTTTTTTGTTTCTATAATATATCATCTCCTATTTTATCTATAAAAAAAGAGGTTTGTAATTATTATATTTAAGCCAGGTGAAAGTCTTTTAAGGCAATGATACAAAGCTCCCCCTCGAAATTTGACTAGCCAATAAATGAAACCAAATCTTCACCTTTTTAGGGATAAATGAACTTAGGCTTGCTTATTTTCATGACATTGTAACTCGACATGAGACTACCTAGGCACTAATGGGACATGCTACTACTTGAACCCATAACTCCCGGATTCGCAGGTGTTATGAGTCATAAGGGTTTCCAACCCCTAAACTATCTCCCAAAGTTGTCCCTAATATAAGGAACTTATAACAAGAGAATGTGAACACAAACTATTGGAGGATTTCAAATGACAAGTTACTTAAAATATAACAATTCGAGCTACACTTTAATGCCTCAATAATTCCTTTTGTTTTTCATCAGTTTTACAGTTAAAAGGCCCAAGGAAAATAAGCAATATTATCTTTCTTATTAGTACATAATTGATATCAATTAACTGGTCACCCCGCTATCACCACGAAGAATGACATGGTTAAACTAAAAGTTGCAAGTAAATCACAGGAAGAATTTATTAGGAAATCAAGTGCATTGGGTACTCGAGGGATAAACCCTGAAGACAACAAAACTCACATCAGTTATTAAGCAGTCTGCTAATTCTACATACATTCTTAAATCTATCCTCATCTGTACATTTCTCTAAATTTCAACAGCCCCAATCATTTAAAAAAAAAAAAAAAAAAAAAAAAAGCCCTTATATAAGTGGGAAGGAAAAAATTATGAGAAACATGTTGCACATGGTTTCACCAGCATCAAATGCAACAGCAGCTACAGTTTTATGGCTTGCAGCATCCCACCACTCGACTAATGCAAATCACTGGCTCATTTAGGGCAGTTCTCAGAATTCAAGCTTGCAGTTTGTCACCTTGAGACACTTCAGGTCAAGAAAAGTGAGTATGGGAAAAATTACGTGTAGCACAGTTCAATTTCAAGCCCTCTGAAATGCGCGGGAAGAGACCCCGTGGAGAAGTCTGACAAACCCCAAGAAACTAAGCTTGCCATCTGAGTGTCTTATCCAGTCCTGGAGAACCACATGAACAGGTACTGATGGGCTAAGTCCAAGTTCCTGGAAAAAAAAATTGAAGAAAATGTATTAGTGTGATGATTTTGGAAGGAAAAAATGTTTCTTAGTTTTACTAAGTTTGGATCAGTTGGTGAGGAGTTGAACAACGTTTGAATGAGAAACTGAAGTAGTTATAAAGTCAAGTCATTGAAGCAACACAAGGTTTGCAAAACATATATGTGTAGGGGTTCAAGAAAAATAACAAGACAAACCCTAGACTTCACCACCTAGAGCTACCTAAATTATAGGCTTCTCCAGCTAGGTTTGCTTGGAATCACCAAGCTATCGGAAAATTCCAACAGAAATTTCATTAATCAAGTCAGTTTGTCCCCATTGGAGTAAAATAGCAAGCTTATATAAACTACTAGGAATAAACCCTAACTCTAATTGACTTGGGCCAAGCCCAATATATTGAATTACAAAAATAGTAAAATACTATTAACCTAATTAGGTAATAAGATCTAGAACAAAATACAATTGACCAACAGTAAATGCAAGTGACTTCTATACGAAACTAAACTAAAATAAAATTGTTTTCATGCTCTTTGAAACAGTCATAATTAAAATAAAATAAAAATCCCAGCCCCAAAAAACTATTTGGGCTAAATAAAAAGGGAAAGTCGGGATTGGTGGCGGGGACCAGATGGCAACTCTAAACACATTGTTCTATACATACTAGAAATACATGTAGGAGAGAGAAAGAGAGCATACAGAAGCAAGTTCCTCTATCATAATTGGTCTGTTCCCATCCTTCTCAAACAGCTCATATGCACGCCTTGCATGTTGTTCCCAGCTCTCCATTCCTTCCAGCTGATGCACACTTATGGCAGCCGAACAAAATTCTTCAAAATCCATTTTTCTGTACTGAATAGAACTAATCTGTAACATACACTAGTAGACAATCAGCCACCACTCTTAATCATTACATATTTTTTTAGGAAATACATTAATTAAATTAAGGAAATCAGTAGTAACAAACTTATGATTTTTTTACAGCATTACCATGTTGGCATAATCTAGGGCCCGTGAATCCTTCATTGCATCAGTGGAGTTCTTTACCATACCCTGCTAAATCCACCAATATTTATAATGGCTCCATAGAGTATTAAAATAAGAAAAGATAAGATTAGGAAAAGAGCTGACCGTCTTAAAGTTCTGCATGGAGATGAATCCATTTTTGTTAGGACCTAATAATGTGAATTGTTCCCGCAGATAAGCAAGCTGAGCTACAGTTAATGTCTTTGCAAGAGCCTGTCACAATGGCAAAACTTCACATATTTACTACTCCCAATGTATCCAATGTTCATATCAAGTACATTATGTAAACAGTATTAACTCCATTCATGGCTCCATGGATGAATATATAATTTAATCACAAATTCCAGATGAAGGGGTGCATGTTGCTCATTAATTTAATTGGTTGGAACAACAGATGTATATTTTAGGCTCATCCTGCCCAACCTTACAATAAATGGGTTTGGTCAACCAATCAAATTATAATGACTATCTGTTAAGTCCAGCCAATGATAGAAGTATAGAGAATTCCTTATTGTTCTTGGAATCCCACATCAACTAAAAAATAATGAAGTGCACTAATTCCATTAAAAAGTGGTAGTTCCCACATTGAAAAGAAAAGAAGTAAGAAGGTTTGCTAGTTAAGTTTGTTGAGTGTGAGAGAGTTAAAAGACAAGCCTTATCTAGAGAGAGAGTTAGAAACTAAGCTTCATCTAGTGTGTTCGTGTGAGAGCACCTTGAGTCCATTAGGTTTTTGGGTTAGTCTATGTTTGAGAGCTTTTGTGAAAGTTTAGGTGTGGTTGTAATGCCTGTAGATGAGGCTTGGATTTAGCTAAACCACGTTAATTTTTGTGTGTTGTGGTGCTTGCTATTTTATTATTTTGCGTGTATTTTACAACACTATCTATTTTAAATAATCTTGGAAGCTTCAAGCCTATAAGATAAGCAGGCTGGTAAGCTCAATCTAGGTCAGCCTTGATATACCAGCACTATAGCCAGGGTTACTAGACCTGATTTGAAAGCTTCTGACTGGGTAGTTTTGGAACCAGGGCACAATCAGACCTACTGTCAAAACCTTGGATACAAATAGGTAATGCCAAAAGGCAAAAAAATAAAAAAGGAAGACAATAAAACAAATTAATCAGGTACTAATTGTATTGATCAATCCATTGCCACATCTAAGAGATGTCTCAGACTTCTTTTTTCTTTTGGACAAAGTTGTTTTTGGAAGAATTTCGTCCAACTCATTATGTGGCAATTCAAATGACCATCCAAGTATATTTTAGTCATATGACTTATTACGTCATCCAGATAACTCACATGACAATTAAATTATGGACATGAAACCAATATGTTCATTTTTTTAAAATTTCAACAGTTTTAATAAAAGCTGCTGGCTGCAATGTTCATTTTAGGTCAGCTCTACGACCACACTAGTACTTAATGTCTGCTTTCTTAGACCTATTACAATTTGGTTGGGTTGACTGGGAAGGTTTTGACCAAAGAAAAAGTAATGTACAAAGCATAAATCGTGGACTAACATTAGAAACCACTACATTGCTAGATCAGAAAAGATTGTCTTCTGTCAAAATCAAGACATAAAATGAAGCGAAAGTAAAAAGAAAAGGGGGGAAAAAGATAAGTACAATTACATACCCCTAATGCTGATTTGCGTAGAGAAGACGAGCATATATAAGCTTTAACAAGCTTGTACACTATCATATCCATCGGTATCTTGACATCATGATGATTGGCCAGCCATGGATGACCTGGGCAAGAATTTGGGCTGTAAGCAATAGAACTTTAAACAAACACTAAGGAATAAGAATATGAAACACGGCACGCAGGCATGTGGAAAAAGTACACTCAGTCTCAGTGTAACTGCCTCCCATGTCCCTTATTATTAAATTGCTTCACCAGAGACAAACTTGAAGAGGAAACCATGAAATGAGTTTCCAATATGGTTTTAATTTTTATAAACCAGGGGTGAAGTCCAGGACTTTCCAGGACTTTAAACAATTACGCATTATTTGCATTTTTCCTGAAAGAAGGGTTGCAAAATTTTAAAAACTAGGAGAAATTCACAGTAATGATTGCTAACTTCATGACCAATAGAAAGCAATAGATAGCAGCTCAAACTCCATAGTTAAACCATATTGCAAACAAAGAAAAGCATAAAATTTGGTCTTCACCCCTATATAATCCAGATTTATCACAGCCTTAGTAGTTAATTCAAGTCCACCAGTGGAGCCGCAAAAACAAAATCCTTTTGACAAAGGTAACCAGGGGAATCTTATTCTTAATTGGAGAAAAGATATGGTTTTACACTGTCACATCCCTCGCATTTAGGTTGTTTGCATACCCATGTAATTCTATTTTCATCACCTGCACACGCTTACTAATAGTCCTATATAATTCCATGGTGGATAAACAGATCATGATAGAAAATTAGAAGGCATCAGTGACTTACTTAGAGCCTGAGCAGCAGTTAATCTCTTACGATAATCCTTGTTCAAAAGCCTCTTTACAAAGTCAATTGCATCAGGAGACAAAGATGGCCAAGGGGCTTCATCAAAGCTTGGATCTGCCTTGAGGACAGCTCGGAAGATGCCAGATTCTGTCCGGGCCCAAAAAGGCCGGCTTCCACATAAAAGAATATAAGCAATAACACCAATACTCCACATGTCCCCTTCGGTCCCATATGATCTATGTAAAACTTCAGGAGCCACATAATAGGCACTTCCTACTATATCATTCAACCTCTCATCTGCAGAAACTTCTCATTATCAGACCATAACTCAGCTTTTTTAAAGTAATCAGAGAGATAAATCTCAGGTAGTAGTCCTGACCTGGCTTTACATAGTCAGAGAGTCCAAAATCAATGGCCTTGAGCGGGGAATTTTCATCCTTGGAAGTAAAAAGAAAATTCTGCAGCAGAAAAACACGCATTCAGAAAAGAGGATATAGATTAATTTGAGTATATAAATATATTATGTTGAAAATATTCATCTCAAAAGATCAATGATAAATAGTTGACAGACTGGTGCTATAATATAAACAACCATAGAATCAGTATCTAAGAGATTCATGAATGTGGTCAGAAAAGGCTTCTTCTGACTTCCTTACTTGGTAGTGAGAAATTGATAATGTGCAATATAAGAACTACAGATGTTCTTCTAGCTTAAGGCAAGTCACTAATAGAGGCAGTACAGATATTCGGCTCTTATGTTGAGACATTAAATGAAAACCCACAATAACATAGAGTACACTGTACCAGCTTAAATTAATATTGTATAAAGTAAAAACTCAAAAGCATTAAAAAGAAAAAAAAGGATTTTCAAATGCTAACTTTCCAATGAAGAAATTGTTTAGTGGTAAAACCAGGGTGTCATCATGTTCGCGCATTTAAGACTAAAAGTGACACATTTTCCTTTTTTGGTAAGTGCGAAACAAGGAATTCAAAGCATCCGTAGCTGAGAAAACTCCAAAAAAGAGGACATCTTTTGTTTTCTTTTTTCTCCCTAATGTAACGGTGTAAATAACTTACAATCTTTTTGAGTCAATTACCTCCGGCTTCAGATCACGGTGAACCACACCTTGAAGGTGACAGTAGGCAACTACACTTAAAATCTGAACCATAACCACTCTGGCATCTTCTTCTGAGTATTTTCCACCCCTAGAAAACAAAAATGGAAACTCAGCCAGTCAAAATGCTATATAACAGGCAGATATGGCGTATCTTTTTCCCACTTTATGGTATGCAAGAAAATATTTAGTAAGAATAAGAGTACCTTGAAAGTATCCTATCTAACAGTTCACCTCCATTGCATAACCTGAAGAATGCAACATATATAAAGAGGGTGAGCTCAAAATTTTAAAGGATGTAGCTTTCATCAGACAATTTAGAAACTTAAAAACAAATATTGAACTCCTATCACTGTTTTGGGAATAAATAATAACAGAGAAAATGTAAAACATGAAAGGCAAGAGGACAACACATTGATAAGCACGCATCCCTAGAAATCCTGGTATATCAGATGGATATCAACAACACAAGGGCCAAACCTTTTTCCAAATATCAGAATATTCAACCGGTCCATTATTCTCATATAAAGCACCTGTAAGCTGATTATATGGATGACCGAGCCATGTCAAATCCATTTAATATTACAAGCAACATGGTAAAACTGGCTTCAATATCCCAATAATTTATATGGCAACGAGAAGCACGTTGAGAAGTGTGAATTATATACATAGAAGTGACATCTATGTATGATTGCCATATGTACAATTTGCAATCTAATTTTCATTACCAAAAAAAACTCATTCAAGTTCTGTTTATATCTTTTTATTTTATCTTAGCCAAAAGACCAAGAAAGGTATTGTAATACAATAAGATATATCCTGAGAAAAATTAAAGCATTCTACACTTACTCCATGACTATATAAACATTGTCGTCATCTTCATAGGCATCATAGAATTGCACTAGGTTCTTATGTCCTGATAGTGCCCTTAATATCTTCACTTCTCTTCGTACATCCTCTATAGCAATTGCTGTGGTCATCTGCAAAAACAAAACCCCCCTTTCAATAAGAAAGCAACAGTCATTCTATTGTTACAACAATCCATTGCCAAGAGGACAAGGATAATTATTAACAATTTTCATACATGTATTTATGCCCAATGATTTGGAAGGAATATGGGTTCTTTAAATGTACTTTTCTACTATAAAAGTGAAATTACAATCATAGAGAAATTACCTAGTACTTTATGAGAATAAGTTGAAATATCACAATCATAACTTTATCATGATAAAAGACAACTTTTCCTTAACCTTAGCCAAAACAAACCATATATTTAAGGATCTTCAACTGTCTAACAGAGAACTGAGCCCCCATCATATTTGTCACGATACTGGATATTTTCACTTTAAGCATATTCATACACTCATAAACAATCTCATCACTATGAAGAAGAGAAAAATCTATTATAAACATAAGAGTAGTATAAATTTTGACACTGCTTTTGAGACCTGCCTAACATGACAGCACACTGCCGTACGCAAAGTAGAATACCTGCAACACACAACTGAGTGGAGTAAATGATATATCCAATAACCCATCATATCACACCCTATACCCTTTCAAGTCTCAACAATCCCAACAGATAACAAGCCACATCAAAATCAAACCGCTATCAAAATGCATTCAGTCTCAGGATATGTTTTACAATCAGCAACATGCTTCCACTTTTGTTTTATCAGAAGAACAAAAAGAACCCATCGAATTTATTGTATCAAGTAAGAACTAAGAACAGCCCCAATAGGATATAAATTTCACATGGGCCTCAATTAATTCTTCCATAGATAAGTCTGTCTTATAGATACATGTAAGAACATAAGCAATCCAAGAACTAGAGGAATTCAATAATGACATTGCATTGAACATAACTGCTCAAACAAATGAACATAGTGACAAATATAGAAGATCAAAGTAACAAAAAAAAAAAAAAAAGCCAGACCTTCGATTTTGGTATAACCTTGACAGCCACATCCTGACCTTTCAAGCTCCCTTTCTTGCCCTTAGCAGAGCAAGTAAACCCGAAATGTCCACGCCCCACCTCTTCTCCAAGCTCATAATGGGCTACAAACTGCTTGGAGTAACCAAAATTCTTATCCAAGGCAATCTCACACTCATCTCCTTCAGGAATTGAGGCCTCATTAGGCTTAACAGAGCCATGCCGCCGTGCCAGCAATGCCCGGATGTGCTTAGCCGGCGAAGGAGGCGGGAATGGGCGCTTAAAAATGCGCAGAGGAGTTGAAATCACACTAGAATTGACTGCAGGTGAGTTCTTGAAGAGACTAGGCAGAGGACTTGGGCTGTAGAAGGGAAAGTTGGAGGATTTTGGGGTCTGGGAATTTGGGACAAGATCGTTCTCGCCCGGAAGTGACGAGTTTTCGGATTTGTTTTGTGGATTTGCAATGGGTTTTCCATGACAGAGTCCCATGGAATCAGAAACCCAATATAATATAGAAGCAGAATTGCCAAGAAATTAACTAAAGGTTCAAACTTTTGTGAACAATATATGAACAGTGAAGTAAAAAACAAAACTTTGTAACAGTTAACAAGTGGAAATTGATAAGAGAATTTTTCTATGCAGGCTAAAGAGTATGATCAACAAAAACCCAGAAAGGATTTCAGCACCTGAATTTTCCCAGGAGATCAAACTCCAAGGAAATTCAAGATGAAAAAAGAGAATCCCAGGTAAGGAAAACTAATAACAAGGAAAGCAAACTAACTTTTGTGATTAAACAAACAATGCCAGAGAGGAAAACTCACAAAGAAGACTCACCAAAACAAGAAGCAAAGTCTGGTTGAAGCAGAGGCAAAGGCAAGGAAATGAAGGTAGAAACAAGCAAAGCAAAGAAAACCCAGTAAGAAAAAACTCTACAAGAGGAGGGAAAGAATATGAGAGAGAAAGAGAGAGTAGGGGAAAAAGTAAGGAAAAGATGCTTAGCAGAGGCAGCAAGAAAAGGAAGGAAACCCAAGTCTCCCTTTTTCTGCTTTATGTAAGCTTTATTAATTTTTTTTCTTGCTGCTGGTTTTTTGTTTGTGTTGCAAAAATATCAACTTTTTAATTAGAGGTTAGAGTGTGTTCTTTCTCTTCTTCACTAATAATAATGGAACTACTATGGAAGTGGGGTTGGGTTTGGATCCTTCCAGCCTGTCCTTATTGATCTTATAAAACCAAGAAAAGATAGATGCATTTGCTTGCATTCACTTCTATTATTTTGTGAACATTGTAACAAGTTAAGAAATTGAGCTAACATTGTCTCTGGGTGTGTATTTGAGCTTTGACCTGCTTTTGTAGGCTTTGAAAGGCTTTGTCTTTTTTTTTTTTGAATTTTTTTTTTCTTTTTGGGTTTTAGATCAAATGTCTTTTCTTAGAATATTTAAACACGTTAAATAGTATATCTGATGCACTTTTACTACAATAATAATTGAACAGGAACAAGTAGAGTATATAATTGCAGTTTTTCCTTCTTTTAACTAGAGCTTTTAAACTCATTTTGGAGGGCTTTTTTTTTTTTTTTTTCAGAAATCAAAAACTGCATAATTTGTGGAAATCTACAAGGAGAGGTACTATGTAGCCTTAATTTGTAGGGTATAATGCAATTGATTTTTGCGGGCTTGTGCTCAAAAGTAGGTGCAGCTACTTTATGTTCCAAAATAAAGAGTCAGGTATCATTTACAAGCATTAAGAATACCTTTATTCTTAATCAAGGGGGTAACACATTCTCACCAATTGGATTTATATGTTCATCATCGCTACTTGAATAGTAGCCTTGATTGATTACTACAGTTTTGGACACATTGGTTAATAAATAGGAGGTTAACTTAAGTATTAAGAATTCAATTGATGAACTTTTTTTCATCTTAAAACAAAATTTCCTATTTAAAAGTATGATTATTTTTATGTACAATGATATTTTTGCACAATAAATAAAAGTATAAAACACATTGATAAAAATGAGTTTATCCAAAAATACAGTAAGCACATAATGCTCTACACAAAACGCATGAGCATCACTTACAAATGGGCAAACATTTTGTGGTAGGTGACCTATGCATGTGGCAGCTTTACTTCACTCTAGAATCTAGTGTTAACCAAAAAATCAGAAAAGAGAAAAGGTAAAGACTAGTGCATGATATGTGTCATGCACATAGCATTTGCTTCTAGTTAGAGAGTGGAAGATGGGATGGTTTTGAAAGTGTAGTAGTTACCCAAAATTATAGATCATTCACAACTAGTAACAACCTGTTACTGAGAATTTGTTGTAAAAATGTTGTAGACATATCATTTCTCATAGGTAATATTTAAGATTAGGTAGTTTTAAGAGGTTGGATTTATTAACTAGTATAAATATGACGTAAACTTGGCTTGAGTATAATACTCTTGTGCATTAGACCCGTCAAAATCATGACACAAGGTTGAAATTGGACACATAATTTTGACAGGTCCAATGCTTTCAATCTCTACCCATATGATATTAGGTGTGCAATATTTAAATAATCATAGAGTATGGGTCAGGTTGGCATCCATGCCAGTAATTATAATGGACCATCCTCGTAGCTCTTAAGGCAACCATTAATTGAGCAGTTTTCAGAGTAGAAGCTTCTTTATTACCAAATCGAAACCGTACACGCCAATAATCCATCAGGGACTCGAGGTAAAAGTTCGTTAGCCTCTTTCATTTCTGCTTAAAATACTAAGCGATCATTGGATTCATCTTAAATTTGTCATCACTGTGATATGATTATTGTACAGATACCGCCAGAACATTTCAATTATTTTTTATTTATTTTTTTGCCAAAACCAAGTTTGTTAATTGTTATATGTCAATTGTGCTGTTATCTTCTTCCTTTTCTACGGAACAAATCATTTATACCATTAATTAAGTTAAACATTATTCTAATGTCTACTTATGCTTGCAGAAAAGCCAACAATATCATTTTCCAACTTTTATTTTTTATTGAAAAGATAAAATTTTAATATATAACGGTCAGGTCCATTATAATTATTTTTTATTATCATGTCAAAACGTTAATAAATTTTTGATGTACGTGAGATTTAAAAAGCGTTTGGATAAGAATTATAATTCTTGCATATGCGTTTTTTTTTGTTTTTTTGTTTTTTTTTTAATCCAGCGCCTCTTGCACTGTTCATGGGACATGAACAGTGTAATTAGGCAAATGCACAATGATTTTATTAATGAACAGTAACCGGAAAATATTTTTTATTGTTTTCAGTTTTCAGCAAAATAAGCGGTATCCAAACACACACTTAAATCTCAAATCTTTTATTTGACAATAAAAAACTTTATCAATTCATTTAATTGAAACCCACATATCATTTTCAAACATGTTTCCAGGCAATTTTTTTTTTAACACCCGAACTATTAACTCTTGGCATTAATCATTTAATCAAGTTCTCTACTATGTTAATTTCTACATTCATTTTTGTTAGGTCTACAATCATAAAATTATCACATAAATACGAGTTACATCTTGTATACTGTTTATAGATTTTATTTTGATTGGATTCAATCATGCCTTAATCAAAAGGACATTTATCAAATAATACGTGATAAACAAATAAACACAAATATCAAATAATAGATGTTGGATAAAAAAATAATTGAGCCTTGCCACCAGTGCAACAAGTGGCAAAATAGGGACACAACATTTGGGAAAACAATAGGTACGAAGAAAATGTGAGAAAAGAAACATGGTGGTTTTTGTAATAGTAATCAATTTTTTGTAACAGTGCCTAGAAATAGAATAGATTCAAGTGGCATCAGGGTAGTTATGGAAGTTACAAGCAATGCTTGGAAGCACGATAAGTGTCATAAAAAAAAGGCAGACACATGAATGGAATAATTGTCAATAATCATCCAAAAGCCTCAAGTATAAAATAGAGCTCATTCTCAAGAAAGGGCACAACTCTTCACTGGAAAATTTGCTGAAACTAAGGGCCTGTTTAGATGGAGGGGGAAAGGAGGGGTGGAGATAAATAGAGTAGAGTTAGCTGAAAATAGGTTAATTTTGGACTAAATCCACTCTACTCTACTCTACTTCTTCTTTCTCCCCTTCAATCCAAACGAACCATAAGATTACCCTTCTATTGTATTCCCATAGTAGTTTCTCTTAGTTCGTAAGGCTTTGTAAAGTATTCATGCCCATAAGTAGTTAGTCTTCTTAGGTCTTTAGTTCCCCTTCATCGACTCATTTGATATTTACTGTTTACTTAGGCATCAATATGTTCTGTTTACATTGAGAGTTGACATAAATTACTTATTTTTTTATATATTTGATGGCACCTAATCTTAATTAGAATTGTAGTCTTGATACTTGATAACTTAGAACCTAAGTCATTACTTAGTCATTTGCTTTCCAAAGCTTACCATCAATGACAGGGCCAATATTTAACTTTAGTCTTTATACACACACGGGCATATGTAGATTTATAAACATTATGGACAAACATAATGCACACACATGATATATAAAATACTTAAGATCAATCTATACAATAAAATGTCACTTGTGTGAATATATGAAATGTTATTTTAATTTTAGAGAACCCATAAAAGATATCATATTGATTATAAACAAATTAAAGATAGCATATCCATAATAGTGTATTTATTTTCTATGTTAAGCTATATTGTAATTTTCTCATTGTCAAAAATATACTTTTCATTTATTTTTCTATTCTTATTTTTCTTTTATAACTTTTGAACCTTTATAAAACTGTTATAATAGGAAATATTTCTTTTCAATGAAACTTTTTTTTTTAAAGAGAGTTTCAACCTATGACGTCCACTCTTGATGATATCTCTTTATCATCAGACCAAGACATCAATCAATTTTTTGGTGTAAACAGGGATTGAACCCCAGATCTTTTATTCAACTATCAGAAATTTTACCATTTGACCTAACTGGAAGGGAGCACCTCAACCCCATGGCTCCATCCTTACTTATTATTACTAGCATCATCTTCATCGATCTTAAAAAAAAGTCATCTCAATTGATATATTACTGATCCATATTCCTTTTAGAAACGAAATCAAATAGTCAAACCAAGTTCATAACCAACCACAACGGAACCTTATTAAAGTCATTGATACACCTACATTCACATGATAGGGCAAATTTAAAATTATCTTAAACAATCGGGTTCTAATTAGCTTAATTAGTAGAGTCTTATGTTGTCTAATAAGAGATCTAGGGTTCCTACATACACCAAAAATTGACTGAAGTCTTAACCTGATAATAAGAACATTCATCATAAAATAAATCTCATAAATTGAAATCTTATCATATCTTTAAATAATAATAATAATAATAAAACGAATTTAATAGTAGAATGGGGATCCGTGAGTGCCCTTAATTAATCAGACTTCAAAAGGATAACAATGGACAACTACTAAATGACACTATTTAGTAGTACGAAATGCCTAATCTTAAATCTTGGAAATAATTCTGTCAAAAAAATAAAATAATTGATGTAGATTTATAATTGAGAGATTGCGATCCTTTCCAATTGTGTTTTCTTGATTATTTCGAAGGTCTTGTCCAGAGATTTTGGATCAGTTTACTTTCTTCTAATTTACTCTCAAAGTTGTGAAGCTTCTCCTGTTATCTCTGGGTTTTTGAATTCCTTCCAACTGTTTGAACTTATCTTCTTTGTCATCTGCACAAATTCCTTAAAAACTTCCTTTATTATTTTTTTAACTTATAATATCAAGCCACATGTCTCATTCTTTTGTCGGTTTTTATTTTATGCATGCATGTATTGTACACATGGCACTCATTTTTTACGTAAACATATAATACTTCAACAAATAGTTTTGCTTTCTAACAATTTTTGGTCAAATAGCAAGTCGAGCTCATTGAATTCAAACCTCACCAGGGCAGAATTCCCATTATGTGAGAAAAAAATGGCAAACAATTTCGTTATATATATACATATACATGTAGCGGGCAAAAATAAGTCAAAGCATAAATATGTCAAATTTGTTACTTTTGCTCACACAATTAATTTTATAGAGATGGAATGCCTATCAACCTTTAATACCCCTGTTGAGATAAAAAGTATTAACTGAAAGTGATAAAATTAACATTAAGTATACTTGTGCAAATATTGGTTAAAGATAGCCTCGGATGGCTTGTATTATGCTCCTCAGGTTTAGTCTGAGATAGTGATTACAATTGTTCTCAGGTTACAATGGTGATTCTTTTCTATCTCCTTTTCCATAGAGGCTTTTTTATTTTATATAGTCACCTAAGTTGTATCTTAGCCTTCCATTTGGAGGGTCAGGGTTCATTTCCCTTAATACTTATCATATCAAGACCTTACTAGAAGGTTTCTACACCAGGCTATGAGCTATGTTGACACTATTCAAGAATCATTTCCTCATTAATGCAGCCAACTAAGTGGGTTCAGAGCATTGAATGCAGAGGTAATGGACGTTTTATCTGTCTTCTTCCCTTTATAGAGTAACAACAAATCCTCCTCCTCTTCCTCGGTTTGTGTCCAACAGCCTTTAGTACTAGTCCTCGGCCCTCCCGAGGACATGTCGGTATCCTCGGGGTTCTCAGGTGTTATAGTCTCCCTGTGCCTGTGGTGGGTTGTTCATATTTTCCCGAGAACTTACTGTCGGTGCTTTCCGAGGTATGTTCTCCTGACATTGGTTTTATCCCATCTGTCTATATTTTCGGATTCTTGTCCTCCCACAATATATATATATATATTTATTTATATATATAGGCAAAGTTTAGAGAAAATTCAATTAGATTTTAATTGGATTCTTAATTTTGCGCCATGTGTCTCATTTATTTTTTAATTTTGTGCCAAGTGAATTATTGAGTGTAAAAATTAAAGAATCCAAATCCAATTAAATTCTAAATTGGATTTCAATTGGAGTCCAATTTTCTGCCATGTATCTATCTAAATTTTTAATTTTTGTGACAAGTAAATTATGGATGCAAAAGCCAAAAAGTTTAAAACCAATTAAATTCTATATATATATATATAATGAAAAATCATTTCATATTTTAGAAATGTATGGTTTTAAAAAAGTGTAAGCTAATACCATATATAATTTAAACCATATAATTGTGATTGTTTTTAATTATATATGTGCATATGTACGGGACTACACACTAATTATTACTAGTACACACTTCTTCATAACTTTGTTCACAACTTTTTATCATGCCAAGTTATGAGTGATCAACAAAAATTCTGCATGAAACATCTCATCACTCACACATTTGCCCTATTGGAGAGTTATAAAATGAAAAAGAAAAAGAAAAAAGGAAGTTGTGTACATAAACTTATTCAAAAGCAAATA
The DNA here is from genome assembly GCA_030021035.2 of Notholithocarpus densiflorus. Taxonomy (NCBI): domain Eukaryota; kingdom Viridiplantae; phylum Streptophyta; class Magnoliopsida; order Fagales; family Fagaceae; genus Notholithocarpus; species Notholithocarpus densiflorus. Next base: position 2,165,913 of record JARYZH020000027.1, on the reverse strand, counting down.
GTAGCTCTGGTTTGAACATCATATCAGTTACCAATCACAACAACTATAGTATTTACCTTTCATTTAAATTTTCTTGCTAGGTGGAAATTTTGTTTTTTAAGTTTTAGGAGCTCAAATACTTGTATGTTTGAGAGCACTTGATGCATGAATGCAAGATAGTGAGTACTATAAATGTGAGGTGCTCCATCTTATTTTGAATTAAAGGAAAGTAAAAGGTGCACCCTTTTATTCTTTAGCATCTTACCTTAGATCTAAAGCTAATACAACCTACAATGTAGTGACCTTCTCACTCTCTCTCTCTTGCTAATACGTGTCTGGTGAGGAGGATGAATAGTTCACTACCAAATTTCAAATAAATTGAGTGAATAAGGTTCCCTCTAATTAATCTAATGTGGTTGCAGATACATGCTTAAAGAGTTTTGGTATGATTAGGAAAGGGCATGTAATCCAGACTTGGCATGTTGTAGTCTGAGCTTACAGTACTCAATTTATTTTGGATGACAAAAAAGTAATTTAAAGATTTACAATTACATTCCATTCCCATATCTAACTCATTAACTCTATCTCAATTCAGTCTCTGTCTTAATTAAATTGAAGTTGACTTTACAGATCTTCACCAACTGATCAGAGAGCATCCAAATAATGTAGGGTGGGAAAGTAGAAAGAAATATTTAGTACCAACAGTGTATCATTTATTGATTATGTTGAAATTTCACTGATTAACCAACAACTTCTAGCTGGGTTTTAGTCTCTTATCCTATGAATGGCCTTGTGTGTTCTTGCAAATTAGGGACCACCATCACTATGGTCTATGGGGCTTTGCCATTTATTGGTTTGACTATGTATAAAGACCAAAAAGAAGAAGTAGAAGAAGAAAATATTTGGTCCAAACCCGACCAATTGAACCCCTCCTCTTTTGTTCTTGCCTTTTCTTTTCTTTTCTTTTCATTTTCTCTCTTTATTGTTTGTGTACAGCTATAAAATTTGTTATCCTAAATCCTTAAATTAATGATGCAAGCAGCTAGGTTTTTTTAAGCAGGTTGACTTTGTATGCTTCTTAGCCGAAAACCAGGACTTAAACAAATATATGCACTTAACATGTGTCATGCACCAATTACTTTGGAGTTTTTATATATAAATGAATTCAATATTGTAGAGTGTCATTGAAGCATCACAAGTCACAAGTGCTTCCAATTCTTCGGTGCATTATTAAGCAAGCCAAGAAGTGGAAAAGCAAATGGTTGTTATTTAATGGTGTCTAATCCTTCTTTTAAAGCACCTAAGAGGAAACAAGGTCGTCACCTAGAGATAAATACACTAAAATAAGTTTTTTTTTTTTTTTTTTTAAATGTGAACCTTTGTGACACCATCACTATGCAATGATAAAGTTCTTGAAATAAAGAAAGTTTCTTATACACAAGAATATGAATTAGATTTGGTAAGCTCTTTTTTGGGCCACTAGATATATATGATACCCTCAATTTAGGGAAAGGTAAACAAAGGACTCCAATGATGCTACTTTATTGCAGAGTGGAGCTTTGTGCAAGACAAAAAAAAATTCTTATTCCTTGATACCCTCCTTGCCACCCCTTCTTTTCTACAGAATAAAGCTGGTATAGAAATAGTAATTAATAAAAGTGTTTGTATATATGTTCTTCCACTACACACACATTGGGAGAGAGAGAAAGAGTTTTTTTTTTTTTTTTTTTTTTTTTTTTTGAGTTTTAGAATGGGAGAGAGATAGTTGGTGCAATTAAAAATTGCATGTGAACATGGAAGAACATGGGATACAGATGTTTCCAAGCCACTGCAAAGAATTTCTTGACTAAAAGAATACACTATTATCCAACTTGGTCAAATGTTTGTTAAAACCCATCTGATTATTAGGAGAATCCAATGGCAATTCAAGCGGTAATCACGATGAGTAGCCCACATATATATATAAATATATATATATATATATATATATATATATATATATATATTGGCAACCACAAAGTCTAAATAAGATGGATGTAAAAATGTGATTTTTTTTTTTTTTTGGGAGAGTGGGGGGGACTGTAATGCCTTGAGAAATGTCATTATTTTTAGGAACAATTTTATGTTTATGCCGTGAGAAATGTCATTATTATTATGTGCATAATCATAATTCGGTAGCCCCCACTTTATCTTCATTATGATTTTGTTAGGTGACCCACCAAAACCCAGTTTCCATTTCGTTAAAAATTGCTCTGACCAGAGGAAGGAGAGAAAGGGACAGCCATTTGGGGTTATTTGATCATTGGATTTGTCACAATAGGGTCCCTTGTACCACTTAAGAAAACTATGGCAGTTTATTCTTCTTTCTTTCTTTCTTTCTTTTCTCTTTTTTGTGTGTGAGAGCAATCATCAATGACACATGTCAAACATCGGTATGGTTGATTCTCTGACAATTCCTTGTTCAAAAGATTATGCTTTGTTGGGCTTTCATAGGAATTTGAGATTCTCAAGCAGTCCTCCCCAAAATGCAACTTTGTGGTTCACTTGTTTAATTTTTATTCCCCACACACATATTTATTTTCTATTATAGAAAAATAAACTGTATTATTTTTCTAGTACTTTTTTGTTTTTGGGGTCTGAACTCTGAAGATTATAACAGGCAAAAGAAAACAAAGAGAACCATAACAAAGAAAGCAGAAAGTTCCAACACAAATAAGACAAGCTACACCATCGGAACCCCGTCCTATTGTGGAGTCTAGAGCCAATGAGGTGAGACGTGCAGGCCAAGGCCACCGACTTTGTTATGCTAACCCAAGGTTCATTGGACACTATTAGACATGAGGTTTCGTTTAGCTACAATCATTTCTTGGCCATTGCTTTCATTTCCCAAACAACAATAAGTAATAGACAAAAACTGAGAATAGCTACGTTTTATATTCATTATAGAATTACACGAGTAAACTAGTGGATTGTTTAAAAACTGTGCCCTCCAATGTAATCAATTCTAGAAAACTTGATTAGGTATATAACTATATAGTATAAAAAAAAAAGTCTTTTTTTTTTTTAATCAAAGGTGATTGATAGCATTGGGATTACAATTGAGATATTTTTTTATCAGTATTTAAACTGGAGGATGAAAAATAGGAAGAAAGAAAATACAGTGGAGATTTTCGATGGGACTCACAAACTTTAATCCCTCTAAATTAAAGAGAAAAGATAATATAGAAAGAAAAGACAATTACTGCATTGTCCTTTGAATTAACTTACCTTCCCTTCTTTTTTCACTATTTCTTCATAGCTAAACACAATTTACACACAAAACTTCTATTTTTCATGAGGGAAAAAAATTACTTGTAGAGAGAGATTGGGATTTCCTTCAGCCACTTGGCCTTAACGGTGGAGATGACCAGATTTGTCAGTGATGGGACCATGTTGGCCATGGAAGGGCCTATCAAAGCTATCGACGCCCTTCTCATTGGCCCAAATGAAGAGAAATTCTCTACAAAGCAAGGCAAAACCCCCTCACAAATTAACGCCTTTCTCACTTGCTTGATGGACCTCTAGTTGATGGTGGTGTGCGGATTTTATTAATGAACTCAATTGATTCTACTAGATTTTTTTTCCCATAAGCTTATTTTTTGCTTGGAGGAGAGGAGCGATTTGGTGGGTTTAAAAAAAAAAAAAACACTTTATATATGTGATTGTGCTTTTTTATTTTTCTACTAAACATATGTGACTTTTTTGTTAATAAGGGCATAGTAGTAAATTCAGAAAAATTACTTTTTTCATCCTCAGATTTTTTTTTGCCAACCAAATAAAAGAAATTTATATTTATTTTCAATCATTCTACTTTTTCATCCTCTCTACAAAAATACACAAGGTGAAAAACACAAACATTTACTATCCTCTCAACCAATTAGAACCTTCAGGATAACAATAGAGCAGGGTGGGATTGGATCATGGATGCCCTTGTCCCAACTATGTCCCCTCAAAAAACCCACACAGAGCAAGAGTGGGCTGGTTGGGCTCAAGGTTTAAGGTATTTTACCAATTCTATTGAGATGGCTTCGCCATTGATGAGATAAAGATAAAACAAAAAGGGAAAGGGTGACCATGAAAGAAATAAGAGAGAAGGAGAAACAAGTGTTTTGAAGATAGTAATAGAATATGTATTAAAAAAAACTATAACTAGGATATGTGTATAAAAGATTAAATTATATGTATAAATAATTTAATTATATAATAAATAAAATGTGTGTATATACATTCAGGCGCAAGGCCGGAGAAGCAAAGCCCGTCTTCATCTTATCACCTCTCTGGGGTAGGGAAAATTTGCGTAGGATGAATCAAGCAAGGCAAAACATTTTTACCATCCCTAATTGCAATCCATAAAATATTTTTAATGACATAATGTTCTAAATTATCAATAAAAAAATTCTTTTTTCTTAACAAGGTTGCCTATAGAGAATATTTGCATATATTTTTGTACACTAACATATACTAACGGTTAAAATAAAAGGAAGAAAAATAGAAGGATATGTGACGCTGATTATAGATTAAGAAAGAGCAAAAGTTAGGACAATTACGAAGTTCACCCTAACAGCCTCTATCCTTATTCGAAAGACCTTAACTTCTAAATTTTTAGTATTTAATTAGAATTGTTGTATTAAAAATTATAATGAACCCTAAGTAGAGTAAATATATAAAATCAAGAATAATTATTGTTAAAATAAAAAATATCAATATGTACCATATAAAATATGCACGATACAATAACAATAAACCATATATGTGATCTTGCTTTACTACACAGATATTTTTGTCAACTTCCTTTACAAATTGAATGATATAGTCTGTAATTAGCTTGAACTCTCATTAATATGAAACCAAAGAGTTCACAAGTTTTCTTCTAAGAAAAAATAGGGTAAATTGCAAAGTACACCTCTGAAGTTTGAGGTTGTTTAGATTTTACACCCTGAAATTTGAGAAATTTGATTTTACATCCTGAAATTTGGTACCGTTAGCAAAAACACACACTCAGTTAGTTTTTACTGTTAAGTGACACGTCATCATGCTGACATATTTTTATCTTTTGCCAAATCATAAAACAATGCAGTTTTGCCCAAAAATCAAAACACAAAACTCAGCTATTTACACCGTACTGTTTCACCCAAATAAAAACTATTCCTAAATTCCTAACTCAAGAACCCCAACTTCTGATAGCAAACCCCACAAACTCATTCAAGCTCATCCCAGTCTCTATACTTATGAATATACTTTTTTTTACTGCCTATATATATATATATATATATATATATATATATTGTAAGATATCATGAATTGAACTTACTATTTATAGAAGTGGGACAGATGTACATGCAGTAGAGAGCTTCAAAATCAATTGAAAAATATAAAGAAGAGAAGAAGGCACTCAAGGAGATGAAAGGCCCTGGTAGAGGAGTTTGAGTAATATTGTTTGTATTTTTTTGAAATACGTGTGGATAAAAAAATATGTGGAAATGCATGTAATGTTGTTTAAAAACTGAAAATATGTGTTTAAGATGCTCTACCAAACGGGGCCGAAAGGTAATTGGATTTTTTAAAAGTCTAACCAGCTTTTAAAATTCTCACTCTATTTTCAAAATTTTGAAAAATAAATTGTACTGGACAGTTGTGAAATTAAGTAAATGAAGGAAAAAGACAAAAAAGGAAACAATAAATCGTGGATTTCCAAGAAACTGACCCCTAGAGCAATGAGAAGTCTTATAATTGAGTTCATGTATTTGAGATTTGACAAAGAAGACGAAGACGAAGACGTTTATGTAGAGAACCTCATCCCTGGTCTTCCTTTGAAACTTCAAAGAGCTGTTAAGTGCCATATCTGCTTGGATGGGTTCATGGGGTAGGGATTTGGGAATAGCTTTTATTTGGGTGAAACAGTGTCGTGTAAATAGCTGAGTTTTGTTTTTTATTTTTAGGCAAAACCACGTTGTTTAAGGGATGATTTGGCAAAAAATAAAAATATGTCAGTACGATGATGTGTCACTTAATAATTAAAATTAACTGAGTGTGTGTTTTTGCTAACAAAACCAAACATCAAGATGTAAAATCAAATTTCTCAAATTTCAGGATGTAAAATTTAAGCAACCCCAAATTTCAGGAATGTATTTTGCAATTTACCCAAAAAAAATTAAATAAAGTTAATATTTTTTTAATAGAAAAATTCTAGGACCACAACCAATTTCATATCAATTTTTACAATTATCTGACGTGACTAATTGTGAGTGATTAAAAAAATAGTAAGTTTATGAAAAAATAATGGACAACTAATCACAACCTACCACATAAAATAATTGTAAAAATAAGTGTGAAATTAGTTGTCACCATAAAATAAATTTTATTTTTTCTTTTTGGTTTAAATGTTGCTGAATACCTTCTCAAAAAAAAAAAATGTTGCTGAATATAGACCAAAGAGTTCAAAAGAAAGTATATTAAAATGTTGACCGTCAACTTTCATTGTAAACGAGGACAAGGGTATTATTCAACCGTTTTCAAACTTCATGAATTAAAATTACTAAATTGACACAATCCATAATATATGGATATAATTGAACTCTAACACGTGCTTCATCGGCTTAGATGATTATTTGACGATAAACAAAAAAGTAGTAATTGGTCATTTCATATTGCAGCTTCTACCAAATTACCCTTATTTTAATTTTAGTTTGATTAATTTTGGTATTTTATGAATTAGTTACAATAAATTTGAAAATTTGAAATGTAACTGATGTATATTAAATAAATTGTAATAATTTCTTGAAAAAAAAGTACTTATATGATTTATGAAAACCTTTTTTTTTGTTACAAGGAATAAAACAAGTTTGCACAATTTCCTTATTCAATCCAACTTATATGTATTGAGTTGGGTTGTTTTCTACACATATGATGAGTTGAATCGGATTGAGAATTTCTCAACCCGAAAAAATTTCAAAAAATCATCCAATTCAACCCCACCCGACCTATTCACACTCCTTTGGCTTAAACACATCCTTATTAATGAAACCAAACTTCCATGACCTATGCTTTTTTATATTTGTTGGATAAATTTGATAATTTCAATGGAAGGAAAATCTCTTCATTGAAAGCACCAAAAAGTATTAGTTGAATAACAAGAATCTTGATGATTTATCCATAATTATATCAAGATGGGCATGGCATTTTAGCTAGGTAGCTTTCACAAAGAAGTCTCTATTTGCAAATAGAATACGAAGATACATTGAAGTTGTTTTTAGTTTGGTGGCAAGAACTTTGTTTCTCAGTACTTGTATTAATGATCCTAGTTGGCTTTTCGCATCCTTGCTTAAGGCCCCTCAATGGATACAATTTTTTTTTTTAATTTCTTTTTGGCTCATCATTGATCTTAGTTCTGTACGGGATTGCACATATGCATTATTCATTAGACTGATTCACTGTTTATAAAACAATCTTAAAATCTCATGTGTAGTTTGAAATGAAATGTCCTTTTTCTTTTAGCGAAGGGAAGACGTATATGATTGCAGCAAAAGGGACAAAAATTTACACAAAAAATGGGCCACAGGGGACCTCACTATCTCCTCATCCTCAGAAAACAAAAAACCCATTAAGCCCCCCAACTAGTAAGTTTGTGGGCTAACCTATTACCCTCCCTAGCGGTAAAAACAAAGGCCCAAAAATCAAAAGAACTTAGCACATGTTTAATATCTATTACCCTCTCTTTATAAGGTTATACCCTCCCTACCAATCAAGCTTGTTCCTTTTTGCATGACTTTTATTCACTGGACCTTTGTGTGTGGCTGAAAAAAAAAAAAAAAACAGTGCCAATATCTCTAGCTGGATTGATTTGTCCATGCCTTGGAATATGTACTTTTCTTTTGCTATTTGGAGTCTTGGCTTCATAGAAATAAAGTGGTGTTTAGGAACTCTCCTCTAAATCGAGAGCTAAACAGGGAAGTTTGGGCTGTGGCCAGTGAGTTTATGTACTGAGCCTCTCCAACTAGACTGGTTAAAAGGAAGCAGGTCATAAAGGTCAGGTGATATAAACCTAAAATTGGCTTGGTTAAGTTGAATATGGTTGGGTGCTCCTTGGGCAATCCGAGTTTGGATAGTGGAGGAGCCTTATTCAAGACCATAACGGGGCTTGGATAAGAGGCTTCACTCATTCTATTGGGGTCTCGACCAGTGTTGATGCAGAGCTGTGGGCTCTAAGGAAAGGGTTGATAATGTATGGAAATTTGAATCTCAAAGCAGTGGAAATTGAAATAGATGCTAAACCTATGTTTGGTTGGAAATCTGAGGAGTATGGTAGTAGTTTATATCATATTTTTCTTATCTTAAATTGCAAGACACTCATAAGCCAAATTCCTTAAATGAAGATGAGTCACTGCTTCCATAAAACAAAAGAGTGTGCTAATGCATTGGCCAAAAAAATCTAACTTTAGATTAGGATATTATGTATTTTGATAGTCCGCCTGTGGACTTATGTTTGCTTTTGTTTTATAACTATGTAGGTTTGTATTATAAGTGGCGCAGATCTCTGAATTTTCTCGTTGTTAATTCTATTCATTAATGCTATCCGGATTTACCAATAAATAAATATATAAAAAGTGGTAGTGTCTCATGTGCAAACATAATACTTTCTTGTAGTAATCTACTTGCTATTGCCTCTCATTGCACTTTGGTTTGGGGATATTGAGCCTACAGAACTTGAAATAACTTGACGTTTACCACAAATTTTACCTTAAACTTTGACGTTTGTGTCAATTTGAACACCATGAATTGAATCCCCTTAATATTTCGCTTGTGAAAAATTAAATATTTTATTAGTATTTTTCATTAAAACCTAACAAAAGTATGAAAACCAAATCGATACTTGGTTCAAAATTCAGTGGTGCAATCGTAAATCCTAGATAATTTCACGAGTGAAAAACTAGCTGATCACATATTTAACCTAAAGCCCAAGCCAATACAAAATCAAATCCAATCCAAATTCTTGGGAATTTGGTTTGGGCCTTAAAGCAGTGTACGAATGACTTTTAAAATGGTCCTCCTCCTGCAAAACTTTGATGCTCAAAACTCCAAACATCCACACGATTTGGGGTGGCCCAGAGATTGGACCTCTTTAAAAATATTCTTCCGCTTTTCTTATCCTGAATTTCTCTTCCTTGCCAATCCCCTTCTTTGCTTTACCTATCTTATAGCTTATATGAGCTGTGAATCTAGATAGGCTTCTTAACTTCTCACCATTTCTACCAAAAGTTGGCCTTTATAAAATGTTAATTGATCTTAAAGTTTGGAAAAGCTAGAAAAAGCTAGAGAAACATTTATAAAATTTGACAATATTTGGAATATCCATATGTGACTGGTGTGGTTAGTTAAGTGTTAAAGTCTCATATGAGATACCCAAAAAAGAGTGAATAATTAAAAAATAATAATAATATAACCGGGTCCAATTTCATTGGCTTCATTATTGTTTTGCATTATAAGATTTTAGTTACAGCTCACAACTTATGTGGATTGTTTTTATTTACAATGACTTTAAAAAGTTTATGATTTTAATTTAAACTTTCTAAATTTTAAGGGTTTAATTTAAAATCACATAATAATAGAGGAGTTATCTAATTTACTCAACCCTTTAACAAAGGATATTCATTCGGAGCAAAGAGATTATAACCACTTGTTACATAGAGAAAATGACAACTTGGTATGACCACAATTTCTATAACCCAACTTTTTATTATATAGTACATAATTGACATATAAATATTTCATTAATGGATTTGACTAACAATAGGTTCAATTCCTTGAAGCGAAATTAAACAACAAATGAAGGATTTATCCTTTAAAGATTTTGCTCCAACAAATGCACTTGTGTTATGAATTGAAAGTAATATCTTACACCAAATAATTTCAAGTTCACATATTAAATAGAATTTAAATCTATCCAAGAATTGTACTATTAGAAAGAATTTTTACTTTCATATTTTGTTCAAATTTTTACTTTCACGGTCAAAATCTCAATACGTTGGGTAACCACACATAGTGTTGAGGGAACACATATTCTCAAGATAAAATCCATAATCTCTTTTTATAGAAACACGAAATATACCCTTGAGATAAGTTAATACGAACTGGTTATTCAGGGTGCCCACTTTAGTAAGGAGTTACTAAAGTTTATATTTATTGAAATCGAATTTCAATAAATATGAATAACTAAAAGATTAAACCGGGTACTTAAGGATAAAATAGTTGTTTACAAAGTGACAGTTCATTATAACTTTGTTCACTATGGATATTTTATAGAGGGGTCAAATGATATCATTAGAGTCTTGGGATATAATTTATTTAATAAGGCCTAGAGTGCAATTATATTTATATAGTGGTATTAAATATAATTAATGGTAACTTTGGACTTGTCAAGAGTTGACAGATAAGCCCAATGCCCATTGGAGCTAGAGTCTTATTTGTTCCATTGGGTCCCATCTCAAGCCACAAACTAAAGTCAAATTGGGTAGGCCCAAAAGGCTAACCCAATTAGATAATCAGTTTTTATTTAATAAGGTTTATTAAATAAAGTAACTACCAAGGTAGTTAGTATGTACGTATGATGAAAAGAAAAGACAACAGTTTTTCTCTATAAGGAGAAAAAGAAAAACTTTTTTTGAGAATCAACATAAATAAAGACTGATTGAGAGACCACTCTTCACAGGCACCATGTGAAATTGGGATGTTGATTAGAGGTATTCTCAAGTCTTGTTTTTGAATTTCACTGCATCAAGGTATGCTTTCTATTCTTTGTTATAGAATTCAAGGTTACATGTTATCTCTCATGAATGAAGTAGATTCGTGTTTGTTACTTCCGCTTTGTGTTTTGTATGAGATGCAAAACCAGATTTTCCAACACTACCTTTTGGATAGAAGCCTTAAATCACTCCATTTCCATTTTGGTGAAATTCTAGGGCAACCAACCTAATCAACTGACTGCCTAAACGTCTAACCTAACTCAAGACCTCCATTTTGTCTATATAAACCCCCACTTTTACCATCAAAAGGGTTCAAATTTTTTTACTTGCTGAAACTCTATTGAAAATATCAATATTAAACCTTAAAATTAAAGAGTTATAGGCTAGACACTAGTTTTGGGATCAAAGAGGAGGTCTCGGGAGAATGAAGATCAATTAGAGAGTGAAGAGAGCGTGGAGATTTGAGAGAGAGAGAGAGAGAATAAAGGTGTACAACTAAGTCTTGGGCCACAAATTTTTGGTTTATTACAAAAATGCCATTGTATTAGTTTTTGATGAAAATGAAAACGGCCATTTTTTTGGATATTGAAAATGAAAACTGAGTACAAATTTGGAAACCAAACCAATTTTTTATGGTGGGTCCCACAAAAAATTGAAAATTAATAATGATAACACCACCTTTTCCTTCAAACCAAATACCCTTTTCCAACTCATATTTTTATCAATGTCATGTGTTACTCTTCTTTGAAAAGGAAATAAGTACTATTCATTGAACCTTCCACCTTAACAAAGGTTTTAAGGAATTGATTCATTTAAAATTCCACCTTTCCAAGAGCTTGAATGAATTATTTAATTTTTTTAGGCTAAAATAAAAAACAGACCCTCTAAATTTCTCCATAATTCATTTCAGTCCTCTAAATTTGCTTTCATTCATTTCAGTCTTTTAAATTTCAAGTTTATTTAATTAAAGCCTCTTTATCAAATTTTGTTAATTTTTTTTTTGTAAAAGAAAATTTAGAAAAATATTTTTCAATCATTAATTGGATTTTATCAATTAAAACAATTTGAAACAAATTGGAAAATTAACCACAACATATAACAAAATTTGATGAAAAAACCTTAATTGAATAAACTTGAAACTTAGAGGACTGAAAGGAACGAAAACCAAATTAGAAGACTGAAATGAATTTTGAAGAAATATAGAGGGTGAGTTTTGTATTTTAGTCTATTTTTTACTATTGTTATATAATCAATAGTAAGTAATTTTATTTCATTGTGAAAGCTCAAACACATTGTATTATATTATATTAAAATTTTGAGCAACCACTTACCAGGATTTATATAACCTCAACAACAAAGGTACCAAAAAGAAGTCATTAGAAATGACAACAATTTGTGATTGAAATTACCTTAGATGTTATGACCATAAATATGTTTGATTCCTATATAAGCACGAATATTATGTTGGACAATATGAGATTTTGTCATATGTTACATTCTATGTGAATTCTTTCATTTAGCTTTCTTCCTCATTTTTTTATTTGTGTCATGTGTCACTCTTCTTTGAAAATGAAATAGGTACTATTCATTGAACCTTCCACCTTAGCAAAGGTTTTAATGAATTGATTCATTTCACATTCCACATTTGCAAGAGTCTTAATGAATTAATTATTTTTTATTATTGATATATAATTAATTGTAAATAATTTTTTTCTTGTATTTAAATTGTAATAAAATTTTGAGTAATCACTTTGCAAGATTTATATAAATCTAAACAACAAAGTTACCAAAAATATGTCATTAGAAAGGACGACAATTTGTGATTGAGATTACCTTAGTTGTTATAACCATAAATATGTTTAACCAGGGATGAACCCAGATGGGGGCCTAAGGGGACTCAGGCCCTCCTGGGTCAATTTTTTTTTTTAACTATTATATATTTCATTTTTGTAATTGGACCCCCCTTCCAAAACCGTAGGCCTCCCTTCTCCTCAATAAACCTAGCTAGCCTCACCCAAATAGCAACAATCCAACCAAAAAACTTAACAAAAACAATAAAAAAAATATTTACAATGGTGATTGTATTTTAGCAAAAAAAAGAAAAAAAAAAACTGTTTTACCACCAAAAAATTAAAAAATCATGTGTTATTGGAGAAGTTAAAGCTAAATTTTTTTCAACTACAATAAACTGGTATAAATACCAGTTAACTGTAGCAAGTTGTTAAAAATAAAATACAATATTTTATTAAGATTATATCTCTTCCTTCAATTAAAAAACTCAAATTCTCTATCGTCCTTTATTATTTTAATGAGTTGTTTATATTATTTTAAATGAAGTGATAAAAAAATAGAACATTTGATATTGGGTATATTATAAAGTAAGGTGGTAAAATAGATAAAGTAGCTTTTTGAGGTGCTAAAAGCTAAAATCTTTAGCACCACCACTGTGAATATTTCAAAAAAAAAAAAAAATTCCTAGCCAACCTAGTATTGAAAAAAGAAAAAAAAAACATTATTTTGTTTTTGTTTTTGTCTTTGTTGGTAAATGATTGCATCTTAATGTATTTAGAAACAATGATTTTGTGTATTTATAATTTTTAATACAATATGAATGCCTGTTTGGAGTTTTTTTTTTCTTTATACTTTGGCCCTCACTAGCTTAAAATCCTAAGTTCATCCATGTTTAACTACTATATAAATAAGAATATTATGTGTGGCAACATAAGATTCTACTATATGGTGCATTCTATGTGAATTCTTTTATTCTGCCTTCCATCTCATATTTTTCAATCCAACAACCCCTTTGTCATATCTCACTCTTGCTTGAAAATAAAATATGTACTATTAATTGAATCTTCCACCTTAGCAAAGGTTTTAACAAATTGATTAATTTAACATTCCACCTTTACAAAAGTTTTAATGAATTATTTATTATCTGTTTATAATCAATAATCAATAATTTTATTTTCTTGTATTTAAATTTTATTAAAATTTTGAGCAACCACTTACCCAGATTTATATAAACCTCAACAACCAAGTAACCAAAAAAACATAATTAGAAAGGAAGAAATTTGTGATTGAGATTACTTTAGTTGTTACGACTATAAATTTGTTTGGATACTGTAATATATACAGTTACCTTTAATGTCTAAATCTAGGGCTTATATATAAATAAGTTTTGTTAACAAGAGTGTTAACTTCAATCCAACAACCCATTTGTTAATTTAGATTTGACAAAATGATTGACTCGATAATTAGAAAGATTTTCATTGTCATGTTATTTGTAGTCTTCTCGCTTTTTTTCATGAGCTCAAATGCTAGAATAACTCATTGGGGATTAGATCCTTTGCACAACGTCCATGAATTGGGCGAATTGAATCCTCTACATAATCATCAATTAAGAATTAACAGGGAGTCACCAAGAGGACCTGATCCTATACATCATCATCCAATCTCTACATTGACCGATCCTCTACAGAATTATCGAGCAAGAATTAACAAGGAGTTACCAGGAGGACTCGATCCTATACATCATCATCAAATCTCTACATTGACCGATACTCTACAGAATCATCGAGCAAGAATTAACAGGGAGTCACCGGGAGGAACCGATCCTATACATCATCATCCAATCTCTACATTGACCGATCCTCTACGGAATCATCGAGCAAGAATTAATAGGGAGTCACCTAGAGGACCCGATCCTATACATCATCATCCAATCTCTACATTGACTGATCATCTACAGAATCATCGAGCAAGAATTAACAGGTAGTCACCAGGAGGACCCGATCCTATACATCACCACCCAAACTCTACATTGACCGATCATCTACAGAATCATCGAGTAAAAATTAATAGGGAGTCACCAGCAGGACCTGATCCCATACATCATTCTCCAATCTCTGCATGAGTTGATGCTCTACATGATCAATAAGAAAAAATTAACCATAAGTGAAAACGTGGAAATCCTAATCATCTTTGCAACCCACAACCAAAATAAACTGTGTAACATGAAAAGGATATGAACCTTTATACTATCAGAAAGTAATAAAGGTAAATAAATTATGTTTTATGAAAAAAAAAAACTTTGGATAAAATAAATAAATTTCTATTAAAGTATCTTTTCATTGGAGACTTATAATAATATTTTGTTATCTTATGTAAATTTACCAGATGAGCATACTTATTTTTTGCATTTCATAGTGATGTTGTCCAATTTTGTAACAAAAATTGTAATGTAGCTAAGGTTGTCATTCCACTGGAAAAATGAAAACAAAAACATGTCAAAAGCACCAATAATTTATGGAAAAATTTAATTGAAACTAGAATAGAGAAAGTTTTATAAAATTCAACGTAATAAAATCACTATGGGGCCGTGATTTGTCCACCAATAGAATTAAGCATCCACCACCAATCAAATTTTAGTACACAATGGGGTAAGTAAACACATAAATTACCCTATTAGAAGATTTAGAACCAAGCTTAATTAGTAAAAATATCTTTGGTTGATTCTATCAATCAATTGTTCCAACAATTTAGTTTAGAAAATAATAACTTTGTTCGGAAAACCCAAGAACATCTCATACTCTAGAGGCAATACAACAGCAAAAGTAATATCTAACAAAATTAACCTGTTTTGCTAGAGAGACTATAAAACCTTATTCTAATAATAAGAAGATTAAAAAATAGACTTATAAAAGAACTAGAAATTAAACATCAATCCAACAAAACAATTATGAAAAGAGAACAATTGATTTCAATAATCAAAATGTTAAAAAAACATGCTTTGATTGATAATAGGACAACTTCTAATGTTAAAGATTCACCCTTAACCCTAGCTTAGGTTCTTAAGATTCAAAAATAATATGTGTGTAAACACCTCATTGTGTTCCGACCTATAACTTAATAGAGTGTGTATGGTGTAGAGCCTAATAACTTAATAGAGCCCAAAATGTGACCCAAGAAACCAAGTCTAAGCTTAAAAATCCATTTCCAAGCCCAAAATATTTTTTTAAGCCCAATTTTCAAAAGGCTTACAAAAAGTTTGTATGGACGTGTATGCACTTAATTTAATGCATACTCACTCTTTTGGTCAGAAGCCTAAAATTGATTTTTTTTTTCTTCCTTTTTGGTGGGATTTTTGGCGAATCGATTTGGCTCGTTAATTGATTAAAACGTTCCATCATAAATAAATAAATAAAACCGTAGCCTCCACTGAGCCTATAAATACCCCCACTTTCCACCACCAAAAAGATCCCAACTTTTCACAATATCTAAAGCTCTGTCAAAATCACTAAAAAAATACTTAGTGAGTTTCTAAAAGTGTGAGGAAAGTTTTTATAAGCAATTGTACATGCAAGTTAGATTTGTGAACCTATATGAAAAGTGGATGAGCTATCTAACAATACATTTTAATGAAAAAGCTCGAAAGTGGTAAAAATGAAAGCTATAACATCATAAAGTCGAGAGAAAAAGAAAGCATTGCAAGGAAAATAAAGAAAGCAAATAATGTACGTGGAAAACCCTTAGGAAGGGATGAAAAACCACAAGTAAGCAAGGGGGAATGTCCCTTACTCTTTCAAGCACTCTATTATGTGAAAAATGGAAGTTTTCCTTGTACAATGATGATGTTCTTCCTAAAAGAGAGGCATTTTCTCTATCTCACTTCCTTACAAACTTTCTACTCTTTTCTCTAATGTTCTCTCCTGATTCTTGTCCTAATGGTCCAGCAACATGTTCCTTTTATAGTCCGAGGAATGTTGCCAGGTACAAAAGACAGGTGTCAAACCACGATTCCTCCATTTGAATCCTAATATAGCTGTTGTACTATGTAATGGCTGGAGGAGAGAAAGTGAGCACGTCAAAATCAGGGTAGTGGCACAAAGGGTGAACCTGCCACTACGTAGGGAGCAATCCTTGGACAAGGAAAGGGACATTAGGGGCACTAAGAGTGATGCACGTGTCCTTAACAATGTTCCAGCACAAGCCCAGCCAATAAAGGGGTATTTCATAGCCTCTAACCATAGGGGGTCACTATCTCCCTTTTATGAGTGCTGGGTGTCCAAGTCAAGAGCAAATCTCACTCATCCCCAAGATGGTCACGCCATTGGCACGGACCAAAAATCCTTTACTTCAGCCAACGTTTCCTCTCCTTAGCTCACAGTCATTTCACGTGTAGGGTTCGGATCCAACCATGTCAGCACTCTCACATGCCTTGGCTAGTGTACTATACAACAATTAATTGATTTTTCTAACACTTTGGTTATTAAAAAACTAATCTTTTTGGTTATTAGAAAACTTATCTTTTTCTCATGATTTCTTAATCACACTAACCTTTTGTGATCCCATAGCCATCTTTCCATCAATCTTAGGTTTCTTAATCATATATCCAAAATCAATCTTTATCCAAGTTTTTGACACGCACAAAATTGAGGTAGTCGATTTCAACCAAGGGACCGGTCAATCTACATCCATGTAAGGGGCTAAAGGGTGAGATATGGGTCCAATCAACCGAGGGATCGGTCAATCTCCTTTCTTTTTCTCTTTATTTGATTTATTGTTATTTTATGTTGTTTTATTATTTTATTGTTCTTATCAATATGATGCATGATGTATTTGATGATTATGTGATAATATGTTATTTACATGTGCTTCATTGTCATATTCTATGCATAACATGAATCTGGAAATCGGGTTGAAACCCTAGGTGTGTACGCATCCATTATGCTACATACGTACTTCTAGGGCAAAATCCAATTTTCGTTCTTCATTTCTTTTTTGTTTTATTTTAATAATGTTGTTCATTTTTTATTCATTTTACATGTAGTTTTTTTTTTTGAAACAGATTTTACATGTAGTTTAATCTGTTGTTTGTATGCTTTTTTTTTTTTTTTTTTTTTTGTCTTCTTTAATATATCTAAAATACCAAAAACATTTAAAATTGTGTAGTTAATATGATTTCCTTTCTTAATAAAATTACTCTTTAATGTTTAGGGTTAGTTAAGAGTCATAAAATCTAAAAGATAATCATGGAAGGTAATGAAGCATTAATTGTGATATATTTCCTAAAAGATAATGGTCTTAAATACATGGAAGACTAAAAGATTTCCTATAAAAGATGATAGTCAATTAAGTTTAAATGCTTATATTTAAATTTGATTCTCTTTTACAAGGAAAGTCTCAATAGTCTAATTCAAGAATAAAATATTTCCAAGTTAAGGTAATCATGCTTTAATGTCAGAAGATATTTGAAGGGAAATTATTGTATACTCCCGGAGTACCATAAATGCGTACTCCTTCTTCTCACATGAATGGTGGGTCCTACTAATTAAATTCATAGTGGGACCCACCATTCATGTGAGAAGGGGGAGTACGCATTTATGATACTCCGAGAGTACCTAATAATTTTCCATATTTGAATTTAAACCTAAAAGTCAATTAAGAAAAAAACAAGTAATTAATGAGGTATTAATTACAAATCTTTTCTAAAAGGCTTAAGGGTTTTAATTCTAATATAGTTGACAATCAAGAGATTATATTGCTAAATTAATTGAAGATAATTGAATTTGAATTTGAATTTAAGAGTTAATTAGGAAAGGGCAAAGCATTTAATGACGTATTTAATTTAATGATATTTCCTAAAACACTTGGATATTCGAATTCAAACTAATTTGATATTTAAGGCAGTAAAGGTCAATTGATTGAAGAACACTTTAAAAGGCAAGAACACATTTAAATATCAAGAGCATGTTTAATATTATACGTTGGGTTTAATAAAGGAAAGATGGGAAAAATGAAATAGTTGCCCCTAATTTACAAACTATACAGCAAAATGCCCTTATTTTGAAACTATTTAGCAAAATGCCACAGTTTTTGAAACTCAATTTTAACAAAATCGAGTTTTGTGTAATACTAGATATCCTCAAAATTGAATTCTATGTATATTTTTAAGTGGAACTCGACATTAGCAATGTTGAGTTTCACTTAAATTTTCAAAAACATTTAAGTAACAAAATCGAGTTGTGTAAAACTCGATATCCTCAAAATCGAATTTTATGTATATTTTTAAGTGAAACTTGACATTAGCAATGTCGAGTTTCACTTAAATTTTCAAAAACATTTATGTGGCAAAATATACATAGAACTCGACATTGTTATTGTCGAGTTTAGTAATGTCGAGTTCCACCTGTAACTCGATTTTGTTAAAATCAAGTTTAAAAAACATGGGCATTTTGCTAAATAGTTTCAAAACAATGGCATTTTACTACATAGTTTGTAAATTAAGGGCAAATGCCCATTTTGGCTAAGGAAAGACATTCAAAACTTAATGAAGACTCCACTTTAATTAAGTGTCACTCCTTCAGAAGACTTAATCATTAATTCTCATTAATTATCAACCCTTTGTTTATATCCACATGTGCACACACTTGATGATATGTCTATATGTTTAGATGCTTAAGTGATCATGCATGCAGTTGGACGTTCATGTACTCACGCGCTTTGATGATTGTGCTTAAATGCTGAGGTGATTGGACGGTAAGAGGTACGTGCATTTAGGAGTAACAAAGTAATTTCAACTCTTATTTGTGACCAAACAAATCAGCCTTTTACACTCATGTTGTTTGATGCTTCAAACAAACCGGCCCACTACTCTGTACTTATGTTGTCTCATGCCTAGTGAGGTCATTTTGTCAAACAAAATTCAAGCAAACTCTCATTTTATATATATATATATAGAGAGAGAGAGAGAGAGAGAGAGAGAGAGAGAGAGAGACGGGTTCAAGTTACACCTGGTGTAACTCTAAAGAGTTACACCTTTTTTAAATCATTGGATTTAAGTAGATCCAACGGTCAAAAAAAGACATTCATTAATGCTAATAGTGTGATTAGGATTTCATTAATTATCTTTCATTAATTATATTTTATATCTATCTCTAAACCCAAAAAAGTTTTATATTTGACTCTCTCTCTCTCTCTCTCTCTCTCTCTCTCTCTCTCTCTCTCTCTACGTTTCTCTCTCTATCTCTTTCTCCTTCACTGTTGTTCCACCTCCATAGATAGATTGCACTAATTTTGCACAGGATCTCAAGGGTGGCTGATACTTCAGCATTCAAATTTCTTGCTTACATTCTAGAAAAAAAATATACTATTACAAACTACTATGCAACTTTTTTTTTTTACAACTGTCTACGTTCTATAGAATTTTGATCAGATTCCTTTATTTATTTGATGAAAAAAGATTCCTTTGTGATTTTACTCGAACTTATCAAAGTATATCTTGTCAGTTGTTGTGACCTAACAAAAAAGACAAAAATGAACTTACAGAATACAGATTAAGATTCAGAGAATTGTAATATACTAATAATATTGGGGTTACGGGATTTGAGTTTATATTTAGTTGACATTTAATGAAGGAAATCAAGGGTATTATTGATCAAGCTCTGCTGTAGAGATTTGAGGACATCTTAAATGTTATACATTTAGGTTCAACTATAAAAGTTTCTTAAAAAACAAGGAGCAACTAAAAAAGTACTCATCCAAAATTTGAGAAAGAATGATTGGGATAGTTAAAAAAAAAAAAAAAAAAGTGATAGCATTGTAGAAAAAAAAAAGTGATAGTGCTAGGAATGGTGAAGGTATGTAAAGGGAGCATTATTTGAACGCTGAAGTTGTAAAAAAAAAGTTGTATAGTAATTTGTAATAGTAGATTTTTTTTCTATAATGTAAGCAGGAAATTTGAACGCTGAAGTATCTGCCACCCTTGAGATCCTGTACAAAATATGTGCAATTTATCCATGGAGGTGGAAAAATGGAGGAGGAGAAAGAGATAGAGAGAGAAACGTAGAGAGAGAGTCAAATATTTTTGGGTTTAGAGATAGATATAAAATATAATAAATGAGGGATAATTAATAAGATCCTAATTAGAATATTAGCATTAATGAGAGTTTTTTTTTTACCGTTAGACCTACTTAAATCCAATGGTTTAAAAAATGTGTAACTTGAATTCATCTCATATATATATATGGTATAAGATGACTAATGAGATGCCAATATAACTGGAGCATCTCCCAACTCTCAAGTACAAATAAAGCATCTTTAAATGTTGATAGTTTGCAAAGGTGGAATAGAGCATCACGAGCAATTTTAAAAAAAAAATTATAATATAACATGGCAGATACAATATAAGTATAGCACCTCAAATGAAGTGTACATGATTTCCTAAAGAGCAAGGTTACACAAAAGACATTATTTACAAAGAAGCTTATATGAATCTTCCTAAGATAAATCTTAATATTTTTTTCTCCATTCATAGTATTTTTTTTTTTTTGGGTCACTTAAAAGCATGGTTTAAAAAACCAGACTGGACCGGCCGATCCGACCAAGAACTAGCCACAAGTTCAGTTTGAAAAAAACCTCCAAAACCGGTCAAAAATTGGGTTGAACCAAAAGCCGGAGGCAAAAACGGTTTTGCCCCTGGTCCGGCTTTAAAACCATACTTAAAAGTCAAAATACAAGAGAATGTCAAGTATCTTTGAAATAGAAATACTTAAACATCAACAAAAGACCAAATTCAAAATTATCTCTTCCATGAGAAAATACTTTTTATATTCATATTTATCATTCACATTGGGTGCTGATTAAGAAAAAGGAAACAACAAACAAAATGAACTAGAGAGAAAATTACAATTTACAACAGTCAACTATATTGATAAAAGCCAATTAAAAGAATATATATCAAATTAGATTTTTTTTTTTTTTTTTTTTTTTTTTTGCTTCGTTCCATCACAAGCAATGAAAAAAGGGGAATAAATGGGTTAAAAAAGGAGGAGGAAGAAAAGAAAAGAAAAAACTATAGAAACCGTCAAAAATAAAAATACACCATCAACATATTCATAATTTTATGGAGGAAAAAAAATACAGTTAATATAAATCATGAAAATTACATTTAATTAAACAAAAGCTACCCATAACATGTATGAAGGGCACAGTGAATGGTTCACTTGAAACCACCAAAATTACTTGAAAGTTGAAACTATCATGTCGCAAAGCGTATTTTATGGTTGAAGAGTATATACCTACCCTCAACATAATCTTCAAATCCAACCCTTATTAATCCAATCAAGCACCAAATCTTTTAGTGCATATTTTTCTCAAACTCAAACAAAAACAAAAACAAAAAAAAAGAGGAAGAGAGAGAGAAAAGATAAAGAACTCATTAGAATACCAGCTAATTAATCTAGCAAGAAAGATGCCGAATTATATAATGAAGATGCTACCTAATTTGACGAGGATGATGATTGGAACTAGATTTTGACTAATATCCAACTTGATTAATTTGCACACAAATCACTATAATAACATCCAACTAGGATAATTTCACAAAAGATGCAAGTCTGTTTGGGATCCGCTTATTTTGCTAAGGGTATGTTTGGCAAAAATTAAAAAGCCAGCTTATTTTACTATTCAGCTTATTTTTGCTACTATTCATGGGCTCCACTGCACTTTTTGGTACTATTCATAGGTTCTACTGTACTATTTCAGCTAACTTTTACCTTTATCTACAATACTTTCAGCAAAAAGTTTTCAATTTCAGCAAAATAAGCAGATCCCAAACAAACCCTAAAACTGAAAACTTTTTGCTGAAAGTATTGTAAATAAAGATAAAAGTTAACTGAAATAGTATAGTGTGACCTATGAATAGTACCAAAAAGTGAAGTGGGACCCATGAATAGTAGCAAAAATAAGCTGAATAGTAAAATAAATTTGTAAAATTAATAATGTCAAACGGACACGCAAGATACATTATGATGTTTATAACTTATATTTTAAAAAATAATAAATAAAAAGAATCTTTATAATCAAATTCAATTACGAATTAAAGAGACCAACACAAAATAATAAATAAATAAATAAACTTTTCTATATAATAATAATAATAATAATCATTTTTCAAAATATCTACTAACTATATAAAAAGAGCGAATGCTCTATCTACCGTGTTTTGGTTTATTCAATTTTGGTGGGTCAAAAACGGTACTGTTTCCGTAAGCTTAAATAACAAAATAACCTTTTGAACTTTGAAATAACAAGCAAGCAAGAAGGGCAAGGAAGTCAGTGAGACAAAATTAAAAAGATAGACCTGAGAGAGAAAGAGAGAGTGATTTAGTGAGATGAATGCGTGTGGTAGTGGGATTTTTACGGAGTTGGTGAGGTTTGGCATTGAAACAGAGGGAGAAATGACTGGGGATTTGTAAGGGAAATGGACGATTGAGATTTTAGATAATGGGAGCAAAGCAAAGAGGGTGGCTTTCGTGTTTTCTCTCAACATGTATTTTCTCTCTAAATCTCTCTATGGTTTGATTGATCCCTCTCTCTCTTTAGTATTGATACTCATTTCACAAATCCAACAATGAGTCTTTTACATGTTTGATGAAAATGTTTGTTTCATGCTTGATAATTTCACCAAAACCCAATTCTCCAAAATTTCAAGTGCATTTTTCATTCTTGTTTTTGTTATCCTTCTTTCAACCACCTATTAGGGACATATTTATGTAATTGGCTAATCTTTTGACAAAACGCATTTTACTTGTAATTGGGTAGATTTAGGATAAGTTTAGTACTTCAAGAAACAAGTGTTTAAGTTTAGTATTGAAGCCATACAAATCTAACCAAGAAACAAGTGAAAAATGTGCTGCTCATTAAAGCTCGACAGAAGTCTCGACAGAATCCTTTCTATCGAGAATTACTGCTGAAGCTCAACAAAAGCTCGACACAAGTTGTATCTGTCGAGAATTACGAAATCAGGTTTTCTAGATCTGATTACACGCATATCCTTGAGTATTTGTGTAGAGTTTCTTTTCTCACAACCCTAAACATATATAAGAATTATTTTAAGAGCCATCACAGGTGATGCAAGGTGTTGCAAAATAATAATCCACGCATATTTTAACCGGAGACAGAAATTGCTCTAGTTTATCATCTTCTCTGTAAAAGTTACTGTGTCTTTACGCCAAGGGTTTTGTGACCAATGAGCCTCTTGATCTTCATTGTTGGATGAATTGAAGAAATTTGCAACCAACATCTTCCTCAAGTTGGTGTGTTAGTTACGTACTGGGATCCGTGCATCATTGGTTAGTCACGTACTGGGATTCATGCATTGAACAAAGAGATTGTCGCTACAATACAAGTCCAATTGGGTATTAAGGTAAGGGTTCAACTGCAGGTTGGTATTGGGTACTAGGATTCCTTTTACTTGTAATCGCTTGTGATTAATAATAGTGGATTCTCAGGAGTGGTGACCTTAAATTCACCCAGTGAGGTTTTGCCTGGATAGTTTTTCCCATTCGTAAACAAATCACCTGTGTTAAATTTATTTTCCGCTGCATTTAGTTACTTTAATCACAATTATAGTTTATATGTACATTATGTTTCATATGACAATTACATATATATTTTTATATTAGTTAATGTGGGGACAAATAATCAAGGTCCACACATCTTGGGCCGTGGGCTTGGTCCGAGGAGGTCTTATGGGCCAAGCAATGTGGCAGCTATCAAAGCGTTCTACTTTCGAAAGAATAGGTAATTTATCACTTACAATAACTTGTTCCTTGACTGTTCGTAAAATTAGCAGCAAATTACAAGATATAAATGAAATGGTTGCATGTCTAACTTATCAATCAAAAGATATGTATATTTATGAAAGCAAGTTAGTTTCTCAATGAAATGTTTTACAAGAAACATCCTCAAATCTCTCAGCTAATAAGGCATTTGATTTCTTGAGCTGTATTTTTCACTCATGAAGAAGGCATATGAGAGGGCGATGGCTTGTTTGACATGAAATAGCATTTTAATGACCAAATAAGCCTTCCACTTTCTTAAAGAAAGAAGAAAATTTTTATGATTTGACCTTCAAGAGAAGAAATTGAAAGAGAATGCGACAAGGTTATAACATGAGAATATATAGTTTCTAAAAAAAATTAGCAGCAAGAATTTTGCCTTTGAAAGAAGATTATTGCAGGGTATCATCTCTTTCCTGTTTATTTACCTAAATATTGGTAAACGAACTAAGCTAATTTTGACGACTGAAAGCAAAAAAGCTTATATTCTTTTGTTATTGATAAAGGATTGTTGGAGTGTTGGACTATTAGTTTACATTCATATGTATCAAATTTTTTTATCATTAAAGGCATTCATGTCACTTAAGAATGTTTTGAATATTCATTGTATCCCTCTGAACTTTATTGTAAAAATGTTTTTTAAAAGCGAAAAAAACATGGTTGTTCCAGGCCATTGGCAAATAGCCCAAAACCCAAATCAGGATAGTATCATTCAGGCCTCCAGTTGGACCAAATGGCAACTGCAAAAACACACTATTCAGGTCCTCCACACATTAAAAACTCAACCTGAACCCATCTTTCAGCTTCAACTCTTGGCAAATTTCACAGCCCACTAAACTTTGCATTAGGAATATACTTAGCAGTAATCTTGTATTAATCCATATGAGGTGCAAGGTATTCAGTTGGAAAAGTTTCATGGTATAATATTACCATGCACCACAAATTTCACAGCGGCTAAAATGGCAGGTGATGTTTGGAGCTACAATAAAATAGGTAAGGTCAATTGTCAAATGTGATAAGTAATATTATACTAATCACAATTTGTTATATCGGTAGCATTTGTTAACGTTACAGTGGGTGGATGAGTAAAAATGCTCATTTTCCTTTGTCACTCTGAAGTTTTAAAATTCCAATATACTCTTATTGCACTAAAATGGTACCTAATTTTGTAAACACCACCTATTCTACCCCTAAAAAAATTTGTAAAAGTTCAACCCTTACTAATTCATATAATAAGTAAATAACCTCTGTAGAGTCCAAAAAGACTCATGGAAGCTTGAGGAAAGAGGGATTCTTTTTTTTTTGATAAAAGAGGGATTCTGAGGGATTCTGAGGGATTCTGATGCTATTTCAATTAGTACTCTTTCTGTGTTTACTTTTCAAAGTAGTACTCTTTTTTTTTTTCTTACTTTCCTAGGGAATTATAAGCCTAATGTTTGCACGTCATTTAAGAATATTATATTTTACGTGTACCATGCGTGCAGTGAACACTGGCCAGGGCTATCTAACCAACCTCTATTTGTTCTTTCAAAAAAAAAAAAATGAACTATTAAATCTAAAATAAATAAATAAATAATGCTAAATAAAATAAAAATCATGTTCTTCACTAGCTGAATCTGAAGATTGTCAATTTGTCATGGTTTGGGGCCTTTGGGCCAATGAATAATCATAACATGACTTATGGAAAATTATAATAACATTAAGGAAATAAATAAATAAATATTACACCTGACTTGTTACTGCGTAGTTTATTCCAAGAATGATATTATTTACATATATAGATATATATATATATATATATATATAATGCAAATGCATAAATAATATTAAAGTCTTATCTTATAATTAATTGCCCCCTAAAGCACTCAACTTGGCTTGTAAGGTCAGCACTGAGTTCTAAATCTTATTCCATCAAATTGAGCAACTGGTGGAAGACTTAAAGGAGGTAGACTTCTTCCTGTCAGTCTATTTTATATTGACTTTCAGTATGACATACTTGCCATCAAATTTTTGGCACAATTACTCTAAATGTCCCTGTTTTAAGAGCAATAGTAGATAATAACTAAAACATGATGTTCATAAATTAGAATACAACCCACAAGTTTGAAACTAAAACATTCCATGATGGAGAGATTGAGACTGAGAGATGAAGCGTGAGGGCAGTGAGGCAAAGGAGAGATTCTGACTTCTGAGTGAGTGGCCACTCACTTACTCACTGCTACTAGATTCTAACTTCTGGGTTAGGGAGAGGGGAGACGGAGAGTGAGATAGCGAGAGAGGCAGTAGGCAGAGAGCTTCAAAGTCCAAAACGATGAGTTTTGCATATATATATATATATATTACATGAATTTCGGCTGATTCAAAGTCGGTTTTGGCCTGATTCTGCCCTTTTTGGCTATTTTGGCCATCGGCCGATACAATCCGATTCGAAGTGAATCCACAAACAGGAAAAAAAAGGTGACGCGGCACAGATGCACAGTCAGCAACATCGACCACCACACGTCGCGTCGATGTGCATTGTGTGCAGGTGCGGGTGCGGTGGCCCTAGAGCCGCACCGGTGCTTTCTAGATTATAATTGGTTGGAGGGTGAGGTCATGGATTCAAGAGTCACTAGATGTATGCATAAATTACGAATTATATATATATATATATATATGTATATATAGTTTTCAAAACTTCCATGTAAAATTTGGTTTGTACTTGATTGGCATCTTTACTTTCATTCAAGTGACTGCATCAACTTAGCAATGTTGGAAGTATATACATATAGTTCTCATAACTTCCATGTAAAATTTTGGTTTGGACTTGATTGGCATCTTTACCTTCATTCAAGTGACTTCCTTAACTAAGCAATGTTGAAATTATAAGGAAAGTCCTAGCTCTTACTTTTTGTGGAGGAATTCAAGTTACGAAGTCTGTTTTTCATTGTTTTGAATTCCCCCCCCCCCCCCCCCCCCCAACAAAAAAAAAAAAAAAAAAGGAAAAAGGAATTACCAAAATTGTTGGGTCAAGCTATTGATGCTTCGTTGTTGTAACTTAGTCTATATTGCAGGGTAAGCTAGGAGGTACCAATTGTGCTACAAAGCTCTTGCACTTGACGCAACAATTATTATTGATAGGATTTAGTAGCATTTTGTAAAATGGCTTGATTAGTAGCATTTTATAGTGCCTGCAATGTGGTGGTGTGATGCGTATGTATATAAGTTTTTTTTTTTTGGTGTATTTGTTGTGCGCAGAAAAGACAATACATTTTAAGTTTATAAGCACTTTAAAACAAAATACATTGATTTAGTGTTAAAACTTGATAACAAACTAGTGTTTAGACAACTATCTAGTTCTCGAAGAAAATTGGCATGCAAAGATTTCGCCCTCTGTAGGGGCCGAGAGGACAAGGAGAGAGAGGGGGAGGAGGATTAGCATTCCCACTAATTTTGGCATTGGCTTTTACGTAGTTTAGATATAAAATGAACGTTTGAAATAAATTTTTAATTTATGATTTGCATTTGTTATAATTTGTTAAGGAATTTACTTTTTAGTTTGTGAATCCAACATGAACAAAATTTGTGCCATTTTAAAGGAAAAGTCAACCAAAAATTTGAATGCTTAGGTCATGTATACGAAACACTGAATCCTGAAAATTGCCTTGGGTTTGAATGAGCAACAATCTTTGCATGCATATGGAAACCATTCCATCTTAGATTGCACTCCCTCATGCAAAGCTTGGACACATGGTACGGTACTACTTGAGCAATACACAAAAGGTTTTGATGGAAAAGGTGGCAGGTGGTGGTTGTAGTGGCTCTGATTCTTTGCAGCAGTATTGGTTGTGTTTGTGACCCAATGGGATGGGGAAAGCTGCAGGCACTGTTGGTAGTGGTGATAATGGGAAATTAATTCTCTTTTTGTTGGCGGTATAGTTGGCATTAATGTCTTACAACTATTTTATCGAGTGAACGTTTAGGTTGAAATTATATATATATGGACAAGAATAGAGTGTGATAGGGAAAATTATTTAATACTCCGGGAGTACCATTAATGCGTACTCCTCCCTCATACATGAATTGTGAGTCCTACCATAAATTTAATTAGTAGAACCTACAGTTATGTGAGAGAAATGAATACGCATTTATGGTACTCCGGAAGTATTTAATAATTACCCGTGTGATAGGTTACCATTAAGCTATAAGAGCATTCACAGCAGTGAAGCTAAAAATTTAGCTTTTTAACTCTACCAAAAGTTACTTTATCTATTTTACCTACACACATGCTGCAGCAGTGGATCTATTTTAGCTTTCAATACAATAAAATAATATAAATATTACAATAAAATAATATATCATTTACAATAAAATAATATATCCTACTACCCAAAAAACATCCACAGCACCAACCACAACCACCTCTACCATCAGTCACACCCACAACCACCACCACCACCAGTCCACAGTAGGAAAAAAAAAAAAAAAACCAATCGAAATCTCCAATCTTTTTCCTCAACCCAGACCAAACAAAATCACCAATCACAAACAAAATAAAAAATCACCAATCACAGAGCTGGGATTCGATGAGGAGGACAGTGTCAGCGTGGGTCTGATCGGCGAAAGAGAAGTGGGTCTAAGGCAGATGGGTCTGATTGACAGAAAACCAAAGCAATGGTTTGATCGACGTTGGGTGAGCATTGAGATGGAGGACTGGGCGGAGGCGTGGGTCAAAGACATGGATCGGCGGCTTGGGGCTTGGGTCGGCTTGGGCCAGTGACATTGAGGCCGGCGGAGGCGTGGGTCGGAGACGTTGAGACAGAGAGGTGAGAGTGACTGAGAGAGAGAGAGAGGCACGAAGTGACTGAGAGAGAGAGAACCACTTTTTATTATTTTAATCCACCCGGAAGTAAATTTTTTTTTTTTTTTTAGCTCTCAACTACAGTGCACATCTATCTATAGATGTGCACTATAGTAATGGAGCTAAAAAAAATAAGTTTAGCTCCACTGCTGGAGCATGCTTTTTAGGTGTTTGAGGAGCTACAAATATCAATATGGCTTTTTAGCACCATTGCTGTGAGTGCTCTAATCCCATTGATATTGTTCTTGGTAGTTTCACCATGTGATGTGAGACCTTGATGTATTTATTTTTCTTTTGCCACACATTTTCCAATGAATAAATATTTTAGGCTAAAATCTAAATTACAACTTATAAGCTTGGATTTTTGCCCCCCCATCTGAAATCTATATATTTTCAAGGATGTTGTTTTCTGTGACCTGTCTACCACCATTTAACGTCTTACAAAACGAGTAGCTTAACAAGATTGATGTGAGAAAAAGAAAATCTATGCTAATGCGGGAAAAAGATAGCACAAAGGGGGGGAGGGTTTGGGAAGTAGAGAATAAACAAGAATCCTTGACCTTTCGTGATAGCATACATGCTTTGCATACTTGTGATAGAACATGGCATAAACTATTAAAATATGTTCACTCACAAAGGAGTATCTGGAGACTCCCAACACCCTTATATCCTACTTAAGCCCATTTTCCTTCGCAAATGAATCATGCCCAATATAATAATATTGGATACACTATCTTTCATGTGATCTACGAACTGAAAATAGGCCTTCCTCCATGACTGCTTTATCAATAAAGTACCACAAACACCATAAAGACCTACAACAAACCCTGTTGCCATGCTAATAAAGATTCCCAACATTTCAGATTTGTCTTCATTTTCCTCCACATCACCTGCACTGAAATTTGGTACATTGGATGGATCATCTCCTTGGCACTTGGTCGGAAGAGGAGAGCCACACAATGAAGGGTTGCCCTTGTAGATAGATGCATCATTCAATGTTTGAAGCTGATTACCAGATGGGATTCTTCCTGTCAAGTTGTTATAAGACAAGTTCAAGTGTGCCAAGAATGTTAATAAAGACAAGCTTCCAGGAATAGATCCAGAAAGTTTGTTGTGTGAGAGATCTAGTGTTTCAAGCCCACGCAGGTTTCCAATATTCTCAGGAATATTTGCAGTTAGGTGATTCATTGACAAGTTTAGTGTACCCAAGTCTACGAGGCTTGTTATTTCATTAGGAATTCCTCCTGTCAAATTATTCATTGAAAGATCAATGATATTAACATATTGGAGAGTTCTACCATATTCAAGTTGTCTTCCTTTTGTCACTATTGCTGTTTACTCCATGTAGTAGTACCTGTGGGAGCGAAATAAGTTGTAGTACACGGTGCTGCTGTTACCATAAATCAAAGCAGTCAAATTGTCCAAACAGTCTGGAATGTCCCCAGAAAGGTTGTTTTCTGCAAGATCTAGGATGTGAAGAATCGGAAGATTGCACCATTGTCGAGGGATGATTCCACTAAATAAATTTGATCGAAGGCGTAGCATCCAAAATAATGACACATTTGATCCTATCCATGATGGAAGTTTCCCTGAGAGATGATTCTCTCCAAGATCAATGCTCAAAAGAGAACAATTTTGCAAGGAAGAAGGAATTTCTCCATGAAGATTGTTGTTGCTTAACATTAATATAGTAAGGGAACCCAATAAACCCATTGAGCTTGGAATTTCTCCAGATAAGTTATTGTTTGAAATGTCCACAACCCACAATCTTTGTGTCTCATTCCAATTGTGAGGAAGCTCCCCTGAAAGTTGATTGCCCCGGAGTGAAAGGACTTGAAGATTATTTATCTTTTGAATGGATAAGGGAATTGTACCATTGAGGAGGTTCTCCGAAAGATCTAAATATTCCAAGCTTGGCATTAGATCGCCAATATTTGATGGTATGGGGCCTGAAAAGAAATTATTTTGAAGATATATGTGGGTAGCATTAGTAAACCAAAGTGGGATGGGACCCTTGAAGTAGTTATGACTTAGATCAATCACACCTAATTTTGGAGATACGATTTGGTGCGGCAGCTTCCCCATGATTTGGTTGTTGGCTAGATACAAGGAAGTGATTTGAGAAGATATTTTAGAGAACCATTCCTCAGGTATGGTGTCCAAAATTCCGGTGTTTTGAAGGCTGACAGAGGTAAGTTCACTTTGAACTTGAAGCCATATAGGAAATTTGGGGCCAATGAGACAACTATCTAGATCAAGTTGTTTGAGCCTGAAAGGAGGAACCCAGTTGTATGTCACATTGAAAACTAGAGATTGGTTTGTGTTACTTTTTAGTATAACATATTCTAGGCTTGTAAGATTCATTAATTGGGCTTCTGTTATGACACCTTCCCAAGAATTCACTTGAAGATACAATTCAACCAGCTCTGAGAGTTGTCCAAAACTTTCAGGAATGCTTCCATTCATTTGATTAAAAGAGAGGTCCAATTGTTGCAAGGATGACAAACTGCCAATAGAAGCTGGAATTGAACCCCAAAAAACGTTGCTTGCCAGGTTAAGGTATCTCAAGCTCTCAAGTGTCCCTAATGAATTAGGAATTTTTCCTACTAGTTGATTAGCACTCAAATCTAGGGACTCAAGGCTATTGTTCAAGCAAGCAGAGAAATTACCTAAAAATCCATCAATATTGCCGCTAAATTTGTTCCCTGAAAGATCTAAAACTTTCAATTTACAAAGATGTCCAAAAAAGCTTGGCATTTGACTTGTGATGAGCACATTGGAATTCAAATCAAGGTACTCAAGATTTATTAGGCTCACAAAATCGTTTGGAATGGTACCTTGGAATGAATTCCAACTGAGATCAAGTTTTGTAAGGCTTGTAAGGTTAGACAGCCACTGAGGTATGGAAGAGTTAATGGAGTTTTGAGATAAATCAAGGACAAAAAGGGAGGTAAAATTAATGAATGGAAGTGAATGTGGAAGGCTTTCAAGCCCACATGAATGTAAATGTAACTCCAAGAGTGAAGGAAGCATATTAACCTTTTGCAGCCAATCTGCTCCAGTATGACTGAGTTTGACTTGCCCCATGTCAAGGTACTTCAAAGAAGATAGACCTGAGATCCAATCCAAATTTGTGGCATTCAACTCCCCCATGAATGACATATATGAATCAGCATATAGGTCAAGATGGGTCAGGCTTGACAAATTTCCAAGATGAGGTGGAATCTCCCCGGCAAAGGATGCAGAAGAGAGATTGAGATAAATCAAATTCTCAAGCATACCAAAAAATTCAGGAATTTGAATGCCTTCAAAATCATTCAAACTTATATCCAAGTAATTTAAATATTTCAAGTTAATCAAAGAAGAACTTATCTCACCACCCAGGCATGAATTCTTATATGCCGAGGAATCATAACTGCCGGATTGAAATGGGTTCCGAAGATCAAGCTTGATAACATGTCCTGATATGTTGTTGCACGCTATGCCTCTCCATTGGCAGCAATCTTCACCAACCCAAGAAGAAAGCCTGTTAGAAGGATCAGTCAGACCTTTCTTGATGCTGAGAAGTGCTTCTCTTTCAGTCTGGATGCATTTGACCTTAGTATGATCTTCACTGCATGAACAGGGCTTGATTATCTCCAAATATGGAGACCCATACATAAACAAAAGAAGAAATAGCACCGTGAGATTACTGATTGAGTTTATCTTGTAACTGATATCCATGCTGGTAAATAATGGTAATAACAGAACTAAAGATGTATCTGGTGATTTACATTAAAGGAAAAGATCTACGCTGCATATATATGATAGATTTTTATCAGTATGAGGTCATCTGGAAGATTTAAATGCATGGTAGGTGGAGAACCATAGAATAGTCTAGTCAACGATGAAGAAGAAGGTCTCTGCCTCTTGCGTAATCAACAAGTTCAGAGCATTCGCGTAGCTTTCTATAAAAATTTATTTTTTCTATTTTACTTAACAATTTTTCAAAATTATTAACATAAAATTATCTATTTTATATCCTATTTCATTAAAATATCAAAAAATTTTGATTTTTTAAAATTGTTTCTCTCTCTTTACGATCCACAACTGCCATTCACTTTGTAACTAACGGCTACAACTCTTGCTAAAAAATTTAACATGACTAAATATTTTCAAAATCTAATCATATATTAGATTGCATGTTTTTTATATTCTTAATACACATGTCAAATGTGATACTAATCAGATGTTATTTATTATTTGATACATAAATTTATTTTTTATGCATAATTCTAATTACAAAAACTTGAAATTTAAACATTTAATTGATGACATAATTATTGATTTATGATTTTCTGGAAATTTTGTAAGTATAGAGGACATAAGAAGAAATGTTATCTAATAGTGAATTTTTCAAAATTCACATCCAATAAAAAGGTATTTAATAGAGTTATAACTATTAGTTACAACCAAGTTTCTAGCCAAACTTTATTCAGCAAAATTTGACCTTAAGTTATTTTGTACAAACTGATGCAGGTGCTCTAAACTTTTTCTTTCTTAAGGCTATTGGATTGATTTTATTGTAAGTCTTTTCATCTAATTTCAAGTTACAACCATGAATCATCTTTTATTCTTTTCCTTGAAAGGCAAATAACAGGGACTGGAATGCAAGGATGAGGTCGACATTGTTATGCTTAAGAAAATTATTAGTCCATTTGGATTGAAGGAGAGGGAAGGGGAATAGAGTAAAGTAGAGTAAAATTAGCCTCAAATTAGCTTATTTTCAACCAACTCTACTTTACTCCCCTCCCTTCTACTTCCCCTCTCGCTCTCCTCAATCCAAACAGACCCTATGATAACAGTTAAAAAGGAGAGAAAATGTTGCTAAATTGAAAATTAGGATGATATAAAAGTTAGGCTATTCAAAATAAAGAAAATGCAACTTCTCGATGAGTTGATTTATGAAATGGACTCCATGCTTTTGGAAATTACACGGTAAATGTACAAAGAGCGGGTCACATACGGGTCAACATTTGTTTACAATCCCAAGAATACGGAAAAAGGGTGAAAGCTTTGTCGGTCTCATAAGATAATTTTCCGAAATCACTATGAAAATGTAGAACACTAGGCCTTAAGATTACCTGACTTCTCATATTTTCTAGCATTTTCCTAGAAACTCAACGAAACTGAAGCTTCTCTTAAAAATATTCAACGAAGTGAAGAGAATTAATTGGAACTATATAAGTGTGTGGATCAAAAGGAGGGGATGGAACCGCAAGGAAATTGCTTCGGCTGACTGAATGGGATTAACCTCTATGTGTTTGAAAGTTTGTGGAGTATAATAAATGTTGATATGAATTATGAAGAGAAGTCTACAGCCCTGGGGTACCCAAGTCGTCATCGTTGACAGACTTTTAAACCCTTTGGGCCTGGTTTTTGGGCCTGATAGGCCCAACTCCAGTTCTGGCGGTTCCTCTTGTCTACCCTCTTCTCCTTCAAAGTGGAACTTGTCTATCTCTCGTCTAAAGATGCCCGCGAGGAAGCAATTTCTTCTTCCTCGGCTACTTCAACTCCGAGAGGGACCTGTTGTAGGGGAAGCACAAGTTTGGGAGGGATCTGAGTGACGGGTAGAACGACAGGAGGCAGGTCTTCTCGAGACAGAAAATCTGGTTTTGATACGTCAATACGGTTGATTCGACGATCACCAGCTCTGATAGCGTTGCCAACGTCCTGAAAAAGCCTTGAGATAGGTTCGAAATCTAAGATGAGGTGGACAGCTCGTAGTTGTCGATCCTCGCTCACAAAAATTTCCGACCTGAGAAGATAGTTGAGGGCAAGCACGTTTGTATGGCTCAGCCGAGGAGCAACGAGTGTCCTATCTGCAAAAGTAACCAAAAGGTCAGGTACGATTGAACAATGAAATCTACTATCAAAAGAGATTACAATACGGAAATATGGATGGAGGATAAAGACTAAACCCTATGTTAAGGGATCTAACTCTAGGGTGCCCCACCTGTCTCTCTCTCCCGAGTTGGGCAGGGTCGACCATCGTGCCATGCCCCTGAGGCGATGAGGTAGTCATCTTTCATCCCTTTATTGGACTTGGGGAGGCACGAAATGAGCCTCACAACAGACGACCTGGACTTGAGATAAAAGCCTCCGTCGACTTGTGAGTGGCACTCGTACAGGTGAACCACGTCATGCCAGGTGAGGCCCAAGTGGAGATGCTGTTCCAGAGCATCGACACACCCGAGAATCCTAAACATATTGGGTGCGCATTGGTGAGGGCATAACCTATGGCTTATGAGGTACTCTCGGGTTATCCTACCCATTGGAAGGGTCATTCCCCCTTCTATGAAGGCTATTATAGGAATAGCTACCTCTCCGGCCTCTCTAGGTATAATAATCCCTTCTGAAGAGCAATACCGTAGACCAACCTCTTGAGGTATATGGTATTTCTGCTTAAAGGCCTCTATTTTGGCTGGGGAATCTACTAAACGCTCAAATCTACCCATATTTCACAACCTAAAGACAGAATGGACAGTTTTGGAGAGTAAGAAAAGCAAATAAGATAGCCGAGGAGACAGTCCGACAAGCAAAATCTAACACAAAACTAAATAGACTTACGGGATTGAAGGTGCTAATATCTGAAAGCCTACTGAGAAGACCTTCGAAGACCTCTTACGAGAAAGAGCGACAGAAATTTGGGGAGTTGGTGTTTTTAGAAAGTCAGGGACGTTAAAGGTCTCTGGAGCGCTCGAAGTTTCTTTGGAGAAGAAGGTGAATGATTTCTCAAAGCTTTATACTAGCAGAGAGAGAGAGAGGGGAAATTATCCCGCTCATAAATTCAAGGGAAATACCAGCCGTCGGATCTGCGCATCAACCGTTGGATGTGGGAGACAAGACGCCTCCTGGAGTAATTAATAACTGCTTCGGGGATTGCGAAGCGTCAGAAGTTATCACGAAAATGCAAATAAGGCGCACCCCACACACGTGCGAATTAAATGTTCAGTCTTTATCTCTTGAAAGTCAAAACCTCACTTTTTCTCCTCGGATGGGAGGGAAAATTGAAGTTTTGAGGGGCTATTGTGGGGACAAATAATCAAGGTCCACACATCTTGGGCCGTGGGCTTGGTCCGAGGAGGTCTCATGGGCCAAGCAATGTGGCAGCTATCAAAGCGTTCTACTTTCGAAAGATTCGCACATAGGTCCGGCGTCCGTCCGAGGAGAGTATAGTTCTCGGATATAAGGCTTTCAGTTCAAGGAAGAATCCCAGTGGCCAAAGTAATCTTCCTGAAATCCCCTATGATAGAGATAAACTTGGTGAGCTTACTGGGAAGGAAAAGATCCCCGAAAATATCTGTAGAAAAGCTGCTACCACCACATTAAATACCCTGCAACTGCTTTTCTGGCCGCATTTATGTGGAGAAGACCTCTGAACAGTGCTACCAAGACTATGACCTCTCACAGGGAGGCCAAAGAAAAGATCTGGTGGGATAAGTATCAAGGGGCACCTTAGATGAATGACAAGTGTAAGGATAGGATGCTTAGAATATGATATATAGAAGGCCATTCCTCCGCCAAAAAAGAAACGGATTTTTTAGAAAGGAAAGAAAGAGAAAAACAAAAGGAAAAAGGAATATTTGTAACATGAACAACACGATAAAAAGGTTCCTCCTCGGACCTATATAAAATAGAATTATTCCATGATATTCTGGTGTGCTTTGGGCCTTCTAAAACTGTTTCTTAGTTTGTCTTTGAGAATAGGAAAAACGAAGCCCTCATCATTCGAATCTAATTCTTAAGCCCACTCTCTACAAATACATATTGCAGTGGACTTATTGGGCCCTGTGTACCAGTTCGTTACGCTACAGTTAACATTTTCATAATTGATTTTTTTAATTTTTTTATATAAAATATATTTAAAAAAACAAAAAACAAAAAAAGTTCTCATATCAAAGAGGGAAAAGAAAATTCGAACTAGTAACATTTGCTTCATGAGATGTGAGCATGAACCCATTATGTTAACCCTTTGGAACCATGAATTGAAATCTTGGCTCTATAACATGATGTCAATGGTGGACCCATATTATATGACTATATGGGAATTAGTACAAGCTTGTAACTCCACTGTTGTAAAAAAATGTTGTCAATTTTTGTGTGTGTATATTGCCCATTTGTAAAACTAATATAGTGATATGGTAAAATTGTAGTATCTCTAAGACTCTAACATCACTCGGTAAATAAATATATTACAACAGAGATGTATAAAAAAAAATATGGGAAATAGAATGAATAATTTATCTTTCTTCACTCAACAAGTTAGGCTAGTTTTGAGTAATATTTTTTTTTATATTAATTTTTCAGGTATGTCAACCAAATTTTTCGTGAATTCCATGCAACTACTATCATGAAAAGAGAGATTTAAACCCTAATTTTCCTTATAAAGAAGATCAAGTAATACTATTGAGTTACAAGCCAAATACCACTTTATCTTATTTTTTTA
The DNA here is from genome assembly GCA_030021035.2 of Notholithocarpus densiflorus. NCBI lineage: Eukaryota > Viridiplantae > Streptophyta > Magnoliopsida > Fagales > Fagaceae > Notholithocarpus > Notholithocarpus densiflorus. Next base: position 2,128,206 of record JARYZH020000027.1, on the reverse strand, counting down.
TATCTAGAAAATTTGTGGTCATTTGAAAAATATTATTGCACTATTATGAGGCCATCAAATATCTATACTTGCAAAACAATTTAAAACAAAATGGGCTGTGCTGAGGCCCGCCTGCTTGTCTTAGATTGGGCCTCTATGATTAATAAGGAATTAAATATTCGGCTGGGCGAGCTCAGACCAATGGTGTGAATGTTGTGGGCCTGGCCCAGTCCATGATACATCATAAAAGTACAGGAATCTCAACAATATCTGGCAAAAGGGTTTTGGAGTTATTAAAGGCGGTTTGTTGATGTTGTTTAAACAACAGATTTCAGTATTTAAACAATATTACACATATTTTTACATACTTTTTCACCCACACGTATTTTCAAAAAATACAAATAATGTTACTAATGCCTAATCTTAGTAGTGGAAATACAATACACATCTTAATTAGTGCCTAAATGAACGTTAATGCGTTTAGCATCAAGTGGCCTAATCTTTTTTTCTTTTTCTTTTTTTGAGAAAGATCAAGTGGCCTAATCTAATCTAAGAATATAGGTTTAATTTGATGTGCTTTGTTTAAATCAATGTCTTTGTTTAAATCAATGTCTTAAGTTTAAACTTTCAGAAGTGTCATATTGGTTCATTCAATATACCCATATATAGACTGATACTATCATGACTCTTATGAGGTTAAGGGTAAGTAATAGTTAAACCCATATGAAGAAATGCGTACAACCTCCTTATTGATTAAATCCACATAAAATCATAGTTTTCAGACCCGGATCGTTCAAAGAACCGGTAAAGAGAGAGGTCAAGGTTTTTAAGGTCGAACCACGATGACATCATAATTACTTTAATAATTAATTAAAGCCTAAATATAGATATTAAATTTATAAAACTAGCAAAATTGACTAATATATCTATATATGTGAGGGAAATTTAATGATTTTCAAGCATATATTTAATAATTAAATAAGAAAGTTAATAAAATAAAGGCGTAAATGCACTTTTAGTCCCTATATTTTGACTTTTTTCCAATTTGGTCCCTACATTTTAATTTTACCACTTTTAGTCCCTAAATCAATTAACGCGTGTTATTTTCGTCATTTCCATTAATTAACCGACGGAAATAGCTGAGGTGGTAGCCGGAGCAATTAAAATATTATAAAAAATGCCACATCACCCATGACACATCAGCATATAAATTTTAAAAATTAATTTATTAATTTTAACTAAATAAAAAACATAATTAAAAACCAAAATTCACATGAATTAAGATCTAAAAGTGCATTTAACAAGAACACCAACCCAAAAATTTTAAAACCCAAAAAATTAAGATAAGATCCAAACCTGAACACTATTTTGGGTTTGGGTATTTGCTCAAAGTCAAAAGCAACTCCGGCAGCGGAGTAATGGGTCCTCCAACAACAACAACAACAGCAATAATCTCAACCAACTCGCTCTGGCGACGCGTGAACTCTACGCGAAGACGACGGAGTCGTTGAAGAAGCTGTTGGTTTCGGAGCTTTCGTCGTGGTCTGGGGACATGGAAACGATGGTGGCATCGGCGAACAGGGCTTTCGAAACCTTGGATTGGCTTCAACCAAACTGCAATGAATTCTACGACGCCGTTAGGGCTCTCCTCTCTCGGCGCGCTCAACTCTCATCCTTAGAGACCGTGCTCCGAACCCACCAAAACGAAGAAGAATCTGACGCCGGCAATTTTCAAGCTCGGTCGAAAGAAGCGCTGGATAGATCCGAAGCCGAGTATAAGAAACCCAGAACAAATACCCAAACCTAAAAAATCAAACCCGAAAATCAAATACCCAAACCCAAATAATGAAACCAAAAAAACAAAAAAAAAAAATCAATGAGCCAAGTTTGATTCAATGAGTTGAGTTTGGCTGGGTTTTTCTGGGTTTGCGTGTTTGTTTGATTCAATGAGCCGAGTTGGCCAAGTTGGTTGATTTTGTTGTTGATTGTTTGAAATAAACTAGGTTTTGTTTGAGTTTTTGGGTTTTTGGGTTTTTGAGTGTTTGAGATTTCTGGGTTTTCTATGATTTTATGATTTTGGCTATGAATCTTTGGGGAAGAACGAGAGAAACTGATGGATTTTCAGCATGGGTCTTTCAGCATTGGTCTTTGTTGTCTTCTCAAATTTTATTGCATTATTGATTTGATTTTAAGTGGGAAAGGAAGTTGATTCAATGAGTTTAATTTTGAATTCGTGTTTTTGGGTTTGATTTTATGGGTTTGAGTTCTTATGTTCATAGGCATTTGATTTTATTGTTTTTAATTCTATTTTTTCTTTTTTTATTTAGTTAAAATTGAAAAATTATTTTTAAAAAAATTTAGATGCTGATGTGACATTTTTTATAATATTTTAATTGCTCCGACTGCCACCTCAGCTATTTTTGTCGGTTGACTGACAGAAAGGATGAAAATAACACGCGTTAATTGGTTTAAGGACTAAAAGTGGTAAAATTAAAATATAGGGACCAAAATGAAAAAAAGTCAAAATATAGGGACTAAAAGTGCATTTACGCCTAAAATAAAATAATAACCATGAAAACATTAAAGTTTATGATTAATTTTGAAGCAAAGTTGAATATCTTTGAAGGATTTTAATTATAATTTTTTTTAATATTCCTTGTAAGAGATGGATAATTTAATTAAGTATAATAGAATTGTGTTAAGTTGTTTTTATAATTTAAAAAAAAAAATTGCGTCAAGTTTACTTCAAGTGTTTTTTTTTTTTTTTTTTGGGTTATTGTTAAGCATCAACTTGCAAGCTTAGCTGAGTGGTTAGGCTCTAGCTTCAACTCTGACCATGCCTAGGTTCTAATCCTGGTAAGCGCATTTTCTGATTTTTTTTCTTATTTAAGAGGCATGCTACCGGATTTCAATCCGGTTCCCAGTTAACCCAGTCGGACTGCCCGGTTCGGTCCGGGTTTGATAACCTTGCATAAAATTAGCGTTTTTTTTTTTTTTTTTTTCAATCATTGGATTTTGATTCCAACCAACCAACCTTAGGTGTTGACTCTAACAAATTCTCTTTTATTGTAAAACTTGTTAATGCTAACTCTAGATCTGGTAGCTCCTACATATATCATTTAGGGTTCTCTATATAATGTACATTACTTATATATCAAAAATGTAGTCATTAGGACTTTACACCGTAGACGTAAATCGTCAAGCTGAACAATGTAACCCTTATCTTTTCTCTTTATTTCTTTCTCTGTTATGCTTCCACTTCTCTACTTTGTTTTCTATGTTTTCTATTTCTCCTTGATTTTAACATGGGTTATGGATTCTTAACTATATTCGTAATCTGATATACCAGTTCATATTTGATTTATGTTTAATCACATAAGACTAGTCGAACCGAATTGGGCTGCTAAAGCTTGAATTTTTTTTTTTTTTTTTTTTTTTTTTTGAGAAACAAAGCTTGAATTGGATTCAAAGACCTTTGCTTAAAAGTCTGAGAAAAGCAAAGACATATATAGACTTGTTTTTGTTGTAGGTTATTCATAAAGCTCATCCTTTTTCGCTTGCTTGATTGGTCTGCACCTACACTTGTATTTACTAAAACATGCCAAATGTGTGTTGCTCTACCCCTATCTACCTTTCTTCCGCATATAAAATCTTGTTTTGAAGTCAGAGATTTACACTTGGTATAGAAAAACTTAATTCAATTAATTCCATGTGCTGAATTTATCTTAATTTTGTTTCATCTTCAAGCATCAATTCAAAGTCAAATTTTACCAAACACTTTGTCACTTGCATACTTGTCGGATATTAAAAGCACGCCAGAATTTAAGTAAGAGAGCCTATTCCCGTCAATGTTCTATTTCCCAGAATGGCCAAAGCCTGTGAGAGTCTTTACATATTTAATTTTAAATTTGCTCAAATAATAACAATATGACCATAAAACTACCACTTTTTCAAAGAAAATGCAAAACCTATAAAAGAAGATACTCCTAATTAGTTACACAGTGGTTTACAGAGGAGTGTTACACTTGCGACTACAATCCTACCGACAAATTTTAAAGGAATGTGAATGTAACATGCACGGGTGGAAAGAATATCGTTAGAAACACATCGTTTTTCACACCCAAATCTATAAATGTCAACTCGTGATTAATGCATAAGCCCACATAAAATGCTCATGTACCCATATTAGACTCATGGAAAAATGATGAAATATAATTACAAATTAACACGGAAGTAGAGTATGAATTTAAGTGTAAAAAAGAGTATATAGGTAGGCGTACTGTGATATTATTTGGATTTTACTAATGTGTGCCATTAGGGCATACATTAAGCCATTCATTTTTGAAAACATTTTCTCGAAAATTGAAAAAATATTGACAGCTTTTTCATTTCCCGAAAAACTATTTTCAAATATAGGTAGCTTAATGTGTGCCCTTAGGACACACATTAACCGGACCCATATTCTTTACGTGTTTAATCTGCTCAAATCCTAACAATATGAACATAAAGTTCCTACTTTTTCAAAGAATATACAAGACCTATAAAATGAGATACTCTTAATTATATAGTGGTCTATGGAAGAGTGTTTACACTTACACCTACAGACAAATTTGAAAGGAATGTGTGAATGTACGATGCACAAGATGAAAAGATGATGCTATTTTGTGTGCTGGCTGCAAAATCCGCAGAAAGAATGGAGAGTGGAAGTAATGATTGGTCAAAGAGAGAGAGAGACAGCATATATAGGGTTAGGACTTAGCTAGCATAAGTATTAACAAATGCTTGAGAATTAGTATAAAAAGCAACACGCCTAGAAGGCAAAGTGGGGGCAAAGGTTACAGAGACTGAGAGCACGTCCCCGACACAACCACCCGATTCGCAAAGCACTTGTCTCCTCTCTCTCTCTCTCTCCCATACAAAACAAAAGAAAAAAAGAGAAACCCTCCACGCCATAGCCACACACCACACACACAGACACACTACACCAACCCAACTATCTACACCTCTCTCTCTTCGTTCTCTTTTCTTTGTCTTCTTGTCCTTGCCCATGATTACAACCTTTTGTCAGCTTCCTTTACGCACGCTTCCTCTCTGGCTCTCTCTCTCTCAATTTATCATCATTGATGAAAGACACTCTTTTTTATTTTTGAGAAATAAAAACACATAGAGATGAAATGAGTTTATCAATAACATTATAATTTATCAATAATGCTATGAAAATTTTTTTTCACACCAAATATCATAATTATAGAAATGGTCAATTGTGAGTAGTGTGTATGAGAGTTAGTTACCTCCGGCTTCTTTACTTATAGTTGACCACTTTAGCATATATGAAATTTATAATATAAAAAAATTTGTATGTGTTCGTGTAAATTATATATATATAGTCTCTTGTCTTGCTACTTATAAACAAATTGTTAAATCAAGAAAAAAAAATTGAAGTTATAAAAATTCTTTGTAAGTTCTTTCCCTCCTTCATGTTCCCATATACTTGCCTTTTGTAGAGGATTCTAAGGGTGTGTAAAATCCCCAGGGGTTGCTCTTAAGTTAACTAATGGATCTTTTGAATTTTAGCAATTTTGAGTTGTGTGTTTCATGGGGAAGTGAAATTGGTTTTGCTTCGTGTGAATTTTATGAAATTTAATCAGTGGAGGTTGCTTGCTAGTTTGCTAACCATTCTTGAAGATTTTCAGCCAAATGATTATGCTAGTAAACATTCAGCGTGACAAAAACAATGAGCGTGAAATATGAAATGAAATAAGGAATTTGCTATAGAGGTTCGTTTCTTAAATTTTTCCTTAAATGTGAGGCCACTCATTGACTTATGGAAGTGCATGTCCTCTAAGACCACATGCTTCTTCTTCCTTTGTACTTAAAGTTTATCAAAGTCCTTTCTTGAAAGAGAAGAAAGGAGCTCACTCCAAAGTTCAACATGATTTTCTTAAAACGTTTACAAATTTCAACTTAACTTTTAAACATTTCCAAATTCCATCTTTTAACTTTTAAGTTTCTAAGGGATCAATGTCACACCAGTGTCAATATTTTTTTGTCATAGATCCACGTGACATGTGGAAATATATAATTATTTGGTGATGTGATATAATGTATAGTTTATTTTCTAAACTTTATTGAAAATTATTTGTTCTCCTTAAAAATTGAGCTATTTTTAAAAGTGATTTTCATTTCTCTATCTCTACAAATATATCATTTTATTATTTTGGGTGAGTTTGATTGATATTATTCTTTTTTAAAGTGATCTATATTCTTCAAAATTTTGTTATAGTCCATTAAGTTTTCCTTGTTTCTTTGGTACAGTTAAACTTTTTTAAGTTTCAAATTATTATTCAAAATTTTCATTCTCTTAATAAGATTACCATGATAATCAAATCTCATTACAAATTTACAATTGATAGGCACATTCAAATATATAGCCATGTAGATTATCTTTTAATATAAATTCAAATTCTCACTTCTAAAATATCAAAGATTAAAATTAAACCAAAACTAAGAGAGAGAGAGAGAGAGAGAGAGAGAGAGAGAGAGAGAGAGAGAGAGAGAACTCAAAAAACACATCACCAAAATGTATCAATCTGAAGTAGAGATCTCATTAATATTCTAAAGTAGAGTTGCAAGAAATAATAAATAATTGAGAGACAGAGAGACAGAGAGAGAGAATTCGCTTTTTTGTGTGGACAAAATATGGATTAAATGGAAGAAATAATAGAAAAATTTTATAGCAAATAAAATGGAAAGAAAAAGAGTCAAAATAAAAGGATGATGAAAGGATTGAGGAATTATAACGTTAAGGTATAGAGTTGTGGGAAGATAAAAATGTAAAAGTAAGAAAGAAATGTTAGAGAAAGTGTAATTGTAAGGTGAGAAATTAATAGGAATAAAAATAGTAAAAAATGAGAAAGAAAGTGATGTGACATAATGAGAAAGTAGCAGAATTAATTACTATGCTTCCATTTTTATATATTATATAGATATAGATTTTTGATTCTCAAAACAATATATATATATATATATATATATTATTTAACTAAGAGCAATGCTATTGATATATACAAAAAATTTCACAATCTTTTCCACAAATGCTAAAATGATTTGTTCAAATTGAAGTAATATTATTTTTACCTATTTTATTATGCACCAAACAGGCACAACAACTTATCTTAGTAGTTGTGACAAAATTGTAAAAAAAATAAAAAGGTTTTCTGTACTTTATATATATATATATATATGTACAATATAACTTTTGTATATGTGTGTGAAACTTTCTCTCCCCCATACTCTACAAGTACTTATAAAGTAACGATCGCATCAAAAGTGTGCGGTGGTTTTCTATACTTAATTGAGAAAAGTTCATTCTCAAAAAAAAAAAAAAATGAGAAAAGTTAACGAATGTCTTAAGAGTATTGATTTAATTAGGAAATATTTTTAGAAACTTTTTATGGAAAAATAAAAATATAACTAATTTTTTACAGTTTTTTTTAAATTTTTCATAAAAAGTTATATCAAAACTTTCTTAAAATTGTCAATTAACAAATATTTTAAGGGCCTCCGTTACCTTGACACACTTAATATTAATGCTCACATGTGTCTTCCCACACAAATTTCATACATATTTTACCGCGTGTCATGCGTGTATCATAAACAAATGGTAACCACAGGTCACAGATATTTTGCAGGAATGAAATCCCTAAACTATGATGCCTAGCTATTAGGTATGGTATACATACGGTCGGAGCACGGGAAATAAGGTTACTTTTTCCTATTGTCAGAGGGAAGAAAAGGTGTAGTAGGAATGTATTCGATCGGTATGTACAGAACACACATGCCTTGGTGACAAAAGTGATACTTCTATAGCAGGCTAGCAGCAACCAAGAGTTGAACCAAATATCCACCCTTGCACTCTTCTCAAGTACTTAGGTTTCTGTCTTTTATTTTATGTTCATTATTTAAGTCTATCTCAAATGTTTCAAATGTCCCTTTGAAGCTGCAAATTCAGGGTAAAGGGAACTGATATCTCAGCCATATATATATGTGAGTATTTTGAAAAGTTATGTAGTACTGAGGCCTGAACGAATTGTCTATACATGCCTTTTTAATTAAATAAACTATTGGATTTTGTTTTTACTACTTTGAAAAACAAAGAAAGAGGAGGCTAGGAAGGAGAGACTGGCACTGGAAATGACATTGTAGTTTAGTCCAAAAGTTTAGTTCACTTATCCAGTCCGTCGTGGAAACTGGTCCTCATCACCATCATTGCCCCCTTATCTAAATGTACATCCCTCCTTTTCTTTTGCTTCCCCCTCTATCGACTTTAACCCATCATGCATGATGGACAACTTGGCAATGAATTAGTGATAAAAATTCCTTATATATCCATTCGGTTACTATATGCTATGATCATCTATCAAGAATCTTTGTAACACAACTAGTTAATACCAGATATAAACTTAATATTAGTTGAAATTTTGGAAAGATAGTAAATAAATAAAGAGTCTGAAGGAAAATAATTACTACATTATAGGGTTCAATTGGCAAATATCATACTCATTTCTTGCATGTTCATGCAAAAGCTGGTTTCCAAACAGAAAATATATGTGATGAATTGAATTATCGATTATCTTAAAAGTTTAAACTGTTAGGAAATTTTGAATTTAATTATTTAATTATAATTTTATCACTGTGCTAAATTGGTAATAGATTTGCTGCAAATAAATGAGTTGGATTTATGTTGAGTTGGATTCATTGTGCAGTTTCTGGTTGGGTAAAGATCGAACCAAATTAATGAAATGGTCAAAAGATTCCCTACACAATATTTCGACATAAGCAGGCAAGTTGGAGGCAGATTTTCTTTGTTAATAGGGTATTGTGGTGGATTTAATGATCTGCTTGTCATCATGTTGACCCGAGTTTTGTCGAATCAGAGAAGGCTATACACGCACCAAACCACTCCTATCATGAGCTAAGTTCTAACTTTAATCTTTAGTGTACCATGAGCTAGTGTCAGACTGCATTTTCAAAAGAACTTTGGAAGTAAACCAAAACTTCCTGACTGTATGTAGATTGTGACCATTGTCATTGCATATCTAGCTAACCACAACTTCCGAATTTTGTCAAATTCATATCTTTTTAAATAAATAAAGTTCTTGGTGATGTACCTTGAGTTTTGAGAAAATTGAACAAGATTTAATAGAGGGTGAAATTTAAATGTAATTCAGAAGAAACTAATATATAGTTGCTGAGCCAAAAGAACCTAAATACAAAATCACGCTTTCATTTTTTTTTCAATATCTGTTTCGTTATCCAATTTCTGATTCTAATCATGCGTCCACATACAAGTATAAGAAATGCTAAAAAGGGGCTAAACAGCGAGCATGGTCCAATTGTCCAAGAGCAAAATGAAATAATTAAGGCCAGACCCCAATATTTATATTTATCTACAGAAAGCCATCTTGTAGGACCATTTCAATAAGAGATGCTTAAATGAGTCAAAGAGATGAGGTTTTATAATGCTAACTTTCACTCCATCTGGTTTAACTTCAAATATCCAGAATTAAAAAAGCTCAGAAATGCAGAGATCCTCTCCTTGATTCCTGTGAGAATGTCTTCTCTCTCAGTGAATTTTGCTTTCCCTATGCTGGAATGGAAGCACACTCTCTGTCCCCTTCTCTCTCTCTCTCTCTCTCTCTCTCTCTCAATAAAAAATTGACACCCATTAAATACTCAAATATGAGACTGAAGCTCCCAACAAGAATTCCCAACCACTGTCATTCATTCTCCAGAATCAGTGTATGCTTGGATTAAAAAAAACTCAGTCATACATTACACACCCACCACTCAGAAAATGAAGAAAAATAATATATATACTGATTTTGAGCTTGGAAACTCACAAAGAAATGCTTTTACAGACCTCATTGTCACACATTTCACGTACATATACTTCATTAATTCTCATCACTTCAGACTGAGATTCTTCAATTTTTCCTGCTTGCATGCAAGATTCACATGCACTAGCTAGATTCTAAACCTAAACCCTAACCAATCAACAAACTTACACACATAAATTTTCAAATTTCTTCTTCTTGGCTAAAAGCAAACAAACCCATCACACATACAAACCAGCTGATCAAGGAAGCTAAATAGATAATGAAATGCAAAAAATGACCAAAAATTTGACAATGGAAACAAGCAATTACATCTCTTACATAACCATTTTGCGATCTAATATGCGTCTTCTTTTGGACCGATCACTAGAACTCGAACGTTCTAGTAAAGATTTCAATGCATTTTGCAAGAAATGTACTGATTCAATGCTGTGATCTTTATCAGCCGCAACAATCAGAACATTGCGGATTCTTCCACCAAGTGTAGCCATTTCTGCTTTGAGAGTTTTCAAATGTAGAGACTTCAGGATCTCAATTAGGTCTGGCATTAGGTCTGTCCGGTCTTCACAACACAATGAGGCCTTGAATATTAACCTTCCATCACTAGTATAGTCGCCGGAGAGTACAGTGATTTCGTCGGTTTCAGAAGGTAAAGCTTCAAGTTCTGTGATTTCGGAGGTTTGTTCTTTAAGCTCTTTCACACGTTGAACAACCTTTGCAAGTAGTGAAGCTTTGTCTGTCTGAAAAAAACAACCCCAAAAAAAATAAAAAGTGAGTAAAGGGTCAGAAACCCTAATTTTGAAAAGCTGGGAAACTTTCCCAATTAAACCACCAATGGCCAACCATAGAAGCTAGAAAAGGGTTTTCGAATATCGATCCCTTTTCTTTTTCAGATTCTGTATTTGCAGATTGGAACATTCAAAAGTTGCAAAGAATTTTATAAATCCAAGATTTCGGAATCTAAATAAACTTTTTTTTTCTTGTTTCTATTACAGAATAATCCTAAATCTCCGCTTGATTGCCTGGAAAAAAAACAAAAAAAACAACACAAACTTGAAACTCTGAATCCTTAATTTGTTTTACACTGTTTATTTCCCTAGTCCAACAAACAAAAAAGGAAAAACAGAAAAGTAGTTGAAGATGGAATTTAAGCTCGTGCCAACTAACGCAAACAGTGGTCTTAGACTAAGGTTAGAGAAGTCTTTGAGTGGAAACTAGATCTTTAACTATGCCTATATTGGGTCAAAAATAGCACTGAAAAGTCTATGATTCTATATCCTAATCTCTTTTTCTTTTTCCAACTTTTCTTAGTAGCCAAACAGTCAAAAAAGTGCCAATCACATAGAACACAGGAATCTAATGTAGCACAACACCAAATTGTGACCCTTCTAAAAGCTCATGGTTTTCAAAACCTGTACGCCAAAATTAATTTGAAAAAAAATCAAGTACATGGTACAAGTTAATGAAACCTAATCTTAACCTCGTTGCTCAATTTGAAAAGTTTTTAAAAAAAAATCATTCCCACACTAAAATAAAATGAAAAACATACACGCACACACAACACAGACTCACATAAATTGCCAAATTACCTTAGAATTACAAGGAAGAAGACTCCTCAGCTTATCAAGATGAGAGTTGATTCTCTCTCTCCTTCTCTTCTCAGCCTCCTTATGATTCTTCAAAGCCATAAGTGCTCGATCTTGGGGTGGTGTATCAGCCAAACCTGACACTTCCAAAGGGTAGTACGAGCTGGAACTACAAAAGCTCGGCATCCCAGCAAGCTCACATGAGTTCACTTCTGGGAAACCGTACGGACCCACGTTGAAGACACCGTTTCCGGTGAGAAAGCGGTAGAGATCATGGTTTTCCGGCTGATGCATGGTTTAGTTCTTGGGTATGATGGTGCTTTTTGACTGAGAGAGTGTGTGTTTGTGTTTGAAATGAGAAAGTGTTGGAAGCTTTCGGTGGGGTTTTGTCTTTAGGGTTTTTATCTGAGAATTTTTGGGTCGTTTGGGCCCTTTTTGCATTGATTTAATAATGTTGTCTATCATAAAGTTGGTGAGATTTCTCACGATATATATATACATGATTGTGATTTGTTTGTTTGTTGTGTCTTGATATTTTCATTTCATTTTCTCGCTCTCTGAATTATTCTACCCAAAATAAACAACTCACATATTATATGACAAGTTGTCCAAATCCTTCAATAAATTGAGTCAAATGTGGGGCAATTATTATCATACTTTATATATTTGTGTTATGTGTATTTAAAACCTTTTTTTTATTTATAAATCTATTATAAACTCATGTGATATGATGATGTAAAATTTATGTAATGTATGGTACGTATCTAAAAAATTATTATATCTTCATGACTTTGCATATTCGTTCTATCTAAATATATAATAGGGGTTTAAATAATAGTTTAGCTGCAATGGTATTCTTAATTTGTGGCAGCCCATATACGTGGTTCAAATGCAAACTCCTCATTTCATACTATTTATCTAAAAAAATAGTTTTATAAATACTAACCCACCACCAAAAAAATAGCTTAGAGGCACAATAATTTTTACAATTTTTTTATAATTAATTACTAATATTAATAAAAGTGATGTTAGTGATAGATTCATACAAAATAATATCACACAAATCATAATTTATAATAACATCAACGATAATGAAATAAAGATTTTAAAAATCTGTCCCTATCATTATTATTATTATTATTATTATCATTATCATTATCGTATTTGATTGCAATTATTTTTATTCTCTATCTGTTTGCAACTTGTTAAACAACTTGCCACGGACAGATCAAGATAGCGTCTCGTAGTACTGGTGGAGTACATGAGATCATAATTCAAAAGCCAATTTAGTTTTAACAAATTGCAACATAACTTAAAATTCCTCTAACATTTTCCTTTATATCACAAATCCAATTACACCTCCTTTTCCGATAGATAAGGTATCATGTTAGAACTTTACTTATAAACTAGAAGCAGTTGAGTTGCTTTCTACCTTACCTTTTTCTTTTTCTTTTTCTATTGTTATTTGTCACTCTCATAAGATTAGGTGGGATAAAGAGCATCCTCTTCTTGTAGAGAATTAGCTAGAACATGAAATAACCTCACCTTATATATTTTTTCAAACTTAATTAAATAATAATTGTAGGATTTCAATTCTATTTTTAAAATAAAAAGATAAAGATAAGTTGTAAAATAGCAGTAGAAAAACTTGGACATGATTTTATTTAGAGTTCACACCATCAATATGAAGTTAAAATTGTATTTAGTAACATTTCACTCATCAACATAGTATTTCTCCACTTCATGAAATTAAGGATTCTTTTATTTTTATTTTTAAAATTTTCTTGTTGAGTACAATATCTTTTTTAATTGAAATAGATTAAAGTATTAAGAGTGTGTTTAGTTGAACTTTTTTCCATTGAATTATTTTGTTTAAAAAATATAGTTACACATAAGAAAAATAAGATATAAAAAATTGTACATAAATTAATTGGCGTTGAAAATAAGGTATGATTTTAATTTACAACAAACAAATACTAAATTTCCAATGTCTCATCGGCTTAATTAACGTTTTAGAACAATTGATTTAATTAAATCTAGGATCTCTAATCTCCTTAGCTTAACAGCATGTTCATTGGAGTTATGCATACAAATCTTTTTAAAGGAGTGTTTTTTTGAAAAAAAAAACAACTTAGGATTGTATTAGTAGATTGATAATGTGGCATTATTTTAATCATTTATTATTTTATAAAATAAAAAAATAAATTGTTAAAATTTAAGGAACTCTACATTGTAGAGTATCTAGGAATTCCAAAAGATCTTTTTTTTTTTTTTTTGAGGAGAGGAATTCAAGAAGATCTAAATACATTGTCATTGTACATTTTAGGTGCTTAAATTAACAGGTACGAAAGGTCTTAAAATACAGACTGTCACAATAAATAATTTCACAGTTTAAATGCGTAGGGTATATATGTTTATTTTCCATAAATCCTTGACTTTGTACGGTTCTTATAACTTTAGAGATAGACTCTAAATCATTTTTCAACTTATCAGTCATTGAAAGCGGCAGCTTCTTAATTAGGAGACTACATTGTACAACATTCGCCACTTATAAACTAGCTAGGCAACTTCCGCTTTTCCTGTGAACTTGTTTAAAAAACTAACATTTTGACTAAACATTTTGATATTGATATGTGAATTATTTTTTTCAAATAAAAAATAAAAAAAGATATATGAATTATTTGGTATGCAATAATTTTCTGAGTATTATTCAGAAATAGTAGCTTTGCGTCATAAAGTAGAACATTAATTGCGAGCAAAATTTATAGCTTCAATTTTATTGGGTTGGAAATTAATTTGGAGTTGTTTGACGAATCCTGTTAATGGAGAGGAAAAGAGGCTGTGCACGAGCTAAACTGAGCTTGTTTTCAAATCTATGTTAAGCTTACAAGTTACAACATCTTTTTTTTTTTTTTAATGGAATAATATTCACGTGTGACTATTAAATAGATCATATGATTATAAATTAGAAACTAATGATTTATGTAACTATGATTAATAAATAGGTTACATAGTTAAAACTTAAAAGTATATTGAGATCTTGATACCAAGTCGCCGCTCTCATCACAAACATAAAGAATTTTTCATGACCTATGGTTGTAGATGAAATTTGGTTCCATAAGTAATCCAAAGGAAAAAAAATGCTTTGATATTCTATTAGAGAAAGAGAGAGAGAGATAGAGAGATTTTCAAACAAACATATATAAAAGAATTCAAAGCAAAAAATGGTTGTTAAAGAAGACATCCCTAACTTCTTCCTTTATATCTTCCACTGTCTAATGGCCATCAGTGAGAAGAGGAGAAGGTCTAAGAGTTAAAAAAAAAGTTAGGAGAAAAACCAAAACAATATGTCTAGAGCCTAAAAAAATTATATTGCTGTGATGGTAAATTAAGATTGGTGTAAGTAAAACTGATTTTAGTAGTGGTCTCATATATATGTATAAATGATATTACATTAATCATAATTTGACACCTTAACAGTTGTGAAATTTATTTGAAAAAAATAAAATAAAATGCTAAACACGTGAGGAGGTTTAGTTTGTGCTTTTGAAATATGTTTTTGAAAAGGTTAAAAACTAGTTTTAAAATGAAATTCCAAAACATTTTTTTTAATGTTATCTCATAAAAATAATGTTCGCTTTTAAAATATTAAAAACGGTTTTTGAAGCTTCTCAAAAAAAAAAGGGTTTTTGAAATGTGAAATAGCAAAAAAATTGTTTTTATAAATGTGTCATAATAATTTATTTTCAGCCTTTTTTTTTTTAATCACTCCCTCTTTGGCAAATAAGTTCGACACCGCAACACAGTTGGTCAACAAAAACCCACAACCCATCACAATAGGCTGACAAAAATCCATCAAAACACAACAAAATTAAAAAATTTCTTTAAAAAAAAAATTTGAAATCACACAACAAATTAATCACTGTCTAGCTTTCTAATGTTTGTAGCGATGTCCACGTGCTCGAATTCCTAACGTCTTCATCAGCCGCTTCAGAGCCATATTAATTGGAAGAGCATTCTCATCAAGAATGCTATAAAATATAGCATTTAACCTTTCAAAAAGTTATTTTATTTATTTTAACAAATCATTTTACAATACACCCAACATCAAAGGTTCTATTATTTTACCACTTCATTTAAATATTCTTTTTTTATTCTTTCTTTATTCTTTATTCATTTAAATCAATAATTACATCCACTGTTGCTACAGTGTTTCATTAAACAAACAAATTTTTTTTTTTTTAACATCTTGGTACAGTGGGCTGCTAGAGATAGCAGCCCACTGTAGCTAGATGTCAAAATTAATAACATCTAGCACCTTTGATGGAGGGTGCTTTTTTAAAATTTGATGTTAAATTATAGCATTTATAGCATTTGACACATTTGTTAAGAATGCTCAAAGGAAGCCTGAGGTGAATCTGTAACTGCATGAAGTTCGTGATTCGCCACCTTGGACAAACTCTGATTGAAGGAAAATTTTAACATATAGGAACATCACTTAATCCAAAAGCTTAAATCAATGAGGTTGGACCTTCCAACTATATTTTATTAACTATTCACTTTTGTCATTATTACTATTCAATGTGACCTAACTCGCAAGCAACAAAGTTGGAAAAAAAAAAAATCACCATTGTTGTCTATAAGTTAAAAAATCCCAAGCACAAAAATGTCAAAATGGGACTACATGGGTTTCCAAGCAAAGTTACCCAATTTACAAAGAGTTTTGCCGATTTGATTCTCTTACATCCATTATTTTATATATCCTTTTTCGCAAACAAACTCCGGTGTCTACAAGCAAGCACCGAGGGAGCACGAGGGCTACATATATAAGATTTTGATGGATTAAAAGCACATATGAATGTGTGTGTGTCTTAGTACAACTTGAAAATTACGAGTTAGATTTCGTTCTCTCTTTTTTTCCCCCTTTTTATAACAAAATTTTTTAAATATTTTGTAATTCAACCACTAGATTTCTTAAAAGGTTAATTTGCGCCAGTTGTTAGGTTGAATCGAAACATGTCACTGCGCTAGCAAAAAGAAAAAGGAAACATGTCACACTTCTCTCTCTGTGTCTCTGTGAGACACTGGTACTGTATCTGTATACCCAAATGTTATACAATCTGAGTTCTTGGGCCAAAAGCAGTCCAAGACCCTTAAGCTTTTCAGCTTTAAAATCGGAATATGATGTTTCAGTCAAAGCCTCAAAGCTCTTCAAGGTACAAAGTGACGTTCGATTTTATACTTTTATGGGCTATAGCAATAGGATTTCTGGGCTAGGGTTTAAGCCTTTGTACTGGATCAGCTACAGAGGCAATCCTAATCCTTTTTTTTTCTTTTTCTTTCTTTTCTTTTCTTTTCTTTTTTTTTTTAGGGGGGGATTGGGTAATAAAAGGAAGGTTATCAATAGCAAAATTAATTCACATAAGCCACATCAAGTATTTTATCGGTTATTATGTAATAAATAATTGGTATTATGAATTTGTTTTCATAATTGTATTCAAACAATGATGGTATGGTTATGATTCAAATGATCAATGGTATTATAATAATATATGACATTTTTAGTAGTGCTTCATATATGTGGTTCGAAACCACCTCGCCCTTTCCTACTATCTATTTATTTTAACTAACATTATTGATGATAGGGTTTGATTCTTGTTAAAAAACGAAACTAATAGTTTTCTAGATTTCGATCCTCTCAAGTTCATGTGTACACCCCTCAAAAAAAAAAAAAAAAAAAAAAAAAAAAAGAGTTCATGTGTACAACATAAATGATGGTGAGGCTCATTTGTATTAAGAGATCACACCCACACCACGCAACATAACGAATAAAAGATTGATGAAAACCTAGTTTTCATAAAATTGTTTTACAAAATAAAACAAAAAAACAAAACAAAACAAAAAAAAAAAAAAAAGCATACTCATTGTTGATGCCCATTTTGGCAAAAGGGCCCAATGACAAAAGAAACCCAACAATATAAAAATGGGTAAAGAAAGAAAAGTAGCAAAGTAAAAAAAATATTAATCCCGAATGGCAGGAATAATGGTCTACGAGCCCACAAAATAACAAAGTGGCTCCAAAGAAAACAAACAATCTAAGAAAGGTCCAAAGAATGAAGTAGCAAACCCATGGGAATCATGAGAAATAGAAAAAAAGCAAAAAACAGGCCGAAGGAGCCCAAAGAAAGGAATTAGTAAATGGGATTGGTTCAAAAGGCCAATGAACCCAAAGGTAAATGATGTGGTAATTGGGCCGGGGAAGCCCAAAAAATTTAGCAAAAACCCATAGGAATGTAAGAAGCAAGAAAGATGGAATGGGCCAAGGATGCCCCAAATAATAGAACGGGCTGAGGATGCCCAAAGGAATAAAATGGGTTAGGGAAGCCCAAGATGTTATAAGAACTGACCCAACAAGGCCTAACCTCTCATGAATGTTCCCCTAGTGTTCCCCACACTCTCCTGAATGTACTTCTTTTATCATTTCTCCTGCTTCTTCAAGGCTCAAACACCTCAAAGGGTCCCCATCGTACCCTTTTTTGAAAAGGACCATGTTACGCAAAAAGTAACGTGTTGCCAACCTCTTAAGCTTGTATCTTTCATTGTGCTTTTGTGGCAGGATGCCTTCTGTTAAGTACTGTATGAATGGGCTTCTCCAGTCCTCATTGATGAACACAGCGTAACTTTCCTCTCTATCTGCCGCGAGCTGGCAAATCCCACACTAGGTTTGGACTTGATCTGCATCTTCACCCATACTTGGTCAGTAGAAGCCTGCCCTTTGAAGTCTGCGGTAAAGGCTGACCTCCCCGCAGGATCCGCAAGTCTTGTCGTGTACTTCTTTCAACTTTCTCTGGGCCTCCTCCTGCCCCACGCATCTGGACAAGACCCCACCTGACATCCTGCGGTACAACTCCTCTCTCACCAGGGCGTAGTCTTTTAGTATCTTTAATTCTGCAGCGTCTTCTCCTCTCATCAAGACTTCCCTTATGGGGATCCTCCAATCCCCTTCGCACTGTTCCTCCCAGAACCTTTCCTTCAACACCTCAATAATGGATTCTTTCCTTTTGCTGACTTCTATCCTGGTGCTATCCCCTTCGAAAATTATTTGTGACCCCAGTGCGGCTAATGCGTCTGCAAATCAGTTTTCGTTCCTTGGAGCATGCTCTATTTCGAAGGTTGAAAACTTTTTTTCCATCCTCTGGGCCATTGCTCTATATGGGGCTAGGCTAGGCTCTTTTAAGGAGAAACTTCCCTTGGTCTGGCAGACGACTAGGTTCGAATCACCCAATACCCTTAAATGTTTAACTCCCATTTCGAGAGCCGTGGCTAGCCCGGTTAGGTAGGCTTT
Organism: Notholithocarpus densiflorus; assembly: GCA_030021035.2. Classification (NCBI taxonomy): domain Eukaryota; kingdom Viridiplantae; phylum Streptophyta; class Magnoliopsida; order Fagales; family Fagaceae; genus Notholithocarpus; species Notholithocarpus densiflorus. The sequence goes on along the minus strand of JARYZH020000027.1, from coordinate 2,109,400 downwards.
GTATTCTGCCATGTTGTTTGAACAGGAGAATTCCAGTTTGAACGATAGTGCCACTGCCTTGTCTTCTTCATGATACAAAACTACTCCCACCCCTCCAAATTGGGTGGTAGAAGACCCATCAAATTTCATTACCCATTGTTCTCTCACCTCTTCTGCCATGGCTACTTCCCCTGAAACTTCATCATTTAGCAGGAATTCTTCCTCTCCTAGAAACTGTGCCAATAAATCCGTTATAGCCTGGCTTTTTACCGCCCTAGGTGTCCCCATTCTCAAGTCGTACTGTGACAATTGTAACAACCACTGGGATATTCTTCCAGAGAGGATCGATTGCTGCAACAAAGCTTCGATAGCATGGGACTTGGTCATCAGCCATACTTCGTAGGCCAAGAAATAATGGCGCAACCTCTGCGAAGCATACACAATAGCCAGGCACGCCCTTTCCGCCCTTGGATAACGAGTTTCTGCATCTTTTAAGGCGCGGCTGATGTACTACATTGGTTGCTCAACGCCACCTCCATCCACTTGGGCGACTAATGCACCAATGGCATACAAGTTGGTGGCTAGGTAAAATAGTAATAGTTTTTTGTGGATAGGGGCCTGTACCGTGGGGAGGTTCATCATGATCTACTGTAGCCTCTTGAAGGTCGTCTGCTGCGCTTCCCCCCATTCAAAACTTTGCCTCTTCTTGAGTAGTTTGATGAAAGCAGAAGTGATTGATGCCAACCCAGGGATGAATCTCCGAATATATGAGACTTTTCCTAAGAAACTCTTTAACTCCTTTATCGTGACCGGAGGTCTCATAGTTGCTATGGTCGTGGCTTTGGCCGGGTCCACATCTATTCCCCTGCTGTGAACCAGGAAACCTAAGAATTTCCCAAAGGACACCCCAAATGCGCACTTGAGAGGGTTCATTCTTAATTTAAAGGCTCTGCATCTTTCGAATACCTTTTTCAACACGTAGAAGTGATCTTCTCTCCTCTTTGATTTAACCACTATGTCATCCACATAGTCCTCTAGTTCCTGATGCATCATGTCGTGAAATATGGCTGTCATTGCTCGTTGATAAGTTGCACCTGCGTTTTTCAACCCGAAGGGCATCATAGTGTAGTAGAAATTGCCCATGAGTGTTCTGAAAGCCATTTTCTCCACATCCTTTGGTGCCATCCTGATCTGATTGTATCCGCTGAACCCATCCATGAACGAAAACATGGCGCTTATTGCCGCAGAATCTATTAGTAAATCCATGTTTGGCAATGGGAACTCGTCTTTCGGACAGGCTTTGTTAAGATTTCTGAAATCTACACAATATCTTATCTGGCCGTTCTTCTTCTTTACTGGTACTATGTTGGATAGCCAGCAAGGGTTTTGAATAGGCTTGATGAATCCTGCGGCCAGCAATTTCTGTACTTCTTTGACTATCTACCCTTCTACTTCTGTGTGAAATATCCTGGCAGACTGGGCCACTGGCTTGGCTTCTAGGTCTACATTCAACGTATGTGTAACTAGCCCAAGGTCTAATCCTGGCATTTCACTGTAATCCCACGCGAAGACGTCTTTGAACTCTTTCAACAATAGTATCAACTCTGATTTTTCCTTTTCTGTCAGACTTGCACTAATTGAGATAGGCCTTGGTTCTTGTGAACCAGACCCTAGGTCAACTTCTTCCAATTCTTCTTCTGCCACAACCTGTGCATCTTTTTCTGCCACAATTTCCCCATCCTTCTCTTCCTCTTTTTTCAAACTTTCTTGAGCGACATAACGTGCCAAACTCCCGTGCTGCCATTCTTGGGTGGGGCCTGCTTGTATCTCACTTGTGGGCCCGCGCGCCTTCATAATTTGTACACAATCCTGCCATCAGGGTCTCGGACCCTGTCGCATTGGGGTGTGTCATCTGATTCTACGGCGGGCGTTTCTTTTCTTTTCTTATTTCGTGCTAAAAACTCCTTTAGATCAGGCTCTGGGTCACTTTGGACGTCTTTCCACTTAGGTACGAAGGTACCTCGTGGCTTTAAATCCGAGCTTTCCCCAGATGGAGCCCATTGGTCGTAGAACATAGTTTCCACTAGGTGAGCCTCTGCCTGCTCGAATGGCGAGGGGTTTGGGGCTATACGTATCATCCTACCATTCAATCTTCCTTTCACACACTAGTGATAAATGGACGGGACCAATCGGTGTTTGTGCAACCAGGGCTTTCCTAAAAGCACATGATAGGATACTTTTGTTCTTACCACATGGGAACGAGCTAAAGAAGCTATGGGGCCTACTTTCAACCATAGCTGGATGTGGCCTGCGGTGTACTCGCCCCTTTCGCCGAACCCTGTCACTTCCATTGGGCATCCTTGGATCTTTCTTTCTGAAATTCCTACCGCTTGTAAGGTGCTCAATGGAATGAGGTTTACGGAAGCACCTGTATCTACCAATGCCCTCTTGATGGAGATTTGATTTATGGATGCTGCCAAATAGAGGGGCCTCTTGTGATCTGGGTATCCCACCTCCATATCCTCATTGCTAAAAGTGATCTCGGTTGATTCCTGTAAGAGGGCTCTGTTATCTGGAATTTCTGCTGATAAACATTCTACTCCTGCCCCGGAGGCAATGCTCACCAAAGCTTCTGTGGCTATCTTTCTTTCCTTTGTTGTGAGCCCCAACTGGTCAAACAAATTTTTGAATTTGGCGCTTTGCTGTAGGGTGGTAATTGCTGCGGCAGGCAGAGCCGAGTTCTCTTCCTCGTCCTCCCCCGAGTCTGCGCATATTACCACTGCTGCTACACCCTTCCCCTTGTGATTCGGGAGTGGGTTTCTTTGGACCTCCTGCTAGGTCAACTCCAAAGTCCCTTCTTTAATCCTGCGGTGCACCAATCTGCGGAGCGCCCAGCATTCTGCGGTGGGATGTTGTACATAGTTGTGCAGGCAGCAGAAGTGAGGGTCTCTTCTCTCTTCCTCCGTGGGCTCTCTGGAAACCTGGTTGGGCTTAAAGATTCCGTCTACTATCCATTTATCTAGTAGCACATCCAGTTCCTTTGGGGTACACAGTATGGGCGGGGGTGTATCATATTCCCTCCCTTCGGTTTTCCTTCTCCGCTCTTCAGTGGACACCGCTATAGCTTGCGAGGCGTTTCTTTTGTCTGAGCTTGGTTTTACGGATTGGGCCATCTTCCTAGCTTTCTGCAACAGCTGTGCAAACTGGGAAATTTCTAGATTTTCTAGAACTACTCTGTATTCCCGAATCATGTTAGTCATACACATTTCTACTAAGGTTCTTTCTTTCTTCACAATGGTCATAGCAGTCAAGTGCTATGTCCCTGAACCTCTTGATGTATTCCATCAAATCTTCTCCGCTTCTTTGCTTGGTCGCTTGCAAGGTTGCAAACGTCACTGTTTCTTCTCCGTGGAAGTATTTCGTACAGAATACGTCCACCATATCATCCCAGGTTGGGATGGATCCTAGCTTTAGGCCTATGTACCAGGTGTACGCCCGGTCACATAGCGATTTGGAAAACTCTCGAAGACATAGGTCCTCATCCGCTGCATAGGGACCGAGAGTATCGATGAACTTGCTCACGTGTTCGATGGCACTTCCTTTCCTGCCATCGTACTGGACAAAGGCCCGTGGCTCATACCTCTCAGGGTATGGCTTACTGAGTACCCTTAGTAGGTAGGGGGGTCTCCGTGCATAGAATCTTTCTTTAAGTGCTTTAGCTCTCCCTTGCTCCAGGAGAGCTGCTACCTCTACCATAGTAATGAAGCGTTGCTCTGCATTCTGGGGGGCTAGTGTTTCCTCTTTGTCTGTCACATGTTCTGGGACATGCTGGCTCCCCTTCTCTTTCATCTTGTCTGGTTTTAGTTGACGGATTTCTTCCATCATTTGTTGCTGCGAGTGTTGTAGTGACTGCAATACTTCAATAAAAGTATTGGCATTGTCCGTGGGAATTCTTGGCTGTGGCTGAGGCTAACGATCAGCCCCCGTTCTGTTGGCACCTTCCGTTTGGTTAGGTTACCGTTGGTGAGACGTTGTTGGCTTGGACTCTGCTTGCGAGGGCACGGCACTCATGTTTCGTGTCGTTCTGGACTTTGGTGGCATTGTCTGCAAGGGATTCTGTGTTTTGCCCCTATCTGTTTCCTAACTCCCTAGTGGAGTCGCCAATTGTAAGGTGGTGGGCCTTGCTTGTGGTGTTGGGCTGCTTCCTACTGCACTAGGCCCAAGTTTTCTGGATAAGGGAGTTGGGACCAGTCCAACTGCAACTCAATTTGGTCCGGCTTGTGCGCAAACTATGCCTTATTTGCCAGGAACATACTTGCGGCAGGCAGAGCTATTTCAGATAAGTTGTGGCAGACAAACATGGTAATAATAACAAAATAAAGTATCATGACTACTTAATAGAAAATGACCAAATGATCCCTATTCAAGAAACATAATCACAGTAATAATAATTACTTTTACAAAAAGAACAAAGGGAACAAATGGTAATATATGTGGGTTAATCAGAAGAGAAAGAAGTCAGATTAAATCTGGTCCGCAGAAGCAAAACCAGAGAGGAAAGAACGTTTCTTCTCAACGCAATTAATCTCCCAGGGAAGTCCTGCCGTGAAAATTAACTACCTTGAGGGAAACGGACCTGAATGGTTGATGCACAAAGGACTCCTTTTGGTTTTGACAGAGAGCAGGATTTTGTGAGGGAGAGAGGGAATCAACCTATTGGTGCATGCCTGCCGTTCTAACTCTCTATCTATTTTCTTTTTGGTTTTTCTCTTTTCTTTCTTTCCTTCACACTCATTTCTTTCTGTTTCCTGGTATTTCTTTTCAAATTCCTATTCCTTAGTTATGGTTCCCGTTCTTCTGTTTTTTGTTCACGGCATGGGTCTCTTTTTATAGTGCCTGCCATAACCGAATTTTATTGTTTTAGCCCTTAACCACTTTTGTCTGGTCTGGGTGTACTTGCTGACCACTACTGGTCTGTCTGTGTGCCACCCCTCATCACCAGACAAAGAAGGGTATTTTGTTTGTTTGTCTGTCGTGGCACCCTTTTCTGCTACGGTCTAGGTTCTTTCTCTCTCCCTATCCCTCATGGCATGCACCTAATAGTTCCAACTCAGCTTACTTCTTTTGGGTAGTATGTCATCCCAGCAGGACACTTCCCCCAAAAGAGCCTGAGCAGGAACCTCAAAATAGATTTTTCCCCTCTCCCCACCGCCAAACCATGCCCTCTTATCTCTGACCCATGACCTCACCATGTCCTATATTGGCTGGGTACAGGCTGGTGGTGCCTGGGCCTTGCACATGCCTCCCTTCCATGTGTGTCCAAAATCTATTTGCTGCTCATTCGTCCGCTGTGGTCTAGAGGCTTGCCTGCACTGTCTGCCGTCCGTTTTTCTGACCTTTTATGTGAGCTGCTTTTCGATTTCCCGCTCCCCTTAGGGGCTGGGCTTTATTTGATACTGGGCCTTACATTTCTTTCGGCCCATTTCTTGATTGTCCTCATTTCCTGTCATATTACTCTGTCATTCCTGCTGTAATGACTCAATCCTGCTGGGCCTCTTTAGGCCTACCGTTTACTCTTTCCCCCAGTGGCTTAGCATGGCCATTGGTTCTCCTACTTATGGGCTCCTGTGTTCTTTTTGTTTTTCTCTTGGGCATCCTTGGCCCATTAACTTTCTTTGGGCTTCCTTGGCTCTTTTACTAACTATGCATTCCCATGGGCTTTGACTAACTTCATTGGGGTTCCCTAGCCCAACTACCTTATTCTCATCCTTGGGGTTCATGGGCCTACCATTAACCCCTTACTCTCTTTGTTTGCATTACTTTGAGCTTGCAGTGGCTCATTCTCACTTTTCTATATCATATACTGCTCATAGGTATGCTATTTCTCTCTTTCCGAGCTTCTTTAAGCCCATTTGCCTCCTCAAGGCCCATTTGTTTATTTCATGGGCCTGTGATCCATTATTCCTGCCGCTTGGGCCTAATGGTTTTGCTATCTGTTTGCCAACTCTTTGCTACCCTTGTTGCTGGGCTTTCTTCTTTCTACTTGGATTCTCAAAAATGACCCTCAACAGATATTTAAGACTTTATTTGGAGGCTATTAATTTAATGAGGTGAATTGGATGTTATGTTTGGCAACCATGTGAGTTGGATTTCTTGAGAAATCATATGGGTCTTTGATTTATGTTGAGAATTTGATTGATTTTTTGAAAGTGAGCACCTTGCATTTTGGTAAAGATTTTGGCATATGTGAAAGTTAATGGTATTGACTATGAAATTTTTTAATTGATATGTACATTATGCTTGTTGCATGCTAAGTGTTTGATAAATTGCCTATATGAGTTATGAGATTGGATTTCTCCCTTGCGCTGTGATGATTGTTATATGAGGTTATGGGTTGCATTCTTAGTTGTTAATGTGTGCTAACACATGTAGTTTTAAGGTTAATCAAGTCTCAAAACTTTTGGAATAGTATTAAAATTATAATAATTTTCTTTTGGGACTCTAAATCTGTCCCTAATAGATTTGAGTCAGCTTCAGCAGGTGATTTTTAATAAATCATAGAAAAATTATTTTGGGCTGAATTTTTTATGGTACATACTATACATATAAGAGCTTATCGCTATTTAATTTCAAGTTAATCGGATAACTTTTCATGGACCAAACAATTTTTACAAAATAGCTGGCCTGCTATGTATTGAATCTGAAAGTGCGATGAAAACACTGAGATTTTGTGGAATTTACTTCAAATCTTTGTTGAATGGTTGGCTTGCTAATTCATGTGCTTTCTTAGACATGTGCTTTACTTAGTTAATTTTAATAATGGTTTGGTTTAATCATTTAGTGCTCAAAAGGGAAACTCATGAGATATGCTACCTCTATTTTTGAATTGATGTGTTTTATGTTATGTTTATATATGCACATTGCTTGCAGTGGAGAATTAAAATGCTTTGGTTTTGTGTTGTGACACTATAAGTTTGTATGCTTGTTTGGTTCCTGTTTAGGAATGGGTACTTGTCTTAGGTTGGGCAAGCTAGGCTTTAGTGCATTTGATTTGATTTAGGAGATCATTTTCAATTTTGGAGACAAATGTGATGATAAACTTTGCGATAGGCCTTGTTATTAATAGGCTTGATCCTTATGTTTCTAAGTTTCAAGATTCCTGGTGATGGTCCTAGTGACGGGATTGGTTGATTTTATGGGTTGAGATAAAATCGGTTGGCTTTCCGAGGTAAGTGGCTTCTTAATGGGATTTTTGAAAATGAATCATTATTGCACTCAATTGTTTTATAGTTAAAACCATTTTAGAACATTATTCATGGTCTCCCTAAAATTTACTATTTGTACTATTATTGTTAATCATTTATGGAAAACGCGTGAGGCATTAAAAGTGCATCATATTTCTTATTGCTTATGGGGAAATGCATGATTTGTTAGCATGTAAAAGACTAGCATCTTTGATTAAATTCTTGAGAATGGAATTCATGGATTTTATGGTATATTGGAAAATTTAAAGATGCTTTGATGATTGTGAAAGTTGATGCAAAACATTTTTGACAAGAAATGGTTTTGAGGACTTTGAGAAAATTGTGGATATTTGGTTTTTGAAATATCTCATGAAACTACTTGGAAGTAAACTATATATATATATTTTGAATACATTTAACTTGTGAGCTTTGATGTGGGTTTGCCCTTGTGATATGATGTTGGTAATTACCCCATCTTTGTGACGACGTCTTTGTGAAGTGTGATTACCCCGTCCTTGTGAAAACGTATTTGTGACGTGTGATTACCCCGTCTTTGTAACGACAAGTTAGGTTGGAGGCTCCCACTTTGCATGACACAGGTAAATCCTTGAGTATGCGTGACGCGTCATTCCCTACTGCCCATGGGGGGAAAAGGTAAATCCTTGAGTGTGTGGGTGAGGCCAGGTAGGGCCAAGAGACCACATGCAAAAGAGGTACTACATGGCGTGTTATCCCCTGTTGCCCATGGGGGGGATAGGTAAATCCTTGAGAGTGTGGATGAGGCTAGGCAGGGCTAATAGACCACATGCCAAAAGAGGTACATATCATGCTAGTGTGTTTGGGTTCTGACCTGTCTGTGGCGGTATGATGTCTTGGTGACATTTCCGTCTTTGTGGCACCTTGGGTGAGGTTTTTGGTTTTGAAATGGTATTGGATATTTTTATGGCTCACAATGAATAAAATATAGTTTCATAGTTATTTTGAGAAGCTTGGTGCTATATTATTTCTTTTCATTCTTGTCATGTTGTTAATGAAATTGATTTTGCATAAATTAAATGGAAATTTCCAAATTATAACATGTTTTGTAAAATGCTCATTATCACGAAACTTGCATTTTCCCTACCCCCATTAATTATGCTACTTACTGGGATTTAGCTCATTCCACTCTCCAACAGTTTTACAGATAAATTAGCTATACATCGGGCGTGGAGCTTAATTTATTGGTGGTGATTAAAGTGCTATGCTAAGTGGGAGATTTGTGCTATAAATTGTTGGTGACTTAACTTACTAAATTTATCGAGGCCATAGCTAATACTACTGGAGATTGGGCTCTTAAGGTTTGTTGGCCTTAGGTGTTGTAGGCCTAGATTTTCTGTTGAGATTGCGTACCTTAAAGAGGATCGTGACTTTGTGTTTATTTTATTTGGAGCGTTGGATTGTTAAGTATGTTTAGAGACACATGATTTGTAGTTTGTATTACTTGTAAATATGTCATAGAGCTCTGACTTGTATTTTGGAGAAATCAATATATTTATTTACTTTATCAAATGGAAAGAAAAAAAAATCACATACAGTCTCTCTTGAAGGCTCGGTTTTTCATGCTTTGGACCCTTTTGGGTTTGGGGCGTAACAACCCACATTGGAGATTGATTCCCTTCTTGGACTTGAATCTGCCAAGGAGCCAAGTTTAGCAGACCAATCCTCTTCCTTCTTTTGTTGTGATTGATCAAGGACTAATTACATTATCATAATTACATTATCATATTTTCCTTTCGTGGAATTGTTTAAGCATTATTGTCGTCAGTAGCAAGTACTTTAGTTAAAACATTTTAGTTATCCTGCTTTATTATGTTTCTCCTGCTATAACGTTTTTTGTGACAGTATTTCCTGCCGTGGGCACGCGACTCCACCAAGATTCCTACCGGGGGTTCTAACTTTCGCACAAGCTGGCCTAAGGTGAGTTTCAATTAAGTCAGTCCCGACTCTCCTACCCCAAAATCATTGGGCCGTAGTACGGCAGGAGCAATCTAGTCCAAAACATAAAAAGGCCCACCACACTCATGCATAGTGCTTAACTGCTTATGCATAAGTTATTGGACTTCACCATCCATTTATATGAAAAATAAAACCAATTAATTAACTCCATTTATGCTTGTTTCTTTTCTTTCATACTTAAGTGTGAGTTTCTTATTCAGCAAAAAAGTGTGAGTTTACTTGTCAAAAGTCTTACTACTTAACTAACACCTCTTGGTACTTCTAACACAAATGAGATAAATTAAAATCTCTTCTATCCTTTCACTTTCCTATCCCTTCTTAATTTTCTATTCTCTTATTTTTTCATCTCTCCAATCAAACAGACTCTAAAGAAAAAGAAAAATTCTACGTCCACAACATTTTCACAATAAATCATAAGTGATAAGTTATTATTAGTTATAATTTGAATTCATAACTTAAATTACCTTTTTACCCACCCATAACAACCAATAACACTCTATCTACCAATTAAGATTTATTGTGAAAGTATTGTGAAAATTTTGTAGTTATAGTATTTCTCAAAGAAAAATAAGTAATATGTCTGGACCCATGGGTTAGAAAGAATATTATATGGTTATCTTTTGTTTTTTTCTTTTGATAATCAATCAGATGGTTATTTCAATTGTGTGTAACACGGTCAAGAGAATTTTTTTTAACCTTTTTGAGAATCACGATGAAGTCACGATACATGTTTTCTAACATTTGACCATATAGTGGAGGATAAGAACCCAAACAACATAAAAACAAATAAAGGTGGATTTGGATTAGTTGATTATTTATTTGTTAAAAGTATTGTAAAAAGCGTAGAAGGGGAGAAAAATTAGTGTGAAACGTGCCAAAATTAGTTTAAAAAGATGAATTTTTTTTTTTTTTTTTTTTTTGGGGAGTGTGGGGGGGGGGGGGGGGGTGTGGACTTCCAAACGTAATTTCATGGAGAGGCCTGCTTACAGGGCCAAAAACTTGGGCTGGAAATTGGCCTACTTATAGAATGGGTGGACTGCTATTTATATATATGGCTCTCTTTTCAGAAGGCCAGGCCCGGCCCCTTTTCTTTATAGTATGAAGCCATCCCAACCAACCAGGAAGAAAAAAAGATTAAAATAAATTAAATTAAAAAAACATCCCACAAACACAAAGGAAGCATTTACCCTTATATTAGTGAGTTCTCTATTTTGCTTTTCTTTACTCTTTTTTTTTTTCTTTCTTTCTTTTTTTGGGTTTAGACATATTAGAATTGTGTAGTTAAATAATTAAAATTTACTATATCTCAAAAGTTTAAACTTTTGAAAGAATCAATAATTTAATATAGTATCAGAGTAGGAAATCATAAGTTCGATCCATGTCTCCTCCACTTTACCTTCCATTTAAATTATTAAATTTACCATATCTCAATAGTTTAAGCTTGGAAAAATCATTAATTTAACAAGACAAAAGGTTTTGCCTATAACAATGAAAATTATGCATTCTACAATAATTTTGAACTAGTATTTTACGAAATAGTTAATCATAAAGGTGATCTAACAGTCAAGTTACTAACAGAAATAGATGGTAAGATCAATATAAAAAAAAGAATCAAACATTGAAGGTCTAAAATGAAAACTTTAAAACTTAAAAAGACTACAATGAAAACACCCCTAAACTCTTTAAGAGCAAAAAAATGTACTTCAATTTTTTTTTTTTTTTATTATATAAATTTTAATTGAAAAAATGTTCATGAAATATCACACTTCTCACTCATCATCCGACTACAAATTTATGCTTGTCACATCCGTTGAACTTTATTTGAGGAGCACAACTCAACTAAAGAAAATGGGACCCTTTACAAGTCATTCCTCTCTTTCTATATGGTTGCTTTCAGCACAGCTTCACCATTTTGATATTTGATTCTCCCTAAGAATGCACCTATATTGTGTTTGCCATTATTAACCAATTATGGAATTTCTTTGCAGTCCACATCCAGTTCATTAAAGGTCCCTTTTGGAAACATGTTATAAAAACTATGTATACTTTAAGATTTGGCAACTAGGAACTTCGGGTAATCTGGACAATGGGCATGCATGTGGTAGCTAGCTATATAGCTACAGTTGTGTCAAAGAAGAAAATGATACTTGAATAATGAACAATTCAGGTTCGTCCCACCTTAGAAAATCTTGGCTCAATTGGTAAAATAAAAGAGTATCGGATTAAATTCTTTATGAACAAACTTAGGCTTATAGGGGAATTGAGAATGATTTTTAAGTTCATACTCTAAACTCATTTGTGCTTTTAGAACAGAAAGATTCATGCCCTATGAATGAATGAGGCAGACTCATCAAGCAAACATATTAAAAGAAGTGAATGAATGGGTGTTTCAACATCAACTACTTTCGAGTAATGGTAGGTTTTTAAAACTTCTTTATTATTCGGTTGCTAATTAACAAGGTTATTCGTAGTAATGCCAATTATAATTTATGGTATCCACCCATTTGATTCTCGATCTGTACAATAAATTCTCAATTGACAAATTGTACCACAGATGTCAGTTTCCAATTTTATTTATAGAAATATTTATAGTGCATATAAAGGAAAGCTTGAATAAGATAATTAAGTTGTGCTGGTGCATGCTTGAAATAAGCCTATAGTAGTATTTAATAAAATTATCACCCTAGCTAGCTTTTGATTAGAGTTAGCTTTTCTTATTTTAAGTAAAAACATATACTTCTGCTGCCACTGAAACCAATTTTTCACATTCAAAAATTCTCTTCATGGCCTCCACGAAAGAAGAACCAGTACTTTCATCAAACTTTTTTTTTTTTTTGGGTGAAATACTTTCATCAAACTTTACAACTATACTAATAACATATTGTATAACTAATAATTAATCATATAAACAAAAGAGAGTAGTGGTTTGGTTCTTCCTAACACCTCCCAAGTACAACTTTCACTTTGCTAAAGGAACTAAACAATTGAATGTTGAAACTCAAAAAAGGCAAAAACCAAACGTAACCTCGGAAAAGAGTGGTGAAGTGGCACATGTGCTAACAACACATTCATTAAAAGATCACAGTGACAAATAAAGAAATAAGCTCTGGTTTCATCATTATATTCACTATGATCATTCAAGTTCATTACTTTTGATGGTTTAGCATTACTTTTCTTCTGAAACAAAAATGGAATAAAAAAGAAAGCACTTAAATATAATAAGGAAAACAGCAGTTCTTGTCTGCTTTGATATAGATTGGTGTCACTCACACATAAAAAGCACTCTTTTAAGTAATCACTATCATAATACTACTGCATTTGCAGTTGCAGGTCATGAGTGGAACTCAAAAGGATTAAAAATGCTTCTCTCTTTCTCTCTCTCTCTCTCCCTCTCGGGTATTTTATTGCTGTCCCTTAAATTTAGCATGCTTTAACTGAAAATACGGCTTTTGATGGGTTGAAATGATGGACCATACTTACCCAAGAATAAAAATCTGCTCTACTAAAATAAGAATGATGCAACATGGGTGCAAAGAGGTATACAGTAGTTTTTACTTTTTCGTTTACATACCTTTTAAGAAATTTATTTACCACCTTAAAAAAAAAAAAAAAAAAAAGAAAGAGAGGAAGGTTTTAGTGGTACTAGAACGGTTGAGATTATAACACGTGTCTATTTTTGAACACATGTCACCATTTGACCGGATTCAGTGCACAAGAGAAAACATTAAGAAAATAAACAAGTAAAGTTAAATCAAGTATTAAAAGTTATATGAACAATTTTCTTTTTTTAAGCTAGAGATAATTAACAAATGATACAACATTAGGGATGTAAACAAGCCAAGTTAAACCGAGTATTAAAAGTTTAAATTTATTCATTTAATTTAATTTCTAGCACCAGCTAAACTCGAGCTCATCGTCAAATAGGATAATACATTCAAGCTTGGTTCATATATTTCCTTGCCATACAAGCATTAACTTGTTCACAACAAGCTACTTGATTAACTAACATATATATATATAGCAAAATTATGACTAGATTTTTTATCCATTCACAAATCTATGAATTTTTACTGCAAATAGAGTGTTTTATTGTTAATAAACTACAAATGATAATTTGATATCATATGAACTTATTTACAAATTTACATAATCCAATCCCAAGTCTATACCAATATATTTTTAGACAAATATACATATAAAAATATAATATTATATATAAATAATTTGAGGCTCATTTAATAGTTGAGACTAAATTATGGCTTGAGCTTGGCTTGTTTACTAAACAAATGAACATAAACAAACCCTCTTTTTATGAATAAGGATAATTATATAGATATCTAGAGAACAAAGAATGGACCCAACCCATCTCAATCTTCTAGGGTAAAAACCCAAGGAGAAAGAGAAGAAATGGAAATGACTCCATCCCAATTACAAAATGTAGCCCATCATGTCAATTGGTTGTGAGAAATGATATTAACATCCCTAAAAACAAAAGAAAAATTCTAGCAAAAGAGAGAATCTAGAGCAACTTTTGACATAGGGAGATAAGAGTTACCATAGAGAACTTAAATAATGGTAAATAAGCATTTTCTTGAGCCAAACTCAAGTTCTTCATAAGCAGCTCAGTTCAATTACAACCTTAGACAATATCAGTATAAATCGTCCAGGATATCAGCAAGTTTTTACAGTTTAGAGATTATATTAAAATATCATTTATTTACCATTATTTATAATAAAATTTTGATTCAACGATAGGCCTTCATCATCAAACAATATTCACGAGAAAAAGGGCTTTAACAAGCAAGAATACAAGATGATGGAACCCGTTAGACTAATAAAAGTCTCACCCCCCTCCCCGGGTTGCGTATGGTTGGAAGGATAGAAGATGTTGCAATGATAGAAAAGTGAGGGGATATAAACTTTTTTTTTTTTTTTCACCATGTGTTTGGTAGATAGGATGAAAAAGTAGACTGATAGATAAAAATTACTATGATGTCCTTTTTTTTTAAGAAATATGATGTCCTTATTATTAAATGTGAAATGATGGAAAAGTAGATAAGTGATTTTGTAATTTTCTTTTCAATAACATGTCCCTCCCAATTTTTTCTCCAATTAGAAGAAAACAATGTAGCCGGGTGGAAAACTCAACAACCCAATATTATTTCTTCTCCCTTTCCATCCCAACTAATGGAAAATCACTTTTTTTTTCTCTTTATTTCTTTCCTCCATTTTCTATCTTCTCCATTTTCCTTCCCTTATTTTCCATTCTCTCCCTTTTCACCTCTACCAAACATTAAAAACACTTTTTTCCCTTAGATATGTTTGACTCAGTCAAACTCGAACAAGTTTGAGAGTAGTTGCAAACAGAGCCAAGATTTGAATGAGGTAGTGTAAAACTAGTGAGGCCCCTATGTGAGAGTGAGAAAATATACTCCCAAAATATGTATTAATTCTTTGTAAAACTGTAAATTATGCATTTTACGTTGTGGTATTTATACACAAACCTACCACCGGTACAAATCATATTCATACAAGTTTTACTATTTCAATATCATCATTGACCCGTGATTTTCTACCATTTTACTAATTTTTACAGCCGAAAATTAGGGTTTGGGACCACTGAATAAGATTGTATCTCGGTAATTGTCTAGCATGCGTGGAGATTAATCAAGTTCTCAATGAAATCCAGACACATCATTAGGAGCAAAAAAAAAAAAATTTGTTAATCTCACTGGGAAATATAAAAATAAAAACTATAATTAGAAACAAAAATGATTGATTAAAACGTTATTTAAATGTACAAGTACGCATATGGGAATTCCATCCCTTTGGAGACATCCATTATGACTGCAATTAATGTTTTCGCTAATTTTCTTGGACAAAATCACATGCTTTGTTCCTCTTGCTTATTATCCCTTCATATAGACCGTACCAAATTATTTCTCTTTATTTTAAAAATTGACTAATATTATCAAATTTATAATATTTTCACAATAAATATTTTGTATCAATATGTTATTAATAGATACAAAAATGATGTTAGTGGTAGGTTCAAAATTTAGAACTAGTAACAATCTGTCACCTAAAATTTATTGTTAAATTATTGTGGATGTAGCTACTCATTTAAATTTAATGTATTACCTTTATTTATTTAAAAAAAATTAAAATTACTATAAATTTTAGCATCATTTTAATTTAAACTAAAAAATGCGAATGAAAATGTATAGATATTTTAAATAAAGTTATACATAAATGAAGAAAGTTACCATCATTGTTTCTAATAACTTTTTAAAAGGTGCCATATTTGAAGACATTAAAAAACGAAACAAAAAAAGCAACAAAGTAAAATGAAAATATCTTCTCAAAAAAAAAAAGTGACATGAAAAATATATTTCAGAGCTAGAGAGTGGTGAAATTTTAACGAGCGGAGCATTGGAGCATCATCGATAATTGAGGTGCTACTTCTCTCTCTCTCTCTCTCTCTCTCTCTCTTTGTTTCTCTCTTTTTCTCTCTCTCACACGCACACACTGTAACACTGTACATTAAAATGCAATCCTCATGGATCCACTAAAGCTTTTACGAGATAAAAAGCCCAGAAAGTATCAAAAGCATATAAATTCGCAATCAGAAAGAGTGATTAAAAAGTGAAAACTATCCAAATGCAATTTTTTTTTTTCTTTTCTTTTTTGAGAATCCAATTGTATATTTTATTTATATCCCAAAATTCAAAGAAATTTCTTTTTTCTTAACCATACTACTAGATGCACGACATTGCTATCTTCCTAGTGAATAAGGGACTGTTTGGTACATTTATTTTAAAAATATGTTTTCAATTTTTAAATAACGTTACACGTATTTTCATACTTTTTCACCCATACATATTTTCAAAAAAATTAAAAACTGTTATTTAAACACAAACACACATACCAAATGGACCTTAATTTTTTAGGCATATACGCAATATGTGTTTAAACTGTTTGGTACGTGTGTTTAAACAACAATTTTTAATTTTTTTTAAAATTCATGAGTAAAAAAGCGTATAAAAATATGTGTAATGTTATTTAAAAATTGAAAATATATATTTAAACTCGCATACCAAACATTTCATGAGGCAATTTTTCGAAACATTCTCACAAGTGAAACTCACATGCATAAAGTCCACATATGGTAAGAAAAATGTCTGATGAGACCGTTTTCAGAAGAAATTTTTTCTTTTCTATTTTTTTGCTAGCAGGTTACTTGCTTTGTGAACATATCAGGTTACCAATGCTTAAAGACTTAATCCATAATTAATATTCATATGCAAAGGGGGTCCAAATGTTTGAACTGCCAACTTGTTCCTATGATCCTATCCAAAGACAAGAATTGATGACTGGCTTTGTCGATTGGGAGAGAGATAGTCAGTGTCAGCAATAGGTCCTCATGACCCCAAAAAGAGAGCCAAGAAGCACCCTAGTCTTAGCCATTCCAGAAGTCTATACCCACTTAGACTACACTAAGCAAGCCCCCATCAATGCTGTCACGAAGAAAAACTGAATTTGCCAGCCATGTCCTAATCCTATGACCCTAGAGAGAGCTAGTCCTGCAATCTTTTCAAGTTACCAAACCTAAATTTGTTGGTTTTAATAAAGATTTGAATACAACAGACAGCTTGTACCCCACTCTAAATCGAAGAAACAAAAACCAGCAGGCACACTTTGATATTTGATATTCACTTTCACACGTTTCTCTCTAGAAAAAAGAAAAGCACTTTCTAGTTTTTTGCTGGACTTTTCTTTGCATAGAGATTCCAATTGAGTTAAAATCTTTTTTTGACCTTAAAAAGGTAGTAAAAAGTAGACGTATCTACAAGACTACAACTACAATACACTTCACTTTCCTCGTCAAAAGAACAAAAGCAGTAGCAAGGCACTAAGCACAAGGTTCAGCACGAAAGGCAAAATGACAACAAAAAATTAGAGCACTACCCAATGGCTTCAATTTTCTCATTCTTCTTTCCTTTTGCTCCCCCTACTTTTTCTTCCTTCCTCTCTAAAGTCATGAAATTCTATGTTGTTCATCTGTGTTAGAGAATGACAAAAAACACCCCATCCTTTTCAAAAGGGTTACAACATATTCTACCATAACTATTTCCTTAGTAGCTTCAGTGTCTCAGCTTCAAAGTCCCAGCAAGATGTAGTAAACTAGTGTAATAGGAAGAGCTATTAGCATCCCAAATATAACCCTGCACCAATACGGACACCAAAATTGATCATTAATACAAGAGAGAGAGAGAGAAAGAGTGCTAGTATTCTTGCAGAGTGCATATGCTAGTCAACATATACATACGGATACTCTCAATGGAATTAACATACACAATAAATTTATTTATGATTACATACAATATAGTTGTGTGTGACTATATTTTGGAGTTTTGGACCACGGCCACCAATGTTCATACTGGCATGTCTCCACAAATGAGACATGGACAGGCATATCAGTACTAATGTTCATGCAGTGACATGTAGATTTGAAATCACATAAATGCAGTTCATCAGAAATTATATGAGAATTAGAACAGTGCTCTAACCCAGTGCTGAGAATGTCGGGATGAACATTGTATTCCTTTGCAAAAACGAAAGGGACAATCCCTTGGGGAAGAGCAGCCTGAAAAATTAAGGACAGAATTTACATTATCCCATGAAAATCACAATTAAAATTGAGTAAAACAACATAAAAGGTAGATAATCAAACATGATTTAGTATAAGAACCTCATTTACCTGGACGATAGCAATGTGCAACAGAACTCCTCTTAGTCCAATAGCATATGAGGCAGCAGCCATGACCGCAGGACCAGTGATGAATCGAACAGCCATGGCAAAGGCAGCAATGGAGTTCCCACATGCAATAATTTTTGGCTGCAATGCCATGAAAAGACCTGCAACAACACAGGAACAAAAACAAGATTAAACTCAGTAAAAATCAAGATGTGACCAAGTCTACTTTCATTGTATCCAATTTTACTTGGGGTGCGAACAAAATAATCCTAATCTTACTTGGGAGTACAAATAAAATAATCTTTTTGTTTTTATAAACGCAAGTAAAATAATCTAAATTAACATACCACTAAATAAATATTTTCAATCTTTAAATTAGCCATCCAAGTAGAAAGCTAAGAAATCCTGAAGGAGTTAACATACCAAGACTAAACATGGCCATTCCGAGACCAGCATTAGAGAGAATGGCTATTGAACCAGCAACTATGGCCGGCATTTCAATTTTCCACCTGTAAAATTACAGAATTGATTAAAACACGTGCTAACAATTCGAAATTGCTTCAAAACGAGTGCAGATTTAATTTCACATACCTGAATGAAACCAGAGACCAAGTGAGGCCAATCAAGCTGGAGTAAGTATTGGGATTCCTAATGAGCTTTCGCCACACCATAATCAAAATGAGTCTGGTCATAACACTAGCAGGCGGCATATTTGTCGGCTTTGATTCAACATGAGCGCCAGTCTTGGGATGAAGCTCAGTTGTAGAGCTTGAACCAAGCTTGGAAAGCACAGGACCTTCCCTGTCAACACCATTTGTCACCGGCCTGTTCCCAAAGCTGAACTCATCCCGACCAAACTCATCATAATCTACCAAACACAAGAATTAGTTTACCATCATATGAAACATGAGAAAATGACAAAAACAAAAAGAAAAATGTTCCCAGTGATGACAACTGTTTCAAAGACCAACCAAAAAAAGGGGATTCTGTTTTGAATCTGAACTAAAAAGCTAGGAAAACAAACCAAATCCCATCCTAGATTGAATGGGAAAACGATAAGACACGTTGAGTAACAAACAAAATGTAACGAACCCCACTTCACAGTTAAAACAACGTTTAATACTCATCCACATCCCATATTCAACTACACAAACTAACAAAATTCCAAGAGTAACTCAAAAACAAAACCAAATCATGCCTAATAGTCCACAATGTCAAGCACAACATGCACTAAAAAAACAAATACAACTACTAAAGTTTCAAAGATTAATATTTCAAACCTTTTTGGTGACCAACCCCAGCACCAAGCTCATTCCCATACTCTCCACCTCTGAAAACATGGATGCCACCTTCTGACACAGGGGAAGCACTTGAGCTCCAAACAAACATGTGAAGGTCTTTTCCTCCCTCACCACCACCAACACCATTAGCCTTCTTCTTTGTAGTTCCAGGTGAGAAAATCCCAGCACTAGGAGGAGCTGGATAAGCCCCATTAGCTCTCCCTGCGTTTCCAAACACGTTGACTCCACTCTCTTCATCAAAACCCAAGTTTCCAAAATTGGATTGCCTTGGGCTCACATTGCTAGCATTCTTACCATTCACCATGGAGTAAAAATCAGTGTGGTTGAAACTAGAACCTCTAGGAGTTGGGTTTCTTGAAGATTGGAGAGAGTAAATCTCAGCATTTGTTAAGTTTGAAGGTCGAGGAGTGAGTGAAAGACCAGAATTTGGACCATGAGAGCGGCGAGAGAAGATTTCTGAACGAGAAGAAGCGGATTTTCTAACAGTGACATGGAGTTTACCATCTTCACCAACTTCAGCTTGGGTTTCAAGTGGTTCTTTCCCATCTAAAGAAATGATATCAGAATCAACTCTAAAAGATATGATAGAGCCAGCAGTGTCTGGAAATTGCTCAACGATTAAAAGCCTGGCTCCTCTGTACTCAAACAAGAAAAGCATGAGTGTGTACCAAATGATACATTGGAGGACAACTATTTGAACCATGAGAGTCCCTGAGGCATCACCGTACATGCCTTTGAGTAAAGGGATGCCCATGACAAGTGTGTTGGGGAGAGAGGAGAGAGAGAAGAGTGTGATGGACCATTCAAGTGAGCCTCTTGAGCTGGTCCTTGACCAAATGGCTAGGACCACCAAGACTATAACTTTTTGGAGAGTGTCAGCTGCTATGAACTTGAAGTTCATGGCATAGGGGTTGTTGGTGGAGATGAAGTGAAAGGAAAGTAGAGGGACTGCAAATAGGGCAACAAAGCGGTTGATGCCTGAGCATTGGTCAGGGCTGAAGATTTTCCACCATTTTACAGAACCGTAAGCTAAGATCATAGCCACATAGAGAGGCACAACCGCTGTGAGGACATGGTAGAGGTCTGTGAGAGTAATCATATTTTTTTTCTTTTGTCAGATGGGGTTTTGGGAGGGTTTTGAGTGATACCCAGATGAGAAAATGGGGTCAGAGAAAACCCAGAAGGGGTTTTGCAAAAAGTGGAAGAAAAACTATTAACTTTCCCGGATTTTCTCGGAGATTTTATTGTGCTTTCTATTCAGAAAACCAGTCCAGCTTAGGAAAGTCAGTTCTTTTAGGAGTTAAAAGAGTCCAGTATTGATGTTGAGGAAAATATGTAGAAGAAAATAAGCACATAAAGTTAACCCATTTTTTTATAAACTCAAAGAAACAAAGCTAAGAAAATAAGGGGGGAAATAGTTACAGTAGTAAATAGAGGAAACCGCCGGAAAATGACTGGAAGGTTATTTTCCGGCGAGGGTTAGAGAGAGAGAGAAAGAGAAAGAGGGTAGCAAGTGGGGATAGGAAAGGGAAGCAAAGGGTTATATTTATGGCATTTTAATGGCAGACAAAGAAATAAAAGCTGAGGGCTTTTCTGAAGGTTTTTGTTTTCTTTTTCTATTTCTTTTCAGCCTTTTTTTTGGATTTGGAAAAATGAGAGAGAGAGAGAGAGAGAGAGAGAGAGAGGAATGAGCACCTCAGAGGAAAGTAAAAGTGAGTCTGTGAGTGAGAGGGAAAAGACCAAGCAGCATCGGAGAGAAAGAGAGAGAAGTAAGAGGAAAAGGGAAAGAAAAGGAGAAACCAGGAGAGCTTCACAAGATTCTCTCCACTTTCTGCAATTTATATAGTGTCCTTATGGCACATGAGAATGAGATAGATAAGAAATATATTTCTTCTTTTTTTCTCTCTGTCGGAACATATTAATATTTTTGGCACTAGGAATGGACCCCTTCAAATTTTTTTTTTTTTTTACAATATATATATGTAAATATCCCAACCCAGTGAACTAACTTCCTAATTTCCACATAAGACCCTATGGGAGCTAGAGGGAGGAACCTAGGATGGGTCATTCAGCCCAAAAGAACCTCCTCTTTGGAAAGAGGTACAAAATGGCAATTAGCCCAAGGTTATAAATGAAAAAGTAATAAATTAACACAAAGTTTTTTTTAGATGGGCTTTCAAGGCATTAAATAACTAGCTCAATATATCTATTTATATAAAAAAAATTATTCAAATTTAAAATATACACTTAAGTGTGAATATATCTCTTTTAAGTGTGAATGTATCTAACTTTTAATATCTTTCTAACATGATAGTTGATTAGAATTTGCATAATCGTTATTACATCATTATATACTCTTTTTTTTTTTTTAATTCAATTATAGAAGGAGGGAGAATTTGAACATTTGATATTTTTATTATAAACATCAAGAAATGCCAACCACGAGAGCTACTAGGCTCTTGGCACCATCATTAGGCACTTGATCCTTGCTTCTTTGGTCCGCATTGGTTCTTTGATAAAGGTTTCATTGATCCTTACTACAATCTTCATGATTATTGCTAATACACTCTTGCAAGTTCATGGATCAATCACGAGCCATAAGTTTGTATTTAAGAAGCTTGAACTAAGCACAGATGAAGCCCTTGATGAACACATTGTGTACTTTAGGCACTACCAATTTTCTTTTTTCAATTGCATTATGCAATTTATACTTTTATACATTCCAACCTACCTAATTCTCTCATAAAATGACTTGCGAAATTCTTTGGAGAGAGAAGGGAGGAACTTTGAAAGTGTCATTAAGCCAAAAGAACCTACCCCCCTTAGTAAGAGGTAGAAACTACAATTTAGTCCGAGGTTATAAACATACTACACTATGTTTGATTTGAGTGAAAATTGAAGAAAATGAAAGCAGAGAAGGAAAAGGCAGGGAGGATTGGAGAGAAATCATTTTTCTTTCCTCCATTATATGTTTGCCTTATGCCACGACTTTTAAACTTTATCCGGAGCACTTTGAGAGCCAATTTTAAACTATTAGACCAACCCCTTGGGTTCCCTCAATAAATGTGCCAATTTTTTTATTATCTGACAGTTAGAATAATGGAGAAAAATTATTCGAACCATAATTCTTCTCATGAAAGAGAACATGGAATGTCACCTATCCATATGCCACAAGAAAAAAAAAAAATTTGGCTGCAATACATGGCACTTGGCATAAGTATACCTAATACGTGAAATCTTTAGCTTTTAATATCACATGTAAATGGAGAGAGAATTT
Organism: Notholithocarpus densiflorus; assembly: GCA_030021035.2. NCBI lineage: Eukaryota > Viridiplantae > Streptophyta > Magnoliopsida > Fagales > Fagaceae > Notholithocarpus > Notholithocarpus densiflorus. The sequence goes on along the minus strand of JARYZH020000027.1, from coordinate 2,086,846 downwards.
AAACTAATGGTCATCTCCTTTGATTCTATACTAAATTGTCACTTATTTAAAATAAGACAATATTTGGTTACAAATTTGATTATAGTCTAAGACTACAACTTTCATTAAAAAAAAGTAGTATAACTATATATTTTAAAAATCTTACTACTGGATAGCATATTTTTTATGCTCTTAACACACATGTCAAATTTTGTTTTAATTGGATGTTATTTACTATATGATCCATAAACTTATTTTTATGCCTAATTTTATACTACAAAAATTTGTAATTTAAACAATCAATTGATGACATAGCTATTGATCTTTAATCTTCTAAAAATTTTGCAAGCATTGAGAGTATAAGAAGAAAATATAATCCAATAGTAAATTTGTCAAAATTCACATCCAATTAATTAAGCTATAACTAAGTTTGTAACCAAATTTTGTTCTTTGGAAAAAAAAATCTATATATATATATATATATATATATATATTGGTATTGAGTGATAGTCTATCAATAGTAGAGCCAAGATGTTCCATTGGCTAGAAAGATAAATATGAACTAATTTACTAGTTTGATGGGTTGTACTATGAGCCTTTTATTTTGAAGTTGGAAATATAATTATGTAGATTAATGTTTAAGAGAGAAATTCAGATTCAAATTTTCTTTTCTTTATACTCATCACCAGTTTTTGAAATTGAGTATGCTTCTGAATTTTCTTTTAGCAAGGTTTTTATGCAACCTGGATTGCAAGAATTTTTATGCAACTCACTACGTGTTAGTTAAAAAAACCATCTATATGTACTATTTAAATAAATCACATGACTCATTAAAAATGTCGGGTAACTATAAGTACAAGTGGATGGTTTTTTTAACTGCCACGTAATGAGTTGCATAAAAATCCCTACAACCCCAGTTGCATAGAAACCTTTTCCTTTTTCTTTTTTTTCTTGTTCTTGTTCTTGTTAGGAACACTAAACGTGTTATTTATTTATTTATTTATTTTTTATTATTATTGTAAGGACTCGAATCACGGCTTAAGCCCACCTAGAACAGTGTGAACCAGCCCAATAAGTCCAAAACAATAAATTTATTAAAGAGTGGATTTTACAAGCAAACTACAAGGCCGCGTAAGTTCAGGCTCAAGAATGACTAGGCTTAAGTTAAAAGGGTAAGAGACATAAATTCAACATAAAATCTCTCCTCAGGCAAGTTCGAGTACATATTGTTCATATATTGATCAAGTATAATATTTTTACTATGAGTTCTTGTATTTTCTTTTCTCTCTCCTCTCTTTAGTATCGCATGCCCATTTTTGTGGGGGTCATTTCCTTATATAGTTCCTTCCAGTACATCCCAACCTTCCATCTGTTCAATTCTTAGGGAACCCTTTGGATGCTTGTTTCATCAAGACCATTATGGAGGTGGTAGGAGGGGCTATAAGCTGTGAAGACACTGTTCAAGTGTCATTTCCTCATAAATGCAGCCAGTTCAGTTGGTACAGTGCATTAAATATGGAGGTGGCAGTCACCTTCCTATATATTTCTTTTTTTTTGTTGCTTACACAGCTCTGTTACCTTCCTTGGAGCTCCTCTTTAATCATCATTGGGTCTTTAATCATCCTCGGACAGGGCCCATAGCCCAAAAATGTGCTCGAATCACCCGCTCCCACAATTATTATTATTAAAAAGTACCCATGTGCGATTTCCCCAACTTCATCGACTCTTTTACCACTTAAACCTAAAAAAAAAAATTGGCTTTATAATTATAACTAAAGCTAACATTTCAAGAGGAAAAGAAAATAGTTCTTATTACTCCTTTTCTTTTACCAGTTTCAATCCATGTACAAGGAACAATTTCACGGAAATTATTTTTCTATATTTTTATTTAAAGTTAATGGCTCTATATTAATTTGGGAAAAAAATTATGCTTTTTAAGTAATACTTTGTTGATTTTTTGTAAATCAGTTGGTTGGATTGCGTCTTAAACTTGTTATAAGGATTGGGTTGGATTAGGTTTGAGCGGTAAAATTTTCAATTTAAGTAACGTCAATCAATTTACACTATTAATAATTTGGAAAAATATATATATATATAATTTATAGATAAAAAAATAATAATTAAGTCTTGATAGATAAAATTCGATTATGTAATTATTTCTAGAAAGAATGTTGACTGTGTTTTATAAAAAATTAAAAATTAAAAAAGAAAAGATTGTTGATTGCTATTGCTAAAGCGATAACAAGAGTAATTACAACAGATAATTAAGCCTTGAATAGATGGAATTGATTGAATGAATCTGCCCAAAATGTTCAAGATTATGTTGAAGCCAGAAAAAACAATAGAAAATTGCATGTCCAAACGAGCAACCTTGAACTTTCAGGTCTGTTTGATAGAAGAGTTTGAATAATGTTGTTTGTATTTTTTTGAAATACGTGTGAGTGAAAAAGTGTATGAAAATGCGTGTAATGTTATTTAAAAACTGAAAACATGTGTCTAAGATGCTCTACCAAACGAGACCTAAAATTTCAATACATGTACTATGTATCACAATAAGTGTGTGTTTGGCTCCAAATTTAAAAGCCAGCTTATTTTACTATTCAGCTTATTTTTACTACTATTCATAGGCCTTACTGCATTTTTTATTACTATTCATGGGTTTCACGGTACTATTTCAGCTAACTTTTACCTTTATCTACAGTACTTTCAGTAAAAAGTTTTTTGTTTCAGTAAAATAAGCGAATCTCAAACAGACCCTAAATAATATACTAATCTTTTTTCTTTTCTTTTTTTTTTCTTTTTTTTGAGAATCCTAATAGTATACTAATCTTATTTTATAATTTTTCTTTTGCTTTTTTCATTTGTTAAAAAAATATGAATACACTGATAGAAGACGGAGAGGTTTGGAAAGAGTCCAATGGGAAGAGACAATAGTCTCTGCCACTGTGCCATCACAGGAAGAAGGACCATGAAAAGAACAAATCATGAACAACAAAATTAAGAAAAAAACAATAGCAACAGAACAGATCAAAAGAAGAAGCATAAAAACCCTCAAATGCTGGGAATGATTGCTGCAAAAAAAGGGAATCTGAAATTTCCGAATCCCACAACTTCATGCGCAACAATAGGCATGTGTCACGTTCTCATGTAATCATTGAATTCCTAGCTAAAGACGGGGCCTATTTTGGTTTGTGTTTCCACAGCCGTGTGGCCCTTTAAAATGGCCCATGACCCCAACCAAAACCTAAAAAATAAAAATAAAAAAACAAGTAAAAAAACCAAAACCCCAACATAAATATCGTTTGGAATATGTGTTTAAATATATGTTTTCAGTTTTTAAACAATATTACACGTATTTTCACACACTTTTTCACTCACATATATTTTCAAAAAATACAAACAACGTTATTAGAACAACGTTACCAAACGGCTTCTGAAGATTTGGAATCGAATTCTGCCAACACCAAAAAGAAAGACTCTTTGATATTTTTGCCTAATGATAAATGTCATTCGATGGAGTGATGGGTATCAGTTTTGTTAAATTAAGGTCATCTATATAGCTCATCTCATCCATACAGAATGTCTAACCACGATGTGGAGAAGAAATGTGAACGACCCATCTTAATTAAGAGAGCCCAAATCTCGAAGCTTTTGGATTGTGCTTTTGGCCAGAAATACGTTGTATCCAGGAATTAATACAGACTCTTAACGTTGTTACCTCTATTTCCACCTTGATGTCGCAGAAGCTTGAAGAAAGCACACACGCTGCTTTCTTTGATGGACAAAAACTAAATTATTAGTTTTTGAGTAGTAAACCTTGAATCCACGAGAGATCCCTTGAATCCACAAGGTGATAGGGGCTTGGAATCCACTAGAGAGAATAGACAAAGTCTGTATTTTTATAAATCTGAAAACTGAATTATCTTTGGAGGCTACAATGTGTTTAAATAGTAGAAAGAAAACCTAGGGCAATTAGAAACCCTAGGGCAACTACGAAAACATATAAAACCCTAATTTGACTAAACAACATTAAAAGCACCTAAAAAAAAGGAAATAAATAACCTCAACCTAAAATAATAAAAATTACATAAAAATACTAAAATTAAATATTTACAAAATTTAAATATTATACCGTGTCTTACATTAGACCCCTCCACTTGAAACAAACTCGTCCTCGAGTTAATGGTCGAAATCTGAAATCTTCCACTCCAAATAAACAAATACTTTGAATGCTTTAATAACTTGATCTGGTTTTGAAACCTGAATTCTTCATAAAATGTAGCATAAAATTTATTCTCCTCTACCTTCAATTTATTTGCAACATCAATCAACAAGGGGTTGATAATAAAATTAATTTTTTCTACTCCAAGAAAATCAACATATTGTGTAGTCATCTTCAACAAATCAACCGAAACTTGGGGATTGTGGGTGATGAACTCATCCTTATATTTAACCTCAATTGAATCTTCCACAGTATTCTTAATAATTACCATCTCTTGACTTCTATCATTATCCACAATCAACTCAACTTTTTTTTCTTTGACATCTTCATCAAACTTTTGACAAGTGGTATATTCCATCTTCAATTCAATAACTTGTTGCAAGTCTTGATCTTTTTTAATTACTTCAAAATTTACTTTAGAAATAGGCTGCTTCTTCTCAACCCTCAAACCCTTTCCTTTACTTGACACGTGGACTTGGTTGTGATAATTTTGGTTTTGTGGTTGACCTTTCATGTTTTGAACATATTGCTTTTCATATGAATATACAGATTTATAATCAACACTTGTATAATCTAGTATATCATAATAGTCATTAGGAAATCATAAATCAATTAATACCCTTTTCATTCTTTGCCAAGAGCGGATTGGATGCTTACCTCGTCACTTTCTATCTATTTGAATGGCTTTCCACCATTCCTCTGCTTCATCGTCTAATTTATTAGATGCAAGCTGCTCTTTCTCTTCATCACAAATCTTCCAAAAATTAAAATACTCTTCCAAATCAAGAAGCCAGATAATAAAATCCAACTTACACATATCTCCATCAAAGAATGGAATTTTCTTATAATTAGGAGTGCATCTTTGAATATTGTCGAGTGTTCTTTTTACGTTTCTTATACCTTAGACACGCGTCTTGATGTTATTGGAAAACGCTTAGTCTAGGCTTTTTCTAAGAAGGAAGTTGGGACTGGCGCTCCGCGGAATGGGCTCCAAAGTACCATTCTGCCGCTACCAGTTTGTGCGCAAACGTTGAGTACAAAGTCCAAGGGAAGACGCTGCAAAGTGGGCTTATCCTCTATTTCTACTGCAGAAGGAACTTTTCTCCAGTTTCTGCCGCAGGTCTGACTTTTCTGTTATGCAGCAAAACTTTCTGCAGTGCAGTAAAACCGTTTGCTGTGCAATAAAACTTTCTGCTGTGTAATAAAGCTTTCTGCTATGCATTAAAGTCTTCTACTGTGCAGTAAAATATTCTGCTGTGCAGTAAAGCTGTCTACTGTGCATTAAAGTCTTCTACCGTGCAGTAAAGCCTTTTGCCGTGCAGTAAAGCCTTTTGCAATGTGAATTACTACTCTTCATTTTTTACTGCAGAAATACTTTTCTACTTCCTGCACATAAACAAATCTAAAACCCAAAGAAAATATCAATCAAGCAAATGTTAGCTTGCATGGGTTAGCATATTCTCAAATATATATATACACATATTCGTAAATATACTTATACGTATTCACATATACATATATAAAATATATGGCAGAACATAAGCTACAATGTATATGTATATATACTTATGGCAAGATAATGATTAGTTCGTGTCAAAAGTAAAACACGTAATAACAAAGAAATAAGAAAGCTTCAGTAGAAAAGGTTTAGCTAGTATAATAGCTAACATGGTAAATATAATAAAAATGTGCTACAGCAGAATAACTAGTATAGCAAGTAAAGATACCACAGCAGGATAACGGATGCAGCAAACGTGATAAAAAATGTGCTACAGCAGAATGACTAAATACAGCAGATATAAGGCTCTGATACCAACTAATGTTGCGGAAGCTTGAAGAAAGCACACATGATGCTCTCTTTGATGGACATAAACTAAATTTTAAGTTTCTGGGTAGTAAACCTTGAATCCACGAGGAATCCCTTGAATCCACAAGTTAATAGGGTTCTAGAATCCACCAGAGAGAAATAGTTTTTATAAATCTGAAAACTGAATTGTCTTTGGATGCTACAATGCGTTTAAATACTAAAAAGAAAACGTAGAGCAACTAGAAACCTTAAGGCGGCTACGAAAGCATATAAAACCCTAATTTGATTAAACAACATTAAAAACACCTAAAAAGAAGGAAATGAATAACCTAAACCAAAAATAATAAAAAATTACATAAAATACTAAAATTAAATATTTTTGAAATTTAAATATTAAACCGTGTCCTAAATCACAATTATGGGATGTGGCTAGAATCATGGGGCATGTCGAAAATGTCTTTTGTATATATATCATCGTCTTAACATGACAAGGTATGAAGAACTCCCCTAATCACTAGATATCTTGAAATATCATCTTATGACTACTAACTTAGGTATTAGAATAGTATTGGCCGACACTATACTAGTGTCAACTTTGAGATTTTTGTCATGTTTTCTTGTAGGTTTTCCAAAATTTGAGTGGGACAACATTGATTTCAAACATCATAAATACCTTTCACACACACATATATGTGGCAACGTGGTGAAACGATTTGTTGACATTCAATATAAAAAATAACTGGTATTTTATTAAAGGTCATGCTAACGAGTGCCCTTAGGGCTTTGATTAACAATCCAGTTAAAGAAAATTTTTATGGGAAAAGAAAAAAAAAATTAATGTTTTGACAATTTTTTTCATTTCTCATAAAAATGATGTCAAAATTTTCCTAAAATAGATTGTTAACCAATGCTCTAAGGGGCACTCGTTAGCATTTCCCTTTTATTAATATTGCCCTTGAAATTTAATGTGATTGTCAATAATTTGTTCAAAGACTCTTGTCATCTAATAAGGGACATGAATTTGAATGCCACCCACACAAAAAAAAAAAAAAAAAAACTAATTGATATTTTAACATTATGATAAAGAACCATAATCATAAAGTATATGCCATAAGTTTGCACTTCATAAATTTGCTTCTTTTTCATTTTTCATGTAAGAGCTAACTTTCCAAAGCCATAAATGAGACTCGGAGAAATGGCTAGGGCTTTGAAAGTACTGCTACCCAACATTCATTAATTAATAAGTAAATTTAGTTAAAGTTTTTACCTAAAATTGACCACAAACGTTGAATATGCTGCATGATCTTGGTGAACCTATGAAAACAAGTCAAAGTGCACCAAACAAAATATTTGTCACCACTATCATGCATCGTTGTCTTTCGGTCATCACGGTGATCAATCATTGGAACTTCTCTTTTGGCCATTGTTAACTCCGCATGGTCTGTCTAAATATCTATCCTGATTGTCCCTAAGACAAATTCAACTCAACAATATTATCCACAACTATTTTCACACTAAATTTTAAATTTGATGACTTGTGTAATTGTGTGTGGTCGATCAAAAGTGATGAGTTTATATGAACAGAAAGTGTTGATCACTTGCAGTTGCACAAATTAACAAATTGTGAAATTTAGTGTGTGATTAGATGTGTCTCTAGAATTACACAATTCAATTCGACATACTTCAACTGAAATCTTAATTTGCCTCTCTCTCTCTCTCTCTCTCTCTCAAGGTAATGAGTATAAAAGAAAAAAGTAACCACTTTCTTTAAAGAAAGATCAGCCCAGGTGTGAGTGCATGTCTAGCACCGGATGCTACTTATCAAAATGCTCGGAATTGCGTATTTCATTAGTAAATATAAAGTCAGTCAGCAAAAGAGTTGAGAAAACAATGCCGACTTTGCATGTTTCAGCTTGAAAAGAACCTAATTCCTTTCCAACCAGATTAAAAAGCCACACCATGTATAGTGCATTTCTAGATGACCATTACTTTAAACAATTGACTAATGGCTTATCATCTATTCTTAGTAGTTTCAAAACATAAAATCTTTTACTTTGTTTTTTTCCTTCTTTCCTTTTTGGTAAACAAATAGACTAAAGTGATTTTGGTTATTTAACACTCTACCTAGACCATAATACAAAGATTCGATAAGTTGTGAAAATAAATAAATGCGACATTATCTCCTAAGGAAGCAACAATGCAACATGTAAACATTTTTGTTCTTTTTCTTTTTCCTTTTTCTAGGTTCGGTTAACTGTTACCCTTAAGGCCATTATTAACAAACTATTTTAAGAAAATTTCGACACAATTTTTATAAAAAAATAGAAAAATTATCAAAACACTAATTGTTTTTTTCTTTTCTCATAAAAACTTTCCTAAAATAATTCACTAATACATGCCTTTAGAGCATCAGTTAACATAACTTTTTTTTTTCAAATTATTATCTGTAGGGTCTGGGTTTTGATCACTATTCCAATGGGACAGATGAATTCAAGCCCAGCAAGCCCAACAATAAATTTATAAAGAGTAGGTAAAAGAACTGGGCTTTAATGAGTGTAACAACAATTGTACAGAACTTAGAGAATGACTAAGCAAAACGAATATGGACTTGAGCAAGCAATTCTATCCTCGGCACTGGTCCGAGTAGCTTCCACTTGTTATTTCTTGAGTAACAGTGACAATGATTACAAAGTTAGGTCAGATTGCTACAGTGTTTTCTCTAGTAAAATTTCCTCCCCCTCTCCATAGAAGACTCCTTACATTATATAGTTCCTCTTGGACCATCTTGATCCTACACTTATTGATTATTTGAGCCACTACTTGAGTGCTTGTCCCATCAGCAATCCTCTCTGGCCATCTGTGAGTTGTGGTAGCCAAAACAGCACTGTTCAGAGGTCTTCTCCACATAAATGCAGCCAGAGTGTTAGTTGTGAAGCATTTAATGCAGAGGCAGCAGCTTTTCTTGGAATTGCTCTACCGCCATGCTTCAGTGTGCTTACCGGCTGTACTTATCTTTTTCCCTGCAGTGCTTTGGGAAGATTTTCTTTGTCGGTAAATCACCTTTCTTCAACCTCGGCTTTGGCTAGCTGAGGACGGAGTTGTCCTCGGCACAGTTATCACTGTACTCTTCATATGCGATTATGGGTCTCGACATGGGCCTCAGGCCCAGTACAAGAGGCAGATTCACTGGACCCTATAACCCCACATTATCAATATCATTTTGATTGTGCACTTGTCTTCAATCATGAGAAGACATAAAAATTGTTTTTCCAACAACAAAGTGAACCCCTTCCTTTTATCATCACAAAGCACCCAATCGTCTTATGGGAAGTAGAGATTAGGAAAATTACTAATTAATCTAGCCTAGCCTCTAATATATAGAGGATCTTAAACCCAAAAAAGAAAAAGAAAAAAAGCTTGAGAGACACTTTATTCATAATCTTGACAAAAGCTGTAGAGAATATTACACACTAAAATCCTTGAATGGGATTTCAGCAAAAAAAAATCCTTGGATGGGAGTCATTCGTTCCCTTTGGTTGAGGTTGTCTGCCATATAGCTTACAAAACACTAGCTAATAGCGCCCGCACGGCACAATCACCAAAACTTCAATGTAGCCCTCTCTTTTTTTCAAAAATAAAATAAAATAATTTTATATTTTGGGACAAAATTTTCGGATTCTTAAAGTACTACTACAATTATTCACTAACCCCACATCACCAATGTGCCGATTGAAGTCAGTTTATTTCTTACTTCCCATAACACTACTTAATTAGGTTAATTTATAGGTTTATTTGATGTCTTCCAATAGCTACATTTAATACTCTTCTAATTAAGTCAATGAATTCCTCGATCCAAGAAAAAAAAAAGTGAAAATCCTGCGTGAAAAGATGTTACGAAATTTGATTATTATACTACTACTTAACCATTTATGTTTCATATATTATTTGTTGCATTACACGGTCATAAAATGCAATGAGAAGAATGAAATGTAATATAGATAATGAAGTTGATATATATTGTGAAATTATAAGTATGTTTTTAAATAGTGGGTGATCATGATGTTAAATTTTTAGATGATGGACGGTGATTAGCTACTCGATAACGTGAGAAATTCTTAATTTAGTAGAATGTATCACTTTTATAGCCATAAGGCTCATAACTCTTTTTCTAGGGAAATATTATACATCATCCATTCAGCAAAAAGATTAAGCACCAATAAAAGTTATTATTTTCTTGCATCCCCTTTTTGTTTCTCAAAAAAAAAAAACCTAGAAGTAATTATTTTCCCCCCTTTTGCCAAAGTCTTGTATTCATTTATGCGTAAAAAGCAAAATCAAAATTATTGCCTCTAATTGCTGCATGCAATTTTTGTGTTGGCGTGTGAGTGTATTCTATTATCTCATTCCCTTCCTCAAATTAAAAAAAAAAAAAAAAAAAAAAAAGAAGAAGAAGAAGAAGAAGAAGAAGAAGAAGAAGATTATTGCCTCTAATTATCACCATGGTTTGAAAATTGAATCAGTTTAATCCCACTCAAGCTGCAATTATTATCTTCTCAAAAAAAAGAAAAAAAAGAACCTGCAAGTATTATGGGCCATTTTCTGCCAGTATTATTAGAAAAAACAATGGGCCACCATTACCCGTTGTGGTAACAATGCCTGTGCGTTAATGGGTCTGGTCTCGGCCTGTGCAGCATTTATTACGTTGGTTTCTTTGCCAAACCAGACGATAATTAAATAAATAATTTTCTTTGTCAACATTATTAACATTTTTTTTTCCGTTAATAACGTTGTGCATGCTAGTAACATCTAACACAGTCTTGGGGAGTTTCAACCTTTCAGGTAAGGGTGGCGAGTGGCAACCCACCGATTCGCCAAAATCAACTCAATCTGTAAGGTTGAGAATTTTTTTCAACCCCCACCCATGGTAAGTTGAATTATAAAAAAAATCTCATCTACTCAACCCAACCCATACATTCGCATATAATTTATAAAGAAAATAAATAAAATTGAATGGCATCAAATCAAATGGATAGAGTAAAAAAGAACGGAAATGAGTGGAAATGAAGTATATATTTATTTTTCTCTTCTTTGTACATTTGATAGGAAATCAATAGTATGAATCGGGATTATATATATTATTTATTTATTTATTTTGATGGGGGAATACATTTGTGGCTTTTCTTTCACTCATGGGTTTTTATAAGAGAAATTGAGGAAATTTATTGTGTAATAGGAAATCTATTGGTTTCCTATTAAAAAAAATATTATTGCAAGAAATCCTTGAGAAATTATACAAATTTTGTTAAATAGTAATTTTCAGTATGAAACAAATACCAAAAAAATATTTTTCAAAATTTCTTTTAATAACACAACTAAACATCAAAACATTACTATGTTTTCAACTAAAAACATTTTCTGTGGAAAACCCTTTTAGGTCAAAACATATACAGCCTAAGTACTAATATCATAGATATTAATTTAAATATAAAACAAGCCTACATGAATAATCTACCAATCTAATATAAAACTAACACATGCATGTATACTTAAAGGTGCGTTTGGTTGGAGGTGTTTTAGGGAGGGTGCAAATTAGTGGAATGAAAAATGAGAGAAAATGTCATTTTCTTTTGCTTAGTAAAGGAGAAATTGGATGGAAGAAAAATGGGGGTAGGGTTCGAGTTTTCTCTTTGAACCCACAAATCTTTCTCTCCAAAATAGAGAGAAAACTTTAGAGAAGCAAAATGTCAAGTTTGCCCCCACTTTTCCATCATTATGCTTTTAATAATAAGAGCATAATAGTAATTAATTATTCATCCTTCTACTTTTCCATCTTCTCTACCAACCACAAATGACTAAGAACACATATATTTTATATCCTCTAAAATTTATATCTTCCTAATATTTTATATCCTTCCACTGTCCCACTTTTACATCCTCCCAATAAAATAGAGAGATAGAGCCTAATTGTTGATTCTATGATTAAATATTTTTAGAATAAAAAAGGTCTAAAATAGTATTTTCATCCATGGAGTTTGCATGAATTTTTTTTTTATTACTAAACTTTAAAATGTTCTTTTTTTTTGTTCCTAAACTATTTAAAATGTTCAATTCTCCGTCCTTAAACTTTAATATACATATATATATAAAATATTTTAATCTTTAAAATATTAGAAAATTTTATTTTTTATTCATAAATTATTGAAAAAAAAAACCCTTTACAAAGTTTAGGGACCAAATTAAAACGAATTTTATGTAAAGTTTAGGGATAAAATATAATATTCTAGTAAACAAAAAATCTATTACTAAATTTATTAAAAGTAAAAGTATTGTTTTGGTCCTTACATTTTGGTAGTGGTCAAATTAGTTTATGTTATTTTCAACTTGCATTCAATTTGATCCCTGTTATTTTTAATTTACAATCATTCTAAGTCAAAATTTGGGTTTTGTTTTAGTTGTTGAGATGATATATGTGTCTACTAAAGTTGGAGATTGATAAATTTGATTTGTATTTGGTTACCAAGAAAGTGAGTAAGAAAAGTTGTGAGTTGATGGTACTTGGTAGAGGCTAAATTGACTGCAAATTAAAAATAACATAGACCAAATTATAAGCTACTAAAATGTATAAACTAAGGGTCTATTTGGATACCGTTTATTTTGTTGAAAACTAAAAACTTGTTGCTAAAAATACTGTAGCAAAATAATTTTTAAAGCTTAAAACACTATATAACACTTATTGCTGTGTTTTTCCCTAGATGGCTGGTCCATGAACAGTGCCGTGGGACCCAGGCTCCAAAATGCAAAACACAAATTAATTGCTACGCAAACGCACGCTAAATTGACAATAATTCCAAAATATAGGAACTAAAATAATATTTTTGACTTTAACTAATAAATTAATACTCGATTTTAGGGTAAAGATTAAATCATTTATTCAGTTACATTAGATCCATCAAATAATGTCATGTGTCCACTGTTAAACAAGTATCATTATTTAAATGTAATTCTGTCACTGGACTTAATCCAAGTTCCCATCTTAATTCCACGACTAATCTTTTTTACTTTTTTAGCAAAAACAAAAATTAAACAAAACCAGAAAGGAATTAACGCCAATCGTGCGAGACTAATGTCGCGTGACGCATGCCTTTGTTGTCATTTCAATTCCTATATAATCAATCTGACCAAAGGCAATGAGTCCAAATGACTTTTAAAGCTCTCTTTAATACTGTCTGTCATTTTTACAACCCAATCGCAGGCGGCGCCGCTGTTGACAGTGATATAGTGAGAGACACTACAACAATTGCTGTACCATCAGTCACTCACCTCTCCATATATAAATGCCTCACCAATTACATGCTCACCAATAGTTTGCCTTAGGTGCTGTACTTGATGTTAATTGAAATCAGACCTTTTTTTTTTTTTTTGGTAGAAGAAATCAGACCTTTATTGCTTAGATACGTTGCTTTATTTGCAATCTACTACTTTGTCTATTATGCTGTCTGTAAATTCCTCTAAAAAGACAAAACCTTTCCCTTTCACTGTCTCCCAAGCTCTGGACCTAATTTACCAATATGCTTCCTTCAACATTTATGAGTATACATGATTATAAATTATGAAGTCTTTATTTGGGGTTCCAAGAAAAATAAAATAATTGGGTGGTCCCATTCAAAGATTTCAATATTATAATGTGCATTTAATACATGGAGTGAAGAGCTTTTTTTATTTTGTTCAGAGTGCATTTAAATGATTTCATTTTTATTGATTTATTTTGTTTAATATGTATATTGATAAAGTTTAGTTATAAAATTAGTTGTAACTTAAGGTTATAAACTCATTCAATAAAATAAATACTACAACATATTTTGAAAATTTAATTGTTGAAGTGCATGTTCTTTACACCCTTAATACACATGTTAAATTTTGTATCAATTGGATATCATTTACTATATTATCTATAAACTTATATTTTGTGCATAATTTTAAATTACAAAAACTTGTAATTTAAAAAATTCATTGATGACATAGCTATTGATCTTTAATTTTCTTGAAATTTTGCAAGCATGGAAGATATAAGAAAAAGATGTAATCCAATGGTGGATTTGTGAAAATTCACCTCCGATAAAAAGATATTAAGTAAGTTTGTAAGCTAAAACTACAACTAATTTTGTAGTTAAACTTTGTTAGTATTTGGAGTTGTAAAACTTTGAATATGCTAAATTTTAGCATCAAATTACTAAAATGATGCATTACTGGTATTGTAATTGTAAAAAAATTTACAATTGTGCTACAGTACTATCATAAATTTATGATGGTACTGTAGCTCAATTGCAAAAATAAAATATTCTTTTTTATTCATCATCTCATTCTTTTAATCCATTTTATTCTTTCTCTCTCATCTATCCTTCTCTTTCTCTAGTCTCAGTTCTTTTCTTTCTCACTCTTTCTTTCCTCACATCTCTGGTGGTTGGGCCTCCACGCCAACGAAGCAGAGAATCAAAGATCAAAGCTTCTCCAGCGATCTACTGGCTGAGGTGTGTGAGTCAAATTTGGTGGCGAAGGCGTTGTGAGTTATGGGTCTGGGAAGTGGTGGTGCAGTGGTGGTGTGGGGGTTGTGGGTCTGGGTTGTGGTGGTGCAGTGGTGGCGTGGGATTATGGGTTGTAGGTTTTGTTTGGTTGTTGTTGTTGTTGTTGTTGTTGTGTGTGTGTGTGTGTGTGTTTTTTTTTTTTTTTCTCTTGGTGGTGGCGAGGTTTTTGTGGCCAGTGTTCAGTGGTTTTTGGCGATTTGTTTGTGTGTGTGTGTGTTTTTTGTTGTTGTTGTTGGTTCTTGTGGTGGTTGTTGTTGTTGGTGGGTTTGGTGGATTTTTTTAATGGGTTTGCAAGTTGGCATGGTGGTTGCTGGCCAATGTCTAGTGGGTTAAATGGGGTGTGAGTGGCGGTTTTTTAATGGGTTTTGTTGGATCTTAGTTGCCTAGAGGAAAATGGAGAGAGAGGAAGAGGAAGAGAGAGAAATAATAAAAAAAGAATATTTAAATAAAGTGACAAAAGAAATAGAGTTTGAAATGTTGGATATGTTGTGAAATTGTATGATATAATAAATAAAGTAGTTTTAAGATGGTAAAATATGATTTTTTTTAGATACCGGACGCTAATGCTTAAAAGTAAAAATAAACTTAGGAGTTGGGAAAGAGGGATTGATGAGACTATGGCTGCGTTTGTTTTGGCTTCAAAGGATTTCCGAAAATGCTTTTATACCCGCGTGTGTGTTTGGTAGGTACTGAAAATTTGGTCAAACAGAATTGGTATTCCACGTTGACTGTAAAATAAGGCATTTCGGGCGTAAAACCAATTCAGGTTTTATTTTACCTTCAAACGAATTACACCTCTCACACACTCTCTCGAAGCTTCTCACACGCACTCCTCACAGACTCAAGGCTGGTACTCTCCAAGCTTAGTCTGACTGAGCTCCACCCTCTCTCTCACGCCAAACGCAGCCGATCCTTTCCCTCACGCTAGTCCAAGCTCCACCCACAGTCCGATAAGCTAAAACCGATCCACCCACGACGAGTTTCCTCCACTATTTGAGTTCATTTCAGTCCGACAACCTCACCTCACCTCCGATCCACCCTCTATTTGAGTCCGATGACCTCACCTCACCTCCGACCCACACACCTCCGACCCACTCTTTACAAAAGCCGATCCACATCCCCTTAAACCCATCTAGCCAAAATCCACCCTCAAACCCATAAACAACCCAACCTCACCTCACTATCTGGGATCCGATCTATATATATATAAATAAATATATTTATTTAATTATCCATTTTTTATTTAATTATTGATTTAATAATTTAACTTTTGTTGGTGTTACAATTATACAGAAATAGAATGCAATGTGATTTGTTGGTGTAAATATTGATTGTGATGGTATTATGTTGTGTACGTTGTTGATGTTACAATTATATAGAAATATATATGCATAAAAATTTTGGTACTCGTTATCAATGTGGTTTGGATGTTTTCTGTTTATGGCTATTTTCATATACTGTGTAATCAATAGCATGCTTGTTTATGTACCTCTTAGACCACAGTGTTTGTGATTTTTTAGATGAAGAAAAAAACCAAAGCCGCAATTATTGCCTCAGTTGCATCTGTCCTCCTTGTGGGGGTTGCATTGGTAAGGAAATTGCAGTGTAGACAACTGTCTAGGGCGCCTTATGTTAATCATGCAGCCGAGAGAGAGCATTACATAAATAGTATTCTGCATGGAAGTGAGAGACTTTGTGTGAGTCAAATTAGGATGAAGCTTATAACTTTCCACCACTTATGTCACATCCTCACTGAGGGAGAGCACGTATGCTCGACTATTCACATGTCCGTGCAGGAGCAAGTGCTAATTTTCTTACACATTATTGGTCATAATGTGAGGTTCTGTATAATTGGTAGTTGGTTCCATAGATCAACTGAGACTGTTCATAAATACTTCAAGGTCGTCCTTAGGGGGGGTCTTGAAATTATATAGAGCTCTAATAAGATTGCCTAGCGAAGATACACCCCCAGAGATAAGGGATAGCAGAAGGTTCTACCCATATTTTAAGGTAAATATTGCGACTTGTGTATTTTTGTGAATTGTGAAGATTTGTGTAATTTTAAACCATTATGTTTGTTGAAAATTAGGATTGTGTTGAAGCAATAAATGGTACACATGTTCGTGCATCTGTGCCACCTGAAATACAAGGAAGGTTTCGTGGTCGCAAAGATGGAACCACGCAAAATGTGTTAGCTGCCATTAGTTTCGACTTAAAATTCACTTATGTATTGGCTGGATGAGAAGGCAGTGCACATGATTTACGTGTGTTAAATGATGCATTTGCTAGGCCAGAGGGATTTTCAATTCCCGAAGGTATTATAGGATCACTCATCTTTTTGGTTTATTAGTTTAATAAATATTGTGCGTTTTCCTAAGCATAGTAGTGATTTGGTTTTATTTTTGAATATATGTAGGTAAATATTATCTTGGTGATGCTGGGTATGGTAATAAAAATGGAATTTTGTCACCTTATCGGAGTATGCGATATCACTTGAAAGAGTTTAGTGATCGTTCTCCTGAGAATGAGCAAGAATTGTTCAACCTCCGACACTCTTCATTGAGAACTACCATTGAGCGAGGGTTTGGAGTGTTGAAGAAACGTTTTCGAGTGTTGGACGCAGAACCATTTTGGTCTTTTGAAACCCAAGTGAAAGTAGTGTTAGCATTTTTTGTGATTCATAATCACATTATGGGGGTTGATCCTAATGACTATATTATGGAAGCTGCAATGAACCAAGTAGAGTCTAGTGGCCTCCAACAAGAAACACAATCACGTCGAGACTCCATTGAAGACAGTAGAGTGTGGAATGCTAAAAGAGATGAGATATGCCAAGCTATGTGGTCTGATTATACCAGGAGTGGAGAGTAGTACTTTATTTAAATTTCTATGATTGTAATATGTGCTGTATTTTTCTTTTCTGTAAGGACAATGTATTTACTATAGACTTCTGATGGTGTAAAGAAAAAGCATTTTCAGCATTACATTGTTATTTCCAGTAGTTGTTTCGTTCTGTTGTGCACATTTATAAGCGTGGTTGTATGTGTGTTTGATTTGTTGTTCATATTCCAAGCGTAATTACTAAATGCTACTCTCGCTATACAATTTTCATATGTAGTAATGTCGAAAGGAAAAGAGAAGGTGGGCGGCACTAAGCACTTTAGGTGGCTGCCCCCTATGCACACAACTATGCTTACGCTACTTGCCAAGGAGGCCGCGAAGGACAACAAGCCCTCTAACACTTTCAAGGCCAGCTCCTTTGCTCTTGTAGCGAAGGAGATATCTGCTCAATTTGGGGTCGAGTGCCACCCATCGTATGTAGAGAATCGGCTGCGGACTCTAAGGACCATGTGGAAGGAAATTCAAACTCTTTGGAAGAAGAGTGGGTTCGGCTAGGATGATAACATGCGATGCAAAGACATATTAAGAAAAAGTCATGGTATGACTTCCAACTATATTTTTTAATATGTATGATAATATATGTTTTTGGCTTTTATAATCTATGAATTGAGAATAAGACAAGGCTGCTCAAGTACACTCTTTATATGAAATTTATAGTGTCATTCTTTTTAGGATTTCATTGCTTTTACAAATTTTCAATTGTAACTTTCATGTGCGGATCTATTGTAAAATCTGGTCTTAGCATTTATGCATTGTATTTTCTGTTGTACTTATTTTCAAAATCATGGGTTATGTCTCTTGTTTCCTAACAGCTCTTTTTGTTTATCATTGACCTAAATCATCTAATGACATCTATATTGAATTGAATATTGAATTTATAAGTGAAGTGATTATTACATTGTTATTATACATTCCTTTCTCCCTTACAGGCGCATCGTAAGCATGCGGAGTACTTGAACAAAAAGATAGAGATGTATGATGAATTGGCCATTGTAGTAGGGAAGGATATGGCCACGGGTAGCTTCGCTAAGTCGTATGTTGATATTGACACGGAGAAAGACAATGGGGAGAGCACTGAGATGGTGGCTGATAATGGGGAGGAAGGTGTGGTGGACAAAGGGAAGAATGCGGTGGAATCATCCACCACTGAGTCCACAATTTTGAAGTCCCACAAAAAAGGCCGTGCACCTCCCTTTGATGATAGTGTTCTGACTGATCTGTTTGATCAGCTGAAGGAAATTGCAGTAGCTTTGAAAGAAATCAACCGGAGGCCTGTTGATTACACAGGTCTTTACTCTGACGTGATGGCTATGGTGGCGGACGGGTATAGCGAAGACATGCTTGCAACTGCCTTTGACCATCTCTGTAAAAATAAGAAGGCAGCACGGGGATTTCTAGCGAAGAATGCGAAGCTGAGGAAGCTTTGGATGAATAGTTTTTTGTTCACACACCTCTGACTTGTCTGTTTGGTGCCGACTGTGATGTTAGCTTTAGGGATTGTCATCTGTTGTAGTACTAGTATTCACCTATCATTGTATTATATATGTGACACAATTGTATTATCGGTAAGCAAGCTATGTATTAATTTCTAACCTTGGACATATGCTGATGGTACGTATATTTTGTGCACTGTTATACTACAAGGGATAACAGATACGTAGCTTGACTGTAGAATGTGTAGTCTTTTGTATTATTGGGACGATACAATTGCCCAAGTTATGTATGTGTACTGTTCGGATACCACGTGTAGGTATCATTTTTGTACATCATGGAGGTGTAATGCCAATGGTGAAAGTACATTGTGGCTGTTTTGATATAAATATTATGGGTATATTCAGATGATTATTTTGGATGTTGTAGTGGATGATTATTTTTGTTCTGTTACAGGTTTGTCTAGGCAATGCAGGTGTTTCTTTTATAAAGCCCAAGTTGATAAATGTTGGTGAGGTCTTAAGTGTGTTGTTGGGCAGTGAGCAGTGTATTTTTCCACAAAGGTTGCTAGGCATTTCATATTTTCTGTAAAATGTTTGAACAAACCAAACATGAGAATTGATTTTTCGTAAAACGAATTCCATTTTCCGTAAAATGTTTGAACGAACCAAACATGAGAATTGATTTTCCGTAAAACGAATTCCATTTTTCGTAAAATGTTTGACCGAACCAAACATGAGAATTGATTTTTCGTAAAATGAATTCCGAGGCAACCAAACATTGGAATTCGTTTTCTGCTCTATTTTCCATGGTGCAACTAAACAGTCTGAATACATTTTCCTTACGGGAAAACAATTTCCCCTGAAATGATTTTACGCTCGGAATTGACTTTCTGTTCAACCAAACGCAGCCTAATAATGGAATAGAGAACAAAATATAGATTCAACTTCAAATCTTGGGATTAAAGTTTATTGTTGGTTTGGTTTTTTTAGCTGGGATTGTTGCTAATAATTGAAATCCAAGGATCCCTGAACCTTGAAATTTCTCAGGAATTGTGGCACCAATGTTTTTTTATAGAAGCCCCGGCTCGCATTGTATGTAACAATCACATATTCATGTTTGTGTAACTTCCAATCTGTTAACACCAGGCCATTTCCAATGAATATGTCTAAAATTCAAATCCTCCTAACTCTTGTATTCATCAAACACATGAATGCATTTGCCCATTTGCTCATATCCCAAAGCCAGTCGCCACGTATTTGCAGGAGTGTATTCTCGTATTCCAATGCTAGAGACCCATTGGGGCTGCCCAATATCTTTAGCATTCTGTATGTTGGAGCAGTCTTTAATTCTGGAGAAATATATATAGTCACGGAACGCTATGATGATGGAAAAGAGGATAGAATCTAAGAAAAAGAAAGAAGCATAAAATGAAATGAAAAGGATTTTGATAATGGCAAAAGTCACAGCAAACAGTGCATGCAGAATTGGAAGACAAGCAAAGCAAAGTTAGAATTACATCAAAGTGACGTCTAGGAATATTTGGCAGACGGCATGTGTATATATGAAAGCGCGCTGGTTGCCGGGATTTCTTGCACTGTAAAAAGCTGCATTGATGACCAAAATCTATATTTGCAGCAGCAGCAGTTTGGTTTAATGTTCCTCACATTTCGCAGTAAAACACAGTTCCTTTCTGTGTTATTGTATTTATTGTGTTTTATCTCTCCGTGCTCTATTTGGTTGGATATTAGAAAAGTGAGAGATTGAGAGGACAAAAACATGTTAGGAGGATATATATGAAATGATAATATTGTTACATTCACAATATTTTTAAAATAAATTTTGAGTGATAAATTATTATTAGTTTTAATTTGAATTTATCATTGAAATTATTATTTTTTACCTATTTATAACAGTTTATAAGAACCTGCTACTTATAATTTGTAGTGAAAATATTGTTGACATAACATTTCTCATCTAAAAAGTTGGAAGCAGAGGAATTTGATCTAAAATGTTAGAAATTCCAAGACGTGCAAATTATCTATTTTTTCCTTCTTTCATTTTTAATCCTCCATTTTCACCCAATCAAATCGTCCTTTCCCTTTTTTTAGTATTATTATTTTAAATAAATATTTTTCTATCTTAAAATTGATTTTTCTATTTTGGGTCGAATACTTCACCTTTTAAAGTTTCCTTCCTATAAGTAATTATTACTTCTTTTAATTATAATGAATGATATAATTTAAGTACAAATTTTAAGTGTTGTAGTTTAGGTTCTCAATCAAATTTATACACATGGTTATTGTAGGTACTCAAGAATTCTTTACCTTTGGCTTAGGCTTTGGCTTTTTTGGCTTGATTGCCTTACCTTGCCTTTGGCTTGAATTCTTTTATCCCACATTGAAAAGATGTCTTTCCTCTTTCTACCTTATAAGGGATGAACCAATGGAGTAAGAGTACCATTAGTTTGGTTCATCTCTTATAAGGTAGAAAGAGGAAAGACATCTTTCTAACGTGGGACAAAAGAATTCAAGCTAAAGGCAAGGCAAGGCAATCAAGCCAAAAAAGCCAAAGGCAAAGGCAAAGAATTCTTGAGTAATATAATCTGTATTATCTTTTCAAAGGATAATTAAATTCAATCATGTAATTTATTTTTTTAGAAGATTCAATTATGTGGTTCATTGGCCAATACAACCACAAAGTTAAATTTAATTGAAGAATCTATGTTAGGTCATCAAAGAAATTGTATAAGAGTATATAATTTTTAATTATGTACTTAATTATTTTTATTTTTTATTATGTACTTAATTATTTTTATTTTTTTTAAAATAAAAAATTTGGTCATGTCAACTGTGGTGGCTGGCACTAAGTGTCTCCTTGTATCGGTGTATCCTACAATGGGGTTTTGCCATATGGCTTACTTACTATTAAAATCTTTTAAGTCAAAAACATCAAGTGACTTGATACATGTCGTTCTAATTAGTTTCACACGTTCGAAATTTATGATAAGTATAAACTACTTCAAGCCCATTTAACTACTTCCAACTTATTTGAAGCCCATTATAACCCATTCTACTTCGAGCCCATAAGAAATTACTTACAATCCATTTCACTTTAAGCCCATTTAACTACTTCCAACTTTTTTGAAGCCAATCCAAATTTTCTTACCTAAACTCATTATTAACTAAAGTATATGCAAATCCTGGGCTCACACTCCCTCGGGTATGTTTTACTACTAGTAGTGCATATAAAATGATTGTATCCTGTGATTCTATTCCTAATGCAGGTAGCTCCAATCTGGAAAACCAAAAGAAGTTTTGGAAGTGTCTTTGGCAGCTCCGGGTTCCAAATAAAATTAAGCATTTTGTGTGGAGGGCTTGTAATGAAGCTTTGCCAACTATGGCGAATCTGCATCGAAGACATATCACCTCTTCCGCTAGGTGTGAACTTTGTAAAGAGCATTCGGAGGACGCTGTACAAGCTCTTTGGCTTTGTAAGGAAATTTCTAGTGTATGGTCATCCCTGGAGTGGTTCCACCAAGCTGTCCCGGTTCATCCTACTAGTTTCAGTGAGCTTCTGTCCAGGTTTCTGCATTGCCGAGATGAGTTCCGAGCTGAAATCTTTGTTATTGCTGCGTGGTGTATCTGGAATAGGCGGAATGCCTTGCACTTTGGTCGAAATGCCCAACCTGTGGATCGCATATGCAGCAGCGCAGGCAACCTTCTGCAGGAGTTTTTGGAAGCCCAGGTTGATGAGTGAGTTGGTCCCTCCTCGCCCTCAGACCTTGCAACAGTGGCGCCCCCGGCACCTAACATTTACAAGGTTAACTTTGATGCGGCGGTATTCTGGTCTTCAAACTTGGCGGGGTTAGGTGTGATAGTGCGTGACAATTGTGGTGCAGCTATTGGAGCGCTCTCCATGCCCACCTCTCTTGGCTGGTCTGTGGCAGAATTGGAAGCTTTGGCCTGTCATCGGTCTGTCCAGTTTGCCTTAGAGATTGGTCTTTCTCGTGTGGTTATCGAAGGGGATTCACCCGTAGTCATTGATGCTCTTCTGAATGGGACGGGCAAGCTCGCCAGTTATGGGAACATTCTAGATGATATTCATGTTCAAGCCTCTGCTTTTCAGTGTATTGCTTTTAATTATGTTAGCCGTGTGTGTAATTCTGTTGCTGATGCGTTAGCAAAGAAAGCTAGTTCTAGTGTGGGGCTTCAGGTATGGTTGGAAGACTTACCTGCTGACATTGCTCCCCTTCTTTTTCGTGATGTTCATTGATTCAGGTTTGAATAAATTCCCAGGCCAGTGGTCTGGTTTCTCAAAAATAAAAAATAAAAAATTGTTGCTTTTCGATATATTTTTATAATAATTCGGTCAATTTTTATGATTATTTGAAAAATATAAACATAAAATAAATTTGTTATATCATAATAACAATAATTAATAAAACTAAGTATATAAATAGGTTGACAAACTACTTTAAAAAAAAACTAAAATGCACAAATTAATAATGAATGATTTACAAACTCTACCACGCGTTATCTTTATAAAAGCATTCTCATCTGGTTATATAAAAATGCAAAATAGATGACATTGTAGATAAAAAGAAAAAAGAAAAAAAAAAAAAGCTTCATCCAATTATTTATTTTGTATAAAATTATACACAACGGTACAATGCTTATATAAATACACACAAGCACTGTAGCTTATGTGAAACATTTCCCCAATATTTTACTCACTCATTCTTTCTCCTCTTAACAAAAAAAATCAAGACTCCCTCCCTCCCTCTCTTTTACTCTCACCATATCATATGGTTGTGGATCAGGCGGTGTGGGTCTTGGCATAGGTCGTGGCACTAGGTTGTTGGCTATTGGTGTGGGTTGTGGTTTTAGATCAACAATGTTGGGTTTGAGTTGCGGTGGTTGGTGGGTTTGGGTGAACAACGAGGATCAACAATGCTGGGTTTGTGGGTGGTGATAGTGCTGGGTTTAGGCTGGTGAGATGATCGGGTTTCGCAATTGGTTGATTGGGTTTATCAAATTAATGCTTGTAGTTCTGATGATATCGAAAATCGTCAATAAGCCGCATAGTCCTCACGTGCTCTAGACTAAACCTGCACAACAAAGAAGAAGAAAAACCATACAGAGAGCACCGGTATGGTATCGGCCAAAGACCTTCCGAAGGGTAAGTTAGAGAACTTTCACAACTCTAGAGTGCCAGAGCTGGGGTAAATTATGCGTACCTTGTTTTTTGAGGGCTTGGAGTTTTTATAGTAGTGTAGAACCGACTTCTATTTCTTGGGCGAGAAGATGTTTCCTTAGGGGGAGGATCCTAATAAATGTATGTATTTTGCGGGATTCCATTAACCAGGGTCAATCATAGGGTGCAAGATATTTCCATTTAGGATTCCTTAGAGTTTACTTAAGCCATGTGGGTGTCACGTGGCCTTTATATCCGTCGACTTTGTGCCTGTGTACCTAGAATCTGTCCATCATGGAGGATCATCCGTCCACTATGGGAGACCATCCGTCATGTGGTCTCTTTGTTCAGTACCTCAATCCGTTGTCTTGCTTTTTTTTTTTTTTTTTTTTTTGACAATCAATTCGAGAAATTTTTATTACGAAAGCAGAAAACTTCTGTCAAGAGTTACATAATCTGTCACATCCCTATGGATGTCTTCTATCCAAACTTGTGGTTCGTACAAGTATTTTGCTAACTTGGCAAACTTGTCAGCTACTCTATTTCCATTCCACCTAACATGAGAGAAAGACACACTTCTCAAACTTGTGGTTAACCAACATGAGTCCTCAATGATGTGGCCAAAAGCTGTCATGCAGGTTGAGTCCGAAACAAGGTGGCTGTAAATGATCTCGGAGTCGACCTCAAAGACTACATCTTGAAGACCAAGCTCGATGGAGAAGGAGATAGCTTTCCTACAAGCCAGAGCTTCCACATCTTCTACTGTGGATGGAAGCGGAATGCGCTCCGACAGCGCTGCAATCACCATACCTTCAAAGTCTCACATCACCGCTCCAATGCCAGCTGTGCCCGTGTCCTGGAAAATCGCACCATCGCTGTTGGCTTTGAACTGAGTTGGTGGGGGGGGTAACCAATGCGCTGGGTGATCCATCATTCTTTACTGCACTGGGAAGTCTTGGGCTGCATGGAATTCTTGTATACGTTCCACCACATCAGTATATAACTTCTCCAAAGGCACCGTGACTGCACCCATTCGCTTTGTATTCCTATTACGCCAAATACCCCAGGCGATGTAGGCAAATGTCTCTGCCAAATGCGGTGATTTCAGAGCAAGTATACCTTGACATAAGTCACGAAAACTTACCAGTTTTTCAGCCAAAAAAGGTCTACACCGCACCAGCTCCCACCATACGTTCTTCACCACTATGCAGTCCCAAAGGGCGTGGATAGTGTCCTCTGTTTCACAGCCACAGCGGTCACACAGAGAGTTTGTTGTGATGTTCCTCTTCATTAAATTCAGTTTTGTTGGAAGAGAGTCAATTGCTGCCCACCAAAGGAAGTGCCTTATTTTGTTTGGCAGATTGAGGGCCCAAATATCTAACCAAAACTGCCTTTTTTCCGCTGAGTTTGAAGGACCTGGTGCTTTCACTTCTGCTTCTTTTTGAAGGAGCTGATATGCTGACTTGGTTGAATAAACTCCCTTGCTTGTTGCTGTCCAGATGAGTCTATCTTCAGCATGCGTGGAACTCAGTGGTAGGCCGAGAATTTCAGCTGCTTCATGGGGCACAAATTCATTCTGTATTCGGTCTTCAATCCATCTCCCATTTTCTTCATCAATGAGGGCACACACCCGTGCATTATTGGGCAGGTTTTTTTGTGGTGAAACCACCCGGCTTGAGTGCACATCCGGCAGCCATTTATTGCCACGAATCAAGACTGACCTCCCATCCCCTATTCTCCATCTCATCCCCAACCTCATAACCCTACAAGCTTTAAGAATGCTTTGCCAAGCATAGGAGCCCTTCACTTTCACTCCCTCATCTAGGATAAAGCAATTGGGAAAGTACTTTGATTTAAAGACCTCATAGAAGAGAGTCTTTTTTATGAAGCAATCGCCATACTTGTTTCCCCAACATTGCTAAATTGAAATTTTCAATATCCTTAAAACCTAGCCCCCCTTGGCACTTCGGCTTACACAAATTCTTCTTCCAAGCCACCCAATGTGTTTTCCGCCCCTCCCCATTATAGCCCCACCAAAACTTCCTAATTAGAGACTCAATATCTTTACATAAGCTCTTTGGGAGTTTGAAACATGCCATGGTGTAAGTGGGCATCACTTGGAGTACCGCTTTAATGAGTACTTCCCTTCCCCCTAGTAATAAGAGACGTTCTTTCCATCCTTGCATTTTGTGCCAAATCCTTTCTTGAATGTAGCTGAAACTTTGCTTCTTTGCTCTACCCACCAAGGAAGGTAATCCAAGGTACTTTTCATAATTTGTGGTGGCTCCTACTCCAAGCAGATTTTTAATTTCTTGCTGCACATGGGGATCGGTGTTTGGGCTGAAAAATAGTTGAGATTTTCCTTGGTTAATTTTCTGCCCCGAAGAAACTTCATATTTGTTCAGAATATCAAGTATGGTGCTGCATTCTTGTGTGGTTGCCCGACAAAATAGCACACTATCGTCTGCAAAGAACAAATGGGAGACCTTTGGACCTACATTACAAAGAGAGACTCCTTTTATAGTGCCTGCAAGTTCAGCTTGTTTGATAAGTGAGTGTAATCCTTTTGCACATAAAAGAAACAAATAAGGTGAAAGGGGGTCTCCTTGACGGAGGCCTCGGTTTGGTGTGAAGTGTCCATGTGGTTCACCATTCACCAAAACAGAAAAAGAGACTGATCGGATGTAAGAACTGATAAGGGATATCCACTTAGTTGCAAACCCCAACTTCTCCAATAGTTTTTCTAAGAAAACCCACTCCACCTTATCGTATGCTTTGCTCATATCAAGCTTTAAAGCCATGAGCCCTTCTTTTCCTTTTCTCTTATATTTTAAATGATGCAGTGTTTCAAAGGCTACAAGAATGTTGTCCGTAATTAGTCTATCTAACATGAATGCACTTTGTGACTCCGACACCAATTTGGGTAGAATTTTTTTGAGTTGATTGGCTATGGTTTTGGACACAATTTTGTATAGGACGTTACACAAGCTTATGGGTCTGAAATCAGTAGGTTTTTCAAGATTTTTTGATTTTGGTATGAGTGAGATGAAGGTGTGGTTGAGGTTTTCTGGCATGACACCTGAATTGAGAATAGTTAAAGAGGCAGCAATGACATCTTGGCCAACAATATCCCAACAAGATTTGAAAAAAATTGGGAGTAGACCATCGGGTCCAGGTTCTATTAGTGGTTTCATTTGGTTCAAAGCTTGTTCTACTTCATGTGCAGTAAAATCATGGATTAAATCATCATTCATAGAGGGGATAATTTTTGATCATCCATTAACTCAGCATTGTCACCTATGGTAGGTTTGTTTTGAACGGGTCCGTCAACCTTAACTTTTATCCTCTTCAAGTTCCATGTTTTTTGCTATTTATATTAAGCATCAATGTTTTTATTATTTATCTATCATAGGAATTTTCTATAATTTGAATTATTTATTTTTATTGTCACTAGTATGTAACCTGTGCTTACGCACGAGAATGATGAATTATAGTGGTGCTATTGATATCAGTTTGGGTTATAAAGCATATAAAATATTAGTTTGACCAGGACATTTGGAGGTACTAAAATAATTTTTTATTGTAATTTTCATGATATTGGTTACGCCAAGTTTTTCATTACACTACTATTATGTATATAATTTTGAAAATTACTATAAGATACTATATATACAATATCAATTCACAATCACTGTTCATGAAATTCTACTAAATACAACACAAAAATAAAAGAATAGATTGATCCAATAGTATCTCCTAAATTGAATGGGAATAGGTGCATGTGATCGTTCAGCTCAATTATAATTTGTTACGTTCAAGATCTTGACATACAAAATATCTAAATAGAAACAATATAAAAAACATGCTCATTTGTTCAGAGAAAAAATAATAGTAAAAATCTATATAATTTAATTTGTATGGAAAGCTATCAAAAACAAAATTCAATTTTGAATCTAATTAAATTTTCTCTAAGTATTGGTTATATATAGTCATGGTATATATATATATATATATAATTATATATATAAATATATATATATTTATATATATATGTAAGGACTAGATTTTGACCCTTAGCCCACTAGAAATGGATGATGGCCCAACGAGCCCAAAACAATATATTTGTTAGAGAGTGGATCTTACAGGTAAGACTCAACAAATCATGTATGGGCCACAATAGATTGGATTCGCGTAAGAAAGATAAGAAAACACAGTTTGAAGGGAATAACACTCAAGTTTATCTAAGTACAAGATGTTCTACTCTTTTTCTCCTTTCAAATTACCTTTTTCCTTTTTTACAGGGGCCATTTCTTTATCTAGTCCTATTCTTTTCAATCCCATCCTTCCACTTGTTGATCATGTAGGCGATCTCTTGGATGCTTGTCCCATCAGAAACCTCCTGGAAGCTTTGTGAGTAGCTGTGGGTTGAGATATCCTTGCTCAGGGGTCATTTCCACATAAATGCGGCCAGTTGGCTAGGTGTAGGACATTTAATGTGGTCGTAGCAGCCTTCTTCTTAGATATTTCCTGGTTTACTGTGGACTCTTTTATCTGAAACTTATCCTTAGAAGTATGGTACCCTCTTGCACGGTATTCTCTAGGCGACCGGGCTCCAATCCCTCACAACGTTTCCCAAGGAAGTTTGGATCCTCGGGAGATAACCTTTGTTCATCATTACTTGTCCTTATCCTTGTCCCATTGCCCCACACGCTTATCTTACTGTTCGACCCTCCTCGGGCACGGTCCACAGCCCAATACTCCTACTCGGTTCATTTATCCCCACAATATATATATATATATGATTAAATTAAATTTTAATTGAATTCCAAATTTTAAACTGAATTAATTAACTTGGCACAAAAATTTAAAAACTTAAATTAGATGGGACACATGGCACAAAATTAGACTCTAATTGAATTTCAATTTGAAATCTAATTGGATTTTCTCTAAACTTTACTTATTATGATAGATTTTTAGTATAAATAAATAAAATCATTTTAAATATAATAATATGAGCCAATAAATGCTTTCAGTTAATTATTTTGTTATTAGTTTTTGGCTAAGCAAGTGAATCAAAGAATTTATAAAATATCGTTTCCTTCTTTAACTTGTTATAGCTCATTCCTGATTTTATGCTGTATTTTTATAATATTTCTTAAACTTATAAAACGAATAAAACGTATTTCATACCATATATTAGTATTTATGTTCACCAGCAGTGAAAAACTGCGTGTTCTTTAGATTTGTGTTTGTTAGAGCATCCAACTGCATCTGCAAACACAAAATCATCTTTGGTTTATAGTCTAACCGCAAAATGATGCTCCAACAGGCAACAGCCTCTCTAAAAATGCAAAAAGTTTTTCTACAATGAATAGTCACTCTCGTGGCCTGAAGTGTTACTGTTCATTAGCAAAAGAATAAAATAAAATAAAAAATTAACACAACCGATTAAAATATTCAAATTTTATACAAACGGCTACAAATCAACCCACCTCCTTTCTCTCTCCAACATCTCTAAACTCAAGAGGGAGACATAATCAAAACAAAGACAAAGCACAAATTTTCAAATGAAATAAAACTAATCAAATCAGAAGAAAAGAGAAAAAGATAGAGAATGTCAATTTGACCCATATGGGTGATTGGGCCACATGTTCTTAGAGGTGGGGAAGTGGACGAGCAACGAAGGAGTAAACAAAGTGGTGTGCATGAATGTCGATTTAAAGGGCTGACTCTCTCAAGGTTTTGTTCTCCAGCGATGATGATGAGAGATAGAGAGGGAGATAAATGTACTGGAGGTGGAAAAACAAAAACAAAAATGAAGATAGAGAGGAGAAGAGTATGGATAGGGATGAAGCTAGGTTTCTAGTTAAGGGGAACCAGAGTATAGCAAAAAAAAAAAAAAAAAAATTCAAGAAATTCCAAATAAGCATCTATTTAGTATTAATAAATTATGAACAAAGACAAAGACGAATAAACATATCTCAGTCTCTTTGCGTCTCTCTTTTTTATTTTATTTATGGAAAGTGCTTAAGCCACAAACTATTTTACAATTTTTTTTACAAACTACTAATGTGATGAGTGGTTATTAGTAAGTAAAAAAATAATGTTAGTGGTAGACTCAGATGATAAATCGTAAGAATTTATTACATTAATAGTTTTGTACAAATATTGTGAAGTTTTTTTTTTTTTGGGAAAACACAAATATTTTAAAGTAGTTTGTGGCTGTAGCATTACTCTTTATTTATTGGGTAAAATACTATTTTGGTCATTATACTTTAATAAAGTTTGTTTTTCGTCCCTAAGTTTTAAAAAGTTTTTTTTTTTTTTCATCCTTCAATTTTATAAAGAGTTATTTTAATAGTTTAGAAACAAAAATAGGAATAAAATAAACTTATTTTAATAGTTCAGGGACGAAAAACAAACTTTTAATAAAGTTTAAGAATGGAAAGTAAAATATTTTCAATAATTTAGGGACAAAAAATAAACTTTACAATAGTTTAGGGACAAAAACTAACTTTTTATAGTTTATGGATGAAGAACAAAATTTTGGTAAAATTTATGGACCAAAATAGTATTTTACCCTTATTTATTAAAATTAGGTTTATAAATTTCGGCTAATTGTTTTTATTTTTATTAAGTTTTTGGGCTAAGGGTTAGGCTGAGTTGGGTTGATGAGGGTGAAAAACATAAAGAAAAAAGGGAAAAATAAAATAAAGATAAAGAAATTGAAATTGAGAAATGTTATGTTCATAATATTTTCACAACACTTTCACAAGAAATCTTAAGTGAAAGGTTGTTACTGGCTATTACAAGTGGGCAAAAAAGTAATTTTCGCAGTATGTTGAGTTGGGTTGATGAGGGTGAAAAAAATAAAGAAAAAAGGGAAAAATAAAATAAAGATAAAGAAATTAAAATTGAGAAATGTTATATTCATAATATTTTCACAACACTTTTACCACAAATCTTAAGCAAAAGGTTGTTACTGGTTATTACTAATAGGTAAAAAAGTAATTTTCGCAGTAGATTCACTTTAGAATCAATAACAATTTACTACCTAAAATTTGTTGTGAAAATATCGTATGTGGACATAGCATTTCTCATTAAAATTAAATGGTTCTACAACTTACTATACCATTGCCACGAGTGCTCCACGAAATTCATTAAAAAAAAAGTATGCAGTTGGAAAATTTGGAGATTTAAAACATATAGTTGTTGGAAATTCGAAAAATATATTCATTAGTAATGAATGAATAAAGATTAAAGAAAGAATTAAGAAAAAATATTTAAATGGAATAGGAAAAAGATTGAGAGTCTGTTGGAAAGTTTATTTAAAAAGTAAACAGAAAAAATAAACTATTTACTCTCGAAACTATATAAAATTTTGAAAAAACTGCTGAAGATGCTCTTTGGAAGTACTTCGAGATTGGTTGCAATAAGTTTTGTCATGATATGAAATCAAGGTACATATAATATTTAATTGGATCCTAATTTCTTCTTCTTCTTTCATTTTAATTTTATTTTATTGATTCTAAAAAAAAAGATTTTTTTTTTTAATTTATAGTAATTGAGTCCTGACTTGACATTGTTATTGTTATATTTTTATTTTTTGGTTAGTGTTAACCGACACCATAAGGTACCATTAAAAAAAAAATTTATATCAAATTTTTTTGTTTTATGTCAGATTTTTTACTAGCTTTACAACTGTGGAGCCGATAGAACTAAATCACAAAGACAAAAAGCAGTGATGTGGGCCAATCCCATCTTGTCTATGCCTCTATTATAGATTGATCCCCCTGTCAGGTCGGCCATCGCTAACAGTCTGTTAGTAACAGAGCCCTATAATTTTAAGGCATTGGGCTTGGGTCTTCGGTTTGTAATAAGATTCCAATGAGCTAATTTCTTCACAAAAGTTGCAGCATTAACAACTTTTAAGGGACAAGATTTATAGTCGAAGAACCAAAAGATTTTTAACTCTGATTAAACAAATCTAGTAGGATGATTAACAACAGTGCCAAAGAAAAAAAAAAAAAAAAAACGATAGAGCGTCAATAACCAATTTGGATAATATCACTAAACTACAGGATTTTTTACTTCAAAATTGTCATTTCTAATACTTGTTAGATTAGCCTTAAATATGGTCACAACTTGTAGGAGTTGCTTCCGCCGCTTGGCCCCAAACAGCTTCATTAGGTGCTAACTTATAGGTTTGCACTAATAAGTTTCCTCAAATATTCCTTATCGATATTCCATTTATAAAGTAACCAAAGTTTAAAATGAAAAATTATTCCATCAAAAATATGTAAAAATAGACATGACATACGAGTAGCTGATAGTACATAAAATGAAACACAAAAAATAGGATAAAGAATTTGTATTTAGTATTTACCCCCATTAGGAAAAGAGTGAGTGCATTTATGGGGTGTTCATGGTGCGGTTGGGTGCGATTTTGTGTCATTTTTAGCATCATACTTTTCGGTGCGATTTGGCCAAAACCATCTGCACCTTAATTTTGTGGTCACATATGCAATTCAATGCGGTGTACAAGGTACGATTGGTTGATTTTGGGCTGATATATTTTTCAAAATTTGGGGCCGGATTGGCCTAGTCCAAAATTGATTTTTTCTTTGTTTTAGGCCAAATTTTAAACTATTGGACTACGTTTTTTTTTTTTTTTTTTTTTTTTTTGCTTAATCATGACATGACAGTATGACATAGAGTCATAGACTACACAGTTAGTAACTCAATAGCTTTTACAACAAAACAAAAACCTATAAAACAAAACAAGTATAACAAATACCAACTACTAGACAAAAAAAAAAAAAAATCATGATAGATTGACAAAAAAATAATCCATGACAGTAAACCATACACAATTATACATGTTAGAGGGTATCATCATATCAAGAGAGAAGAGAAGAGTGTGAGTGAGATGGATTGATGGAGAAGTAAAGTGAGAAGCCTAATAACACTAACTAAAACATTGTCGTTTACTCCCTGGGCATACTTGAAACGCACTAACAATGGCCGCTTCATATTTCAGATAATATTAATATATATTTTATATAAAATAAATAAATAAATATATTTATATATATATAGGGTGCGGTTTTGTGTGGTTTTCTTATCATAAAACTGAGGTGTAGTGTAGTGCTTAAATGGCACAAAATCATACCGAACCACACCGCAAACACCCATACCTAGGTGTACTAGACATAGGACAATCACGTGCTGTAAATTTTATTACATATATATATATATATTTTTAATCTAAAAACAGTTAAATGTGACATCAATTTTTTTTAGACAGATTTATAAATTTTATAGAATAAACTTGATAATATTTTACTATAATTTCATAAAAGTTTGGAATAAGATATTAATAAGTTTGGGGACAATTTTTTTTTTTTATAAAGAAAATGGGACACTATTTTTTAAAACCAATAATATAATTTACTATTGGCACATAATATAAGTGGTGTTAATAATAAACTCATGTGAGAATATATTAACTTAATAAGAACATATTTGTGGTATCTTATATATTGGTTCAAATCCCCCTCTCTCATTATCTACTTATCGAAATGATAATAACAACAATAACAACACCAATAAAAAATTCTGTTCGTAATTATTTGACTAGAAATATAAAAAGCAAACAAAACTAGTTAATTTATATCAGCTCCACCATGCAGCTTTCTTCTCCTCTCTTTCTCTCACTTGTATTATTAGTATGCTCAAACCACTTTTTTCGTCTTTCTTTTTTCCTTGGTAATTTTCATTTTCTAAAAATTTGGGGTATGTTTCATTTAAGCATCAATATATATATTTTTTTAAAGGTTCATTTTTTGGTTGGGTAAAAAAATAAAACTTAAGTACAATTTTTAAAGTATATTCCCAAATTTAAATTAAAACTTACAATTATATTATATTAATTGTCCTTAAAAAAGAAAATAGCATTAATTTTTTTATTGGTCAGTAAAAGCCATATATTTAAATTTAATCATAAAAAGTCTAATCAATTTACTGTACCTAAAGGCTAATAATGGGACAAAAATAAAGGTGATAGAGATCAGGTGCATTGCAATTGTAATCAATGATTAAGATTAAAAATTGTAAAAAGTAATTTTCAGTCTCAACTATTAAATTTAAAATATTAAAAGAAACAGTTAAAAAAGTAAAAAGAATTTGTGAGAAAAAAAGTAGGTAAATACTAAATACCCACCTAATTTTTTTTTTTTTTTTTGGGGAGAAGAAAATACCCACCTAATCCTAATACAAATGAAGTTATAAAATATGTTAGCTTTCTCAGAAAATGTAGGGCTTTCTCGTAAGAAAGAAGAGGAATCCTCTCGTGCTCTCTCTAGGGAGTAACAAGAGGAAATAATGCGTAGTAAGAAAAAAGTTAAAGATGTAAGTCATGCGGGTTTTCAAGAAGGTCTGGACTCAGCTGCTTCTTCTTCGAGAAACGATGGAGGTATTTGGAGTCGAGCCACGTCATTTAAAGACAAACTGGTCGGTAAAATCCCTAGTGCTTTCACACAAGCTTTCAGCTTTGGAAACCTCATGGAAGACGATGCTGAATTTGATGAAAAGGTCAAAGCCCTTAGGGAAGGATTGGTAGCAAGGAAGTTTTCTAAAGAGTTTAAATAGCGGGCGGATTCGTAGCCCTTGGTCTAAAGACCTCATAGTAAAAGTATATGGTCGGTCTGTGGGGTTTAATTTCCTACAAAATAGATTGCTATCTATGTGGAGGCCTGCTTAAGATTGGATTGTGTTGATTTGGGCCATGGCTTCTTCCTTACAAGATTTTCACTAAGAGAAGATTATGAAGCTACGCTTAAAAGGGGACCTTGGTTTGTTGGAGAGCACTTCTTATCCATAAGACCTTGGAAACCAGATTTTCGATCGGCGTCGGCAAATGTATCATTGGTGGCAGTGTGGATAAGGTTGAACGATAGAGTATTACAATGCGGAGGCCTTGCTTTAGATCGGAAAAGCGATTGGTAACGTGTTGAGGGTGGACACTCACATGGCCTTTGAATCTAAAGGTAGGTTTACTAGGCTTTGCATACAGGTTGATGTCGAGAAGCCACTTGTTACAGCATTTTGATAGGAAAACGTGAGCAGCTAGTGTGTTATGAGGGAATCCACAAGTTGTGCTTCAGGTGCAGGAGAATAGGACATCGTAAAGAGCAATGTCCGTATGCTATCCGTTAGCCATCGCCACCGAGAATGGAGGTTAACCAATCTGATGGAGAGACTAAGGTGCAGACATGCAATATGCATGACCCTGACAACGCTAAGCAAAACATGGGGCCCAATTTGAACGTGCATGATAGTGCGCAAGAGGATGTACCCGAGAGTACATACGAACCATGGGTAGTGGTAATGTGCAAGAAACAAGGGATTAAGCTACAGAGGTGCAATGGGACCACAATGAATATGGGGCATGGGCAACCACGAACAGGGAAGGAGACGCGGTCCTACATGCTTCCAAGATTAGCTGAAACGAGTACTGGGCCGAGTAGAGATTCTAAGAGAAAGCTCTCACCCCAAAGAGCTGTTGATGGGCTTCAATCTACTAACGTAGTCCAGCGCCTAGTGAAGGAGGGCTTTAATCAAATTAATGATTCCAACGAAGCAGGCCCGAGTGGTCTGCTAATAGAGAAGGTTCAATTTAGGCCTGGAAAGGAGGCAACATCTATTAAGCCTAATGACAGAGACAGATCATTTGATGCACTTATCAATCTCAACACGTCCAACCCGCAAGCCTCAGTAAAGGGTAAGAAGGGAATTGCCCGAAGCAGGGCATCACCTTCTATTCAATCTAACGTTGTTGAAGGAGCAAAGGCATCTGGCTCGCCACTGCTAATAACTTCATAGGGAAGGAGCTCGCACGAAGGAGAGGAAGGAAGTGATGGAAAGCAACAATCGGGAACTCCTACTCAGTTTCAGTTCTCAACCGGGTCAAAATCAACGTTGGGCTATCAATTTAGAGGGGGTTGTAATAGAGATACCAGAGGTGGTCTTAGCCAAGATCATGGCGTATCCAACTCGGACTATGGGCTAGTTCAACAAGAAATTACAGTTGGCATGGAACTTCATCTTCCCTTTAACGGAGAGGAGTGCGAAGAAGGGTGGATTGTCTCTTCTAGATCTAGCGTGGGAGGCAGGGAAAAATCCATGGTGGGTTTTTATGGCGGACTTGCCGTCGACAGAAGGGAAGAGATGTTTGACTTGGGAGTTGTTGCCTCAGATATCACCAACTCCCATACTGTGCGAAGTGGATCCAATGGAATGTCTAACCGAGCGGCAGATGTTGGAAAGATCACCAATCTCCACGTTCATCATGGGGAACAAGCACACTACAAAGCTCATCCAGGTTTTCAAGCCGACAATGGTGTTCAACATGCATGTAGTAGCACAAGAAATGGAGATGGGAATGCTTCAGCACAACTTGACTATGCTTCTAGATGAGGGGTAGACAAAAGAGATGGTGAACCGGATCAGATGGAACTTGAGGGAGGAGGCGAAATCGCTTCTGCCTTTTGATGAATGTCCTACCCCAGAGCACTCTTTCA
The DNA here is from genome assembly GCA_030021035.2 of Notholithocarpus densiflorus. Lineage (NCBI taxonomy): Eukaryota > Viridiplantae > Streptophyta > Magnoliopsida > Fagales > Fagaceae > Notholithocarpus > Notholithocarpus densiflorus. Next base: position 2,050,147 of record JARYZH020000027.1, on the reverse strand, counting down.
TCACGAATAGAATAATATGGAATTGTATGGGCGCTCTGAAGCCCTCTTTTCAGAGACATGTTAGGGAATTGATATGGTGCCATAATCCAGCAATATTGGTAGTGATGGAAACTAGAATTGGAGGTGATGAGGCTAGGGAGATCACAAATAGGCTGCCATTCGATGGTGCGATTCACACAAAGACCATTGGGTATGCGGGTGGTTTATGGATGCTGTGGAATTCAGATAGGGTGGAGATCACGGCTTTAGCCAACACTGAACAGGAGATTCATACTGTGGTGAAGGTACGAAGCTCTAACTTTAGTTGGTTGTTTACTGCAATATATGCTACTCCTAGAACTGCTGAAAGGCATGTTTTATGGAATAATTTAATTAAAGTTGCTAAGATGCATAATATGCCTTGGGTTTTAGCTGGTGATTTTAATAAGCCTCTTATGGAGGGTGATAAATTTGGGGGTAGGGCTGTCAGTGTTAGTATATCTTTACTTTTTAAGGAGTGCTTGGATAAATGTAGTATGATAGACATTGGGTTCTCTGGCTTGCGTTTTACTTGGACTAACAAAAGAAATGTTCAAGCTCTCATTCAAGAGAGGATAGATAGATTTTTTGTTAACCCCAGTTGGTGCCTTATGTACCCTAAAGCAAAAGTGGTACGCCTGACTAGATGCCATTCAGATCACTGCCTTGTGCTTTTGGAAATGCAGCCGAGAGTTGCTGTTAATAGGAAAAAACCTTTCAAGTTCCAGACTTGTTGGTTATCTGACCCAACTTTTCCTAACATAGTCTCTCAAGCATGGAGACATTACCCCATGCTTGTGGATGCTATAGAGTGTTTCACTAAAGAGGCAGAAAAGTGGAATAGAACGCAATTTGGGAACGTTTTTGCTAGAAAAAAGAATATTATGGCTTGCTTGAATGGCATTCAGCGGGCTGTGGCGATTAGACCATCAAACTTCCTTCTAAATCTTGAGAGTGAGTTGCTTAAAGAGCTTGATAATGTGCTGAATCAGGAGGAAGAGATTTGGGCATTAAAGTCTAGAGTTAATTGGATGATTCAAGGAGATCGTAACACTGCTTTTTATCATGTGTCTACCTTGGTTAGGAGGAAAATGAATCAGATTTTGGCGATTAAAGATTCAGTGGGGGAGTGGTTGTATGAGGAAGAAGCAATAAAAAATTCCATTAGGAGTGGTTTCAATGAAGTGTACTCCTCCTCACTTTATAGTGCTTCTTGGTCTATTCCTTTTACCACTATTTGGCAAGGCAGATTGTCAGATGAGGAAAGGGATAGCATTAGTGGAGATGCTTCGGTGGAGGAGATTAAAAATGCCTTGTGGTCTCTAAAGGCATTTAAGGCCCCGGGGCCGGATGGGTTGCATGCGGGATTTTTTCATAGATTTTGGTTGATTGTTGGCAGTTCTGTGATTGATTTGGTGAAGAAAGTTTTTGTTGAGAGGAAAGTACTAGAATTCTTGAATAGGACTCACATTGCCCTCATTCCAAAGATTCAAGGACCGGAGACATTGGGCAACTATAGGCCTATTAGTTTATGTAATACAATCTATAAAATGATAACGAAGATTATTGTTGCTAGACTTTGGGCCTTATTTGGAGAAGCTTATATTCCCTCTTCAAATTGCCTTTGTGTCGGGGAGGAAAGGCATTGATAATGCAATTATAGTGCAAGAAATTGTACACGCCCTTAGTAAAAAGAAGGGGAAAGTGGGGTATATGGCCATTAAAGTGGACTTAGAGAAAGCGTATGATAAGCTTGAGCGGAGCTATATAAGAGGCATGCTTATTAGAGCTAATTTGCCCGCTGATTTGATTGATATCATTATGAGTTGCGTGTCAACAGTTTCGACCTCAATTTCAGTTAATGGAGAAGCATTGGACCCCATTTATCCATCGAGAGGGATTAGGAAAGGAGACCCGCTCTCCTCGTACTTGTTTATCTTGTGCATGGACTTCCTTGGTCAACTTATTCAAGAAAAATGCAAGGCAAAAATGTGGTAGCCTATTAAGGCTTCTCAAGGTGGGCCAGCTTTTCGCATTTATTCTTTGCGGATGACTTAGTTTTATTCGGGAAGGTAGGTGGGATGAATTGTGCTGCTATTAGAGATGTTCTTGATGAATTTTGAAGCATGTCGGGGCAATTAGTGAGCATTACCAAGTCAAGAGTGTATTTCTCTCCTAATGTGGATAGGGATACAAGAGAATCGCTATGTGATATTCTTGGGTTTGCCATCAAGCATCTGGGTACCACCACTCATGAATTTAATTTTATCTTGGATAGAGTTAGGGGTGTGCAGAAAACCCACCAACCCGCCAAATCCGACCTGACCCAACCCAACCCAACCCGCCGAGTTGGGTCGGTTTTTAGGGCTTGGTGGGTTGGGTTGGGTTACAATTTTTTTTTTTTATAGCGAGCCGGGTTGGGTTTGGGTCATAAAATTACAAACCCACCAAACCCAACCTGACCCACCCATATTTTAATATATATTTAAAATATATTATATATTTAATAATTAAAAAAAAAAACCAACTATGGAGCACTTCCTCGGTTCCTACTATCATATATTATATAAAATCCTATTAATTCTTTTAATATATATTTAAATATATTATATAATTAATAAAAAAATTTAAAAATTTTAGATATATTTTGTTTATAACTGAGTTAGGAACTCATGTATATTTTATTTATAAGTGAATTAGGATACTAGTTCATTTATATTTTGTTTATCAACTTAGTTGGATACTTAGACATATTTTGTTTACAACTGAGTTGGAATATTAGTTTATATATTAATGTATATTTATTAACTCAGGTGGCAAGTGTAATATATTTTTTTCTACTCAATTTAATAATAATAGTAATAAAAAAAATTGTCCAACCCATGGGTTCAACCCGACCCAACTTAACCCATGTGGGTTGGATTGGGTTGGGTTGGATTTATGTGATGGGTTGGGTTGGGTTGAATTTTTTTTAACCCACCATGGTGGGTTGGGTAAAAAATCCCCTCAACCCAACCCAACTCAACCCATGCACACCCCTAGATAGAGTCAAGCAAAAGTTGTTGGGATGGAAAGCTAACATGCTATCCTTAGCTGGCCGAGCTGTTCTGATTCAAGCTTCCTCCGCAACAATTCCTTCTTACGTCATGCAAGACACTTATTTACCAGGAAGAATTTTGGATGGCATAGACCGGATTAATTGAAACTTTCTGCGGGGTTCATCGGAGACTACGAGGAAAATTCATTAGGTTGGATGGCAGAAAGTAACAAAACCTAAAGAAGAAGGTGGGCTGGGTTTGCAAGAGGCGAAGGGTAGAAACACTGCACTCCTTGCCAAGTTGAATTGGAGGTTTCATACGGAAGATGATGTTTTGTGGGTGCAAGTGCTGAAAAGAAAATATTGCAGCAATAGGAGATTAAATGCTGTTAATATGGATAGACTGCCTTGTTCCCAGATTTGGAGAGCCATTAAAAAGGGTAGGGAAGCTTTTAACAAAGGCAGCATGTGGATGGTTCATAGAGGCAGTACACTCAGCTTTTGGTTGGGCAACTGGACAAGTAAAGGTCCTATCCGTAGCCTCATTCATGACCCTTTAACCCGTGAAGCAAGCCAATGGAAGATTAAAGATGTATTGACGAATGGAGGATGGGATTGGAATCGAATTCCCTTTGAGTTTACACCTGAAATTAAATCGATCATCCAAGCCATTCCTATTTCTTTAGCGGATGGAGGTAGGGATAGGATAGCTTGGAGGGGTAATGCAAGAGGCATGTTTGATCTCAAAAGTGCCTATTCCTTTGCTAGAGAGGTGGATGATGTGGGTATTATAGATATTGGCTGGATATGGAAATTAGAGACACTCCCTAAAATTAAGACTTTCTTATGGAGATGTGTTCACAATAGCATAGGAGTTAAAACTTGCCTTACTATGAGATGATTTGTGGATGAAGAAGGGTGTCCCATCTGCTAAAGAGAACCGGAAACCATATTGCATGCCCTTAGAGATTGTCCAAAGGTAAAGCAAATTTGGGTTCAGCTGGGTGTGAAGGAAACAAGTAGTGAATTCTGGAGGAGTAATCTGCATAATTGGCTGCAAAACAATGGGAAAGTGAGCTGCAGTCTTATACAAGGGAAGCCACCATGGAGAATCATGTTCAATTTTGCCATGTGGAGCACTTGGAAGAGCAGAAATTCTTTTGTCTTTAATAGGAAGAGTCCAAATCCGAACCTGTATAGGGAGATTTACAACCAAGCTGCAGAGTATATGTATTGTGTCACTTCACCACGAAACCCAGTCCACAAAATTAGCGAGAGAATCTGGTGGAAGAAATCTCCAATAGGGTGGAAAAAATTGGACACTGATGCCTCGGTTATAGGTTGTATGGAGCGGGCTGGATGTGGAGGAGTAGTTAGGGATGAGCAGGGGAATTGGGTTACAGGTTTCATAAGACATGTAGGAGCAACTATTTTTTTGTTGCTGAACTTTGGGGGCTTAGGGATGGTCTTATGTTGTGTTGTAGCTTGAATATCCCTTGCCTTATTGTTGAGATAGATGCCAAAGTGGTTGTGGATGTCTTTCAAAATTTTGACTATGTAAATCATATAATATCTCCCATTTTGGATGATTGTAGACAATTGATGACCAGATTTCAGCAAGTTCAAGTTAAACACTACTACCACCAAGCTAACCGGTGTGCTGATCTAATGGCTAGACTAGGGGCTGATTAAGAGCTAGATTACATTTTGTTTTCAAGTTCGCATGTGGACTTAGCTAAGGCTTTGGAGGATGATTGTAATGGTGTCTTCTTTAACAGACTTTGTACTGAATTGGATGTAGTTTTTTGATTTAATGATATCATCTTTTAACCAAAAAAAGAAGAAGAGTAATGCTCAAGACATAATTTTGTGCACAACTTTGTGCCATAACTCGCCACGTGGCAAGTTGTAAATCGTGAAAATGTGATAGTGGGCCATATAGGGACACACTTCCACCACTTACAACTCGCCACATGGCGAGTTGTAACACAAAATTGTGTCCTGACCATTACTCAAAAAAGAAAGCTGTACCTGTACTTGACTAGAAATAAAATAAGATTTGCAAAGAAAAGCTGCTAGCTTCCACTTTTTTCTTTCTATCACGTTTTTTCTTGTATCATTCACTTTCATTCATTTGTTATGATTGTACAATGGGACAGATAATGTACAATGAGACAGATAACGAGAGAAAATGATGTACCATGAGAGAAAATGATGTTACACGATGAGTAGTAGAGAGAAAATAATGGTTCATGTAATAGTGATGGATGTAACAGGTCACAAGTTAGCCGGGTCGAGTTGGTCCGCAAAAAAAATGGGTGGGTCATGGGTTGTCCCGTTTTTTATTCCGGTCTAAAATTTCTAGTTCGGGTTGGGTTAAAACGTGACAATTCGGGTTAGGTCAACAAATTTTTGCTTGTTTTGCCATGTCTAAGGGATATACAATCAATTATAATCTATCATAATTTGCTGCATATGAGAGTTGTAATAAGTGTCTAAAAGTGTGAGTACAAATGTGTAAAAGTGTGTGTACAGACGTGAGTAATTCTAATATCACATAAAATACCATAATTTTTGCCATAATTATTCTACGTGATAGATTGTGAATGACTACTCGTTACTTTAAGAATTTATCACAATATGCTACATATGACAATTGTGACAAGTGTGTGTACTCACATGAGTAATTCTAGTTTTTTTTTTTTTTTTTTTAGAGAGTTTCAACTTATAGCGTCCGCTCTTGATGATACATCTTTATCATCAGACCAAGACACCAATAAATTTTTAGTGTAGGTGGAGATTGAACCCAGATCTCTTATTTAATTATTAGAATCTTTATCAGTTGAGTTACCAGTTAAGTAATTCTAGCTAGTAACACATAAATTACCATAATTTTTACCATAACTATCATATGAATTACACTGTAATTGAATGCACGTGACTTTCAATTGCACTTTCTCTGAAGCTGTGTTTTTATTTTGTCCTTGGCATTTTCCTTTTCGTGGTACTAGAAGTTTTGGTTTTGGGTCCAAAAAGCTGTCCAGTTACATTATTTCAATTCTCACTCATTGCATCTTTCTACCTTCTTAAAACGGTAATAAGTAAATTCTCCTAATGCTTTTAAAAATCTCAAACCATTCAGTATTAAAACAACAGCTACACTTACAGTAAAGTTTGGTGATAACTGATAACTAGAGAAAACCAACAGAGTCACAGAAATGGCAGCATTGGCGTTGGAGGAATGGGGAGAGCTAGAGGGAAAAGTGGTGATGGTGACTGGGGCTTCATCAGGCCTTGGTCTTGGCTTCTGTCTTGACCTCGCTAAAGCTGGCTGCAAGATCATTGCCGCTGCTCGACGTGTCGATCGACTCCAATCACTCTGTCATCAAATCAATCACCTCTCTTCTTCAAGCTCCCCAAGAGCTGTGGCTGTGGAGCTCGACCTCACTGCCGATGGACCCACCATCGAGAAGTCTGTACAGAAGGCTTGGGATGTGTTTGGCCATATCCACGCCCTGGTCAATAATGCCGGATTTCGAGGTACGTAGGAATATGTTTGATCCTACCTTGTTAGGTAGGAATCGTGCAACCACGAGTGTAGCCAGGTTTTATTACTTGGAAGGCTGAATTATGTATTTATATATTAATCATAATTCATAAATATATTGTATACAAAATGAACAAAATCAAATTATGACAATAATTTCTTGACTCAAATCGTTGTACAAATATTATCTAATTTGCTATAAACAGGCACAAAAAAAAAAACATTTTTAAAAAATCTTGAATCTTCTATAGATGTTATGATCAATGTTTCATTCAATAGAATTCATCCATTATCAATTTTATAGGGTATGACAACCTAAATTCTCTCCTAGAAATAAATCAATGTTAGCACAACGTATTAGACACCTAAGTCCAAAAGTAAAAGACAAAAAAATAAATCCGAGATGATGGCGATGACAGAAAATTTTATTGATGAGAAAAAGATTAATTTTTTGGGGCAAAAAAATAGAAAAAACTCTTGAAGTTCAAGCAGTGCACAATGCACATTCACAATTTAACACACAAAGAAGCTACGAACACAGTGCATACTTTTGTATTCATATAAGAAAATAAAAGGAAAGGACACATGGTGCCTAGGGATTTATTGAGTTTTAGTAAAAGTGTGGATGTAGAAACTAATATAAAAGCTAACAGTAGAGGTTCTATTAAAATTTTTGAGGGGGGGGGGGGGGGGAGACAATCACTGTAATTGTAAGGGCCCAGTTTAAATTTATAAACCATCATACAGGGGATTTCAAAGTTTTGGGGGGCCATGTTACACGTTACACATACCTTCGCCCTTGCGAGCGAGTCGTACTAATTGTGAAGTAACAACTAACAAAAGCCAATAATCAAACATAAATTTTAGGACCATACTGTTTTTATCATCATTTGCCACAGCTATTAAGGCCCTGTTTGGTACACCCACTCAAACACATGTTTTCAGTTTTTAAACAACATTACACGTATTTTCACACACTTTTTCACTCACACGTATTTCCACATATATTTTCAAACAACAAAACACATGTTTTAAGTGCATGTACCAAACGCCCCCTAAACGTGCCTATTATAAGTGGAGAAAAAAATGATTGTTCAATTAAAAGTAACGGTCAATTAATCATAATTTGTTTAGTAGGATAGTTGTGAAAAACAAATGTGGTTAAGATTGTGGCTCTAAAATAACTCATAATCAAATACTCCTTTGACTATATGGGGCTTGAGTCACCAAATAAAAAAAGCTAGTCAATTGCAATAAAACTCACATTATGAGTCTGTTTGGGATCCACTTATTTTGCTGAAACTGAAAATTTTTTACTGAAAGTACGGTAGATAAAAGTAAAAGTTAGCTGAAATAATACAATGGAACCTATGAATAGTATCAAAAAGTGCAATGGAACCCATGAATAGTAGCAAAAATAAGTTGAATAGTAAAATAAGTTAGCAAATTTCATCTATGCCAAACGCGCACACACACACTATATATATATATATATATATATTTGGTTAATGGGTGTTTTTAGGGTATTTGTTAATGAATTATTTTAGAAAATATTTAATACTATGTTCATGAGAAATATTTTATGGGAAATATAAAAAGTCATCTAAAAAGTTAATTATTTTTTTCATTTCTCATAAAAAGTCTATAAAAATATTTCTTAAACTAATATTCTATATGATATTGTTGGGACTAAGCTTTGTTGTTGTTAATGACTGCAATTAAAAAAAAAAACTCAATCCTAACTAATGCACTTTAAACACTTGGTAACAGGATCCATTAAAATATAATAACTTTGCTTATTTATCCTAGTTCTTTGGTGCGTCAGTGAGGCCAAAAGTCAACATTGCAGAGTAGTATTAACTATCCTTAATCCTTATATACAATGATTGTTGATCTCATTGGGGTGTTTCAGGGTTGAATGATAGAACTGTGAATCTGTGCAAGCTTGCCTTTTCTGCTACTATTTACCATGTTTTGACTGCAAAAAATTGCCAGATCTATAATGGTTAAGTGAAGTCTTAGCTGTTCAAGGCAATTAGAGATGATGTTTGTGCTTGTGTTGAAAGTAATCAATAGTTTCTCAATGGCTGCTTGTCCGATTGTGTTCTTGGATTGATTGCTTATTCTGTTGGTTTGGAATGAAAGTGGAGGTTGCACCATGTTTGACTGGTAAATACTGACAGTCCAAAATATTTAAGTTATTAGGAAATAGTAAATTTAATCATTTAATCTAATACTCTCCCAAACACGAGGTTAAATTGCTCTTATTAAATGGGGCCAAAGAAATTTTTAAAAAATGAGAGATATGGTGAAAACGTGGACTAAACCCAAGAGCTGTATACCATGATAAATTACTAACAGACCCAAAAGCTTAACTTATTAAGAAATTATGAATTTTACCATCTAATCTAATAGTCACTAGTAAGCTGTTGTTCATTTTTTTACTCTCTAAATAAGGCGCAGTCTGCTCTTCTATTTCTAGTTTAAAGCCCTTTTACTCCTAGCTTCTTATTCTTTAAACACCTTGTACATGATTTTCACATTTGACTTCATTGTCTTGCTCATAAAGGTGAACGTTGTGTATATTTAAGGTAGACACACAGGAATGAAGTCAAATGGAAAAGTGTGATTTAGATGGCCGGGTTGGGTCATCCCACAGTTGATTATTTAAGACTTATATCTTTGAGTTTTCACTTTTCATTCTTGTATTCACAAGATCAGTTGTGCATCTTGGAGGGTATTGTTAACATTGGATGTCAACCTGTCTGTTTTCGTTATTTGATTGTTGAAGGTTATTGCTGATACATATTTCTAACTCTTATGTGATGTACATTAGGTAATGTGAGATCTCCATTAGAATTGTCTGAGGAGGAATGGAATCAGGTTTTCACAACAAATTTAACAGGAGCCTGGTTGGTGTCAAAATACATCTGCATACGCATGCGCGATGTAGAGCAGGGAGGATCAATCATAAACATATCTTCTATTGCTGGTCTCGACCGTGGGCTATTGCCTGGAGGTGTGGCCTATGATTCTTCAAAGGCAGGCCTAAACACCTTGACAAAGGTAATGTTGATTGCCATGCAACACTTCCAAAATATAGGGGTAATACCATTGTCATGTTTTGTAATTGTTTGGAAACAAAATAATTACTATAAGATGAAAAATCGTAATAGAAAAAGAAAAAGTTCACTTCAATTATTTCAACAATAGGTAAACAAATGTATGCTTCTTTTTTACCATTTGGAGACAAAAAGAAAAAGGGTAAAGAACCAATTTCCTAGATAGTAGACACACAAATGAAGACTAGAGATTCTCTTCAGGTCAGGCATTTTCAACTGCAAGTCCTAAAGATTTTCACATTAATCCCCTTTGGAATTGACTGCCAGAACAGACATAATTACCATCTCCGAACACCATCATACTGTATTTTCATGAAATTGAAACAGGTGTACTATGTTCGCTGACTGCATGTTTGCCTAGATGTCTTTTTCTGTAACTATATGATGAACACATCAAAAACTTATTATTTATGGAATACCCTGCACTTAATTATTTGGAGCTAAGAGCCAGTCTCTTTTAAGTCTTTGCCCTTAGGAAATGTATTCTTATCAATTATCAGACTCAGACTAGTTTGTCTTTTATTTCAACTTTTGTGCCTCCTACTTTTATATAAGAGTGCAGCATAATATATGTGTGTGTTGTGTTGTGTTGATTTTGTTCTTCTTGTCACTATTTTTCCATATAATGACGGTTCAACTTATAACAGGTCATGGCCCTGGAATTGGGCGTATACAAAATTAGAGTGAATTCTATATCACCTGGCCTTTTCAAATCCGAAATTACTCAAGGTCTTATGCAAAGAGATTGGCTGCGTAATGTGGAAAGGAAAAGCGTCCCTTTAAGAGAGTATGGCACCTCAGATCCCGCATTGACATCACTTGTTCGATACTTGGTACACGACTCTTCTGAATATGTTTCGGGCAACATTTTCATTGTTGATGCTGGTGCCACCTTACCAGGTGTCCCTATTTACTCTTCCCTTTAAAGCCATGTAATGTAATGAGATAGAACCGTCGTATTTTTTTGGTTTCGAATTTTCCATCTATGGCACTTATTTATGATCACCGTAAGGGTGATGTAGAGTTTTATGTTATATTTGTTTAGTTTTCTGTTACATTTATTAAATTATGATGGAAAATGGTTTTAATAGAGATTAGATAACGTATCAACCACCGCACACTTTTGATGCGATGGTCACTCCACAAGTATAAGTGCTTGTAGGGTGTGGAGGGCAAGAGCCGGGATTCAAGTCTTCAGGAGAGAGTTTCACACACATATACACTTAGATTAGGCTAGAGTAGAATTTTTATCTTGTATAAAAAATAAATAAATAAATAAATAACGTATAAAAAAAAAAAAAAAGAGGTTAGATAGGTTTTTCAAAAAAAATTTTATTAAACAAAAAATGGCAAGGAATATTTTTTTAATAAAAAATTATTACAAAAAAAAAACCTGTTCCACTTCATTCAGAGAGCGAGGATCTATTTTCTATAATTAATTGAAATGAATATAAAGAATAATAGACCACAATCGTAGCATAGAAAATACTCCTATTTAACTCTGTCAAGTAACCTCTTTCCCTCTCCCTTGTGTGTGTGTGTTTGTTTTTCAAAAAAAAAAGAATGGGTAATTGTCCCATATTGCTTAAGAGAGTGTGTTGTGTGTAGTATAACTTGTCCCACCCTCCCTTAAAAGTTACCATGACTTTTGAGTGGAGTTGTGGTGTGCCTTTGTGTTAAAACCCCTTTCCCTCTCCCTTGTGTGTGTGTGTTTGTTTCTCAAAAAAAAAAAAAAAAAAAAAAAAAAAAAACTTTGTCAAGTAAGGACCAATTTAATATTTTATATACCTTGATTTTATTCCATGGTAAAGTCTATTGCAACCAATCTTGGAAGAGATTAAATACAAAAAGACCTATAAATTTAGGGCTTTGGGCTTGGATCTTCCAATGGGCCGATTTCTTGACCCAAGTTATGGCATGGCATTAACAACTTTAGGAACATGATTTATAATTGAAGAAGCAATAGTAGATTTTTACTCTAGTAGAATGACTAACAAATCTATTAGAATGATTAAGGCTTAGAGAAGTGCTACATTCACAACAGATCTTAGGTGATAGGTTGTTACAAGTTTTTAAGTTAAATTCACTACTAAAATTACTTTATTGCCCACTAGTAACAACCTACTATCTAAGATTTGTTGTGAAAATATTGTGTACGTAGCATTTCTCTTAAGGCTAGCGATATTACAAAATTCAAATAATATCATTAAGGCTGTGTTTGTTTTGGCTTTAAATCACTTCCGAAAATGCTTTTTCGTAAATGTGGGTGTTTGGGTGTGCAAGGAAAATTGGGTCAAATGGAAAATTATTTCCGTTGACCGTAAAATATGCCTTTTGACCCTGTAGGGTCTCGTTTTGTAACCCAAGTCCAAAAGATATGAGATATTGGCCTAATGAGCCCAGAACAATAAATTTGTAGAGAGTGGGCTAAAGAACTGGGTTTTAGTGAGTTAAACAATGAACTAATAGATTTTGATGAAGAAAAGAGACAGATGGTAGGTATTTACTAAAGAAGAAAAGTCATCGGCCAAGTCCGAGGAGAATTGGTCACTTAAATATCGCTCTTGAGGCTTTTTTACAAGTCTGGTTCTGGATCGCTAAAGTGTATCTTACTTGATTTTCTGATCCCCTTCTTCCAGGGGTCTCTTACATTATATACCCTCTTCCCGATGATCTTGGCCCTCCATTTGTTAATCATCCAAGCCGCTACTTGAGTGGCTGTCCCATCAGACACTCTTTCTGGCTCTCTATGAGTCGCGGTTGCCAAGGAAACACTGTTCAAGGGTCTTCTCCACATAAATGCGGCTGGAAAAGTAGCTACAACTCATTTAATGCGGTGGTAACAGCTTTTCCTTAGATATTTCTGGACTCTCCCTCATCCTTGCGTGCTTAGGATACGTGTCTTTATTACCGGGGTTCTTTGGAGGGCTTCCTGGATTGCTGGGATATGTGTTTGAGTTGCATTTACGGTGTCCGAGGACTTATTTGTCCTCGGATTGATCTCCCGTCGTCACCTTGCTCATCAAATCTCGAGCCTGAATCATTTAAAATCATTTGTTCCTCCTCAGACTGTCCTCGGTTTGACTATGTCATTGGACAGGCCCAAGGCCCAAAATAGGATTTGGGCCCTTGACCCCACAATACATGTTAAAGTGTATTGTCGTACTAGGAGAGAAGAGAAGAGTGTGAGTGAGATGGACTGATGGAGAAGTAAAGTGAGAAGCCTAATAACACGAACTAAAACGTTTTCGTTTATTCCCTGGGCATACTTGAAACACACTAACAATGGCCGCTTCATATTTCAGATAATATATATATATATTTATTTATTTATAGAGGGTGCTGTTTTGTGTGGTTTTCTTATCATAGAACTGAGGTGTAGTGCGGTGCTAAAAATGGCATAAAACCACACCGAACCACACCGCAAACACCCTTACCTAGGTGCATTAGACATAGGGCAATCACTTGCGGTAAATTTTATTACGTAATTTTTTTTATCTAAAAACAATTAAATGTGACATCAATTATTATTTTAGATAAATTTATAAATTTTATAGAATAAACTTGATAATATTTTACTAGAATTTCATAAAATTTTGGAATAAGCTATTAATAAGTTTGGGGACAAATTTTTTTTTTATAGAAAATGGGACACTATTTTTTAAAACCAATAATATAATTTTCTATTGGCACATAATATAAGTGGTGTTAATAATAAACTCATGTGAGAATATATTAACTTAATAAGAACATATTTTTTGTATCTCATATTTTGGTTCTATTAGGTTCTAAGGATTTAGGATCTAAATGTATTAAAACTTCAATTTGCAATGTTGGCAAACCATGATCAAAACTTAGAGTCTAGATTTAGACTGCTCAAAGTGATTTATGTGTAAAGTTGGAATCGAGTAATTGCAGAAAATTACTGTTCAATTTCTGCAAGGCTCAATCGATCGAAAATTAGATTCGATCGATCGAAACTCGTGCAGAATGTTTTTTCTGCAGAATTTCCAACTCAGCCCAAGCCCGTATGACGTGTAGGGTTTTATGTTTTGCCTTAAGTATAAAAGGAAAAACCCTAGCCACGTTTTAGTTGATGATGATATGCTGAGTGTGTGAATCTCTTGTGAGATCTAGAAGTGTTTGCCTTCATACACACTTAGGGTTATCAAGATTAAGATTGATGTCGAGAGCTTGGTGATCGCTTCAGTTGCTGCATAAAGAGCTTAAAGAAAAACACAAGTGGGAGTACTTGTGGTTGTTGTGGATCAAGGAAAGAAGTAGTTCGTGGACTTGGAGCTGTCGCGTGGTCGTGGTAGTAAGTTTTCTACTCGAGGTAGCAATAGGATGTTAGTGGTCTAAGTCGCTATTGTAAAACTTCAATTCTTTCATAGTAGATCTGTTTTAACTTGAGAATAACTATGTTAAATCCTCCCTAGGTTTTTTATCGGTTTGGTTTTCCTGGATTATCATATCGTTGTGTTCTTTATTTTCCACATTGTTTACATGATATGATTTACTTGTGTTAACTTAGATTTGAATAATTTAACTAAGTAATCACTTAGCTAAATAACTAGGTTAAACAACTTGTGTTTTAAGGGGTCTAAAAACATACAGGTTTAAATCCCTGTCCCTCATTATCTACTTATCGAAATAATAATAACAACAGTAACAACAACAATAAAAAATTTTTGTTAGCAATTATTTGACTAGACATAAAAAGCAAACAAAACCAGTTAATTGATATCAGCTCTACCATGCAATTTTCTTCTCCTCTCTTTCTTTCACCTGTATTATTAGTATGCTCAAACCCCTTTTTCTTTCTTTATTGTTTCCTTGGTAAATTTCATTTTATAAAAATTTGAGGAATGTTTCATTTAAGCATCCTTTTTTTTTAAAGTTTTTTAAAAAGTTCATTTTTTGGTTGGGTAAAAACATATAACTTAAGTACAATTTTTTAAGTATGTTCCCAAATTTAAATTAAAACTTACAATTATATTATATTAATTGTCCTTAAAAAAGAAAATACCATTAATTTTTTATCGGTCAGTAAAAGCCATATATTTAAATTTAATCATAAAAAAACCTAATCAATTTACTGTACTTTTTTTTATAGAGATAATTATAACATGCTACTAACCTCGTAATTCGAACCCTTTCCCTCCTAGACTCCCAAGCATTTTGTGCATAAGGAGATGTCAATTTACTGTACCTAAACGCTAATAATGGGAAAAAATAAATGTGATAGAGATCAGGTGCATTGCAATTGTAATCAATGATTAAGATTAAGAGTTGTAAAAAGTGATTTTTTTTTTTTTTTTTGGTTGAGAATACTAAGTATTTTTTTAACATACACACGGGGAGATGGGAGAATGTTTTTTTTTTTTTAATTTATAGTGGTATATATCCAAAATGACCTATAAAAAGTGATTTTCAATCACAACTATTAAATTAAAGATATTAAAAGAAGTTAAATAGTTAATAAAATAAAAAGAATTTGTGAAAAAAAATAGTAGGTAAATACTAAATACCCACCTAATCTTTTTTTTTTAAGAAGAAAATACCCACCTAATCTTTATACAAATAAAGTTATAAAAAATGTAAGCTTTCTCATAAAATGTTGGGCTTTCTCATCGTAAAGAAAGCTGTACCTGTACTTGACTAGACATAAATTAAGATTTGCAAAGAAAAGTTGCTAACACATGTTAGCCTTAGCTTCCACCTCTTTCTTTCTATCACGTTCTTGCCTGTATCATTCACTTTCATTCATTTGGTATGACTGTACAATGCGACAGATAATGTAAAATGTGACAAATAACGAGCAGTAGAGAGAAAATAATGTTACATGATGAGTAGTAGGTTGTGTTTGGTATTGGCTGAATTTTTTTTTTTTTTTTTTTATTTAACTTATTTTTACTACTATTTAGTTTATATTTGGTATTATTCATGGGTTTTATTGCACTTTTTGGTATTATTCATGGGTTCTACTATACTATTTCTGCTAACTTTTAGCTTTATTTACAGTACTTTTAGCAAAAAAAATTTTGTTTCAGCTAAATAAGTTGGTTTCCAGTGAGAAAATAATGATTCATGTAATAGTGATGGATGTAACGGGAATAGTAGACATGGCGAACGGTAAATACTAAATACCCACAGTGGTGGTCTTTTCCCACAAACCTAGTTGTACGGGTATGATCTCGGGCCCATTGAGCTTTGGGCCCTAGCCTTATTGTATAGTACCTAATCTCATGCCCATTGGACCTTTGACCTCGGTTCGAGCATGCCTTAAAGCCCAAATTGGGCCCAAATGACATAATAGGTCCATCTTGTCTTGAACATATCGGAAACAAGCCCATGCCGGTCAAGTATAACCTAATCGGGATTGTAGTTGCCGAGAACATCCAATGTTCTCGACATCTCGGTATTGTCTTGGGAAGTATCGCTGCCAAACCGTCTTTTTGAGGTGGGAACCAGTTCCAATGTCATTGTCACCGTTCCCAACGGAACACCCACTTAGAAATGATGGAATTGGACCCCCATCCACATGAGTGAGATCAGGAAGTAATCATAACACCTCCACTCATCTCAAGCTATAAAGAGGAGAATAGAGTGAGAAGTGGAGGTTGGCAATTTTGGAGAGAAAACGGAGGGAAAAGAGTAACCATATCAATAGAGAGGGGAGTAACTCTGTGAGGAAAAAGAGAGGAGTTCGCAAAAATAAGAGTGTGCAACTGGGTCTCCGAGCAAGGGACTACTCATAGTAGGAAACTCAAAACTCACAATATAAATAAGTTGTGAGCCTAAGTATATGTTGAGCCCGTTAAAGATACATTTGGGCGCGTACACTAGTCTTTTGGGCCTAGACCCCCAATTTATTTGTACTCAGGGTTGGGCTTACCCTATAATGGGAGGTCCAAGAAATGACTCAAAAGGTTGCTGAAAGAGGTAAACTATTGTCTTTGACCCTAAACTTCTTTGATACTGGCCTAACTGAAGCTATGGTTGCATAGCCGAGACTCTACACTGTACTTTCAGCAAAAAAAAATTTGTTTCTGCTAAATAAACTGTTTCCAGTGAGAAAATAATGATTCATGTAATTGTGATGGATGTAACGGGAATAGTAGACATGGCGAACGGTAAATACTAGATACCCACAGTGGTGGTCTTTTCCCACAAACCTAGTTGTACGGGTATGATCTCGGGCCCATTGAGCTTTGGGCCCTAGACTTATTGTATAGTACCTGATCCCATGCCCATTGGACCTTTGACCTCGGTTCGAGCATGCCTTAAAGCCCAAATTGGGCCCAAATGACGTAATAGGTCCATCTTGTCCCGAACATATCGAAAATAAGCCCATGCCGGTCAAGTATAACCTAATCGGGAATGTAGTTGCCGAGAACATCCAATGTTCTCGGCATCTCGATATTGCCTTGGGGAGTATCACTGTTAAACCGTCTTTTTGAGGTGGGAACCAGTTCCAATGTCATTACCACCGTTCCCAACGGAACACCCACTTAGAAATGATGGAATTGGACCTCCATCCACATGAGTGAGATCAGGAAGTAATCATAACACCTCCACTCATCTCAAGTTATAAAGAGGAGAATAGAGAGAGAAGTGAAGGTTGGCAATTCTGGAGAGAAAACGGAGGGAAAAGAGTAACCATATCAATAGAGAGGGGAGTAACTCCGTGAGGAAAAAGAAAGGAGTTCGCAAAAATAAGAGTGTGCAACTGGGTCTCCGAGCAAGGGACTACCCATAGTAGGAAACTCAAAACCCACAATATAAATAAGTTGTGAGCTCAAGTATAGGTTGAGCTCGTTAAAGATACATTTGGGCGCGCACACTAGTCTTTTGGGCCTAGACCCCCAATTTATTTGTACTCTGGGTTGGGCTTACCCCATAATAGGAGGTCCAAGAAATGACTCGAAAGGTTGCTGAAAAAGGTAAACTATTGTCTTTGACCCTAAACTTCTTTGATACTAGCCCAACCGAGACTATGGTTGCATAGCCGAGACTCTACACTGTAATCCGAATCGAATTCCCTTTCTCTTGAGTTAAGTCTCTTCTCATTGCTCCCATGTTTCACTCCCTCCAAATTTTTCAACCCTTGATCCTTATCCCTCTTTCTCTATTTATAGCCTTCCTTTAGTGGGGTTGTCATGATGAGGGGTTTTTTTCCCACATTAGTGGGTCCCTCTGCACTATATTTTTGACTTGATAGAACCCACCGCCTGCTGCTGATACGACCTCTTTGAAACTTGCACTAGACGCTGTGTTTAAATATTCGGTTGTGATTAACTGGGCTTGGTTTAGTGTTGAAATAGACCGAGGTCATCTGATGAATGAGCCACCAACTCAATAATGGCCAGTATTCTCAGTCCGTACACCCATCTAATCTTTTTTTTTTTTTTTAAAGAAGAAAATACCCACCTAATCTTTTTTTTGATAAGATTACCCACCTAATCTTAATACAAAATATAGTAATAAGAAATGTTAGCTTTCTCAAAAATGTTGGGCTTTCTTGTAATAAAGAAAGCTGTACCTGTACTTGACTAGACATAAAATAAGATTTGCAAAGAAAAGCTGCTAACTCGTGTCAGCCTATAGGTTCCACTCTGTTCTTTTCTTGCAAAGAAAACGTGATAGAAAGTTTCCATCACGTTTTTGCCTCTATCATTCACTTTCATTCTTTTGTTATGACTGTACAATGTGACAGATAATGTACAATGTGACAGATAATGAGCAGTAGATTATCCGATGAGGATGAGTAGTAGGTTGTGTTTGGTATTGGTTAAATTTTTTTTTTATTATTTAATTTATTTTTGCTATTATTTATGGGCCTTATTGCACTTTTTAGTATTATTTATAGGTCACACTGTACTATTTCAGTTAGTTTTATCTACAGTACTTTCAGCAAAAAGTTTTCAATTTCAGCTAAATAAGCTGTTCCCAAACAAACTCGTGTAATAAAAAAATAATGGTTCATGTAATAGTGATGGATATAACAAGAATAGTAGACATGGCGAACGATTGGATCGATTGTGTTGCGGGCCAAAACAGGCTGGGTTCAAAATTGGTCATTTTAAATGGGTTGAAAATAGGTCAAGTTAATTAGGTTGTGGGCCGACTCGTATTTTCACATGAAATAAAAATTAAAAAAAAAATTTAAAAAAATATCAAATTTTTAGAGAGAATGAATCAAATCAATCAAGGAAATGAATTGTACATAATATCTTTTGTTTTTTTTTTTTTTTCATTAAGTGGGCACCTACTATTATTAGACTCTCTGTGTTACTATTATACATGTGAAGGAAAAAAAACAAACAAACCAAAAAACATAAAACTTTCCATATTCTTCTAATTCTGATAGTTTTAAGCATGACTCATCTTTACAGTCATGATAACAAAATCTTCCATATCAATAACTCATAGCCAAAATACTTATAATTATCAATTTACAACTTGAAAGAGAGATTGATTCTAAGGAGCACAAAAAATATATTTTTTAAATTTCCACACTTTAGATTCAAAATTCACTAATAATATGGACTTTTAGACTTTTTCTTTTACTTTAGTTTAGTTTTGTGCTAGTTAGACTTAGTGTTAATAACTTAGTCATAGTATTTAACTCTACTACCTAGTATTTAACTTAGTGTTAGACGTTTAGTAGTGTAGACGTGTAGTTGTAGATGCTTTTTGTATTTTTTTTCCTTTTAATTAACTCTTTTTTAAAAAAAATAAATGGAGGCGTGGCGACTACAACTGGTGGCTATTAAATGGCTAGGTAGTGTGAGTGCAGTGCTTTGTACCTTTATGTTTAAGCACCTAGCACCTTGGCATGTAGTCTAAATATTTTTTTGAGAATTTAAAAAAAATAAAATGTTGGGTCATATTGGCCCGCAAAAAAACAGGCAGGTCGTGGGTTGGCCCGTTTTTTATTCTGGTCAAAAAATTCGAGTTCGGGTAAGGTTAAAACGGGACGGTTCGGGTTAGATCAACAAATTTCTACCCATTTTTCAATGTCCAAGGGATAGAAAATCAATTCTAATTTATCATAATTTGCTACATACGAGAGTTGTAACAAGTGTGTAAAAGTGTGAGTACAAATGTGTAAAATTGTGTATACAGACGTGAGTAATTCTAATATCACATAAACACCACAATTTTTGCCATAATTATCCCACGTGATAGACTGTGAATGAATACTTGTTACTTTCAAAACTTATCACAATATACTATATATGACAATTGTGACAAGTGTGTGTTCTAACATGAGTAATTCTAGTAGCACATAAATTACCATAATTTTTGCTACGACTATCCTATGAAATAGACTGTGATTAACTGTATATTACTTCCAATACCACTTTTTTTTTTTTTTCCTTGGCATTTTCCTTTTTGAGGCACTTGGTTTTGGCTCCAAAAAGCTGACCAGTTACATTATTTCAATTCTCACTCATTGCATCTTTCTACATTCTTAAAACGGTAATAAGTAAATTCTTCTAATGGATACCGCTTATTTTGCTAAAAACTAAAAATACTGTAGTAAAATAATTTTTAAATATGTGAATAGTGCCGTGAAACCTATTTTTAATGAAAATTTTGTTGAAAAAAGAGGTTTGTGAAAGACTGCGAAACTTCTCCCCAAAAAAAAAAGAAAAGAAGAAGCCAAATCGCAGACGCTGATAAATATCAGCTGTATCCTAACGGATACGTATTAAAACTAGAGAAAACCAACAGAGTTTGGTGATAACTGATAACTAGAGAAAACCAACAGAGTCACAGAAATGGCAGCATTGGCGTTAGAGGAATGGGGAGAGCTAGAGGGAAAAGTGGTGATGGTGACTGGAGCTTCCTCAGGCCTTGGTCTTGGCTTCTGTCTTGACCTCGCTAAAGCTGGCTGCAAGATCATTGCCGCTGCTCGACGTGTCGATCGACTCCAATCACTCTGTCATCAAATCAATCACCTCTCTTCTTCTTCTTCAAGCTCCCCAAGAGCTGTGGCTGTGGAGCTCGACCTCACTGCCGATGGACCCACCATCGAGAAGTCTGTACAGAAGGCTTGGGATGTGTTTGGCCATATCGACGCCCTGGTCAATAATGCCGGATTTCGAGGTACGTAGGAATATGTTCGATCTTACTTTGTCATGTAGGAATCGAGCGGGTCGTTCTGATTGTTAACATTGGATGCCAATCTGTCTGTTTTTGTTATTTGATTGTTGAAGGTTATTGTTGATAGATATTTCAAACTCTTATGTGATGTACATTAGGTAATGTGAGATCTCCATTAGAATTGTCTGAGGAGGAATGGAATCAGGTTTTCAAAACAAATTTAACAGGAACCTGGTTGGTGTCAAAATACATCTGCATGCGCATGCGCGATGCAGAGCAGGGAGGATCAATCATAAACATATCTTCTATTGCTGGTCTCGACCGTGGGCAATCGCCTGGAGGTGTGGCCTATGATTCTTCAAAGGCAGGCCTAAACACCTTGACAAAGGTAATGTTGATTGCCATGCAACTCTTCCAAAATATTGGGGTAATACCATTGTCGTGTTTTGTAATTGTTTGGAAACAAAATAATTACTCTAAGATGAAAAATCGTAATAGAAAAAGAAAATTTTCACTTCAATTATTTCAACAATAGGTAAACAAATGTATGCTCCTTTTTTACCATTTGGAGACAAAAAGAAACAGAGAAAAGAAGAACCAATTTCCAATAGAGCTAGGCACCTAGATAGTAGACACACAAATGAAGACTAGAGATTCTCTTCAGGTCAGGCACTTTCAACTGCAAGTCCTAAAGATTTTCACATTAATCCCCTTTGGAATTGGGTGCCAAAAAAGACATAATTACCATCTCCGAACACCATCATACTGTATTTTCATGAAATTGGGACAGGTGTATTATGTTCGCTGACTGTTTGCCTAGATATCTTTTTCTGTAACTATATGATGAACACATCAAAAACTTATTATTTATGGAATACCCTGCACTTAATTATTTGGAGCCAAGAGCCAGTCTCTTTTAAGTCTTTGCCCATAGGAAATGTATTCTTATCAATTATCAGACTCAGACTAGTTTGTCTTTTATTTCAACTTTTGTGCCTCCTACTTTTATATAAGAGTGCAGCATAATATATATGTGTGTGTTGTGTTGATTTTGTTCTTCTTGTCACTATTTTTCCATATAATGATGGTTCTACTCATAACAGGTCATGGCCCTGGAATTGGGTGTATACAAAATTAGAGTGAATTCTATATCACCTGGCCTCTTCAAATCTGAAATTACTCAAGGTCTTATGCAAAGAGATTGGCTGCGTAATGTGGCACGGAAAAGCGTCCCTTTAAGAGAGTATGGCACCTCAGATCCCGCATTGACATCACTTGTTCGATACTTGGTACACGACTCTTCTGAATATGTTTCGGGCAACATTTTCATTGTTGATGCTGGTGTCACCTTACCTGGTGTCCCTATTTACTCTTCCCTTTGAAAGCCACGTAATGTAATGAGATAGAACTGTCTTATTTTTTTGGTTTCTTATCCTCTGCAGAATTTTCTATCTATGACCGTTATTTATGATCACCATAAGGGGCGTTTGGTTTGCCTTACATTATGCCATAATATTACGTTATTTTAATCTTACATTAATATAATCTTAATACAAGAATACAATATTATATTGTTTAGCAAGGTAATGAGATTAAGATGATATGATATATTTTATAATTTTAAATTATGGTAATGTTAGAAAAAATAAAATAAACCAAAAACTTTAATGTCACATCATCGTAATGTGCATCACATCAAAGATATATCCCAGCGAACCAAACGCCCCTTAAGAGTAGTGTAGAGTTTTATGTTATATTCGTTTAGTTTTCTGTTATGTTTATTAAATTGTGATGGTAAATGGTTTTAATAGAGATTAGATACAAAGTTTTTCAAAAATTCTTTCCCTTTCCCTTGTGTGCATGTTTGTTTCTAAAAAGAAAAGAAAAAAGAATGGGTAATTGTCCCACATTGTTTAAGAAAGTGTGTTATGTGTAATATAACTTGCCTCACTCTCCTTTAAAAGTAATCATGACTTTTGAGTGAAATTGTGGTTTGTTTTTGTGCTAAAACATCTTTCCCTCTCCTTTGTGTGTGTGTGTTTGTTTCTTAAAAAAAAAAAAAAAATTCAAAATTTTTTTTATTAAACAAGAAATGGCAAGGAATTTTTTTTTTTAATAAAAAATTATTACAAAAAAAAAAAAACCTATTCCTTGTCATTCAGAGGGCGAGGATTTATTTGCTATAATTAATTGAAATGAATATAAAGAATAATAGACCACAATTGCAGCATAGAAAATACTCCTATTTAACTTTGTCAAGTAAGGACCAATTTAATATTTTATATACCTTGATTTTATTCCATGGTAAAGTCTATTGCAACCAATCTTGGAAGAGAAAAAATACAAAAAGACCTATAAATTTAGGGCTTTGGGCTTGGATCTTCCAATGGGCCGATTTCTTGACCCAAGTTATGGCATGGCATTAACATCTTTAGGAACATGATTTATAGTTAAAGAAGCAATAGTAGATTTTTACTCTAGGAGAATGACTAACAAATCTACTAGAATGATTAAGGCTTAGAGAAGTGCTACATTCACAATAGATCTTAGGTGACAGGTTATTATAAGTTTTTAATTTAAATTCACAACTGAAATTATTTTTTTACCCACCTGTAACAACCTACCACCTAAAATTTGTTGTGAAAATGTGGTGGACGTAGCATTTCCCTTAAGGCTAGCAACATTACAAAATTCAGATAATGTCATTAAATTACAAGATTTTCACTTCAAAATTGGCATAAATAAGACTTAGTAGATTAACCTTAGATATGGTGATAACTTGTAGGAGTTGGCTTCGCTTGGCCCCAAATAGCTTCATTTGGTGCTAACTTATAAGTTTGCACTAATAAGTTTCCTCAAATATTTCCTTATCGATATTTCATATCTAAACACATAACTGATAATAGACTATGTCATGCAATCTAGAGCCTCACACCAATTAATAAAAGTATTGTGGAGAGAGCATCCCTTTCAAAGATGACATATAAATTGTCTTCACCAGGTGCATACTTGTTAGTTGCACGGACAAGTTCTCCTAAATATTCCTCATCACTAACATAACCCATCAATATAAGCTACTTCTAAAATTTTTTATCATTGATAATTGAAATGTCGTATATGCCCAACTATCTTATAGTTCTTAATACAAGTTCATTAATGGTAATTTCCTTTTGAATATACCTGCTGTAATTTGACGGCTGAATTTCAGTCATTTGACTCATTTTAGTAAGTTGTTATGGAGAAAGTATTTGCACAATCGAAGACCCTTTTAAAGATACTTCACAAGTAGCCTTACCATAAACTGTTTTCTTCCCTAACATGACAATTTAGCCATTTGAGGATGACAATGAGCTGGGTTTTGTGGGTTGTTCAACTTAACCTGCTAATAGTATGGATTTGGGATTTTTCAAATGGATCCTGGGGTTGTATTTTTAAATCCGTTAGGGTTTGGTTTTATAGCTTTATAACCAAAACCTGACCCGGTAATTAATTTAAATTACTAAAATACCTGTATTTTTTTTTTCATTTACACAAATTGTAGGTTTTTCTATAAAAAAGAAAAGAAAAAGAAAGTAAGAGTGTCGTCTATCCTTCTCTTTTAAGATATTACTTAAGTTTGTGTAAAAGTGATTAATATTTAAATTTTGTTGAATAGTAGTTTAGATGATCAATTTTTAGGTTAACTTGGCTTGATCTGATTCATTTGAATTAATTCATGATAAGATAAACATGATTCTTTGTAGGGGTGGAGCTGGGATTTGATGCTTTGGGAGGGGGGTTGTCAAATATACACACACATACATATATACATGTTGTAAAATAGTAGAAGCTCAAAATTATCAAGATTGATTGTGAAAATATTTTAGGCTTGAGAAAGATCTCCAAACAAACAATAGGAATGAAGAAAATTAATCCAAAAGAAAATAGACACAAAACACCAAGAATTACGTGGTTCGGCAATTGCCTACATCCACGGGCGATGACGAACAAATTTCACTATAACAAATTTGAGATAATACATTTTGGTGTAGAGGCACTCTCGCAAATCTAAATCCCAAATACGCCCAAATAGTTCTCTCTCACAAATACATACCAAAGAACCAAAGGTTCACAAAAACCAAATACGAATTGCGTACAAACCAAAGAGAGAGCCACAAAACAAATCAAAAAGTTGCAACACACCAAGAGAGAGCAAATCCCCAAACCGCAGAACCAAAACCAAGTGGCAACAAACTTCTCTCACTATTCCAAATTACAACCCACAAATATCAAAGAACCAAACAAGAGAGAGCCTATTTTTCTCACACCATTCTTATCTCTCTCTAATATTCCGTGTTAGAACATATGTGAGAATTGTTAGAGACATGTGTTATCTAAATTTGATAATCTTTTGACAAAACGCACTTTACTTAGTACTTCAAGAAACAAGTGTTCAAGTTTAATATTGAAGCTATGCAAATCTGTTCAAGAAATAAGTGAAGAAGTGTTGTTCATTAAAACTCGATAGATATCTCGACAGAATCATATCTATCGAGGTTTAATGTTGAAGCTCGACAGCAGCTGTATCTGTCGAGAATTACGAAATTAGAATTTCCAGATCTGATTTCACTCATATCCATGTGTATTTGTGTAGGGTTTTTTTTCTTACAACCCTAGACATATATAAGGATTATTTTAAGGGCCGTCTCAGATGATGCAACTTGATGCAAAGTGATTACACATGCATATTATGATCGGAGACAATTTACCCTAGTTCATCATATTCTCTCTAGAAGCTATTGTGTCTTTGCGCCAAGGGTTTTGTAACCAAGGTGCTTCTTGATCTTCATTGTTGGATGAACTGAAAAACTTTGCAGCCAAAATCTTCCTTAAGTTGGTGTGTTAGTCACGTACTGGGATCTGTGCATCATTGGTTAGTCACGTATTGGGAGCTGTGCATTGAAAGGAGAGATTGCCGCTACATTACAAGTCCTATTGGGTATTGGAGTAAGGGTTCAACTGTAGGTTAGTATTAGGTACTGGGATTACTTTTACTTGTAATCGCTTGTTTTGATAATAGTGGATTCTCAGGAGTAGTGACCTTAAATTCACCCGGTGGGGTTTTGCCTCGGTGGTTTTCCCCATTCGTAAACAAATCACCTGTATCAAATTTATTTTCCGCTGCATTTAACTTAGTTGGTGATTTGTTTGTGCTACCACGCTTATTGCATGTAATTGAATCTAATTAATTCACTTGGATAATTAATTGATTAATTTACCAAAAGGGGTCAATACATTCTTGGCCTATCAAGTGGTATCAGAGCAGACACACTCTGATTAGGTTTAATCTTTGATGTGTGATCCATTGACCCTTATTTGTCATGGATAGAGGACAATCTCTTATCATACCTCCTTTATTTGATGAAACTAACTATAATTTGTTATATTGTTGTTTCATTAATTATAAAATTATTAATTGTTGTTTAGCCTAACATAATTTAATTTGTTTGTCTTTTATAATGTATTGATTAATTAAATTATTAATTATTGTTTATTAGTTGCTTTCCCCAATTAATTATTGGTTAATTAAATTATTATTTATTAGTTACATTAGCACACATCTCATGTGCATTTACTTCCCCCAATTCAAATATCTCACCCGGCCCCATGTGCCCATCCACCCCCCACCCCACTCAACAGACAAGCCTCACGCCTGATACCCCCAATCACAAGAGCCAGCTGCCAATTAGAAAATTTCACAATCACAAATCACAATACACATTACACTAAGAGACAATTAATATCTCACACACACCAACACCAACGGATAAGATAAAGCCAAATTCAAAAAGTCAAAAAACATGCAAAATATTAATAAAGTTAAAGCTTCAGCCAATCACAGTTCAAAAGAATCAAATAAAGTTAGTCTTAAAGAATAAAAAGAGAGAGAGACTCTCATTCATTTCATTTCAGTGATTTCAGATAAAAAGAGAGAGTGAGAGACTGAGAGAGAGTCAGAGAGAAAAAGAGAGAGAAGTTAGTAAAATGAATTACCTTGAGGGAGCATCGGAGCAAGGAGGCCTGAAGGCTGAGGCTGAGGCAGTGACGACTGACGAGCGATCTCCGATGAGGGGCGAACGAGGGATGACGACAAGCGAGTGACGTGACCAATCTCCGTCTGTTGGCTTGAGCCTGAGGCGTTGCTCTGTCTTTAGGTTTGCTTTAGCCTTTAGTGATTTTTTATTTAGGGATTTGAGGTTTTTGATTTAGTGATTTGCTTTGTATTGGGGTTTGGTTTTTTTTTTTTTTTTTTTTTTTTTTTGAGAATCCGTGGGTTTTCTACCTCTGTAATTTATTGGGCTTGCCGTCCATTGTTTTTTTTTTTTTGAGAATCCGTGGGCTTGCCACTTGCTTTGTTACAATTTTTTTTTTTTTTCCAGATTTTAGTTCAAAAATTTTTTTTGGGCTTTTTTTTTTTTTGCTTGAAAGTAGAACAAATAATTTTTTTTTTTTAATTTGAGGGTGTTCCTAATTTTTTTTAAGGGTAAACAAATAAAAAAAATTAATTATTATATATAAATTTTTTTTTTCAGGTTAGGATGTTCTTGGGAACACCCTGAGCATAACGTGGCGCTGCCACTGCCAAGATCAAAGCGGCAAACTTCAACAGTAGAGCATTGAATGCACTATTCAGTGTGGTGACCAATGAGGAATTCAAGAAGATATCCTCAATTGAAACTGCTAAGGAAGCATGAACTATTCTCTAGACAACCTATGAAGGGACTAAGGCTGTCAAGGATTCATAGCTCCAAAGGCTCACTACTAGCTTTGAGGAGATAAAAATGGAGGAGGGTGAGTCGTTTGATGAGTTCTACGCCAAGCTAAAGGACATATATAGTCAACTCAGCCTTTAATCTTGGGGAAACTATTCCCGAACCCAAGGTAGTAAGAAAGGTGCTAAGGTCTCCGCCTGAGAGATTTCATGCCAAGATCATTGTCATTAAAGAATCAAAGGATATTGACTCTATTCCTTTGACAGAGTTGGTTGGCAACTTGCAAACCTATGAATTGGGTTTGACTAGAATCGGGAAAGGAAGCAAAAGCAAAAGCATGGCACTGAAGGCCAAAAGTAATGAGACTAATGAGTCTTCTGATGATGAAGATTTTAAGATGAAATCCTATATCACTAGGCGGTTCAAGAAGTTCATGAAGAATGCCAATGCGAAAGGATTTGATAAGGACCATAAGCAATCCAGTTCGTCTTAGTTCAAGAGCCAAGACAGAGGAAAGAAGGATGCTAAGGATGGCGGTCAGTACACTATTCCCTCCGGACCAAATTACTTCGGATGTCAAGGTTTTGGACACATAAGACAAGAATGTCCAACATATCTCAAGTTAGTTGGGAAAAGCAAGGCTCTTGCTACTACCTTGAGTGACACTGAGCCTGAGATTGAGTTAGATGACAGTGATGACGAGGAAATTTTAAATGTCTTCACTGCTACAGTTGATCCTATTGAAGGGGTTACAGAAACAGTAGATGATGAAAAGGACTTGGTGGATTCTAAGTTTGAGAAAATGGATGATCAAGATGACATCTATGCAGTCTATGCAAAATTGTACAAGGTTTCTAAGAAGCATGAGAAACTGTATAGGCTGGCCACCAAGAAGCTGAGTGATGTTGAGCTAGATTGAGAGGAGCTCTCTACCAAGGTTGATGAAGCCAATCAAACCATTGGAGCACTGCGGTTTGAAAACAACTTCCTTGCTGAAAGGACAAAGAAGCTTGAAGCAGAACTGTTCCAGGTCAGAGCTCAATTGGAGAGGACTTCCAGTGCAAAGTTTGATGAGATGCTAAGTTTTCAGAAAGCTGCTTCTAATAAAACCGGTTTGGGGTATGATTTCTCTTCTTCTAATATTGTCTCATCTAGTACAACTGTGTTTGTCTCATCTGCTGATAATGATAATTCTAAGAATGATGAAGCTAAAAATGAAATAGCTAGTGAGAACATAGATAAAGGCAAATCTATTTTAGGAGTACCCCTTAAGGTTAAAAAGAAAGAGACTAGAAACCCTAGGATTAAGAAAGTTAACAACAAAAAGTCTCAACCGAAGAAGCCGCATTTCTGTCATCACTGTGGAGTTTCAGGGCATACTCGTCCAAATTGCTACAAGTGGTTAGCCACTCAACAAAACAATAGTATGCTCTTGTCCAGAAACCAAAATCAGTTTCCATCCTCTTTTGCTCCTCTTGGAGATCTTCTCAAGGCCCTCGTGTTCCTTTCGAACTTGAACAGTTTCAATTCTTCTCCCTCACCACGAGATCAAAGGTTCGCTCAAAGGAAAGGTTCTTCCAATGTGTGGAAGGAAAAAGGCTCAAAGTGATTTAGTCACTTTTTCTCTCTCTCCCCTCATTGTTATGCATTACTTGTTTGTTTTGCTTTCTTGTTTTGAGTTAGTTTAGTTTTATGCTTTGTTTTGTTTAACATGTTTTTGTTTGTTTGTTTTCAGTTTTGCTTTTGTAAAGTTGTGATTTTCAAATATGTATTTTGTTGGATTTTATTCCGTGCCAAATTTGATTGTAATTTTATTCAATCTTATGTACCTTGTATTTGTTGTGGAAATTTATTGTAAGGGTTGTGTGATAGTGAGAGAGAGTGTGAAGACTCAAGCAATTGAAGCAAAGAAGGTTTTCGCGGGTATCTCGCGACTAAGCTTCCCGCGAGAGGATTCATGTGCCCTGCACATGACTGGAATGCGAAGAATCAGTACAGATGGAGATAGCTGTGTCTCGCGAGTATCTCGCGGGTAAGGCCTTCCCGCAAGACACCCGCGAGACATTCTGTTCTGATAGACTGTACTATCTGATACACACTTTCTGCACCCACACTATATATACCTTCATTACCCACAAATGAAAAGGAGAGCCTCTGAGAGAAAACCCTAGCAAAAACACTTAAGAGTTAGAAATTGTTATACCAACAATTCTTTACACATTTGTTTGTGGAATTTCCTCATCTCCTACCTCTCCATTTCCATATCATTGAGAGGTTGATAGCCCAAACACTTACCACACCCTTTGAGAGTGTCAAGTGAAATTTTGGTGCTGCTGGGAAGCATTGGAAGAAGCCTGGTATGACAGATGCAACATGGAGTTTGTTGCGAGATCCGGAGAACTAGACAAGACACGATTCCGAGAAGCCTTATTGGAGTAGGAGCTTGGAGGACTTAGGTACATCGGGTAAATTAGGCTTGGAGGGTCTCTTGCTCACCCATGTATCCCAACTAATTGTCTAGTGGATCGATTACCGCTTGGAGGGCAGCGGAGAGGTTTTTCACCAAGTTTTTCGGTTTCCTCTTTGATAACACATCGGCGTGTTATCTGTGTTTCCATCTCTCTTCCCTACTCTTGTTCATTTCATTTTACTGTTGTGTTGCTTTAAATATGGATTAGAGTAGCTCTTTCGCTTGTATGCTTGTGTTTACACTATTCCGCACTTAGTATTAAGTTAGTGTAAAATCAACCAAGCCGTAACTTTGAATTGAGGGTCTAAACAGCTCTTGTGTTATTTAACACATTTTCGAGCTTTCAGCTTTATTTTGTTTTTTCATAAAAAAAAAAAAAAAAAAAATTGAAAAATCAGAAAAATATAAAAATAGTGTGTGTTATGTGTACATTGGTACTTGTGTACATTGGATGGCCATTGAAACAAAGTTTTCTAAACTTTGTATCATTTGTAACTTAGATGAGCATCTCAATACACAACTAAGCAAGTGAACTTTATGGCTCGTGTTTGTGATGAGTACGATTAAGTAATCTCTTATACTTAACACTCATATCACTCTTTTTGACCGGAAGGACTAAAAAATCTTAAGAGAAATGCATAAATAACCATCTCACCTCTAAAGCCCGCCAATCATGTATAACATCTGTGTGTTTTGGCATAACAAAATTGTGATGTTTGTGGCTTAACATAATTAGGTATTTCTTCTCTCTCTTATATACCCATGCATGATATACTCAAAAAGAAAAAAAGAATATGCAAAGAAAATCAAAAGCAAAAAGAATCAAAATGCTTTTAAATATGGTTACAAGCGTGTTTTCAGGAGATGTGGGAGTTATAGGATGTACCTCGAAGGTGATAGTCCCCATCAAGCAGTTATGATTGTGTGTGAGTGTAATTTTTTTTCTCATATCTCAAATCGTCATAATATGAGATACTTATACACTCTTGCTATGTTTTCACACACAACATGCAAATTCTTTGTTACTTTTGATACATGTGCAGGTACAATGTGATTTGGCCATTACAAGGAATACATGTGTTAATATATACTCACTAAAATGTTATAATTGCTTTTTGAAATATAAAATTGGTTAGACTTGTTTAGTGTGTGTTTTTGGATCTATGAATGCTTTGCATTTTTTTTTTTTTTTGTTGAGAGATGTTTTTAAGAGCTTAACATGTTGATTGGATCTATGTTTGAGTAGCTTGTTTATTGCATTCATCTCTATGTGTTTTTCCTCTCTTTGAAAAACCTGTTTTCTTCAAGCTCGACAGCTTCTCGACAGATCCTCAACAGATACCCATGTATCGAGCCCCTCTTTCTTCTTTTCTCGACAGAAGTTCGCATAATTTCAATCCATCGAGCTTTCATGGAATTTGTCTCGATAGTTTCTCGACAGCTTCTCGATCCATCGAGGTATTTTTGCCGTCGACAGCACCTCGACAGATTCACTTCTGTCGAGATTTAGTGCTCGACAGATCATAGCTCCTCGATCCATCGAGCTGCGATTTCTATTTAAGGGCTGAGCACGAAATCAGATTTCATTTTCTCTTCTCTCTCTCTCAACAGAAACACATTTCTCTCGCTCCAAACACTTCTCCCTCACTCAAATCTCTCTACCCACTACATTTTCGGCCTCTACCAAGATCAAATCACTTGGTAAGTGTCCTAAAACCTTCATTTTTCATGCATTCATGCATTTTAGACCTAAGTTTTGGGGTTTTTGAAAAAAATTGGGATATTTGAGAATTTTGTGAAATTTGTGGGTTGGGTTGTGTTGTTTTGGTGTAATATGCTCATGCATTGCATTCCACTAGTATTTTAACAATGTTTCATGCATTTAGATGTGTGCTTGACTATTGAAAATTGTGTGCTGGTAGGTTTGGATTAAGTTTCAACCCATGATGCAATTTATTTTTAGCACGTCACATGTTCATGCATATTTCATGCATACGTACTCTTTCATTCTTATTTCTGGATTGTGATTGTGTTCTGTTTCATTCTCTCTCTCTCTTTCTCGGATAGACTACACATGGTACTCAAGCGTAAATCTACTCCGGTTCGGAACCCTCTTGGTTCCGGGTCTTCTTCTTCTGATCTTGTTCCCCCTCTTCACGTTCGGTTCCGTGATGGGAAGGCCCAGCAGGACTTCCTTGAGAACTTTCAGAAACGTGGCGTTTATCCAGAGCGCCATGTCATTCTATCGGACTTTTTCGACACTCCTCTAGCTGGTGTCATTCGGACTCGAGGATGGGAATCTCTTTGTGAGATACCCTTGAGGTGCCCTATCGTGTTTATACAGGACTTTTTACTCCAATATACACGATATCGATACCTCTGTACCTCAGTTTGCCATAACATTCAAAGGTACACATATCTTAGTCACTCCGGATTTTATATCCGAGATACTACATGTTCCGAGGGTATCACATCTTGATTACCCCTGTTGTCAGCGTCAGAGGACTGTGTCCAAAGACGAGCTTCTGTCTCATTTCTGTAAGACACCTTCTATATGGGGTGAGCGTCAAAACACCCCATGCTTGGGCTTTGCAAAAGGTCCGAGATTCCTTAATATAGTGATGACATTTGTTCTTACTCCACTGTCTCACTATAACTCTATCACAGAGCTTTGTGCTCTATTTTTGTTATCCCTCTTTGAGGATCTTACTATTAACTTCCCTTCTCATTTCATCACTTCTATCATTGATGTTTATCAGGATACGGCGACCTGTGATAAGCTCATCTTTCCTTCGGCTATCACGCGAATCCTTTGCCATTTTTCTATCCTTATTCCTGATTCTCCTTATTACATAGTTATGGGTGCCATCAGTGCAGCTTCTGTTCGGTGGAGTGAGTCCTAGCTTCGACTGAAGCGGCCACGAATGGAGATGACTGATCTTGCAGCTCCTGCTGTTCCTTCCACCTCCGCTCCTTCTTCCTCGGATGGTGGTGTGACTTTTAAGGCCATCATGGCGCAGCTTCAGCGCATGGATGCTCATCTTGAGACTCTCAGTGATGAGTTGTGTCAAGTGAACACTCGTGTCGGTCGTATAGCACGACAACAGACTCGCCTTGGTGGTTTTGCCACTTCTCCCTCTCCTTCTCCGGAGGCTTCGGTAGATGAGGATGGTGTTGACGACGATGATGAGGATGAGGATGATAGCTCTTTCAGTGATGATGAGATGACGACCTCTTGGTGACTTACCCTTTGTCATTTGTGACAAAAATGGAGAGTAGTTTTGGGATGAGAGTAGTCTTGTATTTAGGGGAAGAGTTAGCATATGGAATTTTTTGTTAGGGGGAGTGCCTATACATTTTGAGGGATGTAGTGAAGTTCTTATGTATTTTCTTTTCTTTCTTTTACATTTGTCTCATGTATATTGGTCTTGTGACCATTCATTTATTGACATACATTGTACTTATCTTTTGATATATATATATATATTTATATATATATGATGTATGTTTCTTTGCCTATCTTTCCATGTGTTGTTCTTTTTCTCTCTTTATACACATGTTTCTTTATGTATGCAATTTTTATTTCTATTTCACACTAAGATGCCTTGATGAGTTTTGTTCAAAGTGTTTCAGAAAAACTGGTTGTGAAAATCTATCATGCCATGAACTCTCTTCTTGCAAAGTTTTTCAAGAGTTTGTGTTAGGGTTAGATTTTTTTGTATTCCAACAAGTGGTTATGAGTTTAGTGATTTAAGACTTCTCTTATGATTCATTTGTTTGTTGTGGTTTTGCCACGGATTGCCAAAGGGGGAGATTGTTAGGACATATATGAGAATTGTTAAAGACATATGTATGGAAATTGGCTAATCCTTTGACAAAACGCACTTTACTTGTAATTGGGTAGATCTAAGATGGGTTTAGTACTTCAAGAAACAAGTGTTCAAGTTTAGTATTGAAGCCATGCAAATCTGTCCAAGAAACAAGTGGAGAAGTACAGATATCTCGACAGAATCATATCTATCGAGGTTTAATGTTGAAGCCTGACAGAAGCTCGATAGCAGCTGTATCTATCGAGAATTACGAAATTAGAATTTTCAAATCTGATTTCACGCATATTCATGTGTATTTGTGTAGGGTTTCTTTTCTCACAA
Organism: Notholithocarpus densiflorus; assembly: GCA_030021035.2. Lineage (NCBI taxonomy): Eukaryota > Viridiplantae > Streptophyta > Magnoliopsida > Fagales > Fagaceae > Notholithocarpus > Notholithocarpus densiflorus. Next base: position 2,015,935 of record JARYZH020000027.1, on the reverse strand, counting down.
CCCTAGACATATATAAGAATTATTTTAAGGGCCGTCTTAGATGATGCAACTTGATGCAAAGTGATCATACATGCATATTATGACCGAGATAATTTGCCCTAGTTCATCATATTCTCTCTAAAAGCTACTGCGTCTTTGCACCAAGGGTTTTGTAATCAAGGAGTTTCTTGATCTTCATTGTTGGATGAACTGAAGAACTTTGCAGCCAACATCTTCCTTAAGTTAGTGTGTTAGTCACGTACTAGGATCCGTGCATCATTGGTTAGTCACATACTGGGAGCCGTGTATTGAAAGGAGAGATTGCCGCTACATTACAAGTCCAATTGGGTATTGGGGTAAGGTTTTAACTGTAGGTTGGTATTAAGTACTGAGATTCCTTTTACTTGTAACTGCTTATTTTGATAATAGTGGATTCTCGGGAGTGGTGACCTTAAATTCACCCGGTGGGGTTTTGCCTCGGTAGTTTTCCCCATTCCTAAACAAATCACCTGTGTCAAATTTATTTTCCGCTGCATTTAACTTAATTGGTGATTTGTTTGTGCTACCACGCTTATTGCATGTAATTGAATCTAATTAATTCACTTGGATAATTAATTGATTAATTTACCAATAGGGGTCAATACATTCTTGGCCTATCATTCCGTAGCAGCACTATGCTTATATAGAAGAATTGGGTCGGCTAGCATATCCAAAAGCAAGAAGGATTAGACTTTTTTTCCACACATAAAAGGAGAATCACTTCTATTCCAAATAGAACTCAAAATCAAGTGGTAGACAAGACTTCTAATAGAGCTTGATAGCTTCAAACATAAGTAACCCAAAAGAAATAAAATTCATTTATTATCAAAATCCAATAAGGAGTCGAAGTCCTAATTCAAGCCATATTTTACAAATCTCCACCTTGGCTTGAATTCCATCTAGCCTTACAAATGAAATTTGCAATCCACTAAATACAAATCCTTAACAAGTCTCCACCTTGACAAGACATCTTCCAAACCACAAATGCATAATGCTCAATAAATTAGAGCTTTACCAAACAAAGTGCAAATTATCCAAAAATGGCTTCCAAATGCGCTAATGGACGCCAAATGCACCTGAAGATTGTGCCAAATTTAAATGAGAGTCCAAAACAAAGTGCATATCACCATAAATGAAACTTCTCAGTCGCCACCACCAAAGCCCCTACTGGCTAATTCAAATTGCAAATACTGAACAAGTCCAAGCAACACTTGAACTTGTGCAAATGCTCAATCACCATGTCACCACCAAAAATAACATTATGATTCCTACCTCCAAAAGAAGCAACCTTAATAGGCTCCCATACATTAGTGTGTACATAGTCAAGCATTCGCTTAGTATGATGAACTACTGTTCCAAACTTGACCCTATTTTGCTTCTCCAAAGCACAAGGCTCACATACTTCAAATTTGCAGTTCTTAGCACTCTTAAACAAAGTATTATCATTGGCTTGCTCCAAATGTCTAATAGTGCCTAAAGTAACTTTCCCAATCGCTACTCCACCTACAACAGTACTCCCTTTAAGGAAATACATGTTCCTACGACGTGTGCCCATCATCACTACCAAAGCACCATGTAGAACCTTAAGAGTTCCATTCTCCTTAGCAATCTTGAAACCCTTGGATTCTAATAAACCAACTGAGATGAGGTTCCTTTTCAATTCAGGAACATATCGAACCTCATTCAGAAAATGAATTGTTCCATCATGCAATCTCAGCTTGATTTTACCTTTCCCTAAAATCTCACAGGTTTGATCATTATCCATGATGACTGAACCAAGTTCTGACTCTTCTAGGTTGTAAAACCATTCCTTCTTCAAACACATATGAAAGGTGCAAGCTGAATCCAAAACCCACTTATTTAAATGGCAAACAAATGATGAAGAAGTCAATGCAAAATCAAAATCCTCATCATAATCATGTGCTACATTTGCATTAGAATCCTTCTTGTCCTTATTCAGCAACAGAGGACAATCTTTCTTCCAATGCCCCTTTTTGTGACAATAGGCACACTCATCTTTCTTGAGTTTCTTATCATTAGACATGCCCTTAACAATCAAAGCCTCAGTCATCGTGTCCCTTTGAGCTTGCTTATCTTTCATACGATACTCATTATTAGTCAAAGCATTGGACACATCATCATACTTAATCTCATCCTTTCCATACAAGAGTGTAGTAATTAGATGATCATAAGTATTAGGCAATTAATTCAATAACACGAGAGCTTTATCCTCACTGCTAATATCAACTTCTAAATTTTGCAAATCAGCAAGTATTTTATTGTAATGATTCAAGTGCTAAGACATAGAAATACCTAGACGATATTGGAAACGAAAGAGCTTCTTCTTCAAGTAGAGACAATTCTCCACACTCTTGGTCATATATTTGTCCTCCAATTTCTTCCAAAGCTCTTTAGCCTTCGTCTCCCTCATAACAAAATACTTTTGATTCTTGGCCAAACATAAACGAATGGTGCCACAAGCTTGTCTATTAATCTTTTCCCATTCCTTGTCTGACATCCCTTCAGGTTTGTCTTCCAAAGTAATATCCAACTCTTGTTGGACCAATACATCCATAACTTTGCATTGCCACATGCCAAAGTTATTTGTTTCATCAAATTTCTCTACTTCAAATTTGGCATTAGAAACCATCGTCCTAACCGCCAAAGGTTTTGCAGAAGACTCTGCCAAAGCTTTTCCAGAGGAATCCGCCGAAGATTTTGTAGAGAAATTACCTAACATCTTTCACCCTAAAAATCAAATCCACAAACCAATCACCAAAATCTCCAAAGAGAACAAATCCAAATGCCTAGGTAGTGAACCTGGCTCTGTAAAATAGCAGAAGCTCAAAATTATCAAGATTGATTGTGAAAATATTTTAGGCTTGAGAAAGATCTCCAAACAAACAATAGAAACAAAGAAAATTAATCCAAAAGAAAATAGACACAAAACACCAAGAATTACATGGTTCGACAATAGCCTACATCCACGGGCGATGACGAACAAATTTCACTATAACAAATTTGGGATAATACAAATTGGTGTAGAGGCACTCTCACAAACCCAAATCCTAAATACGCCCAAATAGTTCTCTCTCACAAATACAAACCAAAGAACCAAAGGTTCACAAATACCAAATACAAATTACGCACAAACAGAAGAGAGAACTACAAAACAAATCAAAAAGTTGCAACACACCAAGAGAGAGTAAATCACCAAACCGCAGAACCAAAACCAAGCGGCAACAAACTTCTCTCACTATTTCAAATTGCAACCCACAAATATCAAAGAATCAAACAAGAGAGAGCCTATTTTTCTCACACCACTCTCATCTCTCTCTAATTTTCCGTAGCAGCACTACGCTTATATAGGAGACTTGGGTCGACTAGCATATCTAAAATCAAGAAGGATTATACTTCTTTTCCATGCATAAAAGGAGAATCACTCCTATTTCAAATGGAACTCAAAATCAAGTGGTAGACAAGACTTCTAATAGAGTTTGATAACTTCAAACAACAGTAACCCAAAAGGAATAAAATTCCTTTATTATCGAAATCCAATAAGGAGCCGAACTCCTAATTCAAGCCATATTCTACAATACATACATATAATATAAACACATATATGCATAAAGGTATACATATGTGTTTGCTTGAATGTTAGTGAAAAATATCATATTTTCTAAAAAGGGAATAAACCAATTCCATATGAAGATTATTGTTTCAATTTCTATTGTAAACTTATTAATTTGATTTTTTTTATAAACATTTTTTTTTTGTATTTTTTAGTTTTAATTAGATATCATTCTTTCATAAAAGATTGTAAAAAACTTAATAGGAAATTGTCATACAAAGTTGAGAATTTTAAATTTTAAAATTTTTACTAAAAGAAAATGGATAAAAACTATAATATATTGTATTTATAATATACTTATAGTTTTATTCTTTTTTAGGATATTACATTTGTTTTCTTAAAGGTTGGAATCTCTAAAATATTAGAATTTAAAATTTTTGACCCCTTTTTTTTTTTTTTTTTTTGAATCTCTAAACACCTTTGAGGTTTGGGTTAATTGAACTTGGTCCCCAAATTGGTAAAACCAACTTGGACCCTATACCATTGCTCATTTTTTTGTCATCTCTTACAGTAATTAGGAACCAAGTTAGTCAGTTTTGAAAAGTCTTAGACTTAACTGGTATTAGCCCAAATCTCAAAGGTGTTAACTATATTTTACCCGTTTTTCAAATATAAATGAGATGAGTTTAGAATAAAGTATAAACCTTCTAAACTTTAATATGGTTTGATATATAAAATGGATTGAAAATTTTGGGTTTTATTATTATTATTTTTTTTGGCCCAAACCCGACCATTGCCAATTCTACCGATTTTGTACCCATTAAGACATTTAAAAATTAGACTTGACTCGGCTTTGACAACGAAAGCACACAGACGAAAGTTCCGTGCACCACCCAGGTTCAATTGGACCGGACTAAAATGGTATGGTCCCCTTAATCTTGCTCTACACTTGATTTATAGAGTTCCCTTTCATACTAGTACCAGTTCCCACCCAAGTCCCAACAACCCACCTATTAAATTATTTATAGAGTTCCACATTTGCTGGCTCACTTTTTATACTACTTTAATCACCCACCAACCCAAAAGAATTTTTTTTTTAAATTTTATTAAAAAAAGGTACATTATAAACCTTAAAATTTAGTCTTAGTTAGAAAATAAACCTTGAAGTCTTGATCAATCTCATTCTATAATTTTTTTAATTTGATTCATTAATAAATATTTTTTATATGAATCTCATGCTGAATTTGCTTTTTATAATTCTAGTCAAATAATTGCTTGCAAAACATGTGGGTATTATAATTTTTTTTAGAGGTAGATAATAAAATTATGAAAGAGGAGGAGTTGAACCAAGACATAGAATACCGCAAAGAAAATGTCAATATATTACTATTAAAATTAATATACTTTCGCGTGAGTTTATTATTGACATTACTTATATCATGTGCCAATGACAACAAACTATATTAGGAAATTTTAAAAATAAAATTGTGTCCTTAAATGCATTAATAGCTTGTTACAACTTATCAAGGCGTGAAAAATTGTATGAAATATTATTAAAATATCATTAATGTTATTATATAAAATTTAATGTCAAGAAAATAATTGATGCCATATTATATATATATATATATATTTTTTTTTTCTTTACTCTTCTTTATGAAAAAAGAAGAAGGGATATATACTAAAATTTACAGCACATTATTGCCCTTTTCTCTCTTTTCCCTATTAAAAATAAAAATTAAAGGACCCGCTCTTATAATAATAGGGTGAATACAAATTCTTCTTCCCTTTTTTTAGTATTTCATTTTTTGCTCTAACGATTATACAATGTCACGTGTCTACTTTTTTTTTTTTTTTTTTGAGATAGTTTTAACCTATGGCGTCCGCTCCTGATAATAGCTCTTTATCATCAGACCAAGACACCAATCGGTTTTTGGTGTAAGCGGAGATTGAACCCCAGATCTCTTATTCAACCATCAGAGATTTTACCAGTTGAGCTAATTGGAACTCACATGTGTCTACTTTTTTCAATCGTTTTTATGGAATAATTTTTCTCATTTTATACTTTGGTTAATCTATAAGGGGCAAAAAAAAAAATTGTAATAGACTGTAGAGTGTAAAATGGAACACTCAAAGTAGGTTTTTCAATTAAATTCAATCCGATAATTATATTGAATTTAATTAATCTTAAAAAGAAAACACCATCAATTCCTTATGGTTCAATCAAATGATATATTTGAATTTAATTGAAAACTAAAAATCTAATTAACTTACTGTAACTAAGAGCATTTACATCATCTTATAAAAAAATTATTTTCTAATTTAAAATAAGAACTAACATTTTCTATTTTAGCAAACCATTTTTCAAAACATCCATGTTTAATAATCTATTTGATTAAAATATCAATTTTTTTTTTTTTTTGAAATTGTTTTCTCTCTTCACATACAACAATTATTGTCTATTCTCTTTCTTCACTTGAGAATCACAAAATAAATAAATAATAAAATTTTTTTTTGATTAGTTATAGTAAATTTACATAAACACCGTAACAAAATCACATTTTGCACAATTTTTTAATTTTATTGATTATATTAGTCAATTTTTTTATAATCCTTTTTTCTTTTTTAGATAATCGACTATATTAGTCAATTCAAAAAAGGAGAAAAAGGTAAGCAATATTTTCTTCGAAAATGTTGGACTTTCTCAAATTAAAGCTATACCCAACCCTTTTTTTTTTCTTTGTGTGCGTGTGGAGAAAAAGAACATTTTTACGGACCAAGTGTTCGTTTGGGACCAAATTAAAAAATCAATTTTTTTTTATTTAATTTTTTTTTACTACTATTTATAGATTCTATAGTACTTTTTAGTAGTATTATTCATAGTTTTCACTATACTATTTTAGCTAACTTTTACTTCATCTACATAATTTTTCGCAAAGAATTTTCAGTTTGAACTGAACAAACTGCTTTCAAACACACCAGCTAAATAAGAAGAGATACAGAGCAAGAACCTGCTGAAAAAAGCTGTACCTGACTGGACTATGTTTTCTTTTGGTTTGGTAGGCTGACAAGACTTGCCCAAAATAAGAGAAACCCAACAAAAGTAGTTAATACTTATAATAGTAGTAAACTAATTCTGTCCTCGACCACCGCCTTAGCAGCTTCCTCTGCTCTCGCTCTCTCACCCATTGCATCGATCTTTCGATCAACACTGTCAGCTTCTTTCCTTAAAAAGGGTAAACGCAACTCTCTTTATCCTTTCAAAACTCAATCCTTAGAGCAAAAGCAAAAAAGAGTCAGAGAAAAAAATGGCTAAGTTGTTGGAGTCATGGGAAGGGCTGGAGGGAAAAGTGGTGATGGTGACTGGAGCTTCATCAGGCATTGGTCGAGACTTCTGTATCAACTTGGCTAAAGCTGGCTGCAAGATTCTTGCTGCGGCTCGACGTGTCGATCGACTCCAATCACTCTGTCATGAACTCAATCAGCTATCGGGTTCGGCTTCGGCTTCGGCTTCGGGTTTGGCTTCGACAAGGTACCCAAGAGCTGTGGCTGTGGAGCTCGACCTCACTGCTGATGGACCCACCATCGAAAAGTCTGTTCAGAAGGCTTGGGACGTGTTTGGTCATATTCATGCCTTGATTAACAATGCCGGATTTCGAGGTTTTACTTTACTATCTTCAAACCCCACTTTTCCTTTTATTTTGTTTTCTTCAAATTACAAAACTTTTTGTATATTTGGGTTTTATTTTAGAAACTAAAATAGGAACGTGTCCTCGATTGTACTGGCCAAGGAAAAATCAAGCGGTACTATTATATTGAAAGGTATTATTATATTTAAAAATAACAAAAGTTAATAAATAAATAACCCTTTAACGATTTTATTGTTAATAAAAATAGCATTTTTACTGAAAATTGTGTTTTTATGAGTTTTGAAATTTCAAATTTTAGACTGAAATCTTGTTTTGCAAAAGTTGAAGGTTTAGGGTTGTTTGGTAGACTTGTTTAAACATATATTTTCAGTTTTTAAACAATATTACACGTATTTTCATACACTTTTTTATCTACACGTATTTTCACACATATTTTCAAACTACAAAACACATGTTTTCAATCACATTTATCAAACACCTCCTTAATACTTAAAATCATGTTTAAAGAAAAGCTATTTTCCTAAATAATTTTACCGCAATTCTACTTTTAATAACTAATAATAAATAATATATTTTTTCCAAAACGAAAACCCTCTTTTATTATAAGTTGTTTGAGTCTGTAATTACAATAAAAAACTCAAGGACAAATGATAGTAAAACTCACGTGGAGTTTGGCCTGTTTACCCTTTGCTTATCCATATTTAAAACTTAAAACTTTGCCGCTGTACTTAACTCCGGTTGCACCCATTACCCACCTTGCCCTTAAACGTTGGAAAAACACCTTTTTATACCAAATTATAACATAAACAGATCAAAAGTTCTTCCCATTAGAAAACTCCTCACGAGACCTAGAAACTTCGAGAAATCCCATCTATGAATCTGATCTTGTTCAATTTTCTAGAAATAGTGTTACATTTTCTAGAAAGACTTCCATTTCTGCAACAATAGGGTATTTTTCCGACTATTGTATCGTTTGCTTTCTCGGGAGGCAAGTCACTGATGATTGGCTTCTTTTCAAAATTCATGACTTTAGAAAAACCCATGTCTCTGTAAATTTCTCCAGGCACCCCATAAATGCAATCTGCAGAGTCCATTTTATGTGTGTAAGCTCCTTTCACTGTGCTTATAAATTCCCCTCTCATTCCCTCCATGGTCAATTGGGCAATATAGTTATTCCCATAGGCTTGAAGAACATCATGGGAAATGGTAAGATCTCCATTCTGGCGTGGTAAGAACTTTGTTTTTAGAACTTTGACCTTAAATTTTGGGTTCCTAGCACAACATACATACATCGAGGTCTCTGCAGAAATATATATAATAAATTTAGATTGGTAACAGAAATTAGAGGCATAGAAACAAGTGCAATCAAGTACTTACTGCTACGAGTTGGTGCTGGGCACTTGTATCTATCATTAACAAGCCTTATTGTTTTAGGCATCGGAATCCCAGGTGGTTTCACACCAAATTGAGTGCCACTTAAACTGAATTTTGACTTGAATTTGGGTAAGATCTCCAGCAGTGTCAATTGAGGTCTTCAAATCCGCCTGAGGAGATCCTGAAAATAACTCCCATTCCCAACAGCAGCTGGGAATTCATCACGATTTCTAGAAAATGTAACAAGATCAGATTCAAAGAGGGGATTTCAAAGTTTCTAGGTCTCGTGAGGAGTTTTCTAAGGGAAAGAACTTTTGATCCGTGTTATGTTATAATTTTATATAAAAAGGTGTTTTTTTAACGTCTAAGGGTGACGTGGGTAACGTGGAGCAAACAGAGTTAAGCACAAGTGGGCAAAATGTTAAGTTTTAAACCACGAGCAGGCAAAGTACAAACGGGCCAAACTATAAGTGAGTTTACTATAATTTGCCCAAAACTCAATTTTAACCTGTGACTTAGTTCTTTGGTGAGTCAACAATGCCAAAAGTCAACATTGCAGAATAGTTTTAGCTATCCAGCATATCCTTATATACAATGTTTGTTGATCGCATTGGGGTGTTTGAGGGTTGAATGGTGGAACTGTGAATTTGTGCATGTTTGCCTTTTCAGCTACTAGTTTACCATGTTTTGACTTCAAAAAATTGCCTGGATCTATAATGGTCCAGTGAAGTCTGAGCTGTTCAAGGCAATTGAGATGATGTTTGTGCTTGTGTTGGAACTTGGAAGTTATCAATAGTTTCCCAATTACATAAAAAATATTTGTAAATGTAGAGTGTCATTGTCAGTACTCAAGGAAAGCAGATTTTGTGTTTTGTTTCTGTGTTTGCAGTCCAATGACTGTTTGTCTGACTGTGTTCTTGTACTGATGGCTTATTCTGTTAGTTTGAAATGAAAGTAGAGGTTGCCCCATGTTTGTCAATAATAAATTACCGATTGTCTCAAAAACTTGAGTTATTAGGAAATTGAAATTTATTAATTTAAATCTAACACTTCCTTTCACGTGTGGGCCTGAACAATCCTTATTAAATAGGGCCTAACACATGGAAATATTTTAAATGAGAAGCAAGGTGGAAATATAGATTAAACCCAAGACCTCTTGTTTTGATACAATGATAAAATACCAACATTTCCAAAAACTTAAGCTATTAGGAAATGGTGAATGTAATCATCTAATCCAATAGTCACTAGTAAGGGCACAACTGTTGATCATTCTTTTTCTCTCTAGAATTGAGCCCTTTTACTTCTAGCTTCCTATTCTCTAAACACCTTCTTTTCACATTTGACTACATTGTCTTGCTCATAGAGGTAAACGTTGTGTATATTTGGGGCAGACACAGGTTTGTAAAGCAATAATATCCATACATGGACAAATCTGCTTTAGATGACTTGGACCATCCCACAGTTGGTTATTTAAGAATTTTATCTTGGAGTTTTCACTTTTCATTCTTGTATTCACAAGACCAGTTGTGCTTCTTGGAGTTTTTTGAGTGTATTGTTAACATGGGCTTCTTTGTCTTTTAATTCATGAGCTTTTTAAAGTGTTCTGTTAGCTGGATGCCTATCTGCGTGTTTTTTGTTAGTAAATTGTTGAAGGTTATTGTTGATAGATATTTCTAACTCTTATGCGATGTACATTAGGTACTGTGCAATCTCCATTAGATTTGTCCGAGGAGGAATGGAATCAGGCTATCAGAACAAACTTAACAGGAACCTGGTTGGTGTCAAAATACGTTGGCAGACACATGCGTGATGCGAAGCAGGGAGGATCAATCATAAACATATCTTCAATTGCTGGTCTTGACCGTGGGCAATTGCCTGGAGGGCACGCCTATGCTGCCTCAAAGACAGGCGTAAACACCTTGACAAAGGTAATGTCGATTGCCATGCAACTCTTCCAAATTATAAGTGTAATACCACTGTCATTTTTTGTAATTGTTCGGAAACATAATAATTACTATAAGATGAAAAATCATAGTATCTTCATAGAAGAATGCACTACAGAGGAAAGAAAACCTCACACTAAACAAAAGAAAAAGTTCACTTCAATCAATTTAACAATAGGTATATGAATGGAGCTTACTTCTTTTGATTCAAGAAAAGGTCAACTTAAGTACATTTCCTATTTTATTAAAAAGAAGAGGAAAAATTATATCACCAAAAAGATTTTTTTCAAGAGGAAGGTCAGAGGGCTTCGGATAGGCACTCATCAGTATGCTTCTTTTTTACCATTTAAAAGGGAAAAAAAAAAAAAAAAAAAAAAATCCAAGAGCGACACCTAGAGAGTAGACACTCAAATGAAGACTAGAAATTCCCTTCAGGTCAGGCACTTTCAACTGCAAGTTCTAAAGCTTCTCATATTAGTCCCCTTTGGAACTGAGTGCCAAAACAGATATAATTACCATCTCCGAACTCCACCATACTGCATTTTCATGAAGTTGGGACAGATGTATAATATTTGCTCTGTTTGCCTAGATGTGTGTTTGTTTTTCTTTTATTTTTTATATGAGTACTTTCGGACTGATGACATCTACTTCTTGAGGCGTCATCCCTGACCACTATGCTATCACTTGGGTTGTCATTTTAGAGTAGGATGCTACCTTTCTCTGTAATTATATGATGAACATATCATAACTATGCTACCCTGAACTTATTTGGAGATAGGACGAGCCAGTCTTTTTTAAGCCTTGGCCCATAGGAAATGTATTCTTATCAATTATCAGACTAGTTTGTCTTTTATTTTTTTCGGCTTTTGTCCCTCCTGCTTTTATATAAGAGTGCTGCATATATATATGCGTGTCTTTGTTAATTTTGTTCTTCTTGTCACTATTTCTCCATATAATGTTGGTTCTACTTATAACAGGGCATGGCTGTGGAATTGGGTGTATTCAAAATTAGAGTGAATTCTATATCACCTGGCCTTTTCAAGTCTGAAATTACTGAGGGTCTTATGCAAAAAGAGTGGCTGCATAATGTGACAATGAAATCTATCCCTTTAAGAGACACTGGCACTGCAGATCCAGCATTGACATCACTTATTCGATACTTAATACATGACTCTTCTGAATATGTTTCGGGCAACCTGTTCATTGTTGATGCTGGTGCCACCTTACCAGGTGTCCCTATTTATTCTTCCCTTTGAAAGCCATGTAATGTAATGAGATAGTCATAGAACTGTCTTAAAAGCTAGCTTAAATTATTTAATGTTTGCAGGTTCCGCGCTATTTTTTTGTCTCAGTTTTATTTCAAATAATCTAATTTTCAGCTTTTGGAAATAAGCTAACTTTTAGCTTTTTGTCTCATAAATTGTAAATAAGCTACTGAAAATAAGCAATTTCCAAATGAATGCTTATCAGTACAAGCGATAATATTCTAGCTACATTATTATTTTTGGTTTCTTAACATTTGCAGAATTTCCTAGGAACTACTTTTTTTTCCTTTGAATTTTAAAAATCACATCTAAACTGGTTGACGGATATGGTTGACCTATTATATCTGTGTACATAATGCGAAAACAAACCAATTACTTTTTGAGATGAAAAACCACCAATTTGAATATGATATACACCTTGACTATTCTAACAAGGAAGCTTGGGTCTTAGCTTAGATTGTGAATTACCAACTCAGTTTACTTTATAGTTTATATGTGAGATATTCATAGTTTCTGGAACTTATGGTATTATAATTTCTTTTTAATGCCACTATTGAGTTCTGTACACTGTGCTGCCTGCCATTTTTTACTTTTATCTATGATTTTAACTTGGTGATCTGATTTGGACTTTCAGAGAAGCATCTTAATTTTTGTTTTGATACAATGTGGCTGCAACATCTATTTTCATAAAGGCCAATTATCCTTCTATGGCACTTATGAATTATGATCACCATGAGCGTGGTGTAGAATTTTCTATTATAGTCGTTTGGTCTGCCACATATGATGTTCTGTCACCTGCAACAATCTTATGCCAAAGAGAAAATCTAGGACCACAACTATGTTTGTCACAATTGTAATGAGTGGTGAAAAAAAAAAAAAAAAAAAGCTTATGTGAAAGTGATAGGTAATCACTTACAATTTGCTATGTTAGAGTTGCAGAAAAAAAAAAAGGTCTTATAACCACTCTATGCCAAAGCAAATGGATATAAAAGGGTAAAACTAGTTGTAAATTTACTCTTTCACACAAGCACCACTTGTTTGTTAGGGTGAGATGTGAAATTGGGAGTTTGAAAAATGGTTCTATGGCTACCATTGAATTCCATTGATCACTCGGTCACTTCTCCATGCGTGAGTGTGTGGGTTGGGGGTGCCTGTGTATATGCACCTGTTATTTCTGCACTATTTCTTCATAGAGCAAAAGAACTTTTTTGATCCTGTAATAAAAGGCCAAGCTATAGATGAATAAGTGGAAATATACAAAAAGATAAGATTTTAAATGAGTAAATATGTTTAAAAATATGGATAATTCTTATTGATGAAAAAAATGGAGGAGAGTCGTTTGAGATGGTTTGAACAAGTTCAAATGAGAGTGTCAATGCACCAGTTAGAAGAGTGAGTTGTCCAAGTTGAGGGAATAAAAAAAGGTAAAGAAGGACAAAAATAACATTAGTAGAAGTAATTAAAAAAAATAATGTCAAGTTGTCAACTAAAGAAGTAACGAAAAATATGACTTCAGATAAAATAGAATTGACAAAAAGAATACATATGGCTGACCCTAACTAATTTGTTGTGGATTCATAGCATACCTCAAAGTTTTAGGACTAAAACTTTGTTATTGTTGTTAAAAGGCCTAGTTATCTGAAAAATAAATTTGTGGACTTATAGGCCATATACAACCATTATCTGGACAAGAGGTAAAGACCTTATCATCCAGCCTTGAACTCGAGAAAAGCTCAAGATATCATGCAGAGTTGACGTTTCTAGTGTATGTATTATTTTTGTTTGTTATAGTACCATGGTAAGCATTAGAAGGAATCTGTAATTTGCTCATTCAGCCAAATTGCATCCTCTCTTCACAAGTCTTCTGCTATTTAATTACACCTATAAATTGTGATGGAAAATGGGTTTAGTTGAGATTAGATAAAAAGTTTTTCAGACAAAAATTTATTAAACAAAAAATGGCAAGGATTTCTTTTAGCGGACCCAAATTTGGCATTTGCTATTTTTGTTCACATTGTTTGAAGTTATTTCTGGCTTGAAAGTTTTAGAGAAATCTGAGCTATGGAAATGTGCTTGATTTGGAGGTGTTGGCAAATGTTTTGTGGTGTGCAAACGTCTTTATTTATGAAATACTTAGAGCATTCTCATTAGGGGTTTTAAATGCTAAAAGATGCTTTTTTTTTAGCATTTTTGACCCAAAAGCTTGCTCCATCAAGAGTTCTAAATGCCAAAAATTTTGGCATTGATGAACAGTGCGGTTTCATATTTGAAACCGCACTATTCACCAATTGCAAATTTTACTATTATTTTTTTATTCAATTGGGGCCCACGGTTGAGAAAGAGAAGAGACAAAGGAGAGAAGAAAAAATAAAAAAATGATAAAGAAAGAATATTTAAATGGAATGTTAAAAAAATAGAAGTTTTGATGTAAAGGATGTTATAAAGTGGGGTGTTATATGTTATAAAATTGGGTTTTGAGATAGTAAATGCTAAATTTTTTGCATTCCTTGATAAGAATGCTCTTAGGCATTTTCAATTAAAGACTTGTATTGTTATTTAAAAGGACATTGCTATTCAGTTTCTTTTATCTTGAATTGGTCCTACCATTTGCTTTGAATTTTCTTGCAACAATATTGAATCAGGATTCGTCAACAATCATATAATCCCATAGAAGGATCAAATCTAATTGTCACTTGACATATAAATGAAAAGGTGAAGGAAACAAGATAAATGAATAGAAGATTGTTGAAATTCTTCAAATTTTCGGTGGGTAACTTTTAAAGGTTTGGTTAACATGCCTGGTTTTTAAGTAAAATATATCTGTCCATAATAGAGCTTTTGGAATCACAAATTTTTTGAATGGTGATTTGCAAAGAAGGAAAAGTGAGACCTCCTTCTCGTAATATGCGGGATTCATAGAGATGTCTCATAAAACAGTTTTATAAGATAATTTTTCAATTTGACATTTGGATATGAATTAAAATTATGACTAAAATACTATTTTTTATCCCTAAACTTTGTATAAATTTCGTTTTTCATCCCTAAACTTAAAAAAAGAAGAAAAAAAAATTGCCACTAAACTTTTTTAAGAAATTTTTTCAATAATTTAGGAACAATAAGAACGAAAATAGATTTTTTTTTTACAATAGTTTAGAGATGAAATAATAAATTTTTATAATTGAAAATTAATAAGTGTAACATTTTCAATAATTTAGGGATAAAAAATGAATCATTAGGGACGAAAACGAAATTAAAATAATATTTTAGCCTAAAATTATTAATAAATTCATACAATATTTGGGTTTTGTTGGGGGAGGGAAAATACTTTTAAACAATTATAAAGGGAAAATTATTAATAAATTTTCCAATGGATCCCCAACCTAAAGAACATGCAGGATATAAAATGGAAAATTCAACTCACTCTTAGTGGCTACTATGTTGCCCTATGTTCGATTGTTTGAACCCAACTTCCCAAATTGAGCTCAAGTGTGGGATCTGAGCTTATACTCTTTCCATGGATTTCAAGCAAGGCTATGGCTTCTCGGTCCCATTCATCATTGGTAAGAGCTCCCAGAAAACAACCTCCGCCCCTTTTCAAGAGATGACCATGGTCTAGTCGAGGGAATCATACCCCTCTAAGGATATTCTCCAATAGTAATTGTACGGCATACGGCCACAGGCCCATTTATCTTGGGCCCAGGCCAAAATAGGACCATAAATATTGTCAGGCCCAGGCCTAGTGTCATGACCGGCTCTCTATTCATAAGCTCTGCACGTGAATGCCACCCACGTGTAGAATGGTCAGTAGGTATCCGTGTGATGGGTAGAAATGCCTTGGCAGCACGAGAGTGCCATGGGGAATAGCGCTGCCGAGCAATCTTTAGGAGGCTGGCGCCAGTTCCAACGTCCTTAACACCATTCCTAATGAAGCATATTCCTTGTTAGGAATAATCAATTTGAGCCCCACCCACACGACTGGAATCAAAGGTATTCCCCCACTAACCTTAAGCTATAAATAAAAGAAAGTAAGGAGGTAATGGGGTTGGATACTGGAGAGAGGAAGAGAAAGAGAGAGAGAGAACACATCTGTAGCTTGAGCGAGCTTAAGGAGGGAAAGAGGGAGGCCTGGCCGTGCGAGACAATTCTTTCTTAAAGCTTGGCTGGGAGCTACCCAAAGTAGGAAACCCATTACGCACTATATAAGTAAATTGTGTGCCCAACCCTAGGTCCGGTCTAATAAGGAAAATTAGGTACGTACAATTGGCGCCATCTGTAGGAATCTCCTACGTAGCCGTAGTTCTGCCAAGGTTCAAGCGAGGAAGATGTCTGAGAGGCACTTAATGAGTTACGTTGCTAGCGGCGCTGGAAGGCCTTCTCAGGGATCTACTTGGTGAGAAAGGAGGCACAAGAGAGATGAAGACCGAAGATACGAACGAGAAGGAGAACATTCTGGTCCAGGGGAGGGATCGTCCCGAACGTACCGATCAATGTCAGGTGCTTCCGAACACGAATGTCATGATAGAAGGTGCTTCTGAACACGAATGTCATGATAGAAGGGATCAAGAGCTAGAATGCCTACATAGAATGGTGAGGGATTTGAAGTTAGAAGTACGAGGTAGGCGCCAACGAAGAAACCATGAAGAGCATGCTGAAAGGTCAACAAGTGTAGGGGGTAATCATGGAGAAGCACCCCATCAGTCTAAGGATCAGTCTCAGGAATACGTAGATAGAGACTTGGTTTCCCCTGAGGGACAGAGACCCCGGAATGCCGCTTTGGATGCTATGAGCCGAGCATTGCGCAGAGCTGCTCGATCACCATTCTCGGAAGAGATCAAACGGGCACCAATGCTGAGCAGATTTACCAGACCCCCATTTATTTCTTATGATGGGAAGACAGACTCGGTAGAACATGTAAGCTACTATATCCAGATGATGTCTCTGCATAACCATAATGACCCGTTGATGTGTAGGGTGTTTCCCTCTAGTCTCGGGCCCATTACTCTGAGGTGGTTCAATGGGTTGAGGAAGGGCTCGATTCATAGTTTTGGAGAGTTGATTGAAGAGTTCAGGGTCTAGTTTATGACCTATAGCCGGGAACCACAACCCGTGGACTAATTATTGTCTATAAAGATAGGAGCTGAGGAAACCCTTCGGAGTTATGCTAGCAGGTATTAGGAGTTGTACAACAAAATCGGTGGGGGTATTGAAAAGGTCGCAGCAAGCACATTTCGGTTGGGATTGCCTGAGGATTCTGAATTATGAGAGTTGCTGAGGAAAAGGACTCCCAAGGATATGAGGCAACTAATGAGGCGTATCGAGGAGTACAAGAGGTTAGAGGATGATCGGCAGCAGAGCAAGGGGAAGGCGCCTGTCACAACGCAGTATTCAAAAGAGTCCCAGTAAGGGGGTTTCCAGCCGAGACCTAGGAGGGATTTGAGGATCCAAGAACCCAGTGGTCGGGCAGGGGAAGTCAACGTGACATTTAAGGAGCCCGTACACAAAATTCTAGACAAAATAAAGAATAAGCCATACTTTCGATGGCCGAGCAAGATGGGGGGTGACCCAACAAAGAGAAATCAAAATTTATATTACACTTATCATCGGGACAAAGGACATACCACTGAGCAATGTAGGGTTCTGAAAGATCACTTGCAGTAATTGGTGAGGTCGGGGCATTTGAAGGAGTATGTTTTGGAACCTAGGGGTCAAGAGACCGAGCAAATTGCGAGACCTTAGGGGAACCCTCTCCCACCCTCGTGGGGAGTAATAGAATTCATACATGCTGCTTCAAGGGATACTTTGGTAAACAGAAAAAAGGGAGTGTTGACCGTGGTGCCAGCGGAAAGTTGTCAAGAACCATCGGGGAAAAGGATGAAATATGCTCGGGAACCCATCACTTTCAATGATGAAGATTTGGAGGGAACAACTCAGCCTCATGATGATGCGTTGGTGGTTACGGCCCAAATAAACGGCTTCATAGTGAAGAGGGTATTGATGGACCAAGGAAGTAGAGCTGAGGTAATGTATCCCGACCTGTTTAAGGGGCTGGGTCTGAAGAACGAAGATTTATCTAAGTATGATACACCTCTAGTGGGATTTGATGGTCGAATGGTGGTCCCTGAAAGGCAGATTTCACTCCCTGTAAATATGGAAAGGAAGGAGGTGATGGTGACTTTATAGTGGTTAGTTCATTTTCCCCATATACAGCCATTCTCAGTAGGCCGTGGATTCATGCCATGGGAGCAGTCCCGTCCACATTGCATGTTAAAGTCAAGTTCCACATCGAGCACGGTAATGCAACGGTGAAGGGAACTCAGCAAGTAGCCAGGCAGTGCTTGGTGGTAGCTGTCAATCGAGAGATAAAGCAAAAAGAGTTTACCAAGGAAGTTCCTTTATAGCAATTACAGGAACCCCTAAGAGAAAATGGGGGCTAGTTGTGCCGAAAAGCTTATCAAAGTAAATATATTACTGGATGAGGGTAAGATTTTTCAAATAGGAGCAAGTATACCGAACAAGGATAAGGTATAAATGTTATTGTTGTTGGTGCAAAATTTGGATGTTTTTGCTTGGAGTCCGTATGAGGTGCCCGGGGTAGATCCGGAGTTCATAACTCGCCGACTTAATGTAGACCTGTCATATTCGCCCAAGAAGCAAAAGCCGAGGAGGTCGGCAAAAGAGCACGTTGAGGCTGTTAAGCAGGAGGTGAAAAGGTTGAAAGAGGTGGAGGCGATAAGGGAGGTCTTTTTCTCCGAATGGCTGGCAAATACAGTGGTCATGAAGAAGAAAAACGGTAAATGGAGGGTGTGTGTGGACTTCATCAACCTCAACCGAGCATGCCCGAAAGATCTGTTTCCTGTGCCGAAGATTGATCAACTAGTAGACGCAATGTACGAACACCCGAGAATGAGTTTACTAGATGTTTTTCAGGGTTACCATCAGATTGCTTTGGCTGCCAAAGATCAAGAGAAGACGTCATTTATCTCTCTTGATGCTAATTATCACTATACCGTGATGCCATTCGGCCTAAAGAATGCAGGGGCCACTTATCAAAGGATGATGACTAGAATGTTTAGAGAGAAGATCGGTCATATGGTGGAGGTATACATTGACGATATGGTGGTGAAAAGTAAAGAAGAGCAGGGGTATGTTAGCGACCTCACAGATATATTTGAAGTACTTAAACGGTACAAGTTGCATTTCAATGTCGACAAGTGTGCCTTTGGTGTGGGGGTTGGCAAGTTCCTCAGGTACATGATCACTCACCAAAGAATAGAAGTGAATCCCAACCAGATTAGTGCTATAGAATACCTCAAATCTCTGAGCAATCCAAAGGAAGTACAAGTATTGACCGGCATGTTAGCCGTGCTAAACCGATTCATTTCGAAATTTTCTAACTAGTGCCGTCCATTCTACCAGCTGTTGAAGAGATGAAAATGTTTTCAGTGGATCGAGGAGTGTGAGGAGGCCTTTCAAGATTTGAAGAAGTATTTGGTTCAGGCATCGATATTGTCGACTCCAGAGCCCGGTGAGGATTTATTCATGCATCTCTCTGTATCCAAGCATGCCATAAGTGTTGTGTTGTTAAGAGACCAAGGTGTACAGCAACCGGTTTATTATATTAGCAAGACCTTGGTCAACGCGGAGACAAGGTCTTTACCTCTAGAGAAGTTGGCATTAGCATTGATACATGCCACTAGAAAGCTGCCTCATTACTTTCAAGCCCACACCGTTTACATGCTGATTGAGTATCCATTGCAATCTTTGCTGAGGAGATCTGACTTCACGGGCCGGATAGCCAAGTGGGGGACTAGGCTGGGTTCATTTGACATACAGTATAGGCCCAGAAGTTCAGTTAAAGGCCAAGTCCTTGCCGACTTTGTCGTAGAGTTTTCCCCAATAAGAGAAATGGAGATTGTGTGCCATGTGGAAGTTTGACCTTGGAGAGTATTTGTGGACGATGCTTCCAGTGCAATGGAAGCGGGGGCTAGGATTGTCATAATCACGTCGGAAAGAATACGGGTGGAGCGTTCTCTTAGGCTGGGTTTTAAAGCTTCCAACAATGAGGCCAAGTATGAAGCCTTACTTGCCGGACTGAGAGTTGTTCTTAACTTAAGGGCGCAGGATGTAGAGGTTTACTCAAATTCATGGTTGATCGTCAACCAAGTAGAGGGTAGTTTTGAGGCCAAAGATCCCCGGATGATCGATTACTTGCAGGTAGTGAAACAAACCATGAGTCTATTCCAGAAGATGAGGCTGATTCAAATTGGTCGGGGGCAAAACAGACATGCGGATTCTTTGGCCACCTTGGCATTATCGCTAACCGAGGAGGTACTACAATTGATCAAGGTGGAAGTTGTGAAAGAGCCTAGCATAGACGTAAAGGTGAATGTCTCAATTGTTATGGTGTATGAGCCGTGTTGGATGGATCCAATCATTGATGTTTTAGCCGAGGATCGTGTGCCGAATGATGAGAAAGAGGTCGAAAAAATATGCAGAATCGCTGCTCGGTATTGGTTGTCTGAAGACCGTAGGTTGTACCGGAGATCTTTTGGGGGACCTTATCTTTTGTGTCTGCATCCTAGTAAGGTTGATGAGCTCTTGATCGAGCTTTATGAGGGAGTATGTGGCAGTCATGTCGAGGGACGCTCGTTACCCCACCGAGCAATGACCCAAGGGTTTTGGTGGCCTTAGATGCAAAAAGATGCCACCGACTATGTCCGAAAATGTGAGCTGTGTCAGAGGCACGCCCTGTTGATACATCAGCTGGTAGGAAGTTTGAATCCTATTAATAACCCATAGCCTTTTGCACAGTAGGGGCTAGACATCATTGGGCCGTTCCCTCAGACTACAGGAAACCGAAGATTTGTTTTAGTGGCCATGGACTATTTCACCAAGGGGGAGAAGGCTGAAGCACTAGCCAATATCCGAGATGTAGACGTCAAAAAATTTGTGTGGAGAAATATAGTGACCAGGTTTAGAGTACCGGAGTCCCTGGTATCTGACAATGGGTTGCAGTTTGATAGTAAAACCTTCCATAAGTTTTGTAGTGACTTCGGCATTAAGAACAGGTATTCAACCCCGGCGTATCCACAAAGCAATGATCAAGTTGAAGCAACTAATAAAGCAATTGTTAATGGACTGAAGAAAAGGTTGGAAGGGACCAAGGGTATGTGGGCTGAGGAGTTACCAAACGTTTTGTGGGCTTACTGAACAACCCCTAGAAGGTCCACGGGAAAGACTCCATTTTCTTTAACGTATAGGACATAGGCTATTATACTAGCTGAAATAAGCCTATGTAGTGCCCGAGTTTCAAGATTTGCTTCAGCCAAGAATGAAGAATTAATGGTGAAGCAATTGGATTCATTAGAAGAATGCTAGGAATTAGTGATCATATGATTAGCGGATTGTCAGCAAAAACTTACTCTGCGATACAACAAGGATATGAAGAAAAGGGAGTTCGGCACAGGAGACCTTGTGCTACGAAAAGCTGTGGGGAATGCACGGGATGTTAGTGCCGGGAAATTGGCCTCGAACTGGGAAGGGCCATACAGGGTTACTGCCATTGCTGGAGCAGAAGCGTACTATTTAGAAAATATGGAGGAGAGACAACTTCCCCGACCATGGAATGTTCAAAATTTGAAGAAGTTCTACTATTAGCTGTAGGAAATGTATTAATATGGGTTGTGTACAAGCTACTATGTAAATGAACATATCTATGTACGTAATATACAGAAGTGTTGGCCCTAGTATCAAGTTAAAAAATTTTCTAAGGACAGAAGCTTAGGTTTGGTTCAATCTCGGTCATCGACTAGGTGGAAACCTTATCACAAAAATTTTTCTAAAGATAGAAGTCTAGGTTCAGTTAGATCTTGATCACCGACCAAGTAGAAACCTTGTCACAAATTTTTTTCTAAGGACAGAAGCCTAGGTTCGGTTCAATCCCGATCACCGACCTGGTGAAAACCTTATCACAAAATTTTCTAAGGACAGAAGCCTAAGTTCAATTCGATCCCGGTCACCGACCCGGTGGAAACCTTATCAAGTTAAAAAAAAATTTCTAACAGAAGCCTAAGTTCGATTCGATCCTGATCATCGACCAGGTGGAAACCTTATCACAAAAATTTTCTAGGGATCATGCTAAAATATAGATTAAACCGGTTTCGGTCACCGATTAGTTTGACATCGATTATCGATCATGCTAAAACATACTAATACACTTTTTAAAAATACAAGTATGAATATGATTAAATCCCTCATTCATGGTTAAACGAAACCTTAATTTAGTCTCGGTTATTAAGCATCTATAAAGAACAGAAAAGATCTAGCAAAGCAAAGATAGTTTAAATACAGCACGTAATGGCGTTAAAAGTTTTCCCAATCATACATATAAAATTCTTAAAACCAACATTGTTTCATCACCACAACCCGGTGATTTTAGGCAAATTGACAAAAAAGTAAAACATAAAGGAAAGAAAACAAGAGACAGCATAAGTAGTTGGATTCTGCGGTTGGTTTGGCTGAACGGGAGCAAGGTTCATGGAAGGTTGAATGTTAGGATCTGCAGGTTAAGGCTGAGCTGTGGTTGACACAACACTTGGATTGATGGTGATCTCCCGGTCAATCAGTTCAGCATAAGAATCGATGGCCTGCACCAATTCCCTCATACTCAGGGTGTCCTCGTCTTCAGCTTTGATGGGGTTTTGAGTTGTGGGCGGGGGCGGCTCTAGGTAGGGTATTTGGTCGAGGTTCCTCAAAGGGGAATCCTCTGGTACACCCATAGCCATTACGGCAGCCAACCATCCTTTGCCAAACCCATACTTCTGGTTCTCAAACATGACAGGCTTGGCCAAGTTTTCAGCATTATCAAAACCCATATTATAGTATTTGTTCTCACTCTCCTCCAGGGCAGCTTTAAGTTCTGCTATCTCCTTATCCCTAGTAGTAATAATGCTCTCAATGCCGACCCCTCTTTGCTCCCCGTGCCCATGCCTTAACACTCTCGGCGGCTGTGATTTTCTCCTTGGCAGTAGCCTCGGCAGCATCCTTCAGGACTCTCTCCTTGTCAGCCTCTTCTGCTGCGTCCTTCAGCCTGTCCTCTATAATGTAGGCCAGTTGCACAGCCTGCCTGGGAAGTGTTAGTATTTGTTTAAAGAATGTTAGAATAACATAATAAGAAGTAAGAAAATGAAAGAATCAATACCGCAATGGTGTGCCACTGCAACCGAACAGCAAGGGCCTCATCGCTCCCACCAGCGAAGTATTTCACATCATCGGGCAGTTGAAGAGCCTGCTCGAGGCTCCGGGCAATTCACCCACCCTCACCTTGGGCCTAGTTCCTTATGGTGGAGGTCACTGGAAGGGGTTCATTCCCTAGCGTAAATGTGGATTGCCACTCAGCAGCAGGAGGGGAGGAGGAGGAAGCCACATTAGACCCAACCTGCACAGTTAGGCGAGCACCGCTAGCAGGCTCTCAGATCACCACGGCAGCCGTGATAGGAGCTGGAGGAGTCTCTTCAGGCCTTCTCGGAGGCTAGTCGGTATGGTGGGGCCTTTTGCAGTTACAGGGGGTTGGAGGAGGCTGTTCCCTATCTTGGGATTGCTGTTGCTACGCGGTAGGGCGACCATTGGGCAAAAATCGATTAGCAGTCATATTTCTTCGGACTACCATCTCGTCTTCGGCATTTTCGGCTTCGGCACCTGAGGAATCGACCGACTTTACCTCTATCTGCTTGGCAGCCGGGGCTTCAGTACGCTACTCCTTGATCGGTGTATGTACAGCCCGACCTTGAAAAATAGTATCAACAGACCCATCCCTCGCAGGTACCAACGAACCTACTCTTATTAGCCGAGGGCCGAGATCCCGAGCTTCACCGATCGTCAATCTTGGAGGAAAAAAGCCTCGGTGCCGTACATCTATGTAGGACAACAATGGACTACCTACTGTCAAGGCCTGCCCAGAAGGTTGATAGCTTGTGTAGACTGGAGTGCAACCGAGGATAAGGTAGGAGGCCCATAATTGTCCGTCAAAGTGGACAAAAATCTCTGACCTAAGCACAAAATTTAAATCCCTCACGTGTACGGCGTTAAGGTCCGGCACGAACTTTTTACTGTCTACATAATGGTAAATGGAAATGATCAATAAGTGTATAAACGGTAGTAGTAATAAAAAAGTCATAATATATAACAAAGGCAAAATTAACATGCACGGTATCGACCAACGTTCCGGGGCAAAGTCGGGCAGGTGAGTTTGTTGGCTTGCCAATTGCCGCTCACCCAAACAAACTCTCCTACTGAGCTCCTGTTAGAGTCAGGAAGACACGATATTAGCCGTACCCGAGTATCCCTAACCTTCAAGTATTATCCGGATCTATCATTACCGCACAAATTTTACATGTAATTTATATCATGGTGATCTAATTGTAACCCATAAAAGTGATTTAGCCAACTAACGCAACTCACTACTCGGTAAAAGTTGGGTGGAAGTTGGTCAGGACATAGGCCATAAAGCCTAAGAGTTCTAAGTAACAAAGGGTCCACGGGAAACCTAACTCCTCCTTCTAAGATAGACATTAAAGGAAAAAACACGACATGAGGATGTTGCTCAAGAGCAATATTGTCCTCATGACAATACGCCACCTCTACATCATTAGGGATGACAAACCTAGCCCTAAAACTGGCTAAGGCAGCCCCGGTGTCAAAAAGATGAGAGATACCCATTCCTAGTTATAGAATAGAAAAAGAAAATTGAATAAAGAAGAGAAATGAAAAAGGAAACTTACTGTGGGCTCTAGGAATTTTCAATCTCGGTTGGAGAATCTGTGCTCGGGAAGAGAAATATGCTCGGTTGTGGAGAACTTAAGGGAGTGAGAAAGTGAAAAGATAATCTGAGGGGAAGGAGGACATTATTTATAGGGAGGGGACATTTAATGAAAAAGAAGTGGGAAAAGCCTTTTCAAGTTACTTTTGTAACTCCCACACGCGTGGTCTCGGTTCACGAACCGTCAGGTCATGATTACAGCCGGATGTGACAGGCTGTCATAATGCTTCTTTTAAGAGAACATTAATGACTGTCTTATCCAACATTAATGACTGATGGTTAATCTTCCCAAGGAGTCATTGGCTTACTGAGGTAAGTCCTTGATTCGTTCCCGAGTGTTGGACACGAATCAAGGGGAGGCTATTGTATGGCATACAGCCACAGGCCCATATTTCTTGGGCCTAGGCTAAAATAGGACCATAAATATTGTCAGGCCCAGGCCCAATGTCATGACTGGCTCACTATTCATAAGCTCGGCACGTGAATGCCACCCATGTGTAGAATGATTGGTAGGTATCCATGTGATGTGCAGAAATGCCTCGGCAGCTCGGGAGTGCCATGGGGAATCGCGCTACCGAGCAATCTTTCAGAGGCTGGCGCCAATTCCAACGTCCTTGACACCATTTCCAATGAAGCATATTCCTTGTCAGGAATAATAAATTTGGGCCCCGCCCACACGAGTGGAATCAGAGGTAATCATGATTCCCCCACTAACCTTAAGCTATAAATAAGAGAAAGAAATGAGGTAATGGGGTTGGATATTGGAGAGAGAGAGAGAGAGAGAGCGAGAGAGAGAACACATCTGTAGCTTAAGAGAGCTTAAGGAGGGAAAGAGGGAGGCTAGGCTGTGCGAGGCAATTCTTTCTTAAAGCTCGGTTGGAAGCTACCCAAAGTAGGAAACCCATTACCCACTATATAAGTAAATTGTGTGCCCAACCCTAGGTCCGGTCTAATAAGGAAAATTGGGTACGTACAATAATTCTCAATTTGAGTCAAATTTTGTTTGGGTTTATTTATTTCACATAAATTTTGAAAATCTTGAAAAATTGGATATGTCTTTTACTAGCATCACTTAAGGAGGCTAAATCATTTTCATCACTTATCCTTCAATAAAAGCATCAACTATTTCTTATATTCTACTTTGGAGGAAGGTTAGATTATTTGGGGTTAAGATTAAGCCTTTTTTATATATATTAAAATCTCATTGTTTTTTAAAAGTACATTGTGATTCAATTTCTTTATCACTTTAATAAAATTGGGCTAGTCCTACTATTTGATCTTGAATTTTCTTGCAACAATGTTGAATGAAGATTCATCAATAATCACATAGTCCTAATGAAGGATTGAATGTAATTGGTACTTTGACATATAAATGAAAAGTGAAAGGGAAAAAGATAATTTAACAGAAGATTGTTAAAATTCTTCAAATTTTCGATGGGCCATTTTTAAAGATTTAGTTAAGATGCGGAAATCATCAATATATATTATATATCATATCATATCATATACTATATATAATAGCAAAAATATTTTCCTGCAATTAAGGAGGTGCTGCCATGTAAGAAAAATGCCCATCTAAAATTCTGTCATGTGCACAAATTAAGAAACGATAAATTATAGTTTTCACTCCGTTAAAACGCCTTTTGAGAGCCTCCCGGTATAAAAACCATTGTTATTAATACCGTTCCGTTCCGGCCGAAATGGCCGGAATATCTTGTACCGGTGAGTAAACCGGAATAGCGACCACCCCTGTTCCACCTCGGGTGGAATTTCGGCCCATTTCGGGCTATTTCGGGAGTTTCGGTCCGTTTCGGTCAATACCAGCCGAGATTAAAGATTCGGCTGGTATGAATCTTTGGCCTTTTCCCCTGAATTTCATGTTCGACCCATTGCCTTACCAGAAAAAGAAATTAAAAAAAAAAAATTACTAATACATATAATTCCTATATAACACTTATATATGGATTTTTTTTTTTTTTTGAGAAGAAGGTAAGCAAAATTTTATTAAAAAATTAAACTAAATCAGATTTACATCATCCAAATCACTAGGCAGTTCTTCTACCCATACATTAGTGTCAGCAGATAAAACTGCTCTTCTAGTCAGGCCATGAGCCAACCTATTCCCCTTTCGTCGAACATGTTGAAACTGATAAAACCGCATCGAGCATCCCAGCCGTTTAGTTTCCTCAATGACATGCCCAAACAGAGTCTTGCACAAACCAGAGTTCTTCAAAGCCTGAATAACCCGAAGACAATCTCCTTCGAAAATAACATCAAACAAACTTAACTCTCTAGCTAGAACAACGGCCCTCCTAGCTGCCAACGCTTCAGCCAATTCAATTGAAGAAGTGTGATCAATCCGTTGGCTTAAAGCAGCAATGACATTCCCTAAAGAGTCCCTAAACACAACACCAATTCCAGCACAATCAGAACCATCAAAAAGGGCAGCATCAAAATTACCTTTGAAGCATGTGTCAGTCGGTGGAGACCAACGAACTAATGTCCGTCGAACCAGATTCCTTGCTTCCTATTTGTGAACCTCCCAGAACTCATGAACCAACGCCAAAGCTTGCTCACCAATCTCATAAAGGTGCCAAGAAGGTTGGCACTCCCTCACCTTGTTGCGTCATTGCCATAAACACCAGGCCATTGTAGCAAACAAAGCAACTCTATTTTATTACAATATTTTTCTTCATTATTTTAGTGGCATATAATATATAATTGAAATTAATTTTTCAAACATTATAACACATATGAGTATTATAAAATAACTAATAACGAACACGCACATCGAGCGGAACATCCGCTAGTTGGGCTTAAATGGAAAAACTATCATGTGTTATAAAATAATGGAAATATAAAGACAAGAAAATGGAAATATGAGAGTAAGCTTATATATGAATTTTTTTTTTCTAGTCGTCATCCGCCACATCATATTATTTCTAATGTTGAAATGTTAAATACATATATCTCTCTTTTGTTCTCTGTCTCTCATTATTTCACCGTTGCTATCTCTATCTTACCATGCTTCTTGAAGTTCCTATTTATTTATTTTTTTTTTTTTTTGAGGAAATGCATAATGCCATTACCACAAGAAAAGGAATACAACAGGGGCCGAAGCCTACAGCAATCAACCATGGTCAGTCTGAATCAAATGAGCTAAGAAAGGCGGAAATACATCTTTCCAAACATGACAAGCATTATTACATTTGGCAAATTGGGCAAGCTCATGAGCAGCCCTGTTGTAGTCCCTTTTCACGTGTCTAAAAGAACAACTTAAGAAAGAACATTTTGCCAAAATAATCTCCTGGATCAAATGACCTGTAACGCCGCCTTGAAGACCTTGAGTAACTACTTGAATCACTGATGAAGCATCAGACTCAAAAATGGCTTTGGGAATGGCTAAATCCTGAGCCAAGAGGATGCCCTGTTCCAATGCAAAAATCTCAGTCCACTCAGCTTGAAAGTGCGTAGGCAGAGCTTTGCAGAGCGCAGCAACTACCTTACCAGCTTCATCGCGAATGACCACTCCTATACCCGACACCCCACTACCATCCAAGGAAGTCGCGCCATCAACATTGATTTTACAGAACCCAGGAGGAGGTGCTTCCCAGCCACTGTTGGCAGGTTGTTTCACGAGAAGGGGCTCCAAGTTGGTCTCGTGAAAGTCTTCCACGATATTTCTCGCCAAATCCCAGATTTGCAGAGGAGAAAGGCAAACTTCATTATGAGCAATCTGGTTTCTGTTATGCCAGATCGACCAAGAAATTGCAAAAAAATACTCTAAGTGCACGACACAAGGGGGGGAGCATATTTTGTGGACCACATCCAAAAAATCCGAAGCATTCAACAGCAGCCTCAAGGGGCAATCTTGCCACAGTGACCACACACAGAGAGCGTAATCACATGAAATTAAAGCATGGAGTAGACTTTCAGGCTCATCTCCGCATACAGGGCAGTCAACACCAGATTGGATACCCTTCTCAAACATTTTTGTGTACACCGGCAAGCCATTCACGCAGGCTCTCCAAGAGAAAATTTTTACTTTGGCAGGGAGCTTCAGTTTCCACAAAGCCCTCCAAAGATGGGCATTTGAGTTTCTTGAGGAGCTTTCTCCCACATCCGAAACAGTTTGAAGACTAGCAGCAATAAAATAGGCGCTTTTGACGGAGAACACACCCCTTTTATTCCCAATCCAAATAAGATTATCTTCCGGCAAATTCTGACTCAGGGGAATTTTCAAGATAATTTCCGCTTCGAAAGGCAAGAAGAGCTCCCTTACAACATTTGCTTTCCACCACCTCGTTTCCCAATCAATAAGAGAGGAGACCATGGGAAAGTCACCAAAATCTCTAGGAGGGGAGACAACTTTGAATGTGGAGGGGGTAGGGAGCCATTTATCCTCCCAAATATGAATTAAACGTCCATTTCCTACCCTCCAGCGGGTTCCACTCTTAATGACCTCAAGGCTTTGGAAAATGCTTCGCCAAGTGTAAGAGGGGCAGCTGCCAAGGCTTGCATTTAGAATGTCACCGTAAGGAAAATACTTCGCCTTTAGGATGCGGGCTGCTAGTGAGTGTGGGTTTGTAAGAACCCGCCAAGCCTGTTTTGCTAGCATAGCAAGATTAAAAGCTTGCAAGTTCCTGAAGCCCATACCACCAAGGGATTTAGGCTTGCACATTCTTTTCCATCCAACCCAAGCAATCTTAGTCTCATGTTGTTTCTGGCCCCACCAAAAGCTTCTCATCTCTTTTTCAAGGTCCTCACAAAGCCCCTTAGGAAGAAGGAGACAGCTCATTGTGTAAGAGGGTATGGCTTGAGCCACCGCTTTAATCAAAACTTCTTTACCCCCCAAGGAGAGCAGCAAACCCTTCCAACCTGCCAGCTTCTTACAAACCTTCTCTTTTATCTCTGCAAAAACCAATTTTTTTGATCGTCCAATAATGGAGGGGAGGCCAAGGTACTTTGTGTGGCGAGAGTCGTTCATAGGCCCAAGGATGTTGAAGATTTCATCCTTAAGCTCTTGAGAAGTGTTTGGGCTGAAGAAGATTGAAGACTTGTCTGTATTGATCTTTTGCCCAGAAGCAGATTCATAAATTCTGAGAATTTCTTTCAACTTGTTACATTCAGTACCATTGGCCTTATAGAAGAGGAGACTGTCATCAGCAAAGAACAGGTGGCTGATTCTTGGAGAACCCCGACATATGGATATACCATTTAATTGCTGACACCTTGCTGCTTCATTAATGAGAGCTGAGAAGCCTTCAGCACACAACAAGAACAAATAAGGAGACAGAGGGTCCCTTTGCCTAAGCCCCCTAGTAGGCACAATGCTTCCATGAACCGAGCCATTTATAATAACTGAGTAAGTTACCGAGGTTATACACTTCATCACCAGACCAATCCAAGACTCATTAAAGCCCATCTTCCTCATTATCATTTCAATAAAGGACCATTCAACCCTATCAAAAGCTTTGCTCATATCTAACTTAACCGCCATAAAGCTCTCATTCCCACCCTTTTTGTGCTTTAAATAGTGCATAATCTCATAAGCAACCAAAATATTATCCGTGATGAGTCTGTTCGCCACAAAAGCACTTTGATTTTCTGAAATGATAAATGGCAGAATAGTTTTAAGACGGTTAGCCAAAGTTTTTGAAATAAGTTTATACACCACATTGCAAAGGCTGATTGGTCTAAAATCAGTCATTTTCTGAGGATTTTTATTCTTTGGCACAAGGGCTATATTAGTTCTATTAATTTCAGAAATAGACATGCCATGATTAAGAACATTTAGGACCAAATTAGATACATTAGTGCCTACTATGCTCCAATACTTTTGAAAGAAAAGAGCGGACATACCATCGGGGCCAGGAGATTTAGTAGGGTGCATCTGTTTAAGGGCTACAACAACTTCTTCTCTGGTGAAGCTTCTGGTTAGCTCTATGTTCATTTCATCTGTCACTTTGACTGGGATGAGATTAGTCACTTGCTCAGACTGATTCGGAGAGGAAGTGGAATAAATCTCCTCAAAATAGGATATAGCGGCCCGAGCAATACTATCTTGGTCCCCACACCAATTCTCAAATTTATCCCAGATACCCAATATAGTATTTTGTTTTCTTCTTTCAGAGGCACGGGCATGGAAAAATTTCGTGTTCCTATCTCCCTCTTTGAGCCAGTGAGCCTTTGACCGCCGACACCAGTAAGTTTCCTCACTGTCGAGGAGCTCATTAATTTCTTTCCTAGTTTGGTTTATATCATCACCCAGCAGACCATCCCTATCAGCTTGAACCAGAGAATTTAGTCGTTTCCTCTTTTCTTGGATTTTCTTTGGAATTTGACCAAAAGTAGCAGAACTCCAAGCCTTAAGATCAGCAACACAAGCATTAAGGGCAGCAACCATACCTTCCGACATATTTGCATTCCCTACACTATTCCAAGCCGCCTCAATGACATCCTTACAAGCTTCACATTTAGCCCACATAGCCTCAAGGTGAAAACGCCTTGCACGGGGCTGTTTAGGGGCTCTTGGGTCTGTAATGTACAAAGCACAATGGTCCGAAGTTGAATCCACTAGATGGTTAACTCGTACCTCACCAAACTTATCCACCCAGTCACTAGTTGCAAAAGCCCTATCTAGTCTCAAATATACTCTACTGTTACCAGATTGCATATTGCACCAAGTGTAATCTGTCCCCGAATAGCCCAGGTCTTTGAAGCCACACAGATTAACCACATCCCTGAATTTATCCATCTGACTTTGGCATCTTGTAGCACCGCCTAACTTCTCTTCCGAAGACAATATCTCATTGAAGTCTCCAAAACAAAACCATGGAAGCTGGAGTTGATTCTTTAAATAAGCAAGCAAATCCCAAGATTGCTGCCTCATATGTGTTTGGGGGTGGCCATAAAAACCAGTGAGCCTCCATTTGAAATTTGAGCTCTCATCAGTAACAACAGCATCAATGTGGTGGCTGCCATAGCTTTTTATCTCCAAATTTGTCTCTCTCGACCACAAAAGAGCTAAGCCACCGCTGCGCCCTTGACACGGAACAAAGAGCCCATTAGCAAAACCAATTCTTTCTTTTATTCTTTCCATCCTTCGCTGCCTTACCTTAGTCTCCGAGAGGAAGACTATTTTGGGATCCCAACATCGCACCAAATCGTGCAATGCTCGAACTGACCGGGGGTTCCCAAGCCCCCGGCAGTTCCATCCTATGGAATTCATGGCCCCCGGCGGTGCTGCATGGCAGCCACCGCCGATAACTCTGTTTCTTTATAAGAGCTTCCATCAGAACCATCAAGACCCTCACACTTTCTTTTTCTAGCTAAATTTTCTTCACCCTCGGCAAGGAGCAGAGCAATTTGGCGTTTAGAACCAATACCTGGGCCGTGCACTTGTTTTCCTTTATTCTGGGCTTGACCTTGCTCCCTAGCGATCTTTTTTATCCGGCCCTTCTTTTTTGGACTCTTAGCAATTTCCTGGCCCATTGACTGATCTGTATCTACTTCATGCTTTTGGGCCCAGTCAGTTGTTTTATTTGGGCTAGTGGCATCAGCAAAGTTGTTTGCTTTTGAAAAGGAAGGATATTTGCTGAGCTCAGCACTGGTTTCTTCAGCCCGAGTAACTAAACTAGACTGCACAACAGGAATGGGAACTGGTCCCACTCCACGTGACTCCATTTTCTGCCTCAAATCCCCTTCATCAGTCATCTTTTTGTCCCATCCGTTTCTGTCATCCGCCGCCTGACACATGAGAGTGTCTGTCACGCAACAGCCCAGTCCCTGAGTGGACGTAATTTTTGTTTTTGAATTTTGAACACCATCACCGTCTGCGCTTCCTTCCATGCGGCACACCGGGGAGAGATGAAGCATATTATCGGCAGCAAAATTTTCTCCACCAGCTTTATCTTCTGTCCCAGTACTGAAATTGCTATTGTTGAAAGTTTTTTGCCTTGCGCTACCTCCTTTGAAAGCTCCATTTGCTCTCAACCATTCACCATATTGCTTTGGAGAGCTTTGCCGATCTGTCTGTACCTGGCAATGTTTATCGTCATGGCCTAACTTTCCACACAGGTAGCAGAACGTTGGGAGCCTTTCGTACCTAAATTGAACCCAATACTTTTCGCCATCCTTGCTCACCACATGTCCACCTCTACGAAGTGGCTTTTCTAATGGTAGATCCACTCTAATACGCATGAACTTAGCCTGATCTGCCTGGCTAGCTCTTTTATCAACTTCAATGAATCGTCCCAGACTTCTGCCAATATCTTGCCCAACCTCCACTGACATGAGCTCAAAAGGCAAGCCCCATAGCTGAACCCAAAAGGGAGAGTGAGAGAAGACAATATTTGCAGAGGTGAGCCCTTTCTTCCATCTACAAAGAAGAAGCAAATTATTTTCAAAATTCCATGGCCCACTATTTTCAACCCAATCACGTTGGTAGCTAGAACCAAACTTAAATTGTAAAATGTTGCTTCCTACATCCACTATTCTCAAATCTGATCCCATTTTCCATGCTGCTCTTAATGTACTCTTCAGAGCTCTTATATTCTGCTGCCTATCAGAAAGAAGCCGACCAAACAAGCTCAACGAACATTCTTCTAATAGATCTTCTCGGCTTTGTGTTGTGATTGGAATTTCCTCTTCTTCTTCTTTTGTGAGGCAAAGGTTTTGTAGTTCATCTATCACTGTTTGCTCCATTAAAGAAAAAAGTGTTTCAAGGGGGTAGAAAGCCCCACAGAGGGGAGTAAAGATCTCTACCAGAAGGGAGAGGAGGGAAAAAGCTCTTACAGGGTGAGAGAGAGAGTGGCTCCTACAAGGGAGAGAAAAAGTTTTTTAAGTCTATATTATTATTGATGAGGACTATGTCTTATAGAAGAAAAGGGGAGGGACAAAGCATTAATTGAAGGGCTAAATTTTTACTCCTAATGAATTGCTCTTGCCTACCCTATGGAATTAGGGAATTAGGGTGGGTGGAACAACCCATGAGAATGAATAAATGAGAGAGAGAGATTTAACATCATATTTGTAGTGATAATTTTTTAAGTAAAAATGTATTTGTCTATCATGGAGCATTTGTAACGAGATTCTTTGAAACGGTGATTTGGCTTAAATGGTATCTTATAAGACGGTCCTTTGAAGCCCATACACATTGTGGGAGAGATGTAAGACGGTCCTATAAAGCCCATATACATTGTGGGAGAGATGTAAAACGGTTTTATAAAATAATTTTCCGATTTGGCATGGGATATGTGTTAAATTAATACAGTAAATAATATTTTCGTAAAAAATTAATAGTAAATTCATAAAATATTTGGGTATTTTTGGGGGGAGAGAAAAAACTTTTAACAATTAAAAAGACGGTATAATTATCTTATAAAAAAGGGGAAAAAAAAAGACAGTATAATTATTAGGTGCTCTCGGAATACGATGATATGATCTAGGAAGTCAATATCATACTGTATCGGCTGTACCAGAGAAATATATTGTACTGGTCATTAAATTGGTATCAATAATCCTCTAAAATGTACAAAAAAAAAAAAAAAAAAAAAAACTAGGTTGTACTAGGCATATTTCAAATGTTTCAACCGATTTTGATGTTTCGGCTTGTACAATAAAAAAAAAATAAAAAAAATGTTAATTTTGATTTTTTTTTTTTATAAAAAATGTTATTTAACATATATATTAAGTGTGAATGTACTTAAGCTAATATTTAATCTAATAAAATATATGATTTTTTAATATAAAATTATAGTAGTAATTACAAAACAGTACACCGATATCAACTAGTATTGAAAATATTTCGCTACATTGGCCAAACTAAAATGGCATTTGCTACGAAATTGACTTTCTTGGATGTGGTGCTCTTTGTTCTCTCATTTACAATAGATCCCAGTATCCCACTAATAAAATTTATGTTGAGATCCACCATAAATTTAAGGGGATGGAGCATCACATCGCCATACATGAGACCATCAAACTGGTGCTAGGAACACACGTTAAACACCCATTAGCATATCCAATTGCTTAGAGCATCTCCAATAGAC
This sequence comes from Notholithocarpus densiflorus, assembly GCA_030021035.2. Taxonomy (NCBI): domain Eukaryota; kingdom Viridiplantae; phylum Streptophyta; class Magnoliopsida; order Fagales; family Fagaceae; genus Notholithocarpus; species Notholithocarpus densiflorus. The sequence goes on along the minus strand of JARYZH020000027.1, from coordinate 1,981,245 downwards.
CAGCCAAAGTCATTTTTTGAGAGCAAACCAAAAAAATCAGCTAAAATGTAGACTTTTCCAAATTTTTTTTAGAGTGGCTATGGTAGCTCTCTTGAAGAAGAGACCACTATAGCAACTCTTAATTATTTTTCTCACTTAAAATAATTCATACTTGAATAAATCTAAATAAAAAATTTAACACAGTAAATTAAAATTTCAGCATTTATCTCAACCTCAATGGCTACAAAGACACCAAAACACAATCAGAACAAAATACACAATGCAATCTAATCACAAAACACAATCTTTCTCATAAAACTAATGAAATCAGAACAAATTAAAAAAAAAAAAAAAAAATTTTCTAACCCACAATATCTGGAGAAGGATAAAGGACAAAGACAATTTCTCTCTCCCTTGGTAGAGCACAGTGGTGATTTCCCCTCTATGTGATGTGAAGATGAATGACATGTTTTAGTGTTTTTAGTCCAAGTGAAAGAGAGATATCTGGAGATAGAGGTAAAAAAGGAAAAGCAAAAAGATAAAGAGAAGTGGGGTTACGTGTGTGGTGGAGAAAAAAGAAAAGCAAAAGAAGAAACGTATGAATGGAAAAAATGAAGAGAGAAGGAAGAATTAAATAAAGAAATAGAAAATTGAAATTGAGATAAATCTTAAGTAATAGATGTTGTTTATTACTGTTGAGAAAAAAATAATTTTAGTCATGAATTTAAATTAAAACTAATAAAAACTTACTACATAAAATTTGTTATAAATTTATTATGAAAATATTATAAACACTTCTCATTAAAATTAGATAATCTTACTACTCACTATATTTAACCACAAGTGCTCTACAAGACTTCTTAAAAAAATATCACAAAAAGTTTTAAATAATAAAAAAAATTAAAAAAAAAAATTTAATAGAATAGAGTAAATATAATTATAATTATTTAAATAGAATAGAGTAAATGAAGAAAAATATATTTTAAAAAGTACGTAAATAAATAGTAAATATAATTATTCATTTTTTTTAAGAGTACAAAAATTTGAAAATACTATTAAAAATGCTAGGTCAACTTTTGATTAGATTTTAGCATCTTCAAGTATATTGGAGAACACGTGTGAAAGTACGGAAATCAAATCATTAGTTGACAGCCACGAAATAGAGTGTGGAAAACTGGAAATAGTTTTGTTCCTAGGATTACTCAATACCTCTCATCCATTGCATCTACATTGAGATGTTTTAAAAGCTACTTTTTTTTTTTTTTTTTAAATCCAAAACAGAGTCAGAGAAGTGGCGATGGAGTCATGGGGAGAGCTAGAGGGAAAAGTGGTGATGGTAACTGGGGCTTCCTCAGGCCTTGGTCTTGAATTCTGTCTCGACCTTGCAAAAGCTGGTTGCAAGATCATTGCCGCCGCTCGACGCGTCGACCGACTCCAATCACTCTGTCACCAAATCAACTCTTCTTCTTCTTCTTCTTCTTCTTCTACAAGCTCCCCTCGAGCTGTGCCTGTGGAGCTCGACTTGACCGCTGATGGACCCACCATCGAGAAGTCCATACAGAAAGCCTGGGATGTGTTTGGCCACATCCATGCCTTGGTCAACAATGCCGGACTTAGAGGTTAGTAATTAAATACTAGCTTCTTCTTCTTCTTCTTTTTGTTTTTTTTTTTGGGGGGGGGAAATGTTAAGGAATGACTGACTTAAGGGCATGGAAACTATTTTTAAAATTATTTTATGGAAAAATGAGCATGACCCTTATTTTTATTTTTCTAATTTTACTAATTATTAGACCAAGACATCAATTAGTTTTAGGTCTATTAGATAGAGGAGGATTGAAATCGATATCTTATTCGACAATTAGAGGTTTTAGTAGTTGAGTTAACTTAAGCTATACCTGTACTTGCTTTGTGTGATAGTTTAGTGGAATAAACTCAACAATTTATCTTATTTTAACTACAATTTCTCAACTAAATTTAGGTGGCAGGTTGTTAATCACAAGTAAAAAAGTTATGTCAATGATGAACCCAGATGAAATCTGTTACAACTTGTCACCTAGGTATTGTTGTGAAAATTGAATAGTACTTTTAGTATCAAAATGTCATATGTGATTCCAATATCTCTAAAGACACGTCCAATTTTATAACATGCTAAGGTGTCAAGTTGTGATGGGTGCATAATAAAATAGTATCACTTGACAGTTGACACCTCAACATGCTGTGAAATTGGGTGTGTCTGTACACTTATTGATATGATTCACATGGAAGAATTTGTGTCTAGATAAGTTCTAACTAGAATTGATGTGAATTTGCATTTAAAAAATAATAATAATAAGGCGAATTGAAACAATTTAAAAAGTCTATGGTTTTAATTGGAACTTTTAAAAATCTAGGTGTAATTTGAAACCAATCAAAACTATAGGGAGAATTGTGTAATTTTCCCTTTGTTAAATTTGTTTTTAATTTGTGTGTTTCCTGAGAAATTGACTGAAGGAAAATTAAGGTTTGGATTTGGTAATTTGTAGTTCTGTACTGATACAAAGAAAACTAAAACAGAAATTAAACCTTTTAATTTCTCTTTCCCTAATATGGTTAATTTGGTTTTGTGTGTATTTGATTGGGTGATAAATAAATAAGTGTGAAGTGTTTGATTCTCCAATTTCACATTGTTAGGCTTCAAATGGTTCGCCTGTCATATTTGGTTGGCACCAGACAGAGCAAATTCTAGTTTTTTGTTATGTGGACAGGATTGATGCAATTTAATGCCCGTGGGAGTAACTAAGTAAGGTGTGCTTAGAGATATAAATACGATAATTCAACTTCAATTGATTGTGTGGATTTTTATAAACCAATTAATCTTTGTGTCTGCCTTTCGGATCTCCTTCTTTGAGAGGATTAAGAGTTATAGAAGCTTCTATGATATTCTCGAGTTGTTATGCACAAGAAATATTATTAGGACTGCCCAGGAACCCACCCTTTCATGTGACGGATGGACTCCACTCTTGAGTCTCCACAGGAACCCACCCTCATGTGAGCTCACACGCGAACATATTTGTGAATATATATATACACACACACTACATGAGTGCTCATAGTTTTTCCAGTACTTGACTATTCTCTAAGGGATGTGCACACACAAGGTAATTATAGGGTAGAATCCCTTGGAAGTAGCCCCAAAATGCTAGTTACAAGTTTTGAACCCAAGATCTTATAGGTTTTGAGACCTTTTACTTCTAACATTCTATTCTTTAAACAGTTTATACATCATTTTCACACTTGACTACATTCACATTGTCTTGTTCATAAATGTAAACATTGCACATACACATATTGTGGACACACAGGTATGTAAAGGGATGATATCCATACATGGACAAGTGTGCTTTGATGACCGTGGATCATCCACAGTTGATTATTTAAGAAATATATCTTTTGAGTTTTCATTCTTGTATTGACAAGATCAGTTCTAACTCAACTGACACCTTTGCTCCTTTTAAGTGCTAGGTGGAAGGTGAGGTCGTAGGTTTAAGACCCATTGGGTATGAGTAACTTACCAATTTATTTATAAAATAAAATAATCAGTGTGCTTCTTGGAATTTTTGTGTTTGTATTTTTGGCATTTGCTTCTTCATCTTTATTATAATTCTATGTGCTTTTTAAACATGTTCATGTACCAGGATGCCTATCTGGCTGTTTTTGTTACTGAATTGTTGAAGGTTATTGTTGATAAATATTTCTCACTCTTATGCCGTGTACATTAGGTAATGTGAGATCTCCATTAGAATTATCTGAGGAGGAATGGAATCATGTTATCAAAACAAACTTAACAGGAAACTGGTTGGTGTCAAAATACATTGGCATACGCATGCGTGATGCTGAGAGGGGAGGATCAATCATAAACATATCTTCAGTTGCTGGTCTCGACCGTGGGCAATTGCCTGGTTGTGCCGCCTATGCTGCTTCAAAGGCAGGCCTAAACACCTTGACAAAGGTAATGTCAATTGCCATGGAACTCTTCCAAAATATAGGGGTAATACCATTGTCATGTTTTGTAATTGTTTGGAAACAAAATAATTTCTATAAGATGAAAAATCGTAGTAACTTCATAGAAAAATACACTGCAGAGATTTAAAAAAAAAACACTCACGTTAAACAAAAATAAATTTATTTCAATTGATTCAACAATAGGTAAACAAATAGAATTTACTTCTTTTGATTCTTTTGTATTTGATTTGTACACCCCTGTATATTCCCTGTATACTTAGGTGTCTATTTTTTTATATTAATAAATCTCTATTACTTATCAAAAAATTTACTTCTTTTGATTCAAGAAAAGGTCAAGTTTGGTACATTTCCTATAAAAAAAATTAAAATAAAAGAGGAAATATTACATCACCTTAAGATATATTTTTTTTCCAATTGAGAGGAAAAAGAAAATTCCAAGAGAAACATCTAAAGAATAGACACACAAATGAAGACTGGAGATTCACTTCAGGTCAGACATTTTCAAGTACATGTCCTAAATATTCTCTTGTTGGTCCCCATTGAAACTGAGTAACAAAACATATATACCATCTCCAAACACCATCATATTGCATTTTCATGAAATTGGGACAGGCTTATTATGTTTGCTGATTGTTTGCCTATATGTTTGTTTCTTTTTCTTTCCTTATTTTTTATTTTAGTAACTTTGGGTCTGATGGCCTGTACTTCATGAGTCGTCATCCCTGGCCACTGTGCTATCACTTTGGTTGTCTTTTTAGACTAGGATGCTACTTTTTCTATAACTATGTGATGAACACATCATAAATTAATTATTTATGGAATACCCTGAACTTATTTAGAGATAGGAGCCAGGCTCTTTTTAAGTCTTTACCCATAGGAAATGTATCCTTATCAGACTAGTTTGTCTTTTTTTTGCTGTTTTTGTCCCTATTGCTTTTTTATAATTGTGCTGCATAATATGCATGCATGTATGTGTGTGTGTGTGTGTGTGTGTTGATTTTGTTCTTCTTGTATATAATGTTATTTCTACTTATGACAGGCCATGGCATTGGAATTGGGTGTATATAAAATTAGAGTGAATTCTATATCACCTGGCATTTTCAAATCTGAGATTACCCAGAGTCTCTTGCAAAAAGAATGGCTGCATAACGTGACAAAGAAAATTATCCCGTTAAGAGAATATGGCACTACTGATCCAGCATTGACATCACTTGTTCGATACTTGGTACATGAATCTTCTGAATATGTTTCAGGCAACATTTTCATTGTTGATTCTGGTGCAACCATACCAGGTGTTCCTATCTACTCTTCCCTTTGAAAGCCATGTTATGTAGTGAGATATAACTGTCTTATCAAGACAAGTGTAAATATTCTTGCTGCAAATTTTTTTTCTTATCCTTCATAGAATTTCCAATAACTACTTCATTGCCTTTTGAAGATTACAACTAAACAGGTTAGCAGATATATGTGAAATATTCATAGTTTCTGGAAGACTGGAACTTATGGATTATTTTGTTCCTTTTTAATCCTACTATTGAGTGTTCTGTGCATCGTGAAGCCTGTCATTTTTAATTATGTCTATGAATTTAACATTGTGTGATCATAAGCTTAGCAACATAGATTCAAACTGGTCCTAAAATTGCGTTGTCCTTGAAAGGTTCTCTTGTTGATGTACAAGTTTCAAGAAGCTCAAGAGGATTGAAATCTGATTTCGTCTTTAAACTAGACCCTTAGCAGCTGAATTTTATTGCTGCCTAGTGGAAGCCAATACATTTATTTCCAATGAGGCCAATTTTCCATGTATGGCAATTATGAATTATGATCACAATGAGAGCTAGAATTTTCTGTTATATTCGTTTTGTTTGCTATATAGGCTGTTCTGTCTAAAACCTTAAACCTGCAACAATCTTAGGGATCCTAAGCAAATGGATATCAAAGAGGGAAAGATCAGCTGTAAATTCAGCAACCTTTTTCCTGCAGCGGTGTTTTGAAATTGAGAATTTGAAGATAAATCTATTGCTACCATTTAATTTCCCTGGGGTGTTGAGAGTCTGAGATCGAGATTGGTTTTGTAGCAATGATTTGATTCACTTGATCACTTCTTTGTGCGAATGTGTGTGGGTTGCGGGTGCCTGCCTCTGTTTCTGCATAGACCAAAATACTTTTTTTATAGCTTCAGAAATAGTTATTGTTTTGATGATTTGATCCATATCCAACATTCCAACCCTTAACTGGCCGAGAGCTCAAGACTAGCTACTTCTTTTTTTCTTTTTTCTTTTTTTCAACTTTCTACGGACACAAAATTTTATCCTCTCAACATTTTTCACAGTTTATTAACATGACAGATTGTCCGTGGTGTACAATCAGTTTTGCATAGGTTGATGGACTCAACAGTACTAACATCATTTTTATTTCCACCACTTATGACATTTCACTTCAACAAGTCGGGAAAAAAGTTGCGTCCTTAAATTTATTATTTAAGAAAAAAATCAGTAGTTACAATAATGGAATTAGGGGATTCAAAACTTGTTTTGAAGAACAAGCAATAACCTTGAGTTACACGGCCATTAAAGACCTTATTTTCCAGCCTTGAACTCAAGAAAAGCTCAAGATATGAAAGAGTTGACATTTCGTGGACAATGTACCAGATCTAGTTGACAGTTTTAGTGTATGTATTATTTGTTTGTCAGAGGACCATGGTAAGCATTTGAAGGAATCTGAAATTTGCTCATTAGGCCAAATTGCATCATCTCCTCACAAGTCTCCTGCTATTCAGTTACACTTACAAATTGTAATGGAAAATGGTTTTTATTGTAATCGAAGTAGTTAACTAGCATTGAAAATAAGTATTGCGTCTGTACGTTACCTATCAAGCTTTTGAAGCTTGTTGTAGGGACAAAGAACCTTAAAAATCCAAACAACGTAGGATTCATAGTAACAATTCTTTTTTCTATTTTTTAATGCAAGGATTCACATGGTGTCCAAGAATTGTCTAATCATGAGTGTCTTAAATCAAATGCATGCTAGTGATAACATTGAAAATCACAGTAACTAGATCGATAGCATTAAAATGATGAAATCTCAAATGAGATTTAGCAAATTCTCCATCTTTCATAACTAATCGGAGGCAGTTTTCATCTTCAAGTGAAGGCCGTATTTGCAAAAGGAGCTTCTTCTTTCTTTCTTTTTTCGTTTCCTCAAAAGTCCCCACTGGTTGGATTTTGGTGTAATAGCAAGTGTCTTCCAAACAATGTCGTCGGTTCAACTTGGAAATCCCCTCTTATAGATCCTGTAGAAAGAGGAGTATTGTGCACTGGGTCCAAGAGCTTATCATCCAGCCTTGAACTCGAGAAAAGCACAAGATATCATATAGAGTTGATGTCTCTAGTGTAAATATTATTTTGGGGTGACTGATTTGATTCAAAATCATTTTTCCTACAAGTGGTTTAAAAAATGTTATTTTACCAACTTGAGGTAAAATCTGTTTGTCTTCCGTAACTAACCTTTTTTTAAAATGATGATAAATATGTATTTTTGCTCTCCTTTTATGTCTGTCTCCTCAAAAAAAAAAAAAAAAATACAAAAAATACAAAAAACAAGATTAGAAAATGTCATTTGGTAAAAAAGTTCGTGGAATTTCTTAGCATTTCAAACTTAAGAGTTGCACAAGAACCCAGCCCCTCTCTTCAATATTTAACCACCGAACCCATTTATGATCCACCCATTTGCCACTTTGGACCTTAACCAAAACACATTCCTTGGAGCTCAAGTAGGGTCACGGCTACTTAGACCCATTCATCATTGGTGAGAGCCTTTAGGCCCAAGCTCGAGCTCCCTCAAAACAATCCCCAGCTTTGGAGATGACCATGGTCTAGTCGAGGGAACCATACCACTCTAAAGATATTCTCCAATAGTAATTCCTAATTTGAGTCAAAATTTATATAGGTCTATTTCATATGGATCTTGGAAATCCTGAAAAATTGGATGTGTTTTTTCACTAGCAAGGAGGCTGAATCATTTTCATCACTTATCCCTCAAAACATCTATCAACTATTTCTTATATTCTACTTTGTAGGAAGATTAGATTATTTGGAATTCAGTTTAGACCTTTTCAATTAAAAAAAATCATAGTCTTTTAAAAGGTCATTGAGATTCAATTCCTTTTATCTTTTTATTAAAATTGAACTGGTCGATCCTACCGTTTAATTTTAATTTTTCTTGCAATAATATTGAATTAAAATTCATCAATAATCACATGATACCAAGGAAGGATCGAATGTAATTTGTACTTGACCTATAAATAAAAAAGTGAAGGGAAAAAATAATTAAACAGAACACTGTTAAAATTCTTCAAAATTTCAATGGGCCACTTTTAAAGGTTTAATTAAGATGCATAAATGGAAAAACTACAATGTTTGAAGTGATCATTTATGACGTAACGTGTATTTGTCTATAATGGAGCGTTTTGAAAGGGAAATTATTGTGTACTCCTGGAGTATCATAAATGTGTACTCCCTTCTCTCACATGAATAGTGGGTCCCACTAATTAAATTTATGGTGGAACCCACCATTCATGTGAGAATGGAGACTATGCATTTATGGTATTCCGGGAGTATCTAATAATTTTCCGTTTCGAAGAAGATATCTTATGTGATCTTTCTTCATAACATGTAGGACCAATGCATGTTGGACCTATAAATGTTGTGAGAGTTATGTCTCGTAAAATAATTATTTGATTGGGCATGGGGATATGAGTTAAAATTATGGCAAAAATATTATCTCAATTCCTAAACTTTTCTTGAATTTGATTTTTCATCCTTAATTTTAAAAACATTTCATTTTTTCATTCCTAAGCTTTTTAAAGATATTTTTTTCAATAGCTTATAAACGAAAACAAAGACGAAAAAAATAATTTTTTTATGATAATTTAGGGATGAAAAATAAACATTTTAAATTAAAAAGTGGTAAGCATAACATTTTCAATAATTTAGGAGTTTAAACCCAACTTTTAAAATTTTAAGGATGAAAAACGAAATTCATGCGAAATTCAATAATGAGAAAAATAATATTTTAGCTTAAAATTAATTGTTTCAATGGAGAATCTTATGTGAAGATAGTTTTATGCATTTTCCTGTATTTGGTAGTATCATAAAAAAATGGCTAAGAGGAAAATTATCTCTTAGAGTATGTTTGGTATGTTGTAATAACTCATGTAATGGAATAGTTATTCATGTGTAATAGTGATTTGGTTATTTGGTTGCATCTTTAGAGCTCGTTTGGATAGGCGTTCTTGCAGAGGAAGTGCACATTAACAAGCTAAACGCAAAAAAGGAAATCATTTGGTAGCGCGATTTTAGTCAATTGTGTTTACAAATAACACCATATCCACATTTTAAAAAAAAACAAATTTTCAGAGATTTTTCAATTTGCGCGATTCAATCTGCAAAATATCAATTATCGACCGCACTTTTTTTAATCAAAAAATCTATTTTGCCCCCCAAATACTAGTATATATTCCAGCTCTATGTTCTCTCTCAACAATCCTTCTTTAAATTGAGGAATAACCATTCATTTTTATAATGATTCTAATAAGTTTTAAAATTAATATATTTTCAAAAATATAAATTTTCCTTATACATCATCTTTACAAGCTTTTAACATGTAACAACCAAACTTATGTCTAGTAATAAACTATAATTATTCCATTACAATATCTTTTATACCCAACAATAAAAATGGTAAAACTTAAGTATAGTACCTTATTTACAGTTTTTTAGGTTCTCCTCTTAAAATTTTGACATTTGTTCAATTTAACAACCCACAAAAGGCGTTAAAATACTACTATTTGTTTTTTTTTTTTTTTCTCTCTCTCTTTTATTCCTCTGTCCCGTGAGAGGACGTAGAAGGTAGAACCCCATTGCATTTGATCTCTCCAACTTCTCACCCTCAATCTGAACCAAATTGAAGCCAACAAAGGGTAAGAAGGGCAGTGGATAAAGGGTAAGAACAAGAAAGTAAGGTTGAGAAGGAGAAGGTAAGGGATGAAAAGGAGAAGATGCAAGTGAAAAAGTGAAAGTGGTCCATGATTTTGGAGATTTTGCAGAGATTCAAATGTGGGTTTGAAGAGATTTTGCATATCAAATAGGGGTGGTCCTTGATTTTGGAGATTTGGGCTTCCTAGAAGTGACGAGAGAGAGAAAAGATGAGATTTTTTTGTTGCTTTTTTTTCTTTTTTTCTTTTTTTTTTTTGCTGGGGCTTTTTTGTTTGGTTTTGATAACGATATCTATTTATCCCTCAGTGAAAGGCACAAATCCTACAATAAGAAAAAGATCTGAAGCCGTGGGTTCGCTTGCAGTACAAGAAAAAAAAGAAGAAGAAAAAAAAAGTTTTTTTTATTTAATTTTAACGTCGTTTGTAGGGGTTGTAAAATTGGACAGATGTCAAAATTATAAAAGAAGTACTTAAGTAACTGTAATTAAAGTACTGTACATAAATTTGGTCATAATAAAAATTAATATTTTTAATGTAAATATGTAATTTCGTTCATTGTACCAAATTTACCCTAAAATTTTTTTTATACTAATTATTTGTTTGGAAACAGTTTATTTAACTGAAACTGAAAATTTTTTATTGAAAATATTGTAAATAAAGCTAAAAGGTAGCTGAAATAGTACAGTGGGCCCCATGAATAATACTAAAAAATACAATAAGACTCATAAATAGTAGCAAAAATAAATTGAATAGTAAAAAACCTGACTTTTTAAACAATGCCAAACACACACTAAACTCAATAAAATAGTTTTTCAAAAAAAAAATTTGAGGGAAAGTTTTTGAACTCATTTTAGTGTTGTTATCAATGATGATGTATAAAAATTAAGATAATTTTATAAAGAAAATATTTTTGAAAAATGATTTACATTTCAAAAAAAATGTTAAATTTTAATTTTAAGACTCAAAGACAAACGGATTATTACTTCATATTCATACACAGTATAATAATTGGGTTTTCTCCGGGGAGGGAAAAATAAAAAGAGATCTGAGGCATTGGCATTGCACCGAGTCAGAGAAATGGCGTTGGAGGAGTGGGGAAAGCTAGAGGGAAAAGTGGTGATGGTGACTGGAGCTTCCTCAGGCCTTGGTCTTGACTTCTGTCTCGATCTCGCTAAAGCTGGCTGCAAGATCATTGCTGCCGCTCGACGCGTGGACAGACTCCAATCACTCTGTCATCAAATCAATCACCTCTCCTCGTCAACTTCTTCAAGCTCCCCACAAGCAGTGGCTGTGGAGCTCGATTTGTGCGCCGATGGTCCCACTATTGACAAGTCCATACAAAAGGCTTGGAATGTGTTTGGCCACATCAATGCCTTGGTCAACAACGCTGGATTTAGAGGTTAGAAATTTAAAAAAAAAAAAAAAAAAAATTCAAGTAAGCTACGCACTGGGTAATACTTGTTGCAAATAAGGTGTTACACAATTTTACGCATGCCCCAATTTTAAACTGAACAGTTCAAATTACTTACTATTCTCTAAGGAAATTATAAGGAAGAGTCTCTTAGAAGTGTCCCTAGGATGCTAGTTACGAGTTTTGAGCCTGAGATCTTATGGGTGTGAGTCCTTTTACTTCTAGCTATCTGTTCTTTAAAAACCTTATACATTACTTTTACATTTGACTACATTGTCTTGCTCAAAAATGTAAATGTTGTGTATATTGTGGACAAAGTTATGTAAATGAATGATATCTATACATGGACAAGTGTGCTTAGATGACTATGGATCATCCACAATTGATTATTTAAGACAAATATATTTTGAGTTTTCATTCTTGTATTGACAAGATCAGTTGTGTTTCTTGTCAATGTGCTTTAGCTCAACTGACATCAGATGCTAACTGGAGGGTGAAGTCGTGGGTTTAAGACTTACTGGATATATCCGAATATGTAACTTACCAATTATTAAAAAAAAAAGAAAAAAGAAAAAAAGAAATCAGTTGTGCTTCTTGGAATTTTTTGTGTATTTTACATTTGCTTCTTCATCTTTATTTTAATTCTATGAGCATTTAAAAATGTTCAGGTACCTGGATGCCTAACTCTTATGCTGTGTACATTAGGTACTAAGAAATCACCATTAGAATTGTCTGAGGAGGAATGGAATCATGTTATCAAAACAAACTTAACAGGAACCTGGTTGGTGTCAAAATACATTGGCATACGCATGCGTGATGCAGAGCGGGGAGGATCAATCATAAACATATCTTCTATTGCTGGTCTTGACCGTGGGCAATTGCCTGGAGGTGCTGCCTATGCTGCTTCAAAGACAGGCCTAAACACCTTGACAAAGGTAATGTCGATTGCCCTTCAACTCTTCCAAAATATAGGGGTGATACTATTGTCATGTTTTGTAATTGTTTGGAAACAAAATAGTAACTATAAGTTGAAAAATCGCATTATCTTCATAGAAGAATGCACTACAGGGGGAAAGAATCCTCATGTTAATTGATTCAGCAATAGGTAAACAAATGGAATTTACTTCTTTTGATTCAAGAAAAGATCAGGTACATTTCCTATAAATAAACAAATTAAAGAGGAAATATTACATCAACTAAAGATATTTTTTTTGCCAATTGAATGGAAAAAGAAAATTCCAAGAGAAACTCCTAGAGAATAGTCACACAAATGAAGACTGGATATTCACTTCAAGTCAGACATTTTCAACTGCATGTCCTAAATATTTTCTTATTGGTCCCCTTTGGAGCTGGGTACCAAAACAGATGTAATTTCCATCTCCAAACATCATCATATTGCTTTTACATGAAATTGGAACGGGTATATTTTGTTAGCTGACTGTTTACCTAGATGTGTGTTTCTTTTTTCTTTTTCTTTTTTTATAAAAGTAACTTTCGGATTGATGACCTCTACTGAGTTGTCATCCCTGGCCACTGTGCTATCACTTGGGTTGTCTTTTTAGACTAGAATGCTACCTTTTCCTGTAACTATGTGATGAACACATCATAAATTAATTATTATGGAATACCCTGAACTTATTTAGAGATAAGAAACCAGTCTCTTTTATGTCTTTGCCCATAGGAAATGTATTCTTATCAGATTAGTGTGTGTGTGTGTTGATTTTGCTTTTGTTACTTCTCCATATAATGTTGATTCTACTTATGACAGGTCATGGCCTTGGAATTGGGTGTATATAAAATTAGAGTGAATTCTATATCACCTGGCCTTTTCAAATCCGAGATTACTCAGGGTCTCATGGAAAAAGAATGGCTGCATAAGGTGGCAAAGAAAACTGTCCCTTTAAGAGAATATGGCATCACAGATCCGGCACTGACATCACTTGTTCGATACTTGGTACATGAATCTTCTGAATATGTTTCGGGCAACATTTTCATTGTTGATGCTGGTGAAAGCTTACCAGGTGTCCCCATTTACTCTTCCCTTTGAATGACAATGAGACATAACTGTCTTATCAAGACAAGTGTTAATATTCTTGCTGCAAGCTGTTCTGTGCATTGTGATGCCTGCCATTTTCACTTATATCTATGATTTTAATGTTATGTGATCATAAGCTTAGCAACATTGATTCAAATTGGTACTAAAATTGCAATTTCCTAATTTCAAAAAGCTCAAGAGGATTGAAATCTGATTTGGTCTTTAAATTAGACTCGTAGCAGCTAAATTTATTGCCACCTAAGGGTATCCTTCATTCTTCTTGTGAACTTCAGAGAAACATTTTTATTTTTGCTTTGATACAATGAAGCCAAAACATCAATTTTCCATCTATGAATTATGATCACCATGAGCGCTAGAATTTTGTGTTATATTCGTTTTGTTTGCCACGTAAGCTGTAAATTTACTCGTATACATGAGCACTACTTGTGTGTAGAGACATTGCAGCAGTATTGTGAAATTTGGAGATTGAAAATAAATCTATTGCTATCATTTAATTCCCAATGTTGTGAGTAGACCGAGATTGGTTATGTGGCAATGACTTGAATTTTGAATTACCTGATCACTCTCTCCGCAATAGTGCTTGCGTGGAATTGAGATCCAGTGCAATAGTTAGGGGTATTTGCAATTTTGCACAATGCAATTACCCCCTTATGTGATGTAAAAATTGATAGGGTAAATTTTTTTAAACCTTTTTAACTTTTTACTTTTAACCCTATTATTTTTTACATCTCATATAGTACTGGTAATTGCATGGTATCGAATCCGCCTGTGCATTTGCACCCCCAGATCCAGGTGACTTTTTCTTAGGCACCCATTTAAAAAAAAAAAATTATGAAGCAAATTAATATATGCAAAAGAGTATTTGTGGGCTTTCTATCATTAGCACTCAGATCTGCAGACAAGCCACATCTGTTACTTATGAACTATGATTCAAACTCTTACGCAAAATTCTAAGGTTTTGTTGGATATATTAACGAGAAAGTTGGTTTCAGCCCTATGTTCAAACTATTTGTATGAGGCTTAAAAAGTATTGATTGAAATACATGTTTCAAGTCCATTACATAGTGTTGGCCAATAATGCAGAATGAAACAATTCGTCTCCACTGCAATGTTTACATAATGATGAGCCAACCTTTAAAAATGGAGGACATAAACCCAAAATTTCAGTCCCTGCCCAAGAACTAGAGTCTAGAAATATTAGCCAAATGATCGATCGCAAATCAATGCAGAGCTGCAGTATAGCAATGCCCATTTAAGAGCATTCTCATCAAACATGTCAAAAAATATAACATTTAGCATTTCAAAACCCAATTTTATAACATATAACACACCACTTTACAATACAACCTATATCAAAACTTCTATTTTTTTTTACCATTTCATTTAAATAATGTTTCTTTATTATTTTTCAATAATTTTTTATTTTTCCTCTCTCTCCTCTGTCTCTCTCTTTCTCACAACACTGCCGGCACCACACTACCAACCACCCACCAAAAACCCACCACCCATACCACAACCACCACTAACAAAAAAAGAAAAAAAATCACGGCAGAAAGAAACCTTCACATCCACATCCACTCACAACCACCACATCCACTCACCACCACCAACCACAGAAGAAGAAGAAGAAAAAAAAAAAAAAAAAAAAAACCCTCCACCATTGCCGCCACTAGCAGACCCATCACGCCAAACCAAAACCCACAGGACACGGACACCACTTCCCTCCCCGTCGTCATCTTCTTCCATGGCGCGGCTTAATGTCCTCCTTCGCACCTGTAAATCAAATCAAGACCCACCCCAACCAAATCAAGACCCAAAATCAAATCAAAGATTTGATAGCATGTCATTTTGTGTCGGCCTCGCACGATCAGAGCCCAATTAGACCTAAGAAGAACCACGCAGAACAAAAAAAAAAAAAAAAAAAAAAAAAAAAAAAAAAAAAAAAAAAAAAAAAAAAAAAAAAAAAAAAAAAAAAAAAAGAAGAAACCTCCATCGCCGCCACCAGACCACAGCCATCGGACCCACAATCCATGACCACAATCACCGGACCACAGCCATCGACATCCCACAATCGCCGGAGCCCACTCATTGGCGAACCACATCGGTGAAGCACAGAGAGAGATGAGAGAAGAAAAAAGTGAGAGAGGAAAGAGAAAGATAAAGCAGAGAGAAAGCGTTGAGTGAATAAAAAAAAAAAAAAAATCGGCTTGGCTTGATGCTCCGGCCTAGGTTTCGTCGGAGAGGGAGGCAGAGACGTCGAGCAGAGGGAGAGAGAGAGCAGAGAAATGGTGAGACAGGGAAGAAACGGAAATGAGAAAGACAAAGAAGAAAAGAAAGTGGACCCCACCTGAATAAAAAAATATATATAAATTTTACAATTGGTGAACAGTGCGGTCTCAAATATGAGATTGCACTGTTCATCAATGCCAAAAATTATAGCATTTAAAACCCTTGATGGAGCTAGCTTTTGGGTCAAAAATGCTAAAAAAAGCATCTTTTAGCATATACAAGGCTTAATGGGAATGCTCTAAAGAGAATGGCTACAGTACAGAAGATAGCTTTTCCAACTAAAGCTAGATACAAATATTTAGCCCATTTAAAGACAAAAACATTGGGTGGGAATCTAGTATAGCAGTGCCTAGATAAAACAGAATATAATTTACTAGAGATCAGTCATAATTTCTTGGAAATCTTTGTTGTCCCATCCCCCACATATCCCAATACTAAAATCTACAGAATATAAATGAGAAAATCAATAGGTACTCGTATAAAGCTTCTACTGTCTTCTTATCCTTCTCTTTACCTCATAGATCCTTTTATTTTGATTCAAACCCCTTTGCTAAAGAAACTTCCCCTTCTCGACGCTGTTGTTCTCTCTGTAACATATGAAAAAAAAAATCTTAAGATGGATCACCAACTAAATAAATCAATGAATCAAGTATAGGCAAAGCTCGTTTTAATATTCCAAAGTGCAATGATAAGGCAACTAGCAAAATTCAAATTAATATTCTAAATAATATATTTAGTATGATTGTCATATAAAAGTTATATTTGAAAATAACTGGTAGACGACTTCCAATTAGGCTAACTTTTTAATCTCAAGCTGACCAAAACCCACCTAAACCTGGCCTATTGTTAGTGTTATAGCTTATATATTAGCTGGTGTGTATCAGTAGAGATACATGTAATTTGTCAAAGACACAAAGCATAATGTTTGTACAAAAGAATCCACTACATGCTTTCAACTTTCAACTGCATGTGTTTGTCATAGCCACAAGTTGAAGAAGGACTTCAGGAAATTACCAAAATTATCCAAAGCTTTAGACCATAATGATAACCAAGTTGATACTCCCCTTCGCACTGGAAGTGCATTTATAATTCCCCCCTCCCCCCTTTTCAAGTCAAATTGCCCTTTTTTAGCAAAAATACAAGTCAATTTTCCTTTAGCAGACAGATGATAGGATGGAATCATATTAGGAGTGGCGAGGACTCTGATATTAACCTGCCAGCTGAAGATAACTTAAATATAGGACATGGAAATGAGAATAGTTTAAGTGCATATTGTAGACTTATTTTTGCTATTCAATTGAAATTCAAACACAAGAAAAGGCTTTATCACTTGTTACAGCTCCAAAATTCCCTAATTACAAAAGATCAGAAAGGTTATCTTTAGGCATTTTTGTACCAGCAAAAAATCTTGGACTCTATTGCTCTTTAAGCCTCTTACTGAAAGAAATGTAGTTAGTTTATGAGCATTTTCGCTCTCAAGAGTTGCAAAATTAATCAACAAATAAGCCATGCTTTATTGGGAAGTTTCACATACATTCAGTAGATATTGATTGGCCAATTGTGAATATCCTCTTATTTCATCTTTTTCCTATTCCTGTTTGACCATCCAACAACGCATATCGCAACAAAGATTTTATTTTCTTTTTAGTGGTCTCCAACTACACAATCTTTTGAAATTTCAGTTCAATTTTACGATTAAATTGCTCACTATTGGATTCTATGGAAAATGTGCATGTTAATAAACAACATAAGTTTGGCCTACTAAAAGTTTTGCAAACGACTTAGAAAAACTTGTATTTTCTTTTCTATGTTATAGGTTTCTAATTCTTATTGATATTAAGGAAATTCTAAGACTTTTTTTCTTTTATGGGTAAATAGGGGAGGAGGCTGGTGGGGTTTGGACCCCAGTGCCTAAGCACCCAAAGAAGTGCTGGAACCACTAGGATATACCTCAAACCCCAAGGAAATTCTAAGAGTTTGACTTTTATAATCTCTTTAGTTCTTATAAACTTGTAAAGATAATTTCAGATTAAAAGGGTGAGCCAGGCCTAATTCATAGATCAGTCGAACCTTTAAGCACCATTTTAGACATTTTCAAATGCCGTAAAGCTTTCTTCTAGTATATACAAATGTATCATTAACTCTATGCCATTGCTAAACTGTTGGCAGTTGTATTTCTGCAGAAACAGTCAACCACAATTACTATTGTTTTCTCAATTTCTTTGCACCAACACCTCAAACCTGTGCCACATGCCCCCCTACCCCTAATGGTGGGAGAATTGGGTGCGTATATCATGGGGATACGTAATACCAGCTCCCTAATGGCACAAGGGTTTTATTAAAACAAAAGGCCACAATACAATATTAAAGAACATGTATGCCAAAATTAACCATGATCTTTTCTACAACATTATAACAAACCAGATTAGGCAGTTGAATCAGGGGAAAAAAATTTCTGGGTTTGCCTTATTGCATTGTTTGGTGGGTAAACCGAATGTAAATTAAAATAGTCATGTCACACACAAGAAAATATGGTCATATATGATCAATAAAATACATTTTGTCAGCATTCTTGCATTTAATACTGTTCTCAATGTTAATAGAATTTTTTCATGTTTATAATTTAATGAAATAATGATGAGACATGGCATAATGCATGAATAACACTGGCAAGATGGATGATAGAAGTATCACCACTCAAACCAAAATCATTTCATCTCTGTTCAGAAAACAGAAAAGAAACAATAGTAGAACACTAATTTTTGCAGGGAACAAATATAATCCAGTTGCAAATAGAGAATGATAAAAATGAACCTACCCTTCTTTCCCAGTATGGAAGAAAGCACATGAAATCATAGACAGGTGTAATGGTTGAAACCAGAGCGACATTGAGTCCAGTAAATACCAAAAGGGCAGTCATAGGTCGGGTTCTATGCGGCATGTTTGATTACTATCAAAAAATTAGCCCTGCAATCACCAGTTCATGATTTAGTTGTCTTCAAATTTACATACCGAAAAATGATAACAGCCCACAAAAACTATTAAAAGAAAAGACATTTGATGACTTCACGATTTTGCATAGATTCTGAAATGATCATGTCATCTCCAATAATAGGTCAACTTGTATATTTCCAAATCCAAGAATTTGAAACCCATAGACTTCAATTCTATACACACACAAAAACAGGTATTTGACCCCTAAAACATAACAATGAGCTACATTCTAAGCAAAAGCATTCATTTCTGAGAAGAATAAGACCAAAAATCACATTCAAGACTACACACTCATTTCATCAAACAAAGAACCACCCCTTGCCCCAAATGGCTGCTTACCCAGAATTGCACTCAGCCACATAGTACCATAAATTTGACCCCTAAAACCTAGCAATGAGCTATATTATAAGCAAAACCCAGTTCATTTTTGAGAAGCATAAGACCAAATATCACATTTAGGACTCTCACAATCATTTCATCAAATAGCTGGTATGCTTGAGAAAAGAACCCACTCCATACACCAACCGGCAGTTTATCAAGAATTGCATTCGGTCACATAGTACCATCAAGGCTCAAATTTGAGCACAAACACAAGCACAAACCCAACCCCAAACCTTTCTTCAAACAAACAAATAGTTTAAAAAAAAAAAAAAACAAAGAAAACTCAAAAGACTGCAAATTTGTCTTTTAAAGTTTAAACCCACACCCCAGATTGGAGTATTACCTTGTATGATGAATTTTGAAGTTTGGGGCTAGATAGGTCTAGTGGGCGATGGTTCTGTGTCACTCTGTGACTCCATAGTTGAAAAGCTACGTGGTTGAAGACAAGGGTATTGTGTGGGAAAAAGAAAGTTTGTGAGGGTATTGTCGCAAAACTATGTGGCTGGACTAAGGGCAAAAGAAAGAAAGAAAAAAAATTGGACCATTTCTCGATTTATGCGTGTCATCCTTGCGCAGGGGCCATGCTAATCTTCTCTGTATCGTTCCAATTTCATCGGATGTCCCCGAAGGGACACTAGTCACTTGCTACGTGTTTGTATGTAAATGCTTTCATTTTACTGTTTCTTTGCAATGTGGGACTCGCGCACGGACCTCTTCTAAAGTTAAAACAGGTGCTATGCCCAGGCCCAATCTTACTAATCCACCTTCTCATCCTTGTGGGCTTTCTTTGGAGAGTAGTGAATTCACTACAAATTCCTTTCTTTTTTTTAAATGATGACCCCCCCAAAAAAAGATATATAATATTATCTCTTGAAAATAGAGTAAATGAAAAAATAGATGAACCAGAAATAAACCCATTTAATTTTAAAATTATAATACATGCATGAAATAAATTAATATATTAAATACAAAAAAAAAATCCAATTTAAATACAGTTTACTACCTTTGTTTATGTTAACAATGTCAAGCTCAATAACCCAAGATATGAAAATAAAACGTAAAATATTTGGTAACATGCAGATATATGATTAATTTTAGAAGAAATATGAATTTAGTTGCTTAAATCAACAACTTAAAAGATAAATATTTATAATATTTAAAATAATAAATGAGAGAAAGCAATTGAGTTCAAACTTCAGAGCATTCAAATTTGGAATTGTAAATAAATATCTTTTTTATACTCTAAAATGCTACTTTATCTACTTTAACAACTACTTTAACAATATACCAAACATCTTATTTCTTATTTTTACATACAACCCTATAAAATAATATAAACTATAAAAACAAATAATATATAAAATAAAATAAAATAAAAAACTATTCATCTCTCTCTTCCCTCTTCCTCCCTATCTCTCTCTCTCTCTCTCCACAACAACCAAAAACACTAGCCACCCACAACTAAAACACCAGCCACCATCAAACTAACCACTCAACACTGAAACACCAAACAACCAACCACCACACTAAAATCCCAAATCTAAACCCATATTAGCTAGCCAAATCCAAAGGTCCCAAACCTAAACCAAAATCACACCCACCAAACAAATCACAACCAAACCACTTAGCCAACTGCCACTGCCACCATAGTATCGCTGATCCACTACCACCCAAAATTGTGAGATTGAGAAAGAGTTAGGAATGAGAGAAAGAGGTCTGAGAGAGAACAGAGAGTTGGAGAGTGAAAGGGAGAGGGAGAGAGAAGAGAGAGAGTCTAAAAATGATAAGAGATAGAAGATAGAAGAGAGAGAGTTTGAAAGTGATAGGGGTATTTTCGACAAAAGTAATTGATTTATAAGCAGAAGGCTAGGAGAGCAGACGACCTCTACGAGACCGTCGACTTTATAAAAAGATGACGGAGGCTCTAGAAAGACTATAATAGACGTGACGTACCCTTAATAAACCGACGGTACTTTCTATGGATGACGCCACTGCAAAAGCCGACGAATACATCTCCCCCACAAACTAACGGGAGAACCTGAAGCGACAGGTGACCACAAGGCCAACGAAGTGGAGAAGCTGACGGGTCTTACGTGGCCTTGCTTGGCCCACACAAATACTCATGTATGGAAATATCTTGCACATCACGCACAAAGATCCTATCACGTTCCCATATCTTCCCCATATGGAAAGACACCCTAGAATCTCGAAAACCCTAATATCAGAACTCCTCTACAAGGAAAGATCCCTACTTCTGAGGGATCTTGGTTCACTACTCGCTACTATATAGTTAGTCTTGTGGCCCATCTTGTATTCCTTTTGTTCGCAAGAGGAAAGCCTCGCCATATTTTACATTTTAATTTCATATATTTAGTTCTTAAGTCTGGCATAGTTAGCATGATCAAGGATAGTAAATTGTATTTAAATTCGAGGATTTTTATATTGAATATATTACATAATAAATTCATGCATCCATTATACTTTTAAAATTACTCATCTGTTCTTATCAAAAAAAAAAAAAAAAAAATTACTCATCTGTTATTTTTCTTTTACTCTATTATACAGAGATGATATTATATAATCTTCTTATTTTTTTGGTATTGAATTCAAAAAAGAAATCATATGTTTCATTATTAAACAAAAAATAAATAAAAAATTGTGCTTGATAACTTTGTCTCCAAAGAAAGCCCACAAGGATGAGAAGGTGGATTAGTAAGATTGGGCCTGGGCATAGCACCTGTTTTAACTTTAGAAGAGGTCCGTGCGCGAGTCCCACATCGCAAAGAAACAGTAAAATGAAAGCATTTACATACAAACACTGCAGCAAGTGACTAGTGTCCCTTCGGGGACATCCGATAAAATTGGAACGATACAGAGAAGATTAGCATGGCCCCTGCGCAAGGATGACACGCATAAATCGAGAAATGGTCCAAATTTTTTTTTCTTCTCTTTTTTGCCCTTAATCTACACTTAATTTTACCAAAATACCCTCTCCAAACGCTATCATTGCCACTCGAGCTTTCCTCATTGGAAACCTCTGGGTTCCCAAGGTAAGCTCTTTCTATTTCCAATCTTGTTTGAAAAAACGTGTACTCTGAATTTGAATAAATTTGAGTTTTATTTGTACGAAATTTGAAAATTTTGAGTTATGCACACAAGGTGTTCGATGAAATGCTTCTTCATGATCGAACTTGTTTGATTAGATGCTTCTGACCCACGCAACTCATCGACCCATTTGTTAAAGTTTTATTATTAGTTTCTACAATATTATAATTTTGTTTGATTACTTCTTTCCTTATGGGTTTTAAAATTTTGATGCTCTATTGCTGTTGTCATAGATGTTTCTTTGCTTTTATTGATTCATTGAATAATATTTCCTCAGATTGTTCATAAATTGTATTGAATGATAAAATGACAACTGGGCAAGAATGAAAATCAAATTTGCACTAAACTATGGTCTCAGAAGCCTTTTCAAGCTATGATAAGTCATAGGTTCTTGAATTATGATTTTAGTGATCATTGATAAAGCATCTTTTTCTCCCTTTTGTAATCAGAGGAACTAGAATCATACAAAGTCATTTTAGGCTGTTGATGCAATGCTAGCGGCAAGGGGTTTGGATAAGTTTTCGCGGAGTAGCAAGTTCTTGCTTGATAGGATTGTGCCAATCATGCCAATTTTGGAGGAACCACTTGGTGTTACCAATCACTCAACGGTTGGAGCCGATACACTCGAGAGGTTTTCCTCTAGTGCTGTACTTTGTTTGATAATTCATTCTTAACAAAATAACCAAGAATTTTAGTTCAATTTTTTTTTTATAGTCATGAGTACACAGGAGAGGCATTCTTACAGATAAAACAAACAAGGAATGTCTATCGGAGAGATATGATAAATGGGGTGCTTGCAAGCGTTGGTGGGAATTATCAGGCACTTGGTAATGCTCGTAGTGCTTTGTGTTCTGTAAATCGTCCTTATAGCACAGCGGAGTTCTCAAATAAGGTAGATGGATCTTTTATAGACTTTGTTATCTCTATGTATTGTAATTAGAGATTTTGTTGTGAGCTATGGAGGGCAGGAGTAATAGGTTTCACATGTTCTCTAATTGTAGGATCCTTTTTTCAAATCCTTCAACAATGAATAGGATACTTTACCAAGTTTATCTTGAGAGTGTACTTCTCTAGCCTTTAATCTTGGCATGATTTGATGTTTTTAGAATATCATGTAGTAATAATCTATTTCTACATTTCATTTTAGAAATTTCATTATGGTTGTTATAGAGGTTTTATTTTCTAATACTATGTATGACACTGCAGTTTCTTAGAAGTATTCCAGGATTTGTGAAGATAGTGGAGGTTGGTCCAAGAGATGGATTGCAAAATGAGAGCAACATTGTACCCACTGCTGTAAAGGTTGAGTTGATAAAAATGCTTGTTTCTTCAGGGTTGCCTGTTGTTGAGGCCACGAGTTTTGTTTCACCAAAATGGGTACCGCAGGTTTGTTGTCTATAAGAGATAATCTGCCTTGTTGTGGACTTCTTTGCTCAGGATTTATATTCTTTGATTGTTCCTTCATCTCTCTGCTCTCTTAAATACAGATTGATTGGTCTCCTTATTCTAGGAAAATCTGTTAGAAGGTTATTTCGTTTTTGTTCTTTGTAGTCTCTTACAAATTCGATTTTTCTCATTTATACAGATTTTTTTTTATTTAAATTTTATGAGTCTTTATAGTGTTTGTTGTTGAGGCTTGGCATCTTATGCATTTTGATATGTTTGAGGTTTGTTTGAAATTTTTATTTATTTATTTCTTTGTGTAAGTAAAGAAAATTTATTAAAGAAAACATAATACCACCCACTACACAAGGTTTCTACCTAGATGGCTACAACATCAAGAAAAGTTACAGCAATCAATAAAATCTAACAAGGTAGAGTAAGTATGGCATGGTAACACTGCCATCTAGTCGAACAAAACTCGTAGAAGGATCAACTTCAGCTTTAGTGTGGTCCTTTCCAAACCTTCAAGCGCTTTATTATGCTCCCTCCAAATAGTCCACATAAGACACAAACGTACAGAATTCCAAATATTGACCTTGCCATGTTTAGCAAAACTCCTTTTTCAGCATGCCAGTAAATCAAGTACTCTGTGAAGCATTATCCACTGCACCCTGAACAAGCAGAACACTAGAGACCATAACTCTCTAGCATACTCATAGTGTAGCAATAAGTAATCACCACTCTCCCTGTTCTTCTTACACATTTGACACCAGATGGTGTAAATTATCCAATGTAGGAATTTGCCCCAAAGCAGTGGTCCATGTAAAGAATGCTACCTTAATATGAACTTTTGCATTCCAAATGCTCTTCTTGGGGAAAAAAATGTACATCCCCAGTATAAAGCACTTAATAAAATGATTTCACCTCAAATATCCCACTCTTTATAGGTCTCCAACAAATTTGGTCGTTTACATCCCTTCTAATTTTTGCTGAAAAGATGGTTTCTATAAAAGCAGTCTAACATATTTATCTCCCAATCATGAAAAGCTCTTGCAAAGGTGATATTCCAGTGCATTGATCCAATGTTCCAATTCATATAGTCCTCCACAGCAGCCTCCCTATCCTGAACAATATGATACAATTTAGGGAAGGCATCTTTCAGAGCACCATTCTGACACCACCAATCAACTCAAAATCAAGCATTAGCTCCATTCCCACTTGAGAAATTTTCTCAATACACCCGGAAAAGGGAATCCGCCCCAATCGAATATACTTCCACATACAAGCACCATACCCTCCCCTACCCTTCTTTGAACACCACCCACCCCATTCACTACCATATTTACACTCCTCTGCCTTTCTCCAGAGAGCATCTTTCTCTGTGGTAAATTGCCATAACCTTTCACCTAGCAAAACTTTAGCATTCCTTGTATTCCCTACACATCTTGACAAACTAGGATATTTCTAGTTGGGTGAGAGGCTGTGCAGGTAACGATGATTGAATTGCCTTATTAATATAGGCCTATCATGATACTTGAAAGCTGAGTTTTCTAATCATTGAATGCATATATCAGAACTGGGCTTATTGTTGTATGATTTAACCATACGAGTAACAACTTAACTTCCATCTAGTTATGTGCCCTTGAATTGTTGCATATTCAGCTCTTGTTGCAGCTGCTACTGCCATTTTCTTGATATATCCTATTGGAAAGAGTTATTTATTTATTTATTTTTTATGACTCTATGCCTAACTTGCCCAGTTTTGTGAGAGGGAACAAATAAAAAAATTGTGTGCAAATGGAAACGCAAAAGAGGGATGCATCCTGAATGATGTAGGGTAGCAAAAATTTAATAACCGAAAAAAGGTCAACTGAGTTTATCTTGTTGTGTGGCCCTAGGGCTGACTGTAGCACCAACTAAGTGGGATTGTAATGTTGCTAATGAAGGTCCTAAAAAGACATCTGGGCTGCAAAAAGGATTTGGGTTCAAGTAGTTTGTTATAGTGAAAGATGAAGCCCTACTTAAGCGGGGCTAGTAAGAAAACTATTCAGGATGATATAATATAATCTCTCTCTCTCTCCACCATTTTTTTTTAATAATCTTTTACTTCTTTGCTTTTGGTAATACAATCACTTCCGTAAATTTCATGGTACTACAATCACTGGCTTAAATTTTACGCTGCTGAGTTCACATATGTCTTCAAATGTGTGACACATTAGTAGAAATAAAATAAAAAAATGTCTTAAAATCGTAGGGTTAATAATTTTTTCTCTGGTTCAAAAGTCATTTTGTTATTTCTTCTACTATACTATATTTCACCATGATTGTATCTGTTTAGTGTTATCTCCTTTGAATACTTTACAGCATCTTTAAATAATCTTTAGCCAAAAAAAAAAAAAATAAAAACAAGAAGCATCTTTAAAATAAAACATCTTCATTGAATGCAAAGTTGTGGTTTCTGTAATTGTACATATAGATTTGTTGTATGGACTTATGCATTCATAAATTTCATTCAATTTTTGAAGGGGGGCAATCCTTCTATACAGACTAAAATGCTGCCTTTTTGAACTACTTTATTGTTGACTTAGCTAGCAGATGCAAAGGATGTAATGGAAGCAATTCGAAATGTTGAAGCTGCCAGATTTCCAGTATTAACTCCTAATCTTAAAGTAAGGTTTCTTTGGTAGAGAAACATACAGTTATAAATTAATCTAGAATATGTATGGAGGAAATTATTCCATATTTTGCTTTCTTCTAGGGTTTTGAAGCAGCTGTTGCTGCTGGAGCCAAGGAAGTAGCCATTTTTGCCTCAGCATCTGAGGCTTTCTCAAAGTCAAATATTAACTGTAGCATCAAAGATAGTCTCACTCGGTACTCTGACGTCACTCTTGCTGCTAGAAAGGTCTCAATTCCTGTTCGTGGGTATATTTTCTGACTCTTGTTAACTAATATCTTCAGAAAGTTCTGTTTTTGATTTTTTGGGTACCCTACTACCCTTAGATTCTTCCAACCCACCTAGTTTCTTTGTACTTTTTTTTTGGTATGACTTTAGATAGAATAGAATAGAGGAAAATAATACATGTGGTCAACCCTAACTAATTTGTCGAGAATCCATAGGCGACCCCAAAATTTTTGGGACTAAGGCTTTATTTGTGTTGTTTTAAAGAGATTTGAACCCCAAAGAAGTGGCTCTCATAAATGTCCCGAGTATTGAAGTATCAGAAGAGGTTAGAGTCCTGTAAAAGTATTGCGAGTTATTGGCACTTAATGGATGGAGAATGTTTGATCTGGCTGACCAGATGGTGAGAGCCTAAAGTGTCTGAGTCTTTTGGTGCATATTTCTTTTCCATATGAATGTATAATGCACATAATTTTATATATATATATATATATATATATATATATTATTTTTAGTTTTATATTATTGCCTTTTGGTTAGCTTTATCATTAATCGGCCTCGATCTTAATCTTTCAACGTTTGGATATCACGTTCAACTAGGTGTGACTCAATTAAAAAGCGTTTCAGCGTTTTATGAATTTGGACTTAAGAATGATTGAAATATGTCACAAATTCTTACTGACTTGGAGGCCCAGAAAAAGTTTCCCATTCAAATGGCTTTGTTGATTGCATAGAGAAATATCTTTAAAATTTGGAAAAAAATACATATGAAAGAGATCAACTTTGAGGCTGCTGTAGTCTGTAGAGTAATACTATTAGAGCTCTTTATTTGCGCACAAACTCATATTGTGAAAATATTTTGATGACATCAAACTCAACTTACTCATCCTAAATCTCTCTCTCTCTCTCTCTCTCTCTCTTACAAATAAGGATAATTTAATTGAAAAATAGAGAAGGGAATACTCATCCCAAATCTCAGATCTTTGTGCAAAATCATTGGTCCATTAATCTCAGTAAAGTCTCCAGGCAACATTGGCTTCAGATCCAAAATTAACAAGAACAAGTAGAAGCCAACCAGCCAAAAAATCTTGTTTATATTATGAATGCTGCACATAACATGGTTAAAGAGCTTTCATGGTTCTCACTTTGCTACTTTGTGAATGAGCTATAGCTCAACGTACTTTCTTCTCCCATAATAATGGATGGAGGGTCAGTTGTGTAACTTACTAATAATAATAAAAACAACACTTCACCACTTTCCTTTTTTGAGCCTAACACATATATTTTCAGCAAAGTGGTGATCTGAAATATTTACAATAGGAGGTGAAATTTTTTAAATGACAGCATTCAATGACATACAGTTCACAGATTTAAACAACTGTCAAAAAAAAAAAAAAAAAAAAAAGAACTATTGCAGTGTGGCTTAGGTGTGAGCATGTCCATCTGTCTGAGACTGTCCTTACTGATTTAAAAATGTCTGCAGAAGTTCTGTTAATAGATCTTTTTGTTTTTTGTTAGTAGAACCATGATTCTGTCATTTTTTACAGTTTGATTTCACTAACTGGATCTAGCATTGTCTATGGACTAATTATTAACTTTCAAAATCACTTTTTAATGTCAGAATTTATTGATAAATACTTTTTAATGTTAGAATTATGTGCTATCTGGTTTTTGTTTCTTTACTTTCTCTCTCTCTCTCTCTCTCTCTCTCTCTCTCAAGGAATTTAAAAACCAATTTTTTGCTATTAATGTGACAAATTTCATACTTTCTTATCTTGTTAGATACATATCATGTGTTGTGGGGTGTCCAGTGGAAGGAGTTGTACCTCCAGCTAAAGTAGCATATGTGGCTAAAGAGCTCTATGACATGGGTTGCTCTGAAATTTCCCTTGGCGATACAATTGGTGTTGGTACCCCTGGTAATCTTTAAAACTGCATTCTATTGTATCATTTTATATTGTTTTGTTGCCCGTATCAGGGTTCTAGTTTCGGACTAGTATTTCTGATTTGCATTTTTTCCCCTGTGAAAGGCTAAGATAACCATTAACCAACAAATTTATATAGATAAACAAAAAGCTCCTAGCCCACAAATTACTATTTGTTACTGATTGAACCCTAAGCCTACACCTTTGAAGTACCTGTATGTGAAATGGGTTCAGCTATGGCTGTTGTGTACAGTAGATCTGAAAATCAATGATGTGGGGAAGAGGAAGGGAGAGCAAAGGACATTAAGAACTTAAGAACATAACCATGAACTTAAATTGCAAGCTGGTGCAGCACCTCCTTCGAAAGGATTTCTTTAGAGACCACATACTGTTGAGAATTGAATGATTTCTACGGAGGGAGTTAGCACAAAGAATGAAAACATCAAAAACTTGAGAATGTCATCATGAACTTGAATTTTGGGCCTTTTTGCACCTCCTTGCTTCGAGGAATTAGATGGAGAGTAGATAAATAATATGACCCATTAGGCTGAAGGAAACTCAAAAAATCTGTGTTTTAATTTTTCTTTCTTTCTTTGATCGGTAAATAACTCACGCATCCATGGAACTTGAACATGAGACCTAACCCACCACTCCATACTTATGTGAGATGGTAGATCCATTTGACCCTAATTCCATTGGAAAAAAGTCAATGTTTTTTCTTTTGAGAATGTTGATGTCATAATTAAGTTGGAGATAAAATTTGTGAACCATTAGGCTGAAGGAAGGCCATCAAATGCATTTTCTTATGACATAATAATTTTATCATTGCAATGGATTGCACCAATTCAGGCAGCCATCTAGGGGTCTACAAGGCTGACCAGCCAATGCAGAACGCAGCTTCCTTAGATGTCCTCATTTTCTGGCTGCCCTTTTGCATCAGATTGATAGCTGAGAGCATTGCGAAGTAAATTTAATTATTATTATTTTGAATAATTATTACAACAATTGGGGGAGGGGGGAATTGAAGCCTAGTTCTCCTTATAAGAGAGGCCAGACACAATGCCACTAAGCTACAAAGACAAAGTAAATTTAATTCTAAGTCTAGGAAGCAAGTAACTCACAAGTAGCTTAGCAGCTAGTGTTTCTTCATCAAGTACTCTTTGTGGCAGCTGCTACATTGATTGAAAGCTGCTCTTTTATGCAATCTAGTATCTAATGAGATACGTGACCTAGTAACTTGTGTGTCATTTCAACCTAGAAGCTTGTGAGTACTTCCTTTCTAGAAATCATAAAGGGTGCTTTCCTATACTATGAACAGATGAATCTTGATTTTGGAAGTTACTTTGAGCCCCTACATTTCTATTTTACTTTCTCTATTCTTTGATTCTTCATAAATCTCCCAATCCCTTTTTTTATTTCTTGTTAAAATTTTCAGAACTTGTTCGTTATCATTTCTTCAATCTGATCCTTGGCTAGATTTGGTTTTTTATGAAATGATTCTGATTTAAAAAAAAAAAAAAAAATTATATAATGCACAGTATAATTTAACTATGCAGAGTTTTTACTTGCAAAATTTTATTTATTTATTAAATGGAATTATTTATAGGTAAAATGAGTACCTATAGTAATATAAATGGAGTTATTAATTTTAGATATGTTTTCAAACATATTGATTATCGTTATTCATTTTGAAAAACCTAAAATAAACATAATTTATGCCTAATTTTTTTAAAATATACTTTAAAATAAATATTATTTAATTAATTAATTGCCATAACGCTGCTCAATCGTGTCCTAGTTTTTCAAGAATGTCGTGTCATGTTGTGTGATGTCCTGTGTTGTGTTGGTGTCAATGCTTCAGAGATGGATGGTAGATTGGGGAAATTTTGACATGATACTCTCATTAAGAGAAGGATCATTTTAGTAGATTGGTATTGCATGTGTAGGTGCAATGGTGAGTGTGTGGATCATATTCTGTTGCAATGTGATGTTGCATATGCTATATGGACCCATGTTTCTTTCCCATTCTTGGGGTTTAAGGGGTTCTACCAAGGAGTGTTGTTGATCTTCTATCTAATTGGAGCGAATTGTTTGAAAAAAGGAATAGTTGTTTTGTTTGGAACCTGGTCCCCTTACATCTTCTGTGGGTATTGTGGAGAGAAAGGAATCATGGCACTTTTGAGGACGTGAAAACCTTGATGGTTCGACTGAATATTCTTTTCACTACCTAGATTATTGTTGAGTCCTAGCAATACCTCATCTATTGCGGATTTCAGCTTTTCTCTCATTTCAATTATAATGAATACCAAATCAAAAAAAAAAATTATAATGTATACTTTGTATTTTTTAAGCCATCTTATGTAATATTAAAATTATCATTTTTACTTGTTAAAAAAATTTTGAACTGAAGTATACACTATTACGAGCTGTTCATGTTTGATTTACTGTTAACTTGCATGTGTTACTATTTTTTTATCTAGTACACTTAACTTTTTGTTATTTTACCTTGTGTATATCTTTATCTTTCCAGGTACTGTTATTCCAATGCTTGAAGCTGTTATGGATGTTGTCCCTGTTGATAGGCTTGCTGTCCACTTTCATGACACTTATGGGCAAGCTCTGTCAAATATTCTAGTATCTCTACAGGTAAGCATTTATCTCATCTTCATTTCTGCATGATAAGAATCAATTGTTTGGGTGCTGATTATATTATTATGCCATCATTTTCAATGCCATGTAAGAAAAGACAAGTTAAAATATGCTAGGATACAAGTAAACTCTAATTAACATCAAAACTAAAAGAAAAGATGAGTCTTCAATACAGGTATACTGGTATAGTAATTTGTTAATAACATTGAAAATAAAACAGATATATTGGGTTTAGCATTGGGGAAAAAAGAAGTTACAATAGAATAATATGTTTAGGCTGAGAGAGTTCCTAACTGAATAGATAAAATAAACACTTAAGAAGTAAAATAATAATAATAAATGAAGAAACTAGTAGATTCAAGAATACCACGGCCTTGCGCTTGGACCTTGGCAACCTTGGCCTTGAGCTTTTCCTTTCCTAATTGGTGAGGCGAAGTGTCTCTCTCCTGGCTTTGTCCTCACATTACTGCTTGAGGGACATGAGCTTGACTTTGTGGATGTACTCCTTAATTGACCTGCTTAGCGTAGTCACAGCGGAGCAAGTGAGAAAGAGTGCTCTGATGAGCGCACTGATCAAAGCCGATCTAGCTTGGTGATGGTTAATCTTTGTGGCTGGAGTGCAGAGAGAGAGAGAGAGAGAGATAGAGTTGATCGTTTAGGGCAGGAAAGGCTTGATCTATGTGTTGCAACAGTGGGGGGACACGCATGCAGCTGTGTTCGTGTTCGTAGATATGGAGAGGTTTTTGCCTTATCTGTGCTTCTTAAGTGGTTATCTTGTTTTGTCAGAGGTTGTTCTCTCTTGTGAACTACTTGTGTACTTGGGTGTTTTCCCCTTGACATATTTTCTTATTAATGAATACATATGTGTGTGCACATGTGCGTGTGGTTACAGTTTTATTTTTTTTGTGCTCAAGATCTTACAAATTAATTGAGTAAAGGCTTGTTTTAGCTTATGGAAAATTTGGTTTTGTATCTCATACAAAACACACAGCGGAAGCAACAAACATGGATCTATTTCATTCATGATTGATAACATGCACTATGTAAATTTCAGAATTTAAGAACAAGATAGCGTATCTTGGTGCAGTGAAATTCAAAACAAAAGATTATAAGTACTTGGAAATATTTTTAATCTTCACTCCAATTCCACTTTACGCCCAAGAAGTGTGGTCTTTCAATCAGTTTCCAAGGGAAAATAATTGAGTGGCTTCACTCACACATACACACCATTTCACAATGATGTATCTCTCTTTTCTCTTAATAAAAATTCTGTATGTTTCTCCCTTTATATTTAACTGATTATCTAATTGAGCTGGCTTATTGGGCTTTTCCAATTGGGCTTTAGTGTGTGGCTTGGAGTGGGATCAAAAGGGACCAATAAGACACTAGCTTCAATGGACCTTGGGCTTTTCTGTCAACTCTTGACAAGTCCAAAGTTACCATTAATTATATTTAATGCCATTATATAAATATAATTGCACTATAGGCCTTATTAATAAATTATATCCCAAGACTTTATTATACATGCAACCCCTTCATAAAATATTCGTAGTAATACAAAGTCATGAATGAAAACTGCCACTTTGTAGATTACTACATCTTAATCTGTTATCCTTGAGTACCTGGTTTAATTCTTTAAAGTTATTCATCATATATTTATGAAATCTAATTTCATAAACATATACTTAAGTAATTTCTTACTAAAGTGGTTAGGCCTAACTCTCTGAATAACTGAACCAATTAAACTTATCTCAAGGGAATATTTTATATCTCCGTTAAGAGATTATGAATTCCATCTTGAGAATATATGTTCCATCAACACTAAATGTGGCTGCCCAACATACTGAGGTTTTGACCATTACTTTAAATCTCACTCTTGATATATCAAAGCAATCTACACTGCATGATCAGGTCCATTATTCTCTTAGGATTAAGAGTTCATATAAATAGAAGTCGTGAGATTTATTATTCATTTGACAGTCGTTAGGAGAATAATAAATCTCACAGTAGTCCAGTTCAATATGTCTTAACTCTTAAAATATATTAACACATCAACTAGAAGACTCCACTTCTATGATCAAGACAAATCATCTTAGTTGATATGTTATAGTCTCCGCAGATAAAATGCCCAATTTCATCACCGACTACGAACTAAAATTATGAGTTTATAGAGAACTTGTGACTTATATCTTCTGTGACTAAATCACATAAATCACATACTATACATCTCATGGACTATATGATAATGTTCAAATATTCATGTTATCATTATTTTAGATAATAATAAAACAAATTTATTAATCACAACATTAAGTCATACATAATGTCATACATAGCATCATACAATAGGATTTAAGGGCACTAATCCTAACATTAGTTTATCCTAGTTTGTGGACTTCCAGCCAACCTCACACATCCTAGTTTAGTTGACCAAAAATTTATCAAGTCTCCAAGTTGTTTGTCCTGGCCGTGGCACAAGTTTATACAAAATATAAACTTGCTATTTTCAGTTGGCTACATTTCCAAACTTATAAATAAATGCTTGCTAAATGATTTGAAATGTGATTATTTCGTGAAATTTAATGTTATTTTGTTCATTTGTATTGTTTCACAGATGGGGATCAGCACAGTGGATTCATCAGTTTCTGGTCTTGGGGGTTGCCCTTATGCCAAGGGTGCATCTGGAAATGTTGCGACTGAGGATGTTGTTTACATGCTACATGGACTTGGTGTGAAAACCAATGTGAATCTTGGGAAGCTCATGTTGGCTGGGGATTTTATCTCTAAGCATTTGGGACGTCCATCTGGTTCAAAAACAGCGGTTGCCTTGAGTAAAGCCACATCTGATGCCTCCAAGCTATGAGGTACTAGCTCTAGATCATGTTACATCTCCCCATTTTGTAAACAAGTTTTATTTTTGTACACATCCTACTTTGGGGATTGTAATAAACATGTTTTAAACTTCTCAAAAAAGAAAGAAAGTAATAAGCATGTTTTGCACTTTGGTTCCTTAGTGCACTATCTAAAATAAATTTATTAATTATTGCAGTTGCACCAATAATGCACACATTGTTACTTGCTAAGTTAATGGATGTCTACTACTCGTAGGTTAGATTATTAATATTATTATTAATGATAAGTTACATATGCATTTAGTGAGACTTTGAACTCACAACTTTACCCCCCCACCCATATTTGATTATGGGATATTAATAGTATATAGTATTGCTGTTATTCAAGATTGTTGCAAGTACAACCACCAATGACTTCTGTAGCCATTTTTCAATTTTGTTAGATATTTGGTGTAAGTATTTATGATGCCCATAAGTTTAATTGAACTTGTGCCCTTTTTTTCTCTCCACTTCTAGAACTTATATAGCCTGTTTGGATAGAGGGGGAGAGACGGGGAGCAAGGGGGAGTAAAATAGGGTTGTCTAGATCTCTTTTTCGACAACAAAAGAGTTAATCAATTGAGCTAATTAAAACCTGCTTGAAATTATGCACCGAATGCCAAATTCCTAGTAAGGGAGAGGAATGTGTGACTCAATGCACTGTGTTTGAGATCTAGCAAAAAATTAAAAAGGAAAAAGAAAAAAAGGGGGCTGCATTTGAGATTACATATTTGAGCTTAGTACATTTTTTTTAAAGTTCACCTTTTCTAAGCATGATAGTATTTTTTTTTCACAACTTATTTTTTAACGAAATAAATCAACGAAAATAAGTATATTTTATATATTTTATTTGCTAATTAAAATTTAGAGGATTTAATTTAATTCAAGCAGAATTATTTAGATAGAATTTTCAATAGAAGTTAATCTATCAGCGTACAAACCAGAGTAAACTAGACGCTACTCAATCCGCTGGCACTTTTGCTTTGCCAGTGCATTAGCTTTCTAGGTTCCAAAAGGGACCGGTGCATGGTAGGATTTTCATTGGTCGAAGTCCATGCACTCAACTGCTCTTTAGAAGGACAAGTTTTCCTCTTTTCTCTCTAGTTTGATCAACAGTTCAGTTATTGCAAAATTGCGACTAAACACCTTGCTCCAGCATTTTGGAAAAAAAATAGACTAATAAATAAATGACTTAGAAATGGCCCACATAACTATTTTTAACCATTGTCCAAGTGGTTGTCAAAATCCAGTCCAAAAAGTGGAAAACCATCCACACACCGACGCACGTTGGATATTGGATATTTCTCATATTTTCAACCTTGGCCCTCTAATTTTATTTAAAGCTAAAGGGACAAAGAGAAACACTAGAACATTATCTTATCTCATCCCATAATACACATCAAGAAACAACCAAGAACCAAGCATCATAACCATCATCCCCAAACAGAAAATCCATGACATCTTCTTGTTCACAGCACAAAACACCTAAGAAAAATCTTCCGCACACAATCTCTTTCTACCTCACTTCACCTCACCAAAAGCCCTTCAAGTGTTAAGTCTATAATGTTTAAGCTGGAAAATCGTGAACAAAATTCTAAGTCTTGTATATGTTTTTAAAGTCTAATTCAAATTCAAGACTCAAGTCTCAGAAGAGAAAAACATTTACTGGATTCTTGACACCACACCTTTATCGATAGCTAGTCAATCAATCGAGATTAATCTCAATAGCTACTCAATCGATTGAGAATCATGATACTTGACACTTACCCATTATGTCAACCCATGAGTTGGAATTCGTGTCTACTTCCTAGAGTGTAAAATGGGTAATTAGTTGTCGACCAAACAAGAGAAGAGAGAACCTTTCATGTATATATAAGGTTTGTACCTTCTCTCTCAAGTTTACAAACATACTAAAGACACAAAAGTGGATTTGAAGAATGGTGTAGCTGTTGCTTGGTGATCTAGTTGATGCCATAGTGACAAACACAGTTAAGCTATTGTGAAAAATCTTTAGAGTGGTCCTTGAAGTCACGTGTGGGAAGCTTATGCTGGCAAAATCTAGAATAAGAGGAGTTCAATTGGGTTGAAGCTATGTATAGTCACGACAGTAAATTTTAATTGGAGATAGCAATAGAAGTTAAGAGTTAATTTATAGACGTAAATACACTTTTAGTCCCTACATTTTGCACTTTTTCCATTTTAGTCCTTACATTTTATTTTTACCATTTTTAGTCCTTAAACCAATTAACGCCTGACATTTAGGTCTTTTCCGTCACTCAACCAACGGCAAAAGCTGACGTGGCAAACGAAGGCACAGTAAATGCTGACGTGTCCATTAAAATAATATTAAAAATGTTACATCAGCATCCACATCAGATCTAACCTTAAAAAATAAATTTATCAATTTTAAAAATTATAAAAAACAAAAAAACATAATTAAAAACAAAAAAATTGTGGAACTTACCCAGAATCCCAAGACGACGACCCTTCTTCCTTTTCCCTCCCAGAAATCGTCCTCTTCCGTCCCTCCCTGTCCTCTTCCTCCTCCTCCGACTCGCCCAAAACTCACCCCGACCCGAACAACCAACCTGACCAGACAGCGCAACTCAAGCTCCACGTCATTAGCCCGGAGCCCCACATCTCCTCCCAATTCTACACCTTTAACTCGGAATCCCACTCCCTCATGATCCGCTGCCTCCTCGAGCACCGCTTGGCCACGTCGGCGGAGATCCGCGCAGTCCTGAAGTCATGGCGTGCCGTCTGGAAAGACCGCAACGAGGACACCGCGTACCTCACCGCGTGGAAGTGAATCCAAGACAAGCGCGCCGTCCACTTTTTCTTCTTGAACTCTTTAAGCAAGTTCCTCCACTTCTCTCATCTTCGACGAAATCTATCTTGGTGCTTCATCCTCGGCGTTTGCATCGGCCAGATCTGGGTTGAGTCTGCTGTATTTGTTTTGGATTTTTGATAAATTTGAAAAGGGATAATATGGGTTTTTGAAAGGAAGTTTTTGGGTTTTTGATAGAGAATTTGTTGGGTTTGTGTACAAGGGGATTTGATGGGTTTGTGAAAAATGTTTAGATCTTAGGATTGACATAAAAAATTTGGGAGGAGGAGATGTGGGGCTCATTATGCAGTGTTTATGTTTGAATCAAGTTACCAAAATGAAGTGTCTCCTTGCGTATCTTCAACATGTTACTACTCTCCAATAGCCCGGAGCCACAGTTTGTATGTGTTTTTGTGTTTATGTTTTTGTGTTTGGTTGACAAGAAATGACAAGAAAATGCTAGAAAATTTGGGTGTGTTATTATATTTAAATCTGGGTTTGTGTTCATTGTGTTCATTTTGGGTTAGTCCTTACAGATTTAAGTTCCACAATTTTTTTGTTTTTAATTATGTTTTTTTGTTTTTTTATAATTTTTAAAATTGATAAATTTATTTTTTAAGGTTAGATCTGATGTGGAAGCTGACGTGGATGCTGATGTAGCATTTTTAATATTATTTTAATGGACACGTCAGCATTTACTGTGCCTCCGTTTGCCACATCAGCTTTTGCCGTTGGTTGAGTGACGGAAAGGACCTAAATATTAGGCGTTAATTGGTTTAGGGACTAAAAATGGTAAAAATAAAATATATGGACTAAAAGTGCATTTACGCCTAATTTATATTGTACAACTTCAATTTTACTTAGTGTGCGTTTGGAAAGCGCGTTTTGCACTTCCCACGTCCTGCGTTTTTTTTTTTTTTTTTTTTTTTTTTTTTTTTCAGCGCCTCTTGCAATGTTCATAGGACATAAACAATGCATTTAGACATGTGAACAGTACCATGCGCATGAACAGTAACTTTATTATTATTTTTTATTGTTTTCAGTTTTCAGTTTTCAGCAAAATAAGCGGTATCTAAACAGACACTTTGTAGATTTTTGTCTTGGGATTAGGGCTAAACCCTCGATGTGTTTTTACCCTTGTGCTCAATTGGTCACACTCTCTCTCGCCAATCACACTCAAGTTTGCCCTTTGAACCATAAGTTTTATTGCTAAACTTGTACCAATTTACAAATATCTTATCGCTGGACTTGTATTGTATTATTTTCTTGAAATTTCATGACTGAACTTATAAATTTCCTTTTAGACTTTGATAGGATTCATGATAATTTATTGTTTCTTTACCTCTAAATTTGAAAATTGTTTTAATCGTTGAACTCATGTTAATTCACTATTAGCCTACCGTTTGGTGGGTTCCATTCCCTTCTTTTATTATTAGATGCGTATTGCTTCACTAGTACTTCGCTACTCAACGCATTATTTTCAAAAAAAATTGACTATTCTTTTTTCATTTACTGTTGGACCTATACCATTTTGCTATTTAATTTATTATTGATATGATTAAAGCTCCTCTATTGTTTTTTTTTCCTTGGATTTTTTGGGTTTTGTTTTTGATGTAGCCGTAAAAGTGCAATAGTAGCCATTGATCTTCTTTGAGTTGGTGTTGAGTTTTGCGCTTGACTCCTAAAACAAACTCAAATCTAACAAGACTAATACTCCAACAGTGGACACGTCGCTACACCAAAAAAGGAGGGCCCCAATACCTGTCGATAAAGAGCATTGGTGTTTTTCTCCTACCAAGGTCATTTTCATGGCCAAAACTGTAGATAGGTCTGTTTTATTCAGAGCATTTCGGTTTGTGTATCATAGTTTTTTTTTTAATTATTATTTTCTTTTCATATGAAATTGACAAATGTCACTATCATATATTTTTAATTATTATTTTCCTTTCACTGTTTTATGAGGTACCTTAATTTATGGCTTTTATAAGTACTATTTTTTTTTTTTTTTTGTAAGGAGTAAGTAGAAAGCAAGGGTCAATAATCTTCTAATAATCCAAAAGTTTGAGCTAAATAAGCATTACAATCAGCATGAATATTCGTCAGAATGTCATTTCCCCAGATCGTCTGTTCTTTGTCTCAAAAGTTTGGAACTTCTCTTTTTTAATATCATATATATCACTTTGTAAGGAAGTCATTGTCCTATTGAATTGTTCATAACTTCAAATCCCCCTATAATCCTTCAAAAAAGAACACAGATATCTGTGAAAAATGATTAGTTGATGGTCGGAGAAAGGTAGGTGATGCCTTTACATGGACTCCAAATAAAATGGAGCATTGAAAACATCCTTAAATGCACTTGAGTTGAGGTTGGGTTGGTCCTACGATTTTTCTTTGAGAGGGTGAGTTATTATCTTTTAAATTCTAATGATTATATAAATGTTGTACAGTTTGATATTAGATATGTACCAAAACAAAAAAATTTCGGTATATTTCAATATTAATAGAATAAAACTCAATGACAATATTTCCTTAAATAAAATTCATCTATATTATCATATTCATAATGAATTCTTAAAATTGTCATTTAAAATATAATTTACTAAGTTGTCTAACAAAGTGAATAAAAAAATTCCATTGAAACTAATGAAGTTTTCAAAATTATGAATGATAAAAAACTTTTAAGAGCATTGTTGAGAAATAAATGAAAAAAAAAATACATTATTTCTATAATTACTAAGCCTGTTAGTTGATTTATTTATTTATTATTATTTTAATTTAGAGCATTGTTTGGGAACTTAATTTTTTATATGTCAAAATTCATTCAAAAAAATAAAAGGAAATATTTTTTTTTCTTTTTGTTTTATCAATGTCATTTAAGGTTCAAAACCTATAAAAGAAAAAGGTGGTAAGGAAAAATAAGGGGGAAATCATGATTGTTAGAGTTTTAGTGGAGAGGGGGGGGGGGGGGGGGTTGGGAATAAACATATTATTGTTAACTTTCTAAAGTAATAATAAAGAAAAAGGGTAGATTAAACCAACCTCCCTTGAGGATTCACGAATGACACTCCTCCTAAATGTTTCAAAAAATGAGACTCCCACCCTTGAGGTTTTATAAATATAACATATGAGTCCATTAGCTCTCACATCATTACTTTTCTAATAGGATTTTCCATTAGATGAGAGTGTTAATGTGAGTGAGGATTGACTTATTTGTTGCATTTATAAAACCTTAAGGGATGAAAGTGTCATTTCATGAAATGTTTGGGGAGAGTGCCATTTTGTGAAACCTTAAGTGACGTCGATGTAATTTGGTTTAAAAACTCAAATGAAGCCTCAAATTATTTATGTAATAATTAATTAATTTGCATTAATTTGTGTAATAAGTAATAAATTTTGGAATGATTATCTAATAAAATAATTTTATTTAAGTTGGTGTCTAACAAATCAAAGTTGTTAAGCCTGTTTTGGTGCTTGTTTCGGTTTATCTATTGGAAAGAAATATTTCGGTAATGATATACCATTTTGGAGTATATATTTATTTATCAAGTCAATACTATATCTTGTCCCTCAAAAAAAGTCAATACAATATCTTAAATCAATTAATAATGTACTATTACATATATTTCACAATTATAATATACTTAAAATATAAAATAAATTATT
This sequence comes from Notholithocarpus densiflorus, assembly GCA_030021035.2. NCBI lineage: Eukaryota > Viridiplantae > Streptophyta > Magnoliopsida > Fagales > Fagaceae > Notholithocarpus > Notholithocarpus densiflorus. Next base: position 1,940,799 of record JARYZH020000027.1, on the reverse strand, counting down.
AAGATAATAAATGATGGATGGGGGATGAGGAAAAAAAAAAAAAGAATAATGACAATGTTAGAGTTTGTTCTCACCGCGAGAAAGGGGAGTAGATGGTGGTGTGATGGAGAGAGATAACAAAGAAAATAAAGAGAAAGAGAATGATTAGAGTGAGAATGAGAGGAGAAAGTGTGAAGAAAATACAAAAAGAGTGAGATGAGAGTGATTAGTGATGTGTTGGAGAGAGAGAGAGAGAGAGAGAGGTAAAATGTAGAGAAAAGTCAGCTAAAGAGGTAATGAAATCAAGAAAAAAAAGAAAAGAAAAGAAAATCAATCTAATCTGCCTGGAATGTAAATTTCGGCCGACATTAGCCAAAATGACTCAAAATGGTCCAAATTGGTTACCAACCATGCTGACTGATCGATGAACACCCCTGGATGGAATGCTACTAGGCCATGTATGACCACTGAATAACCATGAAATTTTTGTAGGGACCAAACTAAATTTATTAAATTATTAATAATTCTTTTTATTCTAAGTGAGTTTCAACTTATCGACCACTCCTAATGATTGTTCTTTATCATCGGACTAAGATACCATTTTTTTTTTTGTTGAGAAACGACTAAGATACCAATTAGTTATTAATAATTCTTAGATTCACAGAATAACACACATTTATACATATATTTATGTTTGAATAATTTATACTCAAAGCATGTATTTAACATGATTTATTATAGAAAAAACAAAAAAAAAAACATGATTTATTATATAAATATTATTTTCTTGTATAAAAGTAAATTTTATACTATTAAAAAAAATCTTTTCCTCAAGTAATGTATAATTGTCTTTAAATTTTATTAATCATAAGTAATATTCTTAAAACATTTCAAATCAAGATTTATTATTTGATAAATTAAATATCACACATTAGAGCATAACAATAGTTTTAGAAAACATGTGTGTGCAACTCAATTAATTTTAAGTAAGTTAGCTAAGAGTTATATAGCTCAATTGATTGGTATTTTCTAATATTTTCAATGGAGATATTTAGGATTCAAATCTCTCATCTCCAAACTATTAAATTAACCAAAAAAAAAAGGTTAACAAGTTATATATCGCAAAAAGTGCATATTGTAAGGAAAAAATATTGACATGTATAATTTTATTTCTAAAAGTGAAGAGGCCATTATATATAATATTGAACTAATTTAATTTTTTTAATAAAATAATGGGAGAGGGGGGTTATTTAGGAAAACCTAGGGGGCATGGCCCCCTCCCTCCGCCACTGGCGTTAAAAGAGTTTTCAAATCTCTGAGTTTTTGTAAGCTTTTGTTGGGTGGTGCTGTGTGCTTTGGAATAGTTTTTACACTGTATTGCAGTTTGGTAGTTTCTGGATCTTATTAATGGTGGACATGGTCGGATGGTCCTCAGGACCTGCTCAGGTGCTTAAGGTTAATTTATATGAGCTCCTGTCCTGTCCTATCTTCAGTCTTTGGTTCCCAAAAGAACAACAAATAAAATGAATTCATAAATGAATTGAATTTTGATGCCAAAACTTGCCAACTTGGCACAAGATTTTTCATTAAATTCACTGCAGAAGTCAAGTCAGAGGGACAAAGTTATTTAGTGTACTAAACTGGTACTGATTATTAACACTCCTTGTTTTTGCATTCAGTGAAGGCATGAACCCACAGATGTTGAAATCATTTAGCAATCAACTCTTCATAGTAGCTCCTCACTTAGTTGTGAGAAAATAAAGTACTACAAATTCCAAATTGTAGGTGATTAGCAATCAACTCTTCATAGTAGCTCCTCACTGCAGTAGGTTTGGTTATAACTGATGAATCTTAAGTATGTTTTAAATAAGAGATTAAATTCAATAAAGACGTTGTGTAAAAGCTTATGTTTACGACATCTAATAATATTATGCCACATAAGATTTTTAAAAACAATTGCGTATAAAATATTAAACCATAATACACGCAATTAATTACTATCTATTTCAGTAGATTAAAAGTTAAAATCCTAAATTAAACTTCCTTTAGATGCAATACACTTTGGGAAGTTGTCGGTAACCAATCATTTTCAACCAAGAAAGTATCAAGCAAATGATTCACATGGGTGTGTGTTCGTTGTTTTAAAAAATTCTCAAAGATTCAATTGAAGTGCAGATTGTGGTGGCTTGGGAAAATGAGCAAATGAACCTTTAAACTTGATGTGTTTGAAGTCCTGTTTCAATAGAGACAATTGATGCACCTTTGAGCGAAAATCATGATTGCTTTGCCACTTGCACTGATGAAATCACTTGATCAAGATAGGCTTGCACGAGGACCTTGAAGCTTGGTTGAGAATGATTGGTTCCCGGTAACTTCCCAAGGTGCATTGGTTCTAAAGGAAGTTTAGTTTAGGGTTTTACTCTACTGAAATAGATAGTAATTGTGTGTATTACGGCTTAATATTTTATGTACAATTATTTTAAAAAATCTGACATGGCACAATATTATTAGATGGCGTAAACATAGGCTTTTACACCACGTACTTATTGAATTTAATCTCTTTAAATAAACTCAACTCTTTTTTTTTTTTGGGGGGTAATTTTTTTTGTTTGTTTGATTGCGATCTTGAAAATGAGCTAGAAAACCTTTTTATTTTTTATTTTTAATCATTTGGCTTGCATGAAAAATTATTAATAATTTTTTTACCTTCAAATAATTATATAAATAAAAACTTTCATATAATTTGGTCAATCCTAAAGAAATTCACTATAAAAGAAGGATTTTACATACTAGGTCTCAAAACTTTTGTATTTAGATTATACTTGACCTAGTAGACAACTTCATGAATGACATGTCCGCTTCAAGTCGAAATTCCAGAATCTCATTGCATGCAACGATAGAAGGCAAAGAACTCTATGGTTTCAACAAACACGGATATTTAAGTTCTTGGTTAAAGGTATAACATAGGGGAGCAAGACCAAGAACCTGAACTAGAACAAGAAGGAGATTTTTGGGTTTTGAAAACAAGGGTAGGCTCTTAAGATGCTCAATGGTACGTCAACCTTCTTGGCTTAAAAAATTAATCATGCTTCACTTGTATTCTATAGGTAGGTTAAAACAAAACAACACAACCTTCTCCTATTGGAATTAGAAAAATCAAAGTCTAATATTCTCAATCAAGCAAGAAACATGCGAACTTTCGGGGTTCAATTATTGTTTTGCTCGACCGAGATCAATTTCACTTGGTGGAACTTTCCAAGTTGTAGATATTCAAGTAGCTTCAAAAACCATTAATTTTCTTTACATGTTCACAAGTGTTACAAATCCTTTTGAACTGTACAATGTTTAGTTTCATCGACTAAAACTGTATCACTTGCAAAAAGTATACACTAACAGACTTTATCTAGAATTGATCATGTGAATTTATTCATTACTAGTGCAAAAATATATGAACTTAATGTTGATATATCCTTAATGCAAACCTATTTTGATAAGAACCTCACTTGTAACTTGAGATGTTTCTACTTGTTCTCACACTAGTAGCGGTTGCATCATACATATTCTTAATCTATCTAATATATTTTATAAGAAGTTATTTCTTTTTTAAAGTTCACCACATAACCTTTCTAGGTACCTTACATAATTTCTCTCTAAAAAAAAAGTACCTTACATAATATGTTACGACTACTATAATACACAATTATTGTAATAAAAATTTCCACTTCTCTTCTTAAGAGAGAGAGAGAGAGAGGTTTGCGTGTTGCAACTTGCAATGATAATTTTGATTAATTCATTTTGGAAATATTTTCTTTGTTCTTTTGGGTCATGAAACTAGCTAAATTCTTGGAAAGCATTTTATAATCCTAAAATATTCTATAATTTGAGAACAAGAAGGACGCCTATATATATAATACTTTTCGCAATTGTTGAGGCATCAAGTTGTTAAGAATAAATTTTTCTCAAAAAAAAAAAAAATTGTTAAAAGATAAATAATGAAATAGTGTTAATGATCCCATGCTAATGTGATAATCAATAAAAACTTGCCAACAAAACAAGTAAAAAAAAAAAAAAAAAAGTAGAAAATGTTGTGTCTATAATTATTCTTATAAAAGTGAAGTTGATTTTTCCCCCACGCACCACGCACACCTACCATGCATATAAAGTCAGTTCTTCCTTGCACCCATTGTCTTTTTCCCTGGGCACCTTGTTACTTGTATAAATGGTCCTACGATAAAACAAGGTTCCCAGGCTTACAAACTAGGCAATAATACAAAAAGAAATGTGAAAAATTACACAATGTAAAATAAAAACAAAATCCCTCCATATCTAATGCCGTATATATGAAGAAATGACAATCTTACATATGATTTTATGCCGTATGAATATGGACCCTCTTTTTTCCAGTGATCTAGTCACATGTTTTGAATGGTCAATTTCTTCCACCTTTTAACTTCTCATAAGTCATAGCAATATGATTTTGTTCTTTCTACGTTTCCTTTTAATTGTAGGCGCTGCAGCTACTATAGCAACCAATTGGTGAAGGCTATCACAAAGCCATGTTTGTGCAGATTAAAAGCAGGTAAGGTGAGATGGGTCCATACCTTATAGAATTTCGTATCAAAAAATTTGAAATGGGTGTTCTTATGAATTACGAATACTCTACTCTATGCCAACTGCGACATTTTTGTCATGCATATAAGAAAGCGACCTTTTGCTTTGTAGTTTGTGACTTCGTGGTGTGTGATAAATTGTGATTCAACTTTTTGGTGGGTAAAATAATTGGAGACATAGGGTCCGTTTGTTTTGGCTTCAAACTGATTCCGGAAATGCTTTTCCGGAAAAGACTCCTGTTTGGCTGTTACTGAAAATTCAGTCAAACTGAAAATAATTTCAGTTTGACCGTAAAATGATAACAGAGGGGCAGAAAACGTTTTCAGTCCTTATTTTCACTTCAAACATTTTCCTTCTCCTCTCTCACATTCACTCACGCACACACCAAGCTCCAAGCTCTCCAAGCTCCGATCCACACAAGCTCCAAGCTCCGATCTCCGATCCACACAAGCTCCAAGCTCCGATCCACACGCCGATCTCCAAGCTCCAAGCTCCAGCTATAAACCGATCAAGCTCCAAGCTCCGATCCACACACCGAGCTCCACCATCTCCCTCACGCAGCCGATCCTCTCCACGCACGGTGAGCTTCCCTTCTCAGTCCGATCACCCTCATTTCTCCGATCCACCCTCTCATCACTTCATTTCTCAGTCCGTGGGTGTAGCTAATGTTGATAATGAGTATTACTTCATTTCTCCGATCCACCCTCTCATCACTTCATTTCTCCGATCCACCCTCTCATCACTTCACTTCATTTCTCATCACTTCATTTGTGCTATTACTGAAATTTTCTCATTTTTATTTGGTTGATAATGAGTATTGGGTGTAGCTAATGTTGAGTGGGTTGCAAAAATTTGATGTGGGTACCGTGGGTTTGAGTACAAATTTGATGTAAAAATAGTTGTGGTGAGAGTTGGTTATTGGGTAAAAATTTGATGTGGCTATTGTTGTTCTGTGAGTTTTGAAATTTGAAGTTGGTTGTTGGGTTTGAGTTTGGATTGTTCAAGTTTGTATTGTTCAAGTTTGTATTTGTATGAGCAAAAAATATTATTGTTCAAAAGTTTGATGGTATGAGCAGAGAAGATTATGAGTTAATTTATTTTTCATAATTGTTAATGCTTCCACCTAGTATGAATTTCTAGTTCCACCCCTAATTATACTGGATTCTGCCATGCCCCTCATGAAACCAAAGACTCATTTCTAGTTGCTTCACTTTCCTCATTAAGCACTTCGTATTGTGTCTTGTGTATTGGAGTGGGTACAGGAACATAATTCTTCTCACTGTAAACCAAAAAAATAGATCAAGAAGAAAAGAAAAATGAGTTATTAAAGTAAAATACTTTGGCTACAATTTTTGAAAGCAGGACCTTAGATATCAAGTACTAAGATTGATATCAAATAAATTATCCATTTTTTATTTAAATATTGATTTAAGAATTTAATTTTGTTGGTGTTACAATTATACAGAAATAGAATGCTGTGATTTGTTGGTGTAAATATTGATTGTGATGGTATTATACAGAAAAATTTTGGTACTCATTATCAATGTGGTTTGGATGTTTTCTGTTTGTGGCTGTTTTTATTTACTGTGTAATCAATAGCATGCTTGTTTACATACCACTTAGACCACAGTATTTGTGATTTTTTAGATGAAGAAAAAAACCAAAGCTGCAATTCTTGCCTCAGTTGCATCTGTCCTCCTTGTGGGGGTTACATTGTTAAGGAAATTGCGGCGTAGACGTAGACGACTGCCTAGGGCGCCTCATGTTAATCATGCAGCTGAGAGAGAGGAATACATAAATAGTATTCTGCATAACATAAATGAGTTGGAAATGAAAAATGAATACAAGATTTGAGAAAGAGAAAATGAGTAAAACACTAAGTTTTAGCGCGTCCATATGTAAAACACTCATACTCATCATTTTCTATCCACCCAAATTTCCACCTTGTTAGGACATATGTGGAACATGTTAAAAACATGTCATATAGAATTAGCTAATCTTTTGACAAAATGCACTTTACTTGTAATTGGATAGATCTAGGATGTGTTTAATACTTCAAGAAACAAGAGTTCAAGTCCAAGTATTGAAGCCATGCAAATCTGTTCAAGAATCAAGTAAAGAAGTGATATTCATTAAAGTTCGACAAATAGCTCGACAGCTGTATCTATCAAGAATTTTGAAATTTAGATTTCCAGATCTGTTTTTCACGCATATCCAAGCTATGTGTTTAAATTTTCTTTTCTCACAACCCTAGACATATATAAGGATTATTTTAAGGGTCGTCATGAGGTTGTTGCACTTGTTGTTACATGCATATTGTGACCGGAGACAATCTGCCATAGTTCATCTTTTTCTTGAAGAAGCTACTGCGTTTGTACGTCGTAGGGTTTTGTAACCAATGAGCTTCTTGATCTTCATCGTGTGGATGAACTGAAGAACTTTGCAGCCAACATCTTTCTCAAGTTGGTGTGTTAGTCACGTACTGGGATCCGTGCATCGATTGGTTAGTCATGTACTTGGAACCGTGCATTGAAAGGAGAGATTATCACTACATTACAAGTCCAATTGTGTATTGGGGTAAGGGTTCAACTGTAGGTTGGTATAAGGTATTGGGATTCCTTTACTTGTAACTGCTTATTTTGATAATAATGGATTCTCGGAAGTGGTGACCTTAAATTCACCCGGTGGAGTTTTGCCTCGGTAGTTTTCCCCATTCGTAAACAATCACCCGTGTCAAATTTAATTTCCGCTGCATTTAGTTATTTGGTGATTTGTTTGTGCTACCACGCGTATTGTATGTTAAATTGACTTAATTAATTCACTTGGCTAATTAATTGGTTAATTTACCTAAGTGGTCAATACATTCTTGGCCTATCACACCCAGCCAAACAATGGAAAACTCACACAGCCTTCTCATTTCATTTTCGTTCCATAGTTTTCCATCATCCATCTTTTCCACCTCGCCATACAGGCTTGCATCTGCTTGTTCTAGTTTTTTTTTTTTTTTAAATAGATTGTTTAGCACATTATTGGACTAAAAGTTTATGTTTTAGATAATAATGTGTAGCCCTGTGCATATGCACAAATATATTTAAAAACAATCACAATTATACGGTATAAATTATACACTTTTTTTAGAAGAGATTCAAATTATACATGGTATTAGCTTACACTTTTTTTAAACCATACATTTCTAAAATATGTAATGGTTTCTTATCATCTATATATATATATATATATATATAAAACCGAAACCTTTGACTTTTTATTGACCTCTCTAGAGCTTGCCATATCATTATTATTATTTGGCGAAAATACACTGTTGGTCCCTAAAGTTTACCGACTGAGTGCTTTTGATCCCTGAAGTTTTAAATGAGCATTATTGTTCCCTAAAGTTTAAAAAATAAGTGCTATAAGTCCTCCCGTTAACTTCTGTTAGTTTCTTTGCTTATGTGTTTAATGGAGCGGTGACAAGTCATTTTTTTATTCACATGACAACTATTTTATTAATAAAAAATTACACATCAGATTCGAAGCAACCCATTTGTATTACCCACCTAGTTCAATCAAGTCTAATGGATCTCTCGCTCAAGTTCCTTGGAAGTCTAATGAAAACCTCCAAACGTGGAATTTTTTTTCCATTTAGCGTTAATTTTCTAAGAATATCGTTAGTTGTCAGGTTGCAAAACAAACTAGAAAACTAGCATCTCGAGTTTTTAAAACTCGAGTTCAATTAGAAGTCGAGTTTTTAAAACTCGAGACCCAAGCGGAGACCCAAGCGGTGGCATCCGATGTGGGAAAAAAATTCCATGTAGAACTCGAGTTTTAGAAACTCGAGTTCCACCATTTTTTTTTCAGATCAGCCTTTGTCTTCTTCTTTCAGTGTATCTCAAACCCTCAAACGCAAACGAAGGCAACCCATGTCTCCAAGAACACAAGCAGTGACACCCACCAACTCTTCCATTAGAACATCGTTGAGACCCAAGCGGAGACCAACATCGCCGACGAAATCACCGACGTTTGAAAGCATATGAGCATCAGCCACGATCCGAGCCGCTCCTCGGTCCTGTCGTCGACGTTGCCGCCGCAAGCGACGCAGAGTGACTTCGTCTCTGTTCGTCGTCAGATCGTTCCTCTGTTCTTCATCGTCAGATCGTTCTTCCTGTTCTTCTTCAGGTTTGTTGTTCTTCAAGTACCAAAATCGACGAACCCAAATCTCCCTAACCCAGGAGCGATGGAGGCAGCAGCGGTGAAGCTCCAAGCGAAGGTTTTTCTTCTTTGGGTCTTTGGTTTGATGAATTTTTGTTGTTTGATGATGTTTTTCTTCTCTGGGTTTGTTGATGAATTCGTTGTTTGATGATGTTTTTCTTCTCTGGGTTTGTTGATGAATTCGTTGTTTGATGATGTTTTTTCTTGTGATGGTAGCTTTAGGAATTAACTTTTGTTGTAGTACTAGTATTGACCTACTATTGTATTATATATGTAGTCTTTTGTATTATTGGGACAATACAATTGCCCAAATTATGTATTTGTACTGTTGATACCAAGAGTAGGTATCATTTTTGTACACCATGGAGGTGTAATGCCAATGGTGAACGATTGATGTGGCTATTTTTATATGTATTTTGTACTGTTACAGATATGTCTAGGCAATGCAGGTACTTTGAATTTGGATGATTATTTTTGATGTTGAAGTGGATGATTAATTTTGTACTGTTACAGGGTTGTCTAGGTAATGCAGGTGCTTGAATATGTAAGGAATTTCATATTTACCGTAAAATGATCCACAAACCAAACATGGGAATTGATTTTCCGTAAAAAATGAATTTTATTTTTCGTAAAATGTTTGACCGAACCAAACATGAGAACTGATTTTCCGTAAAATAGAAAGTATTTTCCGTAAAATGTTTGAAAGAACCAAACACCGAAATTGATTTTCCGTAAAACGATTTCCGAAACAGCCAAACAACCTGAATACATTTTCCTTTCCGGAAAATAGCATTTCCGGAAAATATTTATTTTCCGGAAAATATTTTACATCAAACAAACACAGCCATAATATTTAACTTACATAAAGAGAGGTAATAAACCCTCTTCCATCTTTAGATAAACTATTAATTCCTTGGTACATGCATATTTAACATTTGATTTCATACCTTTTCTTTTCCAATTATTTGCATGCAAGTCATAGTGACTAATTTAGGAGTTTTAATGAATAAATTTGATTAAAAGATATTAGGACGATTTTGGAGAATTTTAAAACAAGATAGAATTCCTTATTTTATGATGAATAGAGAAGGAGTGGATGAAGGTCTTATAGAATATGTGATCTCCGATTTTGCCTTATCAAAATAATAAATGGGTTCTATTCATTTGTCTCATATGAAAAAAAAAAAAATAGCTTAGAAAAAAAATTATAGGAGGGAAAAAAATAGTTGAAAGTCTCTAACTTTCTATTCCCCAAATAAAATGTACTTTCCAAGCTTTTTACAATCAGGGAAATGAAACAAACACAGACAAAAGTTCTAAAATGATAGAAAAATCTTCAAAAGCTCTTGGCTACTTTTCCTTAATTTACAGAACCCAACAAACAAAATTTTATGTGTACTTTTAACGACCCTGTCATTACAATGTCGATTTTGAAGTCTTTCTTTGAAGCAAAACTCTTTTATATATTATATATCACAAAAATACTATCTACAGTAAGAGCTGGTAGTAAAACTAAGAAACGAACTGCTTTCACTTTGTTACACAAAACATCATCTACGATTAAAAGAAGAAAACAAAAAGCCCATAGTTCATAACAAAGCATGTTACAAAAGGGGTCACTTCCACAAATGATTGTGTAAAATATGAAGATTATTACTTTGAAGAGAGCTTGTTATATAATAGTGGACATATGGCTGGCAAAGAATCAAAATCAAACTTACCGTGGGGTCGCCTCATAATCATTCAAGACAGAGAAATTAATATGACTTAGTCACTGTAGACCGTTCGAATGTTACTCAGCTTCAGCTCACTTAATGATTATTTTTCAAATGTAAAACTGTAAATAAATATGCAAATTTATGGCACAAATGGAAAAATACTATATTTTAATTAAGAAATAGTCATATACTCACAGAATTCTCGAGGAAATATATATATATATGTGTGTGTGTGTGTGGCCATCTATAGTAGTGCATGGAGCATATGTCTGTAATTTGTTTTTGACTAAATTCTCTAATGTGTATTTAAAAATTTTAAAAAAAAAAAAAAAAAAAAAAAAAAAACTGTTTCAAAGAAACAAATTTAAAAAACCGACTTTCTCCTGCAAACATTATGCATCTTTTATACAAGGAATATTATATATATGTGAATGTGAACACACACACACATGCATCATAAATCATAACGCACATGCGCAGCTACAAACAAATTTCTCTCTATGCAGTACTAAATCTGGAAGAGAAGGAAAACCTATTTATCTCAGTAAGAACAAAGTAAAAAGCTCATTGAAAAACATGATCATTTCTTTTTTTTTTTTTTTTTCAGAACAACATGATCATTTCTATAAAAGAGCAATTGCAGAGAGTAACACCGCCAACAAACAAAAGCAAAAGCAGGACAATATTCATTAACACCAACAACCCCATTAATGGCATTAATGTTCATGAAAAAGTACTTCTTCCAATATATTATTATTAACAAATAAGTATATTTCCTCACCAAAATCTCAAAACTAAACTTTCATATACATCTGTAAGATTACTTGAAATATTGAAAGGCCTCAAGCATAAAAAATGCTTCCAAAAAAAAAATGAAAAAAAAAAGGAAAAGAAAAAGAGGACAAAAATGGAAAGTAGGCCAAGAAAGATTTCATAGCTTGAAATATAGAAAACATACTAGGTTTCTCTACAAACTTTATCTATTATGCAGTGGATTTGGACCTGTGTAGACTTTTCTCTTTTCAGCACCAAAAATTCCTTCACTATCTTTGTCTGCATTTCGTTTAAATCCACCATGAGGTTTAACAGGATTGAGCTCAGAACTAGACCCAACTTTGAATCTGGTAAATCTTCCAATCCCAGCAGCAAAACATGGAGTCTCAAACTGTAGTAGCATCAGCAGAAGCAGAGACAAGCATGCAAACTCTGTTCTCAGACCCATCTGCTTCTTTCTCAGAACCCAAATCATGGCATGGAGTACTCTCTACTCTCTTCTTTTTCACACTTTTATAAGACCAAAGATTGGGGGGTGGTGTTTTTTATGGTGGGGTAGTGCTGAAATGACTGAGGAATATTTATTTTATGAAGAAACTTGTTGGATTTTGTTTGTTTTAGAGCTTTGGTGTTTGAAGCTTAGGCTATAGTCAATGAGAGGGTTAGACTTGAGAGAGTCAAAATGCATAGGGTTTGCTGCCTGGTTTCTATAAAAATATGGTGCAGAGTCTGTTATTGGGAAACTCTCTTTACTACTGATTTCAGAGCCTAAAAAATTTCTTTTGGGGAAAGCTCTATGGCCTGAATGAGACAGAAAGAGAGGCTGAGAGATAGAAAGGGAGGTGGGTTCTCAGTTTCCTAAACTGAAAGCTTCCCTAGCTAAGCTACCTCTCAACCTTTATCAGTCTTGGGTCTTGTGAGATAAATCATTTTCTTGGGTTTTACTTTGTTTTCATATAAAGGATCTTTCCTATGTCTTCTGTGTTCTCTACTACTCACTCACCTATACCCAAAGTGAAAATTACCTCTCCTAAAAATAATTAAAAATTAAAAATAAAAATTACCCAAGGTCTATGTTAGTATATTTTACCCTTCCCCAAAAAAGTTGTCCGGGGACATGGTGGGACATTTGAACGAAAAAAGTGATTTGTTTGCATCTGCATTCATTTGCAAATTAATGCTTTGTTTGGGTGGACTTTGAGCTGAGGATTTTACCAAAAAGGTCATCTATATTCTCTAAATCATAGAGATAGGATGGAAAATTTTAATTTATGAGAATAATTATGGATTTAAAAAAAAAAAAATTGCATAAATTTCCTGATTCTTTTATTTGATAGTTGGGAATGTGTATCTAAACTTGAACTTCTCTGTTTGAACACCAAGTACTAATTGATTTACAGAACTTTTAGTTGAATTTGTTAATTTTAATATGGTAAAATTTTGCAAGTGATTTTTTTTTTCTGGTTTTCTCTTACTCATAATTTTTAAATTATCCATGCACGTTCCCATTGGGTGAATCAATTTGTATTTTTTAAGCTAAAATCCTCAGTAATAAATAATATAATATAAATCATAGTTAGTAAAATATGTATATGTATATTATATGTTATATGTGTGTATATATATATATATATATATATGACATTTAGCATTTGAAACAAAAATAATTTAAGAAATACACGTTCTGTATAATTATATTTCTATAATCATACTATGAAAACCTTGGTTTACTATTCAAAATTGTTTACTAATTTTTTATAGCTGGTTACCTAGTCTTGCTTCATAGGTACAAGTAGTGGTGATGTCACTAGGAGCCGAGTAGTTCGACTAGTACCTTATGACATTGTCAATTCCTCACCATCTATTGTAACTATTAGATTATAAAAAAAATAGTAATTTAGTTCAGATAATCATTATACCTTAGTTGCACACAATCAAAAAGTGTATTTTGGCATTTAGGCCTAAAACCTACTATTAAAAGATAAATTTTAATTTACCACATTATCAAAACTTAGAACGTTGCTTTTTACTAAGGTCCAAGAACATCTATCGAACAAAAGGAAGACATCAATACAGTCTATATATGGGGTCCTTTTTAGTCATATAATTTAAAGAAGTAAAATATTGTTCTTATTCCATTTCTTTATAAATCTTATTTCCTCTTACTTCATACCATTAGTGTCGATTTATCATGACCATGTAGATACATAACAAGAAAAATTATCATTTATCTATTTAGTAAAGATCATTTGTTCTTTCCTATCTATTCCTTTTATTTTAACTTAATTAGCATAAAAAAAATCCTTGTTATTGTGGCCTTTGTGTTAGGAATAAATACGAAATCCCCAAATCGATGAGATGCAAAATAGAGGAAAAAAATATGCAACAAAGAAAACAATCACACAAGACAATATTCACGTGGTCCAACAATTTACCTATGTCTACAGAGTTACAGTAATTTCACTATTCACAAGAAAAAAAAATACAAAATGTGGCACTACAGTTTTCTCTCTCAAAACAATACACCAATTCCTATTTTGAAACAACAGTTTTTCTATCATGCATACAAGATTCACAATGAGTTAAAAAATTGGCAATTTTTTTTTTCAAGCCCTCGCTCCATGGACTAAGCCTCAGGAAAAATCCCATTAAAAAATCGTAGTACTTTTATATTGTGTTGGGTCATAATCTAGATCAAACATAACTAGGCTTCACATAACCTAACACTTTAATGTAGTTTCCTTTTATAATTGTTATCGTGATGAAACTACACAATTACGAGGTCCTCAGACTTTTCTTAGCCATAAATTTGAAATGAAAATGAAATATGTGGGAACTCGATCTGAACTAATTTCTTAGACTCAAGGTCACTTCCACCTTCAATGGATATTATCTCTATTAAGTTGAATATGATTTTGATATTTTTTACAAAGTTGACTTGATTATAGTAACATTGTTTCTAGTCCTCTAGAGGTTAGTGCAAAGCTCAATGTCATTGATCGAGAACCTCTCTAGGATCCCACTCTCTATTGCTAGCTAGTTGGGAGTCTTGTATATCTCATTGTTACACAGCTTGACATTTCCGATGTAGTTCACTTGGTTAGCCAATTTATGACCGCTATCAGATCTGCTCACTATACGATTGTTCTTCACATTATGCATTATATATTGGTGACCCTTTTACCTGGCCTCCACTATTTTTTTTTTTTTAAGTCCTCTTTTGAATGGTGTGCTTATTCCAATGTAGATTGGATTGATGATCCTAGAGATCATTGCTACACCACTAGTTATTGTTTCTTGCTTGGCACCTCCCTCATATCCTAAAATAGCAAGAAATAATATGTTAATCTCCCCATCTAGTATCGAAGTTGAGTACCAAGCTGATACTACTAATTTTTTGTGGCTTCAATGGCTTTTAGTTAATATGTGTGCTTTTTAAACGACTAGCACTCCTAACCATTATAACAATCATAGCGCTATCGACATTTCCATGATCACATTGAAGATATTGCGATCGATTTCCAATTTATCCGTCATCATCTTCAACAGGGTAGCCTTCATCCGCTATATGTTTCCTTTGTAGACCAACTTGTCCATATATTCAACAAGTTTCATTGCGTGATCATCTCCGTGATCTCATCTCCAAACTCAAGTTGTCTTCTTTCACGCAAGCTTAAGTTTTATTTTTGGGGGGTTGTTAACATATATTGTTGGCATATTTTTCTTTCTTATTATACACACAGTCAACCCTTAATTACAACAAGTGTGAGAACTCCAAGGTGTGGCCATGAACGCCACCATGTTCAACAATCAAATGGCTCTCTTACATGGCTATGTCACTGGTAGTGTATGCATGGCAATTTATTTGGTTCTTCATTCTTGCAATTTGAAAACTTTGTTTTTGCAATTTGCTCTTTAAACCATATATCTGTATGACGTGTAAACCATGTAAAAATTCTGTAGTTTATTTCAAACTTAATATTTTTACTTGTGTCATGTCCAGCAATACACGTTTTAATTAAGAATTATGTAAACTGAAAAAAATATTTCAATAATATAAGAAAAGCGAAAAAATGAAATAAATAGTAAAAAAAATTTGCTTCAAGCTACTAGACAAATGCACACATAGTATAAGAACAAATATTTTTCAAAATCCAAAGATTACAATAGATTATAAAATTAATTTGGAATAAATAATGAACCTCCCTTTCTAATTTCTTAAAAGTTTTAAGAATTGAGTTTTAATGGAAATAATATTATAATTTTATTGAACCTTTGGTAATAGAGTTTCATTTAAAGTAAATAAACTATATTAATAATTTTAATGTACTTGCATACATTAAAATTAATAAAAAAATGTATTTTTTATGTACTTATTTTGTGCACATGGCAACTTACGTTATAAAATTTGTAATACTTACATTAAGCTACATAATGCAGTATGACGTATACAAAATAGTTTTTATTATTAAAATAAAAAACTGTTGTAGATTATTAAAATAATAAAAAATTCTTGGTACTAAGATTTTAATCAAAGTGATTTTTTAAAAATATTTTTGAAATTTTTGCAATAGAATTTCACATTATTTTTGATGAATAATAACAAAAGGAGATGATATCTACTTGATACAACCACAACATGTAAGGAACAACTTTATTATATAATATGATAAATATTTATATAAGTTTTGAATAAAATAAATATGATATAAAATTATATAATACTAATATTATATAAAAAAATTATTATATAAAATTATATAATATTATTTGTACTGTGAATTATTTTGGAGATCAACTAAATGACTGATAGTATACAAAGACTTTATACAATCACACTTTATTTATTTTATTATTATTTCTTGTGTTTGATAATTCCTATGAAAAAAATTAAATAAAAAAAGCCAATAATTGAGAAATGTTCCATTTATCCATTGGAAAATTTAAATGGAATGTAGAATTTCATCAATGATAGGGACAGATAATATAATGTATTTAGAAGGATACGTGAGGAATAAAATAACTTAAATGTTATGAAGAATAAATCCCATCTTTGAACAGTCTGATATGAAATGTATGATTAGACTGTTGTCCTGGCTGAATTATGTATTTTAGTTCATATATGGTTTTTTCATGTGAAAACTTACCGCCATAATAGTAAGAAATTGGATTACCTTTCATAAGAAATTGACAAATTGTGTACTTTATACATAACCTTTCATTTCTCCCTTTGTCTATTGCAATTCTTCATATACTTATCATAAAGTCAAAAAGGAGGTTCTATCTTCAGGCCGAAAAAAGGTCAAAAAATAGACATTAGAATGGTCTGTGAAATATGTTAAATAATGTATGTATACGCCATATATATATATATATATATATATATATTTCCTTACCAAAATTCTGTTGTATATATCATGAAAAAAAAATGTAATCGTGGACTCATTTAGCCAAAAAATGATAAAAAGAAAGAAGAAGAAGAAGAAGAAGAAGAAGAAGAGAAAACTTAATTCTCTCAAGTAAGAAAGGTGATTAAAAAAAATGCAAGAAAATTAGGTTTTACTGGATGGAAAAATAGGAGAGGAGTTATAATGGTAAAATAGAAAAACTGGAGCCAGGGGAGCTGGTGGGCCATAGAGTGGTGGGGGGCTGGTGAATATCAGAGAATGTATGTAGTGGTGACTAATTTCTTAGCAGAAATGATGATGTTTTTGGTCACTTTATTATTTTAGAAGAAAACTCAGCCCATGAAAGTCATGGACAATTGATGATTTTAGCACCCAGATAAAAAAAGGTGACCCAAAAATCCTCATGGCCATACCTAGAAAGTATAAATGCTTTTATTTCGTAAACAGATTAGATACTAAAATATAACCTCACCACCAACTTTTTAACAAGTGGGTTCCTAATTTCAACCCCTCATATCTAGTATGATGTGCATGAATAAAGTTTTCATCCAATTGGATCTAGTAAGATATGCAGTCTAATCATGGAAAAGAATCCTATATTTAGGCATTACAAGTATATAAAGAGGGTGTAATACCTTTAGGGGAAAAAAAGAGTGTAATTCTAATTTCCCATATTGTGATAAAAAAAAAGCATTACAAGAGTAAAGGAGAAAATAAAATGAGAAAGTGAGAGTCTAGTGAAGATGTAAAGCTGTAAACGATCAGATGACCAGGATTGTGTAGTTGAAGCTGGCTTTAATTAATCCTTGTATTGAATGGGGGCCATGGCCAATGAGTAATCATATAAACTACTGTGGAATCACAGTAAGAATAGGCCATGGCTATTCATTATCATCTTACACGTTTCCTCAATTGAAAACTCATCGCAGACTGGTTCTTGTCTCTAATATACATGATACTAACGGTAATAAATTACGAATTTTGTAAAATGTTAGCTTCAATTGTTAGAAAATGATTGAATTTAATTCATATAATCATAATTCTAACAATTAGAAAGAGATGAATCCTAGCTTCTTGTGTAGAATGGGAGAGATGGATCCTTGAATGTTACTCGTTGGAATGAAACTCTACACTCTATTTAACAAGTAAAAAGATAGTGCTGAAGTTGAGATTGAAAATTGGGCCAGGGCCAAAACCAGTATACTTTGAATAAGGTGAAAAATTAGTTTAGTCTTTGAAAATTTTAGATAAATTTGAGATGAACTTAGTTCTCATAAGAAAAATGGAGACTTAGGAATAATCCCTTTGACTAGAGATTTTTAATTCAAAATTTTATGAATCTCAGCCTTAATTAGAATCCATTAGGCCCTTTGACTAAAAATTTTTAATTTAAAATTTTATGAATCTCATGAGGCCTTAATTAGGATTTGTTAGGCCAATTCCTTAAGGTTGTGAAGTAAGTCTACATGGAGGAAGAGGGAGAGGTGGTGGTGTGATGTTTTGACCCACCACCTCGTCAAAGGGTTGTGTTAGAGAAATGTAATGATAATGAGTATGTGGCATCAGCTTTAGATTGCAACAAGCAAAGATCAAATTCATAGATGGGCAATGTCGTTATGAGTACATGCGATATGATTATGGGCAAAGAATTCTTTGCCTTGCAAGCAATTAGGGTTTCTCTTTTTATTATTTTGCCCTTTTTCTCTCTTGCTTTTTTTCTTTTCTCAGTCAAAGTATATGGTCCTATCATCATTGGAACATAACTACAACATGAAATCTTTCTTTGTGGGCTTCAAATGGCCAGCCTTGTTTATGACTAATCATGTTTACAGAGCCCCATCTGACTGTCTTTTTTCATAAATCTTTCTTTCGGCAGCTTATTTACAATTACCTGATACCTCTTTGGTCTTTTTGCTCCATGTAATAAGAGAAAACAAGAACAAGAACAAGAAGAAAAACTTAGTATCATAAATTATCTTCAGTATAGAACTGGAAATTTATGATGAATTACAATAATCACTATCATCTTCTGCACAGAACTGGAAAACCTAAATTATCTCTATAAGACTAATATAAAATCCAAGTGGCTCGTCTACTCAGGTGGTACTACTCTCTCAGATTATTGGGTCTTGGATTCCAAATGATACAAAATTAATCTTGGAGGGGAAGGCTACCCCTTGTGTGTAGCCTAATGTTCATGAGTAATAAAAAGAAAAAGGTTGTTACTAATTGAGACATGCATAATCTGAAAACAGTAATTTAGCTTGAGCCTTGAGATTGTCTAATGAGCACTTAGGCACATTTCTTCCCACTGTGTCAAACAAGGTTTTATTGAATTGGTCACAATTCAACATGTAAGTACATTAATATCCTTCCCAATCCTTTCTTTTTAATATTTTTTAGCACATACTTGCACTAGTTTATATAAATAGAGAGTCATCCTGAGGTCACAGATTTTTTTTTTTTGCTAAATATCCAGAGGTCACAGATGATATGATGAGAATCCATAGTCATAATCTTACTGTAGCTTGGCTTAACACCTTAGGTTTAAGGTGGTCAAATTAGCCATAATTAGGCTAGCTGTCTAGGAATAATTCTACTTTTTTTCGTTTTTGATTTTTTAATATATATTTTTTGTTATGTTTCTTGAGAGAGTCTTCTTTTCGTTCTGTTTGGCCGTGGAAATATTTGTAATCATATGTAGGAATAGCATTAAGAAGCACATGAGAAATTCATTAGTTTCAACATACTAATTATCTTTAAACTAATTCCTTTGACCATTTTCTGTGACTTGCGTCATAATGACAAAAGAACCCACCCATGCACACTCCCCAAAAGAAAAGAAAAATTAAAAGAAATTCTTGTGCTTAATGATTATTTCTATGAATATTTAAGACTAATTCACCAGGATTTCAACAACTCTCTTCTATTACGATAAAAAGTTAGCTGAATGAATCCCATATCCCTTTTCTTTTCAAGTTAATTATTTGCATGCATTCATAGTGACAATTGACCAATTCATCAAGATCTATAATCAATAAATTTGATTAAAAGATATTAGAACTAATTAGGAGAATTTCAAGACAATAATTCCTTTTATGATGAATAGAGAAGGTGTGGGTGCAGATGAAGTTACAAACATGAAATGATGCTAGACACGAACTTAAAACCAAGGTGGGACGCTCCTCAACTTTCTCCACTACTGTACCAACATTATATACATGCACATGTTAACTGTTAAGCCTCACTTTCCAAAAGCTTCCATATATTAAGTGGAAGAACAAAATTTTCTTGATGCAGTTTTCACATTAAATTTTGATGGTGTGGGTTTGGCATCCGATTAAATTTAAAAGTTAGTTTTTTTTGTTTAAATTATCTATAAGTCCCATACTACTTTTTATTTTAACTTTATTTCAAATGATCTAACTTTTAATTTTTTGCAAATAAGTTAACTTTTACCTTTGTATCTCGCGTTATGTAAATAAGTTATTGAAAATAGGGAATTTAAAAAAACACATATCTCAGCCAAGAAAATGGGTGACCGGATAAAAGTAGGGCACATCTTGGTCTCAAAACTTTGAGACCTAATGATGAGATAATGAAAGTCTATATTAACCAAATATTAAGAAATTTTTTTTGCCCAAAATATGACATTCTGTGTTATGTAGTACAGTAGCAATTTACACTCCTCTTCTCCTCTTCTCAGCCAAAAAAGAAACAGCTTACACTCCTGAATTATGAACAAAATTTTGCATATTGTTTCACATACCTCAAGAATAGCATGTGCAGTACTTTCAAAAATACCTTCACTTTGCCTTTTGGTTTCTTATAAATTACGTTAATTAGTGGATTCCAGTTAGCTCAATTGGTAAAAGTTTTTGATAGTTGAATAAGAGATCTAAGATTCAATCTCCGCCTACACCACAAAATTGATTGGTGTCTTGATCTAATGATAAAGAGCTATCATCAGAAGCGGACACTATAAGTTGAAACTCTCTTAAAAAAAAAAAAAAAAAAAAAAAACTAAATCTTCAAGTCCATACCACCTAGCAGATAAATTTCCAAAATATTTTGTTGGGGGGCATTTTTTGTTACCTGGAACATGTTTCATCTATATTATCTATAACAAGATTTTCCTCTTTGGATTGGATTTTTATATAGTTCAAAGATACCCCTAGACTTAAATGGTTTTGAAACCTAGACTGTTTAAAGAATCGAAACAGAGAGGTTCAAGGTTTTTAAGGTCGGACCTAAGTAGAATCGAAGTCGAACTGTGATGACGTTATAAGTAATTTAATAATTATTTAATACAAAAATATATATATTTTTGAGAATCTACAAAAATATATTTTAAATGTGTAAAATTATGTAATATTGACTAAATTAATATTTATAGAAGTTCAAATATATCTTAATTGAAGATAAAGATGATATTTGTTATAATCCATTGCATAGATTTAGTAGATATTCTCTTACTAAAAGATAATGACTTAAAAAATTTAACTAAAAGAACTCAGGATAAAAAGAAGAGAAAACAAAAAAAAGCTAAAAGAACTCAAAGAGTCATGAGATATTTATAAAAAAAAAAAAAAAAAAAAAAAAAAAAAAAGAGTCATGAGATCTCATGAGACATTGCTTTTAAGTTTAAAATAAATATTTCAAAACATCCCACACCAACACCACTCACGTTTCCCAAGCCATCAATATTATCGGCTAAAATGGCCAAATATCACTATTTACCGAAATATACATCAACTACCACTATTTCAGAAAAATGTAAGGATCTACCACTTTTTGGTTACTTGAGTTTGGGAAAGTCGAGTTTTCCATGGGACTCGAGTTCCATAAACTCAAGTTTTTTTAAAAAATAGCTTTCAAATTTTGCGGAAATATTTTGATGGAACTCGAGTATCATGGAAAACTCGAGTTCCCCAAACTTGAGTACCCAAAAAGTGGTAGATTCTTACATATTTTCGAAACAGTGGTAGATTGATATATATTTCAGTAAACAGTACTACTGTGCCATTTTGACCCAATATTATCAAACCCCTCTTTACTTTTTATTTTTATTTTTATTTTAGTTTTGCCTACAGAGTATGCTTTGTCTCTTTCTCTCATTCATTTCTCAGTCACACTCTTCAATGATTCTGAAACAAACAGAATTGAAGGCTAGCAGTCCAGTAGAAGTGCAAAACAAATCCTCTCTGTCTCTCCCCTGCTCATCTCTCTCTCTGCTACCTCTCACTCATCTCTTCTTCTTTTATTTTTTCTCAGCAGATCTGATGTGAGATCTTGGCCTTGAAGATCGTCAAACCTGTGTCCAGTTTTGAAAACCAGGCGATTTGACTGTGGTCGAGAGGTTCACAGAAAGATGAAGATCATTTAAAAAATTGGACTTGTTAACGGGTCACGGTTAACCCAGTTCAACCGGATGGTGCAGTTTGGATTTTGAAACTATAAATAGGGACAAACTTGGGGATAATTTAGTAAAAATTTATCTCAAACTTCACTTAAAATTCCTATAAAATAGGATACTCTCCTACTCATCCATGTCTCCAAAACAAACTTATAAAAAAAAGAAAAAAAAAAAAAAAAAAAGAAACTTGTCAATCCACTTTGTATATTTCCTTCAAAACCATGTTCCAACCTTTTTTTTTATTTTATCAAGACTGATCGGTTTCTTTTATTTAATTTTTTGTTTTTTTGGGTTGTGTCATAATCTTAAAAACTGAGATGGATGTTTTTTTTTTAAAGATATTGAGTTGAATGAAAATTTATGACACTAGGTGAGTGTTTGGACCCAGATGAAATGCATGTTTTGCGTTTTACCTTTTTTATTTTTATTTATTTTTTTTTTCCTGCACGCATTTCTGCTTTAGGGGACAAGAGCACTGTTGAGTATTGTTCATGCACTGTTAAGCATTGTTCATGGGTTAAAAAATATTAAAAATGGGTTCTACGGTACTATTCATACATTTAAAAATTATTTTGTTACAGTGTTTTCAGTTTTCAGTTTCAGCAAAAATAAGTTGTATTCAAATGGATCCTAGATCGAAAAAAAAAAAAAAGAGCCTCATCACACGTGCTTTTGCGTGTGTCGATGAGGCTAGTGTTTTAATAAGTCGGTGGTTAGAATTGGAGTTGTGCGAGTAGATGAGTTGGCTCCTATTGTTGTGTTTCTCTTTTAACAATTAATGAATGATGAATAATAAGTAAAGTAAGATGAATGATAACATAAAGAGGAAATTAGCAAAGTCAGGAAGAGAGAACTTTTCCTTTATAGAGAATAGAAATTGTTAAATCATAAAAGGTCAGGCCTGGCGCGAGGGCAAGTACGTACCTTCTAACAAAAGCGATAGGTCTTGGTTTTGTGTCTGGAAAATCAACATTTCTAAAAAAATTGATGGAAAGACTAGATAGTTCTCAGAACCGGACCGGACCGGGAGGTCGGACCGTGAAAACCGGAAACCGGGATGAAAACCGGTTTTTTAAGCCTAAAGAACCGGATTTTTTGTTAATTCCGTGAACCGCTAAAACCGGGGTTGGACCGCACGAACCGGTGAGAACCGTGCGGTCCAACCCCTTAGCAAATTTTAAAAAAAAAAAAAAAAAAAAAACTTAACACAATTTTATTCTACTTAATTAAATTATCCATCTCTTACAAGGAATAAAAAAAATTATAATTAAAATCCTTCAAAGATATTCAACTTTACTTTAAAAATTAATCATAAATTTTAATGTTTTCATGATTATTATTTTATTTTATTAACTTTCTTATTATATTATTATATATATGCTTGAAAATCATTAAATTTCCCTCACATATATAGATATATTGTCAATTTTGCTAGTTTTATAAATTTAATATCTATATTTAGGCTTTAATTAATATTAAATTAATTATGACGTCATCACGGTTCGACCCCGGTTCGACCTCGGTTCGACCTCAAAAACCTTGAACCTCTCCCTTTTACGGTTCAATGAACGGTCCGGGTCTGAAAACCTTGACTAGCTATTATTATCAATAATCTCTTCCAAATCTCACAATAGTAAAAATTTTATGCATTGTGTAAGAACCCCACCACCCTTTTTTAAGTAATTAGATGATAGAGCATCCGACAATGTCAAGGATGGTTGTGAGGTGATTCATCAATATTAGAATTATTCGTACAACCATTAACGAATGCAAGATGTTTGCTAGTATGAACACCGGCACTCTTTATTTGTACAACCTTTTGTTACCGGCATTAAGCAAGACCATGTGGAAATCAAAGAGTTAGAAATATGGGGCCAAATCAAATCCAAACAGAGTGTGCGCAGTCTAGCCCATTGCAAAAAGTTGTGCTCATTGTCAAAGAGTTGCATCTCTTGGCCTCATACCCTTTGGTTGTCTATATAAAAGGACAATGGCTCATTTGTGCAAATGTTGAATATCTTATTAGCTTGTGGTGTTGTAGGGAACAACATACAAAGATACATCTCTCTCCCTCTTTCTCATCAATTTCATTAAAGCATTTAGGTTGTGGATACTCTGTGTTTTGCTTTTGTTAAAAATACTATTGTTGAGTCTTAATGATGTTCCGTTTGTGAGAGACATTGATTTTTCAACATAAAGGTTCAATAGGGAGCATTTAGTATTTATGTTTAGTTGTGACATGTTGTAATAATGTCTAAGTTAGCCATATGCTTCTGGTGACAATGCGATTACAAGCATGAGATATCTAATGGTGATAAAAGGCATCCAACAATGATGTGATGAGGTGTCTAGCAATGCCAAGATTGATTGTAGAATATTCTAACAACATTAGAGGTTGTCATGTAGTAGAGATTCATGATGAGAAGAAACCTATACACAGTGTTTAGCAAAGTGTTTGTGATGGATTCAACTAAGATAATGTGCCTGCTGAAGTAATTATCTTAATACATTTAGCAAAGTTAAAATAAAATGTCTAATAAATTAAGCTTAGATAAAAGAACCCAACAATGGCTAACAAGTCTATCTAGTAGAGCCAAAAAAAGTGTATCTAGTGAAGGCCAAATAGTGTATCTAGTAAGGCCAAATAATGTATCTAGCAAGGCTAAAAGCTTAACCATTGTTAGTATATATGTTAGTCTAGCCCACTGAGTTTGGCCCAGTATACTTTACTTGTAGTACACTCATAATACTTGTACTTCACATATACTATGCCTATATAAGACTCTGATATCATGTTAAGAATATAAAGTGAGAGAGAGAGAGAGACTATATAGTATGTGGCAGTCGATTTCAATGTGCTTGGTGTGTTCATGGAAGACTCACCTGCCTAGTTGTCTTCGAGATCTTATATCCAAACTCCAGTTGACTTCTTTCTTGCCACCTCGAGTTTGAGGGGGGATGTTAGAATATATATCAGTCTAGTCCACTGGACTTTGGCCTAGTATACTGTACTTGTAGTACACTCATATTACTTATATTTCACACATACTATGCCTATATAAGACTCTATTGTAACACACATAATATATATCAACATACAGACTATTTAATTTCTTTTTCTCACTTTATATTCTTAACAACCATGACGAAGTGAAAGTTTTTAACAAAACTCAGATCAGTCTCTCTTAAAGAGTCCAATAAGACCAAATTGTAGAATCCAATAAGGCAAAACTGACTAGATTTAGTTAGTGCAACATGCTTAAATGAACATGTTCAGCAAAGCAATATCGAAAAAGTCTAGTAAAGCTAAATGAACATATTCAGCAAAGTAATGTCAAAAGTAAACAAACAAGAAAAAGGAAATAGTTAATGATGGCTAAGTAAACATGTTCAGCAATGACAAAATAAAGTATTTATCATGGTCAAATTGGAAATGTTCAGCAACGTCAAGTGAAGGAGTTTAACAAAGTACTACAAATAGTTTCTGTTAGACTATATAAACATGATCAATATTCAGGCAAAACTAATGAGTTCAAATTAAGTAATCAGAAAAAATAAAAAACAGGAAAGTAAATTGGAGAGAGAGAAGACATAGTTTTGGGTGGCACTTGTCAGCAGAATTTAAATTGCTCTATCCTTTCTCTTAGTGAAGTCTGTTGTGTTTTGCTGAATAGTGATCATAAGCGCCAATTCATTTAAGAGGAGTCTGGAGTGATGGAGAATAAGGTGAGTATTGAATTATGGTTTAAGTTCTGGTCTTGCTAGAAGTATAAGCAATGAATTTGAAGGCTAATTTATGAACAGAAAGGTGGGAATAAAATATTTGAAAGGCAAATAATACCTGGAAATGGGTTAAGATATTTTTTGTAGTATGAAAAGTGATGAAGTTTTTGAAGCGTGTGAGAATATGGTGATGAGAAAGGCAAGAGATTTCTTGGTGGTGATTGCAAAATTTTCTCCATTAGAAAACTTAACGTGGCCACATAGAGTTTATCCGAATCATTTACTCATTATATATATATATATATATATATATATATATATATATTCGGATTAATTTTATTTATTTGATAATAAGAGTGATAGATGAAGACTACTTATTCTATTAGGAGTTTTTTTTTTAACATAAACTTATAAAGTTGTTTGGTAAATAAATTAATGTCTTTTTTTTTTTTTTGGTTGTGAATAGACATATATACTCTTGATGGAATTGAAGATGTATAAATAGGAAACCAATGTTAAATGAAAGAGAAATAAGTCCCTTGTCTATCATCTTGAAAAATTCCTGTGTTCTCTATTAAAGGGTTAAAGGGTATGTATGTTCACCAAAAGAGTTCTATTTACAAAACACTTCATCAAAAAAAACTTTCTAATATGATGAGTCTGTTATCTCTCACTCTTATTATCTAATAAATAAAATAGATCCGAGAAAATCTTACCGTGATGCCTTTCTAAATTGCTAGTTTGGGAGCCTGATTAGGTTGATTTCAAAGCATAGGTACCTCTCCTTTTAATAATGGTGGAAAGTTGGTTTGCTTGTAGAACTGTGTGATCAAGTAGATTTTTGTCTTAAGCTTTTTTTTTTTTTTTGGATAAACTTCAATTCATTAAACAAAACACTAAGAACAGGGAAAGAGGAAGGTTGGCCGAATTGAAAAAGCAAGACAAATTGGAAGTGAGGGCAAGCTTAGCTGCAGAATGAGCAGCAACATTACAGCTTGTACAGACCCACAGAAAACTACAAGTGACGAAACTAAAAGCTAAATCACGAATATCAGCAACAAAATGAGAAATAGCCCGTGCAGAACATGGCTCCTTGGCAGCAACCGCTTCATAGCAGACCTTGGAATCCCCTTCAAATAGAACATGACTCCAGTTTTCTTGAATAGCTAGCTGGACTGCCCAGTGCAGCGCCATAGTTTCTGCTTGGAGAGGCGAGAACTTGGGGGCTAATCTGGTCCAGACCTTTAGAACAGCACCGTGAGAGTCCCTAGCAATGACCGCGAGGGCAGAGTGCGAACTTGAAATCGCTGCATCAGTATTCACCTTGATGAACCTCAGTGGTGGGGGGGTGACCACCTTTGAGCAGGTGGGACTGGTTTGGGTAGTTCAGGCTGTGTGGTGATGATGGAAAATTCGCGGAATGCTTTGTATAGATTGGTGAAGATCTACCTTTCCCCCCTGATGTAAAACATCGTTTCGGGTACGCCATATCTCTTCGATGGTGAGAGCCATGTTGAGGGAAACTATCCACTGGTCCTGGGCTTGGCATAAAGAAGGTGGGGGGCCGAGGATCAATTTGACCATGTCGAGATTGGAATGCAAAGGTACCTGGTCAGACTTGAAACCCTAGCAAGAGACAAACCAAATGGCTTTGGCAGCCGAGCATTTGAAAAACAGGTGTATAGGTGATTCGAGTACTTGGTTGCAGAGCAAGTAGTTTGGGTTGTCCACCTCCATTCTGATCATGAGGTTGTCTCTTGTGGGGAGAGCATTAGCGCCAACTCTCCAAAGGAGCAACTTAATTCTTTTAGGGGCTTTGAGCTTCCACAGGAACTTCCAGTCAAACTCCACAATAGGGGAAGTAGTGTCATGGGTGACGATTTGTTTGTAAGCTGATTTTACAGAGAAACAGCCTTTCGGGTTAGGCAACCAAACCAACTTGTCAGGCCTCGGTCTGATGGGGATGGTGATGGAGAGGATAGCCTCGGCGTCTGGTGGGGTGAACAGTTCATGAATTAAAGGGACATTCCAGCAATGTAACTCGGGATTAATGAGCTGAGATACTGCTAGAGGTGTTAAAGTTGTTGAAGCATTTTTGGGGGATGGGATAAATCCTTGAACCCACAGCACCCATGGGTCAAGCCATACATCTATTGATTTGCCATCCCCAATCATGTAACGAACACCTTTGGTGATGATGCCCTTAGTACTTTTAATGGCTTTCCAAATTGGCGATGCCTTTTTCAATGTGTCAGTTCTAAGCCAATCCTCCTTGACCTTGTATTTTGATCTCAAGATCATTATGCATAAGCTATCTCTTTTAGTTGCAACCATCCAAGCCAGCTTTGCTAGTAAAGCATTGTTGATGTTTTTGGCCTTTTTGAATTCGAGGCCACCTTCTTTCACTGGGCTATAGAGATAGTCCCAAGCTTTCCAAGCGATAAACTTGCTATCTTGTTGCTTCGATTTCCACCAGAACCTTCTTGTAAGAGATTCAAGTTTATCGCATACTTTGATAGGGATACTGAAGGTGGACATGGTGTAATTCGGCATAGTTTGTGCTACTGAATTAATCAGTGTCCTTCTGCCCGCCCAAGACGGGTTTTTACTTCTCCACCTCGTAAGCTTGGCTTCGAGTTTGTCCTTGAGGAAGGCAAAGTCTTTGGAGCATGCTTTAGAAGAAACATAGGGGTGCCAAGGTACACTGCATCCCTTTTCAGATTCCTTACTTGGAGTATGCTTTTGATAGTCTTTCGGATGTGGCTTTTGGTGTGCTTGGAGAAGAACACTTCAGATTTGTTCTTGTTAATGGCTTGCCCTGACCAGCTGCAGTATTTATTCAATACCTGAACTAGATTGGAAGCATCTCTCTTGGTTGCCTTAGTGAATAGAACAACGTTGTTCGCGTACATGACGTGCGTGATGGTTGGGCCAGAGATACTTGTTTTAATGCCACATATATTATTCAGCCTAAGCTCATGGTCAAGCATCCTGGATAATACTTCTTGCCCTAGGATAAAGAGATAAGATGACAATGGGTCACCTTACCTAAGTCCTCTACTAGGCTTGAAACTCTTTGTTTTACCCCCATTTACTAGGACCTCGAATGAGACAGATGATATGCAGGAGATAACCTAATTTGTGAAGATATCATTGAAGCCGAAATGGAGAAGGATGGCTTGGATGAACTTCCAATTGACTCTGTCATACGCTTTTTGAAGGTTGAGCTTGATCGCCATGAGACCCGGGTTTGTTTTCCGAGATTTAAAGCTATGAACAATTTCTTGCACAATAATTTGGTTCTCGGCTATCCATCTGTTGGGAATAATGGCCGATTGGGTGGGGGAG
Source organism: Notholithocarpus densiflorus (assembly GCA_030021035.2). NCBI lineage: Eukaryota > Viridiplantae > Streptophyta > Magnoliopsida > Fagales > Fagaceae > Notholithocarpus > Notholithocarpus densiflorus. The sequence goes on along the minus strand of JARYZH020000027.1, from coordinate 1,911,613 downwards.
ATGAGCTTGTCAAGGAGGGGCCTGAGTTTGGAGACAAGAATCTTGGAGATAATCTTGTACACAACATTGCACAAGCTAATGGGCCTAAAATGGTTAACAGATGTAGGATTAGTAATCTTAGGAATGATAACGATTAATGAATTGTTTACCTCTTTAGGCATAGAGCCTCTTAGGAAGAAGGATGTCACTGCCTTGATTACATCATTGCCTACAGTAGGCCATAGTTTCTTGTAAAACAACATTGGAAAACCATTGGGGCCAGGGGATTTCAAATCTTGCATTTGGAATAATGTGGATTTAATTTCATCTGGGGATGGGATTTGCTTTAGAGTGTCGTTTTCATCCTCTGTGATGTAGGGCAGGATCAAGTGTTCCAGATGAACAGGGAAGTTTATGGCTTCATCTTTGAAAAGGTTGACGAAATAATTCCTAAAGAGCTCCCGAATTTGCATCAAATTGTGTATCCAGGATCCGTCATCCGCTTTGATGGCATCGATGCTATTGCTTCTTCTTCGGATAATTGTGGATAAGTGGAAAATTTTGGAGTTTTTGTCACCGAGCTTAAGCCAAAGCTCCTTGGATTTTTGACGCCATAGGATCTCGCTTCTAAGAAGCCATTCTGTAAGTTCTGATTGAAGAGCTTGTTCTGCTAGCTCGTTGGTATGGGAAGGCGACGACTTTTGTAGCTTTTTGATTTTTTGGATAAGACAGTTGATTCTGTCCTGACATCGACCGAATACTTCTTTGTTCCATTTCTAGAGAGCAACTCTGGTTGAGGCTTGCCTTTTGTAAAACTTTACAAAATCAGAACCTGATGCTTCTATATTCCACGCCTTGTCTATCACAGAGTGACAACTCTCATCTCTAAGCCAGGTTGCTTCAAATTGAAAAGGTCTGTGGGCAAAGCTATCTGATGGATTGTGTCGAGGAGAATGGGGGTGTGGTCGGACTTGATGGCTCAGAGATGGGCAATGGTAGCTTTTGGGTAAGCCAGTCTCCAAGAGATACTTGCAATCTCTTTGTCGAGCCTACGTTTGATTGCGGCGCTTCCCCATTTTCCTTTTGCCTAAGTGAATTTGTTCCCTATGTATCCCAGTTCCACAGCATTGAACTCGAACAATAGTTCTTTGAGATAATTTGTGGCCGAGGTACCACCCTTTTTCCCCTCTAATTGCTCTTCATCGTTAATGATAAAATTGAAGTCTCCGATGCAAGCCCATGGGCCGTGGTGGGCTTCTAAGAGAGCGAATAAGTTTCCCCTCGCTTTCTTTTTCTTGGAGTGATAAGGGGGTCCATAGAAGCAGACTAACAACCAATCCGTAACTGAATCAGAGATATTGACTGCTATAAGATTCCTGTCAAACTCAACTTCTTTTATCAACAAACCGTTCTTCCACAGAATACATAATCCTCCTGCTCTACCCTTAGACTCAACCACCAATTTATTATCAAACTTTAAATAACTTTTAACATATTCCATACGATTAATATCAGCTTTAGTTTCTGAAAGGAAAATAAAATCTGGCCTAGCACCTTTTATTTGAGCCCCTAGGGTTCAAACTGTCGAGGCGTTGCATATGCCTCGGCAGTTCCAACTGAAGATCCTCATGGGGAGTTTGGGGGCATGATAAGGCCCGCCTCTTCAACCATAAAGTTAGAACTGAGAGTGCAATTAGAGGTAGAGACATTAGGTGAGGTGAAGAGAGACTCACCATGGATGGACTTATCCTTTTCATTGAGAATGAAGGACTCAAGCTTCGATCTTAGGATGAAGGTGATAGTGTTAGGGTCGAAATATACAGGTTCGGGTCCTTCCACTGCATTCCTTAGTCTTTTGGAGAAGTACTCAAAATCAATCCTAGATATCTTTCTTTTTTGGCTAAAAGGGGAAGGTGGTGGATGCTGTTGGTTCAATGGTGAGATGGAGTGTGGAGTGTTAGGGTTGCTAGAGGGATTTGTGGACGCTGGTTGTGTTATGAAATCTTGAATGGGCTGTGGGAGATCACAAGGTGGGCTGTTTGTTGTCACAATGGGAGGGGGTGGGTTGACGCAGTGAAGTTGTTTGTGGATGGGCTTGGTGTGGTGGGTGTGGGGCTTTGAAATGGGTTGAGAGGCACTGATGGGTGGATGATGCACATGTGTGGGCTAGTATTTTAGTATGCTTGGCCAAACTTGAGATCTTGGAGTTTTGTTCATTTTGGCCATTTACTTCAAAATTTTAATTTTGGATTTTTATGTTTGATTCAATTTTTTATTTACCCTTTATGTTTCAATAGTTTCATTTGAACTCTTCATTTAGTTTTTTATGAAAATGAAAATTTTGAAACATAAAGGGCTAAACAGAATATCGAACCAAATATGAAGGACAAAAAAGAAAAATTTAAAATGGAAAGAGTCAATATGAAAACAACTCAAACATGAAGGGTTAAAATGAAAGTTTTGAAATGTAAAGCGTCAAAATAAAAATAACCCCAAATATATAAGGGCTTAAATTATACTTTAGTCTAAAACAAAAAATTCAATACTTACTCACACAGGGCCGACCCAACCTAATTTGGGGCCTAAGGTGAAAGATTTATGTGGGGCTTTTTATATATAAATATTAATTACATAAAATTATTTATTATTAATCAAATTGAGGTTAATTTGATGTATTAAATACATAATTTAATGAATAATACTAACTAAAACTAAGGTTAATTTCAAATAGAGAATTGAATATCATAGTTGAAAAATTAATTTAACAAAAAGAAAAAAATATTAAAAGAAAATTAATTTATCTTGGATATATAATGATACATAGTTAATTACATTTATAATCTATGATATTAATTGATGTGTGGCTTTGTAGTAGATTAGTTTACAAATATTAAAGTTTCAAACTATTAGGGCAGATTAATCATCATTGATGATCTAACACATTTGCAAATTTTTTTAAAAGCCTTGTTAGAAATAGAAAAGGAAAATGCTAAAGGTACTACAAAATGTTCACAAAATATAATGTGACAATAATAGTGATTGATGAGCTTCAATAATGTAATTAATGAATTTAAAATACATTTTTGTGATTGGTAACATGTTAGTTTGTAAATCTATAGTAAAATTTGTGATATCCTTAATATTACTAATAATAAAAAGTGCCCAATAAATTGAAAAAATTCATATTTTTTATAAAATTTTGGGCCTTTTACAATGGAATGGGGCCTTTTTTTGTAAAGGGTAAATATTTTTTGTGGTGGGGACCTTAGGCCTAGGCCTAAGTTCCCTAGGCCTTGGGCCAGCCCTGTACTCACAGAGCTGATACTCTAACAAGCCTAAAACCCCAATACACATGAGTCAATAATATCCTTAATATTTGATTAAAGGGAAATGTAAACCAATGCCCGTTTAAGAACTAATTTTAGAAACATTTTATTAGGAGAATGATAAAACAATAAATGTTGTTGACAACTTTTTATATTTCCCATAAAAGTGGTGTCAAAACTTTCTTATTATGGTTTATTAACAATTGCCCTAAGGACATCCGTTAACATGACCCTCGATTAAAAGAGCTACCAAACGACTAAATAGGAGGTCATTTTAAGTTAAAGCTACCAAATCCTTTATAAGAAATAAACTTTCCATCCACACCAAAAAAGAATAGATTAAGTAAAAATAAAATTTTGAAACAATTTTCAACAAATGAGATTCAAAATGACAAAATTGTAAACCCCTTTAAAACTGTTACAATTTCAAGATTTCAATTATTTTCAAGATTAAATACAGTCACAAACAATTACTCGGATTAGATGGTTTGCCAATTATGCTAACTCGAACTCGACCCAACTCAAGCTTAAAAAAATAAATTACCCGATCCAACTTATTAGCTCACGAAAAACTAAATGTGATGTTGAGTTAGGTTGGGTTAGGTCGGTGGGTTGTATGCACAACCTTAATTGAGGTCAAACTTTACATTGACAACCTTAGATCAAATGTGAATTTACAACGAAACTCAATTTTTTGAAATTTGAGTTTCAAAACAAGGATACAATGCTTAATAGTTTCAAATAGGACATTAAGCTAAATATTTTAAAAATAAGGGCAAAAGCCCATTTTCCGCTCCAGACCTGAGGGCTTTTTTGCAATTTCCAGTCCTGGACAAACTGTGATAAACCCTTATTAGTAAAACCCTACATAGAAACAGACTTTTCAAAACCTCGGCCTCTCTGTGCTTTGCTTCTTTGGTTTTCTGAGATGGCTAAGCGTTTTATTCCACTGCTGAATCGCGTTTTGATCGAGAAAGTCGTCCCTCCAGCCAAAACCAATGCCGGAATCTTGCTCCCTGAGAAGGCCACCAAGGTCGGTCTAATTCCTTCAATTACAACAACACCCACTTTTTAATTTTTTGAATAAAGGTTATATCTTTATATGCTTTTTCTAATCAATGTGTTGGTTTTCTGAGAAATCTTAGGAAAATTAAGTAAACCCATGAATGATTTTTTAGTCTCGTGTCTTATGGTTTCCGTTAATTCGAAATATTTGTAAAATACTATGTCAAAGAAATGTACTAGGTTGAGTTGAGTGTGAGATTCAATGCTTGTTGCTTTTAAATTTGTTTCCATGTTTTCCATCGTTTTCTCAGCAAGTAGACAGAAGGTGATGATTTTCTGTTTCTGGGTACTGTTTATGTGGATAAAATATGGAGAAATTTTCATTCTTGTATAACTAAATTGACACAATAAATGTGTTAGAATCAGTGTGTTTTCTCTGTTTGATATATTTTTGGTTAGTGGGTACTGGTTATTCCTAGTGAATATTAAGCAGAACATTTTATCTGTTATAATGTTTTCTTGTTCTGAATTTGTCTGGTTAGAATATTATGATTTTATACGCATTATCCGGTGCCAGGGGTCATACTTGTCCAGTTATTGTTCTTGTTATTCAGTTGGAGAAAAAGAGGATTTTGTATGTGGGGGAGAAAAGCTATATTGGGCTATTGGGAAAATTTTGAGTTTTGGGTCCTCAAAAATGAAAGATATCTAAATTTAAAGTGTGTGGTTCTTTCCTTTGCTACTGATTCTTAGCAAACTGGCAGAGAAAATATCAATCTTTATTAGCATAAGCCATTTGTTTGCAATTTCTTGTTTGATGCTGTGTTCTTCTGTTTATCCTTATGTCCTTGTTCTTATTTGGTACATTATATTAGTGAGATTTTCTCTGGTTTGATGCTTTAGATGAACTCTGGAAAAGTTGTGGCTGTGGGTTCCGGGCTTCGTGATAGAGAGGGAAACTTGATCCCCGTTAGCGTAAAAGAAGGAGACACTGTCCTTTTACCTGAATTTGGCGGAACACAAGTGAAGCTTGGTGATAAAGAGTATGTGTTATTTCCTTCTTCCAGCTGTTGTGCTTTTTTAATTATATATTGTAATAGTATGTCTTTCTGTGGTTTTTTAAATTTTTTTATATGTTTGATATGGACCAGCATCATAGTTTTTGTGGTTTGTTTCTCTTTAGAATTTTACAAAGACTTCAGTTTGTTTACCCCAAGGGGTATCATGAGTGGTTGGAGACCACGCCTCATAAAGCCCTCCCCCTCCCATTTGGGTCAACACTTATTAAAATAAAAGGCTTCAATTTTTCTCCTTTTTTCAATTTCAAATGCATGGTTGTTCTTATTGTTGAAATTTCTGGATAAAAATTAATTTTCATTGTTTGGTAAGTAATTAAATTTAAATTAAAAAAGAAAACATTTAAGGACTTATTTTCTTTTTATTGGAGAAATATTGAGAAACATATACAAGATATAAATTATGGTATACATGAAAAGATTAAATTGGAAATGTGGTAGGGATAATCATGGATAAAATTCATAAAGACGTTGTTGAGGTTAGGGGAGGATAGGGGATAGAATTATGTTAATATAATTTTTTTAGGAGAAGTGACAATTAACATAGTTAATGCATATGCTCCTTAAATAGGGTTGGAAGAATGGGAATTTTTTATTTATTGGAGGAGACCTAAATGGTCATGTTGGAAAAGATAATGTGAGGTTTTGAAAGAGTTTGTGGAGGCCAGGGATATGGAGTAAGGATTAAGGAATGAATCAGGAAATACTTAGTTTCGGTAGACGGAATCACACTTAATTACTTTTAAAATGGGACAAATGTTAGTCAAATAGATCTCATCCTTACTTGATAATTTGATAGTAGATGTTGTTAAGTGTATCCACTCAACATGGGTTGTTGGTACTAGATATTTGCATTAGAATGGAAAAGAAAAGATATTAGATAGAAACTCAAGAAATAAGTGGTGGAGTTTGAAGGGAGAGAAACAAGTTGGGTCTAGACGAATAGAGTGGTTAAAGAAGTACTTGGAGAATCTAAAGGATATGGGTGACTGAATAAGGAGAATTGGTGGTGGAATGAGGATGTTCAAGCAACTGTTAGATTAAAGAGAGATATAGAAGTCTACCTATACGAATAGATAAGGCCGCTTATGAAAATTATAATGTTGTGAAAAGGGAAGTAAAGAATGAAAAAGAAGAACATTTATAAACTTGTTAAGACAAGGGAAATGAAAACAAGAAACTTAAATTGTGTCAAGAGCATTAAAGTTAAAGATCAAAGAGTGCTAGTAAAGGAAGTTGATATTAAAGACATATGGAAAAGTTGTTTTGATAAAAAAATTTAATGGACGTGATATAAGAGATTGGAGGGAATTGAGTAACCCAATTCGAGGCATAGGACTCATGAGGAGGATGAAAATGGAAAAAGTTGTGGTACTTGATATAATTACCATTGAAAATGGAAAAAGTTTTGGGGCTCAAGCTTTGATTGTTGTTATTTTCTTTAACTGTCCTCACAAAAGGTGCTCAATTTTTAACCCCATTTATGATTCACATTTTCAACATTGGTGGAAGTGTGCGCGTGTGTGTGTATATATATATATATATTTATATATATATAAATAAAAGAGGATTTCGCTCTTTCAACTGGACTTTTATGTGGCTAAAAAATACCCTCATTAATGAAGGGTGACTTCATTTAAAAATAGGGTCATAAATGTCAAATAACAAATTTCATTTTGAATTCAAAAAGAGAATTTCTAAAATTTAGGATTTTTTTTCCCTTCACGTTTAAAAAAGAAATTACAGTTACTGCTTATTTCTAAAATTTATCATTTTCAATTGTTTGGAAAAAAAAAATTTCTAAATTATAATAGATGCAAATTATTAACCTTTACCCAAAAAAATAGAAGAGCCTTACGCGCGTGCTTAGAGGCTAGTGTGTGTGTATATATATATATATATATATATTTCCTTTCCTTTCTTACAGATATTCAAGAAGAAGATTTGAAATTTTGCACATAATTTGATTGCGTTTGTGTATGAAAAGTAGTTTATTTTTTTGCATATATTTCTCTATTTCTTTCTCAATATAGTTGGGAATTTTATGTATATTGTAGAATACATGGCAGAATACTTGATTTGACAACAATGCTTGAATATATTGCTCCTCTTTTCTCAATTTCATGTTTATGTTAGCACATTACTAGGTTCTGTGAATGTTTCTTAAGAAAGAAGGCAACTAGAAGGGTGTCATGTTGAGTTGTGTACTAGTGACCCATGCACTTGGTGGGTCTTAAACCCATGATTTATCCTCTGCTATGCTTTTTATAAAAGGAGATCTCATTTGGAGCTAGAGATCATTGGTTATTACCATAGTTGGTTTCCAATTACTCTTTCATTCTGGAAATTCAAATTGTAGTTCACTTTGAGAAATTACAATCCAGTTCATCAACCTGATAACTTTGATTCTAACAATATATTCTAAAAATTCCCAGATTTTTAAAGGATTTACTGCATCCCAATGTCCCCCTGACGCAGGACAACCAGAACAAAATTGAAACAACAATAAAAAAAAGGGATATGACCTAGGAGTCGGCACCTAGGCCTTGCTTGGAGTCAGCACCAAGCGGGAAATCCACTAGGAGTCAGCACCTAGGGTGGACCTGGAGTAAGCACCAGACCAAAGAAAGACTAAACGACCATTTTTTCATTCATCAAAATATCAATTATCCCCTCAAGGAATACAATAGATTGCTTATAAAGGATTGTTAAACCCTAGTTTTAATTGGCTAGGAAACTCTAATTGCCTTATTACAAAAATAACCTTGCTTCCAAATTAAAATACTAATAGCCTAATAAACTACTAAGACCTAAAACATAAAAATACAATTGACTTGCAAACATAAATAATATTAAATAAAAATTTTCTTGGGTCTCCCGTATCATTCTCCTCTAGTTGGAGAAAACTCGACCTCGAGTTTTAAAGCATTGAACGATTAGGATGCTGACAAGTAACACTTGCTTCAAGTCTGGAATCACCTTAGGGAGCATAGAAAAACCTTGAATTCCACCACATCAAACTCATTTGGAATAACAAAATCAATGTGTGGAATCAGTATAATCTCGTCTTGAACCTTATGAACCATAGGAAACAGTGTGGTTTTAACCTCTTTGACTTCACCAAGATGTAGATCTTCAAGCACCATGGAGGGTTGATCATAAGCACATTCAACAACTTCAACTTTCACATCACGTGCAACCTCAAGCTGCATTGTTTTTGAGTGGGTGCCATTATCTTTTCTAGTTGGGCATTAATCCTAGTGATTATTTGCTCCCCCAATTTCCACGACATAGGTGAAACATTCTGATTTTCCTTTCTTACACTAGCAAAAAGTGAACAGAGAAGATCCAAGGAAATGTCTTCACTTTCATCTATGACCAGATTCATAATTGTTTCCATGGCTGAAAGTACAGCAGGTGGATAGTTGGACCTAATTATCTTTAAGAAACTTTGAAACATCTTAACAACCAATGCATCATACTCAAGATCCAGCATCACCAAGCATAACTTGACCTTTGCAATGGTATCAAGAATTGAAACCACCTTCTTATAAGAGCGAGTAGACACATGAGGCATATTTTCAAATGCTGCCACAATCAACTGAAATATTTTTTTCATTTGCTCATCCTTATATGGGGCATTTGGTGCTGTTATTCTTGTAATCTCAATAATGCAAGATACAACGGAAACCTTCACATCCATTTCAACATGTCTCAAAAGTTTATTAGTGATCAATGCCTTCACTGAGGGTAAAAGTGTATCTCACATTGATTTGGATGGTTTTTGCTCCACATATGCTAATAAATTTTCAACTTTATCAAGAAGAGTGAGAAGATTATCAGTGGAGGAAGGAGGGTTAAGGAGTCTATTCCCAGCCTCCTTTATTTGCTTCTCAAATTCTCTATCTTTAAGTTGCTTCTCAAGCTTTCTATCAAAGGAAGTCATTTTCAGCTGAGGCACAAAATAGTGAAACACAGAGATTGAAACTAAATTTTCTGCTCAAAGTTGAAGTGCACAGGTTGGCCTTTGGGTTTAAAGGTTTTTTTTTTTTTTTTTTTTAAGTGGCAAGTTGGGTTGGTATGTCTTTTATGGGCTGAAACAAGTGTGTATTGAGAGTGAAACAGGCTAGTGTTGCTGGAAGAAAGAACTTAGATGGGACTATCGGGTTACCTCTGATATGGGCTTGATGGACTGGCTATTTGTTGTAACAGCGGCGGTCTTGTGATGGTTGTGGGCAGCGGCTTTGGGACGACAGGGTGAGATCGACATAAACGAATTCTTGCGGTATTGTTCTGGTGGAGTGGGTTGGCGACGTGGTACTCTGAGACGGCAAGGTGGAGTGGTGTTGCACTGAGACAAAGGAGGAACTCAAAGTGGCCGAGGAATAGGTTGGTGCTTCAATCATTTATTGGTATGGCAACATTGGCTTTCCAATGGGTAGTGGCGTGTGAAGAACTTTTTGAAAGAACTTGACTAGGTCTGGTTGTGGGGTTTGTTGGTTGTTGGGTCAAAGGGCTTGGGTTGATGGGTAACCTTTTGGTGGCTTGATACGTGTGGCCCCGTGGGTATTGACAGATGGTTTTCTGATGTTGGTTTGGCGGAGATGTGGCGAAGGGATTTTGAAGGTGGTATGGTGGCTGGATTTCTAGTGGTGGAAAAATACGGTAAATGTCTTTTTTTTTTTTTTTTTTTTTTTTTGTCTGGTTCTGGATTGACTTGCGATGATACTTCAAACAGAACGGTGTTTGCCCTAATACCAAAACTGACGCAAGACAACCAGAACAAAATTGAAACAACAATAAAATAAATGGATATGACCTAGGAGTCAGCACCTAGGCCTTGCTTGGAGTCAGCACCAAGCGGAGAAACCACTAGGAGTCAGCACCTAGGGTGGACCTGGATTCAGCACCAAACCAAACGGCCATTTTTTCATTCATCAAAATATCAACTATCTCCTCAAGGAATACAATAGATTGCTTATAAAGGATTGCTAAATCTTAGTTTTAATTGGTTAGGAAACCCTAATTGCCTAATTACAAAAATAACCTTGCTTCCAAATTAAAATACTAATAGCCTAATAAACTACTAGGACCTAAAACATAAAAATACAATTGACTTGCAAACATAAATAATATTAAATAAAAATCTTCTTGCGTCTCCCGCATCACCCCCCCTGTCCCCTTCTCCCTCTTCTGTTCAGATTAGGTGTTTGCTGTAATGGACAGTTACCCATCAGTCATGTTGCTGTTGGGGGTCCATGCATGGTAGGAACTTTGATCATATGACAGATAGACTGGATGTTGGTTTTGAGGTCATTAAAACTTAAAAGCCCATTTTGTAGAAGCTAACCTTTCAAGTTCCTTAGCTGAAGTAATCGCATTATACTAGGCTGGACAGTTATGGGTAATTGTTGATGTGATTTTGAATAACTTTTATCTTGTCATTAACATAACGTTTGAAGTATTATTGCCAATGCATTGGATGGATATGTTTACCTTATGTGGACCAACATATGATTGCTGGAAGACTTACTGGTGTATGGAAAATAGGAAATCAAACTAATCTACTTGCACTACGTCAAAGACTTCTAACGTCACAGACAATTGCAAACTATACTAGTTTGAAACTTATGCTAATAAGAATTAAAAAGTACGTTATCTAGCCTCTCATCCTATAATTTATCACTATTTACCATCCCCAATAATGTGGTTAATAGATTGGAAAGGTTGTGGCAGAGTTTTTTGTGGGGAGTGCTGGGGGATTATTCAAATTCCATTTTGTGGAGAGTGGAATGGTGCATGTACCCCAATAAAAAATGGGGTTTGGGGGGGTAAGAAAATTGTGCACTTCTAATCAAACTCTGTTGGGTAAATAGCTATGCAGATATGGGATGGAAGGAGATCATAATCTATGGAGATAGGTTGTCAGAATGAAGTATGAGTAAGATCAGGGTCAGTAGACAATGAGGGTTGTAAGAAGTACATATGGCTGTAGCCTTTGGCGAAGCATCCTGGTGGGTTGGGAGAGATTTGTCAGCTACATTTATTATGTGGTGGGGGATGGTCGTAGAGTGAGGTTTTGTACAACATTTGGTGCAGGAGTCAACCTCTAAAAGAATTATTTCCAGATTTGTTCTCAATTTTCTGTGGTAAACAAAGATGCTTTTGTGCATGGGGTTATACTCATTGTAGTTCCATTCATGAGTTCCAAGACTCACTTGGATTTCCTGTATGATTCTTCATTTCTTTGTAATTTTCTAGATACTTGTGTTCATCATTGTGAACATGAAGTAATCTCCTATTTCAATAAAATATCATTAATTACTCATAAAAAAAAGACCTTGGAATATTCACTTTGATTTGGGAATTGTAATTTGTGCAATTATTGTTTGACACTTTGTATGCTAATATATCAAGAGGAGATGAAATCTCTTCATTGGTGAGATCTATGTTTGAGTGATCTCATTGCATGGGAAATAATGATAGGCATTCACTTGTAGATTTCTTTCATTTAGATTATAAATCTTTTCAGTTTTATTCTAGAGAAGATTTTAGATTTTTGTGTATACTTCCTATGTAATAAAGAAAATTGTTGTGTATACTTCCTGTGTACATAAAATATCTTCTCTTTCTCAAAAAAGTTTTTTATTTAAAAAAAAAAAATCTAGCATTCAACTAAATAATTGCTGGGTATACACGTGTGAGTGAAGTCTCATGTTGAATAAGAATGACCAGAGCAAGTAGTTGATATAACATAGTTGAGCTCAAACTCATAAGTGTAAAAGCTTTTGGATTAAGTGGTGTTCACATATGTTGTATTACCTACTCAATTGAATCTCTCTAAGGTCTAATCTCTCCAACAATAACATTAAGGAAAAAAGGATTGAGAAGAAATTTCTTATGTTAATATACTCATTTCTTAGAACAACAGTTCCAAGAAAAAGAATTGTTGTCTCCAAACCTGAGCTACTTACTTTCTCTGCTGTTTAACTTTGTTTCAAATGTGATCCATTTCATAATATCCAAGTATGATGCATGATTTTTGTGATTAAATTCTAATGGGATTTCTTTTTGAACTCATTTCAGCTATCATCTGTATCGGGATGAAGATATATTGGGGACACTTCTTGAATAATGTACTATATGACTTGTGACTTTATGCTCCATGTTGAAATAGTTCATGATACGTCTTAGTAGATCTGAGTCATCTGGTAACAATTAGTATGTTACCTTATCCTGCTATTGGGCATTTCCATTCTGCTTTGTTCTTTTCCTTTAGATGAAAGAAACTTAAACTTTTCTGTTATCTGAGTAAGGATATTCATGACAATAAATCATCTTTTTTTGTTTTTTTTTACTACATTGCAACTTGGTGTTTTAATGTGGTATAATTCTACAGATCAAGCAGTATATTTCTGATACTATGAAAGAGACATGCAGCCAATGAAGTTTTAGTTCGTATGTATAACCTAGGGGTGGCAAATGGGCAGGTTGGGTCATAAATGGGTTGGGTATGTAATTACCCATTTATTCATTTATGACCCGTTTATATATAAATTAATTATTCATTATTCACCTAACCCATTTAATTAGTAACCCACCCATTTAACCCATTTAACCCAATAATATCTCTAAAACTAGTTGAATACCCTATTGACTTCCAAAATTACCAAAATACCCTTAAATACTCAAAATGACCCAAATACCCCCTACACTTTCAAAATTACCAATATACCTTTGGACATCCAAAATATTGTCTGTAGAGATTTATTTCTTTGTTGACAAACTGTATTTGAATCCAAGCAGTACCAAGTGGTTTTGTAGCCAACTTTGAACTATATAGTATATACAGAATGAAAATAATTCAAGCACAAAGCTGCATGCAGACCTTGATCATATGATATTGAAGAAATATCATTCTAAGATTAAAAGTAATGGCTATCTAACTCAATATGCAATCTTTCCTCCACCAAAATAAAGGTATATAAACTAAAAACAATAACAAAAAAAAAAAAAGGACAAAAGTAAAAAAAAGCAGAACAACTAAAAAAGATTCAAGGACTACAAATCTTCAGAATCGAAGCAAACTCACGTTAGAATTTGTACGAAATAAGGCACAAACAAACTTATCTAAATAATAATAAAATTAAAATTAAAAAATATATATACATTTATATATATATATATATTTATATATCTCACCACTTTGGCATTGATATTCTTGTTGCCAGTGGTGGGTAGATGTAGAAAGAAGAGGGGTAAAGAAGAGAGAGAAATACACGAATTGAGAGAGGGAATAAGTTTGTTAGGACCTTGGCCGATGTGGTTGGGTTAAGGCCACAGGGTTTTTCTTTGCGAAGAAGATGAGGTTTTTCCTTATAGTTTTCTTGGCTACCAAACACAGAAGGGAGAAGATTTACGTGGCTTTTCCGTTTGATTTTCTCGGCTATCAAACACAGTCATTAATAATTTTTCTTTTTCTTTTTAAATTTATTTCTAAAAAATCAAAGGAAATTGTTGTGATGTTGTTGATGATAAGAAAAAGGTAGAAAATTCAATGAAATTCAAAGAATAAAATCTTCAATCAAAGATTAGAAGAGCAAGAAGATCTTCTTTACTGGCAGATAAGATGCGAGAGGAAGAGATGGGGAGGAAAAAGAAAGAAAATACTGAGATAAAGAGAAAGAGAAAGAGAGACAAGTGTGAGATTAGATTTGTTATTTGGTTACTGAGAAAATTAAAGTTTCGATTTAAATTAAAGTGTTGCTAATACACATTTGTTTGGTTACTGAGAAAATCAGAGGGAAAGTGTTTAAGGAGAGTGTGACTAAGAGTGAGAGGGCCAAATGTTTTGGTTTAAGGAGGTTATAATGTTTATTTAAGTTTTAGATTTTAGAAGGATTTAGTGGGTTTATTTAAATTTAAATTTTAGATGGGTTTAGTGGTTATTAGTGGATTTATCCATTTAGACCCATCTAATTAAATAACCAAATGGGTCTTTATCCATTTAACCCAAATATTCAAATGGGTTAGGTTAAGACTTATCCAAATAAGGTGGGTAATAGGTGGGTTCATGGATATGGATAAAAATTGCCACCCCTAGTATAACCCAATAATCCTTATGTAACAAAATTTGTAGTAAAGGAAGTTCAGGAAAGAATACACATGTACTCTACCCGTTGCTCTAGAATGTCAGCAATTACTCCATGTGCTAGTAGTCCCCAACTCAGCACTGTATAGTTACCGACCTTCCTGGATTAAGTGTTTTCATCCAAGAAATGTGGAGCGGATTTGTTAGAAACCATTAGTAACAAGTATGCATGTTTTCTTTTATGATACTCAATACATTATGTTCTGCGACGTGCAACTAGTCTGAGTGAAGTTCTCTTATGTCATCAAATAAAGAAAAAAACAAAAATGCATCTTAAATCTTAGGATTGAGTTGAGGTATGGTGTTCAAAGTCAAAATACAAGTGACATAGATGTTAAGGGTAAAGCATGTACCAAAGTTTTAAGTTCCTAATTATATCCAAGATCAATCTGCCTGCAATAAAAGAGCAATCAGGACAAGCACCTGGGTATGACTTTTTCTCATAAAGTAGAATTATTTTCTAGGTATTTGCTTGATTGCTTCATCCAAAACCCCAAGTGGCCTATTAATTTAATCAGCACTTCACATCATTACACGCAGCCAACCATCTACGCTGCCTTAAGGGAAAGCTCGAAATGAGTTCCAGAAGAATATAATGGCCACTCATGCCCACATTTACTCAAAGCCACTCCCACCAAAAATGGGTGCAAAGTGCAAACATATTCTGGATTCTTTTTCTTTTTTGATCAGAAATATATTCTGGATTCTTTTAGTAAAAACACTAGGATTATATTCACATTTAGGTAGCAAAGTTGGTGGTGGCTTAACCTTGTCATTGTTCAATCATGACGCATGCGCATTATCCGTGGTTCCAAATCCAATTTCCAAAAAATCAGGACCACTTTAGGCTCGAAGATGATGAATTTGGAACTACAGAGTGGGTGTCCTTGCACGTAAATGGGAGCTAAAGAAGTGGCTCGTCAGTGGGAGGATGAGTCATGTTGAACCTCATGCTTTAGTTACATTAATATACCCGAATTTTGCTTTCATACCAAAATTTAAGTAAGACAACACGAAAACTGAATAAAAGAAACAATAAATATAATTTAACACTACAACATTGAAAAATTCCAAGAAATTTTTTTACTAACCATAAATTTGTGAAGTGTTTCCATTGGAGTTAAAACAAAACTCAAATTCTAGTTGACTTAGAAAACGTTATTTCTTATTGACTTGGTAAATCCAAATTATTGAATTACAAAAATAAGGCTAAATTAAAATAAAATTTTCTTTGTGCTTCTTATTAAAAACTTTGTATCGTAGATTGTGATATGAAAGGAAGTAGGTTTATGTTTTAGGACTTGTCCCATATTAAAAGTTTATAAAGTTTTTTGCGGGTATATAAAGTAACACACACTAAGAAATAAAATAATTGAGAGAACTTATGGACATATAACTTTAGAACATTCTAACAACGAACTCTTTTGTGCGAAGGAAGTCCCATTATTTAATTTTCGGATCATTTTTCAATTTCTTAGAGACTTATCTATAAATTAATGACCTAAATCATAGTCAAATATGCAAATTTTGTAGGAATTTCTTTTAAAAGGAAACTTTAGATTTGCTATGTGTTTATTATTAATGACCTAAATAATAAACTCTTTTGGGTGGGGGCAATTATCACCTTAAACAAAGTGTATCAAAGTCCCATTATTTTTCTGATCATTTTTCAATTTCTTAAACACTTCCGGCATCATATATACTTCCTTCCCACGGTCTCTAAAACTCACACAAGCACTACTAGAATAATACATCTAGTCCATTGCTAGTTGTCAAACTATCAATTCCTCTGCCTCTGCTGTCAATGATAACCTAATTCGCAGTATAGATTTTTGCTATATAACAGATCATGGCAGGACATACTCGGTTTTTACCACTAAATCAGCAAGGGCAACCATTGAATTGTACTTCCGCAGTACATTTTGTTGCAATGAGAAGTTGATGAAAAAAATTCAAAACGAAACAATATGGTTGCTTAAAATCTTGTACATTTGTTTATGAACTTGCTCAATGCTCAGTCAATGAGGGTGATTCTGGCATCGTCTTTCCTGCCAAAAATGAACTAAATAGCACAAGTGATCTCTTTGGCTGTGTAAATGGAGCTTCATGAGCTGCTCCTCTAATGGTTGCGAAAGATAAGATATTGCCATATACTTGTGTCCATCCAGCAACCTGTAAATCAGAAATGTGAAAGACTAAGTAAAGGTTGCATAGTAACATTTATGTTTGTTATTTAACTTATTCTCATAAACTAACCTGTGTTCCTCCAAACCACGCTCTGTAAGGCACAGTTGTATTCAGTCCCAACTCCTTGGCAAGTCCATTTACGAGTGTTCGTGTCCCAGTAAGTGGGATAACAGAATCTTGGTCTCCACTATAGAGATGCAATATTCATCATTATTTCTAATCTGACAGACTTACATATTTGATGAAATCATGGATGATAAACCATCTAAATTAATCATATTTTTATATACCTGTATACTAAGACCCGGATGCCTGATTTGGCAAGCTCACCCAGAACATGGATTGTAGGTACTTCAAGATTTTGCATTTCATATTTGATGACACTGTTATAAAAGAGCACAACCATAAACGAACTTTGAAAGAAGAGCTTATCAGGTAAAATAATGAATAACTTTGAAAGTGCACGTCCTAACATAAATGATGGTCAGAGGAGAAAAACAATGCATACTATTAACAAGAAGCTTATGTTGGTCACGTGGTACTTAACTACTTACCAACATATTTGAAGCACTGAAAATGATTTCAAACTTAGACAACTTTAAATTTCTTGATCCATCACAATAATATTATAATTAACACATTGCTGAGGAGTTGGAATGAATTGAAACAATTTTAATATTTAGGGGTCCTTGTCATGTTACTCTTGTGACGGAATCTTTTCATTTTTAAATAGGCATGGAAAGTTTAAATACTATTTGATTGTAATACAAACATCAAGAAGTGTAAGATTATTACTCGCTGCAAAAAGTCCAATTGGAGACTCCAACAAGTCGAGCATGGAAAGCCTGCTGTACGTCTTTCCGGTTCAAGTACTTATCTGTTTCATCTTCCACACAAACATCTATTTTCTCTGTATCTTGCTGTAAGTGAGATCAAATTAGCCCAGAGGAAAACATGTAGGTACAAGAAACAGGGGAAACAGAGTTTCCATACACGTATAAGGCATGCAAAGAAGAAAATTGATTTGAAAAAAAGCTGAGCCTCACCAGTTGATTCAACACCTCGGCTTGTGAAAGAATTGATGGTAAACAGACATCAAGAGTGACATCATACGTGTTGACGGAGCCACTAATTTCTCTTGAAACTTGTCTTATTACTCCAGAACAAACAGGAGTGAGAGTGCCACTTGTTGACTGTCTTCTGATTTGGGAGTAATTACAGATGGAAGTGAAACTTTCATAAGTTGAATCGGATATCAATCCGTGAGACCAATAGAACTCAGCCCTGGAGTTGAAATCAATATTGAACTCCAGTAGAGGATTCCCTATCTGCAGGCAAGAAAGTTTGAGCACTTTGCCTAAAAAGTACTGCATTTAACTTCATTTTTCTTTCTAAATTGTGATCTTTTACTTACAGCTATGCCCTTGAGATTGAACTTCACATTTTGCTTAATAATGAGTTGTGCGAGTTGTGGAACATAATGTCCTAGCAAGAAGCAGAATTTTCAGCATTCTCTCCTCTCTAAATTTTTGTGT
The DNA here is from genome assembly GCA_030021035.2 of Notholithocarpus densiflorus. Lineage (NCBI taxonomy): Eukaryota > Viridiplantae > Streptophyta > Magnoliopsida > Fagales > Fagaceae > Notholithocarpus > Notholithocarpus densiflorus. Next base: position 1,893,354 of record JARYZH020000027.1, on the reverse strand, counting down.
GGTTTCGTTAAGAGCAAGTTATATTTATCTACTTAGAATATACCTGCATAACTCTCCCCTGTGATGAACAAATCTCTACCTTTGTATTCTGGGAATTTTGTGAACCAGCGCTGAAGGAACTCAAGATTATCTTGTGCTGTTGATGAACAAATTTGGAATCTATATTAGATAAAATACTACCACCATGGACAACATCTTTTCTATGGGAACAAATCTCCAGATTTTCTTTCTTAATGAAATGATGCTACATAGTTTAAATGTCAGTCTGAAGTATAAATGTAAGCCCATTTATGCTACACCTGAAGTTAGCTAATGAAATCAATTAATTCAGTTCAATAATGATATTTGTAAAATAATAAGAATATCTCTTTCTTTGGTACTCTTAGGCTTGAAGGTAGAAGTTCTGAAGTCAAAACCTGTGAGTTCATCGTTCACGGAGTCATAGAAAGATTTATTAGCAGAGAAGGAGAATCCAACTCCTGCTGGGGATTCCAGGTATAACATATTTGCTTCTGTAACAGTAACAAAAGAGAAACTTAGAAGTAAATCCAACTATTTACTTGAGTAAAATATTTGCTCCTGTTGCAAAGTGAAATTTAGAAAATAGACCTTCCTTTTTCACTTGAATAATAATGTTATGAACACATGCATATTCCACATCCAAAAAGTTGAAGATAAAGTTTTATGGGTATACCTTTATTCCAGCTATAATCATTTCTGACCAGAATGTCTCCACTTGGTCTAAAGGGCCCATGCTCGCAAAATGCTCCGGCACCAATTGATGAACAACCAGGACCTTCAAAATTCATTCAAGGATTTCAAAAAATTTTTTTTCCTTTTCAATTCTTACAAGTCAGTAAGGATTTGAAGTTGAGTTTAACAACTAGATTAATGTGAATTTACCTCCATTCAACCAAAGTACTAGAGGCTTTGAAGCTGGTTCTGTTTCTGCTTCAGCAAAATAGTAAAAAAGAGCTCTGTGTTGCCTTTCATCAATGGTTATGTATCCCCCATATTGCTGGAAATTAACCTTTGGCTGCCCTGGCAAGCTGACTATCTTATCATCTCCCGAAATGGAGCCAAGAGTTAGGCATACTTGCACTAGAGTTGCATAGATTGTTCCGATGATAATCCATGATTTATGTTGCATAATGACAAATGGAGAGAGAGAGAGAGAGGATGCAACTTAATTGTGTTTCTTGAGGTGGCAAATGTTTAGCCACTTTTAACCTGCTCCATTATTTTCTTTTATTTCAGTTTTTTATAGATAGCTGGCTATATAAAAATACATAATTCAAATCCATTTCAAGTATACGTTGCCTAGGTTATTGCAACTTCCTTGTTTTACTTGATTAATTAATTTATTGTTTATTTTAATGATAATTGATACACTTTTCTTTGCTCTTGTTTGCTTCCTCCTTGTTGTACCAGTTGCATTTTCTAAGTACTAATATAGTAATAGTAATATGCAATGCTTTAATTTTTTGGCAAATACTTGAAATGGGCACATCAGTGTGTACAGACACACAGGTGTGCAACAACTGAAATCTTAGGATAGTGTCTTTAACAGTTAACTCACGATTTCAGTTGTTTCCCCCCCCCCCTCCTCTCACACACACACCTCTTAGGAACCCCCCCCTCCCCTCACCTTTTTCTTATAGATACCTACTAAACAAGTTTTAAAACACAACAATTTTCACAATTGTTGAAGTGATATGTTGTGATTGGTGCTAACAAAAGTAATGTAAATATAGCCCCATGTAAAAGTGACGCTTCTCTTGTAACAATTTGCCACGCCGATAGTGATAAAAAAAAAAAAAAACATTGTCAAAATATTTTTGTCCCTAGCATTACTGAAACTATGCAAGACTGCACTTCAAAAGCACCTTTTTTTTTTTTTTTCCCCCCTTAATCCTTAAAAAAAATGTTATTGTTCTTAATCTTCATCACCCCGATTTTGAAAGATTTAAAAAAACCAGAAAAATCCACACAGAGATAGTGATTGCGTGGTAAACAATCAAAGAATGTAATGCTTCTTATCTTATTTGGATGTGATTCGGGTATTTAGAAAGAGACAAATTTAAATTCAAAAAGTTCTCCTAAAGTGCGTTGGGAGCCATCATGATCCTGATCGGATTCCCATATCGGCTAGCACCACCTTTTTTTGACCAAAATTTCTTATTTTGGAACTCAAATAGTCCTGTGATCCTGTCTAAACTTTATTTTAAACAAAATGAATAATTAAACTTTACATAGAAACTTATTCCCTAATTCAAACCAAATGCAACTGTTCTACCTACTTTTGGAAAAAAGCAGAAAGAGAGAGAGAGAGAGAGATGCTCCCAAGTGGTTCAATTTCATTTGAAAAGCATGTCTACATTATATTCTGTTCACATACATTTGTTAGAAGAAGATTAAAAAAAAAAGACCCTTAAAATATCGATCTCTGCATTCGTATGTATCACATGATGTGGTGCTATTCAATTGATGTAAAGTGGTGACTTTATCCGGCCAGATTTGGAGTCTTGTTCCTAATCATACCCTACCAACAATGTCTTCATTATAGAGTCTTGGCAAGTTGCACTAATGAATTCTGGACAGATCAATACCCACAAAATTTTAGTGGCCCATTCAGCGTGTAGCTAATCAGAAGAATCAGGCCTTGAAAATGACATGATTGGTAAGTGGTACCATGTGATTATTGGTAGATCTAGTCCCTTGATTGAAGATTTGTGTGGAAAACCTCGTACGTTTAATTTCACAATATGCTGATTTGTGTAATTGTGAGTACTCCATGAAAAAAGGTGAATTTATACGGGTAAAAAGTTTCCACCACTCAGAGTGTGTTTGACACCAGCTTTTAGCAATAACTTTTATGTACAGTTTTTTAAAATCTCATTTTTTCCTCTCATTTTCTCACTTTTTAAAAATATTTTCAAGGTACAAGTACATTTTAACACATTTTCAATAAAAAATTAGATAAACTATTCCCAAAAAGACACTTAGTTGCACAAATTAAATGTGCAATTGTATGGGTCTTTAGAATTATTCATTTTTCTTAACTGGTATGCCAAACTGTGAGTGCATGTCTCTGTTTGAGTAGCGAAGTCTAAGAAAGTTGCATATACTTACTGAATGACATATTTGATTACTCACTCATTAAGGATCAGTATATCAGTCTAGTCACATTACAAGCATCTAAGTCACATCATTTTCAATTGAAGAGGAATAAGGTGTGTAGAGGTGAAATAAATGAAAATCTATGGGAAGAGTACTTTTTGTTTGCCAAAAGCCAATAAATAAAAATAAAAAATCATATTCATATCCTTGCGCCTGTTTTTTGGAAATTTGAATGTCTTCTAAACTTCTTTTTTTTTGAGAAGTGTCTTCTAAATTTAGGCCCCCCTTCCCCAAAAAAACTATTTTTTGCACCACAAACAGAAAAATGCATGCTATATTGGAGCTACTAAATTTAAAAATATTTAACAACTAGCTACAGTGAATTACTATTAGTAGCAATCGACTGTAGCTAGAGTGGCAAGTTGCTATTTGCTTTTATTGATTTTTTATTCTCTCTCTCATCACAGCCTTTCACTCTGACTTTTGTGAGTGGATATTTTATAGGTATTTATATTAAAATAATTGGGTGATATGCTAAAGTAAAAGATGAGATATAGGGCGTACTATTATATGTGGTATTAAAATAGATAAATTAGGTTTTTGAGGTGTTAAAAGCTAAATTTTTTAACACCACAAATGTGAATGCTCAATTTGCCAACATCCCTGTAGGAAGTTGTTGAGTGAAAAATGTTAAAATTACTTCTAAGGTATCATAAAAAGCTTCCAAATCAATGTAGCAATAAATATGATTTGTGTCACATTAACAATGTTATAAATAAATTGCTTAATTACTTTTTTGTGTTGTATTAAAAATAAATACAATAGTTTGTAAAACTATGTACTAAATTTGTATCCCTGACTTCCCTCAACGTAATAAAAGTACTAGTTAAACATATATCATGGGTTCCAGTTAATTCAATAGGTAAAATCTGTTATCATCAAATAAAAGATCTGGGGTTTGAACATTGTTTATATCAAAAATCAATTGGTAATTTGGCTTGATGTTAAAGAGCAATCATCATGCAGAGGATGTCATAAATTCAAAGTCTATCTTATATCTATGCTCTAGCCTAAAAACCCAAATCTATTTATAACTAAATCTCCTTGTAATTACTTATATAAGCCAAATTGACCTAGTACACACTTGATGTGGAACTCATCAAGTGCCCATACAACCTACATTTATATCCAATCCAATATTAATCCAAACAATGTAGATAATTAAAAAAAATTACCCATATCTATTTATTTGAGCTAACTGTAACTAGACATAGACCCACGTGATACGTGGGAATATATAAATATTATGTAATATGGTGTAATATATAAAAAATAACAATTGATTCCACTATTATCTATTTTTATAAAAAAGATTACAAGTATTTTTTTAATCTTTTTATCTCTACAAAAATATCATACTATTATTTTTTTTTTTTGATTAATTTTTTTTTAAAGGTGAACTATATTCATCTAACTTTTGCTGTAGTGTATTATATTTGCCTAATATACAACTAAACTTTATAAGTTTCAAATTTATTATTCAAATTTCTCATCTCTTAATAAATAAAGAGATTATCATAATAATAAAAAACACATCACAAAATTATAATGTTATTTTAACCAAAATTAAAATAAAACCAAAGGAATGAAAGATAAACTTTATAATAACTTAGTACTCAAAAAATTGGTAGGCATATTCAAATTCATAGTAATGTAAATTGTGTTTTGATATAAATTAAATTCTTATTTTTTTAAAAACTAATTATTAACCCAAACCAAAATTCAACCAAAGCTATAAAAGGGAGATTGAAGACTTAGCAATGGGAAATTAAAAAAAAAAAAACACACACACACACACACAATACCAAAACACATATTAAAAAAAAAAAAAAAACCAAAAACCTTAATTATAGTTTTAAGAGAGAACAAAAATTCAAAAGAGAGAGAGAGAGAGAGAGAGAGAGAGAGCTCTAGTTTTTTGTGGGGAAAATATGGATTGAATGAGAGAAATGATATCAAATTTATATGAAATAAAATAGGTAGAAGATGAGTTAAAATATAAAAAAGAGAAAAAAATATGAAGAAAGTGTAACGGTAAAGAAGAAACTAGCGGGGAGAAGAATGAGGGGAAAGGTTAGAGAAAGTGTAATAGTAAATGTGGACAAATAGGGAGAAGAAATTTATTTTATTTGTTTATAAAGAATATGGATAATAAAAGTTTAAAAAGAGAAAAGAAGAGGTAGAAAAGAAGTGGATGATGTGGCTGCTGATATGGCTCAATAAGAGTGTAGCAATAATAAAAGTTACGCTTCAGATTTGAGAGAGAGAGAGAGAGAGAGAGAGAGAGAGAGAGAACTTATTGTTTTTTTTTTTGGGAAAATAAGGATTGAATGAAAGAAATAATATCGAATTTATATAAAATAAAATAGGGAGAAGAAGAGTTAAAATATACTGTAGGGACTGGGTTTGAGCACTATTCCTAAGGGATAAGTGAATTCAAGCCCAACAAGCCCAATACAATAAATTTATAGAGAGAGGGTAGAAGAACTGGACTTTAATAAGTATAACAACAGTTAAGGATGATTTAAAAACGGAATAAGTAAAACCAATATGGAATGGTGCAAATAATTCAATCCTCGGCACTAGTCCGAGATGCTTCAACTTATTATTTCTTGAGTGGTAATGAAAATGGTTACAAAATTAGCTCAGACTACTACAATGTTTTCTCTGGTCCAATCCTCCTCCTTTCCTCCATAGAAGATGTCTTACATTATATAGTTCCTCTTGGACCATTTTGATCCTACACTTGTTGGTTATTTGAGTCACCACTTGAGTGCTTGTCCCATGAGCCATCCTCTCTGGCCTTCTGTGAATTGTGGTAGTCAAGACTGCACTATTCAGAGGTTTTTTCCACATAAATGCGGCCAAAGTGTTAGTTGTGGAGCATTTAATGCGGGGGCAGCAGCTTTTCCTGGAATTGCTCTACCGCCCTGCCTCAGTATGCTTACTGGCTGTACTTATTCTTTTCCCTAGAGTGCTTTGGAAGATTGTCTTTGTTGGTAAATCACCTTTCTTCAACCACGGCTTTGGTTAGCCGAGGACGGAATTGTCCTCGGCACGGTTACTACTGTCCTCTTCTTCATATGCGATTATGGGCCTCAACATGGGCCTCAGGCCTAGTACAAGGGGAGGATGCATATTTTTGGGCCCTATGACCCCACAATAGCCCCTCAAAATCTTGCTTTTCAACTCCTAGGGAGGAAAGAAAGATTTTGATATCCTTGGCCCTCCTTGTTTACAGTTATACCCCTTCTATCCGAACTCCCAAATGCCTGTTGACCTTCTCAAGGCACGCTCCTGACGCTTTGGCGTCCAGAGCGCACCGTTATTAAATTTTGACGGCCCTTTTATCCCCCACGTTCAACGGTACGATGCAAATCTAACGGTGGAGGATTTCTTGGGGTTACGAGAGGGAATTTTCCCGCTTGTAACTTCTATACCACTATAAATAGCATTTCAAATCAACTCCTTTCCCTACTTCCAACAATCACACAGTTCTAGAGTTTATACATTGAACCTGTCACTCCTTTTCACTTCTTTGTGTGTCTACAAATACCAAAAATTTGTCCGAGGACCTTCTTTTCAGACCTGTAAGTTTCCTCGAACCCCCTTAGTTTTATTTCTTTCTATATATTCTCTTTTCATCACACTTTTTCTTCTTGGCTCGACTTTTCGTTTCGAACTTGTTAACTTCTCTTCAAATCTTCTTAGGAGATGGGTAGGTTCAAGTGTTTAGTTGAATCCGAGGAGGATAAAGAGAGGTTCAGGGCTAAGTACAGGATCCCACCAACAGTGGGCATGAGATACGCTGCCTAAGGGGAATGGGTAGACGATAGGAAAGGGGGGGAGGTGGTCATCCCAATGATCGCCTTCATAGAGAGAGGGATGACCATCCCTATGGGTACTATCACAAGAAACTTCCTCAGATTCTTTAGACTATCCCCCACACAATGCGCCCCAAATATGTTCAGAGTGTTAAGGAGCGTAGAAGCCCTAAATGAGAGAATGAACCTGGGATTGACACATCATGATGTCAACTGGATATACAATCTGCATCATTTGAAGGGGCAGGGATACTACCTTAAGTCAAGGTATCCCGAAGTAAGGCTAATTCAATGCCTCCTTATGTCAAACAAGGGGCTAAAGGAAGATTTTTTAATTTTTTCTGGGGAATGGCATGATGGATTACCCTGTCCGGTTAAGGAGGGAACACCAGGTGGGGGTCTAGTCGTAAATTTATGCACTTAGGTTTGTACTTCCCTTTTGTTTTGCACCATTTCTGCTTCTGACAAATTCTTCTTTTGTTTTAATGATTTTACAGACAGACACTCTACCAAACCTCGGCTCAACTTAGTCAATAGAGAAAGTTTAGATAAAATTCTACGGTCCGAGGTGTTTGTAAACAAAGCCGACAGTTAATTATGAGCAGCGCACATAATCCTTGGGTACAAACCAATTTCCCTTAGATTTCAAGCTCCTAAGTGTGTAATAAAAGCCAAAGATCCTCGTCTTCCCCGAATTAGTGTGGCCTTCGAAGGATTCGTTGTTCCTGAGGGCGTTCCAATTCCCGATGGCACACCATTTACACAGCCACTCTTTGTGGGCGTTCCTTCAGTAGGAGCATCCTCATCCCAACCCATTGTTAAGGAAGGAGAGGAAGAAAAAGAAGCAGAGGAAGAAGAAGCAGAGGGGATTGTAGACCTGTCAGACTCCCAGGAAGAATTTGAGGTGTTCAACAGACCTTTATCCCCCGAGGGTACATCAATTGACCTTGACCATCAGCAACAAGTAGACGTCGTCACTTTAGATGAGATGGGTATCCAAAGGAAACCTAAAAGAGGTTTGCTGGACTTAATAGAGTCTCAACCCGGAAAGGATGCGCCGGAGAAACCAACTCAATCCAAACTTCCTCATCTTCCTTCCAAACTTCCTCTTCCTCCTCCTCAGCCATCTTTGCCATCTAGACCTGACTCTGCCGACCCGAAAAGAAAGAGAGAGCAGAAGGGCAAGGAAGTAGTGGAGGCAGAAAGACCTCGGCCTGTGCATGAAGACGAGGCCCAACGAGCTGCGAAGCAGCTAAAGACTGGTAAAATAGGGCAGAGAGGCTTAGAGAGGGTGGATAATCAGCCACCTGAGCCTTAGGCTTGGCTTTCAACTCCAATGCTTAATGGTGAACCTTTGAGGGATAATGCATCCATCAGGGATTTCCATGGAAGTGTTGGATGCCAGATGACCTAGGCCTTAGAGGAGGCTTTGCTACTTCCTACTGACATGGCCAAGCTGCGACCTATCAGGAAAAATAAGGTTTTCCTTAACCTCAAAAGATACCTGGGCATGGTATGATGCTATTCCCTTTTTTTTTTTTATATTGTTATTTGTAAGGTTACTAACCCTTTTCTTTCAGGCTGTCCAAGCCACTTTCAGGACTGAGGAGATAACCAATTCCTACTACCGGCAGCTGGACGACGAAAGGACTAGGTGTGTGGCAGCTGTGGAATCGTTCAATATCGCCGATCAGTCCAACAAAGATTTAAGGAAGAAGTTGACTGAGGAGGAAAAAGTCAGGAGAAGTGTTGAGTCGGGTCTAGAGAGCACCCAAAGGCAAGCCGAGGAGTAGAGGCTGCACTTGTGAGATGCCAAGGAATAATTGGCTTCCTCCAAAGAGCAAATAGCAGCCCTCCAGAAGAAACTGGAAGAAACCTAAAAGCTTAAGGATCAAGTCGAGAGGTTAAGAGAGGCCGAGAAGGCTAAAATGGAGGCTGAGAAGGCTCGGGACGAGGCTGAGCAACATGGTTACGACATCAGAGTAGCCGAGACCGAGGAAACCCTTAGGGCAGAGGTCCCCGCCGTGTGTTGAATATATTGTGCTTAAACTTGGAGTGAAGCCCTCAACCGAGCTGGGGTTGAGGCTTCCTCTGGGCTAAGAAAACCAAAGAATATCTACTACCCACCAGTCATACGAACCTCGGACCCTCCTCCCGTCCAAGGAGAAGTAGCCTTTATAGTTGCTGACCCAATTGGAGAAACACAGCCTCAGGATCCTCTTCCTCCCAGTTAACAGGAGCAAACAAAAGAACCTGAAGCTCCTAAGGAAATATCCTCGGATAAGGCTGCAGGGGTTCCCCAAGGTGGGGCAGCTTTCCAAGGATTTCAATAGGCCTTAGCTTTAGTTACCATGCCTGCTGAGGAAGCCCCTAAAGAGAAAGAAAAAGTGATCCCTACTGAAGCAGCTAAACAGGCTAGCAAGACTTCCAAGGATAAGCTTCAGATAAAATTGAAACAATGAATCTTCATTTCTGTAATGTAGTCAAAATTTACGTAATGAAATTTCTTTTTCCTAAGACGTGTTTTAATGAAATGGGCATTTTGCTTTCTCGAATTTGTATAGGTTAATTTCTTCATTTATGTAATTTTCACTTTAACTGTTCTTTGATTGAACATAACCATATACCATAAAAGTGCAAAGTCGTTTACACAAGGGAAAACAAAGTTTATATATATATTTTTAATTGGTAATCGGAATGGATCAAAACTAACTTTGAATCTATCAGTTCTAACAACAGCAAAGTCTATAGCACCCTGAAATGCTTTAAGTGATGCTCATAGGCTTACTTCGGTTTACGTATTTGCTGTGTGGTAACAAATCTCGTGATCCGAGAGAGGAAATCAGGAATTAATTTTTGTTTAATCCTTCAATAGACATTAAAGGGTATTAATTTCCACTAAGTCTGTGGTCCAAGGAACCTGACATGACTTAGTTTCTGTTCAATACTTCAATAGATATCTAAGGGTATTAATTTCCACTAAGTTTGTGGTCCGAGGAACCTGACATGACTTAGTTTCTGTTCAATACTTCAATAGATGTCTAAGGGTATTAATTTCCACTAAGTCTGTGGTCCGAGGAATCTGACATGACTTAGTCTCTATTCAATACTTCAATAGGTGTCAGAGAATCGCATGACGCGCAATTACAACAAATTAGAGTGCACACAGGACTGCTTTCATTAATAATAATACCTTCTTAGGTTATTTACATTCCATGGGTGGAGTACAGCTTTCTCATCTAAGTCTTCAAGATAATATGCACCTATTCCTGCTACTGAAGTGATGTGATATGGTCCTTCCTAGTTGGGCCCCAGCTTTCCCCAGGCCGGGTTCTTGGCACTACCCACAACTTTTCTTAGCACAAAATCTCTTGGTGCTAGTGGCCGTAGCCTCACATTGGCATCATACCCTTGCTTGAGTTTCTGATGGTAATAGGCTAGTTGGACATCCAAGCTCCTTGCTAGCAGTTCATCATTGTTGCTCGGAGTGAAGGTACTCGTTCTCAGCGTTGGAAAGCTGGTCTCTAGGGGGATGACAGCCTTGGCCCCGTAAGCCATGGAAAAGGGGGTCTCCCCTGTTGATCGACGTGGTGTAGTCCGATATGTCTATAAGACGTGCGGTAGTTCTTCCACCCATCTTCCCTTTGCATCATCCAACCTCTTTTTCAGCCCAGTGACTATGACCTTATTAACAGTCTCGGCCTGCCCATTTCCTTGGGGATAGGTAGGAGTGGAATACCTGATTGTAATTCCCAAACCATAACAGTATCTTCTGAAGGCCTTGCTATCAAATTGGAGGCCATTATCCAAGATGAGGGTATGAGGGACCCCAAATCGAGTAACGATGTTCTTCTAGATAAACTTCTTAGCATCCACATCCCTGATGTTAGCCAGGGGTTCGGCTTCGACCCATTTGGTGAAATAGTCTGTGCCGACTAATAGGTACCTCTTATTTCCTATCGCTCTAGGGAAAGGGCCTACAATATCCAAGCCCCACTGAGCAAATGGCCAAGGACTAAAGAGAGGGTTGAGCACCCCAGCCGGTTGGTGGATGTTTGGGGCAAACCTTTGGCATTGATCACACTTCTTGACATACTCTTGGGCTTCATTCTGCATACCCGACCACTAATATCCTTGGGTGATGGCTCTGTGAGACAGAGATCTTCCTCCTGTGTGACTCCCATAAATCCCTTCATGCAACTCCTCGAGCAGCAATTCTAATGCTTCGGGATGTATACACAGCAAATACGGCCCATAATAGGAGCGCTTATATAACTTGTGATCCTCGGACAGCCAGAACCGATGAGTTTTTATTCTTATTTTCTCAGCTTCTGATTTCTCTTTAGGTAGTGTATCATCTTTAAGAAAGCTTATTATAGGATCCATCTAGCTCAGACCAACTCTGACTTGATGGATCTGAACCACGTCCTCCTTGACTTCATCTGCTCTGCATAAGCCCTCAACAAGGATAACTCGAGGTATACCCTGTGCCGAGGAGGTGGCAAGAGTGGCCAATGAATCTGCGTGCGTGTTTCCACTCCTCGGGACGTGTGACATGTCGAAGAATTCAAAATCCGATTGCAAGCGCTTGACCTGACTCAAGTACTCCTGCATTCTCACATCCCTGGCCTCTAGCTTCCCCTTCACTTAGCACACAACCAATCTCAAATCCGAGAACACTTCCAATGCTTTTCCTTCCATCTTCTGTAACATTCCCTGCAATAAAGCCTCATACTTGGCTTCATTGTTTGTGGCCGTGAACCCCAGTCTCAATGATTTCTCGATGGTAATCTTCTCAGGAGATATTATAACTAACCCCACCCCAGACCCCTTTTGGTTTGCCGCACCATCCACATACACTTTCCAGCATGAGGGTCCTTGCCCGGAGATTGTGCCAACCGATTTTTCATCCATGTTTTGCTTTCCTGCTACTATTTCTATTGGGGGTTCGGTAAATTCAGCTATCAAATTAGCTAGGACTTGGCCCTTAACAGAGGTTTGAGGCATGTATTTGACGTCAAAAGCTCCTAGAACCGTGTTCCACTTAGCAATTTTTCTCGTGTAATCAGCACTTCGGAGTACTAACTTAAGTGGAAGCTGAGTTAAAACAACAATTGTGTGTGTCTGGAAGTAATGAGGGAGCTTTCGCGTGGCATGCACTATTGCCAAAATTGCTTTCTCTAAGGGTAAATAATGCATCTAGGCCTCATGTAATGACTTACTCACATAATAGACTGGCCATTGTATGCCATTATCAATTCGAATCAACACCAAGCTAACAGTATAAGGGGCCACTGCAATGTAGGCGAACAAGACCTCGTCGGCCTCAGGGCTGGACATGATGGGTGGCCGAGATAGGTATTCCTTAAGTTACTGGAAGGCCAAATCGCAGTCCTCGGACCACTCAAATCCTTTCCATTTGTTCATCAGGAGGTAGAAGAGTCGGCACCTATCTGCAGACTTGGAAATGATCCGATTCAGGGCTGCGATCATCCCAGTGAGTTTTTGGACCTCTTTGAGGTTCCGAAGAGGTTGCATATTGTGAAATGCTTTGATCTGATTCGGGCTCACTTCAATTCCCCTATGAGTTACCATATAACCCAAAAATTTGCCAGACCCTACCCCAAACGAGCATTTAGAGGCATTGAGACGCAGTTTGTGCTTTTTCAAGATGTCAAAAATGACTTCGAGGTCTCCTACATGCTCAGACACCACTTTGCTCTTTACCACCATGTCATCTACGTAGACTTCAATACTTGTGCCCAGCTGTGGCTCGAACATTCTAGTCATCATCCTTTGGTAAGTAGACCCCGTATTCTTCAAATCGAAGGGCATCACTTTGTAGTGGTAATTTCCAATAGGAGTCACAAATGCTGTTTTCTCTTGATCATCTAGGGCCAGTGGTATCTGATGATAGCCCTGAAAGGCATCTAAGAAGCTCATCCGAGGATGACCTACAGTGGCATCCACTAACTGGTCTATCCGAGGCATGGGGAACGGGTCTTTTGGACACGCCTTGTTTAAGTCTGAGAAGTCCACACAAACTCGCCACTTCCCACTTTTCTTCTTTACAACCACAGTGTTAGCCAGCCATTCAGGGTAGAACACCTCCTTGATAGCCCCTGCTTGTTTAAGCTTTCTCACCTCATCCCTGACAGCGTCGGCATACTCCCAGGACGGGCATCGAGGTGGTTGTTTTTTGGGAGTGGCCGATGGATTTACGTTTAAGTGGTGACATATGAAATTCAGATCAACTCCTAGGGCATCATAAGCGTCCCATGCGAACACATCAACTTTCTTTCTGAGGAACTCTAACAATCCCACCTTTTCCAGAGGGAGTAGTTGGGATCCCACCTGGAAGAATCTCTTTGGGTCATCGCCAATGATCACATTTTCCAAATTCTCACATTTCGCCTCCTTGGCTGGTGCATTAGCAGGCGATGCCCGGGCCTTTGATTGCTATAAGCTTTCCTCAACATGGGCCGAGAACTCTGCACTGGGTCGATGTGAGATGGTAGCCACCAGGCATTCTCTTGCCGTAACCTGGCAACCTCGAATCTCCAGGACCTCACCCTTGGAAGGGAACTTCGCCTTTTGATGTAGGGTAGAAGCAACGGCTCCTAGGGTATGAAGCCAAGGTTTGGCCACTATGGCAGTGTAAGGGGAGTTAGTATCCACTACAATAAAGTCAACCTCCACAATCTCCGAGCCGGTTTGCACAGGTAGTCTAATTTGGCCTTTTGGCACGACCATCTTCCCATCAAAAGTCATTAAGGGGGAACCATAGGGCGTTAAATCTTCTCGTCTCAGCCTCAGCCCCTTGTAGAGATCGGGGTACATGATCTCGGCCCCACTTCCACCATCAACCATTACCCTTTTCACATCGTAACCCCCAATTCGAAGAGTGATTACCAACGCATCATCGTGGGGCTGGATAGTTCTAATTTTGTCCTCCTCGGAGAAACCCAAGACTGGATGGGGATACACTTTAGGTCTTTTTGGCTCTGGGCCAGAGCCATCGACAGATGGCCGAGCCACAGACATTACCCGAGAAGGGCATGAGCTCGTCCTTCCTGGAGCAACAAAGATTACGTTTATTGTTCCTATGGGCGGTTTCAGGGAAGTGTCTTTTCGGGGTTCCTGGTTTGCCTGGCCTTGACGACCACTGGAAGGATGCAAAAGGTGCCTCAGTTTCCCTTCTTGGACCAGCTGATCCAGGTGGTTCCAAAGGTTCCTGCAGTCTTCTGTAGTATGTCCGTAGTCTTGGTGATAGTGACAATACAGACTCTGATTGCACCTCATGGGGTCTCTAGCCATCTTATTCGGCCACCTGAAGAATGACTCATTCCTGATTTTTTCCAAAACCTAGTGCATCGGTTCTTTGAATACGGCATTAACCGCCTGCGTGTTGGTTGGTCCAGATTGCCCTGCGAAATCTCTCCTCGGACGGTTATTGTTGTATCCATCTGACCTGAAATCCCTTCTCTCCTGAGGGATAACCTTCTCCTTTATTTTCCCTTGCAGTTGGTCCTTTTCCACTCTTTTGTATTTGTCAATCCGATCCATAAGTTGACATACACTGGTGACAGGCTTGCCAGTCAAGGATTTCCTCAAGTCGTGCCCGGTTGGAAGACCACTTTTAATAGTGTTGATGGCGACGTTATCAAAGTTGTCGTCCATCTTATTGTACATTTCCCAATATCTGTCTGAGTATACTTTTAGAGTTTCTCCCTCACGCATGGATAATGACAACAACGAACTCAAAGGCCGAGGAACCCCGCTGTTTGTAATGAAGCGAGAGCTAAAAGCTTGGGTAAGCTGCTTATAGGAGTCTATGGAGTTCGTCTTCAAGTCATTGAACCATCTCATCGCTACAGGTCCTAAGTTGGAAGGGAAAACCTTGCACATCAAAGCTTCGTTTTTGGAGTGGACAGCCATTTTTTGATTAAACTGGCTCACATGCTCTACGGGATCCGTTCGACCATTATAAATGGTAAACGTAGGCTGAGGGAACCGCCAAGGTAACCTAGCCCCTTCTATCTTGCGCGTGAAGGGTGACTTAGAGATCTGATCCAGAGCCTTACTCATGGCATCGTTACCCAGATCCCTACTAGATGGGCCTTTGTGTTTTCGTCTATAATGGTGCTCGTCTTCGTAAGAAAAGGTCTCACTTGGAGGAGTTCATGATCTCTGCCTATACTCGTTGTCCTTTTCATCATTAGAGGATATGTCAGAGCTGGAAGGAGATCGCCTTCGCTGTGTGTGACATAGTTTCCTTTTCAAATCATTCATCTCTCACTGCATGGTTTGATTGTTGTTTTGTCTTTGGGATATGCGACTACCCACCTGGGAATGGCTTCTACTCGTATGGGTGGTATTCACACTTCCTTCTCGATTCCTTTCATTCTCCTGATTTTGTTCATGTTCAGAGCCAGGAAAATTACCCTGTCGTTGGGATCCTATGGGTTCTGTCCGTTGGGGACCTGCTTGATGTGGGTTTTCCTGGTGCGTACCTGAGCCCACCATGTCTAACTGTTGCACTTATTAATCCACAAGTTCTTCCCACAGACGGCGCCAATTGTAGGGACTGGGTTTGAGCACTATTCCTAAAGGATAAGTGAATTCAAACCCAACAAACCTAATACAATAAATTTATAGAGAGTGGGTAGAAGAACTGGGCTTTAATGAGTGTAACAATAGTCAAGGATGATTTAAAAATGGAATAAGTAAAACCAATATGGAATGGTGCAAATAATTCAATCCTCGGCACCAGTCCGAAATGCTTCAACTTATTATTTCTTGAGTGGTAATGAAAATGGTTACATAATTAGCTCAGACTACTACAATATTTTCTCTGGTCCAATCCTCCTCCTTTCCTCCATAGAAGATGTCTTACATTATATAGTTCCTCTTGGACCATCTTGATCCTACACTTGTTGGTTATTTGAGTCACCACTTGAGTGCTTGTCCCATCAGCCATCCTCTCTGGCCTTCTGTCAATTGTGGTAGCCAAGACTGCACTGTTCAGAGGTCTTCTCCACATAAATGCAGCCAGAGTCTTAGTTGTGGAGTATTTAATGCGGGGGCAGTAGCTTTTCCTGGAATTGCTCTATCGCCTTGCCTCAGTGTGCTTACTGGCTGTACTTATCCTTTTCCCTGGAGTGCTTTGGAAGATTGTCTCTGTCGGTAAATCACCTTTCTTCAACCTCGGCTTTGGTTAGCCGAGGACAGAATTGTCCTCAACACGATTACCACTGTCCTCTTCTTCATATGCGATTATGGGCCTCGGCATAGGTCTCAAGTCTAGTACAAGGGGAGGATGCATATTTCTGGGCCCTATGACCACACATATACATTTTTTTAAATAAAAAAGAGAGAAAAGAATATGAAGGAAGTGTAACCTTTTTTTTTAATTTATTTTTAGAGAGAATTTCAATTTATGACGTTCGCTGTTGATGATAACTCTTTATCATCAGACCAAGACATCAATTGGTGTTTAGTGTAGGCAGAAATTGAATCTCAAATCTCTTATTCAGCATCAAAAATTTTACTAGTTGAGCTAACTAGAACACACGAAGGAAGTGTAACGATAAAATAGAGAGTAGTGGGGAGATAAATAGACAAGGAAGGAGAGGAAACGTTGATTGCTGATGCAGTTCAATAGGAGCGTAGCAACAATAAATGCTACACTTCAACTTATATGCGTGTGTGTATATATGAAAGTTTTGACACTACTTTTATGGGAAACTAGCCGTAAACCTGCGCGTTGCGCATGATAATAATTTTTATGGTGGTTTTATTAAATTTTTTTTTTCAATTTAAACTAATTTAATAAGGAATAATGTATTTCATAATTATATTTTTATTTATTATAGGAACAATCATAAATGTAATATAAGGACAGTCATAAATCATAAATATAAATTTTGTTGTACCAAAATGAAAACAATACAATTTTTCTCAGAAATTCAAAAGGCAAGTTAACGAAAATATTCATTTTTTAATAAAAGTTTTTTATAACATTTTGTGAATCATTAAAAAGAATATAAAATTTGGAAATTATTCTTTTAGTTTTAAATAAACTTTCTCAAACCTTATTTTTTCTGCCTACAATCTAAAACACCAAAAAATGTAAGTAAGAAAATTAATAAACTTAACAATGATTAATTAAACCAATTAGAAAGAACAATTTGTTGTTGATAATCTATTAAGGTTATTTTCTTTGTAGAAATTGTGATTTCATCCACCAAAACATATTATCAAATAAATAATTATTAGCAAAATCTAATAATTAAATTTCTATATATGCATTGTTATAAAATAATAATAACAATTAAAGTCAAATTGCAAAAGCTAAAATTTGTCACCCATCTAATTATTTTCGTTTGGCTAACCTTTACCCTTATCTAAATAAATGGCATAATAGAGTACTTCTAATACCACTATTAAGACCACCGCGCACCCTTAGTGTAGTGGTCACTCTATAAGTATAAATGCTTGTGGGGTGTGGGGGGCAAGGGCCGGGATTCAAGTCTCCAGGAGGGAGATTCACACACATATACGCTTAAATTAGGCTAGAGTAGAAATTCTATTTTGTATAAAAAAAAAAATACAACTATTAAGAGTACTTTGTCCACCACAAAGGATTAAAAAATAAACAAAAAATAGTAAAGTCTTATAGTTTAACATCTAAATTGAGCACTATAAAAAATCATGTTATGTAATAGAATAAATATCAAATTACAATAAATACCAATGTATCCAAATCATGCTATGTAATAGAAAAATATTATATTTTTATATGCTATATTTAATTCTTTATAACGCAATAGGATAAAATTTAACAACCAAAGAGAAAAAAAATAACAATTTAAAAAACAAAACTAAATCACATTAACCTAAGTAGAGTTTTAAAGAATATAAAAAATTATCAACCTAAAGCAGAGATACAAGAAAAATAAAAAATCCACCAAAAATTTGAGAGAGAGAGAGAGAGCCTCTTTTTTGTGAGGGAAAACTGTGCATAGAATGGAAGAGATAGTGACAAATTTATAGTAAGATGGCGTGAATAAGAAGAGACAAAAATAAAGGAAGATGAAGGGAAAGAAGAAGAATGATATTAATGTAGAGGGTAATGGGGAGATGAAAATGTAAGGGAGAGAGAAAGGTTGGAGAAGTAGTGGGAAAATGAAAAGATATGGGACGGAGAAAGGTTGGAGAAGTGTAAATATTAAAAAAATAACTTTTAAAAACAATTATAGGAAATTGAAAAGAAAAAAAATAATGATATGGATGCTGATGTGACTCAATTAGAGCGTAGGAATAATAAATGCTACGCTTCAACTTTTAGATATATATAGATAGATGAAAAAAGCTGTCAAAACATTAATTGTTTTTTTTTTCTTTTCCCATAAAAATTTTCTTTAAATGAATTATTAACCATTACCTTAAGGGCATCTGTTAGTATTTCCCTTATTATATTGTCATAGTATTATCATTGTACGACAACATAATGTTGTCACCATATTGGGGCAAACCTAACTCCAATATATGTGCTTAGGGTTCATTTTAACCAGCAACCTATCTATATCTATATCTATATAATATCTAAAAGCTGAAGCGTAGTATTTATTATTGCCACACTTTTGTTGAGCTATATCAGCGTAGTATTTTGGTCAACTTTGGTTAATTCGGTCTATTTCTCTCTTTCTCTGAGCAGAAGAGAATGCCTCTATAAATTGTAAAGTTCTAGCTATAAGATCAAATTTATAAAGCTAAAATTCCATGCTCTTACAATCCTTAACAAAAAGATGCTATAAGGTAATTTACATTTTTTTTTTCCTTTTATTTTGTATTTAATTTTTTCACCATAAGTTGAAGACTTGGCTTTTGTTTATTTTTGTGAATTCCATTTACAATAGAAAGTATAAGATATAAAACTAATTTTTGGCATATATTATGTCATACTTTAAGGTAACCAATTTTTTGTGGTGATCTTGCTATCTAATTGTTAATTTCTCTCTCTCAAAAGTTTGAATCCTTTGTTTTGTTCAGTTGTCTAGGTGATTGATTTTTCTAGATAAGCTTGGAGTTTGGGAATTGTATCACTTATACTTTGTTAGAAAATAATAACATAATTTTAAGAAAGATTTGGGGCTAACACTTATATGTCTCATTTACTATTTTCATTTTCACTTAACAAAAAAACAAATCATCAAATTTTTCTACGCATTGTGTGAGTCTATGACTAATAATAGTAAATATGTAATCGTTTAGGCTTTCTGCTATAAACGTAAGTTGAAAGGCTGAGCCACATTAACTCACGTGTTTTCTTTTTCTCTTGCTTCCACTCATTCTCAATCTAAAATCAATATCACCAATATCACTGTCTTTTATTCTTTAGATTTTAATAATATCATAGATACAATATAAAAAGTGTCACATCATTTAAAATTGTAATGACGTGAACCATGAAATGGATTCACCATTTAGATTTGTAACTTCTAATTTGAATCATGGAATGGATTCATTTCAAATAAAGGGGATCTTTTTTATTTTTGTTTCTTGAAATGAGAAAACATGAACATAAACCAATATTTAGAGTTTCAAATAGAGATCGAATATGGGAATCAACCTGTCCAAACAAAATTGGGGGTATGGTTGCCTACTATCACCTCTCGCATACCCTGCAAATGTTAGAGCTTTCTTTTTTCGCTAGGTGCTGTAAGATTTTCCAGAAAGCATATTAATTTTCTGAAGATTACATTGTAGAACGAATATTATTGTTCTAAAGACATTGCTCTTGGCCTTCACTGCATTGTATGTTAATTTCACTTCAAGGAAGAAGTCCACGACTTAAAGTCTTAAATGCAAACGGCACAGTTCTGAGAATAATTTCAGATTAATAATGCTAGCTAGTAAATTCTTATTTAAAGCAATTGCACCAATACATGCCTTGCTAGTCAAATACAACTTTTAGCAGATCAATAATATCAGTACATTCTTATTTTATTCATGATTTGGATAAGTTCAAGCATTTGGCAGTGGTTTTCCAGCGAGAAATGCCTTAAACAGTGAAAATGATCTCGCTGGTTGCGTTGACGGAGCTGTGTGTGAAGCTCCTCTTATGCTGGCAAAAGATAGCTGGGTTTTACCATATACTTTTGTCCATCCACCAACCTGCAGTGAAAAATAAATAAGGGAAAATGAATACCATTTAGCACCAACCATTCAACAGAAAACTATATGAGCATATCTACCTGTTTTCCCTCGAACCATGCTCTGTATGGCACAGTTGTTTTCAGACGCATCTCCTTTGCTAATTGATTTACTAGTGTCCGAGACCCGATAAATGGGATTGCTGCATCTTGATCTCCATTGTCAAATTACATCAAAATCAACTAAATAATAAGCAGGACCCCTTTTCTGTCTTCTTCGAAATTGTGATACATACTGATGAGGCCGTGAAAATCACCAGTGAGCTACACGGTCTTCGCACGCTCGAAAGAATATCTGCACAATGAAAACAGAAGAGACCTAACAGAGAGCACCGGTGTGGTGCCGGCCAAATACCCTCCGAAGGTTAAGTTAGAACTTATTCTCACAGCTCTAGAGTGCTAGAGAGGGTAAATTATGCGTACCTTGGTTTGTGAGGGTATTGGGGCTTTTATAGTAGTAGAGTATTGACCTCTCCTTGTTGGATTAGGAGTCTTTTCCTTTTAGGAGTCTCTTTGGAGCGTATTTTACGGGATCCTTTCCTTATAGGAGTCTAATACTGAGTGTGATGCGCACGATATTTCCTTATATACCCATCCGTGGGAGGCAAGGCAAAGTTATTCTAGAACCGTCACCTATGTGCAATCCCTTCAACCTGGAACCGTCACCTTGTGCAAGCCCTTCAGCCTGGAGCCGT
The DNA here is from genome assembly GCA_030021035.2 of Notholithocarpus densiflorus. Taxonomy (NCBI): domain Eukaryota; kingdom Viridiplantae; phylum Streptophyta; class Magnoliopsida; order Fagales; family Fagaceae; genus Notholithocarpus; species Notholithocarpus densiflorus. Next base: position 1,872,438 of record JARYZH020000027.1, on the reverse strand, counting down.
CAGCTTTGTGCAAGCCCTTCAGCCTGGAGCCGTCGGATTTCCACCGTCAACGATATGACTCCGTCAACCATAACTCCTTTTTTCCAGTCATAAGTTAATGTAATAAGGCGAAACTGACGAGCTTAATTCGACCGTTGCTTCACGCCATACCGTCAGGGAGTGTTGTAATTTCATCCATATCAGCTGCCCCCTACTCCATAGTGCCGTCGGCATAAGCTGACGGATTGTGGAGTGATTTTTATTGCCAATCTCCTCCTTGGCCAGAAAACAAAAAGACTATTTAGGGGCAACTCCTCGAGCCGCCAACATTAAATGTTCGAACACGCGGCGCATTCTGGTTGGTTCTGCTACTGAACAAAGGCGTCGCTTCGTCTTCTGTGCATTTCCCCTTATATATAACTCGTTTCTTCCCCTCATTCCTCTTATTTCATCCTCGCTGATTACCTGAGAGAAGCCTCGTCAGCTTTTACCTTTTGACTTCGTCAATTGCGCTATTGCCGTCGCATTTGAGCCCGCTACTTCAAAAGCCATATTCGTAAGTTCCTCCTTTCCCCTTTTTTTTTTTTTTTTTTTTTTGCATATATATATTTTTATTCGGTTGGTTCTGTAATGAGACCGTCAACTTAGGCTCTTAGAATGGCTCTGTCACTTGTAGGTAGTCAGATGTCAAGTGACGCGTCGAGTGAGAACTCGTCAGTCCGCAAAGGAGCGGACTATGACGAGGTGTTTGGTTCAGGTCATGAGTCCGAGGATTCATCCTGGTCATCAGAAAGAGAAACATCAGCCCAGTCTCCTGACGAGGAGGTTAAAAGTTATGGGGAGGAAGGTGAGGAAGGAGTAGTGAGTGAGGAGGGTGATGACGAGGACGAAGAAGAAGGAGGTAGTGACGGAAGCCGGGATGAAGGTGACGGGGAATCCTGTGAAGGGACTCAGGAAAGTCCCGGAGGAAACCGGCCCTTCATTCTTCCCGAGGATTGGGCCGTCAACAAGTTCCTACCAAACATGAGTGACAGGGTCTTTAAGGAATTGCGCACCCGTTACCAAATCCCTGACCATATCCCTCTCCGTCTTCCTAAGGAAGACGAGCAATGCTATATAGGGAGGATGGCAGACGTTGGTATGTACGACGCTATGTTTGCTGCCGGGCTTAGACTACCATTGACGGCTTTACACCGTCAGTTGGCTGATTTTCTGGGATTGTCCGTCAGCCAGATTGCTCCGAATGCTTGGAGGATCTTTATAGGTGCTGAGATTTTATGGGGACAATTGAGTGGAGGGAACCGTCAGCTTTCGTTGGACGAGTTCTTCTATTGCTACAGACCCCAACACCTTGTCTCCTCTAGGGGGACGTATCATTTCGCCGTCAGAGAGAGAGACTTGAGACTAGTGTCTGATATGCCAAATTCCAATAGATACTGGAAAAGTAGATATTTTTTTGTTAAGGGGACAGATTGGGTGTGCCGTTAGGAGGAATGGGAGACAATGCTTGGTGGTTATTTTGACAATACTTGGGCTTTTGTCAAGGACTCAGGTTAATCCCGTCTGCTTTTTTCTTTGTCTGCCCATTCCAAGTTTCTAACGCCGTCTATTTCCCTTATTTTCAGCTAGCATTCGCCCTCATATTTCAGAGGAGCAAGAAGATTTTATTCGTCGTGTAACAGAGATTCCTCTGGACAAGCGGAAGTGCCGGGACCTTATAACTCTCGACGCTTTGTAGTCTATTGTGGAGGTCCGGAACCGACGGAGGAAGCTCGCAGATTAGACACTCTCTCCCTTCGACGTAAGTCGTCTGTATTTTCATTGTCAATTCATCCCTTCTCTCTCAATCCGCTAATCATACATCCATTTTGTAGAAATGGAGGTTGCGAAGCAAAGGGTGAGGGCTGCTGCTGCCCGTAAGAAAGAGGAAGAGAAGATGGCTAGGGAAAGGGACGGGACTTTCTCGTCAACGCCCAAGACCGTCGTTAAACCCTCGGCGAAAAGAAAGAGTGACGGGAAGGATGATCGTTCACCTAAAAAGGTAGCCGTCACTACCGTGGAGGCGTTAGCCAAGAAGAAGTCACCTTCCAAGCCAGTTCGTGGGGCGGGGAAGGGAATGATGACTTCCTCTGGTCCCGTCGATGAAGGTCCTCGCTGCTTACTCACTCACAAGGATTATGCCGTCGAGGAGGTAGAGTCTCTTATAAAGCCGACGGACATAGATCCTTGTGCTCAGCTAGGGACAGAGGAATTAGGGGCGTCAGCTCTTTTTGACCTAACCCGAGTATGAATATTTGCATGATTGGTCTTACTTTGCTTATTCCTTGTTTGTTAGCTGACGACAGTATCCTTTATAGGCCTTGGTACGTGTTAAGGCACTTCAGGACCGTTGTGTCGTCAAGGAGGACGTTGTCACCAGGGTTCGGAAGCACAACTCCAATTTGTTGGACCAACAGGCCCAGTATAAGGAGGGCCTTCGCGATCTGAACTGCGAGTTGAAGGCGTAGGGAGAGAAGTTGGGAGAGGCAGAGCGTGAAAAAGATAAACTTCAGGAAGAAGTGACGGCTTTGCGCAAACGAGTGGTGACGGCTGGGACTGATGCTGTCAAAAAATTTAAGGAGTCGCAATCATTCATTGACTCTTGTGCCGATTATTATGGTATTGGGTTTGAAGATTGCCTCAAACAAGTTGCGTTAGCTTTCCCGAAGTTGGACTTATCTGGGATTACAATGGATGATCCAGAGCCGGCGACGCCTATTGTTGACGTCGTTGTTGGTGACGATGACTCCCCGAAGTCCAATCTTCCTCGTAAAGATGATGGTGCCGTCATTTTAGCTCAACCTGCTACCAATCCTCCCGTCTCTACTTCCAATCAGTCTGTCGAAGCCTTGGTCTCAAAGAATCCTCTTGTCAAGGATAAAGGTGACGGGACCTCTAAAGATGCTCCCCTTACTTAGTCCCGTCCCTATTTTTGTAACACTTAAATTTGTAGACAATGTTTGAATGCCCCTTTACTTTAGGGCTTGTATTTCGCAAACTATCTACTTTTGTTAGTGATATGTTGTTTCTGTTGTTTTTATTTGCTGTAGAAATGTTTCAAAATGAGTTTGTTGGTCTGTAATCTTCTATTATTTTGCAAACCCGTCGATTCTATTGTTGACGTTATTTTCAAGGGCATGATAAGCCCGTCTGCTTTATAGCCTCGCCTATGAACTCATTATTTTTATAAGTCCGCCAGCTTATAGCTTCGTCCACCTGAATGGACTGTGGATTTATCTTTTTTAATAAGCCCGTCAACTTTATAGCTTCGATCACCTTAATGGACTTCGCGGATTTATCTTTTTGATAAGCCCGTCAGCTTTATAGCTTTGTCCACCTTAATGGACTTCGCAGATTTATCTTTTTGATAAGTCCATTAGCTTCTTAGCTCCGTCCATCTTAATGGACTTCGCGGATTTATCTTTTTGATAAGCCCGTCAGCTTTATAGCTTCGTCCACCTTAATGGACTTTGCGGATTTGTCTTTTTAATAAGTCCGTCAGCTTTTTAGCTTCGTCCACCTTAATGGACTTCGCGGATTTATCATTTTGATAAGTCCGTCAGCTTCTTAGCTCCGTCCACCTTAATGGACTTCGCGGATTTATCTTTTTGATAAGTCCGTCAGCTTTTTAGCTTCGTCCACCTTAATGGACTTCGCGGATTTATCATTTTGATAAGTCCGTCAGCTTTTTAGTTTCGTCCACCTTAATGGACTTCGCGGATTTATCAAAATGATAAATCCGTCAGCTTTTTAGCTTCGTCCACCTTAATGGACTTGTTGGTAGACTCGTCTGCTTTTTTGATCAAATAATTCAGTTCCCATAACAAACACATCAGTTATTTCTGAATAAACTCCTCTTATTATTGTGAAGGCATAAGTAGAAAATTGTTCCAAAAAATAAATTTCAGTCCTTTGGACTTTAAAAAGTACTTGTAGGCAAAAGTAAACTAGGATAAATGATTAAAAAGAAGATAAACTAGGAATGAGGAGTAGTGTTCTTTGATGCTGTCTTCTACTGGTAGTATTTTCGTAAGTGCTCGGTGTTCCATGGATGTGCCAGCTCCCGTCCATTTAACGTTTCTAAGTGGTAAGTGCCCTTCCTCTGCCATGCCGTGATTCGGTAGGGTCCTTCCCAGTTAGGGCCGAGCTTTCCTTGGGTAGGGTCTCTTGCAGCGCCCATGACCCTCCTTAGAACGAGATCTCCAACCTGAAATTCTCTGTGTCGAACCCGGGAGTTGTAGTGCTTAGCCATGCAGTCCTGGTACCGTGCTAGCCTTTGTTCTGCCATCGCCCTGACTTCATCTACTAGGTCAAGTTGTAGATGCATGGCTTCGTCGTTGTTGCTTTCGTCATGGTTATGCACTCTATAACTTGTGAGTCCGACCTCGGCTGGGATGACTGCCTCGCTTCCATAGGTTAGCCGGTACGGTGTCTCTCCTGTGGACGTTCTTGCCGTGGTCCTGTACGCCTATAATATACTTGGCAACTCTTCAGGCCATATACCCTTTGCCCACTCGAGCCGAGTCTTGATGATTTTGAGCAAGGATTGGTTCGTGACTTCGACTTGCCCATTAGCCTGAGGGTGGGCGGGGGAGGAGTAGTGGTTTTTGATCCCTAGCTGGGAGCAGAAGTCCCGGAAGGAGTCGTTGTCAAATTGCTTTCCGTTGTCCGAGACTAGGACTTTAGGGGTGCCAAATCTGCAGACGATGCATCTCCAGACGAAGCTTCGTACGTTCTTTTCCGTAATGGTGGCCAAGGCTTCAGCTTCCACCCATTTTGTAAAGTAATCAATGCCCACTACCAAGAATTTCAACTATCGTACCGCAGTAGAAAATGGTCCCATGATGTTTAGTCCCCACTGAGCAAATGGCCATGGGGCCGTCATCGGGGTCAACTCTTCGGTCGGTTGTCTAATAACATTGCTGAACCTTTGGCACTTGTCGCAGGCTTTGACATAAGCCTCGGTGTCTTTCTGCATGGTGGGCCAATAGTACCCCGCTCACACTAGCTTATGTACTAATGATCTTGACCCTGAATGGTTTCCACATACCCCTTCGTGCACCTCTCTCATAACGTACTCCGCCTCTTCGGTACCTAAACATCTTAGATATGGACGGGAGAAGCCTCTTTTATACAAGACGTCTTTTATCATGACGAACCTCGCTGCCCGAACCTTCAGCTTTCTCGCGGCCTCCTTCCCGTCTGGCAAGACGCCATCCTTCAAGTATGAAGCTATCGGTGTGGTCCAGTTATTTTCAGAGCCTATCTCCTGCACGTCGTCGGAATCTATTAGTGGAGAAAGCTGAACGAAAGAGAGCACATTACCAGGGGTGATCATGTGTTCTGCTGAAGCGGCCTTAGCAAGTCGGTCGGCTTGCTCATTTTCTCCTCTGGGGATTTGGATGATCTTGGCTTTTAGGTCGTCTACTCTTCTCCTTACTTGGTCCATGTATTTCTTCATCCTTTCGCCCTTGCACTCGTAGTCTCCATTCACTTGGTTAGTAACGACCTGAATGTCGCAGTAAATGACTACGTTTGCGGCCCCTGCTGCTTTGGCGAGGTCTAGGCCTGCTACTAGTGCCTCGTACTCCGCCTCATTGTTGGTGGTGGGGAAGTCGAGACGTACCATACATTCAACTGTGTCTCCTTCGGGTGACAATAATACGACGCCTGCCCCTCCAACTTGCCTATTAGATGATCCGTCTGTATGTATACTCCATTGAGGCGGTTCTTCTGCCCCCTTGTCCTCGTCACTGGTGAATTCAGCTATGAAGTCTGCGACGATCTGTCCTTTGATGGCGGTCCGTGGGCGGTACTGGATGTCAAACTCGCTCAATTCTATGGCCCATAGCGTCAGCTGACCAGCAGCTTCAGGGTTGCTCATTGCCCGTCGCAAGGGCTTGTCGGTCAGAACGATCACCGTGTGGGCTTGAAAGTACGGTTTGAGTTTGCGGGCCGCCGTAACTAATGCGTAAGTGAGTTTCTCCATGGGCGAGTATCTTTCTTCAGCGCCGCGGAGCGCTCGGCTGGCGTAGTACACGGGTTTCTGCACTCTTCCTTCTTCTCTTACCAAGGCGGCACTGTCGGCGGCAGGGGAGACAGCTAGATAGAGAAAAAGTTCTTCACCGGCCTGGGATGGACTTAGCAGCGGCGGGGAAGAGAGATAAGTCTTCAACTCTTCGAATGCCCGCTGACACTCGTCACTCCACTCGAAAGACTTCTTCAACGTGCGGAAGAAGGGTAAACATTTGTCCGTTGCTCTTGAGACGAACCTATTCAGCGCTGCTATTTTGCCGTTGAGGCTTTGTACTTCCTTCACATTTCTTGGGGGTGCCATCTCCATTATGGCCTGGATCTTGTCTGGGTTAGCCTCGATGCCCCTCTGAGAAACCATGAATCCTAGGAATTTCCCTGCCGTCACTCCAAAGGCGCACTTTTCTGGATTAAGCTTCATGTTGTAAGAGCGAAGGGTGTTGAATGTTTCACTAAGGTCTTCCAAGTGATCTTCCTCCCTTCGACTTTTTACTAGCATGTCGTCAACGTAGACTTGGACATTTCTTCCGATTTGCTGCAAGAACATCTTGTTCATAAGCCTCTGATACGTTGCGCCCGCGTTTTTTAGACCGAATGGCATTACTGTATAACAGAATAGGCCTTGGCTAGTCACGAACGAAGTTTTCTCTTGGTCATCTTCGTGCATTCGGATTTGGTTGTAACCCGAGAAAGCGTCCATGAAGCTCAGTAGCTGATGCTGAGCCGTAGAGTCTACCAAAACGTCGACTCGCGGGAGAGGATAGCTGTCTTTTGGGCATGCTTTGTTCAGATCAGTGAAGTCCACGCACATCCTCCAATTACCACTAGCTTTCTTAACCATCACTACGTTCGCCAACCAGTCGGGGTAATAAACTTCCCTAATGAAGCTTGCCTCCTGCAGTTTGCGGACCTCTTCTGCTATGGCCTGATCCCGCTCCGGGGCAAACACCCGTTTTTTTTGTCGGATGGGCGGAAAAGAGGGCGACACATTCAACCTGTGCACCATGACTGAAGGGTTTATCCCTGGCATGTCTTCGTGGCTCCAAGCGAATACGTCCCGATTATTTCTAAGGAAGGTCGTGATCGCCTGGCGGATTGTGGGATTAGCAAGGGTTCCAATCTTGGTTGTTTGGTTTGGTTTGGAATCGTCAAGGTGTATCTCTTCAAGCTTCTCTACAGGCTCTGTTTCCGTCCGATGGTATCCTATATTCATGGCTTGGAGGTGGTCATCCATTTCCATCATGGCCACGTAGCATTCGCGGGCGGCCACTTGATTTCTGCGTAACTCTCCTACTCCATAGTCGGTTGGAAACTTAATCATCAGGTGGTAGGTTGAGGTTACAGCCTTCCATGAATTCAGGGTGGGTCGTCCTAGGATAGCATTGTACGTGGATGAGCAGTCGACTACTAGGAACGTTACGTCCTTGGTGATTTGCTGAGGGTAGTCGCCTACTATTACAGATAATGTGCCGCACCCAAGGGGAACACCCTTGTTCCCCCAAAACCGACTAATGGTGCGTTCGTTGGAATTAGTCGTTCCTTGTCAATTTTCATCTGCTGAAATGCCGGGTAGTACAAGATATCTGCCGAGTTGCCATTATCGACTAACACCCGGTGTAAGTTGTAGTCTCCTACTCTTATGCTGACGACAAGAGCATTGTCGTGCGGGTGATGCAGACGCCGTGCATCTTCTTCTGAAAACCTGATAATGGGGCTTTCTCTCCGTGCTATCTTTGGTACGGAACCCGTCAATTGAACATTCTGGACCATCCTTAGGTAGGTTTTGCGGGCCTTTTTGGACGACCCAGTAGTTGCTGTTCCTCCTACGATCATCCTTATGTCCCCTATGAGGGGTCTTGGGCGCTCATTATCCCGTCGGGGATGCTGCTGTTGGGGGGGTGGATCTGTTCTATCCTTGCTGACGAACTTTTGCAGTTTCCCTTGTCTGATGAGGGCCTCAATCTGCTGCTTCAAGTCGTAGCAGTCGGCTGTGTCATGATCGTGATCACGATGAAAGCGGCAATATTTGTCTTTCGATCGCCTGTTGGGATCTCCCTTCAGCTTTCCAGGGTAGGTCAAGGCTTCTTCGTCCTTTATTTGCATGAGGACCTGGTTTATCAGGGCGGTTAGTGGGGTGAAGCTTGTGAACCTTCCTCCCGGGATTTTAGAACGCCTTTCATCCCTTCGGTCTCCTGTTCTTGTCTTCTTGCGCCCTTGGTCTTGCCGGGTGTTTTCCTGCCTTTCCCTTTTCTTGGGCCTTTCCTCTCGGGCTAGCAGAGCGTCTTCAGCATTCATGTACTTAGTTGCCCTGTAAAGTACTTCTGACATGGTCTTCGGGTCGTTTTTGTATATGGAAAACAAAAACTTACCCTTCCGCAGCCCATTGGTAAAGGCCGCCACAAGTATCTTGTCGTCGGCTTCGTCGATCGAGAGGGCTTCCTTATTGAAACGGGATATGTAGGATCTTAGCGTTTCGTCCTCTCGCTGCTTGATGCTCATCAAGCAAGCCGTGGACTTTTTATACCTATGTCCCCCAATGAAGTGCGCTGTAAACTGAGCACTCAACTCCTTGAAAGTGCTGATAGAGTTGGGCGTCAACCGGCTGAACCAAATTCTTGCCGCACCCTTCAGTGTGGTTGGGAAGGCCCTACACATGATTTCGTCCGCCAATCCTTGAAGGTGCATCAAGGTCTTGAAGGTTTCTAAGTGATCCAGAGGGTCTTTGACTCCGTCATAGCTGTCGATCTGCGGCATACGAAACTTATGTGGTAGAGGGAAGGAGTTGACGGCCGCAGTGAATGGCGAGTCTGTACGGTTGACCAGATCATCAAGATCGCTGGACACCCGTCCCTTGAGGGCGTTCATCATAACCTCCATCTGCTCCTTCATCGCCTGTATCTCAGCGGCGATATGTGGAGGGGTTGCATCCGTGAGGGATGGCATGCTCAAATTTTGTCGCTCTGGTCTACTCCGAACGTTACTGCCCTCCGACCCTTCTCGTTCCCTTCTATCGGCGCTGGTGCCTTCTTGGTCCTGCTCTTGGGTGCCATGACCTGCATTTCTCTGGCGTAACTGCTCCTCCAGATCGTGGTTTTCCTTAGTTAGACGTTCCACTGCGGTGGCCAAGGTCTGCACCTGCCTCTCGAGGGCCGTTGTGCGAGCTTCGTCTCCTTGAACGTTATTCGTGGTTGCCATCGAGCGAGTCAGCACCATGCAACTCTTTTGTCCGGGAAGCGTTTGCTATGGCTTTCGAATCTGAAATTCGTCAGTCACCGTTTCCCACAAACGGCGCCAACTGATGAGGCCGTGAAAATCACCAATGAGCTACACGGTCTTCGCACGCTCGAAAGAATATCTGCACAATGAAAACAGAAGAGACCTAACAGAGAGCACCGGTGTGGTGCCGGCCAAATACCCTCCGAAGGTCAAGTTAGAACTTATTCTCACAGCTCTAGAGTGTTAGAAAGGGTAAATTATGCGTACCTTGGTTTGTGAGGGTATTGGGGCTTTTATAGTAGTAGAGTATTGACCTCTCCTTGTTGGATTATGAGTCTTTTCCTTTTAGGAGTCTCTTTGGAGCGTATTTTACGGGATCCTTTCCTTATAGGAGTCTAATACTGAGCGTGATGCGTACGATATTTCCTTATATACCCATCCGTGGGAGGCAAGGCAAAGTTATTCTGGAACCGTCACCTATGTGCAATCCCTTCAACCTGGAACCGTCACCTTGTGCAAGCCCTTCAGCCTGGAGTCGTCAGCTTTGTGCAAGCCCTTCAGCCTGGAGCCGTCGGATTTCCACCGTCAACGATATGACCCCGTCAACCATAACTCCTTTTTTCCAGTCATAAGTTAATGTAATAAGGCGAAACTGACGAGCTTAATTCGACCGTTGCTTCACGCCATACCGTCAGGGAGTGTTGTAATTTCATCCATATCACATACGAAGTAATTAAATAGCATAAGAGCTTAAAGAGTTTATCTTACATTATTACCAGACCTGTAAATGAAGACTCGGATGCCAGACTTCACAAGTGAGACTATGACACCAATTATAGATATCTCTCTATTTTTTTCATCATATTGTAGAAAATCGGGGCTAAAATAGTAAAACAAAGAACCCCAACAATTCCAATGTTAGCCAGAGGAAGGATTATAATGTATTAAAACAAAACAAATTCTCTATTTCTTTGCACCACTACCGGGACTTTTGTTTGGAAAGCCCCATGGCATTGTGATTAAAGATGCAAATAATTACTAAGACTTACATTAAAAAAAAAATAAAATAATAAATAAATAAAACAGTGAATATCATTACTCTCGGCAGAGACCCCATTCCTTAATTCCAACGAGTTGGGCATGGAGAGCCTTCTGCACGTCTTTCCTGTTTAAATACTTTTCTGTAATACCTTCTCCACAGACAAGTTCCTTCTTATCAGCTTCCTGTAAGTAGAGGGAAGACGAATAAAGCAACGATCAACTGAAATCTATAAGAAGAAAATGTTGCAAAAGTTACCATGACTTTTGAGTGGAGTTGTGATATGCCTTTGTGTTAGAACTTCTTTCTCTCTCCCATGTGTATGTTTGTTTCTCAAAAAAAAAAAAAAAAAAAAAAAAAAATAAGAAGAAAATGTTGCATTTTAAAGAGAAAAATTTAGGTGCAATTTCTTAAATGCTATATGCTATCAAATTAAAGACAGACATATGGTTACATTGACCAATAAAACACATATTGAATTGTCCTTTCTAAGGACAATTATCTAATGTATAGCACTTAAAGCAATGGAATCTGAGTTTGACCCATTTTAAAATATAAAAATGTGATAAAACCAAGTCACAATATATAAGAGTTTTGACAGGGGTGTGCAAAAAGTTTACCTGCTGGTTGAGAGCCTTTGGTTTTGAATGGAGAGGTAACAAAGTTTGAAATTTAGATAAGAGGGGCTCATATAGCATGTCCATTTGTGACTTAACAGGTGATAGACAAACGTCACCGGTGACATCGTATTGGTCGATGGTGTTAGTAAGTTGTTGATGGACTCGGACGTATACAACAAGACATTTAGTATCAGCTTCTTGGTTCATGTATTTTCTTATGATCTCGGCTGAACCATTACAAGATTTAGTGAGAAATTGATAATCGTCATCTGATATCAATCCATGAGACCAATAATATTCGTCTCGCGAGTTGAAATCAATGGTGAAATCCAGAAGAGCATTTCCTACCTGCGAAATAGTACAAATTAATACAATTTTGATTAGTCAATATTATTTGACATGGAATTTTTTTTTTCTTAAATTTATTTCATAAATTATATTCCATGTTCTACTCACAGCTATCCCCTTCAAATTGATCTTTAAATTGGACTGAACAATTAGCTGGGCAAGTTGGGGCACATAGTGACCTATTACAAAAATAGGATTCATGAGTTTTATAAGAAATCTGTGTGCGCGAGTGATTTATTAATTGAATGAACAACTATAATACTACCTAAATTTGTAGGGGGAATGATTCCAGTTTTTGAAAATTATACTATAAAAGAATTTCTATTCATCATATTGCCTTGAATCTTCATATATATATATATATATATATATATATATCTTATCTATGTAATGTAGACCGTAATATTGTATTCTAGTCCATGCTCTCTATAAGATCTCTCGGTTACGGTTGTACTGGTTTGTGCATGAACACAAAACCTTACGGCTGTTTGCACTAAAAACAATGGTAATCATCGAAAATGGAAAAATTACCTGCATAGCTCTCTCCTGCGATAAAAAAATCTTTTGCTCGGTATTCTGGATATTTGGTAAACCAGCGTTGCAGAAATATAAGATTGTCTCGTGCTTAACAAAAGTAGACACGTAGTCAGTTTCAAAATCTCCATATATAAAATGATTGGTTATATAAACATCCTTATAGTGCCTGGAAAAAAAATTCCACATATAAAGGATATTGATTTTTGAATTTAAGTTGTAATTTATGTAAATTGCGTTTTGTTTTCTTTGTTCTCAAATCACGGTTGTCACATTTGTATTTTATTTTATCTTTAAAACTGCTAGGTTCTAAGTCTATAGGTTCCTAAGTCTATAGGTTTATTAGATAATACTCAAGGTGCTGAAAGTCAGAATACAAGAAAAATGAAGCTACAGGTTTTGAAATTCGAAACATGCCAGGTTTGACTGATCGAGAGAACAGGTTCGATCAATTGAGACACGGATCTGTAGAATTTTAATTAAAGCCCAACAGCTCATTAAGTGATTAGGGTTTCAAATCTAATTTTCCTAGTATTTAAAGGAAACCCTAAGGCGCATTTTGAAGAGACTTTGGAGGTGCTCTTTTGAGATCTAAAAGATATTGTGTCTTCTCCTTTCAAAGTCACTACCGAAATTCCATCTACATATTATTAGAACCAGTAGATCTGAAGTTGCTACAACAAGATCATACATAACTGATGATTTAAAACTTTGAGTGAGATCTCAGAGTCACAAATGTTGGTGTTTGTGTTTAGCAAATTCAGATAGAAGAGTCTGTGGATTTAGAGTAAAAAGTGGTCGTGTGAGTAAGTACTACAAGAGGTAGCTTTAGATTTTAAGAAGAAAAATTTATTGTATAACTTCCATTCTATCATAATGAATTTGTTGCCTTGAGGATAGTTTAGGTTAAATGCTCCCCAGGTTTTTTACCTTGAAACTGGATGGTTTCATTGGTTTTTTTGGGTTATCATAATACTGTCTTCTTTACTTTTCCGCACTAAGTAATATGATTGCTTGAGTTTAATCTAGATCTGAAAAATCAACCTAAGTAACAACTTGGTTAATTGATTTAAGTTAAAATGAATATGAGTGTATATGGGTCTAAATAATCTAAGAAAAAACCATCAGCAAAGAGAAGGTATGTAAAAAAACTATTAACATATAGTATGGTATTCATTATGGATATTACAACAAAAGTACTTAAAATCAATTCAATATGAAAATGTTTGACTGACTGGTGTGTTTTTGAATAATGGGAAATAAGGCCAAACAACATATACCTGTTATCTCATCGTTCACATAGGTGTAGAATGATTTATTAGCCGAGTAAGAGAAACCAACTCCTGCCGGTGACTCCAAATACAACATATTTGCTTCTGTAACAAAGGTTAACTTAAGAGGTAAACAATGGCTATATATTCACTTAAATCTGGTTTGTCATTTATCCCAGATAAGTAAAAAAAAAAAAAGCATATTTGGTCTGCATGTAAATAGTCAAACGCACCTATAAACAAAGTAAAACATTAATCATTACCAATTAAAAAGGAAATGATACAAGATAAACAAGAGTACTAGTCATGGACTTAGCCTCAATTGGAAAACCTTTATTCCAGTTGTACTCATTCCTGACCAGATTGTCTCCCCTCACTTTAAAGGGGCCATGCTCAAGCAAAGCTCCTGCTCCAACAGATGAACAACCAGGCCCTACCAAAAGAGAAGAAGCACACGTACACACATCGAAACGAAGTAAAATGTCAAACATAGTTTTGTTTTTGTATATCAAACTCAGAAATAGAAAATTCAGGAAAACAAATTTGAGTTAATTAAGAGTTCATTCAGTGACCTTGGTGATATAATTCAAGTTGATACTGTAATTTTACCTCCATTTAGCCAGAGAACAAGAGGCTTTGAAGCTGGCTGTGATTCAGCTTCAACAAAGTAATAGAAAAGAGCTCTGTTTTGCTTTTCATGAACTGTGATGTATCCTGCAAATTGTTGGAAACTGACTTGTGGTTGCCCTGGCAGACTTTTGATTTTATCAGCTATGGGAAAAGGTTCCACTGGCATAAGGATGTGAATGAAAGTGGCACATATTATGCCCATGACAATCCATCTCTGGGACTGCATGATTGAGCGAGATGAAGACAGTGAGAACAAGAGCTCTTTAGTTTTAGATAGAAGACCTTGAAGCTGCTTATTCTTAAATAGATCTAGAGTTGGAGGTGTTGCTATTTTTTTCTTTTGTTCGTTTTTTGTTAATGCTTTATGGTAGGACATAGTTCTGCTTCAATTGAAGCCACTTCTTAGTTTTCTTGATATCAACAAAGATTTCTTATTATCCAAAAAAGGAAAAAGAAAAAAAAGTAGTGAGTACCCACATTGTGTAATAATGATAAGAGTGATTAGTTTATATAACATAGAATTGGACCAAACCTATAAGTTTAAGTTTTTGGATTAAGTAGTGTTATAATATATTTAGAGGTAGAACCAAGTACAACACAAGGAGGGCCATGACCCCCCACCTCCCCAAAAAAAAAAAAAAAAAATCATATTTTTAATTGGTAAAAGTGAGACACCAACTTTGTTTTGAAAGACTGAATAATAATAAATAGGGTAAATTGCAAAAGTACATCCCTGAAATTTGGAATTGTTTGGATTTTACACTCTAAAGTTTTAGAACTTTGATTTTACACCTTGTAGTTTGGTTTCATTGGCAATTCAATATCCCCCATGGTTAGTTTCTCAAAAAAAAAAAAAAAAAAAAAAAAAAAAAAAAAAAAAAAAAATCTCCCATGGTTAGTTTCTGCTATTAAGGGACATATGTGCATTTTGACGTGTTTTATTTTTGCAAAATCAGCCCCAAAACTACGTCGTTTCAATGAAAAATAAAAGCTTACTTGGCATTATCCAAACGGTACCGTTTTGCCCAAAGCTAAAACACAAAAAGAAAATTCAAGACGATATTTCTTTAGGCAAAGCGGTACTGTTTGGATAGTGCCAGGTAAGCATTTATTTTTCATTGAAATAACGTAGTTTTGGGACTGATTTGGCAAAAATAAAACACGTCAGTATGCACATGTGTCACTTAACAGCAGAAACTAACCATGGAGAGTGAATTGCTAATGGAACCAAACTTCAGGGTGTAATTTACAATTTGGGGTGTAAAATCTAAGCAATCCCAAACTTTAGGGGTGTAATTTGTAATTTATCCTAATAAATAATAAAACTTTCTTTTGTAAGACATATGGCCCCCAATCAGTAAATTGAGCCCCCCACTTGTGATTTGTTTGTGTGTCCCTCACAATTTGACTGGATTTTTTTTAAAAAGTTTCTTTTTAGGCAAAACGGTACCGTTTGGATAGTGCTAGGTAAGCATTTATTTTTCATTGAAATAACGTAGTTTTGGGACTGATTTGACAAAAATAAAACACGTCAGTATGCACATGTGTCACTTAACAGCAAAAACTAATCGTGGGGGGTGAATTACTAATGGAACCAAACTTTAGGGTGTAATTTGCAATTTGGGGTGTAAAATCTAAGCAACCCCAAACTTTAAGGTGTAATTTGCAATTTGGGGTGTAAAATCTAAGCAACCCCAAACTTTAGAGGTGTAATTTACAATTTACCATAATAAATAATAGGGTAAATTGCAAAATACACCCCTGAAGTTTGGGGTTGTTTGGATTTTACACCCTAACGTTTCAGAAATTTGATTTTACATCCTGAGGTTTGGTTTTGTTAGCAATTCCCACCCTCCAATCAGTTTTTGTTGTTAAATGACACAAATGGTGTGTTTAGATACTGCTTATTTTGTTGAAACTGAAAAATTATTGCTGAAAGTACTGTAGATAAAAGTAAAAGTTAGTTAAAATAGTACAGTGGGACCCATAAATAGTAGCAAAAATAAGCTGAATAGTGAAATAATTTTAATTTTTCATCTCCATCCAAATGCACACATAGAATTGTTGAGGGGTCTTCTTCTTCTTCTTTTTTTTTTTTTTTTTTTTTTTTTTTTTTTTTTTTTTTTTTTTGGGCCAAGTCAACCCTTAAACCACTTTTAAAAAATCCAAGAGCTGGCTTCTTCAAACGACACCGTTGCTTCAGCCAAACTACTTCAATTTGGGGAAGAGGTATAGCCGTATAGCCGTATAAGTCTAGATCATCCTTGAAACTTGCTTAATAACAAAACTACTAAGTATTTTATCAAAAAAAAAAAAAAAACGAAGTATTACAGAATACCATTAACAGCAACAAACTAATGGGGTGTCACGGCACATCATAAAACTTAAAATTATTGATATTACATTATGCGATTTGTAGATTTATATATCAATCAATGGCGCCTTTCTCAAAAATATAAAAAATAAAAATCAATCAATTAATGGTGCCTTCCACTTCCCCTAGTAGTTAGGGTTTTTAGAGCCTGTTTGGATGAAGGGGGGAAAGAGGAGGAGTAGAGGGGAGTAGAGTAGAGTTGGCTAAAAATAAATTAATTTTGTGCTAAATCTACTCTACTCTTCCTCAATTCAAACGGACCATTAATTTTCTGCACGGAGGTGGGAGTGTCCACACACCATCTTCCTCATCATCCCAGTCTTGAGGCTAAAACAAGCCACCTTGTTAGTGTAACTTCACTTCTAATTCTTGTCAAGTAAAATGTAATCAGTTACTATTTCATCATCAATATTTAAATAACAGGAAATTCATGACTATCTTCTTGGCATCAGTATTAGGAATTTCCTTTGGGATGTCATCTAGCCCTATAATACACAACAAAAGCCCAATCTTTCCGTTCATCCAGCAACAAAAACCCCCCAAAATCCAAATCTTTTCAGCGACAAAAACTGTAATGAAGGCTCAAGTAAACCAATTTCAAAAAGAGAGAAAAACTGAGCTGGAATAGCAGCTCACTGTTTGGGTTCATGATTGATTTGTATGTGTTAGGGAGCTAGGTTCGTGGGTTTTGACGTGGGTTTTGTGTTTTTATATTGGGTGAAACGGGGTCGTTTGGAGAAGCTAGCTCTTGAATTTTTTAGAAGTGGTTTAAAGGCTGATTTGGCAAAAAGCAATCCTATATGCCACTTAACAACAAAAAGTAACTGGGGGAAGAAATTGCTAACGAAACCAAACTTTAGAGTGTAAAATCAAATTTCTAAAACGTTGGAGTGTAAAATCCAAACAACTCCAAAATTCAAGAGTGTACTTTGTAATTTACTTCAAATAATAAAATTTTCTTTTGTAAAACATATGCCTCCAATCAGTAAATTGAGCCCCTACTTGGGATTTGTTTGTGTCCCTCACAATTTGATTGGATTTTTTTTATATAAAGTTTCTCCATCCCCCTAAAAGTACCAACACATAAGTTAGAGCATTCTTGGAACAAAAAAAAAAAAAAAAAACCATAATCGGAGAGCCAAAGTGTAAATTTTTTTACAAACTTAATAGAGTAAGATCTAAATATACAACATGCACTATAGCACATTTATCCCCTCTCTCTCTGTCTCTCTCAAATCTACGGTGGCATGGTCATGGTGTTGGGACTCGGTAAATTAATTGCGTCACGGTGTTGGGTTGCAATGGACTGGGTCGCAATGAAATGGGTCCCCAATAAAATAAAAAAAAAACTTTGTTTTGTACGACATGGCCCCCAGTCAAACCATTTTCTATTGCCTACTTTTCCATCCCCAATCAAATGAAGCCTTAATTATTATTTATATTTTGCTTTAATGAAGCCTAATTGATTTGGTTGGAAAGAACTCTGTCGTAGCAATATATAAAGGTAGGACCAGATATGTGGAAAAATTTTATATATATATAAAAGAGAGAGAGACTATAAGCAATGTTACACAATTTAATAAAATTTTATTGGATTAATATTTTAAAAATCTAACTATTGGATTTTATATTCTCTATCTTTTTAACGCACATGCCAAATTTTGCATTAAGCAGATGTTATTTACTAATTGATCCATGAATTCATCTTTTATGCATAGTTTTAATATATAAAACTTAAAATTTAAATATTTGATAAATGACATGATTGACATTTGATTGGTATAGAATTTGGCATATATGTTAAGAATATAAAAAACATGTAATTTAACGGTAAAATTTTTAAAATATTAATCTAATGAATAATGTTTTGGTAGTATAACATTACTTAAACTTATTACACGTGTAACTTTGAATTGCCTGAACTTAAGTGGACTTCAGTTCTTCTAAAAAAAAAAAAAAAAAAAATCCACTTCGAACACTTCTACCAGAAAAAATGTATTGAGCGAGCCCTCATTTGTAAGGCCCAATGATATTACCTCTACTTTGAATTGTCCAATCTTCCCATAAAAAAAAAAAAAAAAAAAAAAACTTTGAATTGTCCAATCTAAAGTGGACTTTCACATTTTGAACCTTTCTAACATTAAAAATATGTTAGGCCAGCCCTCTGAAGATATGTGTTAGGCTACTTCTGAAGATTACTCATTGAGGTTAAGGGGATCATTCTAGCCACATTACATGCATCCAAAAAAAAAAAAAAAAAGAATCACATCATTTTCAATAAAGAGGCATAAGTTTAACAGTGTCGAGGTGAAATAAGTGAAAATCTATGGAATAAAAGAAACCAAGATTATATCTATATTTGTCCCCCAAACAATGCACCCATAATATTCTTAAGCTCACAGTCATAAGTTTAAATTTTTGGATTAAATGTTGTCCCATTATCTTATAGTAAGGTCGTAATTGGACTCCACCTAAGATGTTAAAGCATTATGAAAGTATTATTTTATACTCCACCTAAGATGTTAAAGTATTATGAAATTCCGAATTCACGCTATTTTTTGTTATAGTTCGAAGGCTAAATTAGTAATTGAATGAAGTCAACCTTGTTTGTTTCATTAGCTTTGCAATTTATGAATTTTAAATTTTAATGACATTTTTTTTCTTCTTGCTTGGTGCTCTCAGATTTTCCGGAAAGCATCTGTTTTGAAGATTAAATATTTGTTGTTCTGAAGATATGGCTTTGGTCCTTGTATGCTATATGAAATTCAATCCAAGCAAAGTCCACCAGACATAAATACAAATGGCGAGTTGTGGGAATATTTTCAGATTGATAATACAAGTGCATACATATTTATTTAATGCAATTTCATGAATACATGCCTTTGCTATTCAAATAAATGACGCGCAGATTAATAATACTAGCACATTCTTATTTTATTCTTGATTTTGATAAGTTCATGCGTTTGGCAGTGGCTTTCCTGAGAGAAATGCCTTAAACAGTGAAAATGATCTTGCTGGTTGTGTCGATGGAGCTGTGTGTGAAGCTCCTCTTATGCTGGCAAAAGATAGCTGATTGTTACCATAAACTTGTGTCCATCCACCTACCTGCAGTGAAAAATAAATCAGAAAAGACAATACCATTTGGCACCAACCATTCAACACAACCATATGAGCATATTGACCTGTTCTCCCTCAAACCATGCTCTGTATGGCACAGTTGTTTTCAGACCCAACTCCTTTGCTAATTCATTTACCAGTGTCCGAGACCCCGTAAATGGGATTGTTGCATCTTGATCTCCACTGTCGTATTACATCAAAATAAACTAAATTGTAAGCAAGACCCTTTCTTTCTTCTACAAATGTGATGAAAGGACAGGAAGTAAAATAGTAAAAAGCTTTGTAAAGAGTTTAGTACGATACCTGTAAACCAAGGCTCGGATGCCAGTCTTGACAAGTGAGCCCACAACACCAATTGTTAGTATCTTTCGGTTTCCAAAATCATAATGTAGAACTCTGAAATTGAAAAAGTAAAATAAGGAACCCAAACAATTCCAATGTCAACAAGAGGAAGGAATTACTTATTTATAGAAGCAAAATGTATACTCCATTTCTTTGTACCACTATCAGGACTAGTTTCGAAAAGAACCATGAAATTGTGATTAATTTCATTTCATTATCTTTGAGATGCTTACATTGGTCATACCCAGTCGTCAAAACTTACAGTTTTGCTGGATTTGGAATAGGAGATTGGTAAGTAGTCTTAGTCTTATTTTTATTTTTGGAGAAATTGATTCTCATACTCAAAATCGCTACATGTGGCTTTGGACGGAAGACACTTATCAACATATTAAGGCCCACCTCTACTTAGACTAAAGTGAAATAATTACTATGATTATTAGTGCATATTATTACTCGCTGCATAAAGTCCATTGCTGGACTCCGAGGAGCAGGGCATGGAGAGCCTTCTGCACATCTTTCCTGTTAAAATATTTTTGTGTGATGCCTTCTCCACAGATCAGTTCCTTCACTTTAAGTTGCTGTAAGCATAAGGAAGAAAAGGTAATAATCAATTGAAATCTACAGGAAGAAAAGGCTGAGTATTAACTACAAAAAAATGATAAAGACATATCACAATATGAGTGTTCACAATGGTGTGTAAACTTCACCTGTTGACTAAGAGCCTCTAGTTTTGAATGGAGAGATGACAAATTTTGAATTCTGGACAAGAGGGGTTCATGTAGCTTGTCAATTTGTGACTTAACAGGTGATAGACACACATCACTAATGACACCGTATAGATCAATCCCGGTTGTAAGGGCAAGTTTTGCGTAGAGTTCTTCAGATGCATTATAACAAGCAGTACTGACTTCTCTGTTTATACTGCTTCTCATGATCTCAGAACTGTTGCATACTTTAGTGAAAAGTTGATAATCGGCATCAGATATCAAGCCATGAGACCAATAGTACTCGCCAGGTGAGGTGATAAAACTGTAATAATCAAGAAGAGCATTCCCTACCTGCAATAGTACAAATTAATAAAATTCTGCTTAGTCAAGATTATTTGACATGACAATTTTTTTTTCTTATATGTTTTTCCAAAGGTAAAAATTTCATGTTCTACTCACAGCTATTCCCTTCAAATTGATCTTCACATTGGACTGAATAATGAGCTGGGCAAGTTGGGGCACGTAGTGACCTATTACAGAAACAGGTACATGGCTTTAATTTATAAGAATTCTTTCTGAGTGTGTGTGTGTGTGTGTGTTGTATCAATAAAATGAACAATTATAATACACCTGGATTTGTAGGAGGATGATTCTTTTTTTCTTTTTCTTTTTTTGAAAACTAGACTACTATAAGAATTCCTATTCCTCATACTGAATTAAATCTTGCATATTTATATTTTTAATACCTTATCTATGCAATGTAGACCATAATATTGTATTCTAGTCCATGCTCTCTATTAGACTTTCTCTAAGCAACGTGTACATGGGCATCAACACAAAATCTTACAACTGTTTGCACCAGAACCAATGGTCTTCGTTTAAAATGGAAAATTTACCTGCATAGCTCTCTCCTGCGATAAAAAAATCTTTGTCTCGGTATTCTGGATATTTGGCAAACCAGCGTTGCAGAAATATAAGATTGTCTCGTGCTTAACAAAAGCAGACATGTCATCAGTTTCAAAATGTCCATATATAAAATGATTGGTTATTTAAACATCCTTATAGTAATTTGCTTGGAAAAAATTACACATATAAAAGGCACTGATATTTGAATGTAAGTTGTGATTTATGTCAATTTCTTTTGTTCCGAAATCACAGTTGTCACATCTGTAGTTTATCTTTAAAATCATTGGCAAAAAGATGATATCTGCACAATCTATTTGCATAAAACTCAACAAAAGTAATTTCAAATGAATGCAGTAGGAAAAAATTTGATTGTTACATGCCTTTGATGATAAGAAATATGGCCAAAGAATATAAACCTGTTATCTCATCGTTCACATAGGTGTAGAATGATTTATTAGCAGAGTAAGAGAAACCAACTCCTGACGGTGATTCCAGGTACAACATATTTGCTTCTGTAACAAAGGTTAACTTAAGAAGTAAATAACAGCTATACATTCACTTAAATCTGGTTTGTCATTAATCCCGGATAAATAAAAATAAATAATCAGATTTGGTCTAGAAATAGTCAAACGCACCAATAAACAAAGTAAATCATTAATCATAGCCAGTTAAAAAGGAAACGATACAAGATAAACAAGAGTACTCACGGACTTAGAAAAAATTAGAATACCTTTATTCCAGTTGTACTCATTCCTGACCAGATTGTCTCCCTTCACTTTAAAGGGGCCATGCTCAAGGAAAGCTCCTGCTCCAAAAGATGAACAACCGGGCCCTACGGAAAGAGAAGAAGCACATGTTCACATAGTTTTGTATATCAAACTTGGGAAATTTTACATTCAGGAAATGGAAAACAAATTAGAGTTAAAGAGTTCATTCTGTGAGCTAGGTGACAAATCGAAAATTAACGTAATTTTACCCCCATTTAGCCAGAGAACAAGTGGCTTTGAAGCTGGCTGCCCTTCAGCTTCAACAAAGTAGTAGAAAAGAGCTCTCTGTTGCTTTTCATCGATGGTGATGTATCCGGAAAATTGTTGGAAACTGACTTGAGGTTGCCCCGGCAGACTTGTGATTTTATCAGCTATGGGATAAGGTTCCACACCCACAAAGATGTGTACAAAAGATGCACATATTATTATGCCCATGACAATCCATTGCTGAGAGTAGTGCATGATTAAGCGAGATGAAGACAGTGAAAACAAGAGTTCTTGCTCCTCAGTTTCAGATAGAAGACTTTTGTTCTTATTTCTTTAATAGATTAGTAGAGTTTGAGTCTTGGAGGTGACCCTCCTGTTGGACTATTAAAGCATGAGTAGCATGACTAGTTCAGTACTCATGAAGTCCGCATATCGTGCAAGTGTAATAATGACAAAAGTACTTGGTTTATATAACAAAATTGGACCAAACCTATATGGGTTTAAGTGTTTGAATCATGTGGGTAGTGTCACCATATACTTATCTTAACTTCTCAATTACAGACCAAGCTAGGTGGCCACTGGCCAGGGTTGTCCCTTGGCTTTTCAAAAATTCCTTAATAATAGTAATTCAAAAAAAAAAAAAATCTGAAAATGTCACCATCACGACAGGTCAATAGTTGTTATTGGTAGATAAAAAAAATATGACGTTAATAGCAAGGCAAGATTGAAGTTAGTTAAAAAAAAAAAAAAAATAGTCTAATTATTTTGCTCATAACCACTCCAAAATTCAAATACACAATAAAATAAATTTTTAAAACTTGCAATATCACTTTAAAAAAAAAAAAAAACAGGACTCCTAAATATATCAGGTGTATTAATTAAATCCTCCAAAATCCATATAAAAACAAAATACAGAAATCTGAATATATATTTTAAAAAAAGTTGGGCTTACGCCGCCGTTGCAGCCGTGCTAGTGGAACTCCGATCGGTTATCCCTTCGACGCCGTCGAAGACCTGAGCAGAGGAGTTTGAGTGGTGAGCCATAGGCTTAGCCGCAACAACGAATCAGCCTCAACTTGCCGCCGCCGTTGTCGCGGCGTCGATCTATCTCTGTTGTGAACGTGCGGTATGAGTCTGTTCTGCAACTTCGATTCAAGATTGAGTCGATTTGACCGACGTTCACGTTTGTTTGAATTCGATTTATTAGTGATTGTTTGGATCCGGATGAAAAGCCAGCGCGTCTGCGTCTGCGTCTGCGTCTGGCGTTTTTTTTTTTTTTTTTTTTTTTATTTTGCACGCGTTTCAGTGGGTGGAAGACAAAGTACGCTTACATGTACACACGGGACTATTCACATATTTAAAAAAAAATAAAAATTGAATTTCAGATCGAGACTTTACCAATTGAGCTAACTGGAACTAACATTTATTTTAAAAAATTGAAATAATAGAATACATAAATTTAGCATTTAATAAAATATATGTCCATGTGGCATATTTTTATTTGTAAAGTATATAGTAGAGTAAGAAGAGTAGGACAGAAGATTTGAACTCAAAGTAAGACTATCAGTACTCACTAATTAATTAAAAAAATGCAATTAATTAAACTCTTCTTTTAAGCTTTTATTAAGTAACAGTGAGGGTATGGTGTTGGGATTACTGTCTAAGCAACTTTCCCAAGCATTTACGCCTCTGCAAATCGAGGTGATGGCCGTCGAAACAGCTATGCAATTCGCGGTAGATCTGAGAGTTCAACACGCCATCCTTGAGACCGACTCGCTAGTGTTAGTGAAGGCCTTGCGTGAAGGCATAGAGTTCCTTCCATCAGTGGGCTTAGTGTTGGATGAGATTAGAAATATGGTTAATTTTTTCACTGAATTACACTGCTCTTATGTAAAGAGAGAGGGTAATATTGTTGATCACAAGTTAGCTCGTTATGCTATTTGTGTTTTGGATTTTGTAGTGTGGATGGAGGATGTTCCACCACCTTTATTTCGTGTTGTATTGGCTGACATAGCTGATTTTACTTAATAAAATAAGACACGTTCTTTCTCAAAAAAAAAAAAAAAACTTTTATTTATTTATTTATTAAAATATCTCTAAAATGTAACATTTGTAAGTTATATTACCTAATAACTACTATTTAGTATCGAAAGAATATTTTGAAAATTCTATGGTTGGAAAGTTGGATCATATGTTTTTGGGTAAATTCCATAAACATATCTTAAGATTTGGTTTAATACCAACCAGGTTTAAGATATTTCAAAATTGACCAATGTAGTTCCTAAAGACAACTTAGGGTGAGTTTGGTTCAGCCTTTTGATACTATGCTTTTTGATGGTGATTTCAAAAAGTGCAGTAAGAAACTAGACTTTTTTAAAAAGTAGAGTGTTTGGTAAAATCTGCTAAAAATTGCTTTTTGAAAAAGCTAAGTGTTTGATTAGTACTTATAAAAGTGGCAGTTTGAATTTTAAATTACCAAAAATGACAAAATCTATATAAGGGGGTTTATTTCATACTTAGAATCAGCTTAATAATAATAATAATAATAATAATAATAATAATAATTACTTCATGTTAATAATAAATTATTCTTTTAATAAAAGATTTTGTAAAAAAAAAAAAAAATTGACTTTAGCATTTCTCTTTTCAAGAAGTGTTATATCCACAATATTTTTGTAATATTTTCACAACAAAACCTATATAATAAGTTATTATTGGTTTTAATTTGAACCTATCAATTAAATTGTTTTTTTACTCATCAATAACAACCAATAACAACCTGTCACTTAAATTTTGTTGTGAAAGTATTGTCAAAATGTTGTGAAATAATTTGTATTCCTGCTTCTTATATTTTCTTCCAGGTTGCTTTACCCAAACCCAAAACCATTTTTTTTTCTTTCTCTTTTTTCTCGTCTTCTTTTTGTCCTTTCTTTTACTTTCCTCCACGCATTTCATTTCATCCAAATTTTATCTTCTCTCACCGGCCTTCCTCTTCTTTCTAATTTATTCTTTTTTCTTTTCTCTATTTTCCTTCACAGACACAGCCTTCCAAATAGATGGATATTCTTTTCTTCCTAGAATTAACAAGCTTATTTGTGGGGTGAGGACATGAGAGAGAGAGAGAGAGAGAGAGAGAGAGAGAGAGAGAGAGGCATGTTCGGCGAGGTGTTAGGCTTGGCAACTCTGGCAAAGAGTTTGGTCAATAGCAACATTGATTTTCTAACGGTAATATGTGTTTAGTTATTGGTTTTTTTTTTTTTTTTTTTTTTTTTTGTGCCTTTTGTCTTTAGAATAGAGGGGTAAAGTTGGGTTTTTCAGAAAAAACTGTGGGCAATTTAAGAAAAGGATGTATCCAACGGTAATATTTATGTTTGAACTAAAGCACGTTTTGCAATTACAGCTCAAAGGCAGCCACACAAAAATGCAAAAAAACACGGTTTGGGGGAGAAAACGTGCTTTTAAATTTTTTTACCAAACACGCTTTTTCACTTTTTGGGTTGATAAATGTGCGTTTTAGGGCCCAAACATCGAACCAAACGGGCACTTAATCCTTAACACCGTTAACCCTTCGTTACTCATTTTTCTTTCTCTCTCTCTCTCTCTCTCTCTCTCTCTCTCTCTCTCTAACCTTAGATCTGCCAGCCAACCCATAGCAAATAAACCTAAATACTCCAATAGAACCCAAATCTAAAAACTCCAAAAAACTCAATAGAAAACCCACCACCTTATCAGAAGCCATAACCAACCCCACTGTAAAACCACCCCATATTGGAAATGGCTCCGATTCGATTCATTCGAACCTAGATTTGCCTAGATCTGCTTCGAGTTGGCTTCAATTCGAACTCAAATCTAACGATTTTGAACCCAGATTTGGTTTGTGTTGGCTTCGATTTGGTTCATAATGCTAAGATCTTCGTTTGTTCCAATTTTTGCAGTTGGTTTTCTCTTTTTCCTATCGAAGATCGGAGCACCAACAAAAATTTGACAAAAACGACCACCGTATATGCTAGAAAACTGACCTTAGGTGCTCTTGATCAACACCGGTCAAAGCAAAACTGCCCACAACAGTTCGGTGATGAAAGTGCCCAAATATCTTCCCGATTTGACCGATGAACACCCCTAGAAGAGAGTGAGTCTGGTTGGAGAGTGGGAGGGACGAGAGAGAGAAAAGTGAAGCCTGAGAGAGAAATAGAGGATCAAGAGAAAAGACAAGAGAGAGTTAGAGAGTGATAGACAGGTCTGGGTAAAGAAAGAGAAATGAGTAACAGAGGGTTAACCATGTTAAGGATTAAGTTGTCCTTAGAACTACATTGGTCAATTTTGAAATGTCTTGGACCTAGTTGTTATTAGACCAAATCTTAGGGTATGTTAATGGAATTTAGCCTATATTCTTTAACATTTGCAAAGTTACATTAGGTGTGCTGGATATAACTATAAGCAAAATTACACTACTTAATAACCATTTATTGGATTAATATATTGAAAATTTTGAACTATATATTCTTTATATTTTTACTACAATGCATAAAAGTTGGATCTATTGATCAGATAATAAACAACATATAATTGGTGTGAAATTTGACATGCGTGTTAAGAATATAAAGAATATGAAATCCAAATATGGAATTTTCAAAATATTAATACAATAAAAAATTATTAAATGACATAATTTCACTTATAGTCATACCAAGTGAAACTTGAACCATCTCTAACATCATTAATATGGTAAAAATATGATTTGTGCCACTTAGTTGGAGGGGTGGAAAAGTGGGAGGATAGAAAATAGAAAATGAATAGAAAATTGGGAGGATAAAAGAGATTTTAGTTTCCTTCATTTGTGTCTGGTTGGGATGAAAAAGTGGAGGGGTGTAAAAAATGAGTTTGTATAAATTTAGTTATATGTCCTTGTTAAAAAAACATGCCCAGTTAAAACAAAAAGTTGGCAAACAACCAAAAAAAAAAAAAAGGCAATCCACCTAAATCTATTTAAAAAAGTAAAGCATGTCCAAAATAAGTTTAAAAAAAATTCATATCTAGTTAAACCAAAAAAGAAAAAAGAAAAAAGAAAATAAGAAGTGCAAAACATGTATCATGCCTAAGAGCAACTGCATCAGTTGATGCAAAATTTTTTCCATTTTGCACATCTAGAACCTACTTTTTCTATTTTACACTCCCATTTTTACAAAACACCCACATCAGTTTGTCTATTATACATATTTATTCAAATAAAATAATCATTTCTTTAACACTGTCATCTCTCTCACAGACCTAACACAACCCACACAGCCACCATCTCTCTCAAGATCAACGCCTTCGGCCTCCCACTGTGTAACAAGATCGACACTAGCATCCAACAAAAAAAAAAAAAAAAAAAAACTAGTAAAAAAACAAACCCACCGACCCACACCCATAATCCACACCAGAATCCACACAACCCACTGACCCACACCCACAATCACTATCATGGCAACCTCAAGCTCAACCAAAAAACCAAAAAAACAAACCCAGCAGAATAAAAAATGGATCAAAACCCACTTATCAAGATCGACGCCTCGCCCTGCGATGGCGAAAGACATTCAACCCCATTCAACTCGAAACCCATTGATTAACCCTATTCAACCCGAAAACAAAGAGAAACAAAGGAAGAAAGAGGAAGAAAGAGAGAGCGGTGGCGATGGCGATGGCGATGGTGATCGGTGGCAGTGGCGATCGGTGGAAGAAAGATTGATGAGATGAGAGAAAGAGATTGCTGTGCGCCTGAGAGAGTCTCTGATGAAATGAGAAAAAGAAAGGGAGGTGAGAGTCAAGTACAGAGAGGAGAGAGAAAAAATTATTAAGATATTAAATGCACATGCTATAGTAACTGTGCATATTTGCACAGTTACTGTAGCAATTGTGCATTTATGCACAAGTTTACACCCACTGATGTGGGTGTTTTTTTGCTCAAAATGTGTAAAATGAGCAACTTTTTCCATTTTGCACAACTTTGCATCAACTGATGCAGTTGCTCTACGAAGGGGAAAAAAAGAAAAGAAAAGAAGAGCAACCAGCAGGTCCATGCCCAGAAAAGAAAAAAAAAAGAAGGAAAAGCAGCCAGCAAGTCCCACACCAGGAAAGAAAAAAAAGTGGAGGTAGTTAGGTCATTGATGCAACTATTCATCTCTCCTTTATTTTCTCTCCAAATTGGGGAGAGAATTTTGGTAAGCTAGGGGAGAAAACACTTGAGCCTACCAATTTTTTATCATTTACTTCTCTCCAACCAAACACTTATAAAATCAGTTTTCTCTCCCTTATTTTCTATACTCCCGGTTTTACCTCCAACCAAACGAACCCTTAAAATTTGTAATATTTCTAACATCGCTTAAGTGAATTAGTCACATTAAACCATGAAAGTAATCGATTTTAAATATAAAAAGATTAATATAAAACATTAACTAAATTGATGATTAATACTTAAATGATATTTAAATATTAAAAAAAAAACATTTAAACTTTTCAACTTAGGCCTCAAATTGTATTAGGCTAGCCCTGGTAGGGACGGTTCAGTTATTTGAATAATGAAGTCAGACTTGCTTGTTCCATTAGCTTTGCTCTTTGTCAGCTTTAAATTTTAATGACATTTTTTTTCTTTCTCTTTCTTGGTGCCCTCAGATTTTCCAGAAAGCAAGTGTTTTGAAGATTAAATTGAAGAAGAAATATTGTTCTTCTGAAGATATGGCTTCTGTCCTTCAATGTATGCTATGTGAAATTCAATCCAAACAAGAAGTCCACCAGAGACATAAATGCAAACGGCACAGTTCTGGGAATACTTTATATAAGATTTATAATACAAGTGCGTGCATTCTTGTTTAATGCAATTGCATGAAGACATAAATTTTTTGGTCAAATACAACCAGGGATGGACCTACAGTAGGGCAGGGGGAGGCCATTGCCCCCCCCCCCCCCCCCAAAAAAAAAAAAAAGGGAATTATACTTGGACGTGTCTTGGACTCACATTCCTGATAAAATTCACCTTAACTTGATAATTAAATGTTTAAAATAATTATCTCAAAGATAATCACCCTAAATCTTAATTATTAGTTTAATTTTTAACATTTTCAGATTATTTCTTTTATTCCCATGCAACCAAACTTATTTTAACAAAACTACTTAACCAATTACAAAAATTAATTTAATTAATTTTAATTATTAACCAATCAAAATTAATTTCAATAATCACATGTGATTAATTCCTTCCAAATAAATGCATGCATGCTGTTAAAATTTAATCTTATGATGTCTTTTGATTCGACCGCCCGATTCAGGAACCGAACGTATCGTTGTGATCGTTAGAATCTCAAAATCATTTTTATGATATGTGATGAATGACTTAATGAGTGAAATGCAATCATGATTTTTGAGTGCTTAGAATGATTATTTTGGTCATCTCTCAAGGTTAAATTATGGGTGTAAAATTGAATGTCTACATAAGTATTTCAAGAGTAAACAAGATGTAGTACTATAAAGTATAAACCAATAAAAGTTAATAGCAAATCTTGTAGTTTAACTAGTTCCTGGTTGGTGTGTCCATAACATTCAATGTTCAAATCTCTCATCCCACATTGTAAATTTGTAACTATCGAAATAAAAAAAGAAAAAGAAAAAAGTGGTAAGTCATCTAATACAAAAATTAATTTTCCAAATGACTTTTTGAATATATATTATTATTTTTAGTTGGCTTTATGTAGGAAATATGATTAGGATGCATAGGAAGAAGAGAAAAAAGAAAAGACAAATTTTTAATTTAGAACCATATTTCCATTTCCTTTTAGAAGAATTACTGGTTTAATACTTTTCTTAAAGTGATATTCCCACGTTGGGTGGTGGTTTTCAAAATGGAATTTGCTTAATATATGGGCTGTAATTTAAAGCACCCAATAGGCCTATACCTTTTATACCAAAACGAATGAAGTATCTTATATCTATATCTGAGATGCTTCTAACCAATTGGGTTTTTTTTTTTTTCTAAACAGAGCTTGAATACTTCATTTTTTTGGTCCAGTCGATCCAACCATAAATTAGTCTAAACCATTAATTATTATAAAAAGAATGAAAAAAAAAAACATAAATGGAAAATGTTAATCTTCTTTCTTCTAACTTTTTAATCAAAGATGCTTCACTATCGGCTATGCACTAAAATTTTTCCAGCTATTCAAAACAACACAACGAATCCACTAAAGGATAATATAATATTTTCATAGAGCAATACTTTTTTTTAATAGGTAGATAATGGGAATAAAGAGGTAGCGTTCAAATAAAAAATATTAAATACTTCTTATCAATACATATATATATATATATTTATATGAAAATTGAAATACAACACCAAAAAAAATGTTACTCACTTGAACCAATGCAATACTTAATATTGTTATATAATTTGTACTCTATAACCATTGAAGGGTCCTTCTACTATATCCTTTATTTCTTTCTTTCTTTCTTTCTTCTTCTTCTTTTTTTTTTTTTTTTTTTTGGTATAATATTTACCTCAATCTCAACAGTAAATTTGGTGGTGTTTTAATCCTGACCTTTCATATAAAATTTTAATGGATACTAGTTACCGGCAAAGTAGGTAAGCATATATATACAAATAAAATAAAATAAAAAAATTAGATGGTTATCTCTCTGGTGTTCTCTCAGCGCTCTCTCTAGCATTCTTCCAGATCTCTCACTCTCCCAAAATGATAAAAATGTTTTTGATATTGTTAAAGGTAAGACTCGAAAGGATAAAACCCTAAATTCAATGTCTTTTTTTTTTTCTTTTTTTTTGCTTTTTCTTCCCCTTTCTCCTTTTTTTTTTTGGTTTTTTGGGGCCACCCATTTGTAAAAGTAGATATATACGATTTCAAATGATTATCGTTGACTTTCCTGTGGGTATTGGGTACGGGGTGGGTGGGGAGGACTCCTTAATCTTATCATGATTTTTGAATTTGAGTCTATTTGTTCTGTTGGAGTAGCACGTGTGATGTGTATGTGGGTTTGTGTTATTTTATTCAAATAGATCCTACAAATAATTATAAAATCCATGTTTTTGTGAATTAAATCAATAATATGATTATGTTTTCTTAAAGCATTAGAATTGCCTTTAAAGCATTAGTATTATAGTAGGTATTTTGCTAAAATGCTAAATTTATTATCAAAATATAGCAAAAGTGGGTTGCATTAATGGAGCAAAACCCATTTCTTTTTGCTACTAAGTTACAGTGCACACAATAACTAAGATGGTAAAAAAAAATTATTAAAATATATATTATTTTATTGTGTTGGTGGTGGTGGTTGTTGTTTATTGTAATAATTATATTATTTTATTGTGCTGTTTATATTATCTTATTGTATTGAATGCTAAAATAAAACCACTAATTTGAGTTTTTTGTAAAGTGGGGTGGTAAAATAGATAAAATAACTTTTTGTGATGCCAAATTGCTAAAATTTTGGCACCACCAATGTTGATACTCTTATTGTTCCAATTATGGTTGGTTAGTGCTTAAATATTTATTTTATATATATATATATATATATATATTGAGAATCCAATAGGGTTCTATTGAAACAATAAATTTTGGTTTAGCTGAGAGATAAAATGAAGACTTTAAAATCTTAAATTTACAAGTTTTGGAATATATTGTATGTTAGATAAAATTTCAAATAATTAACAAAGTTATTTTAAAGCAGCTGACGTAACTGTGGGTGGGTAAGATGGGGTTGTATAGGTGATAGTGATTTTTCCCTCCTATCTTGATGGATTCACAAGAAGTGTACCAATCAAGAAAAAGAGAAATTATAAGAATGACGTTGTAAGGGAAATTGCAGAAAAGTTGGCAAAGGAAGCAAAGAAGAATGAGCTGATATTGAGTTCTTCAGAAACTATCAAGAGCCTTGGGTGATTACTGCCTGAAGGAAGGAGATTGTTGCAAAATTTGGTACAGAATCAATCATAGACGACTACAGAATCATAGAACTATGAAATATGAAAATAATGAAACTTTTTTTTTTAATTTGTAGATCATGAGTAAGTCCACTACAATATTAAATTTTTTCAAAAGAAAAAATCTAAATAATTCTGAAGTCATAGCTGATGATTTTCTAATGGACTCTACGATTTTGTACATTGAGAAGGAGATTGTTGCAAAATTTGGTACAGAATCAATCATAGACGACTTTCGAGACTTGAAAGAGTGTCGAGTTCCATTTTGATAAATGTGTTGAAATGTTTAAAAAACACTTATTTTGTATGTTATACTTTGTTGACATTTTTATAATATCAAATGTTTAAGAAACACTTATTTTATATGTAGTATTTTGTTGAATATGAAATAGATGTTAGTTTTTATTTTCATAAAAAAAAAAAATTGTTTTAAGCTTTGGCCCCGCCCAAGTTCGAATCCTGGTTCCGTCCCTAAATACAACTTTGTGCAGATTAATAATAATAGCACATTCTTATTTTATTCATGATTTTGATAAGTTCATGCGTTTGGCAGTGGCTTTCCTGTGAACGACCTGTAGTTTTGTTATTAGAGTTAGTTAGCTTTAGTCACGCACGTGTTTTAGTTTGTTATTTACTATTTTGCACGTGTGTGAGTTTGTTAAGTTAGTTACAGAGTACTTGCTTATTTTTACTTAGCTTGTATATATAGGGATCTTATTAAGCTCAAGTGAAAAAGTTATATAAGCTATGCTCTGTTTTATATATCAAGAAATAGAGGTGGAAAGAATCCAAAACTAGCTCTAAACATAGGCAGTTATAAGAAATTTTTTTAGGGTGGCCACTAAAAATCTTGAATTATACAAAATCTAATAAAGAGATAATTTGAAGAGAGAGAAATAGATCCTTTCAAACAATTTACCATGTATTAGTACTAATTTAATGAGTTAAGTAATAAATAAATTTTTATTTTTGCAAGTTTAGAATATAAAGTGATTGCATCATCTATAAATATATATATATATTTATATATATATTGTAAAGTTGTGATTTACAACTATGTTTTTTGTTGGCTTTAATTCTGTATCAAATTTGATTGTAATTTTGTTCAATTATTTCCCTGTATTTTTTGTGGGATTTAATGTAAGGGTTGAGTATGAGAGTTTGGTGAAGATTTGTAAAGAAGGTGAATTCGCGACTGGCTCGTGAGTGGACAATCCGCAAAAGGCCATGTGAAAAGCACATGCTGGAATCTGAACAGTCTCATGTCAGGTTGGATTTTGCGAGTCACTTCGCGACTCAGGCCAAGTCGCGAGTGACCCGCGAAACTCACTGCCTGAACTTTTTAAGTGTACTTTTTCTCTTCCCTTTACCAACACTATATAAGCCCACATTACCCAAGAAATTTTAAGGAGTTTTTCCAAGGAATTTTTGAGAGAGAAAACCCTAGCAATACACTTGAGAGTTAAAGATTGTAAACCCACAATCATCTACATCATTTCTCTTAAGTTTTTCTCTATTCCTACCTCTCCATTTACACATCCTTGAGAGATTTTTAGCCCAAACACTTACCTCACTCAAGCACTTACCTCACCCAATTCGAGTGTTGAGAGAAGTTTTGGTGCGTGTGAGATGCATTGGAAGGAGCCATTGATTGACGGACGCAATTTGGAGCTAATTATGGGATCTGGATAACTAGTGAAGACATAGCTTGGTGAAGCCCGTTGGTAAATGGAACTTGGAGGGTTCAAGTACATTGGGTAGATTAGGCTTAGAGGGTCTTTTTGATATTCGTGTACTCCAACTTTATTCACTAGTAGATCGATTTCGGGTTAGAGAGTCGCAGAGAGGTTTTTCGCCAAGTACTTCGGTTTCCTCTTCGATAACACATCTCGATGTTATTTTGTGTTTACATCTCTCTTCCCTTACTCTTTAAGCTTTATATTTGTTATTGCTTGCTTGTGGTTATGGCTTAAAGAGTAATTTTGGTTATTGCGTATCATTTACTCTTGTTCCGCACTTAAATAAGTTAGAGTGAAAGTAATTAAGCTGTAATTTAAAATTGGAGGTCTAAACAAGCTGTTTACACTATTTGAGCTTATATATATATATATATATATATATATATATAATATAATATAAAAGCTAAAGCGTAGCATTTATTGTTGTTACGCTCCTGTTTAGTCACATCAACAGTCGTATCATCCACCCATTTTCAACATTCTCTCTCTTATTTTTTATTCTTTTATTCTTATTAATTTCCTAAATTATTGTAATACTTTTTTTAAATTTTCCCATTTTTTTACCTTTTTAACTCCTCACTACTATTTACCTTAATATCACTTTTCCACTATCCCTGTATCTTCCATTATTTTTTACTTTTCTTATCCTCATCCTTTTACTATAAATGTACAATTCTCTTTTCCATTCTATTTATAGGTTTTTCACACACAAAATTTTATTTCTCTCTTTTTCTCTATCTCATTTTTTATTTCATTTTTGGTGGATTTAAAAAAAAATATTTTTCTTGCATCTCTACTTTAGGTTGATGAATTTTTGTATTATTTGGAATTCTACTTTGGGTTGATGTGATTAAGTTTAGTCTTTTTAAGTTGTTATCTTTTTTATTCTTTTTGATTTTATAGATGTTATCATATTGCATTATAAAGATAGTATAAAAAAATATAATGTTATTTTATTACATAACATGACTTGGATAATTTGGTGTTTATTACTTTTTAAAAAAAACTTTTTTCTTCTCATATTTATGTAAATTTCTTATCATTCTCTCTTGAAAAAGTGGTTATTATCTTTCTCTTGATTTTTTATTCTTTCTTGCAACACTACTTTATATTGATGAAACATTGTGATTTTTAAAATTTTATTTTGGATTCATACGTTTTGGTGTTGAAATTTTTAGTTTCCTATCACAAGGAGTCTCTCTCTCTCTCTCTCTCTCTCTCATAAATTTAGAGAATAAATTATACATACTCAGTATAAGTTTGATATAAGTTTTGATTATTATGATAATCTCTTTTAAGAGAATGAATAATTTGGATAATTTATTTAAATAAACATTATACATACATACATACATACATACATACATATATGTATATATTTATTTATTTTGCTTAAATGTATAATCAACCTCATGCAATTCATTTAAAAGTAACGATATTAAAACAAATAAATGACTACCCTAAATTTTGTATATTCATAACCTCTATGTTTAGAAAGACTTTCACTTAACTTTAGCCGTGCCAAAGTGGACTGAAATGCTACATTAATGTGGCTCAACAAAATCGTAGTAACAATAAATGCTATGCTTAATATTTTAGATATTACGAGTTTGAGATTTAAATTTTTTAAAAATAAATTTGGATTTAAATATGTCTTTTCCCATTATGTAAGTACACAAAATAGATCAAGATGGACCAAAATGAACTAAAGTGATTTGAATGGATTGAATTGGACCAAATAGAATAAAGTGGACCAAATGGACAGAATAGGGCCGAATGGACCGAATAAGAACATCATGGACTGAATGTACCAAATAGGACTGAAGTGGACAGAATGGACCAAACGAGACCAAATTGGACAAAATATGACCAAAGTGAACTGAATAGGACTAAAGTGGATCAAAGTGGACAGCATGGACTGAATAGGACCAAATTGAGCCAAAGCAGACAGAATGGACCAAAAAGACCAAAGCCAACAGAATTGACCAAATAAGACCGAAGTGAACAAAATAGGACCAATGTGGACCGAATAGGGCCAATGTGGACTGAATGGACCGAATTGGACTGTATAAGACCTAATGGAGCTAATAGAACTTTAGTGGACAGAACAGATTGAACGGACCGAATTGGACCGAAGAGGACAGAATGGACCAAATAGAATCAATGTGGACTGAATAAGACTTTTGAATATTTATCATTTTTATTGCACTGTTAGGGCTCATATTTCTAATTTTTAATGTCTACTTTAGTTTTTTTTTTTTTTTTTTTGGTATTTTTAACTCAAAACTAAAGAGTTTAGCCCAAATATTATAAAATTTCATGCTTTTCAACCCAAAATTTAAGGAAAAAAAAGAATTTTTGAGCTAAACTTGAAAAGAAAACCTAAAAAAAGAATCAATTTAAGACCCAATTAGTCTTAAATGGATTGAAGGGAAATTGAAATTGACTGAGTGGATCGAATTGAACTAAGTGGACCGAATTGGATTGAAGTAGACCTAATTGGATCAAATTGGATTGAATGGGACCAAAGTAGACCTAATTGGATTGAATAAAAATTGTTTAATTTTTAGAGAGAACAAATTATCTTCAAAAAATTTTAGAGAAAAAATTCTACATTATATTACAATACAAAATAATTATATATTTCCACACATCGTGTGAGTTTGCAACTAGTTTAGTAAAATTGCAAAATTGCTTTTAATAAAACAAATTCTATTGTCCTATACCTTAAATTTTTATTTAAATCAAATTATAATTTTCTATTATAAATTATTATTAGTTATTTATAAATTTTTTCTCATTATAAGGTCAACTATGTGTACAATATTGTACATATTTGTTTGTACACATTTACAAACATTTACAAATAGAGTAAAATATTGTAGGTATTTGTTTAGTCTACAATGCAAATCTTATCTTAACAGTAGAAGGTAAGGTAATAATTTTCTTTCAGTTTAATAATACTAGTACATTTTTATTTAAAGCGATTGCATGAAGACATGCCTTTGCTAGTCAATTACAACTGTCCACATCAATAATATAGTATGGTACAGTCTTATTTTATTAATGATTTTGATAAGTTCATGGCTTCATGCATTTGGCAGTGGTTTTCCTGCAAGAAATGCCTTAAACAAAGAAAATGATCTCGCTGGTTGCGTTGATGGAGCTGTGTGTGAAGCTCCTCTTATGATGGCAAAAGATAGCTGGGTTTTACCATATACTTGCGTCCATCCACCAACCTGCAGTGAAAAATAAATCAGGAAAAAGAATACCATTTAGCACCAACCATTCAACAGAAAACTATATGAGCATGTCTACCTGTTTTCCCTCGAACCATGCTCTGTATGGCACAGTTGTTTTCAGACCTAGCTCCTTTGCTAATTTATCTACAAGTGTTCGAGACCCGGTAAATGGAATTACTGAATCTTGATCTCCACTATCAAATTACATCAAAATCAAATCAATTATAAGCAGGACCTTTTTCTGTTCTTCAAATGTGATAAAGGATATGAAGTAATTAAATAGCAAAGAGCCTAAAGAGATTGTATCACTATACCTGTAAACAAAGGCCCGGATGCCAGATTTCACAAGTGAGCCTAAGACACCAATTGTAGGTATCTCTAAATTTGTCATATCATATTGTAGAACTTTGACACTAAAATTGTAAAAAAGAACCCCAAAATTACAATGTCAGCAAGAGGAAGGATTATAATTTATTAAAACAAAACAAATACTCGATTTCTTTGCACCACTATTGGGACTTGTTATGAAAAGCCTCATGGTTTAATGATTAGTTTTGTTTCCTAATTGTCTTTACATGCTGATGATATTAAATTGTTCTTGAAAGAAAATTACTTAAATTTAATTAAAGATGCAAATAATTACTAAGATTTTAAAAAACAGTGATTATCGATCGATCATTACTCTTGGCAGATACCCCATTCTTTGAATCCAACGAGTTGGGCATGGAGAGCCTTCTGCACGTCTTTCCTGTTTAAATACTTTACTGTGATACCTTCTCCACAGACAAGTTCCTTCTTTTCAGCTTGCTGTAAGCAGAGGGAAGATGAATAAAGCAATTCTCAATTGAAATCTACATGAAGAAAATGTTGCAATTTGAAGGATAAAATTTATATACAGTTTTTTAAGTGTTGTTCAATTAAATACAAACACATGGTTATATTGACCAATAAATTACAAATTGAATTATCCTATCGAAGGACCATTAGATTCAATGAAACTATGCGTCTGAACATAATTAAGAAACCCAATATATAGCTCCTAAGAAATGGTATCTAATTTTTACCCTGTTTGAAATATAAAAATGTGATAATCTCTAACAAGAACAAGTCGCATTATATAAGAGTTTTGATAGGGCGTGTAAACACTTTAACTGCTGACTGAGAGCATCCAGTTTTGAATGGAGAGGTGGCAAAGTTCGAAATTTAGACAAGAAGGCCTTATATAGCATGCACATTTGTGACTTAACAGGTGATAGACAAATGTCACCGGTGACATCGAAAGGGTCGATGGTGTCAGTAAGTTGTTTGATTCGTAAAGTTACAGCAATACAAGCTGATTCACTTCCTTCTTGGTTTATGATTCCTCTCATGATCTGAGCTGAACCATTACAAACTTTAGTGACAAGTTGATACATGTCATCTGATATCAAGCCGTGAGACCAGTAATACTCGTATGGCCAGTTTAAATCAATGGTGAAATCCAGAAGAGGATTCCCTACCTGCAAAATAGTACAAATTAATAAAAATTTTGATTGATCAATATTATCTGACACGGAAATTTTTTTCAAGCTATTTCAGAGGTTATATTTCTATGTTCTACTCACAGCTATCCCCTTCAAATTGATCTTCAAATTGGACTGAATAATGAGCTGGGCGAGTTGAGGCACATAGTGACCTATTACCAAAAAAAAAAAAAAGAAAAAAAGAAAAAAAAAAAAAGAAGACCGTGATTTTTATAAGAAATCTCTCTCAAATTTGTAGTAGGATGAATCTATTTTTTATTTTATTTATTTATTTATTTTTGAATACTAGACTAATTAACACTATAAGAATTTCTTTTCATCATGTTGAAATGAATCTTATTTATTCAATATACACCATAATATCGGATTCTACTCCATGCTCTCTGTCAGACCTCTCAGCAACATGTGTATGGGGGCATGAACACAAAACCTTACTGTTGTTAATTTGAACCAAAACTGATAGCCTTCGTTTAAAATGGAAAAATTACCTGCATAGCTCTCTCCTGCGATAAAAAAATCTGTGTCTCGGTATTCTGGATATTTGGCAAACCAGCGTTGCAGAAATATAAGATTGTCTCGTGCTTAGCAAAAGTAGACACGTCGTCAGTTTCAAAATCTCCATATATAAAATGATTGGTTATATAAACATCCTTATAGTAATTTGCGTGGAAAAAAAATTCCACATATAAAGGATATTGACTTTTGAATGTAAGTTGTAATTTATGTACATTGCGTTTTGTTTATCTTTGTTCTCGAATCGCGGTTGTCACATCTGTATTTTGTCTTTAAAATCATTGGCAAGAAGGCAAGTGCACAAACTATAGCATATAGTATTCACTGTGAATAATATAACAGAAGTACTTAAAATCAATTAATTAGGAAAAAGTTTGACTGATTGGTATGTTTTTGAATAATAGGAAACAAGGCCAAATAACATATACCTGTAATCTCATCGTTCACATGGGTGTAAAATGATTCATTAGCCGAGTAAGAGAAACCAATTCCTGCCGGTGACTCGAGGTACAACATATTTGCTTCTGAAACAAAGATTAAATGAAGAAGTAAGTTTTTTTGCCAAACAAGAGTATCTTGACCTATTTGACTATTTCCTCGGAAGTGTGTAGTTCCCCGTCCACGTACCAAGTTATTATAAATATACCTGTAATCTCATCATTCACATGGGTGTAAAATGATTTATCAGCCGAGTAAGAGAAACCAACTCCTGCCGGTGACTCAAGGTACAACATATTTGCTTCTGAAACAAAGATTAAATGAAGAAGTAAGTTTTTTTGCCAAACAAGAGTATCTTGACCTATTTGACTATTTTCTCGGTGGTGTGTAGTTCCCCGTTCATGTACCAAGTTATTATAAAGAGGGGTCTTTTAGAGGTGACCCAAGATGGAGCAAGAGGTTTTGAATTCAAAATCTCATGAATATAAAGAGATCTTAAGAACTATTAAGCCAACTCTTTGAGGTTTAAATAATTTTTATAAATTCACTTAAATCTAGTTTTTCATTAATCCTTGATAAATAAATAAATAAGCAGGTTTAGTCTGGGAATAGTCAGACGCACCTATAAACAAAGTAAAACATTAATCATAGCCAGTTAAAAAGGAAATGAAACAAGATAAACAAGAGTTCTCATGGACTTGGAGAAAAGGAATACCTTTATTCCAATTGTACTCATTCCTGACCAGATTGTCTCCTCTCACTTTAAAGGGGCCATGCTCAAGGAAAGCCGATGCAACAGATGAACAACCAGGCCCTAAGAAAAGAGAAGAAGCACATGGTCAGACACCAAAAAGAAGTAAAATGTATACCATAAATAGAAAAAAAATTAGAGTAAGAGTTCATTCAGTGATCTAGGTGATCTAGGTGATATAATTAAAGCTGATACTGTAATTTTACCTCCATTTAGCCAGAGAACAAGAGGCTTTGAACCTGGCTGTGATTCAGCTTCAACAAAGTAGTAGAAAAGAGCTCTGTTTTGTTTTTCATCAACGGAGATGTAGCCGGAAAATTGTTGGAAACTGACTTGTGGTTGCCCTGGCAGACTTGTGATTTTATCATCTATGCGAAAAGACTCCACAGTCATAAAAATCTGCACCAAGGATGCACATATTATACCTATGACCATCCATTCCTGATGAGACTTCATGATTGACTGAGAAGAAGAGATTGAGAACAAGCGCTCTTTGGTTTGTGAATTGTGATAGAAGGCTTGCTTGATTGGCTTCTTCTTATAGAGTTGGAACAGTCCTGTGAGCAAAAAGAGGCCTTTTGAAAATGATTATAAAAAAAAAGACTTGACTCCGAAAATGATAAGACAGGTTTAATGGTGCTTAGCAAAAACAAAAAGGAAAAAAAGACACGTTTGAACTATAATAAACTCAACTCAAATCTTCTTGGCTTTACTCAAATATAAAAACTTACAACTCAATTCAACTAAGATTTCTGATAAAAACTGAGTCAGCAGTGCCGGCTGAACTTATAGGCCATTTAGGCCACCACCTAAGGCCCCTACTTGTAACTAGGGGTGTTCACTAAACCACACAAACCGCACCAAAACCACCCGTAAAATGGCATAATCGCACCGCACTGCAAGTAACAGTGCACCGTACTGCATGATGCAGTGCGGTTTGCGGTTTTATAATATGAAAAACGCACAAACCGCACCGCACCGCACTCTCTATATATATTAATATATTTATTTATTTTATATTATATATATATATATAATAAGGATAAAAGATCAATACATTAATAATTTAATACCCTAGCCATATCTCATTGACCTTCTGTTAGTAAAAATAAAAATAAAAATAAAAAATAAAAATCTTATCACTCTCTCAGCTCTAGAAGTCAGACCCTAGCCGCCACACTTCCACCTAAACCGGTTGCTTCTACTATTGAGGTATTCATGTGTTCAATTCAAGTTTTTCTTTGTTAAAGTTAATATATTGGCCTATTATAATTAACTTAGGACAAAGTAGTTGTATATGACAAGATTGTTAATTATATTATTTTTTTATTGATTGTTGTGTTGCCGTTGGTATACAGGCACCTCCTATGTTAGATATTTAAGTTAGATATTATTTTTTTTATTGACGGGTCATATGTTAAATATTTAAGTTTAATTTTTGTGGTTGTTCTTTGTTTTTGTTTGGTACTGAATATATATATATATATATATATATATATATATTTATATAAACTTTGCTTTTTGCTTAGAAGGAATGAGAGGGAAAGGCAGATTGTGATTTCTCTTTCTTAGTTTCACTAGGAAAGAATTAGCAGGGACACATATGATATATGTTTAACTAGAAGCAATAGGCTGTGATCAATTTCCATCTTCAAGGAATTTGTTATTTTATATATTCTATGGCAAGTGTCAACGAAGTGAGAATTTATTGACTGTTTGTAATGTCAAAAACAGCAATGCCTTTATTTTATTTTATTTTTGATAAGAAAGGGGCAATGCTTTTCTCTCTTGAAGTTTTTCTCATCCTAATTTCTGTCAATTCACTCTTGTTCTCGCTTTTATATTGGGGCTTTTAAATGATGGTAGTTTAAACTTTGAGATTTTCTAATGAGTCACATTCATTGCAGCTAATAGAGATTTTTATTTGTTTTTTAATCTCGCCTTGCATACTGTTGTCTTTGGGTTAGAACCTAAGTTACCTCTATCAAGATTCTTCTTATTCGTTTACCTGTTCATCCATGCTATATTGCTTTGTTTGTGAAGGAAAAAAAGGATTCATAAAGAATGGGACTCACTTCCTCAGTATTTTTTAATTTATCTTTCAGGAAAGACAAATGTGGCATAATTACTGTGTGTTCAATTACATTCAATATATATATATATATATATATATTTGTCTTGACCCCCTGCAAAACTCCTTTTCTAACCTCTATATATATATATATATATATATTTATATCTGTGTGTGTGTGTGTTTGTTTTTTCAATGGCCCTAGATGGATGCTCCCTCAAATCCAAATCCACCAACGCCAAATGGCCCTAATGACCCTTTGATTGTGGATGATGAACCCCTACCAAAAAAAGCTAGAGTTAATAAGAATCAGTCCACCAGAGAGCCATCTGATGTTTGGGAGCATTTTGTTAGGTTACAAAATCGTGAAAAGTCAGAATGCAATTATTGTAAGAAGCAATACAATGCTGCTAGGAGGAATGGGACCTCATCCATGCAGGCTCATTTGCTAAAATGTAAGAAGATTCCGGGTGTCATTGACACAAGCCAAACCACTTTGAGTTTCCAAGCAAAAAAAACTGGTGGTGTTGAGGGAGAGTTTAGTAATGAGCTTGTTGTTGCTAAATTTTCTATTGAGAGAATTCGGATGGCTCTTGCGAGGATGATTATAATGGATGAGCTACCTTTTAGATTTATTGAGCATGATGGTTTTATATACTTTATGGGGGTGGTTGAGCCTAGGTTTCCTGTGCCTTCTCGTCTCACGATGGCAAGGGATTGTATTAAACTTTGGTTTGGGGAAAGGGAGAAGTTGATAAGCTATTTGAAATTGGGCCAAAAGGTGTCTTTGACTACTGACACATGGACTTCCATTCAAAACCTCAACTACATGTGTCTCACTTGCCACTATATTGATAGTGATTGGACCTATCAAAAAAGGATTTTGAATTTTTGTATAGTTCTAAATCATAAAGGGGAGACAATTGGGAAAACTATTGAAAGGTGCTTGAATGATTGGGGTATCAAAATGGTGATAATTGTCACAGTTGATAATGCTAAATCCAATGATGTGGCTCTTGATTATTTGAAGAAGAAGTTGGAGATGAAGGATGGTTGTATGTTGGGAGGCCGGTTCTTGCACATGAGATGTGCTGCTCATATATTGAATCTCATTGTGCAAGAGAGATTGAAAGGCATTCATAACTCAATTGTTAAGGTGAGGACTGCAGTGCGGTATGTTAAATTATCTCCAAAAAGGATGGATAGGTTCAAGGAAGCTATAGAGGATGAAAAAATCCAATCTAAGAGTTTGTTATCTCTTGATGTCCCTACTAGATGGAATTCCACAAATCTTATATTAGAGGCAGCCGAGAGGATGTGGAATTTAGTTCTTACTTTACGGAGGTAGATGGAAATGGGAAACAGAAGCACATAGGTCCTCCCAAGGGTGAGGATTGGGTGAATGTCAGAATGTTTTGTAATTTTCTCTGGCTTTTTTATGAGGTAACTTTACATTTTTCTGGTTCTTTATTTATCACTTCAAATACTTATTTTTGTGAGCTAGTGGGCATTCAAAATGAATTGCATAGATTGTGTGGCATTGATGGTGATCCTCTCTTAAAAGAAATGGCACAATCTATGAAGGAAAAATATGAGAAGTATTGGGGAGACATTGAAAATATGAATTTGATGATGTTTATTGCTGTGGTTCTTGACCCAAGATATAAGATGAAATATTTGAAATATTGGTTTAATAAGTGGTATTCAAAAGAGATGGCAGAGTTTGCTTTAAAATTGGTAAGGGATGCTTTAGATAAGTTGTATGCCCACTATGCAAAGGGTACTGAATTATCAAGTGCTAGTGGCTATGGGCAGGCCACTAATGTTGGTTCTTC
The DNA here is from genome assembly GCA_030021035.2 of Notholithocarpus densiflorus. Taxonomy (NCBI): domain Eukaryota; kingdom Viridiplantae; phylum Streptophyta; class Magnoliopsida; order Fagales; family Fagaceae; genus Notholithocarpus; species Notholithocarpus densiflorus. The sequence continues at coordinate 1,828,233 of JARYZH020000027.1, read as the reverse complement.
AATAGAATCAAGTGCTAGTTTTCCATAAGATCCATGGAAGATTGCTTCACGAGTTCGATGAACACATAACTACAGAAGATGATAATGAATGCACAACTGATGTGGACAAATATCTTAATGAAGCTAGTGAAAAAAATAGGGAGGGTTTTGATATTTTGGCTTGGTGGAAGGTGAATTCTACTAGATATGTAATCCTTTCCGAGGTAGCACGAGATGTTATGGCTATTCCTGTGTCCATCGTTGCTTCTGAGTCAGCCTTTAGCACAGGGGGTTGTGTTTTGGATCTTTTAAGGAGTTCATTAGCTCCTAAAACTGTGGAGGCCCTTATTTGTGCTCAAAATTGGTTAAAAAACCCATCTAAACCAATCAATCTTCAGGAAGCAATGAATGAAGTGGAAAGTCTTGAGCAAGATGTTGAAGTGGGTAATTTTCTAAAACTATATATTTAAATTGTATATTAGTTTATTGTTCTTTGTTTATTAGTTTACTAACATTTTCTGTATTTATTTTCATAGAATTGATGAAATTGGCAATAGAGAAAGAAGATTAAGTGAAGACTTGGAGTGTGAGCTACAAAATAGAATTGGGTGGGGGAGAAGTATAGCATTGGATGGACAAACCTTTTTTTTTTGTTGTGTTCATGTTCATTTAAACAATTTCTTGTTGGGTTTACAATTAATACTTGTTTCGGATTTGTAATTCATTTTATGCTTTGCTTTAGACTTGTTTACATTATGGTTTTGATAATTGAAACTTGAAATTAGTAGGCATGACTAGAATTGCTTTGAGTATGGATAAATCCTTTTTGCTTTGTACCTGGTGTTTCACATAAACTCTTTACTTCATATTCTTGATCTAAAGTGAAGATTGAAGAGCATTAAATTTTGATAGTTAACTCATTTACGTTGCTTGCCACTCTACCTTATTCAAAGTACTTGACTTCATTACATGTTTGATGTATACTTGAGAATCTGAGATAGTGATATTACTGATACATGTTGAATTGTATGGTGATATATATGTTGAATTTTTATATAGCATGTGAATTTTTATACACCTAACCGCACATGTGATCGCAAAAATGAGGTGCGGTGCGGTTATGGTTTTGGCTAAACTATACACCGCACCGCACCGCACCATACATGTGACCGCACAAATAAGGTGCGGTGCAGTTATAGTTTTGGCTAAACCGCACCGCAAAGTGCGGTGCTAAAAATAGCCTAAAATCGCACCGCACCGCAAACACCCCTACTTGTAAGAGGTGTTGGAGGTTATGCCCTAAAATCCAATTTATTGGAATGTCATAAATAATTAAATTGTTTAATTATATGAGACTATTTATAAATGAACTAATGAGACATTATCTTAGTCCATGAGATGCATAGTATGTGATTTATGTGATTTAGTCACAGAAGATATAGATCACAAGTTCTTTGTAAACTCAGAATTTTAGTTCGTAGTCGGTGTTGAAATTGTGCATTTCATCTGCGAAGACTATAACATATCAACTAAGATGATTTGTCTTGATTATAGAAGTGGAGACTTCTAGTTGATATGTTGATATGTTTTAAGAGTTAAGACATATTGAACTGGATTGCTGTGAGATTTATTATTCTCCTAACGACTGTCAAATGAATAATAAATCTCACGACTTTTATTTACATCAACTCTAAATCCTGAGAGAATAATGAACCTAATGATGAGGTGTAAGTTGCTTTGATATATCAAGAGTGAGATCTAAAGTCACGATCAAAACCTTAGTATGTTGGGCAGCCGCATTTAATGTTGATGGAACATAAATTCTCAAGATGGAATTTATAATCTCTTAACGGAGATATAAAATATTCACTTGAGATAAGTTTAATGAATTTGGTTATTCAGAGTGTTGGGCCCAACCACTTTAGTAAGGAGTTACTAAAGTATATATTTATGAAATTGGATTTCATAAATATATGATGAATAACTTAAAGGATTAAACCAGGTACTCAAGGATTTCATAAATATATGATGAATAACTTCAAAGTGGCAGTCTACATTCATGACTTTGTATTACTACGAAAATTTTATGAATGAGTTGCATGTATAATAAAGTCTTGGGATATAATTTATTAATAATGCCTAGAGTACAATTATATTTATATAGTGGTATTAAATATAATTAATGGTAACTTTGGACTTGTCAAGAGTTGACAGATAAGTCCAATACCCTTTGGAGCTAGAGTCTTATTTGTTCCCTTTGGTCCCATCCCAAGCCACAAACTAAAACTCAATTGGGTAGGCCCAAAAGGCTAACCCAATTAAATAATAAGTTTTTATTTAATAAGAGTTATTAAATAAAGTAACTATCAAGGGTAGTTAGTATGTATGTATGATTAAAAGAAGAGAAAATAGTTTTTCTCTACATATTTTTTAGAATTCACTTTTCCAAAAGAAAATCAATGTATAAAAGAACTGATTGAGAGACCACTCATCTTGGGCACCATGTGGAATTTGGATGAAGATTGAAGGTATTCTAAAGTTTTGTTTAGAATTTCACTGCATCAAGTTACACTTTCTATTCTTTATTCTAGAATTCAAGGTTACATGTTATCTCTCATGAATGAAGTAGATCCGTGTTCGTTGCTTTCGCTGTGTGTTTTGTATGAAATGCAAAACCAAATTTTTCAACAATTGGTATCAGAGCGGTCTTCAATATCATGTTTGTATAACATTTGATTGAGTTTTAGAATTAAAGAAAAACCGTTTTCTTGGTGTTTTAAAATTTTGCAGAAATTTTGCAGAAATTTTTCTGCGTTATGTTTTTGTTCTATGAACTTTAAACCTGTGAGCCGTGATGATCCGTTGAGATCTTGATTATAGCTTTTTGCTTGGTGGCATGTGTTTCTAATCTTTGCATTAGAGTTGAACACGGTGAATAAGAATTGCTATGTTTCTTATCAATGTAGATTGTCAAGATGGGTATACAATCATTAGAAAGGATATACATGCACCTGACTCCTGACACCGTTGGTTACGTGTTTGATTACACTTTATCTATATATAGAATAAGGGTTTGACTTCTTGTCTATATGTTATATTAATATTGTATCAGTGAGTTTGTTTACCTTTTGATGTTTAACGTTTTTTCATTGATATTGTTTATTAATATACATATGTGGATTCATGTGAGTATATAAGTCTAAATTATAGATTTTCACATGATGTTCCTTTCGAAATTGGTTCTTGGTGTTTTGTATATGCATGATGTTACTTTGAGAAAGTTAAACTGGGAATTATCTTTTTCGGTATTGCATCAAGATTGCTGATATACATGCTATCATGTTAATGCTAGGATTATGAAATTTATTCCTAATGAGATTAGGATTATGTTTTCAAGGGTTTCTAGCATTATTAGGGTTTTTGATAATAATCTTGAAAACCTTAATGTTTGATTTGTGAATCTTCATTCATAAAATCAAAAGGTGTTTTTGATAGAAAACAATGAAGATGTCAAAAACGGTTTTCAGAAAATTTCTGAGAAAAATTCAGTTTTGCGAGTTTCGATCGATTGAGAATTCCTTTCGATCGATCGAATGTTCTTTTCGATTGATTGAAAAGGAATCAAGAACCGATCGATTCAGGCAGAAACTCTATGATGAAATTCTTCATTGTCTCGATCGATTGATAATTCCTTTCAATCGATCGAATGTTATTTTTAATCGATCGAGCAGGAATCGAGAATCGATCGAATGAGGCAGTGGCATGGTGATGAATTTCTTCATTTTTTCGATCGATCGAGTTAAAGGTTCGACCGATTGAAGGCACTGAATTTTGAATTTTTCACTTGTTTTTGACTAAGTGTTAAAACTTTGATAAAAAGCAAGTCTGTGGTTGATGTTCAATCTAAAATCATTTGTAGGAAGTATTTTATCTAATGTTTGTGTAATATTTTTATTTTCTAACTTATGATGATATCATTAAAACTTAAATAAATATAAGAAAGTGGAAATGTTAAAAGTAATATAATAATTTCACAAATATATTGAGAATGAACAAAGTGGTTCGGCAAATTCATAATTTGCATTATAATTTTTAACTATTTCAATTAACTTAAGTGCAATTTTTTTAAAATTATTATTGCGTGTGTTACTTTGTTTTTTTGTATTATCATTATCCATGAATAGTTTCTACTTATAAAAAAAAAAAAAATTGAAAGTTTCTTCTTGTCTAAGGAAGGTAAATTACCAATAAAGCATAAAGGTCATAATGTCTAAATAATATCACATAATGATGTGTAACACTTTTGTTGTGCTACTTAATTAACCACAACATTTATGATGCAACTTTTATTATACAATAATAATATAAGATATAATATAGTAAATAATATATAAAAGTCATGGCCTCATTTTGATGTAATTTGACAGTGGAGATCAAGCTTCAGTTATCCCATTCATCGGGACTCGGACATTGATAAATGGATTAGCAAAGGAGTTGGGACTAAATACAACGGTGCCTTTACAGAATATGGTTCGAGGGAAAACAGGTCTATATATTTATATTCTTGTCTCTTTATTCATTGGTGCCAAATGATATTCTTTTTCCTGATTTATTTTATCTTGTAGGTTGGTGGATGGACACAAGTATATGGTAACAACCAACTATCCTTTGCCTCCATAAGAGGAGCTTCCCACACAGCTCCGGCACCACAACCAGAGAGATCACTAGTGCTATTTAAGGCATTTCTTGCAGGGCAACCACTACCAAAAGCATGAACACATCAAAATCATGAAACAAATAATACTATACTAGTATTACTAATTGGATTTTCCAAGTTGGGGAATATTTGGCCTCTTCTTGTCTATCAAGTATCTCTTCTTGTTCTTCTCAAAAAAAAAAAAAAAAAAGAAGTTATCTCTTCTAGTAAAAGTGAGAAAGTTGTATTTTTTTATATATTATAATTTGGGTAATAATATGACGCCATTATATTTGACTCGCAAATCAATGTACATATTATGCAATTGCATTAAAAAAACTACACTAACATATCAATGTGTTATTATTCCAAGAATAATCCTGTTAGTATTTATGAAAGGTGGGCTTCTTGCTTGAATTTCACAAACCATGTTGATATAAAATTGGATTTCCAGGAAAATTTCTACCAAGATATCATCTAGAAAGAAAAATTGAAAACACATATATAATAACACACACGCTGCCCAATTATATATTTTAAAAAATAAAAATCAAGGTAGTCAGGTACCCATTACCCAACAAGCACAAGGAGAGAAACCTGACTAGAAAGCAAATGTGACTAATTATTTTTCTAATCATAACATGTAATATTAGAACTAACTTGGTAACACCTAGTTTGTACCTTCAATCACAATTAATATTTTTATAATTTTAGGGATTTGACTTGAGGTTGGTAACAATAAAGAACTCATTTTTGAATCAACATGTTTCAGTTCACATTTCATCAACTTTTAAGTTAGAACTAAATTATGTACGAAGTTAGGAAAATCCTTTATACGTGACTATGCACAACTATTGGCGTCAAGAGGCTTATGACTTAATGGCATTGTCTAGTTCTTTTTGTGGAGTGAATTTTGATTTGAATCCTTTTAATGGTCATATTTTCCAATTAAAACATGAGTATATATATATATATATATATATATATATATATATATATATGAAGAAGAAAAAACATAGGGGGGGGGGGAGAGAGAGAGAGTATTAATTGATTTCATAAAAGAGAAATGCTAACGAGTATCCTTAAGGTATTGGTTAACAATCCATTTTAGGAAAGTTTTGACATCATATTTATGGAAAATGAAAAAAGCTATCAAAATATTAATTTTTTTTTCTTTTCCCATAAACACATTTTTTAACTAGATTGTTAATCAATATCCTAAGGGCACTTGTTATCATAACCCTTCATAGAATTCTATGCTTTGAAAGATTATTTAAATGCGGCTATGTTTAACAAAAGCACTAGGGTTAAAGGAAGCAAATTCAAGAAGCCCCTTGCTACATTGAAATATTTCCATCTCTCGTTCCTCCAATGTCACCCAAGCTTCTATGCCACCACCTTGTTTTGTATCCATCAAGACAATTAGGGTATGTTTGGTAACTATTTTTTTCTCTTTATTTTCTGTTTTAAAAAACAATTTTCTATTTTTGAGACTAAAAACTTGTTTGGCAATCCAAAATGAACAGAAAACAAAAACTGTTCTCAAAATTCAATTTGTGAAGGAAATTAAAAACATGTAAAAGGCTGTTTTCAGTTTCTAATTTTCAAAAGTCGATGAAAATATGCATTTAATTTAATGAATCTGTCTCATTTAATGAGTTAGTCGTAGAGTTCAAATCCTAGTAACAACATATTTTAGTATTTTCTAGTTTTTTCTTCAAAAAATTATTATTATTATTTTTTTAATTTCAACTAACCAAACATGTTTTTGATTTAAAAAATACAAGAAAATTGTTTTTTCTTTATATTCCCAAAAACAAGTTTTTGAAAATAGAAAACAAAAACTGTTACCAAACATAACCTTAAGTTCTTGAAGTAATTGCTTGAATTATTAGTGATCCACATGGGCTTTCCCCACCCAAAATCCATTTCATATTGTGGCAACTTGCACAAGCTTGTACATCTATAAATGTTAATGTCCATTCTCTTCATTAATTCACCCCGCTCCTTGAATGACTCACAAACCATTTGGAAACCTTCATCACCTTTGAATTTATTGGCCTTCTCATTGCAAAAGTCTATCATCCCTTCTCTCATTTTAGCTACTAAATCGTGTAATTCTAACTCCCTGTCCTTAGAAAACACTAGGAATTGCCAAAATGAGATTCCCTGTGCTGTTTTCAGGCAAGGGTGGCACCATTCTTTTGCGCAAGTCCACTGCTTGGGACAATACCAATGGCCCTAAACGGCTTGATATTGACTTAGAAGCAGCCATAGTACATTTCAAGATGAGTGCCAACACTATTTCTACGTTTGTGGGGGGTCGCTGTCCAATTGCACCAGCTGTTTTGGCCTTGAGGCTAGCTATCTTTGAGGCATCAAAGACAAACCTCCTTGTGATGCATTTTTTAGCCTGGAAGTTCACCTTAGGATTGGGCATGATGGGAAATCTCTAGGCGGCAACAGAGAACCTCCAATGAATTCCGGGATCACTACTTCACCATATCCACGACTAGTGGCTGTCCAACTTTGGAGAAATGTGAAGAGAGACGATCCATCCATGATCTTGTGTGAAGGGCATACAGCTATGGCAATTCCACCACAGCTAAAGGCAGTGAGTTGAATAAGCAACATAGAATCCGAGGCTAATTGAGTGGTATAAGGATCAATGATGGGACTAAAATGACTTAGTAACTCAATGTTAGGTTGGATAAGGAAGTCTACAAGTGAGCAGCTAACTTGAGCTTCCACAAAATAAGCCCTAATTGGTCATTGCATTCAATGGAGGCAGTGTCTTTGAGACGGCCAGCCATTGGATAGAAGTGAACCAAGGTTTTAGACTGTGAGTTTTGTAGGCGAGAAGATTGCTCCAAGACTTGAGAGGTGATACTATTACCTTTTTCATTGGGGTTTGAGGAATAGAAGAAAATGGTTGAAGTATATATCGGGGGAAAGATTTGGTCCAAAAGGGAAAGGCTAAAGGTTCTTTGTTGATGAGGAGTTGGAATTGATGGTTTAAAATGGTCTTTCTTGACATGATTTCAAACTTCATTTCTGTCACCATCTTCTCCTTTGGGTTGCACTTCTAGTTTTCTTCCTTAAATTTGTCTTTTTTATAGACTTCTACTAGTATAAACAAGACAAAGAGAAAATATAGAAAAACCTTTTTTATTTTTAAAGAATGACAGCTTTAGCTTTGGGTGAATGCGAGTGTTCATACGCAACCTATAATATATGCAAGTAAGACTCACGTTCTGAATAGCTCTCACTTGCGTGGAGATATAAAATGGTACATTTCTTCATTGGGAACGTGGAATTGTTAATCCATCGTATTCATGAGAGTGCCAAATATTTTTCATATCAAAGACATATTTGGAAGAAACAAATAATTTTATCAATTATTCACAAAAAAATCATCCATGATGATATGCCTCACCGTCCTCCGATAAAGAAACAGCTAAGCTTTTTTTTTTTTTGGGAGAACAAAGTCCACTACCCTAAATTATCGTTGGTGTATTTGGACAAGAGAGGTGCTACGTCCACAATATTTTCACAACATTTTTACAACAAATCATAGGTGGTTAGTTGTTGTTGGTTCAAATTTGAACTTAACACTAAGATTACTTTTTTGCCCTAATAATAACAACCAGTAACAAATTGCCATTTAGGATTTGTTATAAAAATGTTGTGAAAATGTTGTAGACATATCATTTCTCTTTGGACAATGCCCATTTGATAGTAGTGTTTAAATATTGGTGTTCAAAATGATGTGAAAACATGTGTATAAAGTACTTACAATGCAAAAAATGTGTTTAATGTTCCGTTTGTTTCGGTGTAAAATATTTGCAGGATAATATTTTCTCATTTTACAGTGTTTGTTTTGCAGTAAAATATTTAATCAAAAGTAAAATATTTTCAGTTAACCAAATCAACTTAGAAAAATTTGTGTAAAATATTTTACACTTAAAATTTAGGTAAAATATTTTACAATTGCTCTCTAACTCACTCGACAACTCTCACGTTATCTCTACCTCTCCCTCTCAGTTTTCTCTCACATCCTAACCCGATACTTCCTCACCCATAAACCGACGCCACCCACCAGTGTCGCTACCCATCGACTGGCACCACCCACTAGCGACACCACCCATCAATCGGTACACCCACCAGTGGCACCACTCATCGACCAGCGCCACCCACCAACCAACTCCACACTCTCCTCCCTCCTCTCATCTCTCTCTCGAAGTCCATCAGGATCTAACTGTTGAGCGGTGGCTTGGGTTTTTGGTGGCTGCTTTGATCTTGCTGGTGGCTGTTTTGATCTCGCTGCCGCTAGATTTGCTGGGTTTGTTAGATTTTCAGATTAGATTCTTTGTTCGTGGATTTTCTAGTGGCAGTTTTTTGAATTTTTGGTGGTGGTTTTGATGGCTGTTTTTGAATGGTTGGTGGTGATTCTGGTGGCTCTTGGGTATTTGGGTAGATGATGGTGGTTGATGGAATGGGATTATAGTGGGTATGTTTTTGCAAGGGTTGGTGGGGGCTGGGTATGTGGTGGCTGGTGGTGGCTTATTTATATTTGCAATTTTTAAGGTCACAACACTTGCAAATGTTTTACAGTAAAATATTTTACAAGTAAAATATTTATATGTAAAATATTTTACAAGTAAAATATTTATATGTAAAATATTTTATATTTGAAAATATTACGTCGAAACAAATAGAGCGTAGTATACCATGTTTTAAATACATATTTTAAAATGTGAAAAAACATAATTGTATGTTTGGTATGTGTATATGTATGTGTGTTTTTTTTTTTTTTTTTTTTTTTAAGTGATAACTCACTGAGTTGTATAATAAAAGTATACTATTTTATTAAAGGAGAGAGAAAAAGAAAGAAAAGAAGAAGAGGTTGAAGTGTGATGAGAGAGAGTTTCAGTTATGTTGGTATTGTCAAGTGGGTCTCACAATTTTCAACTTATATATTTACAAAAAGGTCACTCAACAATGTTACTTGAAAACTAAAAGATGATATGGATAAGTTTTCAAAATACATGTTTTAAACACCCTAATTTGAGAATTGTAACTCAAATATTCTTAATAAAACATCTTTGTCAAAACACTTTTTCTTAACCATAATTTTCAGTTTTTAAACACTGAATTAAAACTATTATTTGAAATTTGCTACCAAACAAACCCATAATCATTTGCAGGGAGTATTAGGACTTAAGTTAATTTGGTTACATATTCAAGAAACAAACAAAAAAAAAATCATATCCCTCCTAACCCCCCCCCCCCTCCCCTCCCCTCCCTTCCTTTCTGAGTTCTGGGCTTGTTAACCACTGAATTTTCGCTTCGAAACTCATGAAGCTCTTTACATATAAATATATATATATATATATATATATTTATATAAAAGCTTTCTTCGTCCTAATTTTGTGGTGTTGGATCTTCTCTTTAAATACTAATTAATTGTTCCCAAGTAAAGGTCTTTGAATTAATACATATTTTTAATTTAAAGATAAAAAAAATAAATGACCATTGAAAATTTTAATAAAAAAAAGGTTTTGAATGAAAAAAAAAATGTAAAAAAGTTTTTATATTTTTTATTCTTTCCTTTTAAAAAAAAAAAAAAAAAATTCAATTCCTTCCTTAAAAAAAAAAAATTGATTCTTTCTTCTTCTTTTTTTTTAAAAATATATATTTTACCATTGGTTGGCTCCATCGACGATCAGAAGAATTCAAAAATTTTTTTTTTTCAAATTCTAGCTAGGATGTAGATATTTTTTAGTGATGCAATTATTCTCACTCTAATATATTCATGAATATTTTTATTAAAAAAAGTCATGAATACTGTGGGAGGAAACTTAGTCTCGGCTCCAATCATGATTGGGGCCGAGACTAATATTGAGTACTACACATGATTGGTACACCCTTTCTTAGGCTTAAGGCTTATAAGGTAAGGGTGGGAGGCATCTCTCTCAGATGTGGGATTGAGCAAATTCATGCGGGTGGGAGCAAGGGTCGACCCTGCCCATCCCAAAGTGAACAATACCTGATTGGAGCCGAGACTAAGTTTCCTCCCACAAATACGTTAATGTACTTATTTATTCCAATCAATACAAGTTAATCAATGATTTATTTTATTTTTTAGTATTTTTATTAGTTCAATTTGAAAATTTGTGGTTAGTAATAAAATATAATTATAATTTTTGATAAGCTCACTTGGTGTTGTGGGCTCACTTGTCAAGTCTGGAATCCGGGCATTGGTTTACAGGTTTTGTAATAAGCTCTTTATCAAGCTTTTCCCTTTTATTTCTTTTATTTCTATATTTATTTATTTGTATATCATGGGGTAAAACCCAATCTCCTATTTACTTCACTAGTTGATGTTCAATCTAAAAACATTTTTAGGAAGTATTTTATCAAATGTATGTGTAATATTTTTATTTTATAATTTATGATGTCATTAAAACTTAAATAAATATAAGAAAGTGGAAATGTTAAAAGTAATATAATAATTTCATAAATATATTGAGAATGAATATAGTGTATTTCTTGCAGGGCAACCTCTACCAGAAGCATGAACTCATCAAAATATATTTTTAACTATATCAATTAACTTAAGTGCATTTTTTAAATATTTTTATTGCGTGTGTTACTTTGCTTTTTTGGATTATCATTATCCATGAATAGTTTCTACTTATCATTTTTGTTTTTTAAAGAAAGTTTCTTCTTGTCGAAGGAAGGTAAATTACCAATAGAAAATAAGGGTTATAATGTCCAAATACTATCACATAATGATGTGTAGCACTTTTGTTGCCATACTTAATTAACCGCAATATAAGATATAATACAGTAAAAAATATATAAATATCATTACCTCATTTTTATGTAATTTGATAGTGGAGATCAAGATTTAGTTATCCCATTTATCAGGACTTGGACATTGATAAATGAATCAGCAAAGGAGTTGGGACTAAATACAACCCTGCCTTACAGAGCATGGCTTGAGGGAAAACAAGTCTATATTTATATTGTTTTCTTCATTGGTTCCAAATGGTATTCTTTTTCCTGATTTATTTTATCTTGTAGGTTGGTGGATGGACAAAAGTATATGGTATCACCCAACTATCCTTCGCCTCCATAAGAGGAGCTTCCCACTAAGCTCCGGCCACACAACTAGAAAGATCGCTACTTCTGTTTAAGGCATTCTTGGAGGTTAGCCTCTACCAGAAGCATGAACACATCAAAATAATGAAACAAATAATAATGTACTAGTATTACTAATTTGAATTTTCCAAGTTGGGAAATATTTGGCCTCTTCTTGTCTATCAATTATCTCTTCTAGTAAAAGTGAGAAAGTTATATTTTTCTTTTTGGTAATAATATGATGGCATTATATTTGACTCGCAAATCAATGTATTATGCAATGGGTTTGGCTCCCCTCCCGTTTGAAACCCTCCCGTTCTCTTTTTTTTTTTTTTTTTGATGAATGACACGTGGCAAAGAAGTAATCTAACGATTAGAAAAACGCCAACTCAATCTCTCTATTTTTCTAATCTTACTTTCTTTCTTTGGCTGTCCTCTTCTCTCTACAACATTACCGCCGTCACTGGGCAACTGTAAACGCAACCCACACTGCAAGCTATGATTCAAAACCAGATTTCAAAGCAAATCAAACTGTGGCTCGTCGGTGTGGATGGGTCTGCAGTTGGAGATAAGAGGCATCAAAATCCTATTTGGGACTGTTTGCCGTTGGAGGTTGGGCATAGTGTGTGTTTGGTTTGCGCGTCCGCGTTCTGCGTTCGCATTTTTGTCCCTTTTATATTTTATTTTTTTTATACCAGAAGTTGGTTTCACGTGGGACATAGACCTGCCAGTGGGTCCTGTACACTGTGCACGGGACCCACTAGCACTTTGAATGTCCACACATTGGCCTGAAATGGCACTGTCAGTAGGTCCCGTGCACTGTTCACGGGACCTACAAACCTCACTTTTCAACAACTTTTTCATTAAAAATGGGTTTCATGGCACTATTCACACATTTAAAAATTATTTTGCTCAGTTTTCAGCAAAATAAGCTGTATCTAAACGGACCTATAGTGCTTCTGCTATGTAGTAATATTCCCTCTTTTGTGATCCATATTATGTCTATATGATTCAAATAAATTGATAATGGTATTGTCTTCGGATTTTTATATTGTTATATTTAACAATGATTAATATTCATAGATTTGGAAAGTTGTTTTCGCAGCAATTTTTTTATCTTTTTAATTCTTGTCTTTCTGGGTAAAAGATCTAGAGAAGAGAGGTACTGGATTTGATTTGCTGGATTTGATTTCCTTTGGAATCTTGTGTTGAATAAAGCTTCCATTGATGGGTCTCTCATGCTCAGGTGATGCGGTAATTTGCAGAGAGAAGAGGAGAGGTAAGGGAAAGAAGATTAGAAAGATAGAAAGATTGTGTTGGCGTTTTTCTAATCGTTGAATTACTTTTTTGCCACGTGTCATTTATCAAAATAAAAAATGGAGAAAACGGGAGGGTTTCAAACGGGAGGGGAGCCGGACCCTTATGCAATTGCATTAAATAACAATACACTTAAATATCAATGTGATATAATATTCTAAGAACTATGCCGTTAGCATTTATGCCAGGTGGGCTTCTTGCTTGAGTTTCACAAAGCATGCATCTATAAAATTGGATTTTCAGGAAAATTTCTACCAAGATATCATCCAATAAGGGTGGAGCTGGGAATTTTGGTATACACATTATACATCAATAAAGAAAAATTCAAAACACATACATATATTAACACACACGCTGCCCAATTACATATTTAAAAAAAAAATCAGGTTGGTTAGGTAACCATTACCCAAAAAGTCAAGGAGAGAAACCCGCCTCGAAAGCAAATGTGACTAATTTTTCAAATCATAACATGTAATATTAGAACTAACTTGGTAACACCTAGTTTGTGCATTCAATCATTATTAGTATTTTTATAATTTTAGGGATTTGACTTGAGGGTGGTAACAATAAAAAATTCATTTTTGAATCAACATGTTTCAGTTCACATTTCATCAACTTCTAAGTTAGAACAAAAGTATGTATGAAGTTGGCAGAATCCTTTATACGTGACTATGCGCAATTTGGATGATTTCTTCCTTGAATTTGCTCTTTCATAGACTTATACTTGTATGAGCATAGCTTTGGATGATTTCAACATATATAAAAAAACCTTTTTATTTTTATTTTTATAAAGAATGACAACTATAGCTTTGAACGAGTGAGAGTGTTCATGCAATTGGGAAAAACAAAAAATTGCACCTTCGATGAGAGTCAAGTTCTGAGTAGCTCTCACTTGCGTGGAGTTGGTAATCCATCATTTTCATGAGAGAGCCAAATAATTATCAGACAAAGAGATGTTTGGAAGAAACAAATAATTCCATTAATTATTCACAAAAAAATCTATCCATGATATGCCTCACCTTCCTCGGATAAAGAAATATCTATGCCTTTTTTTGGGGTGAGGCGGGGGCTCGGTTTCTTGACAAAATCAACTACGCTAATCATTTTCCAGGGTGGCGTTTTATTATTATTATTATTATTTTGAAGAGAAGAAAATTTTATTGCAAAAACAAATAGAAACTACAAACAAAAACTACAACCCAACCTCATCCAAGATAATGCAAGCAAAACTTGAAGAGCAATGTATTGAGACTAAAGAGCAATGTATGATAGAAATTCTACTCTAGCCTAATCTAAGTATATATGTGTATGAAGCTCTCTCCTGAAAACTTGAACTCCGACTCTTGCCTCCCTCCTCCCCCACCAGCACTTATACTTGCAAAGTGACTATAGCGCTAAAGGTGCGCGATGGTATATCCTTAGTTCTTAAATATTATTTCTCCTCATTTTATCTGTATATGACTCTTTTATTTTATTTTTCCTATTTTATACTTCCTTCTGAATTTTGGGCTTGTTAACTAGAGAATTTTGGTTTTGTGTTTCCAAAATTGCTCCTCTATAAAGAAACTCATGAAGCTCTTCACATATATAAGCTTCTTCAACATAATTTTGTGGTGTTGGATCTTCTCTTTGAATGATATCTAATTGTTTTCAAATAAGGGTCACCTATAATAGCTCATGGCCTGGCCTAGTAGTCTGCTGGCCCACCAGACTAATTGTTGGCCCAACCCAGTATTGTTGAGGCATATGAGTAGCCTAGTCCTACTAGCGCAGTGGGGCAGGTCATGGGCCAACCCAATAACTCGGAATTTATAACAAAATAATTTGGAAGAATCAAAGTCAAATTTGAAACATGAGAGAAAAACTTTAAGATCCCACACACTTTAATCACTAGAATACTTAAAGTAATTGTATTAAATTATGCTTATGAATTATATATTTTCCTAGTAGACAAGTAACTTTGATTTGTTTAAAAATAATAATAATAACCCATGGATATTTATTTTTTAATTAAAAGGGAGAAAAAAAAGGTTAAACCTTTAATTTAAAAAATTAAATAGATTTTGATTGTAAAAAAAGATGTAAATAAGCTTTAATTCTTTCTATTAAAAAAACATTGATTCCCACCTTAAAAAAAAAAAAAATTGATTCTTTTCTTAGAAAAATATTTTACTGTTTGCTATGCTCCACTAATGGCCAAAGGAATTCAGATTTTTTTTCAAGCTGGGATGTAGACATTTTGTAGTGATGCAACTATCCTCACTCTAATATTTTAAAGAAAATAAATAAATTATTTTTTTAATAAAATATTTTACTGTTAGCTGGGCTCCACCAATGGTCAAAGCTAGGATTTTTTTTTTTTTTTCAAGTTGGGATTTAGACATTTTGTAATGATGCAACTATACTCACTCTAATATTTTCTATAATATATATTCATAAATACATCAATTTACTTATTTATTCCAATCAATACAAGTTAATCAATAGTTTTTTTTTTGAGAAACAATCAATAGTTTTTTTAAGTATATTCAATAGATCAATGTGACAATATGTGGTTTGTGTTTTGTAATACAATATAGAGAACTGCTATGTTCACAACATTTTCACAACAAATTATAAGTGATTAGTTATTATTGGTTATAATTTGAATGTATCACTAAAATTACTTTTTTACTCAATAATAACCTGTAACAGCCTGTCATTTAGGATTTATTGTGAAAATATTGTAGACCACATTTCTCTACAATATAACTATAATTTTTAATTAAATTTTATAAGCCTATTGTAGCGCTCACGGATAGCTGATTAGACCCGACCTATAAGGCCCAGCCCGCTAAAAATAAACAAATTGGGTATTGCCACAGGTCCATGGGGACGAATTTTCACTTCCGGCCTGTCCCAACCTGGCCTATTAACTGGTCAACAGCCCAATAGGCCCATGGGCCAAGTAAAAAGAAGCCCGGCCCATTGCTGACCCTTATTCCCAAGTACTTATTCATGTTTGCAGGTTGCCAAAATAGTGTCCTTGTTCCAAGTTTTCAAGGCTGTTTTTCAAGCTATTTTCTTTCATAGTCTAAATTTTGGAGAACGTTGCACTGTGATTTCCTTGTTCTACTACTAGAAGACTAGTGTCATCTCTAATCCACATCCCCAATTAAAAGGACGAGGAACTACCACTCGTTCCCTTCAGTGTTTAAATCCTATAGGAAAGTGCTATGAAGCAAAAGAGGAATGAGCCTAAGCCACCGGCCATTAACAAAGCTCCCATTGCTACCAAAATATTACAAAAATCACTGTATCCGACCATACTGACAAACTACTCAAATCTAAACCCATAACCACAATCCAGAACCCATCCAAGCCACCAAAAATCATCCAAACATCATCATTTACATGGACACAACACAATTGCTCCCACAGCTTACCAAGCATCAAAACCCACACTTGGCTGAAAGCCTGAAACCCAAGAATCATTACACACCCAAATCAAACATAAAAACCAAACCTCCACAGAATTTCACCCACTCACCCCCTCAGCTGAAACCCATACTGCCAGTCCAACAAACAACACTAACTCAATTAAACAATAGTCAAGGGCTCACTCACAAAACCCATTAGCTACTGCTTGTATTTACTTAAAAACTCAAACAAATTCTCCACAAATGTCATTTTCTCCTAGGGTGCTCAACAGATCCACAAAACTGATCCATATGTCTGATCTGGCCTAACCTGAAAGTTGACAAGCGGTTTCGACAAGGTGCAAGGTTGGGTAGCAGGTTTGGAACTCAAAAAACATGTGGTTCAGCGGGTGGCGGGTCTAATATAAAATTCACCTGTATAGTATAAATGCTATGTTTTTGTCCCTGAAACTTAATAGAAGTTGAGGAAAGAACAAAATGTAGAACATTTTAAAGTTCAACGAACAAAAATATAACTTTTTGAATTTGAAAGACAAAAATAGAATCCATGCTACTTTTTTTTTTTTCCTACAGAACTCCAATCTTTCAGTTTTCACTTTTCCAAAGCCCTCCCCGTTCCACCCTCACCCCCTCCTTGGCCAAAGGGGAATTTAACAAAGGTTGTCTTTGTCACTACTAACAAAACTGAATCTCCAGATCACAACATAGAGCAGAGTTCCAAAAGATGTGCTTGCGTGCTAGGAAGAGTGGGAACAGGGATGCTGAAGTTCAACGGACTATAAGTATAGATAATCTGGTAGGAGGAAGCCACAAGAGCATTACCACTAAACTAGCGACGGCAACTACTCTCTACAATATGTGGAGAGAATAGAATGATAGAGGTCATGGTGGGAGATTAAGACTTCAAGAGTGGAGAAGAAATCTTGAAAACAATTACAAATGATGTCATGTGTTGACTACTGCAAAAGAAGAAAATTAAGAGCTCATTTCAAAATAAAGTCATCTGGTTCATTAGGTGGTCAGCAATCCCCTGCTGCATAAGTTTAGCAGTAAAGCACTTATCAAAAAGAAAATAAGTTCAGCAGTTAAGCTGTGTTTGAAAGATAAAGGGGTACTTTGATAGTTTGACTAGGTTTGGTCTACTGCGTTCTAAATAACAGCTATTGTATCTCATTTCTTATGTACTTCTACAAAATCTGATATCTAACAACACACAGATAGTGTAAATCATCAAAGTTGCAATTTAAAAAATCTCAAAGAGGTTCTACAACAGCTCCGCACCTGGTAGGTGCTAAATTCTGCAAAAGCTATTAAAAAACACATGATCTAATGTAGTCTCTTCTCCTAATTAGGTTATCCAATCTATTATCAATCTAATCTGTGAAAGGTAAACAATCTGAATAAAAATCTACATTTCTTATTTTACACTATTACATACATGGTTTTAAAAACCGAACCGGACCGGCCGGTCTGACCGGCTCAATGGGGAACCGGCCTTCAATCCGGTCCAGTTGTGAGAAAAAACCGAAAATAGCTTAAAAACCAGGAAAATTCAAAAACCAGCCGGTTCAACCGGAGAACCGAGAACCGGCATGGTCGAACCGGTTAAGTACTAGTTGGGATTTTTTGACTTAAAACTACGTCGTTTTCCTTTTCCTAGCCTAACCCTAAAGTCCTTACTCCTAATTCCTAAACACTCTCACACCTCTAAAACTCTCTACCTCACTCTCATCTCAAGCTCACGCACGCCTTTCACGGTCTCACCTTACACCTCTCATCCTCACAACGTCTGAACTCTGAAGTGTTTAATGATTTACAACTCAAAATTCTAGATTTTAGCTACCCACAAACCATTTCAACTACCCACCCAAAACCCACAACTCAGCCACCACCAAGACCCACAAAACATCCTAGCCATCCACCACAACCCACAAACCCAGCCACCCATTACCCATAAACCATCCAAAAACCCAAATCGATAAAGCCACGCAGCAATAAAGGAAAAAAAAAAAATCCAAAACTGAGATTAAAAGAATGAATCAACAACGGTGGAGGTGGCCAAGAAACAGTGGGGCCGACGACGATGGAGGATGACGGAAAGAAAAAAGAAAAGAAAAACTAAGGGAGGTGAATCAGTGGGTGGTGCTGACGGCGGTGGAGATGCAATCGATGATGAGTGGCGCCGATGAGTGGATTGGTGGCCGGTGATGAGTGGCATCTGCGAAAAAAAAAAGACTGTTTTTTTTTTCCTACTTTGCTTCTCTCAAATCAAAAAAACAAAACAAACCCACCAACCCTCAGAGTGAATTTGATTCAAAATCAAAGCCTTGGAATTTCACATAGAGAGAGAGAAAAAGGGTATTGGCCAATTTGGTTGTTGTTGTTGTTGTTGTTTTGAACTGGGTATTTGTTGTTTTGTTTTGTAAACGTTTTGACTTTTCAGGGGATCAAAAAAGATGGTATTTTTCTCTCTCCCTATAGAGGCCGAACACACACACACTTGTTAATATATATATTTTTATATATAATTAAAAAATTATTAATTATTTATATAATTTAAATAAATAATAATTAAATTATTTTTGACGTCTCCGGTTCGACCATCGGTCGGACCCTGGTCTAACCAGAAAACCGGTAATTAGCTCCTCGACCGGTTCTTTCACCGTACTGGTTTTTAAAACCATGATTACATATGAAAGAGTAAAATCATAATAAGATCATTAATATTTTAAAGAATGAAATGGATTTTTCGCATAAAAGAGGTTCTGCCATCTCACAAGCATTTCTATCACAAACTAAGAATTAGACCAATAAGAGTTTCACAAATCATGCAAGAGACAAAGCTAACCCAATGTCAAGCCTCAAGAATAGTTACAATAATGCCAACCGTGATTAGGTGCTTTTCATTGAACAAAAGATAATCAACCTAGAACTTTAAACACAAATGTACAAGCCAATATGAACTACTAATTCTACCCTGAGAGGTTTGGCATATTTGAACTGATCTTACATACTACATAAAATGGAAGACTGCATTTTCTCTGAAGAGATTAATTCAATCATTGATATCCAAATGGCCTGGGTAAAACCATAACATAATTTAGTCAAGGCACAATGTGACAACATGTAAAGAATCTACAACGAAAGTGTTCAGAGATAGGTTAAATGACAATATTATTGTAACTCAGGCCAAAGGAAAGATCGTGAAACTGTACATACTACATAGGAAAAACATAGTTCCCTAATAAAATCCAAACCACTCTTACAAAACCTTCAAGCACAATATGCCAATCAAAGTCTGCAAGGAATGCGAAGGCATTATTTTTTTTTTCTTTTATTCTTTTTCCAACAAGATGTCCAAGGTTCTTTGAGAGCATGATCGATCCCAAGCTATGCAGTCCCATCACACATTCATCAGGCAATTATACAGATAAACTCCAATGGGCAAACCCAAGTGGTTGGTCTCGTGGTTTCTAAGACCACATTTGATTCATGAGGTCCTAGGTTCAAGACTCCTAGTCAGCATTTTAGGGCCACCCCCAAGGGATTTCTCAATGTAATCACTTTTAGAATGGAGGGATTGCACACACCTGAGAAAATAGTCAAAAGCTCAAAAAATGCTGGAAAACCTCATTAATAAAAAGAGAAAAAAGAAACATACAATCTGATTAAAAGAAAAGGTGAGAAATCCCAATGGGTAGAACCAAAGGGAGTGTTGAATGCTAGTGAGGAGGGTCAAAACTCAAGACCCCATATTGAGAAACCATGAATTCGAGGAACCACTAAACTAAAACCATATTGAGGTTAGTGGCAAAAGCAACAAGTCTCATGACATAAAAATTGACAGGGTCCTTCGGACATTTGTTATTGGACCATTTTAGAAAAATTTTAATACCACTTTAAATTCTTTAATGAGAAATATAAAAAGCTGAAAAAAAAAAAAAATTGTGCCATAGTAAGTAGTAACACAAGCATGCCAATTTTTGGAATGGCATTCTCAATTCTTAAATGGACTCAGCAACGACAGTGAAGGTAAAAAATAATGTAATATGTCATTTACGTGACTTGCTATGCATATTAACAAACATTTAACGAACACACTAATAACTAAAGAAGCTATCACGGCGAGCAAATAAGGCACTTGCTCAGGGAAGAAACGACGGAGCAGTAGATGTTGTTGGGGTTGCGGAAGACAGCAGCGGTGGCGGCGAAGGCTCAGTTCGGAGTTCTTTGACGACGGCGGTGAGTGACTCAGGGTTGAGACCGAGGTCGCAGAGAGCTATGAGGATGGAGAGGGTGTGGCGGTTGAGCCCTGTGTCGAGAATGTTCAACATGTGGAATGCAAGGTCAAGTGACTCCCTCGCCATTCGAGCAGCCTCCGGATCCATTGATCTCTCTCTCTCTCGAACAACAACCTATTCAAATTGGAGCCCACTTTGCCTCGAATTGAACAGTGTCACAAAGATATCTGGGACCTTAAAAATTTTGAAATCGATCTGAAATTTTTAGGGGAATTCGAAGTCCTAATGCTTGGTGGATCCACGCTTTGTGCACAACTTGGTTCAAAATTAGCCCATCTTAGCTGCAATGAACCAAGCCCAGTCCTTTAAACTTAAGCACAAAGGCCCAGGATCCCTGTTTTCTGCTTGGACCTGTGCTGTCAAAAAAAGAACCCACACATAAAAGGAGACTCCGTTGGGGACTAGGCAAAGGAGAGGGAAGAAGTAATACCTTCGCAAAGCATGGCCCCAAGACCAAGGAATAGTAAAGGCGCCAATGTGCCACCCGCGGCATCTGAACCCGTGGGAGAAAACGAGGTAGCCTCCAGGCAGAGGAACGAAGTACCCCTGGTAGAACACGAGGTTGTCTCAGGACAGAGGTGCGAAGTGGACCCCATGGTCCGAATGGCAGAGATAATGAAAGACCTTTAGCAGGAAATCCGCCTTCTCAAAGAAGGAAGAACCTAGGAGATCAAAGACAACACTCCTCCCCTAGTCAACCAAGAAAGACCCCAGCTAGAAGGAGGGTTAGCAATAGGAGGGGGAGCCAACCCCCAATACCTCACGTTGGCAGATGTCAATGCTTTTCTTGAACAGGAAAGGGAGAAGCTCTCACGGGTCCCCAAGCAGTTTTCTCAGGATCCCTCATTCCCACCAGAACTCATCGGTAAGCCCTACCTCAAAGGATATGAACCCCAAAGTTCCACCCTTTTGATGGGAGGAATGGGAGTGTTGTGGAGCATGTGAGCAAATTTATTCACACCATAGGCCCTTAAGCAGGAGACAAGGAGTTATGCCTAAGGGAATTCGCTAAGTCCCTAGTGGACAGAGCATACACATGGTACACTACCTTGAGGCCGGGGTCTATCAGGACTTGGGATGAGATGATGGAAAGATTTTGTGCAAAGTACTACCAAGCGAAGATAAAGTCAATTTCCAGAGCTTTCATATGGTGAAGCAAAGGCCTGGGGAGGATCCTGTACAGTTCATCAAGAGGTTTGACGATGTTTCCCTAGACTGCTATGGAGACCACAAGGAAAAGGAGCTCGTGGAGACCTGCATATCCAATATGCTCTTTGATTACAGGCTCAATCTCGAAAATTGTGCATAACTCAATTCGCTGACTTACTGCAAAGAACTAGGAGGACAGCGTTAACCATAAGAACAAAAAGGATGCCAGTACCCCAGGCCATAACAGCGTCAGTAGGAGAAAAGAGGAAGAAACCTGAGGGAAAAGTGTTCGAGGAACCACCTGTGATCCCATACACCGCAGAGGAATTGAAACTTGTCTTGTACAAATGGATTGGAGACGGAATTGTCAGGCCATTCACTGTATCCAAACCACCCACCAAGGAAGAAAGAAAGAATCCATTGCTTTGTAGAATCCATAATTATGTCAATCACTCTACTAATGATTGATGGACCCTTCAAAGGCTTTTTCACAAACAGCTCAGAGAGGGAACCCTGGAGCTCACCTAACGGGAACCTGAAGTGCAGAGGAACCCCTTACCCAACCATAAGGGAAAGGGGGTTATGGCTATGGTGATCCATGGGAACCTAGCTAAGGCAGAGGCAGAAGAATCAGAAGGATCCTTCCATCCAAGCACAGTCAGAACCCTCTAGAAGAAATCGAAGTTCAGGTCACTATTCAACCAACTGGGATTTGGGCCAGAAGCAAGGAGGATTGCCACAGAATCCCTCATGAGTATAGCAACAGATTCAGGGGTGGAGTGTTTCACAGCAGAATCCCACGCCAGCCGGGCTTACTTGGAAACAACCAATGCAATAACCTTCACAGATGAGGATATGGAGGTTGAGCACCCAGATAATCGTAGACCCCTCTATTTAATGGCTACCATAAACAGTGTCCAGATCGAAAGAGCACTGATAGACATGGGGGCTTCACTCAACCTCATTGCTTTGAGTACCCTAAAGGCCGTGGGCATGGCTGGTAGGAGGATCCTAGGGACTCCTGTAGAGATAACGGGGTTTGGAGGAGCAGCAAAGTCAACTGAAGGATATGTGCAGTTAGCCTTGAGGGTT
The DNA here is from genome assembly GCA_030021035.2 of Notholithocarpus densiflorus. Lineage (NCBI taxonomy): Eukaryota > Viridiplantae > Streptophyta > Magnoliopsida > Fagales > Fagaceae > Notholithocarpus > Notholithocarpus densiflorus. The sequence continues at coordinate 1,805,134 of JARYZH020000027.1, read as the reverse complement.
GGCCCAATAGTAGCCCTGACCAGGTTCCATGTGATCAATTCAGAAGTTTCCTACCATATTCTGTTGGGACGCCCCTGGCTTCATAAACATCGTCTCATTCCCTCCACGTACAATCAGTGTGTTAAATGGAGGTTAAATAGGAGGCCCATAAGGATCCCTGCCAACCCAAACCCATTCAACCAAGGAAAAGTAAATTTCATAGACACAGTATTCTATGATGAGTTAGTACCAGATGATGAAAGTCCCACACCAGGGACCCTTGGCGCACGAGTCTTGAAAGAAGAAAGAGGTACCCATGACTTAAGGAGCCTCCTAGACAAAAAAAGGCAAAAGAATGAAGCCAGCTCCTCAGGATCCAGGGAATGCGTGGTAGTCCGGGAACCCAGGAGAAGGTTAATATATCGCTTATGAAGATGCGGGGGACTTGAATGCACTGTCTAGGAAGGTCCCGGACCACTAGATTGCATGATGGCTCAAGAAGAAATCTTGGAGAATCCAGCCAAAGAAGCACAGATCTGGCCCGAAGAGGAACTGTAATAAATAAACTTGGGGCTGACATGGGATCCCTAAAGCCTATTTTTATTAGCAGTCAATTAACAGCACAGGAAAAGGAACAACTAGTAGGATTACTCAAGAGATATGTGGATGTGTTCGCATGGACATATGATGAGATGCCTAGCCTGGACCCCAGGTTGGTAGTCCATTCTCTTAATGTGGACCCGGGAGTCAAGCCAGTAGTCCAACCAGCTAGGGTCTTTCACACTGAAGTAAAGGCTCAAATAACTCAAGAAGTCAAGAAACTGCTAGCAGTAGGGTTCATCAAGCCAATCCAGCATCCTAGATGGCTCTCCAACATAATACCTGTGAAGAAAAAGAATGGCCAAATCCGATGTTGTGTGGACTTTCGCAACCTAAATAAAGCATGCCCAAAGGATGAGTTTCCCTTACCTAACGTTGATCTCCTCGTAGATTCAGCCGTGGGGAGCTCTTATATTCTCATTTATGGATGGGTATAGTGGATAAAATAAGATCCTGATGGCCGCTAAAGATACAGAAAAGACAGCATTCAGGACCCTGATTGGAAATTTTTATTACACTGTGATGCCTTTTGGCCTTAAAAACACAGGGGCCACGTACCAGCGAACCATGACAGCCATCTTCCATGATATGATGCACAAGAAAATGGAAGACTATGTAGATGACATCGTGGTAAAGTCAAAACTAGGGCAGGACACTTTCAGGTACTTAAACGAGTCTTTGAAAGGTGCAGGATGTACAAATTACGCTTGAACCCCATGAAGTGCGCCTTTAGAGTGTCTGCTGGGAAGTTCCTTGGGTTCCTAGTACATCACAAAGGCATAAGTGTGGATCCAACTAAGGCCACGACCATCGCAACAATGAAAAGACCTACGACGGTTAAAGAGCTCAAAAGTTTCTTAGGAATAGTCTCCTACATCAAGAGATTTGTGTAAGGATTAGTTTCGGTCATAGGTGAATTATCTAAACTGTTGAAAAAGGGAGCTGAGTTAATCTGGGGAACAGAGCAACAGGAAGCCTTTTAGAATATCCTGCAGATCATGAATCATCTGCCTACCTTGCAAGCGCCAGTACGTAGGAGACCTCTGTTGCTATATCTAGCATCAAATTCCCAAGCTATAGGAGCCCTGCTAGCACAGGAAGATGATGAAGGGAATGAGCAACCCAATTATTATGTAAGCAGGACACTAAAAGATACAGAGACCAAGTACTACAAGATAGAAAGAGCGTGTCTGGTGGTTATTTACACATCCCAAAGGCTGAAACGATACTTCTCAGCCCATCAGATCCTTCTAGTGACCAAGTTTCATCCTATAAAGGCACTCATCCATCAACCTCTCTTAACGGGAAGAATAACACAGTGGCTGGTCTTGGTCTCTCAATATAACATCAGTTTGAGGACCCCCAGGGCTGTCAAAAGCCTAGTCATAGCAGATCTGCTAGCCCAGTTCCCAGGGGAAGAGGAGTGCTCACTAAGTGAGGAGATCCCAGGAGAAGTAGTAGTAGCAGAGCTCTTAGGAAAGAAATGGACCATGAGGTTTGATGGGCCAGTAACAACAACTTCAAATGGCCTAGGGATCGTGCTAAGTTGTGAAGATGGGGACACCGTGCCATTATCCTTCAAGCTCGAGTTCCCCTGCTCAAATAATGATGCTGAATATGAGGCATACCTGACTGGACTGGCCGTAGCACTCAACATGGGGGTGAAGCATATGAAAGTCTTGGGAGATTCCAACCTTGTGGTTTCCCAAGTAAAAGGGGACTTCGCATTAAGAGAACAGAGTTTGGCAGCTTATAGAACTTGGGCACAGAAGGTGGAATGAAAATTCCAAACCTTTATTGTGGAGTACGCCTAAAGGAGTGAAAGCCAGTTCACTGACGCGCTAGCCATTCTGGGATCCCAGATACCCTTTAAAGGAAAAAGAACTTTGATAAGGATAAGCAAGCAGGAAAATTCCATTATAGGGACCCTTAAGAGGATGTTCCTTGAAGAATCAGAACAGAAGGATTGGAAAGATGAGATAAGAAGGAAGATGGGAAAGATGGAGCACGGATGAAGCATCAAGGAATTGAAAGATTACACCCTAATCGAGGGGGAGCTGTATAGAAGGTAACCCGGAGGGATCCTATCCAGATGAATTAGTGAAAAGGAAGGGAAGACGAGGTTAGAAGAATTACACAGCCAGGCCTGTGGGATCGTAGAAAAAATCAGCCTAGATAGAAGAATGCAGTGCATGGGGTACTACTGGCCAGATATGAACAGAGATGCTACAACTATATAGGAAGAATGTCAAAAGTGTCGGTTTTCGATGGACAAAGAAGAAAGTTATGCTGTGTTTGTAACAGAAGATTGGAGGACCCCATTCATGGAATACTTGGCTCAAGGGATCTTGCCAATTGACAGGACGTTGGCCCATCAGCTCAGGAAGCTCACTATTAAGTACTTCCTACAGAACGGGATCTTGTTCAAAAAGGGGTACATTGGGGATCCCTTAAGATGCTTGGGACCTAGGGAAGCTAGAGAAGCAGTAAGGGAAGTCTACTCTGGTGACTGTGGAAGTCACCCAAGGAAGAGGAGGCTCTCAGGAAGCTATTGCAGCTGGTGTACTATTGGCCTACGATGAAAAATAACTCTGAGGAGTTGGTTAAAACATGTCATGCATGCCAAGTGCTCGGAGATGCAATCTATACTCATCCAAATGTGTTGCAAGACATGACCACACCATGGCCTTTCCACACTTGGGGGCTTGATCTTATAGGACCCATAAACCCTCCTTCCAATGGCCATATATGGATCCTGGCAGCCACCAAATATTTTACGAAATGGGTGGAAGCTATCCCCTTGAAGAAGGCCACTGGAGCAGCTATTGCAAACTTCATTTGAGAACACATATATTACACGGTTTGGGATATCCAAGAGGCTGATCAGTGACAATGGTACCCCGTTCATAAATAGGGACATGAGAAGCCTAACCGAGGCATATCACATCAAGCACAGGAGGTCCACACCATTCTACCCGTAAGGAAATGACCAAGCTGAGGCCACCAACAGGGTGATACTAAAGATCCTCAAGAAAATGAAGCATGAGTATGGAGGGAAATGGAGTGCCCATTTGATTGATGTACTCTGGGCATACAGGAGCTCCTTGAAAACAGCCACAGGATTCTCACCGTTTTTCCTTATTTATGGGACGGAAGCCATCGGTCCTGTAGAGTTAGTCATACCCACACCAAGAGTAGTACTTGAAGGAATCCAAGAGGACACAGATAACACAAATGACGAAGGGAGACTGGCAGATCTGGAGAGGTTAGAAGAAGAGCGAAAAGTGGCAAGAAGGAGGAGCTAGAGGTACCAACAAAGAATGGCTAAGGCATATGGGCAGGTAGTACACCCAAGAACCTTCACGAAGGGACAGCTGGTGTTGAGAGCAGCAGAACATGTAAGGAAGAATGTCCTAGGACCCTCCAAATTTGCCCCAAAATGGGAAGGACCCTACATCATTAGGGAAGCCCATGATAGTGGATATTATTACCTCGCCAAGGAAGATGGGACTGCCTTAACGGATCCTATAAACTGAAAATGGCTGAAGCAGTACTATGTGTAAAAAGAGAAAGGTTCCAATACACCAAGAACCCTTTTTTTTTGTCACTCTCCAATTTACTAAGTGTCCTGTCACTCTTTATGTTTCTTTTCCCATGTTATTTCGTTTGCCAAGAACTTTATTTAGTTGTTTCCTTTAGGAATCTATGATAAGGAGTCATTCTATGTTGAGACCCTACCTATCTTTTGTCATCAGCCTAGGTTCTTTCTAGTAGTCATGATGTATTTCAATGGAATCTTTCTTTTTAAGGAAGCCTCAAGTAAGATGTATGGTTGCGATTAGATAATATTACTTGACACAGCCTAAATTTGGCCAAATCCGGGTTGGGTACTTGGGCCAGCGCTAAAAAAAAAGAAAAAAAAAAGAAAAGCACATGACCTAGGACCCACACCACGATCAATCCAAGTACATGGTCTGGGATTTTGGGCAGAAATAAGTACCCCAAGGTACCCAGACCAGGGAACCTAGTCCAGGACCTACCATAAGAGTTTATAGGAGCCATGGTCTAGGACTCAGTTTAAATAAAAGAGGGAGAAATAGAAAAGAAATGGAAGGAAAAGATATATATATATATATATATACCCATGTATCACAAAGGAAGTCAGAAATAGTTCCAGAAAGAGAGAGATGAAACTTATACATCTTAAATTGTCTGAAAAAGAAAGTGAAATAAACTTAAACACCTTGAATTGCCAAAAAAGAAGAAGGGAAAGAACTAAGATATAAGGCTAGCTAATAGAGAGCCTTCTGAGGAAACCGTAGGAACAGTTGAGGAAGAAAGGGCCAGTTGCTTCTTGACTTTCAAATCTTGCAATGCTTTGTGAGCACAAGCCAGAACTTCCTCAGCAGCAACAATTTCAGCATCAAGATCCTTAGAAGCCTTCCTCTAGAATAGTGTGTGGGCTAAGGACAGCAGATACTCCAGCAGAAAGGACAAGTTGAACTTGGCCTCTATGAGGTCCTGCACCACTCCCTTCCATTCCAAAAGCCTCTCCTCAGATAAGGAGTCAAGAGAGGAGTCCCTCAGAGAAATCAACACAGCACAGAGGAATTCCATCAGGATGTTGCCCAGAAACGTGCCTCCCCTGAACCCATTGGTGAAGTCCCCATGAGCCTTGAATAGTCCCTCTAAAAGTGCCAAGCCCTCAGCAAGCCCGGAGAATCACAAGAAGCTAACAAAGGGAGGCCCAAAACGATGAAAGTGGCTCGAAAGGAGGCTGTTAAACTCCAAAGAATCAAAGCAAACCAGGAAAGTAGGGAGCCCTGAACTAGGATCCGAGACAGCCATCCCTAGGGCTTCCTCCATTGTGGTGTCCCCGCCTTCAAGAACCGGAGGGCTTTTAAGTTTTTGGATGGTTTAGGGGATCCTTGTTTGTGCTTCAATGGTTTGGACACTGAGAACAGGTCCCTTAGTTTCTTCAGCAATCGCAGGCTCAGGTTCCTTGGTACTTGCATCAGCACCTGCAAGAACAAACAGAGTCATGATAAAAAAAGGGGAGAAAGAGACAAAGAGAGGAAAGAAAGGGAAGGGCAAGGAACAGGTACCAAATCTCTGTGGTAGAGCTTCCTCCTGAATCTGGATAGCCACTTCAGTCATCATGGGTGGTTCGTTCTCCTGTCCCTCTGACCTCTCAGAAGACTCTGTGAAAGGACATAGGGCACGTTGAAAGAATGGTGAAGAAATCTTGGCAAAATTACTGAAGGAGGGGACGGATGCTGAGGGCTTCCCCATAAAAAGCTTCAAGGGCAAATTGGGCGCTGGCTTGGCCTAAAAGAAAAAAGGGAGGAAAGAAACAAAAGCCTTTAGGAAAAAAGGATAAGGGAAACAAGAAAATAGGCGCTAATAAAATATGGGATAAGGTTTACCTGCTCGTGTAGATGAAGATGCACCCCCTAGAGACTCTTTACCCAACGCAATTTCAGTTGTGGGCTCAATTGTTACAGTCCTGGTTGGGTTGGCAGTCTGCACAGGTTTGGGATCCTAGGGAACAGGAGGTTGAGAGGCTTCAGGATCCTGAATAGCTGAGGAAGTGGAAGGTGGAATGAGTTTGGCATCCTTAGCTGCCTGCCTAGCTTCCCCAACCATGTCACCACTAAGGGGCTCCTTCTCCACACCTGAGGCAGCTGGGGCCTGAGCTGCCACCACTATTTTCACTGAGGTGCCACCAGTCACAAGGGGAGGCACCTCTACCTCCGAAAGAAATGGAAAAGGAAGAAGCAATTGACAGAATAGCAAAGAAAAATATACACAATTCCAAAGAAAGAGGAAAGACATAAAGGGGAAAAGAATAAGTAAATCAGGGTCATACCACATCATCACCAGAAGACTGACTCTTTGGTCTCTTAGGGTCTGACTTGCGCTTGGACTACAAACAAAGAGAAAGATCATTCATCAGTAAAAAAAAAGGGGGGGGGGGGGGGAGAGACACAACAGGACAACAAACTAGAAGTGAGTAAAGAAATGTCAAAAAAAGAGAAGAAGAAATGAGGCCTTGCCCTTCTTTCTCTCTCTACAGGTTCTTCAACAGTCTTTTGCTTACTACAGGTACGCCTAGGGGGTCCTAGGGGAGATTGGGGTATGATGTCAAGAGACCCCGAAGAACCATGGTTTGAAGAAGTAACAATTACTGAAAAGGTTCCTTTAAAGGAACCCACAGGGACCTGAAGGACAGAAGACTCTACCTTAGTCTTCACTCTGATCTTTGGAATGAAAGGATGGCTAACCTCCTTTCTAACTGTAGAAAGGACCACTCCCTTAGGCTCCTCAGAAATGACAAGCTGCTTGCGAGACTTAGCAGTTTTCCTTTTCTTGGTCTCATGACCAGCCTCAGTATCCTCAGCACTACCTTTAACCTCAGCCTTCTTGACAGCCTCCTGCTTGATCTTCTTTTCCTTGCCTTTGCCCACAGGGGTTGCAGCACCAATCTCCTCTACCACTCCTCTCTTAATTGACATGCCAGAGGAAGAGCCCATGATAAGGTCACACCCTAACCAAGCATCAGGGAAGTCACTGGTATAGCACACCCAGACACCCCTAGAGGCATGCCACTCTGCAAATCCTGTTTTACTATTTAACCCAGCAAACATAATACCAGCAGTAGGGAGGGACAAATGCTTGTTGAAAGTGGGAGAAGAGAAGAGATCGGGATCAGGAACCCTCTCAATCCTGCCAGAACCAACGAAGTCCAAGAAGGACTTCTGAACCCTTCTCCAATAGCCAGAAAAACCACTAGAAGCAAAGACTCCCCGCTGGGAGTTTGGCACCACAAACTAAGGGCTCCTTTGTGACTAATAAGAAAAGGCTTGAAGCCTTAGGAATGGATCCAGGGAAGGGAGAGAAGGCACTACCTCTTTAAACACCAGTGGGATGTCATGATCAAAACCAAATTGCCTGAGCACCCAATGTGCTAAGTAGTGAGTGTATCTTGGACCACTTGATGAAGGTATTAGAAGCCATGAGGGGCTAGTACAAGCCAAGTACGCCAAGCTGCCCTCATCTCCCCGGCGGAGATCAAAAGTGTGTCCGGGAGAGTTAAGGAAGGAAGCTAGAATAGAATCACATGCAAACTCGGGACTAAACTCTCGGGGGGAATGCCAACTCAAATGCCTTTCTTGATCAAACAACTCTACCAGATTGATGCTACCACTTTTCAAGTTGGACCAGTGAAAGATGATGGGGTGACTATCAGTAGAACTGCCACACAGACCCTTGATCACGTCTGGGGATCCTTGGAACTTATCTTTTACATACTTCAAGTTCCTACATTTTGCCAAAGTGACAGAAGAACGGTCCCACATGAATACCTAAAGAATAACACAGTGGAGGGACGAGGTAATGGCATAGCAGGAGTTGCCTTCAACCTCATCTCCATGAAGTAAATCCAACTAAGAATAAACATGGCCTAAAAACATGAGGGCTAAAGGGTACTGGGCACCCTGGGCCAATCTGATTGCAAGAGGAAAGAAAATAGACTTAATCCCATACCTGGGGAACTCACTGAACAGAAACTTACTAAGCCACAGTGTCAGGAACCCGACCTACCTGACTGCCTTGTCTTTTTCCTGAGAAATGGTCATTACCCACTTGCCCATTCTAGCCAGCTTCCCCCCAAAAGAAGCAGTACGCCCACCAAAGTGACTGAAAAGCTTGTCTTCAATCTTGAGATCCTCGCTGGAAAGGTTGATATCAAAGGGATTCTCGTTACCAAACACTGGAAGGTAGAGATTATTAACCACATCCTTCAAAGTAATGGTGAGCTCACCAGAAAAGAAGAAGGTGTGGAGAGAAGGACACCAATGGCGTACCAAGTGTCTGAGGTCCTTGTCATCCCTAAAACCTTCAAGATTCCTGGAAATTGCTACTGATTTTAGGATCCTGGCATGCTCCAAACAGCTGGCGAACTCACCATCAAAAAGCTATTTGTCTACCCAACTGGACCAACCAGTAATCTTCCCCGAGACAAAGTCGAAGAAGATGGAAACTGCCTCACAAGATCCCCGTTTAATCTGAAGATCCAAAATCTCCTTTGGATATGGAATTTGAGTGGAACTGGCGAACCCAAGCTGACCAGAAAACACCAAGGTATGGGGAGAAAGAGGAGCTTCGCCATGGGACACCTGAGGAAATAACAAGCTAGGGGTGTACCAAGGGTCTCATAAAGGGAAGGTTGGGTGATCTGCGACCTCCTGCACCTCGCCTTGTGCCGACCTTGTTGAAGAACCCTCACCTTCAGAAGGAGTGGGAGAATGCTCCCTCATTTTTCGTGAAGAGGAAGAAGCCATGGAATAACAATGCAACAAAAAGAGAAGAAGTACAGAGAAGAAGGACAAAAGGAAAAAACAGGAAGGAAGAAGGTAAGTTTGAAAAGAAAAAAAATCTTTGGAAGTGAAAAGATGGCTTGAGATGACCACAATAATGGCATAGAGAGAAGTTGGAGAAGACGATGTATTGAAAAATGTGCCAGTTGCCAATATTCAATTTTATAAGAGAAAGTTATTGACAGTTATTAATAGAGGTTACAGGAAACGTAAAAAGTTGAGGGGGAAGTTTACCCAGACACTTAACTGCCACGTTCCGTGGAAAGAGGGGGAGTTACAAAAGAAGTGGAATACGTGAAAAATCAGGATACCAGAGGATAATGTGGAAGAAGTAGGATCCCAAGAAGCAGGGAAAGGGGATCTCGAAGCTGACTGAGACAACTGATAAGAAATTATTACAAAAATCAAGAGTTTCGTCTACTCACACGTGGGCTGCAGGCAACCCACGAGCTCGAGGGGCTAAATGTTATGGTCCAAAATATCACAATGTTGTACCAAAACCCAAAACAACACAAAGGATTGAAATCTAGAAAAAAAAACATTCAGGCTTTCAATAAAAAAGGGAAGGCCCAAATTCATTAAGGGTCCATAGGAAGGGACCCGAGCCTATGAATGGGCAAGCATTAGACCTCATGAAACAAAGGAAAGAAGAAGTCCAGCCCAGCCCTTAAAGGTAAGAAAATTGCTGAGGAGCCCGGGGAGAAACAAACTGGACCAAGATATTGGGGATTCCTAGGAGCTTGGAATCCTCAGGATGTGCAGCAAGGCCAGGCTGGGATTGAGACAATTCAAAGGGGAATAACTCGAAACACGAAGAACGAGGGGAGAAATGTCCCATCAGCCACCTAATGATGCAGAAAAAGGATTAGAAGACTTGGGAACCAACAACTCATGAATGAGGGGCTAGTACCTCGGGGAACCCAGGAAGATGGACCATGAAGGAAGGTGGCTGGAGATCTTTCAGGTTGATAGAAAGGAATCAACCCATTTAGGAAAAATGACAAAGGAGAGAGCAGCCAAAAGTTAGGTCTGAAAAGGTGGAATCTAGAAGCCTTAGAAAAGGAAAGATCAAAAGTCATCCCTCTAGGGCCTCCTAGAACGGAAAGTTAGCTAAGGGCTTTTGAATGAGGGATCTCAAAAAAGGGAAATAGTGAAGAATGAGGAAGGGACCAACCACCAATGTTGCTGACACAACATTGGTTCTGGTACCCAAGGAAGCAAATAGAGGGAATCAATGGTACCCCAGAAACCCTAGGATGACACTATAAAAGGAGAGGCAGCCAACAGTGAAGGGCATTTAGCAACAGGAGTTAGAAGGAAAAGATCCTTGAGAAAACTCCGTGAGAATTCAAAAAGAGAAAAAGAGAGGGAAAACACTGCCCGGGATCCTCAAACAGCCACTAGAGAACACACTTGGATTCAAAGGGATTTAAACTTCGTAAGTCTTAGAAACCTGAAAAAGCTATTTAAGTCTGTGATTTTTAAACTTATTTGGACCTTGTGATATATCCTAGTGCAATAAGAGCACAATGTATTGAAAAACTTAAGAAAATAATGAAGCATTTCTTATTATCCTAAGGATCCCTAACGATTGTTTCATTTTTTCCTTTTACTTATATCATCCTCTACTATTCCTTGCTGTACAATACGTGTATATTTTCTATGTGTTAGTATGTATGTGTTGTAGGATCCACGCTTTGTGCACAACTTGGTTCGAAATCGGCCCATCTTAGTTGCGATGAACCAAGCCTAGTCCCTTAAACTTAAGCGCAAAGGCCTAAGATCCCTATTTTCTGCTTGGGCCTGTGTGCTGTCAAAAAAAGAACCCACACAATAGTAGATCAAGTTATTTCTTCAATTGAAAGTAGGTTTGAACAATTTCAAATATATGAAAATATTTTTGGTTTTTTATTTAATTTTGAAAAACTAAAATCACTACATGATGATAGTTTGAAAAAAAAAATTCTTAATCTTGAATGCTTTCTCACACATGAAACTTATTATGATATTGATGGCTTAGATTTATTTTCAGAACTAAAAGTTTTAAAAGAAGTTTTGCAAATAAATGAAAACTCTCCAATTAATGTACTAAATTATATAAAGAGGCTAGAATCTTTTCCAAATGCATGTATTGCTTTCAGAATATTACTAACTATACTTGTTACAGTTGCATCCGCAGAAAGAAGTTTTTCAAAATTAAAATTAATAAAATCCTATTTAAGATCAACTATGTCACAAGAAAGATTAAGTGGATTAGCCATATTATCAATTGAAAAGGAAATGTTAGCGGAACTTGAATGCAAAAATTTAATTAGTAATTTTGCCTCTCAAAAAGCAAGAAAAATAAATTTTAATTGAAAAAAATATATGAATTTATAATTAAATATAATAAAAGGCCCCGTTTAAAGCCTTAGCCTAGGGCCCCCAAATTCGTTGAGCCGGCCCTGCATATGTTACTCAGAGATAGGATCCTAAAGTCACTTCCTTTGATCATGTGGTGGTCAATTCTAGTTGGCTAGTCTGAACAACTAGTGGACCAGAACTTTCACCACCCCCTATAGTCATTCTAAGCCTATAAAAAGACCCTTTCAACTAGATTCAACATGAAGATAAATCTTGGATAGGAGACAAAACTTGTAGTTTACAAGGTTTCTATATTACAAATTTTTTCAATCTCCTAGGAAGAGAATTATAGATAAACTATTAGTTTATTTGGCATATTGTTTCGTAATATAATGAACATACTAATTATTGTTGCTAAGATTAATTATTTGAAATCTTCTATTGTTTTTAAATAAAATAAACATATTAATTATTATTGTTTAGTGAACTTAAACTATTATTGCTTAGAATTCTTTTATCTACTCTATTAGTTTTTCTTTACTCTTTACAATTCTTTTATTCAACTCAACTTTGACAACAATTGGTTTTTGTAATTGTATTAAGTGTGCATTTGGGTCTTGATTATAAACTAGCTTATTGTTTTTTTCCCCCTATTATTTGCAGGTCCCGCGTGAATTCCCTATTTATTTTATTTAATTTTTACCTTTTTCCCAACTATGTTTTGTTGTTGGTTGGTTGGTTGGTTTTTTTTTAAAGACCTAGATATTGTTAAGATTATTGACATTTTCCTTTACCAAAGTGCTAGGGCAGAATCTCTTGAGAGTTAGACTGAGCTTTCTAATCATTCATCGTTAGAAAGCTCTAGTCTTCCTCTTAGGAGTTCCTCTCACTCTCGCTTCCACAATATCCATCGTTCATAGTCTCCTTGAAGTCACTAAACCTTTTTGTTGAGTTTTACTATGTCATACACCTTATGTTCGGTTAAACACACAAAACGGTGGTAGAGATTCCACTAATGACTTGTCAACTGATTGCCATCAAGTGATAAGGAAGGAGGTAATGACCTACTACCATGACCATTATTCCCCTCAATATTTTAATTTTGTTGTTGTGTATTATGATGCCGTAGATTGAATTAGCTGAGTGTGTATTTTGTGATTGTGTTTAGAGTCTCACATCAAGATTTATTGTGCTGATCTAGGTTTTATAAACAACTACAAAGAGCTTCAAATGTGGTTACTGGTTAACGTTTATCCTTAAATCATTACTAATGGTATCAGAACCAACTTAGTAATCTCTATGTATGCCTTTTATGTTTAGAGCTCTTTGCCTAAAATAGCATATGCCTAATGTGGTGCCCCAAACCCACAAACGTTATCATCTAAGACAGTGGATTTGGGCTCCCAATTTATTTGTTGGTGGATTTCCTCACAGTCCTACAAGTTTTGCTTCAAACCTAGCCTAGACAGCCCAACCTCCAGTATTCCTGTGACTTCCAGCCCAAACACTCTCTCCCCCTTAGACTTTTCTTCTTATTTTCTATGCTCTCTTTGTTCTTTCATCCCCTCTATGTTTTTCTCCCTCTCTCTTTCTCCTCTTACTCTTCTCTCCCTTCCCTGAAAAACCAACCCCCAAATCTGTCTGCCCTCACTTCTTTATATAATCTCCACTTACTGGGATTCAAATCATTACTTTTCACCAGTTCCCATACAATCTCACTTTCACCCATAATCCCTAGAAAAATCATGTCTTCTGAAGATTCTCTCAAAACTTGTTCCTGTCGCCAAACTGCGCTCGGCAGCGAACTCCCCAAAGGCATTACTAGCACTCGAGGCCGATCTGAATTTATCTATCTCTTCGTTGATTTCCCACCGTCTTATCGGTTAGTAATGGGCCGAGATCGGACCAAACACTTAGCGAATTCCCTGAACAATGCTCTCTAGATCCTGATACACTTATTATTGGGTCGAGCCCATTCCCACAAGGTTCAAGCTAGCTTCAATCCCCCTGTTTTTCCTTGACTAATCAAACTGCTCTCGGACTTAAGTTTGGTGAGCCGGTACTGATCATTCTAGCCCAATTCCCCTACACATAATATAACGGGAGCAAAAACATCTTTTTGGTCCCTATATATATTTTGGGGCTGTTTTTATTTTAGTTCTCATGTTTTTTACACTTTCAATTTAGTCTTTGAAATTTTGAACCTATATAAAGGTTCGTTTGGAATACGCTTATTTTGCTGAAACTTAAAACTTTTTGCTGAAAGTACTGTAGATAAAGGTAAATGTTAGTTAAAATAGTACAATGAGATCCATGAATAGTACCAAAAAGTGCAGTGAGACCCATGAATAATACCAAAAAATAAGCTGAATAGTAAAATAAGTTGGCAAAAAATAAGCTAGCTAAACAGACACTAAGTGACTGTATGGATAGCACGTTTACTGCGTCTGCGTTTTCAGTTTTGCATTTTCCTCTTTTTTTTCTTTTTTTTTCACGCATTTCAGGGAGACAAATTTCACTGTTCACACACTGTTCAAGGGACCCACAGCCACTTTATTAAAAAAATATATTAAAAAAGGGTCCCACGGTACTATTTGCACATTTAAAAATTATTTTGCTACAGTATTTTCAGTTTTCAGCAAAATAAGTTGTATCCAAACGGACCCTAAACGTGCGTTTGAGAGAGGATGTTTGCGCATTTTGCGTTTGGGAGAGGCATTGTTCATGGACCAGCAATGAAGTGAAAAACGCAATAAGTTTTCAGCAACAATGTTTTGTCCTTCTAAAATTATTTTGTTACAGTGTTTTCAGTAATAAATTTTTTAGTTTTCAAAAATATAAGCGGTATCAAAACAGACCCTAAGTAAAGAAAAAGACTTACCTGGCACAATTGGCACATATCTGACTAATTTACGTAATAATTTATTTAATTATTTATTTCAGCTTCTTGGCTACCGATTATACACTGCAAAAACCAAATCCAATCAAATCGTAAAGAAAAAACAAAACCAATTAAAGAAACCAAAAAAAAAATAAAAAATTAAAACAATATAGAAAGACAAAAAGCGTGGGGTGAGACAGATTTTTAGCCAACCAGCCACGAGTTCGCACTACAATTAACATCTCCCTTTGCTAACTTAGCCTTTTCTGACTCACATCTGTCTGCTGGCTGTCTTCCTTTCAACTTGTTTCCTTTTCTTTCCATTTTAATAAAGTTTGCTTTTAAATGAGATTTTCCAATTTTGATACCAATCAAGCCCCACTGCGCCAAGTATCCAATGCTACAATAATTGTATAGCTTTGTGCATGACACATCCCAATAAATCTAAACATAAGCCCCATGCACCAATTTTGATACCAATCAAGCCCCACTGCACCAAGACATGTGTTTGTATGTCTTAATTTTTTAACAAAAATAATTGGATTTTTTACCGAGAAGAATATTAATTGTACGTATAATGATAATGAATATAATTTTCAACTTACATGGTTAACACTATTTCCTTTAATGGTAATTCTATTTACTTTTTCAATTTTTATTACAATTATGAAATAATTAAGTATTTTTGGTCATGAATATTTTCAAAGCTAGCTTCGCAAAAATAATAATAATATATGATGATTTTTGGCGGATTCCTTGATTTTGTACTAATATTTAGTGTTTGATGTAAACTTAAATTATATATTTTATCTCATATTTAGTAAATAAGCTACATTTCGTAGTATTATTAAGCTAAAGGTATAAATTAATGATATCAACTAATAAAGTCATCTGATTTGTTGTTAAAAAATTCAGTTATGGTTTGATTGTAAATAAACAAACATATTAGGGTACTTTTAAAGTTTAAAATTTGGTAGTTTATTAAATAAATATGAGATAAAATATATAAATTTTATTTTGTGTCAAATATCAAAAGCTATCAAAGAATTATATATTTATGAAAAAAGGAATTGATTTTTTTAAAATATAATTATCAACGAATGGTCCAAATGAAAAGTCATAAATAAAATAATTAATTAATAATTAGTAAATAAGTTACCGAATTATTACAGGATAGTGGATACACAAAGTGGATGGTTATAATTATTATTATTATTACTAGCATGCAACCCATGCAAACGCATGAATGCATTTAAAATTTAACACAATTTTTATTATAAAAATATAAATAATTAGTCAAATTATTAAAAAAAAAAATAGCATAAAACACATGCATTCGTATATGATAGGGAATATTTTCACCAGCTAGAAAATTTTTTCTAACACCCTAGAGTCTTCGATCACCAAAAGCATCATGAGCTTACCAAAAGAATCTTTGGTCACCAAAAGTATAGTTAGTCACAAAGGGAGCGTGACACCACGCGATGCGTTCTACCCTGACGGTCATCATTTATCAATGGGTCATTAGGTACCCAGTGGTCATTAGGTACCTTCCTTGACATCGCACGAGACGCTCCGCCCTGACAATCGTCACGTATCAATGGGTCGTCAAGTACTAAGGGGTTGTCAAGTACCTTCCCTGACACTGTCTGACACGCTCCGCCCTGACGTTTGTCACGTATCAATTGATCATTAGGTACCAAGAGGTCGTCAGGTACCCAACGGTTATCAGGTACCTTCTCTGACACCGCACGACACGTTCCATCCTGACGGTCGTCATATATCAATGGGTCGTCAGGTACCAAGGGGTCGTCAAGGTCCCAGCAGTCATCAGGTACCTTCCCGGACACTGCACGACACGTTTCTTCCTGACGATCGTCACGTATCAATGGGTCGTCAAGTACCAAGGGGTTGTTAGGTACCCAACGGTCGTCAGGTACCTTCCCTGACACAGCGCTACACGCTCCGCCCTGACGGTTGTCACGTATCAATTGGTCGTCATGTACCAAAGGGTCGTTAGGTACCCAGCGGTCGTCAAGTACCTTTCTTGACACTACACAAGACGCTCCGCCCAAACAGTCATCACGTATCAATGGGTCGTTAGGTACTAAGGGGTCATCAGGTACCTTCCTTAACACTGCGCGACACGCTCTACCCTAACGGTCGTCACGTATCAATTGGTCATTAGGTACCAACGGGTCGTCAGGTACCTAGCGGTTGTCAGGTACCTTCCCTGACACTGCGCGACACGTTCCGCCCTGACGGTCGTCATGTATCAATGGGTCGTCAGGTACTAAGGGGTCGTCAAGGACCCAGCGATCGTCAGGTACCTTCCCTGACACCGTGCGGCACGCTCCGCCCTTAAAGTCGTCACGTATCAATAGGTCGTCATGTACCAAGGGATTGTTAGGGACCCAGGGGTCGTCAGGTACCCTACTCGTTGCCCAGAACATGCACACACTAACTCATCTAAATCGATGAGACACCTTTGGCAGACGACCCACTTTACTCGTCCAATTAACAAACCAACTTGCACACTAATAAGGGTATTTTCGTCCAATAAAGTCCTTCAAGCACTTTAACCCATCAGGATGGAATACTCCGCCACTGACCCGTTAAGGTTTGTGCCTCTTCTGGTAGGACCTGCCAACTACGGACCCGTCAAGATGAGTTCCTCATTTGACTTGAAATCTTTGCAAATCAGTGCTTCACGTATGTGCCCAACAGATGGTTACGTATGTACCCGACGGATGGTCACGTCTTATCCTCCGTATTCATACCAACGGACAGATGGTGATACCGACAGATAGATGGTCATACCGACGATTGAGTAACTGGGTCCCACAAACCTTTACGTATTCTCCATTCATGCATCCTTATATGGAAATAACTTGCATTACATGCCCAAAGACCATACTCCATGCTCATGTCTTCCCTATATGGGAAGAAAAGCTCAAGATCTCGGGGTCTTAACTCCAAATCTTCTCTACAAGGAAAAGTCCTACATTCAAGGGATCTTGGTCAGGTCTACACCATATAAGCACTAGGCATCCTCTTTCTTAAGGTACGTGAATTCTCCCTAGCTCTTGCACTATTGAGTTCTTGGATATTCTTCCATCATTAACTTAACCTTCGGAGGGTCTTTGGCCAGTACCCCATCGGTGCCCTTTGACTGGTTTTTCTCTTTTGTTCTTCAGGTGCACCCATTGGCACTTGTGTGGATGATCAACTCACTGACGATTTTTGTGCATCATCAGTTGGCGCCGTCTGTGGGGACGAGTGATAATCCATATTGCCATTTCAAAGACAAAGAGTTGTATGGTCCTGACACGATCAATTGCTACCAACAACCAAGAGCTCGAAAAGCCACCCAATGCCTTGGAGAAGCAAGTGTAAACCCTCGCCATGGTAGTTGAATGACTCACCTAACGAAATCATGAGCTGAAGCGAAACTTGGGCTAGCGGAACGAATAGTATCCGAACGATCAAAATAACGAATAGGGCGGTGGCGAACGCAACAACAACCGCCCCCCGATGAACGATCACTAGGAAAGGGATGACCAAGATGAAAGCATTTGAATGAACCAACGAGTGCCAAGAAGCATTTGAGGAACTAAGGCATACCTCGCATCTCCACCACTCCTCAGTCCATCCAAACCCGATGAAGTGCTATCCCTCTACTTGGCCGTATCCCCACAGTTGTTAGTTCATTTCTCATCCAAAAGAAGGATCGTGTGCAATTACCTGTATGCTACACCAGCCGAGTGCTTAGGGGAGTGAAAGAAAGATATCCCCTATGGAGAAGTTAGCCTTCGCTCTAATCACAGCAGCCCACAAGCTTAGGCCATACTTCCAATCGCACACCATAGTAGTCCAGACGAATAAACCCCTTCGCCTAAGCATTAGCTAACTTCGTCACAGAATTTACGACAAACAAGGCGGATGGTTGAGGGGGCAGCCCCATGGAAGGTCTGAACGGACAGATCGTCCAACAGACATGCTGGAGGGATTGGAGTAGTCCTACAATCTCTTGAAGGGGACATCATAGAATGCGCCATCTGACTCTAGTCCCAATGACCAATAATGAAGCTAAGTACGAAGTTGTACAAATGGGACTCGACTTAGCCAAAGTAGCCAGGGCCTCATCAGTCGTCATCCATAATGACTCCCAAGTTGTCATCGGGCATATCAACGAAGACTACGAAGCCAAGGGAGAGTGGACGAAGAAGTATGAAGAAGTACCTTAGCCTTGTCAAGAGACGGAAAAATCAAAATTTTGCAGGAGAATTTGTACAAGTCCCAAGGGAAGAAAAAGAACATGTTGATCGATTGGCCAAGGCCGCATCTACCAAACACATGACTATCGATCGTTAAGTACTATCCTTCACCCAACACTCCCCTGCCACTGAGGAATTAGAAATACAAGTGATACCAGCAGGCATTGGTTGGATGATTCGCACCACCTCCTACCTTAAGAATGGGATGCTTCTGGAGGACCACAACGCGTCCCGAAGGTTGAAAGTTTGGGCATCGTGCTATGTGTTGATGGGAGAGGTTTCTCCCGACCATACCTAAGATGTTTGATTCCCAACAAAGCAAACTACATCATAAGGGAATTCCATGAAGGGGTGTGTGGAAACCACTCGAGGGCGCGATCGTTGGTCCACAAGCATGTACGACCAGGGTACCATTGGCCTACCATGCAGAAGGATGCCCAATCCTACGTAAAAGCATGCGACAAGTGCCAATGCTTCAGCAAGACCTCATGGCTAAGCACTACGAAAGGAAGCCGACAGGCACCTAATCCTCATCCCAACGGGATGGATTGACAACCAAGAATGCCCATGGGCACCTAATTCTCATCCTTACGGAATAGATCGACAACCAAGGATACCGATGATCTAGAATGCCAACGGCACCTAATTCTCATCCAAAACTAAGTCCTACCTACGGGATGGACCGACGATCAAGGATGCCTATGGGCACCTGATCCTTATCCAAAACTAAGTCCTACATACGGGATGGATCGACAACCAAGAATGCCCACGGGCACCTAATCGTCATCCTTACGGGATGGATCGACAACCAAGGATACCGACGATTAAGAATGCCAACAACACCTGATTCTCATCCAAAATTAAGTCCTACCTACGGGATGGACCGACTATCAAGAATGCCTACAGGCACCTGATCCTCATCCAAAACTAAGTCCTACCTACGGGATGGATCGACAACCAAGAATGTCCACGGGCACTTAATCATCATCCTTATGGGATGGATCGACAACCAAGGATACTGATGATCAAGGATGCCAACGGCAACTAATCCTCATCCAAATTTAAGTCCTACCTACGGGATGGACCAATGATCAAGGATGTCAACGGCACTTGATCCTCATCCAAAACTAAGTCCCACCTACAGGGTGGACCGACGATCAAGAATGCCTATGGGCACCTTACCCTTATCCAAAACTAAATCCTACCAACGGGATGGACCAACGATCAAAGATGCCTACGGGCACTTGTTCCTTATCCAAAAATAAGTCCTACCTATGGGATGGACCGACGATCATGGAAGCCAACGGGCACCTAATCCTCATCCTTACGGGATTGATCGATGTTTTAAAACGCCGACGGGCACCAGATCCTCATAGCAAGCCAAGTCCTATCTATGGGTGAACAAAAAACCAAAGTCACCTAAAGGTTGACGGTCCAACGTAAAGTCATCCCCAAGAGGGACGGATGATGACCAAAGTCGCATACAGGTGGACGGATGACCAAAGTCGCTTACAGGTGGATAGAAAACTAAGTTCGCCTACAAGTGAACAGTCCAAAGCAAAGTTATCCCTAAGATGGAAGGACAACGACCAAAGTCGCCTACGGGTGGACAGCAAACCAAAGTCGCCTACAGTGGACAGTCCAAAGTAAAGTCATCCCTAAGAGAGAATAACAATGACCAAAGTCACCTACGGGTGGACGGAAGAACCAAGCCACCCACGAGTGCCTTGGTCAAAAGTCTAAGTCTTCCTACCTACAGGTGGACGGACAAACTAAGCCATTCACGAGTGCCTTGGTAAAAGATCTAAGTCTTCCTCCGTACTGGAGGACGAACGAACCAAGCCATTCACAAGTGCCTTGGTAAAAAAATTAA
Organism: Notholithocarpus densiflorus; assembly: GCA_030021035.2. Taxonomy (NCBI): domain Eukaryota; kingdom Viridiplantae; phylum Streptophyta; class Magnoliopsida; order Fagales; family Fagaceae; genus Notholithocarpus; species Notholithocarpus densiflorus. Next base: position 1,784,803 of record JARYZH020000027.1, on the reverse strand, counting down.
GTCTGCCTACCTACGGGTGGACGAACAAACCAATCCGCTAACGAGTGCCTTGGTAAAAGATCTAAATCTTCCTACCTACAGGGTGACGAATGATCCAGGTTACCAAGGTGACGAACAATCCAAGTGATCCTCCCAAGATGATCGACTCAAGTAGAGATCATCTAACCAAGTCACCAAGGTGACAAACGACCCTCCAAAGATGATCGGGTCAAGTAGCAATCCTCCGATGACAATTGGCTTAAGTAACAATCCTCCAATTAAGTTGCTCATGGAGTGGGGGGCAAGAAAAAATCCCCAACACTCTACGATTACAACACAAGCCTCCATATTCCGCACTTGTCCACTTACGTGACGACTACGGAATGGGGGGCAACTGATAGTGAATATTTTCACCAGTTAGAAATTTTTTTCTAACACACTAGAGTCTTCGATTACCAAAAGCATCATGAGCTTACCAAAAGAATCTTCGGTCAACAAAAGTATCGTCGGTCACAAAGGGAGCGTGACACCACGCGATGTGTTCTACCTTGACGGTCATCATTTATCAATGGGTCGTCAGGCACCCAGCGGTCATTAGGTACCTTCCTTAACATCACACGAGACACTCCGCCCTGACGGTCGTCACGTATCAATAGGTCGTCAGGTCCTAAGGGGCCGTCAGGTACCTTCCCTGACACTGTGCGACACGCTCCGCCCTGACAGCCGTCACGTATCAATTAGTCGTTAGGTACCAAGAGGTCGTCAAGTACCCAATGGTCGTCAGGTACCTTCCCTCACCGCACGACACGTTCCTCCCTAACGGTCGTCATGTATCAATGGGTCGTCAAGTACCAAGGGGTTGTCAAGGACCCAACGGTCGTCAGGTACCTTCCCTAACACTGCGCGATTCGTTCCGCCCTGACGGTCGTCACGTATCAATGGGTCGTTAGGTATCAAGGGGTCATTAGGTACCCAACGGTCGTCATGTTCCTTCCCTGAAACTATGCGACACGCTCCGCCCTGACGGTCGTCACGTATCAATTGGTCGTCATGTACCAAGGGGTCGTCAGGTACCCAGTGGTTGTCAAGTACCTTCCCTGACACCGCACGAGACGCTCTGCCCTGACGATCGTCACGTATCAATGAGTCGTCAAGTACTAAAAGGTCATCAGGTACCTTCCCTAACACTGTGTGACATGCTTCTCCCTGACGGTCGTCATGTATCAATTGGTCGTTAGGTACCAAGGGGTTGTCAGGTACCCAGCGGTCGTCAGGTACCTTCCCTAACACTGCGCGACAAGTTCCACCCTGACGGTCGTCATGTATCAATGGGTCGTCAAGTACCAAGGGGTCATCCAGGACCCAGCAGTCATCAGGTTCCTTCCCTGACACCGTGCGGCATGCTTCGCCCTGACAGTCATCACGTATCAATGGGTCGTCAAGTACCAAGGAGTCGTCAGGGACCCAGCAATCGTCATGTATCAATGGGTCGTCAGGTACTAAAGGGTCATCAGGTACCTTCCCTAACACTGTGCGACATGCTCCGCCCTGACGGTCGTTATGTATCAATGGGTCGTTAAGTACCAAGGGGTCATCCAGGACTCAGTAGTCATTAGGTACCTTCCCTGACACCATGCGGCATGCTTCGCCCTGACAGTCGTCACGTATCAATAGGTCGTCAAGTACCAAGAGGTCGTTAAGGACCCAGCAGTCGTCAGGTACCTTCCTTGACACCGCCCGACATGCTTTGCCTTAATGGTCGTTACGTATCAAAGGGTCGTCAGGAACCCTACTCATCGCCCAGAACATGCACGCACTAACTCATCTAAATCAATGAAACACCTTTGGCAGACGACCCATTATACTCCTCCAATTAACAAACCAACTTGCACACTAATAAGGGTATTTTCGTCCAATAAAGTCCTTCAAGCGCTTTGACCTATCAGGATGGAATACTCCACCACTGACCTGTCAAGGTTTGTGCCTCTTCTAGTAAGACCTGCCAACTGCAGACCCGTCAGGATGAATTCCTCATTTGACTTCCTTGAAGTCTTTGCAAATCAGTGCTTCGCGTATGTGCCCAACGGATGGTTGCATATGTACCCGACAGATGGTCACGTCTTATCCTCCGTATTCATACCGACGGACAGATGGTCATATCGACGGTTGAGTAACTAGGTCCCACAAACCTTTACGTATTCTCCACTCATGCATCCCTATATGGTAATAACTTGCACTACATGCCCAAAGACCATACTCCACGCTCGTGTCTTCCCTATATGGGAAGAAAAGCTCAAGATCTCGGGGTCTTTACTCCAAATCTTCTCTACAAGGAAAAGCCCTTCATTTAAGAAATCTTGGTCAGGTCTAAGCCACTATAAGCACTGGGCATCCTCTTTCTTAAGGTACGTGAATTCTCCCTAGTTCTTGCACTATTGAGTTCTTGGATATTCTTTCATCACTGACATAACCTTCAGAGGGTCTTTGCCCAGTACCCCACAAGTGCCCTTTGATTGGTTCTTCTCTTTTGTTCTTTAGGTGCACCCATTGGCACGTGTGTGAACAATCAACTCACTGACGATTTTTGTGCATCATCAGTATAGATACATTTAAAATTAAACACAATGTTTATCATCAAAATATAAATAATTCGTCAAATTATTTTTTTTAAAAAGTAAACGTATTTAGTCATATATTAGTTACATATTAAATATAGTAATTTTTTTTTCTAATTTTTAGTAAAATAGAACATGTGGTGATCTTTGTTGTGTGATGATTTTTATTAAGTATATGTGATTGGTTATAAATAAATAAAGGCGAAAATGCACTTTTGGTCCCTACATTTTGGGTCAATTTCCATTTTGGTCCCAAAATTGATTTCGTTACTAATGTTGTCCCTAAAAAAAGAAGATCGATTCTATTTTAGTCCCTGTCGTCTACCCACTAACAAAAACCTCCTAGGTAGCAAACGGAGTGCCCCATTTGCTGACATGACGCTGACGTGGCCATTAAAATATTATTAAAAAAATTTATTTGGCATTTTTTAAATGCCACATCAGAATTTTAATTTTTAAAAAAAGCCATGTCAGAAAATTTAAATAAAAATTAAATTAAATTACAAAACCTTAAATTTAATTTAATTAAAAATTTTAATTAAAAAAATTTTCTTAATGTTCTTCAACTTGTTCTTCATTTTACAACTTGTTCTTCATATTCTTTCCAAATCAAATCCAGCAACCAAGAACTCAAACCCATCACAAGAACACAAACCCAGCAACCCAAGAACTTAAACCTAGATCAGTAGAACATAAATGAAAACAAGAAGAAAAAATTAAATTAAATACTACTAGGAAGAATGAAGAACAATGAACCCAATCTAATAATCAAACCCAAATCAACCCAAATTCATCACAATCGCCCAGCACCATCAACACAAACCAATCACCCAAATTCATCAAAACTCAAAGAAAACCCAAATTCAACAACTCAGAGATCATCAAACCCAGCACCATCAGATCTACTACAAATCAAGACCATCGAATTCTTCATGTTCTTCCCCAACTACTACAATCAAACCCAGATCTCAAAACCACCACCACCATCACTGACCCACACGATCAAACCCAAATCCCACCACCACTTCCCCAAATTTATATAAATATATATATATATATATATATATATATATATTCGATTTTTAGTATTTTGCATTCATTAACTCACTTGACACAAAGATTAAAAAACTTAAGTGGACACATGACATAAACTTAAGTGAATAATTATGATGTGGTCCCCACATAAATTTAGACACATGGCGCAAAATTGGATTCTAATTTGAAATTCTAATTAAACTTTCTCTAAGTTTTTACCTATTAGTAACATGTATATATAGATAACTCCAAAATATAGTGGTAACAACACTATATACAAACAGATAACGAATTCAACAAATAGAGACCACTCCAAATTGGTAGGTGGGACAAAATATTTTGGTACCGGTATATATTGGTGTACTGTGTTAGGATTATCGCTCTATATTTACGTAAAAGAATTTGTTATGATGATCACACCGAAGAACAAATTTTATTAAGTTTTCAGCCTTCACTGCATGCTCTATGAAGTTCAAGCAAAGAAGCCCATCAGACATAAATGTAAAAGACATAATTCTGGTAGTATTTTTAGATTAACAATACTAGAACGTTCTTATTTAATGCAATTCCATAATACATAACTTTGCAAGTCAAATACAATGATGTGAAAATAAATAATTGCAATAAATTCATGTTTTAATTATCCATGATTTTGATTAGTTCATGCTTCTGCAGGTAGTGGTTTCCCATCAAGAAATGCCTTAAACAGAAGTAATGACCTCGCTGGTTGTGTGGCCGGAGCTGTGTGTGAAGCTCCTCTTATGCTGGCAAAGGATAGCTGATTGTTACCATATACTTGTGTCCATCCACCAACCTAAAGGAAAAAATAAATGAGGAAAAAGAATACCATTTGGCACCATCAATAAAGAGACAAGAATATAAATATATTGACCTGTTTTCCCTCAAACCATGTTCTGTAAGGCACAGTTGAATTCAGTCCCAAGTCCTTTGCTAATCCATTTACCAGTGTTCGAGTCCCAGTAAATGGGATTATTCCATCTTGATCTCCACTGTCATAGTACATCAAAATCGACTAAATTGTCAGCAAGACCTTTTCTTGCAAAATAATAAAGAGCTTTGTAAAGAGTTTATTACCATACCTGTAAACCAAGGATCGGATGCCAGACTTGACAAGTGAGCCCACGACACCAATTGTAGGTATCTCTCGGTTTTCATCATCATACTCTAGAACTCTGAGATTTAAATAGTAAAATAAGGAACCCCTAGAGTTGTGGTATCGCCAAGAGGAAAGAATTATAATTTATAAAAACAAAATGAATGTTTGATTTCTTTAGATCGCAGATGGGACTCATTCTGAAACTAAAAAAGAACTTATGAAGAAAAATCATGAACTATTAATTGAGATTGCAAGAATCCTTTGCATTTTAATTACAAGTCACCATTCTAACATTGTGGCTATTAATTTTGTTTCATAGTATTTGAGATACATATGATATATTAAATTGTTCTTGAAAAAAAAAAAATACTTAAAACTTAAGTTAAAGATGGCACTAATTTCTAAAATTTTCAAAAAAAAAGCTCATATCATTGCCTGCTGCATAAACTCCATTCCTTGATTCCAACGAGTTGGGCATGGAGAGCCGTCTGCACATCTTTTCTGTTTAAATACTTTTGTGTGTTTTCTTGTGCACAAACATCTACCTCTTTTATACTTTCCTGTAAGCAGAGGGTAAATGTAAAGGCAAAGTCAATTGTGATCTCCATAAACAAAAGGTTGTGTTTTAAATCAAAAGAAGTAATGAGCACACATAACATGAGTTTTTACAAGGTATATAAACTTCACCTGCTGACTGAGGGCATCTGATTCTGAATTGAGAGATGTCAAATATTGAAATCTAGACCTGAGGGGCTGATAAAGCATGTCCATTTGTGATTGAATAGATGATAGACAAACGTCACCAATTACATTGTATAGGTCGATGAAGTCAGTAAGCTCTTTTGCGAGTTCAATATATACAGAAATGCAGGTAGAAGAAAGAAATCCTCTTATGGCACCTCTCATAATCTGAGAACTATTGCAACTTTTAGTGAGAAGATCATAAACACCATCAGATATCAAGCCATGAGACCAATAATACTCATCTGGCGAGTTGAAATCAGCCGCGAATTCCAGAAGAGGATTCCCTATCTGCATTATAAAATTTTGCTCACTCAATGTTATTTGGCATAAGCATAACATAAAATAAATAGGAACATTTAAATTAAAAAAACTCAAGTTTTCTTGAAGTTATATTTCCAAGTTATACTCACAGCTATTCCTTTTAAATTGAACTTCACTTTGGACTGAATAATGAGGTGGGCAAGTTGTGGCACATAATGACCTATTAAAGAAATAATACCATGAATTCTATAAGGAATCTCTCTTTGATAAGATATGAACAGATATATAGATATATATTTATATATATATATATATATATATATATTGGCTACTTGAAAATGAAAAATATAATGCACCTTTATTTTTGAACTAGGCCTATTATGGCTCCCTAATCATCATAATGAATTGAGTCTTCCCAATGATCCAATAATTTATCAATGTGATATTGTAGACCAAAATATTGATTCTAATTCATGTTCTCTATCTCACTTTCTCTCAACAATGTGTGCATGCACATGAATAGAAGATCCACAGTTGTTTGCACCAAAAAAAGAAAAAAAAAAAAAAATTGTCTTCAATTAGAGGGGGAAAAAAAACCTGCGTAGCTCTCTCCTGTAATAAAAAAATCTCTGTCTCGGTATTCTGGAAATTTTCCAAACCAGCGTTGTAGGAATGTAAGACTATCTTGTGCTTAAGAAAAAGCAAACCCAATGTCAGTTTCAAAAGGTCCATATATAAAATCATTATACAAAGGGCAATGCTATTTGAATGTAAAAGTTGTGCACTTAATTTAAGCAAATTGCCTTTCGTTTTGTTTTCATTCTCAAATCATGGCTGTCACATTTGTAATTTATTTTTAAATCATTGCTAAAGGGAAGGTATATGCACATTCTATTTGAATATAGTATTAATTCAATACGAATAATGCTACAAAAGTATTGAAACAATTCAGTAGGAAAAAAAAGTTTGACTGATTATAAAGGCTAGAGAACATATACCTGCTATCTCGTCGTTCACATAGTTGTAAAATGACTTATTAGCGGAGTAGGAGAATCCAACTCCTGCTGGTGATTCCAGATACAATATATTTGCTTCTGCAGCAAAGAGGAACTTAAAATGTAAATAACAACTATATATCCACTTCAATCTAGATTGCAACTCATACACAATAACTTAGAATGAACATAACACACATATAAACATATACACGTACATTTGATTAAAGAGTAACCTTAATACACAAAAAAATTCACAACGATTGAATTGGTATGCAGCGTATGCTTTTATTGGATCTCATCTAAGCTTACCACAAACATCACTTTTTACCTATCACTAATTATCTGTCATATTAGCAGTTTTCAAATTTTTTGTGTATATAAACTTTCTCTTAATTAAATAAGTTCAATGAGAAATTTACCCTTTTGAGAAAGGAGTTAAAGTAACCTAAAAATCGGTAATTCAAATTTTCTTTTAGACTTTGGCATGTTATAAATTTTAATTAGGTATCAAATTTTTTATATATAGGATTTTTTTTTTTTTTTTTGAGGATTGTATAAAACCCAATGAAAAAAAAAATTAAAATATATAACTTTACGTTATAAAAAAAAAATTAATGTAAGTTAGAAATTTTGTGTTATATATATATATATAAGCTTTGTTTTAAAAAAAAAAAAAATTTCTGAATGAAAATTTATTTATTTTTTTTTTTTTTTTGAGAATGTTAAGCAGGCAAACAAGCGTAGCGACTTTCCTTATCTATATAATAATATATTTATAGCTTTCTGAATGAAAATGATGACCTTGCTTATCTATATAATATATTTGTAAATTTCTTCTCATTTATTTATTAGATTATTTCAATTCAAATTTAAAATATTTAATTTTTTTAGTGGGGTAGCCCATAAATATTTTAAGCATCAAAGTGAAAAATAAATAAATATATATATAAATAATTACTGTTTTATTATATAAAGAGAATTATTCAATTTTCAGAATTCGTGGACCACATGCCCCAGCATCTAGTTCGGAAGTTTCCGAACTTGAAATGATTGCCAAGTAGAAGAAAAGGAAATAGCAAAGAGATAAGATTCACCGACTTATTCCCATGACTTTTTTGTCTGGAAAGATGCTACATTCACAATATTTTATAATATTTTCACAACAAATTATAGGTGATTAGTTATTATTAGTTCAAATTTGAACCTAATACTAAGATTACTTTTTTACCCCAATAATAACAACCAGTAACAACCTGCCACTTAAAATTTGTTGTGAAAATATTATGAAAATGTTGTGGACATATCATTTCTCTTTTGTCTAATGTGCCGAGATTTTTCACGGCAGAGATAGTGTGCAGGTCCTGCACGACTACTGAAATGCATCACAGTTGTCAGTATCACACCCTTAAATTCCTAAATGGTTGTTATGCTTGTATCAGATTTTCTTAATCAGTCACAGTCTTTGATATCAGAATTGTAACACTGTCCACAAGCTCTTTAAATTTTTAAATGTTTATTAAATTTTCATATAATTAAAAATTAATTTTTGTATTATGAGACTTTATGGAAGAATTTTTTTTTCCCCATAAATTAATAACTAAAAGGACAGTGCAATCCAATTCTCATTCAATTTTTTTTCTTAGATGTTATAACTTTAGGTTTTGTTTGGTTGGAGGATGGAAAAATGGGGGATAAAAAATGTAAAGTTGGTGAAAAAGTGAGGGAATATAAGAGATTTAGTTTCTCATGTGTGTTTGGTTTGGGGGTTAAAATTTAAGAGATGGAAAACTCATTTCTTTGGTTGAGAAGAAAAATGAGATGATAAAAAATGAAGATTGAATAAATTTACTTTCTTGCCTTTATTATATAACTTTTAAAAAAAATATTTTATAAAGGAAAAAAAAAAGTATTGTTGGAATAAATAAATAACCAAATGTTGGTTTAATGAAGGAGTAAAAAAAAAAAAAAAAAATCAACGTCACATAAGTTTTTATTGCGGGCTGGTAGAACAACCCAAACCAAACATTTTGAATTTTTTTATTTTATTTTATTTTATACCATATCTTACATTAATTAATGATGATATCTAAGTAAACCAAATCATGTAGAAAAGTGCATGGAAATGAATTAAATCAATAACACTCATAATGTTAATATAGTTCTTTTTCAAATAATATAAAAATTATTATTTACACTTTTTAAGCAAATAAATACTTATCGATGTATGCCACATGTTAAGTATATATTTGTGTTAATAATTTTATATATTTATAGGTGAGTTTATATGCAACTTTCATCATAATTAAGAACTTATTTTTTAAGATACAAGTATACTTTAATAAACTTTATAAATAAATAAAAAAACATAAAGAACAATAATTATAGAACAAACATTTTTATAAAAATAAAAATAAAGTTGAAAATTTACTTTATCTAAGAAAAGAACTTTAAAAATATATAAGGATATATGCTTCAACAAAAAGTTAGATTCAAAATGGATATTTACCCACCGCACACAGATAAAAAAGATAAAGAGAAAGGATGTTGGAAGACCTTTATTCCAGCTATACTCATTCTTGACTAGATTGTCTCCACTCGGTTTAAAGGGTCCATGCTCAACAAAAGCTCCAGCACCAAGAGATGAACAACCGGGCCCTACATGTAGACAAAAAGGCAAAGTCATATTCATACACCAAAAAACAAGTAAAATGTTTCACAATTTTCACAAACTAAACCAAGTAAAATGGACATCAAAAACTTAAATTTTTAGGAAATGAAAAAAAGAATTTTTACCTCCATTTAACCAAAGAACAAGGGGCTTTGAATCAGGCTGTGCTTCAGCTTCAACAAAGTAGTAAAAAAGAGCTCTCTCTTGCTTTTCATCAATGGTGATGTAGCCAGAAAATTGTTGGAAACTGACTTGAGGTTGCCCTGGTAGACTTACGATTTTATCATCTATGGGAACAGACTCCACTGCCATGAAAATCTGCACCAAAGATGCACATATTATGGCCATCACCATCCATTGCTGCTGAGACTGAATCATTGAGCAAGATGAAGAGAGTGAGAACTTGGGCTCTTAATTTGGTTTGAATGGAAGACCCCCACGAAGTTGCTTGTTCTTATATAGTGAAGATTGGAATGCGTGTCTCATGTGGAAAATAAAAGTTGGTGGTCATTGTAAAAGTGATTAATAAACCAAATAGACTTGACTTTGACAAAAGTATGACACTGAGCTATGATAAACGCAAACTCAATGAAGACTTATTAATCTCTATTAAATTTAGTATGGTTATAATTGCAGATTCTTATCAATTAATCAAGAGTAACCACACATATTTTCTTTTCTTTTTTTGTTCTATCTTATATATCTACAAAAATAAGTAAATAAATAAAGAAATTGTTTTGATTTTAACTATGAGTTTTTACTATTTCTTTGTATTTTTAGTCTTCGAGTTATGTTTTAAGTTATAAAGAATCATTCATCTAAAGTCACGGATATTTTCTTAGCCAACGTCCTTGGCATGACGCCCCCCTTTTGGGGTTAATACTTACTCCCTTCAAATAAATTTCTGCCAAAAAAAAAAAAAATCCATGATACAACAATCTTGATTGTACAACAGCATTTAAGGGGGGAAAGTCTAATACTTTTTTTTGAAGCGAAAAAAAAAAGTTTAATACTATTGACAAACTGTGTATCATTGTGACTCTAATTAATTAAACATATACTTTACTTCATGAAGATAATTATTATATAAATGAAACTCCTAATTAAGTTCGTCCCAAATTTTTAATTAAATTGGGACAAGGTTAGAAATAAAAGGTCCTTTCCTTCATATGAAAATAGCCCTAAAACCTCTAAAATGATCCAAATACCTCCATAATCTCCACAATTATGAAAATAGCCCCAAAAAAAAAAAATTTAAAAAGCCCTTGAAATGCCACAAATGACCAAAATACCCTTAGAACTTCCATTAGTTCTATAGATATTTTGATTATTTTGGTGGTTCAATTCTAGGAGTATATCAATTAGAGATAATTTGGTCATTTTGGTAATTTAAATTTTTTTTTATATTTATATTTATATTTATTTTGATAGCTTTGGGAGTATTTTGATTATTATGGAAATTCTTGAGGTATTTAGGACGTTTACTTTTTTTTTTCTTTTTAAATTTAAAAACCGTGTATCTTACTTACGTCTCCCCCCCCCCCCCCCCCCCCTCCCCCCAAAAAAAATTCCAAACATTTTCAAAAACGCAATTAAATACTGCAAAAAAAAAATTTATTCTTTTTTTTTTTATGAGAAAATTTATTCTTTTAGATAAAACATTTTACGTAACAAAAACGGAGGGTTTATATATATAGAGACATGCGTTGCAAGACTAACTTTTTAAAAAAGGACACAAAAGTTATGGAAGCTGGCAGAAGGAATACATTTTTATTTTTGACGTGTTGGAAGTTGGAAGTTGGTAGTTGGAAGTTGGAACTCAATCATCTATATATATGGGAATTCCAAGTAGAGGTATCAGGAATGGAGTACATTCCTAGGGGTAGGAGCTAAGGACAGAGTTCTTTCCAACCTAATCAAGCTGGATGAAAGGATTGGCGACAATCTCGCAGCCATTAGACAATAATTGCATTAATTCCATTAAGGTCACTTTTGTCAAAGCCCTTTAAAAATTATTATTTTTAGAACATTCATATTGGGTCTTGTAAATGCCATATGATGGTAATATTTAGCAAAACCCCCCCATTATCTGGTTTTGCAAAGTCTTGGAATTGCAAAAAAATTTGCAATTGTGCTACAGTGTCATCCTATTTTTATGATGATACTGTAGCTCAATTGCAAAAATAAAATATTCAAATTTATTCATCATCTCATTCTTTTAAAAATAAAGTTTAGCTACAAAATGGGTTATAGCCTAAGGCTACAACCTTATTCTATAAATTTTTATTGGAGGTGAATTTTGACAAATCCACCAATGGATTTCATATTCTTCTTATATCCTCCATGCTTGCAAATATTTTAGAAAATTAAAGATCAATTGCTATATCATCAATAATTTGTTTAAATTGCAAGTTTTTGTTGTTTAAAATTATGCATAAAATATAAGCTTATAGATCATATAGTAAATAATATTCAATTGACACAAAATTTGACATGTGTATTAAAAGCATAAAGGACATGCAATTCAACGGTTAGATTATTAAAATATGTAGTAATATTTATTTTATTGAGTAAGGTTGTAGTCATTTTGTAGCTAAACTTTGTCATTTTAATCCTTTTTATTCTCTCTCTCTCTCCTCTGTCTTTCTCTTTCTCTTTCTTTGGTCTCAGTCCATTTCTTTCTCACTCTCTCTTTCCTCACATCTCTAATGGTTGGGCCTCCACGCCGATGAAGCAGAGATCAAAGCTTCTCCACAGATCTACTGGCTGAGGGGTATTGTGAGTTGGATTTGGTGGCGGAGGAGTGGTGGGTTGTGGGTTTGGGTCATGGTGGGTCTATGGTGGGTGGGGCGTGGTGAGTCGTGGTGGTGCAGTGGTGGTGTGGGGTTATGGGTTGTGAGTTTTGTTTGGTTGTTGTGTGTGTTTGGTTTTTTTTTTTTTCTCTCTCTCTCTTGGTGGTGGCGTGGTTTTTGTGGCCGGTGTTTGGTGGTTTTTGGCGATTTGTGTGTGTGTGTGTGTGTGTGTGTGTGTGTGTGTTTTTCTTGTTGGTGGGTTTGGTGGTTTTTTTAATAGGTTTGCAAGTTGTCATGGTGGTGGTGTGGTGGTTGTGGTGATGGTTGCTGGCCGGTGTTTGGTGGGTTAAATGGGATGTGAGTGGTGGTTTTTTAATGGATTTTGCTAGAGCCTGGTTGCCTGGAGGAAGAGGAAGAGAGAGGAACAGTAAAAAAGAATAAAAAAGAATATTTAAATAAAGTGACAAAAGAAATAAAGTTTAGGATGTTGGATGTGTTGTAAAATGGTATGGTATAATAGATAAAGTAGCTTTTAAGATGGTAAAATGGGATATTTTTTACATACCGAATGTGAATGCTCTAAATCCTCTTCATCATCTTTGTGAAATATTTTAATCATCCAGAAAACATCATTTCTATTTTATTTAAATACCCAGAAAATAGTATGGAGATAGTGATTACATGCCTAAGATTTAATGAATAACAAGAATATCAAATTTAATTAAATGGTAACACTAGAGTTTAATTAAATGGTAACACTAAAGTATAATACCTTAGGTATTGTTTCTTAAGGTCTACAAATTAAATAAAATTCACATACAAAACTTCATTGACCAATGCAACATAAACAATTTATCTATTCCAATGACAATTCAGATTTAATTAAAATGAGTGTGATGATGTGAGAAATTCGTGGGCTGAATGTTCAAACCAAGCTGCAATGGAAGACCTAAAATGAAGTACGAAAAGTGCACCGGTATGATGCCTGCCAAGGACCCTCCGACACGTGGGAATTTAAATGGGAGGTAAGAGTGGAGGAGACATGAATTGAACTCATGACCTCTTGCTCTGATACCATGTTAAATTTTCGATTGTCCCAAAAGCTTAAGTTATTGGAATATGATAAATTTAATCATTTAACCACTAATTTCTAACAACCATCATGATTTCTAGATTGGCAAGCATCTTGTGGTCTTGTATAAACTAAACTTTATTTCAAACTAGCTTAATTTATTGGTTTAGGAATAGGGTCCAGTTAGGGCATACATTAGTCATCTATTTTTGGAAACATTTTATGGAGAATTAGAAAAGCTATCAAGAAAATTAGTAACTTTTTCATTTTTCTATAAAAAGTTTTCTAAAATAGTTTACTAATGTATGCCCTAAGGGCATACGTTAGTAAAACCTATATTATTTAATCAAAGCACACCACTTTTAACAAGTAACAACTTCTTAAGAAACATTGTGGAAAAATTTGTGCCCTAGTGTTTATTTATTCTTTTTTTTTTTTAAGCATTTGTGTTCATAGTGCTACTTACCAAATATTTGAACTCTATCTACATCAGGCATATTAGATTTATGGCAAAGTCAAAATTTTTAATAAAATGGAACCATTTAATACTTTAGAAGAGAGAGACAGAGAGAGAGAGAGCAACAAGACAAAAGAGCACAGAATTTGATGTTCAATGGAATATCCTCCATGGATTGTTTTCTCTTCACATAAGAGTTAGTTGAAATTTGGAAAGAAGATGTAAATATGTTAGCAAGGAAAATTATTAGTTTGTATGAACAGTAGAATGTAAAGTGTACATTGTAAACAAAAAGATTGTACGCTTAAAATTCCCTACCATATAAATTTTACATTCTATTATTCATGTAAACTAATGATTGTCCATGTTTGCAATAATTGCCATTGGAAAAACTCCCTGCCTTATATTCTGTTCACATACTTTTATTCAAGATAATGCTTTTGTTTATTTATTTATTTTTTGGATGGCATATTCAAGATAATATTCAAATGAAATGATCCTTTAAAATATCACCACTAAGCACTGACCTCATGATGTGCAGCATCTGCTATTCAAACGACGTAGACCGATTACCTTATAAAGGCTCCTATAGCTTTGCGTTCTTCTTCCAAGTCATACCATAAATAGATACCAAATTAACCAAAGTACTCTGAGTCTTGCAGTGTTCCACTAAATGATTGATGAGGCATGGCGTGATTATCGTAAACATTTAGGGGGCGTTTGGTTCGCTGTAATGTTACATTACGTTGTAATATTAGTTACGTTATTGTAATCTTATATTAATGTAATCTCAACACTAGAATATAACATTACATTGTTTAGGAAGGTGATGAGATTAAAATGATGCGATATATTTTATAATTTTTGTTGAGGACACATTTTTATGTAAATTGCATATCTTTTAACAAAACGCATTTTACTTGTATTTGGGTTAAATCTAAGAAAGTTCAAGATGATCATTACAAGTGGTTAAATTGAAGATATGAAGATTACTCAAGAACTACTGAAGAAAAAGTGTAATCTGCAGGTCTCGATACCTCCTCGACAGAAGCTCGATCTGTCGAGATTCTTTAAAACTCGATTTGTCGAGATTCTTTAAAGCTCGACACATGTCTCGATCTATCGAGCTTACAGGATTCAGACTATAACCAGCAACATTTTTATTTTAAAAGGCTATTTGTTTATGAGTTTGTATAATCCTTATAGGACTAGGAAAACCCAAGGTTTATGGGTTTGTATAATCCTTATTGAATTAGGAAAGCCCAACGTTTGTGTAAACCTATTTGGAATAGGAGAGCCCATTAAGCTCCTATTTAAAGGAGGTGGAAAAAGAAAAACTTAACCCTAGAGAGCTTCATAAGATTTTCTTTTTAAAACCTTAGCCTCCTCCTACAGAAGAAAGAATTCTTGCTACGTTTCTTGTACTCCTTTGGGTTCTATAACCAAGCAAAGTCTCTTGCACCAACATTGAAGATCTTATTGGTGTTTCTATGTGAAACTACTGCAAATTAACTACAACAATCAAAGGGTTGTTGTGGAGTTAGTCACGTACTGGGATCCGTGCATCATTGGTTAGTCACGTACTGGAGCCGTGCATTGAAAGGAGAGATTGCCGCTACATTACAAGTCCAATTGGGTATTGGGGTAAGGGTTCAACTGTAGGTTGATATTAGGTACTGAGATTCCTTTTACTTGTAATCGCTTGTTTTAATAATAGTGGATTCTCGAGAGTGGTGACCTTAAATTCGCCCGGTGGGGTTTTGCCTCGGTGGTTTTCCCCATTCGTAAACAAATCACATGTGTCAAATTTATTTTCCACTGCATTTAACTTAGTTGGTAATTTGTTTGTACTACCACACTTATTACATGTAATTGAACCTAATTAATTCACTTGGCCAATTAATTGGTTAATTTACCCAAGGGGTCAATACATTCTTGGCCTATCAATTTTAAATTATGGTAATTTTAGAAAAAATAAAATAAACCAAAAACCTTAATGTCACATCACGTAATGTGCATCACATCAAGGACACATTACAACGAACCAAACGCCCCCCTAAAGATCAAGGTGGACATTGATTGTCGATTTGTGTGGAAACAGAATTGGAGTTGTCTTCATAAACATAATATCCCACTTTCTTCTAAAAATAATAATAATAATAATAATAATAATAACAACTAGCTTGCTCAAAGGCTCTTCTATTTTTTCAATAAAAATTAATAATTTACATTTATTATAATTTGGAATTACTATATTTTCCAATCACAAAAATATCTAGAGGTGTGATGAAAAAATTATTTCACCCTCAAAAGCATAAGTCATAACATTCATCACACCCCTTGGTATTTTTTGTGATTGAAAGATGTAGCAATCCCAAATTATAATGGATATAAATTATTAACTTTTACCGAAAAAATAGAAGAGCCTCTGAGTACGCGCGTGAGCGCATGCTCAGAGGCTAGTATTCTATAATTATCATGCGTTTCTCAGATGCTCTTCTATTTTTTGGAAAAGGTTAATAGTTTTGATTCATTATAATTTAAGATTATTATATTTTCCAATTACAAAAAAACCTAGGGGTGTGATGACTCCTATAATGTAGTCACTAATTAAGTACACATCCATAACAAAAATTCCAATGCCTAAAACACCAAAAAAATTAAATTAAATTAAATAGGAAAATCTCTCATGTTATTTTGTTTTGTTATCAAAAAAATTTTTTTTAATTTTTATTTAAATGAGAGTTATCAAGTTTTTTTTTTTTTCCTAAAAGATAGCCACTTAGTTCTATAATGTAGCCACTAAGTACACATCCATAACAAAAAAAATCAAATACCTAAATACCAAAATAAATATGTAAGTGCCCAGAAAGTAATAGTCCAAGCCCACTAAGAACAATGATGCCTTGGCCTTTAAACCAAGCCCAAACAATAGAATTTCTAAAGAGAGTGGGAAGACACAGTTCAGTAGAAGTTCAAGATCAAGTTTTAGTTTGTGGCCGAAGAATTCAAAGTGTTATAGAATTTTCTCTTAAATAGCTGTTACAAATGATACTCTCCCCGGGTTTGTCCGAGGATTGGTTACTTATGCGCAAATGTTCCAGGTTTTACCCTATCTTACACACTATCACATTTTCTTTCTCTCTTATCCCAGAAGAAAATGGTCAACCCTTTAACATGGAGGTTCCCCTTCCTTATATATCCTTCCTCCTTGCATCCCAACCCTCTATCTGTATGCTTCAGGGCTTTTCTCTGGATACTTGTCCCATCAAAGTTCCACTGAAGGTGGTAGAAGGAGCTGCTAACTGTGAAGTCACTGTTCACGTGTCATTTCCTCATTAATGCAGCTGATAAGGTTGTTTTAGGATATTCAATGCAAAGGAGGAAGGTATGCTTTTCCAGGAAGCTTCCTCCCACCGTCTTTACCCCCCTTATGTTCCTTCATTTTCTCCATAAGTTCTTATGTAACACTATTCTGTATTCCCTCACATCCTCGGGTTGGTGATGTCTTCGGGGCAGATACCCTTATACGGGTGGGATTGTACTAGACGCTTTCGTATTCTAATTATCTTCGGTCCTCGAACCCCCTACATTAGCCCCCTAAAACCTTGCTACTGAGAATCACTCTAAGAGGAAGGTTTTAGTAACAATAGGGAGATTGATACGTGCCAGGTGCGTGCCAGGTGTCTTCTGCACATTCCTGACGCTTCGGTATCCACGACTCTGCAATTATTGCATCAAGCGGCTGCTTGTCCCCCCACGTTCTACAGTGTGATGATGATCCTACGGTCCTTATTTTTTGTAACTTAAGAGCGGGAAATTTACCGCTCATTTTTCAACTCCTATATAAGGAGGGGATGGGAATGACTTTCTCCCATTTACCTGTTCCCTATAATTTTTCGTCAAAGCAGCAGTCTGAGGAGACCCTTTTCCAATGCTCGTAAGTGTGTTTGGCTCTTCATCTCGTACTATAAAGAAAGCTTTTTTTTTTTTAAACACCCAATTTTACTTTATCATTATAGGAATGCATCGGTAGATTTGCTAGGCTAGTTGACACCCCTGAAGGTATGGCTGTCTTCAGGGCTAAATATAGGATTCCCGACAATGTTGAACTTCAACACTGTGAATTAGGAGAGTGTTTGGTCATTAACAAACCCCCCGAGGGAGTAGTTATTCCTATGATCGCCTTTATAAAAGGTGGAATGGAAATCCTTATGGGTAGGTTAACTAGGGATTTCCTTGTCAATTTTAGGTTATCCCCAACCTAATGCTTTCCCAATATTTTTAAGGTCCTCGGTAGTGTGGATATGATAAACCAAAAAATGGGAACTAACCTTACATGGCATGATGTAGATTGGGTATACAATAGCCAAAAAGGAAAAGAGACAGGCTATTACTTTAAGTGTAGAGTTCCATCCGTTAGGCTGATTTCTTGTATACCTAATTCAAATAAGGGCATGGACGAAGATTTCCTCATCGTCTCGAGTGAATGGCACGATGGTTTGCACTACCCTACCCAAGATGGGAAACCAAGTGGAGTTCCCGAGGCCTTTAGATTAATTTTAGGACGTCCTTCCCTCTATATCTTATGATTTTTGCTTACAATGAATAATTTTGCAGCTAACAGCTTCTTTATTCCTCTGTAGACAAATTTCACACTACTCCAAAGAAAAGCTTGGTGAACTTTGCAGACTTCAATCGGATCCTCAAGTCAGAGATCTTACTCCACTGAGACGGGCAACTCTGGGCAGTGCACTTGACCCTCGGATTCAAGCCCATTTCCAATCATTTCCAAAATCCCAAACACGTGATTAAAGCAAAGGGCCCGAGGTTAGCCTTAATCGACGTAGTTGTCCTTGGGTTTCTAACCAAGCCTCCTCCATCCGGCACCCAAGATGCCCAATTACCTGCTCCACTTGCAGCCAAGCTGCTCTACTCCCAAGAGCAACTTATTTCTTCCGACAACGAACAAGAGGAACCGACCCCCGAACCTACTCAGGAGGACTTGGATAAAGACTTCGAAGTCTTTTATCAAGAGGACCCCGAAGACTCCCCAGCGCCCACTCACAGTCACCTTGTTGCCGCTCAAGTTAGTACTAGTCATGAAGCGTCAAACGTACCAGAAGCCATGGTTCTAGAGGAAAAGGCCCCTGATCTACTGGCACTACTCACCGCTCATGTTGGGGGTGATTCTCTCGCGGTGCCCATAGTACCTCGTCCACCAACTCTTGCCCCGGCTCAGGTCGCCACCACAGAGGCCAACGAAAAGAAAAGAAAAAGGGGAAAGGCAACTGAGGGCACCGAAGAAGGAGAAATCCCCCAACCCGCGCAACAATCGCCCACCAAGGAGCCCAGAACTACAAGGGCTCATCAAAAGAGAGGCGCTACTTCTGGAACTGGCAAAGGCTCCAAAGGGGAACAACATCCCAAACTAACCATATGGAACCCCGTGACCTCTGAGGCGTCCCTCAGGGATCCCTAGAAAGGAAGGTCTGGGCTGGTCTCTAAATGCCTAGAGAAGGCTCTTCTACTTCCCGAGGATATGCAAGAGCTTTAGGGGTTGAGGAAATGTGAGGTGTTCCTTTCACTGAAGAGGGGCCTTGCAAAGGTTAGATTTCATCCTCTTGCCTTATCAACATTTTACATTTTATCTATTTGATTAATCATTAGTGTTACTATTATTTTTTTTACAGGCTGTGCAAGAGTCTTTCGTCGCTGAGGAATGGGTTGACCACGCCTTGTCTAAGTCCCGAGAGGCAGAAGGCAAGCTTACTCACTCCGAGAAAGCCCTAGCCGACTCTGAAAAAAGACTCAAAGAAACCCTTTTTCACCTAGCTGAAGTAGAAAAAGGGCGTAAAAACGTTGAAGCTACCCTGGCAAGATTTGAAAAATAGGTCGAGGAGTTGCGAGTTTCTTTGAAAAAATCTGAAACGCAACTAGCCTTGGCCATGGAGAAGACCAAGCAACAGCAGAAGCAGCTCGAGGATAAAGATGCTGAGAAGGCAAGAGCTGAGCATGTAGCGTATGATGCTGGTATGACCAAGACCACCCAAAGTCTGACTACTCAGCTTTGAGATGTCGCTCGGGCTTTCTGCGTAGAAGTTTGGAGCGAAGCCCTTAATGCCACAGGAGTTACAACAGACTCCGACCTGAGGAGTGCTGACAAAGTATACTACCCTCTAGCTCTTCATCTCGCTCCCAGTACTGCTCCACCTCCTCCCAACCCGAGCTCCACATCCTCGATGCCCAAGTCTTCCCCAACTTCAACTACTGTGCCTGCTTCTGGAAAAGACAAAGAACAGCCAACTCCCACGTCCACAGTGGAGTTAGAATCATAGGAGGTTGTTGAAGTTGAACAACTAAAGAGGAAGAAGAAAGACAAAGAGAAGGAGGTCGCGGCTTGATCCCTTTTAATGTAAAACATAGATTAGTCTTGATATGGGTTAGGTTTTGCTTATATTCTCTTTTGTTACTTCTTTTGTAATCTGTATTTGGACCCAAATGAATACATATTTACCTTTTTTTTCCCCTTCATTTACATAATTTTCACGTACTCTTCTGACATAAATATGCCATTGTAAATATGTTAAGTTTCTTCAAACTTAATTTTAATTCTCACAGTATATCCACCAAGCTTATATAGACTTTTACTAAAATTGAAAGGATTCAACTTCACTTGCCTTAAGGCTAACTCCGCTTAGTTGCTTAATAAAAACTAGACTTACAAACCAAGGGTTCCAATAAGACTAAAACCCACTTGCCCCTTTACCTATTTTCACCTAAGGGTTAATTTACCCAAGGCTTGTGACCCGAGGAGTCGACTAAGACCAAGGTTCTGTTTAACACTTATCCAATTTCACATAAGGGTTAATTTACCCAAGGCTTGTGACCCTAGGAGTTAAACAAGACCGAGGTTCTGTTTAACACTTAACCAATTTCACATAAGGGTTAATTTACCCAAGGCCTGTGACTCGAGGAGTCGAACAAGACCAAGGTTCTATTTAACACTTAGTATCTAGGTTAAATTCAATGAAAATCAACTTGCAAATAAAACATCAATCAATGAATAGATTAAAGTTAAACAGAAATTGTCATATTATTAATAATAATACCTACGTAGATTATTTACATTCCATGGACGTGGAATTACATTTTCATCTAGATCTTCTAAGTAATAAGCGTCGATACTTGCCACCGACGTTATCCTGTATGGGCCTTCCCAATTAAGACCCATCTTCCCCCATAATGGGTTCTTTGCCGTTCCCACTACTTTCCTTAAGACCAAATCTCCAAGTACCAATGGCCTTGCCTTAACTCTTTTATCATACCCTTGCCTTAATTTTTGCTGATAATGGGCCATTTTGACCATGGTTACCTCTCTTTTTTTGTCAATTAATTCCAAACTCACCGAAAGCAAACGATCATTCTCGTCTACATAAAACTGATCAGTCTTTAAGGTCAAGAAACCTGCCTCAAGGGGTATGACCGCTTCAGATCCATTGGTCATTGAGAACGAGATCTCTCCTGTTGATCTTCGAGGTGTGGTGCGATATGTCCACAACACATGGGGTAGCTCATCCACCCACCTTCCTTTCAAGTCGTCTAGCTTTTTCTTTAACCTAGATATTATGGCCTTACTAACTGCTTCTGCCTGCCCATTTTCCTATGGATACGCTAGAGTTGAATACCTGTTTCTGATACCCAGCTCTCCACAATACCTTCTGAAGGCCTTGCTATCAAATTGGAGTCCATTATTCGAGATCAAGGTATGAGGAATCCCAAATTTGGTAACAATGTTCCTCCAAATGAACCTCTTCGCACCCACATCCCTAATGTTAGAAAGTAGTTCAGCTTCTACCCACTTTGTGAAGTAATCAGTTCCGACGAGGAGCCATCTTCGGTTACTAGCAGCCCTTAGAAAGGGCCCCACTATGTCCAAGCCCCATTGGGCAAATGGCCAAGGACTAAAGAGTGGATTCAAGACTCTAGGCTGATGTATATTTGGAGCATACCTTTGACATTGATCTCATTTCCGTACATACTCCTGGGCAACTTTCTGCATACTGGGCCATCGTATCCCTTGGTGAGGGCTCTATGCGATAGAGACCTTCCCTCAGTGTGGCTTCCACAAATTGCCTCATGCAACTCCTCCAACAAAGGTTCCACAACCTCTGGATGCACACATAGTAGATACGGTCCCGAATGGGAGTGTTTATACAACTTTTTCTCCTCGGAAAGCCAATATCGTGGGGCCTTCCTACGTATCTTCTCAACTTCACCTTTATCTTTAGGCAACAATCCTCCCTTTAAGAACTAAACCAAAGGGTTCATCCAACCTGGCCCAACCTGTATGCTATGTACCCTAACTGGAAGCTGATCATCATGGCTAGGTGCTACCAAATCCTCCACAATTATGATCCGAGGTAGGTTTGATCCCAAAGATATGGCTAGCATAGCCAACGAATCTGCATGGGAGTTCTGCCCCTTTGGGATTTGCCTTAAGGCGAAACTCTTAAAACAAGATTGGGCATGCCTAACTTTGTCAAGATACCCTTGCATTCATGGCTCTTTGGCCTCAAATTCTTTGTTAACCTGTCCGACCACTAACCTTGAATCTGAATACACCTCTACAACTTCCCCCCCAAGCCTGACAACCATCGCCATCCCGACCAATAAAGCCTCATACTCGGCTTCATTGTTTGTGGTCGGGAAGCCCAACTGCAGGGACTTTTCCAATATGAGCTTCTCGGGAGACACTAGTACAATCCCCACTCTAGAACCTTTCTGGTTTGCCGTCCTATCCGTGTATACCTCCCAAGTGGCAGGAGAAGAGACTGAAACCACCAAAACACCTAGTCTTAACCCCTTATCCCCTGTAGCATCCTCAATAAACTCTGCAATGAAATCTGCCAGAACTTGCCCCTTTACAGCAGTACGGGCCAAGTATTTAATATTGAAGGCCCCGAGTATGGTCCCCCATTTAGCAATTCTTCCCGTATAGTCAAACTTCTATAGTAACGCTTGTAGAGGGAGTTGCTTGAGCACCATGACAGTATGTGCTTGGAAATAATGAGGGAGCTTCCTCGTAGCGTGTATAATGGCCAACACCACTTTTTCCAAGTGCAAGTAGCGAGTCTCTACCTCTTGCAAAGATTTACTGACATAGTGGACAGGCATTTGCATTCCATTCTCTGTTCTAACCAAAACCAAACTTACCGTATGGTCTGTGACTACTATGTAGGCATATAATACCTCCTCCTTCTTAGGTCGAGAGAGAACATAAGGATGTGACAAGTATTGCTTCAACTCTTCAAAGGCTGCTACACACTCCTCGGTCCATTCAAAGTTCTTCCATTTATGAAAGAGTTGGAAGAATGGCCGACATCGATTTGCTAACTGAGAAATAAACCTATCCAAAGCAGCTGTCATCCCTGTTAGCTTTTGTACTTCTTTGGGATTCTAAGGAGGATGCAAATCTGTAAGAGCCTTAATCTGATTAGGGTTAACCTCTATTCCCCGGTGTGTAATCATGTACCCCTAAAATTTTCTCGAGCTAACACCGAAAGAGCACTTAGATGCATTAAGACGCAATTTATGTTTCCTAAGCACTGAAAATACCTCCTTTAAATCCTTTAAGTGCTTCAAAACCTGCTTACTTTTCACCACCATATCATCAATGTATGCTTCAACGTTTCTCCCGATCTGTGATTCGAACATTCGAGTCACCATTCTCTGATACGTAGACCCGGCATTCTTTAGGCCAAGGCATCACCCGATAATGGTAATTCCCAGTGGGAGTCCAGAAGGCTGTCTTCTCCTTATCAGAAAATGTTAAAGGTATTTGATGGTATCCTTGAAAAGCATCCAAGAAACTCATCCAAGGATGTCCAACCGTCGCATCCACTAGTTGGTCAATCCAAGGAACAAGAAAAGGATCCTTTGAGCATACTTTGTTCAGATCTGTGAAATCAACGCACACACGCCATTTCCCGTTCTTCTTCCTTACCACTACAGTATTGGCCAACCATTCAAGATAAAAAGCTTCCTTAATTGCCCCCACCTGCTTTAGTTTATTGACCTCTTCTCTTACTGCCTCGGTATGCTCATTTGAAGAGCGTCGGGTTGGTTGCCTTCTCGGTATAGCCCCAGGATTTACATTCAATTGACGACATATAAACTTAGGGTCAATCCCCGGCGCATCATAAGCACTCCAAGCAAAGATATCTACATTACTCTTCAAAAAATCAACCAGTTCCATTTTCTCCTCGGGGGGCAGTTGAGCGTCAACTTGAAAATACTTATCCCCATATGCATCAATCACAATCCTCTCTAGCTCTTCAGAAACTCTCTCCGAGTCTTCAAAGAGCAATCTCTGTGACTCGGCCCCACATTCATCATCGGGGCCAGTTAACTGCTATGGGGCCTCCTCTCCCCCAGTTGAAGTTTTATCTAATGATTGCTACCTAATAGCAGCCACCAAACATCGCCTGGCCATTACCTGTCTTCCCACCAACTCGCCTACTCGCTCTTGCGTGGGATACTTAACCTTCAAGTGTAGAGTGGATGACACTGCCTCCATAGTATGAAGTCAAGGCCTCGCCAAAATAGCTGTATAAGAGGAATAGGCTTCCACCACAATAAAATTAACTTACACCTCCTCGTCGCTTACCTGCACAGGTAGCTTGATCATTCCACGGGAGATTACAGTTTTCCCATCAAATCCAACCAGGGGTGAATCATACCTCTCTAGATCCTCGGGCTTGAGATTCAACTCTTTATACAAATCTGGGTACATAATTTCAACTCCGCTCCCCTGGTCCATAAGGACCCTTTTCACATCATACCCCCCAATCTGAAAAGTTACCACTAGGGCATCATCATGGGGTTGGTAAGTCCCCACTTTGTCCTCCTCAGAGAAACCCAAGGTCGGTGATGATTCTAGCTTAGCCTTATTAGATTCTTGGGCTTGATCTCTCAGCTCTAAACCTAGAACTACGAACATGACTCCTGAACACGAGGCCACCTCACTCCTGGGCGTGGCAAAAATCACGTTAATCGTACCCAATGCTGGCCGAGAAGCAAAATCTCTTTGGTACCCAATCCCAGCCTATCCTGTCTGCCCCGTAGGCTGATGCAAAAACTGCTTCAACTTCCCTGCCTTCACCAACTGACCCAAATGATCACGTAAAGTTCTACAATCCTCGGTTGTATGTCCCTTCTCTTGATGATAATGGCAATTGAGACTCTGGTTTCGCTTGGATGGGTCTCCCCCTATCTTATTGGGCCATTTGAAGTATGGCTCATTTTTTATCTTCTCGAGAATTTGATATACTGGCTCTTTAAACACCGAGCTGACAATCTGTGCGCTAGCCCCCGATGGCTGGTTAACAAAATCCCTCTTGGGTCGATTTTGATTATAACCCCCTAACTGATGATCCCTCTTTTCGAGGAAGATTTTGGCCTTACCTTATCCCTAGGTCTGATCATCTTCGTCCTGTTTATGCTCATCAATGAAGTCCATAAGTTGACGCATACTACGAGCTGGTTTCATAGTTAATGATTTCCTCAAATCGTGCTCTGTTGGAAGCCCCACCTTGAAGGTCCTTATGGCCACGTCCTCAAAATCCTCATCTATTTCATTAAATGTTTCCCAATATCTATCCAAATAAGTCTTAAGAGTTTCCTCCTCCCTCATTGCCATGGATAATAAAGCATCTAAGGGCTTAGGGACTTTACTACACGTTACAAACCTCGCCCCAAACGCTCTGGTTAACTCCTCAAAAAATCCAATCGAACCCTCCTCCAGCTCGTCGAACCACCTTATAGAGATAGGCCTAAGGCTGGAGGGGAACACTTTACACATAAGAGCCTCATTCCTAGAGTGAACAACCATCCTCTGATTGAAATGGCTCACATGCTCCACAGGGTCGGATCTCCCATTGTAAATGGTAAATGTAGGCTGCATAAAACGATAAGGAAGCTTGGCCTTGTCAATTCTCCTTACAAAAGGTGATTTTGAAATTTGGTGAAGGGCCTTACTCATCGCATCATTCCCCATGTTCCTAAGGGATGAGCTTTCTCCTCGCCTTCTCCTTTGCTTCTCTAACTTATCAACTCGTGATGATACGGAGAAAGATTCACTGGGAGGGGTCCTTGACCTTCATCTGTAGGTTCGATCTTTGCCCCCATCAAACCCCTCACTTGATAGGGATGTTGAACCCCTCTTGTTACGTTCCCTCCGACGCAACTTTTTGTGCAAATGATCAATTTTTAGTCTCAGATTCCGCATTTCTTGCTCATGTAAAACATGACTTCCAGTTCTTGAGTGGCTTCTCTCAGTGCACTCTGTATACTGCGTTTCCACCCTAACGCTTGGGGTGGGATTATGCTCCCCATCTCTCCTTCTCTCCAGGTTAACAAAGTGGTCATCACGCTGAGACCCCACAGCTTCCTCCCTATCATGCCCTGGGTTAGCTATACCCTAGGAATATTGAACTACAGATGAACTCCCCACAAACAGCGCCAATTGTAAGTGCTCAAAAAGTAATAGTCCAAACCCACTAAGAACAGTGATGCCTTGGCCTTCAACCAAGCCCAAACAATAGAATTTCTAAAGAGAGTGGGAAGTCAGTTCAATAGTAGTTCAAGATCAAGTTTTAGTTTGTGGCCGAAGAATTCAAAGTGTTATAGAATTTTCTCTTAAGTAGCTGTTACAAATGATACTCTCCTCGGGTTTGTCTGAGGATTGGTTACTTATGCGCAAATGTTCCAGGTTTTGCCCAATCTTACACACTATCACCTTTTCTTTCTCTCTTATCCCAGAAGAAAATGTTCAACCCTTTAATCTGGAGGTTCCCCTTACTTATATATCCTTCCTCCTTGCATCCCAACCCTCCATCTATATGCTTCAAGGCTTTTCTCAGGATACTTATCCCATCAAAGTTCCACTGAAGGTGGTAGAAGGAGCTGCTAGCTGTGAAGTCACTGTTCAGGTGTCATTTCCTTATTAATGCAGCTGATAAGGTTGTTGCAGGGTATTTAATGCGGAGGGGGAAGGTATGCTTTTCCAAGAAACTTCCTCCCACCGTCTTTACCCCCCTTATGGTCCTTCCTCTTCTCCATAAGTTCTTACGTAACACTATTCTATGTTCCCTCACATCCTCGAGTTGGTGATGTCTTCGGGACGGATACCCTTATACGGGTGGGATTGTACGAGACGCTTTCGTATTCTAATTCTCTTCGGTCCTTGGACCCCCTACAAAATAAATTAAAAAAATTCAAATACCTAAAAACTAAAATAAATAAATTAAATAGGAAAGGCTCTCACAGTCTCAACTCTCACGTTGTTTTGTTTTTTTTTTTTTTTTTTTTTTTTTTTTTTTGTTTTAAATGGGAGTTATGAAGTTATATTTAATCCTTAAAAGAAAAAATTATAAGAAAGGCCATCAACATTAGCAGGTGCTATTAATCACCAATAAAATCATTTAAATTTTTTTTTTTAAAATGTATTTTCTTGAAAAAAAAATTTGTAGTAAAAAGGCACAACAGTTGTTAGGGATAATTCATATGGAAGAGATGAGATTGAGAAAAATGGAACAATTATCACTAATAACAAAAATATTATTACGTTAAGAGTATACATATGACAAAGTCAATAATGTAGTCCTATAATGATCCAATTAGAGGCTTTTTTTTTTCTTTTTCTTTTTTCTTTTTACAAATTGCACAATTTGTGTTTCTTTAACACAATTTGATACTCATCCAAATTGCACAGTTTGTGTTCTAATTGCACAGTTTGTGTTCTACTGTAATATTGTAATCAAAGAAAATCACTGTAATATTGTAATCAAAGGAAAGAAAAGCCATGAGTAAGCTTTAACCCACAAACATATAGTAAAAACTTTAGAAAAAATGATGATATAAGGAAATAAAAAAATAAAGAAGACCTAGATTCCAAATAATTAGAAGGCCGTTGATTTATTTATAAAAACAAAATAGAAAAGAGTAATGTACATTGACATACATGTTGAACCGGAACAATTAGAACTACATTTTTGTTTTTGTAAGTAAAGTTTTTTTCTTTTTAGGATTTTAAATTTAGAAAAAATGATGATGATGGTGTAGAGAAAAAGAATATAGAATTGAGAGAAATTGAGGAAGAAATATATTGAAGAAGTTGAGATATAAAACTAATGTGATTGTTGTCCTATTTTGTAGGCAGTGTTTTACATGGGAGTTAGAGATTATTTTTAACATGTTATCCTCAAGTTTTATCTCTACTTTTTAGTAGGTTTTTTTTTTTTCAAATTCAAAACAAATATATTTGAGGAAAAAAAAATAAACGTGAGATGAGATTAAGGAGAAAGGGAAACCGGTTATTCAAAAAAAAAAATAGTGAGTATTTGCTAGGCCAATTGAAAGAGTGAATCATTCTTGAAAAGAAAGTTGATAAAGTTCAAGCCCGAATTTTGTATCTATAGGACTATTTCATCTACACTACACATTAGGATTACCACGTAAATTTCTCTCTCATGTTGTTGCCTCTATTTAAACACACAAAAATAAGTAAATAAATAAAGAAATTGTTTTGATTTTAACTATGAATTTTTACTATTTCTTTGTATTTTTAGTCTTCGACTTATGTTTTAAGTTATAAAGAATCATTCATCTAAAGTCACTGAGTTTTTCTTTGCCAACGTCCTTGGCATGACGCCCCCACTTTTGAGGTTAAGACTTACTCCCTTCAAATAAATCTCTGCAAAAAAAAAAAAAAAAAAAAAAATTCCATGATACAACAATTTTGATTGTACAACAGCATTTAAGGGGGAAAAAGTCTATACTATTTATTTTTTAGGGAGAAAAAAGTTTAATACTATTGACAAACTGTGTATCATTGTGACTCTAATTAATTAAACATATACTTTACTTCATGAAGATAATTATTATATAAATGAAACTCCTAATTAAGTTTGTCCCAAATTTATAATTAATTAAATTCGGACAGGGTTAGAAATGAAAGGTCCTTTCCTTCCTATGAAAATAGCTCTAAAACCTCTAAAATTATTCAAATACTCCCCCATAAACTCCAAAATTATGAAAATAACCCAAAAAAATTATTTTAAAAAAGCCCTTGAAATGCCCCAAATGATCAAAATACCCTTAGAACCTCCATTGGTTCTACAGATATTTTGATTATTTTGGTGGTTCAATTCTAGGGGTATATCGATCATTTTGTACATTTTGGAAATAATTGGTTATTTTGGTGGTCCAATCCTTGTGTTTTAATTTAATAGGGAATCTAAGATATAACACACAAGGAACTGTTTCCATAAAAAAAAAAAATAATTAAAATAATTAAAAAAAAAAAAAAAAACACGCAAGGAACTGTTTATAAATTTTAGATTTAATTAAACTGGGTGTGATGATGCGAGAAATTAGTGGGCTAAATGTTCAAACCAAGCCGCGACGGAAGGATTGAAATGAAGCACGAAATGTGATCGAAGTGCACCGGTATGATGCCCACCAAGAACCCTTCCATAGTTAAATTAGAACTTCTTAAAAGATCTTCAGAAACTCTCAAAATGTAAGAGTTAGGAAATTTCTTACGTACCTCAAATTTGGTGAAGTCTAGTCCTTATATAGGAGATCTTGAGTGGGTTTTCTTGTTTCATGCCACTCTTCCCATGAGAGACATGTTAGCTTAGCGGAGATAGTGGGAGCGAGTTTTGACGAAACTGCTCCCACGTTCCGAAGTAGTAGACTTATGTGATAAATCTCAATTCTGGCAAATGTGGCTTAAATCTTTCTAAGTG
Source organism: Notholithocarpus densiflorus (assembly GCA_030021035.2). Taxonomy (NCBI): domain Eukaryota; kingdom Viridiplantae; phylum Streptophyta; class Magnoliopsida; order Fagales; family Fagaceae; genus Notholithocarpus; species Notholithocarpus densiflorus. The sequence continues at coordinate 1,755,253 of JARYZH020000027.1, read as the reverse complement.
CTGAATGTCGTTTCTTCTGGACAAGTATGATATTTGGACAACAATAATAAAGATGGCATATCCAAAGCTTAGGGACAAAATTGCCCTTTGCCCTTTTCGGGCAAATTATATAGCTTTATGCCCCCTTCCCAAACTAATTAGGAAAATGCCCCTCTTTTAAAACTCGATTTACTCCAAATTGAGTTTAAAAAATAAAATAAAATTCTAGAGCCTTATAGTGGCGTTTTAAGGAGCCTAATGACATTTTAAAGACCTATAGTGGCGTTTTAAAACTCGACCTCCATGAAATCAAGTTATAGGCAATTTTTTTTACCTATAACTCGATTTCATAGAGACCGAGTTCCAAAATGCCACTATAGGTCCTTAAAACGTCACTATAAGCTCCTTAAAAACGCCACTATAAAGCTTAACTCGATTTGTAGTAAATCGAGTTTTCAAAGAGGGGCATTTCCCTAATTAGTTTGGGAAGGGGGGCATAAGGCTATATAATTTGCCCGAAAAGGGCAAAGGGCAATTTTGTCCAAAAGCTTAGATGACATTATAGACGATGTACTATTTTCAGTTCCATATTAGAGTGTATTTGGGAGCCATGATGATTTCTAGATTGGCAAGCGTCTTGCGGCCTTGTATAAACTAAACTTTATTTCAAACTAGCTTGATATATTGGTTTAGAAACAAACCTTTTAACAAATGTTAACATGATTTGTTGTGATTATAATAAAATAAAATAGTGTCAATAAGGTAACTATGTGAAAGCAATATAATTTTAATCAAAACACACCACCTTAATAAGTAACAACTTCATAAAAAATGTTGTGGAAAAAGTTGTGCCCTAGTGTTTATTTATTCATTTTTTTTTAAAGCATTTGTCTTCATAGTGCTACTTACCAAATATTTGAACTTTATCTACATCAGGCATATTAGATTTATGGCAAAGTCAAAACTTTTTAATAAAATGGAACCATTTTATACTTTTGAAGAGAGAGAGAGAGAGAAAAATAAGACAAAAGAGCACAGAATTTTGATGTTCAATGGAATATTTTCCTTCTCCATGGGTTGTTTTCGCTTAACATAAGCAATGGTTTGAATTTGGAAAGGAGATGAAAATATGTTTGCAAGGAAAATTATTAGTTTGCATGAATAGTGGAAAAGGAGATGAAAATATGTTTGCAAGGAAAATTATTAGTTTATATGAATAGTGGAATGTAAAATGTAAATTGTAGATAAAAAGATTATAAATTCAATTCCCTACAATATAAACTTTACGTTCTATTATTTTGTTATTCATGTAAACTAATAATTGTCCATGTGAAAAACTCCCTGCCTTGTCTTCTGTTCACATTCTTTTATTCAATATAATGTTTTTATTTATTAATTTTTTGGATGGCATATTCAAGAAAATATTCAAATGAAATGATCCATAAAAATATCACCACTGCGCATTGACCACAAGATGTGCTGCGTGTGCTATTCAAACGACGTAGACCGATTGCCTTAAAAAAAAGGCTCCTCCTAGCTAGCTTTGCATTCTTCTTCCAAGTCATAGTGTCATACCATATAATATATACAAAACCAAAGTACTCTGAGTCTTGCAGTGTTCCACGTATATATGTATGATTTTTGGGGACTATCGTTGAGACTACGACACTATATGATTGATGAGGCATGACGTGATTATCGTAAACAACAAAAGATCAAGGTCGACATTGATTGTCGATTTGTGTGGAAACAGAATTGGAGTTGTCTTCATAAACATAATATCTCACTCATATGGAGTTTTGGACTACTGTTGCCACTTGACATATTGTGTGTGGGTCACTGTTAGAGAAGAGCAACGTTCAAGAAAGTTAATGCATAAGATAATTATTAATGCAAGAATCCAATATATGCATTTTTCAAACCAAGTGAATATATGTTTATAGAGAGAGTGTACCTTAAGAAATGTAATCTTCCCCACATTTTAAAAAAACTAAAACAATTTTAAAAAACCACACACACCATTGACTCTATTATGTTTCTTAAAAAAAAAAGACTATTATAAATACATACTTATTAACCTATTGCAGCGGATTACTTTTTTTTTTTTTTTTTTTTTTAGAAACAAAAATGAGTGTTTATGGTTATATTAGACCCCCGGGCGGGGCGCCAGGAGACAGTCAAGGGGTAGGGGCCTTTCGTACCCGAACCCGATCTTACCAACCTGTGTGGAGTGCTAACCCCACTAAAGATGCCTACCAAGAGGTAAGGGCCTTTCGTACCCGAACCCGATACTTATTAACCTATTGCAGCGGATTACTTAGTAATGACTAATGCATACCTTACAGTGGCCCAACAAAATTTGGGGCCTAAAGTGAAAAATTTATGTGAGGGCCTTTTATGCATAAATATTAACGAAACAAAATTATTTAATATTAATCAAATCAAAGTTAATTTGATACATTAAATACATAATTTGATGAAAATACCAACTAAACTAGTTGATTTTCATATAGTTGAATCATAAATTTTAATAAAAATATAATATGATTAAAAAAGATACTTTATTTTGGATATATGACAATGCATAGTTAAGTAAAGTTGTAATTTAATTTTTAATTTTATATCTTGTTTTTAACAAAGAAAGATAGATATTATTTGGAGTATGGCTTTGTACGATATCGGTTTACAAAAATTAAAGTCTCAAATTATTGGAGGAGATTAATCTATAATTGATGATTTAACTTATTTGAAACATTTTTTTGAAACGGTATAGGCTTTTAATTGGGTTAGATTTCCATTGGTATCGCACTTTGGGAGTCTTGATAGTAATGAAAAGGAAAAATGCAATAAAAGCACTACAAAATATTTACAATATAATGTGGCAATAACTATAATTTATGAATTTCATAAATCTAATTAATGAATTTTTAAATTACTTTTTTGAGATCGGTGACATCCCAATTTGTAAGCCTAGAGTAAAATTTGTAGTATAATTAACAATACTATATATATATATATTTTTTTTTAAGTGTACAACCATTAAAATTATATATAATTTCATAAAAATAAAAATTTTGGGCCTTTGACAATGGAGGAGGGGGCCTTTTTCGCTAAGGGTAAAAAAAAAATTTGTGATAGGGCCTTAGGCCTAGGCCTTGGTCCGGCCCTTACTTACTCTGCTTTTCAGTTGATGATTTCTATGGGCATCTACTTGCTCGCAAGAACAGATGAACAATACCATAATGTTTTTGATGCATAGTTCCATAATGAAAATCCCACCACCAAAAATCACTCAAATCATGCACAAAGCTTGTCATGTTTGCAACAGAGTTTGTCACACGATATATACCTAGCTACTACGGTCAGTTCAATTTATCATGGTAAGACTAGGAATTCTCATATGGCTGCTTTCATATTGGTCCATAATCATCTTCTAACCTAAATTTGTATCCTGATACATACTGGAGTCACAAACCATCTCACACCTGATATGAGCAATTTGAATATGCAATCTAAGGAGAGTACAATGGCAAAGATCAAGTATACGAGGGAGATGCACAAGTTTGACTATCACTCACATTGACATTGGTTCTTCCCTTACTTTTATTTTCAAATAACTAAGAAATAAGAATATTCAATATTGGCCTCTACTCTTTCTTTCCATCATCTTCCACACGTCGAACCTATACTACCTATGTTGCTGAATGAGCTTCACTCCCTGATTGGGATAATAGATTTGGACACCTAGCCATTCGCATAATCCATTGTGAATTAGTGATATTTCTTGATTCAATCTTCCTTTGGACTTATTATTTGTTGATGGGAGGACCTTACCCAATTGCTTCAATTAATGGTTCATGTTATTTTTATCGTTTGATTCTAGATCTAGGTTTCTTTTGGACTTTTTAAATGTTGGTGGGAGGACCTTACCCAATTGCTTCAATAAATGGTTCATGCTATTATTTGTCATATAGTGAGTCAAGAGTGGTGGAGTTATTTATAGGGATAGAAAAGGGACAATCGGCTCTCATTCTGCTGAGCACCAGCTATAATGCCAACTGTCACATCTAGAAGCTTCTTTCTTCGATTTTGAGCCTTAATTGGAGGATTTAAATTGATATAATTTCCAAAGTCGAGAGAGTTCAGTGTAAAACAAATGAAACTATAAATTTTGAAATTCATTTAAGCTTGAGGATCTAATATCAAACTTTTCCCCCAATATGGCTTAATTTGAAATTGAAACCACCATATAGGGTTTAAAATGTAATTTTCATAAAGAAAAAAAAAATTTACCTTTCTTTTTCAATACCGTTGCAGAAAGATTTACTTTAGGCATTTTTTATTTATTTTAGATTGAAGAGTGAAGAGACTCGATTACTCGAACCCCACTCTCTAATTGAGAGCTCCACCAACCATTAGGACTTCGAATTCCCCTAAAAATTTCAGATCGATTTCAAACTTTTTAAGGTCCCAGACATCTTTGTGACACTGTTCAATTCGAGGCAAAGTGGGGTCCAATTCGAATAGGTTGTTGTTCGAGAGAGAGATCAATGGATCCGGAGGCTGCTCGAACGGCGAGGGAGTCACTCGACCTTGCATTCCACATGTCGAACATTTTAGACACTGGGCTCGACCGCCACACCCTCTCCGTCCTCATAGCTCTCTGCGACCTCGGTCTCAACCCGGAGTCTCTCGCCGCCGTCGTCAAAGAACTCCGAACTGAGCCTCCGCCGCCGCCGCCACCCTCTTCCGCAACCCCAACAACATCTACTGCTCCGTCGTTTCTTCTCTGAGCAGGTGCCTTATTTGCTCGGCGTGATAGATTCTTTAGTTATTAGTGTGTTCGTTAAATGTTTGTTAAAATGCCTAGCAAGTCACGTAAATGACATATTACATTATTTTTTACCTTCACTGTCGTTGCTGAGTCCATTTAAGAATTGAGAATGCCATTCCCAAAATTGGCATGCTTGTGTTACTGTGGCACAATTTTTTTCATAACTTGTTAAGAAAAAGAAAAAAAGAACTGAATTTTTTTTTTCAGCTTTTTATATTTCTCATTAAAGAATTTAAAGTGGTATTAAAATTTTCCTAAAATGGTCCAATAACAAATGTTCGAAGGGAACTAGTTAATTTTTTTATGTCATGAGACTTGTTGCTTTTCCCACTAACCTCAATATGATTTTAGTTTAGTGGTTCCTTGAATTCATGGTTTCTCAATATGGGGTCTTGAGTTTTGACCCTCCTCACTAGCATTCAACACTCCCTTTGGTTCTACCCATTGGGATTTCTCACCTTTTCTTTTAATCAGATTGTATGTTTCTTTTTTCTCTTTTTATTAATGAGGTTTTCCAGCACTTTTTGAGCGTTTGACTATTTCCTCGGGTGTGTGCAATCCCTCCGTTCTACAGTGATTACATTGAGAAATCCCTTGGGGGTGGCCCTCAAATGCTGACTAGGAGTTTTGAACCTAGGACCTCATGGATCAAATGTGGTCTTAGGAACCACGAGACCAACCACTTGGGTTTGCCCATTGGAGTTTATCTGTATAATTGCCTGGTGAATGTGTGATGGGACTGCATATCTTGGGATCAATCATGCTCTCAAAGAACCTTGGACATCTTGTTGGAAAAAGAATAAAAGCAAAAAAAAAAACAAAAAAACGTCTTTGCATTCCTTGAAGACTTTGATTGGCATATTGTGCTTGAAGGTTTTGTAAGAGTGGTTTGGATTATATTAGGGAACTATGTTTTTCCTATGTAGTATGTACAGTTTCATGATCTTTCCCTTGGCCTGAGCTACAATAATATTGTCATTTAACCTATCTTTGAACACTTTCTGTAATACCCCACATACTTTTATTTGAGGTTATTATTAAGTTTCTGTCTCTGCACTGGCTTCTTTGCAAAGCAACTGATAACCTGTTTTGACCGTGTACTCACCTCCTCTGTGACGAGGCCAAGTCACGCAATCATCTTGCCTCGTTGCACATATTGGTATAGCTTTGATACATTGTACATCAAAGGGGAGAAAACATTGATCAACCAAGTAGTTATTCCACCCTCCCAACTACTAACCTGTACTCCAACTACTGGTTTCCAAGTATGATGATGGAAGTGGCAGGATGGTGGAACTTAATTTTGACAGTTTTGTTGAGTAAGTATTATAACTAGGATACTGTATCACATTCATCATCATTTTTATTTTTTGTTGCCGAGATTGCTATGTGGTTATATTTCTAATGATATGTTTTGTTGGACATGCAGATGTGGGTTGATGTGAAGGTGAGACTGCAAATTCCTCTGGAGTCTAATCTTTAAAATTTTCCTTCATCCCTTCACTTCCTGTTGTTACTTTCCCTGCCAAATTAAATATACTGGACAAATATAATCTGAAATAGAAAACTGTCTGCCTTGTTTGATGAGATTTCATGTACATCCATCTAATGGCTTATGTGACTGTGATTTCAGGGTTTGACGGACAAATTTAAAGAGAAGGATAGGCAGTATACTGGTTCAGCAACTCTTTCTTATGACATATTCATGTCTACGGTCATTCCTTTTCTTGTATCTTATAATTAACTTGATGTGATGCTAATCGTTTTTGTGATCCTGATTTATTTGATTGTTTCGAACCAATTCTTTTGAGGTGGGCAAGCCGCAAGAGCTTGTAGATTAAAAGTGAGTTTTGTAAAGCATTTTCTTTGTATGCTTTCCCCTAGGATCAGAAGTGACTATGCACTTAGTATTGACCATATCCCTCATAGATGGAGAAAAAATGGATCTAGCCCAAAATAGAGGCCAGGCAAACCAGAATAAAATTCAACCAGATATCAGTCTAAGCAGATAACAAAAGCTCTTTGGGTGTCTTCATGCTGCAAACCTTCTTGATAGGACCTCCTAGAAAATATAGAATGTTAACAACATTTCACTTCTCAATTCCATCCAGGCCCGTCGGTGTATTTTCTAATAACTGAATCATATTTACTTGTGCATAATGTTTTAACTATTCATTCTATCTATCCTCCATTTAGTTTAAGGGAGCTATCTCTTTAGAAAATTGTGAGGCCAAATATTTCCCAACTTGGAAAATTCAAATTAGTAATACTAGCTAGTACATTATTATTTGTTTCATTATTTTGATGTGTTCATGCTTCTGGCAGAGGCTGCCCTCCAAGAAATGCCTTAAACAGAAGTAGCAATCTTTCTAGTTGTGTGGCCGGAGCTTGGTGGGAAGCTCCTCTTACGGAGGCGAAGGATAGTTGGGTGTTACCATATACTTTTGTCCATCCACCAACCTACAAGATAAAATAAATCAGGAAAAAGAATACCATTTGGAACCAATGAAGACAACAATATATATATAGACTTGTTTTCCCTCAAGCCATGCTCTGTAAGGCAGGGTTGTATTTAGTCCCAACTCCTTTGCTGATTCATTTATCAATGTCCAAGTCCTGATAAATGGGATAACTGAATCTTGATCTCCACTATCAAATTACATAAAAATGAGGTAATGATATTTATATATTTTTTACTGTATTATATCTTATATTACGATTAATTAAGTAGGGTAACAAAAGTGTTACACATCATTATGTGATAGTATTTGGACATTATAACCCTTATTCTTTATTGGTAATTTACCTTCGACAAGAAGAAAGTTTCTTTAAAAAAAATGATAAGTAGAAACTATTCATGGATAATGATAATCCAAAAATGCAAAGTAACACACACGATAAAAATATTTAAAAAAATGCACTTAAGTTAATTGATATAGTTAAAAATATATTTTGATGAGTTCATGCTTCTGGTAGAGGTTACCCTGCAAGAAATACACTATATTCATTCTCAATATATTTATGAAATTATTATATTACTTTTAACATTTCCTCTTTCTTATATTTATTTAAGTTTTAATGATATCATAAGTTAGAAAATGTACATAAAAAAAGTTAGAAAATAAAAATATTACACATACATTTGATAAAATACTTCCTACAAATGTTTTAAGATTGAACATCAACTAGTGAAGTAAATAGGAGATTGGGTTTTTCCCCATGATATACAAATAAATAAATATAGAAATAAAAGGGAAATGCTTGATAAGAGCTTATTACAAAACCTGTAAACCAATGCCCGGATTCCAGACTTGACAAGTGAGCCCACGACACCAAGTGAGCTTATCAAAAATTATAATTATATTTTATTACTAAACACAAATTGTCAAATTGAACTAATAACTATACTAAAAAATATAAATCATTGATTACCTTGTATTGATTGGAATAAATAAGTACATTAACATATTCATGATTTTTATTTTTTTATTTTTTTTTATAGAAATTGTGGGGTCATAGGGCCTAGTGATATGCATTCGCCTCTTGTACTGGGCCTGAGGCCCATGCCAAGGCCCATAATCGCATATGAAGAGGACAGTGGTAACCGTGCCGAGGACAACTCCGTTCTCAGCTAGCCAAAGCCGAGGTTGAAGAAAGGTGATTTACCGACAAAGACAATCTTCCAAAACACTCCAGGGAAAAAGATAAGTACAGCCAATAAGCACACTAAAGCAGGGCGGTAGAGCAATTCCAGGAAAAGCTGCTGCCTCAGCATTAAATGCTTCACAACTAACACTCTGGCTGCATTTATGTGGAGAAGACCTCTGGATAGTGCTGTCTTGGCTACCACAACTCACAGAAGGCTAGAGAGGATGGCTGATGGGACAAGCACTCAAGTAGTGGCTCAAATAATCAACAAGTGTAGGATCAAGATGGTCCAAGAGGAACATATAATGTAAGAAATCTTCTATGGAAGGGAGGAGGGTTTTACTAGAGGAAACACTGTAGCAGTCTGAGCTAATTTTGTAACCATTTTCATTGTCACTCAAGAAATAACAAGTTTAAGCTCCTCGGACTGGTGCCGAGGATTGAATTATTTGCACAAGTCCATATTGGTTTTACTTATTCATTTTTTAAATCATCTTCGACTATTATTACACTCATTAAAGCCTAGTTCTTCTACTCACTCTCTATAAATTTATTGTATTGGGCTTGTTGGGCTTGAATCCACTTATCCCATAGGAATAGTGCTCAAACCCAGTCCCTACAATAAGCGCCGTCTATGGGAAGAACTTGTGGATTAGTAAGTGCAACAAATAGACATGGTAGGATCAGGTCCGCGCCAAGAAAACCCACGCCAAGCAGGTCCCCAACAGACAGAACCCATAGGATCCCAACGACAGGGTAATTTTCCTGGCTCTGAACATGAACAAAATTAGGAGAATAAAAGGAATCGAGAGGGAAGTGTGAATACCACCCAGATGAGTAAAAGTCATTCCCAGGTGGGCAGTCGCATATCCTAAAGACTAAAAACAACCAAACCATGCGGCAGGAGATAGATGACTTGAAAAGGAAACTGCGCCACGCACAGCGAAGGCAGTCTCCTTCCAACTCTGACATATCCTCTAATGATGAAAAGGACAGCAATTACAGGCAGAGATCAAGAACTCCTCCAAGCGAGTCCTTTTCTTATGAAGACGAGTACCATCATAGACGAAAACACAAAGGCCCATCTAGTAGGGGTCTGGGTAACGATGCCATGAGTAAGGCTCTGGATCAGATCTCTAAGTCACCCTTCACGCGCAAGATAGAAGGGGCTAGGCTACCTCGGCGGTTCCATCAGCCTACGTTCACCATTTATAATAGTCGAACGGATCCCGTAGAGCATGTGAGTCAGTTTAATCAAAGAATGGCCATTCACTCCAAAAACGAAGCTTTGATGTGCAAGGTTTTCCCGTCCTGCCTAGGACCTGTAGCGATGAGGTGGTTCAACGGCTTGAAGACGAACTCCATAGATTCTTATAAGCAGCTTACCGAAGCTTATAGCTCTCGCTTCATTACGAACAGCAGGGCTCCTCGGCCTCTGAGTTCGTTGTTGTCATTATCCATGTGTGAGGGAGAAACTCTAAAAGTATACTCGGACCGATATTGGGAAATGTACAATGAGATGGACGGCAACTTTGATGACGTCGCCATCAGCACTTTTAAAAGTGGTCTCCCAACCGGGCACAGCTTGAGGAAATCCTTGACTGGCAAGCCTGTCACTAGTGTATGCCAACTTATGGACCGGATTGACAAATACAAAAGAATGGAAGAAGACTAGCTGCAAGGGAAAGGAAAGGAGAAGGTTATCCCTCAAGAGAGGAGGGATTTCAAGTCGGACCGATACAAGAATAACCGTCCGAGGAAAGATTTCGCAGGGCAATCCAGATCAACCAACACGTAGGTAGTTAATGCCGTATTCAGAGAACCGGTGCACCAGGTTTTGGAAAAAATCAAGAATGAGTCATTCTTTAGGGGGCTGAATAAGATGGCTGGAGACCTCATGAAGCGCAATCAGAGTCTGTATTGTCAGTACCACCAGAACCACGGACATACTACAGAAGACTGCATGAACCTTTGGAACCACCTGGATCAGCTAGTCTGAGAAGGGAAACTGAGGCACCTTTTCATCCTTCCAGTGGTCGTCAAGGCCAGGCAAACCAACAACCCCAGAAAGACACTTCCTTAAGACCACCCATAGGAACGATAAACGTAATCTTTACTACTCCGGAGAGGACGAGCTCATGCCCTTCTAAGGTAATGTCTGTGGCTCGGCTATCCGCCGATGACTCTGGCCCAGAGTCGAAAAGACCTAAAGTGTATCCTCATACAGTCTTGAGTTTCTCCAAAGAGGACAAAATTGGAACCATCCAACCCCACAACGATGCGTTGGTAATCACTCTTCGGATTGGGAGTTACAACGTGAAAAGGGTAATGGTAGATGATGTTAGTAGGGCCAAGATCATGTACCCCGATCTCTACAAGGGGCTGAAGCTGAGACTAGAAGATTTAACGCCCTACGATTCCCCCTTAATGACTTTTGATGGGAAGATGGTCATGCCAAAGGGCCAGATTAGACTACCTGTGCAAATCGGCCCGGAGAGTGTGGAGGTTGACTTCATTGTGGCGGATACTTACTCCCCTTACACTGCCATTGTGGCCAGACCTTGGCTTCATACCCTAGGAGCCGTTGCCTCCACCCTGCATCAAAAGGTAAAGTTCCCTTTCGAGGGTGGGGTTCTGGAAATTCGAGATTGCTAGGCTACGGCAAGAGAGTGCCTGGTGGCTGTCATCTCACATCGGCCAAGAGCAGAGTCCTCAGCCCGTGTTAAAGAAAGTTCATAGCAACCAAAGACCCAGGCATTGCCTATTAATGCACCAACCGAGGAAGCAAAATGTGAGAATTTAGAAAACATGATCATTGGCGATGACCCGGAGAGGTTCTTCCAGGTGGGATCTCAACTGCCTCCTCAGGAAAATGAGGGATTGATAGAGTTCCTTAGAAAAAATGTTGATGTGTTTGCATGGGACGCTTATAATGCCCCAGGAGTTTATCCGAACTTCATATGTCACCACTTAAATGTAAATCCATCGGCCACTCCCAAAAAACAACCACCTCGACACCCATCCAGAGAGCACGCCGACGCTGTTAGGGACGAGGTGAGAAAGCTCAAGCAAGTAAGGGCTATCAAGGAGGTGTTTTACCCTGAATGGCTGGCTAACACTGTGGTTGTAAAAAAGAAAAGTGGCAAGTGGCAAGTGGCAAGTTTGTGTGGACTTCTCAGACTTAAACAAGGCGTGTCCAAAGGACCCGTTCCCCATGCCTCGGATAGACCAGTTAGTGGATGCCACTGTAGGCCATCCTCGGATGAGCTTTTTAGATGCCTTTCAGGGCTATCATCAGATACCACTGGCCCTGGATGATCAAGAAAAAACAGCATTCATGACTCCTATTGGAAATTACCACTACAAAGTGATGCCCTTCGGTTTGAAGAATGCGGGGTCTACCTACCAAAGGATGATGACTAGAATGTTTGATCTACAGCTGGGCAAAAGTATTGAAGTCTACGTAGACGACATGGTAGTAAAGAGTAAAGTGGTGTCTAAGCACATGGGAGACCTCGGAGTCATTTTTGACATCTTGAGGAAGCACAAACTGCGTCTCAATGCCTCTAAATGCTCGTTTGGTGTCAGGTCTGGCAAATTTTTGGGTTATATGGTAACTCATAGGGGAATTGAGGTGAGCCCGGATCAGATCAAAGCAATTCACAATCTGCAACCTCCTCGGAACCCCAAAGAAGTCCAAAAACTCACTAGGATGATCGCAGCCCTGAATCGGTTTATTTCCAGGTCTGCAGATAGGTGCCGACCCTTTTACCTCTTGATGAACAAATGGAAAGGATTTAAGTGGTCTGAGGACTACGATTTGGCCTTCCAGCAACTTAAGGAATACCTATCCCGGCCATCCATTATGTCTAGCCCTGAGGCCGACGAGATCTTGTTCGCCTACATTGTAGTGGCCCCTCATGCTGTAAGCTTGGTGTTGATACGAATTGATAATGGCATACAACGACCAGTCTATTATGTGAGTAAGTCCTTACATGAGGCCGAGGTGCGTTATTTACCCTTGGAAAAGGCAATTTTGGCAGTAATGCATGCCACGCGAAAACTCCCTCATTACTTCCAAGCACACACAGTTGTTGTTCTAACTCAACTTCCACTTAAGTCAGTACTCCGAAGTGCTGATTACACAGGAAGAATTGCCAAGTGGAACACGGTTCTAGGGGCTTTCGATGTCAAATACATGCCTCGGACCTCTGTCAAGGGTCAGGTCCTCGCTGATTTAATAGTTGAATTTGCCGAACCCCCAATAGAAATAGTAGCAGAAAAACAAAACATGGATGAAAAATCGGTTGGCACAATCTCTGTGCAAGGACCCTCACGTTGGAAAGTGTATGTGGATGGTGCAGCAAACCAAAGGGGGTCCGGGGTGGGTTTAGTTCTAATATCTCCTGAGAAGATTACCATCGAGAAATCATTGAGACTGGGGTTCACGGCCACAAATAATGAAGCCGAGTATGAGGCTTTATTGCAGGGAATGTCCCTGGTACAGAAAATTGGGGGAAAGACAGTGGAAGTGTTCTCGAACTCGAGATTGGTTGTAGGCCAAGTAAAGGGGGAGCTAGAGGCCAGAGATGTGAGAATGCAGGAGTACTTGAGTCGGGTCAGGAGCTTGCAATCAGATTTTGAATTCTTCGACATGTCACACGTCCCGAGGAGTGGAAACACACACGCAGATTCATTGGCCACTTTTGCCACCTCCTCGGCGCAGGGTATACCTCGAGTTATCCTTGTTGAGGACTTATGCAGAGCAAATGGAGTCAAGGAGGATGTGGTTCAAATCCATCAAGTTAGAGTAGGTCCGAGCTGGATGGATCCTATAGTGAGCTTTCTTAAAGATGATACACTACTTGAAGAGAAATCAGAAGCTGAGAAAATACGAAGAAAAGCTCCTCGGTTCTGGCTGTCCGAGGATCACAAGTTGTACAAGCGCTCCTATTCTGGACCGTATTTGATATGTATACATCTCGAAGCATCAGAATTGTTGCTTGAAGAGTTGCATGAAAGAATTTGTGGGAGTCACACAGGAGGAAGATCTCTGTCTCACAGAGCCATCACCCAAGGATATAGTGACCGGGTATGCAGAAGGAAGCCCAAAAGTATGTCAAGAAGTATGATCAATGCCAAAGGTTTGCCCCAAACATCCACCAACCAGGTGGGGTCCTCAATCCTCTCTCTAGTCCTTGGCCGTTCGCTTAGTGGGGCTTAGATATTGTAGGCCCTTTCCCTAAAGCGGTAGGAAATAAGAGGTACCTATTGGTCGGCACAGACTATTTCACCAAATGGGTCGAAGCTGAACCCCTGGCTAACATCAGAGATGTGGATGCGAAGAAGTTTATCTGGAAGAACATCGTTACTCGATTTGGGGTCCTTCATACCCTCATCTTGGATAATGGCCTCCAATTTGATAACAAGGCCTTCAGAAGATACTGTTGTGATCTAGGAATTACAAATAGGTATTTCACTCCTGCCTACCCCCAAGGAAATGGGCAGGCCGAGACTGTTAATAAGGTCATAGTCGCTAGGCTGAAAAAGATGTTGGATGATGCAAAGGGAAGATGGGTGGAAGAACTGCCACACGTCTTGTGGACGTATCAGACTACACCACGCTAGTCAACAAGAGAGACTCCCTTTTCCATGACTTATGGGGCCGAGGCTGTCATCCCCCTAGAGACCAGCTTTCTAACGCTGAGAACGAGTACCTTCACTCCGAGCAACAACGATGGACTGCTAGCAAAGAGTTTGGATTTAGTTGAAGAGAGAAGAGAAAAAGCGATGATCCAACTAGCCTATTACCATCAGAAACTCAAGCAAGAGTATGATGCCAATGTGAGGCTACGGCCACTAGCACCAGGAGACTTGGTGCTGAGAAAAGTTGTGGGTAGTGCCAAGAACCCGGCCTGGGGAAAGCTGGGGCCCAGTTGGGAAGGACCATATCGCATCACTTCAGTAGCAAGAATAAGTGCATATTATTTAGAAGACTTAGATGAGAAAGCTGTACTTCGCCCATGGAATGTAAATAACCTAAGAATGTATTATTATTAATGAAAGCAGTCCGGTTTGCACTCTGATTTGTTGTAATTGCGCGTCATGTGGTTCACTACCATCTATTGAAGTATTAAACAGAAACTAAGTCATGTCAGGTTTCTCGGACCACAGACTTAGTGGAAATTAATACCCTTAGACATCCATTGAAGTATTGAACAGAAACTAATTCATGTCAAGTTCCTCGGACCACAGATTTAGTGGAAATTAATACTCTTTAACATCTATTGAAGTATTAAACATAAACTAAGTCCTGTCAGGTTCCTCGGACCACAGACTTAGTTTCTCGGACCACAGACTTAGTGAAAATTAATACCCTTTGAAATCTATTGAAGGATTAAACAGGAACTAACTCCTGATTTCCTCTCTCGGATCACAAGGTTTGTTGTCACCCAACGAAGATGTAAACTGAAGTAAGCCCATGAGTATCACTTAAAGCATTTTAGGGTGCCATGGACTTGGCTGTTGTTTGGTCAAATGTTTGGATATTTTCTTAAAGTTAAAAAAAAAAAAAAAAAATAGAATTGATAGATTCAAAGTTAGTTTTGATCCACTCTGATTACCAATTAAAAATATATATACACTTTGTTTTCCCTTGTGTAAACAACTTTGCACTTTTATGGTATATGGTTATGTTCAAACAAAGAATAGGCAAAATGAAAATTACATAAATGAAGAAATTAACCCATACAAATTCGAGAAAGTAAAATGCCTATTTCATTAAAACATGTCTTAGGAAAAAGAAATTTCATTATAGAAATTGTGACTACATTACAAAAATGAAGATTCATTGTTTCAATTTTATTTGAAGCTTATCCTTGGAAGTCTTGCTAGCTTGTTTAGCTGCTTTAGTAGGGATCATTTTTTCTTTCTCTTTGGAGGCTTCCTCAGTTGGCATGGTAACTGAAGCTAAGGCCTGTTGAAAACCTTGGGAAGCTGCCCCATCTTGTGGAACCTCTACAGCCTTATCCGAGGATATTTCCTTGGGAGCTTCAGGTTCTTTTGTTTGCTCCTGCTGACTGGGCGGAAGAGGATCCTGAGGCTGTGTTTCTTCAATCGGGTCAGCAACTGTAGAGACTGCTTCACCTTGGACGAGAGGAGGGTCCGAGGCTCGTATGGCTGGTGGGTAGTAGATATTCTTTGGTTTTTTTAGCCTAGAAGAAGCCTCAACCCCAGCTCGGTTGAGGGCTTTACTCCAAGTTTGAGCGCAATAGGTGCGACACACGGCTGGGACCTCTACCCTAAGGGTTTCCTCGATCTCGGCTACTCCGACGTCGTAACCATGCTGCTCAGCATCGTCCCGAGCTTTCTCAGCCTCTATTTTAGCCTTCTCGACCTCATCTTTTGACCTCTCGGCTTAATCCTTAAGCTTTTGGGCTTCTTCTAATTTCTTTCGGAGGGTCACTATTTGCTCTTTGGAAGAAGCCAACTGTTCCTTGGCATCACGCAAAAGCAGCCTCTGATCCTCGGCTTGCCTTTGAGTGCTCTCTAGACCCGATTCAGCACTTTTTTCTGGTCTTTTCCTCCTCAGTCAACTTCTTCCTTAAATCTTTGTTGGACTGATCGGCGATGTTGAACGATTCCACAGCTGCCACGCGCCTAGTCCTCTCGTCGTCAAGCTGCCGGTAGCAGGAATTGGTTATCTCCTCAACCCTGAAAGTGGCTTGGACAGCCTGAAAGAAAAAGGTTAGTAACCTTACAAATAAAAAAATAAAAAAATAAAAAATAAAAAATAAAAAAGGAATAGCATCATACCATGCCCAGGTACCTTTTGAGGTTAAGGAAAACCCCATTCTTCCTGATAGACCGCAACTCGGCCATGTCAATGGGGAGTAATAAAGCCTCCTCCAAAGCCGAGGCCACTTGACATCCAGCACCTCCATGGAAATCCCTGATGGATGCATTATCCCTCAAGGGTTCACCATTAAGTATTAGAGCTAGAAGCCAAGCCTGAGGCTCAGGTGGCTGATTATCTTCCCTCTCCAAGCCTCTTTGCCATATTTGGCCAGTCTTTTGCTGCTTCGTAACTCGTTGGGCCTCGTCTTCATGCACAGGGCGAGATCTTCCTGCCTCCACTACGTTCTTGCCTTTCGGCTCTCTCTTTCTTTTCGGGTTAGCAAAGTCAAGTCTGGATGGCAAAGATGGCTAAGGAGGAGGAAGAGGAAGTTTGGGAGGAGGAGGAGGAAGTTTGGACTGGGTTGGTTTCTCTGGTGCATCTTTTCCAGGCTGGGACTCTATTAAGTCCAGCAAACTTCTTTGAGATTTCCTTTGAATACCCATCTCATCCAAAGTGATGATGCCTACTTGTTGCTAATGATCAAGGTCAGCTGATGTACTCTCGAGGGATAGAGGTCGGTTGAACACCTCAAATTCGTCCTGAGAGTCAGACAAGTCTGCAATCTCCTCTGGTTCTTCTTCTCCTTCTTCCTCTTCTTTTTCTTCCTCTCCTTCCTTAACAATGGGTTGAGATGAGAATACTCCTACTGAAGGAATGCCCACAAAGAGTGGCTATGTAAATGGTGTACCCTTAAGAACAACGAATCCTTCGAAGGCCACACTAATACGATGAAGACGAGAATCTTTGGCTTTTATTACACACTTGGGAGCTTGAAATCCAAGGGAAATCAGTTTGTACCCAAGGATTACGTGCGCAGCTCGTAATTGACCGTCGGCTTCGTTTACAAAGACCTCAGACCGTAGAATTTTGTCTAGACTTTCTCTGTTAACTAAGTTGAGTCGAGGTTTGGTAGAACGTCTGTCTGTAAAATCATTAAAACGAAAGGAGAATTTGTCAGAAGCAGAAATGGTGCGAAACAAAAGGGAAATATAAATCAAGGTGCATAAATTTACGACTAGACCCCCACCTGGTTTTCCCTTCTTAATCGGACAGGGTAATCCATCATGCCATTCCCCAGAAAAGATTAAAAAATCTTCCTTTAGCCCCTTGTTTGACGTAGGGAGGCATTGAATTAGCCTTACTTCGGGATACCTTGACTTAAGGTAGTATCCCTGCCCCTTCAAATGATGCAGGTTGTATACCCAGTTGACATCATGGTGTGTTAATCCCAAGTTCATTCTCTCATTTAGGGCTTCTACACTCCCTGACACTATGAACATATTTAGGGCGCATTGTGTGGGGGATAGTCTAAAGAATCGGAGGTAGTTCCTTGTGATAGTACCCATAGGGATGATCATCCCTCCCTCTATGAAGCCGATCATTGGGATGACCACCTCTCCCCCTTTCCTATCGTCTACCCATTCCCCTTGGGCAGCGTATCTCATGCCCACTATTGGTGGGATCCTGTACTTAGCCCTAAATCTCTCTCTATCCTCCTCGGATTCAACTAAACACTTGAACCTACCCATTTCCTAAGAAGATTTGAAGAGAAATTAACAAGTTTGAAATGAAAAGTAGAGCCAAGAAGAAAAAAGTGTGATGAAAAGAGAATATATGGAAAGAAATAAAACTAAGGGGGTTCGAGGAAACTTACAGGTGTGAAAAGAAGGTCCTTGAACAAATTTTTGGTATTTGTAGACACGCACAAGGAAGTGAGGGAGAGTGACAAGTTCAGTGTATGAACTCTAGAACTATGTGATTGTTGGAAGTAGGGAAATGAGTTGACTTGAAAGGCTATTTATAGTGGTACAGAAGTTACAAGCGGGAAAATTCCCGCTCATAACCCCAAAAAATCCTCCACCGTTAGATTTGCATCGTGCTGTTGAACGTGGGGGACAAAAGTGCCGTCAAAATTTAATAAAGACGCGCTCTGGATACCAAAGCATCAGAAGCGTGCCTTGAGAAAGTAAAAAGGCATTTGGGAGTTCGGATAGAAGGAGTGTAACTGTAAACAATGTGGGCCGAGGATATCAAAATCCTTCCTTCCTCCCGAGGAGTCGAAAAGCAAGATTTTGAGAGGCTATTGTGGGGTCATAGGGCCCAGTGATATGCATTCGCCTCTTGTACTAGGCCTGGGGCCCATGCCGAGGCCCATAATCACATATGAAGAGAACGGTGGTAACCGTGCCGAGGACAACTCCGTCCTCGGCAAGCCAAAGCCGAGATTGAAGAAAGGTGATTTACCGACAAAGACAATCTTTCAAAGCACTCCAGGGAAAAAGATAAGTACAGCCAGTAAGCACACTGAAGCAGGGTGGTAGAGCAATTCCAAGGAAAGTTGCTACCTCCTCATTAAATGCTCCACAACTAACACTCTGGCCGCATTTATATGGAGAAGACCTCTGGATAGTGCTGTCTTGACTACCACAACTCACAAAAAGGCCAGAGAGGATGGCTGATAGGACAAGCACTCAAGTAGTGGCTCAAATAATCAACAAGTGTAGGATCAAGATGATCCAAGAGGAACTATATAATGAAAGAAATCTTCTATGGAAGTGAGGAGGATTTTATCAAAGGAAACACTGTAGCAATCTAAGCTAATTTTGTAACCATTTTCATTGTCACTCAAGAAATAACAAGTTGAAGCTCCTCGGACTGGTGCCGAGGATTGAATTATTTGCACAAGTCTATATTGGTTTTACTTATTCATTTTTTAAATCATCTTTGACTGTTGTTACACTCATTAAAGCCCAGTTCTTCTACCAACTCTCTATAAATTTATTGTATTAGGCTTGTTGAGCTTGAATCCACTTATCCTATAGGAATAGTGCTCAAACCCAGTCCCTACAATCTACATCCTAGCTAGAATTTGAAAAAAATATATATTTTGAATTCCTTTGTTCGTCGGTGGGGCTAGCCAATGGTAAAATGTTATTTTTTAAAAAAGAAATAATCAATATTTTTTTTTAAGGAAGGAATTGAATTATTTTTTTTTAAAGGACAGAATAAAAAATATAAAAACTTTTTTACATTTTTTTTTTGTTTGAAACCTATTTAATTTTTTTATTAAAATTTTAAATGGTCTTTTATTTTTTATCTTTAAATTAAAAAAAATGTATTAATTCAAAGACCTTTACTTGGGAACAATTAACTAGTGTTTGTAGAGAAGATCCAACACCACAAAATTAGGCCGAAGAAAGCTTATATATGTAAAGAGCTTTATGAGTTTCAAAGCCAAAATTCACAGGTTAACAAGCCCAGAACTCAGAAATTAAGGGGGGGGGGGGGGATATGATTTTTTTTTTTCTTGAATATGTAACCAAATTAACTTAAGTCCTAATACTCTCCCGCAAATGATTATGGGTTTGTTTGGTAGTAGATTTCAAATAATAGTTTTCAGTGTTTAAAAACTGAAAATTATAGTTAAAAAATAGTGTTTTGACAAAGATGTTTTATTAAAAATATTTGATTTACAATTCTCAAATTATAGTGTTTAAAACATGTATTTTGATAACTCATCCATATTATTTTTTAGTTTGCAAGTAACATTGCTAACCGACCCTTTTGTAAATATATAAGTTGAAAATTGGGGGATTCACTTGACAATACCAAACATAACTGAAACTCTCTCTCTTTCATCACACTTCAACCTCTTCTTCTTTTCTTTCTTTTTCTCCCTCCTTAAATAAAATAGTATATTTTTACTGTACAACTCAATTAGTTATCACTTAAAAAAAAAAAAAAACACATACATATACCAAACATACAATTATGTTTTTCACATTTTAAAATATGTTATTTAAAACATAGTATACTAAACACATTTCTTGCATTGTAAGTATTTTACACACATATTTTTACATTATTTTGAACACCAGTACTTAAACACTCATTGTCCAAATACACCAACCATTAGGGTAGTTGACTTTGTTCTCCTAAAAAAAAAAAGACTTAGGGTCTGTTTGAATACCGCTTATTGCTGAAAACTGAAAGCTTATTGCTGAAAACACTGTAGCAAAATAATTTTTAAACTATGAATAGTGCCCGTGGGACCCATATTTATTGCTTCTTGCTGTGTTTTCCGTACTTGCGGGTCTCGTGAACAGTGTGCGGGACCCAGAAAAAAACGCAAAACGCCTGCTGCGTTTGCTACGCAATCACACACTTAGATGTTTCTTTATCACGAGGACGGTGAGGCATATCATCATGGATGATTTTTTTGTGAATTATTGATAAAATTATTTGTTTCTTCCAAATATGTCTTTGATATGAAAAATATTTGGCACTTTCATGAATATGATGGATTACCAATTCCACGTTCCCAATGAAACTAGGCTAGTATCTATAGCGTTGAAGAAATGTACCATTTTATATCTCCACGCAAGTGAGAGCTATTCAGAACGTGAGTCTTACTTGCATATATTTTACTCCAATCATAGGTTGAGTTATGAACACTCGCATTCACTCAAAGCTATAGCTATCATTCTTTAAAAATAAAAAAGGTTTTTCTATATTTTTTATTTGTCTTGTTTATACTAGTAGAAGTCTATAAAAGAGACAAATTTAAGGAAAAAAACCAGAAGTGCAACCCAAAGGAGAAGATGGCGACAGAAATGAAGCTTGAAATCATGTCAAGAAAGACCATTAAACCATCAATTCCAACTCCTCATCAACATAGAACCTTTAGCCTTTCCCTTTTGGACCAAATCTTTCCCCCGATATATAGTTCAACCGTTTTCTTCTATTCCTCAAACCCTAATGAAAAAGGTAATAGTATCACCTCTCAAGTCTTGGAGCAATCTTCTCGCCTACAAAACTCACTGTCTAAAACCTTGGTTCACTTCTATCCAATGGCTGGCCGTCTCAAAGACACTGCCTCCATTGAATGCAATGACCAAGGGGCTTATTTTGTGGAAGCTCAAGTTAGCTGCTCACTTGTAGACTTCCTTATCCAACCTAACATTGAGTTACTAAGTCTTTTTAGTCCCATCATTGATCCTTACACCACTCAATTAGCCTCGGATTCTATGTTGCTTATTCAATTCACTGCCTTTAGCTGTGGTGGAATTGCCATAGCTGTATGCCCTTCACACAAGATCATGGATGGATCGTCTCTCTTCTCATTTCTCCAAAGTTGGACAGTCACTAGTCGTGGATATGGTGAAGTAGTGATCCCGGAATTCATTGGAGGTTCTTTGTTGCCGCCTAGAGATTTGCCCATCATGCCCAATCCTAAGGTGAACTTCCAGGCTAAAAAATTCATCACAAGGAGGTTTGTCTTTGATGCCTCAAAGATATCTAGCCTCAAGGCCAAAACTGCTGGTGCAATTGGACAGCGATCCCCCACAAACGTAGAAATAGTGTTGGCACTCATCTTGAAATGTGCTATGGCTGCTTCAAAGTCAATATCAAGCCGTTTAGGGCCATTGGTATTGTCCCAAGTAGTGGACTTGCGCAAAAGAATGGTGCCACCCTTGCCTGAAAACAGCATAGGGAATCTCATTTGGCAATTCCTAGTGTTTTCTAAGGACAGTGAGTTAGAAATACACGATTTAGTAGCTAAAATGAGAGAAGGATTGATAGAATTTTGCAATGAGAAGGCCAATAAATTCAAAGGTGATGAAGGCTTCCAAATGGTTTGTGAGTCACTCAAGGAGAGGGGTGAATTAATGAAGAGAATGGACATTACCATTTATAGATGTACAAGCTTGTGCAAGTTGCCACTATATGAAATGGATTTTGGGTGGGGAAAGCCCATGTGGATCACTAATAGACAGTGGTGAGGACACTGGTAAGAAATTGGCACCTCTGGATTTTCAATTTTCACAATTCCAAATACACATAGACGGTCTTTTGTAGATCTTCGATGTTTGTGTGCGTTTGGATTGCAAGAAAATAAAAGGGAATTAAATTTTATATTTCGGTCTTTGGCAGATTTTCATTTTCTTTCATCTTGGGTGTTTGTTTATGACATGGCATTTTTATTAATTAAAATGATGACTCTCTCTCTCTCTCTCTCTCTCTCTCTCTCTCTCTCTCTCTCTCTCTCTCCTATGTTTTTTCTTCGTCATATATATACTCATGTTTTAATTGGAAAACATGACCAAACTTGATTGAAAACAAGTTTTGGGAAAAAAATTTGGGGAAAATATAGGGGGTGTGGATAAATAAAAAAACACAAACCAAGTTTAAAAAAAACTAAGTTGAGGATACACATGAAGAAAAAAATATTCTCTCTTTCAATAAAATGCAAACATGGCACTATGTGACCTATAAACAGTTGCATGAGTAGAGAAAATATTTGCACATTGATTATCCATCATATCTCTTAAGAAAAATATTTTCTACAGTTCACACAAAAAAAAAGGCATATATTATAAAGTACATAGCTCAAAAATTAATCAATCAATTTTTTGATCAAGTTGAGTACTCAATGTAGCAAAGTGTATGCATGTTATGTGTGAAAACAATGAGAGATATGACTACAAAACTGCAAGATGGATACAAAAATAATGCAATGCATGTGAATCCTAAACACTTGGATTCAATCCAAATCTTCCAAAAAACAAGATTTTCAATCAATTTGTCCTCAAAGCGCAAACATTAAACACATTTTGCATTAAAATCAAGGAACTTTTAATCTTGGATGGCCACAACAAAATCACACACAATATAATGTACCAAGTTTAGCAAAGAGTAACTTGTGTAGTGTGTACAACTAACAAAAGCTTGAGATACATGTGAGGTGATATGTGAATAGCAATCAATCACAAAGTCTACAAAATTCATCACATAGAATTTAAAAGAGACTATCACCTAAAGAGTTACATCATATAACTCCCACATCTCCTAGAATAAAAGCTTGCAATCATGTAAGCTTCTTGATTTACCTCATAATATACACACAAATTTAATTGATTAGAAACTTATTAAAAATTAGCCCAATAATATACACACCAATTTTATTATTCAAACCGAGGCTACACCTTATGTTCTTTTTGTGCATGTGCTACACTTTCTCGAGCACAAAATCTTATGATATGCACTAAGGTGTTCATAATTGGCTAGTGAACAGTGATGAGATGGTTATTTATGCTTTTCTCAAAAGGATCAAGTCCAATAGTCAAATAATATGTGACTTCAAGATTAAGACAAAGTGATAAACACCATAAACATCTTTCCCACACAACATGCACTACAAAGCTTCAACTAGTCAAGTGCAATAAATAAGCTCATCAAAGCTAAACAAGGTACATAAACTTGTTATGTAAAAATAAAATAGCCAATCCTTGATTATAAATCCAAGATGTGAAATACAAAACACAAAAATCTTTTTGGTTTAAAAAATTTATGACCAAAAACAAAAAGCACACATTATGCTTAATGAACAATGCAAATACAATGCATGACAGTGCTTAACTAAGCTATAGAGGGTACACAAACAAGAAATATCAATTTCTTAATTAACCTATGAGTACATGTACAAACTAGTACATACTCACACAAAATTAGAAATCGCTTAGCACTTAAATAACACATACTATTCAAGTTTCTCCACAATGTCAAGCATGTTCTAAATCAAGAGAGAGATATCATAATTCATGTAATCCTCAAGAAAAATAAAACAAGACTCAAAATAAAATATTTTTGTCTTTTTGAAATTTTTCAATGTTTTTGGATTTTTTTTTTAATAAAAAACAACCTAAAAAAAACAAAACAACCAAAAACAGAAACAAGACATGTCCACAAACAATTGAAAGAATTAAAACGGGGACAAGTCAACAACACTCACCTTAGACAATCTTTTCTCACCCATCTAGCACGAGTCTTCGGCTTTGTAGGTGAAAATCCATGTGAAACAGAGTGTATTTGAGGGATTACACCAATCTTTTGAGAAAGACTAAAATCCTACAAATTCCTTTCACAAGCCAACAAGCTTAAATTTTTCAAAAGAATATGAAACAATTTATATGGACTTATGGCAGGAGAAATATCATCACATATCCTAGATTGAAATATAAAATTTCTAAATTTCAATTTATGACAATTAGGACGAATGTGACCACGGACACCACAAAAGTGACAAATATGAACAAATTTAGGAACATCAGTATTCCTAACAACAAATCTAGTCTCAGATTTTGGTTTTTACCTCAACAAAGAACAATTTGGTCTAATATGACCAACAACACCACAGAGGTGACAAGTAGGCACAAAAATAGATTTCTTTTGCAAATTAACAGTAGGTTTAGACTTAGGTTTAGAAACTTCAACGTCTACATCAGAACTTTTACCTTTGTCTAACCTAGCAAAATAAGCCTTTTTTTTATTATTCCTCTTAAAATGAGGGATATAAACTTTTTCAGCTTTAGGTTTAAGAGAAACAGAAACATATCTGTTATCAACAGCAGGCTTGGTACTAGTCAAATTTTCAAGCTTAGCTTTAGACTCAACTAACTCTTGTTCCAAGCTTTTCATCTTCTCATCTTGAGAGGAAATTTGATTTCTCAAAAACTCATTCTTTTTATTAGATTCATCTAATCTAACAAGCAATTCCTCTTTTTCAAGATTAGCCAATTTTAACTCTTCCTTGAATTTCTTAGCAATTTTCAAAGATTTAGATAATTCCTTACGAAGAGTTTCACAGGCATCAATAAAATCAACAGAAGCATGAGCAAAAACATGATCAGAAAGATACTTCAAATTATCCATGACAACAGGGGTCAAGGATCAACTCTTAGATCAAAAGATCTAAAACAAAAGAGCTACCCGCTCTGATACCACTTGTTGGTTTTTAGACCCCTTAAAATACAATTGGATTAACCTAGTTAATTAGCCAAGCTGTTACTTAGTCCAAATTCCAAGTCTAGGTTATCACAATCAAACAATCATATTATACAAGGCAGCGGAAAGATAATAACACAAAGATATGATCACCCAGGAAACCAAACCGGTAAAAACCTGGGGAGGATTTAACCTAGCTATCCTCAAGGTAAACCTGAATCTACTATCTTGAAAGAATCGAAGTTCATACAATAAGACTTACAAACTCCCCATTTAACTTCTTATTGCTACCCACCAGTAGAACTTACTGACACGACCACGTGCAAGCTCCGAGACCATGGACTCCTTCTTTCTTGGATTCACTACCAGATACAAGCACACCCGCTTGTGTTTCTTTAAGCTTCAATGGCAGCAACTGAATTGATCATCAAGGTGTAGATAACATTTTCTCCTTGAAAACCCTAAGCTTTGTGTAAAGAAAAGCTCCTCTAGATCTCACAAGAGATTTACACAAAACAGCAATATGAGCAACCTTAGAGAGGTTTTGGGTACAAAACCCTAAATACAAATGAGGCACAAGAGGCACTCAAATCTCTCTGAAACAGCCACTTAAAAACGTGTTTAGGGTTTCTTTTATACACTGGGAGAAGTAGATCTGAAACCCTAATCCTTAATGGGCTTGGGCTGAGTTGGAAATTCTGTAGAAAAAACAATCTGCACGACTTTCGATCGATCGAGTCTAATTCTCGATCGATCAAGCCAGGCAGATTTACACAGTAAATCCTGCAAACACTCGATTCCAACTTTACATATAAACACACTTTGAGCAAGTCTAAAACAAAGACTAAAACGTTTTGATCACGGTTTGCCAACAATACAAATTAGAGTTCTAATACATTAGTTCCTAAGTCTTTAGAACCTAACATATATACTCATGTTTTAATTGGAAAACATGACCATTAAAAGGGATTCAAATCAAAATTCACTCCACAAAAAGAACTAGACAATGCTATTAAGTTATAAGCCTCTTGATGCCAATAGTTGTGCATAGTCACATATAAAGGATTTTGACAACTTCGTACATAATTTTGTTCTAACTTAAAAGTTGATGAAATGTGAACTGAAACATGTTGATTAAAAAATGAATTCTTTATTGTTACCACCCTCAAGTCAAATCCCTAAAATTATAAAAATACTAATTGTGATTGAAGGTAACTAGGTGTTACCAAGTTAGTTCTAATATTACATGTTATGCATGATTAGAAAAATAATTAGTCACATTTGCTTTGAGGCGGGTTTCCCTCTTTGTGCTTGTTGGGTAATGGATACCTGACCAACTTGATTTTATATATATATAATTGGGCAGCGTGTGTGTTAGTATATATGTGTTTTCAATTTTTCTTTATTAATATTGATGTATAGTGTATTCAGCCCCCAAACAAATATTCCCAGCTCCACCCCTTCTAGATGATATCTTGGAAGAAATTTTCCTGAAAATCCAATTTTATATCTACATGATTTGTGAAATTCATGCAAGAAGCCCACCTGGCATATATGCTAACAGCATTATTCTTGGAAGATTATCACATTGATATGTTAGTGTATTTTTTTAAATGCAATTGCATAATATGTACATTGATTTGCGAGTCAAATATAATGGCGTCATATTATTACCCAAAATTTAAAAAAAAAAAAATACAACTTTCTGGCTTTTACTAGAAGAGTTTTTTTTTTTTTTTTTTTTTTTTGAAAAGAACCAGAAGAGATACTTGATACACAAGAAGAGGCCAAATATTCCCCAACTTGGAAAATTCAAATTAATAATACTAGTATAGTATTATTTGTTTCATGATTTTTGATGTGTTCATGCTTTTGGTAGTGGTTGTCCTGCAAGAAATGCCTTAAATAGCACTAGTGATCTCTCTGGTTGTGTAGCCGGAGCTGTGTGGGAAGCTCCTCTTATGGAGGCAAAGGATAGTTGGGTGTTACCATATACTTGTGTCCATCCGCCAACCTACAAGATAAAATAAATCAGGAAAAGAATACCATTTGGCACCAATGAATAAAGAGACAAGAATATAAATATATAGACCTGTTTTCCCTCGAACCATACCCTGTAAGGCACCGTTGTATTTAGTCCTAATTAACTCCTTTGCTAATCCATTTATCAATGTCCGAGTCCCGATGAATGGGATAACTGAATCTTGATCTCCACTGTCAAATTACATCAAAATGAGGTAATGATTTATATAAATAAATATATATATATTTTACTATATTATATCTTATATTATTATTGTATAATAAAAGTTGCATCATAAATAAGTAGCACAACAAAAGTGTTACACATCATTATGTGATATTATTTAGACATTATGACCTTTATGCTTTATTGGTAATTTACCTTCCTTAGACAAGAAGAAACTTTAAAAAAAAAAAAAATTGATAAGTAGAAACTATTCATGCATGGATAATGATAATACAAAAAAAAAAAAAGTAACACACGTAATAATAATTTTTTTTAAATTGCACTTAAGTTAATTGAAATAGTTAAAAATTATGAATTTGCGGAACCACTATGTTCATTCTCAATATATTTGTGAAATTATTATATTTCTTTTAACATTTCCACTTTCTTATATTTATTTAAGTTTTAATGATATCATCATAAGTTAGAAAATAAAAACATTACACAAACATTAGATAAAATACTTCCTACAAATGTTTTTAGATTGAACATCAACCAGTGAAGTAAATAGGAGACTGAGGTTTCCCCATGATATACAAATAAATAAACGTAGAAATAAAAGAAGTAAAAGGGAAATGCTTGATAAAGAGCTTATTACAAAACCTGTAAACCAGTGCCCGGATTCCAGACTTGACAAGTGAGCCCACGACACCAATTGTTGGATTCTCTAGATGCTTCAGATCATAGTGTAGTTGTGTTCAGCGGCGGAGCCAAGGGGGGGGCGAGAGGGGGCAAGTGCCCCCCCTGGCTCCTCAAAAAATGACTTTTAAATGAAACAACTTTAACTCTTTAAGGTCTTGCCCCTCCTGACATGAGAAAAGAAAAACAAAGAGGCATTGCCACAATAACCAATCTGTACCACTCACATAAGGAAAAAGCCAAAAACCTATACTACTTAATCAATAAGCCTAGCACCTAAGAAAAAGACACCAGCTCTCACTTCTTGAAAGCCACTATCACGCGTGATTTCACCACACCACACCATTCCCACTGCTCTTTTATATTTTCTGTCTAATCCTTTTTTTTTTCTTTTTTTCTTTTTTCCTTTCATATTAGCCACAACAACTCAATCAATGGGCCCCATATTAATATTATACACAATATAATATAATAATAATAAGTAATGTTAGAGACACAATAAAATGTTATAACAGTTATAGTTGTTTACAGTTGTTTATTTATTTATTATTAATATTGATTGATTTTCTTTAGGCTTTTTTTTATTGTCTTTTAATTTTGCCCCCCTTAAACTAAAATTCTGACTCCGCCACTGGTTGTGTTTGACTAAAATGGTAAAACAAAGGACCCCAAGTCCCAACAATGCCAATGAGTCAGCAAGCGGAAGGAATTATAATAGAGTGATGTCAAAAGATATTACATTTTTTTTTATGAGATGTTCTGCGTCTACAACATTTTCACAACAAATCATAAGTAGTTTGTTGTTGTTGGTTCTAATTTGAATTTATCACTAAAATTACTTTTTTGCTCTACCAATAATAACCCGTAACAACCTACAACATAAGATTTGTTGTGAAAATATTATGACTATAGTATTTCTTTTTTTTCTTTTTTAAAATTTAAAAATTGAGTTGTCACTTATAAAATATATATATATATATATATTATGTTGATAAAATGGAATCAATCATAAGTTTATAAATAAATAAATAAATTATCTTAGAAGAAAAAAAAAACAGCACAACATTGTTTCATAATCTTTCTTTGACAAATATAAATATATATATATATATATAATATTAAATTGTTCCCAAAAGAAGAGGATTACTTAAAACATAAATTGAAGATGCCAAGATTCTTGTAGATTAGCGATAATGATCGGTCTCTTTTATAAAAAGAACCAAAATTCAAATCTCCATTCCTCACTTATTGTTATAATTAGAAGAAAAAAAAAAAAAGGTTAAAGAAGGAAGATTTTGTTTAAAGTGCATATTATTACTTGCAAATTAAAGTCCATTGGTCGAATCCGATAAGCTGGCACTACAAAAAAACAAAACGTCCTATAGCCGCATTTTAAAAACGTGGCTATAAGTCAATTTGGTCTATAGCCACATTTTTTATAGCAACATTTTCAGCCATTGCCTAAAACCTGTAACTATAGGTCTGATAGGTCTATAGCCGCATTTTTGCAAACATGGCTATAGGGGATAGCTATAGCCGCATTTTTAAACCGTGGCTATAGGGTGTACATTTGCCGCGTTTATTAAACGCGGCTCTAGATCCTCAACCTACAACCACATTTTAAAAACACAACTATAGCTTCTTCTTCTTTTTAATTTGGCTATAGCTGCGTTTTTAAAATGCGGCTATAGGGGTTTTTTTTTTTTCCCTGCGCAAATGGCAAATGCCTGTCTACAAACGTGACTATAGGTTTTACAAACGCGGCTATATTCGACCTGTCTACGAAATCATCAACCTTTCTACGAAATCACAAAAAAGAACTTACTCAATAAAAGTAATAATTATTGAGTAAGACAAAGTACTCAACAAATAGAATAAATTTAATTCCAGCAAGACAAAATATTTGTTTCTTTCTTCTATGAACAACTTATACTCAATAGTTCTTAACTTACAAAGAATGATATGATACAAAACAAATTGTAGAAACAACAGTTAGCAAGTATTGTCATACCCTGAGTTAATTTCTTCATGGTAGCCCTAGTTAACTCCTCAACGTTACTCAACCTGCAAATAATTTTAAAATTGTCAAGTATATATGTGGTAAGAAGAAGCCAGTAGGCAACCTGGAAAAGTGATGTTTGAAAGAAACCATCTGATCAAAATCCATACAGTTTAATCTCTGTCCACAGGACCTACATATAAAATTCCAAACTTCATTTAAATTGGGGGAAAAACGTGGCTTACCTTGGCTAGATTGGTAGATTTCCCAACTCCATTCACACCAACAAAAACAACAACATACGGCTTCCCTTGTTCCTTGGTAGCATGCACATCCCTCAATATGTCAATTGACCGGCAAGGAGTTAGAATACGAACAAGAGCTTCCTCTATTGCTGTCTGCAGTCATTGTTTCATTCCATGGCATTATTCTTATAAAAAAGTGAAATAATGAGAAATAATTAGTTTAGATTAAATATTGGAGGGAAAAAGTGATGAATCACAAACTTGCACTGTTGAAGATACCCTTGTGAATGAAGCCAACCTTTTCCCCTCAAGACCTGTTGCCACTGATTCACAGAGCTTCTCAGCTATCTCCTCAGCCTATCATTGTAACAGCATGGGACTCCCATTAGCAAGTTCAGGGTGTTTTGAGTAGTACCAATAATAGAGATGAAACATAAGCACATCACTGCAGCAGTAGGAGAAACATACCACATTCTTGGTCATAAGCCTATCCTTGAGAGCTTTCAAGAGTATATCTGTCAACTTCCCAAAATCTCCAACGGTATTTATATATTTCAAACTTACCTTGAGAACAATGCATGGCTTCACTATTTAATCCTCTTAAACTCTTTTACATTGTTAAAGCATCAATGTACCTGTCTACATATACAAGAGATTCAACTAAAAAGTTTTGTTTACAAAAAAGATTGTCACTCTTTGAAGGGCATGATCGACCTGTCTACATATCAACCTGTATATAATATCAAAATAATATATGATATATATACATTAAAATTAACACAACAATATTCCTATCTACAATATTCCTTCATGATCAGCCAAAAAAAATACAAAATGATTTGATCAATATCCATGGAGAGTCCTCATTTATCAGCAGCGCTATCCTGAATATATTAAACACATCATATTAATATCACATAACAATGCATTGCAATAAACACACAAGTTTCGTTAAATTAAATGCAACATTTTTAGTACCTGAGAAGGCTGTGAAGAATGCATAAGTGGGCTAAATTGGGCAAACATTTCTTTCATGTGCAACATCATTTCTGTCATTTGCTCTTGATGCCTCGCATTTGATTAGGCTAGTGCTTTGGCGAGTTTCTCTTGATTCCTCGCATCTGATTGGGCTAGTGCTTGGGCAAGATTCTCTTGATGCCTTTCCTCTGAATGGGAAAGTTGGTCCATCACAGATGCAAGCGAAGTCTCCAATTCAATAATCCGCTAGGTCGTTTCGCTTGATGACAGTGGAGTCAATGTATAGCGTGAAAGGTTGGACCCACTTCTTCCTGATGGGGTTGGTCCAAAACCCACCCCACGTACACGTCCACAGCGCTCTGAACCCATCACTCGAGCAAACGCATCATCTTTCGACCATAGGATTCCTTCACCACGCTCTCCTCGTAGTGATGTGCCCTCTTGATTTCAAATTTGTTTCATCCTAGCCTGTTTTCACACAAGAACCAAATAATATATTACTTTCTATAAACAATTCAAGCACGAAATACGAAAGAAATAGGTTACAAATAGTGCTTACGATGTTCTCCCCCACTTGGGGATTAACAGGATTCCCATCTTTGGTACTATATACTTTCTCATAAAAAATTGCACGCTCCACTGCTGCTCCACTTGATTTTGCCTACATCATATTCAACCGTCTCATTACAATAGTGAAAATTTATGTTGGTGATATCAAGCGCCAATCGACAAATAAACTTAACAAATGGAATTTGGGACATAACATGCATTTCATGTGATGTACATGACAATGAGAATACCCTTTTTCAACAGGCATTACTAAAAATATTGAGTGATAATTTGTGGATAATTATAATGAAACTTTGGTTTCCTCCATTAATATGTTTTACACCGAATTCTCATTCTTTCCCTTTTCTTGTTCCCTGGAATTAGTTTAATCACACAATTGATTAGTACAGGAACAAGCCAATCATAATGATAGCATCTTTATTTCCAATCATTTTTTTTTCACGCAGTGCAATGAAATGGACTAATAAGTTATTGCTAAGATCATGATATTGAGACCAATTTGGCTACTCTTTCATTTGAGCCATATTTCCCAATTTGATTGAATTTGGTCCAAATGTAATGCCAATTATATCAATGGAACTGTGTGAATTTTAGTGCAGGCTGTGCATCCTTTAAGAAATGATAATGAAAATAATAGGATAAATTAAGAGAGTATTTTAAGGCAAGCCATGAAATACATGCGTCCAAAAGTCTCGAAATTATTCAACCTCTGAAAGTGATGTCCTCATCTAATTTCAACTTTGCAATCAGATTACATTTTAATTTTTCAACAAATATTTTTGTTACCTTGACCATCTAATATATTCAATAAAGAAAGGAGTAGGTTTATATATAAAATTGGTACGGACTGTCACTTTTTTGCAAAGTTTAGTGGTAGTTTAAGGGGACAAGTAACATATGCCCCATCCATGACATAATGTGATCACTCATGGCCTACAATTGAAGAATTGAACCCCTCCACCCCAGCCTAATAAGATGTACTCTACATTTTCCCAAGCCATTCAACAATTAATTAATCCGTCCAAATGATAAAGTATTAATTAGCCACTAATTGGGCAATACTATTCCTAGATGATTCATGCACGCATTCATATACCAAAATGTCAGCAGAGGGATAAGCCCAAAAATGGCCTAAGGCTGACTTTTTGTGTGTATCATGTGTTGGGTGGGTCCAAATGCATGCGTATAGGTGAGCCACTTGTCAATGGTTAAGAAAAATTAATTGGAAATTTTGTTCACAACATGGACTCAAAATTCTTGTTTATTGCAGTGGATTTGTTTATTATTCTCTCAAGCAATGTCAGCTGGTCAAGGGTGGCATGCCATGCGATCCATGACTGCCTTTTCTACCATTTTTGCTCTTTCTCATAACCTTTGGTTCTATGCCCTCTTTGCCTCTTATCTTGTAAATGGTTGTGATGTATATCCACAAAGGTCTATGATATAATTATCCGAACCAGTGTTTTCTAGCACAAGTCATGTGAACCTTTCCTTCCTAGAAAAGAATCACCTCCCCCCATAAGGCCATAACCAAAAAAGCTCCCTCTTCCTTTGTCAAACCGTGTGCTCTCCTCTGCCACAACATGAAACCTCACATGTATCACGATTTTCGCTTTTTTATTTATTTTTGACATTAGTTTTGATTTTGAAATTTTACTAATGAGGCCCTCATTAGTAAAAATTTCATACTAATTCACACAAAATAATCAGATTCATCAGTAAATTAGTTCCATAAAAAAAAAAATTTTGATTTGGTTGGTCCTATAACCACGTTTTCTAAACGCGGCAATAGGGCCTAACCAAAAAACGTGGCTATAAACACCTATAAACACGGCTATAGGTGAATACTTTAAGCCGCGTTTACTTAAAACGCGGCTAAAAAAAACGCAGCTATAGCCCGCGTGTTTTGTAGTGTGGGCATGGAGAGCTTTCTGCACATCGTTCCTATTGAAATACTTTTGTACGTTTTGTATCACACAGATATCTTTCTGCTCTATAGGTTGCTGTAAGCAAAGGGATAATGAGAAAACAAAGTCAATTGAAAGAAAAAAGTTAATGTTTTGAATCGAGAGAACTAATAATAAACTCTCATCACATGAGTTTTGACGCACAAAGTAAATTAACTTCACCACCTGCTGAGTAGAAGAAGCATAATTTGATTCTAAATGGAGAGATGACAAAGTTTGAAATCTAAAGCTAAAAGGATGATAAAACATGCCCATGTCTGGTTGAATAGATGACAGAGAAACGTCCCCAATGACATTGTATTGGTCAATGAAGTTAGTAATTTCTTTGTTCAGTTGGGTATTCACAAAAGCACAAGCAACAGTAAAATTCCCGCTTATGTATTCTCTGGAAATCTCAGAGTTGTTACAAACTTTAGTGAGAAGTGCATAAACGTCATCAGATATCAAGCCAAGGGACCAGAAATACTCATCTACGGAGTTAAAATCAGTGTTGAAATCCAAAAGAGGATTCCCTACTGCAATGTAAAGTACAAATTAATAATATTATGCTTAGTTCTGTTTGACAAAACATAAAAACAAATTTGGAAAGAATTATAGTTGTTCCATAATAAATCACATTTTGCATGTTCTACTCACTGCTATCCCCTTCAAATTGAACTTCAATCCGGACTGAATAATGAGTTGGGCAAGTTGCGGCACATAGTGACCTATTATAGAAACAGGACTATCATGAGTTTTATGTGATCTCTCTCTCTCTCTCTCTCTCTCTCTCTCTCAAAAGAAAATGAACGATTATAATACACCATAATTTGAATGATATCTAAACCAATTATGGGAACATATTATTAATGATGGTAAAAATAAAATATAAAAATTATTTAAGTTACATGACAAATGCATATGGTATAAGTTCAAGTTTTTATCAAAAATAAATATTATAATATATATAAGTTTCTCAAAAAAAAAAAAAAAGCATTACATAATATATAATGAAACTCATTTTAAAAAATTTGACACTTTTAATAATTCATTTTTAAATAGAGTACTGTTTTAATAAGTGCAAGCATAGCATGTATGATACAAGTTTTATTATAAAAATTATAGTAGATTATTAAAAATAAATATTTAAACTTCTTCAATTTAAATTTTTAAAAATCATTGGTTATAGAATTTTAATTGAAGTAATATTTATAAATTTTAGAAAAAGAGTTTCACTTAGAGCAAATATACTAATTATTTTAATGTATATGACATAAGTTTTATTATATAATACATGATAGGATATTATTTCGACTAGAGCTTAAGTTTATATATATATATATATATATAATCAATTGTTACAAAAAGTGGAGAAAGGGGAATTTGAATCCTAGTTTTCCTTAATGGTATTGGTTACAAAACTTTTGGCATATAATATACAATTTTATTGGGAAGAGTTTATGATAATATATACATATGAAACTTTAGTACTCTGGTACATTATATGAGAATGCAAAATTATATTTTTATGAAAATAAGTAAATGACTTACTATCATAAAAATATAATTTCGCATTCTCATATAATGTACCAGAGTACTAAAGTTTCATATGTATTTAGATAGTTTTTTTTAGAGACTTCTTAAGTTCATGGTTTGGAATAATAAGTTTGAAATTTAATGATTTTTTTTGTTAAATTTAGGGTTTAATTTGGAAACCACCCAAAGTTATAGGGGAATTATGTAATTTTTCAAATTGTTAATAAAGACTAACCCCCTGGCATTAAGAGAGGGTAGCCACTTGGCATAAACTCTCCTTCTAAGACCTAACTTTTATTATATAATCATCATCTTTGAGTGTTCTATCTTATACTTCATCAATTACAATTTGTCATACATTTTTTTTCTTTTCTTATAAGATAATCAAAGTTAAAAATAATAATAATAATAATAAATTAGACATATGAAACACCAGGCCAAGAGTGGTGGAGCATAAGGTCGGAAACTCAAACCTTTGTATTGAGGATTTCTCGAAGTAACCCGTGCAATACATGAAAAAGTTCAACAAAATATGAAATTTGATCATTCTTAATGTAGTTAATAATAGAGATTTATTAAGATTTTATTTGTATATGGATTATCTATTTTACCATTATAAGAAAATATAATGTGGTAATATTCTAATAAAGATATAAATATAGAAAGTTTTATACATTATCGATCAAGAATTTAAAATAAATAAATAAAATGTATAATAAAAAAATGACATGGAAATAGGGGCAGAGCCAGAGGGGGATGAGGGGGGGCACCTACCCCCTGACTCCTAAAATATCCTTGCATATGTAGTCTACTCTAGTTACTCCCTGACATAGAGAAAAAAAGAAAAAGAAAAAAAGAACTCACACTTGAAAGTAACACAGGAAAAAGAAAGCAAAAAGAAGTTACTCTCAAAGACCAAACCGTGTACCTTTTCACCAATTTCACTTTTCTTATAAGCAGCTTTTGTCTGTCCTAGTATAGCACCTATTTCACTATTTTTTCTTTTTTATTTAATATCATTATTTTCGCAATTTTTACTGTGATATCTTTCACAGCATTTTATTATTGAGTGATGCTAGAGATATTACAAATTTTATTACTTATGTCTTATAAATTTGCATCTCACCAACCACAAAAAATAATTTCAAACATATATTCATTATATTATTTACGTAACACTAATCACATTTTTACCATATCAGTTTGTAAAATTTGTAGTACCTATGACTATGAATTGGTTATTTTTGTTTATTTATTTTAATACTATGAAATATATTCATATTTTCTTGCAATTGTTTATTTATTTTGTTATTATTATTGATTAATATTTTTTAGATTAATTTTACTTTTAATATTGTTTTTTAATTTTGCCCCCTCTAGACTAAAATCCTGGCTCCGCCACTGCATGGAAAGAAAATGTAATATTTCAAAATTTTAAGTGCAATATTGGAAAAAGTCAAATACTTTCATGCACTTTCCCTTCACAATGTGTGCATGTGCATGACTAGAAGGTTTTTTCTAGTTGTTCGCACCACAATATATAGTCTTCATTTAATAGTGGAAAAAAAGATAAAAAGAATTTACCTGCATAACTCTCTCCTGTTATAAAAAAAAAAATCTTTGTCTTGGTATTCTGGAAACTTGGCAAACCATCGTTGTAGGAATAAAAGATTGTCTTGTGCTTAAGAAAAGCAGAACTAGTGTTAGTTTCAAAATCTTAAAATGATTAGAAAAACATCCCCTTAGTTAATTGCGTGAAAATAAAATTTCGAAACATAATAATATTTTTCACATAATAATGTTAAAATGATTGGAAAAACATCCCCTTAGTTTCAAAATGCTAATGAAATTGAATTTAATGTCAATCACCTAATGTCTATGAGAATATATATATATATATATATATATATTTATATATATAAATATATATTTATATTAAAATAACCAAATTGTCGGCAAGCACTATTGTGCATCCATGCAAGCGATTAAGATCCGGTTTAATATCTAGGGTATTGCACCGGGTGCAATTCACCCTTCCATGTCTCACAAAAAAATTTTACTTTTTTATTTTTTTAAGTTTTACTTTTTACTTTACTTCAGTTTTTTTCCTTAACTTTTTTAATCAATAGTTGAGATTGAAAGTTGTTTTTTGCAACTATCAATCTCAACCCTCCATAGGAATTGCATCAAGTGCAATAACCTAAGTATTGCTCCTAATCTCAATCCCCATGCAAAATAGTCATGCTTGCATTTAAGTAATGTAGATGTGATACCATTTCTTGACAATGCACCAAAATCACAACCTTCAGCTATTAACTGTGTTGACAATGCAATGCAAAAGATAGAATTCACATGCAAGTACTATTTAACTTATATTACCTTTTCAATTTAGCAATTCCATGGTCAAATAAGGTGGCTACAATCCAAGTTAGCTGAGAAATTAAGAAAACTAAGAGGCTGATTGGTTCCAAAAAGTGGTGTATTTACTTTTTTTTTTTCTTTTTTGTATTTAAATCTTAAATTAGAATATAGAAAAAATGACACATTTCTACATTTAAGTGGGTTTGATAACTTGTTTTGAATACATAATTTGAGTATAAAATACACCCCTTCATGATTTGGCATTATTCTTTATTTTAAGAGAGAGTAATTTTTTTTTCACTTACGTACGTCACGACTCACGTCAGGTGGTGGGCCCCTTGCCGCTTTCACAAAAATGCCACTCTACTAGTATTCTATGAAAATAAAAACATTCATAATGTGTTAATTTTTTTGTATTCAAACCATAATTTTAGGATATTGAATCTAAAAACTGAATAAAAATCTTTAATCCAAACAAGCATTTTAGTAGTGAGTCCCACAAAAAAAAAAAAACTAAAAATGAATACAAAATACACCTACTTTTTTCTCTAACCAACAACACCTTAGGTTTTCTAGCGGTACAAGACAAAGTCATATTTGATTTGGGTTAATTCCTATGTGATGCCAATCTACGCACTCAATTCAAGCCATTTTCTATCATGGTTCACACAAAGAGGCAGACCAAATATAAAAAATGGGATATTGGAAGACCTTTATTCCAGCTATACTCATTCTTGGTTAGATTGCCTGAGTCTCCATTCGGCCTAAAGGGGCCATGCTCAATAAAATCTCCTGCTCCAATGGATGAAGCACCAGGACCTACATATATCGACAGAAAATGCAAACATATTCACACACCAAAAAAGAAGTAAGTCTATTGTAATTTCATAAATGAAACTCAAGAAATTGAAGAGTGTACATTAAAGCATTTAGGAACTGATGAAAAACATCTTTGAATTCTTCTCCAGTGAGCGAAGTGATGCAAAAAGTTATAAGAATTTTACCTCCATTTAGCCAGAGAACAAGGGGCTTTGAATCAGGCTGAGTTTCAGCTTCAACAAAGTAGTAAAAAAGAGCTCTCTGTTGCTTTTCATCCACATTGATGTACCCGGAAACTCCACAGCAATAAAAATCTGCACCAAAGATGCACATATTATGCCTATGACCATCCATTGCTTCTGAGACTGCATGATTGCTGAGAATAAGAGAGTGAGAACAAGAGCTCTTTGTTTTGTGATAGAAGACTGAGAGTCTGGATGATGCTTATTCAGTTATTCTTATAGAATTAGGGGTGTTGTCTCATCATTATGTGGAAAATGTTAGCAGTCCTTGTTAAAATGATTGACCAAAAGAAAGAATTGGCTTCGATCTACCCTAGGTAAAATCATATCTAATTAACAAATTAGTCTTCATTATTTTTACCAGTTTTATATTAAGCTTCCGTTTCACCCATGATTCATATTTTTCTTATTGAACAAGCAGTACGGTATTATTAATTATTAATTATTTATTTTTATCCTTAATTTTTTTTCTTTTTGAAAGGCTTGATTTCTGAACTCGAGTATACGACCTATTTGAAAACAAATGGAGAATGCATGTGTTTTCTTGGGAAAATCTCCATGGAATGAGTAATATTGCTAGAGTTTTATTGTCACTTTCTTCGATTTGTTTCATGAAAATTTGTTTCCTGATCGAAGTAGCCAAGCCCATATATCTGGACTCAAAAAATAAGTGTCTGTCAAATTTTTTTTATGGGAAAAATGAATTAAGGGCTGGTCCAAATGTATATTATGCATTTATTTCCATGAAGCCGTGGGTTCCAGTTAGCTTAACTAGTAAAGTCTTTGATGGTTGAATAAGAGATCTAGGGTTCAATCTCCTCCTACACCAAAAAACTTATTAATGTCTTGCTCTGATAATAAAAAGCTATTACAAAAAAAAAAAAACTCCATGAAGCCACGTACGTTTGTTAAACATTTAAACCCCTTGTCTTTTGATTTATTATGATGTGTCATGCACAAAGTTATGCATTGGGTTCTCATCCGAAATTCTGTAATTATTATCATGGCAATCGAATACTTTGGGAAGTGGGGTTTGAATCATCACATAATTGGAAATATATATATTAATAGCTACGCAAAACTCAGAAAAAAAATCAATTAAAATTTGAAATTAAAATATAATTTTGTGCCATGTGTCTAAATTGATGTAGAGACCACACTATAATTATCCACTTAAGTATGTATCAAGTGTCCACTTAAGTTTTTTTTAATCTTTGTGCCAACTATCAAGTAAGTTAATGAATGCAAAATACTAAGAATCTAATATTAATGAACTATAAAATTAAATAAAAACAATAATAAAAAACCAATCACATATACTCAATAAAAATCACCACACAACAAAGATCACCACACATTCTATCTTATTAAAAATTACATATTCTATCTTAGTAAAAAATTAGAAGAAAAAAATTATCATAAGTAGTATTAAATTTAGGTAAGAAATTTAATATGTAACTAATTACGTTTACTTTTAAAAAAAAAAATTTGACTAATTATTTATATTTTTATGATAAAAATTGTATTTAATTTTAAATATATATGTACATATGCATGTGTTACATGCTTTTTTTAAAAATAATTTGACTAATTATTTATAATAAAAACTGTGTTTAATTTTAAATGCTTCTATGCATTTGTATGGGTTACAAGCTAGTATATATTAATAGGCAAAACTCAGAGAAAGTTCAATTAGCATTTAAAATTAGAATTCAATTTTGCGTCTTGTGTCTAAATTTATGTGGAGACCACACCATAATTATATTTTTAAGTTTGTGTCATGTGTCCACTTAAACTTCTTAATCTTTGTGTCAAGTGAGTTAATGAGTGCAAAATACTAAAAATCTAATATTAAAGAACTATAAAATTAAAAAAAATTAAAAAAAAAAACTAATCACATATACTCAATAAAAATCACCACACAAAAAAGGTCACCACACATTCTATCTTATTAAAAATTAGAAAAAAAAATGATCATGAGTAGTATTAAATTTGGGTAAGAATTTTAATATGTGACTAATTATGTTTACTTTTTTAAAAAAATAATTTGACTAATTATTTATATTTTTATGATAAAAATTGTGTTTAATTTTAAATGTATACATCATGTGTTACATGCTTTTTTAAAAAAAATATTTTGACTAATTATTTATATTTTTATAATAAAAATTGTGTTTAATTTTAAATGCATCCATGCGTTTGCTTGGGTTACATGCTAGTTTCAAATAAAAGAAGCAAACAAGTTTATGAAGACTTTAAGAGCATTAATATCATCCATGCATTTGCTTGGGTTACATGATAGTTTCAAAAAAAAAAAAAAGTAAACAAGTTTATGAAGACTTTAAGAGCATTGACATCTAGGTATTTATAAAATTACACATTTTATATTCTAAAAAGTTACTTTATCTATTTTAACATACCATTTTACAATTCACCATATATCACATTTTATTTTAACATACAACTCATCAAAATAATATAAATTACCCAATAAAATAATATAGGCAAAAATGTTAATTACACCCTCTAAGTTTGATTAAAATGCATTTCAGTTCTCTAACTTTATTTTTGTTCAATTGGGTGCTCTAAATTTCAAATTTATTTAATTCAGGTTTTCATACGTAAACTTACCAAGAACCCTAAAATTTAATAGAACTGATATCCCGGTTTCAAACGGTCACAACTTACTTATTTTAAATAAAACAAATTGGCAAAATTTTTGTTCAAATTGAAGCCCCTATATGTCTAATTTCCAGTGCAAAAAAGCCTCATTCAAAAAAAAAAATTGTAGTTAAAAAATAATTTATGGTCAAAATAATGAGCAAATATTATTTTTCAGCACCATTTTCAAAGCGGTTTTGAGTGTTTTTGCGTTGTGATTACTTTCAAAATATCGAAATAGCTTCAATTATCCTAGGTTAACATATTTTAAGCTCAACTAAAGATTATTAACCGGTATAACATAAGTTGTCTACAAAAGGATTTTAAATTTTTGCTCTTCTCCATTTAGAAAAAATAAAATAAAATTCTTCTCATGCTTACTTCAGTAGGAAGAAGGTTGTGTTTCCATACAATTCTCTTCTTCGTGCTTGAAAAAATACACCACCAACAAATCTGCATTTAGGATGATAGGAAAACCCATCAGACACCTGGAGGTCTCTCTCTCTCTCTCTCTCTCTCTCTCTCTCTCTCTCTCTCTCTCTCTCTCTCTCTCTCTCTCTGTGCTATACTCATTCTTGACTAGATTGCCTGAGTCTCCATTAGGTCTAAAGGGGCCATGCTCAACGAAAGCTCTTGCTCCAATGCATGAACAACCAGGCCCTACATCAACTGAAAAGGCAAACGTATTTACACACCAAAAAGAAGTTACATGTCTATTATAATTTCATAAATCAAACTCAAGAATTTAAGAGTGTGCATTAATACATTTAGGAAATGAAAAGCAACTTAGAGTTCTTATGAGGAGGTTGAGTTTCAGCCAGAGAGTTTTACCACCAGTTAGCCAGAGAACAAGGGGCTTTGAAGCAGGCTGAATTTCAGCTTCAACAAAGTAGTAAAAGAGAGATCTCTGTTGCTTTTCATCCACAGTGAAGTAGCTGGAAAGTTGTTGGAAACTGACTTGTGGTTGCCTGGCAGACTTGTGATTCTATCAGCTATCGGAAAAGACTCCACAGCCATAAAAATCTGCACCAAAGATGCACATATTATGCCTATGACCATCCATTGCTGCTGAGACTGCATGATTGCTGAGAAGAAGAGAGTGAGAACAAGAGCTCTGTGTTGTGATAGAAGAACGTGATGGTCCTTATTTATAGAGTTAGGGGTGGTGTCTCATTATGTGGAAAAAGTTACAAATACTTGTGAAAATGATTAAATTAACAAATAAGGTTTAGGCTTTGTTAAACTCAACCAACCGGGCCTTAATCACAATTACATATGTTTCATGATCCAAAAGAGAAATGATACACATGTTTGGACAAGTACGGTATTGAATTTTTATTTTAAAGGTTTGATATCATCAACAAACTAATATGTTTAGTCAGAAATTGTTATCAATTCTCTTAAACATGGAGGTATGTTTCACTCTTCTGTTGGTCATATTTTAAAAGACACGTTGTCTTATGTTAGCTCTCCACAAAGTTATTCTTTCTCTCATGTTGTTTGGCAAGGTAATATTGTTATACATATCTTAGCCCAAAGAGCAAGACTTTCTTTTCCTCTTGTAGTTTGGATGAAGTTCCTCCAGATTTAGATTTCTTTGTTTTGTCTGATTTATCAACTTTTGATTAATAAATAATATTTGTCTTCCTTCTTAAAAATAAAAAATAAAAATAAAAATAAAATGAAAAAGTTGGAATATCCTCCATGGAAGGGTATTGCCAAAGTTATTTTGTCACTTGCGTAGCCGAACACTTGTTACATATATTTGGACTCAAAAATAAGTGCAGGCCGAATATATTTTTATGGGAAAATGACCAAGGGCCAGCCCAAATATATATTGCAGTTATTTCTACGAAAGCATGTTAACAACTTGTCTTTTGATTTATTAGGACGTGTCATGCAGTAATGCACAAAGTTATCCATTATGGTTTCACGCAAAATTCAGTCATTATGTGGCATTCGAATACTTTGGGAATTGGGGCTTTGACTCATCTCATAATTAAAGACTTTCCAGTAAGAACATACAAGACTCCGTTAGGAGGAGGGAATAAAACAGAATTGAATAAAATGAAAATATTATTTTAGAATATTTCTTTATTTCTTTAGTTGGAAGTTTTAATTTAGAGAATAAAAAAATCATTTTCTTATTTGGGAGTTTAAGTAAGAGAAATAAGAATTGGTAAAAAAGAACACTCATCCCTTTCTCTTCCCTTTAAAATCTCAAATTTTCATTCTTCTTAAAATTGGGAGGAATTAGCAGAGGGAATGAAAATAAGGTTAATAAAATTTTCATTAAAACTCTCAAAACACCCCTATACATTTAGCTCTTTATTTTAAAATAAGGGTATAATAGTAATATTGTTATAAAAAAAAATTCCATTTCATTTCTTCTACATTACTCTCAAAGAATGTTACTTACATTATTCTATTCGTTTTCATTCATTTATTTTAAAACATCCAAATAACAAGATTACATTTAATTACATTCTATTCCTTAATTTCTTTTCCGCTCATCATTTCCATTATTTAAATATATTTCATTCTATTTTGTTCCTTTCCTTTCCTTGACAGTATCATTAAACAGTTAAACCTTCAAACTAGCTAGTTTATAACTTGTGAGATTGTTAACTTGAGTGGAGATAATGATCAAGGAAAAAAGGAAATAGACCAAAAAAGATTTTTGTATTTCTATATGTAATTATGTTTACAACAGTATTTTTGTTTTGAATAATGCTCCCTCATTTTGCGTGTTTCTTTTATTTTCTAATGTGAAAGTTGTTGCAGTAGTTAGTCCTAGCCGTTGCAATAGCTCTGGACAGGTTAAAAATAAAAACCTTTGACCTATTTCACTTCTAAAGGGGCCTGTCTCCTTCAACCCAGTTTGAATGAAAACTTTATCCTCTTCATAAGCCGCTAAGATTTTTATGTTATACATTTTTGGAATTTTTTTTATTTTTATTTTTAACTATGATAATCTAATTTTCAAACTTTAGGGAGTCTATGTCTGTCATACTATCATAAACTCCTTGAAGTTTGGCACAAATCTCGGCTCAATACATGGTCACTTAATCAAGAATATTCTCTCCTATGTAAACTCTTTTCAGAGAATCTCTTTCTCTCACACTTATAGGCAAGGCAATGTGGTTGCAGACAGTGACGGAGCCACTCTTGGACCATGGGGGCAATGGCCCCCCTAATTTTATTTTTTTATAAATTATTAGTATATATGTCGGTATTAATTTTAGCAATGTTGTTCTATAAAATTACACTTTGCCTCCCTTAACAATATCATTAATTATTTTGAGAGTAATGTTATAGTAACAAACTTTTCTACGGTATATGTATATGGATATAGTGCGTGTGAGTGCAGGACATAG
This sequence comes from Notholithocarpus densiflorus, assembly GCA_030021035.2. NCBI lineage: Eukaryota > Viridiplantae > Streptophyta > Magnoliopsida > Fagales > Fagaceae > Notholithocarpus > Notholithocarpus densiflorus. The sequence continues at coordinate 1,710,490 of JARYZH020000027.1, read as the reverse complement.
GCATACCACTTTTGAGAAAGAACCCCAAGTCAATGAAATAGTCAAACAACCACAACTAAGTAGTTCGCTAGTCATTGAATAATATATATATATATATATATATATATATATATATATATATAAACGTCAAGAACTCTCAAGAATTTTTATTCGTACAAGTTTGATCGATCAAAATTTACAGCTCTCTAAATTTATAAGGGTAAACTATAGATACAACTCTTGTGGTCTACCCTTAGAATATGAGTCTACGTTTATTTTGTGACCTCCCATGTTTTGCATTATGGGGTATTTCCATTAACTTCAATGAAATTTGATGGTGTTGCAAGTTCTAATAAGTAATAACACTCATTTAAATTTTCAGTGTATTATTTGGTGCATGTAACAAGATTTAAAATATTTTTCCTAGTGAAAACCACACATGTAGAATAAATCTCTCTTGGGCTAAGCAAATGAATTGTAATTCACAACTAAAAAATAATGAGCATCTGGGCCTCATGAAAGTCGGTGATGGGAACAAGCCTCAATGTGTAATAAAAGACTTATTAACTGGACTGAAGTATGCAAGTAAAAGATTTTAGGAGGAAGTGTATATCCCTAAATTATAGACACTATTCTCCAAATTAAAACTTTTTTTTCGTTAAACTCACACGCCATTACCAAAACTTTGTTCCAACAAACAAAAGGAAATATAACTATATTCCAACAAACAAAAGGAAATATTACTGAGAGTGTATCATCCCCTTCAAGAATTAAGTTTGTAACACCCATATGAGCATGACAGGCCTCAGAAATAACCATGAGCACCACTTTCTTCACCCCAATAGTTTTATCACCTAGTGTTAGCTTATTAACTTGCACTAATAATTTTTCCCAACTAATCCCTCCCGATGAACCCCTCCAATTTGGATGGAGGGGGAGTATAGTAAAGTTGGCTGGAAATTAGCTCTACTCCCCCTCCATCCAAACTAGCCATAAAATAAATCAATTTCATTAAATAGGCAAATTCCATTTCACAGCATTAGACTGATTTTTATTTTTGGCTTGATACCAGACTTAGAGTTACATTCTATAAACGTTGTTTACACATCAAGCAAGGTAGTCCATATCAGCAACCAGTCATTTTAGGATTCCAAAAGACTTCCATTTAATGATTTAAGGGCCTTTGAGTTAGAGAAGCACTCCATTTAGTCACGCAAATGGGCTTGAGTGTCCAAATAAGTTTTTTTTGGGACGGAGATGGAGAGATTTGAATACACAAGGTAGTCCATATCAGTTTTGTTTTTCTTTTCTATAAAAAAAAGTTTGTGCGCGTGTTTTTTTTTTTTTAAGATTAACATAAATCACCATAAGAAGTAGGAATAAAGGCCAGGCCTTAGTGCTATAGCAGGTGTCTTTTACCAAAAAAAAAAAAAAAAAAAAAAAAACAAGTTGTAAATGGGTCTTTCTTTACCTCTGAAAAGACAAGTATGCAATCTAACGTCTCTGTTGGATTCAAGTCCAAGAATAAGCCTCTTCAAAAACTAAAGGGTAAGACTATCTACCAACCACCTCTCTCATACCCCACAAAAGTAGGAGTTTTAGGGTTTGTTTGGTTGGAAATGTGGAAAAATGGAAGGATAGAAAATTGTGGGAGGATAAAAAAGTGGGAGAATATAAAGGATTTTAATTTCTCTCCTTTTTGTTTGGTTGGGAGTGAAAAACTGGAAGGATGGAAAAAGTGATTTTATATAAATTTACTCATACACCCTTGTTAAAAAATGATGGCCAATTAAAACAAAAAAGTGACTAACCAAAAAAAAAAAAAAAAAAAAAAAAAAGCAATCACCCAATTTATTAAAAAATAAAAATCATGTCTAGTAAAAAAAAATAGAAAAGGAGAAAGACAAAACAATTATCACACCCGCAGTCCAAGAAAAAAAAAAGGAAGAGGCAACTGCCCACGAAGAAAAAAAAATGGAATTGGATAAATTGCCCATGTGCAAGTGCGCGGGCATTTTTGTCCATTAAGTAGCATCATTTTCTTCCTTTAGTTTTCTCTCCATTTTGGGGAGAAAACATCCGGGTCCCACCATTTATTTTCCTTCCTCCCCACCCAACCAAACACACTCCAAAAAAATTTTCCTTCCCATTTTCTTTCCAAAGTTTTCCATCCACCCTATTTCTCCTCCAAACAAACACACCCTTAAGCACTAGGTACTCTAAGAAGTAGGAATGCTTGTTTCTGTTATATAATGATAAAGATGAACACAAATAATAGTTAATCAGGATTTAAAAGCTAATTCAGTTTGAGCACTACAAACAGTTTCGATTTCTTTAATCTCAGCTAATGTCATATGAATCCTACAAAAATCTTTACAAACTGATATGAGATTCTGGACTGCTAGGTTTGACAATTCAGTTCTGTTAGTATGGATGCTAACCTCTTGTATCAACCGAAAAGGAGCATCCTTACGAAACCTGTGAGCATTTTCCTTAAGCAAATTCAACCATGCCGAATTAGAGAATGCCTGCAACTCAGGAATGGAATCACTAGTTATACAGGCGAGAGCAGCCATATAGTCATCGTTCTCTAGCTTCATGCAAAACTTTTCTTTGACGAGGGCAGGTGGTGGAGTCCTATCTGCCTTGGCCAAGTGATTCCAAGTTGTTTCCAGTAACACTCCCTGGCAATTATGCATAGCTCCCACCAATGAATAAAAATAGAAACTGAAGATTAAATTAAACTACTAACAAGGAGATTTTCTTTTCCTAGTATTCTACAGAAGGGAAGCACCAAGTGACATGCAGTGCGAGAGAGATTTTGGAGATTCTAGTTATGCCAGACCCATTTGAGAGATTCTGGTTGATGATTAAACATCTCATTCTGGAACTCACATCTGTGTGTAAGCATGCATGCATGTGCACAAAAAATAAGAAGGCCACGAGAGACACACAAGTACATATGTAAAACTCCATAAACACTCTTGAATGATATAGGTAAATTTCTTTTCATTTTTTTGAGAGAAACATATAGGTAAAATATTTAAGAGTTAGTATATATATGAAGAGTATATAATCAGAGATCTTTTTTTTCCTGGTATGATATCGCTAAAAGATTATCTTTCAAAAACACTGAATCCTTGGGACGTCACTAAGATGAGTATGGATTGTCAATGTTTTAGACAATGGGTGACAAAGCAGGGCGGATGATGTCACGATGCTCAGAGGAGAAAAATTATAAACAAAAACATGGGTGTGCATGATTGTTTGTAAACCAGGGAATATCTTTGATAGTAAATTTCCAACATAACCCAAAACCAAAGTTTAGACCCTTGCATTACCATACTATCAGTTTCACTTTTTCTATTCTTTCAGTGTTGAAGTCCAATATTATAGTTTCTTTGTTCTTTCCATTTTAATTGGCAGCATATCTAGATATCCCTAAAAGTTTAATTACTCCCTGTTCCTTTCATAGCACTTAATGAACGTACACTCTGCTTACAATAGAATCTGAACTAAATCTAAATATCTTGGACATAGAGGATCAGATTTGGGTTTTTTGAAAATATTATTTGTTTGATTTTACTATTATATTTATATAGGGAAAATGTTCCATTCGCTCCAATGGATAAACACCATAACACATGAACATTTCCTTTCCATAAGATGTCCAAACAAGTATTATGCCCCATCAAAAACAACAGCAGTAACCATGCCTTAGCCTCAATTTCAGGGCGGGCTATGGATCCTCAATCAACTAATCAGAGTTAGCCACAGATTATTTTCCACCATTCAATTATATCCCACCATCAGAGTTAGCCTCAATTTCAGGGCAGGCTATGGATCCTCAATCAACTAATCAGAGTTAGCCACATATTATTTTCCACCATTCAATTATATTAACCTTATGCCATGAAATGAAATAACAGGGGGGAAGGGAAGATACCTTTACAGCTCCAGAAGCATTTAATATCATCCGAAGGTGACGTTTTGCATTGAAGTGAAAACCATGGTGCAGCATCCCTCTGTAAATATTCTCAAAATCATCCCACTTCTTTTCTGCAATGCATGCATCCAACATGGTGTTGAATGTGTAGATATCTGGTATCACACGAGCCCTGTAATCAGATTTCCTGCTGATATGGTTCCTATCCTCTGACATCATATTGAACAGTTTTTTTGCTTCTTCAAACATCCCATGTTCTAGGTAAGCTTTCAACATTATATTACAACTAACAAGATTTGGGGAACAAAAGTTCTGCATTTCTTTGAAAATGTAAGCTCCATCTTCAATGTATCCTGAGTCAATACAAGCTTGAATTAAGCCAGTGTAAGTCACTACTAGAGGCTTATTTGCGACCTTACATATTTTCTCCATCTGTCAAAATAATGAACGTGAAAAATGTGATCAAACTCTCAGCTGCAACCATGAATGAATACACACACACACATTCTAGGAAAATAGCTCAGCCAAATGTTAATATTGTAATCATCCATACACTTTTCTTGTAGATGACTGACAATAAAATTATCAGCTAACAGCAAATCCCAAGAAAAGGGCCAAGGGTACTGTAGGAATGTTGTACTGGTCCACCATTATATGCTATATTGCATTCCATTTAGTTTGCAGATCAAAGAAGCAGAAAGAAACCTGTATATTTTGACCAGCACACCCACCCACCACCCCCCCCAAAAAAAAAAAAAACTTAAGTGGCTTGATCCAGAGGTAATGCTGCTCATCCACCTTGCATATATTATACTTTATTATGTGATAGGGAAAGCAAGGATGCATGGACACTTCATTTGGGGTGCCATACCCGTGTCGTAATGGTGTCCAATCTACCGTATCATGTTATAATTTTTCAAAAATTGCTCGTGTCGCCATATCATACCCATACCCGTACCTATACCCGTGTCCGGGTCCGTGCATCCTGGAAAAGCACACTATGTGAAAATAAATTATAAGTGATAAGAGTGTATGCTATGCAAAATATATATTTATATATATATATATATATAGAGAGAGAGAGAGAGAGAGAGAGAGTAAGGAACCACTATGAAAGGTAGACAAGGGAGAACTAAAGTTCAAACATTATATAGATTAGCCAATGATCCATCAACACTCAAGACAATGAAATCCTATAATATTAATTAAGATAGCTCACACTCAACTCAACTCAATTCAATTAAACTTAACTACACCTTAATCCCAATAAATTGGAATTGGCCATGGATTCTCATTAACCAATGGTGGATTGGTTATATGTAATCTTTCCCCCTCTTATTATATGAATCATGCCCTCCTCAATCTCTTTATCCCTGTAAATTATTAATCCAAAATACCGGTTTTCTACATACTCGGTTCTAGTCCCACTCAACCTAAGGCCCTCTAGATTCCAAAGTCTCCAAACTTCCAACTTGAAATTAATTCCTACCTAGTACCATCAACTAACACGAAATCATCCGCAAAAAACATATACAAAGGAATTTCATCCTGAATCGATCTAATAAAATCATCTTTAACTAGTGCAAAGAGATAAGGACTCAATATTATTATTGTTCCCTATCCTCACCTAATGGTCTGTCCTTCCTATGGAAGATGGTGTGGTGTTCAAAGGCCCCATCTAGGGTTGCCTACTTTTCTTCAACTGCTGCTCTAGGGAAGATCTTATCTATTGACAATCTCTGGAAGAGAGATATTTTGATCTTGGGTTGGTGCAGCATGTGCAAAAAATGGGGGGAGTCCATGGATCACCTGCTCCTTCATTGTCCTATAGCTTTGGAGCTATGGACTATTGCATTCTGTTTATTTGGCCTTCATTGGGCTATGCCAAAAAGAGTCATTGATATGTTTGCAGCTTGGCAGGGGTCCTTTGGCAAGCATAGAACATAGCCTTTTGGAGGGCTGTGCCACATTGCATTATGTGGTGTCTTTGGAAAGAATGGAATTCCAGAAGTCTTGAGGGATGTGAACGGAATATCCTTGAAATTAAGGCCTTCTTCTATCGTACTTTGTAGGATTGGAGTGCTGCTTTTATTTCTCCTTTGATCATTGTATTTTGACATGATTGTACTTCTCTCTTAGTACACCGCCAGTGTACTAGGGTTATTCTCTTTCTAATACGTTTTACATAAGTTATCAAAAAAAATATAAGGACTCAATGTTAATACTTTATGTATACCTATTTTGACAGGATAGCAAACTCGTTGGTGATACCTCTACTAGTTCACACACTAATTGTCACTCTAACATAAAAATAATCACATTAATCACCTAGTGATAAGATTAGCTCAAATCTAAGTCAATAATTTTAGGACACGTAGTTCTGTCTTGACTATAACCATTGTAATGTTCTAGTGGTTTACACTATTAAATAGCATTTTACTATTTATTATTTTAGACTTGAACCTAACACCTAATCAATTCCCACCTCACCCCTTACCACTTGAGTCAAAGCTTAAAGGCTCATTTCTTATGTTGCATGTGTTATAGTTCAAGGTGTTTTTGTTGCCACATTTTTTTTTTGCTTTTAGGTACAAGCTTACATAATAAGAATTCCAAGACATAATGATGCAGGAAGCACAGCCAGAAGAAAGGTAATTGACTTTATTTAGTATGAATTTCATTTGATTTTATTTCTGAATTTAATGTAATTGATTATATTTTTTTTTTCCTTATTTTTTGTAACATTTTTTTTTTTTTTGGATAAATAACGAAATTGTATTAATCAAAGATACAGGTACGCCGGGGCTGTACATGGGCTGTACATCGAACTCTTACATTACAAAGATCAAGCATTGGAAAAAAGTTAGAACATGGAAAAAGATTAAAAACTGAACTCCAATCCAGCAAGGTGTGGAGAAGGAAAGATTTAATTTCTGGATGCAGGAAGCTCTACTTTAAGGTCACAGGATAACATTATCAGACATTGAATTTGATGGAATAATATGGAATTGAGATTTTTCTCTCCAGCTTGGGGGTGATTCCAAGCAATAAAGCCTAGGGTTTTAGGCAGCTCTAGGTGGTGAAACCTAGAGTTGTTAGGTTTTTCCCTTCTTTCATAGTCTTGCAATCTCCATGTTGCATCAACTTGGTATCAAAGAAAAAATTGACCTTAATTCAAGAAGCATCCTTAGAAACCATCAAAATTTACCATCACAATCACCACAACCACCACCTTCCAAAATAGACTAGCCCTTAAACAGCAACCTACCATATGAATGAGAACCCACCACCAACAAGCCGTTGTGAACCAACCTTCAAAACACATAATCGGATTACAACAAGTCAAACCACCACAATAACAAAATCCAAACACTAAGCTTCAAAGCCTAGCCACCACTGAACCCCAACCAAGCTGCCAACCCTGAACCAGAACATTGCCAAAATGCCAACTTACCCACTATTGCAATTGACCGGAAACCCCAACCAACACATTGACATCATGACCAAAGACCCTCACCAAGAACCAAACAGGAAGAGAGAGAGAGAAACGTTAATTGGACACCCATAATCCGATTCAGGCACCAATCAACTCCATGAGCTTTCAATTATTGCTACAAACCAGTGACCAAACTTTCTCAACCCCTGCTCAATACAATTGGAATCTCCAGCTGGACCATAAGCTCGCTGTGGGAGACACTTATTTTCATTTAGCGACACGTTGTGGGAGACACACTTAATCGTCCTGTGGTCTTCACAAGTTATGCCAAACCTTGTACACTGCAGGTTCACAACCAGCGTCAGGGCAGGTACTCTCCCAGCCTAGTCCAGATCAACAAGCCGATTCTTATTACAATTTGTTGAAGCTTATTATTTTAGTGCAGTGTTATATTAGAAGAACCTACTCTTGATGTTCGTCACATGAGATGAAGCAATTCTTTGAACAGATAGGTTTATTAGAAGAACAGAAGGCCAGGTTTGCCACAATTAAGCTCACAGGTAGAGCTAGGGAATACTAGTTTGGTAGTAAGAACCTTCTCCTTAGAAGTAACAACGATGCGGATACTAGATTAATGTTGATTGATTCCATTGGTCTAGATTATGGATTCAATTTAGTTTTAATTGATTTGAGTGGTTTAAGATATTTGATTGTTATTTTGTTGTGACTAGGGAACTTATTTATAGGCCTCAAAGGAAACATTATTGATACGTTGAATTTAAAGAATAGAATGGAATTGATTTTTCTCTCTATCTTGGTGATGATTCCAAGCACCCTTAGGTGGTGAAGCCTAAGGTATTAGGCAGCTCTAGATGGTGAAGCCAGGGTTTGCAACCCATGCTGCATCAACTTGGTATTAGAGCATAGCTCAATCCAATTTTTCATCAAAACCCATACCTAAAACCTGTCTAACCTGAAATCCGCTGATGTAACCACGGAACATAAATTTGTTACTATTTCACCAATTTTCCTATTCAAGATTTATTCTACAGGACCCACATGTAATGTCCAATTGAAGTAAAAATCGTGTAGTTTTAAAGTATGTGTCTTAGGGTTAAAAGGAAAGTTTTTAATTTGAGTTTTATTTAACAAGTTAAAGTCAAAATTGTAAATACTGCAAGTCAGGCGAAGTAAGGGTATTTTGGTAGTTAGCTGAGTAGAGGTCGAGCTTTGTTGAGGCAGCAAGTGCCATCCAACCTTGGTAGTGTAGTTAAGTGTATAATTTCTAGGAGATCCTAAGTATCTTTGATTTTTTTTTTTTTTTTAAGTCCCAGTTAATCTGTTCTTAGGTTTTTAGTTTACTAGTTAAACTAGGGATTCCTAATACTACTTTTTTTTTTTGGGATAAGTAAGAAAAAATTGATTAAAAAAGACTACTTTATGCGAAAAGATCACAAAGCAGCCAGGGATTACTAATACTACTAGTATAAAAAAAAAAATTTTAAAATTTTTTTAAAAAAGTCTTTTTATATTATTTGTTCTCAATGTACCAAGAGATAAATGGAATTAATAATGTATGTTTTGTGCATTGAGCCATTGAGGTATGTTGACCTTCAAGGTTATTGTTCACAGATTGTTGACAGATTCAATTTTAGTTTTTTCTCACTTCTTTTGCAACCCTAAATCAGATATTTTCCCTTATTTACTACAACCCTAGTCATTCTTGAAGCCTAACCCTTCTTTCTAAAAGTTCTAACCCTGACTCCACAAATTTTCTGAAAACAAGAACAAATAGACAAATCCCCTGGTTTGTCCTACATTAGTTTTGTAATTGAAAACCAAGCAAAGAAGTGTTAGTTTTGGTTGAAACTAAAGAAATACAGCAATGAAGAGAGAGAGAGAGAGAGAGAGAGAGAGAGAAAGAGCACTAACTACTTCCTAAGTAGCATTATCTTCTTGAATTACCAACTTTTCTAGTCATATGACTCCCAGAGCATTAAGAGAAGCTTTGTCCAAGCTTTTTAGCACCTAATAGCTACATTATCACTAAAGCAAGATGAAGTACCAGCCTACCAAAGCTTAAATACATAAAAGGAACGTCCACATAAAAAATGTAAATGTAAGATAAAGCTTAACAAAAGTACCAGCTTCAATGCTTCTTGGCACCTTCCAGCAGTACAAAGACAGCGAGCCAGGTCATAATAAAGAGCTGCAGAACCTACTATTCCTCGCCTTTCCATGTGTTGAACAGCCAAAAGAGCTTCATCTGTTTTACCTTCTTTCCAAAGTGTATTCACGACCACTGTTTACAACAGAAGTCATTGTCATAATGTAACCAAACATGATAGCATGTAAAAGAAAAGAAGCTAAGTAAAATACCTTTATATGTTAAAGCATTTGGAATAGAAAATTTCTGCAATTTTCTGAAAAATTCATGAACTAAGTTGTACTTGGCACATGCAAACATCACCTGCGCAAGCAAAAACGCTTCAGGTATAGAATTTTCCAGGTTAACACTAACAATTAAAAGGGATATTCAACATAAAGCTGCAAAATATCTTCATATATAGTATAAATTTATTAAAGAAGAGGATCTACCTCATGTGCTCAGGAAACATACATAAAGTGCTCCTAGAGAACAGCAATTATTCAGAGTTGCAATCTAAAAGAAAGAGAATCAATGGAATCTAAAATAGAATGCATCTCACCAGGGCCCAAAACATGAAACCAGTCTAACAATGTTCTTATAAAAGAGGATTTCAGCTAGTTTCATAAACTCAGAATAATATTTTTATTTCTCAAGCAGAAGTTGCAGTTCAGTCGCATATTTTATGAACCCAGACTATCATGGTGTCAAATTATGTTTGAGCTCCAAAATAAGATATCAAATGGAGCACATAACTATATAAGTCAAATAAAATTGTATAGGATGTGAAAATGGTCACTTTCATTTGGACGGAAAAGCTAGTTCAACAACGTTTATATAGTTTTGAGCCAATAGCAAGCAATTCCACACATTTCTTTTGTATAATAACTAAACGCTACAAGAAAAAAATATCCCACATGGCAACTTCAGAAATTGCATGCTGGGAGGATACATATTCATGAATACCAGGAAATCAATTGAAAAACCACAATCATCTTAGTATTTTAATAAAACAATTTTCACAAGAAAGAAGTAAACTGAGTACCATGCCATTAAAGTGTTACTTTAATAGTGAAAGAATGGACCACAAGAAAGCAACTAATGGCAGCTATTACCTCCATGACAAGTCCATATGTTGTAGAAGAGGGCTTTTGGCCTTGTTGCTTTAATTGCTGCAGAACCCAGAATGCTCCTTCCCATTTTTTCTGCTGGACACAGGCGTTTAGGACCTGTAATGAAGAGACATATAAATCATATAAGTGAGATATTTTGGTAAAACTATTTTATAACTAAAGAAATTCGTTTAGGCAATGCTAAGGGGTTGATCCATGAGTATGAAGAGAGGACCACCTTAGACTCTGGAAATTTCAAAAATCAAGGAATCGTTAAACTCAAGAAAAGAGAAAAGATAAATACAGGCAGATTTAATCATCCATGCAATAAAAAGAATGCAAATATGTCATCTTAACCTTGACCAAGGATATCACCACCCCTTCAAATAAAAGCTTTTCCTCCCTAACATAAGCAGAGCAAATCAAACAATACCAAAAGTCTTTTCAGATAAAGCTCTTTATCTCAAAACTCTACTTAATCTCTACTTCCTACAACAATACCAAAAGATGCTAAGAGTACTCCAAATTCATAAAACCAACCGTCAAAACCCTAGTGCCTATTACAAGCTACGTGTACTAGCTTGAGATCTAACTAAACCCTACATTAAAAATTACAAAAATAATAATAACAAATAAAAAAGCCCTGGCTTTATTACAAAACCTAAAATCACTCAGTTTGAAGCTGTTTCCAGTTTGAAGGTTAATCTAGGCAAGTCAAAGTTGGAACGAAGACAGACAGGATGGAAGTGATTGTATCTCTTGAAAGGGGGTAGAGATACTTTAATAAAAAGCACTTTTTCAAATCTACCCACTTGCTTCTTATCTCTGTTTCCTATTCCAGCTGGTGTGAGTCATCATATTGAAAAATATGGCGCAATTTTTCATGAAACAGGTTGGGTAATGAACCCAAACTTCAGCAGAATTTCTTAGGGGTGGTATGGGGGATGAACCCAAATTTCATTCAATTAAATGGGCTACTATTTATGCTCCACTTTCTTCTGGTGGTTTGGGGATCAGAAATTTGAGACTTTTTAATGAAGCTTTGCTTGGGAAGTGGTTGTGGAGATTTGGGTTTGAAAGGGATGCTCTTTGGCAGCGAGTGATAGAGGCAAAGTATGGATGTGTGTGGGGTGGCTGGTGTACTGGTGCAGTATCTGGTCCCTATGGTGTAAGTTTCTGGAAAAATATTAGTCAGGGTTGTCCTTCTTTGTCTCATTATATTCTGTATGAAATTGGTGATGGGTCGAGGGTGAAGTTTTGGCAAGACCGATGGTGTGGGGAGACACCTCTTGCAATAGCTATCCAGAATTATTTAGAATCTACCAAGATAAGAAGGAAAGTGTGGCTGAGTTTAGGAAGTTCACTAATGGTTTCCTTCATTGGGATGTAAGTTTTTTTTTATGAAATAAATCTTTGATTACCTATCAAAAAAAAAGTTTTTTTTTGGGTTGTCAATGATTGGGAATTGGAGGCAAGGTCGGTTTGGTTGTCATCGAAATTGACATATATGGATAACTATTCCCCATTGTTTACATTGGCGTCTTTGGTGGGAAAGAAATAGTAGATGCTTTGAAGATAATGAGAGATCTATGCCAGAACTCAAGTTATTTTTCTTTAGAATCTTATTGGATTGGTTGTCAATTTTGCGAAACCAATCATTTTCTTCTCTTCTTGATTTACTTGAATTATGTAATTTTTGTACTTGATCTGTTAACCCCTGTTCACTTCCTCACTACTAGGGTGTCCCTTTTTTTATATCAATAAATCCTATTACCTATCCAAAAAAAAAAAAAAAGAAGAGGGATGCATCAGTAGTGAAGCAGTGAAGCAATGACATTATTTACTGGGATTGGAACTTTATTAGAATTGTTCAAGATTGGGAGTTGGAGTCTATATAGCCTTTCTTGGACAATATTTACTCTATTTAAGTGATAGGCCGAGAAGAGGATAAATTGTGTTGAACCCCTTCTAAACAAAGGAGGTCTGAGGTTAAATCTTATTTCAAAGCTCTAGCCCCACATGGCAGGGTGTGTTTCCCTTCCCATCAAGAGTGGCATTCTTTTTGTGTACTGCAGCTTTAGTGCAGATTTTAGCTGTAGACAATATAAGGAAAAGACATGTTCTTGTTATAAATTGGTGTTGTATGTGTAAGAGGAGTGCCAAGATGGTAGATCATTTAGTGTTCCATTGCTCTAGTGCTAGAGAGCTGTGATCTATGGTATTTAGCCTCTTCTGAATTCAGTGGGCAATGCCTAAAGGAGTAACAGAGCTGCTAGCTTGTTGGTAGGTTGGGTTGTGGCAGTATCAGTGCATAGAAATTTGGAAGGCGATTCTTCATTATTTGATGTGGTGTCTTTGGCGGGAGACGAATTCCAAATGTTTTGAGTGTTGCGAATGAAATCTATTGGATCTGAAGTTGATGTTTCTTCAAACTTTATTTGAATGGATGGTTGCATACAGCTGGTTGTCTTATTCTACTCTCTCAGATCAGATGGATCATTGCACTTTTAGAATTTAATTGTGGGTATAACTTTACTATACTCCCTATAAACTTGGGCTGTGCCTCAATATATTATCATTTACTTTATCTATTAAAAAAAAACTTGGGCTATGCCTATGCCTTTATATTATTGATTCAACAAAATCGATTACTTATCCAAAAAAAAAAAAATCACTTACACATTAGAAAGTGTAGAATCAACGAAATAAAATTACCATCTGACAATTTCAAGAATTCTGTCAAACTTTAGTTGCAGCTCACAGATTTAACCATTTCTAAAATAATTATAATTTTTAATTTCTATCTTCAAAAGTATGTCATGTAACAGGTATAGAAACTATCCAATCATGCAGGTATACACCAGTGAAGCAAATACAGACCATTATCTTTTGCAAATTGAGTTCAATCAAGTATTACTCACCGCATTGTAAACCATGATATCTGGTTCCAACTCTGGGTCCCACTTCCCAATTACCCCAGTTTTGAACTTCTTCTTGGGAGGAGATCGCATACTATCAATTACATCAAAAAGTTCCTTCAAATACCCCGCTTTTCCAAGAGTGACAGCAATACATTGATAAGCAACTAAATCAGGATATGTAGACACTTGTTGCTGGAGAGAAATTAAACAAAAATAAATAAAAGAATTGTATTTTCTCTCAAAGCTTCAATTGTATTTTCTCTCAAGGTGTAGTGCACAAGCAAAAAGCATGCTATATGCAATAAAAATAAATGTATAATACCTGCATTGAATGAAAGACATTGAGTGCCTCCACAGGCCTATTCGCCTTTCCAAGTACATCAAGTGCAGTCGTGTATATAAATCTACAAAATGAAGAGGAAATGTAGTCAAAAGACCCTTTCTATACAACAACCATGGTCTTAAGTCGCTAGAGCCAAATAGTATTTCCGGAACCATAGATTTGATATAAATATATATATATATATATATATATAAGTACCATGGATAAAATATTTTGAAATATGTATTGTTTGATCAACGACTTTAGAGCTTCTACAATATTGCCAAAAATTGGTTGAAGCAAGTTCAAAACAGATTTTCCTCATAAATATGTAAGGACCTCCATCAGGACCTTTATTCTATTGGTACCTCCATATTTTTATAAGTAATAAAGATTTTCATTAATAAAAGGGAATCTCTAAAGGAATAGCTTTCTAAAGATGACACTTATCCCAAAAAAAAAAAAAAAAAAAAAAAAGAAGAAAAGAAGTAGCTTCCTAAAGATGACTACTGAAGATTCAAGTTTTGATTGGTACCTCCATGAGGACCATTACCACCAAAGCCACTACCCCCTTCACCATCAATATTGCAACTTCTATGCTACAGTAACATCATCAACCAGGGCTAGTGTTAGTAAATCCTAACACCACGACAACAATTACCATGGCCTGCTCTGATGCAGTTGACAGAACCACAAAAATTGCAACTAACTACAGAAGATCATCAGTCCCACCCTGACCAGATCCAATTTAATCCTTCTACCCACTCTAAACCCATTAGAACATACTCTGTAATCAAACGCTTCATCCAAATACATAGTTCTTCAAAACTTTGTATTAATGTCCTGTGATGCATTGAATACAAGGCTTGACTGTTTTCTCTAAGAGAGCTAGAGCTAAATCATCCAATTGTAACAGTTTCTCTAGAAATTCTGTCATGACATTTATGTACAACCTGTAAAATGATTTGAAACAATGTAGTTCTTTTTTTAATATAAGTAATTTCAAACAATATAGTTTGATTGTTTAAAGGAAGTTTTGAGCTCAATGAAATTGTGATGCCCTTTCAAAACACATGTAACCTACAACAAAATTCATTACTCAAATGCTTAATATTCATAATACTAATTACAGAAAAGAAGAGTATCAAAAAAAATATTACACAAAAGAAAAGAAAATGCACTTTTAAAACATGTGTAATGTTCATCAGAGAGACAAAAAAAAAAAAGGGAAAAAGAAACCTGGGCCTGTGGGATTTGAAGCGCTCACGCATCTGAAGCCACTCAATGACTTGTAGCACCCGCCTCCAATTTCCTAGTTTTCCCAATATCTGGATAACCCTCAATATAGAATGATCACAGAATCGGATCCTTGCACTTCGCATTGTCTTTGTAAACATCCATTCAGGCATGTCTACATCTGCACCATTCAACCTGTTAAAATAAACTACTTTAACATTAACCAAATCATGAGAATCAATATTTAAGATAAGTTAGAATTAGATAATGAGATATTTAGATTGGTACATAAATCAAAGAAAGATAAGACTTATCCAAGAAATGACAAGCAATGTAGCAAATGTCATCAATATGCATTTTGAGGGGTACAAACTGCAGAGAATACTGTTTAAAAATTACAATGATTTCTTTCTGAAAAATCAAGCTTCATAGCAGTAAATTTTCTCCACACAAGTACTAAATCTTAACAAATACCCAAAAAGTTCATTTTCTTGTTTTATCATTTCAGATTATGGATCACATTATCAAAAAAAATTATATACATAACTCTTCATAAAACCTAAATTTTGTTTGCCAAAATTAGTGAGATAATATCAACATCACAAAAGTTCCCGTGACCAGTCCACCATAATTAGTATTCATAACTGGTCATTTAAACATGGCACCATAATATTGTTGACAAAAATTCCAATTCACGACGCAAAGAACTCACAGATAATTTGTAAATCAGTCTATATATGGAAGCTCATCGATTCACATGATACAAGTGACATTAACATATCAAAACTTTATAAAGATACACATGATGGACCTCATTATCTAACAAAAGACCAGACTATATTCCCATTACAATATTTTGGAGCATGCAGGTCTACATCCAACTAGAGGGAACTAAAACCAAACTGCAAGACATAACAAAAGTTGTTAATATTACGTCTAATTATGAGTTAAACATTATATTGCAAACAAAACAAAATAGAAATAAATTCATCCAAACTAGGGACACTAGGAGGAAAAAAAAGGAGAGCAACAGACTGCTTTGCTAGCTTCTGGATTCTCTCTTCCATCTCCATCCGTGAAACTCGTGGCTTGTCCACAACGTCACTGAATTCATCAAAATTCTTGAAGGCAGCTCTTTCCTCCTCTGCGCCATTACCATCAATTCTTTCAGAGAAAGAGTAACCTCTTCTGGTTAGTGTTCCATTTTCATGCACAAAATCATTATTAGCAACTTCTTCAACTTGCAAGTACTTCCTCTCTCGTCTGCCATGCCTATCAATTCCAGCACCAATTTTCTCTCCCTTCAAGGTATTATTGATTGATTCGTCATCCCACTGGCTATTATCAGTCCCCTTCTGTCTCAACATGCCCCAGGAACTTGCATCACTAACAATTTCCCCCTCCTCGGATTGTGCCGAGAACAAACTTTCTTTGATAAACTCAGTTCATCTCTGTTTGATTATCATGAACACCATATTAACTGTTATCCACACACTAAAACCTAGCTTTTTGACCCATTCTCTACAAATTTATTTCTGTCTCAACATGCCCCAGGAACTTGCATCACTAACAATTTCCCCTTGTAGTTTGATAATATGGCGCTGTCTTTGAACAGGAATTAATGCCTTTGACACTTTTTGTACCCTCCAAGCCTTTGTACTTTTACCCAAGTTGGTGTCCTCCAATTTCTGTTGAATACTACTAGTCTGATGTTGCTTCATTAATTTTCCACTTATATGGCCTTCATTGGCATCAATTTCATCGACAAATTCTTTACTTGCTTTCCCTTTGTAACCAAGCTTACCCCTTCTAACCTGACTTTCTTTGCTCGTGATCCCATAATCCTTCTTAGATAACCCTTCATGTTTTACAACTTTTAACACCTTTTCTTGATCCAAAATACTTTTCTTTTTCTCAAATTCCTTCAATTCTACATTTCCTTTATCTCCTTCCATTGTTGGTGTCCTAAAAAGACCCTTTTCTGTATCATTGGGCTTCTGTTTTTTCACCTTATTATTATTGTTATTATCAGCTTGCATCCTTTCCCTACGAACTCTAACAGACTCCATAGCCTTCAAATACTCATTGAAGGACGGCTTAAACTGAAGCTCCTTCTCCAGAATCCCACCACCCACCAACCTATTATCGTTATCAGACTCTCCCTTCAACAAAGCATTAATTGCTCTATAGTTTTGTACTTTAACACCAAAAACATGGACCTTCTTCACAGTTAGACCAATAGGGAAGATGGGTCTCCGAGGAATCAAAACCCCATTGAAAGAAAACGAATTCCAGGTACAATTTGAAGCAAAAATACCGTTTCTTTCAAAATAAGAGACACCCATTTGCGCATTCGTTAAAATACCATTGCAAAAAGCATAAACAACAACAAAAGGAGGCTGATGAGAATTCAAGTTTTAAGAAACTCAAAAAAGGTTTTGAACTTACAGGAACAATTTGGCTACAAGGAAAACCGTCTGAGTTTCAGTTCCACTCCCACGCACAGCCTGCCAGTGCCATCGAAAGATAAGGATTGAGAATTACTCAAATCTCAACCATCTATTAAATCCAATGCTTCAGAAATTGACACATCATTCAAGCCGATCCGTGTGCACCTTCGCCACTGCCACCGGCGGTTCATGCCGGTGTGGCCTTCTCCTCTCTTAAAATTTCTTTGTCTCTCTGTTTTCTTGTTCTCCTAAGCCCAGCCGTGGCCGAGCTTATCCTTGCAGCCACCACCTCCGACTTGCTGCCACCAGTCTCCATCGCCGGATTTTTCAACACAGTATCAGAATCACTTTCGCCCAACTCGCCCCTCTGTTATTATCTTTAGAAAAAAAAAATGTCTTTTTATTTTGTATTTTTTCTGTATTTTGACGTTATCTGTTTTGTATGTTTAGTTTTTTGTGTTTATTTTTCGGGGAAATGCACTTTTCGTCCCAATATATTAGCCCGATTTTCTTTTTGGTTTATACTTTTTATCTTCACCACATTTAGTCCTTACTTTGAAAAATGCAATCTATTTCAATCCCTACCGTGTGTTTCCTAACAGAAATATCTTACGTGGCTAATGGAGTGTAATGTTGGCATTTAAAACGCCTACGTAGCCATTAAAATAATTAAGAGTAATGCTACAGACATAAATTAATTTACAATATTTTTACAAACTGCTGATGTGACTTTAGTAATTTTCAAATAATCAGTGGTAAACATAAATGTGATGTTAGTGATGGACCCATATTAGAACTAATAAAAATTTGTCACATCAATAGTTTATAAAATAATTTGTAGTTGTAACTTGTAACATTACTTTTAAAATAATAATAATAGTAAATTTTAACTTCACATTTAAATAATGTCACGTCAACATTTTAATATTTAAAAAAAGTCATGTTATTCTTTTCACTTTTCTTTAATTATTTTAAAATAAAATAAAATTTTAGTTATTATTTAATTATTTAAATAATAACTAAATAATTAAAATAAAATTTTCTTTCTTTTCTTTTCATTATTTTGTTGGAAGATCATGTGTTTATACTCTCTGTGTTCTTCCCATGTCCGTGTTTATGTTCTTTGTGTTCTTCCTATCTTTAATAAATTAATCCTTATTTTCTTTTCTTTGTCTTTCTAGTACTTTCTTTACAACCATACACCAACCAAAATCCAGAAATCAACATACACCTACCAAAATTCAAAACCCATAAATCAACATACACCCACCAATATTCAAAACCCAGAAATCAACATCACCAACCAAAATCGAACCCAGAAATCAAACCCAGAAACTGATTTGCATACCCAGAAATTTGAACCCACAAACCCACTAATCTCCATTGATCTCCAACTCGAAAAGCCACTGATCTCCACCATCCTCCAAATCCCACCATTCCGCCACAAACCCAGATCTCCAACTTGAAAACCCACTCATCGGAATCACAACCCACAAACCCAGATCATTGGAATACATGACCATCTATCTCAACTGTGATCTCCACCACCGAGCTGAGAGACAGAGAGATGAAAGAGAAAGACCCACCAATTTGACAGAGACCCACCGATCTGAGAGAGAAAAACATCGATCTAAGAGAGAGAGACATTGATCTGTGAGATAGAATCTAGAAAGGATGAGCTTGAGCCATTTGGGTCTGAGTTTGAGCCATTTGGGTATGAGTTTGAGTGAATCGAGAGATGTAGAGAATAGGGTCGATCAGAGAAAGAAAAGAAAGAACCACAACCGATTGTGGTGATGGCGGCGGTGATGAGTGAAGGAGGTCGGCCATGGAGTTCGAAAGATATTTGTGAGAGTTTTGGAAGAGAGAGAGAGGAAGGTTTGAGAATGTTTTGGAAGGGTAGGGGAACCGATTTGATAAGGAAGTGTTGGGTTTGAAGTTTTTCCTCAAAGAGTGTGTGTGTGTGTGTGTGAGAGAGAATTTTCTAGGTTTGTGAATGAGAATTTGTTTGGTTTCCAAGAAAATACTAAATAAAATAATGAAAAGCAAAACAAATAAAAGACAAGAAAATAAGGATTAATTTGCTAAGAATATAAGTCATGTATTGGGAAAGAATACAAAGAACATGATGATGTTCTTCAAAAAAAATTAATGAATGGGATAAAAAAAATGATTTAATTATCTTATTTTATTTATAAAAAAATAAGAAATTTTCAATTTTGTTTTTTATGTCTAATGTGTTTTTTTTTTTTTTTTTAAAAGCTGACATGGACTTTTTTAATGTTAATTAAAAAATTTTATTATTATTTTAATGGCTATGTAAGCATTCTAAGTGCCAACAATGCACTTCGTTAGCCATGTAGGATATTTCTTTTCGAGAACTGACGGTAGGGACTGAAACAAATGGTGTTTTTCAAAATAAGTACTAAATGTGGTAAAAATAAAAAGTATGGACCAAAACAGGAATCGAGCCAAAATGTAGAGACAGAAAGTGCATTTCTACCTTCTTCTTTTTTTTTCTTTTTTTTTTGGTTTTGGTATAGTATCACAGTGAACCGTTTTCCTTTATTTAAGGTGGTACCTGGTACCTTGAACTATTTGTTGGAATAATTATTCTACTAGTAAAGCATGATGGTGTGTTTGGATACTGCTTATTTTACTGAAAACTGAAAACAATAAAAAAAATATTTTTCGGTTATTGTTCATTAATGAAATCACTGTGCATTTGCCTAATTGCACTATTCATATTCCATGAACAGTGCGAGAGATGCTGGATTAAAAAAAAAAAAAAAATACAAACGCAGGAATTATAATTCCTATCCAAACGCATGGTAGAAGCTGAAGTTGAATAATGTTGGTTTTATTAAGAATGATAGAAGCTGAAGTTAAATAATAGTTGCAATTATATATCAAACAAAGTTTAGCTACAAAATTGGTTGTAGCCTTAGGCGACAATTGTACTTAATATATTTTTATTGGAGGTGAATTTTGACAAATCTACCATTGGATTATATCTTCTTCTTATATCCTCCATGCTTGCAAAATTTCTAGAAAATTAAAGATCAATAGCTATGTCATCAATAAATTGTTTAAATTGCAATTTTTTGTAGTTTAAAATTATACATAAAATATAAGCTTATAGATCATATAATAAATAATATCTGATTGACACAAAATTTAACATGTGTATTAAGAGTGTAAAGAACATGCAATTCAACAGTTAGATTTTCAAAATATATAATAATTTTTATTATATTGAGTAAGGTTGTATAGTCTTATGCTACAACCAATTTTGTAGCTAAATTTTGTCCTTATATATCTACTTCTAGTTTAATTGTTGTAATTACTTGCTGAGTGTGAAGTTAATGTGATTTTGCTATTTTTTGGGTGGGCACTGAAGATGTTTGATGAAATGCTTCATAGAGTTTTAGTTTATTTCTTTGTATTTTTCTTTCTTTTTTGTGGATTTTTGCATTTTTCATGTTAGTTTGGTGCTAAACATGTAATTATATATATATATATATATATATATATGGGTAAATTGCAAATTACACCTTTGAAGTTTGGGGTTGACTGGATTTTACACTCCAAAGTTTCAGAAACTTGATTTTACACCCTATAGTTTGATTCCGTTAGCAATTCACACCCCACAGTTAGTTTTTGCTGTTAAGTGACACGTATGCATGCTGACATGTTTTATTTTTGCCAAATCAACTCCAAAACTACGTCGTTTTAATGATGACCAAGCGAAGAGTTAGCATGCATCAAAACTACGTAGTTTCAAGCCTAAACTTAACTTCTTGCACATCTCCATAAACGACACAGTTTCAAGCAAAGTTCCAAAATCTAAAAACAAGGACTCACGAACCTAAACCCTTCATCCCAGGTGGCGGCAGCGTTGAAGGCTCCAAGCTGCCTCAGCGGCGACGTCTAGACCCCCTAGCTTCAATTGCACGTGTGAACCCAAACAGACCGAACCTAAACCCCACGAACCCATCAGCTCTTGTGAACCCAGGCAGCCTTGACGACCACGGCGACAGCCACATTGATGGTAAAACCATTGGCTCTCTTTCGCTCTCTCTCTCGCTTTTTCTTAGGGTTATTACTTCTGGATTTATATAATTTTTGGAATAATAAAGTTTTTATTGATTATGCAATTTTTTTTTTGATAATTTAATTGTTAGAAAATGTAGATTATTATTAGGGTATATTTCATGATTGTGCTTCTTTCTGATGCATTGGCTTACACTACGCACAGAAATTGGAGTTAGGTCCCACAAATGATTAAGAACATATGCAATATGTCTAGGCTTCACTTACTCCAGCGATTAGAGTTGCAGAATTGTATGTATTTAAGATATGCAAATGAAAGGTTGAGGTCCAACAACAATAATAAAAGCAGTACAAATTGCAAGATCAGATTAGAAGCCACAACATTAGAAACTCTATAAATCTTTTGGGCTACTATTTTACTTGAGATCTTTTGTCATTCTATAGAAGTTGTGGATTATTATGAGATATAATAGTCTAAATCATTTTATCATCTTCTCACATAACTAAGCCGAGTTAATTCCCCACTGTTCACCATTCTTGTATATGCTTATGTTTGAATCAAACAAAAAAGTTTAAAGATTAAGACAAATGAAACATGCATAATTCAGAGGCAGCCATCCTTATGTTGGGGTAAAATTATCAAGCATTAATCTAACTACTTTAAGTCTTGCTTCATTTTCTTATTGCCAAATTATATTTATTTGGTCACAGGTAGACAATGTATCTTCCACCCAAAGGAAGACATGTATTGCCCTTCACGAGAATCTTTTAATTCTGCCATTGGTAACATGCATCCAGCAGCATTAGAACAATTGAAGAAGTGAAATTTTCCACTGTTCCATAGATTCATTATCAGTTGGTGTTCTCATGTCCAAGACCCTTCAAATTTTCCACTGTTCCATAGATTCATGATCAGCTATACATGTGCCTCTTATCTCTTGCAAATTGACAATCTTGAAATTGGAAGAAGTGAAATTGTAGATGTAGCAGCTTCTCCGAGAGAACCTAAATTGTAGAAGTTGGTTTGTTGTTGTGGTGGTCATTTTAGTGTATTTAGTGAATGCAAAAGGCCAATTGTATATAGTTTCTTATCTTATTTAATGTAATGACAATTGTAATAGCCATTGGCTTTATTATATTGTAATGGAAATTGAAATGCATTTCTTGCAAAGGAAATTGTCACTTAATTTTGTCTCTTATTAGAATATTGTTTATTACAATGGAAATTGGCTGAAGGTTTTTAAATGTGGCTTTTGCTCCTGACTTAAAACTTAGAAGAAGTCTACCAAAACCACATCTTTTCTGCATCAGTCTATGAGAAATGTGACTGGAATAGTAAGTCGCTGCTATATTTTTTTCTGCTCATGTCCAATATGACAAGAATAATAAGCTTATGAAAGCTTTACAAAACAATGACTATCAAAGTTTGCCAAACCAAAGTTTGGCTCCTTGTATTTGTTGTTGCTCCTTGTCTTTGCTTAGTCTGGCCCTCAATAGCATCATTAGATTTGGGGGGTAATTTGCATCCTCTTTTGTTGTGACCTAATTGTCCACAATTGCCACATTTTTGTGCGGCAGATGATTTCAAGTCAAATATTATACAACAAATGGTAAGATTAAACTTACATAAATAATTACATACCTTATGTTGATCATAAATAAAAGTCCAGCCATGTTCTCTCATAAGACCAATATTAGCTAACAATAACTCCAAAAACCATGACCAACTGTCCTTGTTCTCACCCTCACAAACAGCAAATGCTATTGGGTACATCCCATCATTCCCATCAATTCCAACAGCTGCCAGTAGTTGCCCCTTCAAAAACCCTCTTAAATGACAAGCATCAAGACTAATAATTGGCCTACATTCCTCCATAAATCTAGTTCTACAAGCAGCTAGACACACATACATTCGTTTAAAGTGCAATGTGGGTGTGTGTAGAGTAATTTAGTTGTGGTGCCTGGATTAGAAGATCTCAACTCTTCACAATAATCTCTAGCTCTTTCAAACTGGTAGGCAAACCTTCCTTTAAGCATCTCCAATGCGATCTGCCTAGATCTAAAGGCTTTGTCCAAGGATATGTCTACTTGAAATTGACTCATTATACCTTCCTTTATCTTAGCACTCTTGATATTGGGTCTCGCTCTAAACACCTCTAGCCATGTAACTGCAATCCACCTTGCAGACACCATCCTACTATGAAAAGTCCTAGAACATGTATGTTTTCCACGATAGGTTTTCACGAGTAAAGAGTTTTCTTCACAGTCCCATGAGGCATAAATATACCACTCACAATTTTCACATTTGTAACTCACCCTGCGAGATTCGTTCTTACCAATTAACAATGGATATCCATGCTTGATTCTAAAAGATTGCACGGCCCTCTTAAATTCCTTGTGGTCACTAAACAACATCCCCTTCTCAAAAACGGGGTCGGGCATATCCACTTCAACCCTAAATTCAGTGTACTTGGGGTGCTCTTCATCATCCTCAGAGTTGACAAGTGTGCACAAGACATCAGAGTGCCCATAATCACTTTCCCCACTTCTTATATCATGCTCCTCATCACTAAAGCAAGTGGGTGCCCAATTTGATGTTTTTTTCTCATAAGGGTTTAGGTTGGATTGGTCATGGGGAGTGGATGGGACAATGTGAGTGGTTGGGACAATGTGGGAGGATGGGTCAATAGGGGAGGATGGTTTTTCATATCTATCAAATTCACTATCACCTACCAAATCAGCATAGTCCTCATCAAAAAAATTGTCATCTACTCCAACCCCTTCATCAACTTCTTTATAACACTCATGCTCATCATCACCTTCATTACATTGATCCTCATCAACTTGTTCCTCAAAAGCTTGTTCAACATGCTTCACATATATGTGTATTAACTTTTCAGGTGCAAATTTTAACCAGTCACGTAGGGCCCTAACATCACCATCTTTATTCAATGAACATAAAGCCATTATGAAGTTCCATTTGAGGAATCTGGTAAAGAAATTCTTTTACATTCGTAATACCAAGATTTTTGGCATACTTAGGCATATTAAAAACAGCAAGAGTGTTAATATCAACATCAGAGACTCTTGATTCAGTCCCTCTAACATATTCAACATGTGTATCACTATGCGTAATGAATACCCCTCCATGATGTATACACATCAAATCGTTGATCCATATTCAATGCCCTGCACACACGTATAAATGCATTACTAAAATATAACCTTTAATTAATATATTACTAAAATATAATACACACATAAATGCAACAAAACATACATGTAGATATGAGGCACAAAGCACAACACATGTATTGCTCACTTGGACCGCAACCATTGCACTTGGTCAATTTACCAATAAAAAATACACATTATTTTACACCAGACAATGCATACAACTAATCATCACCCAACAAGCTGACCCACCAAAAATAAAGATCAATAAAGTAACCAGAACAAGACAAAATACAACCAACTATATTATAATCCATTGACAACAAAATAATACAAAACTAATCCCAATTAACAATATTCAAGTGAAACAGAAACCAAAAAAAAAAAAAAAAAATCAAGGAAAAACAAACTTCACCATAAACACATAGTTTCAATAAAGATGCAAGTTGTACAATGAGTTTAAATCATACACATATAGACAGTTCCAGCAACAAATCAATCACCCAAACATTTATACAAAACCCCCCCACCAAACCCAATCAACAAATCAATCACAGGAGAAGAGTAGCTCGAGTTTATTTGGTTTTACCGTCGACGTGGCTGCCGCCGCTGCTTGGGTTCACAAGAGCTACCGCCACCGCTACCTGGGTTCACAATCTTCAAGTTGCTGTGGCCGCTCAGATGAGGCTTGCTCAGATGAACGGGAATAGGGATCCACTGATTTGAGCTTTTAGAATTAGGCTGAAACGGTGTAGTTTTAGGATTGGATTTTTTTTGTTTTAGCTTAGGAAAAACGGTACCGTTTGTATAGTGCCAGGTAAGTTTTTATTTTTAGGGCTGATTTGGCAAAAATAAAACACGTCAGAATGTGCATATGTCACTTAACAGCAAAAACTAACCGTAGGGTGTGAATTGCTAACAGAACTAAACTTCAGGGTGTAAAATCAAGTTTCTAAAACTTTGGGGTGTAAAATCCAGTCTACCCCAAACTTCAGGAGTGTAATGAGGGTAATGAGGGTATATATAGTATGGGTGAAGGGTAAGAAAGTCACACTTAAAAATCCTCCAGACAGAATGTTTCGCGAGTACCTCACGGGAAGGCCTTACTCGCAAGACACTCGCGAAACTGACATCCTAGCACGACTCTTCAGCTTCCAGTTATGTGCTTCTCACATGGCTACTTTGCAGGTTAGCTTCTCGCGAAATCCACTTGATCTTCAATTAAGCTTGAATTTTCACCAACTTAATATTAAACCCAATACAATAAAATCCCACAAAAATACAAGGAAACAAATTTATGCAATTACAACATTTTTTGTCATGGAATAAGCCAACACTAATGTTATGAGAAAAATCATAACTTAACAATCTCCCCCTTTGGCTCTTCCGTGACAAAACACCGTATAACAGACTCTAGACTTAAACGTGAGTTTGGGAACAATGGCAAAACTCACTCACACCTAAATCTAGAAGCTGTGATGAACTTGGAACATATATACCTGTAACCTGAAACACTTGCACAAAACACATTAGACCATCAAGGTAAAGCAAGTATTAAAAGGACAAGTATAATGTAACAAGTAAATTGTGATAAAGTAAACATGATGTGAAACATGTGAGCAACTTGATCATACACCAAAATAGTCATATGGAAATAACTACAATGCTCATATAGCAAAGCAAATGATCATCCGAACATGCAACTAATAGAGTACAATAGCATAAGGATGTATGCATGTCCAACACATAAACACGATGCGATGAGAGCAACAAAGCATAGATATTAAATGTAACTCAAAGCACCATAAAGCAACGAGAAAACAAGCATAAGGTAAAACAAGACAAAATAAGGTTTTCTCAAAAAGATGTCTTCTCCCCCTTGGTATATGCATCTCCCCTATGGTTTTCTCCCCCTATGAATGTGCACGAGGTAGAATTTATCCTCATAAGAATGTGCACATGAGTCATATAGAAATGACGATACACTCTGGTATACTCTCTAGTATACTCTCCCCATTTTTGTCACAAATAGACAAATGAGTCAAGAGGAAGGAGGGAAAGAAAAGAAGATATGAGTAAGGGTATGATGCATGAGGGGTACAAGATGAATGAGAAAATGAAGCTTAAATGAAAGACAAAAACAAAGAATGCTACAAAGTATAAAGTAAACATGACATGTTAAGGATGATGAAACAAGATATAGACCAAGGCATGACATAGACACAAGAGACATGTTATATGTGCTAACAAGTCTAAAAAGACTTAACTAGCATGAGTGAATGCAAAACATGTCAAGTGTTAGAGTGTGTGCAGCAAAGGTGTATCTAGTGTGCATCTAGAGAGCATGTGAGATGCATGACCAATGCATGAGCAATCACTCACGGGCAAAGTATGTAAAACACACAACCAATGATCAATACATGATAAGCATGCATAATCATGGTAATCCCTAAAATTTGGTACTCATCGGAGTCCAAAACAACGAGAAAATGTCATTTGAACATTTTATTAAACACTTAGAGTGCATACACTACACATGTATGTTAAACAATGCATGAACATATGAAAATCTTGCCTAAATACATGTTATTTTTGCCACAAGGGGCCAACATCCAAAGCAAATCAACATTTAAAACAAAACCCAATAAAAAATATTGACAAAAATTAAGTTTTCCAATTCCCATTTGAGAAAATCTCAACTATGAACATAAAACCCTCAAAAACATAATCTAAGGATCAAAATCAATGAAAAGAGTTAAAGATTACCTTAGAGATGTTTATGGAATGTAAAACACTTGAAATTAGTTGGGTTTTGATGTTAAAGCATTAAAATAAGGGTTTGGGAGAAGATGGAAGAAGTTTAAAACAAATGTCCCACGAAATGCCCTTTAAAAAGCTGATCTGGTAATTTTCGCGGGAAGCTGGGAATTTTCGCGGGTAAGTCTTACTCGCGAAACAGTCACGAAACAATCTGTCCAAAGTTGAAAAACTTGAGAATTGGACCATTTAACTCCCAGCTAAGCTTACTCATGAAATGAGTCACAAAAAAAACCTAGAACACATGTTTTTCACACAAAAACAACTTGAAAAACTTTTAAAAATATGGGTGATACAAATCACTTCCAAAAGCAAACAAAAAGAACAAAAATCTTTTTAGTTTAATCCACATATGGTTGAGCACACACACATCACATTTGAACATGTACAATCACACAAATGAAATAGACATTCATTGAATATTAGACTTGTGTGTTATATGTGTGTATCAAATGTGGAATAGTCCTTAGTCTAGAGTGAAGCTTCAATGATCAATTCAATCAAATCATACACAACTAGTACTAAGTCAAGAGGTCTATCTCAATTATAGAAATGAACATATATGACCTCCTACAAGAAAATGATTACATAATTTTGAAACATTTCTTTTGGCTTCTTTCAACTCATAACTTTTTGATCATTTATGAATAATACATCTCATTTTGAGATCGTTGTCTAAAATTTTTGATATTTCATTTTTAAGAATAAGTCTTTGGCTTTTTGGGCACCACACGTTTCAATACAAGTCGCTTTCCCTTTTTCCTAGTTAAATACTAGTATGTGCGACGGTTTTTACAGCTCATTATCTCTTTTCGAGATTTGACATTTGTTGAACTATAAAGTAAAAACATAAAGGAGTGGGAAGATATATAGGCACAAGTCTATGCATGTATCAAAACCATCAAGACCATTGACTAATCATTCATGACAAGCTTGAAGATCGATTTACAACAATCACACATAGATGTCAAGATTTTTCCCACAAAGATAGACGTGCATACATAACAAACTAAGCTCGTAAATGCACTACGCCATTAGTACGAAGATACTAGGCCAAACTCACATGAGATATGTGCTCAAACATATACGATCAAACTTTTTGAATTTTCCACTTTTTATGTGTTTTTGGATTTTTTACACACACAAAAACAAAAGCATAAAAGTAAGATCAACTACAAAAACAACAAAAACAATGCATATAAAGAGATGCATGATGCACAAATGCATGACAATGAAGCATCTAATGCATGAAGGGTCCTACAAAAATCGAAAGAATTAGATCAAGAACCAAAAAAGCAAAAGCTTAACCATAAGAACCCTTTCTCATCCAAACGGAATGATTGTTTGGAATGAGTGTCTCATGAGAAGTGAGAAGAGGATTGGAAGAATGAGAACTGGAGATGCACATAGACAAGGGGGTAAGAACATCAAAAACTTTCTTCAACAACTTACCATTTTCCCCCAAAACCGGTTTTGCTTTCATAGCACAACTTCCAAAAAGCTCAAGTTTCTCTTTTCTTTTGATTCTTTTAAGAGCTTGAAACATAGAACAATGAGATCTAAGATGACCAAGGGCACCACAATGGTGACAAACAATGTGTTTAGGTCCATTAGGCCTTTTGGGAAGGGATCTAGCAACATGAGTTTGTTCTCTCTTTAACTTTGGACATTGAAGTCTTATATGACCAATCACACCGCAATGGTGGCAAGTAGGAACAAACTTAGATCCACTCAATTCCCTAGGATGGGACCTAAACATAGGCTTAGGCTTAAGAGCTTTTCTCTCCACTTTTTGGTTTCTTTTATGTGGAGAAATGTACACCGATTTGTCTTTAAAGGTAGAACTCACAATAGGCACAAAATCAGGTACCACAACATGATTGCAACAAATATTTTCATCATTTTTAGCAATAGGTTCAGCAATCAAACACTTGGCATGCATCTTAAGAGATTCATTTTCACATTTTAGCTCATCAACAAGTTTGTTAGACAAAACAAGTTTGGTATCCAAGTCCATATTCAAACATTCAAATTCTTTCAGCTTTTCAAGAGAATTTTCAGCAAGTTTCTTATATTTCATAACCAATTTGTTGGATTCATTGAGCTTAGCAATCAAATCATCATTTTCACAAAATAACTTGCTCAAATTCTTATGAAACTTGTTAGCCTTTTTTTTCAAGAGTTTGATGTTAGGAATATCAACAACACCCATAGATTCAAGTAACATGTCATCACAATTATGAGGATTAACACTCATAAAGGCATTTTCACAAACACATGGCATGTTACAATCAACAACATCCATAGAAGCATACAAAGCACTATCCATGGCAAAACACACAAGAGGTCAAGGATCACACTTAGGTAATGAAACCAAAACAAGTGTACCCGCTCTGATACCAATTGAAAGCTCGAATATGTGTGAAAACACAAGAGCTTGTTTAGACCTCCAATTAAAAATTACGGCTAAATTGCTTTTACTCTAACTTATCTAAGTGCGGAATAAGAGTAAATGAAGTGCAATAAACCGATAACTACTTTAGTGCATAATCAACAAACAATAAAAGTAAAGCACAAGAGTAAGGGAAGAGAGATGCAACCACAAGATAACACCAAGACGTGTTATCGAAGAAGAAACTGAAGAACTCGGCGAAAAACCTCTCCACGGCCCTCCAAGCGGTAAATCAATCCACTAGAGAATAAAGTTGGAGTACACGAATAACAAAAGACCCTCCAAGCCTAGTCTACTCAATGTACTTGAGCCCTCCAAGCCTAGTCTACTCAATGTACTTGAGCCCTCCAAGCTACTGCTACCAACTGACTTAATGAAGCCTTGTATTCTCTAGCTTTTCGAATCCCGCAATACGTCCAATTGCATCTGCCAAGCCTCACTGGCTTCTTTTGGCAAATCTCCAAAGCTTCCCAAGCTTCAAAATACTCTCTACACTCTGAAAAGGTGTGGGTTGTGTTTGGGTACAAATCTCCTCACAAGGTATGACAATGGGAGAGGGAAAGAGAAGAGGCTAGAATGATTTCTCACTAAGGATGAGTAACTCTCTCTCTAAAAAAAATGGGTGTGTGTGTTGTTGAAAACCTATCTAGGGTTTTTCTCTCTGAATGGCCTCCTTACAATTTCTGTGGGTAATAAGAGTATATATAGTATGGGTGCAAGGTAAAAAAGTCACACTTAAAAATTCTTCAGGCAGAATGTTTCGCGAGTACCTCACGGGAAGACCTTACCCGCAAGACACTCGCGAAACTGACAGCCTAACACGACTCTTCAGCTTCCAATCATGTGCTTCTCACGTGGCTACTTCGCGGGTTAGCTTCTCGCGAGCTTCTCGTGAAATCCACTTGATCTTCAATTAAGCTTGAGTTTTCACCAACTTAATACTAAACCCAATACAATAAAATCCCACAAAAATACAAGGAAACAAATTTATGCAATTACAACACTTTTTGTCATGGAATAAGCCAACACTAATGTTATAAGAAAAATCATAACTTAACACTTGAAGACAAGACGCAAAAAGCTAATAACATAACTCCATCACAGCATGCTATTTGCAACAACAAAAATGTGTTTAGATTACATCCATTCAACACAAAATTTGCTTCAACATGAAGATTCAACAACTTGCTTAGCAATTACAATAGCTACAATGGAAGGCAAAAAGAATGATCCCATGGTCGAGACAAAGTCCATTCCATACTTCAATTTGTTTTGGTTTTTTCCATTACATAAGATGAATCTCCAGAAATAGCCTGGCGCATTTCTCATCATGATGAATCTCCCTTAAGACTGCACAACATGCATATAAAATAATTTAACATCACTTCATAGTTTCTCTAAGAGATATTTTCACAAACATCTTTTGTACAATTCTACAATCAACATTAAAATAAAATAATCAACTTCTGCCAAACTCAAACCATAGTAATAACAAACAAATATTCTATAATAAAAAAACAACAAACAAATGGAATAAGATAGAACTGATACATTGTGAGTTTGTGACAAACTTCAAACTAAGAAATTATTATTAAGCTAAGAAAGCATAGTTATATTTCAATGGGATGATATTTGCAAATAAATCAGGGAAAGAAAAAAAAAATCCATAGAGAATAATCAAGGAAAGAATTTAAGTTCTCAAAGATATGACAATTTCCATACATTTACAATCACAGTCTTAGCACCAAACTAACATGAACATCCACAAAAAAAAAAAAAAAAAAAAAAAAAAAAAAAAAAAACCAATACAAAAAGATAAATTAAAACTCTATGAAGAGTTTCATCAAACACCTTTGGTGCCACCCAAAATACAGCAAAATCACATTAATTTCACCCCCAGCAAATAATTACAACAATTAGAAAAAATACAAAATAAACACAAAAAAACCAAACATACAAAACAGTTAACATCAAAATACAGAAAAAATAAAAGACAAAGATATTTTTTTTTTCTAAAGATAATAACAAGAAGGGCAAGTTGGGCAAAAGTGATTTCGATACTGTGTTGACAGATCCATCTACGGAGACTGGTGGCTGCAAGTCGAAGACGGTGGTTGCAAGGAGAATAAGCTCGACCACGGCTGGGCTTGAGAGAACAAGAAAACAAAGAGAGACAGAGAAATTTTTAGAGAGGAGAAGGCCATACCGGCATGAATTGCTGGTTGCGGTGGCGTGGGACTTGGTGTCTGAAAGGAAGGGTTACAGGATTACAAAAGAAAGAGATTACAAAAGTCTTTAAACTTGAGAATTGAACTTGGAAATTATGACCTCTATTCTGGACCTGTCTTCTGTCTTCAGAGTCTGTCTATTTATAGATGAAATAAACCACGGTAAGTCTTCAAAAGTAACCTGAGTTAGGTAAAGTGAACTCAAGTTAATCTGTCGGTAGAACTTTGTAGAATCTTGTGGAAATGAACAGTAAAGGTTTTACTATTCATGAACAGAAGTCTGTCTAGGAATCTGTCAGTTGTGAGAATCTGTCGGAGTACGTGTGCAAATAGTAATCTGCCATAATTGCCTCTAGAGGGTTCTGTCCTTTTGTCTTTTCTGTCTTATCTGTCACATTTTTGTCTTTTCTGTCTTATCTGTCACATATCATAGGGATCTTGAGAGTCTTGGAATGCTTCTGGGTGAGTCTTATAGTTTGGAGAGGAGGATTCCATCACTGTGTCATCTTCATCATCTGAAATTTGTGATGCAGCTTCAAGCAGCTGCTTTTTAAGCTATCTTCTGTCTAAGACGGAGGCAAGTTGGCACTGAACTTGACTCTTTTCTAGAAAGAAATTAGAACTTTCTGTCTGGGAGGAAGTGGCATTTTTCTGTAATTCCTGGCAAATATGATCAAAATTAAATTTATTCCACCATTTTAATTTAAACTTTCTAGTGAGCATGGAAAAAGGGTACTGGGGATGTTTTTCTATCTTGTATTCCCATCTAATGATCCATGGGAGATCTGGAAACCTGTAAAAGAACTGCAAAAGATGTGGGAAATCCCTAAGATGCGGTATGTTTGGTTCTTTCTTGAAAGTCTCATAAGCTTTTAAAAGATCAGGAGGGAGAATCATAGCTTCAGGACCATAGGAATTCCACCAGTCAATGAACCATCTTGGAATCATCATGTTTTTCTTTCTGTACATATCAAACCGAAAAAACCAAGTATGCATGTAAATATTATTTTGAAATAAAAGGATCCTATCCCATGCTTCCATATAGTCATAATAATTATAAAACTGAGGCTCAAAAGGCACGGAAAAGTTCCTGGTGATCCAGGGTTGTGCTTTCCACTGGGAGGGAGTAAGAATCTGTTTTATGACAACTTTAGAGTAACCAACTCTGTTTGGTTCTTGGGAACAAGGCATGTGTGTTACTAAAATTGAATCTGTCTCTACTAAAATATGCTCATAAAATGTCTGGGTCTTAAATGTTTCTGTCTTAGGATGTTCCCATCCTGGGGATATGAGCTGTCTGACTAGGGAGAGGGTGTCTGTTATGTGCTGGTGTTCTGGTTCAATCCATAAAATAAAATTCCAGGAGTCTTTTGGGAGTTCAATACTGTGATCTTCTTTTGGGATTTGGGTTTGGGCTTCCTGAGGGGTAGAGGATCTGTACTTTGGTTGGTTGGAGGGAGAGGCTAAAGGGGGAAAAGAAGATGAAGATGCAACTACGTTAAATGGTTTCTTTAGGGGAGGAGTTGAGGAAGTTGAAGGCAAGGCATATGATTGTTTGGTTGTTGGAGTGGGGCTTGGGGAAAGTGGTTGGAAAGGGTTTGGACTACAGGTTATTGGAGGTCTATTTGAAGAGAAAGTTGGTGAAGTGAAAGAGGGACAAGGGAGAAATCTGCTAGGGGGAGGAGGAATTGGAGGAGCAGCATAAGACTGTCTGGTTCTAGGTTTTGGGGATTTGCTTTTATCTGCAGGGGAACTCATCTTCCCTATAGAAATTCACGAGTTAAGAAATCAGGAATTGAATTAGTTTCCCCTTTAATATATTCAATATCAAAGTCAAACACACTTAAAATAGCCTGCCATCTAGCAAAACTCTGTTTGGAAACAAGATTTTGAACATCTTTTTGTAAAACTTCTTTAGCACTTTTACAATCGACACGGATTAAAAATTTTTGGTTAAAGAGATCATTTTGGAATTTTGAAACACATAATATGATAGATAAAATTTCTTTCTTAATAGTACTGTAATTCTGCTGGGTAGCTGACCAAGAGCCAAAATGGAATCTAACAATCTGTTCTTTTGCATCATTTTTTGCTACTTGTTTTAGAATTCCACCATAACCTATGTCAGAAGCATCTGTCTCAACAATTTTAAAAGTATTAGGAGAGGGAATAACAATACAAGGAAGTTGCTTAACATATTTTTTAATCTGTCTGATTATCATAGTATGTCTGTCTGTCCAAGGTGGAGGATTCTTTTCTAACCTTTTATACAAGGGTCTGCATATTTTTCTTAATCCTTGAAAATAGTCTGAAACATAATTTAGGCTGCCAAGAAATCTTTGTAATTGATTTTTATCTTTTATCTCATCTGGGAATTTATCTGCAAATTGAATAGCTCTGTCAATAGGGCTTAAGGTTCCCTTATAAATATTATGGCCTAAAAATCGGATTTTGTCTTGAAATAAACTTATTTTAGAGGCTGAGACAACTAACCCATTTTGTTTGATTATTCTGACAAATATATCTAAATGTTTCCAATGGTCATCGATTGTTTTGGAAAAAATTAAGACATCATCTATATAAACAATAGAAAAATCTATGAAAGGTGTGAATATGTCATTCATTATATTTTGAAATTCACTAGGTGCATTTTTTAAACCAAAAGGCATGACATTCCATTCATAATGACCAAAAGGAACTGTAAAAGCAGTTTTATATCTGTCTTTCTCATTTATCTGTATCTGCCAAAATCCACTTTTCATATCAAATTTGGAAAAGATGGTTGCTTCACGGAGTCTGTCAAGTAAGTCTTTTTTATTGGGGATGGGATATCTGATCCATTGTAAGGATGTATTTAAAGGTTTATAATTTATAACTAATCTTGGAACTCCTCGTTCCAATTCTGCCTGTTTATTAACATAAAAAGCAGCACAGCTCCAGGGAGACTTGCTTTTTCTGATTAATCCTTTAATTAAAAGTTCTTCAATTTCTTTCTTACATTATTCTAACAATTCATTATTCATTTGTATTGGTCTAGCTTTAGTAGGTATCTGTCTTTCATTAAAATCTTTTTCATAGGGTAACTGTACTATGTGTCGGTGCCTGTGCCAAAATGCAGTAGGGAGATTGGAACAAATTTCTATCTCAATTTGTTGTCTGAATAATTTTATTTTATGATTCAATATGGGGTGTGCTAATTGATCAGCAATTCTTTTGTATATTATTTCTGACTTCAAAGATTCCAAATGTCTGTTCTTCCTGTCAATTCTTTTTTTATCAATTTCCTTTATCATGGGAATGGTATAAAGTGAATAGATATCTTTCGGAATTGGTGGCAAAATGAATTTAAAAAGTATGTCTTTTCCTAATACATTAGTTTTAATTCCTTCTTCTGTCGTTAAAAAGGGGTAAAGTAAAGCCATAAAGGGATTTCCTAGAATAATTTTAGAAGAGAGGTCTCTAATTAAAACAAAAACTGTTTCAAAGCAAACTCCTTCATTACATATGTGAACAATAGGTATTTTATAATTAATTATCAACTTTTCTCCGTTAGCTTGAGTTAGTCTTTCAGATGATTTTTCATAATACTTTAAGGGTATTAATCCTTCTTGTATACAATTCATGTCAGCACCTGAGTCTATTAAAGCAATTTCTGTCAAAGAAAATTTTTTATTAATTACTAAAGTAATTTCTACATGCCATTTTTGAAAAATTACTCTGTCAATTAAACTTAAGAAATTCTTCTTATTGTTGTTGTTATCCAAAATATCTTCTTCTAATGAAAGGGGTTCTGTCATTGGATTAGAAAGTTCTTTCAAACTTATTATTTCTGTAATATTTTGTTCATTTATTTCTGTGGAATTATTTTCTTTTATATCTTTAATTTCTTGTTTTACCATTTTTGCTTCTGTCATTAAATCCTGTAAAGTTACCGGTTTTATATCTATCTTAAAATCTTGTTTCCTTTTCTTTCTACATTCTGTAACATGGTGTCTATATTTTCTACACTTAATACAAGCAATAGGTACATCTATAGAATCTTTCAATTTTATTAAATAGTCTTTTTTATCTTCTAGTTGATTTGGTAAATTATCCATTAATTTCACTATTATGTCTTTTTGTTTCCTTTTCCTTTTGTTGACTTTAAGTGGGTTGGTTGATTTTAAATCTTTCTTTTTCTTCACTTGATCTATCTCCTTTTGACTAACGTCAAATATTTCCATTAATTCATTTATTATCTCTATCTCAAATTCTAATTTACTGATATGTTTAACAATTTTATTATGTCTATCACATCGTTTTTTAGTATGTCCATGTTCTTTACATTTATGACAAATAGTATTTGTAACATGTCTGTCAATTTTCTCATCATCTGATAACTCAGTAGTATTTAAAACTGCTATATCTCTTTTTTTGTCTATATCTAATGGTGTATTTAAAATTTCTATCTTTTTAATTAATTCTGTCAGACTATCATTTTGATAAGTATATATCATGGATCTTTCAATTGATTTTAGTCTTTCATCAATTTTTTCTCTTAAACTATTATACTTCTTGGAATTATTATTTTCTTCTTTTCTGTTGACTATTTCCATTTTTACTATCCTATCACTATTTCCTTTTTCTTTTAGGTTATTATTAGTTTTCCTTCCTTTGTTGACTATTTCTAGTCTTTCTTGTTCTATCTCTTTTTCTACTTCTAGCTTCCTACGTATACCATCATCATTTTGTCTTTCTATGTCTCTTTCTATTTCTAGCTTCTTACTAGCTTCTTCTTTTTGCTTTTGCTTTTCCATTACTTCTTTTGGACTATTATCACTAACTTTCCAACCATTGTGGACTTTTTCTATCTCATCTTTTGTATTTAGTTTTCTACGCATGACTTCTATCTTTTCACATTTTTGTCTTTCAAATTTTTCTAGTGTCTCTTTTACTATACCTTTCCTTATCTTACCTCTTTCTTTGTCTTCATTTATTATATCTTTGACACTTTCTATAGTGCTTCTTTCTTTTATGAGATCCTGTCTTTTATCTTCTATGCGTGTTACTCTTTCCTTAATTGAGCCAGTTTCTTCGTCAACTTTGTCGGTTGCTTTTAATGTCTGTAAGTTCTTATCTATTTCTTCTTTCAAATCATTATTTATATCCCAACTATCTATCATAGTTTTAGTTGAAGATGATCTATGATGGGGTTCAACTTTTCTTTCTTTTTCTGTAGGTGAATTTAAAGCTTTCAATCTTTCATAGAGGTCCAAAAAATATCATTTTTTCTTTCTACTAATTTAGTATTTATAGTGGATCTTTCAACATTTTCTAAAGATTCTAATTTTTTATTAATCATAACTAAAAAACTATTATTGTGTCTATCAGTCTGTCTGTTGATTTTATCTCTAGTTCAAATACTCCAATTATTTGTGTTACTATTATAGTTATAATCATCATTATCACTGTCAGAATCAGAATCTGTTTCATCATAATCCATATTACTATTTAACCAATTATTGTTTATATCTTTCATACTATAACCTTCATCATAATCTATATCATCATAGTCCATGTTTCAAATTAGTGTGTGCCTAGCCTAAGTGTGAACAAGCAAACAAATAATGAGCTGATAAATGTATTTATTTTCTTTCTAAAAAATTAATAATTACTAGCGGAACTATTACTAACCACTGGTATCCTCGCTATCGGGACCACCTCCTCGGGAAACTCCATTGCGGGACCACCCAAACAACGCCTGTCCGTCAGCTAACAAAACGGGCTGACCAACACGAAACTATGGTTTGCCAACGAGTCAGAGGCTGACCAACGCTATCAAGGAGCAAGTAGTGGCTATGTAGTAATATGAGTTCCTAGTAATGTCTTAATTGCAGAGAAATAAAACTCATACATCTACCATCCATGGCTCTGATACCATTAACTACCCAGGAGTGAGCACAGCAGTAATATAAAAGCATAAACAATGATAAAATAGATGATAAAGAAGAAGATAGCAAAATAGATATATTCAAAATAAGTTAAAACAGAGTATAGAATATGAAAACTAAAACTGATAAAATCTTACTTGAAAATACTTCTGTCTTTGATTACTGAAAACAACTGTCTTTCTTACAAGCTTTGAAAATAAACACTGTCTGAAGAGTTACAAGATTACAAAATAAAATCTGTAAAAGGTTACAAGATTATATCTGTCTGAAGGGAAGGGTTACAGGATTACAAAAGAAAGAGATTACAAAAGTCTTTCTGAGGGAGAGGGAGAGAGCTATCTTGGACCTAAGCTTTAAACTTGAGAATTGAACTTGGAAATTATGACTTGCCTTCTGTCTTCGGAGTCTGTCTATTTATAGATGAAGTGAACCATGGTAAGTTTTTAAAAGTAACCTGAGTTAGGTAAAATTAACTCAAGTTAGTCTGTCGGTAGAACCTTGTAGAATTCTGTGGAAATGAACAGTAAAATTTTTACTACTCGTGAACAGTAGTCTGTCAAATCTGTCAGCTAGTGAACAGTAGTAACTTTAAAAATCTGTCCTGTCTTTGTCTGGACTCTCTTTGCGCATGCTAGTGAACAGTAGTGCCTTTTAAAAATCTGTCTGTATCTGTCTGGACTGTTCTGGATCTGCCTGGAAACCATAGTGATCTGGGGCAAGTGAATAGTGATCTGTAGCCGTTGTCTATCCTTTCTGTAGTTGTCTGTTTTTTTGTCTGATTGGTAGCTATAGAAGCGCTATTCTGTCATTATGTCTGTTCAACTTTTCTGATTACCGCTTGAATACACTGTCCTTGTATTTTGAAGGGATATTGTCTCTATTGAGATGCCTTCATGCATTAACTAAAATCTTTATCAAAGATTTCTATCCTGGCAAAATTTGGTCTGAGATTTTAGCCTTAGAATGGCTATCTTGCTTGCCAGGCAATTGACCGTTAATTTTAAAATTAACTAATTAATATATTGTAAGTACAGCCTAGTAGAAGGCCTGCGGTCTGAGCAAGTATAAATTGAGAAAGGATAAGAAAGAAATAAAAGTCATGATCCTATAGTACAAGGCAAGGGTGTAGTCATAAAGAAAGACAAAGCAAAAGAAGTGTGTAAGAATAATGGAAGGATACGTGGGAGGCTAGAAACAAAAGAAGAAGGACAAGAACTAAAAGTCAACAAAGGTAGGAAAAACAATAAAGACTATAAAATTTTTTATTTTTTTTATTTTTTTTATTGAAGATGATATGTATATACTTAAGTACTACTACTACTGGGTAGAATAGTATTATCTACCATTGAATTTGTAGGAATCTCATCATCTATCACTAAGTCAATTTTATTAGTGCTTATGTCCTTTGAAATGGAAATGTCTTTCAATAAGTGTATATCCTTGGGGAATGGGGGTAGGAGGAACTTAAAGAATACTTCTGTCTCCAAAATATTAGTACATATGCCATTGTCTATCGTGAAAAAAGGGTAAAGTAAAGCCAAAAAAGGATTTCCTAGTATGACTTTAGAGGACAACTTATCTGTCAAGAAAAATGGTGTTCTGAAATTGATTCCATTATTATATATTTATGCCTTAGTTAGTTTATTACTTATTTTAAGTCTATCACCATTAGCCTGAGTTAATCTGTCTATTGTCGATTCATAATATTTGGAAGGTATTAATCCTTCTTGTATGCAATTCATATCAGCACCTGAATCAACAAGGGCAATAATTGCTAATGAGAATTCTTTATGAACAACCAAAGTTATTTCAATATAACACTTCTGGAATACCATTCTGTCAATTATATTTAAAAATTCATCTTTATAATCATCTTTATGAGAACTTTCACCAGTATAATCATGTTTGTCAAGGAAAAGGGAATCTGTCAAAGGTTCATTACAATATTTAATTCTATCTTTCATGCTAATTACTTGTGCAGTTATCTGTTCAATCATGCCTTTTAAGATGAAATTTTCTGATTTTAATTCTTTCAGTTCACTCTTTAGATTATTAATGTCTGTTTGTAGATCTGTCACAGTTATAGGTTTATTGGGTTTAAATCTATCAGTAATTTCTGTAAAATTATAGGTTGACTTATAATCTTTTAGATCTATTTCAAATCTATCAGTTTGAGTTAAAGATTCTTTTAATTTGGATAAATAATCTTTTTTAGACTGTAAATCTGGAAGTCTGTCTATTAAATCCATTATTATGTCTTCTTGTTTTGTTAAGACACTTATTTTTAACTTTCTTTTACAATAACAATTATCAAGATTATTACAGTTACATAATTTAACCTTTTCATCATGTGAAGAAACATCTATAGATGATGATGAGGTGATGTTGCAATTATCTAT
This sequence comes from Notholithocarpus densiflorus, assembly GCA_030021035.2. Lineage (NCBI taxonomy): Eukaryota > Viridiplantae > Streptophyta > Magnoliopsida > Fagales > Fagaceae > Notholithocarpus > Notholithocarpus densiflorus. The sequence continues at coordinate 1,669,889 of JARYZH020000027.1, read as the reverse complement.
TTGATGGATTTCATTATCTGATTCATCACTGTCTGTCAGTTCTATTATACTTATTAATTTATCCTTTAATTTTCCTGATATATCAAGTTTATTTATCTTTCTTTGAAAGTTACAATATTTACTAATGTGTCCCTTTTTCCCACATTTGAAGCAAGTAATGTCACTTTCCCTACTTCTATCGTGTTTCTTTCTTTTGGATTCTTCTTTCTTGTCTTTAGTCTTACCTTTATAATATCTTCTATTATTTCTATTGTATCTATCATTTCTATCATCCCTTTTTTCTTTTCTTCTTTTCCTAGAGGGGGCAATTAACGGGTCAAAACCATATTGTTCACAAAAGGTTCCTAGCTCCTTTTTAGCATATCTTTTTTCTTTCTCTATCTGATTTTTTAGTCTTAGATCATTACATAGCCATAAACCTGTTTTATTAATTGAAGATATTATGTCACCATATGTTAAGTTAGGGTAGTCTATAGTTCCATCATTATTGACTATATCAAGTCTAACTTTTTGAGCAAAGAAATAAGGCAAACCAGCAATAAATTTTTCTTTCCATTAAGATTGTTGACAATCATTTCTACTTAAAACTTTTGAAATAAAAACATCTTTATACCATCTAAAGTCTGAAAGTTGTGGGCATCTTAAATTAATTAAAACATCTGAAGCTCTTTCTTTATATTGATTAGGATCTCCAACAAAATGTTTAGTTATAGTAAAAATTAAAGTATTAACTACATCTTGTGAAGGTTGTCTATCTGTCATTATAACACTTCCGTCTGTTTCTCTTTTAACAGCTGTCAATATACTATTTATGTCATCATTATTTAAATAGTGATCCCACCAACCTTTTAATTGGCCAGTAAAACCAGTGACAATTAAATGGGCTATTTGGTGGTCTTGCTTTCCATGATTCTTATAAACATTAGTAAGCAAAGTCATTTCATGTAAAAGATTTATTATCTCATATTCTGACATTCCATCAATATTCCATTCATAAATTAAATCTGGTGAGTAAGATGAATTAACAAAAGTATGTCTTTCTTCAAATTGTAAATCAGGGGGAGTAGGTTTAGGATACCAATTCTTTTTAGGGTATAATTCTTCAATTCTTCCTTTTTTGCGATCTTGCGATGAAGATGCCAAGGTTAATTTACTAATTTGTAATTTGTCTGTAAATTGTGATTCTAAATTATTTATGTCTGATAAGTCTGTTAAATCTGTCAATTGATTATCTTCCGATTCTTCATCCTCTGAAGAGTCAGTTCGTCCTAATGTTATAATATTCTTATTTTTTAATGGCTCTGTGTCCTTTAGTGATTCTAGTTTCATTAAATCTAGCTTTTTATTTATTTCATCAAGTAGATTTTTTTTTTTTTCTGTCATAGGTCTTTTTAAAGGTGATCTTAGATGAGGAGGTATTTCATGAGGTATAAACAAAGGGGTATTAGACTCGTTTTCTTTCTTTATAGAGGTGAAGGGGGTTGTTATTCTGTCTTCTATATCTTGTAGCTTTTGACCAATTGATTTTAGATAGGTATTGGTGTAATTATTCTGTTGAATTATACTGTCTAGGTTCTTATTATCATCACTTAGACTAGGTCTTTTAATAGGAGTAGCCAACACTTGGACTCCACTGTGTTGATTTAATATAATTGAATCAAAGGGTGGATAAGTTTGATATACTTTCTCATGATTTTCTGTCTTTGTCCATGACAATATTTTCTCTATTACACTTATCTTTTTATTATGATAGTCCAAAAAGTCAAAGAAACTAAAGTGTGTCTGTAAATCTGTCATCATTTCATAATATTGGGTTCTTAAATTATTCCTTTCCTGTTCATTATAATCTTCAAAAAATTGGTTTTTTCTGTCACTATTTTCAGATTTTAAGTAGTCATGTTTTAGTAATTCTTTGTCTAAAACAAATTCTTTAGATAAAACAAATTCTTTAGATAAAAACATTAATTTGTCTATCATCTGTAAATCCTAATATATCTGTGTGGGTAGGAGAATCAGGTTGAGGTTGGGGCTGGTAAAGGGCTTGGTGAACATTAGGGGTTGGTTGTGTGGTTTCTGCCGGGTAATAGGCTGTCTCAGTCTGGATTGGGGTTCTCTTGGTGTTTATAGGTGGAAGGTGTATAACTGGAGGAAGATTCTGGGGAGGTAAAGGTCTGGAATCAGAGAAAGGTGTCTTAGGGGAGAAGGAGCTTCTAGGGGTAAACATCATAGGGGTCTTTCTGCCTGAAGAACTATTGGGTTTAATAAGGCTATTGGTATGTCTATCATTATTATTGAAGGAAATAATAACTATACCATCTGTCTTTTGGGCTATAAAATCTGGCTCAGTGTTTTCTATCTTTGGTGTGGGAGCAATGGCCTGTAATTACCATTGTTCAGGAAGGTTTATATCTTTCCATTGTATCTGTTGGGGTACACGGAGTCTACTATTTGTGGTTGAAGCTTGAAGAAGGAGAGTATGTCCTTTAGGGGATGGGTCAACCATGGATTGAGGGTCAAGAGTGGTTTTCATAAGTTTATAATAAATCCTATAAATAATAGCTAAAGGTTCTGAGCCTTCTTTCATATAATAACCATCTGTTTTTACATTTAAAGTTAAAGCATCCATAATATTTCTATCAGATAGGCTTAAAGCAAAATTAGGATAACAATTAAAATATACTGGTCCTTTATGTAAACTTGTTTCCATCATTCCTAAAAGTGAGTCATTAAATCTTAAATGTCTGTCATCTCTCAAACAAAGTAAAACACTTGTATTTAAAGCTTCTCTTGTTAAAGGTTTTATAGCTACTTGTACTAGACCAACATGTAAAAAGGCATATTTTTCTTTATGTCTGTTAATTGAGTCCATTGAAAATAACTGAATGGTTTCATATTCATTGAATAAAGAGTAAGTTCTTTCAACAATTTTTATAGTGTAATCTGTTAAGAAGGACAATTTAGAAAAAGTAGTTTGTCTATAAATTTTATCAGTTCTCTCTATCGGTATATTCCATTTATTCCATTCTAACAAATTTCTGTCTATATCTTCCATGCTATATTCCTCAGAATTAACTATTCTATCATTTTCCATGTTCAGATTAGTGTGTGCCTGACCTAAGTGTGTCTTAGCAACAGATAATGAGCGACTAAACATATTCATTCTACTTCTAAGCAATTAATAATTACTGGCGAAACTATTACTAACCACTGGTATCCTTGCTATCGGGACCACCTCCTCGGGAAACTCCATTGCGGGACCACCCAAACAACGCCTGTCCGTCGGCTAACAAAACGGGCTAACCAACGCGAAACTATGGTTTGCCAACGAGTCAGAGGCTGACCAACGCTATCAAGGAGCAAGTAGTGGCTATGTAGTAATATGAGTTCCTAGTAATGTCTTAATTGCAGAGAAATAAAACTCATACATCTACCATCCATGGCTCTGATACCATTAACTACCCAGGAGTGAGCACAGCAGTAATATAGAAGCATAAACAATGATAAAATAGATGATAAAGAAGAAGATAGCAAAATAGATATATTCAAAATAAGTTAAAACAGAGTATGGAATATGAAAACTAAAACTGATAAAATCTTACTTGAAAATACTTCTGTCTTTGATTACTGAAAACAACTGTCTTTCTTACAAGCTTTGAAAATAAACACTGTCTGAAGAGTTACAAGATTACAAAATAAAATCTGTAAAGGGTTACAAGATTATATCTGTCTGAAGGGAAGGGTTACAGGATTACAAAAGAAAGAGATTACAAAAGTCTTTCTGAGGGAAAGGGAGAGAGCTATCTTGGACCTAAGCTTTAAACTTGAGAATTGAACTTGGAAATTATGACCTGTCTTCTGTCTTCGGAGTCTGTCTATTTATAGATGAAGTGAACCATGGTAAGTCTTTAAAAGTAACCTGAGTTAGGTAAAGTGAACTCAAGTTAATCTGTCGGTAAAAGTTTTACTATTCATGAATAGTAGTCTGTTTGGAATCTGTCAGGAAACGCATACTAGTGAATAGTAACTCAAGAAGATCTGTCTGAACTGTCTTGGCTCTTTCTTAAAGTGCTGATGAATAGTAATTTGTCGCAATTGTCTGTTCGGAGAACATGTCTATCTGTCTATCAATCCGTATCTGCGTAGTTATCATAATCTAGCGGATCGGAGTTGTCCTCATATTGCTCATGCTCATGGAGCACTCCATAATTATTACATAGAGCGCAATATGAAATAAGAAGGTAAACAGGAACACGATCCTTTGCTATCATTAGTCTGGGATCCTTAACAATCCTTCTTTTCCCAATAAGCCTTCTTGCTGAAGGTCTTGGGCCATACACAGCTATCCTGTTGGTGTAGCCATATAAGTGGAAGCCTCTGTCTAATTTTTTCTGTACTTCATAAATCTTATTACTCATGAAATTAGACCATTCTTGAGCCAGAGCCCCTGGATCATCAAGCGATAAATAAGTATCTCCTGTATACCAGTTGTATTCAGGGATACAACCCCAATCATGGATAAGGACCAAAATGTGTGCTGGCCGAGCTTCCATATAATAGCTATTGTCCCAAGCTGGAAGAGTACTCCAGATTAATATCTTCATATAATTAAGTCCTCCAATCTGTGCAGCTACTCCAGATTAATATCTTCATATAAATAACTCATAATTTGGAGATAGAATGTCATCAAACCCAATCCCTAAATGTTGGAATGAAAATTTTTACCTACTAGTTACTAAACATGTTAATAAACATAAACATATTAGTAACAATATTTGTTGAAGGTGAACATTATTTCTATTCTAAAATTTGATTTTTAAATTTTCTCAATTTCTCATATGATAGATAAAAAATTAGAAGGTCAACAGAGTTGAGAAAAGTTAATTTATAAATCTTTAACATGAAATGGATTTCGTTGACTACAAAGCAAATTATAATGATTATTTTTCCTAATTTAATATGTCGTATATTTAATAATTACTCATAATCAATTAGGTGAAAAATAAATAAATTTGATATAAGAAAACCCAAAAAAAAAAACCCCATCTGGCCCTTTCATTCCTCAGCCCACCCTCCAAATACTTAAAAAAAAAAAATCCATTCTCCTCCATCAAATTCCAAATCACCAATGAAAAAAAAAAGAGCAAAACAAACCTCGTCTTACATTTACTGAGAGTATAATGCCCCCGTCATGCCGCCTCTCCATGACAATCCTCCACACCATCAGACGCCAGTAGCCCTTTTATGAATCACTGGTATCTCTCTCCTTTTCTATCTCGCTCTCTTGTTGTGTGTTGTTACCTTCTCTTTCTTTCTTTTTTCCTTTTTTTTTTTCTATAACTATGTGTTTTCTAAAACTCTGTGTGATGTGTTACTACTGTACAACACTTCAAAATACTGTATCTAAGTGTGAGAATGACGTTTTTGTGGTTGTAAATTTGACAAGTGTGGCTTCCTATCCTTTACTTTAATTATATAATAATATATTATAATATTTTTAAGTTTATGTTATATAATAATATATAAGATTATAAAATATCGTTATATATCATTAGTCATTACAATGCACTGTCGGTAGATACTTGATTTTGCACCCATGATTTAATCAAGGAAGATGACTAGAGTGACCATTCATGTACCCAAAATTAATGATTGCATTACATGCATTAATTCATTCATTGCATATCATAAAAATAATCTTGAGATTCTAACGGTCACGACGGTATGCCCGATTTTCAAATCGGACCATCGGATTGAAAGATATTGCATGATCAAGTTTGCACGATCAGTATGCATTGTGTTTATGTAGAATCAACCACACGATTAATTTAAATTAATTCTAATTGGCTAGACAATTAAAATTGTTAGGTTCTAAAGACTTAGGAACTTATGTATTTAGAAATCTAATGTGTATTGTTGGCAAACCATGATCAAAACAAGATGTTTAGTCGTGTTTAGACTTGCTCAAAGTTGTACCATTCATGTAAAGTTGGAAGGAGATGATGCAGAAATTAATAGTGCTTCTCGACCTGGTTCAATCGATCGAAGCTTAAGCTCGATCAATCGAAAATCGGGTCAGATGCGTTTTTTTTCTGCAGAATTCCAACTCAGCCCTAGCTCATTAAAACGTTTAGGGTTTTATGTTTTGCCCTAAGTATATAAGGCAAATCCTAGCCACATTTTTGGTGGTTGCTCATATTGCTGTTTGTGTGAATCTCTTGTGAGATCTGTGAGGAGCTTTCCTTTACACAAACTTAGGATTATCAAGAAGGAGATTCATTCAAGACCTTGATGATCATTCAGTTGCTGCCATAAGAGCTTAACGATACACAAGCGGGGGTGCTTGTACTTGTTGGAGAATCTAAGAAAGAAGGAGTCTGTGGTCTCGAAGTTTGCACGTGATCGTGTCAGTAAGTTTCTACTGGTGGGTAGCAATAGGATGTTAGTGGTCTAAGTCCTATTGTAAAACTTCAATTCTTTCATAGTGGATTCAGGTTTACCTTGAGGATAGCTAGGTTAAATCCTCCTCAGGTTTTTACCGGTTTGGTTTCCTAGGTGATCATGTCATTGTTTTTTTTATCTTTCCGCTGCTTTGCATGATATGATTGTTTGATTGTGATAACCTAGATCTGAAATTTGGACTAAGTAATAACTTGGCTAATTAACTAGGTTAATCCAATTGTGTTTTAAGGGGTCTAAAAACCATCAAGTGGTATCAGAGCAGGTTGCTCTCCTTTTGTTGATCTTTTGATCACTGAGCTAATCATTGACCCCTGTTGTCATGGAACACGGAAATTCTCTTGTTATTCCTCCTCATTTTGATGGGAATAATTATACTTATTGGAAAGTAAGGATGAAAGCATTCCTGAAATCAATAAATGAGAGAGTTTGGAACTCCGTTGAATACGGATGGGAGAAGCCCACTACTCCTGTTAGTGAATGGCAAACTTCTCAAAAAGAAGCAGCCGCGTTCAATAGCAAAGCTATGAATGCTATCTTTAAGGCTGTTTCTATGGAGGAATTTAAGAGAATCTCTAATGTTGAGGTTGCTCATACTGCTTGGAATATCCTCCAGACTGTGCATGAAGGCACAAAGGTTGTCAAAATCAATAAATTGCAGCAATTAACTTCTAAATTTGAAAGCATTAGAATGTCTATTGATGAATTTTTTGATGAATTCTATGCTAAACTCAATGATATTGTTAATTCTGCTTATAACTTGGGTGAAATTTATGATCAACCTAAAATTGTTAGGAAAATTCTTAGATCTTTGACTGAAGATTTTAGACCCAAAGTGACTGTCATCACTGAGAGCAAGGATGTGGACTCCATTCCAGTTGATGAACTTGTAGGATCTCTTCAATCCTATGAATTAGACCTACCTAAGACTAGCAAATCCAAATCATTGGCTCTAAAGTCTGTTGATGATGTTGATGTTGGTGGATTTGATGATAAGCTCTCTGCTACAGAGATTGCTTACCTTGCCAAGAATTTTAGGAATTTCCTTAGAAATAATAACAAAAGGGCAAGAGATAAGAACACTGCTGAACCTAGAAACTTTAGGAAGAATGATCCCATTAAGGTTAATAACACTGATAAACCTAGAGAAAAAGTAGCTCAATCTCCTAATAATTCTATGGGTCCTCAATGTTTTGGATGTCAAGGGTATGGTCACATGAAATCTGAATGTCCTACTTACTTGAAGTCTAAGGGTAAGGCTATGGCTATAACCCTTAGTGATGGTGAAGTTTCTGATGATGAGTCTGGTTGTGACGAGAATGGAAACTTCATTGCTTTCACTGCTACTGCTGTAGTCAATGAAAGTGTATCTGCTGAAGAGAACCCTTCTGATGGGGAACTCTCTGAGGATGCAGATCTTCAAGAAGCCTACAATAAACTTTGCAAGGTTGCTGCTAAGGATGCCATGAATGTTGAATTAGGCTTGAATAAAATTGCATCTCTTGAGCTTGATAAGAATAATCTACTTGTGAAACTGTTTGATGCTAATGAACTTTTGAACAATGTGAAAACTGAGAATATGCTTTTGCTTGATAAAGTTAAGAATTTGGAACTTGATTTATCTGTTGCTAGATCATATGCTAAGTGTTCAAAAGTCTCCTTTTGACAAGTCTGGATTAGGTTTTGTTGAAAGCATAAATGTGTCTGCATCCAATTCCACTATCTTTGTTCCTTCATCTTCTTCTGAACCCCCTGTGAGTGAGGTTGTCAAACCCTTAGAAGTTATACCTCATAGGAAGATTAGGGTTGATCTTAAAGAGTCCAAACCTAAAAAGACTACCCTTTCTAAGGACAAGACACACGATAAGCCTGCCTGGGTTTGTCACTTTTGTGGAAAGTTTGGACACATTCGTCCAAACTGTTACAAGCTGCAAGCTGTTAAGAGAGCAAATAAACCAAAAGTACCTGTGCCTCAAGCACAAGATCCTATGGTGCTTATTGGTGAATTGGTAAAGGCTCTAAACCTTTATTCCAATCCTGGAGTTGGTAATCATTCTCATGAGAATAACAACTCCAATGCTCGTGGTGCATCTAAAAAGCTTTGGATGCAAAAGGCTCAATCTAATTGAGTCTTTCTGACATGGTCCTTGTGCTTCATTGCTCTACTCTTTGTGACCTTTGTTCTTTGGTTTTTGTTTTCTTTTTATTTCTAGGACTTGCATTGCATAACATTCATGCATTTCATTCTAGGACTGTTTTTGTTTCTTCTTTTCAAAATTTAAAAAAAAAAAAAAAAAAAAAAAAAAGGAAAAATGAAGCAAATTGTGTTTTGCATTACTTTCTTGGTTTTTTGAAAACAAGGTTGGTCAATTTATTTTCACATAACATGTCTTGTTTACCTTGTTTAGCTTTGGTGAGCTCATTTTCTGCACTTTACTAGTTAAAGCTTTGTAGTGCATGTTGTGTGGGAAAGATGTTTAGGGTTTTGATCACTTTGTCTTGATCTTGAAGTCACATGTCTTTGACTGTCGGACTTGAACCTTTTGAGAAATGCATAAATAACCATCTCACCACTGTTCACTAGCCAATCATGAACATCTTAGTGCATATCGTAAGATTTTGTGCTCGAGAAAGTGTAGCACATGCACAAAAAGACCATAAGGTGTAGCCTTGGTTTAAATGCTTAAAATTGGTGTGTACATTATTGGACTTAAAGCTAAATCAAATAAATAAAATTGGTGTGTACATTATCCTGGCTTTTTTAATAAGTTTCTGAAAAACTAAAATTGGTGTGTACAATATGAGGCAAAATCAAGAAACTTACATGATTGCAAGCTTGTTTTCTAGGAGATGTGGGAGTTATATGATGTAACTCTTTAAGTGTTAGTCTCTTTCAAATTCTATGTGATGAATTTTGTAGACTTTGTTTTTGATTTCTATACACATATTACCGCACATGTATCTCAAGCTTTTGCTAGTTGCACACACTACACAAGTTACTCTTTGCTAAACTGTGTACATGTTATTGTGTGTGTTTTTGGTTTGACCAATCAAGTTTGAAAATACCTTGCGTTTTATGCAAAACAAATTTGTTGCTTGAGTTTTTAAAGGGAGAATGTGTGAAAATCTTAATTTTGGGAAAACTGGGTTTAAAACTTGTGTTTTTGAAAAACTTTGCATCTCATACTTATGCATTTTATTCATATTTTTCAATGCTTGGAGGAGTTCTTGCACAAAACTGAGCTGTTTTTCAAAACTGTGTTTTTTTCAGAATTTCGATTGATCGAGGCTGTATTTCGATCAATCAAAATTGCGATTAACAATTTAAGTGAGCCTCTATCTGTTTCGATTGATCCAGTCTGTTTTTCGATCAATCGAAATTGGTTTTAAATTTTTTTGATTTGTCTCTGTTTGTTTCGATCAATCGAAACTCGTGAATCAGGTTTTAAAAAATCAAATCTTAACTTTTTCAAATCACTTTTTTCAAAAGTTTTCAAACTTTTCTCTCTCTCTCTCCGACTCGGCAAGGCTCCACAACAAATTTTTTGTCGTTTTCCTCCTAATTTCTTGCAAGGTTTCTCTCTCCATAAGCCGGTATGTCTATATTACCCTTTCTTTTGCATTGTTTTTCATGTTTTCATGCATTATTTCATTTTTTTTGGGTAAATTTTCGGACTATACATAAATTGGGGTTTTTGATGTATCAAGCCTTATTTTGTGAAATTGATCAATGGGTTTTGTTGCTATATTGATATATTCCTGATCTATGATGGTTATTTTGATCAATTTGGGGTTTTGTGATAAATTAAAAATTCTAGGGCTTGTATTGAACCCGAATTGGGGTTTTTGTTCAAATTTGGTTTAATTAATGAAATTGGCTTGTTGAATTGATGTAATTGATCATTATAATCTGTGTTCTAACTTGTGTGATGATCAATTGGTCAATTTTTTTACAAACGAACAAGTGGTTTTTCAATTTTGGGGTTTTTGTTAGAAACTCTATGCTCAAGCCAATTTTGTGAATTTGAACTTAAATTGAGCTTCATTTCACTGCATTAGAGCATGCATCATGAGATTTAACTGTTCATGCATCATATAGATTTTTGTTCTATATTTTTTTTTTGTGCTAACTTGCAGTCTGCCTTTGGTTTTTCTTTCTTCTGTTCTTTTTGGTTCTGCTTCATGTCTTTGTCCTTATCCTAGCACCATGCCTAGGAAGACTAGAGCCCATAGGACACCTTCCACTTCCTCAGTGTCTCCTTCTAGGAGTAAGTTGTTTAGGAATGACAAATGCAGAGAGGCCTAAGAGAAACTGAACTGTAAAAGAAAGATTTGGGCTGAGTGTTCTGTTGTTTAAGATGAGGTTGATCCGGCCATTAGGGCGAACCTTGAGCGTAGAGGTTGGTTGTCTTTGTTAGAGGTAGATCATCCACCCCCGACCGCCCTGATTAGAGAGTTCTTCTCGAATCTCTCTTGTCACGTCTATGATTCCAACACCCTTGGTAGGAGTTGGATACGAGGTGTTGAGTTCACCATTACCCCTAGGATAGTGGCTGAAGCTCTTGGGGTTCCGATCGTTAGGGAGCCTGTCTATCCTTATGAGGAGTCTCCATCACTTGATACCGTCATGTCTTATATCACTGGGTCTTTTATCCAGTGGGGTTCTGATCCTCGGATCACGTCTGCTGAGCTTTCTGAGACTTCTTATCTTTTCTTTAGGATAGCATGTCATTCTTTGTGGCCTATTTCTCATCTTCACACCATCCCTCTTGAGCGATGTGTGTTTCTGTACGCTTTTGTTTCTAGTGCGTCTATCAGCTTTCCTCATTTGTTTCTTCGTTCTTTGAATGAAGTTTATAGAAGTTCTGCTGTTGCTCATGCTCTTATCCATCATATTTTCATTCATAGGATTTTGTTGTTTCTTGGTCTAGTTGATTTCCCTGCCGGTGAGCCCGTGCATGTTATTGCTCCCATAGGTGCCACCTTCCTTAGGCAGAGGGCTTCTCACTTGAGAGTTGGCTCTACGCGTCCTAGAGGTGCGTCATTTGGTGTTGTTCCCCCTCCTCCCTCTTCTACAGGTGCTGATACGGCTGAGGCGTCTAGTGCTGCTGCTGCTGATGCTGATGTTCCTCCACCGACTACTTCAGATGATTCAGACATTCGACGTACGTTGGATCATGTCTTGACCGTTCAGGCGGCTCATGGACAAATTTTGGTGGACATGCTTGATGAGATTCGTGCTTTGCGCACGGAGTTGGCACAGTTTCGATGATCCTCTTCGCCAACTCCTTTTGATGATGGAGTTTGATTGCCCTTTGGCATTCCGTCACAAAAAGGGGGAGTACTTTTGGTACTTTTGGATTTGAGCTCTTGTAGAGTTTTTGTTTTCAGGGGGAGAACTTTTGGATTTGAGCTCTTGTAGAGTTTTTGTTTTCTGGGGGAGAGCATTTTTTGTTTGTTGGAGCTTGTGGAGATTAGATTGTATCTAGGTGCTTCACTTTGTATTTACCTTTTTAGCTCTTGTTTATTCATGTTAAGGGGAGATACTTTTATTGTTTTATATGTTTCTTGTTTCAACTGTTTATTGATTTATATTTATGAGTTATTCATTGATATATGTCTTTATTGTGCGTTGGTTGAAATCAAGAATTTATTTTGTTTACTTGTATTTTCCACACATGCAGTTATGCATTTTTGTTTAAGTATTTTCAGGAAATATACAGGTTGATTCAATTGAGCTGCTGTCTACACTTGCAACTGATGGATAGTAGTTAGGATTGGATTTGTTTTTATGAGCATTTTTTTATAAAGGGCTTTTCTTTGTAAACTTTGAGCTTTTAGTTGTGTTTTGTCACGGATTGCCAAAGGGGGAGTTTGTTAGGTTCTAAAGACTTAGGAACTTATGTATTTAGAACTCTAATGTGTATTGTTGAAAAACCATTATCAAAACAAGATGTTTAGTCGTGTTTAGACTTGCTCAAAGTTGTACCATTCATGTAAAGTTGGAAGGAGATGATGCAGAAATTAATAGTGCTTCTCGGCCTGGTTCGATCGATCGAAGCTTAGGCTCGATCAATCGAAAATCGGGTCAGATGCGTTTTTTTCTGCAGAATTCCAACTCAGCCCTAGCTCATTAAAACGTTTAGGGTTTTATGTTTTGCCCTAGGTATATAAGGCAAACCCTAGCCACGTTTTTGGTGGTTGCTCATATTGCTGTTTGTGTAAATCTCTTGTGAGATCTGTGAGGAGTTTTCCTTTACATAAACTTAGGATTATCAAGAAGGAGATTCATTCAAGACCTTGATGATCATTCAGTTGCTGCCATAAGAGCTTAACGATACACAAGCGGGGGTGCTTGTACTTGCTGGAGAATCCAAGAAAGAAGGAGTCCGTGGTCTCGAAGCTTGCACGTGGTCGTGTCAGTAAGTTTCTACTGGTGGGTAGCAATAGGATGTTAGTGGTCTAAGTCCTATTGTAAAACTTCGATTCTTTCATAGTGGATTCAAGTTTACCTTGAGGATAGCTAGGTTAAATCCTCCCCAGGTTTTTACCGATTTGGTTTCCTGGGTGATCATATCATTGTCTTATTTAGCTTTCTGCTACTTTGCATGATATGATTGTTTGATTGTGATAACCTAGATCTAAAATTTGGACTAAGTAATAACTTGGCTAATTAACTAGGTTAATCCAATTGTGTTTTAAGGGGTCTAAAAACCATCAAAAATTAATTAAATAATTTTGTGATTGATTGTTAGTGAGTGTCAAAAATGGGTTTGCTTGCATAGGAATAAAAGGGATAATCAGATAACAATAAAATTGAGGATAATCAAGACTTTTTGGAGTATTTATCTACAAGGTAATCATTGCTGAAAAGACTTGAATTATTAGAAAAAGGGTTTAATTTTTAGAATGTGGATTAAAAACGCGTCTAAATGCAAGTCCCGACTAAAAAAATCTCAAAAAAGGAGTCCAAAATGGACTAGAACTCAAAAGTGGGTTTGGCACCCAAAGAATGGCACTTTTAGAGTGCTGATCGGCACTTTGAAAGTGCTGATTGGCACAAATTCGGGCCTCGGCCCGAGGGCACTTAGATCGAGATAAAACTCATCCTTTTCGATTTTTTAGAGATAAGGACGCGTCCTAGTTCGTATTCTGATCATTTAGCTATTTTTTCGAGCTTCCCAACCTCTATAAATAGAGGCTACATCTCAAAATTGAGGACACTTTTTCACGCTCTCAGATTTCCCCTTTTCCTAACTCTCCTTTCTGTTATTTTCTCTCTTACGTTAAAGACGTTCTAGAGGCTCTAGCCTTAAGAATTTCTTTTTTGTAAGCAAGGTATTTTAGGTTTCAAAGATAATTGAATAAATTTCTTTGAACCCTAAAATATTCCCTCAATAAAAAGAGTACGTCCACGCAAGAGGTTGTCTTTCTTTACCCTTCTTTCTGTTTTTTTTTTTTTAATTATTTTGATGATGCATGATGTAGATATTCTTTTAGTTTTAATTTCTAATGTTCATGCCATGTGTTGTTAATATTCTTGTTGAAATATGTTCTTAATGCTTTTGTTGTCATGTTCTAAAAAAAAAATGCTTTTGTTGTCATGATTTACCTTTTTGAGTTTCAAAAATCTACTCATTAACAAATCTTTTTTTTTTAAACTAAAAACAAATATGTATCTTCCTTAGATGCAGATTTGAAATTTTTAAAACACAAAATATGTATCTTCCTTAGATACAGATTTGAAATTTTTGAAAACACAAAAAGAGATCTGTATCTTCCTTAGATGCAAATTTGAAAATTTTAAAACATAAAAACATATTTGTATCTTCCTTAGATGCAGATCTGAATTTTTTCTAGCATAAAAACAGATCTGTATCTTTCTTAGATGCAGATTTGAAATTTTTAAAACATAAAAATATATTTTTATCTTCCTTAGATGCAGATCTAAATTTTTTCTAACATAAAGACAGATTTGTATCTTCCTTAGATGCAGATCTGAATTTTTTTCTAGCATAAAAACAGATTTGTATCTTCCTTAGATGCAGATCTGGATTTTTTAAACATAGCATATTTTGAAATAAAAAAGAAAGTCATAAGTAGTGATGTTTTGTTTGTTTTGTGCAAGTAGCGTAGGTTTATTTCATGAGTGTAGTCTTATAAATTAATTATTAGCATGACATTTTTTTTTTATCTCTTCTTCAAATGAAATTAAATTTCAAATTCTTATTTAATTTGAAATGAATTAAAAAAATAAATATTAATAATAACAAGAAGAAATTTAAATCTTTAAAAACTCATGTCTTGAGATTAGAAAAATCAATAAAAGGGTTTCGTTTTATTTGTACAAAATAATTTCCCTTAACAACGTGTGCATGCATGTACATGAACAGAATGTGCTTTCTAGTTGTCTGCACTACAATAGACAGATAGTCTTCATTAAATAGAGGAAAAAATAAGAATTTACCTGCATAACTCTCTCCTGTGATAAAAAAGTCGTTGTCTTGGTATTCTGGAAATTTGACGAACCAGTTTTGCAGGAATATAAGATTGTCTTGTGCTTCAGAAAAGCAGAACTAGTGTTAGTTTCAAAATGTCCATGTATGAAATGATTAAATAAACATCCTCATAAATAATTGCATTGAAAAAAAAAATCTAGATATAAAGGGTATAGTAACGACATATTTGAATGTAATGTAAGTCGGGCAGATAATGTATTTAAATTGCTTTTTGTTCATCTTTAACATCAACTCACTGTTGTTACATCTTTATTTTACCTTTAAAATCTCTAGTAATGTACGTTCGCAAACTATTTGCATGTAGCATTATTCACTATGAATAATATATATTGTAAAATTAATTGAAACAAATTCATTAACTAGAAATTTACTGATTGGTACATATGATCATAATAAGAAGAAGGCCAAAGAATAAAAACTTGTTATCGTATCATTCACGTGGGTGTAAAATGATGCATTAGCAGAGTAAGAGAAACCAACTCCTGCTGGTGACTCCAAGTACAATATATTTGCTTCTGTAAGTGTAACAAAGAGAAACTAAAGAATTTAATAATGGCTCACTTCAATTCCATTTGTCAATCATCCACAATAGATAAAATAAACAAATCTTAAAAATTGATAATATGTCTCTTCCAGACAAGGTAGTACTTAGTGCACAAAACTCCTGTTTTTGTCAAGTTTGAGAGAGGTCATGGTAGGAAATTTTATCCAAATTTAAATGTGTATGTATAAATGTGTGTGTATATATATATATATATATGTGGTTAAATTATTTTTTAATAATATAAGAAAAAGATAAAAAAATGGATATTAGCAGACCTCTATTCCAGCTATACTCATTCTTGACTAGATTGCCTGAGTCTCCATTAGGTCTAAAGGGGCCATGCTCAACGAAAGCTCCTACTCCAATGGATGAACAACCAGGCCCTACATCAAAAGAAAAGGAAAACGTACGTATTCACACACCAAAAAGAAGTTACATGTCTATTATAATTTCATAAATCAAATTCAAGTATTTAAGAGTGTGCATTAATACATTTAGGAAATGAAAAGCAACTTAGTGTTCTTATGAGCAGGTTGAGTTTCAGCCAGAGAGTTTTACCTCCATTTAGCCAGAGAACAAGGGGCTTTGAAGCAGGCTGAGTTTCAGCTTCAACAAAGTAGTAAAAAAGAGATCTCTGTTGCTTTTCATCCACAGTGACGTAGCCGGAAAATTGTTGGAAACTAACTTGTGGTTGCCCTGGCAGACTTGTGATTCTATCAGCTATGGGAAAAGACTCCACAGCCATAAAAATCTGCACATATTATGCCCATGACCATCCATTGCTGCTGAGACTGCATGATTGACCGAGTATATATATATATATATATATATATATATATATAGAGAGAGAGAGAGAGAGAGAGAGAGAGGTATTCGTGGTGCGGTACGGTTTAGAGTTTAGCCAAAATCATAACCATACCGTATCTCATTTTTGCGGTCACATGTGCAATGTGATGTATACGATATCGATGCAGTTTGAATGGTTTGAAACCAGTATATTTTTCAAATTTTGGGTTTTTTCTGCCCAGCTCAAAACTAAATTTTCCTTTTATTTTGGGCTAAGTTTTAAACTATTGAGCTAATTTTTCTTTATTTTGGATTAACTTTCCTAATCAACACTTACTCGGGTTATTAAACTTTTTTTTTTAGTAAACTAGGGTTATTAAACTATTAATAATATATTTAATATTAAAAAAATAAATATATTAATATATAGAGAGGGTGCGGTGCAGTGCAGTTTGTGCGGTTTTCTTATTATAAAACCGTAAATTGCACTACACCGTCCAGTGCGGTGCAATGTTCCTTGCGATGCGGTTATGCTATTTTGTGGGCGGTTTTGGTGCGGTTTATGTGGTTTGATGAACACTCCTATATATTCATTTTTAGAGTTTCAACCTATAACATCCGTTTATGTGATTTTGCTCTTTATCATGAGATCAAGACACCTAACGGTTTTTGCTGTAGACAGATAATAGAACCTTAGATGATCTAAGGTTCTATTCTTAGATCTCTTATTTAACCATCAGAAATTTTACCAGTTGACCTAACTAGAAACCATTCCTTTTAGTCAACCTATCATAGCTAAAATAATATCTGTTACCTTTCTAATTGACACATTAATATTCATTATTTTTACCTATTTTGTTTTAAGCTGCCGTCTACCTTATTATACAGGATTTATTTATATAATTAGACTTATTTAGTTTTACGTTTCACCGCGATACATATGTTTGATGATCCAAAAAAAAAAATGATACATCTGTTTGGGCAAGTACGGTATTGAATTTTTTTTTTTTTGGTTGAGAAAGTTGAATTTTTATTTTAAAGGTCTGATATCATCGACAAACTAATGAAGAGTATTGCCAAAGTTATTTTGTCACTTGCTACCATTTGTTTCATGAAATTTTTAAATTTTCTGAAAAAGGTACTTATTACATATATTTGGACTCAAAAATAAGTGAAGGCCGAATATATATATTTTTATGGGCAAATGAACAAGGGCCAGCCCAAATATATATTGCAGTTTATTTCTACCAAAGCATGTTAACAACTTGTCTTTTGATTTATTAGGACGTGTCATGTAGTAACGCACAAAGTTATCCATTATGGTTTCACGCAAAATTCAGTCATTATGTGGCATTCGAATACTTTGGGAATTGGGGCTCTTAATTAAAAATTTTCCAATAAGAACATACAAGACTCTGTTTGGAGGAGGGAATAAAATGAAATAGAATGAAATGAAAATATTATTTTAGAATATTCCTTATTTGGAAGTTTTAATTTAGGGAATGGAAAAATCATTTTCTTCTTTGAGAATTTAAGTAGGAGGAAATGGAGTTGGCAGAAAGGAACACTCATTTCTTTCTCTTCCTTTTAAAATCACAAATTTTCATTCCTCTTAAAATTTTGAGGAATTAGTAGAAAGAATGAAAATAAGTTAATAAAATTTTCCTTAAAACTCCCAAAATACCTTTATACATTTAGCTCTTTATTTTAAAATAAGGGTATAATAGTAATATTGTTATAAAATAGTTCCATTTCATTTCTTTTATATTACTCTCAAACAATGTTATTTACATTATTCTATTCATTTTCATTCATTTATTTTAAAACATCCAAATAACAAGATTACATTTAATTCTATTCTATTCCTTAATTTCTTTTCCGCTCATCATTTCCATTATTCAAATATATTTCATTCCATTTTGTTCCTTTCCATTTCTTGACAGTATCGTTAAACAGTTAAACCTTCAAACTAGCTAGTTTATAACTTGTGAGATTGTTAACTTGAGTCGAGATAATGATCAAGGAGAAAAGGAAATAGACCAAAAAAGATTTTTGTATTTCTATATGTAATTATGTTTACAAGAGTATTTTTGTTTTAAATAATGCTCCCTCATTTTGCGTGTTTCTTTTATTTTCTAATGTGAAAGTTGTTGCAGTAGTTAGTCCTAGCCGTTGCAATAGCTCTGGACAGGTTAAAAATAAAAACCTTTGACCTATTTCACTTCTAAGGGGCCGTCTCCTCCAACCCAGTTTGAATGAAAACTTTATCCTCTTCATAAGCTGTTAAGATTTTCTTTCTTGCAAGCTATGTAGTGTTGTGGACTCCTCTTGAATTCATCTCATTTTTATGTTATGCATTTTTGGAAATTTTATTTTATTTTATTTTAACTATGATAATCTAATTTTCAAACTTATTTACATCCTATGAATTAGGCACTTTGCGAACCATGTATCTGAAGTTTAATACTGTAGTAATGACTTCAAAAATCAAAATTGTGAATTTTAACTTAATTTAGTGATTTGAAAACTCTAAACATGTTTTTGAATAAGGTTGATGAAAGATTTGCAAATCATTTTCATTTGAAAATACTTTGTGACTTGATATGTAGGGTCCAATCCTAACCAACAGGGTCTGTTGGTCTTCAGTGCTGATGTTCTATGTGACCCTTGTAAGGGAGTTTGGTGCCCTACTTAGGAGGGAGTCTATGACTCTACGTGCTCTTTAGTGGGGAATCTGTTTCTAATATAGTTATGGCCAAGGAAGTTTGGTGCCCCTAAGCCAATAGGGAGTTTGCTCAATCTCTCTTGCATTAAACTATTTTCAATTCTACCTCTTTCAGTCCAAAAAAAAAAAACTATTTTCAATTAATAAATTCCTTTTTTAGTCCCTTTTTTAAAAATAAAATTGCATTCTAAATATATGTTTTTGAGATAGAAATTGCATTCCAAATGTGTTTCCAAGTAAATGTGTATTTTGATTAGGGGCGGAACCAAATAAAGCATTGTCCCCCCAAACTTACCAAAAATTCATCTTTCACCCTTATATTTAGCTAAAGTTTCTATATCCCAAATACTTCATATTTCTATAATAACCTTCATTAATTAAAATTTTATTTTTGATCCCTCATTCTTGAAGTCCTAGTTCCACCTCTGACTTTAATTGATCGTTTGTTAAGCACATTCCATTTATTTTGACGAATTGATTACACGGATATTCTGTTTTTTTTTTTTTTAATTAAAATATTAGCTCGATCCTGTTTTGGTGTATAATTCTATACTATACATATGTGCTTACTGAACTATCAAGCTTACTCATTCCAAAATTTTCAGATTGAGGAAAAGCTATTGTAAGCAGATTGTCGCAGATTTGTTGTTTTTAGTTATTTATGGAATGTTTGGAACTTTTATGGTGCTTTCGAGACTTTATTAGAAGTTTTATGACATTATTCAAGTCCGAACATTTTTAGAATTGAATTGGTGTAATTGAGGGTTTTGATGGAAGTGCTTTTTATTTTGATTTTTTATATGGTTGGGTCGTGTCTTATATATATTTATGTGGATTAGTTTTGTATATGTGTAATTTGCTAGTTTTTGGTCATATGATTAAGTCCATAAGGCAATAGATTTGGGTTGTGAATGTGGTAGAGTATGTGACTAGCACTTTTCTTAAGTCATTACAAATGATATTAGAACCAATCTAGTAACACCATGTAGCTCAAGGACAACGCAACACAACGTGAACCCTGATCAAGACATTAGAAATTGAATTGGGTGTGCAAGCATTTGCTAAGCTCCACATTAGTTAAGTGATTATGAGGAGCTTTCAATTGTAAGTTAACTAGTCCTTTATGGGTATAAATGCATATGTGACTAGCAATTTCCTCATGTTGTTACAAATGGTATCATATTTAACCTGGTAACACCATGTGGCTCGAGAACACTAGAACACAATGTGAGCCCAGATGAGGACATTAGAAATTTAAGTATGTGTGAGATTAAGATACCCAAATTGTGTAGATTTGATTGGATTGGATTTTATGAGTCTATGTTGTGCAAGAATACACTAAAAGCCTCGATTGTAACTTGAGTGTGTGTGTGTGTTCACAACAGCTAGCCTATCAAATTATTATTGATGATGACACGCACACAACAAATAATGCTAACCTATTTGTTATAATAGAATTCTTTGGCAATTATCTTATTTATGATATGTAAGCGCTCTTTCAAATACTTTATTAGTGATTGATAAATACCCTCACAAATATCTTATTTGTAATAGGTAAAGACCCTCACAATTAACAGTGATGGAGTCAAAATTTTATCTTTGAAAGGTCAAATTAAAATGTGATGATCAATTTTTATATATACACAATATATTATATTATGTATAGTAGTGTAGAAAACCCTAGGGAATTAGTTTAGTGGTTCCCAATGTCTTTTGAGATCTATGAGGCCTTAAGTTAAAAAATCCTAACATTTTTTTAGAGCCAATACCAAAAGGTCCCTCTCTACAATTACCAGGTATGTGTGTGAGACAGGCAAGGACAGACCCAAGGGGGTTTGGGCCCCCCTGGCCAAAAGAATTTTTTTTTAGTGGTTATATTTTTCATTTTTATAGGTACCCCCCCCTCCCCCCTTTCAAAAGCTTAGGCCCCTCTCCTCTTCAATCAGTCTAGTCAGCTTATCTCAACTAACAACCATCCAACCCATGAAAACTTAACAAAAACAACTTAAACATAAAAATTTTAAAAAAATATCCTAGCCACCCTAATATTAAAATACAATATTATTTTGTGTGTTTTTTTCTTTGTTTTTGTTGTTAGATGATTGCATTTTAATGTATTAAGAAACAATGATTTTGTGTATTTATAGTTTGTTAATACTATATGGATGCTTATTTCAAGTTTTTTTTTTTTTTTTTTTTTTTTTTGCTTATACTTCGGCCCCCCTGGCTTGAAATCCTGGGTCCGTCCTTGGAGACAGGTGACTACACACTCAAAGCAATAGTTAGATGCTAGAAGAACTTTGGATAACCAAGTTAGCAAAATAAATAAATAAAGAAACAATAGTGTAAAAAGTTAATCAATATGTTCAACTTGCAAATGAAGTTTTATTTATTTATTTATTAATTATAAACTAATTGATGCATAACAAAAAATATTTATCAAAATTAATAAATATAAGCTAGGATTAAGAAAAACATTACACTTTTTACTTATCTTTGATTAAAACTTAAAAGCAAAGTGTAAAAGAAAAAAAATAGAACTATTTTGTCTTAATCTCCAAAACATAGTGCAAAAGAAAATGTGGATTTACTTGACTTTTTTGTTCAGTCATGAGAGAATCATGTTATTTTGGTCTTGTTTTATTTCATTTTAATATTTTAGTTAATTGGAAAGTTAAGAGTTGTAATAAGCTTGTGAGTTAGAGCATTCTCATTAAGGGTTTTAAATGCTAAAAGATACTTTTTTTTTAGCATTTTTGACCCAAAAGCTTGCTCCATCAAGAGTTTTAAATGCTATAATTTTTGGCATTGATGAACAGTGCGGTTTCATATTTGAAACCGCACTGTTCACCAATTGTAAACTTTACTATTATTTTTTTATTCAATTGGGGCCCACGGGTTGAGAAAGAGAAGAGACAAAGGAGAGAGAAGGAAAAATAAAAAATGATAAAGAAAGAATATTTAAATGGAATGTTAAAAAAAATAGAAGTTTTGATGGAAGAGATGTTGTAAAGTGGGGTGTTATATGTTATAAAATTGGGTTTTGAGATAGTAAATGCTAAATTTTTTGCAATCCTTGATAAGAATGCTCTTACGAGCTATTACAGAAGAAGGCTTAAAGAGATAATTAAGAAACCATCAATTCCAAATACTAAAAAATATCTTCACACTTTAATTCTAATATATATCTTCACAGTACACACAAATCAATTTTGAAGGAGCCATCTAAAATATTTAGAGTAATGCTACAGGCATAAACTATTTTACAATATTTTTACAAAATATTGATGTGGCTAACCTCTTATTGGTTTTCATCTAGGCCTACCATTAATATCACTTTTTCATTTACTAATAATCACTCACCACATCAGTTTGTAAAATTTTTATAAAATAATTTGTATATCTAGCATTATTCAAATATTTAATATAAAAAAATTAGCTTATATATACATATGATAAAAAGAATTCATGAGCTTTTGGTGGGAGATGGCCCCATGCCCACTTAGTGGCTCAAAACAAATGGTTTGCAATGGACGGTGTTTATTGCATACAATGTATCTTGGTTTGATGATAAAAAACTATTATCAGGAGTGGACGTCATAGGTTGAAACTTTCTATAAAAAAGAAAAGAAAAAAAGATCATTTATCAATAATTACTCACCACATCAGCAGTTTGTAAAATTTTTATAAAATAATTTGTATAGCTAGCATTATTCAAATATTTAATATAAAAAATTAGCTTATATATACATATAATAAAAAGAATTCATGAGCTTTTGGTGGGAGATGGCCCCATGCCCACTTAGTGGCTCAAAACAAATGGTTTGCAATGGACGGTGTTTATTGCATACAATATGTCTTGGTTTGATGATAAAAAGTTATTATCAGGAGTAGACGTCATAAAAAAGAATGATGTTCTCAGTGTATTTTTGCAATATGTGTAAAACACGAGTGCACTAGTATTTTCCCATTTGCAATAGGATAAATCCTCACAAGCACGTCATTTGTGAAAGCTACATTCCCTCACAAAAATCTGTCATTATAGTAAGTGTCACCTCATTCATCATTTAAGACTATTTTTGACAACTTGTTTAGATATTTGTGAGAGGATTGTAGTACCTTTGCCCTTTTTTTCTTTTGTTTGAGGGAGCTCGCACCAAAACTCTTTATGGTCCGTTTGGATTGAGGGGGAATGAGGAGAAGGAGTAGAGTATAATTTGCCCAAAATTTGTCTATTTGCAGCCAACTCTACTATACTCCCCTTTGCTCTCTCTCCCTTCCCCCTCAATCCAAACAGATCCTTAGTGATCCTCTAGTAATGGTGTCTGCTTTGTAACGGCAAATTAATGTTGTATATTACTATATACTGTATTTTACAACCATAAATAAATACATGAATAATAGAATCGAATTGAATCTTTTTATATTTTTTAAATGTAGATGCGTGACTTTTTTTGCATGTAAATATAATTGAAGCAAAATTAAATTATAATTGAAATGACATTTGCAAATGAAATTGGAAGGATTTTGTACGTTTTTAGACCCCTTAAACACAACCAGATTAACCTAGTTATTTAGCCAAGTGATTAACTTAGGTAAATTATGCAGATCTAGGTTAACACATGTATATCATATCATTGTAAAGTGCGAAAAATAAAGAACACAACAATATGATTACCTAGGAAAACTAAACTGGTAAAAAACCTAAGAAGGATTTAACCTAGCTATCCTCAAGGTAAAACAAATTCACTATGAAAGAATTGAAGTTTACACAATAGCGACTTAGACCACTAACATCCTATTGCTACCTTGAGTAGGAAACTTACTACCACGACCCCATGATAGCTCCGAATCCACGGACTACTTCTTTCTTGAATTCCCAGCAAGTACAAGCACTCTCGCTTGTGTATCTTTAAGCTCTTAATGCAGCAACTGAATGATCACCAAGTTTTTGACATAATCTTGAATCTTGGAAACCCTAAGTATGTGTGAAGGCAAATACCTCTAGATCTCACAGAAGATTCACACACACAGCATAAGGAGCAACAAAGACTTTAGAGAGTTTTTGGGTACAAAACCCTAGATACAAAAAGAGGCACCCTCTTTTCTCTCTAAAAAGCCTTATAAAAACGTGCTTAGAGTTTTCTTTATACACTAGGAGTAAAACACTTAACCCTACACGTCATATGGGCTTGGGCTGAGTTGGAAAATTCTGCAGAAAAAAAATCTGCACGAGCTTCGATCGGTCGAGTCTAATTCTCAATTGATCGAACCAGGCAGATTTACACAGTAAATCCTGCAGAACACTCGATTCCAACTTTACACATAAACATACTTTGAGCAAGTCTAAAACGAGACTAAAACGTTTTGATCATGGTTTACCAACATTACAAAATGAAGTTCTAATACATTAGTTCCTAATTTCTTAGAACCTAACAGATTTAAAATACAAAGACATTTGACACCAAATTATAAGACAATTTAAGGGATATTTACACAAAATTAGAGTGCAATTAAAATTTAACTAGTTTGTAACCTCTGTATATGTAGGGGTACAGCGCATGCGTGCACACAGAGATTTATATAACATTTTTTTCTTAAAAAGCAATAAATGATACACTTTCATAGTATCACATAGAAGTATGATAAATTCAAATTGAATCTATTTATAGTTTCTAAGCTTAAATACATAAATTTGCATGTAAACATAACTAGCATACAATTAAATTATAACTAGTGTAGTGGATTCCAGTTAGCTCAACTGGTAAAGTCTCTAATAGTTTTTTTTTTTTTTTTTGAGTAAAGTCTCTAATAGTTGAATAAGAGATCTAGGGTCCAATCTTTGCGTACACCAAAAATCAATTGATGTCATAGTCTAATGATAAGGAATTATCATCAGGAGCGAATGTCATAGGTTAAAACTCTTTAAAAAAAATTATAATTAGTGTATAAGTTATCATTAGGAGTAGACGTTATAGGTTGAAACTCTCTAAAAAAAAAAAATTATAACTAGTGTATAACCTCGTGCATATGCACGGGTACAATTAAAAGAAAAACACAATTATATACATATATAAGTTCAAATTATACTTGGTACTGTAAGAGTTACAACTTACACATTTTTTAAGTCATAAATTTTTAAAATATGTAATGGTTTGTCATTATATATATATATTTATATATATAATTTAGAATCTAATTGGTTTTGAACTCTTTAGTTTTTGCACCAAATAATTCACTTGCCACAAAATTAAAAAAATTAGATGGGATACATGACGCAAAATTAAACTCTAATTTAGAAATCTAATTGGATTTGGGCTCTTTGATTTTTACACCCAATAATTCACTTAGCACAAAAATTAAAAAAAATAATTAGATGGGATATGTGGCGAAAAATTGGACTTCAATTTAAAATCTAATTAGATTTTCTCTCAGTTTTGAATTTCTAATCTTAAACACATAAATTTGCATGTAAACATAATTGACACACAATTAAACTATTAAAGTATAACTAGTGTATAATCTTGTGCATATGCACAGGTACAATGAAAAACAATTATAATTATTATAAACCCGGTTTAAAACACTATTATTATTTTCGTGTGTGTTCTAATAAGTATTACTGTTTACTCAAAAAAAATATATATATACATATATAAGTTCAAATTATACTTGGTGTAAAAGTTACAACTTATAGCTTTTTTTAAGTTATAGATTTTTAAAATATGTAATGATTTCTCTCAACTTTGACTTTATATATATTGGAAAGATAATTGACACGAAATTGGTGTTTTATCTTCTTTTTTTTTTTTTTTTTTTTTTTTTTTTGAGGGGCATGATTGGTGTTTTAACTTGGTGAAGTTTCCTGTTATCAAATAAAAGATCTAGATTCGAAATTCATTTACACAAAAAAACAATTGGTGTCATAGCCTGATAATAAGAACAATTATCATGCATTCCACATTATATTTAAAAAGTAAACATTTAACATCAAATTATAGGATAATAAATGACACTTTTTTTTTGAGAATCGATAATAAATGACACTTAGTACAAGATTGGAGTGAAATTAAAATCTAATTTAGATTATTGATTGAACTTTTCTTAGATTTTATTTTAATATAAATGATTTGGATTTGTGGTTGAGCTTCTATTTTAAAATATTATAATAAAGTTATAGTTGAATAAGAGATTTGGGGTTCAATCCCGGCCTACATTAAAAACTGATTCGTGTCTTGATTTGACGATAAATAACTATCATCAGGAGCGGATACTATAAATTAAAACTCTTTCAAAAAAAAAAAAATTATAATAAATAGAATTAGAGCATTTTATAATAAAAATTTGGGCTTGATGCTAATGTGGTTCTGCCACCACCTTTACTCCTCTCATTATTTTTTGAGTCACACACTTCTCCCTAATCTCTACTCTCTGAGAAATTATAAGGTCCACATGGTGGATAAGTGAAGTGTTCCATCATTTCACTAAAAGACTCACACCTATTTATTAAACAGAAACTGATTATTGACTCAGCAATTTTAAACAAATGGGAGTCTTTTAGTGAAATGGTGGACAAGTGATGTGGTTCACCAGAGAACTGTATAATTTCTCCTGCTCTCTTCTAGTCATCTATTTCAAATTTTTCCTCTCCCATTAAAAAAGGATTAATTTATTTCGTGTGATAAATTCTCTTTTATAAAGCCTATAAAGAAAAGTCCACCTAAGTCGAGGAATTTAACCTCATATTCCTTTTTTTTGGCCTCAATTATTGTTATTATTATACAATTAACGCGTTCCCATTTCATGAAAACAATTCTGCATCATTTCTTAATCTTAAAAACTTCCATGAGGAAATAAGAACTAGTCAAATGCAAATATAATTAGGTGAACTGAGTTTTTTTTTTTAACAATAATTAATTAATTAATTTTTTTGATAAAATTAATTTGACTTTTTGAACATAATGAAACGCTCATTTTTCATGCTAGCAATGGTTTGAACTTTGAATTTTTTTTTTTAGTTAAAAGCAAATTTAATTAAGTGAATTGAGTTTTTTTTTTTGCTTACAAGAATTAATTAAATTAATTTGACTTTAAACATAATGAAACGCTCATTTTTCATGCCAGCAATGTTTTGAACTTTGTGGTTGTAGTGAAGGCATGCTTCACACCTGTAATCTACTTTTTCATTTATTTATTTTTATTTTTTAATACTTGTAAATAACGGTACAAGTTCAAAATCTAACGTCTACTTAAAAAATAAAAATTCCAACTTATTAATGATGGAAACTACTATAGTGATGTCAACATCATTTAAGGTTTCACACTTCCCTATATATAAAAAAAAAAAAAACAGGTTTCACACTTCCAAAGTTCCACTAAAGTAAAACAATAAGCAAATTTTTTTTAAATAAAAAAAATGACTGTTGAATAAGTGTTTTAAATTCAATTTTTGTCTACGTTAAAAATTGATTGGTGTTTTGATCTAATGATAGAGAGTTATCATAAATAGCAGACGCTATAAATTAAAAACTCATTAAAAAGAAAAAAAGAAAAAGAAAAAAAGGAGAAGTTGGTAAAAAGAAGAAGTTGATATTACAAAGAAGCAAGCCTCACAAGTTCATGCAAATTGAGGAGAATTTCCTCTTCATTTTCCTTTGTTGTCGCCAAATGATTTAAAAAAAAAAAAAATCGAATCTAAAATGGTAGTTGAATAAATGTATGTGTAACTTACAGTGTTAGTGTGAGTTCCTAGGAGTTTCCAATGTTTCAACTCTATCATCAGCTTGTGCCGTTTTGCTGGTTGGGAGATTTTTGACTTTGCACGAGTGTGCTAGCTACTACGTCTTTTTGCAACTTTCGCTCTCCTACCCACCTTTTTTCATGCATATTTTCATAGCTTACAAACTAAAATATGCTTCACTAAAAAAAGAAAAGCTAACATAAAAATATGCACCAATTATTTATACCCTCCTCACCGGAAAATTCCATTGGTGTAAAAACTTCACTTTCCCTTCATCAAAAAAGTTTCACTTTCCCAAGAATTCTTATTTATTTATTTTCTAGCACTTTCTCAAGAATGCATGGCTTACATGTGCTGCTGAGTGCTGACTCCACCTCCATCATCTTCCAAATTTCCAATTATATTTTTGCTTTTGAATTCGGCTCAAATTAGCAAACAGCGACACATAGAGTCACAGACAAACAAATATAGACAATTAGACGGTACTTATATTTTTCTAAAGAATTCTTCAAATTAAAAAAAAAAAAATCGAAAAGAAAATTAGGTCTCAAATATCTAAAAGTAAATACCTAAAATTCAGCCATGAGTAATTCTAGTTCCTGTTTATTTATCTAGATTAGAAATTCTAATCCATATCGTTAATCACTTTTAATTCTTTAGATAATGTAACCGAACTCAAAATTGACATGTTATTCATTTTAAATATGTTAGGGATTAAAATCAATCATTTATGTTAAGGGACTAAAAGCAGTCCTTTAAAATTCAAGAATTGAAAGTTTGGGATCAATATATATATATATATATTTAAATATTGGGGATTACTTTATATTGGGGATTAAAAGTGATCTTCTAAATTTCAAGAATTAAAAGTTTGGGATAACAATATTTTTTAACTAAAAATTGTTGTTTTTATGCTTCAAAAAACACGGTCTCCTATATGTCATATGTAAACTATGAACTCCTTTGTGTTCACATTTAATTTAAAAAAAAAAATGTGAACATTTAACTCATGGTATATACTAGTTAGACAGATTTTTATAGTTTAATAGACATGTCTTGATATTTCATAATAGAAAAAAAAAAAAAAGATGTCTTAAATCTTCTTTTTTAATACAAAATGTCTTAAATCTTGATATTTCTAAGAGAGATGTCTATGATTCAAATCATGTCTTAACTATCAAATTATCTGCGTCAAATTATCCGCGTCAAATTATCCAATATATATATTTAAAGAGTCATTCAGGTTTCTGATATCGCTAACAAAAAGTTTAAGATTCAAAATCACCTTCCTTCAATTGTAACTGTCGAATTACCTCGAAGAAAGGGAAATAAAAATGATATAGATGGAGAATGACGCAGGGAGAGAGAGAGAGAGAGTCCATTCTATTCTTCTTTACTCTTTGTTTCTCTCTCTAAACGCGCCTTTCAGTTTTCATTCAAAGTTAAAAAAAAAAAAAACTAAACCAAACTTAAACTAAACAAACCCATCTGAAACGGTACCAACAGCGACCTATACATCAAACCTCAAAACCCCATCTCTCTATAACTTTCTCTCTCTAAAAACCCAGAAGTTGAAAACAAGCTCTGTCTGTGTTTTTTCCATGGAAGACGAAGTGGACCCAGTATCGCTTTTCTTGAGTCTAGAGCAGTGGCAAGACCCAGATGAGTTTTCACTTCTGCAGGACTTTCCACCGTCACAGCCTCCGCCGGAGACTTTCATGGTGGGTTTCATAATCGCGAATATAGTTGGAATCCAATACTACTCGGGCACTATAAGCGGTCGAGAAATGGTGGGTTTGGTTCGCGAGCCTCTCAATACTTATGACCCAAACGCTATCAAGGTTCTCAACACTCGCACCGTCCAAGTCGGCCACATCGAACGCAACGTCGCCTCGGTCTTGGCGCCTTTGATTGACTCTCTTGCGATTCACGTCGAAGGCATTGTGCCGAACACTCGTGTGCCTGGGAATAGGTACAAGATTCCTTGCCAAGTCCACGTTTTCGCGAGGGCCGACGCGTTTCAGACCGTGAAATCGGCTATTTCGCGAGGTGGGTTGCACTTGATTTCGGATTCTGATCCGTCTTTTACTCTGTCGGAGGCGGCGGTGGTGAAGGAGAAGAAGAAGGGTGTTGAGGAATTCAAGAGCGTGGATGAAATTTTCAAGCTTGTGGACGAGAATGTTAGCAAGAAAGGTCGTTTGGAAGGTTTGGAACCGCCCCAGAATGTGATCAAATCGAAGCTCTTTAAGCATCAGAAAGAGGGGTTGGGGTGGTTAGTTAATAGAGAGAATTCGAACGAATTGCCTCCGTTTTGGGAGGAGAAAGATGGAAGTTATGTCAATATATTGACGAATTTTAGTACTGAAGTGCGGCCCGAGCCTTTGCGTGGTGGGATTTTCGCGGATGATATGGGATTGGGTAAGACTCTAACTTTGCTGTCTTTGATTGCATTCGATAAATTTGATAGTGCTTCTGTTAATGAAATTCGTAGTGGTAGTGTAGATTTAGAAAACTTAGATGAAATAGGTGAGGAGGATGGGGATAGTAGCAAGAAGGGTAAGAGAGGTAGAGTAAGTAAGAAGGGTACTTTGTCACGGAAGAAACGTAAAATTAATGATGCAAGATTAGATGCCAATGTAATAGGGAAGTCTGCTGGTGTTTGTGAGAGCTCTTCTAGTAATTTTGTTATCAAGACAACTTTAATTGTCTGCCCACCTTCTGTATTTTCGACGTGGGTAACACAGCTTCAAGAGCATACTTGGCGAGGAAAGTTGAAAGTGTATATGTATTACGGGGAGAGAACAAATGATGTTGAGGAGCTTAAGAAGTATGATATAGTATTGACAACGTATAGTACTCTGGCTGCTGAAGTTCAACGGCCATGGTCCCCTGTGAGTAAGATTGAGTGGTGGCGGGTCATTTTGGATGAGGCACATGTGATAAAGAATGTGAATGCTCGACAAAGTGAAGCTGTCACTGATTTGAAAGCCAAGCGGAGGTGGGTTGTTACGGGAACACCAATTCAGAATGGCTCATTTGATTTGTTTTCTTTGATGTCATTCTTGCGGTTTGAGCCATTTTCAATTAAGAGCTATTGGCAAAGCTTGGTACAGCGTCCACTTTCTCAGGGGGACCAAAAGGGCCTCTCACGTCTACAGGTAATTTCATGTTACAGATTTTGTTTACTTTTTACTAAAAAGGGATGTTAGTGTTGTGTTACTGAATTATGCGTTCTTTGAGGTTGGAAATCATTGTTCTATAAGGCTAAATGCTTTACATTTATTGTGAAAGGTTTTCTGATCTTCTTTAGTACTTTGTTTCTTTGCTTAGTCAATTGCTTGATAGTATATGGTTTTTGGCTCTTTGCCACAACAGTTGTGTATTTTAAATGTAATTGCAAAGATTAAATGATTTTTTTTTTTTTTTGGACTTCTGTTGCACTTTCTACTTAGAATAATGGGACCTATATAGAAGTGAATCACAATAGTTTTTGGCATTTCCATTCTGAAGATTTCAATTTCTTTGGTTATTTGAGATTTTCTTTTAATGTTTCCCATGACTTGGAAACAATGTTTCCTTGCAAAAGGAGTCTTTTTTATTTTTATTTTTATAGATATATATTTAAGTAAAAAAAGAGTCTTTTTGTTTATAAACAGAAATCTGTTTTCAGAGAACAGTTCCTAACAGGTCCAATTCAATCTCTTTCTCTTTAATTTCAGCTATTGGAATCCAAATTTTCCTTGCCACAAGAGTCCTTTGTTTTTGGTTTCGGTTTCTTTATAGAAAAATGTATGCTGATATAAAATCCCAAATAAGTCCAATTTGCCTCTAATTGATTGGAACATCTCATGCGAACTATGAAGAGAAATTGTTGGATGGAGGGTTTGTTGAGGAAATGAAGAGAAATTACATCTTCACTTTTTGAAATTGACCAATATCCTGCAGCAGATAAAAATCGGAAGGAGGACTCTTACTGGGATGTGAGGAGTATCTATTTAAGCGGTTAAATTTAAGTAAATTATTAAGATTATTGGCTATAGATTATGAAATCTATGTATTGTACAGCACTATAGAACGTAGAAGGTTCTCTGAAAAGATTTCAATTTCAATTACTATAACCATGTTACTGAATATAGATTAACAAAAGATTGAAGCACTTAAAGTTTCTCTGAAATTCCATATTTGTTACAATTGTATCTTGGCAGAGTTCAGGTCTTTATTTGTTTATATATTTTTAAGTAAAATTTCAGGTCATTATTGGATGAGTTGTCCATCAACTTGTCTTTCACCACCTTGCATAAAAGGCAAAGTGGGGCAATGTATTAAAATGGATTATTTCTTTCTTTAATATTTGATTGAATGGTAGGATTTGAACAGAATACCTATTCCAACCCTACCACATCCTTTACCACCTGAGCCAAAGCGCAGGTAGTTCTTGCAAGCATACCTCTGCATGACTAATTAGTTGTTTCATTGTCTCATGTCGATGAAAGAGAACTTTTTTGATTTATAAGGAAGTACATGTTATGAACTTTATATGCAGAATTTGCAATGCCTGGACTAGGTTTTCTGCATTAGATTTTTTAAAATAATTATATGAAAGGTTTGGAGAAGAGCAAATTGATTTCATTGGAAAAGTAAATAACAGTGAATATATCTGATTAATAGCAAGAAGTGGGTAACATGGATTAATAAGAAGCCTATTAGGTATTTAGGTTTAATCAAAAGGTAATGAAAGTTTTATTTCTATTTTTTAGATTTGTTAGTGATACGCTCACCTAGTGGGTTTTGAAATCACAACAACACCCTCCATGCACACTTGTGGGAGGAAGGGCCATTTGAGCCAAGGCTCATTGTTGTAATGAAAAGCTGTAACACTTCTAATTTAGAGAATGCTCTGCCTTTTTCTTTTTCCTTCATAGATATTTTTACAGTGTCTTGTGGTTGTGATTAATTTGAATTGTTCCATTTTCTGCTTTTTTATTTCATTTCGTTGTCTTCTGCAGATTGATTCATATGTATGCAGTTTATTGAATTTAATTGGTTACAATTTCAGGTTCTAATGGCAACCATTTCTTTGCGAAGAACAAAAGACAAGGGACTGGTTGGGTTGCCACCTAAAACTATAGAGATTTGTTATGTGGAACTTTCTAAAGAAGAACGTGAATTGTATGACAATATGGAAGGGGAAGCTAAGAGTGTTTTCCGGAATTATTTTAATGCTGGTCGACAGATGCCCAACTACTCAGCTGTACTTAGTATACTCCTACGACTTCGCCAGATATGTATTGATTTGGCGTTGTGCCCTTCAGATCTCAAATCGTTACTTCCTGATCACAATATTGAAGGTAATATGAAAGATGTAAAATTATCTTCTCTTTTTTCCTTTTATTTTATTAAGTTACTGAGATTTTAGTTGCTTAGATTCCGTGAAACTCCATACTGTTATTTAGCAGGTAGTTCTGTCTTTGTGTGTCTGTGTGTGTTTTATCTGCCATCTCAAAATGTCAATTTTGTTAGGCTTGAGGATTTCATTTGGTTGCTCATTCCTAAATTAATGTGTTATCATACTCTTTAGTCTAAGTATTTAGAATTACTTTATCGTTGGTTTTCTTGTCTCCTTTTTGCAATAGAGGTATTTTTTTATTGATACATTTGTGAAGCTTCTCAATTTATATTATAGCGTGAGTCTGAGAGAGGATGATGGCATATTGCTTTCTTATCAAGGCTATCACTAAGGCGATGTTTGGTTGGACGGAAGAAAGAAGAAGGGAAGGGAAGGGAAGGGAAGGGAAGGGAAGAGAAACGAAAAGTATAAGGGAAGGGAAAGGAAAAGTAAAGGGAAATGAAAATATTTGTTTTGATGTAAAGGAGAAGAGAAAGGAAAGAAATGAAATGTATTTTACAATTTTATCCTTTTAAATTATAAAGTAATAAGGATATAAAAGTAATTTCACAAAAAGTCAAAACTTTCCAAAGTTTTAGTAATTTTATAGATTTGGTGGGAAAGTAAAAAATAAAAAATTGGTGGGACCCATGAAATCCATTTCTCTTCTCTCTTTCCTTCTAACCAAACAACGGAATTTGAGTCTATTCTCTTCTGTTTTCTCCCCCATTCCTTCTAAACAAACATAGTGTAAGACTTAAAAGTGAGTTGCATGGAAAACTATTAGAGTCTTCTATGCAAAAAAAACTTAGTGTGTTTGGCCTAAGATTTAGGTTTAAAAATTAATAGCCTAGAAAACTATCAAAAGCAAAAAGAAAAGGTTAACATCAAGTGAGTATGATGACTTGATAATGTTGTATATATTGTACGATAACTCTCTAAGGTAAAAAAAAAAAAACATGCTAATTGATTTCATACATGATTTTTGAGAAATTTTGAGTGGAATACATACTCACAATTGATGCAATGTTGCAAATTATAGGTGGAAATGTGAAAAATTTTCAGGCCATTCATTGTTTTCGGCGGGCCTTTTGACAAGCTATGTGGAAACGAATATTAAAAATACGAGTATCATCATAAAAACCATGAAAGTAATATCGCCAAGAGTCTTGTAGCTTGACTGGTTGGCACCTTCTGGTGTTTTTAATGGAGACATCTAAGGTTCAAATCCCCTCTCCCCTATTGTAATTATTGAGTTATCAAAAGATCATAAAGTCTCTTAGAAAGTGACTTTTTGTGTTCTTTCATTTTTGGATTGCAAACAGAGGTTACATTGTCAGTTGAAGGAGAATCAAAAGTCCATTACATTTATGTCTTCATGCCATAAAAATTAGTGCTAGAATATCTTATTACATTAGAGTTCCTGTGTGGTTTGAAGTTATGGTTATCTCCATTTGAGTATCAACAAAGCTGGGGCCTATTAAAAGTTGGCTGGCTGGATGGCTTACTGATGTAAGACTGCAGCAAAGAGAGCCTTTCCAGAGTAAGTACTAGGGTGACAGCTTGAGGAAAAGATTGAAGATTTTGGGTTAGTACGGAATTAGTGTTAGAGGTTTATGGTTCAGTTTGGAGTTTGGACTAGGAAATTTTGAATCTTGAAGACCCTAGCTGTTGGAGACTACAAATTAAGTTGTAAGAGTTGTGTTGGCAGCAGTATTTGGGCTTGTTGGATGCTAGGGTTAAGGTTTAAAGAGAGCAAAGGTTAGGGGAACCATAGGGAATTTAGTGTTTCTAAAAGGGTTGAGGAAAGGGGTATGAGATGGATTTTAAACAAGGAATAAAAACTAAAGTTTTGGGTGCCTGTTCTGGGAACCCGGACTGCAGTAAAAATAAAGTTTGCTACTTTCGGATTTTAAAATTTAAAAAATAAGATCTTATAGGCTAATAGTGACTCAAATAGCCTACAGGTCCCAAAAATGCTCACAGTATGCTAAGTGTGGTTTTGAGGGTATTTTTCCACCAAACCAACCTTGCCAATTTTGGGAAATTGAGAACTGACACCAAACTAAAGAGATGGCCACCAATTGAAGCCAAAGGAGCTTAGTCAAATTTAGCCGGTCAATTTGAGCATCAAAGTAGAATAGTCAGATATTTGTAGAGAGAGAGAGAGAGAGAGAGAGATAGAGATATGGACCATGGGGTTGGCATGTGGGGAGTTCTTGCTTCTTGTGGGTGTAGATGGTCGGTATAGATCTATAATTCAGTTTGAAGAAATTGAAGACTAGATCCCTTGCCATCCGACTGCTCACTAATCTCTCCTATATTTCTAAGAAGCCATATTTTGTAAGTGATGATTTAGAGTCGTTGAGACTTGGCTTACCATTGACCATGCGCACTGCTTTAAAGAATGCAGATTCACAAGTTGGGGATTTAGAGGGAAAAAGAGAGCTATGGTAGACATGTCTAGTTTGAAAAGTCAACTAGCACAATTCCATAATCCTAAATTGCCGTTTATTTTATTGGAAAATTCAATATCTGTTTTCCATTTGCATTATTTGATTGTAATTTAATGAGGCTAATTTTAGAAATCAGTAAATTTTTATTTTGAAGACAGTGCATTACATGATTTTCCCCCAGAAAGTTGGATTTGCTAAGGCTGACAAACAATTTGGGATGGAGGGAGTATTTTGATCATCTTAGCTAACTGTTTGAGCTGCATACCTCAAGGTACCTGTCTCAGTTAACTGTACAACAAATCTGCTCTTCAAATAACTTCGACTGCCTACCCTCACTATTATGTCCCACCACCATTTTCACTGTGATTGAATGCCATTGGACTCCATTTTGGGAAGCTTTATTGGTAGAATTGATTGGTGTAAAGCAGGAACTGCATATATGACAACATCATCACCTCAAAGTACTTGTAGAGTTCAGAAGATGCTATCTAGGAGAGTGAGGCTGATTATTATATTCAATTGGTGGAAAGTGGAAACCAATTTTAAATGGAATTAGGTGCAGTTTGTTGGTTCTGGATGTATTTTGTGTAGACATACAGCATACTTACACAACCATGTGGAAAGGAGATATTCCTGCTCAGGTTGGTTGGTCGGTCATTTATGAATTACTTGGGCCTTTCGTTATAAGAAAACCATTGGCAATAGAGTTTTATGACTCTGGTGGAAAGGATGGGTGGGACAGAGTGGACAGATGGAAGAGTCGTATTTCAAGGGTGTGGCAGTTTTCGTCTACAAATCTTTTTTGTTTGTATGATTCCGGTTAGAATATCACAGGAATTGAGAAGATACAGGACTTTTTATTGGCTGGTTATTGGTAGGGTAGGCAGGAGTATTTGGTTAGTTGGGATGTATTTGATCAACCCAAGAGACAAGATGGTCTTGGCCTGAGAATATTGCTAGAGAGGATATGGTTGTGGATATCTTTCATTAAGCATATCCCTCTCTTTGGCACTTGGCTATATTGGCATTCAGGTTATTGGCTGGGACTCTCTGGGGGCAATTCTCACATTTGTGGATATTGATTCACAATGTTTGGAACACTGGAACATATGTGGTCTGGTTTCTTGATTTGCTTCCACACTCCATGATGATAATACATCAATATTTAATGTTTTTATTTTTTGGTACGAGATAGATCAGTGTGCTCGTGCAATTCTGGACATATTAAATAGGCTAATAATTTAATGATGGCGATTTTACTTGTGATAGATTATGTTAATATGCATATGCGCAATATTCATTCAAATATTAGTTTTCTGTTTGCATTTTAGTTTAAGAAGTTCGTATTGCTTGGAATTAGAAGATTGTTTTTCACTTTATCTTGATAACTACCTTGATGCATGTTGTCCAATAAAGTGCTATTTAGGTGACCAATGAGAGTGGTCATTTAGTGGAATGTTGCGCTTGTGTTCTTGCACTTTTTTACAATGGCTTGCTTTAAAAAAAAAAAAAAATTATTTATCTATTTATTTATTTATTATTATTATTATTATTATTATTATTATTATTATTATTATCCAGTAGAGCTGTGATTATCTCATGCAGATTACAAAAAACATCTTTGCTACCAGTTTGTTTCCTATGTGTGTATTCTGCACTGACAACTTAAAATTGATTATAAGCAGATGTATCCAACAACCCGGACTTGCTGAAAAAGATGGTTGAGGTACTGCAAGAGGGTGAAGATTTTGACTGTCCAATTTGCATGTCACCACCAACCAATATTGTAATTACACGTTGTGCTCACATTTTTTGCCAAGCTTGTATTTTAAAAACTCTACAGCGCAAAACCTGCTGCCCCCTTTGTCGCCGTCCTGTGCAACAGTCTGACCTGTTCACAGCCCCTCCAGAAAATTCTGATGCTGATGATGCTGGAGTATCCTCTTCAAAAACAACAGCATCGTCGAAAGTTTCCACTCTTCTAAAACTTCTTGTGGAATCAAGAGATCAAAACCCAGCTATAAAATCAGTAGTATTTTCACAGTTCCGAAAGATGTTGATATTACTTGAAAAGCCACTGAAAGATGCTGGTTTCAAAATTTTGCGCTTAGATGGGTCTATGAATGCAAAGAGAAGGGCTAATGTAATTGAAGAATTTGCAATTCCTGGACCAGATACACCCACAGTTTTGCTTGCAAGTCTTAAGGCCTCAGGAACAGGTATAAACCTCACAGCTGCTTCTAGAGTCTACTTGTTGGAGCCATGGTGGAACCCAGCTGTTGAGGATCAGGCAATGGACCGGGTTCACCGGATTGGACAGAAGGAGGATGTGAAGATTGTGAGGTTGATAGCCCGAAACAGCATTGAAGAGAGGATATTAGAGTTACAGGCGAGAAAGCAGAAACTTGCAAGAGAAGCTTTTGGAGGTAGGGGTCCAAAGGATAGGAGGGAGATTGGTTATGAAGATCTTCGTGTCCTCATGTCTCTATAAGCTCTTTTGAGCGTAGCTTGTACACGTGAGACTGTGAGTGCTACATATTACATGTCCTCATGTCTTTATGAGCACATTTTGCGCTTATTGTACATGTAAGTGCTACAATATAACATGTACATGTTTTGTACTCCCTTTTATGTAATGGAACTTGTGCATGCATCTATATACAAATTCAAATCTAGTTTGGGTACACCTTGTTTCTATAGGGAATAGATAATTGATTGAGTTGGCAACTGTTTTTACTAAATTCAGGTGCTAAAAAGAGAAAGATGTTCCAAATTGGAATTTTATATTCTGATTCACTTTTATGCGTGAATCTTTTAATAATTGAACCACGGTAGCCAAAGGATATAAGGGTAGAGTCTAGTCTCAACAGTTTCTATAAGCGCCAATGGTGAAACAAAAGGTAAAATAACATTCCTTCCTCTTTTATTTATTTAATAATAACAAAAAAACAAGTAGAGGGGGCGACTTGAGTTGGTGTCTTTTACCTGGACGTGACTATAATAAGGTGAAATAACACTCCTAATTAACACTTAAAAGGGTTCCCGCTATATGTTTTCTTATACCCTTTTATTCTTTTCAATTGTCAAGTCCACTTCGTTAATCAGGAAAAAAAAAAAAGCCTATTTTGCAGGAAAAAAGAATCATATTAACATATTTTAATGATATGATTGAGAAAAAATACAGGATCAAGAGAATGAGAACTGACCTAGAAAAAAAAAATCCCATAAGCAATACCAGAAAATCTCTCTAATAAAAGCCCTAAGCCGAATTTAATTAAAAAAAAGAGGGAAATTGTTTTTAATAAAAGCTGCTACCATTGCTCTGTTTCTTTCCACTCACAAAATATAGACTTCTAACTTAGTCTTTAGATGATGTGTGATCAAACTTCACAGGTTGATCCCAGATCTAGGAAGTAGACTTGTGTGAACTACAGGCGTCCTGGCCATCAGTGAGAAGCCATAATCTCCCTTTTACTTGACTGGTCCTTACTGTGATTCCTCTTTTCTTGAACATCCATCACCCACAGATGCATTAGTTAGAGGGGTGATCTAGTTCCAAGTACCATTGTAAAATTTCAAATATACATTTTTCCTTAAGATTTAAAGAAACAACACTAGTGCGAAACTATTAATGTCACTCAATTCTAAGACTTCAGCTCTAAATTTTAGACATAGAACCTGACAAATATACTTGAGTTGGGAAAATAATTTTATTTATAAAGCTTTTTAACCCTTTTATATTGCCTCATCCTTCGATCTGTATTAGAAACCCATCATATCTGTCTTCAATGACAAAGCATTACCATTAGTCAAAATCATTAGTCTCCATACAAATCATTAGCAATCATTAGTAGTTTCAATGACAAAGAAATTTGTAAGATGTAAAGTAAATGCAAAGAAGCAAGGAAGACGATTTCACAAATTCAGTAGAACAAAATGTATTCCTGATATTGTAGCCAGCTCTCTTGGCTGACATTTGGAAATTCTACTAAAAAAAATAACAAATCCTTTTAAGTTTCTTCTATACAAAAATGTCTTCTAATGAAAACCCATTAGCCAAACTCACTTGACCAACAGACAGTGGCAAAAAGATTAGACAAATCCCAAAAAATAAAATCCTTTCTACAATACTACAAAATCTCCTGCCTAATAAAAACCCTAATAGCCAAAAAAAATATTCCCTTGAGCAATTCAACAAAATCTCTTCTTTACAGAAAACCCAAACAGCCAAATCACTTAATGAACAAAGAGGGACGATGATGATATTTCCTTTGTAAGGCAATCCTGTTGATAGCAGCAAGATCCTTCACCTCCCTGCAATTTTCAAACTCTTTTCTTGCCTTCTTCATCAAGTTTCCCTTCTTTATGTTACAGATCTCATCACATCCCCTCTTTCTTGTGATGGGTTTCACCGCTTCACAAACCTTGAGTTGCCTACTCTGTTTCCTCTCATTCTCTTTCTTGTAAAGTTGCTTTACTCGATCAATCGCTTTGTTCTCAGCCTCAGCCCTTTCCTTCAGTTTAGCCTCATACAATGTCACCCACTTGAATGAAACCTTCTTTTCCCTCATCCTTTGAACCACAACGTCAGCCTTTGAAACCCCAAATTCCCTTTCGTAGAATTTCTTCCACAACTGATCAGTCACAAGGCTCAGATCTCTCCCTCTGGATTTGCAACACTTCTCCACATACATCAACTGATCAACATTGCAGTGTGGCAAAACCGTCTCAAGAATCGAAACATCACATGCTGCAAAAACCTCGAGACGGCGCGTGTCGCCCACACGCCCAGCTTGCGTTAGTGTGTCTATTATCTTCTCAATCTCAAGTAAACCAGACCCAGACACGGACCCATCTTCAATTTCATTGCCCTTTTCCACCATTATTTCCGCAGAAAATTTTTTATTCTCGGACATCCTTTGATTACTATCTGATCAAGATGATCAGAACTTTCACCACTACAAATCGAAAACGCGTTTGTAAAAGCAGAGCAGAGTTATACAGAGAGCAAAATTCTAAACAGAGCAGTCTTCTTAAGCCGGTCAAATTTATAATAGACCCATATATCACCGACTTGGTTTCCAACGGTCGAAAATACATAATGGGCTTAGCTAATAATTTGAATTTTGAAATTTGAAATTGAAGCCCAATACGCGTGCTCTGGTTGTAACGGTCTTGAGTTGGAACCTCTGAGCCAGTTCTGTTTGGGTTCTATGGCCCAATATAGTAAATAGCCCACGCGGTTTCAACTTTTTTTTTTTTTGAGAATCAAGATTCTATGTATTCTTTTTTTTTTTTTTGAGAGAGTTTCAACCTATGGCGTCCGCTCCTAATGATAGCTCTTATTATCAGACCAAGACACCAATCAATTTTTGGTGTAGGTGGGGATTGAACCCCAGATCTCTTATACAACTATCAGAGACTTTACTAGTTGAGCTAACTGGAACCCACGCCGCGGTTTCAACTTTCAAATTTACATAATAAAGACTAAAGAGTAAAGAGTTATATTTGTCTCTAAGTTTTGAGTGGTGGAGTTGTAGATCCACATGGATCTATTATTTTTATTTCACCACTCACAGTTTGCCATGTAGATAAGTTATTTTAAGAATTGTGGTCTTAGCAATTTTGTTACATAAATTTCAAGTGACCCAATATCCTATTATTTGAACACTTGTTATATGTAAAATATGAAATTAAATTAAATTAAATCTAAAATTAACTAAATTTATGGCGTTTTGAAAATAAAATATAACATGTTAAGTAAAAAAGTTTAAGTAAATTGTAAAAAGAAAATATCTAAACCTAAGAAATACTACACAATGATAATAGTAGATTCAATGTTGAAAATATTTTCATATTTAATAATTTCACCTCAACTTAGAGGGTAATGTCATAAGTATTTTCATGTATGATATAGAATGTGTCATAAAATTTAGTATACAAGATACAACGGAAAAGGGCTAAACATTCAATTTTATATCTATAATTTTTTTATAGTTAGATTAAATATCACCTTAAAATTCAAATTAAAGATGATGAGAGTTTTTGTTTTACAAAAAAATTATATTCAGAATGAAAAGCAAAAAAAGAAAAAAAAAGAAAAGAAAATGGGTCAACTTTACCCAACCTATCATTCTACTGGCCAGGTACGAGTTGTCAGTTGACACATTTTTTTACAAATTTATATCAGGTTGATCCTTTTATTATAAAAATCATCTATCTGTGCCTATTTTTCTAATTCTATGTTCAAGCGGGTCAATAGGTCCAAGTCCAATTTTAATAGGTTTACTTATTTCCCATTCTCATTTTTTTTTTTTTTTTAACCAATGGAATTGAACAACCTTGTCTAAATATTAAGGAGGCAACAGGGCCATTCCAAAGAGTTTTGTCTAGAACGTTTGTCAAATTACAATAATGAAGCGTTTGAAATTGTTGTTCCCATTTGGAAACCAATAGATATAGAGTTTTAATACGTTAAAAATGATAAAAGATGACATATTGAGTGTTATTTTATTACGTCCATTTATTATTGAACAATGCATAAAAAAAAAAAAAAAAAAACCTACAACACTTAAAGCTTGAAATTCCAGCTTAGAATAAGTCCCTGAAGCCTCTTGTGGTAATTTATGCTGAGGATTTTTTTGTGTCCTTAAAGTTTTTAAGTCTCTCATAACGCCATACTATAGGGCCAGTAACGCAGGAGAATGTCTTATAGCTAGATGAATTATGCAACACATCCTTTTCTAAAGCATGCTATTTGGTGGTGAATTATGGTTTTTTTTTTTTTTTTTAACTACTTGACAGCTACGTCAGCATCATTGTATTTTTATTTTTATTTCTATTTGTCACCGTACACTTTTTCCACCGGAATGGCATAAACCTTAGGGCACACATTAATTTCTATTTTTGAAAAAAAAATTTTCGAGAATTGAAAAAGTAATGACAATTTTTTCAATTTTCAAAAATATATTTCTAAAAATAGAAAGTTTAATATGTGCCTTAAGGACACACATTAATTGAACCCTTTTTATTTAGGCATAAACCTTTTTGACCTATGAATAAATGATCATGAGTGGATCATCTGACATATATTTGTATGGGGATTATAATTTAGTTTTGGGCATATCTATAAGATTCGGATAATGCTCGGCTTTTAGTGCTCTAGTGCTTGGGAACCACACGATTTGGACACGTAGTAAAAATCGGATACTTGTCGGTAGAGGCAAAGTCAGAGGTTACTCCTCAAAATATTAATGAGTACCGTATATAAAACCTCTTAATTGCTTTGCCTCCTGAGAAAAATCCGAAAAACAATCCTACTATCTTACACAAGGAAAAAAAACTTTGGCACAATTGTTTAAAACAAAAAGGCTAGTGTTTATTGCATACACTAGTGCAAATACACATTGCCCAAATACATCATAGGAAACAGGTTTTTCACTTAAAAAAACTTTTAATTATCTTCTTCCAAGATTTAGCATGTCACTATTCACCACACTTTGAAAGTTTATCCCAAAAATTTACCTTTTTTTTTTGGGCACAAGTATTTTTGAGATTTTAATATTTATTGGGAGTTATTTTAGACATTACGTAATAGAATATTTTAGAAATCAAATTGGGTCCATGGCAAAGATAATGGGGTAGTTGTACACCGCTCGTGTAGGTAGGACTTACCTTCAAAACTCATAACACTTTCTTTTTCCAACCTTCTAGGACTAGGCAGTAAAAGATTCCATTAGAATTTAAATGATAATTTAATGGTAAGGGAGTATTTGTTATTTTCCAATACTTAAAGGGGGGGGGGGGGGGGGGGAATTGCTCAATTTTCAAGTTTTATGAGCAAATTGTGAACTACCCAAAAACTCAAACAGAGAAAATACTTTTTCCCTTTTTATTATATTAATTCTAGAATGTAACATATTGTTCATGTTCTACTGGGCATGCAACTGAAGCTACAAGAATCAACTGAATTACTTACAGGAGAGTGGAAAATGGATAAGGAATATTAATATTTTAAAGAAATTTGCAAAGTGTACTAGGGTTAGCATTTAACAACGTGGTTCTCTAACCATTTTTTTTTAATCAACACCTGATTTTAAAGAGTTTAGAGTTTTTAGACAATAAGTGGAACCACAATTATTTGTGTTGGTCAGGAGGACCACATGTAGGATTGAGTAAATTCTCCAACAAATGAACTTAGAAGTTGATAGTAGCACATGGTAACAACTTGTGAATGATTTCACCCTATCTTCGTCCATAGGCGTAGGGCAAATATCAAATCAAGAAGGATTACATAAATTGTGGTTTCAAATACAGTCTTTAATTAAAAAATTTACAGATGAAAAAAATGCATATTGACATATAAATTCATATCCAAGCATACACCTTATATGAAAGTTCATGCTTTAACAGTTTAACAACAAAACAAAATCATATAATAGGGTAATATATTATATCAATCATTTATCTTCAAATTTTATTACATAATAATACACTCAACCCTCCTCACACGTAAAATTCTGGCAGATAAATATCA
Source organism: Notholithocarpus densiflorus (assembly GCA_030021035.2). Taxonomy (NCBI): domain Eukaryota; kingdom Viridiplantae; phylum Streptophyta; class Magnoliopsida; order Fagales; family Fagaceae; genus Notholithocarpus; species Notholithocarpus densiflorus. The sequence continues at coordinate 1,625,741 of JARYZH020000027.1, read as the reverse complement.
TGTTTTTATCTCAAACACACATTACATCAAATTAATTAAGAATCAAGTACATTGTCCACACTGACTTATTTAAACGAACAAGGGAGTTCGACAAAAGAAAAGTAAACAAAGGGAATGACATAGTAGCCATAGAGGATGTGTACCAGAGAGAGAGAAAGGCCTATGTGGAATCCTGAGAGTTACAGAACTATTACAGGTACTTTTATTGAACAACAATCTGAAAAGACATAGAATCAGTGTGGTTATGGTTATTTATATTAGGGGTGGTGTTTCTTTTTACCCTTTATAATATGCCAAGATAGAGTACACCGTTTGTACGACACTGAGACCAAGTACAAAGAATGCGGCAAGGAAAGCAATGACCGTCCAGGGGCTACTGAAATGTGTATGAGTGACTTGAGATATCCAGGCCATTAACTTCATGTTGTAGTACTCTTGGATTTGAACTCTGACCTCTCTATATATTTCGGGGTTAGGCACCAAGTCGGTGCCTATCTCATTGAAGACTCGAGCTACTTCTTCGTCGCTGCCGAGGAGGTTGTGGAGTATGTCTGCTTTCCTGAGGTCAATAACGTCTTTGGGTTCATCAATAAGTGAATCAAGGAAGGATATGTAAGAGGTGATCCCAAAGTCATTGTCGAAATCCGGACACATCTCGTAGGCTATTAAGTTAAAGAACTTAGGCCCAGTTGAGTCATCCACTGTTATTGGAGGAAGCTGAAGGATTCCAGGGTAGAAATTCCATTTTTTGGTGAATTTTATCTCTCCCAAGCAACTACTTTGGCTGGTCTCCAAATCGATTCCTACCTCTCTAAGCTCCTGCACGTTACGAAATGAATGCCAATCTTTCCTAGAATTTTGACCTTTCTTGTCATTCTTATGCTTAGAACTATGTTTGTCGGTCACAGTTTTCCCAAAACAGCAGGGGCGTTTCTCGCCAGATTTATCCTCCTCAGTACTATGTTCTTCCTTGCCAGTCTTACCTAGAAGTCTTTTCCGCAGAAGATCAAGAAGATGGATGGCTTTTTGAGCATTTGGAGATTCTGTTTTACCAGCTAGCATACTTTGCTCATCGATGAATTTTTGGATCGATTCCCTCAAGTTTTCCTCCTTTTTATTATTTTCCTCCTCTTTAATATTTTTCATTAAATAGTCGAGGAGTTGATAAGGAAGTTGATTCTCTAACAAGAACAAATCTTGTTGCACAAACGCCACTTGATCGTTTTTAATTTTGAGATCTTTGACATTCTCATGAACAACCAAGTCTATGAACTGCAATGTTGCACAGCCGTCCACAAACAACATCCAAGCAAGGTCCTCATCACTATATTTCCGTGTCACTTTCTCATCATAGTACTCCCTCAGTTCTTTGATATTATCCTCAATAATACCATACAATTCTTCAACAGTCCTGCCAGTTTTTCCAATGAATTTGTCTGCCAACATAAGCTTGTACTCCTCTGTTAGCTGATATTTAGGCTTACCATGATGGATAGGACCGAGTGATACCACTCTCGGCTCACAGTAGTTTCGGTAATGCTTGTGATCTCGCAGCATTAAAACCTGATGGTTCCGCGATTTAGAAATTAACATAATCAATAACAGACACAAAATATAATAAATTGACAATAAATAATATGTTTTTTCAACACATTGAAATGCTATATATAAAATAATTTAAAATAATAAGATATAAATATCATGTACATATAGCTAGCTTGACCAAGTACTATGAATAAACCTCGCTCCTTTTAGGCTTTTACATCACAGATTAAATATTTAAGATATGTCTCAAGATTCAACCAATGTAACAAGTCTAGTGACTCATTAATCTTAGCATACAACATCCACTAGAGAAGTAATTTTTGCCCACAATATGTCTTTCCTTGAAAAATCTTGGTTAACACCTTTGTGTTCTATGCAGTCAAATGAATAGATTAATTCAACAAGTTTATTATCAATTCCATACATAGGCAAATCTATTAACCACAATATCAAAATACCAAATCTAAGGCAATAATAATAATAATAATAATAATAATAATAATAATAATAATAATAAAATTAGTGAAAGCACAAAAAAATTTAATAATAAAGCAGAAAATCAATGAAAACATCTTTAGCGGAAAAACAATTTAAGACCAAATCCCTCAGAAAATCTACTATAAAAAAATGGTTACAACTGTCGACTTGCGAAAATTTGTATAACTAGACTCTTAATTTTAACCTCTGCAAATGCTTCATTGGCCTTCTTACCACACAAGCCCCAAGACCCTCTAGAATCTTTCAATGGTGATTTCCTTCATGAACTCCTTATCTACACAAACTAGAACCTCTAGCACTCTCCAATGAACCTCATCGAATATTTGCTGCAGTGATGAACTCACTGTGGTTTCAAAGAAAGGTTTAAGGCACAAGGTATTATCATCGATCATCACACATTTCCTTTTCTTGTTTTTGCTCACAGCACAAGGAAGTTTTTTTTCTCTAAATAGGCTCTGGAAGAAAGCTTCAAGATTTGAAGGTTTCTACTTTGGTATAATTGCCTTTCTTGCCTCTAAAAATGTGAAACAAGTTGTTCATACTCTATATAGGGGCACAAAGTAAAATTAAAATTGAGCAATAATCCTTTTTCTAGTAGAATTAGGAGTATAGGTCACAACAATTTTATTGGAGGGACAAATTTTTCACTTAAGTTATAGTCAAATATGTGTTTTTTTTAAGGCTCTAAATATCTACTTTCCAGAAAAAACAAGTTTTGCTTAGAAATTCATTATAGTGCAAAAGATATGGGCAAAAGCCTTTTGATCAATAAGACCTAATTTTTGAGTGATCAAAAGTTTCCCATCTTTGAACAACTTCTGACCTAGACTTAACCCTAACAGAATTCTACTGATACAACCCAATTTTAACATGTGTTTATGCACCATAACAATTCTCATTTATTTCTTTTACATTTATATATGTTGGGTTTACTGGATACAGTTTGAAACCTAAGGCAACAATTTTAAATTGAAATTTTCTATATTTAAATATCAATTGAATAATATTATATATATATATATATATATTATCGATTCTTTGTGCTTTTTGAGATGCAAAAATTTCTAATAAATTCTTGAATTTAGGTTATGCTAACATCTCATTTTCAATCACTTATATGAATAATCGATCATAACTAGGATTTTATCAATGTTAATCTTAAAAAAATTCTTTATATAAAAACAACTATAATAAGTGTTGTCAATAAAATTTTATAAGCAATACATACATTTAGTAAAGAATCTAGTCTTTTTATATAATCATTAATTGTGGTATCACATGCCTAATTCATTATGATTATTTCATGTTATTTTTTGGTGTATTGATTCAATATTTTATATATTTTTAATGTATTTATTTCTCATGTATGAGATTTTCATCTAACTTTTTACATTGATTTAAAAAAAAAAAAAATTTCAAATCATCTCTCACTCTCACTCTCTCTCCGAATTGATAGTTGGGTAAATTACAAAGTTGGTCCTTATTCTTTACACCATATCTCAATTTGATTCCTAAATTTTCAATTGTGTCAATTTGGTTCCCAACATTTTCATTGTCGTGTCAATTTAATCCCTACCGTTATTACTTAGATAAAAAAAGCTAACGTGTCAAATGAAACAATAAAACTTTATTTTCCGTGTCATATCATCTTCCAACTATACCGCCATGTTGTTTTTTTATAATAAAAAAAATTTAATTAAAACTTAGACATGTACACACCAAAATTCCTAAAATCATTAACTTGTCTTCATCTCCATCTCTTCATCTCCACCACCGAGAAACATATTCCTTGCCACAACAGACCAAACACCCACAACCCAAAATAAAAAAGAAAAAAAAGAAAAGAAACAAACTCTCTCTTGAACCACCACCACCACAACACCTCCATCGTGGCTTAGATTGTTCTCGGCACCATCGCTTAGCTCAATCTCGAAACCTTCACTTTCCTATGCCTTGGAGTGTGAATCGGAGCTTTGCCCAACAAATGGGTCTTCTTCAACCCAAGTGAATGAAATATGGGTTTGATGTTGGATTTAGGTGATTGATATGGTTTTGTTTGGGTTTTATTGTCTTTGGTGGTGTCGTTGTGGTGGTTTAGGAGAGATATATATATATATATATATATATATATATATATATATTTGTCTCTGATGATGCCATGCTGTGGTGGTTGGATGGGTCTTTGGTTTGATTGAATGGTGGTTGACTGGGTATTTGGTGGTGTCGTCGTGTTGTGATGTGGGATTCTTGGTGGTTTTGTTTCTTTGGTTCTATCGGTTTTGTTTGTTGGTGGTACAACACAGAGAGAATTAAATAAGCTTATCAGAATTGGTTCTTCTTTTAATATTCTTCTTGGTTAGTTTTCTAAATGCTTATGAGAATTGGCTAGTTTCTTCTAGTTAATTGGGGTCTCAATTCTGAGATTGAAGTGGATTTATGAAGTAGGTGCACCTGTGAATTCTATAGCTATAGGATGTGTTGTTAATACAGCACTAGAAGATTACACTCCTTTCTTAGAAACAATGAAGGAAGAGTCTACTCTTTGCATGGTTGTTGTTGGGGTAGCAAGGTTCCTTGCTAGGAGGAGGATCTTCTACCACCAACAAGAGAGAGGGAGAAGAGACAGATGAGTTAATGATTTTAGGGATTTTGGTGATGATGTCTCTAAATTTTAATTTTGTTTTTTTTTTTTTTTTTTTAAATTTGATGTGGAGGTATAATTAGCAAATGATGTGGCATAGAAAATAATTTTTTATTGTTCTGTTTGATACATTAGCTTTTTCCGTCCAAAAAATAACGATAGGGACTAAATTGACACAATCCTGAAAAGGTTGGAGACTAAATTGACATAATTGAAATGTTAAGGACTAAATTAAGATATGGTGTAAAGGATAGGGACCAGCTTTGTAATTTACCCTTGATAGTTTCAGCAAACAATTATAATTAAAAAATATTTAAAAGTTAAATAAACACTAACTCAATATAAAATTATAATGTAATAAGGATAAGATAAATGTTAAAACATATAAAAATAGAATCTAATTTATGAACGCACTATTCTTTCACTTAACAATATAATGATTCAATGGCCTTATCCTGTGCCAAATAAAAATGAATTCAAAACATAACTAATACTAACTAAATCAACATCAATTTCATATAGATAATCCAATATCATAAATTAGGCATAAAATTTAATAAAATAAATGAAGAATTTTACTTTAAAAAAAAGGTTTTCTATTACCTTGAGGAAGATGATGCAAGTCCAAGAAAATTGAAATATCTAATTTCCAACTTTGATTTTGGTGTTGAGGGATAGAGAGACTGTTTTGGTGTGTGATTGTGTGGGAGATTTTGTGGCTTATGTTGATAATGTAACCTATGGGAGATTGTGTTACAAAAATTAAAACCTCTAGCTGTTAGAGGAAATTAATCATCAATTAATGATTATTTGACTTTACTCACAATTTTGGAGCTTTTATCTAATGGGAGTCTTAGGCAAGGACCTAAGTGACCTAAACGGCTAAACCTAGAGCCAATCCATTGTATTTGGGGTGTACAATAGATCCAATCACCTGACCCACTCACTCCACTCGCCTGAAACCAAACCTACGATTGCCTGAATCGACACCTGTGGCGGTCAACAGCGTGTGATCTCCTCCAAAACCCAATGGGAGCAGGTCGAGTATGTCAGGTGTTCCCTCTAAAACCCAATTTAAACCGACCTGATAGTCCCTCCACCCAAAAATCATAACACTCGTTAGAATCCTCCATTTTTACCAAATTTTTGGCCTAGGTTTGGAGAAAATACAACGATCTCTACCTAGATCTTATGTAGATCACGTGATCTCCGGCGAGATTTGGTCAAGATCTCCTGATCTCCGCCTAGATCTTGCTAAGATCTAGCGATCTTGTTGGAGATCTAAAGATTCTGATGAGATCCCTTCTAGCGGCACCGCCTTCTTAGTTTCAACCGAAACCAACTCAACCTGAACCGATCTGATCACTGTTTCGATTGACGGCAGGCTCTCCCATCTACCACCCTGAGGTTGGTTCTGGGTTAGGCACAAACCCAACTTAGACTGACTGGACAGCCCTACTTTGTATATACGCATCATAAAATGTATAGAATTTTTTATATATACTTAAAATACTTAGTTACAAATAATGAATTAAATCACTAGAGAATGGAGAAATAAATCATGGAAATAAATATTTTGTAACAACTATTCTGACTTAATGGGATATAAAGCTTTGTAAAAAATTTTGTGATAACAAAATTATGAAATGAATAGCCGAATAGGACTCTTTTTTTTTTTTTTTTAGAAACATGAATAGGACTAAATTAATAACAGGACTATTTTACTTTTATTATAATGCATTAACACAACCTGACGTATCTTTGGTGTTGTTCCTAGTTGCACTTTGGCTTGCGCCTCCTTTAATTTCTTAAACTTCTCTTCCTTGGAACTGGTACTAGTACTGCCTCTCTCTTGGATTGTAATAGTCAGCGTATGGGTGTCTCCAGCGACAATGACAGGTTGATCGTTGTCTCTGCTTGATTCACCAGCTTCTTTTCTTTCAACTTTTCTCAAATGGAGCTCCATGGAAATTACGTGCTCCATTCCGGCCTTGGTAAGTGTTTACAAAAACAAGGTAACTTATTGGTATGATTAACCTATTGATCAAATAATAAGCTTTATATAGGCCAAGTTAACATGGAAACGTTAGCTTGAAGCATTTAGTCTTAACTTTATTCATATACCAAGTCTGGAATCAAATGCACACACTTTTGTGCACTAATAACTTCTTTAACGACTCAAGTTTGTGGAAGCTGTGCATGAGAAGGAAGAAGGCTATTTTCCCACCTTTTACAAAACAAGCTTGTTATTTGATTTACGAATTTGAAATTGTGCACTTTTCCAATAAACTAACAATTTGTCTAGAGAGTCGTATATTTTGCCACAATTGACACATATATCAACTTAAAATTGGATTATAGCACTTACATATGGGTTTCATCATTGGTACCAGGTGAAAAGTATCTACTCTATGTTAAAATATTTTTGTGAATGTTCATCCAATCACTGCTTAATGCATATACAAGTTATGACAAAGTGTGTATTCTTAAACTTTTTCATAAACTAATGGTTGTACCTTCATTTTTATGCAGCCGGCTGGTTGTTATTAATATTTGATATGCATACACTTTTATTTGTTATGTTTCCTCCTCTAGACCAGTGGCTAAGGGACCAGGTGGCCATGCCAATAATGTGCATAAAATATATAAAATAAAGTACACTCATATTTGCATATTTAGTTTTACTTTTATGTTCTTTCGTGACTGATTATGAATTATCTTTGTTTTACAGGTATAAAAAAGCTTTACATGCTAATGGGTTTTATCTAAGGGATATGGGTTATGGATAGACTCTAACTTAAGTGGGTTGAACCTAACTCAAACTCGGAGACCTACAAGATGTGGAGAAGCCTCATCAATTAAGAAAAGAAGCCAATTGGAGAAAAATATTAAAAAAGGGGTCAAAATTCGAAATCAGCCACAACTATGTTTGACGTCTTTTTATGAGAAAAAAACTTAGGCATAGTACATGGAGTTTCTTGATTAAATTTAAACACATGATTGCATTGACAAATAAAATACAAACAATGTTATCTTTTATCTTTACTAAGGATAATTAATTCAATGCAATTAATTTTACCAAGAATTTGGATGTTTTGCTATTATTTATCCATATTTTAATTTAACTTTTATAATTTAAGCATGTGCAAATTAAGAACTATTAATACTTTATTTAAAATAAAGATGTTGCAATTTATAAAACATAACACCTATGGATATACACTTTATGAAACTTCATTTTTCTAAGAACATCTTAAGGATCTCCAAGGACAAGTTTTATTGTAAATAATTTAGTTGTTTACATAAAGAAAATTGCTAAACACTTTATATACATATTTGATACTCTATTTTTTGATAAATTTAATAGTTATAATGGGGGAGATAAACTTGGATTGTAGACATTTCAATTCGAAACGCCAAGAGATGCCAATTGAATGTTAATTACAAGTTTAATTGGAGATATTTAATTTAGTAATTTTTTAAATTTTTATTTCCTTTTATACCTACTGAGTGGCATCATAATAATTGATTAACGATACATCTTAGCACATATTTATTGACTGATAAACGCTTTTTGTTCAGCATCTGTTGATTTGTAAAATATTTCATTTATATCTAATCTATCACATTTTAATTTGAGTCCTTATATGATGATTTTTTTACTCCACCATCCTCACCACTACTACCAACGGGCATGGTTTACAGCAGCATTTCCTAAAGAAAGAAGAAAGCATATTACACTTTTTTTATTATTAAGTTTGGCATAAGCTCACTCTCAAAAAAAAAAAAAAAAAAAAAAAAAAAAGGTTTGGCATAAGCTCTTTCGCAATAAAAGTTTTGTTCGACTGTACTTAAAATAGAAGTCACGGTTATCTTTTCTCAAAAAGAGGTAAAGGAATAGGATGCTGCTTCAGATTTCAGACACTGAGAACAAATGTAATACACGAGAGATCAACCGTGAAGCTGGTGGAATAATGAAAAATCATGTGCAATATAATAAAAATTTGGTCTTAAAAATCATGGTCATGACCAAATACCCACATTGTCTTTATGCCAAATGGCTACCCTTCATTAAAGAACTTGATAAACTACATAATTCCATATAATTTAGGTGATTTCAAATAAAATTCTGGATTTTAAAAAGAGTTTAAGTATAAATATTTTAATCTTTTCATGCCACTCCCTCAATGTGGATACTATTAACTAAAAGTAGTAGAAACATCACATGCCACAACTTTTAACATAACTTTACCACAACTTGCTCATCAAAAAAAAAAAAAAAAAAAAAAAAAAATCGTTACCACAACTTGTCCACACGACTAGTTTTGAGTGGTGGAGTTGTAAATCTACATGGATCTACCATTTTTACTCTATCACTCACAGTTTGCTATGAAGGTAAGTTGTTTTTAAAATTATGGTCTTAGCAAATTTGTTACATAGATTTCAAGTGACCCAATATCCTATTATTAGACCACTTGTTGGGTGTAAAATATGAAATTAAATTAAATTAAATCTAAAATTAACTAAATATATGGAGTTTTGAAAATAAAATATAACATGTTAAGTAAAAAAGTTTAAGTAAATTGTAAAAAGAAAATATCTAAACCTAAGAAATACTACACAATGATAATAGTAGATTCAATGTTGAAAATATTTTCACCTCAACTTAGAGGGTAATGTCATAAGTTTTTTAATGTATAATATAGAATTGTGTCATAGAATTTAGTATACAACGCAAAAGGGCTAAACATTAAATTTTATATCTATAATTTTTCTATAGATAGATTAAATTTCTCCTTAAAATTCAGATTGAAGATGATGAGAGTTTTTGTTTTACAAAAAAAATTATATTCAAAATGAAAAGAAAAAAGAAAAAAGAAAAAGGGCAAACATGACCCAAACCTATCATTCTACTGGCCCAAGTATGAGTTGACACATTTTTTCACGAGTTTATAAGTTCGATCCTTTTATTATAAAAATCATCTATTTGTGCATATTTTTTTAATTCTATGTTCAAGCAAGTTAATAAGTCCAAGTCCAATTTTAATAGGTTTACTTATTGCCCATTCTCAAATTTATTTATTTATTTTTGTGTGTGTTTGGGGGGGGGGGGGGGGGTGTGGTTGGTAAAGCTAACCAATGGAATTGAGAAACCTTGTCTAAATATTGAGGAGGCAACAAGACCATTCTAAATGTCCTTTTTTCCAAGTAAAAAGCTAAATCAATTAAGCTAGTACAAAAATAATGTATGTAAACAGGGACTAGATAGTGGATACACCTAATATATCAAAAAGTCATTACCCATGGATAAAGATAAAGACCATTTCAAGATTAAAAAATAAAAGACTTTAATAATTGATTTGAAATTGTAATCTCCTATTGCTTTATCTTTCATAGCATGCAGCCCATAATGAAGCCAAGCAATGCCCAAAGACTCCTGTCCCTCCCAAACCTGAAATTTCCACTTCAAAATAATTCCAAGGAGGACAATGTTGTTATATTCGACGTGGAAAATACCTTTACAATAATGCCTTCAATTTCATCCCTTGTCGCTTTGGGGTGGCCTATGCCATTGAGAAATTTGAAGTAAGGATAGAGAAATTTTATTATAAGATTGATAACTATTTTTTTTGGGCCCAAATCCTACAAAATTGAAAGCTAAGGCATTTGTAACAAAAATTAGTCCAAATTTTATAAAATGGATTATTTTTATTTAAGAAATCGAATTTAATTGGATCAATCAGGCCCAAAAAAAATTTTTAATTAAGTTTTATTCCAAAATTTCCCTTAGTGGTAGGTGGCAATAGCAATAGACGGAATACCCTATTTTTGTCTTCCACTCAATGAAAGACCCAAAGCCCACTACCAGAGGCCCAAAGTACTAAAAGTGGACCTTGGCCGCCGTGCGAAAAATATATTTCGGTGGCGACCGTACCAAGTGTATTGCCCAACTAGCTTTACCCGTTTGAACAAATTTTGGGCTTCGGTTTGATTTGGAAAGAGAATGAATTTATGAAATCTTTGAAGAATGCATTGAGTCTCAAAAAAGAGAATATACTTGTGAAAGAAAGATATGCCTACAAATTAAAAAGCATACTCATGATGTCCTCTATCTATCTATCAAGTAACTCTTCTGATGATATCTCATAGACCCCTGCAAAATTCAATCAAGCATGTCAGTGCTCATGAGCAAAAATAAATAAAGAATTTCAAAGATTTAAATGTCAGCATGAGAAAAAGCAAACAGATGAGAGTAGCTCAAGAAAGAGAAGATAACAAAGATAACATGAAAAATGAAAAAAATATATATATGCAAATGATAGTCCCACCATAATGCTTTATCAAGATAGCACCCCTCTTGGCAGGAAATCCCTATCCAAATTCCGAGTGTGTGCTTAAACAAAGCAACCAAACTCTAGAACCATTACCTACCTCTCCAAGTTGGCATATAGGTAAGAAAAAACTGACATGTTTTTTGCCATTAATCCATGATACTATTACTATGAGAAATGATAGGATTGGGAAAACTAAATTGTATTGAATAAAATTAGTTTGTTCCTTATATACAACATCAGGTTCAACCAATGATAGAAACAGAGCTAACCAAAACTAACCAGCTAGACTAACTGAATACTAACTACTTCACGTGAATAGAAAACTGGAAACTACAAGTTGTATACACAAATGCTAAACTACAAGTGCATCAGATATAGCCTTTTGAACTTCAATCATATCAGTTGAGTCTTGCTTCCTCTGCTCCAACTCCTTAGCTATTTTGCCTTGATCTTGATACTCCCCCTCAAGATGGACTTTAGGTTGATAAATGTTGATAAGTCCCATCTTGGACAGAAGTGCATAAAATTGCTTGTGGCCTAATGCTTTGGTGAGCAAATCAGCCAATTGTGACTGAGTTCTGACATGGTTAAGCTTGATAACTTTCTCCAACACCTTATCCCTCACAACATGACAATCTATATCTATATGCTTTGTCCTTTCATGGAAAACAAGATTGGAGCCTATGTGAAGGGCTGTTTGGCTGTCACAAAACAACAATGCTTCCCTATTGTGATCAACTTGAAGATCTTTTAACAAATATAGAATCCAAACAATTTCACAAGTGGAAATAGCCATTGCCCTATACTCTGCTTCCGCTGAGGATCTAGAAACAGTAGATTGTTTCTTTGATTTCCATGAAACTAGTGAATCACCAATGAATATACAATATCCAGTAATAGACCTTCTAGTATCTGGACATGCAGCCCAATCAGAATTAGTAAATCCTTTCACATGCAGCTCTGAACTTGCTGAGAAGAAAATTCCTTTTCCAGGTTCATTCTTCAAGTATTAAAGAACCTTAAGTGCTGCCTCAAGGTGTGGTTTTCTTGGTTTAGCCATGTATTGACTTAACTTATGCACTGCATAAGTAATATCCGGCCTTGTGATGCTCAGATATAATAATCTTCCCACCAATCTTTTATACTGCCCTGGATCATCAAGCAATGAACCTTCATGTTTACTAAGCTTCAAGTTCTAATCCATGGGAACTTTGACAGGTTTGCAACCAAGAAGTCCTGCATCCTCCAAAATCTCAAGGGCATATTTCCTTTGACACAAGGAAATGCCTTTATCTGTTCTTGCTACCTCCAAGCCAAGGAAATACCTCAACTCACCCAAGTCCTTCAACTTAAATTTCTGATTCAATAGCACCTTAAACTGATCAACCTGCTCTTTATCATTACTGGCAATGAGAACATCATCTACATACACCAACAAAACAATGAAAGAAGTCCCTTGCTGCCTGGTAAAGAGAGAGTAGTCTGCTTTAGATTGAGTGAAACCAAGATGGATCAGTGTGGTTGAGAATTTGGAGAACCACTGTCTAGAAGCCTGTTTAAGGCCATAAAGGGACTTGTTTAACTTGCATACAAGCTGCCCTCCATGCTCCCCCTTGCTGTGAAAGCCAGGTGGAAGGGCCATATACACTTCTTCATGTAAGTCACCATGAAGAAATGCATTATTGACATCAAGTTGGCTAAGGAACCATCCTTTCACAGTAGCCACTGCAAGAACACACTTTACAGACACCATTTTAGCAACAGGGCTGAAAGTTTCAAGGTAGTCCAAACCCTCTTTTTGAGTAAATCCTTTGACAACCAACCTAGCCTTATACCTTTCAATAGACCCATCTGCCTTGTACTTAATCCTATAGACCCACTTGCACCCTATAGGATGTTTAGCAGGAGGTAAAATAGTGACAGTCCAAGTGTTATTGGCTTCCAAAGCAGCAATTTCAGCATCCATGGCAGCTTGCCATTTAGGGTTAGAAACTACTTGTGAGAAACATATAGGTTCTGTGGTAGTGCTAATGGAACAACAATAGGATTTGTAGGCAAGTGACAAATTGGCATAAGAGAGAAAAGAAGAAAGAGGATGAGAAGTACCTGGTTGGGACTGATTGGAAATGGATGCTGAGGAGACCTAGTTACAATGGTAAGCCTTAAGATAAGAGGAAGGCTTAGAAATCCTAGTAGACCTTCTAGGAACATCAGGAAGCATGGTTGGATCAAGAGAGACAACATGATCAAGAGCATCAGAAACAACATGATCAATAGCATCAGGAAAAGCTTGATCATCTGAATCAAGATCATGATGTATCTGTAGAATAGAATCAGCAGTGACAGATGAAGTATGATCAAGAAAGACAGATGGAATGGAAGGAATATTGGGCAAAGGAATTAGATCAGTGGAAGGAAGGGAAGAATGTGAAGCAAAAGGGAAAACCTTCTCATGAAACACTACATCCCTAGAGATGAAAATGGAGTGAGTTTGAAGATCAAACAACTTGTAACCTTTAATATTGAAAGGATATCCTATGAAAACTGATTTTCTAGCTCTAGAAGTAAACTTGTGTCTATGTGGAGTAACATCAGTAGCAAAGCAAAGGCAGCCAAAAATCCTTAGGTGAGAATAAGAAGGAATTTTGTGAAAAGGACCTCATAAGGAGATTTATGTTGTAGGAAAGGAGTAGGAAGTCTATTGATCAAATAGACAGCTATTAGAACACAATCACCCCAAAAAACAAATAGGAAGATTGGATTGAATTTGTAAGGCTCTAGCAGTAGCCAAAATGTGTTGGTGTTTTCTCTCCACAACTGAATTTTGTTGTGGAGTATACACACAGCTTTGTTGATGAATTATGCCCTTAGAATTATAGAAATCAACCATATTGAATTCCAAGGCATTATCAGTTCTAATTGATTTGATAGAAGTATTGAATTGATTATGTACCATATTGTAAAATGAAACAATCAAGGTCCTAACTTCTGATTTAGCCTTTAAAAGAAAAACCCAAGTAGCCCTTGATGCATCATCAACAATGGTGAGAAAATATCTATGTCCAGCAGTAGTAGGAATGGAAAATGGCCCCCAAACATCCATGTGAACAAGATCAAATGAATGAACAGCTCTTTTATTATCAAAAGGAAAGGGTAGTCTCTTTTGCTTTGCCAAAGGACATACATTGCAGTCTTTAGTACAACAATTTTGTAAGAAAGGAAAAAGATGACCTAAAGAGTGAAGTTTCATATTAGATGGATGTCCTAATCTAGAATGCCATAGACAAATACAAGTTGGCATGAGAAACAGAAGAAGAAAAAGCAGTAAAGGAGCTGAACTTATGCCTGAGAAGAAAATCATCAAGACACTTGGAAGCTTTAGAAAGATTAGATCCTTGTAACAGATAGAGTCCATCATGCATTTTGCCCATTCCAATCGTGTTCCAACAGGTAAGGTCCTGTATAAAACAGTAATTGGAAAGAAATACAAGACAAAAAGGCTGAGAATGAGTTAAGGCACTAACAGATATCAAGTTGAATGAAAAAGAAGGCACACAAAGGACATTTGTTAGGGTAATATGTGAGGAAAGCTTAATTGTACCAACATGAGTCACAAGAGCAGCCTCCCCATTAGGCAATTCAACCACAGTGTGTGAAATGGCAGTAAAGGAAGTCAATAAATGCATTGAACAAACTATGTGATCTGTAGCACCAGTATCTATAACCCAAGTTTCAACACCAAAAGCCTTTCTATTCACAACCTTAGCTGAAAAGACTGAATGTAGTGAACAAGAAACAATACCTGCAATTGCATTGGATGGCAAAGAAACAGCATTAACCATGTGAGGTTCTTGAACTGTTGAAGTCTGGTGAACTCCAATCAAAGACAGAAGTTGTTGGTACTGATCAGGAGTAAATGCAGGTGCTTGAGCAGTGACAACATGATTATGATTAGCATTTGAATCCAAGCAACGACCTTGAAACTGAGTTGTAATAGGATTATGATCAGTATTTGGAGCCAAGTAATGACTTTGGAACTGATTTGCAATAGTTGAAACTTGATGAGCCATCATATTCTTGTTTTTGAATTTGTAACCTGGTGGAAAACCATGGAGTTTGTAACATTTATCCACAGTGTGACCCAACTTTCCACAGTGAGTGCATAAAGGTCTTTCCTTTCCTTTTGGATTGTTGCCTGAGCTCTTGGTTGCCAAAACAGTACCAACAGTAGACTCAACTCTAACAGAATTGGTGACGGATCTTTGCATTTCCTCTTGGATGAACAAAGAATGAGCCTTATTGACAGAAGGCAATGGATCCATAAGCAAGATTTGTGTTCTAACTTGAGAAAACACATCATTGACTCCCATGAGAAACTTCATTGTGGCTTCTTTGGCTTGAAGATCCTTCAACCTTTAATTGATATTACATACACAATTACCACAAGTGCATTGAGAAAATGGGCTAAGATTTTGAAGTTGATCCCACAAGACTTTAAGCTGAGTGAAGTAATCAGTGAGTGATTGTTCTCCCTGATGAATCTCAGCAATTTGCTTCTGGATATTGAAAACCTTGGTGCCATTTCCTTGACTGAATGTGTCTCAAAGCTCAGTCCAAATCTCAAATGCAGTATCTCTGTAGATGATACTACCTTGAAGTTTTGGTGAAACTGAGTTGATAATCCAAGTACCAACTATGTTATCAGCACGAATCCATGCTTGAACAGCTGTTGGAGAATTCACTAATGGAGAAGAAATGGTTATAGAACCATCTATAAAACCAAGTTTATTTTTTCCAATCAAAGACTTCCTCACTGATCTTGCCTAAGCAGAATAGTTCTCTTCCCCAATTAAAGGCTGAGAAGTAAGAACAGCCCTTAGATTTTCTCCAGGATGTAGAAACAATGTGTAACACCCCGACCCAACTTTATAATTAAACTATATGTTTAAGTGGTTAATTGCTATTTTAAGCCACTTTCTTTTTATAATTAGTAGAAGAGTATTTAATAAACATATTATTTTATAATGCCAGTGAAGAAGAATTGTAAAGATTATAAATAATTGAAATGGCTTTTTGTATTATAAATATACACTTAGTATGTGCAAAATTATTTTAAGTAGTTTAAGTTATTAGATACATAGTTGGTGTTTTAATTAAGCATAATGCATGAGATATTATAGTAGAAATTCCACCCACATGCAACCATTGGAAATTCAACACAAAACTACCATGCATGATGACAAGCCCCAAAGACCAAGACTTGGCCATGCAATGAACAAGTTCCACCTCACCTTTTCTTTGACTTTCTCAAACAATTAGAACATCCAAGAAGCCTCTCAATTCCCACGGGTAAACACAAATCAGAATTTCCTCACCTCACTTTACACTCTTTTTCTCTTAAGGAAAGAGCTAGGAAGCTCCCTTGAGTCTTTCTCTCAAACCCACGGTCAACACCTCAAAAGGAAAGATAAGGCTCCATCATCATTTCTTCTTCACACTCTCAAAGAAACTAGAAGACTCAAATACTCTCTCAAGCTCTCTACCTCTCACACTTTCGGGTCCAGCCACTAGGAAAGGGAAATTCTTCCATGCAAGAGTGATTCTATTCCTTCTTGGAACCAGGAATTTGGTAAGGGTCTAGCTACTCTCACCTTAGAATCCATAATTTCTTCATGGAATCTTTAGTATTGGTATTTGTGGTTTGTGAAATTAGGAAACTTGTAAGTCTATATATATATATATAGTGTTTTAAGAATCTTGGAAATTGTGTTGGTGATTTGTTGAAGGTAGATTAGGGTTTTTCCTAATTAATGATTTTATATGATTAAGGAAGTAAGAAAAAGTTAGGATGAGTATTTTTGGTGCTGCTTCTGGGATTTTTGTTGTGTGTATTTTTGCTCTAAATGGTTAAATGACTGTATGTAAGTGTTTTATAACATGTCTAATGAGTGTATAAAAATTCCCATATGAAAACACCATCGTTTGATAATTGTTTGTGAATTTACGATAAAACGTTGCAAAGCTGTCACTGTGACAGATTCTGTGTTCATGCATGGTAAATTATGTATTAAATTTTATATAATGAATTTGGACGCTAGGGATATTTCCTATGAAATCTAAGATACATGAGGTTGTTATGGAAGTGGTCTCACTGCATTTGGATCAATATAAGAATAATGGTTTATTTTCTAAGTTGCATGAAATTCTGTCAGTACAGATTTGAGCATGTTGTCTTGTATGATTTTTAATAAATCATGACTTTATTCTTTGACCCTGAAATTGATACGGTATTTAATAGACATCCAGAGGAGTTTCTCTGTAAAATTTCATGAAGATTTGACGTGTTTAGGTAGCCCATTTGTATTTTACAAATGAGGCATATGCTGCTGGAATAAAACAGTGAACAGTAAGGGACATGCCTAACTTTGAGGATTTAATTCTAAAGTTAGGGTGAATGATTTGAGCTATAATTTATTATGCTTATCTTTTGGTATGTCTCGATCATAGATTAATTTTGTGTAACTTGTTTTGAGGTTTAGTACTCAAAGGAGGGGTTCTAAACCATGCGACGGTTGTATTTATGAAGCTGTTTTGTTCAACATGTTGTATGTTACCATATGAATGTATATAGTTACATGACCATGCTTAAAAGATTTTATGTTTATGCATGCATTATTGCCTTAATCTCAAGCACCTTTTGAAATGAAGTTGACCCTTCTAGAGATATGAGATTAAGGTGAGAATGTTGGTTTCTCTATGATTTAGTACATCATGATGTTTGATGAGTGTATTTTGTGTTTGGGGAACCTCGTTGAGGTGGGAATAGGATTTCCTTGATTATAAGAAATAGGTTTTGAGATGAATGTGTAAGTTTATGATAAGGAGTAATGGATAGTAATAAGCTTTGATTTTGGTTTAGGTGTTACAAGTATCCAAGTCTAAGCTCCTTCGACTGTAGGCTCTCGGTTCCTCTGCTTTCAGGTAAGGGATAAGTTATATGGGTATTTGGTAAGTCATGAGGTTATTTTAAAGTATATTATGCATTAAAATGTTTTTGATTAGAGATATGGCATATAATCATTATTCTGACAAAGATATGTTCGTGAGCTTTCGAAACCTTATGTATATGATTTAAACATATTGATGCCATTACTAATTTTCACGAACATGACGTTTAAAGAAAAGAATGGAAAGGCTATTATTATGAAATGTTATGCAAAATAAGAAATTTCAGTATGATGTACAAGTATGAAAGGTTTTCGGGTTATGTCCTCTGGTGATCTGAACTCTGTCAGTAGGGGTTAATTACTGGCTTTCCATGGAAAATGTTATATGATTGGCCATTAAGTGGGACTGGCTCTGCTGTACCCGCCCTTGTTGGTTATGGCCATTGGCCAACTTGTGGAGGAAGTCAACCTACCCCCATGGTTGAAGATGTGTTATGATGTGATCCCGGGAATCCCTGGCATTGTGGGGAATGCTGGATGCCTAGCACGGCGGTGCTAGAAGCCTCCCAAATAAGTACAGACTTATCAGTTATGGACTAACCAATAAGTTATTTATGAACAGCTATATTATGTTATTAAGCATGAGAGAATGATTTTGTTTACATGCATTGTGAAAAGTTAAAAGCTCTCATGAAAAGAAGAAGTTGCTGATGAAAAGAAAGCTGTTCATTAAAGATAAAAGTTTCTGAAGTTCTGTTATGCTATAAAGATAAAGTTTTTGATGAAAGTAAAGTTTATGTTAAGAAGTTATTAGATATCTGGTTTTCTTTATGAAACGTTAAGCTTTATGATTTATGAAAGTTATAATATTTTACGAGAATAAGTTTATGAAGGAAAGTTTTATTATTCTTTAAGATGTTTCCAGTTTAAGACAAAGTTACCAATTATCTTATTTAAGTTACAATGATTATTTTGTAATGAGAATACATATATATTGATGTTAAACAATCAATATTATATTTGGTGACTTTATAAGAAATGAAAGAAATTGAATCCGAAAGGTTTTGGTAATATTATTCTGATAAGAAAAAGGAGAACAATTATTTACCTATGAAAAGCATATAAGTTATTATTATGAATAGTATAAAATACTATGCATGAAAAGATGTTCTCCTATCTGAATATGCATAGAATGAAATGATTTGATTTACATGCATCCTTATTAAATTCTCATATATCTTACCTTTACTGAGCTGTGTAGCTCACCCCTTCCACTCTTTCAGTTAGCAGGTTTTATTATGGAGCAGAGGGAGCCTTAGTCGAGTTTTGGAAGGAGCTGGTTTTAGTTTTATATGTATAGATCCTAAATTAGCAATTTGATGTTGATTTTTGTAGTATTGTGTATTTTAGGATCTAATGAAAGTGGTGTACCCTAAAGTATTAAGAGATGAATTATGTGAAATTTAGAATTTGAGTAACTGTTGAATTATGTTATTCTTTGGAGTACAATGTAGATGCTCTGAATGTCAAGTGAAAGGTTATATCATTTAAGCAAAGAAACAAGAATGAAAAGAAAGAGGAAAGCTTTTGTAAAAGATTTGTAAGAGTTAAGTTGGTTCTTGTTAATATCAGGTTTAGGCTTGATATTAGCATGCCGGTCATGGTCACAAATCCAGGTATCGGGTTTGGGGCGTGACACAATGGATCGTTGAGATTGTATGAATCTTGCGAAGAAGATGAAGATTCAGTGGTGGAAGTGTTGGTTGCTGCTGTGTCAGCCATTAAAGGAAAGTGAAAAGCTTGAAAAGATTTTGAGAAAGCTTGAAGGGAAACAATAATGGTGGACGAGAAAAGAAAATTCCCAAATCTGTCAAACCCTAGAACTTGAAGCTTCTAGAGAGCTCTGATACCATATGAGAAATGATAGAATTGGGAAAACTAAATTGTATTGAATAAAATTAGTTTGTTCCTTATATACAACATCAGGTTCAACCAATGAGAGAAACAGAGCTAACCAAAACTAACCAGCTAGACTAACTGAATACTAACTACTTCACGTGAACAGAAAACTGGAAACTACAAGTCGTATACACAAATGCTAAACTACAAGTGCATCAGATATAGCCTCTTGAACTTCAATCACATCAGTTGAGTCTTACTTCCTCTGCTTCAATTCCAATTCCCATTCACACCAGAGCAGTGCCAAAAGTTACTTGCAATGATTGGTGGACAGGAAGCACCTTCAACCTCTCTAGGAATGGCTAACAATGTTTCCCTTCCTCCACAATAGATCACCCCTTTGGTAGGTATCTTTTCTCAACCTAATTTTGGTATTAAACATTTGGTTTTTGCTGCCAAAATTGTGAATAAGATTTCTTGGCTCAATATTGTTTTATCCAAGACCTTACTTGTTAGAGGACAGACAATTGGAGTGGGTGAAGTGAGCAATGGACTCTACTTGCTGCAGCATCCTTCTTTTGCATTAGCAAGGCTACCCCCTTCTCTCCATGAATGTCTTACTCAGTCTAAACATACCAATGTTTTCTCAACTAAAGCTTTTACTCTAGATATGTCTACTATCTGGCATTTTAGGTTAGGTCACCCCTCATTCAATAAGATGTTACCCCTTAAGAGTGTTTTACATTCTTTCTTTGTTGTATGCACTGATGTTTGTATTGTTTGTCCTTTGGCAAAACAGAAACGTTTATCTTTTCCTTTCAATAATAACATGTGTTCTTCTGCATTTGATTTGATTCATGTGGATGTATGGGGACCATATTCTATTCCTACTCATGATGGTTATAAATATTTTTTTGACTATAGTGGATGATACAACTAGATCAGTTTGGGCTTTCTTGATGAAGTCTAAATCTGAAGTTAGACCTTTCATTATCTCCTTTCATAAAACAATTCTTACTCAGTTTGGTGTTAGTTTTAAGGCACTACATTCTGATAATGCATTTGAGTTTTGTATTGTTGACTTCTTTAGTGCTAATGGCATAATTCATCAAAAGAGTTGTGCTTACACTCCACAACAAAATTTTGTTGTGGAGAGAAAGCATTAACATATCTTAGCTATGGCTAGAGCTCTAAAGATTCAATCCCACATTCCTACTGCCTACTAGGGTGAGTGCATACTCACTACAATTCACCTAATCAATAGGCTACCATCCCCTTACTCAATAATTTGACTCCCTTTGAAAAACATTTCAACAAACCTCCTACCTATAATCATCTGAGGGTATTTGGTTACCTCTGCTATACATTTACTATAGCTCCTAACAGGCCAAGATTTGATCCTAGAGCTTCTCACTGTGTGTTTCTAGGTTATCCTTTTAATACAAAGGGTTATAAAGTCCTTAATCTCAAAACTAGAGCTATTTCTATCACTAAGGATGTCATTTTTTATGAACAAAATTTTCCTTTCTCTCCCACCTTTTCAAAATTTGATTCTCTGCCTCCTTCAATTATCTTGCCTTCTAGCACTTTTGATTTTCATGATTACTCCATTCCTATAACCACTACTCCTATTAACAATTCTACTACTCCTGTTGTTGTTCCTACTTATGCAGAGTCCAATGTTGATATATCCAATCTAGCAGAAACTATTGTTTTTGTTGATGTTCCTATTCCTACAAAACCTCCTGCAGAAGCCGTCCTTTAATCTGCCTTTGTACCTGATGCACCCTTACCTACACCTGTTCATGCTCCCATCCCTAAACAGGTTAATCCTTTTAGGAGGTCTTCTAGACCTTCCCACAAGCCTTCTTACCTCACTTCTTACCATTGTAACCAAGTCCATATGCCTTCACCTGCTGCCTCATCCACCTCAGGTACTCCCTATCCTTTTTCTTCCTTCCCATCTTATGATAAGTTGTCTCCTAGTCATAAAAACTTTTGTGATATGATCTCTACTGCTGTTGAACCTAAGTCATATGGCCAAGCTGTTCTAGATCCTAGGTGGAGGGATGCCATGGCTGTTGAGATTGCAGCCTTGGAAGCCAATCACACTTGGACTTTGACACCTCTGCCTTCTCACAAGAAGCCCATTGGGTGCAAATGGGTATATAAAATCAAGCATAGGTCTGATGGTTTAGTGGAGAGGTAAAAAGCAAGGTTGGTTGCCAAAGGTTTCACACAAAAGGAAGGTTTGGACTATATAAAAACTTTTTCTCCAGTTGCCAAAATGGTCTCAATTAAGTGTGTTCTTGCTGTGGCTGCTATGAAAGGCAAGTTTTTATGCCAAATGGATGTCAACAATGCCTTTTTGCACGGTGATCTTAAGGAAGAGGTTTACATAGCTCTTCCCCCAGGCTTTCACAACAAGAGGGAGTTGGTTTGTAAGTTAAATAAGTCCCTTTATGGTTTAAAACAAGCTTCTAGGCAGTGGTTTTCTAAATTTTGCATTGCCTTGATTTTTCAATTGGGTTTTCAACAATCTAAATTTGATTATTCATTATTCACAAAGAAGACCGAAGGTTCTTTCATTGCCTTGTTAGTTTATGTAGATGATATTCTTATAGCAAGTGACAACAAGGCAGCTGTGGATGAGTTGAAAGTGATGCTGGACTAGAAGTTCAAATTGAAAGACCTTGGTGAGTTGAAATATTTCTTGGGGTTGGAAGTGGCCAGTTCAGCTCAAGGCATTAATCTTTGCCGAATGAAGTACATATTAGAGTTGTTAAGTGACACTAGTGTGCTTGGCAGTAAGCCTGTGAAGACACCTATGGAGCAAAATCTAAGACTTAGCAAGTATGAAGGGCAGAAGTTAGATGATCCCAGCTCATATAGAAGGTTAATTGGGAAGTTGTTGTACCTTACTATCACCAGACCAGATATCACCTATGCTGTGCATAGGTTGAGTCAATTCATGTCTCAACCAAGAAAGCCTCACCTTCTTGCAGCAAATAGGATTCTGCAGTACTTGAAAGCTACACCAGGTCAAGGAATTTTGTACTCAACCACTTCAAAATTGCATATCTAAGCCTTTGCAGATGCAGATTGGGCTTCATGCCCTGATACTAGAAGATCAGTGATAGGTTTTTGTGTTTTTCTAGGAGATTCTCTAATTTTAAGGAAATGCAAGAAATAACAAACTGTTTCTAGATCATCAGCTGAAGTAGAATATAGGTCTATGGCAGTGGCAGTGTGTGAGGCGATTTGGTTACTCTATCTTCTTCGAGATTTTCAAGTAGAACATCCTAGAGTAGCTCTACTGTTCTGTGATAGTCAAGAAGCCCTGCACATAGGAGCCAATCCTGTGTTTCATGAGAGGACTAAGCATATTGAAATTGATTGTCACATTGTCAGAGGTAAGGTGGAAGGTGTTATAAAGCCTTTTTATGTTAGAAATAAGTCACAGCTAGCAGATTTACTTACCAAAGCACTTAGTGCTCAACAGTTCAGTTTTCTTTTGTCCAAGATGAACCTTATTAACATACACAATAAGCTTCATCTTGAGGGGGAGTATCAAGCTCTCAAAGGTCTAATTAGCAGTAATGAAGAGCAGAGCTCTACTACTCAAGCATAGCAAGCCATCAAAATGAAGAAGAAGAAGAAAGATACTAGCAGAGATGCAAAGCAGAGCAAGAAAGTCATTTCAATTAAAAATGACAAGTAGTTTAGATGTGTAAATGTAAATCTACAAGTATTTTTAGCAGTGTATTTAAATGACAATGAGAAGCACGAGTAAGATTTTGTTTTGCACACGTGTTAGTGCAGTTAGAATAGGATTTCTTTTTCTATTCTTCAGTTAGTTGATTAGATCTAGATTCTTCTTTTTCCTAGCTATAAATAGCTAGATGTAATTTGTTTCTAATTAATGAAATCATTCTCTTAATCGTTCAGATTTCATACTAGTCGAGGTAGAATATTAGCATAAACATTATAAAACGCACAAAAACCGACAAACAGATGGTCAAGGGTTCAAATTCCCCTCCCTATTGTTAAAACTATCAAAAAAATCCCACAAACACACCCAAAAAAGAAAAAAGAAAAATGTAGCACCAAGTAAAAGATTACTATGAGTATTCCATGTCTTTCGTTCAATCTCCACGCATAAGCATTGGCCATATGTAATTACAGTAGAATGAAACACCATAGATTATTAGTTTTGCACAGTAAAGATTGGTTCTTGTCATTACCAAAAATCAAATTTAAACTATTTAGTGACAACCAACTAAACAGTAATCATGAGTTTCATTAGCTCAACTAGTAAAATCTTTTATTTTCTAATTAAATGCATTAACATTAAAAATCAATTTCTCTCTTGTCTTTGAATAAACAACATGGGTTCAAATCCCATTTACATTAAAAAAAAAAATGGTATTTTGTTCCTACGGTAAAAAGAAATCATTATGAAATGGACACTACAAAGTTAAATCACATTAAAACCATTTAAAAAAGAAAAGGGCACCATAAATTAAAGAATTTGGAGGTGAATAAATAGTAATTACCTGACTTTCTTGACAAGAATGGTCTTGAGTTTTCTAGCGAGGTCCTGGGATTTAATCTTACGCTCGAGGATCTTTTGGGCCAAAATGAGCTTCTCGGAGTTCTTAATGTGGTGGGTCTATTGCATCCTTATTAGACGTTCGATCCCACTTGACTGCATTTTCTGTTGTATCCACATTCGTGCCTGCTCTAGGTTCCCATCTCGGACCTTCACTCTAATCCCCCTCCATTGTTGGAGCTGCTATGGAAGATAACGATGCCCGAAACACATGGAGTCGGTCTGATTCGGGTGTCTGAATAGGCTTGATTTGCGTCTCGCCAATAAGTTTGAGTTCATTTTCTATGATTTCTGGTTCTTGTAGTGCTTTGTTTTGAAGAAATGAATGGGTTTTGTGGGAATTGCAGCAAGAGAACAGTGTAATAGCATAAAAGGATTAGACCAAAAAAAATAAACCCGTGATGTCCTCCACTTGATACATCACTTGACTCTCCCTTCTTCATCACCGATACAAACTTCTCACACCTCACAACCAGATGCACCTACTCAACCAACTTACCCCATGGCCACCCAATCCAAGAATAACATCACCAAACCAAAAACCTTCACTAATGTCACTATCCGTTATCCAATCCCTCATGCTCTTCTTACTGATGGACTAAGATGTTGATAGTAGCACATAGTAAATGATTTCACATTATTTTCGTCCATAGGCGTTGGGAAAATACCAAATCAAGAAGGATTACATAAATTTGTGGTTTATTTATTTTTAGAATTAAAATTGTGGTTTCAAATACATAGTCTCTAATCCAAAAGTTTACAGATGAAAAAATGCATATTGAAACATAAATTCAGAACCAAGTAAACACCTAATATGAGAGTTCATGCTTTAACTGTTTAACTACAAAAACTAAATCATAAAATAGGGTAATATATTGGATCAATTGTTCATCTTCAAATTTTATTACATAATAATACACTCAACCCTCCTCACACATAAAATTCTAGCAAATAATATCATGTTTATCTCAAACACACATTACATCAAATAAAGAATCAAGTACATTTTCCACACTGACTTATTTAAACGAACATGGGAGTTTGACAAAAAAGAAAGTAAACAAACGGAATGACATAGCCATATAGGACAGATCAGAGAGGATCTATATATGTGAAATCCTGACAGGCACAGAACTCATACAGATACTTTTATTTGAACAACAATCTGAAAATTGATAGAATCAGTGTATTTAGATGCAGTTGAAAAGGGAATAAAGCAACCAAATTTTCAATACCTTTGGCTGTCATTGATAATATATCAAGATAGAGTACACCGTCTGTGCGATACTAAGAATAAGTGCAAATAATGCGGCAATGAAAGCCACTACTGTCCACGGGCTGCTAAAATGGTTGTGAATGACTTCATTTATATAGGTCATCCTCTTCTTCTCATGGTACTTCTGGATTTTGGACCTGACGTCTCTATATATTTCAGGGTTTGGAACCAAGTCAGTGCCTATCTCATTGAAGACTAGAGCCACTTCTTCATCGCTGCCAAGTAAGTTGCGGAGTATGCCCTCTTTCCTGAGGTCTATAACATCTTTGGCTTCGTCAATGAGTGAATCGAGGAAGGATATGTAAGAGGTGACCCCGTAGTCATTTTCAAAATCTGGGCACATCTCATAAGCTATCAAGTTGAAGAACTTGGGCCCGGTTGAGTCATCCACTAATATTGGAGGCAGCAAAAGGATTGCGCCATATAAGGAAATCCAGTTTCTGGTGAAGTTTATCTTTCCCAAGCAGCTACTGTCGCTGGATTTCAAATGGATTCCTACTGCTCTAAGCTCCTGAACATTGCGATATGATTGCCATTCTTTCTCATTAGACTTAGGATTTATGTCATGAATGCAGCCTAGAAGTCTGTTCCGCAGTAGATCCAGAAGATGAACTGGTTCTTTATTGGGTGGCGGTTCCTCTGTTTTTTTTGTCATACTTTGCGTATCGATGAAACTTTGGACCGACTCCTTCAATTTTTTACCCTCTTTACTGTTTTTTATTAAATCGTCGAGAATTCGATAAGGAAGTTGATTCTCCAACAAGAATAAATCCTGTTGCACAAAGGCCACTTGACCGTTTTTAATTTGGAAACTTTTGACATTATTATGAACAACGGAGTCTATGAATTTCAGTGTTGCACAACCATCCACAAACAACATCCATGAAAGGGCTTCATCATTATAATTGTGAATCACCTCCTCATCGAAACACTTCCTCAGTTGCTCGATGTTGTTCTTAATCACCATATACAATTCTTTATCAGTCTTACCACTTTCTTCAATGAAGTTTTCTGCCAATGTAAGCTTGTATTCCTCTGCTAATCGATACTTTGGCTTATCATGATGGATAGGACCGATTGATACCACCCTCGGCTCACAGTACTTTTCGAAATGTTTGTGATCTCGCAACAATAGTACCTGATGGTTCCCGCAGTTTAGAAATTAACGAAGTAATAATTGTCAACAATATTGTAAATCTACAGTAAATAATACTCCTATTATACATGTAACATGTTCTACAAGAGCCTGATTCCAAAAAAAATAAAAAAAATAAAAAAAAAGCTACATGAGTCTACACTATACCAAACAACAAAAGTTTCAATAAAGAAAAAAAATTTTCCCCACAATATATATAATATACAGGAATTACCAACTCTTTATGTCTTTCTTCTTTCATTTCTTTTACATTTTATGTATGTTGGGATGGCTCCATATTTTATGTATGTTGGGATGGCTCCATATAGTTTCCCGCTCAAGGCAACAACTTTAAGTTAGAATTTTTCTATATTTGAATATTAACTTTTAATATTATATATATAAATTTAAAATCCATAAATTCTTGCCTTTTGAGATGCAAAAAATTTATAATTCAGTTTTTGTATTTTTAGTTGATAATCTTTCTAATTGATCTACTTAATCTTGTGTGAAATAGTAATTTTAAGTACGATTGTATCAATTTTATTATTATTTTTTAAATCTTTACAAAACAACTGTAACAAGTTTTGTAAGTAAAATTCTACAAGCAATAGATACATTTGGGGAAAAAATCAAATATTTTTATATAGCCAATAATTATGACATTTCATGTCTCAACATTGTTGTGATTATTTTTCTAGTAGAAAAAGAAAATATAATAAAAGAAACACTATCTACAAAATAAAATTATAATATGACAATGATAAATAAATTTTAAAGCGTAGAAAAATATATTCTAATATATTAAAGGCACTATCTCCTCACCTAAAAATGGAATCACCTAATGGCCTCAAGATGCCTAAGTAAAGGTGAATCAACAAACAACTTAATGAATTAGTACCAATTAAGCCAATATTAATTTTAGATAGAGAATAATTAAAAGTACACGGTTTAGGTATAAAATTTAACAAAAAGAGACGGAAATTATTATTATTATTTATTTCAAAAAAAAAAAAAAATTCATTGCCTTAGGTAAGGCGATGCATGATGAAGGAAAGCTGAAATCTAATTCCCAACTTTGGTTTTTGTATTGAAAAATAGAGTGATTGTTTGGTGTGTGACCATATGGGAGATTTTGTGTCTTATATTGACAATATAACTTGTGGGAGTTTGGCTTACAGAAATTGAAACCTGAAAAATGTTAGATGCAATTGATAATCAAGGATCATTTGACATGCTTACAATATATATTGCTACGACTTAGAGTTTCAAATTAATTGGATTTCTACTGAGCCACAATTTTGGGAACCTTCTTGAGTGGTGGAGAGAGCACACAACTCATCTATTTTATAGTGGTAAAAACTATAGTTTTCGGAGCTTTATCTAGTGGGGGCCTTAGGCTTGACATGGCGAAATTGGACTTGACTTGAACCTGGATTTTTTTACTCAAAGCAAAAACAAGTAGACCCGTGACCCAACCCAACCTAATTAACTTGTAACCCAATCTTTTAATTTTTTTTTGGGGTCAACCTTTTTCTTTTTTCTTTTCTTAAAAGAGAAGGCGCCAGGTTGGAGGATTATTAAATTTGGACTTAGCTAAGCTTCTTATATGAAACTATTGTCATTTGGTTCACTCTATAAAGAGTGAGAGTATTTGGGTTCTTTTCTTATCTGCTTTTCTGGAAGTTGTATAATGATTGTGGAAGTATTTATGTGGACCTTGACCAAAGCTATTGCTTTTGACATCAAAGTAGTTGCAAGAGAATTAGTATATTTATCTATTTTTATTCTCCTCTACCATGTATTCCAACATCTATCTATTTTCATTCTCCTGTAATATAATTTAGCTTTCGACTAATATAAATTGTTCATAGTAAAATATTCTCTTTTTCTTCATAACTTTGTCCTACTTGTCCTTTTACCCCTATGGTGGGAATTTTTATTTTATTCATAGGAACGAAAATGATACTTATTTCAAAATAAATAGGTGGGCTTTTGGATTTAAAGAGTGTTGATAATTTTTTTTTTTCTCTGAAATGGAAGTGTAAGATTGTGGTTAGAAAATGCTGGAGGCTTGCAATGTGTTACGCCGTCACATATTGTGATTATATATGTGATAGCTAGTAAGACAAGACACAAGTGATCAGGGACACAAATCCGGGAGTATCTAGGGCCAAAATTGCTTCTTTGAGGAAAAAAGTTTATGTTCACTACACTAATAATACTAGTATATTTATGGTTTAAATATATTACCAAGTGGCATATATATTTTTTCTAATTTTTTTTTAAGTGAAAAAATACGGTTCTACCTGAACTCAACCCGACCCGTTTTCTAACTTGCTAATTATAATGAGCTGTTTTCAGCTCGAAACCATTTTCAACCTGAACCCCGACATGAACCGACCTATTTGCCATGTCTGCCTTAGGAAAAAGCCTAAGTGACCAATACCTTGAGCTGGTATACATGCATCAAGAATGTCAAGACTCTTTTATATAAATAGGTTAATTACAAATAAATTAAATAAGGAATTAAATGACAAACTAATGCTGAAATAAATCACAAGATAGTGGGTATAATATTTTGTAACAACTATTATTATTATTTTTTTGAAACAACTAGTCTAACATAATGGGGTCAAAAGTTTCATAGTAAATTTTGTGACAACATGCAATTTTTTTGATAGGATATAGAACTAGTTTAATAAAAGAATTATTATATTTTGATTAAATGCACAAATTAACACCACCTTTTGTATCTTTGGTTTTGTAGTCCATCGATTCTTCCCTTTAACTTGCGCGTCCTTTAATTTCTTAAAGTTCTCTTTCTCGAAACTGGTACTATATATCTCATTCTCATGGATTGTAATACTCAGCTCCTCGTTGGCAACAACAACACTGACAGGTTGATCATGGCCTCTGCTTGCTTCACCAGTTTCTCTTCTTTCAACTTTTCTTGAATGAAACTCTTCCATGGAAATTACGTGCTCCATTATGGCTTTGGTGAGTGTTTACCAAAACAAGGTAACTATTACTATGATAACCGTATTGATCAAATACTAAACATTAATTATATATGCTAAGTGAAAATGGAAACGTTAGCTTGAAGCAGTTAGTCTTTTAACTTTATTCATATGCCAAGTCTGGAATCAAATGCAAACACTTTTGTGCACTAGTAACTTGTTTTACGACAAGTTTCATGAGAACGAACAAAACTATTTTCACCTTTTACAAAACAAGGTTGTTAGAATTTGAGATTTTACGTACTTTTTCAATAAACTGATGATTGTACCTTTATCTTTATGCAGCAGGGTTGGTATTATATATGTATATCTCTACTTTTGTAAAGTTTTGCTATGATTCCACCTTCCAACCAGTGGATAAGGGTCCAGGGACCTTACCCCCTTACCAAGTTACCAAGTTCAAAAAACTTAAATGCTGATAAATGATTGATTGTCAATCCCAACAGGTTAAGCAGAATGGATACAGAGATCATACTCGGGATTTCATACTCTAATTCCATGATAAATTACCAATTATTACAAAAATTTAAACTTAATCATTAATATAAGTTTCATCAGTTGTAAAACATAATTTCATCATGTGACATTAAAATAATTTAGTTTAGGGTCCGTTTGTTTTGGGTGTAAATGGTTTCAGGAAATCATTTTCCGTAAAATAGGTTGTTTGGTTGGTTTTGAAAATAGAATTTTCCGGAAATCATTTTCAGTTGACCGTAAAAAAGAAGCTTTGACCACTGAAAATGGTTTCCGTTCCTATTTTCACTTCAAATGAATTCCGGACTGAGAGAGAGAGAGAGAGAGCGCACGAGAGCGAGAGGAAGAAAAGGGAGCCCAGATCGCCGGCGAACCCCGAGCTCTAGTCCGACGATCGCAGCACCGCGCCAATCGCACCGCGCCGCTCGATCTCGCCTTCGATCTCGCCTCTGCTCGATCTCGCCTCCGCGCGATCTCGCCTTCGACCCACATCCTTCGACCCGCCGATCTACGAACCCACCGATCTACAAACCGATCACGCCTTCGACTTCGCCGACTTCGCCGATCACTCCTTCGACTTCGCCGATCACTCCTTCGACTTCGCCGATCTACGGACCCATGTGCCACGAACCCACGAACCCACGAGCCACGAACCCACAAACCCACGAGCCTTTGATCTCTGATTTTTTTTGTTGTTGTTGTGGTAGTGTGGGTGGTGGTGTTTTGGTGGTTTTCCTGTTGTGTGGTGGTGGGTTTTGTGTGGGTGGTGGTGGAAAATAGCATTTTCAGAATGTTACCAAACACATGAAAATATTTTCTAGAACAATTTTCATAATGCAACCAAACACTTAAAAATATTTTCCTTTCCTGAAAATAGCATTTCCGGAAAATATTTTACATGAACCAAACACAGCCTAAGTGAAAATTTATTTCCAATGTTTTAAAAAAGTCAAAACTTCAACCATAACTCTTCAACAGTTTCCAGAATTTTCTAGTCTAATATCATTTTTTTAATGAAAAATTTACACTTACATGAGGCGCATTTGACATGTAATATAAAGCAATTTTTTCTTTCATTTTTACTGTCTATTTTATTTTTCAATATATTCATTGAAATAATTTCTATATTTTATATATAATACTTGAATAATTTGTGCACAAGCATGATATTGGACTATTAGTACTATATATTAAAATTTATTTTTTATCTTTCAAGTGACTAGTTTTTTGTTGTGCCAAGTAGTTGCACTCTCCTTAAGTCAAGTGGCTACCCTTAATTTTACGACAATAACCAGCATATCATGGGATGGAACTATGATTAGCTTACTTAAAGCATTAAACTAGGTAATTTTCTGAGAGTTCATTTGGTATTGCTATAATAATTAGAGCTTTAATGGTAGAGCTTTTACGATAAAGAGTTTTAAGTGAAAAGAGTTTGTGTCTAGAAAGTTTGTCAAATTACAATGATAAGGTGTTTGAAATTGTTGCTCCCATTTGCAAACCAATAGATAAAGAGTTTTAATACGTTAAAAATTATAAAAGATGACATATTGAGTATTATATTACGTCCATTTATTATTGAACAATGCAGAAAAAAAAAAAAAAAAAAAAAAAAAAAAAAAAAAAAAAAACTACAATACTAAAATTAAGCTTGAAATTCCAGCTTAGAATAAGTCCATAAAGAGTATGTCTTATAGATGAATTACGCAACACATCCTTTCTAAAGCATGCTATTTGGTGATGCTATTGCTTTCCCTTTTTATTCATAAAGTTACATATACTCTCTCCAGGATATCATATAGCAAAATTCTCTTTCGCTTTTTTTTTTTTAACTTTTTTTTTTTTTTCAATACTACTTGGCAGCTACGCCAGCATCATGGTATTATTATATTTATTTTTGTTTGTCACCGTACACTTTTTTCACCGGTATAGCTTAAACCTTTTTGACCCACATGAATAAACGATCACCTTTTTTTTTTTTTTTTTTTTGCTGAATTGAATAAACGATCACCTGATATATATCTGTATGAGGATTATAAGTTAATTTGTTTGGGTATTAACTATAGGATTTGGATAATGCTCAGCTCTAGTGCTCTAGGAGTCACACAAGTTGGACATGTCCCAAAAATCGGACACTTGTCGGAAGAGGCAAAGTACTCCTCCTAAAAAAGCTAAGTACCCGTATAATATTTATATATATATATATTTATATATATTTATATATGTGTGTGTGAGTGTAAGTAGGGATTGCTTTTTGGTTTTTTCTTAGTTAATAAGAGGAGCCAAAGTAATTAAGAGGTTATATATATAGATAGATATATAAATATATATAAATATATATATATATATCTATCTATATATATAACCTCTTAATTACTTTGGCTCCTCTTATTAACTAAAAAAAACTAAAAAGCAATCCCTACTTACATGAGAAAATAACTCTAACACTAAAAAAAGTGAAAAAGTTAGGTGTTAGTGCAAACACAATAATAACGGAAATAACACACAGAGAAACTGAATAATACTTCTGAATATTATTGATTCGAAGAGAAAAATTACACAACACTATTTGGACTGAGGCACGACACTTGCTCTCTTTAAGGAGATTCAAGCCCTTGGTTGGCTAAACTTTGTAATCGGTACAGACCTTCTCTGACTTGTCTCCCCCATAATACAAAAGCCCAACAAATGTCGTATGCCTAAAACAACCTTTACACAAAGTGTTCAAGCCCAAAGCTCCACCAGAAAGAACACCATTCTTTGACTAAAACCTCTATTTTTTAGTGTATAAGAATGCTTGCATTTGCAGGATTTTTTTGGTGTGATAACGTTGTAAATGGTATTGGGTCTCAATGAGTCTATTTATAGGCTCAATTAGAGGTGTTCGCAGTGCGATTTTGAGCTATTTTTAGCACTGCACTTTGCGATGCGGTTTAGGTAAAACTATAACTACATTGCACATCATTTTTGCAGTTACATGTGCGGTGCGGTGTGGTGCGATGCAGTTTAGAGTTTAGCAAAAATCATAATTGCACCGCACCTCATTTTTACGGTCACATGTGTGATGCGGTATATAATATTAAAAACTGATTTTTCCAATATATTTTTCAAATTTTGGGATTTTCTTGCGGTGTGTGGTGCGCGGTGCGGTGTGTGATGCGGTCAATGAAACCAATATATTTTTCAAATTTTGGGATTTTCTTGCCTATCCCAAAACTGAAATTTACATAGTGTATTAGGGTTATTTCTTTTTCAAAACATGATTTTAAAGAGTTCAGACAGTATGTGAAACCACAATTATTTATTTGTGTTGGTCAGGAGGACCACATGTCGGATTGACTCAATTCTCCAAGGAATGGACTAAGAAGTTGATAGTAGCACATGGTAAAAACTTTTGTGAATGATTTCATCCTATTTTCGTCCATAGGCGTTGGGAAAAATATCAAATCAAGAAGGATTACATAAATTGTGGTTTCAAATACGACAATCAGGTCTCTAATCCAAAAGTTTACAGATGAAAAAATGCAAATTGATATATAAATTCATATCCAAGCATATACACACACACCTGATATGAGAATTCATGCTCTAACAGTATAACTACAAAACAAAATCATAAAATAGGGTAATATATTGGATCAATTATTCATCTTCAAATTTTATTACATAATACTCTCAACCCTCCTCACACATAAAATTCTGGCAGATAAATATCATGTTTATCTCAAACACACATTACATTAAATTAAGAATCAAGTACATTGTCCACACTGACTTATTTAAACGAACATGGCAGTTCGACAAAAGGAAAGTAAACAAACGGAATGACATAGCCATACATAGGATGTACCAGAGAGAATCTATAACAAATTTTCAATACCTCTGGTCTCATTTTGGATGATAATAACCCAACATAGAGTACACGGTCTGTAAGACACTGAGAATGAGTACAAATAATCCGGCAATGAAAGCCACTACCGTCCACGGGCTGCTGAAATGGACGTGAATGACTTGAGTTATCCAGAGCATTCTCCCCTTGTTGTAGTATTGCTGGATTTGGCATTTGACGTCTTTATATATTTCAGGGTTAGGAACAGTGCCGGCTCAATGGGTGAGCTAAATAGGCAACCGCCTAAGGCCCCAATGAAAAAAGGCCCCTAAATTTTTACCAATAAAGATATTCCTATACCAATAGAAGTATTAATTAAGCCCTAAATATTCACCAATAAATAAAAAGTAGTTGTTTTTTATCAAAAAAAAACTAGTTAAAGAAAATATTTTCATTGGATGGGTCAATCATTTAATCTCTCACACATAAATGTTAAAAGAACTCATTAATCTTACACTAGTAAATAAATTTATACTCAAATTCTATTTAGAAATATCAAATATATAACTTTATTAAAATTTTCAATCATAATTTTTTAGTATTTGGTTACTTCATTCAATGAATAGTGTTTATTTTAGTTGTATAGTCATTGAATAATGCGATGGGTTCGTTTTAATTTGTAATTTTTTTCTAAAAAAAATAGATTTTAAATGAAAAAAAAAAAAAAAAAAACAAAAAACAAAAGTTAAATAAATATTCTATTAATATTCAAAATATAAGAATAGACCTCATTTGAAGTTATCGCCTTAAGCCCCACAATACCTTGAGCCGGTCCTGGTTAGGAACCAAGTCGATGCCTATCTCGTTGAAGACTCGAGCCACTTCATTATCGCTGCCAAGGAAATTGCGGAGTATGCCTGCATTCCTGAGGTCTATAACGTCTTTGGATTTGTCGATGAGTGAATCGAGGAAGGATATGTAAGACGAGACTCCATAGTCATTTTCAAAATCCGGACACATCTCGTAAGCTATCAAGTTGAAGAACTTGGGTCCGGTTGAGTCATCCACTGTTATTGGAGGCAGACTAAGGGTTCCGCCATAGAATTTCCAATATTTCTGGGTGAAGGTTATGTTTCCCAAGCATCTATTGTTGCTGGACTTCAAATTAATTCCTACTGCTTTAAGCTCCTGCACGTTGCGAAATGAATTCCAATCTTCCTGTTTAGAGTTATTTTCAGGACTTGTGGAAGGGCAGCCTAGAAGTCTGTTCCGCAGTAGATCTAGAAGATGAACTGGTTCTTTATTGGGTGGCGTTTCCTCTGTTTTTTCACCCTCTTTATTATTTTTGGTTGGCTTTTCCATTGTTTTTTCTTTCATCTTATCGATGAAACTTTGGACCGACTCCCTTAATTTTTTATCCTCTCTACTGTTTTTGATTAAATCGTCGAGAATTCGATAAGGAAGTCGATTCTCCAACAAGAATAAATCTTGTTGCACAAAGGCCACTTGACCGTTTTTAATTTGGAACCTTTTGACATTAGTATGAACAACAGAGTCTATGAATTTCAGTGTTGCACAACCATCCACAAAC
The DNA here is from genome assembly GCA_030021035.2 of Notholithocarpus densiflorus. NCBI lineage: Eukaryota > Viridiplantae > Streptophyta > Magnoliopsida > Fagales > Fagaceae > Notholithocarpus > Notholithocarpus densiflorus. Next base: position 1,589,939 of record JARYZH020000027.1, on the reverse strand, counting down.
AACATCCATGAAAGGGCTTCATCATTATAATTGTGAATCACCTCCTCATCGAAACACTTCCTCAGTTGCTCGATGTTGTTCTTAATCACCATATACAATTCTTTATCAGTCTTGCCACTTTCTTCAATGAAGTTTTCTGCCAATGTAAGCTTGTATTCCTCTGCTAATCGATACTTTGGCTTACCATGATGGATAGGACCGATTGATACCACCCTCGGCTCACAGTACTTTTGGAAATCTTTGTGACCTCGAAGCAATAGAACCTGATGGTTCACGCAGTTTAGAAATTAACAAAGTAATAATTGACAACAATATAATAAATTTACAATAAATAATATGTTTTTTCACTTATCATTGCAATGATACATGTTAATAAATTTATTTAGACAAAGTTTGGCTCCAACTACCAAGAGGAAACTAACATAATATTAGTACTTGTCAGGTGCAACTCACTTAACTTAACAATCCAAGTGAATCATGTGCAATTGAAATGCATTTCATCTTCTTATTGGTGGTTAGAGCCCAAGACTCCAAACATGTTTAAAGTCAAACATTTTCCAATTTATAATAGTAAGATTAATAAATTTTAATTATCCTCGACATATAAATTAAGGCATTCGCACCACCACATGTGATGAACATCTAACTAGTATCTCAGTGGGTTTCAGTTAGCTAAGTTGGTAAAGTCTTTTGTGATCAAATAAGAGATTTGAGGTTCAATCCATGTTTACACCAAAAACCAATTGGTGTTTTGATCTGACAATAAAGAACATCATTAGGAGCAGATGCCCTAGGTTAACTGAGTTTACACTAAAACTATTTTTATAAAAAAAATATGTGTATCTCAACTAGTGTTCTGAGTTTCAGCACCCAAAAAAAAAATCCTAAGAAAAAAAAAACCTACTGTACTTATTTCACAAACTCATTAACCTCAGCATATTCATAAAATAAAAATAAATAAAAGATATTTTTAATCTACAATGTAAGATTTATATTGCTAGTACAATGTATAAACCTATAATTACCCCATATTTTTCCCCATAATATAATATCAAAGAAGTACCCCTTTAATCTCTACGTCTTTCCTCATTTATTTCTTTTACAATTTATGTAGGTTGTGAAGGCCCAATACAGTTTGAGACTTAAGGCAACAACTTTAAGTTGAAATTTTTCCATATTTAAATATGAACTTTTAATATTATAAGTTTTTTTTAAAAAAAAAATTTAATCCAATCTTCTTGCTTTTTGAGATACATGTTAGGTCCATAGAATTAGGTTGGTAAACCGTGAACAATTGTACCACTTAGAATCTTAGTTAATCTTGGTTCTCAATTGTAAACATGTTCTAGTACAAGACAAGTGAAGATTCAAGTAATGATAGACTCAAGAAAAATAGAAATTGGACTACCACTATGCTGGTTTTCAACACCAGCTCGACATGTCGAGATTCACTTAACTCAACTAGTTGAATTGAAGAGCTTGACCAGTCAAGAATCGTACATAATAAATGTAGAAGTCTTGTTTTCTTAATTAGCCAAATGATCTAGGGTTACTTTCACTTCAAGTCTACTATATTGGCAACCTAAAGCATATTTCCCAAGTCTACGGAACAATAGTGTATTGTACATAGATCTAGAATTTCCCATGCTCTCTTAAAATATCAATCGGAGAACTAGTTCATACCAAAGATCTTGTGATCAAGTGAAGTTACTGCATCCAGTTTACATCCATGTTGCTGGTCCAAATCTTTAGGAGGTGTTTTTGGAGTCGTGAGTGAAAGTTCACGTGGAACAAATCCAAAATAGAATAATCCATTGATTAGGAGATACGTGTGGTCACGTGAGTAAGTATTACATGAGGTAGAAATAAATTTAGGGTTAAGTCTATTGTATAAACTCTCATTCTATTCTAGTGGATTTGTTTACCTTAAGGATCATAGGTTAAAGCTCCCCAGGTTTTTATTGTGAAACACTTTGTTTCATTGGTTTTTTTGAGTCATCATTTTGGTTGTTTATGTGTGATCCATGTTTATGTGATGTTTTCAATTCAGATCTGAAACATAATTAATCTAATTAATTACTTGGCTAAGAATTGATTAATTGCTTCACAACCGGGACTTAAAATCCTAACAATACAAAAACGACTCTAATTTAGTTACTGCATTCAGGTTAAGCTAAGATCTCAATTATAGTTGATAATATATCTCATATGTACTTTTATCTTCTTGTGAAATAGTCAATCTTAAGTATGATTTTAATTTTGATAAATTTATTTACAGAAGAAAATGTAACAATTTTTGTCAATAAAATTCTACAAGCAATAGATACATTTGGGGAAAAAATCTAATCTTTTTATATAGTCAATAATTATGACATTACATGTTTTAACATTATTACAATCATTTTTATTGTTATTTTTTTTTATAATATTTCAATATCTTTTAATATTATTTTGATGAATTTCATATTCATTGTGGGATTTTCATTTTTTTTTTTTGTATTAGTAAAAAATTGATAAAAACTATCCTATTTGAAATTAAAAAAAATTTAATCTCTCTCTCTCTCTCTCTCTCTAAAATATATCAAGTTTTATTAGTAAAGTGCTATATGATCAAGAGACCAATTTGATATTTTATAGTAGAAATTTTAAAAAAAAAATACTATCTATAATATAAAATTATAATATTACAAGGATACATAAATTTTAAAGCGTAGAGATGAATTCAACACATAACTTAACGAATTAGTAAGTAGTAGCTCATCTAACAATTAAATCACCCAATAGCCTCAAGATGCCTAAGTAAAGATGAATTCAACACATAACTTAATGAATTAGTATCTGTTGGGTTAAGATAGCTTGACTCCGGTTAATTAATTCAATTACCCAAGTTGATTAATTAGGTTCAATTGCATGCAAATCATGGAGGCACCAACAAATCACCAAAAATACTAAATGCAGCGGAAAATAAATTTGACACAGTGATTTGTTGACAAATGGGGAAAACCTCGTAAGGCAAAAATCCCACCGGGTGAGTTTAAGGTCACCACTCCCAAGAATTCACTAATCAACAATCAAGCGGTTACAAGTATAAGGAATCTTACCAACTATCCTGGCTTATCTCGAAATACCAACCTATAGTTGAACTTTTGCTCCAATACCCAATTGGACTTGATCTTGTAGTTGTCTTCCTTCCCTTGATGCACAAACCTCCAATTTGTGACTAATTCTTTTGCACAGATCCCAGTATGTGACTAACTCCAGCAACTTGAATAATTGTTGTTAGCTACAAAGTTCTTCACTTCATCAACAATGAAGATCAAGAAGCACTTGGTTACAAAACTCAACGGCGTACAAACGCAGTAGCTTCTTACAAAAAAATTAAGCACTTAGTCACTGTATCCGTATATGATGGCTTTTAAAATAAGCCTTATATATGTCTAAGGTTGTGAGAAAAGAAACCCTACACATACACATAAGCTTAGGCTGGATTTCAAATTTGGAAATTCTGAAATCATAAGTAATTCTCATTAGATCGAGTTGGTGTCGAGCTATCTATCGGGCTTCGAATTAAGTCTTGATAGCAGCTATCTGTCGAGCTATCTGTCGAGAATTAATGAGTAGCTTTTCTTCATTTGTTTCTTAGATCAATTTTCATGTCTTTAATACTTGACTTGAACAACATGTTTCTTGAAGTACTAAACCCATCTTAGATCTATCCAATTACAAGTAAAGTGCATTTTGTCAAAGGATTAGCCAATTACAAAAAATATGACCCTAACAGTATCAATTAAATCAATATAGAAAATCAAATTCCAAGGTTTAGGTGTAAAATTTAACAAAAATGGATGGAAATTATATATAATAATAATAAAAACAATAATTATTTATTATTATTATTATTATTATTATTATTACTATTGTTATTATTATTATTATTATTATAAAGTTTCTTTCCTTTACCTTGGATAAGAAATCTAATTAATTTCCACCTCTGATTTTTATCTTGAGGAATAGAGTGATTGTTTGGTCTTTGGGTCATGTGGGAGGTTTTGCGTCTTACGTTGATAATATACCTTGTGGGAGTTTGGCTTACTAAAAAATTGAAACCTTACACCGTTAGATGAAATTCATAATCAATGACGATTTGGTATGCTTATAAAAAAATTTTCTTTGAGCTACAACTTAGAGTTTCAATTGGATTGGATTTTTACTAAGCCACAATTTTGAGAACCTTCTTAGGTGGTGGAGAGAGCGCACAACTCACCCATTTTTTTTATTGATAAATCTACAGTTTTGCAACCTTTATCTAGTGAGGGCCTTAGGCAAAGGTCTAAGTGACCTAAGCTTGGAGCCGGTGTACAAGAATCAAGAGTGTTAAGACTCTTTTATATAAAGTTAAAATAGTTACAGGTTAATTACAAATAAAATAAGGAATTAAATCACAAGATAATGGTGAAATAAATCACAAGATACTGAGATAGTGGGTATAAATATTTTGCAACTATTCTAACTTAATGCAATCAAAAGTTTCATAGTAAATTTTGTGAAAAGCAGCATTTTTTTTTTAATTTTTGCTAGGATATAGGACTACTTTGATTAATTAAAAAATTATTATATTTTGATTAAATGCACAAACACAACCTTTTGTATCTTTGGCTTTGTTGTCCATCGATTCTTCCCTTTGACACGCGCCTCCTTTAATTTCATAAAATTCTCTTCCTCGGAACTGGCACAACCTGTCTCACCCTGGATTGCAATACTAGAGACAATGACAGGTTGATCATGGCCTCTGCTTGTTTCACCAACTTCTTTTCTTTCAACTTTTCTCGAATGGATCATCTCCTCCATGGAAATTATATGCTCCATTCCGGCCATCGTCAGTGTTTTCCAAAATAAGGTAACTATTGCTATGATAACATTGATCAAATACTAAACTATATATCTGCTAACTGAACATGAAAACGTTACCTTGAAGCATTTAGAGTCTTCATTACTTTATTCATATACCAAGTCTGTAATCGATTCTCAAAAAAAAAAGGTCTGGAATCAAATGCACACACTTTTGTGTACTACAAACTTGCTTTACGACTCAAGTTTGATGAAACTGTGAATGAGAACGAACTAAACTATATTCTCATCACCTTTTATAAAACAGGCTTGTTATTTGATTTATGATTTGAAATCATGCACGCTTTTCCATTAAACAAACAACTGTTCTAAAGCCATACATTTTACCACAACTTGTGCATATGTCGACTTGTAATTTAATTATAACACTTACACATAGATTCCATTATTGGTACTTAGTGAAAAATAATTCAATCACCACTTAATACGCGTGTAAATTGTGACAAAGCGTGTGCTCTTAAATCTTTTTCATAAACTAATGGTTGTACCTTCATTTTTATGCAGCCCTGTTGGAATTACACACACTTTTGTGTGTTATGTTTCCTGATCAGTGGCTTAAGGGGCCAAGTGGCCATACCCCGGACCCAACTAAGCTAGGAGTTTTTTCATAAGCGAAAAATTTAGGAACAGTGCATTAAGTTCCTTAATTTAATTAAAATATATAGTCATATTGATTAATAAAGTACAAATAATATTATCTTTGCTAAGGATAATTAAATTTAAAGCCACTAATAATTCCTTTACTTTGGATATTTCATTATCAATTATCCTTTTTTTTTTTAGAAACATTATCAATTATCCTTATTGTAAGTATACGCAAATTAAGAAGTATTGATACGTTATTTAAAATAAAGACGTTGACAATTTAGAAAACATTTGAAACTTCAATTCCCAAAGAACATCTTAAGGATCTCCAAGGACAAGTGTTATTGTAAATAATTTAGTTGTTTATATTAAAAAGAAAATTGTTGAGAACTTAATATACATATTTGACTTTGTTATGGGAGTAGAATTTTGGATTTGGCTTACTTTCAGTACTTTTTTAACTGGACATGTCCTTTTGTTTTAAATATACAATGGCAACTGGTAATGAGTTTTAATCTTTACATTTTATTTAGTTAGTGGATGATGTGACAATTTCTTATTAAAACAAAAGGAGATTTCAGTTAAAAAAGTACTGAAAGTCAGCCAAATCCTAGAATTTTAACTATAGACGTTTCCGTTACAAACACCAGGAGAAGCCAATTAAGTTACAAAACCCATGGCATACATATTTGGTACTTAATAAGGACAAAGTTCGGCTCTAACCATGTTTGAAGTCTTGGGCTTCAATGATCAACAAGAGATGACATTAATTAGTTTTTGTCATGAGTCATTTAACTCAATCAACTAAGTGAATCATGTAAATTACACATAACATGACATATATAATATATTGGTGATTGGAACCTAAGGCTCCAACCATGTTTGAATTCAAACATTTTATTTATTTTAATTCTCTAAAAGAGTATTAACTACAAGTTTAATATTGGAGATATTTAATAATTTTTTTAATTTGTATTTCCTTTTATACCTACTTAGTAAGTAGTAACATCATGATAATTGATTAAAGATACCTGGCTAGTACCGTCATCTTAGCACATATATTTGTTACGGTTGATGAACGCTTTTTGTTCAACATCTGTTGATTTGTAAAATATTTCATTTATATCTTGAAGTATCTTCATAATTTTTTTATACTATTATATATATACCAAAATATATAATATGTAAAAAGAAATAAAAATATCAAATCTATCACATTTTAATTTGACCCCTTAAATGATAACTTTTTTACTCCACACCACTACTATCAACGGGCCTGGTTTATAGCATCATTTTTTTCCTAAAGAAAGGAGAAAGCATGTTCCACTTTTTTTATTAGCAAGTTTGGCATAAGCTCTTTTAATTGCAATAGAAGTTTTGTTTTGTGATTCTATCTTCTCATAAGCCTCGTAATAAAGCAAAATAAGATGTCCGTGCTATGGTTCGATTGTACTTAAAATAGAAGTCAAGGTTATCTTTTCTCAAAAGAGGTCAGAGAATAGGATGCTGCTTCAGAGTTCAAACACTGAGAACAAATGTGATCATGTAATACACGAGAGATCAACCGTGAAGCTGGTGAAATAATTTGAAAATTTATATAATATCATGCACAATATAATAAAATTTTGGTCTTAAAAATCATGGTCATGACCAAATAGCCACATTGTCTTTATGCCAAATGGCTACTCTTCATTAAAGAACTTGATAAACTATATATATATATAAATATATATATTTATATATATATATATTAATAGATAAAGTTAAGAGAAAATCCAATTAGATTTCAAATTAGAATTCAATTAGAGTCTAATTTTGCGCCATGTGTCTAATCTAATCTAAGCTTTTAAATTTTTGTACCAAGTGAGTTAATTTAATGTAAAAATTAAATTTCAATTAGAATTTAATTTTGCGCCACGTGTCCCATCTAATCTTTTTTTTTTTTTTTTAAATTGTTCCAAGTGAATTAATTCAGTGTAAAAAACGAGGAGTCCAATATAAATAAATCTAGGTAATAAATATATATATATATATATATATATAACTAAAGTTTAGAGAATATTTAATTATAATCAAAATTAGATTTTGTCTTTGTTAGCTTTTCATACAAATTAAATTATTTAGTTTTTTGCTGTTATTTTTTTTTTTAGAACTAATGAGTATATTTTTTTTATACTGTTTCTATTTAGATATTTTGTATGTGAAGATTTTGAATATAACAAACTGTAATTGAGCTAAACAATCTCATGCATCTATTCCCATTCAATTTAGCAGATACTATTGAACCAATTTATTCTTTTATTTTGTGTTGTATTTAGTAGAATTTCATGAACAGTGATAGTGAATTAATATTGTATATGTTGTGTTCAATTGTAATTTTCAAAATTATATACATATATAACAGTAGTGTAATGAGAAACCCTGCATAACCAGTATCATTAAAATTGTAAGATAAAATCATTTTAGTACTTCCAAATGTCCTGGTCAAACTAATGTCTTATATAGTTAATAACCTAAACTAATATCAATAACGCCACTATAATTCATCATTCCTGTGCATAAGCATGGGTTACATACTAGTTCCATATAATTTAGGGTGATTTCAAATTAAATTCTGCATTTTAAAATGTGTAAAAGTATAAATTTTTTAATCTTTTTATACCACTGCCTCAATGAGCTACTATTAACTAAAACTAGTAGAAATTCTTATCCATTATTATTAAAACTTATCAAAATATAAAAAATAAAATAAAAAATAAAAATCTTCCATGTGAAAAATTATAAGGGCTATGGTACAATATCAATCATTTAGTATTTGTTATCAAAATAGTCATAGTAAAATTAATATTATTACATAAACTCATGTAATGTCCTAATTATATCATATATTATATATAATAAAAGTTGTGTCATATACACTGAGGTTGTGCCAAGTAGACAATCTCTTTTTTTTTTCCCTCCTTATGTCATGTGGTACACAATACTAGTATTAAAGTAATTAGCAAAGTTGCTCTAAGTAAAGCTCTATTACCAAATATTTAAAAAAATTAAGGGCACGTTTGATAGATTGTAACGATAATTACATAGGAATAAGAATAGATATTACAAAGAAGGCGAAAACACTATTTTGGTCCCTACATTTTGGGGTTACAGTCAATTTGATCCTTACATTTTGATAGCAGTCAATTTGGTCCCGGTTATTTTCAACTTACAATCAATTTGATCCTTACCTTTAACTCATTAACGGAAAATGCTTATATAACTAACGGTGTGCAGTGTTAGCATGTCTAATGCTGATGTGTCAAAATTTTAATGCCACATCAACACTTACATAGCAAAAAACAGCCGCATCAATTTCAAAAATAGTTTTTATTTTTATTTTTATATATATAACAATTTTATCTTTTTCTTTTAATTTTCTTAACATTTCTTGGTAACCAAACAGATTTTCACATCCTATTTCAATTTTGTTTTTTACTTTCTTGCAATTTTTTTTGGTTGTTAAATATTTTCACTACTTAACCCAGATCCACCAGGCCACCACATCCCAAATCACCACCACCACCTCAACAGTTTAGCACCACCACTAATCCAGATCCACCATCACCAAACCCAAATTACCACCACCCCAACAGTCCATCCCCACCACAACCTCCACAATGTAGCACCACCACCAGACCCTAAAATCAAATTTCAACCGCAACTAATACATATTTTGAACCATCAAACAACCCAAACCCTCACACCATCACAAATCAAAGGAGAGACCGAGTCGGTAGTCCAAGAAAAGTAGAGAGAGGGAGAGAGCAAGGAGACCACCTCGATGGTGGCTCGTGGTGGTGAACGGCGAGGGAGAACTGCGATTGGCCATGGTGGGTTTGTCGCCGTCAATGGTGTCGCTGTTGATGAATGAGAGCGACTGACCAATTTGGACCTTCTATGCTTGGGCTTCATTGATGACGAAGGTGTGAGCATGTAGTATTGTGATGGAAGACAAACGAAAATGCATTGATTTCATCTATGGTGTGAGAGTTTGAATGTGTGTTGATACTTGATATTTTTTTATGCTTGAATATGAATGTCTGATGATATTCCTTTAGTAATATATGATAAAAGAAGAGTAGAAGGTGGTTGTGGTTGTGGTGGTAGTGAGAAAGGTGGTGTTGAGTAAAGAGCTGATATTCATTTAGTAAAGAGCTGATATTCGTTTAGTAAAGAGTAGAAGGTGGTCCATTTGGATTGAGCTTATTTTTGCTGAAACTAAAACTGAAAACACTGTAGCAAAATAATTTTTAAATGTGTGAATAGTGCTGTGGGACCCATTTTTAATGAAAAAGTTGCTGAAAAGTGATATTTGTGGGTCTCGTGCACTGTTCGCGAGACCCACAGGACTAATAAAAGTGACGAAAAAGTAGGAAAAGTGCGGCTACTGTTCATGAACAGTAGCCGCTGTCCCTTGCTGCAGCTAACCAAAAAAAAAAAAAGAAGAGAAAATGCAACACAAAACGCAGACGTGAGATTCAGCCCAATCCAAACGGCACCAAGGAATTTTGTTTATTTGGTTTACATTTTTATTTGGTTTATTTATTTTTTTAATTAAAATATTGACATGGTATGATTTAATGTTAATTAACATTTTTTTTATTGCTATTTAACTAGCCACATCAGTAGTAAGCATGCCAACAATGCACACCATTAACCACATAGGCATTTTTCTATAATGAGTTAACGGTAGGGACCAAATTGATTGTAAGCTAAAAATAACAGGGACTAAATTGACTGCTACCAAAATGTAGGGATCAAATTGACTATAACCCCAAAATGTAAGGCCCAAAATAGTGTTTTCGCCTACAAAGAATACAAGATGTTGTAATGTAATATTTATTACTATTAATTTGTTTGGTGACAACACAAAAATAGAATTCTGAAGACAATGAAATGAAAAAATTTTAAATCAAACTTAAGATATATTTTAAGAAATATTTTACTCATATAATTATATTTCCTAAAAAAAATATTTTTAAAAAATTTGAAAGAGATATTAACTATTTTTTATGATTTTTTATTTTCATAATTGTTATATGCATATGGAAAGTTTGTTTATTTGGAAATATATTAATTTTAAAAATTAATAAACCTACTAAGGAATAGCAATTACAACCCTTTTAGAGATGAATAGTTATTCCTCATTTTAAAGAATAACTATTCATAAGGAATACCCATTCCCTGTAATAAAAACATAACCAAACTATTGAATAGCTAAACCATAAGAATAACTATTACATTATCGTGCATATTACAATATACCAAACGTACCCTAAGAAAAACGCTACTCCAATAAAAATTCTACTACTAAGAGGTTTTAGAGATTAAAAGAAATCTCATTATTTATTTTATATTATATAAATAATTTTCCATATTATTTTTTTCTTGATAATAAAATTTTGTTCATAAAAGTCGTACATCCACTATGTGGCTTAGTGTCCATTTGGAATAGCTTATTTAGCTGAAACTGAAAACTTTTTGCTAAAAATGTAAAAAAAATGTTAAAAAATAAGCTGAATAGTACAATAGGACCCATGAATAGAATCAAAAAGTGCAATGGGACCCATGAATAGCATCAAAAAATGCAGTGTAACCCATAAATAGTAGCAAAAATAAGTTGAAAGTGGAGATAAGCTGAAAAATTCAGCTCCTCCCAAACGCACACTTAATATAAGTTTTATAAGTTGTACAACGTACTGGTTCAACTAAAACTCATCAAAAGTTTTAAAATATTTAAAAGAAGATTTATTGTTTTTTTTTAATTATTTCTTTACTATTTTTTTATATGAAACTCTTAGACTTATATATTTTTTTTAGAAGAAATATTAGACTTATATGATGAGCATTGATCATGTAATATAACATAATTTTTTTCTTTTATTTTTACTATCTATTTTATTTTTTATTATATTAATTGAAATATTTTCTATAGTTGACATATGATACTTGACATAGGAGTGAAAATTATACTAATTTCAAAATAAATAGGTGGGCTTTTGGATTTAAAGAGTGTTGATCATTTTTTCTTCTGTAATATAAGTGTAAGATTGTGGTTAGAAAATGTTGGAGGCTTGCGATGTGTTGCGCCATCACATATTGTGATTATATATGTGATAGCTAGTAAAACACAAGTGTGGGACACAAATCGAGTATCTACGGCCAAAATTGCTTTTTTGAGGAAAAATGTTTATGTTCACAACACTAATACTAGTATATTTATGGTTTAAATATATTATCAAGTGGCATATATATGTTTTCTAAATTTTTTTTAACGTGAAAAAATACGGGTCTACCAAAACCCAACCCAGCCCATTTTCTAACCTGCTAATTATGATAAGCTATTTTCAGCTAGAAACCATTTTCAACCCGAAGCCCGACATGACCCGACCTATTTGCCATGTCTGCCTTAGGAAAAAGCCTAAGTGAGCAATACCTAGAGCTGGTATACATGCATCAAGAATGTCAAGACTCTTTTATATAAATAGGTTAATTGCAAATAAATTAAATAAGGAATTAAATTACAAACTAGTGGTGAAATAAATCACAAGATAGTGGGTATATATTTTGTAACAACTATTATTATTATTATTATTATTTTTTGAAACAACTAGTCTAACATAACGGGGTCAAAAGTTTAATAGTAAATTTTGTGACAAAATGTAATTTTTTTGACAGGATATAGAACTACTTTAATAAAAGAATTATTATATTTTGATTAAATGCATAAGCACAACCTTTTGTATCTTTGGTTTGTTGTCCATCGATTCTGCTCTTTGACTTGCGCCTTCTTTAATTTCTTAAAGTTCTCTTCCTCGAAACTGCAGGTACTATCTATCTCATTCTCATGGACTGTAATACTCAGCTTCTCTTCTTTCAACTTTTATCTAATGCAACTCCTCCATGGAAATTACGTGCTCCGTTATGGCCTTTTGGTGAGTGTTTACCAAAACAAGGTAACTATTGCTATGATAACCGTATTGATCAAATACTAAACATTAATTATATACGCTAAGTGAAAATGGAAACGTTAGCTTGAAGCAGTTAGTCTTTTAACTTTATTCACATGCCAAGTCTGGAATCAAATGCAAACACTTTTGTGCACTAGTAACTTGTTTTACGACAAGTTTCATGAGAACGAACAATACTATTTTCACCTTTTACAAAACAAGGTTGTTAGAATTTGAGATTTTACGAACTTTTTCAATACTGATGATTGTACCTTTATCTTTATGAAGCAGGGTTGGTATTATATATGTATATCTAGCTACTTCATTCTGTAAAGTTTTGCTATGATTCCTCGTACGACCAACCAGTGGCTAAGGAGCCTTACCCCCTTACCAACTTCAAAAAACATAAATGCTGATAAATGATTGATTGTCGATCCCAACTGCTTAAGTAGAATGGAGACATAAATCAAACTCAGAATCTCGTACTTTAATTCCATGATAAATTATCAATTGTTACAAAATTTTAAGCTCAATCATGAATATAAGTTTCATTGGTTGTAAAACATAATTTCATCATGTGACACACTGAAAGTACATTAAAATAATTTAGTTTAAGTGAAAATTTATTTCCAATGTTTTAAAAAAGTCAAAATACTACTTCAACCAAAACTCTTCAACAGTTTCAAGAATTTTCTAGTCTATTATCATTTTTATTTTATGAAAAACTTACACTTACATGACGCGCACTTGTCATGTAATATAATTTTTCTTTTATTTTTACTATCTATTTTATTTTTCAATATATTCATTGAAATAATTTCTATAGTTTACATATAATGCTTGAATAATTTGTGCACAAGCATGATATTAGACTATTAGTACTATATAAGAGCATCCACAGCAGATGTGTTAAAATTTATGCCATTTTGCCACACCAAAGACCTACTTTATTATTTTACCACATCATTTTACAACATCCCATTTATTAGATGTTTTATAATTCAATTCTATACATTAAAATAATATTTACTACACATTAAAATAATATATTATCTACTCCCTATCATCACCATCAATAACCCACACCCACAGATAAACCGCCACAGTCCATAACCACCTGCCACCCCCCAGATCAACCATCACCACCACCAATATCAGCCACTACTACCAAAAAAAAAAAAAATTCAAACAAACACTACACAGCCACAACCCCCGGCCACCCCCACAGATCAACCACCACCACCACCAATATCAGCCACTGCTACCAACCAAAAAAAAAAAAAAAAAACTCAAACAAACACTACACAACCACAACTACCAGCCACCCCCATAAATCAACCACCGACCACCAATATCAGCCACTGCTACCAAAAAAAAAAACTCAAACAAACACTACACAGCCCCAAATCTCACACCCACAACCAAATATCACACCCACAACCCGATCAACCTACCACCATCAACCAAAATCAGCCAACCAACAACAATCAAAACAACCAACCACCAAAAAAGAGAGAGAGAGATCGGAGAGATCGGCAAGATCGGAATCGGACCACCAAAAAAGAGAGAGAGAGATCGGTGAGATCGGAAATCGGAGATCGATGAGATCGGAAATCGGAGATCGGTGAGATCGGAGATCGGAGATCGATGAACAGAGGCGATGACAACGGCCCTTCTTGTCTTGGACGTCGACGATGACGACGGCTCGTGCGCCGTGAGCGGCGAACTCGCGAGCCGTGGCCTCGCCCATGCCGCTTGCCCTCCGATGATAATGGCCACCGTCAAACTGATCTTTAATTAAAGAAGAAAAAAAATCTCACCAAATTTGCAACGGTGAGAGAGAACAGAGGCGAGAGAGAAGAGAGGTGAGAAGGAGAGAACGGAGAGAACAGAGGTGAGAGAGAAGAGAAAAGAATAGAGTGAGGAGAGAGGAGAGAGAAAAGAGAATAAAAAATTCATAAAAGTTATACCACATTCGTCCGTACCGTGGCAAATTTGTCACGGTACTGTTCAATGTTGCAAAAAATATACCATATCCCACATCTGCTAAATGGGCTCAAATTGGGTTTGGTGTGGGATATGTGCCAAATATTTAGCATTTGGCACATATCCCACATCTACTGTGGGTGCTCTAATAAAAGTTTTTTTTAATCTGTGAAGTGGCTAGTTTTTTGTTGTGCCAAGTAGTTGCACTCTCCTTAAGTCAACTGACTACAATTAATTTTGCGACATTAACCAGCATATCAAGGGATGGAACTATGATTAGCCTACTTAAAGCTTTAAACTAGGTAATTTTTTGAGAGTTCACTTGGTATTGCTTTATAAAGAGTTTTAAGTGAAAAGAGTTTTAGTGTCTAGAATGTTTGCCAAATTACAATTATAAAGTGTTTGAAATTATTGTTTCCAGTCTACAACTTCAAAGGTTAGGCACTTTTGTAGTTGTACTCTGGTTATGTAATGTATTATAAATCCGGTTTAAAACACTATTATTATTTTCGTGTGTATTCTAATAAGTATTATTGTTTACTCAAAAAAAAAAAAAACCAATAGATAAAGAGTTTTAATACGACATAAATGATAAAAGATGACATATTGAGTGTTATTTTATTACGTCCATTTATTATTGAACAATGCATAAGATAATAAAACTACAATACTCAAAGCTTGAAATTCCAGCTTAGAATAAGTCCCTGAAGCCTCCTGTGGTAATTTCTGCTGAGAATTTTTTATGTGTCCTTCAAGTTTTTAAGTCTCTCATAACACCATACTAAAGGGCCAGTAACGCAGGAGAATGTCTTATAGCTAGATGAATTATGCAACACATCCTTTTCTAAAGCATGCTATTTGGTGATGCTTGCTTAATTGCTTCCCCATTTTTTATTCATAAAGTTACGTACTCTCTCTAAGATATCATATAGAAAATTAACAACTTTTCTTTTTCTTCCAAGCAAATTCTCTTCCTTACACTTTTTCCACCAGTATGGCATAAACTTTTTTGAGCCATGAATAATGCTATGTTTGGAAGTTTAGAGGGAGAGGAGAGTAGAGAAGAATAATTACCTTCCATCTTGTTTAGAAGTTTTTAAAATTAAATAAGGGAGAAGTGAATAATTAACTCTTCTTTTTGTAATTGCTATAAATGGTGAATGGTAAAATTAGGTAATTCAAAATGCTTAATTAGTTATACAATCACTCTCCTCTACTCCCCCTGCAAATCCCTCCAATTTTGAGAAATTAAAAATAAGGGATTAGAAGTTCTTAAAATCTTTCTAAACTCCTTCAAATCTCCCCCTCCCTCCTCCCCTCTTACAAAACATCCAAATAAGGTAAATTAATTTGTTTGGGTATTATCTAGAGGATTTGGATAATGCTTAGCTCTAGTGCACGAGAGCCACTTGATTTGGACATGTAGCAAAAATTGGACACTCGTCGATAGAGAGAGAGAGAGAGTCAAGGAGTGACTCCTCCTAAAAAAGCTAATGAAGTACTGGTATATATATAGAACCTCTTAAATGCTTTGCCTCCTCTTACCTAAAAGAACAAAAAGTAATAATCCTTAATTACATTAAAAAAAAAAAAAAAAACTCTAGCATCCAAAAAAAGAGAGAAAAAACATGGAGGCATTAATGGCACTTTATTCCACTTTTTAACCAAAACTAACATCATTATTGTTTTAAAAAAGGCCCGTATTTATTGCACACACTTCTCCAAATTCAAACTGCCCAAATATATTGTGTAATAGGTTTTTCACTTAAAAAGCTTTGATTTTCTCCCGAGATTTATCATGTCACTATTCACGACACTTCGGAAGTTTATCCCTAATTTTTCTTTTTATTATTATTTTTTTTGGTACAAGATATTTTTGAGATTTTGATATTTAGTTGTGGTGATTTTAAACATTACATAATGAAATATTCTAGATATCAAACTGAGTCCATGTCAAAGACAATGGAGAATATTCTAAAATTTTAGACATTATGTAATGGAATATTCTAGATATCAAACCGGGTCCATGTTGAAGACAATGGGGAATATTCTAAAATTTTAGACATTACATAATGTAATATTCTAAAATTTTTAATATAATAAAAAATTATGGAAAAAGAAAAAAGTAATTAACTTTTTTTACAATTTTTTATATTTTTCATAAAATTACTATTAAAATGTTCCTAAAATTATCCACTACCCTGTGCAATCAGGGTACCTGTTAAAAGGACCATTTTATAAAAGCTACCCATCACCTACATTATGCAAACGTGCATTTTCTGTCATTTTGAAAAATGTAATTTTTAAAAAAAGAAAAGCAAAGCCAAATGCATGGCTTTCATAGTTTTTTAGTCTACAGACTACAAATATGCGCTTATATTTAAAAATGCGGAGTCAAATGGATTCTAAATTCTCGAACAAATGGACTATAAAGTCGATAGTAGCAAATGGTAACAACTTGTGAATATTTCACCTATTTTCGTCCATAGACGTCGAGAAAATATCAAATCAAGAAATTTTGATAACATAAATTGTGGTTTCAAATATAGTCTTTAATCCAAAAGTTAATATAGGTGAAAAAATAGGTGTAACATATTGGAGTAATATATTGTACAATATCAATTATTCATCTTCAAATTTTATTACATAATACACTAAACCCTCCTCACACAAAATTCTGGTAGATACTATCGTCATGTTTACCTCAAACACACATTACATCAAAGTAAGAATCGAGTACACTGTCCACACTGACTTATTTAGACTACTTAACATGCAAGTCCAACAAAAGGAGAGCAAACAAACAGAATGACAAGGCCATAGGATGAATCAGCTGAGAGGGAGAGAGGATCTATGACAAATTCGGACAGGTGCAGAACTCATACAGGTCCTTTTATTTGAACAGCAATCTGAAAAGGCATAGAATCAATGCATTTAAGCTTAATAAAATTATATCCAAGGTATGTAAATGCACATGAAAATGGAAAAGCAAACAAATTTTTGAATACCTCTGCTCTTATTATGGTTATTTATAATAGGGCGGTGTTTCTTTCGCACACTGTGAAAATGATTTCATAGATTGTAATATGCCAAGATAGAGTAGACCGTCTGTATGACACTGAGACCAAGTTCAAAGAATGCGGCAAGGAAAGTAATCATTGTCCAGGGGCTGTCGAAATGGGTATGAAGAACTTGAGATATCCAAGTCATTGACTTCATTTCAATATAATTCTGGATTTGAATTCTGACTTTTCTATATATTACAGGGTTAGGCACCAGGTCAGTGCCTATCTCATTGAAGACTAGAGCCACTTCTTCGTCGCTGCCAAGGAGGTTGCGGAGTATGCCGGCTTTTCTGAGGTCTATAACGTCTTTGGATTCATCAATAAGTGAATCAAGGAAGGATATGTAAGAGGTGATCCCAAAGTCATTGTCGAAATCCGGACACATCTCGTAGGCTATTAAGTTGAAGAACTTAGGCCCAGTTGAGTCATCCACTGTTATTTGAGGCATCCAAAGGATTCCCGGGTAGAAATTACATTTTTTGGTGAATTCTATCTCTCTCAAGCTTCTGCTTTTGCTGTGCTTCAAATCGATTCCTACCTCTCTAAGCTCCTGCACATTGCGAAATGAATGCCAGTCATGCCTAAATTTTTTCTTATGCTTCGAACTTTGGTGGTTGTCAGTCACAGTTTTCCCAAAACAGCAGGGGCGTTTCTTGCCAGATTTACCCTTACCAGGACTTGGGTATTTCTTGTTAATTGGAGCTAGAAGTCTTTTCCGCAGAAGATCAAGAAGATGGATAGCATTTTCATCATATGGGGGTTCTGTATCTTCATCTAGCATGCTGTGCATATTGATGAAACTTTGGATCGACGTCTTCAAACTTTTTCTATCTTCACTATTTTGAGTATTTTCCACTAAATAGTCGAGGAGTTGATAAGGAAGTTGATTCTCCAACAAGAACAAATCTTGTTCCACAAAGGCCACTTGATCGTTTTTAATTTTGAAATCTTTGACCTTCTCATGATGAGCAACCAAGTCTATGAACTGCAATGTTGCACAGCCGTCCACAAACAACATCCAAGCAAGGTCCTCATCACTATATTTCTGTGTCACTTTCTCATCATAGCACTCCCTCAGTTCCTTGATTTTATCCTTAATAATACCATACAATTCTTCATCAGTCCTGCCAGTTTTTCCAATGAATTTGTCTGCCAACATAAGCTTGTACTCCTCTGTTAGCTGATATTCAGGCTTACCATGATGGATAGGACCGAGTGATACCACTCTCGGCTCACAGTACTTTCGGAAATGCTTGTGACCTCGCAGCATTAAAACCTGATGGTTCCGCAATTTAGAAATTAACATAATCAATAACAGACACAAAATATAATAAATTGACAATAAAGAATATGTTTTTTCAACGCATTAAAATGCTATATATAAAATAATTTATATTTTATAATAATAAGATATTAATAATCGTGTGCATACTTGACCAAGTACTATGAATACCTCGCTCCTTTTAGGCTTTCACATCACAGATTAAATATTTAACATATGTCTCAAGACTCTCAACCAATGTAACAAGTCCAGTGACTAATTAATCTTAGCATACAACATCCACTAAAGAAGTAATTTTTTCCCCACAATATGTCTTTCCTTGAAAAATCTTGGTTAACACCTTTGTGTTCTATGCAGTCAAATGAATAGATTAATTCTACAAGTTTATTATCAATTCCATACATAGGCAAATCTATTAACGACACTATCAAAATACCAAATCTAAGGCAATAATAATAATAAAATTAGTAAAAGCACAAACAAATTTAATAATAAAGCAGAAAATCAATGAAAACATCTTTAGCGGAAAAACAATTTAAGACCAAATCCCTTTGAAAATCTACTATAAAAAAACGGTTACAACCGTCGACTTGCGAAAATTTGTATAACTAGACTCTTAATTTTAACCACTGCAAATGCTTCATTGGCCTTCTTGCCACACAAGCCCCAAGACCCTCTAGAATCTTTCAGTGGTGATTTCCTTCATGAACTCCTTATCTACACAAACTAGAACCTCTAGCACACTCCAATGAACCTCATTGAATATTTGCTGCAGTGATGAACTCACTGTGGTTTCAAAGAAAGGTTTAAGGCACAAGGTATTATCAACGATCATCACACATTTCTTTTTCTTGTTTTTGCTCTCAGCACAAGGAAGTTTTTTTTCTCTATATAGGCTCTGGAAGAATGCTTCAAGATTTGAAGGTTTCTACTTTGGTATAATTGCCTTTCTCCCCTCTAAAAATGTGAAACAAGTTGTTCATACTTTATATAGGGGCACAAAGTAAAATTAAAATTGAGCAATAATCCTTTTTCTAGTAGAATTAGGAATATAGGTCACAACAATTTTACTGAAGGGACAAATTTTTCACATAAGTTATAGTCAAATATGTGTCTGTTTTAAGGCTCCAAATATCTACTTTCCAAAAAAACAAGTTTTGCTCAACAATTCATTATAGTGCAAAAGATATGGGCAAAAGCCAAAAGATCAATAAGACATAATTTTTGAGCGATCAAAAGTTTCTTGTCTTTGAACAACTTCTGACCTAGACTTAACCCTAACACAATTCTATTGGTACAACCCAATTTTAACATGTGTTTATGCACCATAACAATCCTCATTTATTTCTTTTACATTTTATATATGCTAGGTTCACTAGATACAGTTTGAGACCTAAGGCAACAATTTTAAATTGAAATTTTCTATATTTACATATCAATTGAATAGTATTTTATATATATATATATATTATCAATTAATTCTTTGTGCTTTTCATGATGCAAAATTTCTAGTAAATTCTTGAATTTAGGTTATGTTAACATCTCATTTTCAATCACTTATATGAATAATCGATCATAACTAGGATTTTTTCAATGTTTATTTTGAAAAACTCTTTATACAGAAACAACTGTAATAAGTGTTGTCAATAAAATTCTATAAGCAATACATACATTTAGCAAAGAATCTAGTCTTTTTATATAATCATTAATTGTGGTATCACATGCCTAATTCATTATGGTTATTTCATGTTATTTTTTGGTGTGTTGATTCAATATTTTATATATTTTTAATGTATTTATTTCTCATGTATGAGATTTTCATCTAATTTTTTATTTTGATTTAAAAAATAAATTTCAAATTGTCTCTCTCTCTCTCTCTCCAAATTGATAGTTTTAGTAGACAATTATAATTAAAAAAATATATTTAAAAGTTAAATAAACACTAACTCAATATAAAATTAAAATTTAATAAGGATAAGAAAAACATTACAACATATAAAAATAGAATCTAATTTATGAACGCACTATTCTTTCACTTTTTTTAGAATACCAAGTTTTTTAACACACACACAGGGAGAGAGAAGAATGTCTTAAAAAAACTGACATTAGCGTATATCTAAAAGGGCCTAACTCTTGGATACACAATACGGACTTTAAACTTCTTTAACTCACTCATTTTCCAATGTGGGATTTACCTACTGTTTTTTCTTTTGAGAATACTAAGTGTTTTAACACATTCTTTCACTTAACAATATAATGATTCAATGGCCTTAACCTGTGCCAAATAAAAATGAATTCAAAATATAACTAATACTAACTAAATCAAGATCAATTTCATATAGATAATCCAATATCATAAATTTGGCATAAAATTTAATAAAATAAATGAAGAATTTTACTTAAAAAAAAATATATATATATATATATATATTTCTAGTACCTTGGGGAAGATGACACAAGTCCAAGAAAATTGAAATATCTAATTTTCAACTTTGATTTTGGTGTTGAGGGATAGAAAGATTGTTTTGGTGTATGATCGTGTGGGAGATTTTGTGGCTTATGTTGATAATGTAACCTATGGGATATTGTGTTACAAAAATTAAAACCTCTAGCTGTTAGCAGAAATTAATCATCAATGATTATTTGACTTTACTCACAATTTTGGAGCTTTTATCTAATATAATGGGAGTCTTAGGCAAGGACCTAAGTGACCTAAACGGCTAAACCTAGAGTCAATCCATTGTATTAGGGGTGTACAGCAAATCCGGTCACCCAACCCACTCGCTCCACTCGCCTGAAACCAAACCGATCACCACCTAAATCGACACATGTGGCGGTTGAGGACATGTGATCTCCTCCAAAACCCGACGGGAGCAGGTCGAGTGTTAGGTGTTCCCTCTAAAACCCAATTTAAATCGACCCGATGGACCCTCCACCCAAAAAATCTCAGAAAACTCATCGGAATCCTCCATCTCTACCAAATATTTGACCCAAAATCACATTATCGATCAAGATTAAGCCTAGATTTGGAGAAAATACAACAATCTCTGCCCTGATCTAGTGGAGATCGCGTGATCTCCTCCTAGATCTTGCTGATATCTAGCGATCTTGCTGGAGATTTGAAGATTCTAATGAGATCCCTCCTAGCGCCGCTGCCTTCTCAATTTCAACCGAAACTGACTCAACCGAACCCATCTGATCACCGTTTCAGTCGACGACGGATTCTCCCATCTGCTACCCCGACGGAGTCGGGTCAGTTCTGGGTTGGGCACAAACCCAACTCGAACCGACCCGTGGACAACCCTACTATGTATATATGCATCATAAAAACGTATAGAATTTTTTATATATAGTTAAAATACTTAGTTACAAATAAGGAATTAAATCACTAGAGAATGGAGAAATAAAACATAACTAGTGGAAATAAATATTTTTCACAACTATTCTGACTTAATGGGATATAAAGTTTCGTAGAAAATATGTGATAACAAAATTATGAAATGAATAGCCGAATAGGAATTTTTTTTTTCTTTTTTTTTGAGAAACATGAATAGGACTAAATTAATAAAAGGACTATTTTACTTTTATTATAATGCATTGACACAACCTCTCGTATCTTTGGTGTTGTTCCTAGTTGCACTTTTGCTTGCGCCTCCTTTAATTTCTTAAACTTCTCTTTCTCTTCCTTGGAAATGGTACTGCCTCTCTCTTGGATTGTAATAGTCAGCTTATGGGTGTCTCTAGCGACAATGACAGGTTGCTCATTGTCTCTGCTTGATTCACCAGCTTCTTTTCTTTCAACTTTTCTCGAATGGAACTCCTCCATGGAAATTACGTGCTCCATTCCGGCCTTGGTGAGTGTTTACAAAAACAAGGTAACTTATTGGTATGATTAACCTATTGATCAAATACTAAGCTTTATATAGGCCAAGTGAACATGGAAACGTTAGCTTGAAGCATTTAGTCTTAACTTTATTCATATACCAAGTCTGGAATCAAATGCACACACTTTTGTGCACTAATAACTTCTTTTACTACTCAAGTTTGTCGAAGCTGTGCATGAGAACGAAAAAAGCTATTTTCTTACGTTTTACAAAACAAGCTTGTTATCTGAATTACGAATTTGAAATTGTGCACTTTTCCAATAAAAATTAACAATTTGTCCAGATAGTCGTCATTTTGCCACAACTTGCACATATATCAACTTAAAATTAGATTATAACACTTACACATGGGTTCCATCACTAGTACCGGGTGAAAAGTATCTACTCTATGTTAGAATATTTTTGTGAATGTCCACTCACCACTTAATGCATATACAAGTTATGACAAAGTCTGTGTTCTTAAACTTTTTCATAAACTAATGGTTGTACATTCATTTTTATGCAGCTGGCTGGTTGTTATTAATATTTGATAGACATACACTTTTATTTGTTATGTTTCCTCCTATGGACCAATGGCTAAGGGATCAGGTGGTCATGCCACTAATGTGCATAATATATATAAAAAATAAAGTACTCTCATATTTGCATATTTAGTTTTACTTTTATGTTATTTCGTGATTGATTACGAATTATCATTGTTTTATAGGTTAAAAAAATTAAAAAATTAAAAAAAAAAAAAAAAACTTTACACGCTAATGGGTTTTATCTAAGGGATATGGATAAACTCTAACTTAAGTAGATTGAACCCAGCTCAAACTCAGAGCCCTACAAGATGTGGAGAAGCCTCATCAATTAAGAAAAGAAGCCAATTGGAGAAAAATATAATAATAAAAATAAAAACGTCAAAATACGTAATCAGTCACGACTAAGTTTGACGTTTTTTTTTATGAGAAAAAAAAATTAGGAATAGTACATGGAGTTCCTTGATTAAATTCAAACACATGATTGCATTGACAAATAAAATACAAACAATGTTATCTTTTATCTTTACTAAGGATAATTAATTCAATGCAATTAATTTTACCAAGAATTTGGATGTTTTGCTATTATTTATCCATATATTAATTTAACTTTTTATAATTTAAGCATGTGCAAATTAAGAACTATTAATACTCTATTTGAAATAATGATGTTGACAATTTAGAAAACATAACACCTATGGATACTCTTTATGAAACTTCATTTTTCTAAGAACATCTTAAGGATCTCCAAGGACAAGTTTTATTGTAAATAATTTAGTTGTTTACATAAAAAAGAAAATTGCTAAACACTTTATATACATATTTGATACTTTGTTTTTTTTTTTTTTTTTGGATAAATTTAATAGTTATAATGGGGGAGATAAACTCGGATCATAGACATTTCAATTCGAAACCCCAAGAGATGCCAATTGAACTACAAAGCTCTTAACATGTATATTGATACTTAATTATTTTAATTCTCTAAAAGAGTGTTAATTACAAGTTTAATAAAAATATCTAATCTATCACATTTTAATTTGAGTTCTTATATGATAATTTTTTTACTCCACACCACTACTACCAACGGGCATGGTTTACAGCAGCATTTCTAAAGAAAGGAGAAAACATGTTACACTTTTTTTATTATCAAGTTTGGCATAAGCTCTTTTGCAATAAAAAGTTTTGTTTTGTGATTCTATCTTCTCATAAGCCTCGTAATAAAGCAAAATTAGATGTCGATTCGTGATATGGTTCGATCGTACTTAAAATAGGAGTCACGGTTATCTTTTCTCAAAAAGAGATAAGGGAATAGGATGCTGCTTCAGATTTCAGACACTGAGAACAAATGTAGTACACGAGAGATCAACCGTGAAGCTGGTGGAATAATGAAAAATCATGTACAATATAATAAAATTTTGGTCTTAAAAATCATGGTCATGACCAAACAGCCACATTGTCTTTATGCCAAATGGCTACCCTTCATTAAAGAACTTGATAAACTACAGAATTCCATATAATTTAGGTGATTTTAAATTAAATTCTGGATTTTAAAAAGTGTAAAAGTATAAATATTTTATTCTTTTCATACCACTCCCTCAATGTGGATACTATTAAACTAAAAGTAGTAGAAATTCTCATCATTTATGACTAAAACCTATCAAACACACAGAAATAAAATAATTCTTCCATGTGAAATTATAAGTGATATGGTACAATATCAGCCATTTAATTAGCATAGACGCTTACGTCAATTTATTAATTTTTATTAAAAACTGGAATAATGCAGAAAAAAAAAATCAATACCAAAGCTTGAAATTATAGCTTTAAACTTTAATGGAGTTCCTAAAGCTCTTGTGGTAATTTCTGCTAAGGACCTTTAAGAGTCCTTAAGGTTCTTTGAGTCTTTGATAAGTAATAAGTGATAAGTGATAACGCAATACCATATATATCCATATGGGCAGTAAGGCACGAGAATATCTTATAAATAAATTGTGCAACGCAGCCATATCTAAAGCCTGCTATTTGGTGATGTTTGCTTTCCCTTTTTAATTCATGAAGTTACACTCCCTCCCTCAGATGATTACAACTTTTCTTTCTCTTGCAATCTGTTGATACCTGTTTTTGTAAATTCATACCCAAAAGCCCATAAGGAGGAAAACCCAATGGAACGCAAGGGCCAAAGGCCCACCAAGAAACAAAAAAGAAACAAAAGTCTAGACTTACACCTGGGCTAAGAAAGAAATGCAAGGAAAAGTGATTTGCAGCAGAATACAAATTTTCTGCAAAATACAGATTTTCTGTATAATACAAATCTTCTATAGAATGACTTTGGTAGACTAAAGCAAATTGGGTCCAAGACCCTCTTGATCCAATAAAGAGTATTTGGCCCATAAAGGCCCAAATCCTTTTGTATAAAAGGATAAGAGCACGAGAAGTAAAACCTAGCCTTCAGTAAGAGACAAAATGAAATAAAACAAAAGCAGCAGCAGAAGCAGACAACGCGTGAAGGAGAAAGAAAACAAAATCAAAGAAAAGACAAAAGTAGCAAGACAGGTGAGTAAGGTAAGGTCTGTGTTTTGCCCTTCTGCATCCCAACCATGCAAAGGAGTAAGGCTCACGACCAATGAGGTATAGAGTTTGTGGTTTGGTGGGTGGGGGGGGGAAGGACCTAGATTTGGTATCCCGCCGAGACCAATTTTGGGAATATGCTTGCTAGGAAAGCATCTTTACCAAAAATGGGAAGAAGGTAAGTGGGAACCATCCAATGCATACTAGAGTGTGAAGACAGAGAATAATGGATGACTTTACCGTCTTAGGAAAAGAGAGGTGGGGTGGCACCATGTCAGATTGGCCTTTACCCAAAATGGGGAGACCATTTGTCGTAAGAGCCTGAAACTCCCTAGTGGGATTGAACCCACTAGTTCACAGTTAGAAGATAATGACCAGTACATTGTGGGTGTTGGATGAATGCCTGCAGCAGACAAAATGGTTTGTGAAAACAACAGTTAAGAAAGAAAACCACCTAGACTTGATCTTGGGTATAAAAGGAATAATCCCCATGAATATGGGAACAACAACAACGGTAGGAGTAATAGCACAAAAACCATGGAAAAACATATGAAGGAAATTTGAATAGTGAGTTGAAAGTGAAAGAAGAGAGAAAAGAGAAAGAATGGTTTATTGGAGAGAAGAGAGAAAGTAGAGAATACACGGCAGAATTAGCATGCATCTCTAGGAATCCTTTCCCTCCCTCCAAAAAAAAAAAAAAAAAAAACACACTAAAGCACACTCTTTGCAATCTCCAAAGAATGACTACTCTGACTCACATTTCAAACCACATGACTTTATAGCCTTATTTGATAAGAAGGTTGTGTGAGTTGGGATTGAGATCTTTTTAGTCAACATCCTGCAATGAATACCCTTTACCCATGATTATTTCTGCTGGAGCTTTCATTGTTTCTTTGGTTACTATGCGCATTACTTTTAATAAGAACTAATCATTATTCTACCATATATATATATATATATATATATATATATATTATATGTGAATATGTATAAGTATTTATACGAATATATGTATGTATGTATTTGACAATATACTAACCCTTGTAAACTATCATTTGCTTAATTGTATTTTCTTTGGGTTTTAGAGTTGTTTATGTGCAGGAAGTGGAGAAATATTTCTGCAGCGGAAAGGGGAGAAAAGTCATTCACGTTACACAAAAGTGCAAAAAACTTTACTGCATAGAAGAAAGTTAAGAAAAGTTAGTTCCACAGCAAAAACTAGAGAAATGTTCCTTCTACGGTAGAAACAGTGAATAAGCCCAGTTTGCAGCGCCGTCCCCTAGACTTTAGACTCAATGTTTGTGCACAAACTGGCAACGGTAGAATGGGACATTGGAGCCCATTTCATGGGAGCGTCAGGCCCAACTTCCTTCTTAGAAAAAGCCTAGATTAAATGTTGTCTAATAACATCAAGACACGCGTTTAAGGTACAAGAAGTGTAAAAACAACCTAAACACAATCAAATTCTCTTTTCTTTTAAAATTAATGCCACTTTGCATCCACGTTAACGTCACTATATTATTGTAAATTTCTATTTGTCAACTCAAAATTTTCCATTCACCGGTTGACAACATAGAACTTTTTGACACAAATAAAAAGTTATCACTTGAAAATTATTTGGCAAGGACTATGACTAAATTTATTTCAATATATTTATAGATATACTTACCATAAGCACCCCCCCCCCCCCGGCCCAAAGAAAAAAAAAAGGAAAAAAATAATAATTTGGGCCCCTCTAGCCCAAAGAAATAAAAAAGAATTTTTTTTTAATGATTATATATATATATATATATTTCTAGAGTTATGCCTCTCTCTTCCAAAAACTTAGACTCCCTCTTTTTTATTTTGCCTAACCCAACTAGCAACTACCCAACTCAAAAACTTAACAAAAACAAAATTTTAAAATAAAAAATTCTAGTCAGTTCAATATTAGAGTACTAGCATTAAGTGTTCTAAATGGTAAATATATAGTATTTAGAACACCAAATACCAAAAATATTACTGTATGAGACATTTCAAATGTTATATTAAAGTAGCAAAAGTAAGTTTTAGTTTGTGAAAAAATATATATATATATATTTTTTTTCCAACAGTTGATGTTCTTAAGAAACAATATTATTTTGTATTTTTTTTATCTTTGTTGGTAAATGATTGCATCTTAATGTATTAAGAAACAGTGATTTTGTGTATTGATCTTGGTTGATAGTTTGTTAGTACTATATGAATACCTATTTGGATTTTTTTTTTCTTCTTATACTTTGGTGCCCCTCAACTTGAAATCCTAGGTCCGTCCCTGAACAAGAATATATGCATTTAAAAGATTTTAAGGGGTTAATTGCTAGCTATTTTTCCTAAACATTACTTGTAAATAAATAACTATATTAAGATAAGGAAAGAATTTCAAATTTTGGAGGCTATATGGCTCTGCCACAAGTTAGGCTTAAGTTTCTTTTGAGGTTAGCTAGTTTAAGAAGGAATAGATTACAGGAATAGTATATCGCCAATTAATTCAACTTTAAAAAGATCATCAATTTGTCCTGATATTATGAAATCTAAAATTCTAGAAATTAAGAGAAATGTTACGTCCAAAACATTTTTACAACAAATCTTAGATGGCGAGTTGTTTTAGTTCTAATTTAAATCTATCACTAAAATTACTTTTTTGACCACTAGTAGGAACGTATCAAGAATTTGTTGTAAAAATATTGTACACACAGCATTTCTCAAAAACCAACTGTATGGGGGTGGAAAAATAATTAATTAAGTCAATTACTAATTTATTGCATTTCGTCCAAATCCATCTATTCTATATGAGTGCATATTCTATCTTATGTAAAACCCCAATTTAGACCCCCAATCACACTATGCCATGTCAACTTATTGCAAATTAAAGAATAACCATGCCGCACACAATCATGCCTCATAATTAATAGTACTTTATTATTTCTCCCACTGATTTAGATACCAAATCTCCTTTTCCACTGTTCCTCAAACAAAAAAAAAAAAAGCCAAATGAGACACTACCCCATCCTGCCGCCTCCGTCAACAAGTGGGTTGCCACCTCCACCGCCACCATAGTTGTTTGCTTCAACGAAAAAAGATTCATTCGTTACACATCACATCACCACTGCCGGTGGAGAGGAATAGCATTAACTAGAAGAGGTACCGTGAAAGCCCTCACTGATGATACAAAAACAACCAACAAATCCAGTACTACTAATTTTATGTCTATTATTGGCTTCTTTCTTCCACCACCTCGTCATTTTTGTCCATATCTATTTATGTGAGTGTGATTGTGTGTTTCATGCATTATTTTTTTATGTGTAAAAATATAATGTGTCACATTCTTATTGGAGGGTGCAAACAAGACCTTTTACACCATGACCAAATTGAATTTAATCTCTTTCAATAATTATGGGTTTTAAAGTTCTTGGTTAAAGGTGTACCATGTGAATGCAAAACCAAGAACTACAAGAAGAAGAATAAAAAAGGTTTTGAAACAGTGGAAGGATTTTAAGATGCTCAAATCTTTGTTCAAAATGTCGAGCTTCACAAGTATTTATAGGTAGGTTAAACAAAATAGTACAATTAGTCCTTGAAAAAAAAACTAATAATCTTGCTCAATCGAGCCTTGAGAGAGTGGACGGGCGAACTTTCTGATTCAATTATTCTTTTCCCCCAATGAGATAAATTTTGTTGGCCAAGATTTCCCCGATTGCACTTCTTCAAGCAACTTCAAGACCTATTTTTTCTTCACAGATGCCAAAGTATTACAAAATATTTTTAAAGGTACAATGTTAATGCATATTACCAATCTAAATCCTTACCCAGTCTAAGGAATCTGAAAGCTCAAAAATGTGTGAAAACACAAGAGCTGTTTAGACCCTCAAATTAAAAATTATAGCTCGGTTAATTTTACTCTAACTTAAACTAAGTGCAGAATAGAGTAAATGCGAGCGGATAAACAATATAACTACTCTAAGTCATATTCATCAAATCACAGCAGTAAAATGAAAGCTAAAAGAGTAGGGAAGAAAAATGCAAACACAAAATAACACGCCGATATGTTATCGAAGAGTAAACCAAAGAACTCGGCGAAAAACATTTCCGCCGCCCTCCAAGCGGTAATCGATCCACTAGAGAATAAGTTGGAATACATGAATAACAAAAGACTCTCCAAGCCTAGTCTACCCCATGTATTCAAGCCCTCCAAACTCCTGCTACCAACTGACTTCACCAAGCCTTGTCTTCTCTACCTCTCCGGATCACGCAATTCAGCCCAATTGCATCCACCAAACAAATGGCTTCTTCCAATATTTCCCAGTAGCACCAAAACTTCACTTTACACTCAGGATGGGTGTGGTAAGTGTTTGGGTTATCAACCTCTCAAGGATTTAGAAATGGAAAGGTAGGAGTTGAGGAAAACCACAATGGATTGTGTAGAGGATTGTGGATATAACAATCTCTAACTCTCAAGGGTTGTGGCTAGGATATTCTCTCTAAAAAGACTCCTCAACATATGTGGATAATGTGGGTATATATAATGTGGGTAGGGATAGGGTGTATCAGATATGACAAATTGGCAAAACAGAATGTTTCGCGGGTATCTCACGGGAAGGCCTTACCTGTGAGACACTCGCGAAAACCAGCTGTCACCATCTGTCATGACTCTTTGCATTCCAGTCATATGCTGAGCACATGCTTTACTTCGCAGGAAGGCTACTCGCAAGCTACCCGCGAAAACTTCTTTGGTCTTCAATTGCCTTGAGTATTCACACTCTCTCTCATACACAACCCTTACAATAAAATCTCACATAAAATACAGGATACAAAAGATTGAACATAATTACAATCAAATTTGGCACGGAATTAAAGCCAACACAAAATAGTTGTAAATCACAACTTTACAGAATCAAATCCTGAAAATGG
This sequence comes from Notholithocarpus densiflorus, assembly GCA_030021035.2. NCBI lineage: Eukaryota > Viridiplantae > Streptophyta > Magnoliopsida > Fagales > Fagaceae > Notholithocarpus > Notholithocarpus densiflorus. Next base: position 1,559,219 of record JARYZH020000027.1, on the reverse strand, counting down.
TAATATTTGTTAAAACTAACAATTCTTCCAAAAGCTTAAACTGTTAAGAAATGATAAATTTAATTATTGGAAATGGTAAGATTTGTTAAATTACCGATTCTCCTAAAAGCTTAAGCTATTAGGAAATTGTAAATTTAATCATAATTCTAACAAGATTGCATTATTATTGGTCAATCTTTCTTGATTTTAGAATATATTAAAGGGTGATTTTGTACCCTACTATTGAAGGACAATTTTGCAAAATCATTTTCAAAAAATTAGCTTACCAGAGTGAGAAGTCATTTTTTTTTTAATACAAGATAGAAATTCTACTCTAACCTAATCTAAGTGTATATGTGTATGAAGCCCCCTCTAGAGACTTGAACTCCGGTTCTTACCCCCCACACTCTACAAACACTTGAATGTAGAGTGACCACCACACTTGTAGAGTGACCACCACACCAAGAATGTGCAGTGGTGAGAAGTCATTTTTGGTATGTGAATAAGTGAATTCCATTACCCCTATCGAAGTTACCTTCTTAATTTGAGTTAAGGAAATTATTTAAAATTATTACAAAACGTTTCATACTATAAATGGTGCCTCACTAATCAATATATATATATATATATATATATATATATATATATATATATATATATATATATATCGTGGGAAAAAATTTGGCTCCAATACGAAACGTTTCCTCCAACATTCTTCTTCCCATCTTCATCACGTACTTCTTCTTTTTTTTCTTCTTTTTTCATACACTAGGTAAGTAAACGTCTTATAGTTATAACTGTTATATGGAAAAAATAAAAAAATAAATAAAAAAAGCACCGTTGCTGACAAGAGGATTTTTAAGAAACCGCTAAAAGCTCCGACATTTCTGTGGATTTTTCTCTAACTTCTTTGGCAGTTTTCTTTATTGGCAATTTGGCACCAGCTCATGTCTTTTTCCTGAACCTGTCCTCAAAACTGAAAATATTTTTCCATTTCTTTCTCCCACTCTTTTCCCATTTTCTCTCTCAAAAGTAGTACATTTTTTTAGTCACGTCTAGTCTCCCACGTCTTCTATGCTCCAACTACATGAAAAAGATAGAATAAAATAGTGAACTTCATATATATCATGTCATATAGTGACTTCAAGTTTTGATCTTTTTTTTTTTTTTTCACTTCAAGTTTTGATCTTTGAAATCACTGTTTGACCATTCTTTATTGTCATATCAACGATTTTGTCTGAAAACTTGCACACCCATTTGAACTTTTGTTTACAACCATGTGATTTTGATCAGAAAAACATTACTTAGTCATCTAGTATTCTAGTGTTTCAAAATTGTTTAGACTACTTCTCAATACCCATTTACATTTCATGAATGTTAGAAAGAAATTTTTTATAGTAGCAGAAAGTGTATAATTTTTTTCTTTTAAAACGTTCTGCAAGAAATTCCATTTGATTATATATTTTCTTTCAGGTTATCACTATGAAAGATAAAGAGTGAATTGTAGTATTTTTGAGATTTTTGAAAAAGCAATCATAGTGGCAGCTACAAATCACCCAAATGAGTTCAAGCCTCAAAAAGGATCCGGATCCTCTCCATTTCCCTTTGAAATGGAGAGTGTCCAGTTCACGGACAGGATGTTTTTGAAAACTATCAAGGGTCAAAAACGTGCCACGTCAATTAAAATGTAAACACACACTTAACTGTGGTTAAACACTTAAACTAGAGGGTTGTTTAACTCAACCGGACAAATTCTACTGGAAAACAAAAACAAACCTTTTAGGAGGGAAAAGTGAAAACCAAACGTGCACGTTCAAAGCTTCAAAGAACACGTTCAAAGGTTCAGAGAACAAGTTCAGAGCACATCTCTGTTTCAATCTTGCCAAAACAGAGGTATATTCGTAAAACTTGTTTATGCTTATCTTATTTGATGTTTGATCATTTTTCTACATTTATATTGTTGTCTTGGTGAGTTTATATTGTTGTTTTGGTGGCTGGATGCAAGTTAGAGTCTATCTGAATTTTTAATTTTAATTTTTTGAGATAAAGATTGAATCTTTATAATGGCTGGATGATTCTTGGAGTCCATCTCATTTTTCTGCATTTATATTGTTGTCTTGGTGAGTTTATATTGTTGTTTTGATGGCCGGATGCAAGTTAAAGTCTATCTGAACTTTTATTTTTAATTTTTTGAGATAAAGATTGAATCTTTATAATGGCTGGATGATTCTTGGAGTATCTTTTTTATTTTTTTGAGATAAAGATTGAATCTTTTTTTTTTTTTTAGATAAAGATTGAATCTTTATTAGTATATGGCATATTTGATTGCATGGTCTATCCACACCAATGGTCCCTGTTCTGCCTGGTCTATTTCCCATTTGATTGTTGACATTCAAGACTTGGCTATGTCTTTTGTTTCTTGCAATTTTAGTTGGATTAGTAGATGCCGTAACTCTACTACTCATTCGCAGCCAAATTTTCTCTTGCTTCCAATGACTCTTTCATTTTTACTCTGGCTACTCTTTCATTTTTACTCTGTCTCATTTTTTTACATCATCTCCGTTTTGGTCAATTTTTACTCTGGCTACTGCTCATAGGTGAAAGTTATAATAAATTTATGGTTAATTTTTTCTAGGGATAATGATGGGAATACATGTTCCTTCTAATGTGCCCATGGAATCTACCCCATTTAAAGGGATGGAGTTTGAAGTAGATGAGATTGCATATGATTTTTATAATGAATATGGAAGAAAGGCTGGTTTTAGTATTAGAAAAGAGTATGTAAATAAATGTAAAAAGACTGGAGTGGTTACTTCAAGGAGATTTGTGTGCGCGAAGGAGGGAGTTCGAGGCAAAGACAAGAGAAATCAGAATATAAAGAATCCACAAGCAGAAACAAGATATGGTTGTGAAGCACGTTTGGTTATTGTACTTAATCGAGATAGTAAAAAATATGTGGTGAATGAATTTATTGTTGAGCATAACCACTATCTCCACCTCTCATCAACTGTACACATGATGCCATCACAACGGAAAGTGGCTGCAACTCATGCTATTGAAATTGATTTGGCACATGAATCAGGATTAAGATTAAAGCAATCTTATGAGCTTCTTAGTAAGCAAGTTGGTGGATATGATAATCTTGGTTTTACCAAGCAAGATCATAAAAACTATTTACGCACTAAGCGACAAAGAGACATGGAGCATGGGGAAGCTGCTAGCTTGGAAAGATATTTCAGCCGTCAACTTAAGGAAAATCCTTCATATTATTTCGCTACTCAATTGGACTATGAAGAGATGATTACTAATATCTTTTGGGCCGATGCAAGAATGATCATTGACTATAGCCACTTCGGTGATGTAATAACGTTTGATACAACGTATAGTACAAATAGAGATGCAAGGCCACTTGGAGTATTTTTGGGTCTCAATCACCATAGAGAAATTGTTGTATTTGGAAGTGTACTTTTATATGATGAAACAATTGAATCTTTTGTATGGTTATTTGAGACCTTCTTAGAAGCAATGTCTGAAAAGAAGCCAATCACTATTTTCACAGATCAAGATGCAACAATGTCAGCTGCAATAAAAGTAGTCATGCCTAAGACATATCATGCATTGTGTAGTTGGCATATGTGGCAGAATGCTAAGAAACACTTGAGTCATTTACTCAAAAATGAGTCTCAATTTAACGATAATTTCTTAGCATGTATCTATGAGTATGATGGTGAAGATGAGTTTCTTACAGCTTGGAATGAAATGCTGGATAAGTACAATGTTCGTGAAAATATATGGCTAATTGATCTATTCAAATTGAAGGAAAAATGGGCCCAAGCATATGGTAAGAGAACTTTCACTGCAGGAATGAAGACAACCCAGCTTAGTGAGAGTTTCAATGCTGACTTGAAGGATTGCTTGCGTACTGATCTCAATATAGTAGAGTTTTTCACTTATTTTGAAAGAGTTGTCAATCAAAAACGGGATAAGGAGTTAGAAGCATAATACAACTCTAGACATAAATTTCCAAGATTGAAGCTCAAAAGCTCTCCTATGCTTAACCAAGTAGCAACAGTGTACACGCCTACGTTGTTTGATTTATTTCAGACAGAAGTTGAAGAGGTAATGGCACTTTCCATCCTAGAATGCAATGTGAGTCAAACACATAGTTATGTGGTTGGAGTTTTCAATCAATATGGAAAATATGAAGTCATGTGGAATCCATTAGATGAGACTCTATCTTGTAGTTGCAGAAAGTTTGAGTCATTTGGTATTTTATGTAGGCATGGTTTGAAAGTTCTTGATGTATTGGATACCAAGTTGATTTCTAATAGATATATCATGAAGAGGTGGAGAAGAGATGCAAAAGATGGAATCGGAAAAAATTGCACAACACATAACATTAAGCCGGATACTCGACTGGAATATGTAGATCGGTATCAAGATTTATGTCCAAAATATATTCAATTGGTGAATGAGGCATGTGAAACTAAAGAAGGCCATAATATTCTAAGCTTAGCAATTGCAAATTTGAAAAAAAAAACTTTGTGACCTTAGGAATTGCAAAGCTAATGTAGAAGAAGACATCATTAGGCCTTCCACCAATTTTGCAGACAAAGAAGATCAATTATGTGCTTCAATTACAATTGTACCAAAAGGGATAAAGAAAAGGGAGATTTATCATAATAAAAAACATAGGACGAAATCATGGATAGAAAAGATGCCGAAACCAAAAGAAGGCACATCAAAGAAGCAAACAAAGAAAAGAAAAGTGCAGGAGGTAATCTTCTAAATTATCCTTATTTTCACCATTCTATTTTATATTTACACGTTAATATAGTATACTATTATTGTTGCTAAACAAGTACAATTTTTACGGAAATATATGCACATGACATCATGGCACAAAAGAAAACTGAGGATATCTCTTCTGGAAATATTACTAGTTTTACACAACTTTTAATGGTAAAGATATTTACAATTATATATTTTACTTTGATATTAATAATAGTTTAGATGCATGATTTGATAATTTTAATGCTAAGCTTGTGATATGTGTAATGTGTAATTGGTTTTTTTGTAGTCGGCTTCTACAAGTTCTGCATCACATTAGGGAGGCTTATCAGCAAGTGTTGCATTAGCATCACATTTAGAGAGTATATCAAGTGTTGTAGGCTCCAACGACAAAATTGATGGTACAGGAGGTCTCTTGACTCAAGGAAGTGTTGCAAGTGGAGGTCCCTTGACTCAAGAAAGTGTTACAAGTGGATGGAATGAGATGGTTCATAAAGTCAAGCCATTTTTCTAGTTTAGGATCATGTTTTATAATCTATGACACATGTTGAGATTAAGTGCTCTTGTTTTATAATTTTCCTAGTTTAGGACTGGAGTTTTGATGGTCCAAAACTTAGTCACATTTGGTCACATTTAAATGTTCATATTTTTTATTATTTGGAAAGAATACTATCCAAAAGAACATTTCCTTTTGTTACCAAAGAGCATATCTTTGTTTATATCTTGCCAAAACAGAGGTACAAGTTGTGACCAAGTGTTCTAGTTTTGTAATATTCTTACTTTAAGATTGAAGTTATGATGTTCCATAAATTTGAAGTTTCTTTTCAATGGATCATAATCTGCATAAATTTTGCTTCATGACAAATTATTTCTGCATAATTATTTGTTGCTGCAAAAATTGTTATGTTTTTCTGCATAATTACTGTTTCTGTAGAATAGGTCTGGTATTGTGAAATTACTGTTTCTGCATAATTACTATTGCTGCAGAAAGTGTTCAGTTTTTGTGAAAAGTTGGTAGATCTCTATGCTTGCTAGGTGTTCTATATTCTATATTAATGTAATTGCTGCTGCCACATGCTAAGATAGTTTTGATTAGATGAAAATTGCCAAATCCCTCTGTTTTTATTAGTCCTTTGAATATTTCCATATACTGTTTACCTGCCTAGTTGCATAAATCTATTGTAGATTGGGATATAAGTTTCTTGGTAATTGTACCTTTTTTTTTTTTTTTTTTGAGGAACTGGTAATTGTACCTTTATGTTTACAAACCATGCTGTAGAGCAAAATTTACTAAGGCTGTGTGAAACATGATAGCTTTTGTGTGTTTTTATTAGCAGTCCTACAAATTTTGATGAGCACTATATAAAATATTACTCAGGATTTTTAAAGTTGATAAGACTCAATTTCTCTAGGTTCTTATAAATGTCAATTTGTCTTCCTCTTACCCTTTGTGGAAATTTTATCATCACAGGCAGCTGTTATTGTAATCGATTTTACAAATTCCAAGATTTTGAGGATGTTGCCAATTGATCCAACAAAAAAGAAAACTTGTACTCGTCACATTTGTGATGGAGATTTGGTTATAGTCTATGAGATGCATGATAACATGAAGGCTGTTAAAGTATGTCAGGCCTCAGTACCCCGGAACCAACTTTCTGCAGAAGTTGTTTTCTGCATAATTGTTATGCTATTAGGAGTGGATCAGTTTCCCACTTTCTTTTACATTGCTCAGCTAATCTATGTACTTGGGTTGCACCCCTATGAGTTACTTTGCATTACAATCAAAAGTCAATCCAACAGAGTAGACAATAAGAGAATTTAATAATAAAAAAATGTACAAATTTTATTAAAATGTACACTTTGATCACATAACAAGAATTCCATTGAAATAAACACTTTGATTATATGATTATAATAACATGAAACTTCTACAATTGGTGTGCTTATTGCTTGATTATACATTCCACCTCTTGCTTCTTGATTATACATTCCATCCAAAGTCTACAATTTTCAATCTTAGCTTGATCACTTCGACTTGCCTCATGTTAAACAACTTGCCCCATCTCTTGGTATGAATGTATGATGCTTCTTTGTTATGTAAGTTCTTTTGGTATCAAAGTTTTGGGATGTATCATAGCTCCAAAGGCCCTTCTGAATTACTTATGATTAGGATCAATGAAACCTACAAGCAATATTAACAAATCTCAATCCTTCAAAATTATAGAAAAACCAATAACAGAACTTGTCCAAAAAATTATGCAGACTTTCCAAATGGATAACCAAAAGGCCAATACAAGAACCAATCTACAAAAAGAGAGGCACAAAAAACAGTCAAAAAATTCAATTATTCTTCCTATAAGAGCTTTAAAGTTCAAATACCAACACAAAAGGGTTCTCAACAGTTCAGATTTTTGAAAATCGAAAATTCATCTGCCTTACCCTAAAAGCTAGTGTATATTAGCAGCTAGCAGCCAATAAAGAAAAATCTAGCCATAGGCTGAATGTTTTCTTTTACAGTTCATCATCAAAATACAATTATGTGCATTCCATTCCTACAAAGAACAATTTACACACACCCAATTCTGCAATCAGTGGCATGACAGGGAAAACAAAGAGACATTCACAATACATTCCCTAAAACCTTTCATAATAAAGTGAACAATTAAAAATATAATCAAAATCCATGCAAAAGCACAAACATATACATAACAATGAGACCAAAAAAAAATACCCACAAACCAAAAAAATGGAACCAAACATTCTAATAACCACAGCATAAAACACACATACAGAGATAATATATATATAAGTGTATAAACTAATCCCAATTCAAAAGAAAATCAAAAACCCCAAGAAAGCACTATCACAAAGCAAAACAAAGCAACAAAAGGAATACAAACATAGATAGATTAGTTGATATTTTTCTGGCAGATGAAGTTGGAGAAAATCTTCTGCTTATAGTGTTTGGGTAAAAGCTTGGAGCATAAAAGCTTGATCAAATCGTAGCCTTGGCGCAAGTGGTAGTGGTGGCACCGTGACAGCGGGGCGAGAGAGAAAGTCAAACCTTGGAGAAGAGAGAGAGAAAGAGAGTTTGAAATATTCAGATGAAAATCTTCTACTTTTAGTGTTTGGGTAAAAGCTTGGAGCATAAAAGCTTGATCAAATCGTAGCCTTGGCGCAGGTGGTAGTGGTGGCACCGTGACAGCGAGGCGAGAGAGAAAGTCGAACCTTGGAGAAGAGAGTGAGAAAGAGAGTTTGAAATATTCAGATGGGTTTGGTGAGAGAGAAACTGTGGTTTGTCCGGTTGAGTTAAAGAGCCTCTAGTTTAAGTGTTTAACCATAGTTTAAGTGTAGTTTGGGTTAAGTTATGACGTGGCACATTTTTGACCCTTGAAAGTTTTCAAAAAGATCCTGTCCATGAAATGGACACTCTCCATTTCAAAGGGAAATGGAGAGGATCCGGATCCTTTTTGGGAGTCCTGATGTAGTTACTCATGATTATTATGAATGAGCTGTCAAGTAGAAGGATCCAGTCTAGTCCAATATCTAAATCAATACATATCAGCCCATTAATCACCACAATTAAAAAGAACAAAATATTTTCTCTCCTTTTCAATGTGGGATTAAACATTCTACTATTTTATTGTCTTCCATATTAACTCCTTGTTTTCATATATTTATATTTATGTTGTAATATTAATCAATTTTTATTAAATAATATTAAAATGCTTCAACAATATGTTTGCTTGAAGCTAGAGTTCTAGGATCTCAGTGCACGCTGTAATGCAAGGCAAAGAACGATGTGGTTTCAATAATCATGGGTTTGAAGCTCTTGGTTAAAGCTATACCATGTGAGTGCAAAATCAAGACCTAGAACTAGAAAAAAGAAAAAAGAAAAAAAAAAAGGTTTTGAAACAAAGGAAGGCTCTTAATGGTGCTCAAAGGTATGACAGCCTTCTTTTGTCAAAAGGTAGAGCTTCACGACTATCTATAGGTAGGTTGAACAAAACAGTACAATTCATCCTTGGAAATTTATATAATATCTAAAAGGTGAAACGTAGCATTTATTGTTACTACACATACACTCTTGTTGAGCCACATAAGTGTAGTATTATGGTCTATTGCGGTCCAATTCAATCCATTTGGTCCACTTCGGTCTATTCAGTCCATTTTGGTCCACTTTGATCCTTTTGGTCCATTTTTGTCCATTGCAATCCATTTCAGTCCACTGTCCACTTTGGTTCATTCAGCCTAATTATGTCACATTCTTAGTGTAATGTTTGTAAGTTCTTGATAAAATTACATTTTTCTTATGTTATTAAAATCTTTTTTTTATATATATATAAATGAATGATTTACTTATATCTACTACCTCTTTAAGTTATCTAATACATATAGAAGACGAATCATATGTAAGGAGCACTAAAAATAATTTTCAACCACACATTACATTATTTAAAAGATATACTGTCTTATATAATAATTGAATGTAAAATGCAGTATTTTTCCTTAAAAAAATACTTATAAAATTTAAAACACATTCAAATAACAAATGTAGATAACTTAATTTACAAAATTTAATATATTTATCAACTATATTTTGTTAGAAAATAATCATATCATTTTAAAAAGGGTTTGAGACTACACCTATAAGTAATATCTATTATTTTCATACCATTTTTAAAAGTACAATGTCAATGGATATTCCAATCTAAATCCTAACTCAGTCTAAGAATTCCGAGGGTGGGAAGAATAATATTGAATTATTATTGGTCAATCTTTCTCAATTTTAGATATATTAAATGTTGATTTTGTACCCTTCTATTAAGGGACAATTTTGCAAAATCATTTTCAAGAAATTAGCTTACCAATGTGAGAAGTCATTTTTGGTATGTGAATAAGTGAATTCCATTACCCTTTTCAAAGTTACCTTCTTAATTTGAATTAAGGAAATTATTTAAAATTCTTACAAAACGTTTTATACTCTAAATGGTGTGGACTTCTATCAATTGAGGCGCTTGGTGCCTCACTATATATATTGTGTAAACTTTGTTAGGATTTAGATCATTTACAATTACAAAATATATTGTTTCTCAGTGGATTCTAGTTTGCTCGCTAGTAAAGTTTCTAATGATTGAATAAGAGATCTGGGGTTCAATCACCGTCTACACCAAAAACTAATTAGTGTCTTGGCCTGATGATAAAGAGCTATCATTAGGAGCGGATGCCACAGGTTGAAAATCTCTCCAAAATATATAAATATATATAAATATATATATATAAATAAATATATATACATACATATATATTGTTTCTCAAAAAAAAAAAAAAACAATTACAGAATATATAGTTTTTTTTTTTTTTTTTGAGAAACACAGAATATATAGTTCTATTACATATTTCTTCAAATTCTAACTTATACATATATTAAATGGAGTAGATGGTTTACATGATTCTCAAAAAAAAAAAAAAAATAGATGGTTTACATTTTGCCATGATATCAGTAATTCAATTGTTTAAATGCAAATGATGTTACATCATCTAAATCACTCATTTAATAATCAATGGCCAAAATTTAAAAACTTTGTGGTGAAGTTATTATAGGATCTAATCCAACTTTGTGATTATTAACTAATATTAAATAAGTTGTCTTATACTAATATTGAGCATAGGAAGTATTTCTTTTCCTGAAATTAGCTCCATTTATATATATTTATACTAATTACAGAAAATTTAACTAGCTTTCACTCACAAAAGATTAAGTGAACAAAAAACTTCTAAATTCTAGCAGTATATGTTTTACACAAATTAGTACAGTATACTCACTCTTTAGGTGGCAAAATTTTCATATGCCTCAGCTTATGCTCCCTATATGAGTTTGACGTGCGAGTTCCTTAGGTGAAACCGGATACGGATCCTCTCCATTTCCTTTGAAATGGAGAGGCTCCAGTACACGGTCAAAAACGTGCCACGTCATAAACTAAACCCAAACCACATAAACTTAACCCAAACCACATGAACTTAACCCAAGGTTAGATCAGCCTATTCTTTTCTCTCATCAACCCATCTGAAATTTCAAAGTTCAAACTCTCATCCCCAACTCTCATCTCTGAGGATTTTCTCTCATCTCCAACTCTCAAAGTTGTTTCTCTTCTTTTCCCTCCTAGGCCTTGCGCAATCTTTTTGCGAGTTGAGACACAGAGTAACACAAAGATTTTGGAAAGAGAAAAGAGAAGAAAAAAATGAATACCCCTCACGGCACCGATCCAAGCAGAGATTTTGTCGTATCATCCGATCCAAGCAGGAAGCATTGATGCCACCGATATTCTCCCTCACGACAACGCCATTTACAGAGCCCATCTCTGCGCCTCTGCTGGACTCTGTATATATACCCGTCTCTCTCTCCTCCAATTCTCACAATTCCAATTCTACCCCTCACTTTTCGCTCTTTTTGCAAATGACCCCTTCGGCAATCGCAAGGTCATCGGAGACCCTTACTGCACCGTCTTCGTCGGCCGCCTCTCTCGTCACACCTCCGAAGACACTCTTCGCGAGGTCTCTTCTCTTTTCAACCCTCTCACACTCTCTGTTTGGTTGCCGAGATAGCTTAAAGGAAAATAAAAAATAAAAAAATTTAATAACTGAATTTGAATTTTTTTTTGGTGTACTTAGGCGCTGAGGTGTCAATATCATTTCAATTTCATGTCTATTTGGTTGCTGAGAAAATTTAATGCTCGTATAGAAATTTTAGTTTCTTTTCCTTTGGTTCAGTATATAGTCCGAATCAACTCTCCAAATTCAATTTATTTTCTTTTGCTTCCGTATTATTACTTTACTGATATGTGTAATTTTTCATTATATATATATATATATATATATATACATATTAAAAAAATTATGTTCTTTTAATGAATTGTTATTTGTTAATGGAAAATATGGTTATTGGTGTTTTAGGCTACGAGCGAGTATGGGCAGGTGAAGAACTTGCGCTTGGTCAGGCATATAGGTAATGATTTCATACATCACTTTCTTAACTGTTGATTTCTGTTATCTATTTTGCAGTTGTCTTAACTTTCTTATTGTAGGTATTGCTGTTTGAGAATTTGGATTGAAATTCGCTTAATTGATGCAAATTATCATTTCTTGGGGTTTTTGATTTTTTTTTTTTTTTTTTTTTTTTTGAATTGGGATTAGATTTTTGGACAGGTTCTGTTATTGGTTTCTTTGTAATTTTGAAGGATTGAGATTTGTTAATATTTCTTGTAGGTTTCATTGATCCTAATCATAAGTAATTTGGAAGGGCCTATGGAGCTATGATACATCCCAAAGCTTTGATACCAAAGCATCATACATTCATACCAAGAGATGGGGCAAGTTGGATGGAATGTATAATTAGCTATTTCTGAAAGCTGGAGTCATGTGATGGTAGAAGGTGACTCAAAAATTTGCCTACTGTTAATTGGAAATTTTGATTTATGTTTATCATTGAAATCACGCTTTGTTCTTTTGTCAGGTTGAATGGCATGATTAAAGGAATGCTATTCTTGATGTCAAAAAAAAAAGGAATGCTATTCTTTGTTTGATCACCAAGAGCGAGAAATGGCATCTGCTGGAGGGATTAGTGCTAAGTTTAGATTGTTTTATGTTAGTGAAGAATACATGTTCTCACACTTGTATAAGTTCTACCATTAAGAAGAAGTATTGTACAAATATATATATATTTATATATATATATATATTTTTTGGATACCTAAACTTCAGCCACTTGTATAATTCAAAAATTGTTTTGAATGGAAGTATTTTGCTTGGGTATAATCTTATTTATTACACTTGGGCTTCAACTTGCATCCTGACAGAATTTGTGAATGCAAATTTTAGGTTCTTTTTGAGTGAAATAAATCATTTCCCATGACTGTGGTTTTAATTAGGGCTCTTGTTCTAATAGTCTTGTAATCAAAGTGTACATTTCAATAAAGTTTTGTTCATTATTAACTTTATTCATTATTGGATCAAACTCGTGCATCAATTCATGACCATATAGGCAACATCAAAATTGTTCAATTTGAAGCATTACAAGAAATTAGAAATAAAAAGGCGCACAATCAATTACATTGTATTACACACTCAAACCAATGTAACTAAATTTAGGAATCCAAATAACAAACAAATAACAATAGATAATCCTATGAATATTCAAAATACTAACAGATAATCCAAAAGGGACTCAACTTCTTAGAAACTCAAATACAAGTACCAAATCAGGTATAACTTTATCTAAATAACATAATTCAAATATGAATGCAACAGCAACTCCTTAGTAATCCAAATATGAATTTCAAATGCAATAGCTATCCACCCACGGCAATAGCTATCCACAATGCCAAGTCTTCCACGTAATCTTCTCCCTTTCATCAGTGCACTTCTTTCTTCAAACATCACATTCTACTTTGAAAAAATTCAATTACAAGTTACAACCAAAGGCCATCTTTGATAGAGCTACTATTTTCCTGGCAGAGTACCAACACTTCATATTCTTAGCAATTTTTATGTCTAGCTTTTATTTATGTAGCACTGTCATGTAATGTGTCTTAGCTGCTATGCTCTTTTCTGAATGTGTCTTAGATCATGGAATGCTTCAAAACATTTTATCCTGTTAACAAGAAAACAAGAGACATATAGCTATTAATCCATCTAAGCTTTGGCCACAACAAATGGGGAAAATTCATAAAACAAACTCTTGTTCATAAGCTCAATTGTGCCTAAATTTAAATGCAATTTCTGCTTTATTGTATAGATCAGTACCATATATGTATAACTTAGAAATGCCCAATTAGAATTAGAGTTCATAAATCAGTAACATATCTGTATAACATTGAAATGCCCAAGAATTAAAGTTCATCTAGAAATATTTGAAGATTTATTAAAAGAAAAAACACATCACCAAATTTTCAAACATTCTTTTGAACCAAAAACCCAGAATATTTGAGGGAGGCCTTAACATATAAAAATCTAAATTGACTACTTAAAATTTGGGCTAAACTTGTTAAGTATGATTGGTAACAATTCAAGCAAGCAAAAATTTTCCCCTCAAGTTAGCCGCCTATCAAGAGCCACAGTTTATACCTTTAAAATGAACTACAACACGCAAAATACCCATCTGCAATTTAGGAAAATAACAGGTACCTAAGAAAAATTAGGACAAAAAGAGAAATTTCATAATGATTTTTTTAGCATAGACCAAGCAACACAATTACTTTACTGATGTCAAAGACAACACACACAACAACTACAAGCAGGCCACTTTCCCTTCAATCACAACACATTTGGCTGTACCCAAAAACCTCCATTGTTTTATGCAAAAGGAAACCTAGTCACTAATAAAAACTGAAACAAAATGGGGGTTTCAGTCATATCTAAAAAGCAAATAAAAAGAGAAGAGACAATAAAGAGAAAAAGAAGGGTACCAGAGGCCACCAATGGTGTAAACACCGTCTATATGCACCGCCGAATGCAGTAGTGTGGTTGCAAGATGAAGCTCGGCCAAGAACAATCTGTATCCAATAACACAAATTCCACATTATTTTTTTCCCAAGTACAACAGGGAATTCAATTTCTTTATCAAAAGAAAACGAAATCCTAATACAATACTAAAAATTAAAAAAATCTTTTTTTTTGTTGAGAAAATTAAAAGAAGGAAAAATCAAAGAGGGAGACAGAGGAACTTTACCGGAACCACGGCCGGAATTGGTGGAGCGGAACATAGTGGCTGCTAGCGGTAGCCATGGAGATTGAGCATCAACTTCTCTCTTTCACGATTTTTCCCAAACCCAAACCCTAACCTTCTCTGATTTGGGTCTAAACCAAATCGGCAAGGCTGGCTCACCGCAACCACCACCTCCGATGGTGGCTTCTTCTCTCCTTCGACCAAAATCTCTTTCTCTGTCTCTCAATCTCATTTCCCTCCATAGATCAAACTTGAAAGATCATCAACTTCTCTCTTTCCCTATTTTCTCCAAACCCAAACCCTAACCTTCTTTGATTTGGGTCTGAAAAGCATCAATGTCTCTCTCTACACCCGATTCTCTCCAAACCCCAACCCTTACTCTCTCTCTGATCTGGGTCTAAAAAGGATGCGTGTATGGGTGTCGGGATCTCTGGTGAACTAAGGTTTTTTCTTTGTTTTTGCTGATGGGTTTGAGTTGAGTATGCTAGAAGTGGAGGTTGAGAGAGTTTGAACTTTGAAATTTGAGAGAGGGAGTTTGAACGGCTGGTGAGAGTTAAGAGTTTAACTTGAGTTTTTTTTGTCCGGTTGAGTTAAACCCCAGTTAAGTGCGTTGAACTCCAGTTAAGTGTGGTGTTAACATTTTAAATGACGTGTCCAGTTTTTGAGCGTGGATCATTTTGGACGAAATCCCTACCGTGTACTGGAGCCTCTCCATTTCAAAGGGAAATGGAGAGGATCCGTATCTGGTGAAACCCACAAGTCAATCTCATATAGGGCGCATAAGCTTGGCATAAGAAATACCTTCTCAAGTGGATTTTGACATCCCTTGGTTCTTCTGAGTTCTAACTTTCCGTTTCTTGTCATTTTAGATGAATAAAAAAATTGCACAACTACCAAGGTGAAATTTTTTTATTAAAATAAAAAAAATAAAAAAAATAAAAAAAAAATAAAAAAAAAAAAAAAAAACAAACAAACAAACAAACAAACAAACAAATACATACAAGTGAGGGAGAATGAAATTCTAACACAAAGTCACACTATAAACTTTACTAAAAAGCTTCAAGTGACAAGTTAATAGTAAGTAATACGGTAATATCAGTAATAGGCCCAAATGAAAACTAATAAAAATTTAGCAATTAAAACTATTTGTCAAAACTTTTGTGCATGTAGTGTCCGTTTGGGACAAGCTGAAAATTCCAGCTTATTTACAACTTCAGCTTATTTTTACTACTATTCATAAGTCTCATTGCACTTTTTGGTATTATTCATGGGTCTCACTATACTATTTAGCTAACTTTTACCTATATTTCTAGTATTTTTAGCAAAAAACTTTCAATTTCAACTTAATAAACTATTCCAAACGTACACGAGTGTTGCTTATCTGTTTTAAACAAATTGGGCCAATATCATCTTCGAAGCAAATGCTGAATATGGTAAGACTATGATGGTTGTAGCATTTAATGGGAAGACATTCACCAATGGAAGAAGTGAGCTCCAATACGAGACACTTCCTCCAACATCCTTCTTACCATCTTCACTTCCTTACTATATTTTTCATAAACTAGGAAAGTAAAGTCATTATATGTCAAAGCACATAACAGCGAGTAAAAGAAAACCACCATTGCTGATAAGAGGTTTGTACGAAACCGCTTAAAGCTCTGAAATTTCTGTGGATTTTTCTCTAACTTCTTTGGCAGTTTTCTTTTATTGGCACCAACTCATGTCTTTTTCCTGAATCACTCCTCAAAACAAAAAATATATATATATTTATATATATTTTTCCTTTTCTTTCTCCCTCTCTTTTCCCATTTTCTCTCTCAAAAGTAGTACATTATTTTGGTCACGTCCAGTTTCTCATTTTGATCTGAAGGCCACGTCTTCTATGCTTCAACTGCATGCAAAAGATAAAGAATAAAATAGTGAGCTTCATATGTATCATGTCATATAGTGACTTTAAGTTTTAATCTTTGAAATCATTGTTTGGCAATTCTTGATTGTCATATCAACGATTTTGTATGAAAAAATGCACACCCATTGGAATTTTTGTATATAATCATGTGATTTTGATCAGAAAAGCACTACTGTAGTCATCTAGTTTTTCGAAATTTTTAAGAGTACTTCTGAATACCCATTTCCATTTCATAATTGTTAGAAAGAAATTCTTTAGAGTAACAGGAAGTATTTAATTTTAGCTTTTAAAACGCACTGCTAGAAATCCCCATTTGATGATATGTTTTGTTTCAGGTTATCACCATGAAAGATAAAAGCTTTAGTTACTGGAGAGACTATTTTCAGGGAGTGAATTGTAGTATCTTTGAGATTATTGAAAATGCAATCATAGTGGCAGCTACAGATCACCCAAAAGAGTTCAAGTTACAAAGGGGTCAGATTGTTGAAAAACTTTACTCTTGCCAAGCAGGGACTCAATGTTGTGGGCAAAATCACAATGAGTTAGCAATGCTCAATGAGACCAACAATGGCAATTTCAATGATGAACATGCAGTTGTGAGGGTTAATACTAGATTAACTAGTAATACTGCTGATCTGGAAGTTGGTGGCAGTGAGCAGAGTAAGGTTGATAGCAGTAGTGATCAGACAGAGATGAATACGACCCAAGAGAGCAAATACAGTTACAGCGAAGCGGAGGCATTGACAGATGAGATTGATGAAGAGAGTGAGATTTTTGTAGAGGTTTTAAGGACCAAGGAGATTCTTGAAAATAGTCAAGATGAAGTTTGTATAAATTGTTGCTTCGAAGGTGTAATTCAGTTTTAGAGTATAACTGAATGAGATAATTTTGTTAGATCACACATTGGGAATGTGCCCTGATCACTTTTAGGATTTTACTTTTTGTTTTTTAATAAGTTGTGCTTTGTTTTCATCTACAGTCTGAAACAGTAATATTTGAGTCCTTAAGGAAGCTGCAATTGATGGTTCATTCTGTTGAGGTTCTGCAGGTAAAAATTGAGTCCATTTTCAGTTATTAATGATGGTTTTCCTCTACAAACAAGGAATACCAATCATCATTTAGATAATACATTATTAAGTTAGCATGCAATTCTTGCAAAAATTTAAATCTCTAATGGCGCGCTTATTCTTCCAATAGAA
This sequence comes from Notholithocarpus densiflorus, assembly GCA_030021035.2. Taxonomy (NCBI): domain Eukaryota; kingdom Viridiplantae; phylum Streptophyta; class Magnoliopsida; order Fagales; family Fagaceae; genus Notholithocarpus; species Notholithocarpus densiflorus. The sequence goes on along the minus strand of JARYZH020000027.1, from coordinate 1,541,617 downwards.
ATGAACCAAACACTATTGCACTCAATATACCTATTATATAAAGTTCTGTTTGTTTCTATCTATCATTCCTTCTATAGCACATAAAATGAGTCAAATATAAAATCTCACTGTACAATTCTTTAATAGTCAATGCCGTGCTATAATATTTACTTTTGAGTTTCATGGAAAATCAGTGTCTCAAATGTCTTACTCTCCTCTAAAAAGATTTATTATTCGTGAATGATCCTGTGTCCAGAAACACTGATATGAAACATAGCTAGCTCAAATTAAGTTCAACTTGCACTAAAGAACTGTTTGGATTCCTCATCGAGTTATTTCTTCCTCAATCAACTGAATTTATTGACTTCTTTTTATTATTATTTTTCTATGTATAGATGCTTGAACTGTTAAGATCTTTTGTTACTAACATTGTCTTTCAGAAGCAGTTTAAATCTATGACAGGGTAGTTGCATCTTCATCCCTTGGCAGTGATACATTCAGCGTATTTTGCATTCTTTTCTAATCATCTTTTTGCTTCTTATAGCACTTAAATTACTTAGTGCTTCACGTGCGTGCCCATTTAAGAGTTTAGTGAAATTATGTCTTCTCAGCTTTATAAGGCCATTCTTGAGAATCACTCAACGTTATCTTTCATGTTATATTGGTTCCAATCACTTGGAAATGCTTCTCTGTCAAAATTATATTTCATTCGTACAATTGTATATTCAACTAATTAGGTTAATTAAGTTTTCTATGACATTATATGTTTGAGCTTGTGGGTTTATGATCAAGTTCCTTCCTTTCAGGCCACAAATATAGGAAGAACGGTTAGTGCTCTTCGAAGGCACAGGTCAAAACAGATTAGAAATTTTATACAGACACTTATTAAGTACGAATCTGTTGCCTCTAGCTACTGCCTGTTTACATTGATGGTTATCCGTAAACAAGTGACTTGAAACTGTTTTGATTTTAATGCTGCTATACTATCTCTTTTAGAATATATTGATAATGAAGATTCTGTTTCCATCTTGTTGAACCTTAAAGTGGTATCTTTAATGTTATTTGTCAATTATTAATAATTCGTTACGTAATTATAGAGAAATTTTATAAACATTGCAATTCAGTTTTGTATTCTACTATTAGTTTCCAAGATCATACATCCCCCTCTTTAGTAATTTACTGATCTACAATGTAGTGGCAGACATCACCAGGAACCCTATTTATTATTGAACTTTTATTGACCTACAAATCTTCTTGCCACGTCTGCTGAGTTATTTTTTATTAGTACAGTACATTCATTTCCTTCGACAGATACGACAAATATGATATACTTGAGTTGCATTAATTACATTAGTATTTGAAATGTGATCTATAGCATATGCCTCAAGTTCTGCTTTATAGCAAAAAAATAACAGATCAGCTTTTTTGAGGCATAGCAGAATAGCTCTGCAAGCTTCCAGGGAATGTACTTGGCTATGCTATATATTCCAAGGTATTATGAAGCATATACTATTTGGTGTAAGGCATACTGAGACATATGCTTCGGATAATATGAACTTCAGCTACTTCAATTAGGTGACACTGATTTAGATAATTTTTCAAACCTGATGGCAATATTTTTCAAATGCCCAAAATAATCTTGACTGCCTTTCAATGTTACATGATAAAAGATAATGGAAAGAAACTCATTTGCCTAATTTGACGGTAATTGGATACTGCAGCATTTGGAATGTATTCTATCATCATTATCCTTCTTTATTAAACGGATCTTCTCTTTTTCATTTCATTGCTTTCATGAAGTTGCTTGAACAGACGTGTTTCATTTGCATTTCCATGTTATTCGATTAATTATTGATATTATATACACAAACACCAATATAGGAAAATATTACAATGTCACTCAAAAAATGTTGAGTGCTCATCTCATGCATGGAACGACATGGACATTTGAGCTCTGACTCGTCATGCTGTTAAACATATATTGAAATCAAAATTAATGAATTCTTCATTTGCTAAGATTTTAGTTTGATATGTGCATCTTAGAGGGATGGCCGAGTTTCAAGCCCCATTGTAATGTTTCGAATATACTTTTTTACTGAAGATATGAAGAAATAAGAACAGACACAATAATGTTATTCTGTTCTAAGATTTCAGGTCTAATTTCTACACATACAATGTACCTGACAAATACACTTTTGGGAAATATAAATATTTCCAGAAGCTTTTTAACCTTTTAATTATATCATCTCATCCTATGACCTGTGTATTGGGGTAGGCTGGAGGTTGGGTGCTAGTATGCTTCAGAAGAGTTGGATGATTTATGTCCATTTTTGGAATTTTTAGGAAAGAAATTTGAAACTACCTTGTAAAAGAGTAATACAAGTATAAAACATAGAATAAACTTTTAAACCAACAATTTTTTCTTACTGTTTGTATGGATTTTCACTAATGGTAATGTTTTGCCTATAGAAAGCTATAATAAGTTGCTAATAGGGGCTATAAAATGATTAGTTGAAAAGATGGCATAACTTTACAATGGTGATTGATGAAAGGGTCTTATGAAAAAAAAAAAAAAAAAAAAAAAAAAACTTCCTTTACATGCTGCCATGTGTAGCATTTACATGAGTGTGTTTGATGCTTTCCATCTCAAATCAACATGATGAAATTTAGCTTAGAAAGAAGAAATTCTTTTGAGGTTTATGATTTATCTTAAGCCCTAGAGATGTGTGATATCTCAAGTTTATTAGCAGCTTTAACCATTGTCTACATTGGTGAAACATCTCTTAGAATCTAATTGTCGTCGTTTATTCCAGTGGTTGGAAGATAATGACAAACGAGTGGCTTGATGCTGCAGCAATTATTGCCGGTAATGAAACTAAGAGCTTATATATAGAATGTCTTCCTCTTCAATTATCCATCCTTCAATTTACACTTTTATAACTATTTTCTTAATGTTTCCTGTGCAGAAGGTCCTGTAGACTCTAACCCTTCCACTGTTTTTGATGAGGAAGGGCTCCCTTCTCCTCCATTGGATGAAGGGGCTCTCTTTGCATCAAAAACTCCAATAAAGCTCTCACAGGTATAGGCTCTGTTAGCTTTTGAGGCTGTGTCACAGTTTTTTGTTAGCTTTTGAGGTTCGATTATAGTTTTGGATTTTATGGTGATTTACTGATTGAAAGCTGATTCTTTGTGCTTTTTAACCGGCCTGATGCAAAGTTCTTTGATGGCATCGATGACAATGGAAGTGAGTTATAAAACCTTAGTTTTATTCAGTATAGCTTCTTGTTTTGGAACTTAAATTTTAGGTATGTTATGTTTTTTTGCAGATTTTGAACTCAACATGGAGTATGACAAGAATCTTGAAAGTGGAACAAAACCCCTGCCAGGAAACCAAAATAGAACCAAGCATAACTCACAGCTTCCCATGGAGGCCACTACACCTATCCGTGACAAGAAGCACCAGCTGACACAGCAACAATCTGTCATTAAATTAACTAGTGATACTGAAACATCAAATACTATATCTAAGAAAGGAACAACTCATAATTTGAATTTGGAGCAAAAGGTCAATAACGAAATAGAGTTCCAGAACAAGAAGAAAATCCATAAGAGCCCATCAACCAGTGAACAAGATGTAAGTATCATGACTATGAACTTTTTGCAGTTTTCAACTTCAAGCCTCCATCTCCATCTCATCCATGATCTTCTTCCAGAAATCTAGGCTTTTAGATGATGCTGCAGTCCAAGCGAAACTGAAAGCTACAAAGAGGAAACTTCAAGCTTGTTACCAACAAGCTGAGAATGGTTTGTATAGTACCACTGTCTCTTGGTTTTTTCGGTTTGTGAATTATAGCTTTTCACTCTTACATGGGCTTTGAATTTTTCTTTTTCTTTGTTCTGCTCCAGCAAAAATGAAACGGAAAACAAAATTTGTGGATTTGCATGAACTTCCTAAACAAAGGCTTCGCCGTAAAAAACCATATTTGAAACGCTAGACTTATTTCGGGCATTTGACAAATGGAAGGCACTAACTACTTCATCCTGTGGGATAGGGCATATCATATGATTTACCTTTTTTTCCAGACAATGTAAGTCAATAATGGAACAAAACATATAACTTGTTTCTTTGCAGGGACTTGACCCTACTGGTGTGGGAAATGGATATATCTGAGTTTTGAATTAGCCAAGGGGCTAGTTATACTGTTGAAACCTGATTGCATTGCCAGATTATTTCATGTAGATACAGGAAGTTTTCCAGAGCTTTAGCTCAGGAAGACATATAAGACTATTTTACATTGAAATCAGTAGATTATAGAAAAAAAAAATCTTCCGTGAATGAGAACATTTTTGCAAACAAAAACCTTTCACAAACTATTCCAGGGAATCCACCTTGGAATTCCCTGTCTACCACTTTTGCTCTCTAGATAACCAGCTTTGATTTTTGAGATGATATAATGTGTATGCAATAACATGTGCTGGTGAAGATAAGATTTACTGCTATTGTTTGCTGTATCACAGCATTGTAGAAATGAATACTTAGCTGAAGAATTCATCACTGCAGAAGATTATATCTATTCAATAATATGTGCTGGTCAGTGAGAAATAGCCGCAGTTTAACATAGAAAATCTCATCTGCATGACTACATTGTGTGTATGTATGTTCAACTGAGGTTAACCTCAATATAAAATGATACATATGAATTATTACTTACTGCTCAACATATTAAAGTAGCATTTTCATACTCATCTTTGTCACTACATTTTCTGAGTGTAGTTTTAGTTGAATAAATATTTCAAGATAAATGTTTTACTGTCTCTCTATCACCTGTTTCAGTGTCCTGTCTCCGCTGGGCTAGTAATTTGAATTCCTTTATATCTCTGTTTACAAAACTCTTTTTAAGGCCACTATTTTGGGTTCAAAACATGGTATTGAACAAAATCTAATACTATTTATAATAGCAGAAATCTTTTCCTATAATTAAGGTCGTTTTCCAATAAAAGAGAAATTTGATTATTAGAACCTCACCCAGGGAACAACTAACTAGAACAGGATAACCTGGCAGTGATGCCATTGTTTTAGAACTTTATCATGGTCACACTCACTGGGAAATCTTTCCCAAAATATAGCTTCATTCACCCGAAAGTTTTTTCAAAACCCTGGAAAAATTTCCCTGAAAATATTGAAGTTTTCCTAATCCAATACTGAAATTTACTTACCAAAAAAGAGAGTCATTATTTAGGAGTAGAGCAACATGCTACTCTCTCATCTCAAGTAATAGTAAATCCTACTAGTTAAATTCATTATGAGATCCACCATTCATGTCAGAGGAAGAAGTTCGTTATGCTGCTAAAGTACCTAATAATTTTTCAAAAATGATGCAAGTCTCTACTAAGATATTGGAAATGAGAAACTATTCGATACACCCGGTGTACTACACCCTTCCCTCACATAAATGTTGGTCCCATGTGTGGGATCCACATGTAGGGTCCACCTTAATGTGAAAATAGGGTGTAGTACACCTAGGTGCACCAAATAATTTCATGAAATTGTTGAGACATGCCATACTAAATCATGTAATTAATTTTTTTGAGATTTGACATATCATATGGCATGTCATTTGGTTTTCCAATTGAGTCTGAATTTGAGGCATCAAGCATTTTTGTGTATGTAGCATTACTCTTCCTTATTGTCAACACCAAGGCATAGAAAGTACATGGACTAGCTGGTTGTTTACTGCAATATATGCAAGTCCTAGAACTGCGGAAAGACATGTCTTATGGGAAAATTTAATTAAAGTTGCTGAGATGCATGATATGCCTTGGGTGTTAGCTGGCGATTTTAATGAGCCCCTTATGGAGGGTGATAAATTTGGGGGTAGGGCTGTTAGTGTCAGTAGATCTTTACTTTTTAAGGAATGCTTGGACAAATGTAGTATGATTGACATTGGGTTTTCTGGTCCGCGTTTCACGTGGACTAATAAAAGAAATGTTCAAGATCTCATTCAAGAAAGGATTGACAGGTTTTTTGTTAATCCTAGATGGTGCCTCATGTTCCCTGAAGCAAAAGTGGTTCACTTGACTAGATGCCATTCTGACCATTGCCCTGTGTTATTGGATATGCAGCCGAGAGTTGCTGTTAATAGGAAGAAACCTTTCAAGTTCCAAACTTGTTGGTTGTCTGACCCAACCTTTCCCAACATAGTATCTCAAGCGTGGAGACATTACCCCATGCTTGCAGATGCTATAGCTTCTTTCACTAAAGAGGCAGAGAAGTGGAATAAAACGCAATTTGGAAATGTCTTTGCTAGAAAAAACAATATTATGGCTCGTTTGAATGGTATTTAGAGGGCTGTAGCGATCAGACCGTCAAACTTCCTCCTTAATCTCGAGAGTGAGTTGCTTATAGAGCTTGACAATGTGCTGAATCAAGAGGAAGAAATTTGGGCTTTAAAGTCTAGAGTTAATTGGATGATTCAAGGAGACAGAAATACTGCCTTCTATCATGTGTCTACGTTGGTTAGGAGAAAAAGGAATCAGATTTTGGCTATTAAAAATCCTGTAGGGGAGTGGCTGTACGAAGAAGATGCAATTAAAAATGTCATTTGGAGTGGTTTCAATGAAGTGTACTTATCCTCTCTCTCTAGTGCATCTTGGTCGATTCCTTTTACCACTATATGGCAAGGAAAATTGTCAGATGAGGAAAGGGCGAGTATTAGTGGGGTTGCTTCAGTGGAGGAGATTAAAAATGCCTTGTGGTCTCTAAAGGCTTTTAAGGCTCCTGGGCCAGATGGCTTGCATGCGGGGTTTTTTCACAGATTTTGGTTGATTGTTGGCAATTCTGTGATTGATTTGGTGAAGAAAGTCTTTGTTGAGAGGAAAGTTCCAGAGTTCTTGAATAGGACTCACATTGTCCTTATTCCAAAGATTCAAGGACCGGAGACGTTGGGTAACTATAGGCCTATTAGTTTATGCAATACAGTCTATAAAGTGATTACAAAGATTATTGTTGCTAGACTTAGGCCTTTTTTGGAGAAGCTTATATCCCCTTCTTCAAGCTGCCTTTGTTCCAGGGAGAAAAGCCATTGACAATGCAATCATTGTGCAGGAAATTGTTCATACCCTTAGCAAAAAGAAAGGGAAAGTAGGGTATATGGCCATTAAAGTGGATTTAGAGAAAGCGTATGACAAGCTTGAGTGGAGCTTTATAAGAGGCATGCTTATTAGAGCCAATTTGCCCGCTAATCTGATTGATCTTATTATGAGTTGCGTTTCTACAGTTTCGACCTCAATATTGGTGAATGGAGAAGCCTTAGACCCCATTTATCCATCGAGAGGGATTAGGCAAGGAGACCCACTCTCCCCATACTTGTTTATTTTGTGTATGGACTTCCTAGGCCAACTTATCCAAGAAAAATGTGAGGCAAAATTGTGGCAGCCTGTTAAGGCTTCTCAAAGTGGGCCATCCTTCTCGCATTTATTTTTTGCGGATGATTTGGTTTTATTTGGGAGGGTAGATGGGAGGAGGTGTGCTATTATTAGAGATGTTCTAGATGAATTTTGTAGAATTTCGGGGCAATCAGTGAGCATTACCAAATCTAGAGTGTATTTCTCTCCCAATGTGGATAGAGATACAAGAGAATCGCTATGTGATATTCTTGGTTTTGCTTCCACGGCCTCTCTTGGCAAATACCTTGGGTTTCCCATCAAGCATCCGGGTGCCACTACTCAAGATTTTAATTTTTTCTTGGATAGAGTCAAGCAAAAATTGGCCGGGTGGAAAGCTAACATGCTTTCTCTGGCTGGCCGGGCTGTTTTGATTCAAGCATCCTCGTCAACAATCCCTTCATACGTCATGCAAGGCACTTACTTACCAGGAAGAATCTTGGATGGTATAAACCGGGTTAATAGAAATTTCCTGTGGGGTTCCTCGGAGACTACTAGGAAAATTCATTGGGTTGGCTGGCAGAAAGTAACTAAACCTAAAGAAGAAGGTGGGCTGGGTTTGCAAGAGGCGAAGGGTAGAAACACTGCACTCCTTGCCAAGCTGAATTGAAGGTTTCATACAGAAGATGATGCTTTGTGGGTGAGAGTGCTAAAAAGAAAATATTGCAGCAACAGGAGATTAAATGCTGTTAATATGGATAGGCTGCCTTGTTCTCAGATTTGGAGAGCCATCAAGAAGGGTAGGGAAACATTTAACAAAGGCAGCATGTGGATGGTTCATAGAGGCAGTACTCTCAGCTTTTGGCTGGATAATTGGACATGTAAAGGTCCTATCCGTAGCCTCATTCATGGTCCTTTAACCCATGAAGCAAGCCAATGGAAGATTAAAGATGTTTTGGTAAGTGGAGGTTGGGATTGGAATCGAATTCCCTTTGAGCTTACACCTGAAATTAAATCGATCATCCAAGCCATTCCTATTTCCTTAGGGGATGGAGGAAGGGACAGGTTAGGATGGAGAGGTAATGCTAGAGGTTGTTTTGATCTCAAAAGTGCCTATTCCTTTGCTAGAGAGGTGGATGATGTGGAGGATGTGGGATTTATAGATGCTGATTGGTTTTGGAAATTAGATACACTCCCTAAAATTAAGACTTTTCTATGGAGATGTGTTCATAATAGCATAGGAGTTTAAACTTGCCTTGCTAGAAGAGGTTTTGGGGATGATGAAGGGTGTCCTATTTTCCTAAGAGAGCCGGAAACCATATTGCATGCCCTTAGAGATTGTCCAAGGGTAAAGCAAATATGGAATCAGCTGGGTGTGAAGGGAAATAATAGTGATTTTTGGAGGAGTAATCTGCTTAAGTGGCTGCAAAAAGTGAGATGTAGTCTTATCCAAGGGAAGCCTCCTTGGAAAATCATGTTTAATTTTGCTGTGTGGTGCATTTGGAAGAGCAGGAATTCTTTTGTTTTTAATAGGAAGAGCCCAAATCTGAACCTGTATAGGGAGATTTCTAATCAAGCTGCTGAGTTTATGTTTTGTGTCTCATCTCCACGCAACCCAGTCCGAAGAGTTAGCAAGAGAATCAGGTGGGAGAAGCCGCCCTTGGGATGGAAAAAATTGAACACTGATGGCTCGGTTATTGGGTGGATGGAGCGGGAGGGATGTGGAGGGGTAGTGAGGGATGAGCATGGGAATTGGGTTGCAGGATTCACTAGGCATGTAGGAGCAACTAATAGTTTTGCTGCTGAACTGTGGGGGCTGAGGGATGGTCTTTTGTTGTGTAGTAGTTTGAATATCTCTCGTCTTATTGTTGAGATAGATGCCAAAGTGATTGTGGATGTCATTAAGAATTCTGCTTATGTAAAACAGATTATATCTCCCATTTTGGACGATTGTAGGCAGTTGATGACCCGATTTCAGCAAGTTCAGCTGAAACATTGCTACCGCGAGGCTAACCGATGCGCAGATCTGATGGCTAGAATAGGGGCTGACCAAGAACTAGAATACATGTTGTTTTCAAGTCCCACCTGTGGACTTAGCTAAGGCTTTGGAGGATGATTGTAATGGTGTTTTCTTTAACAGAGTTTGTACTGATCTAGATGTAATGCTTTGAGCTTAATAAAATCGTCTTTTAACCAAAAAAAAAAAAGTAGATGGACAAGCCTGACCTAGCAAAATTGAAAATAAAATCTAATCTTTTAAGTGCATTTAAGGTCAATTTAGAGTAAAGGTAGGAGAAATTTAAAGAAGGTAAAATTTAAAGAATTTATATTGTTTACTCTAGCGAAGAAGGTTTTTCTTTATAAATAGAGTTTCAATATTAAAAACTTAGAAATGCTTTCAGAAAGTTCTGTTTTTTATATCCTTTGGCAGAAAAAAGACACAAATTTATTTCAGCAAAGAGGAAGAATTTGAAATTTCCATTTTGACCCCAATACCAATTTACTAATGAAAATTCAACAAGTTCAAATGTAATTCAAGCACACGTAGCAATCTAATCTCAATTACCATATCAATCAATGTATAGTGAAGCAATAAAACAAATAAGGGGTTTAGAGTACTCCAATGTAAAAAGGAACTGCGAACCGAATTTAATTTGAAAAATGAAGGGGGAAGGGGTTTGATTTCATTAAGATTAGGAATCAGAGAGCTAGTCAACGTAAGGTCAAATTTGATGACGCCATCAATAATGTTAGTGATTATGTGGCAAGGATGGAGTAATTGCGGACATTAGTGATGATGTGATGATTGACGTGATAGGGATGATATCACTATTGACATCAATCGTGATGTGGTTGTTGATGTGGCAAGGATGACATCACTAATGACATAGGCCGATCAAGGCAACAATGGTGTGTGGGCGCGTGATTCAAATCTATTGTTGGTACGAGTAGATGCAAGCACAAGGAGGCAGGTGAGTTTCTTTCGGTGGCATGTGAGAGCGTGTGGGGGTGGTGGGAACCAAAAAAGGGGGTATGTTGTCCAGGAGGTCGTGGAGTCATCTTGTTAAAAAATTCCAAGAAAAAATGGCTAGAGATTGGTAGTATTTTGATGACAAATGTGTACTAGTGGTTAACAAGGAATAATATGCAAGAAAGTTTGTGAGACTTTTGTAGCGATTAATTGAGAAGTGAGAACAAAAGGCATGGTAGTTTGTGACTCACCCACAAAAAAAAAAAAAAAAAAAAAATGCAAGCTTAACAAAAAAAAAAAAAAAAACCTGCCAAGACCCACCCACAAAAAACATAAAACAAATCCTATTACTGTATCTGTATTACACCACCTAAAATAAAAATAAATAAATAAATAAATAAAAACGCAGGCTTAATAAAAAAAAAATGAAGGCCCAAACATGAAACGTCCAGCCACAGAGCCCAACCCTCTTAACAAATCTTAACAAATCTAAAGTAGAAAGACAAGCCTTATTTTAAGTTATACCTCAAGCTCAAGAGTCAAAACCCATCTTCAAAATGCCAGAATCAAAACGCAGCACGGCAGCATCGAAAAAAAAAAAGGCAGTCGACTCGGCAACAGTGGAGACTCCTCAGAGTTTTCAAATCGCAAATGATTTAGATCGGAGGAAAGGAAGCTTGACTGCTTGAGCCAGGCAGCCAGGCCCAGCAACAGTGGAGAGAAAGAACGAGAGAGGCAGAGAGCAAGAGTTGAGAGAAAAAGCAGAGCAAGAATGAGAAAGAGACCCTAAAAATTTTAGGGATTTGAGGTTTTTTATTTGTTTTGATTATTGATTGTTTTGTGGTTAATTTCTTAGACCGGATTTGTAGTTTATCTTGTTGAATTTTGGTTTGTCTAAAAGATAATGATGTTATTTTTGGGAAAATTAATTTTATTTAGACCAAAAAAAATTTTCCTGCTACCAAAGTTTAACCGGGTATAACAGAAATTTTGTTTTTTGGTCAAAAGAATGTGCCAAATTTTTTTAGATTCATCTGAAACCAATTTTTTTTTTCCCTACTACCTCTTCTTTTTTAAAATTTTGGGGCCTCCCTTCCACTTGGGGGTCTTAGGCAATTGCCTAATTGGCCTAGTGGAAGGGTCGACCCTGTTTGTGAGCACAAAACCTTGGCTTGCGACTTGACAGAAAACAACAGTGGGACAACTCTAAGTCTTTGATTGAGGAGATAGACAAGACCAAGGCCAGTGAAGACATATTTGAAGAAGTAGTTTTAGTATCAATTTCACATAGACCGACTACTTTTTCTTTATCATTCATAGTCTGCTACTTGGACAGTTGTAGTACAAATGGTGTCATTTTATGTGGTCTTAGAATTTTTCTATTTAAAGCCTATCATTAGCTATAGGAAACCTGTGAAAAAGCTAACACAATGAGTGATTACTTTACAAGGGTTACAAAGATACAACTTTGATGGTATAAAAGGAAAGAGCTGACCGAATCTATTCACAACAAAAAAAAATATACATCATTGGGTGTTTATAGGAGTAGCTAGCCTAACTCTAATCTAACCTTAGTAAGACTAGGATACTTGTCTTGCAAGTACATGCTTAATAGTAGGGCTGTCTAGCAACCCGTTTGACCCGATCCAACCCGAAGACCCACGGGCGGATCTGAATCCCCAAACAGGTCGAGTGCGAGTTTGATAAGTGTAAAATTCAGTTTTACGGGTCGGTTTCGGGTCTCTTGAATTCTAACCCATTTAAACCGACCCGACCACCCATAATTTTAAAAAGAACTTTGACCTAGGTTACCTTCAGTGAACACGCCTCAGCAGTCAGCCCTCAACACCTTTCCCAAAAACAAAAAACACACCTTAAACTTGTTAGCTTCAGAATAGCTCTCTCTCTCTCTCTGATCTCTCACTCAATGATCTCTCTCTCAAATCCTTATCCCTAGCCTTCTTACTGCCGCCGTCTCCCGTCGCCGAGTTGGGTTCTATTTCCGCCCCTAACCCTTGCCTCCATACCGCTGTCGTCACTGAGTTAGGCCAACTGCCACCGTCGCTGACTTAAAAGTCAACTTGAAACTCCATATCTCGATGAATCCTTCCTCTAATCTAATTGAAATCTCCTCTAATCTTTGCAGTCTATGGGTTAGTAAAAAAAATTATTGTTTTGTTTCTTTAAAAAAAAATTGTATTGATTTTGTGGATGTGGTGATGGTGGGGAAGGATTGGTGGTGGTGGTGGTGGTGGTGTGGGTTTAGTCTTATCTCTCTCTTTTTCGTTTTAATCTCATGGATCTGTTGTTTTTGACTGGGTTTGAGTTATTTGGATTTTGATTTCTTTGTTATTGTTTGGGTGTTGATTTCTTTGTTCTGGGTTTTGGGTTTTGATTTCTTTGTTCTGGTTTTATTTTTTTGAGCTACTTGTTTTGGGTTTTGATTTGTATCTTGTTGTGCTTTGGACTTGAAATCACCCGACGAATCCGACCCGCTCAACCGATGACCCGTGCCACCGGGTTTGACTCGAATATTCGGTCGGCCACGGGTTTGTTTTTCGGTCACCCAATTCTATCGGTTTGGGTGCGGGTCAAATCTAAACCCGATCTGACCCGACCCATGGACAGCCCTACTTAATAGATCTAACAATGTAGATTTTGTATACCAATCATGACATGTCATGATTAGAATACGTTAGAAGTTTTTTTTTTTTTTTTTTTTTTTGGAAAATCATCTTTGAAAGGATTTTTTGTTGTGGGAGAAACACTATCATTATTGCTGTATGAGAGTGGGGAAAATCGCACTTGTGGAGTATAAGGCTGCGTTTGTTTCGGCAGTAAAAGGAATCCGGAAAATATTTTACACCACGGAGCGTGTTTGGGAACGGCCAGAAAATTCAGTCAAACAGAAAATGATTTCCGTTGACCGTAAAATATCAAGCCTTTCGGTGAAAAATCAATTCCACTTCTATTTTACCTTCAAACTAATTACACCCATTTTCAGCCTACCTGAACCGAGAGAGAGAGAGAGAGAGAAACAGCAAGAAGAGATTGCACCAAAAGTTGAAGCGTTGATCGCACCACCGCCCCCAACCCCAAATCGCACCGATCTCGTTGCACCCCAGCACCGACGAGATCGCGCCGCCTGAAGCACCGCCGAGATCGCGACCCAAAGCTCACCACCGTTCTCATTCTCGACCCAAAGCTCATCGGCACCGCCGAGATCGCGACCCAAAGCTCACCGTCGTTCTCGTTCTCAACCCAAAGCTCATCAGCACCGCCAAGATCGCGAACCAAAGCTCACCGCCGTTCTCGTTCTCGACCCAAAGCTCATCGGCGTCGCCGTTCTCGTTCTCGTTCTCGCCATCGTTCTCGTTCTCAACCACCTAAAGCACCACCATTCTCTTTCCCTCAATCTGTCACTCTTTCTCCCTCCGATCTCACTCTTTCTTCCTCTTGCTCAATGTTATTATTTTGATTTTTGGTTGGGTTAAGTGTATATTTTGAAATTTTTTGTAATAAAATTTGTTAGGATGCTGAGAAAATGGTTGAGAAAATGTGAAAATTTTGTAGGAAAATAGCATTTTTAGAATGTTACCAAACACCGAAAATCGTTTTACGGACTATTTTCCGTTGCACAACCAAACACCCGAATTTCATTTTCCTTACGGGAATTCACTTTCCCCTGCGTTCATCTTTGAAAGGAGTTTTTGTTGTGGGAGAAACACTATCATTATTGCTGTATGAGAGTGGGGAAAATCGCACTTGTGGAGTATAAGTTGCTTGTACCAAAAAGGTGAAAAGAGCACAAGCTGTCGGATAAATTTCTCTGTCGATGCTTAGTCATGGAATATGGTACTGATATCCTTGTATCAAGCTTATAATGGAAATCAAATCAAGCATAACTTATTCTATATATATATATATATATCAACAAAATTCTCAAGTTTAGATTCTTGGAAGAGTAAGTATCAGCTAGAAAATAGAGAAAAGAATCGATGAAAACCACAGCAAGTTAAGGATAATTTTGGTTCCTTGTGCTGATACATTAGTTGAAATAAGTACCTGTCATGCATGCTGAACATATTATTCTCTCTTGCCCTTTGTTGGGGTCTTCTTCTTTGCCTTGCCACGCTTCACGCTTGCATTGGCTTCGCTTTTGGACCCAGGTTCGAGATAGGGGTTGAGTCTGCTACTCTCGTCAACACATATTGTGATTAAGGCTAGCGGTGTTGTCACAAAAGCTGCACACAAAAGCATTAACTTGCAAATAAGAGTTTGAATACAATAACAAGCAAGCAAAGAGGATGAGCCTTAAAATATAACTAGCCTCATCACACGTGCTCCGCACATGCGATGAGACTCTTTTTTTATTTTGAGTTTAATATAATTTTTCAATTTGAATTTATCTATTGTTAGTGAGTTTATAAAACTAAAATTTAGGATTTGAATTTATCTATTGTTTTTGAGTTTTGTTGAATTACAATTTAACCCTATTTTTTATTTTTTAAGAATAAAGATTATCTAATTAGATTAGGGGGTATTTTTAACATTTTCTGACTCCAAAACTAATTTTCTGAATTCTCTTAATATATGGAGATATAAGAAGGAAAATTTAGAATGATGTGGCGAGGGAGAGAGAAAGGATTCTACACGTGTGATCAAGGATCTAAGAAACTCATTATGGCCTCCACTGTATTTCATACAAGAATGTTGTATTTTTGTGGGATAAACAGTAGATGAAGAAATTTAAGGTTGGTTTTCTTCTTTCTTCTCTTTTTCATGTCCCACCCACTTCGGCTTATAAAGGTCTTTGAGGGTCTCTAAAGTCCCCAAGTACTGCTCTTCGCTAATGACTCTTTTGAGTTTTGGTAATTTTGAGCCGTGGTTTCAAAGAGAAGTGAAGTTGGTTTGGCTTGGGGTTGATTTTGGGTAATCTCATCAGTCATAGCTAACTTTCTTTGACGATTTTCTATCTAATGTCACTATTGATTTTAGAGGATTATAGCAATAAACATGCATCATGAAATAAGGAATTTGCAACAAGGAATCAATATCAAAATATATATATATATATATAAAAGCAGATTTATCATGCGAGAGAGAATGAAATTATGCCATGTGGCGCATTCTATGAAGATATTTGAAATACTCTTAAGCCACGTCAAAGATAAGAACAAAGGCCTGTTTGGTAAGCATACTCAAACACACATTTTCAGTTTTAAAATAACATTACACACTTTTTCACACACTTTTTCACTCACACGTATTTCAAAAAACTACAAATAACATTACTCAAACTCCTCTACCAAATGGGCTATTTCCTTTGGTTTAATGTTTCAAGATTACTTTTTGTTACATTTTTTATTCAATGTTTTAAAACTACTATTTGTTTCATTTGATTCAATGTTTCAAGACTTTTCCTCTCTTACATACACAAAAAAACTCTTTTCACTTTTACTCCTTTATATGTACATGCTCATAACCCTTTATGTCATCTCATCTCAAATACACTATGACCAAAAACAATATCATTTACCTCCAACCTTTTAATGACACCTACATAACTCTAACAATGCAGTACCATTTGATCTTAACCCGTATGAGTAGGCTATGACCAAGGAAGGCGGCTTGCGTTTTTTATTCAGTGACAATAGCTTACAGTTTTGATGTTGAAGTCAGACATTTTGGATTTTGTAAATGTTATGATTCGCTTTGAGTCTTTGGGTGTTTGAGATTTTGGTTTGAGAAAGTCATAAATGTATTTTGTTTTAGAACTAGAGAAAAAGAAAAAAAAAACATTATAATTGATTATTTATGAAATTAGCTATTTTTTATTATTATTTTATGTTAGAACTCATAATCCGTAGGTTTCTTTGTAGGTTTTTTACAACTATTTTGTGTGGTATAAGCCATTGTGATAAAAATTAAATTAGTGATAATTTCAAAGTATTTCCACTTTTTTTTTTAAAAGGATACGGAAGCCCAATTAAAGATGATTAAATTTTGATAAATAGATGTGTTTTTAGCCAATTTCTTTTTGTTTAATCACATTCTCTTTTTTTGAATACTTACAAATGATTTCCTTAATTTCATTGAGATAATGAATTGGGTGTTTGCAATTAAGGTCTCCCATATTTGGTTGTGAAAATAAAGTGGTTGAGGAAATATTTAGAAGGTTACTTAAATTTATGTAATTTTAGGATATAGAAGTACTCTATGCTTTAAATTATTATTTATAAATTTCAAAATCGTTTAATCAGTTTTGAAAATAAAATATACTTTTCCAGTAGATATTATAATATGTTATAGTCTTATAGTGTTATACAATTTTGTTAAATAAAATATGAATTAAGAAAATCAAGTTTCAACGTATTCAACAATATTGTGGGTAAACATAAATATTAAACAAAATAAGTATTATATGTAGGTCTTAATATACATAAAATGATTTCAAATGAAATTCTAAAGTAGTCTACATATCGCGCGGGACATCATCCAGTGTTTCTTAATTTTGACTTACATGTGATACACTTATGGGCTCATGGAAATGCATGTGCTTCAAGCCCACATGTTTTTTCTTCCTTTCAATTCAAAAGTGTATCAAAATCCTCTCTTGGGCCCTCCAAACCAGATCTCCATTAAATTTTGGGTTTAGACCATGTAAAAATACAAAATGCTACAAATAGAGATTCCAGGCCCAAAAATATTTGGGCTTTGCTTCATGCGGACTTATAAGATATTCGCAAAAAATAGCCTGCAAGCACCCTTCTAGTGGAAAATTATACTCAGTGTCAGCGGTGATTTGTGGCATCTCAATTATGAATTTGAATAACCCAATCATTTTCAAATGTCAATTCCTTTTACCACTGTTGTTCTTTTTACAACCATCAATGCTTAACTACTGTGTTGTTACTTTTTTACCTTAGATTATCAATTCATATTACCCTTTAATAAGTGAAAATTTCAATCATACAGATGGCAGGATAATAAAAATAATAAATAATAAATTCAAGATATATCACTATCTATTAGTATTACATATCCCTATTCTCATTTATTCTTATATAGTTATATTTCACAACAATTTTCAAACTCACAGCCTCTAAAGCAACTTATCCCCATGTGCCACGCCTTTGCCATTTTGGTTTTGCTTCTTCCAATGCTCTATTTTAAACTAATGGCATGTTTGATAGGTGAAAACAGTTTTTGTTTTCTAGGTGTTTTGTAAAACTGTTCCCAATAGCGTTTTCTCATAACACCCCACACAACACACAAATCCATTTGAGTTTTTTTCTTCTTTTTCTTTTTCATTTTTGTCTTTCCGTTTCCTTTTTTTTTTTTTTTTTTCGTTTCCTCTTTTTTTTTTCCCTTCAATTCTCAATTTCTCCTCCAATAAAAAATTACCACCAAACACAATAGTCCACGATCACACCCACCAGACTAACACAATGTTGCCATCACCAACCCCCAAACCCAGCCATCAAATGAAAATCAACCCAACAAACCCAAAATTAAAGCACAACCGCCAAACCCTGTCCAACAAACTCATTGCAGTTCCAAAACCAATTCACTCCCAACTCACCATCATCGCTTTGAGAGAGTGTGAGATAGGTCGAAAATGGTAGTGGCATGGCATAGTGTCGCTACAAGATCACAATAACAAACGGTAGACTTGTCTCATGGATTCATATCTTGGCCTGCCACCTCAACCCAATGGTGTGGGATTAGTTTTGCATCGAATTTCAAAGAGAAAACTTCCATAAACAACTCAGTATGCAAAACCTCTCAATATTAGATCCCATAAATGTTAGCATTTGGAAACGGGGGCATAAGCTGTATGGGGTACAAAATGGGGTATTTACAACTCCTTTTACTCTTCAATCTCCTCTTTTCTTCTTTTTCTTTTTATAGTGACTTTGTGAGAGTTTTTTGATGAACCACTTAGAGGGTCGATAAGGCCTTTGGTAGGTGGAAATTTAAGGTGCAAAACTTGATGCAATCAATTTTGCACTAGATTTTCGAGAAAATATTTCCATAAACAACTCCACCAATCCCAGACTACATACACAAGGAGCAACTTTGCATACACAACCTCGGACTTGAGTATGCAGGAATTGATCCATGCATAAGCATAATTAGGAACTTTCGAAAAAAAAAAAAAAAGGGATGGTCTTCGTGCTCTTAAGTGATCAAACCTTACACTAGGCTTCTTAAACTATCATAGGACTAAGCTTAAGTTGTATGGGATACAAAATGGGGTGTCTAAAATAGTAAATCCACCAAAACCCATGAGCAAACTCAAAATACTCATTTATCCCAAATCCCACCCCACATCATCGTTTGAAATACAACCATTCAAGGCTACCATGCATGCCAACCAAAGCTTGATCCACTACCATGCATTGCCCTTTGAAACCCACCCACCTTCAAACTAGCTACCCACATCGATGAACTCAAGTAGAAAAAAGAGAGGAGAAGAATAAGAATTTGAGAGTGAGTATACTCAAGAGATAAGAGAATATGGTGAGAAAGAGAGAGAGCGAAGCCAAAACAGAATTTAGGGGTTAGAAACTTACCTTTTCAAAATCAATACCCTAAAATGCTTGAGAAATTCGAACAAATCAAAAGCCTCAAAATGATTGCGAGCGTGGATAGAGAGTTAGGGTTTGAAAATTATGGTCAACCGGTGCGGTATGTTTGGTTTAGGTTTAATCCAAGCAAGGTTGTCAAAATCAGGATCCTATGTAGGATCGTGGAAGGTAGGTGGGATCGTAGATCGTAAAATCGGATCGTGATTCGTAAAATCCTACATTATTTGAGAAAAAAACAAAAAATACAAATTGATATGTTAAATAATAACATAAATTATACATTCATTGATATAATTACCATACATCACTACATCCATTTGTAAGCATCATTTAAAGAGGCCAAAAACCTCAAAATATAACACTCTATTGGAATATTTTTTATTTGAGTTCAACTGACACCCCTCTACATTAGAGTGGAAAAACTTGGTCTATTGGGATTTTATTTTTCATTTAAATCCAATTGAGCATTCTGTCAAGTTAAAGAAAATTATAAGAAACCAAGATCATTTGGGATTGTCAGAATCGTACAATCATGAACGATCGAAAGATCCTTGAAAAATCCGGATCGTTTTGGGCAGGTGGGATCGTAAAATCGTAGAATCGTAAGATCTAGATCGGGATTTTAACAACCATGAATCCAAGAGAGGATAGGGTTTAGTTAACATGTACTCTTGGAGCATTTGTTAATGAACTATTTTTATTTTATTTATAAAAAAAAAAATTGATATCACTTTATGGGAAATTGAAAAGATTGTCAAAAAAAAAAAATTTTTTTTTTTTTCTTCTTCTTTCCCAACAAAAATTTTGAAAAATATTTCCTTAACAAAGCTCTAGCGAGCGATTAGCAAAATCCAATTTATTATTATCAAGAATGGGTATGTTACTTACACAAAAAATAAAATAAAATTAATTAATTAAAAACTGAGTAGCTTTGGAAACCAAAAGCAACAATTAAAATAGATTGCATTCAATTAGTCAGATTTTCTGTAGTAATGAATTTGCTAGAACAACTGCCAACTCCAAAATACAACTAAATTTGTTGCCTTAAAAGCTTGGTTTTTTTTTTTTTTTTAAAGGCTATCTTTATCTATTAACAATTGGCGGGTTGACTGTTGACGTATTCCACGTGGTTTGGTAGAATATTACTCTGTATTTCAAAGTTCAAATTATAAAACTTAAAACAGTGTTGACATTCGACTGCTAGTAGTTGCGAAACTTGCGTTAATTAATAGAGGTTTGACATCATAAAAAACACGCGGAAGTTTTTTTTTTTTTTTTTAATTACTTTCTATTATTTTTTATTAACTGATAAAATTTTCAGATGTCATGTGATAGGCAAGATGAAGCGCAATGAAGATAAAAAGAGTCTTAGACGACGTAGCCCCATTTAGAAAGGTGAGGTGACTAGAGCACAAAAGCAATATTTGCGTGCCATTAACATACCACATTAATGGCCTGTTTGGAAGTTTAGAAAGTGAAGAGAGAGAAGGGGAGTAGAGGGGAGGAGAGTAGTGGAGAGGAGAGTAGAGGGGAATGATTCCCCTCTACCTTGTTTGGATGTTTTTAAAATTAGCAAGGGGGAAGGGAGTAATTAGCCCTTCCTCTTATTTAGATGTTTTAAAAATTAGGATGGAGAGGAGAAGAAATGAATTAAATAGACAAATTTACCCTTATTTGAAAATGAACTTGCCACATAAAAATAAAAATATATATAAAAATAAATAAAATAAAATAAAAACTTGTAACATTGGTTTATGATTAATTTATCAGTTTTGTAAAGTCTTAAACGTGATTATCATTGTTCAAATTTTAGAATATGTTAGTGAATTTTTTTTTTTTTTTTTTTTTTAGAGAAAATACCCCTGGAAAATTCAAAACTGATCAGTATCCTTCTCCGTCGGGTCAACTCGTCCGATCGGCGATCTCCACGGCGATTTGGAGAAGTCGAAGCAAGCGTTACAACTTGCTGAGTTGATAAACGACTCCGGCGACTGGACAGGCGGGTCAACGACCGTGGTTCAGGTCGGCGATGTACTCGATCGTGGTGGTGATTAGTCTGAACCGCGCCGGATTTCGCGATTTTGAGCTGATTTTCCGGCTTGTTCTTCGCGGTGAGTCTGATCTCCATGGCCGCTTGCTTTTGCTTCTCGATTGAATAGGACTGGATGTCAGAGACGAGTTGTTGGATCAACTCATCTGAGTTCTCCGACACGCAGGCCATGACGAGCTGCCGGCTCTGCGAAGAAGTCGTCGGAAACTCGCCAAATCTATCGCTGTAACATTCACTAAAACAGTGAAGCTTCAATCAAAGCAAACAAAAACAGTGAATCTCAAGTTTTTTTTTTCATTCCACTTAAATTTTCTCAAGAAACAAACAAAGAATAATATGTGTAATTTTGTTAATTTCAAAAGGGTAAATTAGGGAATTTACTTGGACAATAATTTATCTACTTTATTCTCCCTCCAAATCTCTCCAATTTGGGAGAATTAAAAATGAGGGGTTAGAGGGAGTTGAAACCCCTCCAAACCCCTCCCCCTCCTTCCTTAAAAAACTTCCAAACAAGGTAATTAGATTACTCTCCCTCCTTCTACTCTACTCTCCCTCCTTTTTTAAACATCCAAACAGGCCATAATGGTGGATGTACAATTTGAGTCCCATATAAACACCTGAAAATTCACATACCAAGGTATGAGAAAATTCTAGAAACACCATGTATAACACATAAACCACCGTTGTGACTACTAAGAGTCTGTTTGGGAACAGCTTATTTAGTTGAAACTAAAAACTTTTTGCTGAAAGTACTGTAGATAAAGCTAAAAGGTAGCTGAAATAATAGAGTAAGACTCATAAATAGTACCAAAAAGTACAATGGGACCCATGAATAGTAGCAAAAACAAGCTAAATAGTAAAAAAAATAAAAAACTAGTTTTTTAAGCCAATACCAAAAGCAACCTAAGTTAATCATTGGGAGAAGTTTTACTGTATTAGTTAATAACACACTAGTGTCACTCCACACCCTATGTGTGAGTTTATCTTTGCAAGTCTTCCAAAGCTTATGTGTATATGTGACCACTAATTTCATGCATCACCAATTCTCATTATCTATGTGAAAGTTAATAAAAGTAACTCCTTCCTTAGTTTCACAATTCATTACCATGAACCACTTGAATACACAATATCTTACTATTCTCTCAGGTATTTGCTGTCCTCCCATTCCTCACATACTACAACAAACTTGAGCCTTTTCAACATATTTTTATCCACAGTCATTTAAAAACATTGATAAAAGCCTTTAGTTTCTACATTTGCACTCAATTGTTGAAAAATTCACATATTTGTTTCCACAGTTGGCATAACTGTTGAAATAAGTGGTTAGAAATTCATAAATAAGTGGTAAAAAAAGATTAGATAGGGATACTTTATATAGGGCTGTAAATGAACCAAGTCAATCATGAACAACTCAGGCTTGGCTCGATAAAAAACTTGTTCATGTTTGTTTGTTTATAAATAAGTCAAGCTTGAACCTTAGTTTTAGGCTCGTTTAATAAACAAGTCAAGCCCAAGCAAAAAAATTTGTTCACGAACAAGCTCGTGAACTATTAGGCTTGATACATAATAATTCAAGCATAGACTCATTTATAAGTTTATATATGTTAGCTAAATATACTCATTACACAATCTTAATAATGACATGGCCAACATGAGACCACTACCTATATTACCTTAATTTTTTCCTTCCCTTTAAACTGATCAAGAATTATTTTAGACTATAGTTACATTTAAAAATAAATAAATAATTAAGTAGGCTACATATGATCATTCTCTATCAATCATCTGTATATATTAAAAGGATTCAGAAAGTTAATTATTGCTTTTTTTCCTGTCAAAAATACTCTTAAAGTAATTAACCAACAACTTAAAAATGGGGTTAAAATAGTAAATTGGAAAAAGAAAGTTGTTATTGTTTTTTTTACTGTAAAAAATACCCCTACCTAAAACTTAAAAATGAGGTTAAAATTGTAAATTGACAAAAATAATAAATTCCTACTTCTACATTGAAATGTCTTCCTGCTTCTAATAAACTCCTACTTTTACGTTGATTTAAATTCCTACTTCTACTCACTAACTCCCTACAAAATAGGATTACTTTTTTGTTAGTTTTAAAACTCCTCCAGTCTACAAAACTCACCCCACGTATTCTTTTCTTTTTTTTTTTTACTTCATCACGATGTATTTGTTTCTTCAATCCTCCTTTTTTTTCAATTTTTTTTTTTTAAATTTCTTTACACCCTTAGGTTTTTTTTTTTTTTTTTTTATTGGAAAAAGTAGAAATCTCAAATTATAATAAATGCAAATTGTTTAAAGTAAAGTTATGAAACATTTAGTATTTTCTCATTCATAATAGTTACAAATATGTATTTTTCTAGTCCTTCACCATCTAACGTGAATGTAAAAATTGTATTTTGAACAATTGCTGAAGCTGTAGCTAAGGAATGATGAATGAATGAATTTAATTATGTAAATTATTAATTTGAATAATAGTTAATCATAAAAAAAACTAGATGCATGATAAAATGAGTATACTATTTTCTTTTTCTTTTTTTCTTAATTTTAGAGATTTAAGCATTTAATAATGTAATTTTTTTATATCTCAAGTTCAAAAACTTGACCTGAGCTCGAGTTTGAGCTTGATATTAAGCTTTAGTTTGGCTTGACTAATTAATCAAGCCAAGCCAAGCCAAGCTCAAGTTTTTTGGCTTTCCCACGAGCTTAAGTTCAAACACTATTTTTAGGCTTGTCACAAGCTCAAGCCAAGCTCGAGCTTTGATTTTTCCTGACGAGCAAAGCTTGAACATGCACTACTTGATAAAGCTTGGCTCATTTACAGCCCTAACTTTATATCAATAGTTGGATAAATGTTGAAAAAAAAGAAATTAAATATTTTTTATCAACGGGTTGAAAAATGTCAAAAATAAAAACACGAAACTTATATAGGTATTGCTTTGTATCTCGCTCTCACTCTCTCTATATCGCTCTCTTTCTCTATATCGCTCTTGCTCTCTCTCTCTCTCTCTCTCTCTCTCTCTCTCTCTCTCTCTCTCTCTCTCATAGGTCTTGGCAATCAATTTTCCTATTATTTTCTAGGCAACAAACAGAATTCTCGACTCAAATTTTCTATAATTTTCCCTCCAATTAGATTTTTTTTTCCATACTTTGTTATTCCCTTGGAAAATTTTGAACATTTGTGGTTTTTGTTCTTGAATTTGAAATGCTATGTCAAAATTGAATTTGTGGTTTTGTGCATTGCGTGCTTTCAATGTGATTGCAGGTGCTTTGGGAGTTCAAAATTCTCTCTCATAGGTCTTGACAATCAATTTTCCTATTATTTTCTAGGCAACCAAACAAAATTCTCGACTCAAATTTTCTATTATTCTCCCTCCGATTAGGTTTTTTTTTTCTATTTCTCTCGATTTCGTTGTTTTAAAAAATTATTTCTGATCAATTTGTTTATGCTTGGACTCGAATTTTTTCCATACACTGTTATTCGCTTGGAAGATTTTGAACTTTTGTGGTTTTTGTTCTTGAATTTGAAACACCATGTCAAAATTGAATTTGTGGTTTTGTGTATTGCGTGCTTTCAATTTGACTCCAAAATGTTAGTAAAAGGTTTCAAACCCAAAATCTTATGGATATCATGAGGTCTTAGGAACCAATAAACCAACATCTTTAGAACTTTATTACCTTTGAATGGTCAATTATGGAGGAACAATCACTAAAAAACGTTGTCATGGTTGTAACTATTAGTTAAAAGGACACAAGCATACATTTTTCTCTCATTTTTCTATAGGTTTATACATAAACATACATTCTACAACTATCTCACTCCAGAACTCTTTAGAAACCCTCAGTCTAGACGTCTTCCTACACTTCGCTTATTTCTAGCTCAAGGTCAAGTAAGAAAGTGCGCTTATCCCTTGCTTGTTTCTCGCCCAAGCAAGATTTAGAAGAAGAAAAAAAAGTCTTACTTGTTCCTTACTTGTATCTTGCTCAAATAAAATTCTTACACACAATTCTATTTCTTTTAATCATTCTTCATTAGCTTATGTGCATATATGATTGTCATTTTATTGGCTTATCTAAATAGGTGCTAGCTATAGTGGACCGCCGCACTAGTAGCTAAGGAACAACCTTAGTTTGAATGGTGGATCGAACTCCCTAGAGCGAACTTGTGCCTAAGTGAGGTCCCAATTGATAAAAGCCTTTGTACAGAATTTCACCTTTTAAATTTTTTTGGCGAAAAACCCATTTTAGTCCCTACATTTTCACGCGATTCCCACTTTGGTCCCTAACTTTTTTTTTCACCGATTTTAGTCCCTATCCTGGAAAACGCATCTCGTTTTAATCCCTGACGTTACATCAAAGACAGAAATTGCACAGCTGGCAAACGGAAAAAATTAAAAATATTAAAATAATGCAAACTGTATCCACGTGGCTTTCCATGTCAGCCTCTAAATTAAAAAAATTAATTTATTAATTTTAACTAAAAAAAATTAAAAACAGAAATAAAACCCAAACCCAGCAAGAATAACAAATTTCAAACCCAGCAAATTTAAAACCCAGCAAGAACAAGATCAACAAAACACAAACCCAGCAAATTTAAAACCCAAAAAATTAAATTCAAACCCATATTTCAATCCCCCACACCACCAAAACATCAAACACAAAAATCAAATCTAGATTTTCGGCCCCCAAACTCAAAACTCAAAACCCAAATTTTCTTATACTTTCTGAGAAACCAAACACAAACCTCAGATCCAAACCATAGATTAACCGAGAAAAAGCTTAAGAAGAAGAAGAAGAAGGGTGTGAAAGAGGGTTCAAATGCAAGAAGAAAGTTGGGAACTTTCGGTGTGTCCAAGCTTCAATAGCTACTCTTCTGATAAACTCGTGGACGTAGCCGCTAAAGTGACCCGCGAGTTTGATCATCGTGATCACGATGATGAGGAAGCGTTCGAGTTCGTGTCCGTTCGCAAAGCCGAGGACGACGTGGTCGTGTTGGACGGTCAGATCGGTCCGGTTTTCCCGGTCTTCAGTCGCGACCTCCTTCTGTCTGATCAGAACCCCACCAAAAGTCAACAAATTACCGACAGCCAGGATTTGAAGAACAGAGAAGAAGAAGAAGATGAGGATGTGCGGTGTCTTCGTGTTGAACCCTTTTTCACACCCTCTTTCTGGTTTGGTTTCTTAGAAAGTATAAGAAAATTTGGGTTTTGAGTTTTGAGTTTGGGGACCGAAAATCTGGGTTTGATTTTTGTGTTTGATGTTTTCGTGGTGTGGGGGTTTGAAATATGGGTTTGAATTTAATTTTTTGGGTTTTAAATTTGCTGGGTTTGTGTTTTTTTGATCTTGTTCTTGCTGGGTTTTAAATTTGCTGGGTTTGAAATTTGTTGTTCTTGCTGGGTTTGGGTTTTATTTCTGTTTTTAATTTTTTTTAGTTAAAATTAATAAATTAATTTTTTTTTAAATTTAGAGGCTGACATGGAAAGCCACGTGGATACAGTTTGCATTATTTTAATATTTTTAATTTTTTCCGTTTGCCAGCTATGCAATTTCTGTCTCTGATGTAACGTCAGGGACTAAAACGAGATGCGTTTTCCAGGATAGGGACTAAAATCGGTGAAAAAAAAAGTTGGGGACCAAAGTGGGAATCGCGTGAAAATGTAGGGACTAAAATAGGCTTTTCGCCAATTTTTTTCGGTTTGTTGTCCATGTGAGCATGATGATACCATGATTGAGAAGGGACCAACGAAAGTGGTCGGAGAGAAAATCGCAAATAAAAATATAGAAAGAATAAATTGTCTTTCACAGAAAGTGAAAATAAAACGAACAAAAAAATTAATAAATACTTTTCTCAAGCATGTTATAAACTACTTAAATTTTAACATGTTAAAATTCCATCATTTTTAATTTGAAATTACATCATTATGAATTGAATTAGAATTTAATAGCAATTTTATTAATAAGATAGTACAAAAAATTGACATTGAAAAAGTCATCTTTACAATTTTAGAGGAGCCAAATCCTAAATAATAAATATTTATTGCACCAAATCTCAATTCAATTCGAAGTTCCTATCTTTATACCAAGTAATAGAACATAAGAAATTAAAAATAAAATTTTGGATAAAATACAATTTTGGTTCTTCAGCTTTTTTTTTTTTTTTTTTTTAATTCTTTTCTTGAACTTTAAAAAATTTGTTTTTTGTCTCTAAACTATTGAAAATTTTAATTTTTTTTTTTTTAATCTCCTAAACTATTAAACATGTTTTATTTTCCATATTTAAACTTTACAAAATTTCATTTTTCATCACTAAATAATTAAAAAAAAAAGTTATTTTATCATCCCTATTTTGTCTTTAAATTATTGAAAAAAAAAATTACAAAAATTAAATTTAGGAAAAAAACAAATTTTTGAAGTTTAAAAACTAAAATAATATTTTAATTTTACCCTATAAATACTAGGTATGAAAATCAAAATGCCTTATTTTTTTCAATAAATGTTACTTATTATGCACCCAAGTTCCAAGAGTTAGTTTGTTGGAGCATCTTCTCTCTCCAAAAAAAAAA
This sequence comes from Notholithocarpus densiflorus, assembly GCA_030021035.2. Taxonomy (NCBI): domain Eukaryota; kingdom Viridiplantae; phylum Streptophyta; class Magnoliopsida; order Fagales; family Fagaceae; genus Notholithocarpus; species Notholithocarpus densiflorus. The sequence continues at coordinate 1,514,062 of JARYZH020000027.1, read as the reverse complement.
AAAAAAAAGGTTTGTTGGAGCAGCGGCTTAGCCCAAAACCCAAAACAAAAAGAGGGTTGTTGAAGCGGAGCTTTATCTGCTTTCATTCAAACATCTGTCCTTCCTAAGGCAAATTAGATGTGCAGCTCAGTCAATCATGATCGCATCTTATTTGATTGATTTAAACTAATAAAGAAAATGACATGGACTGTACTGTACACATCCAATGCCAAAATAAAGAGATCCTCGTCAAGGCGATTGTTCAGGCTGTCCCGATGTATATCATGAGTGTCTTTAAATTACCTAACACCCTATGCGATGAGATAACAAATATGGATCGTAAGTTTTGGTGGGGCCAAACAAATGAGAGGAATAAGATGGTTTGACTGAGTTGAGAACAAAATGTGTCTACCCAAGAAGGAGAGAGGTTTGGGTTTCCGTGATATTAAAACTTTTAACTTAGCTTTATTAGCTAAGCAAGAATGGCGACTGCAAACGTATACGACTTCCCTAGTCCACAGGATATTCGAGGCTAAATATTCCCCAATGGGGGGGGATTTTCTTTCGGCTGAGCTGGGGCATCATCCATCCTATGCATGGAGGAGTATTTTGGCTACACAAGATGTGGTTAAACATGGTCATCGATAGCAAGTGGGGAACGGGCAATCAATTGACATCTGGAACGACAAATGGTTACACCAACCTTCTACCTTCAAACTCACGTCCAAGCCTGCTGCTGTACCCGCTGATGCAAGAGTGCAATTTCTTATTAATCCATATACTCAAGCTTGGAGGTCAGACATGGTACGTCAGTTCTTCTCACTAGATGATGCTCTTGCTATCATGAGTATTCCTTTAAGTTCCCGATTACTTAGGGACTGGTTACTGTGGACATATACACCAAAAGGGAATTTCACAGTTCGGAGCACTTACAAGGTCACACTATCACTAGCCACCGCTAGTTTAGGAGAGGCATCAAACAATCGAAATAGCAAAAATTTCTGTAAGACAATCTGGGGGCTTAATGTACCTAATAAGATTAAATCTTTTGCTTGGCGGGCGAGCAAGAACATACTACCTACAAAGTCCAATTTGTGCCGAAGAAAAGTTTTGGATAATCCAACTTGTGAAGCTTGCGATGAGGAGGCGGAAAGCAGTGGACATTGTTTGTGGAGCTGTCCTAAGGCCCATGAAATCTAGACTTTATCTGGTATCTCGTTTGAGAGTCAAGGTGGTGTTTTCCATGAGTTTGGAGACCTTCTTTGATTAAAAATTTGGACAGCGTATGGATGATGAACTATTGGGGTTAGTCATCACGGTGGCATGGTGTATGTGGTTTAATAAGAATGCAGTAAGACAAGGTAAAACACCACAGTCAGCAGCTGAAATTTTGTGAAAGGCCAAGTACTTACTGGAGGAGTTTCAAACAATTAACTTCAAGCTGGCTTGCCATGAAACCAGCGATATAGTGCAATGGATACCCCCAACCTAGTCTTGGTATAAGATTAATACTGATGGGGCTACTTTTGTTAACACACAGTCTGTAGGAGTTAGGGTTATTATTCGGGACTACAAAGGGCAAGTAGAGGCAGCCCTAAGCAAGAACTTACCATTCTCGCTGGGTCCTATAAAGATTGAAGCAAAAGCATTGGAGGGAGGGATTCTTTTTGCTTGGGACGTAGGGGTATGAGATGTGGTGCTTGAGAGTGACTCTAAGATAGTTGTTGATGCGTTAATTGGAACTAGTGAAGCTCCAATTGCCATTGACAATATTATAGGCGGGATTAGAGCAAAATTGCAGGATTTTAGATGTGTGGAAATTTCCCATGTTAAGCGAGATGGCAATCGTCCAGCTCATCTTTTAGCTCAATATGCCAAATATTTAGATAGTTATCAAAACTTGGATAGAGTGAAACCCTAATATGGTTGAGTTAGTTTTGCCTCATTATGTATTATGTTTATCTTCTTCTTAATAAAGTTATGGTCTTTTATCAAAAAATAATAATAATAAATCTCTTGATACATAATTACAATCGCGTCTATTTGTATATGTTTTTTTTCTCTCATAATCGAGATTCCTCTAAATGGGACCCACTAATTGTGAAAGCGGGAAAGTATATACCCGATACAGAGTATATTTTCTCCTATTTTTAGGTGACAATTGACAACAATAAGTTTTTTTTTATCACTTTTTTTTTTTTTGCCATAATTTTAATGTGAGTGATTTGATTTTCTATCACTTTCATATACATTTTTTTTTTCTCTTATGACTTATAGCCAATCATATCAAAATTTTGACATAAAAATTATGGAAAAATACACTAACATCCTCTTAACTTCTGGGTAGATGCATTTTCACTCTTTAAACTTTTATTTTAACCAATTTAATACATAAAATTTTGTATTGCAAAATCTAAATCCCCTTAAATTGGCAAAAATAAAAATTAAGCAAATCTATTTATTATAGTATTAAAGTTTATATACTAAATTGATTAAAATAAAAGTTTCAGATGTAAGTGTAACTACTTTAAAGTTCAAGAAGTGTCAGGACATTTTACCCCAAAAATTATATTTCGTATTTTCAGAAAACATCTAAGACCACAAACCTTTTTTTTTTTTTTTTTTTTTTTTTTTTTTTTTTTTTTTGATCAACTAAGACCACAAACTTTGTGTCACAACTTTACTACAATTTCGATGTAAAGTAAGGCAATATAAAAATAATAAATAATTCATCACAATCTATATATAAGATTTTTATTTTTTTTTATTTTTTATTTTTATTTTTTTTTTAAGAATCACAATCTATGTACAAGATAATAATGAAAAAAGTGTGAGTGGCAAGAGGATAACTCGTGTTTTAAGGCTGAGAATAGATTAGATGATCTGGTTTGATAGGATTGGATCGTACATGTACAATATGTGAGATGTCAATTACTCACTCGTCACAGCATCTATTACATGTTCATCAACAAACACGTGTTACAAGTACTGAGCGTGGACCAAGTGTCCCTTTAATGGGCTCCATCAGCATGAGTTGTTGTGCACCACGGGTCATTATTTTTATTTTTATTTTTTGGTAAAGAAAAATGCGGGCTTTATATTTGTATTATATCCACGGACATGGTGTCGAAAAATGCGCAAGCGCTTATTTGAACCCATGCGAAGGGTGAACTCCACTAAGAATGCCCACCAATAAGAGCCCGTTGCCAAGGATCGAACCCAAACTTGACAAACAGAGTTATAAAACCCAAACCACCACCCCCCAACCCAACCACCTAAGCCAAGCCCTGTTTGCACCACGGGTCATTATCATAGTATGCAATCTAACCAAACCAAAAAAAAACATTATTCAATCTTAACAGCGCTTCGATCGGGGCTGGCAGTCACTGTAAAGAAAGAATGTGCAAGTAAAAGTCGATTTCATTGTTCAACATTGTACACGTGATTTGCTAATGTTGTACAATGTTGTCGGTATTGTACATACAATATATATATATATATATATATATATGGATACAGCTTCTATTGCGATTTTTTATTTTTAATTTATTTTCAATTTACACATTCAGTTTAATTCTATATGATCCAACAATTGGATTTAATTTTTTTTTTTCCCACTTTTCAAATAAATAAATCAAATTATTTACAAACATTGGTACTGTTAATTGGTACCCTTAAGATATTTCTTTATGGAACATTTGAAGTCAATTTTAATACAATTTTTATGAAAAAATAAAAAAAATTATCAACGAATTTATTAATTTTTTTTTCTATAAAAATTACTAAAAGTAATTCGTAAACCAATGTCTTTAAGATATTCGTTAACTTTTCTCATAAACAATTTAAGCTTGGTTTGAGGGGGAAAAAACCCTTGTTTTATATTTGTTGTTTTAGCAAACGAGGTAGTCTCAACTCGAATTGAAAATTGACAATATATCATCACAGAGATTAAAGAAAATACTTGAATTTCAATTTTTATTGGTGAATTCTGTGCAATAGGCTTGATACCCATAAAAAGGACATGAATACCCAAAAACATTATGAAATTAAATTAATTACATTGAAACTTAATTAAAGTTGGGCTAGCATGTTCTTGATCCAAGTTTATGGATTTCCAATTAACTATATGCTGCTCAAAAATCTATTAAACTACATTTGGAATTTGAAAAAATCAACAAATTAATTATAGATTGGTTTAAAGATCATAGTTTTGAAATCCGGACCGTTCATTAAACTGTAAAAAGGAAAGGTTCAAGGTTTTTGAGGTCGAACCGAGGTTGAACTGGGGTCAAACCGTAATGATGTCATAATTAATTTAATAATTAATTAAAGCTTAAATATAGATATTAAATTTATAAAACTAGCAAAATTGACTAATATATCTATATCTGTGAAGGAAATTTAATGATTTTCAAGCATATATTTAATAATTAAATAAGAAAGTTAATAAAATAAAAATTTATGATTAATTTTTGAAGTAAAGTTGAATATCTTTGAAGGATTTTAATTGTAATTTTTTTTATTCCTTATAAGAGATGGATAATTTAATTAAGTAGAATAAAATTGTGTTAAATTGTTTTTTTTTTTTTTTTTTTAAAAAAACAAAATTGCTAAGGGGTTGGACCGCATGGTTCTTGCCACCAGCTCTGCATAAACCATGCGGTCCAACCCCGATTTTAGGGGTTCTTGGAATTAACAAAAACTCCGGTTCTTTATGCTTAAAAAATCGATTTTCAGTCCAGTTCCCGATTTTTTCGGTCTGACCTCTCAGTCCGGTCTGGGTCTGAAAACAGTGTTAAAGATGTAATTATAAATGAATCTCGAAAACCTAATTTCAAATTAAGAAATTATTTAAATTTCCATTTTATTTTGCATATCTAACACTAAAACTAACCCTAGGGAGAGGAAATATTTTTTTTAGAGTTATTTTAATCAGATGTTAGAGTAGAATATTATTATTTTTTTAAGTGGGTTTATAGATATATATATATTTATATATATATATATGTATATATATTTATAGACATGTTGTGATACCCATACTTATTTAAACCATATTGTAATAAGTTGTAAACTTTTGAACAGTGATCCACAACTCATTGTTTAGGTAAAGGGGGGGTCCGTGAAGAAGTGGTCGAGTGTCTAGTAACAAGAGAGGCAGAGCATTTGACTAAAGGAATTGAGGGGTGTTTGGCTCAAGGGAGTCAATCTCGTACCGGAGGCTGTACCGGTTTGACCAGTGAAACAATATATTTCAGTATCGGTCAATACCGGTATTCCGTTTCGGGTTTACCGCTATTTTATATATATATTATAATAAATATAAAATTTTACCATAAAACATTACCTCAATTTAGAATAAATTATTCATGGTTTTATACTTTAGCATAAAAAAAAAACACACACACACACAATATAAAAGACAGAAAGCTTAATTGTTCATTGCATACTAAGAAAACCTATAATACTAATGAGTTAATGCAAATAAGTTACCATTCTGCTCTTACAAAAATTCAAAAATTACAAAACTAAAAAAAAAAAAAGGCTTTTTTGGGCCCGGTACACCCGAAATCAACCGGTACGCCCAATACATGGCCGGTATGCCTGGTATTTAAACCGGTACGAAACGTTGACGTTTCGATACCGATACATGTACTGGTACGGCCGGTATCGGTACGGTGTCGACCACCTTGGTTTGGCTACATACAATAAATGTTTGTTTAGATAATTTGGCATTTGTTTTATCTGAAGTATCATTCGGAAAATTTTCTCAAAAAAAAAAAAAATGTATCATTCGGAAAAGAATATTATGTTTTAACCAATGTTGTTCAATTTGAGAAGTGGTAGGACAATTTTTTTATTTTTTATTTATTTTTTATCTTTTATAGAATCAAAAGGGGTTGGACTTAAGAGACAAAGTATTTACTGTTTTAATTACAAACTTGGGGAATTCTAATTTTCAATAAATGCAATATAATAAGTTTAATTTTGGCATAATTTGAGGGTTTCAACGTAATATAGCATATCAAAAAATTTGTTTCACGACTTTCATATTGATTGAAACTAGGGTTGTCCTTTTGTAATCTGTACTTAACAAAACTGACTAGACCTGAATCGAAAATCAAGCTGATTCAATTAATGTGGCGATCGATGACAAGTTTCCTCCTTCGAAATTGGATGAGCTTGATCCAACTGACAAGTCCCTTCTACCTTTGCCAATCTCCTTCATTCTTCACCGTGTCCCACCAATCTCTGTTGATTGATTAAGATTCTAGTGAGATCTCGACTAGATCCAGAGGTTTTGATCGATCTGACCACTACAATAGTAAAACCATAGCGGTCATGGACCCGTGTACCCACAATTGTCAATGGGTTCAACACTCGAAGTTGTCTGATCAAGTGACAGGTACACCTCAAACCCATTCCGACTCAACCTTTGGACACCCCTAATTGAAACCAAATATAACTTTCTTATTTTAAGCATATCCAAAATGAAAATGAATAAACTGCAAATCTGTTTATCAAATCATCAAAGTGATTCGATTCTGTAGTTCACTACTCGCTAGTGCATCATTTAACTGGTTTTATTGCAATTTGCAAGTACGTGTCTTCTTTTCTTTTCTTTTTTTAAGATGCAAGTAGATGTCTTTGATATCACTCTTCTTCTTTTTCTTTACATTATTTTTTAAAATGCTAAGTTTGGCTCCAAACACGATTAGAGCCTTATGCTTTAACTCCTAATAAGAATATGACATATATCTCTATCATGTATAATACAAATAACTTAACTACACTTAACTTGGCCAACTAAACGAGTTATATGCATTACTCATGACAAAAACACGTCATATTTTTATTATAGACTGAAGCCTAAGTGTGCGTTTGGCTCCAGCTTAAAAAGTCAACTTATTTTACTATTTAGCTTATTTTTGCTACTATTTATAGGCCCCACTGTACTTTTGGTACTATTCATAGGTCCCACTGTACTATTTTAGCTAACTTTTACCTTTATCTACAATACTTTCAAATAAATGTATTCAATTTCAGTAAAATAAGCGAATTCCAAACAGACCTTAAGACTCCCAATATGTTTGAGCCAAACTTTACTTTTCTCAAAATAATAAAAGGAATATGAGAACGAAATCAAGCCTGTTTGTTGCTAAAATTGCCATTCTTCTATTTTCAGAGTTGATAAAAAGTTGCTTTCAATTTCATCTTTCATTAGCCCCCCCTTCCCCAAGTTGTTAAAAGCTGTACTGCTACTCATTGATGAATCTATCTAACATCCAAGCTGACAACAGGCTTTCAGATAAACACTAGTTTATATCATCCAAAAACAGAAACCTCCTTTAAAATTAAAAATTTTAAAAAAAAAAAAAACCACTTTATTAGATGGGCATGAATTGACCAAAAACTTAGTCAATTCATAAGTTGACCAGGCTTTCATCATTACACACGTCACGCATAGGCTAAAATCTCCAACGATAAAAAATAAAAAATAAAAAACAAATAAAAAAGCAAAAGGATTAGGGGAGATCAAAAGGTCTATCCCATGCTAAATTGATAATTACGTGAACATTTTTTTAAACCACTTTTTTTTTTTTTTCTTGCTTATAACTTATCAATTTTGGGTGGTTGGTTAGAGTACTAGCACCGGGGTGTAAACATCCCTTAGTTGCTATTTTACAACCAAAACTACTGAAAACCCACTCCATCCGGATTTGTAAACTTAAAAAAATTTGCAACCTATAAACAGTAAGGTTGCATATATGCAACCTTACTATTCATAGGTTGTAAAAAAAATATTATTTTAATCTTGTGATTGTGTATGAAGAGAAAAAGTGAGTGGGAGGAAAAAGAGAGAATAATACTTTATATTATTTTATTAGGTAGTTTATATTATTTTATTGGGTTGTATGTAAAAATAAAAACTGGGATGTAAGGTAAGTTGTAAAATGAGTTGGTAAAATAGATAAATAGTGTTTGAGAATGCAAAAAAATTCTATTTTGCATCCTCAAAACCTACAACTCACCCCTTCTGTCTCTTTCTCCGATAAACCCACACAACCACTTTCCAATTTCCACCAAAACTCAGCCACAAACACCAATTCTCCACCACCAAAATTACCCAAAAAAAAAAATTTGCCACCACCCACCACCACACCACCACAGTCAATCCCCATCCCAAAATCAAACCCTATAGCAAAAAAACTAACCACTAAAACCCAACCACCAATCCCAACCCAACCATCACTGAAACCCACCCAAACAATCACCACCCCACCACCACCACACACCCCAACAACCATCAACAAAAAAAAAAAAAAAAACCCAAAACCAAAGCAACTGCCGATCTACCATGGCTGCAACCTCACAGTCGCCACCACCGCTACACCATACACGCACCACCACCACATCCAACCTACAAAAACCCACAACTCCACCATCAACACCACCAATAAACCCACCCAAAAAAAAAAAAAAAACTAGCAACTGACAGTGCTTACCACGCTACACCATACACGCACCACCACCACCTCCAACCCACAAAAACCTACAAATCCACCATCAACACCACCAGTAAACCCACCAATAAATCCATAAATCCACCATGAACCACCAAAAAAAAAAACCCATTGGTGAGTAGAGAAACACCATGAACCACCAGTAAATCCATATTCGTTGATTTCTTGGGGTGATATGGTGATGGTCCGATCTAGTGAGAAAAGTGGGTGAGGGAGGCGAAAGAAGGTGAGAGAAAATAAAGGGTGAGGGAGGCGGAGAAAAGTGAGGGGGAAGCGGAGAGAAAAGAGGGAGGCGAGAGAGAATGAGGGTAAGGGAGGCGAATGGAGGTGGAGAGCATTGAGATGAGAAAAGGTGAGGAGCAAAGAGGAGAGAGGCAGAAAAAGTGAGGAGCAGATTTGTGAGGGAGAGTGCGTGAAGAAAGAGAAAAAAAATAAAAAATAGACAATTGGATGAGAGAGACAATTAAATATAATATTTTAGTTTTACAACCAAGTGAACAGTAGGTTCTATATATACGACCCCACTGTTCACAAGTTGCAAAAATTTTTAAGATCCCATACTCGGATGTTGGGCAGTTTTTGAGGATTTGGGTGCAAAATAGCAATTGGGGGGGGTGTTTACACCCCCCATTGCTAGTGCTCTTAGTATCTAACGCTATTTTTTTTTTTTCAAAATTTAAAACTAAATACTGTTTTTGAAAAAGTGGAAAGGGTGATGATTTTTCATAAAATAAATTTGAAAGTGTATATATATATATATATATATATATATCAGATAAACTCGTTAAAACTTGAGTATTTTGAAAACCATTGACTTTTTATTGACCTATTCTTATACTACCACACAAGCTTTTAAAACCTTTCTTATAAATTAAAAATAAAAATGAAAAATCTTTTAGAACCTTCATTTTTTTTTTCCCCACATAATGGACTTTCTCTCAACCAAATTATTTGCCTTCCCCAAAATTTTAATATCTTTATGAATACGAATATTATCACATTTTTTTTAATAAAAAAATATTGTTAGCATTTCTCAAATAAATTATAATTAAATTATATTTGCTAATTTGTCTTTAAGAATTATCATTTTTAGCTTTTAGTTTGTTCCATTGTTTTGGTGTTAATATTGGATTCTTGTTATATTTGTCTTTGAGAGGGTTGTGCATCCAACTCACTAATCCGACGAAACAGACTAAACCCAACACCTTAGGTTGATTTTCGTGGGTTGGTGGATTGTAATTTGTTAGGAAACTAGAGGTTCCTAATGGGGATGGGTATGAATTCTAGGGGGGTTGATGGGAATTGTAGGGAAATTGACTTAATTCGAGATAGTCACCTTCCATAAAGAAATAGAGAGATTAAGAAACAGAGAGAGAGAGAGAGAGAGAGAGAGAGAGAGAGAGAGAGATGCACTAATGCACTAAGAAATTGGTTTATTCCTCAATTGATATCTAATGTTGAATTACAATCATTTATTTATAGGAGACTAGCTCTATAATGTCATTGGCTTACATGGCTCAAGATAATTGGCTAGTTAATTCAACATGTGCTCTATGAATTAAGTCATGCGTTAAATGAGCTACATGTGCTCAAATCCTAACTAACTCATCATAATCCTAATCTCAACCAACTAGCTAACTACCTAACTACCTAACTAAAGGGATTTTTCATATTCCTAACATTTTCCTCCCCTTGAAAACACCTTGCCCACAAGGTGTTGTTGTGAAATGACACATTCATTAAAGGAGCTTTTCCAATGGACCAATACCTTAGTGACATTTTGATCACCATATTCATGCATTTCTCTTTGACAAGCGGTCTCGTGTACATGAAGGTTTCTTCTTCGTAGATCTTCAAACTTTGCTCGAATTTTTGAGCCTTCAATAGTTCTTCAATCTTCAAGGTCCAATTGGTTCTTTGAACCTTGGAATGTTCTTGTATTCTCAATACTTCATTTGATTCTAGAACCATTAAAATTGTTGGCGCTTGCATCTTGGACTCTTGGATTACCGACACTTGGATTGCCAATTCTTGAATCATAGACTCTTGAATGGAAGCCTCCATCGGTGCATCAAGAATTGGTTCTTGGAAAATCATCGTCACCTTCTTTGTTGGTTCTTTGGACTGAACTTTAAGGGCAGCGTCTTTATATATATCATCATCCATTTTGACACAAAAATCAACATTCCGGCTTGCAACAACAGTAGTAGATTCTTGGAACTTGATTTGTTCTTCGAGTTCCATTGAATCAAGAGATTATAACTCATCTTCCGTCATATTCTCAAAATTCTCTTGCAATCTTGAAAGCTCTTCTTTCATGGCCTTTTTAGATTCAGCCAAGGCCTTGACTTTCTCTGAAATATCCTTGACATCCTCTGAGGCTTTGTTCAGCATTTGCTATATTTCTTTCAAAAGTTTTCTTTGGCCACAATTGCCCGTCTTAAGATCGACGGCTCTAATACCAAATGTTAGGAACCTAGAGGTTCCTAATGGGGATGGTTATGAATTGTAGGGAGATTGATGAAAATTTTAGGAAAATTGACTTAATTCGAGATAGTCACCTTGCATAGAGAAATAGAGAGATTAAGAGAGAGACAGAGAGATGCACTAATGCACTAATGCACTAAGAAATTGGTTTATTCCTCAATTAATATCTAATGTTGAATTACAATCATGTATTTATAGGAGACTAGCTCTAATGTCATTGGCCCATATGGCTCAAGATAATTAGTTAGTTAATTCAACATGTGCTCTATGAATTAAGTCATGTATTAAATGAGTTACATGTGCTCAAATCCTAACTAACTCATCATAATCCTAATCTCAACCAACTAGCTAACTAGCTAACTAAAGAGATTACAACAATTATTTCATATTCCTAACATAATTTTATTTTAAGTTTTGGGTTGGAATATTAATTTATTGTAATCTATCTGACCTAACCCAAACCCGTCATATATATTAATTTATTTTATTATCCTTATTTTAAATTTCTAGTTTGATTTATTAAAAAAAAATGCATAGGATTGAGTTGAATTCTATATGTATAATGAGTTGGATTGGGTAAAGGATATCTTAATCAATCTTACCCAATTGGGTTGAAAATACCGTCCAACACAACCCACTCCGGTCCATGCATTCTCCTAATTATAAAATTTTCAACACCTTTAAGTGGACCAAACTCAAGCTGTAAAAAAATATTAATAATAAAATATTAATAATAGTGGTAGTAATTATAATACAAGCCAACCTATCAACACACGAAAAAACCAACTTGAGACATCGTGTTGGTGGATAAATGCACATTTCAAGGCAAAAATCAATCTAATTTTGTGTTATTCAAACCTTTGAAACGAATAACTTTAAAACATTATGCAAAAAAATTTCATGCAGCATGTGATATCAATAAGTTTATTTAACTTTTTCCTTTCTTCTCCCACCCTTCCTCAAGTTCGAGCATACCCTAAAATAGTACATTTCCGTTACGTTTAGCTAATGAGATTTTTTAAAGCAAAAGCTCATTAAATTATTACGATATACATGTGGCAGGTCATGCTCTGCATCCCACCATTTATCACGCCGGAGGACCTGAATTTGTGCTGCCGCCAAAATTGACAACCACGATGTTTTGTTTAATTTTTCTTTTTCTTTTTTCCTTTTCCTTTTTTTTTTTTTTTTTTTTTTTTTGATAATCTAATCGTTGAGCTCCTTGAGGACGATGAGGAATGATATGGGTTGAAGTATGATATCAACAATTTTTTATTCTCCACCAATATGAATCTTGGACATTTTTGTTGAAAATACCATTTAGTTTCGGCTAAACTACAAGGGAATGTTTGGCAGCAGATTTCAAACAAAAATTTTTAGTGTTTTAAAAAAATATATGTGTTTGGTATGAATGTTTTATTAAGAGTGTTTGGGTTACAATTATCTTGTTTTTCAAAAGAAAAAAAAAAAGTTACAATTCTCAAATTATGGTGTTCAAAACATGTATTTTCAGTGGTAGGGGCTCTAGGATTTCTTTTCAAGTGGGTCATTAAGAAACTTAAATTAAACAAAATTTAATAAAAAGAGAACATGAATATATCAAGTTATCGATAAAAATTAAAAATTAAAAATCGCACGCAAATGCATATCATTTTACTATATTTTCCTACAAGTTTTCATATTTTGAAATCATTATAAGTTTTCATTATCTATTGTCAATGTAGGTAGGTATAACCATTTCATTTTGTTAAGTTTGTATAACATTTTTTTTTTCATTTTATGCAATCGTCATCATCTATTTGTTATTGTTTTATAAAAATATTTTAATCTGAATGACAAAACTCAATCCAACATGCATCGTATTAATTATTGACCCAAAGAGCCACACTCATCAATACATATATAAATAATACAATATGTCTACTTAACAAATCAAATGCTTGAATAATCACTAACTTTACTATTTTTTTTAATCACTAACTTTATAACAAAATTTTATTATAACATGATAACAATACACACACATATAACAAACCTTCTATATTTCATAACTATTAAATTATATAAAGTTATATTATATTTATATTGTACAGGACTGCACACACACACTCATACAAATAACATTATAACAAAAATAAATAAATAAATAACACACACAATCAGTAACCGACACACACTAACACAAATAATATATAAATTTATAATAAAAGAAGATACACTTACAACTCACAAACACTCACTCAAAAATCTCATTAAATAACTATAAACTTATTTCCTTCTCTCTTCTCTTTTTCTTTCTTTTTCTTTCTCCTTAAATAAAATAGTATACTTTTACAATACAGTCATCACTTTAAAAAAAAAAACACACACACACACACACACACATATATATCAAACACACAATTTTTTTTTTACCATTTTAAAATATGTTATTTGAAATATGAAACCAAACACATTTTTTGCATTGTGAGTACTATTTTTTATTTTATTTTTAGAGAATTTTCAACCTATGGCGTTCGCTCATGATGATAGCTTTTTATCATCAGACCAAGACACCAATCAGTTTTTGGTGAGACGAGAATTGAACCCCAAATCTCTTATTCAACTATCAGAAACTTTATCAGTTGAGCTAACTGGAACCCACGCATTGTGAGTACTTTAAACACCTTTTTTACAATACTTTTTAAACTACATTTTTCACATTATTTTGAACACCAATGCTTAAGCATAGCTACCAAATGAGCCCTAAGACATTTTCTTTTTCTTTTTTTTTTTTTGAAGAGGAGGGCCCCAAGACTCTTGGGTGTTTTGTTTTGTTTTGGGCGGATAAACTTACTACTAAAATCCTCATGAAAGGATTTTCTACCATTAATTTAAATCTTTCAGTTCTATAAAAAAAAAAAAAAAAATCTTTTAGTTATTTCTAATTTTTATCTAATAGCAACGCACGTAGTTTTTATCCCAAAATCCTCTTTACCACTTGTATTGTTTAACTTTATGGATGATTATGTAGATCGGTCGAGGAAACCCCAGTTTCTTAGAAGTTCTAATTGCTCATCATGATGTACCAGGCTTCATTTAAGTATTTATGAATGATGATGGAGTAATTTCTTATAAATAAATAATAATAAAACTTTAGGCTTCACCATTTACAATACACTGTTTTTTTTTTTTAATTTCGTTATATTATATAGAAAATAAAAAGAAATATGTAACTGACTTTGATTAATGGAGTAAAAAGTGAAACAATTATCCTAAATCTCAAGTAATAAATGAAAAACAAATAAGGGTTTATGACTTGTAATCTAATTTAAGATACTTAAATTTTGTATTATTATTTATATTTCTATACTTGTTTAGTGCTAAAATATTGTTGATCAAAATTTCTAGAAAATCAAAAGATCAATAGTTATGTTATCAATCAAATGTTTAAATTTCAAGTTATAGTATAAAATTATGTATAAAAAATAAGTTTATGGATCGAATAGTAAATAATATCTGATTGACACAAAATATGACTTTGTATTAAGAACATAAAAAATATTTAATCCAAAAGTTAAATTTTCAAAATATGTAGTAATGTTAATTTTTTTAGTATGAGTTGTAACCATTAGGTACAACCAAGTTTTTACCCAAACTTTGTCCTTAAATATATAGGTTAAAAATATCAAATCTTTTAACCGATCTTTCCACAATTTATAAAGTTTAATAAATATTTTGCTTGTTGTACATATATTAGAGTTATAAAGTACTTAATTTATGTTTTAAATTGTCTTATAGTGCTCTTTTTTATTACTATACATATAAGGGACGTGGCGTATAAAAATAATTACTATATCATCCTATTTTTATTTGTCCCCCAAAAAATAATTCTTGACTAGTGTAGCTTCCCTACCGAGGCACTTGCAGGTAAGGAGTAAGGTATAAGTCACTATATAAAGAGCCGCAACATGTGGCTAGTGGGGGAACTCGAACCCATGACCTATGGCATACCCAAGAACTTACCACTAAGCCAACCAACGTGTTGATTGTGTATATCTTTTTTCTTTAGGAGTAAGTCAATAAAATTTAATTGAAATTAACTGACTTTTGCATGTCTCTCTTTTCGGATGGAAGGGAGAATAAACATCCTCTATCCAGATTTACAATTATCAACACATTCCTGCCAACATGTGATACGAATTCTTGACATGAACTATATTTTACAGTGTGTTTTTCATTTTTCTCAGTCATACCTTCTTCTTTTTTTTCTTTTTTTTTTTCTTTTTTTTGAGAAGGTTCTCAGTCATACCTAAATAAGAAATGGTACAGGAAGCATTAAAAACTTTCCCTTTCCCCTGAGTGCTTTAAAACCATAGTTGTTCAATGATAGATGTAAGTTTAGACTTTAGAGAGTAGAGACATATATGTAATAAACCAAGTATTGATGGTAAGTGTGAATGTTATGAATTGGACCACGTGAATATGCATGGTCCATCTTAACTAGGGAAATCTTGTTGAACATGACCATTCAATTAGAGAGTGCAGAGTTTTCTCAAAAAAGAATTAGAGAGTGCAGAAAGAAGGGAGAAAATAAAGGAAAGGTATTAAATATGATTTTCAAATGAAGATTTTGTTATCCTCTCATTAATAATTGAAATGCTTTTGGGATTCTTGTCACCAGATTTGGTATGGAAAATCACGGCATGCCCTCTAAATCTTACTCACAGATTTTTATGATTCTTTCATTCGCAAGTATTTTTTTTATTTTTTTATTTTTTTGCTGTGCATCACAAAAAGATCTACTTTCCTCAGTGGATGCCATGTCAATGTACTAACTAGCTAAGATTCTAGATAATATTTTAAAATATATCTCCCAATATTGAAATTGTCGAATTATCAACAGCAGAAAGATAAAAAACGAAGAAGAAGAAGAGAAAAAGATAATAAAAATAAAAGAATATGCATATAAATACAAAATTGCCAAATTTAGCAAAAAAGAATACTAAATTGCCAAAGTTACTTATAATCCATACCATTTTCCCCCTTCCTTCTCCTATTTTTTCGAAAGGTAAAATTATAGAATATTCTAATATGTACATAAGTTCAAATTCCCCTACTTTCATTATAACTAAAAATTTATAGAATATTCTAAAAATATAATATAATGAATGCATACTTCTTATTTATTATGTTGATCCCAAAAATTAAATTCATATTAAGACCTATAATTTATGTGAAACGAGTAATATTCATGTATTGCGTGAGGGGAAGTATGCGAGGATTTTTTTTAAAGAAGAATTTGCAAAGATCATAGTTTGCTGTGCATCGCGAAAAGATTTACTTTTCTGGAGTGGATGCCACGTCAATGTACTAACTACCTAAGATTCTAGATAAAATTTTAGAATGTGTCCAAACTTTTTTTTTTGTCTTGAGAATCAGAATATTTCCAAACTAAATGGCAGGGAAAAACCATTATGTTTCCCAAGTCTTCAATAAATTCTTACTTCATCTCACACAATAAATGTCTACTCCCCTTCTCACATATGTCTACTCTCCTTCCCACATAAATGGTAGGCCTTAATATAAATTTTATTATGGAAAATGCTAACGAATGTCCCTAGGGCATTGGTTAATAGAGTAATGCTACAGTCACAAACTATTTTATAACATTTTTACAAACTGTTGATGTGGCTAACCTTTTATTGGTTTTCATCTAGGCCCATCATTAATATCACTTTTTCATTTACCAATAATCACTCACCACATCAGCAGTTTGTAAATTTTTTTGTAAAATAGTTTCTATCTCTAACATTATTCTTGGTTAATAATCCATTTAAAGAAAGTTTTTATGGGGAAAAAAAAAACAATTAATGTTTTAACAGCTTTTTTCATTTCCCATAAAAATGATATCAAAACTTTCCTAAAATGAATTGTGAA
Source organism: Notholithocarpus densiflorus (assembly GCA_030021035.2). Taxonomy (NCBI): domain Eukaryota; kingdom Viridiplantae; phylum Streptophyta; class Magnoliopsida; order Fagales; family Fagaceae; genus Notholithocarpus; species Notholithocarpus densiflorus. The sequence continues at coordinate 1,497,152 of JARYZH020000027.1, read as the reverse complement.
CCAATGCCCTAAGGGCACTCGTTAGCATTATCCTTTAATTATTTGGATCCCCTGAATAATTAAGGAGTGTGCATTCATTATATTATACTCTTAGAATATTCTATAATGGAAAAGGTTTGTGTTAGGATCATTGGTTGTAATGCAATGTAACTCAATTACTGCATAATAGCATTTTTTACTTCTTTTTATTAAGTATTTTTTACTGTTACCCAATAGATCATAGTAACTTCTTTTTACTATTATATCAAATATGAGCTGTTCTTGACAATTAGACCAATTAGACCAAAAGTTAGTCACTACAAAATGGACTACCTTTTAAAAGTATACCAAACCTTATGAAAAACTCAAGCCCAATTATTACCTTACATATTATGACCAAAGTTTGACCCTTCCCACGTATAAATCAAAGCAAAAACTCTTACCCTCTTACAAACTCTCTTCTTCCTCCCCCACGTATAGATGATACTTCTAGAAAATCTCATTCTCATGAAATCATGTCTCCATTTTTCCCCAATTTCAATTCAATATGCTTTTGTCTATTAATAATGTTCTATGAAATTTATGCAAACAAATTCTCTATCATCGACCAATGCAACAAAAATATATATAAATCTTGAGATCCTCGAGGTTGTTGGAATAATTGACAAGTCCATATTTCTAAAATTTATAATAACAAAAAGTCTAATAAATAACATATATTATCTCGCAAAATGCCATTAACTTAATATTTTCTTAAAAAATTCAATGATAGGAATGGTAAAAAATATGATCCTATACAAAAAATACCAAAAATACATGCAAAACAATTTTCATAGGAGGATTTATCTTTAAATAATATGAAGACAATAGTAAAGATAAAATGTATTGAATGAGATCCTACAAGACAGATTTGTTAATCATTTCAAATTATACTCATCATTTATGTAAAAATAATAATAATACATCATATTATTTACATTAAAAAAATAATACATATTAATTTCAAAGTTCATTGCAAGATGTAACTGCTAGGGTATTGCAACAATAAGTAACATTGATACAACAATGGGTTGGTATTACATTTTGTGCGTACTTTGTGAAAGGAATGTCAAACCACAAGCAGGATTATTTTGATGTGCAAAATGTGAAACAAAAACAAATCTTTTTATCCCAAAGTTAGAGGCACTCACATTAGATACATACTCTCCAAATATTTATGATATATTTATCTCACTATAACTACTATATATATATATATATATATATATATATATACACACACACACACACAATTGCAAACTACTTCAAATATTAATAATATATTAATTCTTTTTGCTGCACAAAATTAACAAAAATAAAAAATAAAAACATTTACAAAAAACTGTCACATCATTGAAATCAATATAAATATATATATAAGTAGAGACCTCATGCGAGAGTGCATGAAGTCCTGCCAAGTGGAGTTCTAATTTTGCATCTAACCTTTTTTTTTTACCTCTTTCATTAAGTTTTTTTCACTGTTATCCAAAAGTCCACATCAGCTTATTTTATTGTTATCTCATTAATGTCTCATTAATTGATTAAACTTTTTTTTGAGAATCAATTAATTGATTAAACTTACATCACACATTTTTCTATTCTTCATGTCTTTTAGCATACCCACTGTTTTAGTATTTTTTAAAAAAAACAAAATAATAATAATAATTAAGGACTAATAGTAATAACTAACCAGATAAAGCCCTAAAAAGAGATAGAAAAACACAAAAATGTTATGAATTGTTAAATAAAATGCATTGTTTCACTATATATTACCAAAATAAAAGACCTGAGACTGAAAAAATATTTGAAAGAGAGAGAAAGAGGAATTTAAGAGGTCACTACCTCTGTTATACCGGCCGCCCACTACCATCAAGACGCTGAATCCCCTACGATTATATTTTTTTTTTTCCTTTTAAAATTAGGGACTTAAATATGATTTAGGTTTGGGTAATTTGGTTGGATGGTTTTTACTTTGGGTATATAAGGAGAGAAAATATTTGGTGTGCAATGTAAAGCCATATACTACCATAATTTAATTTTAAATCATCTATAAAATACATGCATATACACTTGCCCACATCATGTCTTAATGTTACACTATCGATGAGTAGAAGACGGTAAGAGAGTTGGGCATACTTTCATTTTATGGTATGAAATATGTGAACACAACACAAATCAGTTGATTTTCATGATCCCGTTACTTTTTTCCATTTATCTTTGATTTCATGAATTTTTTTTTAAATTAACCTTACCTTGAGAAGACTACAAATATCCAGTGAAACTACTAAATTAATTTTTAATATCTCAAAATGTATATATTTATTTACTCTAATTTAGTTTACTTTTTTTTATAATATAAGTACAACATTATCCAAAACCATCTTCCATAAAATATCTAAATGCATATATTAATTATCTATAGTTGTGTATTAATTATATATATTAAATGAATTTATATGATTATTTTTTATAAACTTTATAAAATAGATAATTATTAGTTGGAATAATAATAATAAATTTAGAATATGACATTCTTACTCATGTTTAGTTGCTAATCCTTTAAACTTCCTAACTCCTTTCATATATAAATATATATATATTTATATATATAAGTGTGTGTAATAGAATAAATATATTTATTTTGTTATAGCATAATGAAATTTTAATACTCCCTCCCTCCCAATTTGTTTGTCCTATTTGAAAAATCAAACTTTTTAAGGAAATATCATTTATTGTTTTGTGTTTCCAAAACTATCCTTAAATAAATTTATCAGTTTTTTTTTTTTTTTTAAAAGTTATTCTTAAGGAGGCAACTAAAAAGGTGTCCCAATTAGATTGATTTTTTAAATATTTGTTAGTTTTCTTTTCAAATAATTTTGAAAATAAAGTAGGGGTATAATAGGAACTTTAGTACATTAATGACTTTTATTTTTAGAAACTGGACAATATTTTGAGACATCCCAAAATAGAATAGAGGACGAACAAACTGGGATAGAGGGAGTATCATTTTTTCTTAGAATCATATGAGAAACAATTTTTTTTTTTATTTAATGTGAGAAACAATTGAAACACTGTATTATGCAACAATTGATGCAATGCCCAACAAAAGGGGGGAAATTAGTAACACACAATCAAGAATGTTACAAAAAAAGTATATATGCATTTTTTTAGTAGGCATGAATCATGCTTATCTATATTAACCATTATATCATGTAATTTTCAATTAGTGAACACATATATATAGTGTGATCAAATCACTACACTACTCTTAGTGTCTTTCTATTTTGTCTATAAAATAACTAAAGATTATAATTTTTTACAAGGAAATTTATTGAAATTTTTTTTTACACATCAATAGTTGAGGGATCTGAATTATAAATGTCTCTATTAGAAATTGAGTGCCAACCAGTTAAGCTACAATATTCTTTATAAAAATTATTAAAATATTAGAGAAAACTAATAATAAGTTGTACCGCACATCGTGCGGGAATTCAGCTAGTTAATCTCAATGAAGCATGCTATACATTTTATGCTTTTGTTTTAGGTACAACAACATACCTTCAACTAGCCCCACTAGCGCCCTTCTCCGCTCCTGTACAACATAGATATTCTTTGTCAGGGGAAGGGGATGGGGCAGGGACGGGTACCCTAATCCAATTATGTCCCATCCCATTGCCATTCTTATAGTCTAGACTTATCTAGATTAGAGGTGGAACTAAGGTATGAAAGGTCTAATAATCTAGTACAATAATTCTAAAAGAATATATAAAAAAATTACTATTATTTATTAGAAAATACAAAAGTAACATTAGTTACGAGATAAACTGACAACTCCATATCCCTCTCATTTGTTATCTGCTCCCACCTTCCACGCTTCCAACAAAATGGCTCTCAGAATTCATTCCCCTTTGTTTCAGAGGTTCAAGGTGAGCTTTTTCGATAACAGTGTTCTTCTGTGTACTTAAAAAGAGTCACTCACTGTTGAGAATTTTTGTACCCATGAAAGTGTTCCCTTAATGGGAGAATGTGAAATTTTTTATGTCTCTTTTTCTATTTTATATGAAGTAAATAGATTACTGTGTACAATTCTTACCTGGATGTTTTAGCTTTTTGGTTTTAGATATGTTTGGAGGTTTATTTCTTTATGTTTCTTCCAGTTTATATGTTTGTTTGCTTGGAGAAATGGGTTCAGGAAATGGGTCTTATAAAATTCGTGGTAAATACAAGTTTTATGCTCATTAAAGTGTGTGTTTTTGGGGGGAAAAATGTGGTTATTGTGTTTAGTGAAAATGGGTTTTTCTAGAATTGAATTTTGTTAAATAAATTGATGCATTGATTTTCTGTTTGTTGCTTGTGGTTTTTAGACTATTGTAATGGTTTAAATGGTATATACTCTGTTAGCACCTAAACTTTAGGCCATGAGTTATTTTAGTCCTTAAAATTATATGGCTAAACTAAAAACTGTCTCGTCATCACTCTTTTGAGTGCATTAAGGACTAAACGCAATCGCTTTAACTATGTTAGGGATTAAAGTAATCATTTTGGTTTTGAGGGTCAGTTTGTGGATAAGTTTGGTCGATGGATTATGGAAGCTGCTCCTATCATGTGGAACATGATATACCCTAGTTGACCTTCAATGGACCAAGAAAGAGGAAAATATGGTTTACTAGCGGTCTGTTTGTTTGAAAAGCTTGCTGTTTGGTTCAATATTGCCTTATACTCTGTAACAAAATGCATTCAATTTCTGAGTGTCAATTTTTATGGATATGTCTCATTCCTGATGACGATACTTTTGAGTAGAATTTATAGAAAAGATCACTTGAAGAAACAGATCACACATGCAACTTCATATACACCTCTCTCCTTCTTTTATCATTTAAGGATTTTTTTGAAGATGAATGTGCCACTTCAGATCCAATAAGCTTGAGCTCAAATGGCATTTCCTCTTCCTATCAGAATGGGGTGGAGGTTGAGGTTGTGGGTTTAAGACCTGCTAGGTGTGTAAAGTTCCAATCTGTCCACCTCGCCCCCCCCCCCCCCCCCCCCGCGGCACCCAAAATGAGAAAAGAAGCCAGTGTAGGGTTTAACTTTCAATAAATTAGTTGCATTTGTGATTTATGTCTTTTCAGCCGAGGAGATAAATTTATATTCCCCATGTATTTCATTTAAATTTCATGGCTTTTGGCAGTATTATTCTCTGCCTTGTAGCTATCTCAATTAACAGCTGAACTAGTTTGGCCTCAAATGCTTTACTGGGTTGGGTTACATGCTTTGATTGATTAATGAGTTTTTTTTTTGTTGTAGCATGGGGTTGAACTGTACTATGAGTGTTAGACAATTTAGGGCATTTCAGTCTTTTCAGAATACTAGGCCCAAAGTATTGTGTGCAATAAACATGTCTGCAGGCCAGTCTGATGATCATGGGAAATTCAAATTGGATCATCTAATGCATTAAAAGTAAATTAATGAAATTGACTAGAACAAGCTTTCTCTTTTTTATTGTTTTGCTTCCAAGATTTCTCTTATGCTACATTAGTCCAAATTTAGTCAGAATGTCAGATAATAATTCAGTGATGGGAAGTCCTTGCCTTATCTACTCCTAGAATAGCAACCAAACAAACGAGTCCAGAAAAGAGTCCACGAGATAACAGAAAATGGTCACCCCAGCCAAATGGCTGTGTCATCCACCACTGCTACAGTGTACATTTCTCAAAAAGATTTCCCTACTCAGACGCCAATAAGTGGTTCCATTTTCACAAATTCCATTGCTTTTGCAACCAAGCCACGCAGATTTCACATTAGAAGCTCGAGCGAAGTACCCGATGAGACTGTTGGAACAGAGGCAGAATCAGAAAGTTCCATTGAAGCTCCAAAAGAACCTCCGTCCTGGATTTCTGCTCTTAACGTCGAAAGAGCTCTCCGTGGCATACGTAATCATTATCTGCCTCTTTAATAATTGATTTTGTATTTTACTTTCTACTTGGACAAACTTTTACCCTTTTTATGTTTATGGTTAACAGGATGATCAAAGAGCACTTATTAGTTTGTTCGTGCAAAATTTGAGCATCACATAAATTCTGTGTTTTTGAAACCTTAATATTCTCTCATGATGCAATTATTTGATAAAATTCAATTTAGGATGCAGCAATAACTGTGGATCACTATGGTATGCTTGGATGACAATGTGGATGTTCTCTTGAGCAGGTCATAACTCTAATACTTTTTCGATTAATATCAACTTTTTTTGGGGCAATCCAAATTGATAACTCTCTCTCCCTCTCTCTCTCACTCATGTTTTTGAGTATACAGGTCAGAGTTGCATTAAGAAGCAAAGTTGAAGAATTAATGAAACAGGAATTAGAAGAAGAAGAACTCAAAATTCTACAAGTTAATGAGTAAACAAAGTACTATTATTTTGTGACTGATCGAATTTGTGCTAAAATGTTTGCTACAAATCAAACACTCAAAGCTGATGCTGATGAGTCTTATTCTTTCAGTATCTTCAGCCAAACGGACCAGCTGTGTCCCCATGTCAACAATGTTGCTGTGCATTTCCTCTGTAAGTTTCAACAGCTTAGATGAATTTAGAGCATCGTCCGTACTGCCCAGATAACATTTTGGTGACTTTGTTGTAATAGCTGGTGCATCTTTTTCAGGTGTTTCCTTCTCTACCGTAGCCCGGCTCTTGCAAATCAGACTCCCTGGATCAAAGTCCGAGATACTCTGAAACCTACCACCATACAAACATACGTACAAAAAAAAAATTCCTTAAAGAAAATCAAAACAGGTTAAAAGATTGTCCAACCTATTTATTCTTTTAATTTGAACCATATATAGAAAAGAAAGAAAGAGAAGAAATACATACATCATACAGGTTTGACAAAATTTCAATAGTTTGCCTTTCACAGATATATCGGAAGACCATCTGTGGCTCGTGCATGCTCCGTAAAAGCCACCGTCTACATTGCAGTTATCCACCTGACAAGGCTTAGAATCACTGTCAGCGTTTTCATTAAGTCCATCGCCCTTGAACTTGGACCCACGGAGATCTTCTTTAGATGTGTCCTTCAAACTTTGACCCATAGAGATTTTCTTTAGTCCAGTCCTTGTCGGAATAGCCAGTGCATCATTTTTGGATGTTTCCGTTGCCCTCTCTACCGTAGCTTGCCTCTTGCTATTATGCCTCCCTGCATCGAAGTCCTCGACTTTATGAAACCTACCCCCATATAAAACATACATAAATTATTAGAGCCCCCAAGAAAATCAAAACAAGTTAAAAAGATTGTCAATGAAAACATACACGTAACACGAGTGGCAAAATCTGCTTGGTTTGCCATTCACAGATACACCGATAGACCACATGTGGCCTGCACATACTTCAAAAAATCCACCTTCTCTTTCGCCATTTTCTACTAGACAAGGCTTTGAGTGGGAGCTATCACTCTTGAAACCATAACCTTTAGAGTGGGGCACACCATCACCATGGATGCCCATTTCACGCGGGCGCAACTCGGTGACAATTTCGTTGACATCCTTCTTATCCGAGGAGATTGTCTTGCACAATTTAGGTGGTCCGTCAGGCTTGGAGTTCGTCCCACCGTCAGTAGTCTTGGAATTAGTTGCACAACTTCCAACATTTCTTTTTTTATCTCGAATAACAAGTCTGATTTTTGGAAGTTTCTCAATCTTGGAGGCAGCGTCATCTGCATTCTTCACCTTGGATTGATCATCTTTAGAGTTCTTGGGCTTGGACATGGTGGTGGGGATGGTAATGGTATCATTTTTAGAGTTCTTGGGCTTGGACATGGTGGTGGGGATGGTTTTCAAAGGACGGAAAGAAAGTACTTTTATGTTTTATCTAACTGAAGCAGTGAGTTAAAGAGAAGAATCGTGCTATGCGTAGTGTGAGTGAGACTCTTTATATAGGCCTCGTGTGGTTAACTTATTAACTAACTCATCCTAATTGAAAAATCTGTCAGCTCGTTTCTATCCTTTAAATTAATTGCGCCGCCTTTATATAAATATATATATATATATTTATATATATATTTTATTATTTATATATATTTTTTTCCAATACCACTGAAGGGAGAAACAAAATACACAGTAGCATTACAAAAGACCAACTGGAAACCGATAGCAATAGTGAAGTGGCAAACGTGTTGCCACTTTAGCAACAGACCAAATATCTTTCACAATAACATGAGGAACCCAAAAAAGATCACAATACAAGCCATTCTGATTCAGGAAGCAGTAGTCCGCGAGCCTAGTACTGTCCATCCAATCCGTGGCACATTTCTTCTTAATTGTCTGCATAAGTCCTTTGCTATCACTGATGAACAAAACGTTTTGAAAACCTTGATCTTTGGCTGCCAATCCAGCTTCAATAACAGCCTCCAAAAGAGCTCCAGTGGAAGTTGTAGCAGAGGTACTTGCTACTCCAAAAAACACCTTATCTCCCTGCAAAGTTAGAGCTTCATATGCAATACCATATCTACATTGCCTCCTCCTTCTAGCTGTTGCAATTTTGACGATTAAGTTCCAGTTCCTTGCTGCAGGCTGCTGCCAAGTGTTGGAACAGCTGCTATCTCTTCTTCTCGAGGTCTGACAACTTGAGAGAGAGGCCTTATACCTGCAAGAGAAATTTTGAGCAATTAGAATAACTTCCATTGGATTAGGGATGATTCCTTGATGCACTACTCTGTTCCGATGGTTCCAAATAGCCCAAAGAGTAATGAAAACATCCTGCAAATAAGACATAGAGTCCAAATTCCTCAAATCATGTCTTGAAATAATTTGTTTCAGCCAATGTTGAACAGACAAGTCAGAAAAATCTGAAGTATGGATGGCTAGAGTGGTTCCATGCCAACACGCCCTTGTGTATGGACAAAGAAGAAAGAGATGAGTTAAACTCTCATCCTCCTCATTTCACATTGGGCAAAGATTTCCATTGGATATACCCCTAACATGAAGATTATGAAAAGTTGGCAGACAATTGTTCAAAAGTTTCCAAACAAAATTACTGACTTTCAAAGGAACCTTAATTTTCCAAAAGGATCTCCACCAACCCGAATGAGCTTGAAAAAATCCAGATTGGCCTTTATATTTTATTTTTTTATTCATTCATTATGAATACTGCTTTTTGTGTCGCATGTCGAGTTCGTGTTTGGTTGAGCTGTGAGTATTATGTTACATGGGTCAACACGAACCTGATCCTTTTAGTAAACGGCTCAAGATTCTTCAACCCTAATACAACTTGTTTATTAAACGGATAACCTGACACAATACGTTTAACCCGTTTAATTAATAAATCGTATTAGGATCGACACAAATAACCTATTAATAACCAATTTGATTAATGGATCCTAACTGACCCGAACAACCTGTTTAATTATTAGGTTATATTTAACTCGAATAACCTGTTATCAACTCCCATATATCTAAAATTATAATTCAACCATAAATCAAGTAATAAAAATTCAAATAATAACAAGAGCAAATATTCTTTCATTCCTTCGAAATAAAATTACTAGTCCTAAAGGTTCCATCCTCTATACTATCAAATTCAATAATATGTCAAAGTTCCATAATAAAAAACCAAAATTATTACATGGCATCTAAGTGCCATATAAAAAGCTTTAAAAACATTACAGATTAAGAGATTAAAAAACCAGAATGATTACATGGTATATCAAAATATCCATGATGGCAAATTCTAAGTCTAACCATCCAAGTGTCATATCAAAAAGTAAAAGACATCACTGATTAAGAGACCGTGTAATCCATTGAAGGTTCCATTGAAGAGCTGTCTTCCTTGTGCTCATCCTTATCAATATTCATGTTTATTATATCTTCAGCGAGCTCTTCCAATTGTGATTGTGAAAGTTCTACATCAAAAAATTTAATGGAACATTAAAAAACTTATCAAAGCATTATAAATAAGAAATTTTAAAACTGTGGATAATCAAGCAATTGAATCAATTAAATAAAAAATAGTCATTCACATAGTAGTAATTATTGGTAATGAACTTGTAGTGTCTACCACGTCTGTTAAAACAACATCTATAAACGAATATGCATTTTAGCATGATTAATATTTAAAAGAAATATTAACATTTTATGGGAAATCCAGAATATCTCAGCATCCATAAGGTCGAATGACCAATAAAAAACTTGCCTGAAATTTTACAAATAAAAATCCAACGGCAACTAAGATCTTAGTTTATCATTCTATACTACTATTTGACATTTTATGGAAGTGAAGGTATCATATCGTATACTAAATTACAGAAAAACAAAACAAAATTAAAACATATTAGGACCCAACACAAATTTCTAGTAGTTTTCTCTAACTTGCTGTTATATAAGACCAGAGAAAGGGGCATTATCAATAACATTTTCCTTTAATATGAACATAGAAGAAAAAGTCAATTAATTGTTTTTCCTCTTGAGACCAAAATTCCTTCTTTCCTTGATCTGTAAGTTCACTAGAGATTGGACCACAATGTCAATCAGACCATAAAATGGGCAGTGGAGTAGAACGTTGACAGGGAAAAGGAAGCATTCTACTAGATCTATCATCAAAATGAAATTTAACTTTTAAAGATAACAGTATGGAAAGCTGTTTGCACTAAAGCACAATCAGGTGAATCATCTCACCACAATAAAACTAACTTAAATCCATATCAAATGAGTATAAATATGAGCCAAAGTTTCCCATTTATATCTAGATCCCATATCTATCCTATAATTAGAGTTTTCTTTTTAAAAAATTATCATAAAACTTAGAACTCATTCAGCCAACATGTAAATAAAAAATACATTACCTATAACTGCATATAACCATTCTTTGCTACAAACCAATGCCTCCACAACATCAGGTTTAAGTGCACTCCTGAATTGATCAATGACTCGTCCCCCAACACTAAAAGTAGATTCTGAAGCAACAGTAGAAATAGGAGTGCTCAAATTATCACAAGCCATAGCAGCAAGTTTTGGATACTAAAATTCATTTCCCTTCCAAAAAGCAAGTATGTCTAGTTTTGCATTCCTATCTACTCCTGGTTCATCCAAGTAGAGCTCCAACTGAGTTTCTTATGTCTGTGAAGTCGTGAAGGAGAACAGAGAGCAGAGAGGGCAGCCACGGTTTTGAGGAGAAAAGAAATTAGAGGGGTCGGATAGGGTTTTAAGGTGAAGAAAGAGTAGAAAAGACATGGGAAGGCTAGGGTTTCGATTTTATAGTATAGATTCAATCTGTATCTGTATCTATAGAAGTGTAAACGAAAGAGGAGCGGTTGGATTTTTAAGGAGAAAAAGAAGAGCTGGAGACAGAGAGTAATGAATGATGATGAAAATGAAAAGGCACAAGACAGAGAGGCGTGAGGTCTGGTTCTGAGGGAGGAGAATAGATTATAGCTAAGCTTATATACCTAGGTTATAAAGGTAAAATGGTAATATTATCTTTACAAGCTAATCGAGTCAAACGGGTTAAACATGTTAAACACGAATATATATGAGGCGTGGACCATGTCACTGTCTTCAGATGATATAGATATACGCATCTATGAGGTTTCCGTTGTAGTAGACTAAAACATTGTGCGTGTTGCCCCCGGGATACAACAACCAAACCACCTGCACTGATTATCCTTAAAAGCCTACACAGCTTGTAGGATCGAAAGCCCTCAATAGTACTTTTCTTTTCCTCAGCTGTCCTCTAAATCAGCTATTATCCATCCCAGCCATTGATAATCCTTGCAGTTTGGCTTCAACCACTAATAAGAAGATAACATGTGTCTAGTCATGTGCAATATACATAACTCACTTAATTGGTTGAGTTAAATGTGTCATTTGCATTGCACATGACAATGACTAATGCTATTTCTCTATTAGTGGTTCAAGCCCAAAGCTCAAAAAATGTTTGGAACAAATCTTTGTCGTTCTATAATTTTTTTGATTATTCGATAGTTATAATGGGAGTAGGGGGATTTGAACTCATGTTTCCGTTTGAATATTCTATAATTTTACCTTCTTAAAAAAAAAAAAAAAAGGAAATTAAAAAATGGTATGGATCATAAGTAAACATGGCAATTTAGTATTTATATGTATATTCTTTTATTTCCATTATCGCTTTTTCTTCTTCTTTTTTTGTTGCTAATTCTACAATTACAATAATCGGGGTGGGAGGATTTTTTTTTTGATAATGGGGTGGGAGGATTTGAATCCTTACTATTTCTGTGGAAAACTTCATGAGCCATCAATTGAACTACAAAACTCTTGATTATCCTTTCATAGATTCAAATGGGGTCTAGAAAAATATACACACTTCAAACATGAGCGTTTTCTACCAAATTGTTTCTAATTCAATCCATGAATAAAAAGAAACAAAAAATTAGTTAATTGAAGGAATAAAATGTGCTTTCATGACTTTTAATTTTATTTTATTCTGATTATATGCTAATATTTAAGACTGTGTAACCTTGGAAAAATCTTAAATCCAGGATAATTTCTTCTCTCAATAACTCATACAGATTTTTTGATAAAAAATAAATATGATATACAAAGAAAATAATAATAGTCTTTAAATAATATGGCATCTATAAAAAAAGAAAAAGAAAAAAAGAATGTACTCAATTTCTATATAAGTCATATTTGGGATGATATCTCCTTCCATTAAATCCTTTGATTCTCTCAAATTTTTAGTAAGATATGCAACACGTGACATTTCTTTAATTTTTTAATGCCAAATATCTTACATCTAAATAAAATAATAAGAGTGATCTATATTTAGTTGAATGTACGAAAACAAATAATTAAAAGAAAAAAATTGTTTAATAAAGTTGTTGATAACTTGATATCTTTGGCTTTTATAAGGACCCAACTTTTATAATATGATATATAAAAATTGATATCAACAATTAAAAAGAATTGAAAATTTAGTAGAGAAAAAGTTAATAAGAACAATTAAGTTTTTTTTAATCTAAAAAATTGTTGTGCAATTTGGTGCAACCACTTGGCAGTTAAAAAAATATTCATATAAATATATATATATTTATATATATATATATGGGTTGGGTTCAAGTTACACCTGGTGTAACTCTAAGCAATATTACACCGCCCAATAACTTGTTATTGAATTAATATTTTGAAAATCCATCCGTTGAATTACATGTTCTATATGTTCTTAACATGTATGACAATTTTCATATCAATCGGATGTTATTTATCATTTGATCCATAAACTCATCTTTTATGCATTATTTTAAAGTACAAAAATTTGAATTTTAACAATTGATTGATGATATGACTATTAATATTTAATTACCTTGAAATTTTGCAAGCATGAAGAATATATGAAGATAATGTAATCTAACGATAGATTTGTCAATATATGAGTGGTGTAACATTGGTTAGAGTTACACTAGGTGTAACTTGAACCCAACCCTATAAATATATATATATATATATATTTATATCAATTGCCAAAACTTAGAGAAAATTCAATTAGATTTTAATTTGATTATCTATTTTGAGCCACATGTCTCATTTAATTTTTAATTTTGTGCCAAGTGAATTATTGAGTGTAAAAATCGAAAAGTCTAAATCCAATTAGATTCTAAATTGGATTTCAATTAAAGTCTAATTTCCCACTATGTGTCTATCTAAGTTTTTAATTTTTGTGGCAAGTAAATTATTGGGTACAAAAATCGAAAAGTCTAAAACCAGTTTTTAATTTTTGTGGCAAGTGAATTATTGGGTGCAAAAACTGAAGAGTCTAAAACCAATTATATTCTAAATCATATATATATATATATATAATTTGAACCATATAATTGTGATTGTTTTTAATTGTATCCGTACATATGCACCAATGCACGAGGCTACACACTAATTTCTTTGAAAAGAAGAGAATATTCACTTGGCACAATCAATTTTTTGATCAACTTTTATTATATATTCTTATAAATAAAATAATAAAAAAACCTGTTATTATATAACATATGATATCATTTTAACATAAAGTAGCGAGAATGATACATCTTAAGGATGGGTTGGATAAAAAAAATGAAAAGAAACCAATTCATCTTTAAAGTAAAATTGACAATTCAATTGGAATTAAGATTCGAATCTCTATATTCATTGTCTAATTATTGAATTATTAAAAAATTTATAGTTACAAAAATTAGAAGAAAAATAAAAGAATTAACTTTTACCAAGTCAGTTTGAATCTTCTACCCAAAGTCAAAAATGATTCCTTACCGTGGTTACAAACTTTCTTTATTTCTTTATTCTTAACACAAGTGAAAGAGTCAAACAGATTTTTTATTAAAAACAAATATGATTTACGGAAAAAAAAAATTAAAACTCTTTAAATAATATGGCGTACATATAATAATAAAGATGAATGTACTCAATTTCTATACAAATCATATTTACTTAATTAATTAAAAAAAATCATTTTAACCGAAAGTAATGGGAGTTAAGATTTATATCTTAATTGAAAATTCAATTAGAATTAGGATTTGAATCATCTTCTCATCGTCGCTAGAGCGAGATAACCACATCTAAAGTTAAAAAATATTTTACTTTTGATTGACCTCATAATATTATGCCATATAACTTTTTGTAGCCTCTTATTTTAATATATATTTGTAAATTGAATTTAAACTATATTCTATATTTAAATCATAATCTTAGTATATTATATTTTCTTTTAATAATAAAATAATTTCATATATTTTTTTAGAAGAATATAATTTCATATATAAATACAATCATAATAAATTATTAATATTAGAATATATAGTTCTATATACAAACATAATCATAATAAATTTCAATTAATAATTATCATAATTACAAAAAATTATATTTAAACCAAAAAATTATATTATGCCAAACTTTTTCGTGTATTGCATGTAAAGTTTGACTCCAAAACATATTTGGATCCAAATTCGGTCCTAAAATATATATATAGTTTAAAAAACGTTGAAAGAAAAAGAAAAGAAGTAGCTTTTACCAAGTCAGTTTGAATCTTCTACCCAAAGTCAAAAATAAATCTTTACAATGGTTGCTCACTTTCTTTCTCTTTAACACAAGTCAAAGAATCAAAAGTCATCTTATTCATTCAATAAATAAATAAATAAATAATCCTATCAAATATATATATATATATTTATTTATTTATTTATTTATAAAGAAAAAGTACAATGAATTTTTTTTTTTTTTTTTTTTTTGAGAAACAATACAATGAACTTGAAGAAGGAACCAAATGTCATGGTTCACAGAACTGTGACATTGGTGAATGGTGAGACCATTTCACACCCAGTGAAGCAGTGGTGACATGTGGGTCCCACAAAGAAATAGTGACTGTCCACCATAGAAACATGAACAATCCCTGAGGACCAACTCAAAATTCCTACGTGTCACCAAACGAACCACACCTGTTTCCTACTTCCATCACAGCCAGACCATTATAGCACCCACACGAACCGCCGAGTTTGCTAAAAAAAAATAACTTCAACAACAACCAAATTGAACTTACTTCTTTCTCAAAAAAAAAAAAAAATTGAACTTACTTCCTTCCCTCCTATTTTAAGAATGTATTAATTGTCATCCTTAAGAAGCTCTCTTTCTCTCTCTCAAATAATAATTAAATAAAAGCTTTTTTTTAGAAGAAAAAAAAAGCTAAAGTAAAGTAATCCATTTTTCAAATTATGTTTGTTAGTTTAAATTTAAATAGAATAAATAAAAGGTAAATTGTGAAAATATATTTATTAATACTCAAAGTGTTCTTTTATTTTATTTTTTATTTTTGATAGGACTCAAAGTGTTCTTTAGATGTAGCCAAAATTTGTTTTGTCCCATAACTTAAACTATAAAATAGTATATTAGCAACACTCCATAACCGAACTGCAAAATTTATTTTTTGTTGTTATTGTTTATTTGTTAGGGTAGTAAAATATAATTTCCAAAAAAAAAAAAATTAAGGCATGCATAAATAAATCATCTTATGAATTTGAAAGTTTATATATCATATATTTGATACTTCAAAAAAAAAAAAATATCATACTATTATCTATTAAGCAATTAAAAGACTTGTTTAAATGTCTTATATTTAGATTAATCTTTTAATGACCATCTATTGATAATTTTTATTCTTATTTTTATTTTACTTATTTGAAATATAGTACTTTTAGTCACATTAGAATTTGAAGTTATTCAACAATTACAATTATTGTACTGAGTTTTAACTCTAAGGGCATGTTTGGGACGTTTGGTATACTTAATGAAGATTACGATAAGAATAATAATCTATCATAATAGTAATCTTTAGGGTAAACTACATATTTGGTCCTTATCCTTTATACCATATTTCAATTTGGTCTCTAAACTTTCAATTATGTCAATTTAGTCCTTAACCTTTTAGTGTTGTGTCAATTTAGTTTCTATCGTTATATCTTAGTTGAAAATTAATGACATGGAAAACAGCCAAAATAAAATTCTAGTGTATTGTCACATCAACGAAAGCTAATTTTTTATTTTGGTCATTAGACACGTTATCAATTTTCTTCTAAAAAATAACAATATGAACTAAATTGACACGGTATTGAAAGGTTAAAGACCAAATTGACACAATTGAAATATTATGGACCAAATTGAAAGATTATGGACCAAATTGAAATATGATATATAGAATAGAGACCAAATATGTAATTTATCCTAATCTTTATTATGATCGGAATAGTACATAGAATGGGGCTTTAATAATGTAGAATAAAAGATGTTATAATGGAATAACTATTCTATTTCTATTAAGAAGTTTAGTTATAATAAAATTAGTTATTACATACGAAAAGTTTGCATTTTTGGAAAAATATAATTATTTTTTGTTGATCCAGGAAAAATATAATTTTTGAATTTTGTTACATGTATTAATAAAAAACTATCATAGCTCTTTTAGGTTATTATTTAATTTAAAGATATTTCCTATAATGAAGATGCAACCAAAAACCTAAATAAATTTCACATAAATAACCATTCCATTAAAAGCTATTACTTTATCCCCAACTTATCCTAACACTAGGCACAAAAAATAAATAAATAAATAAAATTGAATCACATGAAAAAATAAGATGAAGAATTTACATTCCCAATATAATAAATAATTCAGATCAGTTCTCTTGATTTAGGATAATTTCCACTTACCAAAAAAAAATGTGACGAATAACCTTTCCATTTATCAAAAAGGGTGACAAGTGGGAATGAATGATAATAAGAGGTTCACCAAACTCAGTCCTAACTCTTTCTCAAAAAAAAAAAAAAAAAAAAAAAAAAAAAAAACTCAGTCCTAACTAATACAATCTTTATATTCATAAATAAAAAATAAAAAAACTGTTCCTCAAAAAATAAAAAAAATAAAAAAAACTAATACAATCTTTATATTTCCAAAAAAAAAAAGGAAAAAAAAAACTAGAAAACGCCAAAAGGACTTTCTCTCTCTGTTTCTCTGTTTTCCTCTCTCTCTAGGCTCTGTGACCGATCGGGTCAAAACAGAGCCAAGAGATTATAAGATTTTTTTTTTTTTTTTTTAAATTAAAGAAAAAAGAGAGAAAAGAAGGAAGGAAGAAAGAGAGAGAAAGAGAAACTGAGGGAAAGAGTGGAAAACAAATAAAACACCAAAAAATATTTCTCAATATTCAAAGGGAAAGTGGTTTTGGTTTTTGGAAAACGAAATTCTCTTGGCTTTTTGCAGCACCTGGTATTTGGTAGAAGAAGCAATCAAAAACAGATAGTTCTCTGTAGTAATCCATTTTATTGCCTGACTGATTATTGTTATTTTTATTTTTTAATTTTCACCTTGAACAGCGTCGGGTTTTTTTCTCGAGAAAAATCCGGTGATTTTCCGGGAAAGTTCTAGCTAAACCCATCAGAAAAATCCGGGACAAAACAACTTTCTTTGTTTTTGTCGGATATTGGTTATTGTTGTTGGTGGTGGTTGCTGATTGCTCTGTTCTCGATCATATCCAAAACCTCCTGTCTTTTACGTAATCCATTAGTAAATCACCATAACTTTCATCAACGTTTTGAGGTCGGAAAAAAACTGATTAAAAAATCCAAATCCAAATCCACAATTGAAATTCTAGCAAAGATTGATTTTTTGGGTTCTGGGTATTCACTGAATTTCCATAATTATCGTCTTTCCATTTCTGGGTAGTAGCAAAAATCACCAATAATTCATTGTTTCGTATCTGGGTAGTATCGAAAAGCACATTAAAATAGGATTTTGATTTCTGGGTATTTGCTAAAATCCGGTTTTTTGGATCTAGAATACCCGGGAATTCAATGATGGCGAAGAAATCAGGGTCATTGGATTACTGGAGGAATTACTTTAGGACAGCGAACTCAGACATTTTCGAGATAATCGACCATGCGATTATGGTGGCGGCTTCGGATTGTCCTAAGGAGTTCAAATTAAGGAGAGATCGAATAGCTGAGAGGCTTTTCTCTTGTAAATTTTCTCGGTGTTTGGGTTGTGATAGGGTGGAGTTGTCTGTGCCTTGTGGTGGTGGTGAAGAAGATGAGACAGAAGAAGAAGATGACAGTGATGGAGGTTGTAAGAGTAGTGGTTTTGAAAGAGGTGGGTGTGAATTTGAGCCAGGTGGGAGTAAGGAGAGCAAGAATAGCAATACTGTTGATCAGGGAGAGATGAACGTGAACCAGGTTAGCAATTATAGCTATGGAGAAGCTGAGGCATTGACTGATGAGATTGAAGAACAGTCTCAGATTGTTGGGGAGGTCTTGAGGATCAAAGAGATTCTTTATAACAGTGAAAATGAGGTATGTTTTTTCAGAAATTCAGTTCAAAATAGTCTCTTTATCTTGTTCTCAATTTGCATTTTGTCATGTTTGTTGATGATGAATTAGATTACTGAATTCTATAGTACTATAGATTGTTGAGATGGGTTTTGATTTTAGTTTGATTACTCTGCTGATAATCCTTTTTTAGGTTTTTGACTTTTCTGGTTTCTAATTTGTGGTGCTTTGGTTAATGTGGTGACAGTCTGATTCAGTGTTGCTTGAGTCGTTGAGGAAGCTTCAGTTGATGGTTCTGACTGTGGATACACTGAAGGTTTGATTTGAATCTTTCCTTTAGTAATTGAATTGGTTTTGCCATTCTCTTTGACAGCAGTAGTTGTTCTTTGGCTGCTCTTGTTTCCAAAAAAGGTTTTGATGAGTATTGGATTGACAGAGTTTTTCTTTGCCAGGCAACTGAGATTGGAAAGGCTGTCAATAGGCTTCGGAAGCATGCATCGAAGGAGATTCGCCACCTTGCCCGAACTCTTATCGAGTACGGAAATATATTCTCTGGCTTATTGCAGCTTATATATGCCATTTATGTTTATTGGCATGAAATTAAGTGTTTAATCATGGCCTTTTGGGATAACATCTGCGTGTCAATCTATTTGCTTCCTCTATGGACTTCTTATCTTCCATCAATTGTAGCATTAAGCAGTGTTTATTATCACAAATTTTCTATTGGGTGCATTTATAAGCGAAGTGCTAATTTGGTAATATAAATACGTCACTTGCCAAACTAAGTTCTGAGCTTACCGGTGTCAATTGGAGCTCACTGCTTACAATTCCGTTATTCTTGTCGTTTATGGACTGAGAATGAAGTATGAGATCATCGCATGCCAAACTCCGTTAGGCATTTTTTTGTCATGTTTATGAAATCACCTTCCTTTCTTATCTTTATTGACATAAATCAACAACACACTGGTAATTAGCCTTGTGTTTTTTTTTCATTGGGCATGAATTATCATTGCTTATTTCTTCATCCGCTTTATCCACAGAGCAGTTTGGATGGTCTTTTCGGTACTTTAATTTATATGGTGCATTAATAATGACAATTAAATATTTATTATCTTGATTTTG
This sequence comes from Notholithocarpus densiflorus, assembly GCA_030021035.2. Taxonomy (NCBI): domain Eukaryota; kingdom Viridiplantae; phylum Streptophyta; class Magnoliopsida; order Fagales; family Fagaceae; genus Notholithocarpus; species Notholithocarpus densiflorus. The sequence goes on along the minus strand of JARYZH020000027.1, from coordinate 1,477,199 downwards.
TTGATTTCAGAGGTTGGAAGGACATGGTAGATGAGTGGGTCAATGCTACACAGGCTATTGCAGGTATGAACTTGATTTTCACCTTTTTGTAATAACTAGAGATGTATTTGTTGTTCTTTCAATTCTTTATTCAATCTGATTTTGGGAACTGATTTTATTCATGAAGTTGTCGGTTCAGAAGGTACCCCGGATTCTGTAAACCCATCTGTTGTTGATGAAGAAGAAGAAGAAGGGCTTCCATCTCCTCCTCTAGATGAAGGAGCTTTCTTTGCCACTCAACCCACTTCAATGGAGCTCTCACAGGTACATTTTATTGGTTTAAATTTATTGGGTAAAGTAATCTTCTTCAAGTGGTAGTATTTATGGAACTGACTGGATTCTGCTTGTTTGGGTGACCCATAACTGCGTCATGTGAAGTTCTTTGATGGCATGGATGATGATGGAAGTGAGTTGAATTCACAATCTCTTATGCTTATCTTAAATAGCTTTTGCTATTCGGTTCTTTATTTGAATTCCCCACTTATTAGATTCATGATTATGAACGGGGAATGTTGTTTCAGATCCTCGAAACAATGGGGAATTCAGCAAGAACCGTGATTATGGAAGAAAACCATCACAAGAGAGTCAAAATAATATGAGGCGGAAACAGCAGACAATCAATGCAGCAAATGTGCTGATCAAGGACAACAAGAGTCATCAAGTGAGGAAACAGGAACTTGTTGTGAGGCCAAATATGCCGTCAAACACCAATTCTGGGCCTGGAAGACCTCTCAAACCAAGTTCAGAGCAAAAGGTCAATAATGATGCGAAGTCCCAGCAAAAATCTAATAAGGCTTCCATCCAGAAGAGGCCGGTCACTGTCGAGCAAGATGTAAGTAAAAATCTCTTGTAGGTTCAAATTTGTAACTTTTTAAGTATTTTCTGATCGCTATTTTTTATTCAACTAGAAATTCAAGTGTTCGGATGAGGTTGCAGTCCAAGAGAAACTTGAAGCTACAAAGAGGAAACTTCAGGAGCGTTATCAACAAGCTGAGAATGGTATATAAGAATAATTTTCATATTAGTTTGATCCAGTTGATTTTAATTGTACTCCAAGTTAATATTATAACACCCTAAAATTAGAACATGATTACTTTAACAATTGAATATATTTTTACCTATTTATCAGATGAAAGTTTAGAGTTTTGAACAAATCTGATGAATCTATAATTTACTTTTGTTCAACAGCTAAGAGACAGCGGACGATACAGGTTATGGAGTTGCATGATCTCCCTAAACAGGGGCTTGGCCATAGAAATCCTCATATGAAACCTGGGAACCATAACCGGCAATGGGCACATGGGCGACGATAGGATTTTTTTATTCAGGAGGGAACTAGCCTTTTCAAGTTTCTTCCATTGGAAAGTCAATGGAAGAACACCAGTGACTCTCTGGCATACTGTGGCTTGATCTACTTGAGCAATATCAAAATCATTCTCCATTTCTGCTGGAGCAGTCTATTCTGGTCATAGGGAAACCAACTCTTGATAACTTTTTTCCTAAATCGAGTACATTGAGAATAGAGACTTCTGTTGATCGAAATTGGCAGTCAGGTTTTAGTTTATGAAGTCTGTACTTAGTCCTGAGATAAATTTCTGTAGAGAATCTTGATCTGCACCTACTCATTTGATTGGCTACCTGTCAACATTCTTTTCCTCATATTAGTAAAGCTTGCACAGACAGAATAAGTGCATTTTCATAAACTCATAACCATATGTTAACTTGTTGGTTTGAATTAATGTATAAAGAGGGCGGATGCTAATGCAGAAAGTTTGCACTAATTTTTATAGAATCACATTTGGTAATTACTTTTAGTTTTGGATCAAGTTATTTTCTTGAACAAGCATGTATATGTTGGTCTTTTTACCCCCATTAAATTATGAAGGGAGAAAGGTACCTTGAAATAATTTGAAAGGAAATTGCTAATAGTAATAGATACAAAATAATTAGGGGGAATGTTTTTGGAAATGGTCTCAAGATGCTGGCTAGGAGTTGATAGTCAGTGATTGAGTTATATTTATCTCATTATTTCTAGTATATTTGGCAACCAAAAAAAAAAAAAAAATCTATAATATAATTTAAATTACTATGACTATCACTTATTAGTTTTAAATATGGAGCGATAAAAAACTATCTTTTAATTTACCAAAAATTATGATTTTTTAAATTTGTGACTCTAAACAATAAAATAATTTTTTAAATAAATAATTTGATAATTGTGGGCAGGGGATTTGAACTTTGGACCTCTCTTTTTGAAATACTAAGAAGTGTCAGTTGAGCTACAAGGTTCTTGATTTCATTAACACTAAGTTGTCTATGTTGATTGAAATCAAAAGGATGCCCTACCCAACATGTAATAATATATATGTCTCACGTAGAAAAGGCTAATGAAATAGATGTAATAATATATATGTCTCACATAGAAAAGGCTAATGAAATGGATCGTGGCAAAGCTATAAGAGGTTATTTGGTATCTTTAATTTAGTATGAGACACATCCATTTTGCTATCCAAGGTACTAAAGGAATACTACTATAAGATTTGCCATCCAAGGTACTAAAAGAATAATACTATAAGATTTGTTTAAGTAGAACAATTTGGAAGATGCCAGCAATTGGTGTTCTTCCGAAGGATATCGTTATAAATGGTGAGTCATGGAACACAAATGAAATTACATTGTCAACTAAAGATGTCACTTTCACCATTTTGATGAGTGACCATCATTACCATATTAAAATTTCAAAATGATACTATCACATCCCTTCATCTAGGGCCTTGAAGTTCCATATGGATAGAATTTTCCTATAATGAAAAAAAAAAGTCTCCTACAAAAGATTGCAATTTTTGTTGGGCATAAAATTTTAGAAAATTAAACTGCAATGAAGTGCCTACCATAGAATTATTTGTGTCCATATATATAAATATATATATATATATATATATATCATAAAAATCTTATGCTGTCTTTCAAGCTTATGGTGATTCTTTTCCTTAGAAAGGCTTTTTCATATTATCCAAACAATGACCTCATTAGTGCTTCCTGCCAACATTTTAGAACCTGATAGAAGTGTCGTGTATTCCACTATTGTCATTTGGCCACCAGAAAAGAGAAATGATCTAGATAGGAATGCTTATCCTACAACTCATATATGCATATTTATTTATTTATTTTATTAAAAGAGAGAGAGAGAGAACAAACAGAAATTATAGAGGTATACATTGCCCATGTCAATTGTCATAAACCCATACCTTTGTTATTAAAGATTCCTATAATATCAGAAACATTTTCTTCTTTTCTGAAATTTTCTAACCTATACCCCTATATGCTCTCTGGTCCTTTATAAATTATAAGGTATACCCAACTTGAATTTTAGATTCTGAATTTTCCTTAAAATGAAACATAATCCTAGTTTTTTTAAAAATAAAATAAAATAAGTAGAATAATAATCCATTTATATTTTTATTAATAGGATCCTTTAAAAGTGAATTTTTTTAAAAAGAAATTGAAGAAACTTTGTGTTTTTCCCCCTTAAATCCAAAGAACGAATATTTTACCTTAAATAAGATATTAAATTAGATATTAGTTCTTATTTGAGAAAAATTATTTTATTGATTTATTGGGTTTAAAAGATAAGCTGGCGAATGTATAACTACACCTAAAAATAAGTAAGATTTAAAAATTGGTAAATAAGCTAAATAATTAAGTTGTGTTTGACAGTTAATGTTATTAAATAAGGTTGAGTTATCTTATTTATGAGAATTGAAGATATTTATTTTATACAAAAATAAACATAATTACCATTAGCATTGGAGCAACAATGCACATCCAATAATTACATCATTGTCAGGTTAGAAATTGTTAGATCTTGAAGAGTTGTACTGCAAATATATATATAAATATATATATATATATATATATATATATATAATATACTAGTTAAGTTGGCCAATTGGCAAAGATTTGTATTGAACGGTCCATGATGAATAAGCAAACTTTTTGTTTATTCTATCTCTTTGTAAGAAAAACTTTATATTACAGAAAGTGTTTTATTCTTCTTCTATCTATCTCAAAAAAGAAAGCGTTTTATTCTGGGCGGTTGATTCCTAGAAGGGTCAAAATAGGAGTGAGTATAAAACACACGTGAAAATCAGAGCTCCATATGTCGGCTTGAAATAAATTCTTTATTATTATTGCACCCCACTTTGACCATCTTTCTATTCCCTCTGAAATATTATTCCAAGTTCCCACATTGCTTGTCTTAAAAAAAAAAAACTAAAACTAACTAACTAATTTAATTAAATGCAGCAATTGATAGAATATTTTGTCGACGTTGGAGCCAGTGGCACCGTGTAACACATTGTTGTACATTCAACGTGTTACACGTTATTGTAGCTAGCTTTGAAAGTGAGTTGTTCTCTAAGAGTAATTACTTACAGAGACAATATAAAATATAGTCTATTTATACAGTTGGGATTACGTATTAAGATGGGAAGCAGTTAACTAGGGAAAATTCCACGCTCCTAAGTTAATGCCCATTATTATCCTTATGCAATTGGATCAGCATTTATGACTCACTGCTTTTCTTGCTTCCAATCTCAAACCTAGTAGGTAAGATGCTACTATGGTGACGTTTAGATAAGAAAATCGTTTTGGTCAGTGGCAGCTTATGTATTGCTTAGAGTGTTCATATGAGTACATCCTAACTTGCCAAAAAATAAAAATAAAAAGTTATCCGATGGGCGATCGCAGCAGCCCTACTCTCAACGACAGCTCATCTCGCAATCGTAGCATGTATTATCCATTGCTTTTCTCTCTCTCTCTACCTTAAAAAAAAATTCTTAGAACCTCCCCTGATTCTAGTTGCCCTTTCCTATCATTTTTCTCTTAGAAAAAACAAACAAACAAACAAAAAGGATCAGATATTTAAATATATGAATAATGAAGCTTTTACGCTGTTTAATTAGCACTCCTACATGACTTCCGTAAGAGTTGCTTGACATTTACATATATGTCACAAATTTCTTATTAAAGCACGTAAAACCACAGTTGTACTCGTATGTATTTAACATATAGAATATGCATAAAATCATTTTAAAATAACTTTTATATATAATTATGTTTGTGTTAATTAATTGAATCACGTTAATCTATCCAAAATATTAATATCACATACAACACAGAACTTTCCATTACAAAAATAACTTGCATTACACACAACAGTGATGACCAATGACCATGCGGCCCATGCTACTTAACTCTTAAACTATTTGCATTTTAATAGGCAAGGACAAGATGATTAGTGATATTGTTATTAGTTTAGGATACATGCACTTGTGCTACAGAAATCTCTGTATATTCGACTAAAAAGTTGAATGATAGAGCATTAATTTCATGAAGTTAACAAAGAAATACTATAGGAAACTCAATGTTCTTTTTAATTAGGATGTCCTATGTAACGAGAAATTATTAGGTTCATTAGGAGGATTGCTAATGTGGTCCTCTCTGACCTCCCAACCAATAAAATGTTGTTATTTATGCAAATGTGACATCATCTGATAATTTTTATTTTTTATTCTTTGTGCTTATTAGGAAGTTCACACATATATTTGCATAGATGAAATCATTTCATTGGTCAGGGAGGACCACATTAACAGTCTTCCCGGTGTAAATAATAATTTCTCCTATGTAACCCAAATTGAATTTAATAGAGAAAATTGAATTCCATAGAGAGAATTTATGCCAAAAGGGACATGGACAATTTCTTTCTCTTCCTTCTAATTGTAACCTAAGTTCCGTTTGTTTTAAAGTAAAATATGTTTCGGAAAATATTTTTCTATTTTCAAGTATTTGTATGCATGTAAAATAAGATCAAATTTGTCAAATAATTTCTCGTTGATCATAAAATCATTTTTAAAAAGTTGTAAAACATTTTATTTTTAAAAACTTGGTAAAAAATATATTATAAAAACACATAGTGACACTTCTCTCCCCCAATTTAGTGGTTAAGTTGCCGGTCTTGTGCACTAGGTAGCCAATGTCGCGGTCTAGTCACTAGAGACAACAGTTTTGACAGTCTGGATATTGGAGCTACAGACCCGCGAGTCTAACAAGTGGGCTTGAAAAATTTTAGGTGTCACATAAAACATTTGATAATATTTGACTTCAAAACAAATGGAGGTTAAATTATGAGAAAACATTTTCAATGTCTATTTTTTTTTAACCTTTTTCATATTTTTTTTTTTTGGTAAACAACCTTTTTCATATTTAATACCTAAACTATTTTGAGATTGGGAAAGGTTTGGTATTTTTTTTTTTTTTTTTGATAACCACCACAAGATCTAAACCCACCTACCTTTTAATTGAACTTTTTCATGAGATGGCCGGAGTAAGAGTCCCATTGACTATGAATCACATGGGACCTATAGTTATCTGTCGACTACTTTGGGCTTTTATTAGTGTTATTATACAATACAAACTGAAGCTGAGCTCAGCCATGGCGTCCTTCCATACGCACCGTTTTGTCTCACAGCTCTATTCTATTCTGTGCGGGACCCACACGTTTTTGTTCCACGTGCAAACCATGCACATTTTTGTAGCCTACCCGTCTTGACTGTACAACAAAATTCAAGGCCATTTTAGTTTTTACTTGGTTTTTTTTTTTTTTTACAAGTCTTCTTTTAAATTCAATTTGGTATTTTCTATTTAAAGCAAGGTGTTTGTGTTGGAGACTTGGAGTATGAAACTTTCAAATTTTCTGGATAAGGTTGGACACAACACAACACAACACAAAGCATCATTGCCGTGCACAACAGGAAATTTTTCTTGGTAAGATTTTACTTTTTAGTCTTTGTGGTTGAAATTAAAATAGGATATTAAGTTGACAATTTCTAATTAGAGCTGTTTTCTTTTCGTTACTTCAAAGTTTATCCAATGATGCAGCGAAATTTTAGTTTCAATTACCTATTTAAAGCAATCAAATTGGTGGTGCCATCACTTTATTGCGGCAAAATGGGACCAAGATATAGTGATAGTGATGAGTGATTGATTCTCCGTTCGGTAAACTTTTGACAAACAGACATAAACAGCTACCCCATAAGCACCTATGACATTAGCAGTTACGTATTATATATGAGACATGATCAAGTTTTATTTCATTATGTAACTTTAAATTATAATAATTTGTTTCTCAAAAGAAATATTTATTTTTTTATTGAATTAATATTTAAAAATTGTGAAAATTATATATTCTTTATGTTTTTAACACACATAACATTTTTTTTTCAATTTGATAGTTATTTACTATTTGATCTATACATTCATCTTTTATGCTTATTTTAAAATATAAAAATTTGAAATTTAAATATGTTATAGATGAAATATTTATTGATTTGATTATCTTGAAACTTTGCAAGTTTGGAAGGTAAAAGAAGAAAATGTAATCCGACAATACATTTGTAAAAACTAAAACATCACATACAATAAAAGTTTTGAGAGGTGTAATATACATATTCATTTTTTTAGAAATAGACACACAAGAGATGTAATATTATTAAAGTCGCTTCTAGTGTAATTTTTTAACCCAATCTATAATACATATATTTGGTAAAATATTAAATACCACAAGGATGCAACACTTCGTTAGTTTATGGGATAGTCAAAATTATGCTGATTATTTTTTCAAGCTTCTCAAGATTAGGAGTGTTCACAGTGCGGTTCAATACAATTTTGATCCATTTTTATCACCACACTATACGGTTTGGTTTAGCCAAAACCATCATCGCACAACATCTCAATTTTACGGTCATATGTATAGTGCGATACGGTTCGATACAGTGTCGGTGTATAATAGTGTGATTTGGTCGGTTTTGGGCTAGAACATTTTCAAAATTTTGGGCTCATTAAGAGTAGCCTAGCAAGTTTTTAGGTGTGAAATGACTCATCTTTTATATTTAAAGACACCCTTAATCAACACTTGCTGGGTTGGTTTAGGCTAGCCTAAAACTTTGTTTTTTTTTGTTTTTTTTTTCCCTGTAAAATAATGGTGCTTAACAATAACATGACACGGACACACAGTCAGTAACTTTAAAAAAAAAACCAAAATTTGTAAGACAAAACAATTATTACAAACACTAATTACTAGTTTACTGTTAATAACCATGACAATATAATAGTAACTTTCAACCAAAAAAAAAAAAAAATCCAAGAGTTTTCACTAATGACCATGATAGTAAACATATTTAACTTGTGCAACGAAAAAAGTTACACAAATATATACCCATAAAAAAAACCATGACAAATTGATAGTAAACTAAAAGTATCACAAATATATACAAAAAATAAATTTTAAAAAAAAAAATCATGACAATAAACTATATACAATTATACCAGTTAAACAAATATAACATATAGCCACGAGAAGAGGGACATATAGTCTTGTGGGGGCCATGCCCCCCCCCCCCTCCCCCTCCCCAAAATTTTTGAAACCCTTATAGTATTGTATAAAAATAAATTGGGCTCCTACAAAATGTAATGATTGGCCCCTCCAAAATTTTTTACAGAGGCAAGATTACTCTTAACTTAATTTAAATCATATCATACTAAAAGAAAAGATAACCAAGCAGTCCACATACTTGCATTACATGCGAAAAAAAATTGGAATTTTCTAAACTATTGGATGGAAGACAATCCCTAGTTTTAGAGTTCTAATTAACTATGGATGTTCATCATCTTCACAGTTCATACTCATTTTTTACAGTTGTTTTGCTTTGTTTTCGAATAATGAAAACTTATGACTTTCCTTAAAAAATGTCACAAATGTCAGTCCAGTGTTAGTTTTTATGTTTTTTCCCCTTTAAAATCTAGCAATGACCGCATTTAGCTATTTAAAATTCCAATATTTAGTTAGTTTCTCAAGTGTACACCCAAACAAAACACACACTTTTTACCAAAACCAAATAAATCCCTAGCCTCTAGGTGCCTTTCTTTTTATTTTTTCTAAGAATACAAATTGTTTACAATTGTGAAATGCAATGTGCGTTGCTTGGATTGGTGTGTTTTTCTTTTTCATTCTTGGTCTTCAAATTTAATTTATTTATTTTTTCTATCATTATCACCACAATCATCAATTTTTTCACAAAATTTGATATTTTTCTCATATCACCAATTTGTTTTCCTCGTAGTTATATTTTTTTTCTCACATTATCATCATAGTTATAGTTATATTTCAATAATAAAATATGGTTATTAGTTATGAGTTATGTCTAACCTATAAATACATGATTTGGCGCCCCCAAATAAAAAATCCTAGCTACGCCCCTACATATAACACAAAAATACTTAACAAGTAACAACCATAAGGTCTATAACAATATACTATATACACTACTAACCTACTAGTTTCAAGTTTCAATTATCACAAGTTCACAACCATAATAGAAACAAGTTTGAAGCAAGCATGAAAAACAAATATTAAATTACAAACCCAAGTTAATTCCCTCAAGTTTTTAACTTGCTAAAACAGTGAAACACGTGGCATACTTTATATGATATATATATATATATATATATGTATGTGTGTGTGGGGGGTATGGTGCAGTTTTTTTAACAAAGAACTGTACACCACACTGCACCATGCAATATGGTGGTTTTTTCACCGCCACTTGTGGTGCAGTGTGGTTGCTGCTCCATTTTTGGGGCAATTTTGGTCGATTTAAATACGGTTGTGCAGTTTAAACGGTTTAGTGAATACCCCTCCCCAAGATACCCTTTTTTTTTCCTTTGACCGGCCTTTATTATCTATTATATCCATGTCGTCCTAAAATCCGTGTTGGTCATTTTAGACGCCACTGCACTTTAATAACATTACTAGACTAGTAGATACTCTCAAATCTCAATAAAGCATTTCAATTGCATACAACTGTGTTAAAATATTTACCAAACAAATTTTTAACAAAACAGCCACAACTGTTTCTCCATAACAATTCTTTCATAGCAACTTCTGCAATGGTACAGCATCCCCAAAGTGATAAGTCTTTTGCTAGTTGCTACCGTGTTCTTCCAAGCGCAGAAGTCAAAATGTATTTAATTTAATGTTCTATATATAAATATATATATATATATATATAAGCTTTTCAAATATAATATAAAGTATATATAAATATGGAGCAAACCACACCTAATCTCCTCCATAGTTTGTTGGGTGAAAAGGATAGATTCGTGTTTTTGGCTTTTTAAGAGTCATATGCAAGTCATGACAGTTAACTTTAATTAATCCTTAGTTGGATGATATGGTGCATTGGCATAATTGTTATAAATTAGGGTGTTAATTACAATTTTAAAATTTTGGGGAGTAAAAGTGCAAAAACTTCCATAATTGAGGGTGATTATCTACTATTAACGCATTTTTATGACATTCTTGAATTTGGGGAAAGTGTTAAATCTACTATCAAAATCATAGGAAACACAATACTACAATAATTGGTATTAAGAAAATGATAGGTTCACACCATTTTTTTGTTTTTTTGGTTTATTTCATATTTATCATGTCTCACATGGATTCTACCTGTCTCACTTAATAAAGTGGAAGAAACCAAAATATGTTCAGAAATAACGTCACCCCCTAGATCGTATCTATAGCTAGATTTACAGTAGAACTAAAATAAATTAAAAAAAATTTGTCATATTGGGTGTCCTTATTGATTGTCCCTTCAGCCAATTCTAGCGTAATTGCTTTTTTTTTTTTTGTTTCATATATGAAAGATGAGGTTGTTGTTGTTAATTAACAAATAGGAGATTTAAGCAGAGATTTAGATTCTCTAAAGAGAGTCAAATACTAACCAATAAATCAATTGAACAACATATATAAATTGTTAGTATTAGGTCACAAGTGGCTAAGATGGTTAAAGAAAGAAAAAGTAGAAAGGGTTGAGAGAAAGGAAAGGAACAAAGAAAATGAATGGTGGGAAGGTAAGCCATACCTTCTCACCAACCTCTATTGATGTCATTAAATTGTTGTGATCCGATTTTATATATTAATACAGGATGGGCATGAATCCATACGATGGTCAAAACGCAGGTCATGTCTTCAAATCATTCTTTTTACTTTTAAGGACTTTGTTTAACTGTTGTGATTTGCCTTCATCAGCATTCAACAATTAAGCTTTTTTTTTTTTTTTTTTTTATTATTGAGGTGATAAGTCATGAATGATAAATAACAAAATGATGTCTGGCAAAAACTCTTTTTCCTCTAAATCTCAAATACTTTGTGTATAGAGATATGTCAATTAAGCTACAAGACTCTTAGCATGTTAATTAAGCTAGTAAAAGCATTAGTATTGATGGAGGCAAATAAGTAAAATGCTAAATTTAGCAACTAAATATAATAAAAGTAGAATAAAAGTGTGCTGCATCAGTGGACCAAAGCTGCAAAAGCCATACCTAAGATTGTTTTTTTTTAAAAAAAAAAACCTATATTTTATTAAAAAATATATTATTTTATTGTGTTGGTGGTGGTGATTGTTATTTATTGTAGTAGATATATTATTTTATTGTGTTATTTATATTATTTTATTGTATTGAATACTAAAATAAAACTACTAATATTAAGTGTTTTGTAAAGTAACGTGGTAAAATAAATAAAATAACTTTTTATGGTGTCAAATTGCTAAATTTTTTGTACAACATACTCTAACACATACATGCATCTATACTATAGATTATACACCATCAGTTAAAAAACATTAATGATCCTCATTATGACATTAAAAAAAAGGGCCCAACAGGGAAACAATCTCCGCAACTTTTGAAAGGAACCAACTCAAAAGAAAAATTTATGCAATTCTTAGGTGAAGTATATATTCTATTTGAAAAATAGAGAAACTCTATTTGAACGTGGAAGTACAAGGGTGTACTAGACTCTCACCCATTTTATATTTTACCCATGTTTGCTTAAAATGTGAGCCATTAAGCAAACTTGTTGCCCCTCTTCATGGGTGTCTTCCTTCTCTTGCTTCGTCAAGCAGTTTGGACATTTGGAGTCAGATTTCCTTGTGTTGTGGTTCGGTGTCCTCGAATTTTAAAGTTGGATCACTAAACCCCAAAAATAAAAATAAAACAAAGAGAGGAAATTGTGGGTCTCGGTTTTATTTATTTATTTATGAATTTAGTGTCAAGGACTGAAGAGATTCGGACTTTTGGCTTGAGCGTGACAACCCAGATCAAATTGCTCAAATTTGGAATATGTGGAACCACATTCTTAAAAGTAATTTATCTTTATATCACATAAAGCATCAAAGTGACAAAATCCAAAAGATTTCCTCTTTGTTGCCACATATACATACACCATATTGTATTTTGAACCTTTTGATTTGTTTTCCTACTTTAGAGGGTCAAAAGGTGGGGTGAGAAATGCCATTCCCTCTCTCTCTCTCTCTCTCTCTCTCTCTCAAAGGAAAAGAGAAGGTCTCTTTGCAAATTGCAACCCATTTGGTCATTATTTCGATCTTGAATAAAATTGTCATAGGATAAAGGGACCTAATATATTCTTATCCTATTCCTATGACATATTATGAAAACCAACACAGCAAGATCAATGCATGTTTGGAGTTTCGGTTGGGCAAGAATAGTCCACCTTACCACTCAAATCAGAAATTACGCAATGAGAGAATATGCTTAAAAATAAAAAAGATTTGTTTGTGTGTTCTTGCCCTTTGGACACTAATAAATTGGATGAGAATCATCTTTCTGAATTGATAACTTTTCATTTTCGTTGCTTCGTTGGGGGTTGATGTTACCTAAAATGCACAACAACAACCACTATAGTGCTTGATAGGCTTGAAGGGCCGACTCTACAAGCTATCTAATTTGGGGGCCCATCAGCCCATATGATTCACATTGTATAGTAGTTTGTTGGTCCATCATGGGTCCTGGTTTGAAATTATTTATTGAAAAAGTAAAACAGAAGAAGAAAAGAAAACGACATGACGTTTTTATTTTAATGGTTTTGTGACCATTTCATTTTCTTGGTTGTCAAAGTCAAGCGGAAATCTCTCGCCTATTATCTTATAAGGGAAAGGCAAAAGTCAACTTTTCAATCCCATCTTTAGCTGTAGTGGGAACCGTATATTTGGCTTTCCTCACAAGCAAGGATTCCCTCATGTGAAAGGAGACGTGTTTATTTTAAGATATGTGTAAGTATAGTATTGTGTCTGTTTCAATACTCAAAGTCATGGACTCGCACTTGCAGGCCATTTTTCAGATATATGATAAGGATTGGAGTGGCAAAATTGACTTATTTGAGCTGAGAGATGCTCTCTATGGTATTGACTATGCAATCCCAGCTTCTGTTCTCCAACTACCTTTTTTTTTAGGAACAAGATTGATCTTTTATTTAAAACAACTAAGGAAGATCAGCAATAACAAAATGAAAAATATTTGGTGGAACATCCTCCATCCATACTAACAAAGGAAAAGACAACCTAGTTCTCCTGGCTAAGGCATGAGCAACTGAATTGTCCTGCCTCCTAGTATGAGAGAAGGAATGAGTTCTAAGAGAACTCACAATAGACAATATGTCTTTGATAAAGTCCCAAAAATGATGTAATTTTTTTTTTCTCTTTTTTCTAAGCTTTTTTTTAGTTACGCATGCATACATATACATATATATATATATATATATATATATAAATATGTGGTCTTTTTAGAATCACCTATTGGATTAGATTGGTAAGCGGTTCCCTTTTTATGTTTGATGAAGATCCTAATAATCATCCTCTTACAATAACTCATGGTGACATGCTTGGAGGCCAAGATTTAGATGCTTTAGTTGGCAAATGTATGTTTAACTTCATGGATGGGGTTTGTAAGCGACTAGGCTGACTTCATCCAAGCAAGAATATAAGGTGCTTTAACTCCCCATTGTCTCAGATCATATTAATTACTCTTTTGAAGTGAAAGGATATCAAGAGTTCTGCTAAGCATGCAAGGTGGCCTCTATATTCTTTTTCTATAAAATTCTCCTTGGCATCAAGTCTGTGAGAGGACGTTGTCGATGACTGAACACAAATTTTTTTTTTTCTACTTTTGTGTCCCATTTTATATTTTACCAATCACAATTAGTTATGTATTTATTTGACGTTTGTTATAAAATAACCAAAGTTTAAAATGAAAAAAATTCAAATACATAACAAGCTGTGATTAATAGAGCATACAATTAATAGAGTATAAAGTGAAACACAAAAAGTGAAATAAAATATTTGTATTCGTACATTAACCATAAAATCTAAGCTAGGGAAACTTGAGTTGGCTATTCCATTAGACTTGAAGAAACGTCATTGATGCCCTGCATAGACCAAATGCCTTTCTTTTCTTTTGCCTTTTGATTGTTAGATGAATAATATTAGAAAAAAAAATGTAATCACTTGGATGGATGCCCCAAGTTTGGATTTGTTCGAGAACAATTAGGCCAATTCCCTTAGTTTAGGAACTTTTTCCAAGTTGTTGGGCCAATACCCCTGGTTAAGGCGACATGTTTTACAATTTTGTAATGATGAATAATCGTTATTTACTTTTTTGTTTCTTGATTTTTTTTTTTTTTTTTTTTTTTTTTGAGTTTTGAGAAAAAAGAAATCATCATTGTGAAAAAAAATATATAAGGGTTTTGAGAGGAAGTGTCGATCGACACTCTAAAGCCCTAGATAGACACCTCCTCCTAGAATGGAAGTGGTAATCAGCATTTGTTGTGGCTGCTGTTTGAGGATTTTTTTTTTTTTTTTTTTTTTTGAGAAAACAGCCCAAAGGGGCATATTATTTGATGGCTAAATAATCAGATACAAAAATCTTGTAAATATCAGGAGGAACAAACTCCATCTAAACTAAAATAGGAAAAAGAAATTTCGCTCTCATGGTTAGAGCATGTGCCAAAGCGTTGCTTTACCGAAGTGTATGAAAGAAATAATAGTTCTAAAGAGAACTGACTAAAGACATGGCGTCTTTAATGAGATGACCACAAACTGGTTGTGACTTGTGAGAAACACCGGTTGTTGATGGTCGTAATTGAAAACTTCTGAATCACCCTCAAAAATTGAACCGCGTTAGTCCAATTCCTGAACAAATGGACTACCCTTCTGGCCACAAGAGTTTCGAGAGCAACCACAAAGGAGGGCAAGGGAATGATTTCGGATAAGGCTGTCATTATTTCTCCAAGAGAAATAACTTGATTTCTCAATTGTCAGGCTTGGATTTTTTTTTTTTTTTTTTTTTTTTTTTTTACGTACCCTACTGCTAAGTTTGAGTGGGTATTGGGCTCCACTCATGATGGAACTCTTTAAGTCTTAACCATTATTCAAATGCTTTCCAAATTGAATTAAAAGTAATTTAAAACTCTTCTGAACTAACCAATTAAAAACAAGATTTTGATCAAGATAATCTTAAAGCATGATTTTTATAGATCTGAGCTTATCAGTCACCAGATAGTCAAGAATTTTAGATCGCAATATATTTATGAATCATGACTTACTCTAGTTTTAGAACATTAAGGCTTATATATAAAGGTTAAGATCAAATTACATTGTTTAAAGTAATGTTAAATCGCTTAATATTTTTTTTATTAGATTTGAATTTTGAAAAATTCACCATTAAATTACATTTTCTTCTTACACCCTTCATGTTTGCAAAATTTTGAGATGATTTGAGATTAATGACTACTTCATTTAGAAAATGTTTAAATTTCTAATTGTGTATTATAAAAGTATGCATAAAAGACAAGGTTATGGATTAAAAAGTTAATACTACTTGATTAATCAAAATTTGACATACATGTTAAGAACATATAATCTCGTGAGATTTTTAAAATATTATTTCAATAAAAAATTATTAAATTGTGTAAAATCATAAAGTTACACCATGTGTAACTTAATCCTAAGAGCACTTGTAGCAGTGGAGCTAAATAGCTATATAGCTATTTTAGCTCCACCAAAATACAAAAATCAACCCTACAGCAATGGAGCTAAAGGTATTTTTTTTACCTTCATTGCTACAATGCATAACTATTTATGGCGGTGCACTGTAGCTGAGAGCTAGAAAATTTTTTATTTTTTATTTTGCATTCACGTTACTTTTTTTTTTTTTATTCTTTCTGCATTTCATCCTTCATGTCTCTCTCCTCACTGCCTCTCCATCTCTTCTTTCTTCCTCCACAAACCCTTCTTTCTTCCACCACAGACCCATCGCCGATCTGCACAAGCCCAACCGCCACAGACCCCTCTCTCCCCACTTTTTCTCTCTCACTTCTCAACCCCCGTTTCGTTTTCTGTCTCTCTCTCCGTTTTTAGCTCCGATCGGGTCCCACATTACCCAACCCGCCTCAAATCAGAGCATTCCGTTTCGCTTTGCACTCATCATCACTGTCTATAATCACTGATCAATGATATATATGCAGTGGAATTTTCGGTAGCATTTTTCTTTGTTTTGAGCGATTGAGTTAAGATGAATCCACTGTGCTGCATTGCTCCAGTTTCGATCGAGAAGGACCGAGCCACGCCGTTGGCGGCAAAATCAGGTGGTCAGTATCAGTTAAGGCTCGATTCGTTAGTGAAGACCGTGAAACTGTGCCCCTCGATGCAAGTCTCGTCGGTCGGTACCGAATCGGACAAAGTATTGAGCATGGGTTTCGGTTTGGCTGTGTTGATTTTTCTGAGTTTTAGTTTTGTTCTTCTTCACTAGTTTTGATGGGCACGACGGGGTTGTGGTTGTGCAGTGATTTTTATGGGTTTGACAGTGGTTGTGGTTGTATGTTGGTGGTTAAATAAAATATTATTTTATTGTAATATTTATATTATTTTATTATGTTAAAAGCTAAAATAGCTCCACTGTTGTAGGATGTGAGAAGGTAAAATACATAAAGTGACTTTTTGTGTAGCTAAAAAGCTAAAAATTTAGCTCCACTGCTGTGGATGCTCTAAGTCCTAACTATGTGGACAAAATTTGCTGAACAACATCTTTTTAGAAAAATATTAGATAAATAGCACACGTTTGAACTTATTTAATTAGCTGGACTGTTTTTGGAACTCAAGTTTGATAAACTCGAGTTCCAATCCACTCTTGGATTCATCTGTCGTGGATTGAAAAAAAAAACACGCAGAACTCGAGTTTGGGAAACTCGAGTTCCTTGGAGATTTTTTTTTTTCTCGCTTGGAACTCGAGTCTAGCAAACTCGAGTTCCTTGTAGGTAATTTTTTTTTTTTAAATGGAACTCGAGTTTACTACACTTGAGTTCCACGTGGTTTTTTTTTTTTTTTTTTTTTTTTCAATCCAATTCAGATGAATCCAAGAGTAAATTGAGTTTGGGAAACTCAATTTTGGGTTGGAACTCGAGTTTGACAAACTCAAGTTCCAAAAACAGTTCAACTAACTAAATAAGTTCAAACGCGTGCTAGTCATCGTATTTTTTCCAAAAAATGTACTATTTACCAAATTTTGTCTAACTCTGTATGTGCGAAGTTTTATCTTGATTAATATATTAGTAACAAAACTCAGTCCCGAACAAAAAATTTGGCTCCTTATTTCTGAGGCCCCTCTCAAGCTTTCTAAAGTTACTATAGACAAGGCTGACTCATATTCTTTTTATTAACTGCAATAGGAGGGTATGGTCCACCTATTCTTAAACCTCCACTCTCCAGATTTAATCACAAATAGAATTCATCAACTAAGCATTTACCCTTTGGGGAATGGGGGTTGGGGTTCAGAGCTGCCATCAACAAATAGAATTCATACTGATTGAGGGATTTTTCTTCTTCTTTTTTTCATTTTGTTTCATTTTGTTTTGGCTGAGTAAGACTTTGAACCCTGCATTTGTCCAACACCTTATATTAGTGGGCTAAATTTGTCACTTGACCCAACGGCCTCTTATGGATGTGCCATGAGCTAGTAATCAGCACTAGCTTCACAAACCCAGCCCAACTCAATAAGCATTCCTATGATGGACCAACTCATTTACGAATTCCACTCCTCATATTGCCAAAAAGTGTGGTAGTTCAAGTGATTACTACTCTTCTATTTTCCCAACCTGAGGTTAGGTTGCAAGGCTTCTAATCAACCTACTCAAACCAGAGGGGGTTGGCTTGGAAATTAAGTTTTAATTACTTAAATCCGAACTTGGAGACCTAATTAGGATTTCAATCTTCTCTCTATATCACCTTCCAATTCCGTCTCTTTTGCTTGTTTGTGTTTTTTGATTAAAAAAACACACTCCCCCTTTATTTCCTCCACTTCTACACAAATTGCTAAAGCCTTCCAACCTAGTCTTTCATCTTTCAGTCTCACCACCAGAACCGTTTTTCCCTTGTTGCCGCTTGGCATTCTTGTCACTGCTCTGTATTGCCAATTCTCGCTCGCATTGCTAGTCACTTCTCGCTCACCCCTCATCATCATCTCACCCATTATTGAACAAAATCCGACTGCTCACCTGAATATTTTCTGTGATCAACTTCAACTAATCGATCAATTGACGACATATAGAAAATTTCCTCACAGGAAAGGGTCAGGTTAAGTGACAGGTTTATGAACCCAACCCTAGTTGTCCCGTTTCTATCATGTGTAAGTTAATGTTTTATCAACTAATGCAAAGCAGCTAAAGAGCTAAACAAGATCAATTTGATCAAAAGAACAAGTCACCCACTACAAAATGTACATGATACTTGCCAATTTCAACATGATATTCTTTGATGATTATGGCATGTAATAAATATGTACCATTGCAATGATATTCAGACTTTAACAGACACTGTTTACTCAAAACCACTTCCACATCTTTCGTATTATTCAACAAACGATGATTTTCAATGAACCTTGGTACTGGCCAGAATTGACTAGATTACCTGAAGCAAACAGCATCAACTAATATGCTAAACATAATACACTAGATGGAATGATGTAACGAAACAAATCTCAGTACAAGCATAAAAGTAAACATGACTACTACACAAACACTGCTGAACCTTTCTGCTTCACCCACCACAATTAATAGTTTATAACTTGGAGAGCAAATAGACATTTTACATACTCTCCTCTCCAAGTGAGGTTCACTGACCCGATATCTTCTCAACACAAATCTAAATAACCTCCCTCAATACAAAACTAAGTGAGAAATATTCTCCATGAAGATAATAGAGTAAAAATATTAATGCATCATTATACCATAGTGCAGCAACATGAGGTATTGGTTTTATACAATATTCACTACATCACCTTCACATATCCTCATGCTCCATTCCTTCCACTTCCTCATCTTCATATTCCCCTTCCTCATCTGCAGTGGCATCCTGGTACTGCTGGTACTCAGACACAAGATCATTCATATTGCTCTCTGCTTCTGTGAATTCCATCTCATCCATTCCTTCACCGGTATACCAATGCAAGAAAGCTTTCCTTCTGAACATGGCAGTAAACTGCTCACTCACTCTCCTAAACATTTCCTGGATGGAAGTAGAATTTCCAATGAAGGTGGAAGCCATCGAAAGCCCCCTGGGTGGAATGTCACAAACACTTGATTTCACATTGTTAGGGATCCATTCCACAAAGTAGGAAGAGTTCTTGTTCTGAACATTAATCATTTGCTCATCCACTTCCTTGGTGCTCATCTTGCCCCTAAACATGGCAGAGGCAGTGAGGTACCGTCCATGCCTTGGGTCAGCAGCACACATCATGTTCTTGGAATCCCACATTTGCTGGGTCAGCTCTGGGACAGTCAGGGCACGGTACTGCTGGGATCCACGGGATGTCAGGGGTGCAAACCCAACCATGAAGAAGTGGAGACGAGGGAAGGGGATCAAGTTAACAGCTAGCTTTCGGAGGTCAGAGTTGAGTTGACCAGGGAACCTGAGGCAGCAGGTGACACCACTCATGGTCGCAGAGATCAAATGGTTCAAGTCACCAACTGCAACAAGGTATAAAGAACAAATTAATACACAATACTTGAGCAATAAATGACAAGGAAGACATTAACTAAATTTTAATAGCCAAACATTTCTTGCCATAAACCAGGTATGCAGTCATGCAGAGACAACTTTATTGAGATCTGTGTGAGTGAATTGTAATCAATTAGACAAACAAAATAACCACCTGCTTCCAACATGCAGATATCAAAATTCCGTTCATAATGTTATGCCTAAAACCAATGGTATATATAAAGTAACATCAGTAACAGTGAATTACTGTTCAAGGTTGGAATTCTCATTGTAACTTCTTAACTTGGGGGGCAGGAGGTTCACGCAAATATTAAACCAAAGACAATATGCAGTACTGCATTTGGAAGATGAAGCTGCCTAATTGAAACCCCAAATTCCATTTAAGGTGATGATCAAGGGACTCGGGTTTACCATAGTTTTTCACTATAGACATCTTTCCAGAATGAAGGGTGTGGGGAAATAAATGAAAAACAAACATCAACATGTAGACCATTACAGGGGTTGAGGCAGCAAACAATCTATTAAAGCAAGAGTAATGTCATTTTCAATAGCAAGCAAGATACATAAAGAGCTTCATGATTAGAGATAGTGTGGTCCATAAAAATATAGGTATCTTATGCTGACATTTCTTTTTCTTTTTCTCCACCCCCTCTCAATCAAAGCAAAAGTAATGTTATTTTCTTACTTTTCTTTTTCTTTTTTTGATAGGTAGACAGCAGGGGAGGGGGAGGTAGGGTCTTCCAATCGAAATATCATCTAAATAAGTACAGGGGTATGCGTAGAAGTATTGGAACATAATTGAAAAAATCACTTCCCCAATAAAAACAGGGGTATATGTAGAAGTATCAGAACAAAACGCCAAGAACCACTACTTATATGCAGTAAAAACTACATATTGCTTTCAAAATCCTAAAACATAAATTTCATTTGGATAGAGATTAAGATGTTTCTGACTCTCCTTAATTAAGTTAGATAAGATTGTTTGCACTTAGCAAGTCAATTAAATTTCCATTTTGATAAATAAAAATTCATATAATACATCACATCAAGAGCTTTTTGATGTTTACTTACAGCTAGGAGTAGTCAACTTGAGAGTCCTGAAGCAGATATCATATAAAGCCTCATTATCCAAAACCATACACTCATCTGCATTCTCAACAAGCTGATGAACAGAAAGTGTAGCATTGTATGGCTCAACCACTGTATCTGAAACCTTTGGTGAAGGAAACACAGAGAATGTGAGCATCATTCTGTCAGGATACTCCTCCCGAATTTTTGAGATAAGCAAGGTACCCATTCCAGAACCAGTTCCTCCACCCAAAGAATGGCACACTTGAAAACCTGCAGTACAAAAAAATTCATCATTAAATACCTAACAGCGATTTTGATAAATAGATGTGTTTTTAGCCAATTTCTTTTTGTTTAATCACATTCTCTTTTTTTGAATAATTACAAATGATTTCCTTAATTTCATTGAGATAATGAATTGGGTGTTTGCAATTAAGGTCTCCCATATTTGGTTGTGAAAATAAAGTGGTTGAGGAAATATTTAGAAAGTTACTTAAATTTATGTAATTTTAGGATATAGAAGTACTCTATGCTTTAAATTATTATTTATAAATTTCAAAATCGTTTAATCAGTTTTGAAAATAAAATATACTTTTCCAGTAGATATTATAATATGTTATAGTCTTATAGTGTTATACAATTTTGTTAAATAAAATATGAATTAAGAAAATCAAGTTTCAACGTATTCAACAATATTGTGGGTAAACATAAATATTAAACAAAATAAGTATCATATGTAGGTCTTAATATACATAAAATGATTTCAAATGAAATTCTAAAGTAGTCTACATATCGCGCGGGACATCATCCAGTGTTTCTTAATTTTGACTTACATGTGATACACTTATGGGCTCATGGAAATGCATGTGCTTCAAGCCCACATGTTTTTTCTTCCTTTCAATTCAAAAGTGTATCAAAATCCTCTCTTGGGCCCTCCAAACCAGATCTCCATTAAATTTTGGGTTTAGACCATGTAAAAATACAAAATGCTACAAATAGAGATTCCAGGCCCAAAAATATTTGGGCTTTGCTTCATGCGGGCTTATAAGATATTCGCAAAAAATAGCCTGCAAGCACCCTTCTAGGGGAAAATTATACTCAGTGTCAGCGGTGATTTGTGGCATCTCAATCTTGAATTTGAATAACCCAATCATTTTCAAATGTCAATTCCTTTTACCACTGTTGTTCTTTTTACAACCATCAATGCTTAACTACTGTGTTGTTACTTTTTTACCTTAGATTATCAATTCATATTACCCTTTAATAAGTGAAAATTTCAATCATACAGATGGCAGGATAATAAAAATAATAAATAATAAATTCAAGATATATCACTATCTATTAGTATTACATATCCCTATTCTCATTTATTCTTATATAGTTATATTTCACAACAATTTTCAAACTCACAGCCTCTAAAGCAACTTATCCCCATGTGCCACGCCTTTGCCATTTTGGTTTTGCTTCTTCCAATGCTCTATTTTAAACTAATGGCATGTTTGATAGGTGAAAACAGTTTTTGTTTTCTAGGTGTTTTGTAAAACTGTTCCCAATAGCGTTTTCTCATAACACCCCACACAACACACAAATCCATTTGAGTTTTTTTCTTCTTTTTCTTTTTCATTTTTGTCTTTCCGTTTCCTTTTTTTTTTTTTTTTTTCGTTTCCTCTTTTTTTTTTCCCTTCAATTCTCAATTTCTCCTCCAATAAAAAATTACCACCAAACACAATAGTCCACGATCACACCCACCAGACTAACACAATGTTGCCATCACCAACCCCCAAACCCAGCCATCAAATGAAAATCAACCCAACAAACCCAAAATTAAAGCACAACCGCCAAACCCTGTCCAACAAACTCATTGCAGTTCCAAAACCAATTCACTCCCAACTCACCATCATCGCTTTGAGAGAGTGTGAGATAGGTCGAAAATGGTAGTGGCATGGCATAGTGTCGCTACAAGATCACAATAACAAACGGTAGACTTGTCTCATGGATTCATATCTTGGCCTGCCACCTCAACCCAATGGTGTGGGATTAGTTTTGCATCGAATTTCAAAGAGAAAACTTCCATAAACAACTCAGTATGCAAAACCTCTCAATATTAGATCCCATAAATGTTAGCATTTGGAAACGGGGGCATAAGCTGTATGGGGTACAAAATGGGGTATTTACAACTCCTTTTACTCTTCAATCTCCTCTTTTCTTCTTTTTCTTTTTATAGTGACTTTGTGAGAGTTTTTTGATGAACCACTTAGAGGGTCGATAAGGCCTTTGGTAGATGGAAATTTAAGGTGCAAAACTTGATGCAATCAATTTTGCACTAGATTTTCGAGAAAATATTTCCATAAACAACTCCACCAATCCCAGACTACATACACAAGGAGCAACTTTGCATACACAACCTCGGACTTGAGTATGCAGGAATTGATCCATGCATAAGCATAATTAGGAACTTTCGAGAAAAAAAAAAAAAAAAAAAAAAAAAAGGATGGTCTTCGTGCTCTTAAGTGATCAAACCTTACACTAGGTTTCTTAAACTATCATAGGACTAAGCTTAAGTTGAATGGGATACAAAATGAGGTGTCTAAAATAGTAAATCCACCAAAACCCATGAGCAAACTCAAAATACTCATTTATCCCAAATCCCACCCCACATCATCGTTTGAAATACAACCATTCAAGGCTACCATGCATGCCAACCAAAGCTTGATCCACTACCATGCATTGC
The DNA here is from genome assembly GCA_030021035.2 of Notholithocarpus densiflorus. Lineage (NCBI taxonomy): Eukaryota > Viridiplantae > Streptophyta > Magnoliopsida > Fagales > Fagaceae > Notholithocarpus > Notholithocarpus densiflorus. Next base: position 1,453,400 of record JARYZH020000027.1, on the reverse strand, counting down.
CCTTTGAAACCCACCCACCTTCAAACTAGCTACCCACATCGATGAACTCAAGTAGTGTCCCTTGTTCGATCCAGGAAATCCAGGCAAGAGGTTTTTTTTTTTTTTTTTCTTCTTCAGACCAAGCAAGAGATAGCTGCTGTTTCTTATTTGTTATTGATTTTCCTGTTTCTTAATGCAAAGTTTGCTGATAATGAAAAGGGAAAAAAAAAAAACTATTAGTCATTCAAATTTAATAAATTTTATTCTTACCACACTACTGCCACAAATTTCTTTTTATGCAATTTTTTTTTTTTTTTTTTGAGAAACAAATTAATTACAATAAGTGGAAGAGGAGCAATTCAAACTTAGTTTCTCCATAGACAAAATAATATCATTGAACCACAAAATAGTGACGAAGATTTAACTTTAAGGTACAAAATTTATAATTAACATAAATACACTCATAAACATACATTCCCATTTATCTACGAACATACACGTATATACACACATATTATGCATGTTCATAATGCACATGCATTACATATATAGATCAACCTCGTCAATAAAATGTCACTCATGTGAATACAAAACAATTTTTTCATTTGTTAGGGATTCTAAAAACTAGTATAATTTTTATATTGTGTTTATTTGTTAGGGATTCTCATGAAATGATGTTTAGTAAGTAGACAAATCTTAAATGCAGTTTATGTCTTTTTTTTTTTTTTTTTGTTGGTAAAATCATAAAATTAAATTTTAAACCATATAGTAATCATATGTGCATTTAAAACTTTAGAATTTAACTTTAAAAATAATCAAATTATAGATTTTATCATTTCATTATTGCATAAAAAATTTGAAAAATACGTCAATTTTTATAAAAATTAATAAATCATTACATAAAGAGTTCTCTTTATTAAAAACTTTTGCTTCTTTATTATACTTATATCATTGTTTTTCAATTATAATTTTTAAACCTATAAATAAATAGAAGATTTTCTTCAATTTCTTTTTTACAATGAAGCTTAATATAGAAAAGATACATTTAAAAAAATAACATAACATAAAAATATATAAAAATATAGAAAATATAATGTGAAATGGGAAAGGTTTTTTTATTAGCCCGAACTGCCTCTCTTTGCTATCTCTTCTAACCTTTCCTACGAAACTCTTGATAAATAAATAAATATATATATAAATATATATGAATTCATTTTACATTTTTTCTACAAAATAGATTATATATAGCCATTTTACCCCAATCCAAATATCCCTAAAATAACTTCAAAGGGTTGGCTTAATGGTTCCTAAGCATTCATAGTAAAGAAGCTAAAATTTTTAGCATTTAGCAACTTGAAAAGCTACTTTATCTATTTTAACAACACACTCTATAATACACCCTATATCAAAACTTCTATTTTTCACATTACCCAAAAACTATTCATTTTTTTATTCATTTCTCTCTCCCTCCCTTTCATTTTTTTAAATTCATTTCTCTCTTTCTGGACTCTCTTCTTCTCTTTTCGTTTTGTTGATGCTCATTTTGGAAAAGCCCAACATCAAGAAGAAGCCCAACAATATGGGTAGGAAAGAATTAGCAAGATTGAGAGAAAACCCATTAACCCCAAGTGGCAGGAATAATGGGTCATAAGCCCATAAAGTAAACAAATAGGCCTTAAGGAAAGCAAATGGGCCCAAAGGAGCCCAGAGAAAGAAGTAGTAAACCCATAGGTATTATGTGATGTAGAAGAGTAAGAATGGGCCACAGCAAGCCCTAAGTAATGAATTAAGAAAGTAAGGGGTTTGTGGAAAACCCATGAACCCCAAGGATGAAGGATATGGTAATTAGGCCAGGGAAGCTCAAAAGAGTTAGTAAAAGCTCATGGGAATGTAGAATTAGAAAATGAGCCGAGGACGCCCAAGGAAAGCAAATGGGCCAAGGATGCCTAAGGAGAAAGAAATGGGCCAAAGGAGCCCACAAGCAATGTAATGGGTCAAGAAAGCCCAAAGTAGCATGAGTATAAACCAAATGACCATACTGGGTCATTGTAACCAATTGAGAAAATAGTATATAGTAGGCCCGAAAGAGGCCCAACAAGCATGGATCAAATAAAGCCGTAGCAGAAATAACAGAATGGCATGGCAGGAATGCTTGCAAGCCAACGAAAAGAGCAAACAGTGGGCTAAAAGGGAGAAAAGCCCACAATCAAGAAAGGCCCAGCCCTTGGAGGAAGCAAGCCATAAAGAATAGAGGATTAGAAAATAGTTCATGCCACAAGAGGCCAAGAATGAGCAGCAAAACGCGCAGACAAACCTCCAGTCCATGGCAAACGCATGAGCAGCAGACAAACTTTGGACATACACGAAAGTAGAGCACGCACAAGGCTCAGGCACCGCCAACCTGTACCCAGCCAATACAGGAGTGGTGGGTCATAGATCAGAGGTAAGAGAATGTACGGTTTGGCGGTGGGGAGAAGGGGGTGCCTATTTTGTGGTTCCCACTCAAACTCTTTTGGGAGAAATGTTTTGTTGGGATGACATACCACCCAAAAGAGAGAATGATTAGTTGGAACCACTAGGTGTATGCTATAAGGGATAGTAAGAGAGAATACCCACACTGTGGTGGATAAGAATGCCACGGTGAACAAACAAACAAAACAGTTTTTTTTGTCTGGTAATGGGGAGTGGCTCAGCCAGCACAGGTAAGTGGTGATGGCTGGGCAGCTGACAAACCAGTGGGTGGCCGGGAAGGACACCCAAATCCAGACAAAAGTAGTTAAAGGGTAAAATGGTAAAAACCAGTCACGACAGGCAGTATATAAAGGGCCCACACCGTGCACAGTATCATCATCACAGCAGTAGCAACCACTAGAAAAGAATTATAGCACCACCATCACCATAACACTACACGAGTAAGCACTAAGAAAGAAAGAAAAGAGTGGGAAAAAAGAAAAAGAGAAATAGAGAGTGTGGAATGGTAGGCATGCACCGATAGGCTAATCTCTTCTCTCCCTCTATAAGCCTACCCTTTGTTGAGGATAAGGGATTCGTCTGGGCATAAGCAATTCAGGCCCATTCCCTCAAAGTGGATAATTTCTATGGCAGGATCCTCCTGCGAGGTTACCCACGTTGAGGAAGTGGCTCCGTTATTGGTATTAGTCCCGTAACACAACTGAACACGGCAGACTAACCTTTTCCTTCTTTGATTTCATTACTTATCGTTATTATTTCATTTCTCGCCTTTGCAATTTCACTTATAATGTGTTCCTTGTTGCTATATCGTTCTTTTCCTTATTTTAATTTAGGATCCCTTATTTGTTTTGCCTGGCAATAAGCACATCTCTTTTATTTTGTTATATTTATCTGCTTTAACTCTTTTGTAATAGTTTTGTTTCGTCTAACAGCAATTGTGTTGCCTTTATTATTGTCCCATTGTATCTGTTTACCATAACTCTTCTGTAGCAGTTTCGCCTACTGTGGGCATGTGACCAAAGTTTCAGCAAAAAGGGGCATAATTTGTGCACAAGCCGAACCAAGGTGAGTTGTAATTGGACCGATCCTGACTCTCCTACCCAGAACACTTGGGCCACAGTATAGCAAAAGGCAGCCCAGCCCAAAGGCGCAGAAAGGCCCACCACATGTTTGAACCAAAGCCATAAGTCCACAACCCCAAACCCACAACCCCACCTCCACAAACCCACAACCAACCACCACCACACTCTGGCCATCCTCCATAAATCCACACTCACCACCTCCACGAACCCACAACCAACCACCACCACGCTCCACCCATCCTCCACAAACCCTCAACCCCACACTCACCACCTCCATAAACCCACGCTTCGGCCATCCTCTCTCAACATCCCTTGCTCCAGCCATCCTTTATCTAGCTTCCTTTCTTTTTGATTTTGCTTAGACCTAAACTTCACTTCTTTTTATTTTGCTCAGACCCAAACCTAAAATCTCAAAGTTTTCCTCTTTGAGTGAAAGAAGAAAGTGAAAGAAAGCCAAAGGCCGATGACAGAAGAAAAGAGAGAAGAAAGTGAGACCGGTGAGAGAAAAAGAGAGAAGAAATGAGAGAGAATAGTGAGAGAGAAGTAATAAAAATTTGTTTTTTATATTTACCTTCATGTTACAGTGAGTTGTTATCAAAGCATGAAGGTAAAATATAACTAAATATTTTAGCTATAGCAACTTTGTTGTAGGACTTTTTTTGTGTGGTTGAGATACTAAAATAACTTTTGAGTTATTTTAGCATCTTTATTGTGAGTGCTCTAAGGTCTCATGATATTCATGAGATCCTAGATTCGAAACCTCTTGCCTCTATTTTTAGGCCACCCTCAAGGATCTCATTGTAATAACTTAATATGTGTGGAATAAGAGGACTGCATACTCTAAAGAGAATAGTCAAATATTAGAAGATATCTGAATATCTTTGATTGTCACAAAAAAAAAAAAAAAGTAATAAATTAATAATAATGCAGTTTGATTGAAAATAATAATAATAATAATGATGCCGGCACAAGCTCTCTTTGTTATGGGCATATAGGTCATTCTATTGAGACAAAAGCTCTTTGGCCAGCAAAGATTTCGGATAAGAAGGTAAATTTAGTAAATTCAAGAAAAAAGAACCTAATCCAGCAGTGCGTGAAAAAGACTATGAACCATATTGGATTAGATTTGACATTTTATCGATAATTTTAATGATTGCAGACTTTGCAAAATTATTTATGTTTGCTTTGTAAATCATACGCGCCACTTTGTTTTAGAAGGCGCGTGAGTGGTGAGTCTGCATTTCATTTTCTGGGTACAAGCAAACTTAGCAAAGGGACAAAACTGGTCTAAAGAAATTGCAGCAGGCCACATGAGATAAGGTTTGTTGACATGTGACCTGCCACTCAGTCACCAAATATCCATGAACTGAAAATTAAAAAAATAAAAATCACCAAATATAAAATAATATTAAAAAAACAGTCATATTATGGCCTATTTTAAAAGAGCTTATTTAGCTGAAACTGAAAATATTTTATTAAAAGTGTAGAAAATAAAGTTAAGAGCTAGTTAAATAGTACAATAGAGTCCTTGAATAGCACCAAAAAAGCGCAATGGAACACATAAATAGTACTAAAAGAAGCTGAAAACTCAAATAAATTAACGCTTGTAGCTCATTACCGAACAGGCTCTACATATACAAAAAAATTAATATCATTTTTTTTTGTAACAATTGAGTTAGTAAGTTCTTACTAATTCTCAGTTTACCTTCATCACTAACATTATTATTTTTTTTTTATCTCCCCTCAACAGTCTTTCGTATCAACAAATGTGAAAATTTTTATCAATTTTTTTTGTTTCGGCTTTCTAACTAAAAAAATAAAATAAAATGTCCAAAATATTCAAACTCTGGTTAGGAACTTAGGATTAAACAAACCAAACTAGTGGTTGATCTAACTGACCAGATCTCTGGGACAGTCGGCAGTGATGCTTGCTTGTATTGGGGTTTAAGACTTTAATAAGCATCTGCATCTTTTTCATTTTTAATAAGCATCTGCATCTGTACCTACTACTTTGGGTCCTATGGAAAAAAGACACAGAAACAAATTGGTGAATATATTAAAGATTGCGAGTACAAGGACTATGATAATTGCTCATAAATGGCTGCATTGTATGATTTTATGATGAAGTATATTTGGAAGGAAGTATTCTAAATTTGTTATGGTATAAGAACTTTTGTCAATCACTTTGTTTTAGGGACACAGTTGTCTGATATATTAAACACAAGTTATCATATTCGGCTATGTAATACTGAAAAAATATTGGGTTGGTTAATATAAAGCTCGGAACATGATTCTCCAAATAATACTTAGGGAAGTTCATTTGCTTAGGAACATGATTCTTTATTTTCTTTGACTCTTTTACCACAATAATTCAAAACAAAATAATGTTCCCATACTTTACCTATGTTGGATGACACGAAACTGTATATTTACATGCCTTTCTCAAACCATATTAACACCTGTACTTCAAAATTTTAAAAGGATGGTGTTAGATTGGTCAAATAATGGGCCAATTAGCCATCACCATGTGTCCAAAATATAGCAAAATAATGAGAGAAGAAAGATAAAGATAAATCCAAAATCAATCAAGGGCTATTATAACTACAACAACAAATTTCATCCATATGCTACGAGTTTTGGCCTTATTACTGTAGAGGACCAGCCTGTCAAGGCAGCACCATTACATGTAGTACATGCGCAAGCACACATGCATGGAATCGCCAAATGTATATTATCATTTATTTTGTCAAGACTCTCCCTTGTTTTTCTTGAATGGAAAGACCGCACTTTTATCCAATAGAAAAGTGACACATACCTACCTCCATCACTATTAAAGAACAAAGGACTCAAGGAACAAAAATTAATTAGCCATCTCTCTCTTGTTACAGTGGAAGCTCATTCCATCTTCTCCTTGTCTCTTTCCTCGATTGTTTTTCATATCTTCTTCTCTATTGTAAAACAAGAACTAATTGTAACCATTTTCAAAAAAATAGTGGAATATTCTATTGGCTTGAACCTGTGGTTTTTGCCCTCTCTAAATATAAAGGTTTTCATGTATATTATTAAATATTAAAAAAAAAAAAAAAAACCATGTTTCATTTTCCATTGCATTTAATCTTCTAAAAAAAATTCTGCAACTTTATTTTCTCATTATAAAGCATCACCAAGTCCACCAATTAGTGTGTAAATGTCGTGATAGAAATCCAATGTCCTATCAAATCAAAATTATCAAGTACAAGGATACAATTTAAAAGGAGGAGAGAATGAGTTCTCTATGCTTCTAGTTAATTTTAAAAAAGTAAATCTTATGTTATGTTTCACTTATTCAATTAGGACAAAGAGTCCTCTAGGCAATTTTACTGGATGTGCGCATATCTATAGGAGTTCCAATGTTTAGTATTGAATTATGAAACTATATATTACGCAAGGTCAAAATTTTTCTGTATGTTTCTCTTGTTTAGGACAAATTCCTAAGTTAACTTTGAGTGATTTTGCTTCTTTCAAGTCTTTTCACCGAAGATAGAGCAAGCAAGATATCAAAGTTAAAGTCATGATATAATAAAAAATCACAACAATTTTACAGTATTTTTAAATTAGTCTACAACCTCATATATGAATTATTAAAAAAAGAAAAATTAAAATTGTAAATGCGATGGACTCATATATAAGGTGGTAAGATAATTTAGGAATGTAGTTTTTTTTTTTTTTTTTTTTTTGGCGTACCTAATTCTACTAATAAAAAATTTATTTAACGAAAAAAGAAAAATCCAGACCTCCACATGCTAGACCAAACCAAGTTGGGCCTACTGAGTGTCCAATTACACATGGCTTAAACTTAGTACTTGCCTAGTTGGGCCTACGGTCCAATTACACCTTTAATTCAGTTGTTCAACTTATTCAAATTTTTTTGTTTTGTTTTTCCTCAAAAAAGAAAAGGAAAAAAAAATTGTTTTTTCTTTTATCGGAAGGGAAGAATTTCTAGCTTTTCCCCTTTTGTTTTTGTTGTTTTGCTTTTGGAGTTTAACAGAGTCAAGGCCTTATTCACGAGGGTGAAAAATTTGACTCTTTGTTTACCTTAAAATCATACTATCCTCATCACACGCACTTTACGCATGTGCGTGTGTGATGAGGCTCTTTTTTTTTTTTTCGCAAGCTCTTCTTTTTAGGTTTTTTTTAAAATTTTTCTTTTTAATAATAAGATCTTGGGTAGTTTATTATATATAATATAGAACATGGGTAGTTTTTTTTTTTTTTTTTTTTTTTTTTTTTAATGTAAAGGAATATAGGGTAGTAGGAAGTTTTATAAAACATGTGATAGTTTTTTTTTTTTTTAGAGTTTTAACCTATGACGTCCATTTTTTATGATGACTTTTTATCATTAAACCAAGACACTAATCGGTTTTTAGTGTAGTTTGGGATTGAATCTCAGATATCTTATTCAACTATCAGAGAATTTATCAGTTGAGCTAACTGGAACTCATAACATGCAGTAGTTTTATAGCACATGTGTAGGTTTTTTTGTTTTTAATTTTTGTCGATTTACGGTTTTAACCTCATTTTTTATGTTTTAGGAATAAAGATAAGTTAATTAAATTAGAGGTATTTTTGGAAGTCAAAAAGACTATAACTAACTTTTTTTTTTTTTTGAGAAAAAGACTATAACTAACTTTATGAATCATTTTGTTTCAAAAAAAAAACTTTATGAATCATTTTAATATATAGAGATAAAATAGTGCATCATGTTATTGTAAAAATATTAAAATTAACTTTAAACAATATTGTGAGTTCTAATTAACTCAACTGATAATTTTTTTTTATTATTGAATAAGAGATCTTAAGTTCAAACCTCGCTTACATAAAAAATCAATTGGAGTCTTGGCCGGATAAATCATTATGAGACACCATAAGTTGAAATTTTATTATGTTTAAAAAATAAATAAATAAATAAAAACTTTAAAACAGCATTGTTAAAATATAACCATTTCAAAAATTTTAAGAATATTGATACTAATGGCACTCACAGTTGATTATAAAGGATTTAAAAAAGAAAGTTTATGAATCCAGGGTTGAAGGTTGAAACCTTGGGCCCAAAATGTTTCAGTGTAGATCATATTACCCTCAAAATAGGTAATCTCTAAAGAGTCATTTTACTTCAAATCACAGGTTATAAAAGGCAAGAAAAATAAAAGAAGAAGAAGTTATAGGCTCCACTATTTCTCTTCCTATCATTTCCCAATAAATTGCAACGCAAATGTAAAGTTAAATTTTAGCATAAAACTCTATAGTTACATGTCTCAAACATGCCCAAAGCTTTGCAGTCTAACTGACACCTCCTCATGCATAAAGTACTTAGAAGTCTAGTGGAGAAAGGGTATGAACTGCAGGGTTAGCAACATATTGTAACTATCTCAAAAAAAAAAAAAAAAAATGTCTTAAACATATATTCATTGAATATGGACCAAGATTCTGCAATCATTGAGACAATCTAAACAAGTTTGGAGTTAGGACCTGAAAAGGAAAAAGTCAAGCAGGAAATATAAGACAATCCTCTCCAACTGTCTTTACAGAATGAAGTTAAGACCCAAAAAAAAAAAAAAAAAATGTCTTACCCAAACACAAAGCCTCCACTCTTGCGGGGTCTAGAAGATGTGATTAGTAGGTAGCCTTGCACTATTTTTTGTTTTGGAGAGGTTGATTCCAGGAAATTTCAAATTTCAATATGAAGTAATTAATATTTAATGCACATTATAAATGCCAACAAAAGGCATCAATACTGATCCAATCCACAACTTCCCGTCCTTCTCTTCCACTTCACTGATAATCCTTATGGTCTTTCCTTCACTATCTTCTAAAACTTCCAAAACTTTTCCTTCCTCACTTAATTTTATAGCAGTGGCATGGGCCTTTCCTCCTATTAATAGTGAGTGTAGCTGTTTGAAGCTAAGTGGAAGTCTTAACAGTGTGTTTCCAGCCCATGAGTTAGATAGAATCCATCTTGCGAAAAGTCCTTTTTTCGCATGTAAGGCAACCCAAAACTCCCCTTTTGAATTTCTTCTTACATTGTCTGGAAATCCTGGAAGCTTGGCGAAAATATCAAACTTTCCAGCATTAGGACCATGAAGCCAGAGCCTAAGGATTCGACAAGTAGCGGTTTCGGCTACAAGTACAAATGAGCGGTCATTGCTCAATGCTACGCCATTGGCAAAAGCGAGGTCGTCTAGTAAGACTGTTACTTCTTTGTTTGATTTATTGTATTTAAGTAACCTGCCTGTCTTGTCTAAATTTAGGATTGATGACATGAATTGCCTGCAAACCAAAATAACCAAAAGTTTTAAGATTTAAAAACCTATTATTAAAAGTTGCATGAGAAGTTAGCTTAAATTCCTCCTCATTGAAATTTTACCAATACTTTATTAAATGGATTAATAAGCTGCAGCACAAGTACTCCTAGTGTGTTTTGAACCCACAACAACCCCACTCCAACCCCCCCTTCCCCCCACAAAAAAAAAAAAAAAAATCTTGTGGGAGGTGGAAGTACCATTTGGGCCAAAACTTAATAGCAGAACTGACATGTTTAGTCATTGGGATTTTGGGATAAAGAGACTTTCTATTGTTGGGTATCTATTTCTTTCTTCTTCTTATTTATTTTAAATCAGAAGCTGCAACAAGTTCAAGCATTTGCAGTGATTCCAGATTACAGGTCATCCAATGAGTTTACAGGGCACAATCTATTTACACCAAATTTCCTTTAAACTCTTCAAAGGCAGATTTGTCTGTTTCTTGGATTCATATCTTTTTCTCTTTTTCTTCTTTCCTTTCTTTTTTTCTTTTTTTTTTCGCGGGGGGGTGGGTTTGGGGGCGGAGGGAGAGGGAGCACTATTGTATAAGGCTTTTAATTCATGGGGACATGTCCTATTGTTGAACCTCCTCCTCCTTCTTTTCCCCTCATGCTATATATGGATAATTCTCTTTCAAATTGCTTCTGGAACCTCTATAGCAGGACAGAATGCAACTATGTATTTGTGATTAAAATAGTAAGTTACCTTCTTTGGAAACTTCTGCTTGTATCTGTGAAATAAATCACATCTTCATGCTCATCAATATCCATATCATTGGTGAAGCGTAAGGGCTGGCCTTCAACTTCAGTGACCACCTGAGTAGCCAAACCACCAGCAGGCCCTACTACTTGAAGACCGAAGTAGGCATCAGCAATATAGAGATTTCCAGTTTTCTTTTCAAATCGTAGTCCCAAAGGCCTCCCACATACATGCTCCATTTCTGGTGCAAATGGACGAAGACACTCCTTCCTTGTAAAAGTATAGATTTTAATTAATCATAATTAGCAAAATTACACATATTGCTGTAAACAGAACAAGGGAAATTTATTCATTAGTTTAACTATAACGGAATGGGAGTGTGCCTACATTGTTTTGAGCTTACTCAACACACAACTGTGAGACATGACATCATTATCCCATTTCAACTAAATTCCACATTCTTATTTTTACATCACTCCTTACCTTATTTAAAATCTAATTCCAAATACATTTCTAGATTAAATAGAGATGGAAAGAATAATTCATGTGACAATTTCAATTCAGTAAGACACAACCTGATTAATCAAGCATGTGTAATAATCTGATCAGGCAAGAAGCACTACCCATATTTTTAAAACTTACTATTTAAAAGAGAAAAGACTTATTAAATTCAAAAAAAAAAATTAAAAGTAAAAAGAGCCTAGAAGGGTTTGGGTAGTCTTACTTTTTCTTTTTGGTTTGACACCCCATCTTCATCATATACAGCTGAACAGTAACTATACATTGCAGTGAGTGAATTTTTTTTTTGGAATTGTCCAGTGTGTTCTATGAAATCATTTTTTATGGTGATGCTATAGAAATTTTCTTTGTTGGAGAATGTTCTCCAGACTAAAATTTATGCCCATGTTCTAAGTTTGACATGTTCCTCTAGACAGTGAACCTCTGTAGTAAAGGCTTGTGAAGTAAGCTGTGTTGTAGAGAGAAGCCAAGCCTTATAGCTACTCCTTGATCCAGTTATTTTACAACAGTAAGTACCAATCTACGACAAGGCATAGTTGATGCCATTACTCTCAAGGACGTGAAATTATTAGAATAAGCATGACAAGTGGCAACATAAGTGCATAAGGCTCCCAACTAGAGAAAAGCAATTTCTGTCATTTGTTTAGTCATGTTGTGGGAAAATGCATTCAATGTGAGGGATGTTTTGGAGTTCAGTGAAATGCTATCTTGCCATGTATTCTACTGTTTCTATTTGATCAAAAGGAGAATGGTAATCTAACATGGTACTGTCAAATGGCACACGCTGAATTGGCTCTTCTATTTGTGTGGTCTGATTTTAATCAAGCTCATACAAAATCATGTTTTGCATATCAAATCTAAAAATCTGAAACCTAAATAGAAAAGCTGATTACAAGAATCCTAATAACACAAATAAGACATTCTAAAATCTAATTCATATGATTAAGATACTCACCAAAAATATGGAAGACCTAAAACAACCTGTGTGATATTCTCATATACATAATCCTAAGAAAAACGTATAGGGATTTCAGTATGGAACTAACAGATAGCAAGATACCCCAACAGCCCAACCATTTTCAGTCAAATGTGGAAATCATATATGATCCTAATCTATATCATTTTCTTATAAAATAAAAGTTTGTAAACTGGAATGCATTTGTTGTGTTTTATTGTGTCTAACTCACATTTACGAAGAAAAATCTTGTGTTAAGAGTCACCCTGGTTACAATTACCCTTCTCTGCGGAAATCCTCTCCAGTTAAAAAATGTATACATTAGAAAGTGATTCATACGTGAATTGAAAGACAGATGATTAATTCTTTGAATTAAGTGCACCGAAACCATCATAGACTAATTTCACAGAGGCTTGGTCTAATTATTGGGTTTATCATATCCTATGTGAAGCATAAGAAATATTGCAAGGTGAAATTAAAGTAAACAACAGCAGAGTCAGGAATTTTTGTTTGATGACCGAGTTATGGTACTGATAAATTTGTCGAGACAAACCCCCAGTCTGCACGCACACAACACCTATACATATATAAAGAACTTATTATCTCTTACCAAATAAAATAAAATTTATCTCTTATTGTGCATATCCATAATGAAATTCTTAGAAATTCCATTTTCAATATATATTATCAAATCGTCTACCAAAGCCAATAAATAAAAATTGCAATCAAACCAATTAAGTCTTTAAAGCAAAAAACTTTACAACAAATAAAAAACGAAATGGAGGGGAAAAATAGTACTTAAACAAAAAACTAGGTAATGATTAATTGTTACTAGTACCTATTAGAAGTGGTGAAAGCAAAATCAGTCCAACCAAGGGCATGACCTTGCCATTTGAGAATCCTACCATCAGCCACACCAGTGTAGGGCCCTTCTCCATTGGGATCAAAAGCTAGGCTCTCTGGTCCCAAAGCTCCAGTTACTTGTATAATCTCTGCTTTGTGAAGCTGGTCATGGGACCCAGGAATTGTTGATGGTGCAAAGAGACTGAGAGTTTTATTGGCTGGGTTTAACAGACCCAAGATGATGGAAAGCACTGCTAGTGTTGCTGCTATAGTCACTCTAAACTTCGAGTCCATGATTTTTTTTTTTTTTTAAACTGAAAATGGGCTTTCAAATTGAGATGAAATATTGGATTGAGAGTCTCTCTATCTATCCGTGTTTCCAAAGTACAATATGTTAACTGTGTGTGTGTAGTGGACTGGTCATTGGTTGTTGGGAAGCAGTTGATTGTTGAAGCTGGTGGCACACGTGCTGCCTATTTTCAGCAAGTCTCACACAAAACTATTATATTCTGTTATGTCAGTGTAAGGGATGCTGCGTACGACGGCCACAGGAGATACTTTCTCCCAAATATAGAATCTTTAAGTGGTTATATATATATACAGATACAAACTTCATTATAAATTTAAAATGCAGAATGCATATCTCTTCTTCTTGTTGAAATTTTACAACCCACTTCGACCTATATATGGTAGTTCAAGGTGGTGACTGGTAAGTGTCCAATTAGAATAGATGTTTGATGTTTCGCGTTATGTGTTTCTAGAGAACAAATACCTCTAAATTTGAATGGACTAAATCGAGAGAGTTTAGATCTCCACTAGCTAACAATTTGTAACTAAAAAAAGCATGACTCCATTTTTATTGTCAAAATATGGATTTATACACGATAAGCTTTATTATTAATTAGGTAAATGATAAATACTAACTTCCTATCATCTATAATAATTATAAAATTGTCATTGACTTTTTTTTAATCCCTTCTAATGTTGACACATAATCTTTTAGAAGTGCATAATTTTTCAAGACATCATTCTAATATATATTTTTTGGATTCACATCCTCTAGATTTCCTAGGGTACTCTATCAATAGATTTATTTAAATCCTAACCACACTTTAATGATTTAATAGTCTAGATTCTGTCATGTCAGCATTCCACTAACAATATTCTTAAAATAATAATATAATGTTGCAAACAAAACAATTAAGATTATTTTTTTTTTTTTTAATACAAGATAGAATTTCTACTCTAGCATAATCTAAGTGTATATGTGTGTGAAGCTCCCTCCTGGAGACTCGAACTCCGGCCCTTGCCCCCAACACTTCACAAGCATTTATACTTGTGGAGTGACCACCGCACCAAGGGTGCGCGATGGTAACAATTAAGATTATTGTTAGTGCAATACTGACATGACAAAATCTAGACCATTAAATCATTAAAGAATGGTTAAGATTTAAGGAAATCTATTTATTAGAGTACCCTAAAAGATCCGAATCCATATTTTTTTTAATTAAGTGTAAATTTTTGTATAAAACTTTCTATATTCACATCCTCCATTAAAATATTACAAAATACATTTTCTTTAAATGGTAGAATAAATAATTCTGTATACAAACACAATTATAATAGATGCCCATTGATAGTGTCATAATTATTGAATTCTTTATTTAGAAAAAAAAATAAAATAGAGAAAATATCATATTTTACTGAACTTCCTGTGTATTGCATAGGTTATTGACAAGTCTATTGATATAAACATCATAGTTATAATCCAAACTAACCTCAATTCAAACTAATTTTTTGAATCAATAAAATATATATTTATCATTATTTATCCATACTAATTAAAAATGAGTTAGGTACATAATATCCCACCTATTGAGGAATTAGCCTAAGTTATAAGTAGTTTAGGCTACTCCTAAGCTACGTGTAGATTAGGAGAGAGAGAGAGAGAGAGGGGGAAAAAAACCCAAATTTATTATTAAGTAAAAGGGAAAAAAAAAAAAAACACTTTCCCCTTTTATGTTTGGTGTAGTTCACAATTCCATTATCAGGTTCAAGACACCAAACAACCAAACCTAAAATTTGTTGCTCCCACCCAGGAAGTAAGTATTAGTCCACGGAATCCAGGAGTTAGACTCTGTTCAACCCGAGAAGTGGGTTAATTTCTACCCCATGTCTGTGCAATTTTCATGATGCGTGCATGGGTGGACTGTCTCTTTGAGATTTAAATCTACTTATTCCACAAGCATAATTAAAAGACGGGCAACTGTAAACATCCCATTTTGTATCCATATGACTTAAGTCCACATTTCCCAATCACAACTATGGATTTCACTATGAATTTAATTAATATGATCCATTAATCATACTATTTATGTAAGAGGAGAAAGTACTAAAGTCGCTATATTCCAAAGGTACTAATCTCTAGGTCAAGAAACTAGACACAATCTTGATGACATAATTTGATGGACAAGCTCATTAATTAACTTAATCTTCTTTTGGACTGGAATTGGTGCATGGTCACCCATGGCAACGTGGACTAGAAAATTAACTTTTTAATATTTCTTAACTTCACCACCTTTAGCTCTAATGACTGGTACCAGTATGACCGAGGCAAGGATATCGTGAAAAATGGTGAAAGTGATGAAATTGAAAGGCATAATAACAAGACAAACATAAACTATAAGATTAAAACAATCAAATTTCAAAATATTAAAGAATTAACTTACTTGAAACACTTGGATTTCATTGCTTGAAAAAGATTACACTTCACGGGGTTCTACGAAAATAGCACTCAAAAAAGTGAAGAGAATACACTTGACTTGAGGATGGAACACAAGGAATGCTATTTGAATTCTCTGGTAAGGGAACTCCGCCTTCCACTTGAACTTGGAGTAGCTTGTTATATAGGCTTCAAAAAAAGCACCATTGCCTTGAATATATTCTCATGAAGCTATTGTTGTGAATTATGTCTAGAGCCTTGTGGCTTGGGGCTACCTTAGTTACTGACTACACAAAGACTTAACCATTAAAAGACTTGAGTAGCTTGACGGATTTGCCACGTGTACACATTTTAACAAATTCAGTGCACTGAATCCAACCCTTGTCAGTTGTCAGTCCAAGGTTGTCAAATTCGGACCAGACTGGACAGTCCGACCCGGTTACCCATGACAATAACCATTGAACTGGCTAGATTCCTTGTGTCAAGCTTGAAATTTATATTTTATTTATTTTACTTTTAAAAGATTAATAGTTTTGCATTTAATTTTATCACTATTTACTTAATAGTATTTTCTAAATTTATTTTTTTCTAGAATTATGATTTTACATCAATAAATATGAATATGAAATTTGTAAATTTATGTTAAAAATAATTTTATTTTAAAATCAAAATGCTTTTTATTTGAAAGATTAATAAACACAATTTTTTAAAGCTTGTTTATATTTATTATTTTCTATTTACTTTATAAAAATAACAAAAATTCATTTGAAAGTTGTTTTAATTGCTTTATATTTTTTAAGGGTCAATTTCTATATTTTTACACATTCAATACATTTATTTGTATTTTAACTAATATTAAATTTATTTTGACGTCATCACAATTCGATCTCGGTTGAATCTCGGTCCGACCTTAAAAACCTTAAACCTCTCATTTCTTTGGTTCTTTGAACTGTCCGGGTCTGAAAACCACTTGTCACGTACTTCCTTAAAAGACAATGCATTTTTTTTTTTTTTTTGATGAACTAAAAATACAATGCATTTGAAATTTAAATAGACATTGATGAATATTAATATGTGCCCATAAGCGAACACTGGAGCATGGTTCCTTTTCTTTTGTTCTTCCTAATTCTTCTTTTGGTTCCTCTGCATCAGTGTTGCATATTGCTTTTAAGGGGACTTTGAAATGGCATTAATAAACTGAGACAATAATAATTTTGAGGAACCAACATATTAGAAGTTGGATAGAGATGGCCTTTATATGAATTACTAATGGAGTAGCTTTGATTAAAATATTCAAAAAATATTTGGGTAAAGTACGTATTTGATCCCGAACCTTTCAGTATCATATCAATTTAGTTCATGTCGTTATCTTTTTTATAAAAATTGATGATATGGCAAACGGCCAAAATAAAATTTTAGTGTATAGGGACCAAATTGACACAATTAAAAGGTTAGAGATCAAATTGAAATATGGTGTATAAAATAGGGACCAAATACCTATTTTACCCAAAATATTTTAAAGCAGCACCAACGTTCTTCATTTCCTTTCAAATAAATGATCCACTAATGTGGCGTTTGGTACGGGAGAATCTACATTACTCCTGGCATCCAGATTCCTAGGAATGTGATTCCTTGCAATCTGGATGCCTAAGAATGTAGCTATTCCTATGTTTGGTTTCATTGGAAATTTCTTAAGATTCCTAAGAATGTGAGATAATAATATTTGGTTTATTCTCAGGAATCTTAAATGAATTATTTATTTTTCTCATTCTATCCTTAGATTTGAATGTGAACTACCAAGTCCTTTAAAAAAAAAATCTTCCTCTAAATAAATAATGAAAAACAAAATATAAACTATTAATAATTTGTTGAGCAATACACACACAACAGCAAAAGTGAATACCTGGCAATAATGGAGGGTCCCCTTCAAACTTTTTTTTTTTTTTTTCACACGTGAAACCTAAATAGAACTTTGTTAAAGAATATATCAACAGAATTGTTTATCCTGTTTAATTTGGCGGGAAAAGATAAAGACAAAGGAAAAGATATTGATGATTTGTTTTATATTTTATCTTAATTGCTTAAATGATAAGGAAAAATGGTTAAAATTGTCAATTTATAAAAAAAAAAACAATTTCCTTTAAACTTGGGAATCTAGATACTCACCTGTTTTAAAGGGAATTCACATTCCTACTTAGAGGGGTTTAAAGGGAGAATCCAAATTCCCCTCACATCGGATTCCCTGGCGTAATAGTTTTAGTTGACAAGTACTATTACGTAAATTTCAAAGGGATGAGCATTACTGTGACAATCTTTCACAACACTCGATAACTACTCAATGTGGGCTGGCCGCTGAGTTTCATTTGGGATCAAAACCCATATCATATGCCATGAGATCCGCTATAGTTAATTCGTATTCATTTTCCACATTTCTCATAGCCAAACCCAAACAGAAGTAACCAAACCTTAATAAATAATAATTCCTCAAATCCATAAGTTTGGTTTGATTAAGTTGTACTTTTAAAACAAAATTGAGATTTTAAAAAATTATACCTAAAAAATAAGTCAATTTTCCATTTGTTTCGACATTAATATTTTCTGAAAAATGAATTATTTTTCAAAAAGCATTTTTTTAGAAAACTATCTTCTTCTTCTTCTTCTTTTTTCTTTTTTTTTTAATGTTTGGTAGCTACCTTAAAATAAGTTGGAAAACTATTTTTTGACTTTCCTTATTTAACTTAGTGTGAGATAGAATTGTTTTCCATAAAATTTTGAAAAATACTATATTCACAACATTTTCACAATAAATCCTAAGTGGTAGGTTGTTATTGGTTATTATGGGTGGGCAAAAAAGTAATTAAATTGTGAATTCAAATTTGAACCAATAACAACTTACCACATGTGATTTATTGTGAAAATGTTGTGAAAATATTGTAGACACGTAGCACTTCTCTAAAATTTTAATGGAATACAACTTTGGGTACGTTTGGTACATTAAATGTAGATTACATTAGGAATAGTAATCTTTATTACTGGGAATAGAAGACATTGTAATGGAATAATTGTTACTATTTATAAGTTTGGTTGTTACATATAGAAAGCTTGTAAAAGATGATGTATAAGGAAACTATATATTTTTAGAAATATATTAATTTTAAAATCTATTATATACACTAAGGAATAGCTATTACATCAATTTTAAAAGGGAATAGCTATTCTTCAATTTAAAGAATAGTTACTGTAATGTAATAACTAATCCATGTAATAAAGATGCAACCAAATGACCGAATTGCTATTACACGTGAATAATTATTCCATTACAGGAGCTATTACAGCATACCAAACGTACCCTTTATTTCCCTCCAAGCTAAACATATAAGGAAAATTAAGAGCTAATTTTTCTTTGACCAATTTTTTTTCTAATATTACCAAACACGGGATAACACAGGAAACTATCTTTACATAAGATTTATCATCAAAACAAACGGAAAGGTAAGTTTGGTTCAGCTCTTTGATTCTGGGCTTTTTGTAAAAGTGGCGATTTGCAATTACTACTCAGAGAATGTACCGTGGAAAACACTTCAATCATGTTTACAAAACTGAAAGGCACGATTTCAAAATTTTACCAAAAGCCTAAAAAGTGGCCATTTCAAACTACCAACGTGATTTTGGCTCAAAGACTAACTACTTTTTAAATTAAGCCATTGCAAATATGAAAGACCAACAAAAATGCAATTACAAGCAACAATTACAATTAAATAAAATAAAAAATTTCAGAACCACTCTAGTTTGGGAATTATTATCTTGTTTGGAAGTTTAAAGTCAATCACATTTTAGTATTTTACCATCTGCAAGCTAAGCAGCATGGGTAAGAAGAACTAATTATTTCTTTTAGTTTGGGTTTTTCTTTATAATATTTTTGATAAGCTTTTAGGGTGGGTTTGAAACTTAAATCTAACGTGTTTCATATACTGCTTTAATTTGCTAAATAGATTTTTTAATAAGTCATTACGCTAAATTGCTAATTAGTTACTACCTAGTAAATTTATATAAGAGAGTTTTTTTTTTTTTTTTTTTTTTTTTTTGAGAGAGTTTCAACCTATGACGTCCGCTCCTGATGATAGCTCTTTATCATTAGACCAAGACACCAATCAGTTTTTGATGTAAGCGGGGATTGAACTCCAGATCTCTTATACAACCATCAATAATTGTACCAGTTGAACTAACTAAAACCCACATATAAGAGAGTTAAATGAAAAGAGAAGATGGCTTAAAAAAAGTAAAGGAAAGAGAAAACACCTCCTCTATACTTTTTTTTTCTCTTCTAAGTACATAAGCCTTCTCGGTGTGTTTTCCACCCTGTTCTTTTAAAATTTTGAACCAAATGATGTCACATTACTTAATAACTATGTATCCAACCTCATCAACCAGACGGAGGGATAAAATTCACACGCATAACAAACTTGGTAGATTCTTGTAAACAATAAAATGCCAATTGCCAAACAAATCATGCATTGTAAATAGATTAAAAATTTAGAATGCTCTTGAATTATTGACTCTTTTGAATTATTGACTTTTTTTTTTTTTTTTTTTTTTGAGAGTTTCAACTTATGGGGTCCGCTTCTGATGATCATCAGACCAAGACACCAATTAGTTTTTGGTGTAGGCGGGGATTGAACCCCAGATCTCTTATACAACCATTAAAGACTTTACCAATTGAGCTAACTGGAACCCACAATTATTGACTGTTTTTTAGATACTCATGAAGTTGTAAATATACATGTAATATAAGAACACCTAAGAATGTACTAGTGTAGATCTCTATATTCTGTAGAGCAAGAATACGTAAATATTCTCTTAAGCCTTGTTGCGAACTCTCATTAAGTACTTTCATCAGTTTCATGTACGCTGTCATTAAAGATTAAACCAACTGAATTGGTAGTAAGTTAGTTTAAAGTTGAACAAAATTTGATATCATGTATTTGATCAAAAGTAGGTGGAGCTACATTACATAGCTGATTATTTGGTTCTTTCTATATGAATAACTTAGCTTTGAATGTCTTCTCAAAAAAAAAAAAATCTTAGCTTTGAATGCCTCTTCCTTTTTTTGTTGTAAGTATTAAAAATAAATAAATAAATTCAAGTTTAAGGGTTACAACTTACACGTTCTTTTAATCTAATAAATTATATCTATTAATATAGATTATCTAATCTTGTACGATATTATCTATCAATATCAAGCATGCAAGAATTCAGTTATTAACACAGCAAACACGAGTTTCACAAACTTGAGTTTCAAAATAGTGGTAGATCACTAATTATCTCATAAACAGTGATAGAACACTAATAATTTCGGCCAAATATGATATTTAGTCATTTTCACCATTATTAACACATGGATGTGTTTAAACTTTAAATTCAATTAATATTTAAGAAGTAATATTTTCCAACATTTTTTTAAAAAAACTTTTACATATATCTTGGTATAATCACATACCACCATCGATAATCGATCAATATGCTGCGTGCAATGATTTTTGTTGATTAACAAATGAAGGTGGCCAAATCCAACTAAAATTTTAGAAATCATAAAATTTTTAATATGAGAAATCAATAAGAATTATTTATTTATTTATTTATTTTTATGGATCTTTCGCTATCAATATGAATCCATCAGCATGCGGAAGTTACTCTACTGTCGGATGGATCTTAGTGTTTATTATTGTAGATTGTACTTCTTTAATTCTTCATTCTTATCCTAAAATGCGATGGGTGCTCGCTAGGGATGGCAATTTTGCTCCGCCCCGCTTTGACTTGTGCGGGTTTTTCCCACCCCGCAAAGGTGGTGGGGTGGGGATGGGACAAGATTTTAGCCCCGTAGCACGGGGCGGGGCAGGGATGGGTTAAGACTTTTTAGACCCACCCCACCCCATGTTGCCCAGGGGTTATAATTGTATATTTTTCATACCCTAAAACCATACTATTTAAACAAATATATCAATATTAGTTTATTGTATTTTATCCAATGTGGTTATTTGCCTTTATTTTGTTATTTGTTATACTATGAGATTGAGATTTTTTTTTTTTTTGGTGATTATTTTGTTAAACACTTGAATATATTATTCAATTTTTTCTAAAAATTGATTTGATTTGATGGGATAAATTTAGTTGTAATTTCAAGTATATTTTTATTAATGAAATAGGTTTCATTAAAAAAATTGTACTAGTTGTAGGTAAATTAACAAAAAGTATAGTTTTACGGGGTGGAGCGGGGCTTCGCAGGGCCCCAAGGGGCAGGGATGGGGTGAGAAAGTTTTCCCCGTCATGCGAGGTCGGGCGAGGATGTGGCGAGATAAAACCATGTGGGACGGGGACGAAGACCCCATCCTTCGGCCCCGCGCCGCCCCATTGCCATCCCAACTCGCTAGATACGGCCATACGGGCAACAACTTTAGTGGGCTCCCTTTTCAGTACAACTAGGTGATGTCCCGTACAATACGTGGAGTATTAAGACCTGCATATAATATTTATTTTGTTGTATAATATTTATGTTTGCCCACAATATTGTCGAATACTTTGAAACTTGATTTTCTTAATTCATTTTTATTTTAAAAAATTGTATAACACTATAGGACTATAACATATTATAATATTTACTGTTAAAAGTAAATTTTATTTTTTAAATTGATTAAATGATTTTGAAATCTATAAATAAGAATTTAAATCATAAAGTACTTTTATATCCTAAAATCATATAAATTTAAGCAACCTTCCAAACACTTCCTCAATCACTCTATTTTCACAACCAAATATGGAGACTTCAATCGCAAACACTTAATTCATTATCTCAATGAAATTAAGGAAATCATTTGTAAGTATCAACATAAAGAGAATGTGATTAAATAAAGAAAATGGATTGTCCAAAATGAGTTACAACTTGCAAGTGGGTTGGGTTACAAGTCGGGTTGATCAGGTATTTTTTCACATTCAGAAGAAAAAAAAAATTTCTTCATCTTTCTTTCAATACAATAAGAGAACAAATAGCAAATTACTCAAAAATAAAATTTAAATAATACATAAATTTTTAAGTTTACACAATTAATAATTCACTAATGATATTATGTTACAAAAGACGAAAAAAAAAAACTAAATATTGTGGAGCATAATATTTTTTTTCTTTTAGCTTCAGTAATTCACCACTATAGACTATAAATACTCAATGTGCATGTGAAACTGTGAAAACTAAATATTGTAAACAATATATTGATATGTGGAAAAAAAATCACTTTAAAAATGTGTCGAGTTTGGGTCATATATGGGTTGACCCAACTTGACTTATTAAGCAGGTTGGGTATAGGTTGACCTGATTTTATTTTAGGTTTGGGTTGGGTTATCGGATTCGGGTCTAATTTTGCCAAATCTAGCCTTTTTGTGCTTGCTTCAACAAAATAAATGAAAAATTACTCATTTCAACCTTCTCATTACCCAATTACTTCTCTTTTCTCACTAACTAAATAACATCACGTTTTGGGTTTCAGTTAACTCAACTGGTAAAGTCTCTGATGGTTGAATAAGATATCTAGGGTTCAATCCCCGCCTGCACCAAATTAGGTTTTTTTTTTTTTTTTTTTTTTTTTTTTTCTTAAGAGAGTTTCAACCTATGACGTCTGCTCCTGATGATAGTTATTTATCATCACACCAATCAATTTTTAGTGTAGGCAGGGATTGAACCCTAGATTTCTTATACAACCATCAGAGACTTTACCAGTTGAACTAACTGGAACCTACATTGGTGATTAGGTTTGACAAAAATACAACTATACTAAAAAAATAAAAATAAAGTTTTTTAAATATTTTACATGAGCCCACATGAATTTTACCAAATCCCCCAAATCCATTATTTTATTTGCTTCTTTTTTTATGAGATTTTCATTTTCGCTAAATTGACTCATAGAATTAATTTCCATTAGCTCTAATAGACAGAAAAATTATATGATCATCATGTAACTATTGATGTGAATCAACTGGCGATTCTTCAATTTGATGGATACAAAAGAATTGCAGCCCCAATTGCCCAAAAGTCCAAAGGGTATTTTTTTTAAGATCCTAAGTCTACAACATTTTCACAACAAATCATAGGTGGTTAGTTGTTATTGGTTCAAATTTGAACTTATCACTGAGGTTACTTTTTTACCCCAACAATAACAACCAATAATAACCTACCACTTAAAATTTGTTGTGAAAATATTGTTGACATAACATTTCTTATTTTTTTTTACCCACTTTCTACTTTTTAGATACATCTTTTTAAATCTCGTAATACATTTTCACAAAAAAGAGCAAACAAAAAAAAGGGAAACCAAAGCTTCTTCTACAGTTCCATTTCCCCCCTCATATACAAAACACATCCAAACAAACAAAACAAAACGAATCAAAACCCCCCACGCCTCTTCAAACACCCTAATCCCCTCCCTAAACCCCTAACTCCACTCGCCCACAATGCAGGCCACACTCAAACCCCAAACCCCACGCGCCACCTTCCTCATCCCCAGACCCACCACCAAAAATGTCCCCCACAACCAACATAGAAGACTCTTCACCATCCGAGCCACCTTAACCCAACAGCAGCAGCAGCTGGATCAGGAGGTGAAGAAGACTGTTAAGCTGAACAAGTACAGTGGTCGCATCACAGAACCCAAGTCCCAAGGTGCGTCCCAAGCCATGCTCTTAGGCGTGGGTCTCTCCGAAGAGGACCTGTCCAAACCTCAAGTGGGTATCTCCTCCGTGTGGTACGAGGGTAACACTTGTAACATGCATCTCCTTAAACTCTCCGAAGCTGTCAAAGAAGGTGTACGACAAGTTGGGTTGGTACCTTTCAGGTTCAACACCATTGGTGTCAGTGATGGTATCTCCATGGGGACCAGAGGCATGTCGTTTAGCCTTCAGTCTAGAGACCTCATTGCTGATAGTATTGAAACTGTGATGAGTGCACAGTGGTACGATGCCAATATCTCCATTCCTGGTTGTGACAAGAACGTGAGTTTCAAGCTTCACTAATCGCATTTCTTCTAACATTATTGCATTATTAAGTTAAAATTCAATTTTGTCCTTTAACTTTTATTTCAAATTGTCAAATTTAGTTCAATTTTTATTTTTGTCTGTTAGCAAATAATGCGGTTTAAACTTTTTTTTATTTATTAATATTTTGACTGAAACATTCATGATACGTGTCATTTAATATATCTTTTTGTTTGATGATTATTATTCTAAAAGAAAAAAATTTAACTGGATTCATTTGCTAATATATTTGGACAAAATGATCAAATTGACTCGATTTGATGAAGTGAGAAACTAAATTGTCAAGGGACTAAATTGAAGGCTTGTTGGGCATGGACTGGATTAGTTGTTTCTTGTCTCATTTTACGTTTTTAATGTAAATTTTTTTTTTTTTTGCAGATGCCTGGTACAATTATGGCAATGGGTCGGCTTAATCGACCAAGTATCATGGTTTATGGTGGAACTATCAAGGTTTGGGACTTCACTTTTCACAATTTTTTTGATTTTGCTAACATTGGTGTGCAGTTTTTTTTTTTTTTTTTTGTTGGGGAGCAAATGACTATTCTCCCGAGTTTGTACCAGTTAATTACAGGGAAGAATTGCTTGGGGGTGGCCCCAATATGCTGGTTAGGAATTTTGAAAGCAAGACCTCATAGATGTCATGAGGCCTTGGGAACCATTAGACCAATCCCTTGGGGTTCACTTTTGACTACTTAATAATCAAGTAGAAGTATCAATTATCTTTGAACATAAATGGGAATTCTACTAATAAAACATAGAAAAGAATACACTTGATGGGAAATGTTTAAGATTTGTCTGTTTCTGTATTAGTGTTTTAATGAATGAGATATGATGATCATATACTGTATACTTGATCACATAGTTTCTGTTATTGTTAACTATTTACTAGAAATGTTTGACCTTTTTTTTTCATTTATCCTTATTCAAATTGTAGCTGATTGGAGAGTAGATGGATTTTAAGGTGCTAATAAAGTATCTTCCTTTGATTGTTTCTATTGCAGCCTGGTCATTTTCAAGGCAATACTTATGATATAGTGTCTGCATTTCAGGTAAGCACGCTAATTTTCAGGTTGATAATTTCTGGGTTCAAGTTTTAAATGGTTCAATGATGTGTATAACACAGACGTTATTTTTTTTTTTTACTGTTATTTATTCTTCTTATTCTGCATCTTGTGTGAAGCCTTTTTTGTCTTGAGTAGAAGCAACTAAGAGTGTTAAAATTTTCTCTTTAGGTCCAATAGATAACCGGAATGTTTTATTCTTTTGTCTGCACGGTATTTTGAAACATAAACGTACTTTATTTTATCGTGTTGATTAATCTGGGTTTTATAACTTTAGCCATATGAAGGGTCAGGTTTGACCTTTTTTGATTCTCTAGTGTAATCTGATAGTTGCCAATTGTCAACCCAGCTTAGGGCAATTAAGTTCTCAAAACTTCGGTAGAGGAAATGCTACTTTTATGCTACATTCTTTAGGATTCTGTGAGTCACAATCCTGTTTCCACAACTAGTTAAGTGAGTCGGAGAAATGCACCGAAGTGTAATAGTCCTTTTTCGTATTGTTTTGTGAAAAAGGCATTGCACCTGTAAAAACTAGTACTGAATTGTGTTGTAAGCACTTCTTTAACATCTAAAGATAATATATTAAGATTGCATATATTCAGGCTATGCAGATGTATAATAGAAAGAAATAGACATGGAAAATAGGGCTGGGCATTTAGCTTGATGTGTCTTTCCCATGTTACATTTGATGTTTCATTACATTAGATATAGGAGTGGCTTCTTGCATGATAAGTTATATGGGAACTTAGTCTAAAAATTTTTTAAAAATGAATAATTAGAATAAATAAAAATAATGCAGTTTATGGAAACTGCTTGCTTTTGCATTTACACTTCATAGGTTATGTTATGACAACATATGGGTTGTGAAATAGTTGAAAGGAGATATAATGTTTGACTTTAGCAATGTGAATGTGGCATGTTGGGAACTTGGAATCATATTTTTGTACCTTCAGTTCTAAACTTGATGCAAAATCTTATAAGAGATACAAATCACTGACTGTTATTGCATTAGGAGGGAGGGACCGTAACTCATGTAGCTGTGGCTGACTGGGTGTTTTTGTGTGATATACATGTCCATGCTTAGAAAGGTGACTTTGTAATGCATGACATATGCTGCTCCATTATCAAAAGCTTCTTTGGAAATCTACAACTTAATAATTAAATATTGATGGCTTAAGTAGTTTTATGCATTATTTGATCAGATTTTGAGGTCATTTAATTAATTTGTTAAATACTTATATCCATTTGTACTATGTGATTGTGCGGATATGTATAGCCATTGCTTATGAAAAATAAAAATAACATGTGACATGTAAAGGCTGTAACTCGTTCTTCTGTTATCCAAATAATGCAACTTGTTCAATTATCATCTTAATTTCTGTAGTGCTATGGAGAATATGTAAGTGGATCCATAACTGAAGAGCAGAGGAAGAATGTAATCCGTAACTCCTGCCCTGGGGCAGGTGCTTGTGGTGGTATGTATACAGCCAATACCATGGCCTCTGCTATTGAAGCTATGGGGATGTCTATTCCTTACAGGTGGAAATTTGTCTCTGCCTGATCACTTGAACTGGCATCAATTAGAATAGTTGTTCTTATCTTCTTATTTATTTATTTTCCCCTGAAAGCTCTTCGACACCTGCTGAAGATCCATTGAAGTTGGATGAGTGCCGTTTAGCTGGAAAATACCTTTTGGAATTACTAAAAATGGACTTGAAACCACGAGATATTATCACTCCAAAATCCTTACGTAATGCAATGGTTATTGTCATGGCACTAGGTGGCTCTACAAATGCTGTTTTACACTTGATTGCTATTGCAAGGTGAGGAGAGTCTTCGGTACCAACTTTCCAGTGCATACTATGATTGCATGACATTGAAGTTTCTCATGGCAATATTCTTGGCAGGTCTGTTGGTCTGGACTTAACTCTTGATGATTTTCAGAAGGTCAGCGATGAGGTTCCATTTCTTGCAGATCTTAAGCCTAGTGGAAAATATGTCATGGAGGATGTACACAAGGTCGGCTTTTCAAAAAATATCTTGTCTTGTGCTTTTAATTCACTGCTTCTATTAAAGATGGTAGAAGAAATTTCTTCTTTTTTGGTTTTTTGTGTGGATGAATTTTTTTTTTTTTAATATACGGTTTGGTTTAATTAGTTTATCTATGTTTGGTTTAATGATTGTATTGATAGATTGGAGGAACACCTGGAGTCATTCGCTACCTTTTGGAGCTTGGATTTTTAGATGGGGATTGTCTGACTGGTACATATATTTGGGTTTTTGCAGTCACGAGAATATGTACTTTGTTGTAGTGATCTTATTATTAACATAAAGTTATTTTCTTT
Organism: Notholithocarpus densiflorus; assembly: GCA_030021035.2. NCBI lineage: Eukaryota > Viridiplantae > Streptophyta > Magnoliopsida > Fagales > Fagaceae > Notholithocarpus > Notholithocarpus densiflorus. The sequence goes on along the minus strand of JARYZH020000027.1, from coordinate 1,425,307 downwards.
TTCTAGTTACTGGGAAGACTCTGGCTGAAAATGCAGCAAGTTTCCCTCCCTTGGCCACAGGGCAGGTTTGATGGCTTGATATTTTATTTATTTACGAGAGCTAATGATTGCAGTGTCTTGTCGCTTTTACTATTGATAAATGAAATATATTTGAATTTTGAAGAAAAACATTTTATGCAGTTATTCCTTTGCTTTTCTTTTCTTTTCTTTTTTTAATTATTTTTTTTTTATGCAGGATATAATAAGACCTGTGGAAAACCCCATAAAGAAAACAGGCCATATCCAAATATTATATGGAAATCTTGCACCAAATGGTTCCGTAGCAAAAATCACTGGAAAAGAGGGGCTATATTTCTCTGGTATTATTTTATGTTCTACTTTTGGTCTATTATTCTTGAAGTTGTATGTTATATAATTCAAGTTTAATGTTTGGTGTGCAAAAATATTTATCACAAAAATGCTCTCCAGGCCCTGCGCTTGTCTTTGAAGGAGAGGAATCTATGATCGCAGCTATCTCAAAGGATCCTTTGAGTTTTAAGGTATGCGTTCTAGTCAATATTGTTGTATAATGCTCAAATGTCACCTGATTCCCTTGCAAGAGCAAGGTGGAGGGTAAGATCGTGGCTTTAAGGTCCACAGGGTACAAATATAACTTACCAATAACAAAGGTCAGAACCCAAAGTTGCTCGATTGAATGCAAAGGTTTGGAGAAAACTGGGTCTCTGTTATACCTAATGCTTTGTTGCTTATACTTGCAGAAAGGACTGTTGCCCAAAATGCAGCTCATGTGCTTCATAGTTAACTTGGTTACGAAAATTTTTGCCCCTTTTATCAGAAGTAAAAGGAAAGAGGGGGGTGGGGGGGAACCTTCTTGTATACATGAGTTGCACCCCCTATTGTATTTTTTCAATGACATGACTTAATTAAAAAAAACAAAGAAAAAGAAAGAAAAGACTTGGATTATTAGGCTTGTTTCTTAGTGAAAAAAAAGCATCATAGCTGAGCACTGTTCTCCCAGAAATATGATTCTCCCAACTGATCTTTTGCATTAGGAGATCCATTAAAGTGATAAGTATATTAAAGTATTCTTGAATTGTCTGAATTTTAGACATCTGCGAAAGGCTTATTAGGCCCAAAGGACTAATTGTTATTCATTTAATCATTTTTTATAATTGAATTTTATTATGCTTTTTTTTTCCCCAAAGAGATCTCTGAAACCTATCAGATTATCTCTTCTATGTGATCTTCTTTCTGCATGTTCATTTACATACTGCACTGATTTTTCTTGTATTATTTTGTTCACTCAGTTGAAAAAAAGTACATGGATTTTGTAACAGAAAAAAATTTCTTAATTCTGTTTCGAGGTGCTGAGCGTTTACCTTTAGGTCTTCTCTAAAATCTACGTGCTTCAGTTATGCTTATATGTTACATGCAGACCAGTATAATATCCTTTGTCTGCCAAAAACTCGTGATCTGTAGTTTTGGTGGTCTTATTTAAGGAGCTTCCACATCTAAATTCTTGATCTCTTACATTAATAAATATCATATTGCCGCCAATGAACTATAGCTCAACTGGCGCTTCCTAGTTCCTCCTCCCATAATAATGGGACAAAGGGTGAGGTCATGGGTTCAAGACCCACTATAAAAAATATAAAAAATTTCATATTGTCTGTATTTTTTTGAGTCCTAGGTTTTGCTCATCTACATTCTGCAAAATTTGAAAATTATTTAATTGCACCACATGTGATGCTTTTTCCTGTGATATTTATCCTGCAATTAACTTATTGGCGATTCTCCATTACATCCAAATGTAAGTTAGCCGCATTCTTCATGGACTTTCTAGGATTATCTTTTCTGGTTTTTCATTTGTGCAGTAACAAGATGTTACCATGGAAGTTGGAACTCAGATGTCATGATGGGATACCTAATTTATTGTTTATGTTTGTCATATTCCAGGGAAAGGTAGTTGTTATTAGAGGAGAGGGGCCTAAGGGGGGACCGGGCATGCTTGAAATGCTAACACCAACAAGTGCAATAATGGGAGCAGGTCTTGGGAAGGTATGGTTTTATTAAATCTCAGTTTTGCCTTATGGACAGAATTTTCCTCCAAACAGTTAGGAGGAGCATTCCTCCAAACTAATACATAGCAACTCAAATAACGATTCGTGTATGTTTTTAATCACATCACTTACTTAATAGTCATGTGCCTTGTTCAAATGACTTAATAGGCCATGCGATAAAAATGCACTTGGATGATTTTCATTTGGGGGAAAACTGTCCCTGGCTTATTCTGTTCTTCAGTTCTTGTCATAAATTGTGTCAAATCTTTAGCCTAAAGTTTTCCAGATCGTGAGACTTCTTAAAATAAACATTACTTTGTTGTGTTCGAATTATAGTGATCTTAATCAATAAAGTGACTTCAAGGTACTGAATCTGCTTCAATCCCTATGAATTGGTTACTTTTAGATATAACTACAACCTTCTCTCTCATCTGTTGTTATGATCTTTTTATAAATAATGCACCTTGAGATAAGTGTTGTTTCCTGAGAATGATGTTTCTTTGGATTCTGCTTTTGAATGCTACAGGATGTTGCTTTGTTGACGGATGGTAGGTTTTCAGGAGGTTCACACGGATTTGTTGTTGGCCACATATGCCCTGAAGCACAGGTGCACTATCTTTTTATTCATACTAGAAAGATAACAACAGAAAATAAATAACAGAGTTCAATTATTTTTTTTTCCTTTTTGAGGAAATAAAAACCAACAATTTTTCTTCTTTAAAAAAGAAAAAGGATGACCTACAATACTAGAATTCATTGCGAATTGTTTACAGGAAGGTGGTCCAATTGGTTTAATTGAAAATGGAGACATCATCAACGTTGATGTTCAGAATAGGAGAATAGATGTTCAGATAACAGATGAGGAGATGGAGAGGCGAAGAAAGCAATGGACTCCGCCTGCTTACAAGGCTAAGAGTGGAGTTCTCTACAAGGTATAAGAGATTTCTGCATTGACATCCATATTTTTGTGACTTGTTGCATATTTTAAAGAAATAACATATTGTTTCTTTCCAGTACATCAAGAATGTACAGCCGGCTTCAAGGGGATGTGTGACTGATGAGTAGTAGAGAGGACATATTATCGATGCCATATAGAGTGTGCACAGCAAGCTTGAATTAGTACGGTGCCATAAAACTGCATCGGGTACCATATTGCGGCTCCTTTAGGGTATCTATCTAGCTCTAGGTTGTCAATTTCATTGTGTTTTTTAATTGTCTTGAGAACTAGTTATTCTCCCCCTTTTGCAGGGCAGTTGAGGAGTTTTATTTTTGTGTGGTTTTTGCTTATTGAGTTTATGGTTTTATGGTTTTTTCGCCTAAGTATGGATTTTGTATTCACTTGCTTTGAAGCTGATCAACTTCATTGCTTTGTGAATTTTGTTTTTCTCTTCCTTCACTGCTCTACCATTTCTGGTTTTCTTTTCCTCCATATGCTGGGAGCAAGAGATACCATCCCCTTCCAAACACAAGCTAGATCTGGCCCCCCACCAAAAAAAATCAGGTTGGCACAATTTCATTGGTCTATTGAGATGGAAATCATTGGCTCATGAAAATCCTTGGAAGTTGAAACATATTTTTATTAACAAAATTGGACAAGTGATATGTTAAGTTCCTTGGCACCAGGCGGAACACATAAATGCAATTCACAATTTCTACCTATTCTAAACTTGTCTTTTAATTTTTCACAAGAAAATTAGATCTCCACTAAATCTAATAGAGATTGAGAAGAATGCCACTGAATGGTGAGGTGAGGGGTGATGATGAGGTTTAGGAGGGATGATGATAGGCAAGATGTGCTTGAATTTGTTGGAAGTTTGATATTTGATTGATGATTAGGGACTTTTAGACTTCAAGACCTACTCTTGTGAGAATTGCATCCTAAGCAGACAAAAATTATTCGGGCTTCTTCTTGGTAACAAATCTCATGGAATATCAATTGTGGATAAATATTCCTAAATTAAGGGACTTGCAAGAAGGTATCTCTTAATTTTTCATAAGAAAATATGAAGTTTATTAAATTAAAAATAAACTATATTGGTCCAAAAATGAAAACATGTGGCATTATATCGAGAGAAAGAAATATAAATTAAATTGTTATGATACTAGTTACAATCTAACTAAATAAAATTATAAAGGAATAGTTACATGGATATGTCACCTAATCTATATTTTTCAAAGGCTACAACGGTCAATCCAAACAATTTTATTCAATTAATTTACATACACCCATAAAAGAGAACATAAAAATATGGTGTAAAATTATAATTAACAATAATAATAAAAATTATAATCCTAAAGCAAAATATAACGAAATTCACAACCATTGTTGAAACAAATAGTAAGCTAACCATAATTTTAGTAAACAAACTATCTAAACATAAAGGGTATGAGGATGGCTATAATGCTGATAATGTGAAAATACCAAAATGCAAGCTTGAATGTTAATTCTATATGATACATGGCAGTTTTAAATATAAATTATTATATATAATGAAAAAAACATGTGAAAACCTTTTAAAACAATTATTTCACGTCACCCATGTTGCACATGTACCGATTTTGTTTCATGATTACTGATTTTCATCATTTTATGTGAGATGAATACATGATCCTATTCTACATTGTATATATGACATATTTATAATGCATGAGAATCGATTTTTATTTCACTTTTGCCATTATCTTACGTTACCCAATGTCAAGAACCTAATACTAGAAATTAAAGGCCTAAATGAAAATAACATTACTTATATGAATTATTTTTGATGGATTATGAATTTTTCTGAAAAATATTTGAATTTGTTAAAGAGATCAGGTTAAGAAATCAAACAGAAGCTAATACTAACTAATTACCAAACCTTAGTTGAGTGGTTGGCAAGTTATCATCTCAGTTATTACAAATTTTGGTACTTAGATAAAGTCAATTATTTTTTGTCATTAATTTTTCAAATTTTATGGTTTTATCCTAAAATATGTTATAAACATATAATCAATCACATAATAAAAAAATCCCTAACTATATCATTTATCACTAGATTCATGATAAGTTACTTGTTCTCTATTTCCGAATTTGCAATTGTTATAAAAAGCTGAATATATGTTATTTCACCATCACTTCACTGTTGAATGCGAGTTACTTTGCTATTATTTTAATGTGAAATACTTCACCATTGAATGCATACTACTTTTGGTGTGCATGCAAACACAACACTCGAAAGGTGTGGCAGAATACCACTTCTTCAAATTTCTCCTCCCTTCACTACCAAACTGTATCTCCTAGGATTCAATGTTTAGGTCCCTTTGCACACTTGGGTTGCTAATTAGACCTCCCAATGAGTATTTTTCCTGTGGCATGACCAGGATTGGCTTCCCCAAGTTTTATTGGACCTGCGGCTTTGGATTCATAGGCTTAGGCCACCATGGGTATCTGCTTATATTTCGCCTTTTGATACTTAGGCCTTGTTGGCAAATGTCTTAGTTTGGACCTTGTCCCTCTTAAGAGCCCACATGATTTGGGCTTCTTTTGAGTTTGGCCTTGTTATAGCGTGTGCAAAAATGACGTTGGAATATAGGTTCATAGGTCTTACTCAAAATTAATAGATATTATATAATATCACATTTATTTATATAAAGACTATGCTGGTGGGAGTTTCTAGAATTAAATATTGGAAACTCTCCATTAACATAACAAAACTCCCCTTTCAAAAAAAACATAACAAAACTCCCACATCTTTTCATTTACTAACCCACTTTGATCCAAAATGAATAGTATAATTATAAGGAATTTAGCAAATTAGTAATCAATTAACATTAAGATGGACCAACAGTTTAGAACCCATTACTTTGGATTTGGCGTTACCCCATTTTAGTTTCTCAAAGCTAAAGCACCTTGAATAATAGTAAACAACAAAGAGTATAAAGTAAATCAAAGTATAAAACAAGGTTCAACCTTCAAGGAGATAGACACACAGTCCTCCTTCGAAGCATTTAACCGCCTCGAGTGAAAGAGAGCGATTTGCTTTCCTTTTCCAGCAAACTTAGCTTTCAGGGCCCATTTTCTCGAAGTTAACCAAAATATTGGTTTAAGAAATATAGGTGAACTTTTGTGTTTGAATTCTTTTTCCTCTCTTTTGTATACGTGGGTAATTGTCTCACATTGCTTAAGAGAGTGTGTTGTGTGTAGTATAACTTATCACACATTCCCTTAAAAGTTACCAAGGCTTTTAAGTGGAGTTGTGGTGTGCCTTTGTGTTAGAACCCCTTTCTCTCTTCCTTGTGTGCGTTTGTTTCTAAAAAAGAAAGAAAGCTAAAATTAGCTACAATTGTCAATTTCTCTCTTTTAATGCATTGGGGGCTAAAAATTCGGCCAGGGGCCACATATTAATTGGTACATACATATTTTCTTTTGCGTACATATTTCAATTGGAAGTATTTAGAGGCTCAAATGTGCATGTGACATTACCAGACATTTTTAGCAGAGTGTGAAATTACTTGACTTGATCCCTTGAACAAGGTTGCTCCATTACATGATGAAAAGAAATTGTTTGGGTTCAGTACTTTAGTGCACTGAATCTTATACTATGCAAATACGTGTCTAAAATTTATCACGTGTCTACGCCATGAGAGACTTCACTCGAACTCGGGTTTCAGACATACATCATGGACCAGCAACTTGGTACCACCATAGGGATGGGACCTGCATTTTCATGGGTTGGGACCTAAAATATCGCAGCTTGGGGTTGGAGTCATAGGACCCTACCATGTGCTTGTGTTGAACATTGCCACCACCTAATGTGTTTTACCATAAGATAAAGCATTCCCGTTGTGGAGAAAAAGGTCTATAGACCCAACTGACCTCTAAACCCCACAATTGCTTTTAGGACGTTAAATCAAGAAAAAAGAAAGAAGATAGGGACTTTTAGATTGCCACAGACTTTGAGCTGGCATTTGGGCATGCTTGAGGATTTTTGGTCAGTTCTAAATCCAAATTCCTTAATCCTAATCTATAGGTCCATAGGACATATCCAATTTGTCAATTCTATAGTCTATAGTCTATAGTCTATACTATTAGGTAATTGTACCATACTATAATTATCTTACAAAAGTACAAATGCTTTGAGGATCCCAAAAAGTGGGAACAAAGATTACACGAAGAAAAATTGGAGCACCAACTTATATCTGTTTAAAACAATGGAAAATTTCAATGAAAAGTTATATTTTTTAGAAGTTAGGGTAATTAATATGTTATCAACTTATCATAAGTCAATAACCATAAAGACTCGTTTGAAAAAAATGAACAAATTTGAAATTTGGTTGAGAATTTGAAACTCAAATTGACATTAGCCTAATGTATGATTTCATATGTAGAGAGACTTACAACTCAACTGATATTTCATAATGTTTTTAATGGAAACGTCATAATTTAAATTCCCATTAACTAACTATTAAATAATAATAATAATATTTCATTAAAAAAATCCATTAGACAACTTTTTTTTTTAAATGGTGTCCAAAACTCTTCAAGTCTCTTACTATTCTTTCTGGGTATGTGTATGTGTTGTCTCGTATCCTACATACACCAAATAATTATAGGAAAAAATTTCTTAGATGTAACCTTGAGATACTGACTAAGAGATTTCAAACACGGGACCTTATAGATCTCATGAGGCCTTAACAACTATTATATCAACCCCATGATTTGGTTCAATTTATTTAGGACAAAGACAAAAAATCAGTGAAAAATATGCAGCCTAAAAATCCAAGATTAGCAAAAAGGTAGCAGCATAGATACAAAACAATAGAGGGCACACGGGGTTGATAAAACGTGAGAAGCAGGGTGGCCCGCGGCAACAAATTTTGGCGGGTTTAGGGGCATTTGGGTATGAACCTGGGATTCCTGGGGGGGGCCCCACTATTGTTAGCGCTAATTATGGATGCAAACCCCCTACTGTTAGATACTCATGATTAGGGACAATAAGTTAAGTTATTTCTATGTTTATCACCTACCAAATGTTCCCCCCACCACAACTCTCATTAATTAAACAATCTTTTATCCTTAACCCTAAAGCATCTATCTATCTATGTCCTTTTTGCCATTATTTTATCTATTACAACAATCATTTCAATTAGATACCTTACTTCCTTAAGGTCACGCGCCCTCTAAAATTATCAATGTGGGCTTGACCCCCTGGAGACAAGCTGGCGCCGCCCTGGGTGTCGAGATCATTAATGCTCGTATGAATTCAACTAAAAAAGATTATTATACCTAGGGGTAATGTTTTTTTTTTTTTAATCTCCCTAGGGGCAATGTTATTTACTTTGTATGCATATTCTTTAGAGTGATGGAAGAAATACAACAAATTTTTCTAATATAAGTTTAAGGCGAAAATTCTATTTTGATCCTTATATTTTGGGGTCACAATTAATTTGGTCCCTATATTTTGGTAGCAGTCAATTTGGTCTTTGTTATTTTTAATTTGGATTCAAATTAATCTCTACCGTTAACTCACTAACGGAAAATGCTTACGTGTCAATGGTATGCATTGCTGGCACATTTAAAGCTTACATGACTTATATAATAATATTAAAAATTGACAACTCATCATTTTAATTAATAAAAATGCCACGCCATGAACAAACACCAAAGATGAAAGAAAATAAAATCAGCCAAAGACCGAAACAGAAAATATTATTCCTTTTTATTTTCTTTCATTTTCTTGTAATCCAAAAAACACACACAAACATCGAAAATCTTCTATTGGAATGTGAAAACTGAAAGTATGAAATGAAAGACCAGTGGATGGAGTCGTAGTTTCAGTCTAGTGGGTGGAATACAAAGCTTGGGAATTTCAGTTGATGGTGCAGGGTGCAGCCATGGCAGAGGATTTGAATTTTGGAATTTGGGGATTTCAGTTAAAGAAGAAGAATAGGGAAATAGACTAAATGGAGTTGATTTGTACTAGCATGTATAGTGTGGGGCCGTGGCTTGTGTGCTTTGAGTTTTCATTGGGAGACTGAGGGAGATACCGCAAGAAAGAACAGAGATGGTAGTTGACGTTTTTTTTGGTAAAGGACTAACATTCATTTTTAAAAGAGTAAACAAAAATCCTATCATGGTCTTCTGTTGCTTGTTTTGCATTGAGCCCAGTGACAAAGCGAGTATTATGATTACATGGTGCAGCAGAAGGCCAAATGAGCTAAAACCTTACTCAACGCTCTCAGTAGCTTGCAGAGGGTTTGGGACAGTGGTGAGGACACTGGTAAGAAATTGGCACCTCTGGATTTTCAATTTTCACAATTCCAAATACACATAGACGGTCTTTTGTAGATCTTCGATGTTTGTGTGCGTTTGGATTGCAAGAAAATAAAAGGGAATTAAATTTTATATTTCGGTCTTTGGCAGATTTTCATTTTCTTTCATCTTGGGTGTTTGTTTATGACATGGCATTTTTATTAATTAAAATGATGAGTTGTCAATTTTTAATATTATTATATAAGCCATGTAAGCTTTAAATGTGCCGGTTGTGTACACCGTTTGTCACATAAGCATTTTCCGTTAGTGAGTTAACTGTATGGATTAATTTGACTCCAAATTAAAAATAACAAAGACCAAATTGACTATTACCAAAATGTAAAAAGCAAATTGATTGTGACCTCAAAATATAAGGACCAAAATGATGTTTTCGCCTAAGTTTAATAATTTTTTTTTTTTTTTTAGAATACTAAGTATTTTTAACACACACACGGGGAGAAGGAAGAAGGTCTTAAAGAAACTGACAATGGTGTATATCCAAAATGACCTAGTTTAGTAAGTTTTTTGAGAGAGTAGTTTAATAAGTTTTTGTTTTTTGAGAATGAGTAGTTTAATAAGTTTTTTTTTTTTGAGAAAAGTAGTTTAATAAGTTGATATGTCATTAATCACCAAAAAGTCATTCAATATTTATTTATCATATTGTTAAAGTTTCATCGATCACATTTATTGTTTATTATATTGTTAAAGTATCATCGATCATATTTATTGTCATGTTAATTTATAAGATTTTAGAAATTTGTAGTAGTTTTATTATTATTTTTATTTATGATTATGATGAGCATATATAATTAGCTATATACATTTACGTGCTTCTTATTATGCATATAACTTCTACTTTCAATTATGTGTTTTATGAAATTTTGTATGTTGACATTTTGAAGGCTGGCTGTTGCAAACCACAAATCATATGTCAAATTCAATATATGAATGTCACTTTTTGGGGAAAACATAATATAGCGGTAGATAGTTCTTATCCATATAACAACTATTTTGATACATGGACGAATCATCAATCTATGTTACAACTGCAACTCTTGAAAAAAAGGATTTTTGAGGACATTACAGGGCAAATGATGGACACTTGGGTTCTTCCAGGTTGTGATGGCTTTAGTACACATTGTTTCTCATTTATTGCTATGTTGGAGCATTAAGCAAAATAGGAGTTCAAAGTTTACATTTTCTTTTATTAGTCTATATTATTACAGAAGCCTAACCTTAGGCTTTGCTATTTATTGTGTTAAATTATTCTATGTACTGACATGCGTCTATATTTAAGATGATTTCGACACATGATTTCACATGATATAAATTAATTAGTCCATATCAATTTGTCCAATTAACTGGTCACCAATAACCGTTCCTTATCATTAAATGCTTATCATAGTTTTTTTTTTTTTTTTTTTTTTTTTTCGAATTAAATTTGCCAAAGGTGCGTGTTCATGAGCTCATACCAAAATTTCCGCCAATTCTTGCCAATAAGCTAGTAAATTAAGAACATAAATCCAGTAGCCCAAACAAGATGTCCAAATAAGAACATCCATGCCCAAATTGATAAACTATTCATACCAAAAGGGTTATATTCACTAACAAATTGTATTTGGTGGAAGATTTATTAAACTATCAATATATATATCAAAAGTTACGCTGCCATAAAAAAAAAAAATTAAAAAAAAAAACTAGTGTAGACACCCAATTTTACAACTTCCATTTAACCAACCGGTCGATCTTTAGATTTGTGATACAAAACAAATCTTGATGTTCTAACGATCATAATGGTATGTCATGGGTTTTAATCGAACCACCTGATCAAAAGTTATCATACAAACAATTTTCAATGATCATGGCTCGCCTACACGATGGGTCTGATCACGTCCTATCTTAAACACTTAATTTTGATTGGTTTCCACAAGAATTAATTTAAAAATAATTAAGTGTGATTTTTGATTGGATTTCATTTTTATTTCATTTTTTTAAGAAGGAAAAAAAAAAATAAATAAAAATATTTTCCTTTAGGGCATTTTATCTGCTCTTTTGAAAAATTTTGGAGATAGGAAAAATTCAAAAAATGCTCAAGAACGTCATTATCTTCAGCAGCAACTTAAATCGCATTTTTGGCCTGAAAAATGTTGAAATTTGGATTTCTCTATTTCTATAAAAGTTGTAGAGAATTGAATTTCCTTTCAAAAAAACATCAATCCCAAATCAATTGAAATTTTGAGCAGCAAGTTATGGCCAAAATACAAAACAGGTGCAGAAGATAACACAAATTCAGCATTATCTTCAATTTTCTCTCAAAATTTCAAATGGGAATCAACATCAAATCTGTTCAAGCCTATCTAATAGAATTATCCTTTCCCTTTGCTTCAGAAGAAATATTTTTGAAAAATAAATTGGATAAAGAAACAGATACATTCTGTGAAAAAATTCAAAAATGCTTTAAAAACGTTACTATTTTCAGCAGCAATTTGGAACACATTTTTGGCATGGATAACGTTGAAATTTGGCTTTCTCTATTTCTGAAAAAGTTGTAGATAATTGAATTTCCTTTCAAAAAACACCCATCTTGAATCAATTGGAATTTTGAGCGGAAAATTAGAGCCAAAATACAAAGCAGGTGCAGCATCATTTCAAAATTTGAATGGGGATCAGCTCATTTAAACAGGTTATCTCCTCCCTTAACTTCAGAAGAAAGCTAATAACTTAGTTTTAAAGCTAAGCCATCCCTTCTCCTATAACACAATGGAGGACCTAATATAATATTGTTTTTTTGTTTAACATTTGAGCTACAGTGCACGTACATGCAAAGATGGCTGTGCACTGTAGATCAATAGCCATATATTTTGGCTTTTCCTCCACTGATGCAGGAGCATTTTGTTATATTTGATTAGTAAATTTAGCATTTTAGCAATTTGCCTCCACCAATACTAATGTTCTAACTCTAAACTGTAAACTAATTATTTTGTCACATTATTCAATCTATAACCATATTTTTTTTCCTCCAATTCCTTGGCAAAGTATGTCATTTGTCATCATATGTATAATCTCAAATAATAATAAATCTTGGTGATGAACTTTGACACAGTCAATTCTAATACACTAATTATTATTGCACATGCTAAATTATACACAATTGTATACACTAAACACAATTTCATCATTTTTACTAAAAATTATATTTTTGAAACATAATTTCAGCCGTGTGTTTCGTATATACAATGTGTAATTATCATGGCTCATTTTAATATTCTCCAAGAAAGTAAAAGGAATAAACTTTGTAAGAATTGACCAATCACACCGATTGAGAGAGACAGGCTGTGTTATTACTCTCTTATATACTCTATATTCACATGCCACAAATTTCCATGCAATTTCTGAACCTTATGAGCATGTTACCTTGGACCCATCAGATTGTTTAATAGCTGTAGTGTTAGGTAGCCTGTAAAATTCCCATGTATCTCTGTCTTTCTTTCTTTCTGGTCCAACCAAAACTCTTTTATAACCTCTTTTTTTTTTTTTTTGAGAAAGAACTCTTTTATAACCTGACTACATAACAAACAATTTGATACCACTATGACTATCCAATTCAATGCAAAATGTTGTTTTCGTAAATTCCGACATAACTATGGGTTGTAACATAAAACAACGCACTTTAACCAAGGGCACGCCCCGCCAAACCCTTCCAATTACTTGACCCACGCGCACTACCGCACGCGTCCACTCTCAAAGACACCATCAATATATACTAGTCACTCATTTTTATTTAAAAAAGTTGAGCAATATATTGGTTTAAGAAATAGGTCACGCTAACGAATACATAGGGTATTAATTAATAATCTATTTTAAGAATATTTTGATACTATTTTTACAGGAAATAATAAAAATGTCAAAATATTAATTATTTTTTTTTCATAAAAACTTTCTTTAAATGGATTATTAACCGATGCTTTAAGGGCATTCGTTAGCATTTCCTTAAATATTTGTGTGCCTTTGTGTTTGAACCTATTTTCCTCTCCCTTATATATGTGGGTAATTGTCCTACATTACTTAAGAGAGTGTGTTATGTGTAGTATAACTTGCTCCACTTTCCCTTAAAAGTTACCATAACTTTTGAGTGGAGTTGTGGTGTACCTTTATATTATAACCTATTTCATTCTCTCTTGTATGTGCGTTTGTTTCTCCAAAAAAAGAAATATTTTTAAATACTTTTCATAAATAAATAATTATTTTTTTGACAGCTTTTTATATTATCATAAAAGTAGTATCAATTTTTTTTTTCAAAATAGTTCATTAATAAATGCTTTAAGGGTACTAATCAATGAGACTATTTTTTTTTTATAACTAATTGATAATCGGTGCATGCACATGAAAATAAAATAAAATAAAATAAAAATATTTATTTTTTTAAATATGAAATTCAATAATTATGATGATTGTTAATAAAAATTTATTATGATTATACCTTTCTCAAAAAAAAAAAAAAAAAAAACTTTAGTATTAAGCATTTATTATGATTGTGCTATTTAGTCAGAAATCCATACAATGTAGGAAAAAGTTCAACATAATATGATTTTTTTAACTTTTTTTCTAAATTTAAAATTTGATAATTATCTTTTAAATTTTTTTTTTTATAGAAACAATTTGATAATTACCAGTTAGTTTAACCGGTAAAGTTTTTAATGGTTGAAGAAGAGATTTGAAGTTCAATTCTCACTTACACCAAAAACCGATTGGTATCTTGGTCTGATGATATATGTTGAAACTCTCTAAAGAAAAGAATTATATATTTTAGTATTATACATTTATTATAATTATGTTGAATGCCATAGGTTGAAACTCTCTTAAAAAAAAGAATTATATATTTTAGTATTATACATTTATTATAATTGTGTTGGACTTGGACCTGCTAGTATATGGAACTATATAGTCTACTATTTCAAAAAAAGTATGATGTATCAAGATTCTAATAAAGGTTTTAAATATAGAATGAAATTTAAATTCAACATTAGAATATCTAATATCTATAAGGCCTCAAAATATTATAAGGTTAATCAAAAGTCAAATGACTTCTATTGATGGTAAGTTTAAATAAAAATCATTTGCCATAATTTTTTCACAAGAATTAAGGTTGCAAGTTAATAATTTTTAATAATAAAGTCATGTTATTTCGTGAGTCTAGATAAGAATTAGTGGGTTTCAATTAGTTTAATTGGTAAAGTTCTAATAATTGAATGAGAGATTTGGAGTTTAATTTTTGCCTACACCAAAAATCGATTGTTGTCTTGATTTGATTATTAGGAGAGAAAACTATAGTTAAAACTCACCAAAAAAGAAGAAGAAGAATTAATACATTAATAACATATCATCTCGACCACACCAAATTTGTTACCAAAAATATTAAGCATTACTATAAACCAATAAACCATCGAATTCCCATTAACCAAAAAAAAAAAAAAAAAAAAAATCCAAGTGAGGGAGGTGGGGACAGCGCGTGGGCATGACAGGCTTTTGCTTTTTACTGTTTCACCAGCAACTTTTTACAGAGTGAGCATGATAGGTAAAACCCATAAAAGAAAAAAAGCAAGAAAAAAAAAAAAAGACATTGTAATCAAGTTGTTGGAGGAGGAGACAGAGAGGTCAGATACAGAGAAGAGAAGGCCTTTGCTTTGCTTTTCTTTTCCTTTTGAAAAAGCAAAGTTAAGAAACAACCCTTTTAGATTCTTCTGCTGCTTCTTCAACTTGTCCTACTACTACTACAACCTTATTATCTCTTTACTCTCTCTCTCACATATATACTTACTTATCAGACTGCTTGGAGAATCTTTGTTAGCAATGGACCAGCATTAACATATATTTCTATGTTCTAGTGAAACATTGTTTTATTTATAATCTTGGTAAGTGTTATTTCTTTTTTCTTTGATTGCATTGTGTTTATTTTTTCTTTTGTTCATCTGGGTTTTCAGCATTTGTTTAGTACATAAAACTTTGAAGCATTTGGGGTGTCAAAGTGGGGTTTTTGAAACTGTGCTTAACTTCTTTTTATGATTTTTTGTTTACTCTTGTTTGTTTGTTTTTCTCTGTTTTCACTTTTTAGTGCTGGGTTGTTGTTCTTTTGAATAAATTTATGTTATGCATTATCAAAGAATCAGGATAACAATTCTGGTTTCTTCTTCTTCTCTTCCTCCTCCTCCTTTTTTTAATTCATTTTTTTTTCCTACTGATGAAATTTTTGTAGATGGATTAAAAATTTGTTGTGTGGAGAAACTTGTAATTTTGGTGAAATGTAGTTGAGAAAATGAAATTTGATAGTTGCATGTATGAGTAAGAAGTAAGAATTTGTTGGGGGTACCAAATTCTCTTTCTTGTTAGTATTTCACATTCATACTGATATCACTTCAATTAATGCTTTTACCATTGTTTTGTTATTTCTTTTTATTGGGTGTACATCTAATGGTTTTAATTTGATTTCTTATAAATTTTAATTGGGGAGTAATTACAACCTTTTTAAAAAAAAAGTATATTTGGGGTTCCTTTGTTTATATTAGGATGTGATTTTGAGCTCTAGGATTTTCTTGTTACCAAGAAGCTCCAAGGTCAGTGTTTTATTTTTCATTTTCTTCTTAAAAAAAAAAAAAAAAAAAAACTTTTTTATATAAATTTTAAGATTATTAGTGATTTTGAAGTTTTGAACGGGTGATTTTTCTGATGAATTTTCTAAACTAATGAACATTCAAGTTTTAAAAGTAATATATATTGTGATTTAGAATTTTGTAATTTCTAAAAAGAAAAAAAAAAAATATTGGCAACAGTTTAATTGAAATTCCATTTGGTTCCAACCCCCCTCATGAATACCAGTGAGTTCACTGCATCACGATGTTCTGTTTCACTAATTTTTCTCCAAGTTGAGTGAGCTTCCTTATTCAATTATCAATATGTCCTTCTTCTTAGTTATCTAGTACTCTTTCTGTTCAATCCCTTGGTTTCTTATAGCCTTTGTTCTTTTCCATATCAGCATGATGTGATATTCTTTCTTGTTTTGTATGCAAACGAAATAGATGCACCAGCACCAGTAACAGTACGGTTTGGTCTGCCATTCTCGCTATGATGTACATAATTACAATAATGGGTCTTATACAAACTGATGATGCAACACATAAAGGGTAGAAAAGTAAGGTTAAAATAATTATAAGTATGGAAAGGGCTTAAATCATGAATTTGACCTTCACTTGAATGGAAAGTATTATTGCTAGAGTCATTCCTTATTTGTGAAGTTAAATCCCTTAAATCATGATTCTGACTTTCACTTGGATGGAAAGTATTGCTGCCATTTGAATCATTCCTTTGTTGTAAGACCAAATCTCTTGAATCATGCATGCATTGGTCCGTTACTAGTATGTAAGCATTGGTCATTCAAAATCAACCAATCATGACTCATTCAAAAAAAAAAAGAAAAAAAAAAAGAGACCATGTGTGATGAATTAATGTCTGATTCAAATTTTCATGTTTAGAAAAAATGGGCAATTTGCATAACTTTTGTGGTTAAATTTTGGTGCAGAATGTAATGTTGTCATTCACAATTTAACATGTATGTGTATGTGAATGCGCTCTTACTTAAGATTAAGAGCATTTGATGATTCCATATTTAATTGACAGGCTGACATATGATATTGTTGTTTATTTTGCTTCTGATGAACAGAGAGTCTAAACTGAAACAATGACGAAGATCAGTCCTGAGTTTGAAGAGGAGATGCAGACAGAAGAAGTCCTTCAGGTTTCAGTTGATGTGAGCTTTGCTTCTAATCATTTTCCAAAGTATAAATTAGGAGCTGACAATCAAATTTTGGAAGAGCCAAAAGAGGACAACCATGGTCCATCCTTGAAGGAGGTTGTTGAACAGGAAACTGTCAGTCTGTCAGAGCAGCATAAGCGTCTCTCAGTTCGTGACCTTGCAAGTAAATTTGACAAAAACTTGTCTGCTGCTGCTAAGTTGTCTGATGAGGTTCCCAAACTTTGCCACTTGACTATGGGTTTTATTGTAATCTTAAGCTTCTTTCCACACACATATGCACATTAGATAATAATCAGTCTGACATTCAACATAGCTTGTTTCTAACTTCTTGTGATTAGCTACTCAATTTGCCCCATTCAGCTCCATATCAGACCTTTCCTGAGTTAAGGCAAAGGCCGGCTTTCTTTCTTTCTTCCCATTTTTTTTTTTGGTGTGTTAAACTATCACGCCTCCATTCTAGTTTGTGTATTTGTTCATTTAGCTTTCTATTTCTTGTGTGGAATATCAACTTCTGATAATGCAAGATGAATAATCAATTGCAATTATATTCTTGAACTGTATTTTGTTTTGCTTTGTGCATGTGTGTTGTTTTTTTCCTCAGTCTCACAACTCAAGCCTAGTTTATATCTTTGTCCATTTTGTTCTCTTTTCCCCTGGTGTCGAAGAGTATGAACTTCTGATAATACTAAATGAATTGAAATGGGTTTTAATGAAATTCAGGCAAAGCTTAGGGAGGTGGCTTCTTTGGAGGGACATGTTCTTTTGAAGAAGCTTAGAGATGCATTAGAGTCTCTAAGAGGCCGTTTGGCAGGACGAAACAAGGAGGATGTGGAGAAAGCTATCTCTATGGTTAGTTCATACTTTTTCCTCTGTTTGTTTTACTTATTAAAAAAAAGAACTTTTTCTTATTCAGATTGGTGCTTTGTGTGATTTGTCCTGGAGGTTCAACTTGGATATAATTGATAAATTTTTCTGGTTCAATCTGTTTGTGTGTTTTTGAATGATGTATATGGTAGATATATATGGGGCTTGCCCTTCCATTTTGTTTGATTGATATATTAATTGTCTCTTCATTATTAAAATTCTAGCAAGCAATACATAGTGGTGGTTCCATTTGGAAGGGTTGAGCTAGATACTTTTTGGACCTTTGACATTTTAATGTAAAGGGACTACTCTAAAGGCTCAAACCTATGGGATTGAGATCCTCTAGAGTTCCTAGAGTAAATTCGTCATAGAATTCTTAAAATCTCAACCATATAGTATGCACTTGTGCTTGCTCTTATGCATATTCACAATAACATTGATTAAGTAGACTAAAAGTGTGTGTTTCTTAATTCCTAAATTATACATTATATTCGTGCTTTTTCAGTCATTCTTACTGACACATGACAGTTCAAGTGGAACAAGTACTTATTTGGTCACTTTAACTAATGTGTGTGAAATGAGAATATTGTGTTTATTTGAGGGTCAGCGGGGTGCTCAAATAACCAGACTCCTTGATGCAGCCATGGAAGATTCATTTGCTATTACTTTGCACCTTCATAGATTCCAAGATTTATTTTGTGGCTCACATGCTACATCATATTAGGTCGAGTCTTATATGGTTTTGAAAGTAAGTCATTAGGAGTCTAGGATTCAAACAATTTTCAATATGATTGCATAATATAAGGATTTAAAATCAAGGGATTTAAAGAACAATTGCTAGTATATATTGCATGATATAAATTTAACAACAAAAGATTATTTGAGCTTTGGTAATTTGACTTTAATAATAAAAACTAGCGATGTTATAAATTTGACATGATATTTTACATCTAATCATTTCAAATCCTCATATTAAGAAAGCTCAAATCCTTTTATAAATTTCATCAAAAGTAAAAAAATTATTTTTTTGTACTTTATTCATTTCATTTAAAATAAAAATTGAAATACCAACCCCTCTTTTTAAATACTTCTATCCAAATGAATCATATGAGGAAAGTGTTATTTTGGTAATTGAGTTGAGCCTAGAACTTTGTAGGAGTTTCTAAGTGTCTTGGGTTTATATTCTTCAAGTGCAAGTTTGTTTTCATCGGGATTTTATTAATTTTAGCTTAGCAGTCAAATTAGAAGTTCTAATCCTAGTAAAAGAAACATAGTTCTTGTATATATGTGTGTGTGTGTGATCAACGTACTCAAATAATAGGAATGTTGATAATGGAATTATGAGTGTTTCGTGTTTTTGAAGGCTTTGGTGCCTATAATGTTTTCTCTCCATTTCTTTTTCTTTTCTGCTTTGTTGCCCCTGGTAATGTTTTGTAATTGTTCACACAGCCCCTAAACAGTCGCAAAATTGTGCCCTTTTGCAACACTAATTTAATTTACAAACCCTATCTATTAGTCTTTTCCTCACCATGATAAACCTCAAAATCATAACTTTTCCTATCTTAAAGCCACCACAAGCGTATGTAGATTCCCTGAATCTGTCCTATGTCACACCTCCCAACCCTAAAAAAAAACTCTCTTTTCTTCTCTCTCTCTCTCTACCCCCCCCCCCCCCCCTCTTCTAATGACATGCTCCTGAGTGCCTTTGGCACATGAGGATGTAATCCTTGATTATTGTGTATGCTATAATTACAATCTGGTATTGTCTTCAACTGTAGTCTCATTGTGCAGGTGGAAGCTTTAGCAGTTAAGTTGACTCAGAAAGAAGGAGAATTGATTCAAGAGAAGTTTGAAGTAAAAAAGCTAGCAAGCTACCTCAAACAGGTTATTTAATGACGTTCCATATATGCATATAGAATAATAGTTATTACAGCTCCATCCTTTTTCATAACCTATGTTTCTACTGCGATTCATCTTATTGAATTTAGAGCCTATAAGGATAATAATTACTCATTGGTTAGTGTCTTATATTCATATGATATTACACTCAGACTTGTTGGTTGGTGCATGTGGACTTGGATATAACTTGAGCACATTACGTCGATAGTCAACCCATGCCCAATGGTCTGAGAAAACCAATTTTGCTTAGGTCCAAACTTGATTTTCTATTTGCTGAAGCCATCTTTATGACATAATATCAAATTTTAATATGTAAAGTTCTTATTCAATTTTTTTTGTTCATCTATCTTTTGTGTTCCTTTAATAGTATGCTATTGTTAGCTTCTACAAATGATTCCTTTTCTGTCTAGCTTTTTCCATTGGCAAGAAAGGAATTGAATACTTCAGGGATTGACTTTAACAACCATCATCCTTTTACTTTACTAAGTTATTATAACTGTTATTCATGGAACAGTTTTTCGCAGATGCACACTTTTAATATAGCTTTTCTTATTCATTTTTATTTTCTTTTATGTATATGATATTTTATATTTGTCCTTGAATTCAGTTCATTCCTTTGTCTACAGGCTTCTGAAGATGCAAAAAAGTTAGTTAATCAAGAGAAATCTTTTGCTTGTGCTGAAATTGAGAGTGCAAGGTCCGTAGTGCAGAGAATTGGAGAGGCCCTTGAAGAACAGGAAAGAAATTCCCAGGCTTCTAAAAAGCAGGTTTGAATGGGTCGTTTTAAACTTATATGTATCTTCAATTTTTCTTACCTTTTATGTATTCTAAATTTCTAATAATGAAAGGGACATTGGTGACAAATCAACAACGTGTTGTTTAGATTTGATAAGGATAATTTTGTTTTGTATTTGCTTTTCCATACCATCAGGATGTGGAGGAACTAATAGAGGAGGTTCAAGAGGCAAGGAGAATAAAATTGTTGCATCAGCCAAGCAAGGTGCAATACTTTTTCTACTAAGCTATGTTTTTTCGCGGGCGCGCGCGCACACACACACATATATAGTCAAATATCATGGTTCAACTTCTTAATTTATACACTTAGTTGATAGCAAGTCTAATTAAGGAGTGAAACAATAAACTTTTCAAGAGTTTGTGCAATGTTCTTCACAAGATATTGTGCTAAAGGGTAGAAGTGGTTTTGTTTTGAAATAAAACGTTTGCACGCTCATCTCAATTATGTACTAGTCTACAGACCTTCTCTCTCTCTCTCTCTCTCTCTCTCTCTCTCTCTTCTAATAATTGAGAGACACTGGATTTGGTTTTGGCTGATGCTCACAATTAGGGTCAGATTTTGTCATAGTAACGCACAATTGGATGAAAACATTTGCACAAACACTGACATTAGTGAATTTTTCATTCATTAATATATTTGATTAAGTTAGAATTATTTGATAGTTTATATATTTCATTATCATAATTGTATTATAACTTAGTTACTTTATATTAATAGTATAAACCTACTCTTTTTCTTCCCTATCAAAAGAAAACCTACTCTTTTTCTTCCAGAGTTTGTAGGTTTGCCTTCAAAAAATTGTGGCTACTTCCAGGCTAATGTCAGTGCTTGTGCAAATGCTTATTTATTTATTTTTTAAAATTTATTTTCTGCATTTTGCTCCCCTCAATATCTACCATTTATTATGATTTTACACTAAATAGGTAATAACGATGTATGCTGTTAACTGAAATTTTTTTACACATTCTTTAGCAATAATTTCATTCTATACATATTTCATTATTGTTGACATAATAAGGATATGCCTTATTACTCTGCATAATTTCTGAAATTTTTTAGTTACTCATCTGTGGTTCACTTATGTAGTTTGAGATAGATTTTACCTTTTCAAATTATGAAGAGATGCGTTATGTTTGCAGGTGGTTGACATGGAATATGAGCTTCGTGCACTAAGGGCTCAAATTTGGGAGAAATCTGTATTTTCGGTTAAGCTTCAAAAAGAGGTTTGTTAACTATCTTGTTTTTACTTTTCACAAATTTTATTTGACATTTTTTCCTAGCCTTAACTAAGAGGGTTTATGTTTGGCTATATCACTGACTTGGTTAATATATCCAAACACCTCTTTTGCTTCTTGAAGCTGAAATGAAGGTGAATAGTATTTGTTCAAATTGAGTTATTTTCAGATTTATCTGAATTTTTTTTTCAAAAGTAAATTCCTAAACCTTCAGTTCATGACATGTTTCTGTACTGCTTTGCTAATGTCTTGTCTAATTGCTCTAACAAACTTATGATCAACAAGAGTAATGGACCCAACTTCAACTGGTTACATTGAACATGGTCTGATAATGACTAGAAATTTTTTGCTTTGGGAAACTGTACACCAAAGGAGAAAATGATAATAAAATTTACAAAATAGTTTCACCTAGCTTAGTGCTAACATTACATACATCAAACACTGACATGTAACTAATGGGTTCAGGTCCTCCCTACCAGCTTTTCTCACCCTAAGTTTAGTTACATGTTGGCCAATTATATATTTTAGGTATCATTGAGTTGGAGTATATGAGTGAGACCTCTGTCATTATGTATATAAAACTTTCTTTTCTTAATTATTGGGAAGGAAAATTATGCTAGCTGTATATTTTTCTAGCTGTGTAGTTCCAGACTATGTTTTGACATCTGATTAATTTTGTCAATCTGAGTGCAATTATGACTACATTTGACATCGGATCTCTTTTTTCAATTGTTTAATCATAATACATTATTTAATAATTAGGAATGCAAGAAAATTTGTTCAAGATAGTTTTATGAAAGACCTCATATCCTTTCCATTTCCAGCTGGCAATACGCAAGAGGGATGAGGAGAACAAATTCCGTTTATATGTCTTAGAAGGTTCTGAAAATTTAGGTTCATATCTACAACTAAAGCCTTGCTCAGACAAGGCTCCACAACTTCAAAATTGTTCAATTCAGTGGTACCGCCTGTCATCTGAAGGCAGCTGGAAGGAAATTATTTCAGGTATTTATGCAATAATTTTTCTCCAACTTGTGATTGACCTCGTGTGCTCAATGAGAATTTTTCTCAGTAGAATCAGTTCATATGATCAAACATTTGACATATTTAGCATTGTGGTATATCCTTACCTGTCTGTAAATTATTCCTGCTTTAGTTATCTGTATGATTATAATGTAGTGCATGTTGTTCCTTTTGACATTCACTTTATAGTGACTTGAGTTAAGGTTTAATGAAAAAGCCAATTTGTCTAAAATTGTGGGTTTGGACCTTCTCACCCTCGTTATAAAATGAAAGAAAGAAAAAAAAAAGTCTTTCACTGGTAGTACCCCATTACCATTTTCAGCATTAAAAAAATAATCCAAAGTGTTAACAGATCTAGGATTTCCTTGCCCCTTTAAGGAGGAATATTTCATTTGCATAGCTGCTAATACGATCCTATAATCAAAAGCCATCTATTATGGAATGTCTTATCCAATTCTTCTTATTTGAAAACTCAAACTAGGCTATATATGTATCATATTATAATATCACACCAATGTTTCTAGCATCCAGGTAGTAAGTTATGCTACTACTTTTCTAAATATATATTGGAGCTCATACCACCATTTATTATTTCGTAGATGTTATTCTAATATTTATTCATAACTCGTAAAGTTGACTGTTTGCCATAAAAGAACGCAATATTTTATGATATGAGCTCATCCCCCTTAATTACCTGTAACCATTTAAATGAAAGAGTGGAACTTTTTCTAGTGAACCAAATCTTGTGAAATAATCAATCTCAATATGATACCATGGCATAATGGGCCAACTATACGAGTTAAAGGTGAATTTTATGATAAAATGTTTATCAAATGTCTCCATTGGTGGAACATTTGCCCCAAATACTTAGATTATTAATAAGTGAGCCAAAAATGTATAACAAACATACACTAACACTGCTTCTCATGTGCAAACCCACCAAATAACCCTGAACTATAATGGGCCATGCAAATGTAGAATTGAAGAAATTACCAGTAATAGGGGTAAAAATTAAAATTCACTTAATTTGATCATGAGGTAAAGAAACTAACAAAATAAAGTGCAAAAACCAAATGACACAGCATGCTAGTTGCAACTTCTAACTGGTAAAGTTTAGTTTCAATTAATTGGGTATTTGGGTTCCACAAATTTGATTTGTTCTATAGATCGCATATTTGTTGGTTTACATCTTTCCACTTCATCAGGTGCCAACAAATCCATTTATGCTCCAGAACCCTTTGATGTTGGACGAATCTTACAAGCCGAAATTGTTTCAAATGGCCAAAAATTGACAGTCACAACTTCTGGTCCCATTGATCCAGGTTGGTTTTGATCATAAATCTTCATGTAATTTCTGCAAATATTTTTACTTATTTCTGGTATTAATTTTGTAACCTGGATCAAATTGCCTGATTAGGGGCTCTTATAGGTTTTGGCTCGGTACATCCTATTTGATGCTTAGAGATGTTGAGAAAAATGAGGCTAACTAAAATTTCCTTTAACAGCTGCAGGACTTGGAAGTTATGTAGAGACGCTTTTACGAAAATCTAACGCTGAATTCAATGTATGTTGTCCTACTCTTTTTAGTTACTTCCCGTGCCTTATATGTGATGATTCTTATTGAGCTAATAATGAGTATTTATTGTTAACTACAAAAACAAAATATGACAAAAAAACTAAAACAATGGTGTCTTGTTCAATTACTTTCTAATTGATTTGTCCACCACACACCTTTAATCCTTTTATGCTTATGATTTGTATGCTAGTGATTGAGCCAATGGTAATATTCTGATCTCTATGTTTCATGTCATGCATGTGTGTTCATTTCTTTAAAGACAGTTTTTTAAGATGGAGATTTGAAGACTCTCTCTCTCTCTCTCTTCCCCATCAGAAATTGCTCCAAAAGAAAGGGGAGTTTCTTTGACAGCACTATATATTTTGGGGCCAATCATGGTCCCAACAGGCGGTTTTCACTCCCTTATTTGGAGAGTTATCTCCACATAGATATACAAAATCATACTTGATTAGGGATACTCTATTCCCATTTGTGATATTAATTGGCAAGGGGAAATTATTGTCTCTGTGTAGTTAAGTCATTTAGAATGCTGAGTTCTGCTCCAGGACCAAACTGATGCAAAGTAGATCTTGGCTTAAAGACTGTCACATATATAATATGACATCTCTATTGTTATTTGCTTGGAATTATATGGTTCTGTAACACCTTTTGGATGATCAAAACTTGAACATAAACTGTACAGAAATTTGTTCATGAATTCTTCAGAGTACATTGTTTTAGTTCTAATTAATTCATGAAAATGTGGACAAAGAGAACCATGGTATCGCAGCTAGGACTGGTCTGCACAATTTAGTTCTTATCAAGTTTTGACATTTGTTGTTTTATAGGTAGTTATTTCCCAGATGAATGGACAAGATCATGCATCACACTCTGTTCATGTATTTCATGTTGGAAAGATGAGAATAAAGCTCAGTAGAGGATGGATTACAAAGGCTAGAGAAAATTATTCCTCATCAATGCAGGTAATCTTTATAGCTGGCAATTATTTTTGTGTTCACTGGATTTTCTAGTCTTTATAGCTGGCTAGAGAAATGATCTACTATTAACGGTCTTTCCTTTAAGACTGAGATTTTCCATTGAAACTTTTTACCATTATTTCTTTCCATTGTAATTTTTATGAAGTATTCTCGCATAGAGGAATACCTTAAACTAATTCTTTCCTGACCTCTAGCTATGTGGAGGAAGAGGTGATATTAATAATTCAGCCAAGGCATTGTTTTGGCAAGCAAGGAAGGGCCTCTCGTATGTATTAACATTTGAGTCAGAGCGAGACAGAAATGCAGCTGTTATGCTTGCCAGGAAATATGCTTTTGATTGCAATGTATGTATCTTTTTCCTTTTTGCGTTTTACTAATGTCTACTTTCATTATTGGTGTTGTCAACTATTTCTTACATGTGAAAGTGAAACTTAGTAGGACATGGGAAATTTAAGCCCCCACTGAGAGCCCACAGAAAGATTGGCTGAAGTTTATGCCCCACCCCCTTTCACCCCAAAAGTTCTACCCAAAAGATGTGCTTCTAGCTTAGGTTATCATATCTTGTGAATTTTTACAAATTTTAATCACCATGATCAATCAAGTGCTTAGCCCTTTATATATTTTGCCTTTCGGTATGCATCACCAAATTCAAAAAAGGGCTCAGTGGAAATTATTTGCCAGTGTCCTGCTATGTTTTTTTCTTCTTTAATTTTTCTCTTCATATGGAGTTTGAAATGAGAAAACCTTTAATGATGACAGGTCATGCTTGCTGGACCGGATGATCAAGTATAGAAGTTAACATTACTGACTGAGTTTTTTTTTTTTATATGCAAGTACAATCAGGTTTTCACTGTGTGAGAGTAAGATGTGTGCATTTGTCTTGTCAGAAGATCCATCTTTGTTATAGTAATTGGGCTTGCACTAATAGGGTTGAATCATTTTAGGCATGGTTTTTTGTTTGCCTAATCATTTGTTGTAACCAATTTACCATTTCAATATTAATGGTTTCATTTGTGCTTTGTGGCTGATTTGCATATATTGGCAGTTGTGTATATCTTGGCACATTTGCACCATGAGATGGCAATTTCGTTTGAAGAATAACTGTTTAGGTGTCTGACAGCACCTAATCAATTTGTGTTTTTTTTTTTTTTTTTGGCGACAGTAATTAATTTTTTAATTAGATGAATATTGGACATATATTGAGAAAATGATTTTTATTTGATTTGTAGATTATAGAAAGTCAACTACATTATTTGATTTTTCAAAAGAAAAAATGCAAAGAATTCAAAAGCCAATGTTGATGATGTGGCATTGCGAACTCTTGATGTTGATATCCCAAATTTGAAAATTCTCAAAAAAATATTTTTTTTAAATTTAAATTGAAATTAATGAACTTGATATTAGTTCTTTGAAGAGTGATCCAGAGAATTGCATCCACAAATATGGGATTACCATGTTAATCAATGTGATAAATCAATGAATTTTTTTGGAGAAAATGCCCTCACATCTCCTGAACTTTCAACTACTTGTGAAGACACCCCTTGGACCTTTATATTAGCCAATTTACTTTATAAACTATTAACAACTGCCAAATCAATACATTAGTTAGTCTCCCATTAAATACTAATAGAACATACATGCAAACTTCAAAAAACCAAATCTAATCCATGAACCCAATGATAGAGGAGAGAGAAACCTTGGGGTCAGATAAGGTTTAGATAGAGAGAGAGAAAGACCATTAAACTAGACCAGCCATTTGTCTCACTGGAGCCGGGGTTTGTTTCCCACCCCCGTCCAACTCCCATGCAAGTCAATTAGGCCAGAGTAGAAAACTCACACCACACAAAATGCAAAATCAAATCAATATCAACACAAAACACACCCATTTGCATAATCAAATCAGCCATCTGCATATTCAAAACAACATCAACTAAATAGTAGAAACCTAATAAAAAGTGAAAAAAAATTAAAAGGAAAGAAAACCATAATAGAGCTTATGATTGAAGCAAACATAGATCTAACGTAATATTTGAAATTCCAAATAAAATACAAAATCAAACACCAAAATCTCATCAAATACCTCATCGACATAAATGTCTCCTTTAGAGCTTACAACCAATTAAACCCAAGTCTTGCCACCAAAAAAAAAAAAAAAAAATGCTCAATTGAAAATGCTAGAATCATTGAAAGCATCCAAGGAGGCGAATGAGCTTGCTGGAAAGCCTTGCTCAAACTTGGCACCAAGTATCTCAGACTACCTTCTAATCTCATCCCTGTTTACCATATCAACTGGGTACTTCTCTAAGACCATAGCCCTCACCTTAAGATGATTCACCACTAACATGGCATTATAGTATTGGTCACCCCTAATGGGCCATGCCAAGAGTGGGACCCACACACAATTGCCTCTACAGTAGAGTTCAAACCACAATGAGATACAAATCCACCTGTTGATGGATGACTTAGGCCCTGTTTGGATTTTTTTTTTCATCACTCATCACTCAATTTTCGTCACTCATCACTTAAAATACCCAAATTTCCTATACCCACCCGTTTGGCACATGTTTTTAGCTTCTCATCACTCAATTTTTTCTACTTTTTGTGGGACCCATACCTGAGCACCATGTCGGGCATTCCTATTAGCCTACCCGCCTCACACCGTTTTTTCTTTCTTTTTTTTTCCTTCAACCCCCAATACCCACAACAACCACTTTGGTTCTGAGCTTGAAGCACAAACCTAGAAAATTCATTAGCATCCTTGAAGCACCCAGAAAATTCACAAACCCACAACAACCAATTTGTTGCCCCAATCGTTGATTTTTTATTTTTTATTATTATTATTATTTTTTTTATGTGTCTGAGATGAAAAAGGCAAAAAGGAAGAAAAAAGAAAAAAGAAAAAGAAAAGAATGAATTGATGCAGCGATGATCAGAACCTAGTATGTAGGTTTAATTATGGAAATGCCATTAAAAACTGAGTTTTGGAAACTGAAAATACTTAAAATGTGTTTTCAGTTTCCATAACTCATTACTCAAAAATCAGAGAATTGAGTGATAGAAACAATAACTGGAAACAAAATCCAAACAAGCCTCTCAGCCATGGGTCCCACCATTTTTGAGTTATGAGTGATGGAAACAGAGTTATGAGTTATGAAAACAGCAAATCCAAACAGTCCCTCAGTATCAACAACTGTGGTGCCTATCTGTGTATTAATAAACCCTTCTTCTCTACTTTCCCATCCAACTCATTATTAGGAAAATAGTTAGATCTTTTTTGGATGACCCATATTATCAAACCCTTCTTTAATTGAACTTGTTTTTTCAGAAAAACAACTAAACAAAGCTGGTATTTGAGGCGAGTTGAGTTGAGTGTACTAAAATTTGGTTTGGTTCAATGGGCTTTGACTCCAGTGAGACAACGAATGACTGGTCTCTCTCTCTCTCTCTAAACCTGACCCCAAGGTTTCTCTCTCCTCAACCATCGGATTCATGGATTAGATTTGTTTTTTTTTTAAGTCAACATGAGTCTCACGTGACTGTTCTGTTAGTATTCTAATGAGAAACTAACTAATGCATTGATTTGGCAACTATGAATAGTTTATGGAGTAAATTGGCTAATATAAAAGTTCAGGGGGGTGTCTTGGCCAGTAGTTGAAAGTTCAGGAGATATCATGGCATTTTTTCCAATTTTTTCGATTCATACTTTGCCATTGTCTCAAGTTCAAATCCTAGTTCCCTTCTTAAGAAGGGGTCCTAAAGCATTGAATGACTGTGGTGCTAAGGGAATGGTCACTATTGTTGTCAACTGCGGTGATTGGGAATTGACGTACAAATCTCTTTACATAAATAAAACCTCCTCTTTCTACCAAAATAAAAAATAAATTAAAATAATTGTTGAATCGACTTTTTAATTGTTTAGCTGGCATTTTAATTGACATAGCCTTGTGTGATTGAACCAACTTATACATAATTTTAGGATTTGCACATTAAGAGATTGCATATGATATGCTCCCATTAAGATGATTTTCAGCCCATGTAATTGGTCGGAAAATATTGGGTTTTTGGAGGGTATTCTAAATTGTAAGGGAAGTCTCCCATTCAGATGGAACCTAGTAGTTGCAAGACATAAAATTAAGGAGTAATAGGATTTTTGTATTTAAGTAGTCATCTGCTTTCCTTTTTTATTGCCGAAAGTACAATGAGTAGTTGTTCTCTTGAAGGTTATGGGCTCGTTTGGTACGTGTGTTTAAACAACAGTTTTTAATTTTTTTGAAAATACGTGTGGGTGAAAAAGTGTGTGAAAATACGTGTAATGTTGTTTAAAAATTGAAAACACGTGTTTAAGATCACATACCAAACAGGACCTATATCTCCCCTTCTTTACAACAATGTTCTTATTTATAGCCTTTTGCATGCGGTTGATTTTAACATATTTACTAAATCAAGTGGAATATCATTGGATCACTTTGGTGGCACTAAGGGTTGAAGTTTTACTGCTAAAATTTACATAATACAAAGCTGAAATTGGTACGTGTTCACAGCAAAGTCCAGCTAGCACATGCAGTAAAATCCAGCTATCAATTGTCTAAATTTCCAATACCTAGTTGCTTTTTCTAGAGAAACATATAACGAACACAAGTTAAATTATTAGACACCTAATTAGAGTATTCAACAAATATATATATATATATTAGACACCCAATTAATAGTCTTGTGGGTCCTGGGATTTTTCTTATGAGATTAAAATTCTAAAAAAATTTTAGAATAATTTTATCATGGAGTTTCTAAAATTTTATTCATTCATATTGAAATAAGGGGATTTGATTTTGACACTTCATCAATATTTAAACAAATATCGACAATCACCATTTTGGTATTTATTTAATCCAATCCACTTATTTTAGAAATTGATGGATAAGAGTTTAGAGATTTCATAGTGGAGTTACTCCAAAAACTTTAGAAGATCTAATCTTCTCATGTGTTTAATGTTTGTATAAAAATTCTTTCCAATATCATCCCATTTTGAGGACTCACAGAAATACCTTGGAGGTTAAAGCTTGCTTACATTCTTCTTGTGCTATAATGAATAAGAAGTCATCCTAAAACTTGAATTAAATTTTGTTGTTATTATTAATCTTTTAAATAAGTTTTGACACGTAAAATTTTATAATATTTTTCACAACTGCTAAGTTGGCATTTTGTTATTGTTCGACAATAAAAGTGATGTCAATAATGTTCCTATATGAAAGTGGTACACTAATCAGAATTTGTCACCTCCACACAAATTATGAAAATTGTTATGTATATATAACATTGTTATAATTTTTGTTAGGGTTGTTTTGATGTCTAAAATGTTTTTTATTTATTTATTTATAATAATTTAATTATTAGAACAATTGGGAGAAGGGGAGGTTTTTTTTTTTTTTTTTTGGAGGATCAAGGGAGAAGGGGAGTTGATGTTTATTCTCTTAAACTCTCACATTTTTTGCATAGGTAAGATATGATCTTAAATTTTTTACGTGATGATAATAAATTTTATTATATGTTCATTTGTAAATGTTTATGAAGTATCTTTTTTTTTTTTTTAAAGTCCAATTTATTTTAATAATTGGGGTTTTAAACATTATACCTATTTTTTTTTTCTAAAAGTTGTATGTAAACAAGTTGGAAAAATAAATAAACTTATCAATAGATCATAATGAAAATGCACTAATTTTTTATATATAAAAAATGCACTAAACTTATTTATACCATTGGCCAACAATTTTTCTACTAATTAAATGGTCTGGTTTTTTATTAAAATATTCAACCCAAGGTTTAATGACTCAATCCCCTTTTCAAACCCATCCTAAGTTTTGACCCACAGTATTTTGCCAATTTGGCTAAGCATGAATAGACCAATTTCACATGCCTATGTTCTATTAATAGGAAAAATAATATTCACAGTGAATTGGCAACGCCAGCGAAGCTCACCCCAACAACCCCGTCAAAATGTTACAACACCACTACACTATTCTTTTCCAAACCTCCCACATAACACCAAATCCACGTGTCTCCACGTGACACTAATTGCACAGAATTTTTGATACCACCCCGTCTCCCAAAGACGCACGCCTTATTTTAACCCTAACACGCCAACGGTAAAATAAAGAAAAGTGAAGAGCCTCCAACGGCTAGAAATTCCATACCCCATCATCTACAGCCGTTGGATTAAAAATAGATCGAACGGTCAAAATTCAAAAAGAAATTCGACCGTTGGGCATAGCTCTCCCCAACTTTACAATACAAAAAGGCAACCGTTTCATTCATTCGAGGTTCTTCTCATTCTGTACTCGTCAGAGAGAGAAAAGTGACCCAGAAAGAAGATCGTAGAGAGAGAGAGACACACACACACACACATATATTTTCTCAAGCACTTTGAAATGGCTTCAAGACCCATTGTTCCACCACAACCCAGAGGTATTCCTTTGCTCTCTTTCTCTTTTTTCTTGAAGATTAGTAATGATTTTTCTTATGTGAATATGAGACTCTTTTTGGGTTTTCGATTAAAGGTTTGTCTTTTGATTAGCATGGTTCATTTTTGTTTGATACCCATTTGTTACTCCGAACTCTTATGGGGAAAATAGTACAGATTTGATTATTCTCGGTGGGTTTCTTTCTATCTAAAATTATTTTCTTTATTTACCCGTTTTGATTTTTTTTTTGGGGGAGTTGGCTAATCTTTGATTTGATTTTTACATATTTATTCATCTTTCTTTGTTTTTCTTTCGCCTTTTTATTCAGATTTATCTGGGTTCACTGAGTTTTTATTCCCAATTGTTGATCTTGATCCAAAGGGAACGTTTTTCATTTGTTAATGGTTGTTTGTTTAAATTTTTGTTTGGCTGCTGAGAAAACTTAGGAACAAATTAACAAACTTGATGGGTTTCTTTCCTCTACTCCTATCACCAATCTTTTGCTATCTGATATAACCAATCGATTGCTTTTCAGGTTGAAAGTTATGTTCTTTCTTATTGAAATTTCCTTTCAATTTTTATAGGAGAGGCAGGAGTTGGAGGGGCTAAGCAACAACCGAAGAAGAATGTTGCAGCCGATGCTAGAAACCGCAGAGCACTTGGAGATATTGGGAATTTGGCAACAGTTAGAGGAATTGAAGGCAAGCCTAATCGTCCAATCACAAGGTTTCTCTC
Organism: Notholithocarpus densiflorus; assembly: GCA_030021035.2. NCBI lineage: Eukaryota > Viridiplantae > Streptophyta > Magnoliopsida > Fagales > Fagaceae > Notholithocarpus > Notholithocarpus densiflorus. The sequence goes on along the minus strand of JARYZH020000027.1, from coordinate 1,392,589 downwards.
GCTCTTCATCTCTCTTTAATTTAATATTGCTGTTGTTTTTTCTTTTCTTGTTGTTGAATTTTTCTGTTGCCCTTTTCAGGAGTTTCTGTGCTCAACTACTTGCAAATGCACAAGCTGCAGCAGCTGCTGAAAACAACAAGGTCCCATTCCCCATTCATCGTTTCTTTAATTCTTTCTCGTTTTCTTTTTTGGAAATTGAGAGAATATCTGATTTTGAATATTGTGTTTGTCTGAATTTGCAGAAACAAGTTTGTGTGAATGTGGATGCGGGTAAAAAAGCCGGTGGGGCACCTAAGCCGCCTCAAAAGAAAGCCACCGTTAAACCAAAGCCAGTGGAAGTGATTGATGTAAGCCCGGATACACAGGAGGATGATGCTAAGCCTAAGCAAGAGAATAATCCTATCATCAAGAAAAAGGATGGAGAAGCAAGATCTGGAAAGAAAGGACATGCTTTTTCTTCAGTCCTCACTGCCCGCAGTAAGGTGAAATTTCAATTCCTCTTTCTATTTTGTTGTTTGATTGTAATTAATAAATTTTTTTATTATCAAATAAGAGGTTTAAGATTCGATTCTTGTTTATATTAAAAATTAATTAGTGTTTTGGTCTGTTAATAAAGACCAATAATCAAGAACGAACGTTGTAAATTGAAACTGTCTTTCTAGAATAAAAAAAATCACATCATATTTTTAATGAATTTTGTGCTATGTTTAAATAATATATGTGAATGGTTTTATGAATTGGTACGTAATGGACTAAAAGAAATTCATTCAAACTAATTTCAAAGAAAACTTTGTTCATTTATAAAATTAATTACTAGTATTATATAAACAAGTCACATTACTTATGTAATAGATTATGTAACATAAAGTACATGTACATTGTTTTTTTTTTTAAATGATGAATGAGAGGAATATTTCTCACAACCAAGTTAAGGTAAACTTTTTCTCTACAATTATTTTGCCCTTGCGAGAAAATGGATTTTTTTTTTTTTTTTTTTTTTGATAGGATGGAAATTTTATAACTTTATAAAAAGTCATACAATACCACAGTCCTAACCTAAGTCCTGTCTATCAAAGTTGGTTAGGTTGCAACTATCTTCTAGGACACACTGAAAAGACAGACAGAGATACAGACAAATTCCCAACATTTTGACGGTAAGTTACCGTAGTTAAGTTACGGATTCGAACTACTACGAAGCTCTGCTTGTGCTAAATAAGGAAATTGGTGAAGGACAAAACCAAAAGGCTCATTGGTATCCTAAGTGTGCGTGCAATTGCAAACAGAACAATATCATCACTATTAAGAACAATGCTATACAAATCAAAATTTTCTTTTATAGAATATTATACGCAGTAATTATATTCTCGTGACAGATAATTTAAACAAAACTGTAAGTGAACCAAGTTTTATGGAGTATAGAATTTATGAGCTTGGCTTGACAACAAAAATAGAATATTTAAGTTTGGTTCAAGCTTGAACCATGGTAACAAATAATATTTAAACTCGAGTTCTTCAAAAAATCAAAAAATTTTGAGCTCAACTTGATTCGTTAGTTAAGTCAAGTTTGAGCTTAATATTAAGCTCTTTAGCTCGAGATGTAACACATGTAAATAGCAGAACTGTTAGTGATTCCAAAAGTTCAAGACAAAATTTTTAATGCTAAAATCCAATTTATAAATTTCCTAACACTTAATTATTGTTGGTCATCAACTAAATTGACAAGCACCCACTATTCTTCTATATAATGAATTTAGTTTCCACCAATATCACAATTTTTTTTATTAATTGTTTTTGGAAGAAAAAAAATTAAATATAACTTCTAATCTACAATATAAGTGAAAATTTTGGGATATCAAAATAATGCTTGTTTCTTTTCCTCTCTATGCATATAATATTCAATCACAAAATACTTTTTATATAGGGTACGTTGTAAAAATAACATAGGCCAAACTTACATGATAAATGATACCACAATTGCATGATAGAAAGAAAAATCATTACATGATTTCAATAACATAGGCCAAACTTACATGATAAATGATACCACAATTGCATGATAGAAAGAAAAATCACTACATGATTTCAACCATCAGGAACTTAGAGACAAGTTTATAAATAATTAGATTAATTAAAAAAGAAAAGATGCTTAGTTACAAATTACATCCTCTAAATTTATATTATTTACATTTTCATCCCTAAAGTTTTTTTTCTTCCAATTTGGTGCCTCAACTTTTATTTTGGTTTCAATGTGGTCCTTTCATTAACTTTTATCTCGTGGATTTTCATTAAACCAATTATTATTTTTCTTTTCCATTTTACCGTCAAATATTTTTTTACTTTTTTTTTTCCACCGGTGATGTCTTCGCTTCAAACTCTAAAGCATCGAGCACCTATCAACCACCCCAAGATACCCAAAAAAAAAAAAAAAAAGGTCAAAGCTTCTATACTCCCCCTCCCCCACCCCCAAAACACTAAACCGGCAAACCCCACAACAAATGTAACCACAATAACCAGTTTTCAACCCTATAATTTTAACTGAGGCAATATCATTTGACCAATCGAAATCCACAAATACACCAAAATTTTCTCAAATCCCAGCATCCTAAAACTACCATTTCATACCTCAGACAGAACTCAATTCAAATTGGCAAAAGTTTCTCAAAACTCACTAAACCAATGCATATATTCATTTTAGTCATCATAAAGTTCATTTTTATTTTATATTCTAAGATCTAATTTCTTTATAAGATCTGTGTTGGAATAAACATTTTATTGTCACATGTTTTGAGTTTCTAAAATTTCTTAGGAAGTAAAGTTTGGGAGATTTTGTGACAAGGCACAAATCAAAACCTGACAATATGTTCTTTTTCATGGGAATGCATGGGTGTGCTCTTATATACAGAGAAAATTATTGTATACTGCGGAAGTACCATAAATGCGTACTCTTCTCTCTCACATGAATTGTGAGTCTCACTATAAATTTGATTAGTAGGACCCACAATTATATGAGAGAAGAGTGTACATATTTATGGTACTCCTATTCAATAATTACCCCTTATATATACAGGATTAAGTGAAATATACAAAAGCAATTACTATTAGATTTAAGGGTAAAAAAACCTTTATAGTAATGTCACTATTGTTCTTTAGAAATGAGTGATTTAGGCATTAACTCTTCTTATTAAGGGGGGAAAAAACATAGCATTAACTCTCCACTCTCCTCAGTGTCATCGTCTTCTTCCCCTCATCCTCACTTGCATCTTTCTTTTTGCACACTATGTACATTTAGGCCCACCATTGATTTTTTTACAATATTGTTTTAAAGTATTGGAAAATTTTAGAAATACATGGCCAAAGTCACAATTTTTAGAGAACAATTGTTAAGGTTGAGTATTTCTAAGGATAAAAAACACTCATGGCCAAAGTCAGGGGTGGAGCCATGAATTTTTGTTTGGAGGGGCCAAGTTGTGGCACTAATATATTTATCAAGACAATCACTCTCTCCACACACACACGTTTTTTTATTACATACATACATATATATATACACACACCCAACAAAACAAGGAGTTTAGTATTTTCAATCAAAATTATGTTTGATGGCGATCTTTCATAAAATAAAATGCATTTTTACCATTTCATAGTGAAATTCTCAAAGTTTTATTTTCAATACAAATTATCAAATTTTATACTAATGTAAGTAAAAATATTTCAATTGAACTAATGAAATTTTCGAAAACATAAATGATCCAAAACTTGGAGGAATAAGTTAGGCTTCAAACAAATATGAAGCTATCTAGCTCTAACCCATCATGTGGCAATTAAAAAGGCATTTCATGTGTAGTTTTAGTGACAATAATTTTTTAAATAATCAATGGTTTAAAAAATGTGTAACTCTTATGAAGTTATACCAGGTTTATACATACATATTTATTTATTTAATGGGAAGCAAAGTAAGAAAACTGGTTGCCCTAGTTGTAGGTAGTTTTTTTCTTCTTCGATCACTGTGCACCCTTGGCATAACGGTCACTTCACAATTACAAAATTCTTGTGGGATGGGGTGGAGCAAAGATTGGAGTTTAAGTCTTCAGGATGGAACTTCACACACATGTACACTTAAATTAAACTAGAGTAGACCTATCTTGTATTAAAAAAAAAAAGTGGTCTTCTTCATCAATGGCTCTAGCATTTGTTCCTAAGTCATTCACAATTGGACTAACCAAAGATTAGACGAGCATGAAGCATAAAGGAATTGGTCCACGGATAAAGCATGAAGCTCAACCTATCATTCACAATGTATTGCTGCATGATTGAAGTCTCCAAAATCATGCAGCAATAATACAGATTTAAGCTAAAGCTTGTCAAGCAATAAAGTTTGTTAAGTAACTAGTATTTTTCTAAATTCTAAGAAGTGCAACGGATCTAATTCCAAAATAAATGATAACTACCTTATAATTCTTGCATATACACAAGATGCAAGTAAGAAGAACCACAATTAAAATTAACTTCCCCTCAAAATTTTTTTTTTTTTTAAAATTAACTTTTAAAAAAAAAAAATAATATAAACTTAGGTGCATAAATTTGCATATAAATATAATTGATACAACATTATAATACAATTAGGAAGCATAATATTAGAGTATTTAGAATATAAAGGAACTTAAACATCAAATTAGAACAGAATTAAAAGGACACTAGGCAGGAAATTTGAGTACAATTAAAACCTAACTTGGATTCTTTGATGATATGATGTTGTGGGTTTAAAAGTACAATTCTTAGATAAACAAGGGGAAAAACACTTTAAGGGAATATTCTTTTCAGAGCATTTATTTAAAATTGCTATAAAACAGTAATCACCTAAAGTCATGATTAATTTTAAAAATAATATCATAAAATAATATGAATGATTTAATATTTTTATTATCATTGTTGTTGCTGCTTATTTTTATTTATTTATTCACTTCCTCAAATAAAAATAACAATAATGTTTTTTCAAAAAAAAAAAAAAAATGTTGACCAAGGACAACTAGTAGTCTAGGACTGATTGAATTAATCAAGTGAGTCCTTTATCAATAGGTCACCTAGATCAACGGCTGAGCCAAATTTCTTGCATGATACTCCGAATTGTCGTTTGGGTGTCAAGAAAAGTAGAAAACCACCGAACTTGGTATTCCTAGTACAAGTTGAAAAGGGTTGAATTTACGAGAAAATAAAAATAAAAATAACACTTTCAAAACCCTATAAAAGCCCAATAGGTCAAGCGGCTTCATTGTCTCAACTCTCAACCAGTCTCTTCTCTCTCTGTGTGTTTTTGCTGTTTCTGTTACGTGAAAACAGTAGTATAACAGCGCAATGGAGAAGATACTTGGTGTTGCAGCCCAGGGCAGGCCAAAGACAAAGATTGTGTGCACTTTGGGACCATCATCACGGTCAGTGGACATGCTAGAGAAGCTTTTAAGGGCAGGGATGAATGTTGCTCGCTTCAACTTCTCTCATGGCACTCATGTTTACCATCAACATACCCTTGATAATCTCAGGATTGCCATGCACAACACTGGCATTCCCTGTGCTGTCATGTTGGACACTAAGGTACATACATGACTATCACTATATATCTTGCTTATTTGTTCAACGACGTTTGTGTCTTTGAGTTTTTTATGGCTAAATCTTGCTGGGCTTTATTTATTGAAGCTTATACTCTTCTTAGTTCTTTAGTCTTTGTTTTGTGTGTGTGTTTGTGTCTTTGTTCCCGCCGTCTCCTATCTTAAACTAGCGTTTAGGAATAGGTAATTTGGTGCTTGGTGCTAGGGTTGGATCTTTTTAATTTCTTGACGTAGATTGTGAGCAATAACGATGTCATGTAAAAGTAGGTTAGGTTTTTTGGTTGGTTTTAGTATTGGGATGTTAGCTAAAGTCCCTTGTTCTTGAACAAAAGACTTAAATTGAATTTCACTTATACCAAAAATCAATTGATATCTCGAGTTTTTTTGTGAAAAAGATAAGTAGACCAACAAAAAAACAAAGTATTGGTTGTTACTTCTTGGTGAGTTATCTACTTTTCTGGTCTTTGGAGAGCAACTCTATGAGTTTTGAGAAAAATAAAGGGTTTGATTGTCCAAACAATAAAAAATAATAATAATAAAAATAAATTTCGAAAAGCTTTCATAGATCTTGTCTTTTGGGTCAAAATCATATATATTTTTTTATGAATCAAAATCATTAATTTTTCTAGATTAGTGAAACAAGATGCACTAGCTAGCAAATTTAATACCTGAAATTCAAATAAAAACCTTTGTAGTACTAGTACCACTCACAAATTTTATTTTGATAAAGATACATCATAGAGAGTTGCGCAGAAAAGCTCCTCAGGATTCTATAAACAAATTTTATTTGGTTCCACTTGAAAGTTCTCATTCTGCAACCAAAATTCCCTACCAATTTATTTGTGTTTGATGTTGATGATGATGATGATTCTATATATTAGCTCCGGTCCCACTTCAATAAGTCATCAGTTTTTAGTGTTTTGAATGTTACCCTATTATAAGGATTTTGACTGATAATTATATTTTGGAAATTGCGAATTATATAACAGGGGCCAGAGATTCGAACTGGGTTTCTAAAAGATTCAAAGCCCATTGAACTCCAGCAGGGTCAGGAGATTCTCATCACAACAGACTACAACATAAAGTGTGATGAAACTATGATCTCTATGAGCTATGAGAAGCTAGCTAAAGATTTGAAGCCAGAAAGCGTTATTCTGTGCGCTGATGGGTCAATTAGTCTCACAGTTCTTGATTGTGACAAGGAATCGGGTTTGGTTAGGTGTCGTTGTGAAAACTCTGCAGTTCTTGGTGAAAAGAAGAATGTCAATCTCCCTGGGGTTGTTGTTGATCTCCCAACTTTAACAGACAAGGACGTAGATGATATACTGAACTGGGGAATTCCAAATAAGATTGACATGATTGCTTTGTCTTTCGTTCGAAAAGGTTCAGACCTTGTTGAGGTCCGGAAACTGCTGGGAAAGCATGCAAACAATATCCTTCTCATTTCAAAGGTATGTTATCTGATATGTAAGAACTTAGTACATTAGGTTCTCCGATTAAATACAAACACATCTTCCAATATAATATTATGTCAATTGTTGAAGTTAGCAAAACAAAAAATTAGTTTTCTTTTATACTTGTCCCATGATTTTGTATAAGCTGGATGACTTCTTTTCTGGAGATTGATCATGTCTTCCCCACACACACACACACACACACACACGCTGAATTGCAAGTCTGGCATTGTTTGACAAAGACAAATACTTCAAGTAGGCATTTTTTCGTAGTTCTGAACTTTCTACTGACTAATTTTTGGCATTCTGGTAGGTTGAAAATCAAGAAGGGATTGATAATTTTGATGAAATTCTTGCAAACTCAGATGGATTCATGGTGGCAAGGGGTGACCTAGGAATGGAAATTCCAATTGAAAAGATATTCTGGGCTCAGAAAATGATGATCCAAAGCGCCAACATACAAGGAAAGCCGGTAATAACAGCCACTCAGATGCTGGAGTCCATGACCAAATCTCCCAGGCCTACGCGTGCTGAAGCCACTGATGTTGCCAATGCTGTTCTTGATGGAACTGACTGTGTGATGCTCAGTGGAGAAACTGCCGCTGGTGCCTATCCTGAAATTGCTGTTCAAACTATGGCCAAAATCTGTGCAGAGGCAGAGAATTTCATAAATTATGGAGACCTTTTTAAGAGAACAGTGGAAGCTACACCAATGCTTATGAGTTCATTAGAGAATTTGGCTGCTTCAGCAGTGCACACAGCTCATTCAATGAAAGCAACTCTGATTTTGGTCATTAGCAAGGGTGGAAACACAGCAAAGCTGGTAGCTAAGTACAGGCCAAGTGTACCAATAATTTCTCTGGTGGTTCCACAGATAACAAGGGACGTAATTGACTTGTCATGGTCTGTTAAAGCTCCACTAACGCATAGCCTTATTTATAGGGGTCTGGTGCCTGATTTATGCCCAGAATTGGCAAGCGAAGAAGCTATAGAATTGGCCATTCAAAATGCAAAGGGTCAGACACTTTGCAAGACTGGAGACTCGGTCGTTGTGTTGCATGGACTTGACACTGATTCCATGATCAAGATCTGTACTGTTAAGTGATGTTTCACAGGCAAGTCTGCAGGTTAAGGGTACTAAAATTTTGCAGCAGTAGAATTTCTTTCCAAGTTTCTTTTTATTTTACTTCAGGTTATCTTTTTTGTTGGCTAGTTTATGGTTTTCCCAGTGTTAAAAAAACAATTTGAAATGCATGGTCATTGAATTTCGGTGAGAACTTTAGACATGAATTAATGTGTAACTGATTTCAAATGCAGTGTCACATAAGTTTTGTCAATGCTATGAACTTTATTTTAAGTGCAACAATAATTTTCTTTGTGTAGGTGCATGTCATTCAAAATTTTTATTTTTATTTTTTGAATTGATTAAATAACCAGGGCTTGTATATTTGTGGTTATCTAGGTTATAACTTACATTTTCCTCTTCCAGCACAAAACCAGTGAGGTTTAGGTGTCATTTGCAACACAGGCTGGTGACATCCATCTCTTTCTAATGATCCTTTTTTTGGTTCTCAAGACTCATGAGAAATTAACAAACATACAGGGAATCGAGAAATATTTTCACCTCTTATAATCAATAATCTAATCATAAAACCCAAAATTTCCTCAAAGTATGAAGTTATTCACATTCAATTGGCTTAAATCCTTCTAATTATAAAAATTTCCCAAATTTCAAAACCCTAGTTTATGAAAATTTGAAATTATTGAAAATATTTGAAAAACTTTAGGGAAAAATTATAAATTACACCAAAGTTTGACTTGATTTCAACTCATTATATTAAGGTTTTATTTTTTATTTTTAATCTATATAGTCATTCTATCTAAACGGCACTGTTAGGTCCACCAAATCAACGTCATTTTGGACATTGAGAATTACTGAACCAATGGTGATATTGGATGAGACTATATGGAATGACTAAATTAAAAACATGTCAAAATTTGAGAGGGTAGTTTGTAATTGGCTAAAGTGCAAACTATATTATTAAAGTTTGAGGACATTTGGATTTTATATCTTGAAATTTTAGAATTTAGATTTTACCCCCTCAAGTTATATTCCAATAACATCAGTAGGCCATGTCGTTGTCATTAATCATTATGTCAAGTCATTTTCATTATGCCACGTGGCGTCATTTTATTAAAAAAACTAAACACACGTAACTAACTTATTTGGCCTTTTACAGAAAATATGGACGAATGGGTTTTACTGATGCAAACAGAATATAACTAGATTTGTAGTTTGCACTCTAGCCATTGTAATTTCGTCAAATATTTAATATCTTAGGGATGCTTTAATTGATCTTAACTCTAAAGTTTCTACCTGAATATTATTCCCTTTAAGACATTTGGGTTTGTGCTTAACGTGCAACTCCAAATGAGGCTAATATAAAAAGTTAACTAACATTATACAATAGGATTGTCTAAAATTTTAAAAATTTACTCATTGACCCCAATTTAATTACTAATTAAAATTTTAACATTTCTATTGCATGGATAGAAGAATGGGCTGCTAAGAACTCATAGATTTGAGAACTTAAAATCTTTAATAATCTGTACCAGTATGAGAAATCTCTTTCAAATTTAACCTATCTTTGCAAAACTTCTCTTAGACTTCAAAATTCAAAAATGGGAAAATGAAAAGTGACAGAACATATTGCCCAAAAGAATAGAAAGAACAAGAAAAAAAAGAGTTATAAAATTGAGCTAATCGTAAGTTCGTAACTGGTATTGCTCAAGAATCTTATGATTTTTGGGGCCAAACCACATTGGGCCTCTATTTACAAGACTACATTTACTATCATACATGCCCAAGAGCTCAATTTGTCATCTGAATGCTTAAATTGTTAGTGCTACCAATCGTAACAAACACATTAAACTGCTTTACACAAAATGTAGCTCATGAGCCATGGCCCAAGTCCATGAATTATTATTATTATTATTTTTAGAATCATCTTTATAAGTCCATGAAATTTAAATACGAAATAAAGGTAGAAATGGCTTAACAAGTACACAAATGGGGTTTACCAAAAAAAAAAAAAAGTACACAAATGGATTTTAAGGAGCTGACATGTCAGCTAGACACGGCAAACAGATTGGGACAATGGGTTGATGTACATTTTTTCGTATGTATATATATATTTTTTGAAAACATGTATTTGATAAGTTTTATCACAAATTGCTTAATGTGAAATGCATTAATCTAAATTCACCTATGTCAAGAAAAAGGTCTTGGCTTTGTATCCGAAAGAGACCAATATTGCACTATTTTTTTTTTAATAATAACATTGCATTATTAATATAAATAAAGTCTAAATTGGGAAATAATAATAATAATAATCATCTTTTTTTTAGAAGAGAATAATAATTAAACATATGATATACCACAATTGGTGGAATATAAAATGGAATAAAAAAAGTGATAACAGAAAATTTATATTCATTATAATCAGTATACACATATGTAAATAATGGTATTTAATCATAACTTACTACGATAATAAATTATGAAAAAAAATGTTTGTTTGTTTATCATTACTATACAACTTCACTATTTATTTTTTCTTATATTTGGAGATAAATGTTTTTTGTTTTTGGTACTTTCTATATGTCACTATTTCTCTTGCTCATTTCTTATAAACCTTAGAAAAATTAAATCTATTTCACATGACAAGAACTGTTCGTGATTTCAAGAATTCTAACCCTATCCGACCCAAGATTTTTGGCGCCAAAATCCAAGTGAATCAATTCCCTAACATTTCAGTCCTACCTGTTTAATTTAATAGTCACCCACTCCAATTTTATATAATGTATTTAGTTTCCACCAATATCACAATTTTTTAATAATTTGTTTTGGAAGAAAAAAAACATATAACATCTATAGAGATATTGGGCCCAGGAGCTCATTATCTATGTATATATTGGGTTTGGGGCCCAATCCGAAGACGTGAAATCGTCTGAGGAGGAGTAAACATTGTCAGGGGAGTCCGTGTTAGTAAATGAAGAATTTAGTTTTGGTCATAAGAGTCCATGAGGGTGGTTTGAGGATGAATGCCTCATCGGCTGAGCAAAGCCGAGGTCAGAAGGTGTGGTCTGCCATCAAGAGTAACATTCTAGATCATTCCATGAATGAGGATAAGTATCAGGAAGGAACAGGATAGAGAAATGTCATGAAATATCTCAAGGGAAAGTTGCTACCACCGCATTAAATACTCTGCAGCTAACTCTCTGGCCGCATTGATGGGGAAGTGATACCTAAACAATAACTTTCAGCCTTACAGCTACTACTTAAAGACTTTAGGAAATGGCTGATGGGATAAGTATCAACACCAACCATCTGGAGGGGAAGAGAGTATAAAAGAAGAAGGAGGCAATGAGGGAGGGAGATCAAGAAATCAAGAGAGAAATACTGTAGCAATCAAGAACCAAATTTGTAATCAAACTTGTGAGAAATATATAAGAATTGATCTCCTCGGACTATCCCGAGGATGATTTTCTTTAGTTTAAATCAATCAATCTTCTTGTTCTTGTCATTTGAACTTACTTTATTTATTGTCCAACTCATTTTAGCTCAGTTTTCCAACCCACTCTCTACAAATTTATTGTTTTGGGCTTTTTAGACCTTAGTCCATCCATCTTTTGGGTTAGGAACTCTAATCCGATCCTTACAACATCTAATCTACAATATAAGTGATGCATTTGAGATAACAAAATAATGTTTCTTTCTTTTCCTCTCTATACATAAAATTTTCAATCACAAAATCCCCTTAACTTTTTATAGGATATATTGTAAAAACAAGATAGGCCAAACTTACATGATAAATGATACCACTATTGCATGATAGAAAGGAAAATCATTACGTGATTTTGACCACTTGTTGTAAACAAGTTTAATAAATAATTTGTTAATTAAAAAAAGAAGCTTAATTACAAATTACACCCTCTAAGTTGTTATTATTTATATTTTCATCCCTAAAGTTTTGATTTTTTTTTTTCCTTCCAATTTGGCGCTTCAACTTTTATATTTATTTATTTGCAGAGCCAAGGCAGGCAAGAGGAGGGCAAGTCCCCCCTCCTTAAAAATCTTTTAAATTCTTCCCAATGAAGAGCAAGTAAAGGTCTTGACTCTCTTAACCTGAGGAAAAAAAAAAAAAAAAAAAAGGTAAAGAAAGCATTTATACTATAACCAAACTAGCAAGGAAAAAGCCAAAAACCTATCCTCCTACAGTCCTCAACTTTTTTCTTTTTTTTTTTATACCAAAAACATATTTTTTTTTATACCAAATAAACATATATTCATAAAAGGAGAGTACCAAATATAGCCAGTTGGCTTACATATAGTCTAGATTTAGTCTACAGTGGTGAACAGGGAAACTAGTGGTCAAAGTAGCTAGTTCTATTACATGTGAGACCACTGTTTTGGGTAAAAAAATGGAGTGCATGACCAATCCTTGCTGTTGCAAAAAACTAGTGGTCAACAAGTACAAGATTTGCTATCATAACATGATCACAAGATCTAAGGTACATGAACAATGTATCTAAAATAGAGAGAAAAGAAAAAGATACATAGAAATCCTTACTACATCCCTCAATATAAACACTCCCCTATCTCCTAAACTAACCCTCCCCCTATGAGTATGACTACTCTCATCTCAAAACTACTTCCCCTTTTTGTCACGAGTGACAAAAGGCAAGTAAATTAAGTAGACATCCCATCATCACTAGGCGAGCCATTAGCATCATCAGCACTGCCGGAGCCATCACTCTCATCCTCAGATGCCTCGGGAAAGGAAGCCACTATGTAACCACCCATCACAGCCTGTCGTCGTGCGATACGACCAACACGGGTGTTCACCTGACACAATTCATCGCTGAGAGTGTCCAGGCGAGCATCCATGCGCACAAGCTGTGCCATGATGGCCTCAAGTGTCATTCCACCCGCTGAAGAAGAAGGAGCAGAGGTGGATGGAGCGGTAGAAGCTGGAGGTGCGGTTGTCTCAGTCCGGGGCTGCCTCGAGCGAAGCTGTGCAAGACTTCGCTTAACGGTAGTGACGTCAATGGCACACATGAAAGTGAAGTAGGGAGACACGGGATAGGAGATGGAAAAATGGTGAATGAGCCTTGTGATAGCGGAAGAAAAAATGAGCTTATCACGAGTCGTCGTGTCCTTATAGACATCTATAAGGGAGAGTATAAAGTGTGAAGGGAAGTCAATAGTGAGACCCTCAATGAGGGATAACAAAAACCGAGCACGAGACTCTGTGATAGTGTTATAGTGAGACAAAGGATGAAGAATAAATGTCATCACCATGTTAAGGAATCTCGGACTTTTAGCAAAGGCTGAGCATGAGGTGTTTTGACGGTCACCCCATAAAGAAGGTGTCTCACAGAAGAGAGACGAGGGTTCGACTTTGGACATTGTCCTCAGACGCTCACAGTTAGGGTAGTTAGGATGCGCTACCATAAGGACGTGTAGTACCTCAGATACAATACCCAGAGTAACTACCATGCGTATACCTCGAACGCGAGTGACAAACTGGGATATAGAGTAATCAAATCTGTGCATATTGGAGTAAAACTCTTGTATGATCACGGAAGGGCACGTGACCGGGACATCACATAGTGACTCCCAACCCCTATTGTAGATGACAGTGGGTAGTTCAGTGTCAGAAAAATCTAACAGAATGACTTGGCGTTCCGAATGAATGCCGCGTCGTGAGAAGTTCTCAAAGAAGTTCGATTTAGCCTTCTCATCACGGAACCAGACGTAAGAGGGAGTGGGGTCAGATGGAGAAGAAGAAGAAGATGCTCTGGAACGAATAGGGTTCCGGAACGGAGTAGACTTACGCTTAGGTGCCATGACGCAACTAACGTAAGAGGGAGAGAAAGAGAGGGAAACAATCAGAAAAGTACCAAACAACAAATATATCAAAATATATAGAATTGAAGGTACGTATCCATGAGAATGCATGAACATGTGACATGCAAATTTAAATTCATCATGGGCTCATCCCAATCCAAACCTATCAGCACACAGCATTGCAACGAATATAGAACACATCTATAATGCATGAAAATATTGTTATAGTGCATATGTGATGCAATGCATGAAGTTTTAAACTTATTTTGACAAAACCCATCCCAAAAATTTAGCAAAAACTTTATTGATTTTGAAAATTTTCAAAACATCCAAAAAATCCCAAAAGTTAGGTCAACCATATGAAATGCATGATGAAGAGAGGGATTAAGGACCTTACTAGTGAAGAAAAGCAAAATTAAGGTCGAAGAATGCTTGGGAATGAAGTTTGGAGTGAGTGAGAGGTGTTTAGGAGGTGAAAAGACACGAAGCAGTTGAGAGAGATCGAGGAAATGAGATCTGAAATCACGAGGCTTCTTTATATAGAAACTTTATAAAGCTCGATGGATTTGAAATCGAGAGCTATCGAGCTTTAAAAACGCACCTTTTAGCTGTCGAACCAACTATCGAGGATCTAACGAGAGGTTTTCTCAACAAAGAAGCTCGATGGATTGAGGTAGCTATCGAGTAACTATCGAGGAGACAGAAAGTTTCTCGATTGATCGAACTAGTTATCGAGAGCTATCAAGAATGCGATAAAAAGAAGCTGAAGAGTCTCGATAGATAGCTTATTTGTCGAGAGCTATCGAGAAGCTATCGAGATTGCTTAAAAACAGTTTTTCAAAGAGGAAAAAAACACAGATATGAATGCAATCAAGTATGCTACTCAACCAAAGATCCAAACAACATTTTAAGCTCTCAAAAACATCTCTCAACATAAAAAATGTCAAACACAAAGATCCAAAACACACACACACACTAAACAAGTCTAATCAATTTTATATTTCAAAAACAAGTTAAGACAGTTTAGTGAGCATACATTAACACAAGTATTCCTTGTGATGGCCAAATCACATTGTAACTGCATATGTATCAAGAGTAGCAAAGAATATTGCGTGTTGTGTGTGAAAAACATCTCAAGATTGCATAAGTGTCTACATGTTATGACGATTTGAGATATGAGAAAATCACTTTAACTCACACACAATCATAACTGTTTGATGGGGACTATCACCTTCGAGGTACATCTATAACTCCCACATCTCCTAGAAGACACGCTTGCAATCATATATAAAGCATTTTGATTCTTTTTGCTTTTATTTTTCTTTATATATTTTTCTTTTTAAGCAAACCATGCATGGACATATAAGAGATAGAAAAGAAATATCCAATTATGTTAAGCATTTGACATTCCACTTTTGCTATACCGAAATATACAAATGTCATTTCATGATTGATGAGCAACAGTGGTGAGATGGTTATTTATGCATTTCTCTTAGAATTTTCTAGTCATTCTCGTCAAAAAGAGTGATACGAGTGTTAAGTATAAGAGATTCCTTAACCTTACTCATCACAAACACGAGTCACAAAGCTCACTTGCTTAGTTGTGCATAGAGATGCTCATCTAAGCTACAAAAGATACAAAATTTAGAAAACTTTGTTTCAATAGCCATCCAAGGTACACAAGTACCAATGTACACAAACACACACTGCTTTTGTATTTTTTTGATTTTTCAATTTTTTTTTTAATTTTTATGAAAAACAAAATAAAGCAAAACTGAAAACAAACAAACAAAAACATGTTAAACAAAACAATGCATAAAACTAGACTGACTCAAAACACGAAAGCAAAACACACAAGTAATGCAAAAACAAAAACAAGAAGGGGAGAGGGAAAACGTGACAGAATCACTTGGAGCCCTTTTTCTTCCACACCTTGGAAGAATTTTTCCGATTAGCAAACCCTTGATTCGGCGGTGAGGGGGAAGAGTTAAAACCGTTCAAGTTTGAAAGGAACATAAGGGCTTTGAGAAGATCTCTAAGAGGAGCAAAAGATGATGAAAACTGATTCTTGTTTCCCGACGCGATCATGTTATTGCTCTTTTGAGTGGCTAACCACTTGTAGCAATTAGGTCGAGTATGTCCAGCTACGCCATAATGATGACAGAAATGCTGATTTTTCTGCTTAGGCTTTTGAGAGTTGCCCTTCTTATCCCTAGGGTTCTTAATTTCTTTCTTATCAAGTTTAGGGGGTACTCCTAAGATAGATTTACCCTTATCTATGTTCTCACTAGCTAATTCATTTTTAACATCATTGTTCTCAGTTTCAATGTTATTAGCAAGATGAACAAAAACAGTAGTACTAGTAGAAGCAATACTAGGAGAAGAGAAATCATACCCTAAACCGGTTCTATCGGAAGCAAATTTCTGAAGACTGAACATCTCATCGAGCTTAGCGCTTGAAGTCCTTTACAGCTGAGATCTGACTTGGAACAGTTCTGCCTTAAGCATTTTGGTCTTCTCAGCCAAGAAATTATTCTCAAACCTCAGTGCTTTAATAGTCTAATTGGCTTCATCAAACTTTGTAGAAATTTCTTCTCCCTCAAATTCCACATCTCTAAGCTTCTTGGTGGCCAACCTATACAACTTCTCATGCTTTTCTGAGACCTTGTATAACTTTGCATAGGCTGTGTGGATGTCATCTTGTTTATCCATCTTCTCAAACTTAGACTCCATCAATTCCTCTTCTTTATCCACATCTTCAACAATCCTCTCTGTAGGATTTACAGTGATAGTGAAGGCATTTAGGATTCCATTATCCTCATTATCGGAGTCATCCTCAGGCTCAATGTCGCTTAAGGTAGCAGCAAGTGCCTTGCTTTTTCCGATGGTCTTGAGATAAGTAGGGCACTCTTGTTTCACATGACTGAAGCCCTGACACCCAAAGCACTTTGGTCCTGAGGGAATAGTGTACTGACCGCCATCCCTAGCATCCTTGTCGAAGCCCTTCCCATTGGCATTCTTTATGAACTTCTTGAATTGCCTTGTAACGTAGGACTTTATTTTAGAATCTTCATCGTCTGAAGACTCATCAGTATCACTGCTTTTGGCCTTCAATACCATGCTCTTGCTCTTACTTGATTTTCCGATCCTTATCAAACCCAACTCATAGATTTGTAGATTGCCAACCAACTATGTCAAAGGAATTTTGTCAATATCCTTTGATTCCTCAATCGCGGTGATCTTGGCATGGAATCTTTCGGGTAGAGATTTGAGAACCTTTCTTACAATCTTGGGTTCATGAATGGTTTCCCTAAGATTAAATGCTGAGTTTACTATGTCCTTGAACTTAGCATAGAACTCATCAAATGACTCATCATCCTCCATCTTGATCTCTTCAAAGCTCGTAGTAAGCCTCTGAGGCTTTGAATCCTTGACAGCCTTAGTTCCTTCATAGGTTGTCTGGAGAATGGTTCATGATTTCTTAGTAGTTTCAGTGGAGGATATCTTCTTGAATTCCACATTAGTGACTGCACTAAATAGAGCATTCAGTACCCTACGGTTGAAGTTTGCCGCCTTGATCTTAGTATCATCCCAATCGGCCGGTGCTTCCGTAGGCTTGGTTCAGCTTATCTCCACAGCTTGCCACACTTTCTCATCTAAAGACTGCAAGAAAGCTCTCATGCGTACTTTCCAGTATGCATAGTTAGTACCATCGAATAAAGGAGGTATAATAAGAGACTGTCCTCTATCCATGACAAACAGGGGTCAATGGATCATAGAGCAAAGATTAACCCTAATCAGAGTGTGCCTACTCTGATACCACTTGATAGGCCAAAAACGTATTGACCTTTTGTGATGAATTAATTGATTAATTAGCCAAATTTATTAATTAATCAAATTAACATGCAATGTATGTGGCAGCACAAACAAATCACCAATTAAACTAAGTATGCAACGGAAATTAAATTGACACTGTGATTTGTTTACAAATTGGAAAAACCTACATGGCAAAAGCCTCACCGGGTGATTTTAAGGTCACCACTCCCGAGAATCCACTATTATCAAAACAAGCGGTTACAAGTAAAGGAATCTCAATACCTTATACCAACCTACAGTTGAACCCTTAGCCCAATACCTAATTGGATTTGTTCTGTAGTGACAAACTCTCATTTCAATGCACGGCTCCTAGTACGTGACTAACCAATTGTGCGGATCCCAGTACGCGACTTAATCACCAACTTAAGAAGGATGTTGGCTGCAAAGTTCTTCAGTTCATCACACGATGAAGATCATGAAGTTGCTTGGTCATAAAACCCTACGGTGTACAAACATAGCAGCTTTTTCAAGAGAAAGATGAACTAGGCAAACTAGGTTTCCGATTACACTTTTCTTCACACTTGTAGAATTGTGCTCTTGTGCAACTTCTGTAACCTTTTACGGTCCTCAAAATAATCATTATATATGTTTAGGGTTGTGAGAAAAGAAAGCCCAAACATATACCCACGGATTGAATTGAAATCAGTTCTGAAAAACTGAATTTCATAAACCTTGATAGATAGCCATCTATCGAGCTAGCTGTCGAGCCACGGGCTTTAGCAGCTTTTAAACCTCGATAGATGCTAGCTGTCGAGCTAACTGTCTAGCTTTAAAATCTGGCATTTCATTACTTGATTCGTGGACAGACTTACATGGCTTTAACATTTGAACTTGAAACCTTGTTTCTTGAAGCATTAAACACATCCTAGATCTACTCAATTACAAGTAAAGTGTTTTGTCAAAGGATTAGCCAATTACATAAAATGTTGACATATGTTCCTAACATGAATCACATATGTCCTAACACTTATGGCTAAATTTTTACTAGGTTTTGTTTCTTAATGTTTATACTCTTCTTTGGTTCTTTAATTAGTCTTTGTTTTGTGTATGTGTTTGTGTCTTTGTTCCCTATATCTCCTTATATCTTAAACTAGTTTTAAGGAATAGGTAATTATGTGCTTGGTGCTAGGAGTTTGATCCTTTTAGTTTCTTGTTGTAGATTGTGAGCAATAACGATGTCACGTAGGTTGGGGGTTTTTAGTCTTGGGTTGTTAGCAGAACTAGAAAGGTTCCTTAATCTTGAATTTGAATTTCAACTACACAAAAACCAATTGGTGTCTTGGGACTGTAATAAAGAGCAATTATCATGAACCAAATCCCATAGCTTCAAATCTAAGAATTGAGTTGTTACTTGTTGGTGAGCTATATGGTCTTCAGTTTATATATGTATTGTTTTTTTAATTTTCTCCTAAGTTCTCAAATTGATGCTTAAAATAGAGTGTGCTGATTTGGAGAGAAACTGTATTGAGTTTTATGAAACAAAAGGTGTTTCATAGTTAAATTGATTAATTAAAAACTTTCAATTTTGAAAAGCAAACACAGATCTTGACTTTTGGTTCAAAATCACCTCTTTTTTTTCTTCTTTCTTTTATGAATCAAAATTAAAATTCGAATGAAAACCTCTGTACCACACACAAATTTAATTTTGATAAAGATTCTTCAAGGAGAGTTGCACATAAAAAGCTCTCCAAGATTCTGTAAACAAATTTTATTTGGTTCCACATGAAAGTTCTCATTCTGCAGCAAAAAATTAGCTCCAGTTTTGAAATATAATGGGTTTAGTCTCCCACTTCAATAAGTCATCAATTTGTAGTGTTTTGAATGTTACCCTATTATAAGGAATTTGACTAACAATTGAATTTTGAAAATTGCGAATTATATAACAGGGTCCAGAGATTCGAACTGGGTTTCTAAAAGATTCAAAGCCAGTTGAACTCCAACAAGGTCAGGAAATTCTCATCACAACAGACTACAACACAAAGTGTGATGAAACTATGATCTCTATGAGCTATGAGAAGCTAGCTAAAGATTTGAAGCCACAAAGCGTTATTCTGTGCGCTGACGGGTCAATTAGTCTCACAGTTCTTGACTGTGACAAGGAATTGGGTTTGGTTAGGTGTCGTTGTGAAAACTCTGCAGTACTTGGTGAAAAGAAGAATGTCAATCTCCCTGGGGTTGTTGTTGATCTCCCAACCTTAACAGACAAGGACATAGAGGATATACTGAACTGGGGAATTCCAAATGAGATTGACATGATTGCTTTGTCTTTCGTTCGAAAAGGTTCAGACCTTGTTGAGGTCCGGAAACTACTGGGAAAGCATGCAAACATTATCCTTCTTATTTCAAAGGTATGTTATTTGATATGGAAAAACTTAGTACATTAGGTTCTCCAATTAAATACAAACACATCTTCTCATATAATATTACTTCAATTGTTGAAGTTAGCAAAACAAAAAAAATTAGTTCTCTTTATTCTTATCCCATTATTTTGTATAAGCTGGATGACTTCTTTTCTGGAGATTGAGGCATTGTTTTTGTAGTTCTGAATTTTCTACTGACTAATTTTTGGCATTCTGGTAGGTTGAAAATCAAGAAGGGATTGATAATTTTGATGAAATTCTTGCAAACTCGGATGGATTCATGGTGGCAAGGGGTGACCTAGGAATGGAAATTCCAATTGAAAAGATATTCTGGGCTCAGAAAATGATGATCAGAAGTGCCAACATTCAAGGAAAGCCGGTAATAACAGCCACTCAGATGCTGGAGTCTATGACCAAATCTCCGAGGCCTACGCGTGCTGAAGCCACTGATGTTGCCAATGCTGTTCTTGATGGAACTGACTGTGTGATGCTCAGTGGAGAAACTGCCGCTGGCGCCTATCCTGAAATTGCTGTTCAAATTATGGCCAAAATCTGTGCAGAGGCAGAGAATTTCATAAATTATGGAGACCTTTTTAAAAGAACAATAGAAACTACACCAATGCTTAAGAGTTCATTAGAGAGTTTGGCTGCTTCAGTAGTGCACACAGCTCATTGCATGAAAGCAACTCTGATTTTGGTCATTAGCAAGGGTGGAAACACAGCAAAGCTGGTAGCTAAGTAGAGGCCAAGTGTGCCAATAATTTCTCTGGTGGTTCCACAGATAAGTGATGTAATTGGCTTGTCATGGTCTGTTAATGCTCCATTAAGGCGTAGCCTTATTTATAGGGGTCTGGTGCCTGCTTTATGCTCAGAATTGGCAAGCAAAGAAGCTATAGAATTGTTCGTTCAAAATGCAAAGGGTCGGGCACTTTGCAAGACTGGAGACTCGGTCGTGGTGTTGCATGGACTTGACACTGATTCCGTGATCAAGATCTGTACTGTTAAGTGATTTTCAGAGGCCAGTCTGTTGGTTAAGGGTACTAAAATTTTGCAGCAGTATATTTTCTTTCCAAGTTTCTTTTTATTTTACTTTGAGATTATCTTTTTTGTTGGCTAGTTTATGGTTTTCCGTGTGTTAGAAAAACAATTTGACATACATTGTCATTGAATTTTGGTGAGAACTTTAGAGATGAATTAATGTGTCATTGATTTCAAATGCAGTGTCACGTAATTTTTGTCAATTCCTCTGCGTATGTGCATGTAATTCAAATTTTTTTGAATTGATTAAATAATCAGGGCTTGTATGTTCGTGGATATCAAGGTTATAAGTTACATAGTCCTCCTTGGCTCTTCCAGCTTAAAAACAGTGAGATTTAGGTGTCATTGCAACACAGGCTGGTGACATCCATCTCTTTCTAAGTAAACACATAGGGAAACAAACATATTGTTACCTCTTATATTGCTCGAGTCATAAGCAACAATAAGACAGTTTGATATTAAAAAACATTCTCTCCCCCCTATGAAAAACACAAATTGACCTGAAAAACAATTTTTGACAACTTTGAGGAAAGTATATAGAAACGTTGACTTTTGAACGCGATGATAGTTCATATCAACATAAACATCCTCATCATCACAACACACACTTAACACCATATGACGTACTTACACGTGTAAAAAAGTCACAAATCCTTCTAATTATGAAAATTTGATCTTAAGATCAAGTTTGGGGCTAATTTACTCTCTAATCTCCTCCAAAAATCAAGATATTAACATCCTATAATCAAGAATCTAATCCTAAATCCCAAAATTTCATCAAACTATGAATGTATTCACATTCAATTGGCTTAAATCCTTCTAATTATGAACAATTCCCAAATTCCAAAACCCTAGACTATGAAATTTTGAAAATATAAAAAATATTTAAGCAAAATTACAAATTACAACTTCTAACTTTGACTTGTTTTCAATTCATTATATTAAGGGATTTTTTTTCTTTCTTTCTTTCTTTCTTTTAGGTCCACCAAATCTACGTCATTTTGGAAACTAAATTTACTAAACTAAGAGTGATATTAGATGGAACTATATGGAATGACTAAATTGAAAAAATAGTAAAGTTAAAGGATTAAGCTGAAAACATGTCAAAATTGAAAAAGTGTAGTTTATAATTGATGATGCACAAAATCGACAATGAATCAATAGTCCAATGCGCAACGACTGGAGGTACCTAAAGAATAAAAGGTGAAGAACCTACAAAGAGCACCGATGGGGCGCTAGCCAAAATCCCTCCGAAAGTTAAGTCAGTGATTGAGGGATCTCCAATAACTCTAAAAGTATGAGAGCTAAGAAATTCACGTATTGTGGAGAAGAGGGAGCTTGGTGCCTATATAGTGGTCTAGAGCTGACTAGTGACTAAGATCCCGTGATTGTAGGTTCTTCCCTTATAGGGAGAGCATGGAGTTAAGACTCCAAGATCTTTGGGCCTAACTTCTCATATGTGGAGGATATGAATATATAGAAGGATATCTCGGTGTGGCATGCAAGTTCTTTCCACATGGAGATATTTGAGTGGAGAGCACGCAAATGGTGTGGAGCTAAGTATAAAGGGTTGTTGGTTTGCGACCCTTAGTCAGCGGTACAAGATGCCCAACAATTGGGCATCTGACAGCCATTTTGAGCCTTATCAGAGGCATGGGGACTTGATGATGCCTTGAAAGCTAAAGATGTCAATAAGCCTAACGATGCAAGAGGATCCGGATGGAGCCAATGTGGTGTCGCACTTCTTTAGTGACCGAAGAGGCTTTAGTGACCAAAGACGCTTTAGTGACCGAAGACTCTTTAGTGTTAGACAAATTATTTGGGATTGTGAAAATCTTCCCTATCAATAATTTAGCCAAATATTTATTTACTTAGGGATGCTTTAATTGATCTTGATTCCAAAGTTTCCACCTGAGAATATCCTTCCTTAAGAAATCCGGGTTTGTACTTAATTAACTTGCAACTCTAACTGAGGCTAATATAAAAAGTTAACTAACGTTATACATTAAGATTAAAGTTGAAAAATATGAACAAAATTTAGTTACAAAATTGGTTGTAGCCTAAGACTACAAGTACAACCTTACTCAATATCCTTAATATCATTACATATTTTAAAAATCTAACCGTTGGATTGCATGTTCTATATACTCTTAATACACATGTCAAATTTTGTGCTAATCAGATATTATTTACTATATGATCTATAAGATTATATTTTATACATAATTTTAAATTACAAAAAATTGCAATTTAAGCAATTTATTGATGACATAGCTATGGATCTTTAATTTTATAGAAATTTTGCAAACATGTAGAGTATAAGAAGAAAATGTAATCCAATAGTTGATTTGTCAAAATTCACCTCCAATAAAAAGATATTGAGTAAGGTTATATCCTTAAGCTACAACTAATCTTGTAGTTAAACTGTCCTAAAAATATACTCATTGACCCCAATTTAATTACTAATTAAATTTTTGGTTCAAATATCTCTCTCTCTCTCTCTCTCTCTCTCTCATGTATGGTAGAATGGGCTGCTAGGAACTCTGGTATTTGAGAACTTAAAATACCTAATAATCTGTACCAGTATGAGAAATCTCTTTCAAATTATACCCATCTTTGCAAAACTTCTCAAAGACTTCAAAATCCAAAAATGGGCAAATGCAAGGTGAGAGAGAGAACACATTGCCTGAAAGGATAAGAAGAAGAAGTGGAAAAAGAAAAAAAGGGGGGCAAAATTTTTAGTAAAATTGGGCCAATCGTAAATGGTATTGTTCCAGAATGTGAAGTTTATTTTTGGGCCAAACCAGTTTGGGACTCTATTAACCAGGTCACATTTACTTTTATAAGCCCAAGTACTCAATGGGCCATCCGGATGCTTAATTTTTTAGTGCTACCAAATACGAATGGTAACAAACACATTAAAATTCACCAAATGTAGCTCATGGCCCAACTCTATAATTTTTTTGGAGAAACAATAATATAATAAGCTTTTTTTAGGAACACATCATGTTTCATAAAACTCTAATTAGTTGTTACAACATTGCTATAACTATTATGTGCCCAGTTATGAGTGGTAGCGAAAAAATAATGAGTCAATGCGAAAGTGATAGACAATTAATTAGAATTTTCCATGTAAGATGGTGTGTTCCTAAAATTACTGTACATTTTTTTCTCTATTACTCACAATTGGACACATCATAGTTATAGCAATATTGTGACATAAAATGATGTAGTCCTAGATATTTTTCTAATAAATACGCAAGTGGATTTTAAGGGGCTGACAAGTCAACGTCCCACTTGGTCAACATGTCAGCTTAGGACGCACCAGCTAGTAGTCAAGAAAAGTGGTTCAATATTAGATAGTGCTGCATTATAATTTTCCCTCAACTACCTTCATTTAACTGCACTCTGCAGTTTGCGCCCCAACTACTAGGAGAGAATCGTCAACTATCAGCAATGAGGATTCTCTCCTCCTTTTATTAAACCAATATATTAGCCCCAGTATATAGTATGTTTTATAACTTTTTTTTTTTTTTTAAAAAAAATTTTTCTTTCTGCACCAAACAAAAGTTACAAAACACTTGAAATCCTCTGATACAAGTTGATATTTTATCTAACATGTTTTAGGGAAGGTATTTGTATCAGTTTAATGGCCAGTATAATAACTATCTTTCAATATAACTGGTATAATATGATAACAACATTGACAAGGGATATCAAGCACCCCTACGTCTCATGAAGAATAAATGACTCCCCAATATTTGTTTCTTCATCAAGCTTCCAAAACATACCATCATAGTCCAAAAGAAACATATGTCTAGCACGTCATCTTGATCTCACCCTCTCCCTTCTTAACATGTTCTTTTCATGCTACGTTGTTTAAAACTTGATTTTCAAGACAATGATACAAATCATTATGAGTTTCACGCTCTACAATCACGACGTACAGATCTAAGTTCAATTGTTGTTGTGCTAATTAGAGCACTCACATCAATGAGTGTATAATAGAAAAATGTGTAATATTTACACTGTTTTGCCTAAAAATGACGTACATCAATCCGTGTATAATTGTGTTAATTTACAAGTTTGTTACAGTAACTGTGTAAATTTACACTAGCACTATACATTTTGCATTTAATTTTTTATTCTTTCTTTACATATTCTGGGGATGAATAAAGAAAGTGGATAATGATTGTTGTGTGTAAAGAAAAAGAAACAATTAAAAAAAATCAATTAAAAAAAATCAAAAAAATTTAATATTAGATGTTTTTGCATGAAATGATGGAATGCTCATAAAGGGCAACCTTTGTTATGACCCCAAAAAAAACCCTAATTGTTTTTTTCCAAACAACTGATTCCCCCCCCCCCCCCCCCCCCAATTTTCGAAAATACAAGCAACTAGTAAGTTAGAAGTCAAAAATAACGCTGAAGTAGTTTTATTTTTTATTTTTTAGATATGATATTTTAAAGTTCAAATCTATGAAAATTTTCCCTCTTCGGTAAATTGCATAAAAAATTACAGTTCTGAAACGTGCATTTCTATTTTTTTTTTTTTTTTTAATTACACATTTGTCCATACCCCAAAATAAGGGCCTGGATATCAATTTCACTTGGGTACATCGATTGAATTGATCGCCATATTTGAAGTCTAGACTCTAGAGACGTAATAATTCAGAGTATGACTTTCAGATTAGCCGAGTTTTTAGATATGACTCCCATGAAAGTTGTATGTACATGATTTTTTAAAAAGCTTAATACCAACTACTAAAGAGACTGGGAAAGATAATCATACATTAATTAATACAAAGTCTTCTAATTTGATAGAAGAAAAATATTAATAAATTTTGCAATAACCTGTCTCCAGACGAAATCGAAGCAGCTCAGATTGATTTAACTAAAATATTTTAGATTTTTCAACCACTCCATTATAAGTTGTAGAACGTGTCCATTTCATCTTCCACACAAAACTATTTATTCAAAGTAAATCTCTCCGGATTTGGAAAATATATGATTTATGTATATGGACAGGTTGTTTCTGTAGTGTGAGCTCCATTATTTAAATCTTAATTGTCTATTTCCAAAATTTGACTTTAAGGTGTGCTTGGACATGCAAATTAAGGTTAAGAGAGCAGTTTCTATTGAACACAATGTTTCGAATACTTTTTGGGCCTTTAGAATTAATTTTATAAATAAAGATACCAACCACAACCCATCAAATCATTATTCCATTAAAAATTAATAATTCTTTTCTTAATGTTCTGTCAACAATTATGATTAATGGAAATGATGGTATTATCATTATTATTATTATTATTAAACAAAAGCAGAACGTCAAAACTCTTTTCTGCCAAGTTAAGAAACGAAAAATGGTAGCATGCTACTGGCTAGTGGAATTTTACAACCTGGATGTCACATGACTCACGTGTTATATTATATATATAAAATATATAAGAGCTTGATAAAGGGCGTAAAAGAGAGGCGGCATGCCTCATGAGCACGGCACACTACGTTACAACTCTCCTATTTAACAAACTGTGAATAGTGAAGAAAAATGAAAAATTTAAGTGGTAGTATTAGACAATCAATTATAATTTGCTACGTAGTATAATTGTAACAAAGTGTGTGATATTAACATTATTGGGCATGAACATGACTCCTCCTCACTAGACTAGTAGATTAGAAGAAATTGAGTTGTTTTAGAACCATAATTTTTGTATCACAACTTTTATCATTACTCTTACGTAACATGCTGTAAATAGTTATTTATCATTTTCACATAAATCTATCTCTTTTTCACCAATACTCACAAACGGGCACATTCAAATCATAGAAAAAGTTACTGCGCAAAAGTTGTTCACCAATTTTCTTCAAGAAATTAGAGACGTCTTGCCGACAACAATCCAGAAGTTCTACAATCCCAATTATTATACCAATTTGCTTATGCCCTACATTCACAAACCATTCTTACACTAAATTTTACAATTTGTTGACTTATATAATTATAAGTGGTTAATGTAAAGTGGTGGGTTACACAAGACAAAAAAATCAACTACTTAGTATCCGTTTGGGATCTGCTTATTTTGCTGAAACTGAGAACTTTTTACTGAAAATACTGTAAATAAAAGTAAAAGTTAGCTGAAATAGTATAGTGAGACCCATAAATAGTACCAAAAAATACAATGGGATTTATGAATTGTAGCAAAAATAAGCTGAATAGTAAAATAAATGGCAAAAATAATTTTTACCAAACACATACTTATAATTGCATAAATCAACAAATTGCGGGCATATGATTGGCATAGTCTTTAGAAATTTTATTATTATTATTATACTTTCTAGCATCAAGGTTCCAGCAACTTGCTGACGCTTGGTGCTCAAACAAAAACAAGCTTTCCCTTTCCTTATAAATATATCATTTAATAGAAAATTATACCCTTTTTTTTTTTTTTTTTGAGAAAATAGAAAATTATACCTGGTACTTCATTTCTATGTAGTGATGATAACACTGAGACAATATAGACATTAATTTAATATATAGGACCTCATTAATTATAAATTGCATTGGTCCTAATTATAAATTGCATTGGTTGCTGGCTTGGCGTTCTGTCTCGCGTTTAATATTTCACTTTGGTTTTTTATAATTCTGAGTTGGGAGGTAGATTTGAACTATGAATATTGATTTCTTCGTTAAATATACCAGAATGTGTCATTCTTAATATTTCACTTTTAGTTTTACTGACCGTATTATGTCTCTTCTTTTTCTTCTTCTTCTTCTTCTTTTTTTTTAACATACAGCCTAAAATGAAAAAGAAATCCTCTATCATTTCCGGTATTAGAGCATAAAGTACAACACTAAAAGCATAATAGAATTTATATTCCTTTTTGTCTATAGTTCATAATAGAATTTCTCTTCCATTTTGTCTATAGTTCTTTCTTTGATTCAGTTTGCGTTGGAGATTGTCATTTCTAGTAACATTCCATTTTTGACATTTCTTCAAGAACCAAATAAAAAAAATTGCTCTTCAGAAACAGTAAATATCAATGTATTATAAACAAAAGTTGTGTATTCCCCTAGGTAGCTCATGGCCAGAACCCAACAATGTTCACAGCACAATGGTGAGTGCCTTCGCTATAAAATTGTCAACATGATGTTTTTATATCCAATTTCATACAAAAAGAATAGTCATCCTTTCTTTACAGTTCAACTCCCAAAAGCATATATACATATACTATTGCTATTGTGATATACAGCCAATACACGTAAATTAAGCATTGAAAGCAACTTGCCAACTTGCTTAGACATAGTACTTCGTAAGGAGTTCATTGTTAAGTCTTTCCTCAAATACCAGACTTAAACTATATACGCTACTAAATTCAACAACATGCATGGTGCAAAAGAAACAAAGAAGCTGGAATAAAACATATGCATGAGTTTTGGTATTCAAAGAACTACTTTTATATATATATATATATATATATATATATATATATATATATATATATATATATAGAATCAATGACATCAAAGAACTTGAAACAACATAAGACAACGCAAGCTTCAAATGATTAGTAGATTAAACAATCCAATTAAGTTGGAATTAACTAAATGCTAACTATCACTATATTGTGAGTTAAGGAAAAAAACACCGCGCACCTTTGGTGCAGTGGTCACTCTACAAGTATAAATGCTTGTTAGGTGTGGAGGGCAAGGGCCGGGGTTCAAATCTCCAGGAGAGAGTTTCACACACATATACACTTAGATTAGGCTAGAGTATAAATTTTATCTTGTAAAAAAAAAAAAAAAAGGAAAAAACCTAGGAGAGTAGTGACAAAGCACGTATCATGTATGCGTTAATATCATAAATATGTAATCATCTACCAACAATATTCATGTAATGATTGCCTCTTAGGGGGCGTTTGGTTCGCAGTAATCTTACATTACACCATAATATTATATTATTGGAATCTTACATTAATGTAATCTCAATACAAAAATACAACATAACATTTTTTAGGAAGGTGGTGAGATAAAGATGATGTGATATATTTTGTAATTTTAGATTATGGTAATGTTAAAAAAAATAAAATAAACCTAAAATTTTAATGTCACATTATCGTAATGTGCATCACATTAAAGGCACATTACAGCGAACCAAACACCCCCTTAAAGAGTTCTGCCAGTATCAATGCATGCGTCAAAATCTTAATTAATTAGCGAACTCTTAAATTAATGTCCCAGTGTGAGAATCCTGTACGTCTAGCAATCATTTTTAATTTAACTATCGAGATAATGTTGTTTAGATTGTGTAGATGGTTTGTTAACAAGTTTTATTTTCATTGTTATTGTCACATTCGGTTACTATTTTCATTGTTTTACTGTCACATTCCCTAATGCTATAGCCTATAGTTATACACTTGTATCAGATTGATCAGCGAATTTTGCTTAGTGCTAACGTTTCGGATGTTGATTTTTGTTTTTCCTCACCTTTAAATCTAGCTAGTCGATTAATTGAGACCTTAATTTTTCCATCGATCGAGCCATTAATTTGATGAATCGAGCTACCTAAGATAGATTTGAAAATTCAGCCCATCCAGCCATTCCAGTCTCTAAGGTTTTGTGCTCTAGTAGAGGATAAAGTGCAATACTAAAAATGGGATAGAAGATTTTTATTCTTTTTTTTTTTTTTTTCATGTTTTTGGATAAATTGTGTTCTTTGATTCAGTCTGCATTAATTGGACATTGTCATTTCTAGTAACCTTCCTTTTTGACATTTCTTTAAGGACCCAAAAAAAAAAAAAAAAATACAAAACACTCTTTGCCCTTCAGAAATGGTAATTATCACTGTATCATAAACAAAAGGAGTTGTGTATTCCCCTAGTTGGTTCATGGCCAGAAGCCAACAATGGTGAGTGTCTTTGCAATAAATTGTCAACATGCATAATGTTTTATAATCCAATTTCATAGAAAAAGAATACTCATCCTTTCTTTACAGTTCAACTACCATTGACAAGAATGCATATAAATATATATATATATATATATATATATATATTTATATATTTATTTATTTATAAACTATTGGGTATTGCTATTGTGATGTAGCCAATACACGTAAAGCATTGAAATCAACTAATTCCTCAGAGATAGAGAGGGCTTTTTCGTAAGGAGTTCATTGTTATAAATTTCCTCAAATACCAGACTTAAACAATGCAACTAAAATCTACAAGGTTCAAAAGAAACAAAGAAATACAAGTATAAAACATACCCCAAGTTGTAGTTTGAGTTTTGGCCTACGTTAAGTGAATGACATCAAAGAACTTGACACAATATATAAGACAAATAATTAGATAAGTAGATCAAACAATCCAAGTTGTAATTAACTAAATGCAACCATCACTATACTGTAAATTCAGGGAAGAAGAAACCTACGAGACTGATCATGCATGTATTAATGTATGCGTTAATATCACTCATTTTATAACAATATTAGTTGTTCATACAATGATTGCCATAAAAATAATCATATGCACACCGGCCAGAATTAAAAAGCTTAACATAATGGGTGGCTCTAGGTATAGTCGGGGGTTCACTGAGCTTGGCCAAAAAAATAAAATTAATATATTCTTTTTTTATTTGACCCTCTTAAAATAAAATTTTGAACCCCTTGAATCTAAAAAAAAAATAGTAAGCCTAACAACAAAAATATAAATTTGCTCATCTTAAATCTTAAAAAAAAAAAAAAAAAAAACCATTTGGATCTCGCTTCGAGTTCACTTAACAACAATAATTAAAAGGTTTATTGTATTTAAAAACAATAGATAGTCTTAAAGATTTAATCTTAGTAATAATAATTAATACGTTCATTGTATTAAGAAACAATATGCAACGAACTTATAGTTTATCTTATATGAAAAACGTTATGTTCACAATTCCTAAGTGACAGATTGTTACTAACTGTTACTTATGGACAAAAAAGTAATTTCAGTAGTGTGTTTAAATTAAAACTAAAAACAATTTATCACTTAAAATTTGTTAGAAAAGTGTTGTGAAAATGTTATAAATGTAATACTTCATATCTTTTATTCTCTTGCAAGTACTTACTATGAACAAATTTGCAGTGAAAAAATCACATAGACTACAAAATTCTTTTATTTTTTACCCAAAATACATCTTTTTATTGACACCTAAAAATATATCCTGAGCCGCACTGCATATATACCATCTAAAATGAAATAGGGTAGGCTATCAAATCAAATGCCAAAGGAAAAACAATTAGCAGAGTCAGAACAAATAAGTCCGACCATGGCACACACACAAGTACTTACAACTTCACAAGGGTCTCGTTTCTTCTTAACCTAGGAGAGACCTCTTAAAAAGGTCTGTCTAACGAGTAACAATCAAGGTTTATTTTCATTGTTACTGTCACATTCGGTTACACAGATGTACCTTTTTAAAAAAAAAAAACATAATAATAACAAAATAAAAATAGTTGTAAAAATAAACTTATAAAAAAAAAATTGCACAAATAGAATTACCTCATCAATTTTTAACCTGTTTAATATGAATTTAAACAACAATTTTTAATATTTAAACATTAAAAATTGTGAGTCCAAAAAAAAATTTGTGCATGGTAGAAGTGTTTTCTTTTGAGTGTTTGACATGATTGTAATTATATAGAAAACTATGGGACTCACCACACCTGACACGACATTAGAAACCACTATTTCTCTCTCTTTCACAGCTCCTCTGTCACCCCTCTATTCTCTCACCCCAACACCATTATCATCTTTGTCTTTCTTTTCACCTTCTTCACAACTCCTCCAACACACTAACTGGGAAAAAAAAGAAAAAAAGAAAAAGAAAAAAAAGAGGCTGATCTTACCCAACAATACCCAACCACGAAAACAATTTCTAGTACCAATGATACAATTATTATACTCCAAACTATTAGATCCACTAATACCAGCAATTGCCATTATTCATTGACGCCAACAACAAATTAAAAAAAAAAAAAATCATTTGAATTTAAATTGGAAGTTCAGACCGGAGGGGAAAAAAAGAGCAGGGAAACATTTTGCGTTGGGTTGTTCTCCAAAAACTAAATTTAGCTAATTTGTTGGAGATGCTCTAAAGCTACAGAAAGCTACACACTAGCCTAGCAACAGAACAAAGAAGAAAAGCTTAAAGTACACCTGCAATACACTATCAAAAGAATCTACATATTTTTTTTCATTATGAATATTTTAATATATTTTTATAAAAAATTTTAAATCACAATTTTCACATCATTTTAAACCACGATAAAAATCGCTACCAAACAAGGTATCTCATTCTAGATAAACATGTCGTCAATATGTAATTTTTCTTGCTATCGTACAGTATATCCTTAAGGCTTTCAACATGTAATTATGACCATGTCTATGAGATATGCAGAGAGTAACTTCAATATAATGAAGAAAGTATTTTGTAATACTGTAAGTTTTTTTTTTTTTTAAATCTTCTCATTTCTTTTTATGTGTGTTAAAAATATTTATTAAAAAAAAGTATTTTATAATAAATGCTACAAAGTCTTGATTAATGAGTTCAGACAAGCCGATGTAATAGGTTGATCATGTCTGGCTTTGTCGGTTTTGTAAACCATTTTAATCATCTTATTGAGCAGAATCTGAGCTAGGATACTATATTGAGAGGTCCAGGATTGGATATTAAATTATTAATATTATATATTTATGTACCAAAAAATTTGTTCAGGATAATTATGTATAATGTATTGCTAATTTGTGGTTTATTTTAATTTTACCTTACCCACCCCGGGGTTTAAAAGATTGCTTTGCACACATGAAGTTAACACTCTCACGCAATCTTAATCCACTTCTTTGTCTGACTTAAAAATACAATAAAATATTAAAGAAACAAATATTTGAGAAATTAAAATATTCTCATTTTGTCTCTTTCTTCACAATATTCTAAGAATTTTTTTTCTCTCTTATATATAATAAATCAGAAATCAACAATACAATAAAATAATACATTTTCAATTGTTCAAAGATTAAAATCTCTGTAATAGTCCGGACCTTTCATAAACATCACAATAAATATTATTAAAATATTTATAGCTACAAAATAGGAGTTTGATCCCATAAATTTTTTTTTGATTTTGATAAAATATAGAATAAATATATACAAACAAAAATCGATCCTTCTTTTTCTCCATTTATTTTCTCCTCCAGTATCTCTCTCTTATTACCACTCGCCTTTTTTATAATCTCTCACTTTTCCCCACAATCGTCACCTTCTCCCTTTGAAGCTTGAGTGATGAAGGGGATGTCTTGGGTTTTTGGTGAAGAAACCAAGTGATTTAACCAAGAGGTAATTGCCTCTATGTAAGCGTTGCGGTTATACATGTGGTGGTTACTTGTGTTTTGGAGTGATTTGGGTGAGATGAGTTTGAATGTCTAGGGTTTTTGTTTGTGGTGTTTTAGGTCAAAGGAAGAAAAAGAAGTAAAGACAAACTTGGAGCTTTTACTTTTGTGACAATTAGGAAATTTAAAATTAAAAAAATTAAGATGTTGCTTTTGTTTTTGTAAAATTTAAATTGTTGGTTAGAGATGGAGAGATTTTAATTTCTCAAATCTATGTTTTTTTAATGTTATATTGTGTTTTTTAACAAAAGGTATAGAGTTGGATTATCAACGAAGAATTTCAGGTTTTAAATCCCTCCCTCCCAACTATTGAATTACTAAAAGAGTATAAAAGTGGATTATAAATAGCAACAAAGTTAATCTCAATTGGATAATATTCAAATTAGTTTTTAATTATAATATAATTTGGCGCCAAGTGTTCATTTTAATTTTTATAATTTTGGTACTAACTGGCCGGTTTTTAATATATATAGCATGAAAGCCAAGAAGACCACCTCAAACATGTAGGTAGAACCATCTCATTATCACTATTGTTAAATGTTTCTATGCTGAAAAAGGTGTTACAACCTAGTTTTGATTATATTCTAGCAAGTGTCATTATAGAAAATAAGGTTATCTAAAACGCGTCTTTAAATTGAGCTTACCTTCTCCCATCTTTTCTACTCTCGGTCCACATATTTCTTTTTTTCCTTCTTTTCATAATTTAAAATATTCCGGTTCAAGTGGGGAACTCAAAATTGAATTGTCCATTAAAAAGGCTCGTCTCTCATGGAGAAGAGAAGACTGAGGAGATGTATAGAGCCAGAAAAGAATGGTAAGACTACCAACATGTGGGTCGACCCAAAAAAACAAACCAGAAGAACTTGCCTCCTGTCAAATCCTAGACGGTGGGTGAGACTTCCATATTCATTTCAAAAGTGCTTTTTCACCAAAAGGCCAATAAAAAAAATTTAAAAAAAAAAGGCATAGGGGGATTGTACATTTGTACTTTTAAAACGCATGTGTGTTAATAATATGTGATCAGCAATAGTCGGTAATACTTTTTGAACAAATATTAAGTTAATTTCTTTTATTAGCAAGAAAAGGTTAACTTGGGTTGGTGCTTGTCAATTTTTCAGGACAAACTCGAGTAAGTTTCTAGAATACTTATTTTTAAAAATAAAAAATAAAAAGGTTTCTAGAATATTTGCTGGTGTTTGAGATGAGGTAAGCAGTGATTTTTTTACTTTACCAAAAATAAGAGTTCAAACTAAAAAAAGGAAAAGGCACCCAAAACATCACGTGGTTTTCGTATTACTTAAAAAGTCAACTTTTTTTTATTATTCGGTTTATTTTTACTATTATTTATGGGTCCTATTACACTTTTTGATACTATTTATGAACTCCACTATACTATTTTAGCTACCTTTTAACTTTATCTATAATACTTTCAGCAAAAAAGATTTAGTTTCAGCTATATAAGTTATTTCCAAATAAACACTTAACATTGTTTACGTATAAACATTTATTTATATCCCTCTATGGTGTTTTGGGTGAATACAAAATATTCTATAATATTGTGTTATACAAAAAATGCGGCTTTAAATTAGAACTGTGTTATTATATGAGCACCATATTGTTAATTTTAATGAATGTTTAATGGATTATACATAAAACAATACTAGTAACTACAAGACAAAGTGTTGCTTAAAAAATTGATGCAATTCTATATTTTATGGATATATTACATTGAGGGTTTGTAATTTTATCTAAAAAGGAAGAGAAAAGAAAATAAAGAGAAAGTTTAATATGATATTGAGTATAATTATTTGTGTTAAGTTATGTATTGTGGAATTGGGTGATGATATTGAGGATAAGTTGGGTCTTTTGAAGAAGATGACTATTGATAAAAATATAACTACATAAAGAATAATAATAAAAAATGAACATTTAAATAGAATAGAGGGGGGAAATGTTTAGTTTATTGTTGGAGAGAGTGTATCTAAAAAAATAGATAGGTAAAAAAAAAAAAAAAAAAGGACTTTATAGCAAAAACTTGATTAGAAGTTTAGAACTCTGTTGAGTTCATTGTGAATGCTTGTGTTTAAGGAATCATTGAAATTATTTTTTGGTTGACTGCTTTTAACTATTTACATGAACTTATGTTTTTTTTTCAACCGAGTAGACATGACTTATTTGATATTTCGCTACTTGACAAATTTATTGCACCAAACACAGAATTTTACATTGCCATGAGGCCCATGACTAGCGGAGTTGTTCCAACTTCTAGGACAATATAACAATAGTGCTAATTTGGTTCTTTATTAATTAATCAATTTCATAATCTCATATTCAAATTTGGAAAGACATGATCCCTTGAAAGTTTTACCTAATTTTCTTTTAAAATTCAGCATAATGTTAACGTGTCTCTTTTCTTTTTTCTGTACACAACTCAAAGTCAACATAGTTTGATTTGTAGCCAAATAAATTAAGCAATTTTTTTTTGAGAAACTAAAATAAGCAATTTTCAACTACTCGTGCTGATTAAAGTGCCAAAAGTTTGTAGCAACTTGCAACTTCAATGTTTTATTATAGTGCTTTATTTTTGTCGGTCGGTGATTATAGTGCTTGAACACTGAGATTTCATTTGCTAATAATATTAACCGTTTATCATATATATTATTTAATATAATGTATCTAATTATTGTTATTTTTTATATACATCCATACGTATGCATAGTTACAAACTAGTTTAAGTATTAAAGAAGGCTCTAAATATCATTATATATAAGCCTTAATAAGTCTTAATTGTTTTATAATAAGTACAGCAAAGGTTTTTTTCTTGAAAAGCTCTAGGAATACTATAATCAATTTCACACTTATTTTAACAACTATTTTATGTGACTATAATATGAGTGATAGAAAAAATAAAATTTGTGAGTCTATATGAAAATAACAAGTGGCCAATTACAATCTGCTACATAAAATAATTATGAAAATTGGTGTGAAATTGGTTGTGGTTCTTCTTAATGTAATGATGCTCTCACCATAGTTTTGAACTTGATTTCAATGAAGAGGATCCCTAAAGTGTAACACTTTGAAAAACTAATAGAAGTTCATAATGAAAATCACTGTGGACTTTATTCGTTTCACACAACATTCTCTCAAAGTATAAAACTATTTCCATACCAACAAGATATCAATTTGTCTCTCAACCAAAATATCCATCCTTTTTCTTTCTCAAAGTAAAAGATTCCTTATAATATAGGTCAAAAACTTTATAGTGAAGGTAGAAAAAGTAGAATTGGTCGCAAAGAAAATAATTAAGCCACTTCTTAATTAATCATAACTGCTCCCACAATAGCCTAGCAAATCAAACACGAAATTCATAAAATAAATGAAGACGTTCTAACTTAGAACTGCTCCCTCAACATAAATTCTGTGCTTTCCTCCCTCCCAACTGACTGCCTCGACTTAGTATTCATGCTAATCGAAAAGGCTTAAGTTATTATACGCAAAACTTTTTTTTCAAAGTTAAAAGATATTATATTTTTTAACACACAAAAAATTTAACAATAATTTTTTTTTTTGAGAATCAATTTAACAATAATTAAGTTGGCAAGTTATTACTGATTCTTATCTGAGCTCACCATTAACATCAATTTTTTACCTAACACTAATAATATGCTACATCAACTAGATGTGAAATTTTTTATGTCTAGACTTTCTCTAGAGTTTGAGATCACTTTTAA
Source organism: Notholithocarpus densiflorus (assembly GCA_030021035.2). Lineage (NCBI taxonomy): Eukaryota > Viridiplantae > Streptophyta > Magnoliopsida > Fagales > Fagaceae > Notholithocarpus > Notholithocarpus densiflorus. Next base: position 1,355,191 of record JARYZH020000027.1, on the reverse strand, counting down.
TTGGTCCATCGAGTATGAAAACTTAATTATATTATAAAGCCTCTTAAGTATCACAACTTCACAACCCAACTTGCTCATTGCATCAAAGTCCTACAGCTCTAAAAATAGAATTTTATATGCCCCACACCATTTTAGAAAAATGACATCAAAACTAATCAGGTAGGTGCAGTGGTGGTGGGGCCAGAATTTCAGTGGGGCAAGATCAAAAGATAATAATTTAAAAAAAAAAACTTAAAAATATTAATCGATATTAATAATAAAATTATAAACAGCAGTAATTGTCATAAAAAATATATTAAAATTTAAACAACTGTAAAATAATTAAACAATTGTAAAACAACCAATTCATAGTTACTTACAATTAAAGTAAGAGATTAATCTATATACACCAATTTTAGACATCTAATTTGATTCCTTATAATAATTTGAAAAAATAAATTTTCAGCTATCTTTCTTTGTACTTCTAATTATTTAAAATTTAGATTTATGGTAAAAACTCAAATTTTGAAACTATGAAAAAAATAAGAGATGGAGGTGAAAAAGATAATGGATGCTTTACTGCTTTAGTATCATACAAGACATTATTATTACTATTATTATTATTATTATTATGTGTAAAATTTGAGTTCCACGGGTGGTACCTAAAATGAAAGGAAGGAATTAGGATAAGTGAAAAAAAATACCTTGAATGTTGGTCAAAGTGTACACAGGCTTTAACTAAAAAAAAAAAAAAAAAAGGAGGTGATAGTTGGTGGCCATTTATTTTGGTGTAGGCTAATTGATAAAAGTGGTGGTAGTTCTTTTAGTAACATTACAAAATTTTATAATATTTTTACAATAAATTGAGATGTTAACACATCATATGTCAAAATAAAATAAAATAAAATATTCTAAAATCTATACCAACTAAAAGTGTGAGTGTTGTAAAAATATTATAAAATTTTGTTGTGTTTCTAGACTTACTTAAGTGAGAGATGTGTTTTTTTTAAAAATTTTTTTTTCATATCATGATATAGTTTGTATACAGTAGAAATAGGAAAATATTTCTTTGTTTTACTATTCTAATGTCAGGAGGGGCAAAAAACTACACTAATAGTAATAAGTAGAAGTATATAAATGGTTTTTTAGGTGGAGTCTCCGCTCATGGGTAGGTGAAGCTCTATTCAGAAAGCCTATCTCTAAAGTCTAAACCTCCACCTAGGAAGTAATGAATGTAGTCCCCGAACTGCTTGTTTTTCTTACCATTGTGATGCTACTAAATGCACTCTTCTAAATTGCTTCAAGCTTAGATCGCTAAGCCGAGTGTCTCACTCCATCGACCCAGGAGCAAATAGGAAGGGTCATAGAAATCATGTTTGTCCAACACCAAGACAAGACTCTTTGGAAAATTATTGAAAAGTTTGAGTTTTCTTTTTTTGACCAATTGGAATTCAAATTTGGAACTCACCCTCATTATCAAAGGAATGAGAATTCCTCATCATAAACACTCCATTTCCAAAGAATGGGTACGGGTGAAGAGAGATTCTCAAAAATGAGTGTTCACTCCTTCGTTTCCTTTTTTTCAATACTTCATATCTATTGAAGGACAAAATTTCATTGACTACGCACGTAGGCTATTTCACAGTTCACTGTCCCATCATTCACCTTAGGAATTTGAGTGCTTTTGTGTTTTCAGTCGTGCATTATTGTTCATGTTCAATTAGCATTGCAATTAGTTTCATAGACTTGCAATTTTAACTATACATGCACGAATCAAGAATGAGAAAATATACAATGATTCAAGACTAAATTAGTAAATTAAAAATAAAATTAGTATCTATTAATTGTTTCTAAAATATAAAGAAAAAAAGAAGATATATATATATATATATTTATATCGACTCAATCATCCATCAAAATGGAATTCAATCTTTAAAAATTTCAAATATTATAGTTGGTTTTCTCGTAATCCGTAGATCAAATAAAACATATTTATTTTTATGTTATAGGTCTATTATTTTTTTAACTCATTAAGAAAAGAGTAATTTTAGGATCATAAAATATTTCACAATTTTTTACTATAATTTTAGCGTGACAGATTGTGAATAGTTATTTATCACTTACACATAGACTTACTATTTTTTTCTCAATTGCTCACACTCTGTCACATCACAATTATAGTAAAGAAGTTGTAAAATAAGTCATGTTACTAGATTTTTTTCGAAGAAAATCACAAAGCATCATTTTTCATTAACAATAAATTAGAATCATATATAATATATTCATAACTAGAAAAAAATCACATCAAAATATTTCACACCCATAAATCAAACTCATTACTCATAAGTTAAAAGAGCAGATTTTACCATATATATAAAGAAATCTAGGAAAAGATAGTACATCGTAAATTGATATTAGCCCAGTTTCTTTTCTATTAGTAGGATGGATAACTTTTATTTGCATTGAATTCAATAAAAGTTAGCCAAAAAAGTAGACAAGAAAATGAAGTTGAGTAGATGGCAGAACAAGTTGTGCTTTAATTGAACTCTTTCTTGGAGAACAGCGCTCAACCAGGTACACCTTCTTTCTCACAAGTGGTCTTTTGTCGTCTTAGTGACAACTCACAAGTAGTCTTTTGTCGTCTTTTGCCTTTGATTTTCGTCTCTGTCACCATCTCTACCACAATCTTATTTCTTAGTCGGTTTTTGTTTCTTCTCCTTCTTTCTTGGACATGCATCTCCTGCCGGACCACCACAAAACAAGTGGTCTTTCACATTTTTACTCATTTTATATGAATCTCTGACAATTGTTTTTAAAGGGTTGTGTTATCGGGTACTGTAAGGTGTCTGTTAACAGCAACTTTTGACTTTTTTTTAATACAATTTTTTATCTTTTTTTGTAGTCTTATGTCATATGTTTCAGTGTGGGATCTACTTTGTAGAGAGAAAAATATTAAAATAACAAAAAAAATACTAGTTTATGTCATTTTCATTTATTTATTTAATTTTTTTATTAAATGAGACCTATTTTTGTACAACCTTAACAAGTACCTGTACGGTGCTGGTTAACATTTGCCATTTTTAAATGCATTTTTGTTTTTCACAACGTGTATTTTACAGTCCAATTTTCCTTCATTTTAAAACATATATATATATATATTTATATATATATATATATCAGTGTATTGCCAATTGCCTACAAATTTTCAAACATGTTCTTTTTGTTTTTTGCTAAATAAATTTTGTTAACTTGAACATTATGTTGTTTTATCTGTCCAGGGGAAAAATAAATCATTTTATTTTAATCAAAATCTTTTGGAACATTTTTTTTCTTAATCGAAATTATAATGCTTATTGTAGGAACTGGGTTTGAGAACTTCTACTGTTGGAAAAATGGATTCAGGCCTAACTAGCCCTAAACAAAAAATTTGTAGAGGATGGGTTTAAAAGCTAGGCCTTAATGAGGATAGCAACGAATAAACATGGTTATGGGTCAACTGAATAGCAAGAAAACGGGCCTTAAGTGTTAGAATTTGTCTTGGACGTTGGTTCGTGGAGCCTTTTTGTTCTTATTATTTCCTTAGTGCTTGGATACAGAGGTTACAAAGATGATACAGGTTACTACAGTGTTTTCTACTTCCAATCCGATCATTTCTTTAGAGGACCTCCTTATGTTTTATACCCTCTTTAGGTTGATCTTGGCCCTCCATTTGTTGATCGTGTAGGTCAATACTTGAGTGCTTGTCCCATCAGCCGCCGTCCCAAACCTTCTGTGAGTTGCAGCAACCAAAGTGGCACTGTTCAGGAGTCATTCCCTTATTAATGCGGCCAGAACGTTAGTTGCGGGCATTTAATGTGGAGGTGACAGCTCCTCCCTGAATTGCTTTCCCGGGCTCCCATGGTCGACCCACGGTGCTTGTCCTCTTTCTTGGGGCGTTCTACGATACCACCCTTGATGGCGCGCTGCCCTTCCCTTCTATGATCTCAGTACGCCGAGGACACGATTGTCTTCGGCGTTGCTCATTGGTAGTTAGGACTTCCTCCGTTAGTCCTCGGACATTTCTTCTTCCTCGGCGTGGGCCTTGGGCCTAGTATAAAGTTGGGCCGGGGTAGCCAGATTTATTGACCCCACAATAGCCCCTCAAAATCCTGCTGTCCGGATCCTCGGACGGAGAGGAGGGTTTTGATGTCCTCGGGCCTTTCATCATGGCTCATCAAGTCTTGTCCTTTGTCAGCGCTAGAGTCTTTTCACTTGCCCAAGGCATGCTCTTGGCGCTTCGGTACACGAGGCGCGCTCTCATTAAATTCTGGCGGCTCTGTGCTCCCCACGTTACACGCTGTGATGGTGATCAACGGTGGGGATTTCTTAATTTTTTGGGCGGGAAAACCGGTGCAGTTATTTTTAATCGAAGGTATAAATGCCCATTCGAACCGATTCGCCACTTTATTTTCACATTCAAGAGTTCCTGCGCACGTCTCCTGAGTCCAGTCAAATCTCCAGCCCAACTCGCCTTTCTCTCCAGTATAAAAAGCCTGTCCAAGGAGTTTTTCCTCATTTCTGTAAGTTTCTACTCTCGTTGACTCATATCTTCTCCCCTTTAAGTTTCTTTTTCTCTTGTTCCTCTCTTTCCATCGTCCTCCCTTGAGTCCTTTAGCCGTTTCTAGGGATGGGTAGGTTTAAGAAGTTGGTTGAGTCTGAAGAGGCAATGGAGAAATTCATTGCAGACCATAGGATTCCCAATAATGTAGGCTTGAGATACTGTGAGGAAGGGGAGTGACTTTTTAGAAAGGAGGATGGTGAAGTGGTGATTCTCATAATCGCCTTCCTTGAAGGTGGTATGAGAATCCCCATGGGACCGGTGATGAGGGATTACCTTAGACATTTTCGATTAGCTCCCACCCAGTGCGCCGTCAATATGTTTAGGATCCTGAGTTGTGTGGACGCTTTCAATGAGAAAATGGGGTTGAGGTTGACCCATCACGATGTAAATTGGTGTTACAACCTCCAACACCTAAAGGGTAAGTCTTACTATATGAAGACGAGGGACGACAAGGTTTGGCTCATTCAGTGCCTCCCAGAGTTTAGCAAAGGGCTGAATAAGGACTTTCTCCTCATGTTAGGGAGGTGGCACGATGGTCTTCCCTGTCCAACAGAAGAGGGGGCACCAAGTGGGGTATTTAGAGTAGGAGAGGGTTAATCTTTTGCATTGTCGTAGTTTGCACCGTTTGGCTGCTAATACGGATGTGCTTTCTTTTTTACAGATCCACACTCCTTTGGCTGACACTTTCACTTGGTCAACCGGGAAGATTTGGCGACCATCCTTAGGGCAAAGGTTTTTGTGAACGAAGCCGACAACCAGGTCAGAGCTGCTCACAAGATCCTTGGGTACGACCCCATCCAGAAATCGTTCTCGGCTTCGAAGTACGTGATCAGAGCCAAAGATCCTCGGCTTCATAGAATCACTGTAGTAGAACAAGGGTTCTTGGTTGCCGAAGGATCCCCTGTTACAGAAGGCGCTACGTTGGCAGATCCTTCCTCGTCCCCCCAAGCTGAAGAGGCCGGGGACGATTTTAGTGTATTTGATCAAGACAATCTGTTTGAGGATCCCTCTGGTGATCTGGGCGACCCCAGTTTGACTGAAGCGGATCTCTCCTCAGTAGGGACTTCTTCTAAGGCCGAGATGGGTTTTAAGAAAAAACCCTCCACCGACCTGCTTGACCTGATTCAGGGATAGCCGGGGAGGCCACAGCCCAAGCTTCCTCCTCCCAAGTCTCAACCTGCTCAGACCAGGTCATCCTCTGCCCAGTTGAAGTCGTCATCGCCGCGGCAAAAACTTCCTTCCCCTCCCCAGCCAATTTTGCCTCCTCGGCCCGAGCCTGCCGATCCGAAAAGGAAAAGGGGTTCCAAAGGCAAAGAACCCATAGATGGGGGACAGTCTCGCTCCTCTCTGGAGGAAGATGAAGCTCGGCGAGCTTCAAAGCAACTGAGGGTAGGGCACCAAGGCCCAGAAAAGGAAGTCGCCATACAGTCCGAGCCCCAGGCCTGGCTTTCTGCCCCAATGCTCCATGGGGAACCCCTGATGGAAAAAGCCTCGCTCAGGGACTTTCGAGGGGGCGAGGGCGCCTACGTGGCTGATGCACTAGAGAGGTGCCTGCTGCTTCCCAGCGACATGGTCGAGCTGGGGAATATGAGGAGGCAAGAGGTCTTCCTCAGCATGAAGAGGTACATGGGCATGGTAAGACTTCTATCGTTTACGACTCTATTGATCCTTGTCCCCTAGTTTCCATCTTATCGTGAACTTGTCTCAATTTGGCAGGCTGTCCAGGCCACCTACAGGTTGTAAGAATTGGCTAATGATCAGGGTAGGGCCCTGGAATCTGAGCGTGACAAGCGCTTGGATGCCACGCGGACCCTTAAGAACTCCGAGGCTGATCTTGCCAAGGCAAGGGAGGACCTTAAGGAGATGACAAGGGCCAGAGACAGTGCTGAATCAGGTCTGGCCAGCACTCAAAAACAGGCTGAAGACCAGACAAGGCGCCTACTCGAGGCTGAGGATCAGCTTAAGATCGCTAAGGAGCAGATTGCTGATCTGAAGAAAAAGCTGGCCAAGGCCGAGGGGGCCAGGAACGCCGCAGAGTGGGCCAAGGATGAAGCCTTGAGGGCTAAGGTGGAGGCCGAGTTTGCCAGGACTGAGGCCGAGAGCTCTATGGAGAAGGCCCAGGAAGATGCTTACGCCTTGGGGATGGACGAGACACAGGCCATTCTCAAGGCGCAAGTACTTGGGGTGTGCAGGCTCTACTGTTCCCAGGTTTGGAATGAAGCCCTCAAACAAGCTGGAGTTGAGGCTTCATCTGACCTCTGGCAGGCACAGAACGTGTACTACCCTCCTGCCATCCGAGAGCCAGTCCTTCCCAGCTCTAAGACTGGCACTTCTCCTGAGGTGGCTGGGGCAGGCCATCCTGATACTGCCCTTGCTTCGACTTCTTCCGATAAGCCTGCAAAGGAGGCCGAGCCACCAAGGGTAACCGAGGCAAATAAGGGCCCTAGTCAAGGAGTACCCCAGGATGTTGCAGAGCCTCCAGCTGATGACCAGGCCGCTCATGCTAAAGAGACGGCTCTCATTGTAATGCCTCTGCAAGCCATTCCTCTAGGTGAAAGCCCCGAGGACCCTGAGGCCACTTCAGACCAGCCTTCCGAGGGTGCAACGAAGACCAAGTTCAAGGAATAGGCCACCCCATAATCTTTTCTTATTTCTCTTCCCTTTTTTTTTTTCTTTTGATTTTTTTTTTGGACTGTTGTAATGGAACGTTTGGATTGAATATATGTACTTCGCTCTTTGTGTGTCAATTGTCGCTATGATGGGTTTTTATTCGCATAACTTGTGTTTTGATTATTTGTTATTTATATAACTTGTGCTTCGACTATTAGCTAAACAGTCTCATCAGTGTGACTTGTTTTCCATTTTTGAAACAGTGACCTAAAAATGCAAAGTCCATAATGAAAATTTCCTCTTAGAATGTGATTAGCAATTGGGCCACTTTATTTATTACGACCTGCTTTTGCTGAATGGGCTATAAAACGCAACGACCTTATAATGTGAGTTATGTGCCTCATAGGTTGGTTATCATATCGGGTTTAAAAATGCTAAGCGCTTACTACTTAAAAAGACAAACCTTTAAATCCCATACTTTTAAAATGCAAGTGTGTTTAGAAGTATGTTTTAAAGATTTATTAACCTTAAGGAAACAATTAGCTATCGACTAGGCTCCCTATAGGTTTGAGTCCGAGGACCATGCATGACCTTGGTTCTGTCTAACACTTCGATTGTCTTGAAGTAGTTAGTTTCCCTATAGGTTTGAGTCCGAGGACCATGCAAAACCTTGGTTCTGTCTAACACTTAGATTCTCTTGAAGTAGTTAGTTTCCCCATAGGTTTGAGTCCAAGGACCATGCAAGACCTTGGTTCTGTCTAATCGCTTAGCTTTTCCCTGAAGTAGTTAGTTTCCGCATAGGTTTGAGTCCGAAGACCATGCAAGACATTGGTTCTGTCTAACACTTAGATGGTTGCCAAAACATAAGACGTGCAATCGAAATGGATCTTAGAAATATGAATTAGAGAAATGCATTTGTTAATAATAATACATTTTCAGGTTATTTACATTCCATGGACGAGGTACAGCTCTTTCATCTAAGTCTTCTAAGTAGTATGCACCTATTCCTGCTATTGCGGTAATTCAATATGGTCCTTCCTAATTGGGACCTAGCTTTCCCTAGGATGGGTTCTTGGCAGCCCCCACGACTTTCCTCAATACTAAGTCTCCTGGTGCCAATGGTCTCAGCTTCACATTGGCATCATGTCCCTGCTTAAGCTTCTGGTGGTAGTAGGCCAATTGGATCGCCGCCTTCTCTCTTCGTTCATCGATCAGGTCTAGGCTCTTCCCCAGCAGTTCATCATTATTGCTTGGAGTGAAGGAGTTAGTCCTTAGTGTTGGGAAGTTTGTCTCTAGAGGGATAACAGCCTCGGCTCCATAAGTCATGGCAAAGGGTGTCTCTCCTGTTGACCGTCGTGGGGTAGTCCGATAAGTCCATAAGACATGTGGCAGCTCCTCTACCCATCTTCCTTTGGCTTCATCCAGTCTCTTCTTGAGCCCATTGACTATGACCTTGTTGACAACCTCGGCCTGCCCATTTCCCTAGGGATAAGCTGGAGTTGAGTACCTATTTGTGATCCTCAGTTCGTAACAATATCTTCTGAAAGCTTTGCTGTCAAATTGGAGGCCATTATCTTAAATGAGGGTTCGAGGGACCCCGAATCGTGTAACGATGTTTCTCCAGATGAACCTCTTGGCATCCGTGTCTCTGATGTTGGCTAGTGGCTCGGCTTCAACCCATTTGGTGAAGTAGTCTGTGCCGACCAGCAGATATCTCTTGTTCCCGGCTGCCTTGGGAAAAGGGCCTACAATATCCAGGCCCCACTGGGCGAATGGCCATGGACTGGACAAGGGGTTAAGGACTCCTCCAGGCTGATGAATGTTTAGGGCAAACCTTTGGCACTTGTCACATTTCTTAACATACTCCAGGGCCTCCTTCTGCATCCCCGGCCACCAATATCTTTGGGTGAGGGCTCGGTGAGATAGAGATCTTCCCCCTGTGTGACTCCCGCAGATCTCCTCGTGCAGTTTCTCAAGCAGTAATTCTGCCGCTTCTAGGTGAATACACAATAAATATGGCCCAGAATAGGAGCGCTTGTACAGTTTGTGGTCTTCGGACAACCAGAACCGAGAAGCGCTTCTTCGTATTCTTTCAGCCTCTGGCTTTTTTTCAGGCAGGGTATCATCTTTGAGGAACCTCACTATAGGGTCCATCCAGCTGGGACCTACCTTGACTTCATGGATAGGGACCATGCCAATTGCCACCTCTCTTACTCTATCCAGATGCTCGACAATGATGGTTCGAGGCAAACCCTTTGCCGAGGAGGTAGCAAGCGAGGCCAATGAATCTGCATGGGTGTTGCCACTTCTGGGGACATGTGACAAGCTGAACAGGTCGAACTTTGACTGCAAGCGTTTGGCCCGGCTCAAGTATGCTTGCATCCTCGTTTCTCTGGCTTCCAACTCTCCCCTTACCTGGCCCACTACCAGTCTTGAGTCTGAGAACACCTCTACCGCTTTTCCTCCCATTTTCTGCACCATGGCCATTCCTTATAGCAAGGCCTCGTACTCGGCTTCGTTATTCGTGGCCAAGAATCCCAGTCTTAATGATTTCTCAATAATTGCCTCTTTAGGAGATATTAGGACCAGCCCTACTCCGGATCCTCTTTGGTTAGCTGCGCCATCAACGTACACCTTCCAACTTGGGGGTCCTAGCATGGAGACTATCCCAATCGATTTTCCCTCCATATTTCGATCCTCGGCTACAATTTCTACTGGTGGTTTGGCGAATTCAGCCACCAGGTCAGCTAGGACCTGGCCCTTTATGGAGGTCCGAGGCATGTACTTGATGTCAAAAGCTCCCAGGATTGTGTTTCATAAGACGATCCTCCCAGTATAATCAGCAGTCCGAAGTACGGACCTCAAGGGTAGTTGAGTTAGGACAACCACCGTGTGGGCTTGGAAGTAATGGGGAAGCTTTCGTGTAGCATGGACCACAGCTAGTATGGCCTTCTCCAAGGGTGAGTGCCTGACCTCAGCTTCTTGCAGCGACTTGCTCACGTAATAGACTGGCTTTTAGATGCTGTTGTCATCCCGTATTAACACCAAGCTCACAGCGTGAGGGGCCACGGCAATATATGCGTATAGGACTTCATCGGCCTCAGGACTGGACATGATAAGAGGTAGAGATAGGTATTCCTTGAGTTGCTGGAAGGCCGTAATACAGTCCTCGGACCATTCGAACCCTTTCCACTTGTTGATTAAGAGATAGAACGGTCTGCATCTATCCGCCGACCTGGAAATGAATCGATTTAGGGCTGCAATCACTCCAGTTAGCTTTTGAACCTCTTCGGAGTTTTGCGGTGGTTTTAGATCGTTAATAGCCTTGATCTGGTCAGGATTAACCTCAATTCCCCTATGGGTAATCATGTAGCCTAGGAATTTTCCCGATCCCACGCCAAATGAGCATTTGGAGGCATTTAGGCGCAGCTTGTGCTTCCTCAAGACACTAAAGGCATTGCCGAGGTCTCCTAAATGCTCAGACACTACCTTGCTCTTCACCACCATATCATCGACGTAGATTTCGATGCTCTTGCCCAGTTGCGGCTCGAACATTCTCGTCATCATCCTTTGGTAAGTGGACCCTGCGTTCTTCAGGTCGAACGACATTACTTTGTAGTGATAGTTCCTAGTAGGCGTTACAAAGGCTGTCTTCTCCTGGTCGTCCAGAGCTAGTGGTATTTGATGATAGCCTTGAAAAGCGTCCAAGAAGCTCATCCGAGGATGGCCCGTCGGGGCATCCACCAGTTGGTCTATCCGAGGCATGGGGAATGGGTCTTTTGGGCACGCCCTATTTAGGTCCGTGAAGTCTACACAAACCCACCATTTCCTACTTTTCTTCTTGACTACCACGGTGTTAGCCAACCATTCGGGGTAAAAAACTTCTTTGATAGCCCCGGCACGCTTAAGTTTCTCCACCTCGCGCCTAATCGCATCGGCATGCTCTCTTGAGAGGTGCCGAGGTGGTTGCTTCTTGGGTGTGATGGATGGGTTGACGTTGAGATTGTGACAAATGAAGGCTGGATTGATCCTCGGAGCGTCGCAGGCATCCCATGCGAACACGTCAATATTGCTTTTGAGAAGCTCAATCAACTCCCCCTTTTCCTGGGGAGGCAGTCGAGCCCCTACTTGAAAGAACCTCTCCGGGTCGCCACCGATGACCACTCTCTCTAGGTCTTCGCATTTTGCCTCCTCGGCGGCCGCATCAGGGGGCGACACCGGGTCCTTTGATTGCTATAAGTTCATATCAACTGAGGCCAAGGACTCTGCATCGAGCCGACGCGAAATGGCCGTCACCATACACTGCCTTATCGTAGACTGGTAACCGCGGATTTCGAGAACTTGGCTTCCAGACGGGAATTTCACCTTCTGATGTAAGGAGGAGGCAACAGCCCCCAAGGTGTGGAGCCAGGGCTTGCCGACAATGGCGGTATATGGAGAGTAGATGTCTACCACGATAAAGTTCACTTACACTCTCTCTGGGCCGGTCTGGATTGGCAGCCTAATCATGCCCTTTGGAATGACAAGTTTCCCGTCAAAGCTCATCAAAGGAGAGCTGTAGGGCGTCAAAGAGCTGTAGGGAGTCAAATCTTCCGGTTTCAAATTCAGCCCTTTATAGAGGTCGGGATACATTATCTCGGTGGCACTACCGCCATCTACCATCACTCTTTTCACATTGTAGTCCCCAATTCTGAGAGTGATCAATAGCGCATCATCGTGCGACTGGGTGGTTCCCACCTTATCTTCTTCTGAAAAACTCAAGATGGGGTGAGAATTCACTCTGACCCTCTTCAGCTCTGGGTGGTTCCCACATTATCTTCTTCTGAAAAACTCAAGATGGGGTGAGAATTCACTCTGACCCTCTTCAGCTCTAGGTGGGATTCCTCGGCAGGCAGCTGAGTCACAGATAACACTCGTGAGAGGCGCGTACCTGTCCTTCCTGGCGCGGCCAAGATTACGTTTATTGTCCCTACGGGTGGCCTTAGGGCGTTATCCCTTTGGGGCTCTTGGTGGGTCCGGCCAATATGGCCACTGGAATGATGCAGGAGGTGCCTCAGCTTTCCCTCTCGGACCAGCTGGTCCAGATAGTTCCAGAGGCTCCTGCAGTTCTCCGTGGTGTGCCCGTGGTCCTGGTGGTATTAACAATAAAGGTTCTGATTACGCCTCGTGGATTCCCCCGCCATCTTGTTCGGCCATTTAAAGTATGGCTCGTTCTTGATTTTCTCCAACACCCGGTGCACTGGCTCTTGGAATACAGCGTTGACGGTCTATGTGCTGGATGCTCCAGATTGCCCCATGAAATCTCTCCTCGGGCGATTGCTGTTATGTCTGTCCGACCTGAAATCCCTCCTCTCCTAAGGGATAACCTTCTTTTTTCCCTTTCCTTGCAGCTGGTCCTCTTCTACTCATTTATACTTGTCGATTCGATCCATCAGTTGGCGCACACTGGTGGCGGGCTTGCCGGTCAAAAACTTCCTCAGGCCGTGCTCAGCTGGGAGACTGTTTTTAAAGGTGCTGAGGGCAACGTCGTCACAATTGCCGTCCATTTCATTATACATCTCCCAATATCTGTTCGAGTAGGCCTTCAGAGTCTCTCCATTATCCATGGACAGTGATAGTAGCGCACTCAAGGGCTGAGGAGCTCTGCTGCTTGTAACGAAGTGAGAGCCAAAGGCTTGAGTTAGCTGCCTATATGAACTTACGGAATTCGCCTTTAGGCCATTGAACCATCTCATGGCTACTGGCCCCAAGCTAGATGGGAAGACCTTGCACATCAGTGCCTCGTTTTTAGAATAAACGGTCATCCTTTGGTTAAACTGGCTCACGTGCTATACGGGGTCTGTCTTGTCGCTGTAGGGGATGAAGGTTGGTTGTTGGAAACGTCAAGGAAGCGCAGCTCCTTCTATGTGGCGCGTGAACGGGGACCTGGATAGCTGGTCCAGTGCCCTGCTCATGGCGTCGTTCCTTAAGCCCCCAGGAGACGGGCCTTTACGTGTACGCCTCCGTTGGCGCTCTTCCTCGTGAGAGAAAGTCTCACTTGGGGGGGTTAGGCGATCTGCGCCTATAATCATCGTCGCCTTCATCACTGGAGGGCATGTCAGGGCCAGAGTGAGACCGCCGTCGTCGTGCATGGCGCAGCTCTCTCTTCAAATCGTCTATCTCCCGTTGCATAGCCCGATTATCATCCCACCCCTGAGATGCGTGGCTTCTGGCCTCTTCTTGTTGCGTGGGCTGGTTGTTGTTTTGTCTCTGGAGCACGTGACTCTTCACACGAGAGTGGCTGCTTCCAGTTTGAGTGGTGTGTACACTTCCCTCTCGAAACCTTCCATTCTCTTCAATCACGCTCAAAATCGGGAAAGTTACCTTGTCGTAGGGATCCAGCAGATTCAGGCCGATGGGGGCCTATTGGATGAGGGTTTGACCCTACCATGATCAACCGTTGCACTTACTAATACACAAGCTCTTCCCACAGACGGCACCAATTGTAGGGACTGGGTCTGAGCACTTCTACTGTTGGAAAAATGGATTCAGGCCCAACTAGCCCTAAATAATAAATTTGTAGAGGATGAGTTTAAGAGCTAGGCCTTAGTGAGGATAGCAACGAATAAACATGGTTATGGGTCAGCTGAATAGCAAGAAAACGGGCCTTAAGTGTTAGAATCTGTCCTGGACGTTGGTCCGAGGAGCCTTCTTGTTCTTATTATTTCCTCAGTGCTTGGATACAGAGGTTACAAAGATGATACAGGTTGCTACAGTGTTTTCTACTTCCAATCCGATCTTTTCTCTAGAGGACCTCCTTACGTTTTATATTCTCTTTAGGTTGATATTGACCCTCCATTTGTTGATCGTGCAGGTCAATACTTGAGTGCTTGTCCCATCAGCCGCCGTCCCAAACCTTCTGTGAGTTGTAGCAACCAAAGCGGCACTGTTCAGGAGTCATTCCCTCATTAATGCGGCCAGAACGTTAGTTGCGGGCATTTAATGTGGAGATGACAGCTCCTCCCTGAATTGCTTTCCTGGACTCCCATGGCCGACCCATTGTGCTTGTCCTCTTTCTTGGGGCGTTCTACGATACCACCCTTAATGGCACGCTGCCCTTCCCTTCTATGATCTACCGAGGACATGATTGTCCTCGGCGTTACTCCTTGGTAGTTAGGACTTCCTCCGTTAGTCCTCGGACGTTTCTTCTTCCTCGGCGTGCGCCTTGGGCCTAGTATAAAGTTGGGCCGGAGTAGCAAGATTTATTGACCCCACACTTATTATTATTTTTTTCTTTTTAGTATCTCTGGAATCGGACATTACAAGGACTTGACTCCTTGATATTAACTTTAAGTCATCCTGAAGAATAGTATAAGGTTTTAAATTATTTCATATATCATATTATTTAATTCTTCAACAGTTAAAATCACATCATCTGGAACTTAAAAAAAAAAAATTCTGGATATTAAAATTATTAATTTTTTGTTTGAAAAAACTTTGATATTTACCACGGCTTTTTTCCCCATTAAGAAGAACAAAGAAATTGTGCATTTGATTTTATCATAGTTTTCCTCGGGAGAGACCAACCATAGAATTGAGTTCATTACACCAATGCCTTTTAAACAAGATGAGGCCTATAAAATGAATGGATCTAACTACTAAGTATCTAACTAGTCATGAACTTGGGTTCGATTCGTTAAGATGAGCGTTTCAGCTTATTTATTAATTAAATGAATCAAAATTAATTAAATTTGAAGCTTGATTATACTTAATGAATCAATCTTGAACAAATCCAAGCTTAATTTAATACGTACGTCCATGGTATTTTCATAATTGGTATAGTTTCCCCTTCATCCTCACCTTTTGTATCAAAAAATAATAATTAGTATAGTATGTGTAATTTTAAAGAAAAGTTTTGCAATAAAATATTTTTAAGTCATTTTTTATAAAATATTATCATTGAAGTGTGGATGAATTACTTCCTTTTTTTTAAATGAAATGAAATGGATGAATTACTTGGTTAATTTAAGTATATATTTTGGTAGCTAATATGCACTAACAAATATAAAAAAGATATGTTTTTTAGGCAAAAATTGTATGAAAATAGTTTGTAAATAAACTCTAAATATCTTTTTGGATAGCGCATCCAACGTCTGTTAGTGGGTCCCGTGCACTGTTCACAGGACCCATAAACCTCTTCTTTAGCACTGATCACACACACTACAATACACCCTTCCTTAGACCAAACGCTTATAAGGCAAGGGTGGGAGGCGTCTCTCCCTGATGTGGGATTGAGCAAATTCGTGCGGGTGGAACATAGGTCGATCATTGTCCATCCCAAAACGAACAGTACTTGATTGAGGGCCAAGACGAAAGTTCTCCCACAATAATAATATATTATAGATTTATAACTAAACAGAATATTGTTCATTAAATAAATAAAGCTAAAAAAATATTACAAATATATATATATATATATATATATATATAAACATATACTATGGCTGTATTCAAAACGCTGGGTTGCTTTAACTCAGCGTTTTGAATACAGCCATAGTAACATCATTCTTTCAGCCAGTTCTGATGTACAACGAACGGTAAGCCATTATAACAGCGCATGAAGTACAATACAAAAAAAAGAATGAAAAATGAAAACAAGACTAAAAGTGAGAGAGAAAGAGAAAGACATACAAATGATTTCTATTTCAAGTGTAGCCACAGTACATCATTCATTCGGGTGGTTCTGATGTACAACGGCAAGCCATTATAACAGCACACGAAGTACAATAAAAAGAAAAAACAAAAGAGCACAAGACTAAAAGCTATGTTGCACGGACACGGACACGAACACGGACACGACACGGACACGGACACGAGGACATAGCAATTTTTGAAAAATAAGGACACGACACAGCGGTTAAATAATTAATTAAATTTTATATTTAGACATATTTTTAAATATTTTTAGACATAAAATACGGCAAGAACATATAACCGTAGCTCCCATCAAGCACGTGTACACTAATTGTGGGGAATTAAAGTCCCACACGGCACTAATTGATATGGTAATATCTCATCCCAATAGTGCTAGCTGTGTAACTGAAGCTCCCACATTTTCAAAAAAAAAAAAAAACTGAAGCTCCCACCAAACACGTGCACACCACTGAAGGAGAGCCAATACCCCACACGGCACCTACGGAGGGCAATTTGGTCAATATACCCAATTATTTTTAGACATAACAGTTCTAACACCCATTCACCAAAATTTATATATGAAAGAAAAAAAAAAAAAAAAAAATTTGTTCATTATACATTTGGAATTTTGGGCTTGATTCTCCACAAAGAAACATTTCTAAAGAACCCAAGGGGAGATTTGGGCCGTTCTCACATTTTCGGCCCTTGTCGCAAAACGTCCCTGACAAATATTTAAATAAGGTAAAAGATGCAAACTTTGGAGAAGTAGTGGCAGTGAGTCAGTGATTGTAACATAAGACTGGGGTGGAATTACAGCCAAGGGTGTGGGGGCTATGGCCCCTAAAATACTTGATTTTTCTCTTGTTAAAGCACCATTAGTCTTTTGTTCATTATACATTTGGAATTTTGGGCTTGATTCTTCACAAAGAAACATTTCTAAAGAACCCAAGGAAAGATTTGGGCCGTTCTCACATTTTCGGCCCTTCTCGCAAAACATCCCTGACAAATACTTAAATATGGTAAAAGATGCAAACTCTGGAGAAGCGGTAGCAGTGAGTCAGTGACTGTAACATAAGACTGGGGTGGAATTACAGCCAAGGGTGTGGGGGCCATGGCCCCCCAAATTTTTTTTTTAAATCCTTTATAATATTTATAACTATTTAAACTTTTTTTTTTTAAAAAGAAAAGATATAGCCTACAAAAATAGAAGTTGGCCCCTCAAGCAAAAATTCCTAGTACCACCCCTTGTAGAGATATGGCTTGAATTTAGGGGCTTTTTATGCACATACATGATCTATATGGGAGTAATGCCAAACGGAAGTCACACACCAACAACAGGATGGTTTTTACTGTGATTTGGAATTTGTTAAAGATTGGGATTTTGTTAGTATTTGAAGGTCCATGGGTTGAATAATGGGCCAGATGGTTTATTTTTTGGGGTTTGCTTTTTGTATCAAATTCAAAATGTTTTTAATATATTTATTTAGTTTTTATTATTGGTACTAAATTGTTTGGTTGAGATTTACTCTTAAGGAGCTAGTTTTCAATTTTGAGACAGCAAATTTTAATATTTGTGAGAGAGAGAGAGAGAGAGAGAGAAACAAGTTCGAGTTTTGTTTTGTTCTTTTTTAAATATAGATTCCTATTTTAAAGACCGAACCGATGAAGGAACCGAAAAATGAAATGAATTTTGGTTTTTAGGTTCAACCAGGGTTGGATCGATGATCTAACCGATAATTTTATAAATAATTTAATTAATAATTTACAAAATATATTTAAACAAATATAAACAATTTCAAATAAGATTTCATACCTTATATAAAATAAGTATGAAAAAAAAAGTATTAACAATCAATCAAATTAACATTACAAAAAAAATGTTATAATATTTTATTTATTTATTTATTTACAACATAATTAAGAATAAATAATTTAATTGGACTACCCTCAACTTTTTTTTTTGGGACTACCCTCAACTTAAAAGGATTGAAAGGTTTTTTTTTCTTTGGGTAGAGATTTAATCCAAAATAAAAAGGTGTTAAATTAGATGCTAATCAATATTTCAAAAATAAAAACCTAAAACAAATACACCTGGCTGCCATAGTGCGCCATGCGTGAGGTGCATCATCCAGTGCCCCCAATTCCATGCCTATGGCCTTGTGCCTTTCAAACTATTATTGTATTATTATGTTTTTCTTTATATTTTGGGTAGGTTTTCACGAGTACAGATAAGAAAGTAATAATTTTTAAATCCATATTTTGCCAAAAAAAATATCTTGTTCCTTCGGCCTAAAAAACCGCATGATTAATTGCATCATTTCACAACAATATCCTCTCAAATATCCTGTGCCCTCTTTCTCCAAAGATTTCTATTACAGCAGTTAGATTTGCTCCTCTTGCCGCAGTATGCCTAGGCTTGTGCCTCCATTGAATCCTCTCCTGTTCAGAATCTCTGTGTTTTGGCGTTTTAAGCAAATCACTCCATAGCCGGTTGATCTAGTTCAACTGAACAGTCCAGTCTGATTTTTAAAACTATACTTCTTTTTTTCTTATTATTGCAATAAAAAATATAAATAAGTAAATAATTTTCTTTATTATTTCAATTAAAAATATAAATAAATAAACACTTTTTCCTGTCTTATTGGACCAAGTCCTTGCTATCATCACACGCTGCCCTCTATATAATGTCTAGCAACTTTCATGAAAAAACACAGCCACACTGACACACAAACACAGAAATGGAAGCAATACACGTCTTCCTATTCTGCATTACTCTCATCTTGTTCTTCATCCGACCCAAATTTCTTCGCAAATCCAACACCAAAAACCTCCCACCAGGCCCAAATGGCCTCCCTATCATTGGTAACCTTCACCAACTTGGTCCTAGACCCCATGAAACTCTCTCCGCAATGGCTAAAGAGTTTGGTCCCTTAATGACTCTCAAATTTGGCTCTGTCACCACCATAGTTGCTTCCTCTGCTGAAACCACCAAAGAAATCCTTCACACCCATGACCAAACCTTTTCTAACCGACCTGTCCCTGACTCAGTAGCCACTCAACCACACCCAGAAGGCACTCTTGCTTGGGTCCCCGGTGACCACAGGTGGCGCAACCGTAGACGCATATGTAGCACCCAAATGTTCACTTCTCAACGCCTTGACTTGTTACAACACTTTCGTCACAAGAAAGTGCACCAACTCATAGCTCACATAAACAAATATAAGGGTACCCCAGTTGATATTGGGTCCTTAGCTTTTGCTACCACGTTGAATCTTATATCAAACACTATTTTCTCGGTGGATATAGTGGACTCAGATTTTGAATCAGCTCAGGAATTCAAGGAACTTGTTTGGAGGATTATGATGGATGCTGGGAAGCCTAATGTTTCGGATTACTTTCCGATGTTGAAGAGGTTTGATTTACAAGGTGTGAGACGCCATGTTCAGGTTTCCTATAAGAGGATGCATGAGATATTTGATGACATCATTGCTACCCGTTTGAAACACAGAGAGACTGATAAGACAACAAGACATGGTGATTTCTTGGATGTGCTTCTTGATCAGATGCACGAAGATGGGTCTGACTTTAGTATTGACACCATCAAGCCCCTGATTCTGGTAAGAATTTAATTCAAGTTTCTTAGATTATAAATATATATATATAATTATCAGTTGCTATTTTTACCTTTTTTTTAATTATAAATTATAACTCTATAACTTTCTTATGGTAATTACTAATTACTCGGAATGTCACATGCACAAAACTGATTGTCCACAAAATTTTTAATTTAGTTAAAGATTTGATTTGTAAATGAGACTGAATACAACAAGTGTTTAAAAATGATTTAACTCAAGAAAAAAAAAAAAAAATCCCTATTGATTAGATCCCCATCTTGCAAATTGCATCGGGGTGCGTATATATTAATGCCTTTTGAGGCATTTAGAGGTACATAACCCTCGTTATCATGGGCTCGAGAGCTGGCCTGGCTGGTGTGACAGATCAATATGTAAATTGTACAAATCTGCCGAACATATTATAGTGCTATGTTTTTCATGCAAATTAAGTACAACTTAAACTTTATGATATTTACACTTCATGATATAAAAGCAAATTATAATATTGAGTATCGACCTACTTAGCATGAAAATCATCATAAAGATTATCAAAAAAAAAAAAAAATGAAAATCATCATAAAAGCTATTAAAAATAAAATAAAGCATCACGAAATGTAAAGTTTTTTTTTAAATATTTTTTTTATTATACAAAATAAAAATTTTACTTTAGTTTAATTTAAGTATACATGTATTTAAAACTCTATTCTAAATACTTGAATTTCTGTCTTTGTTCACACACACCACAAGGGTGTTCGGTGGTTGTAAAGTTTATTGACATGCTTGATTTGGCTCTCTTTAGAGTGCTTTCTTACCAAGAAATCTAATGATAACCATCATTATTGAGACAATAAAGCCACCTAACTGCACCCAAGACTTCTTCTTTTGAATTCCTTTTTTATTCATTGAATGGCCAAGAAAAAGAGATAAGAGTTTGAGGGCTACAAGTATGTCATCATGTCCACAAGGAAGTCGTTGTCTGAACTGTAATTGACGTTAAGAATTACTAATTACAATATCTAATTTTGTAAAGGTCTACACGTGATAACATCTTCAAAAATTAGACAGAAGATTAGAGTAATTTTAGACAGAAGATTAAAAACTTTTCTATATATTATTAAAAAAGACAAAAACTTAATTGTCAAATTATAACTTCAATTAATAGGAGAATTATTTTAGAATCTCACATTTAAACATACACTTTATTGTGACTTAATTATATTTCAATTCATAATTGAATTACATCATTTACATATGAGTTTATCACTTAAAATATTATTATTCATAACGTCATTTTTCACAATTCTCATATTTGGCTTACTATGAATAGTAAAAAAAAAAATAATTAAATAAAAGTAATAATTAACCAATTAGAAGCTACCAACGTGAAAAATGACATAATCTTATTAGAATAATTCCTTAAAACACTCCTATGACTAGTAACACCCACCAAACAAATTGTGAAAAGAAGTGTTTAGCTTTAGCCACACTGTGTATTCCAAGACTTTTGGTATTGGAAACATGACCCCCAAACCAAAAGTCATGGGGAAATTGTAACATCTGTAGTCTGCATAGTTTGACTTGGTATTTCAATGACGGTGATTGCGACATCATACTATTGTTTACGGGGATTTGGATTCGGTGTAATACTTAGACTACTATATCAGTGCAATTACACCTCTCTTTCTCTCTCTCATTAATTTTTATCACTTTTATTTTTTAACTTTAACTTTTTAACTTATTTATTTATTTATTTTTCAATGATTAAAATTGAAAGTTTATTTTTAAAATTTTTAATCTCAACCTTGTATCACTGTTGCATCTGATCTCAATTACGGACTCGTTGTTAGTATCGTGTCAGTCCGTCAGTTGGACCCTTTGAAAACCCTAGGGCCCACTTCTAGAAGTGAATTATTGGCTTTTTAGCCAGCTGTTGGACGTAGCTGTTTCCCTTTCCACAGGCCTTAGGAGTTAATTGGCCTTTTGTAACCATGGGAGATAGGACACAAAGTTTGAATTTTTTTTTTTTTTTTTTTTTGCTGAATAGGAACAAAATTTGATTCAAAATAAAAAATATCATCCCTGTCATCTCCCCTACACATTTTCATGCCTTTTGTTGGGTGGAAAGCCAACAACCTGCATATAAATATAAATAATAATAATAATATACACAACTTGTTTGTATAGGTAGTAAATTATTAATTATTTTTTATTTTTAAAAATATATTATAGTTCATAATTGAATATTTATTAATTCTTACTATATGTTTACATTATATAATATATATATATATATATTTATTTATGGGCTCTGGTGAGCATTAGCCAACAAATAGGTATTTTTAAGACATTCAAGATACCAATTCTTGAATGAAAAAATGGGCGGTAACTAACATGATGGAATGACTAAGATTGATGCTAAATGAACAAGTCAACTATAGACCTTATCTTCCTTAAAAAAAAAACAAAAACTATAGACATTATCTTAAAAACGTGAAACAGGTTCTCTTCTTTAAATGCCCTTTGTTTTATTCGTGATTATTATGTCTGACATTTATGTATGGATATGCAACTGTCATATAAATATATAAATAATAGTACAACAACAAGACTGATCACCACTTCAACTATTAAACCAATGTATCAATTGGTCATAAATAGGACACACTTGCCAACACGTTGGTTGGTTCAGTGGTAAGGAGCTTGTGGCCCTGCTTGTCAGGCTTGGGTTCGAGTCACCTCCACAGCCAATTGTTGGTGGGCATCCTTGGTGGGGTTAAATCCCTGCACAATTTGGCTAGAAACGGCCGGAGCTTATGTCAGATCGGCGCCCTGCCTGGGTGTATAATATAGCCATAAAAGGCCCCCATTTTATTTAACCAAAAAAAAAAAAAAAAAATAGGACACACTTTTACTTAAATTGTTTTAGAAGAAAGTTTCATTACATGGTAGTCACAATACCTATTTAAAAATTATTTTATTTTTTAAGATGATTTAATAAATCATGAGTACATTTAAACAATCTTATAAACGGTTACGTAGAGTAAAACTTTGTCCATATTATTTAATCTTAATGCATGCTGTAGTGCTCAATTTTCAAGTCTACTTCTCACACATGAAAATGTTTACAGGATTTGTTTATCGCCGGTAGTGATACATCTGGATTGACTACAGAATGGGCAATGGCAGAGCTTCTACGTAAGCCTAAAACATTGCAGAAAGCAAGAGATGAAGTTCTGCAAGTGATTGGTACTCACGGTGAAATTAAAGAATCAGACATTGATAGATTTCCATATATCCAAGCAGTTGTGAAAGAGACATTGCGGCTTCACCCACCTGCACCACTTCTCTTGCCTTACATAGCTGGAAACGATGTTGAAGTATCTGGTTACACCATATACAAAGGAAACCAAGTTCTAGTAAATGCATGGTCTATTGGTAGAAATCCCAAATATTGGATTGACCCTTTGTCATTTGTGCCTGAAAGGTTTGTAGGATCCAACTTAGATTTCAAAGGAAGGGATTTTGAGTACATTCCATTTGGTGCTGGTAGAAGAATTTGCCCTGGCTTACCACTTGCTCAAAGAATGGTTATCCTAATGCTGGGTTCAATTTTGCATTCATTCAATTGGAAACTTCCCGAGGGAATCACCCCAGAGAACCTTGACATGTCTGAGCAATTTGGAATCACTTTGAAGAAGGCTAATTCTCTTTGTGCTGTTCCTTTTGTTGAGAAAAGGAATGGATTTTAATTAATGGAGTTTGCATATTACCATGTACTTTATGGCCCTTTTTCTTTTGCTTCCACGTTGTTGGTTTTTTTCCAGTGTTTTGTGCCCAAAGGTTTGATTCCTTTGTGCAACGTTCTGACTAGGATACAAAAATTTGATCACCTTATAAGCTTTGTACTAATATCTTGATCAGTATATGAAAGCCTATGTGCTCAATAATGTATATTTTATGTGTCCAGCATCTTGTTAATGCTCAATGAATGTGGTAGGTTTTTGATACCTTTATACTTGGTTAAATTCAAAGATAAAAACCATAATCTCCCCGCGGAGAAATTATTTACTATTAGGACCCATACCTCATATTAGGGGAAAGAGGATTTTTCCAATAAAAGTGAATAATTTATCATTTTTCAATCGCGTTATGTCAAGGACTTGTCAAACTATATATGCCTCCAGATAGAGCTGAAAACTATGTAATCTTGCTTGGGAAGACAGGAAAGCTTTCAGTTGCGGTAGCGTCAGGGTACTGTCAAACCATGCCCTCAAAGAAGACTGAAGATATGTGGTGATACTACTAAGAACAACAATATACGTCATTTTCCACAGCAGGCTCTTACCCCTAGTGGGACTGTGAGAGGTGTTAAGATTTAAATGTTTTATTTTATATTTATTGGAAGTTCTAGTCATTGGTAGTTTGTCCGAGTCTTTAGATATTTGGTTATTTGATTTCGTGGCTGAAAAAGTGTCTTATGTGTGATCCTATTTTATAGGAGTTGTGGTTAGTGCTAGGATGAAGTGTTCTGATATAAAGCCTATTTATAGGCCTTTTTTTTTATCAATGAATTTTAGAGCTTTACCATTCCAACACATCTCTTTTGTTTTTCTTTTCTTAACTTTGTATCAATAGGCTGTCTTCCAAAAACCACCATCAAAATTCAACGCAAGGACCCATTTTTCCATTTTATGAGATGTTGTATTTAATTCGCTAGAACACCAGACAAAACATGAATATCACAGAGGTCATTTGCCATTGACATAATATCTTCCATAATATTTTAAATTTCCCAATTAAATTAAATCAGATAAATTTCCATAATATCTTCCATAATATCTTGACTAATGCAATGTTACCTTTCAAGATAAATAAATTCAGTCAAAATGATACAAAAACATGGTTGAATTTAAAGAAGAACTGTAAAGTTTAAAGAACATCACATGGAAATTTTATGCATTCAAGGAAGAGAGAATCTGAACAGAGAGAGATATATAGAGGCAGTTTGTATGGAGAAAAAGGGAAATCTCAACCTCAGTCAACAGACTCAACAATCTTAAGTGATTATTTAGAGCATTCACATCAAAGATGTAAAAAATGCTAAAAACTCATTTTAACTCTCATCCCCTCTAAAACTCATTCACATCAAAGATGCTATACCTAAAAATTTTGGTAACTTTGCTATAGTAAACTGCCATCTTTGGCAATCTACTATAGCAACAAACTCATAAAAAAATTAATTTTTTATTAGATTTCTCTCTCTTCTCTCCGTAAATAACTTCTCTCTCTCTCTACCGGTCTTCTCTCTCTCTCTCTCTCTCTCTCTTTTTTTTTTTTTTTTTTTCTTCTCTCCAGTGCCTCTCTTATCTTGAAACCACTCTTCTCTCTCTCTAGGTTTGTGATGTTGGTGGTGATCGTTGTTGGTGGTGGTGGTGGTTGTTTTTGACTGAGTTTTGTCTTAGTGATCAAATTGGGTTTTGTGGCTGGGTTTTTGGTGGTGGTCGTTGTTGTTGGTGAGGATGGCTACATTAGATCAAATTAAGGTTAGTTGTGGGTGGGTTTTGTCACAAAGAAGTGTCGTTACCTGCCAAGATCGGAGTTTTGCGGCTGGGGTCGTTTGGGTGGCTGGGGTGGGTTGTTGTTAAGGGGTTTTTGGGGTTGAAGGTGATCAGATGAAGAGAGAGGGGGAGAAAGAGTGACAGAAAGAGGGGGGGGGGGGAGGGGAGCGAAATCAATAAAAAAAATGAATAGTTTTTAGCTGAGATGTGAAAAATAGAATATTTGATGTTGGATAAATTGTAAAGTGGGTTGTTAAAATAGATAAAGTAGTGTTTTGAGTTGTTAAACGCTAAAATTTTTAACTATCTTGATGTGAATGCTCTTAGTACTTCAAGAGTACAATCCACTTGAATTTCAATTCACCACTTCAGTCCCCACATGGTGTTGTCCTCTTTCCAATTTTATAAAGTGCTAGTATTTGCTTAATTCCCTACATCTAAAGTATTTTGAATTTTAGTGCTTCTTTGTTGAAGGGTTCTCACTTCCGAGATGTACTAAGAGATATTTGTTGGACACATCTTATATGATCGGTTTTCACTTCAGCCTAACCATTACACACTACACCTACAAAAGGGAGGGAACCGGTCTCTACTTGATGTGGTAGATAACACCAGTTCAATGCAACTAATCAATTACAAAATTGAAAAAAAAAATGCAAATGAAAATCAATGTTCCAATACACTCATTACATCTAGATATTACTTAATTTTCCTTCATTTTTTCAAGAACCAAATACTGTGCATTTAACACACCTAAATTGCATCTAAATTAAATTCATCAAATACCAGAAGCAGTCTATGGGCACAAGCGCCCCCTAGCGACGATGGTCTAGTGGGAGAATATGTCTTGGCCGAATGGACCTGGTGGAGGGTGAAAAATGGAGTCACCACCTAGATTTGGTCTAGAAAACATTAATATAATGCCCTTATGTGAAAGACTAATCTTACAAGAGCACGTGTCCGGAATTTAAGTATGGAGATGAGAAGGTATTAGGAACCCGACCCCATCTAATCCATGGATTGACCTCCACTTATTGTGTTACATATCCTAATTCCATCAAAGAGTCATTTAATAAGTTATTCTATACACACACGCGCGTGTTAAGCCTACCCTAACATGCATCTAGCACCCAACATAGCATTCATCTAAACATGGCATAACATACATTTCATATTCATCATCTATCTCATCACATGCATCCCATCACATCTTAACATACATCTAGGCATAGTATCTACCATTCATCTAGCATGTACACACACCAAACAAGCTCATAACTCCAATCATCATCAAGGCGGTAAACATTCAAGGCAGCAAGCATATCATATACACACTGCATCAACCAAGCATCTCATGTTCATCACAATCAACTATGTTCTTCATCCAATTCAAATACATGTTCATGTGATTATACATGATTTACCTCATTTACCTTATTGCATCAATGCATGATCATGTGATTATGCATATTCATGTTATGCATCTTGCACACAAAACTATAATCTTTAATCTAACACTCAAAGCGTGTGAAACTTGTTATACTACTGACGCTAGACCATATCATGTGTAAATTGACCTAAACAAAACCTAAAACATGCATTAAAACTAACAAAACAGAAAGAAAAAGAAAACAGACAAATCTAGGTTTCTAGATTGAACATGCGTACGCATGTTCATGGAGATGCGTATGCATGCATGAGCGTGTGTATGCATCCCTGCTACTTATGTTTCTTACCTGCAACACAAATTACAATAATAAAAATTAATAAAGTCATTTACAAAATTTATAATTCCTTCATCACAACAACTCCAACATAAATCATGAAGCATATGAAAGAATCCTACCCCGTAAACTGAAATCCTACCATACAAAGTTGTTTCACCAATTACTTTTAGTCCTAAATCCCAATTACCACAAGGCCACTACCCGCTATTTACTTCAAATAACACAATTTTTTAAAAATATCAAAAAATTGAATCCCAATTTAAAAGCATGAAGTGAAACTACAAAATAAAATCAATAAACCTAGATAGCCACAAAGCTCACTTTAAAAAACACACACATAATTTCCTAATTATTCAATAAATAAATAAACTTTACCTCACTCAATAAAATTAAAACCACAAAAAATAGGGAGAGAGGGTGACAGATCATAGAGCACTTGTTTTTGTCTCTCTCATATAAAATAAAATATATAATTAGAAAATAGGAGAGAGAGAGAGAGAGAACGGGCGAGCGAGTAAGCGCTAAACGGCAGTGGTGTGGTGTTTGTGGGTATGCTAGAGCTTGAGAAAACCTTTGGTGTGAGATGAGATTTTCTTTTTTGGTGAGAGATGAGAATTTTTTTTTTTTTTTTTTTTTTTTTTTTGAGAAGATAATAGAAGATGGGATTAGGATTAAAAACTGGGGAGAGTAAAATTAGGGATTAGGCTTTTGTTTTTTGAGGAAAAAAAAAGATTGGGAAGTTATGGTGGGAACATGGGAGTGTTTTGGGATTTTTTTGTTATTTTTATTTTTTATAATTTGAACGTGGAAGTGTTTGTTGGGATTAGGGGATTGGAAATTTGGTTTTGTTTTTATTTATTTTTATTTAAATGTTAACGTGGGAGTGTTTTTTGGTTTTGAGGATTAAAGATTTTTTTTTTTATGTGAACCTGGGAGTGTTTTTTTTTGGATATGGGGATTTGAAAATTTTTTGTGCCAATTTTTTTAGGTTTTGGAATTCTGGCGCCAAAAAAAAAGTTTCTTATTGTAGCATTTTAGTAGAAGCGTTTTGAAAAGCATTTCAAAATCCAAATAAATTAGCAACAGTCACTCTAATAAACATTGCAATATATCTCTTTTTGTAGTGTTTTAAGAAAACGTTGCAATATCACTATCTATTGAAGCTTTTTTTAAAAACACTACAAACCAAACACTGCAAAAGTCCACTTTTTTGTAGTGTTAAGACCCCCTAATTTTTACTTACGACTTGATTAATTTTAATCTAAACACAACTTGATGCGGAATATACGTGATTAGCAAATTAATTAATTAAAGTACTCAACAACTGCATAGATGAACATATAAGTGCAAGGCAAAATGTAAAGGGCAGTAGGGAAAAGAGACTCAAACCCAAGATAACACCATGATATGTTATCGAAGAGGAAAACCAAAGAACTCGACGTAAAAACCTCTCCGCGGCCCTCAAAACTGAAATGATCTACTAGTGAATAAGTTGGAGTACAAGGAGATCAAAAAGACCCCTCAAGCCTAATCTACCTAAAGTACTTAAGCCCTCTAAGCTCTAGCTATCAACGGACTTCACCAAGCCTTATCTTCACTAGCTTCCCAGATCCCGCAATACCACCCAATTGCACTGCAAGACTCAATACTTCTCAAACTCCAAAACACTCTCTACACTTTGAATGTCTGTGGGTTGTGTTTGGGTATAATCTCCTCTCAAGATTTAACAATGGGAGAGAGGAGGAAAAGAAACTACAAATGAATGCTCTGTTGAGGATGAGTAGCTCTCTCTAAAAGATGGGTGTTGTGAAAACCCCTCTCTAGGGTTTTCTATCTAATAGTCTCCTTACAATTTTTGGGGTAATGAATGTATATATAGTGTGGGTGAAAGGTAGGAGAGTCACATGTAAAATCCCAGCTGTTAGAGTATCTCGCGGGTCATCTTGCAAGTTACTCACGAGATACATGGACTCTTGAACTTCCATATATGCTCCTCACATAGCCTTTTGCGGGTTTTGAAATCCCAAGCCAGTCACGAGTTAGTCGCAAATTCCAATGTCTTCAACAAATCTTCACTACTTAAGACTAAACACATTACAATTAAATCTCACAAAATACAAGGAAATAAATTAATGAAATTACAACATTTTTTTCATGGAATACAGCCTACATAGATGTTATGTAAAAAAAACATAACTTAACAATGTTATCCTTTGAAGTACAAAGTAAATGCTCAGAATATCAAGGATATAAAGGAATAAGAATGAAAAGAAAGAGGAAAGCTTTTATTAAAAGTTTAGTTGATTCTTGTTAATATCAAGTTCAAGCTTGATTTTAGCATACTGGTCATGGTTACAAATTCAGGTATCAGGTTTGGGTCATGATAGATAAATTACGGAATGTAAAAGATAATGAATCAATTTGAGATAACCTCATAAGAAGCAAAGCATAAGATAACCTCATCTACAAATCCTGGAACATAGGAACTAATTCTATCCTAAAACATAAGGATCAATTTGAATACAAGCAAATGACAATACTAATTTACTACTACCTTATTTAGATAAAAATCTATCCTTTTTTTTTTAGATATGATAAAAATCTATCACGAAGCACTAAGCCTAAATTTAAATACTTCTAATTCTAATTCAAACAATAATATATTTAGCATATCATCCCGGGTCATAATATCTTATTGGATCAAGTCCTTGCTACCATGACACTGATTTATAAATAACGTCTAGCAACTTCCATAAAACAAACACACCCACACACTGGCACACGCACAGAAATGGAAGCAATACACGTCTTCCTATTCTGCATTACTCTCATCTTGTTCTTCATCCGACCCAAACTTCTTCGCAAATCTCAAACCAAAAACCTTCCACCAGGCCCAAATGGCCTCCCTATTATTGGTAACCTTCACCAACTTGGCCCTAGACCCCATGAAACTCTCTCCACAATGGCTAAAGAGTTTGGTCCCTTAATGACTCTCAAATTTGGCTCTGTCACCACCATAGTTGCTTCCTCTGCTGAAACCGCCAAAGAAATCCTTCATACCCATGACCAAAGCTTTGCTAACCGACCTATCCCTGACTCAGTAACCACTCAACCACACCCAGAAGGCACTCTTGCTTGGATCCCAGGTGACCAAATATGGCGCAACCGTAGACGCATATGTAGCACCCAAATGTTCACTTCTCAACGCCTTGACTTTTTACAACACTTTCGTCACAAGAAAGTTCACCAACTCATAGCTCACATAAACAAATATAAGGGTACCCCAGTTGATATTGGGTCCTTAGCTTTTGCTACCACGTTGAATCTTATATCAAACACTATTTTCTCGTTGGATACAGTGGACCCAGATTTTGAAACAGCTCAGGAATTTAAGGAACTTGTTTGGAAAATTATGATGGATGCTGGGAAGCCAAATGTTTCGGATAACTTTCCGATTTTGACGTGGTTTGATTTGCAAGGTGTGAGACGCCATGTTAAAGGTTCCTATACGAGGATGCATGAGATATTTGATGACATCATTGCTAAGCGTCTGAAACACAGAGAGACTGATAAGACAACAAGACATGGTGATTTCTTAGATGTGCTTCTTGATCAGGTGCAAGAAGATGGGTCTGGCTTTAGTATTGAGACCATTAAGCCCCTGATTATGGTAAGAATTTAATTCAATTATATATATATATATAAACACACAAATCCTTTATACCACTTTTTGTGTTTTATTTTATATTCCACCAATTACAACTTGTCATATGTTTATTTTTTTCTATTTTAAACTTTGGCTATATTATAAAGAATGTTAAACAAATACATAACAAGTTACCACCAGCGGGTGTAGTACAACTGGTAGGTGACTGCTGAGGCTTCACCACGTCCCAGGTTCGAGTTCTCACAAGGACTGTAATTGCAATTTCTGGAAGTCCCAGAAACCAATAGAGCTTGGGGTGTGTGTGAGTTCGGAGTTTCCGAGTTCCAGTTCGAGCTGGTGGTACCCATGGGCTTACCCAACTGTACCATGAGGTGTGGGGCAATAACTGCCACACGTGAGTTCCCTTTTTCGTTTCTCAAAAAAAAAAAAAAAATACATAACAAGTTATGATTTGAGGAATATAAAATAATACAAAAGATTTGTATTCTACCATTTCCACCTGTTGTGAGAGTTAATAGGGTTAATTATGGCACACTTTATTAGTGCATTTTGGCCTTTTGTATAACATGGAACAAATCGACCCAAATTTGATTGAAAATAAAATATCATCCCTATCATTTCCCCCTAGATGTTTTCATGCCTTTTGTTAATGGGTTGTGGTTAAAGAGTAAAAAAAAAAACACAATTATAATGAATTTGTTCATAAAAACTTATAAATCATTAACATTTTAAAAAATTATTTTATAACTAATAATATAGTATTTATTAAGATTTAATTTGTGTTTATAGGGCACAAAAGCCCTATAAAATTTGTCAATAATATTTATGATCCATTTGGTTGGAAGGATGGAAAAGTAGAATGATAGAAAATAGAGAGGTGGTGATAAAGTTGGTGGATAGAAAAGATTTAGTTTTCCCTCTGTGTATTTGGTTGAGTGTAAAAGTGAAGAGATGAAAAATTCTTTTATTTGGTTGAGTAGAAAAGTAAGAGAATAGAAAATGTAAATTGTAAAAATTTACTCTCATGCCCATGTATAGTACATAAAAAATTATTTTTTAATAGTTTATAAAAATTATTATTTTTAATTACTACAAGCTTACAAAAGTTTACAACTAATAAACATCTAGCAAAAGAAAAATTAATAATAATAATAATAATTAGCCTCATCATAGGCGCTTCGCACGTGTGATGGAGCTTTTTTTGTAGCAAAAAAAAAAAAAAAAACCTGTATTTTTATTTTATATATATAATTTTTATTTTGAGAATCTAATTTATAAGTAGATAAAGCAATTTGAAAATCAACAGAAGAGTGACTCTATTTTTTAGACAATGTTTTAGTGGGAGTTATAGTTGTATTTTTATTGGATTGTTCTTTAGTTTTGTCTTTACTTAAACATAGGGGTGCAGAGGCTTTTTTGAACAAAAAAAAATGAGGATCCCAAATAGGAGAAGCTCCTTAAATAGTAGTATAGATGCCTATAGTACATAAAAAATTATTTTTAATAGTTTATAAAAATTATTATTTTTAATTACTACAAGCTTACAAACTAATACAACTAATAAAACATCTAGTAAAAGAAAAAATTAATAATAATAATAATAACTAACCTCATCATAGGCGCTTCGCATGTGCGATGAGGCTTTTTTTTTGTAGCAAAAAAAAAAAACCTATGTTTTTATTTTATATTTATAATTTTTATTTTAAGAATCTAATTTATAAGTAGATAAAGCAATTTGAAAATCAACTGGAGAGTGGTCCTATTTTTTAGGCAATGTTTTAGTAGGAGTTATATTTGTATTTTTACCGAATTGTTCTTTAGTTTTGTCTCTACTTAAACATAGGAGTGTATGAGCTTTTTTGAACCAAAAAAATGAGGATCCCAAACAGTGGAAGCTTCTTAAATAGTAATATAGATAAAAAAGTTTTTGTTTGAAATGAAAAATAAAAAATATATATAAAAAGAAGGAAGCAAAATATGAAAACAACGCCCAAAAAAAAAATTTAAAATGCAAAATATGAAAATAGAGTCAAGTTCATTCAACTCGAGCCAAAAAGAAGAAGAAGAATAAGAAGTTAAAAAAGGGGCAACATTAAATAAAGAGGAAGGCAGATGGGTAATTTCTCATCAAACTCACTCCTTCTCCATTTTTCTCTCTTGTTTGAGAAAACATTTTCCTCTTAAATTGTGGGCCAGGGAAAAAACTCTCTCACCCCTCCAACCAAACACCCTCCTCTATCTTTTTCTCTCCTATTTTCTCTCCCCCTCTATCATTTCACCCCAACCAAACGGACCATTAATCTTAATGCATGTTGTAGTGGTCAATTTTCAAGTCTACTTCTCAATCATGAAAATGTTTATAGGATTTGTTTATCGCTGGAAGTGATACATCTGGATCGACAACAGAGTGGGCAATGGCAGAGCTTCTACGTAAGCCAAAATCATTGCAAAAGGCAAGAGATGAAGTTTTGCAAGTGATTGGCACTCAAGGTGAAATTAAAGAATCAGACATTGATAGACTTCCATATATCGATGCAATTGTGAAAGAGACTTTGCGGCTTCACCCAGCTGCACCACTTCTCTTGCCTTACATAGCTGGAAACGATGTTGAAGTATCTGGTTACACCATATACAAAGGAAGCCAAGTTGTAGTAAATGCATGGTCTATTGGTAGAAATCCCAAATACTGGACTAACCCTTTGTCATTTGAGCCTGAAAGGTTTGTAGGATCCAAATTAAATTACAAAGGAAGGGATTTTGAGTACATACCATTTGGTGCTGGTAGAAGAATTTGCCCTGGCTTACCACTTGCTCAAAGAATGGTTAGCCTAATGCTGAGTTCAATGTTACATTCATTCAATTGGAAACTTCCCGAGGGAATCACCCCAGAGAACCTTGACATGTCGGAGCAATATGGACTCACTTTGAAGATGGCTACTTCTCTTTGTGCTGTTCCTTTTGTTGAGTAAAGAAATGGTTTTAATTAATGGAGTTTGCATTGCCATGTACTTATGGCCCTTTTTCTTTTTATTCGATGTCGTTGGTTTTTCAATGTTTTAAGAATTGGCGCCCAAAGGTTTGATTCCTTTGTGTACTACGTTATAACTAGGAAAAATAAATTGATCACCTTATAAGCTCTGTACAAATATCTTGATCAATATATGAAAGCCTATGTGCTTAATAATGTATATTTTATGTATCCATCTTGTTAATGCTCAATGTATGTGGTTGGTTTTTGATATCTTTATACTTGGTTAAATACAAAGATGAAAACCATAATCTCACTCATATTAGCAGAGAATAGGACTCCCGGAATAGTGAACAATTTCAAGGAAATTTGGAACACTTTCAATTGTGGTATGTGGTTGGTTTTTGATATCTTTATACTTGGTTAAATACAAAGATGAAAACCATAATCTCACTCATATTAGCAGAGAATAGGACTCCAGGAATAGTGAACAATTTCAAGGAAATTTGGAACACTTTCAATTGTGGTATGTCAGGGACTTGTCAAACGATGCCTCCAAAGATGGAAACTTTAATCTCTCTCGGGAAGGCAGGAAAGCTTTCAATTACGGTAACAGGTACTTGTCTACCATGCCTCCAAAGAAGACTGAAGATATGCAGACTTATTAGTTCAAAGTTCAAACCACACTAATAAACAAGTTCAACCATGTGATAATAATTACTAAAAAGTAAGAACAACAATATACATCGGTGTTAGAGCACTAGCATTGGTGGTGCTAAATAGCTATATAGCTATATAGATGGCTGTGCACTGTAACAAGAAGCTAAAAAAAAAAATTATTCTTTTCTCTCTTTTCTCTCATTAAAAAAATATTTTCTCTTTTTCTTTCTTTCTCTCTCCCTCCGGCTTCTCCCCTTTCTTCTTTTTTTCATTCTCATTTTTTTTTCTCTCTAGCGCCTCCCTCATCTCCCTCTTGTGGGTGGGATCGTGGTGGTGGGTAGATCAGTCTTGAGGGTGGGTGGCTGGCTGGGTTCATCGGCGTCAGTGGATGGCTGGGTTTGTCAGCATCGATGGGGCTAGGTTCGTCGGCATCGGTGGGCTGTGGTGTGGTTGGATTGTCGGCATTGATTTCGGTGAGGATCTCGATGCCAAAACGGTGAGACTAAGCTCGACAACGGTTGGGTTTGGTGCTGAAACGGTTCGTGGGTGGTTTCGGTGAGGATCTCAGTGCCGAAATGGTTGGCGCTCCTCTTCCCTCACCTCCACTCCGCCACTAGGTTCGTGGGTGGGTTGTTGGGGTCGTGGTGTGTGGTTTCTGTGTGGGTCTCTTTGGATTGCATATCTGGGTTTTAAGATTTTTGATTTTGTGTATTGTGTGCTCTTGGCTTAGGTATCTTGAGGGTGACATTTTTTTTTTTTTTCCAGTTGGTTACTAGTTTTTTGGTTGAGTTTGAGGCTATTGTGATGGTGGTTGTGGTTTGGTTGTGTCGTGATGTTGGTTGTGGGTAGTGGTAGTGGTGGTAGTGGGTTGTGTGAAGTGGTGGTTGACTGGTGGTGGTGGTTGTTGTTGTTTATTATAGTGGATATATTATTTTATTAAATTATATTATTTTATTGTGTTGTTTATATTATTTTATTGTGTTTAAAGTTAAAATAAAACCACTGATATTAGGTGTATTGTAAAGTGAGAAGGTCAAAAATAAAGAAAGTATGTTTTGGTGGAGCCAAATAGCTAAAATTATGGCTCCACCAATGTGGATGCTCTTAGGGTCATATTTTTTTATTTGACATATCCTATGACAAAATGTACAATACTTGTAATTGGGTAGTTCTAAGTGGTTTCAAGATTATCATGACAAGTGGTTTCATTGAAGACATGAAAATTACTTAAGAAACTACTCAAGAATAGCTGAATTTGCAGGTCACAATACCTAATTTGACACCTTCGATCTATCGAGATTTGATGAACCTCGATACCTGTTTATCTATCGAGCTAACAAAGTTTCTGATATAGCCAGCAACATTTGGATTCTAATTGGCTATTGTTTGTGGGTTTGTGTAAACCTAACAGGAATAAGAGAGTCCATTTAGAAGGCTCATTGAGTTCCTATTTAAATAAGGTGGTAGAGAAAGAAAACCCTAACCCTAATACTTCATAAGGTTTTCTTATTAAAATCCTACCCTCCACCTTTTGAACATGTGAATTTAGAAAACTGGAAAAAGAGATTTGCTGCAACTCTTATGCATCTTTGGGTTTTGTACTAAATAAAGTCTCTGGCACCAACAATTGAAGATCTTATTGGTGTTTTTTTTAAGCTGCTGCAAATCAATTACAACAATTAAAAAGGTTGCTACGGAGTCAAACACAAATTGAAGATTTGTGCAAAGAAGTCAGTAACGTATTGGGGATTCATGCAAAGGAGATGACTTCTACAAGATCAAGTCCAATTGGGGATTAAAGCAAAGGTTCAACTGTAGGTTGGTATTTGGGATAATCCGGGTAATGATAAGATTTCTTATACTTGTAACCACTTGTTCTTGATTAGTGGATTCTTCAAGAGTGGTGTCATGAAATTTACCCAATGAGATTTTTGCCTTATGAAGGTTTTCTCCATTAGTCAACAAATCACTGTGTCAATTTAATTTCCGCTGCATTGTGGTTTAGTCAACAACAGCCAAAAAAAAAAAAAAAAAAAACTAAACAACTACACCGTGCTGGAAATATAACAGTGAATAAACAAGTTTAATACAACAAATTCTATCCTAAGTATTTTATCTAGAATGCAAAATAAAAATAACAAAGTAATTGTATGTAAATTTAAGAACAATCTCACAGTGCTATAGTTACACGCAAAGAGCGTTATCCTTAAAAGTTGATTTGTGCCACCCGGAGTAAAACTTAGTGCGATTGGTTTTCTTGGCCAACAACCCCTCAAAATTAGAATATAGTGTCAACTTTTGTAATGAACGCACTTCCACTCACGAAGGTTTAAGAACTACCTTCTAATGCCTTTCCTTAAGATAAGTATAAATTGTAGAAAAAAAAACATATGGAAGAGAAAGAGAATAAAAGTGTATTTTTAAATATAGAGAAGTAAAAGACTTGTAGGAAATGGTGTGTTATTGCCCAACAGCTATTTTTCTCATAATTTCCCAAATGCTATTTTATCCTTTATTGCCCAACATAAAGTCCAACAGGTAAAAAATAAAGAATAATAAAAGTGTATGGAACACACACCCACACCAATAATCCCCTACACATTACAAAAACGAAATAGGAAAGGCAATCTTCTAAAGAAATCATGTATTAATATGGTACCAAAAGGTTTTAACCATATATAGGATAAATAAGTAGGAACTAAAAGACAATGGTAGAGTTAAAACACTTTTAACTAAGCTATTAGTAAACCAAACTTACCACTCACATGACTTTCTTTACCAATGTTGTTCTTAAGCAGGTTAGCACCTTATCCAGGCCATGTGCCACTAGGATTCATGAGAGCTCTAAAAACCTACCCAAAATGTCTCATAGAAAGCGGCGCAATTTCTACTCACACATAGGTGGCATTCATCAGGAGTGCATGTAGGACACTCCATCACAATAGGTATGGAGTATAGATCCATTAAGAGCCTAAAACTCAACCTCCAACAATCTGCAACTTAGTCGGTGGCATCCATCAGGAGTACATGCAAAGACACCTTATCCCAACAAGTAGGGATATGGATCTATTAAAAGCCTAAAGCTTAACCTCCAACAATTTGCAACTTAGTTTATAGCATCCATCAGAAGTGCGTACATATGGGGTTAGCAGGTAGGAATATGGATCCATTAAGAGCCTAAGCTCATCCTTACCCAATTATGCAACTTAACACTGTCTCACATTATAGGGATGGACTCATCACTAATCTCCTTAGAGAGATAGCGGAAAACACATAATAAATGACTATGCCCATATGGTCCACTAATGACCTCTACCATTTAACCCCTTACATGGAATCACCCATTATAGAGGTTGGGCATTAGTCACAATATCACAACTTGGGTATCAGTCTAATCCCCCTAGATGTCTTACTCATAGTTGTCAAATCGTGAATCGTATCGTAAATCGATTTTTTATTTTTTATTTTTGTATTGTGTATCGTATCGAATCGTGTATCGTAAGATACACAATCACCTAATAAAATAATAAAATAATTATAGATATACATATATAAAAGATATATTCATTATAAATTTGAAATATATTCAACTAATGACCAATTTAATCATTACTTATGTAATAAAATTTAACAAAACTAACAAAATAAATCAAATTAACTTATGTTTATAATATGCAAGTTCAAATTGATTAAACTCAGAAGTGATAATACATGATATATGAACCAAAATAATAATATATTTTCATCATCTTAGCTAATCAATTCCATCTAAGTCTTTCTCAAAAAAAAAAAAAAAAAAAAAAAAAAACTTCATCTAAGTCAATTTTATCATCATGTTCAGCATCTTGCAAAATTATTTTTTCATAGATATTTTCTTCATTATTATCAATGTAGGGTCAATAAATCTGGCTACCCCGGCCCAACTTTATACTAGGCCCAAGGCCCACACCGAGGAAGAAGAAACGTCTAAGGACGAACGGAGAAAGTCCTAACTACCAAGGAGCAACACCGAAGACAATCATGTCCTCGGCGTACCGAGATCATAGACGAGAAGGGCAGCGCGCCATCAAGGGTGGTTTCGTAGAGCGTCCCAAGAGAGAGGACAAGTACCGTGGGTTAGCCATGGAAGCCTGGGAGAGCAATTCAGGGAGAACCTATCACCTCCACATTAAATGCCCACAACTAACGTTCTGGCCGTATTAATGAGGAAATGACCCCTGGACAGTGCCGCTTTGGTCGCTGCAACTCACAGAAGGTTTGAGACGGTGGTTGATGGGACAAGCACTCAAGTAGTGACCTGCACGATCAACAAATAGAGGACCAAGATCAACCTAAAGAGGGTATAAAATGTAAAGAGGTCCTCCAGATCCACTTCAGTTATAGCCTTCACTGTGCGTGTGGAAGTTGGGAGTATGACATTTGGGCGTGGATCCAAAGCCCATGTCAGTAGCTCCTCACCACAGAAGTCACCTGAGCCAAGTCTAGATGAGTTGAAGAACCCAAAATGCCCACCATCAGTGGTGTAAGGTACGGACAGCCTCCTTATACTGATCCCGTTCTTTGGTCTCTATCTTTTGACACTTGCGGAATCGTCGGATCATCCCCTCGTTGGCCACACACCTATCCTGAAGGGCCTTCATCCACACCAACGCCTAAAACAAAAACGACAGTTAGAAGGAGAATATAAAAAATACAAAGTATTATAAGTGACAGAAACATACCCTGGACAAGTTGTAGAGACCGGAAGCCCTCAAGTACTTTGAGGAGTGCTCACCACATGGATCCAAGTCCTTCTCCTTAATAATCAAATTAACCATCTCGACGGCGCAATCCTTGTGAGTGAGCAGCCTCTGGACGGGATCAATGGCGACGAGCCCCTTCCCGACTCCATGATGAGGGAGGGGAGGGGGTGAAGATGACTTCTGCTGCTCGTCCCCAACGGACGGGCCCGTCCCCTTCTTGGGCAGACGGTCATCCTTGGCATTGTTCTTTCTCTTGGGGACAACTTTAGTGCCCACCTTATAGGCTAACGCCGACACCCCTCCCTGCTGCTTGCGCGCGACACCAGACTTCCTCACCATTGCCCTCTATCTACCTGCATCCATTTTTGCAAAAGGGTGACAAGGAATGTTAGATAAAAAGCAGACGGACTAGATGGAGTATTAAAGTTAAGACTTACGACGACGGGAGAAAGTGTGGAACCGTCGGACTATGGGCGTCAGTTCAGGGCCACCACAAAACGCGTAGAGAGTGTCGAGGGTGACCAGATCCTTCCACTTACTTTGCTCAAAGGGCATAGCCTAAACTTGTCTAAGGAAATTCTCTTGCTCATCATTAATCTGCGAACGGGTTTGAGCTGAAAATAATAAGGAAACATGTTAAGAGCGTCACCAAAGTTGACGAAGCTAAAATAAAATAGACACTGATGACCCACCTGACTCCTTTACTGTCATGCCCCAAACCCGATACCCGGATTTGTGACCATGACCGGCATGCTAATATCAAGCCTAAACCTGATATTAACAAGAACCAACTTAACTTTTACAAATATTTTACAAAAGCTTTCCTCTACTTTAAATGGCTTAGAGTTACGGGCAGCCCCATTTCCTCTACTTTAAATGGCCAAACAGATAACATTTTCCATGCAAAGCCAGTAATTAACCCCTACTGACAGAGTACAAATCACCAGAAGACATAACCCGAAAACCTTTCATACTTATACATCATACTGAAATTTCTTATTTTGCATAACATTTCATAATAATAGCATTTCCATTCTTTTCTTTAAACGTCATGTTCGTGAAAATTAGTAATGGCATCAATATGCTTAAATCATATACATAAGGTTTCGAAAGCTCACGAACATATCTTTGTCAAAATAATGATTATATGTTATATCTCTAATCAAAAACATTTTAATGCATAATATACTTTAAAATAACCTCATGACTTACCAAATACCCATATAACTTATCCCTTACCTGAAAGCAGAGGAACCAAGAGCCTACAATCGAAGGAGCTTAGACTTGGGGAACTGGTAACACCTAAACCAAATATCAAAGCTTATCACTATCCATTACTCCTTATCATAAACTTACACATTCATCTCAAAACCTATATCTTATAATCAAGGAAATCCTATTCCCACCTCAACGAGGTTCCCACAAACATATTATGCACACATCAACAAATGATGCACCAAACTAAAGAAAAGCCATCATTCTCATATTACTATCATATCTCTAAAAGAGCCAACTTCATTTTAGAAGGTGTTTTGAACTTAGGGCAATAATGCATGCATAAATATGAAATCCTTTAAGCATGGTCATGTAATTA
Organism: Notholithocarpus densiflorus; assembly: GCA_030021035.2. Taxonomy (NCBI): domain Eukaryota; kingdom Viridiplantae; phylum Streptophyta; class Magnoliopsida; order Fagales; family Fagaceae; genus Notholithocarpus; species Notholithocarpus densiflorus. The sequence continues at coordinate 1,314,799 of JARYZH020000027.1, read as the reverse complement.
TATACATTCATATGATAACATACAACACGTCGGACAAAACAGCTTCATAAATACAACCGTCACATGGTTTAGAACCCCTCCTTTGAGTACTAAACCTCAAACCAAGTTACACAAAATTTATCTATGATCTAGACATACCAAATGATGAGCATAATAAATTATAGCTCAAATCATTCACCCTAACCTTATAATTAAATCCTCAAAGTTAGGCATGTCCCTTACTGGTCACTGTTTTATTCCAGCAGCATATACTTCACTTATAAAATACAAATGGGCTATCAATTCACATCCAAATGTCATGAAATTCTACAAAACTACTCCCCTGTATGTCCAGTATATACCATAAAAATTTCGGAGTCAAAGCATAAACCCATGATTTACTAAAAATCATACAATACAGCATGCTCAAATCTGTCCTGACAGAAATTCATATAACTTAGAAATTAAACCATTATTTTTCTACTCATCCAAATTCTGTGAGACCAATTCCATAACAACCATGTGTGTCTTAGAATTCATAAAAACTACTCCTAGCCTCTTAATTCACAGAATATGATTTAATACATAATTTTCTTGTTGTAAACATCAAATCTGTCACAGAGACAGCTTCAGTACATATTCTTACAAAATCATCAACAAATAGCAATAGGCCTTAATTTCATTTGGGTATTTTTATACCCATACTATACATATTAAAATATGTTATTAAACATTCAATTGATCACAATATCATCAAACTTTCAAATCACTAAAACAGAATCATAATTCAGCCTCTAAAATCAGGATAGAGGATAAAGAAGTAGAAATAAACAAATGAAGTTTTGATTACTTGCCTACAAACTTTGAAGCTGAAATTTTAGTGTTAACCCTTTAATTCCTTCTTTAGAGAGGGATATATTGTTTTGGTGAGAGAGGGAGGGCTGCCGTGTAAGAAGGGGAGAAAAAGAAACAAAGAACAAGGAAAAGAGTAGGGAAAGAGTGTTGGACTTTCTGATCTGATGCAGCCAAGAAAATAGGATAAGGGAGAAGACTTTTGGGGCAGCAAAATCAGATAAGGAGAGTGGACTTGGGTGGAATACGTGTGATGCTAAGGAAAAATCTCACCACCCACTTGTTCAACCTCTCTTTTTCTTTGCATTCACACTTACACTTTTCTACAAAGAATAATATCACTTTGCATATATATATATATATCCTTACCTTAATACACTTAATTAAACACCAACAACTATATATCTAATAACTTAAACCGCTTAATATAATTTTGTACATACTTAATATATATACATAATACAATTAGCCATTCAATTATTTATAATCTTTACAATTCTTATTTAATAGCATTATAAAATAATATGTTTATTAAATACTCTTATATTAATTTTAGAAAGCAAGTGCCTTAAAAATAATAGTTAACCACTCAAACACATAGTTTAATTATAAAATTGGGTCAGGGTGTTACATTTACAATCCCCCATGTGTTATCAAAACCGTTGGGCATACTATCCCATTCCTCGGGCCTACATACCCAATCCGTCCTCTGAACAAAGAAATATCTGTTCTTCCAGTTCCTATAGGAGTCAGGCATATCTGACACCAACCTAAGTGACGTCTTCCTTGCCAAAAAATGATAAATCCCCTTCGATGAGGAGATTTGCTGGGATTTGTAGCAATAAAAGAATTTGTCGAGGGTAAGGCGACGGTTACCACCACTTAGTTGACCTTATATCACCTTCACACCAATAAAAATTCTCCATGCATTAAGAGCAATCTGACTGATGGACAAACCTAAGTAATTGACGAGCTAACGATGCAGCTTCGCCAATGGCAGCCTCAGCCCTGCGGTGAACATGGCATCATACATGCTGACGTCCACAATCCTCCCAGAGCAGCACCTTTCAAACTTCCAAGGCAAACGAAGGGGGATGTTCTCAGGGATTTGATAACAGTCGCGAAGGGTGTTGAAGACCTTATCAGACATCGTCGGGTAAAAATCATTAACTGTCCATATTAAAGGAAGGATAAAGGGTCGGGCACCTCCGTCCACTTGGCCTACAGTCTCATCTCCCTCGGCCTAACCTCCCTCGTCAACTCTCTCTCCCTCATCTTCCTCATCTCCCTCGTCATATTCACTTTCTCTCCCTTCGTCATTTTCCTCATCTTCCTCGTCCTCCTTTTCTTCCTCGGTAAGGGAGTGGGCAGATGGTTCCCCCTCTTAAGACTAGGTGACATCTTCCTCGAGCTCACGCCCTGACAGATAGACCTCATCTTAGCTCACACCCTCATGGACTGTTGACAATTGTTCACTTGTTACTTCTCTATCACCTGAAATCTATTCACCTACAAGCGACGGAGGTTTTCTAAGAGCCTATTCGACAAGTCTCTAAAACAAATAACGACTGGCCAAAAATAAAAATAAAAAGATAAAGGAAAGAAACTTACAAGAGAAACAGACGGTGGGATGAAACGACAGGTTCCACGGAAACGACGGGGTCACAAGTGACAGACAGTTTGTAAACGACGGCGCAATAGCTCTGGTCTCAAAAGCTCCCAAAAAGAAATAAAGTAAAGAAAATAAGGAGAGGAGGAGGAACTATTTATAGAACAAGGGGGTATGGTATACGAAGCGATGCTTCTAATTAGAAACGAGGCCAACCAACAGGTGCCACGTGTCATCTAGCATTTAAACCTAGGAATACCTACATCATTTAGTGACACTCCTCCAATAAGGACATATAATTAATGATCATAAATACTCATATTACTCCACAACTCATCAATTAAAGTCGACAGAACCATGGAGTAGGGGGCAGTTGGTAAGGGTATTTTTGACAAAGGAAATGATCCTAAACGCACCATGTAAGGAAGCTGACGACACCTACAAGTCCGTTAGCTCCACAGAAACAGACGAAAAACCCAGAATTGCAACGGTAAAAGTGACGACGCCACAATAAAACCCAACGAGATGAAAGGGCCGACGATGTGAAAAGGCCGACAGGTCCAGCATGGTCTAACTTGGTCCCTACGAATACCTATACATGGAAATATCTTGCGTAACACGCAAGATGAACCCCATTGCTCACCCATATCTCCCTCATATAGAAAGACACCCTAAATTATTAGAAACCCTAAATATCGAACCCTCCCAACAAGGAAAAATCCCTACTCTGAAGGGATTTCGATTCACTACTCACCACTATATAAGCACCAGACCTCCACTTTTCTTAGATACGCAGAAAATCCCTAGCTCTCTCACTGTAGAGTTCTTAGAGATTTCTCACTCACTAACTTGACATTCGGAGGGTTTTTGGCCGATGCCACATTGAGGCCTTCTGCTTGGTCTTTTTGTTCTTGTTCTACAGGTATCCATTAGCATGATTTGGAGCCTACAACTCACTAACGATTTCAGCACATCATATATATATATATATATATAATTAGAGATCTCATGTAGAAAGGCATAAGATTCTGCCAAGTTGCGCATTTTATGTTAAGGGAATTGAAATATTCTCAAGTGCCACATCAAAAATAAGAACAAATTAAATATTGATTTTTTGTTTCATTTGGATCGATGTTGAAAGGCTTTTCTATTTTTTTTTTTTAATATTATTTGTATCCTTTGGGTCAATGTTTCAAGACTTTTCATCCCTCACACATACACACAAAACTCTTTGCATTTTAATCATTTTCACCTCTTGCACTTCTACCCCTTTATATATACCCACCCATAACCCTTCATACCATCCCATGTCAAACACACATAGACCAAAAACGATGTCATTTACCTTCAATCTTTTCACGACACCTACCTAGCTTTAACATTACTATTTCATCTAATCCTAACCCATATGAGTTGAATACAACCAAGGAAGGGGGGTTTGCATTTTATATTAAGTGACAATGGCAATTATAATTTTGATGTTAAGGTCAGACGTTGTGAATTTGTGGGTTTTGTAAATGATGTGATTGATTGTGAGTGTTTAGGAAATATATTTTGTTTTAGAATTAAGGAGATAGAGAAAGACACATTCTATATTAACTTTTATTCTATAATATTCCTCCAAAGTTGTTTTTTTAAATTTTATTTCTCATTACTTCAATTGAATAATTATAATGAATATGTGTGTGCAATTAGGAGAGACGAGGAGTCAAGAGAAAGATAGAGTGTTGAGAAGAGAGATAAGAATGAAAGAGTCTATTAATTAATAATAATAATAATAATAATAATAATAATAATAAAATAGAGATTATAATAGATAATCTGATGTAAGTGTCTTTTAAAAGTGATTGTGTAAATAGAAAATGTAAGTTTTTATGCTAAAATAGATGGAAAATTTTAGACAAACTAATGCGAATGCTCTAAATGTTTCCAACGGGTTTCTAAAAAAAAAAAAAAATGTTTCCAATGGTGATATTTATGGTTCAAATCTCCCTCCCCTAGTATAAATTTTCTTTTCTTTTCTTTTCTTTTAAAAAAAAAAAAAAAAAGACCTAAACTTTGTGTAACAAATTTTACCGAAATCAATTTAATCGAACACCATGAACCACAACAAAAGTAGGAGTTTATACCCAATCCATTAACTCAATGAAACCAATCCTACTCAAAAGCTTGGATTAAAATTTAATTTAGAGTGTCGGTTTAGTTGAATTTAAGTAGATAGTTTTTTTTTTTTCAATCCATCTAACGTTACCTTGATCCATTATATATTTAGCTTATTTTATTATCTTTATTTTAATTTTTAATTCAATAGATTTTGGTATTTTAAGAATTAATTTTAATGAATTTAGAAATTTAGAATATAATTTAAGCATATAATATGATTTGTAATGATTTATTAAAAAGTGCACGAAAGTTGAATTTTTTATATAACACTAGTCTCATCACACGCGTGCAATGAGGGTTTTTTTTTTTATTAGTCTTATTTTGTAGAAAAAAAAATTGTTTTTTTATTATATATATAATTTTTATTTTAAAAATCTAATTTATAAGTGGATAAGCAATTTAAAAATCAATAAGAGAGTGACCATATTTTGTAGGCAATGTTTTTTTTTTTTTTTAGAGATAATTATAATATGCTGCTAACCTCGCAGCTCGAACCTTTTACCCTTTAAACTCCCAAGCACTTTGTACATGGGGAGATGTCAATTTAGCTACAAGGCCTTTAACTTGTAGGCAATTAGAGAAATTAGAGTTATATTTGTACCAAATTGTCATTTTGTTTTGTCTTTACTTAAACATAGGAATATAGGAACATTTTTGAAAAAAAAAAAGAAAAAAAAGAAGAGAATCTCAAACATGAAAAGCCTCTTAAATAATAAATAGTAGAATAAATAATAAATTTTTGTGCAACCCACTGATCCAATCCGTCTCGATCCATATTGCAATTAGTTGAAATTTTCTTAATTCCACTTTATGGGGTTGGGTTGAAAAAACCCTCTGACGTGACCCAACTGAACCATGGACGCAGGGCCCATGCACAGCTGAGAAAAAAAGCCGAAACAAAAACAAAAAAAGAAAAAAAAAAAAAATCATCCAGCAGTCGATCGAGAGACAAAGACGTAGCAGCACGCCGCCCACTTCACCGCGTGCTCTCTCTCTCGACGACGACGACGACGGCGGCCGCCGTCACGGAGCATTGGATACTGACGAAAACTTCTCTAGCCCTCTCTTGCGTTTGCGTAGACTGTAGACTGTAGAGCACCCAGCAGCGAGAGAGAAGTGAGTAACAAAGCCCCACCAATTCTCTCTTCCTTTTATTTTGTTTCATGTTCACCGTCGCTTTGGTTGTCTCTGAAAACGTTAGAGACAGAAAGAAAGAAAAGAAAAAGCTATATTGTTACATGTTGTTGAAGTTTCTATGTGAAACAGAAGTGTTTGTGAAATTTAAGTTGATAGAGTCTGCCACCCATTTGATAAAATGTCACTATGAAACCATTTTTCTTGATTTTGGGTTTCTCTCTTTATTGTTATAGTGTTTTAAAATCTGGGAACTGGGTTTTACACTTTATTGTTTAAGTATGAATTGCAAAATTGAAAAGCAATGCTCATAGCCCAATAGGGTGTGCATGTGTTAGGGCCTGAAATATATTGTTGTTTATTGGTTTTGGAAGTTTAGAGAGTATTTGTGAAATTGAAGTAAATACTCCACCATCCATTTGATAAAATGTCACTATGAAACCATTTTTCTTGATTTTTGGGCTTCTCTCTTTATTGTTATAGTGTTTTAAAATCTGGGAACTGGGTTTTACACTTTATTGTTTAAGTATGAATTGCAAAATTGAAAAGCAATTCTGTACGTGTTAGGACCTGACATATTGTTGTTTTTTGGTTTTGGAAGTTTAGAGAGTATATGTGAAATTGAAGTAGATATTCCACCACCCTTTTGATAAAATGTTACTATGAAATCGCTTTTTATTGATTTTGGGTTTACCCCTTTATTATTAGTGTTTTAAAATCTGGGAACTGGTGTTACACTGTATTGTTCAATTCTGAGTTGCAAAATTGATAAAAATGCTCATAGTCAAATAGGCTGTGTATGTGTTATGGTGTTCAGACCTGAAATATTGTTGTTTATTGGTTTTGGAAGTTTAGAGCTTATAGTGGGAGAAATGCCTTCGAAAACCAAGAAGAATTCGAAGGCACAGTCGAGGCTGCTGAATGGTGACCAGTCTGCAGCATCTCCTCGGACACCATCATTGATACCTTCTCCCAATTTTGAAGTTAGCGAAGAGAATCTTGTGTGGTCTTTTGATGAGGCTTCCATTAAATACCCTGCATTGATTGGAAAATCCACTTTCATTGGCAAAGTTATTGATGTTGAGCGTGAGTCCAGAGGCTGTAAAATTTGGCTCTCAGAACCTTCCATGGTTGCATCTTCGCTCACCCCTGGTTCCATTGTATCGGTAATGCTCCGTTCTGTAAAATGGAATATGTGACTTATGATTGCATAATTATTGTAACCTTTTTTGGTTTTATTGCTTTATCTTAATATTGTTGTCAGGTGTCACTTGCTTCAAGGAAGAAATTTTCATCTGGCTTCCCACTTTGCTCATTAGCAGATGAATGTGCAGCGTATTTTGGGGTTGATACTGGAGAGAAAATGGCAAACAAAGCAGGGAGCTACTTTGCTCTTGCAACAGTTTTTCCTTCTAGCAAGGTTTGAAAGGCAATTCAGTTCACTTCCTGTTTTGATTACTAAAGAAAAAAAAAGGGAAGTAAATGCATTGATAGATAGGAATAATGTAGGGAACATTTAGTATTATCGTGCTTAAACGTTCTTGTTTCAGATACTCTAGATTGCTGGTATTCCACTTAAATAACTTTGTAAGATTGATTGCTTGATTTGTTTCACTTCTATCATGCCCTTGTTAAATGTATCAGGTTTTTGATTCTTGTATTGGTTGAACTGGGTCATTGAATCTACAATGTCATTCCTGCAATCGGAATTTTCACAACCTGATTATCAAATTGTTTTGCTCTAGTAATTTATGATAGTTTTGATTTGGTTCATCAAAAGATGGGTGAAGCCTTTGGGAGGTAGGAATTATGGGTTTTAGTAACAAAAACCTTTGTCAAGGATATAATGCAGGTGATATTCTGAGTACCAAAATATATTGTTTTCCCCTTAGCATACTGCCTGTGTACTAAGGGATTTTTGTTTTTTTCATTTTTGGTTGAATGAAGCATTATTACTCATCAAAAAATAAATAAAAATTCTGAGTAACATGATCCTTCATTTCCTAGTGTGGGTATTTAGTGGGAGAGGAATGGATTTTTGAAGTAACCGAAAGCTCAATTCAAGACTTGAAGCTGTCTTTTTTCCATACTTTTCTTGGGTGGACAACAGCATCGGGTGTTTTCATGTTTTCCTCAGCACACATCCTGTGTGCTTTGGCTCTTTGTATTTGATTATTTTTATTCAATGAAGTTTTATTATTTATCAAAAAAAAAAAATTCTGAGTAACAGGATAAAGTTTGGAGAAATTAATGTTATTTTGTTTAACTGTTGTGGCATTGAGAAGATTAAAGTCGTTTGTGTATTTGTGGAAATGTTTAAAATGAGGAGAGTATCACCTGAAAAGCCTGATTGCTGTTTTTCAGGGCTGCTTCTCTGAAAGTTTCTGGAAGGGAACTTTGGCTTAATTCTGTTATAATTTGAAAAATTAGAAGTATGATATGGCCCATAATGGTTCTTGCCTTCTGGAAATAGAATAGACTATTGGAATATGGTCCAAAGCATCTTCCAAAATATAAAGAGACACAAATAGTAAAAAATTTAAAGAGTTATGTCATACTTCCTATGTCGTCAATTTATGAGTTTATTTGTCTGGGTTTATTTTTGAATTTTGAAGTTGATGGTCTAATTTTTCATCTATTTAGTTCTTGGAGATTCAGATACATTATATTAAACAGAGCTTGGGGTCTAATCTATCATGTATGTGTGTGTGTGTGTCACAGATTGGGGTCTATCTTATTACTTAGACTTTTTCCCCCCCTTCATTTTTTTTTTTAATTTTTATCTTTTCCAGGTTTTCAAGAATGAAGTGAGATTGTCTTCAAACCTTTCCTACACCATGGGCTGTCCCACTTCAGGCAGTGTTGTGTTTGTTTGTCCTATACAAAGTCAACTTCCACCACATGGTATTGTAAATGGACTTGATGAACCAAATGGCAACGGAGTTCAGTGTTTTTCTGTTTACAACTGCAAGGAATTGTATCTAGAGCAAGCTCTTTCGCAGAATAGATCAACAGTGAGAAGTAATATGTTGTCTTCCTTGAACTTCCCAGCTGAAAAGAATCGTAATACATTAGAAATTGGAATGGTTTCATCTCCTAAGACTCCATTGTATCAGTCAAAATTTAGCTCTTCTAGTCCTAGTCACTCAACCTCGTCAATATGTGGAGATCCAGTAACACATTTACCAAACCCAAACAGTTCATATATTGATTCATTCGACATTAGGGATGTAATGGGGGATGAAAGTGCTAAGAAACTTCTTCAGACATGTGCTACTACGTGGTTGTATTCTCGTAATCTACTATGCGGAAATTTTGTATCCATCCCAATACTTTCAGAAGTTTACATATTTCGTGTGATAGGTGCTAAAGATTTGTCAGCAAAGAGTAGCAGTCATGATCTCATAAAAGAGAAATGTCATGATTTGCCCCCTGACACTCCTGAACTAGCGGACCATGCTTTTGTGATAAACCGTGATACAAAAGTCTGTTTGTATTCACCATCAACTGCGGTGTCTGAAACTTCTATTTCAGGTGTTGAACTTGAATATAAGGATGTTAAAGCTAGAGTGGTAGAAAGTTCTTTGAAATTGGGTGGTCTTTCAAAAGAATATGCAATTTTGAAAGATATAATAATTTCCTCATCAGTGAAAGACACTTTATTGAGGTATGTCATATAAAATACTTTTCTTGTTTACTTGTTCAAATTTGTAGTGTTTACTTTTTTCCTTTTGATGTCATACTACTAGACTTCTGGAGCTTTGGATCTTCTTTGCAATTTTTTTTGGCTGAAAATTTGCTTTTTGATTGATTAACTTAAAGAACAGTTTTCTATAGATGGATTGACAGGACATATTCAATTTTGTAGACAGTACATTTTATAATAAAATCACATTACAAATTAAGTAAGGTTTTATAGTAATTAGTAAAGTTGTTAAGCACTCATGTCAAACAACTATACATGCATGTAGGTCTAGTAGCATGCTTCTCCTCCATACTTGCAAATAAAGATGCTTCAACTTAGCCAGTCTGCCAATCCTTGTTAAATCTGGAAACCAATGCATGGGAAATATCAAGAATTTATTCGAAGTATACAGGCATCTACAAGTTTATCTTGATTCTTGACATGCATATTTCAATGAACAACATATGGAGTGAAATATCAGAAATTTTTCTGTGTATGTTTGTCTGTCTTCTACACATTGGATGCCTTCTCCTTTGTTGCAAAGAACTGAATTCTCATTACTTCTGCTGTTGACATATACTAGTTGTTGTACAGGATTTTTTGTTTCTTACTTCAATGTTGCCAAAACATAAGGACTCATTATTATACTTATTTCCAATACTGAAGCACTCCTAATTATTATACTTGTTAACATTTTAGTTCTGAAACTCAAAATGAAAAGTAACAAACAGTTGGAACAACACCTAACTTAAATGTGAAACACTGGTCTACGGAGAATTAGTTAAATGCAAAATTGTGGTTTCAAACAGAAAACACCATGATGGCCTATATTTTATCAACAAATGGACTTAGGGAGAGCTGAATGGCAAAAGTGGGTCACTTGTCCAAAAAAAAAAAAAAAAGGAGGCAAAAGTGGGTCATGGCATCGTCCAGAAGTTGCAATAAGGCTTTGTTAAGCAAATATTATTTGTTTATTATCAATATATTTTATAGGTAGATAATTTAATATGTACTCCCTTTCCTCAACTCTTGGCATTCTTTTTCCGTGGAAGCCTATGTAGTGTTCAAATGTTCCTCCGAGGGTAGCTTTCTTTTCTTGGACTGCAACCTTAAGAAAGATTTGACTATTGACAACTTATGGAATAGAGGTGTTACTGTTGTGGATTGGTGCTATATTTGCAAAAGGAGTGGGGAGTTGGTGGATCATTTACTTTTTCATTGTCCTGTAGCTTTTGAGTTATGGACAATGGTGTGGAATTTGATTGGAGTACTGCTTCTTGATTAAAGTATTGCTTTTAACTTTTCACTCTCTTCTTGATTGGAGTATTGCTTTTAACTCTTTTCCCTGTTCTAACTTATTAGATATGTTAGAGCTTTGTAATTTAAGTGTTTGATTTATTGCTACTCAAATACACCGTTGGTGTAACTGGGTATTTCCTTTTTTTGATCAATAAACTTTTGTTACTTAAAAAAAAAAAGATAATTTAATATGTAAAAGTAGTTCGAAAGTTTCTTTAATGTTGCCAAGAGTCTTGTAGTTCAACTGGTACCTCCTAGTGTTGCCAATGGAGAGTTCAAATCCTCTCCCCCTCCCCCCCAATTGTTATAATTGAATTATTTAAAAAAAAAAAAAAAGTTTCTTTAATGTTCATTGTAAGTATGGTTATCATCCAAGGTCATCATATGCTTGTTTAAAAGCCTTTCTTTGAACTTTATTACCATGGATTTTCTCAACCATAAATTTTTGAAGCTTGATGAATCAATCAAGGATATTTAGATCCTTTTTAATCTTAAGTGTCAGCTAAATTTAATATTGAGAAGGTGGCTGTGCTGTTTGATACTCCATAGAAATGTAATACGTGAGAAGGAAAATTTCTGAGGTCTTTATCGATATTTTTTTGAGTGCACCAGTGCCTTCTATTTGGGGTTTTTTTGTGTGTGTGTGTGTGTCTTACCATGTGGGTGGATGCATTACTCTTTCATTAATTGGATTATAAGGGTGCCTTAGAGGGCCTCTTTTTCTTCATTCTCTTTTCTTTCAATCCTCCCTCTCAAACTTTCATAACTTTTTCTTACATATATAAAAATTAAAAATTAAAACTTCGATAACTTTCTCATCTCAGTTGCATATTTTAAAATGTTCAAATCAATTCAAAATCACCCTTGCAAGAGAAATTGGAACCATTCTAAATCAGATAAGAGTTTGAAAGGCTGGGGTTCACTGTTCTGAGATTGTTTAAATCATAATAATTGATTATGGTAAAAAACGTGTATTACTTGTTTTATTCATGGCTATTTGCATTGCATTTAATTAAGACTTTGGAAAATGCAAGAGAGAGATTACTTGGACAGTTGCATTTGTCAAAATTCTTTTTATTTTTTATTTGTCCAGTTGCAAGATATACAAGGTTTCTAGTAGTTTTGTTCTTTGGTGTCAAATAGGTTATATGCTTAAGAGAGTGATTGACTATTCTATTGCTGGAACTGGGTGTGTAAGGCAGGCAAAGTAGTAGAAAGGTTTGGAATGTAGTGCCATTATGCCATATGTGGATGTTTTGGTGCAAGAAGATCAAAAGAATGTTTGGTCTTAGCTTCCTTTTAATAGGCTGAATGGTTGTTTTTGAGTGCCTTTTTCAAGGGGATATCAACAGAGGGCAGAATACCTTCTTCTCATTTGTTATTAGATTTTTTCAGATTCTCTATATGTTAACTTGTAGTTCTTAAAGGGACCAAAAGTACACTGCCTGTAGTAAAGTCCCTCCTTTTCTTTCCTTATGCTAGAGAGAGAGAGAGAGAGAGAGAGAGAACTTTGGAAAATGCAGTTGTCCATGATTCAAATTTTCAAAACCTAATTTCTGTATGATTCTTTGATGTGACTTGTTTGATAAGATTCTAGATAATTGTTGGTGCTATATGAGACATGGAAGTAAAAGTATAAAAGTAGATCTTGATGTTTCTGCCTGTTGGACTTTTCAGTGTTTTTTGTCCATTTAATTCTCAGAAGTGATGCTAATTCCATGTCTGAGATTGGCTTTTGGGTCACTTTGAATTAAAGTGAATCTCCCCAGCAATGTAATAACTAATAACAAGCTTTGCTGCCCCGTGAAGCATTATTTTTAAATTGCAGATAGAAGTCCAGCTCCACTATCTTGATCATTCCCTTGCCCATGATAATCATGTGGTGATGATGTTCAAGTATGTCATGTTGTAATCTTGTCTTTTTTGGTATGTTGTGTTAATCATCTAAGTATCAAAGGGCATAAGATGTGCTTGTATCAAACTTTGTTTTTAACCTCTTTTTAGATCTTAACCTGGATCCATGTTAGAAATATCAATGTAGCAAATTTAGCTGAACTTTGGGCAATCTTGTGATTAGTTGTATAAGTAATTGCTTTTTTCCAGTAGATATGTGAATCAATACACTGCACAGGATTGAATAGACGGCCTCTACCCATTTCTATAATTATTTCTGATTGTCTACCTCTAGCTATAAACAACTCAATGTAAGATTTGAAGTTATTGTCTTCCTTCAATTAAATACATAATGTAGCTGTTTTTATGGTCCACATATTCAACATTAGATGTTGATAATTGATGTAACTATTTTAGTTTCGGTTTACGAACTACAAAGGGAGTGCTTCTGCATGGTCCTCCTGGCACTGGAAAGACTACTTTGGCCCAACTATGTGCCCGAGATGCTGGTGTTGAACTTTTCTGTGTGAATGGACCTGAAATTGTGAGTCAGTTTTATGGAGAAAGTGAGAAAGCTTTGCACGAAGTTTTTGAGTCGGCATGCCAAGCAGCACCTGCAGTGGTTAGATTTCTTTACTCCAAAATGTCTAATTTCTCTTTCAATTTTGCAACTTATTTTAAGGGATTATTGCTGTTCTGTGGTTGAAGTACTGATGGACACAGTGTTGAAGTTAGGGATTTGAATCACTAAAACAATTAAGTTTAGAACATATCAATTTCACATGGAGTACAGTTTTGTGTTATTTATGTTGTAGTAGCATACATTTTAACCACAGGCATTTTATCTGCAGTGAACTCTAATTTGATGGATCATAGAACTATAGCCTAAGAGCAGTTTTGTGTTTCTTCAAGGCAATAATGGAAATGTTGACTGTAAGTTCTGACTATCCTTCTATAACTTGCCTAGACTACATTATTGCTCTAGGAATTCTTAAAAAAAAATTGCACTTAAAAGAAAAAAGAAACAGAAAAACATTTTGGCAGTGGGAAAGATATAGAAAGAATACTGTGGAGTGGGATTGGTGAGGAGTTTAAATTTTATTTTGTGGATTGGAATGTGGTTTGTAGCCGTATCAAGTGTGGAGTTTTGGGAGAAGTTGAGCTCTTCCTTTGAGCTTTGTTAGGGAAATGGTTATGGAAGTAGACAGAGGAGAGGAAGCAACTTTGGAGACAGGCTATAGGAATGAAATACGAGAAATCATTTAATCAGTGAACTACTAAGATGGTGATAAGGCTCCATGGATGCAACTTATGGAAAAGTATGAGTACTAGAAATAGCTGGGAGTGGTTTTTAGGATTTGTAAGGTTGGGTAGTGAATGGTGAAGAGTTTGCTTTTGGCATGATGTGTGGTGTGGACTGTAGAGGCTTCATTAAAGGATATTTTCCTGATTTGTTCTTAATTGTAGTGCACAATGAAGTGTTGGTAGAATCTTTTATTCATGCTTTTTAAGATTGGAAATTAGAGCTGTTAGATTCGTTTTTTTAGCTGCTCTATACAATATTCCTTCTGGCAGAGGGGATGAGATGTTTGGAGACTTAACCACAGTGGCAGTTTTGATGTTCAGCCATTTGTAAAGGTTTGCTGCATACTTCCTTGGAAGTCTGTTTGGTGTGTTAAGGTGCTTCAAAAGGTTGCTTTAGTTATGGTCATTAAATTTCCTGTTCTTTGGGTTATTTGAGTGATGCCTAAAAAGTAAATTGATATGCTTTGTTGTTGGAGAGGGTCCTCTGGCCATCATAATAATAGTATGATTTGGAGTGATGTCCTGCTTTTCATTATTTAGATTATGTGGAGAGTATGAAATGGTTGGGAGTTTGATGGAACTGAGCTTTCTTTGAACAATGTGCCGGCATATTTGATGCAGCTTATTTGGAAGGAGCAGAATAGATGCACTTTTGAAGACATGGAGAGCTCATTGGATCAATTGAAAACTTTGTTTGCTTGTACCCTTTTTCCTGTAGCTCTTGAGCTTCTTGTATTTGTTTCATTGTTCAAAGTGTTCACCATCGTGAACATGATGTTCAATTTTTTTCAATAAAAGTTTTATTACCTATCAAAAAAAATTGTTTGCTTGTACCCTTTTTGATTGGTCCTGGGTTTGGGGTTTCACTCAGTGTTCTATTTTAGAGTTTCAAGTTGCTCTTAGATTTTCCTTTTAAGGCTTCTGTACTTAATTTACACTTTGTGTGTTCATCATTGTGAACATAAATTATATTTGATATTCAATAATATTTCATTACTTATTTATCAAAAAAATAAATAAATGAAGAGATGACTGTCCTGGGTAGTCTTCCTTCTTTATCTCTTTTGGATTTTCTTGATTGTTAAACTTCAGAATGTAATCTTCTAAGGGTCATGTATGCTTGCTGTTTGCTTGAGACTGCCTTGGATCCCTCCCTTAACTATTAATCTTAACAGAGAGGAGACTAAGGATGAAATTGACACAATTAATAGTTGAGGGACCCAATTGAACTTTTTCCAATAGTTGGAGGACCAAATTAGTAATTCATAAAAACAAAGTCTTGACCATAGAGATTTCCCCTGGGAATATTTTAATTAATTGAAAAAATCTGAATTAAGGCTGTTAACACATCATACCTATAAAAAAAAAAGGCTGTTAACACATCATAGGAACTGTAACAATTGACTCACTGATATATTGGAAATGACCAAACTGTGTAAACAGTATTAAGGTGGAGATATTCATGGCTGAACCATTATACAAATTAAAATCTTCAGCGTATTGTGGAAATTGATGAAAATAAAATGATTTTAGACATTTCATGGTAGTGCTGAATACCAATATATTGTGTTTACATTCTAAATACACATTTCTAGAAATTAAAGAAAGAAAGGGAAAAAAAAAACTGTATATAAAGTCTACCAAATATAATCAAAATTATAAAATTTTGCCTTTGAGTGTGATGTATTCTTGCTTAGTCGACTCTGCGTTTTAGATGGGTAATTAGTGGTTTCTTATTACAGGTATTTATTGATGAGTTGGATGCCATTGCCCCAGCTCGGAAAGAAGGAGGTGAAGAGCTGTCTCAAAGAATGGTTGCTACATTGTTAAATTTGATGGATGGGATTAACAGAACTGATGGACTGATTGTTATTGCTGCAACCAATAGGCCTGATAGTATTGAGCCTGCTCTGAGACGACCTGGCAGACTTGACAGAGAAATTGAAATAGGTATAATGAAATTTATTTGTGAATATGTTATGTTATCTTAGGAATCTTACTGAATTTGTTCTGGTTAAGATTTCGCATGATTCACACTGTCCAGCATTGTCAAACTTATGACCAAAAAGATAAAAAGGATACTGTTGAGCTGTTTATGCCATACATCTGTTGTGTCTTTTATTCTAGCCGCCTCCTCATGACTATTGAGTAACACTATCCATAATCTATGTGTAAGTAGGAAACGTTTTTTAGTGTACTAAGGATGGCCTCATGAAATCTGAAAGTTTGAAAGCAACCTGATTCCCAGTGTGGTAATGCTTCTGTGTACATTGTCATGTGTCATGACTGCAATCATTAATGTCACATTTCTTCTTAATAAATTGAATTCCTTTTATTTGTCTTAATGACTCTGTAAGTCCATGTGTATTTGGATAAGGTTATTTTTACTACCAGTTTATGTATAACTTTTTAAAGCCTCACTTTTTCTAGTTACAATTGTATTTTACCAAGCTTAATTTTATAAGCAAAACAAGTCAATGAAAAATAAGTTGTCCCACTATTCTTAAATATGCCTCCAAGATAGTGTCATATTATAGGATCAGACAAAACTAATAATATTTCTCTGAAATTTGCAAAAGGGAGGTGCTTAAAACTTATGTGTATTTCCATATCTGGACTGAAGTTAATCTTCTTGGTAATGCTTCTAGGTAAATCTGGAGAAGTCACACTAAATATATTTTACGAGTATTTTCCTTCGAACTTCAAGAATAGAAATGTGGAATCAATGTCGAATTATGAGTACATTAATAGGCTTAACTTTCTACTTTTTTTTTTTTTTTTTTTTAAGGTATAGGCTTAACTTTCTACATGAAGTGGTCCAATGGACATTCTAAGATGTACGAGTATGCTGTTGGTCACAACTTTAAAAATGAAACAAATGTAGTTGTACTGCCTCTGTGCATGTGTGAGTGAGCGTTATTTGACCCAAAGTTTAAAGCGAAAATAAGATGAATAAATTCTTGTGCCGGAGCTGAACTAAATAATTACTAGATAATAAATATATTTTGGAAAGTTGTATTAGGAATGCACATTTGTTATAAGAGCACTAAATGTTGGCTAAGAGCATTCACATCAGCTCTTTTATAATTGTGTAAAATACACATTTTGACCAATTTTACACATTTTGAGCAAAAAAACACCCACATCAGTGGGTGTAAAAATGTGTAAAATATATACAGTCGGTGTAAATGAACAGTAAACTGTGTATATTTACACGGTTACTGTTCATTGTTTGCCGATTTTTTTATTCTTTTTTTCTCTCTCCTCTATCAAACTGCAACAAACTAGCGCGGGGAAGAAGGCGCCAGCGCCACCACCAAACTACAACAAACCCAACCACCAAACCCAGCGCCACCGCCAAACACCGCAACCTAGCACAGAGAATTAACCCAAAATCAACAGAAAATTAACCCAAAATCAACACCGCCTAACCACCACTCAATCACCACCACCACAACCCATCCAGACCCATGATATTCCAATCACAAAATCAACCAAAAAAAAAGAAAAATCAAACCAAAAATCAAACCTTCAATGGAAAACTCAACAACTTAGAACCCAAAATCAAACTTTCAACAGAAAACCCATCAACCCAAACTCAAACTCAAATCAAGGCCGCTGTCACCACTACCATGGAGAGCTTGCTACTTTCTTTGCTCGTGGAGAGCTTGCTGCTGCCATTAGAGAAGAGAGAAACAAGTGCTGAGCTACGACAAAGGAAAAGATCAAAAAAGAAAAAAAAGAAAAAAAAAAAAAAGAGAACAGACCGTGGGAGAGGAAGTAGAGAAAGGATGTGGCTTTGTGAGATATAAAAGGAAAAAATAAAAGAGAGGGTCAGATGTGTGGTGGGGGTTAAAAGTGAGGGGAAAGGAAGCTTCCTTACTTGTAAATATATCTAAATATAATTTAGTTATAAAAGAATTATGATTGAGATTTTTTTTTTTCAAACAAAGCATGATTTTATTTGGAATTTTATTAAAGTCTATATTAAAATTTTTAATTCAAATCAGTGCTTTTTATAACTAAAATCATACTAATAGTAAATAATATATATATATATATATATATCTCTCTCTTCAATGCGTAACCCTGAAACGACACATCGAAATATTTCATTGATGGCAGAATGATGGTCGAAAACACTGATCTGTCGATTGTCGCTGAAGCCACTATTTTGGTGGTCTGGCCACCAGTGCTAGCGGCACAATGGGTGGAGACACCGATCTAGCGGCAGTCGTCGGAAACACTATTTTAGAGGTTTGACCATCAGACCTCCACCACAAGCGGCTCCATTGGCCGAGCCACCGGTGTTGGTAGTTTACTTAAAATTTAAGTTTAAATTAAAAAAGTATGACCATTAGAGAAAATAATAAAAAATTGATGAAGAATGAATATTTTATTGAAATATCTTGTAAAATAGATAAACTGATGTAAGTGTTTTGTAAAAGTGATGGTGTAAAATAGAAAAAGTAGGTTTTTTGTGTAAAATAGACGAAATCTTTTAGAAGAGCTAATGTGAATGCTCTAATACTGTGGATGAACTTGGAGTAGTTGTCCACTTGATGTATTTAAATACTTGATGAGATAGAGTTTGTAGCATTTCACTGGATGTGATATTAACTTCGTTTCCCACTAAAACTCATATGTAGGTGTGCCGTCTCCCAAGCAGCGGTTGGATATATTGGTTACTCTTCTCAGTGAAATGCAACACTCTCTATTAGACATCCAAGTTCAACACCTTGCTACAGTAACACATGGTTTTGTGGGTGCTGACCTAGCTGCCCTTTGCAATGAGGCGGCCTTGGTTTGTCTTAGGCGTTATGTCAAGTTTAAACATTCATGTCATGATTTGCACTCCAGTACCTTATGTGAAGGTTGGTCCGGTGGTATACTTGAAAGATCTGATTGCTTAGAAGATATAAGAAATATTTCAAGGGATTATGCAGATTCCTCTGTTTCAAATTCAGGTGTATCCTCAGATATTCAACCATCCTTTTGCTTGAAGGGTACCATTCCAAAAATTTCGGATAATATAATGGATGGCATTGATGAAGAATGTAGGTTAAGAGTAACTTTTGAAGATTTTGAACGGGCTAGGATGAAAGTGAGGCCCAGTGCCATGCGGGAGGTATGTTGGAAAAGTAAAAATATGATCAGTTTGAGTTAAGATACTAGATCTCAGTCACATATTAATCATGATAGCTAAGTGATTGCTACAGTTGGAGGAGTCCAATTCCCACAACTGTTCTTATTTACCCCTTATTGCATACTTCACTGCCTCACATATAATAAATTGAAACGTTATAATTGTAATTGTGGCAGAAAGTTTTTTGAAAACTTTTACAGACAAGAATATGTTAGTTGATCTAAATATCTAATTTATCAACTCTGATCTTGTTATTTTTTCTTCCCAGGTAATACTTGAGGTTCCAAAGGTTAATTGGGAAGATGTTGGTGGCCAAAGTGAGGTTAAAAATCAATTAATGGAAGCAGTGGAATGGCCTCAAAAACACCAGGATGCATTCAAGCGTATTGGGACTCGTCCCCCAACAGGGGTCTTGATGTTTGGTCCTCCAGGTTGCAGCAAAACACTCATGGCACGTGCAGTAGCTTCTGAAGCGGGCCTGAATTTTCTGGCTGTGAAGGGTCCAGAACTTTTCAGCAAATGGGTTGGTGAATCCGAGAAGGCTGTAAGATCACTATTTGCAAAGGCAAGGGCCAATGCCCCATCAATTATATTTTTTGATGAAATTGATGGTCTTGCCGTTATCCGTGGGAAGGAAAGTGATGGGATTTCAGTTTCTGATAGGGTTATGAGTCAACTTCTAGTTGAACTTGATGGTTAGTGATAATTTTTTTAGTATTAATTACGCCAATAGAAGCTTTCTGTCCATATGGCATTTGCTTTATACAGTATTTCATTTTAGCTTATATGAAAGTACCTAAAATTTGGGAGATTTATTTTAAATCTTTTTTGAGATTAAACCATGCTCTCTCTGTCTCATAGATAAATATTTTGCTGAATTCAGGTTTGCATCAAAGAGTTGATGTTACTGTTATTGCTGCTACAAATCGACCGGACAAGATTGATCCTGCCCTTTTAAGACCAGGTTCTCTCTCTCTCTCACACACACACACCAGGTGTTGAGTAGTTACCAGTATCTTACTATTCCCCTTCTCAGAAAGTTGGTAACATTCCTAACAATTGATGAAATTTTGGACAGGACGCTTTGATCGGCTGCTATATGTAGGACCTCCAAATAAGACTGATCGAGAAGAGATATTCCGCATCCACTTGCGCAAAATTCCTTGCAGTGCTGACATCAGCATAAATGAGCTGGCCAGTCTCACGGAAGGCTTCACTGGGGCTGATATATCTTTGATCTGCCGGGAGGCAGCTGTTGCAGCTATTGAGGTTTCTTTGAGTTCATTTCATAACTAGGTGGCTTTGTGTTTTGAACTTGTTGACTAATTGACATTTGTTTTTCAAGCAGGAGTGCCTTAATGCTTCTGAAATAACAATGGAACATTTAAAGACTGCCATTAAACAAGTACAGCCATCGGAAATTCAGTCTTATGAGGAGTTATCAGGAAAATTCCAAAGGCTTGTTCATTCTAGCAACAGAATGAATTAGGATTTCAGCAGTGCACCCTAGTAAATCTAACTGGTTTCCTATCTGGTAAACATTTCATCTCATGCTATTTCATTTTTTTTACTGTTTAAATATTGTTATTTTGGTCAGTAAGTGGAATTGAATACTGCTTCTTGATTGAGATGCACTCACTCTCTCTCAAGTACCCTACACCCTATCTTATGAAACATTAAGCTTAACGCTTATTCATGTAAATATAGGTCTAAGCTTCATTGTCTCCCCCTGCTCACCTTGATCTGCATTTATAGAGTTAAATTAGCTAGTAGAAAATAGAAATACTATTATTAGTTTTCTATTTTTCTTGACATGTTACAGACAAATAGTGACCCTTATCAAATTAGTTTTAAGGATTATTGTTTATTATAGGTTATGATCATAATATTCTAGATGAAGAATAATCGTATACCTATGTCCGTAAAAGATAAATATTCCTTTATTATTGTCTTATTACCTTCATTATATCTTACTTCACCCCTGCATTTGCATGCGATATGTCCGTTGCATGTTTAATCCAAGTCTTGTAATGTGTCTGATAAACTATTACTTTTTCTAAAAGCTTAAGCCATTAGAAAATGATGAGTTTAATCATTTAACCGTTATTTTAACACCCTTCTCACACGTGGGTCCATACTCCCTTAATAAGTATCCAACACATGGGATTTTTAACTTTTTAAATGGGAGATAGTGTGGAACCAAGATTCAAACTTAGGGCCACCTGATCTAATACCATGATAAGCTACCACTTGTCCCAAAAGATTTAGTTCTCAGTAAAATGTGAATTTAATAATTTATTATTCTAACAGTGTGAATGCCAAGCAGACTTCACCATGTGTATGACGGAAATTGATGCTTCATGGGGTTGAGACTTATCAGTCATCATTGTATTCCAAACTAGTATTTATTTGTTCTTGTTAGTTTGAGAATAAAGATAATAAGGTATTATAATAATTTTTTGCAGGGCAGTTGTTAGTAGTTTGCAGTTTGCAATTATTTCCTCCTGTATACCTGGAAGTTTTGCTGATTTAATAAAGATTGTTACTTATCAAAAAAAAAAAGTTTGCAATTATTCTTATGTTGGTAACTTACAACTGCAATTTGCTTATGCATCTGGAATTGCTTTTAGGATTTCTAGGGTAACATTACATTAATTGATTATTTGTTCTTCAAAAGAAAAATGAAAAGATTCTGATTAAGATTTATATCTGATTTGCATCATTTACCTTCTTTTTGTTAAAATTTTCTTCTGTATTTTGTTACATTTTATGGTTATCTCTCTCTCTCTCTCTCTCTCTCTCTCTAAATGCAGACATTTTCTTCACTTATAATAAATCTTCTGTTTTGGCTATGTTTAAATTTTCATCTTATTCGAACGATAAATTAATTGATCATTTTCTTTCTTTTTCTTTAACTTTGATGAAGTAGGAACTACATAAAATCTGTTGCATTCTTTCTTTATCAATTCCTAGCAGTCCTTTTACTCTCAAAGTCTGTAAGTATGTAGCCCAATTTTGATGCAACTTTCTACCATCTTCATGTCCATTTCATCACAGCATGTCATTTACATAAACCCTTCAAGAACAGAAGACTACACCTTGTCGGATAAGACTTGGAGTTCCTTGTGTTTGGGATTCAAAAAGAATGTCAAATAGAACCACCATATTTTGATGGGGTTGGACTCTTGTAAATGGTGAACATGGAATTCTGAGTGCAGTGTTTTTTTTTTTTTTGCCTTCCATGTTTACCAATCTGAGCTCCAATAGCAGATAAAGCAAATGATCCTTTCTGGTGGGCCTCAGACATTGGCAGATGATATTTTGCTATGTTGCACTTGAAAGTTGTGATTAAAGACTAAGGGGGCAGCCCATGGGATGTGGGGACAAGCTTCTTTGTCCATCCTAAGAACTGTCTTTTAGTCACGACTCATGTACAAGCATTTCTACTTTTCTGGGTATTGCAATTTCTACTACATAAGTACACAGGAGAAACTTGTGAGCTCATCACTATGGCATTTGACCTGCTGTGGAAACCATGATGACTGAAAATGGAGGGTTGACGCGGGTTCGGTTTAGCCAAGGTTGGCCAAAAAGCACATTAAAGCTTCCTCAGACTAGGATTTTGAGTATTGCATGATCTAAATTTCTCTAAATTTTGGCCTGCATCTCAATGATCTCATGTAAAAAATTTTGTGGTTGAATTTTGATTTTTTACAAGTTGGTAAAATGGGTTGGACAAGTGAATTGATGATGACCCCTCTTCGTATCTTTTTATCCTTTCACTTATTTTTTTATTATTAATTTCATAGATCATGACTCTTCATATCTTTTTATCCTTTCGTTTCAATTTATTTGAGATATACCTTTTTATAATTGGGTCCTTTTTTCTTGTTTTTTCCGAGCCACTTTTATGATTGGGCCTTGAAACTTGAAAGTATAGATTAATTTAAGGGAAAGAGCGGGGGGCCAAAAAAAAAAATTGCGGCTATTCTATATGTATATTGAGTAGAGATCTCAGAACAGTTGGATTACTTTCCTTCATTGTTATGATGTTAACAGAAGAAAAATGACCAGATTTATCAACAAAAATAGTCATAACTACATAATTAATATGACTAAAGTTTTAATATAAGGTTGGCTTTAAGTTACAACCGCACTTCAATAAAAGCTGTTTTATATTTATATATATATATATATTATTAAATTATATATTATTTTTGTACCCTTTATGTTTAATAATTAATCAATCTATCTTAATATTTAGAATTTGTTGTGAAAATATTGTGAATATAGCACTTTTCAAAAAAAAAAAAAAAACAATACACAAAGAATTTCATAACATTTTTCACAGTGGTTGAGCTGGTAAACTATTACTAGTTTTCATTTAGATCTATCACTAACATCACATTTTTACTTACTATTACCAATCTGCCACATCAACAATTATGAAAAGTGGTCAATTTTTAATCTATAAATTTTCTAAAGAAAAAAAGATTCTACATGGTTAATTAATAATTTTGCATCTAAAACAAGATAATAGAATTTAAGTAATATTAAATTTTTTTTTATATATAAAAGGTCATATTTAAATATATGAAAAGTTTCAAGTCAATTTTCACCTAAGGCTCCTAAATGTTTCAAGCCGCCCCTAATCATAAATAGCAAGAGATTGAAAAACATGATGACGAAGATGAAGACTAGAGCAAAAAAAAAAAAAAACAAACAAACACGAAGAAGAAGGCTGGAGAAAAATTAGAAGATGAAGATCAAAACAATCGAAGAAGACGAAGACTAGAGAAAATATGAAGAAGACTTGAGACATGATTGTTGTTGTTTGGGTTAGTATTTAGATAGTGATGTTTTGATTGGGTTTTAATTTTAATTTTGTAGAGGGGGCCAAGCTTTTGGAAGCAAGGGAGCCAATAATTTTTCTTAGGCGAAACTCTATTAGGGGGGCCTGGGCCCCACGGCCCCCACCTAGTTCCACCCTTCTGTGTTGTGGCACATAAATCTCTAGTCAAGCAAACAACAATAAACTCAATCCCATCCACTTTCTCAAAAAAAAAAAAAAAAATCAATCCCATCCAGACCCAATGTTCAAAGTTAAATACACTGTTAAGTTCTAGGGTAAAAGTCGACAACAAAACAAAGTAACGTGCTTTATAGCAATCATTTTTTTTTTTTTTTTGAAAGGGCTTTAGAGCAAATAGCAATCATTCAGGGCAGCTTTACGTGTAAATCAGCGAAGTCACAGAACCACTTTAACTTGCCAAAAAATGTATGTATATATATACACATATACACACAACTAATTTATTTAGACCACCTTAGCTAATAAAAATATTGACTATCCTGATTTTAAAATTACAAAAATTTTGGTTCAATAAAAATAAGAGGAATTCTAAAAAAAAAAAAAAAACTCTATGTTTTCGTTGGAATGACGCAAAATCCATATTTTCAGCTATTGGATGGTGCCTCATCAACGTGAATATTGCCTACCAAGGCAAGGGTTTTGCTTTTTCCACTATATTCAACGTAGGTGCCTCAATACCTCCAACATTCCATTAAGCAATTAATATTTCTTTGAAATTTAAAATTAAAGTGGCAATGGTTTCATTTTATTTATTTTTTATATTATGCGTAACATTCCTAATCATATGAAGGAAATTCCAAAAAAGTAAGAGAGAAGACAAGAGTGAACATCAAGTGCCCAAATGGAGGGCGAAGCTGAAAGAGAAAGCACAAGGATCACATTATAGATCAATTATTATCAAGCGTTGATTGATTTATAGGTTTCTTCACCACGTTCACAACCAAAAAAAAAAAAATCATGCTCTCTGTGAAAGGAATAATTATGCCAATTTCATGGCTAACTATTGTAACACAACCACCTCTCTCTCTCTCTCTCTCTCTCATTTTCATGTGTTCAGTCACTTCCCAATTCCCAAGTATGTTAATGGGAAAATTGATTGGGGGTAGTTATAACTTCTGGACCCAGTAACAAATGCAGACAATTCTCTTCTGGGAAGAACTCTGTGGTTTTGTTTCAACCTCTGGAAGGTACTTAGCCTCTTGTCACAGTTTGGAATTTTTTATTTGTCAACTTGTTTGTTGTTGAAAGTGCAAAATATTACAAAATCTGATTTGCTTAGAAAGTTTGGAATCCCTAATTTAGAGTCAACCCCAATTGTTTTTATAGATTTATCATTTGAATCAAAGCATAAAAACATTTTGGGTACTCAATTTATGTATTCTTTTTAGTAAAAGCCTATAAAAAAATTTAAAATAAAAATGAAAATCTTATCTTGAGAACCAAACACCAACTCAGTTGATTCCCCATCAACAACCTAAAAGAAAAATCCCACAAAGTGACCAAACTTTGCATCTCTCTCTCTCTCTCTAATCCTTTTCTAATCCCAACTCCAATCCCGTACAACAAGCCAACATTGCAATAATGTAGTTCTATCCATACTCTCTCTCCACCGAGCGTGACACACACCCTCTTAAATGTTGCAAATGATTAATTATAGGTGTACGATTGGAATAAAATGATCTGCCTTTTTAAGCTATTCTAAAATAAACTAGTTTTTTGTTATAAAAAAAAAAAACTAGTTTTTAATTTTTTTAAAACACATTTAATATAAAAAGAACCACAAGCTATATATATAAACAATTCACAAATGAACATGATTCACATCTAATTTTATAATTTGTTGACTTGTGCGATTATGAGTTATCATAATTTTCTACTTTATGTGACCCACCAATTTACTTTATTTACTCAAAATCGTACAAATTAATAAATTATGAAACTTAAATACACCACTGGACTTGATGCAAAATGGACACATCATTCAAAATTGGACACATGTCCATATGGGAAATTAAGTATGAAAATGGTGGTGCGTGGAGACGGATTTACAAATAATATTATGAGTAATCTATATATATAATAATAGGTGAAATTGAGAGAAACTCAAATTAAAATTTCAAATTAAAATTTCAATTTTGCGTCATGTGTCCAAAATTATTTATTCTTAAAAAATTTTATTTCTTAATTTTAGAATCAAATGTGAAACTACATCATAAATATTCATTCAAGTGAGTTATTAAGTTCAAAAACTAAAGAGTTTAGAATAAATAAATCGTAAAAAAACAAAGTGCTTCACAATAATTATAAAAAAAAAATAGACAATTTACATTTTATACCTAATAATATCTTTACAAAACATTTTAAAGAGTTAACAAAATATAAAAGTGACTATCAATAGTATTTAAATTATATATGTAAGAATTATATTATGCATTTTATTGTATATTTTTAAGTATATTCATGTATATGTATAAGGTTACAAGTTAATGCTAATAACACATAAAACGACACAACTTGTGTCATAATTCGCTCATGCAATGAGTTGTGAGTGACAGATATGTGATGATAGATCCATATGAGAATACACATCTACTACTCACAACTCATATGCGAGATAAATTATGTGACACAAATTATGCTATTTTCCGCGGCACCAACATTTCTCTCATATTATATAGCACACGTATCAATCCAGGGCACGGGGACGGATTTACAAATGGTACGATCTCTGGTAACCTGCAACTGCAACTGCAACACCCAGCAAACAGAAGCAGCAAAAATGCCTGGTGGCCTCATTATTACAATTTACCTAATAGCACAGTACACAACCCCTGGCAGACACAATCTGACTCAGTGAACAGTAGATCGTGCTTTCACGCGCTACAAAAGGCCTGTGGCATGAGATGAACATTAATAACAAGAAACAAAAAAAAAAAAATCTATTAGATCTTGTTGTAATGTAAGTGAAGTTTGTAACACAAACCACATTTACAACACAACGTAACACAACACTCACTCTCAAAGTATAAGACCCTGAAATCCCGGGAAAAAAAAAAACATTAAAAAAAAGTCCCATAAAAATCATAAGAGAAAAGAAAAGCATCATCAGCAACAACAGTAGTCATTAAATAAAAGCTGAAAAGAAGAAAACAAGATCCACCTCGAACCTCTCTCCACCCTCCTCTTCTTCTTCCTCCACAACCCTCCATCACCAAAACACAACCCTCTTCTCTCGCTCTCTTTCTCTCAAAATCAGTATCTTCTTCTTTTTTCAAACAAACCCATCTTGTTAGTTTTTGTATTGAACCACAAGCTCCACCACTACTACACCCATATTAGATTCTTTTTTTTTTTTTTCTTTTTTCTTTTTCTCTATTTTGTTATTGTTGTTGTTGTTATTGATTTTTTTTTTTTTTTCCTGTACAAGATTGGATTTTTTTATGTTTGTTTGGTGAATTGGGTGAAGGAATTGAGAGAAAAAGAGAAATAGTGAATTGGGTGTGAAGGAGATTTGAGAAATAATGAGGGAGGAGGACTCAAATTGGTTCTCAAGATGGGAAGAAGAGCTTCCTTCCCCTGAAGAACTTATGCCTCTTTCTCAAACCCTAATCACTCCTGATCTTGCTTTGGCTTTTGATATCAGAAACCCAAATCCCAACAACACCATCAGCAACAACAACAACAACAACAACAGCCCCACCCACTACCACCATCAACAAACAGGCTCAGTTCCAGTGAATCCTTTGGGAAACACCACCACTTCAGCAAGTACTCCACCTCCACAGCCAAACTCAGCTGAATTCGGAGCTGATTCGGCTGAGTTGGGTTCTGGGGCCGCAGGGGAGGAACCGGCTAGGACTCTCAAGCGGCCCCGGCTCGTGTGGACGCCACAGCTCCACAAGAGGTTTGTGGATGCTGTGGCGCACTTGGGGATCAAGAATGCTGTGCCCAAGACTATAATGCAGCTCATGAGTGTTGATGGCCTCACTAGAGAGAATGTTGCTAGCCATTTGCAGAAGTACCGCCTTTATCTCAAGCGAATGCAGGGCGTATCAGCTGGTGGTGGTGGTAGTGGCCCGCCTAATGGTGCCGGAGGATTGGCTGCCGCGTCTGCTGATCCTGCCACTGACCATTTGTTTGCCAGCTCGCCTGTTCCGCCACATTTTTTGCATCCGGGTCGCCCCAATTCGGACCATTTCTTGCCTTTCGTGCAGGTGGCTGCTCTGCCGCATCACCACCACCATCACCCGCAGCAGATGGTTGCTACAGTAACCCACCCGCAGTTGCAGCCTCCGTTTCATAGGCAGGTTGGGCATTTTGGGTCACCCCCCAATGGGCAATTTGAGCATCCATTTCTGAGTACTAGGCAGTCACAGCCAGTTCATAGGATGGGGGCACCACTGCACAATCAAGGACCAGTAGGAGGGTATGGGGAAGATTTGGAATTGGCTAATGGGGCAGGAGGGAGGAAGGTTCTAACTCTATTTCCAACAGGGGATGATTGAGTTTTTGGGTAATTGTTATTTGCCCCACTTTACTTCAAAACTTCATCTAGTTTTTTTCTTTTTTTAATTCTGTATCTGGGTCTTTTTTATGTTGGTGTATGGTGGTGGTACCTGTTAGATTTTGGTTTTTTGGGTCTTATACTTTTTAGTTGTTGTTGTTGTATTAGCTGTTCTTAGTAATCTTGGTGATAGTAATTGGTACTGTTGGGCTTCCATTGATATCTGAACATTTCTGGGTTCAAATAATCTCGGTTAATTAATTAAAAATCTGTTCCCATTGGGGTGTCTTTCACCATCCTTTATGAGGAGGTTAGCTAGCATTGGTGGGTAGTGTCAGTTTTGGTATCCTTCAGTTCTGTGGGCTTCTACTTGTGTAATTACCAGTGTTTGTAGCAGTCTATATATGTCCCCTGTCAGCTTCTGGTGACGGATATTGATCGTGATGTCACTTTGGGCGGGAATTGTGTTTTATAATCTCGTCTATGACGACGGCAACTATTTTGGTGTCATGATAATGAGTCAATCTGGATATCTTTGAGGTTGATTTATCCCATTGTAGTCTGGAAAATCGGCTGGTTTTCTGCTATCTCAGAGTCTTCTCACTCATGGAGGGTTCTTATTGGCGTTGAAGGTGGGCATGGCTGAAGCATCAAATTGACTAAACATTGAGCTTGTAGGTGAGGATAAATAATGCAGGCAAGTGCTATTATGTTTCTCTAGAAATCCAAAAATGGGGCTGGTAACCGTGGTTGGCACATCCAGTACCGAGTTTCTTGGCAAAATCCAGGAATCTCTTATCTGTAAGATTTATCTCATGTTTATTAGTCTAATTTCATGTAGAGGTGAGTTGTACTTGTTGTACATTGTGTGACTCTATAGAAGACTTAAAACCCCTGATGCAAGGGTACCTCTTAAAGAAATTTCTGATTTTTATTACAATGTTGGATTTATTCTGAAGCTCTGAGAACTTAAAATTGCTTGATTTTCTGAAATTTCTTAGTGACACTTATCTGTTATTAAAATGTGTATCTTGCATCAAATTGCTTATATTTTCTCTCATGTAGCATAGAATAAGGCGGTTAGAAATTCTTCATCATTTAAGCATGCATGTGTATATGAAATAAGATCTGTTTTTACTATGCTATGTTCAATCTTCTTTATACATGCTTTTGCTTAAAACGTGAGACATTCTAAGGCAACAGGTAGATTGTAAAAATTTCATATCAATTTTTAATTTCTTTCTGTCTAGATAATGATTGAACTGTACCACATTATAGACAAGAGATATATTGAAAATTTAATGTGGAGAGAAATAAGTTGAGAGTGAGGAGCATCCTCAAGATTGGGGATCACATAAGCCATTATGTTACCCTTATTTATTAAACTTGTTTAAATAGATATTGTCTTCAACACTTGAGAGTGATGAATATGAATAAACTGAACACCTTACTAAAAAAATACTCAATTTGGAATAAATTACTTTTTCAAATCTTCAATCTGTAAGGGGATTGGGTGGTTGTCATAAGATGTCAAAGAATACTTACTTTCTTTAAAAAAATTGTAGATTAAATGAAGGGAAAAGTTTACGAATGCCCTAAGGGAATTTGTTAGTAAACCAATTTAGGAAAGTTTTTATAGGAAAAGAAAAAAAAATAATTAATGTTTTGACAGATTTTTCAATTTTCCATAAAAGTGGTATAAAAACTTTTTTAAAATGGTTTATTAACAATTTCCCTAAGAGAACTCATTAACATGACCTTTAAATGAAACGTAAAAAACTATCTACTTTTAGAAGGACTGTGAACTTCTGGAATTTCGACGTAGGTTATCATTCTAGATTATAATTCTTAGAAAATTCTTACTCCTGGTCATGCAGTATGCATCTCCATCATAATTTTCTTCATTTTTTCCAATTTTGGAACTTTCTCCATCACAATGTTCATTATGATTGCAAAATTTTAGTTCTGGCCTAAGTTTTTTCAGCTTCCCAGTTAGGATCAGTGTTGCCCCCATAGTCAGGTAGCAGTATCATAATTTGTCGTTTACCTTACCTACATTACTTTCTGATCATAGAGAAACACCCCTTCTGATTCAATAGAATCTGTTTTTGGCTTCTCTAGTACAATTTCCGCAACCAACTTTGCCACAATTCCATTCTTGCCTTACTGCTTAGTCTCTTGCTTGAATCTGTTGATCATATACTAAATGACAGATTCTTTCACAAGAGAACCATCATGACCAATTTTGGAACTATATATAATGTACTTGATATTTGATAGTATACTTTTGTAAATTGATATATTGGTCTCAGACAAGATGTGCTTTCATTGTGAAGAACAAGTTTGGGGAAAGACACATTCTAAGCGTCCAAGTAGCCAATAGAGATTTTATTTTATTTTATTTTTTAAGTTCGAAGTAGCCACCAATAGGTTTAAGTGTGTGCGTGTGTAAGCATAGAAGGGGATATAATGATTTACAGGGGAATACAAGAGTCAATGCCTAAATTCAAGCTAGACAATAAAGCTATTTGATGGAATCCTCATGTCTTTCCTCAGCTTTTGAATTATCTATTCTGATGGAGTTGTGCAGTGTTAACTGCCTAGGACTGATCTTGAAGTGGCAGCCTAAGCTACTTCCTTATGCTATCTCTTTGTACCCATGGACTGTCAAGCACTAGCTAGGCTGAAAGTTCAAAGTTTTGACAAAAGTGTTTACCTTGATTCTTTGACTAGCTTGGCATTGTCTTTGGACAAAATATATCTTGTCCTATGACATCTCAACTCCAATATATTTTTTAAAAACATTATCTGATGATCTCTTTTCATAATATTTCCATGTTGATTATTTTTTACTCTTTAAACCAGCTTGACCTGTTCTTGGAGCAAAATTTACCATGCCCTATGGAAGTCTGAAGTTTCTAGGCTTCCTTTCAAGTTTTATGAATTTTCTTTGATAATCCTCACCTGGCTTATCCCATATATTAGATAGTTATGCCTAGCATGAAGTGTTAGGCAACCTATGCATCAGTAAGGAGTTGTTTGTCATATATATATATATAGAATATATGTATAGATATGAATAAAATACTTGAGAAAGGGTTTCTTCGAGTTTTCCCCGGACATTTATGTCTGTCTGGAGTGTGATGGACTCCCAAGTTTTTTGCAATTTTTTGATTTGCTAGGTATTGTTTTGTTCTGCATTTCAATATAACAGCACTCAGTTTTTCAATGCTTCAGCAAGGGAATACTACAGTAGATACTTGGCTTGAAATTGCATTATGGTCTAGTTATAGGACAACTTTGAGTATTGTAAAGGTTTACAGTTGCAGTGATTGTAGTGACATTTCAGTCTTCTCTTTCTTCTTCTTTTTTTTACTATTTGCACTTGTCAAGCACACTTTGCTTTATACTGGAGGATTCATGAATGAGAACAAGGTTTTTTATGATAAGGCTCATTGGCTTGTTTTAATGGTTTTGCTAATATGCTTCAACCCCACTGGCATAATAATTTAAGACTGTCTGTCCTCTAAATCAAATGTTTCGCATCATTTAATATTTTTCTCTACAATCTTTAAGCAGAAGATCATTTTCTTTGGTACATATTTAGTGTTATTTTTAAGATCATCAGCTTTGGTTGATTTGTGTTGTTTTCTCTGACAGCATATGTGACAATCATGCCCTCCTCCTAGTTTGCAAACATTTTGAATGAAACTAGCAGTGTTTTAGAATTTAAACACTGCTAGTTTAAAGTGTATCCAAACCACTGTTTGCTTCTTTTCCATTTACTTTTTTTAGTTCAACCTTGGCTGCTGTGAGAATTTTTATATTTTAATTCAGCGTTAAGTCTATCTTAGTAAAACCAAAAAAAGCATGGTACTAGATAACTTCTCAGTACATGGCACGTATAAAGAAGCAGATAAAACTATTTTATAAATGGATATGCGCTTATCTTAGATAATATTATTGAACAGTACCAGCACGTTGACACTGTGACCCAAGCGTTAAAATTAAAAAATAATTTAAAAATGTATTACCGACCAACACAATAATTTTTACATTTTTTTGCAAAAGTTAAGTTAACAGGTTTTTGTAAGATAGAATCTTTTGGGCTTACAACTAATGTCATTTTTATTTTTTATTAATAACTTGTTACTTTGGCATTTGTAAAATTTTTTATGAAATTTTTTGCAGTTCTAAAGTAATTGTAAAGGAAATGAGAAGGTAGAGAGAAAAAGTGCCAAATGTAACAGTTGACAAACTCAAATTCACGCCTAATTTCACAATATACTTACATGTCATTTGTAATTGATGCACAATATTTCATTTTGTCACCAAGTACCAATGGTGAGTTGAGTGATAAATAATTTAATAATAATATTGAGTGATAAATAATTTAATAATAAATTGCCACTTAAACATGTCATGAAATTAATAAATTATGTGTAATTTAATTATAAGTTGACACCTAAACATATCGTGAAATTAGAAAATAAGTGGTTAATGTATTCAAATGGGCTGAGTGTCCTTCAATTGGCCTTTTTTTTTTTTTTTTTTTTTTTTTTCTTTCTTTTCATTTGATTTGTTTCTTTTGTTCTTTTTTCTCTCTAGTATTTAACCCTATAAGGGGAGAGGAATTTTCAAGGCAGATCTCACATGCACCCCATCAAAGTAGTGACATTTATAACTGAGCTAGTGAGCCTACTCTTTTTTTTCCCCCTAACCAATATGCCTCGAGCTGACATGATATGTCAGATTCCCAGCACCTTAATAAGTTGCAAAAAGGTGGAGGACACCCTGGATCTCAACTATTAATTGTCTTTTAATAGAATATTAACTGAATTTAACATGAAAGCAAAAAAGTCACTGTTACCTAGATTATAAGAATTTGCTTTGCTTAGAAAATCAGCTCCCTCCCAAGTTCCAAACTAAGAAAAAAAAAAAGAAAAAAAAGCAAATTGCTTGTCTTGTGCCGGTGCAAATTTAGGCTTGATTTGCATCTTCTTTTTCTAGCATTTGCAACCTGTTAAGGACAATATGAAACCTTGTCCCTTGTCTCCAACATCCCGTTTGGTACATCACATATTCCTAACAGGTAGGCCCAGCATTGTGGAATTTGATAAGCATCATACGTATTTCAATCATAGTGTGCCAATAATTTACCAATATTCATTATTAGGAATCAAATAACATAATAAGTTCCATAACTGCTAACTTGGTCAGAATCAGATATGATTTTCATGGTCAGTACAGCTACACGAATCAACCATTAGAAGAAAAGCTTTCTTTCTTCTGACTAATTTTGGACTTTCAACACTGTTACAAAACTGCTAATTTTGTCAATATGATTTTCAAGGTTAGTCACATGAATCAAGTATCAACCACTAGAGAGAAAGCTCAATTCAGACTAACTTTTTGACTTTCACGTCGGTACCAAACTGATGTGATGTGCACTAGTGACCACAACCAAACGCTAGTTAGTATGCTTTTGTTTGTATATAGTTAACTCAGAGATGACACTCTTAAAATGCTTTGCCAGCTCATTGTTCAGATAAACAAAGCCTCTATTATCTATCTATAGTCTATACCATAGATATAATATGCTTTTGAATAACTTATATTTCATTACTAAGTTATTAATGTCTAGTAATAAACGCATGATGGAATCAGAGCTGGCAATGATGAATTCCAGTTATCCCAATTTTTTTTATACTGACGCCCCATGTGAGATGATAGCCTTTATTTTAAGAGTCAACGAGTCCAAAATGTGAATTAAACTATTGGGCATAACTTAAGCATATGCTAATTAAAATATTTGGCACTTCCTAAAAAATTGGGCTGCTGGACATTGAACATAAGCTGATTACAAGATGCCCCACTTCCTAAGTAATGCATGCCTCTGACATGTAAGAAAGACAGCAGAAGATTCACAGAAGAGCACTAAAAAAAGGTATGACTCCACTACAATAGAACAATGGTTTGATTAAGAGTAAAATCATTACACTCCATTACTAATATTAAGATCCAAAATGAGTAACAAAACAAACAAGCTAGAACTGCATCAAAGGTCTGTAACAAAGTCTCAAAAATCAATAAACCTAATCTCAAAGCACTCTAAAGGTATAATAATAAGATCTGCATGTAAATCAGTTGTACAATCCCCATCTAAATGGCTCTTAATGATTTTGTGAATAATCAAAAGAAAGTGGCTGCTGACAGAATGGAGCCTGCAAAATTAAGACAGAAAAAGTC
Source organism: Notholithocarpus densiflorus (assembly GCA_030021035.2). Taxonomy (NCBI): domain Eukaryota; kingdom Viridiplantae; phylum Streptophyta; class Magnoliopsida; order Fagales; family Fagaceae; genus Notholithocarpus; species Notholithocarpus densiflorus. Next base: position 1,280,108 of record JARYZH020000027.1, on the reverse strand, counting down.
AGTCAGATGTAAAAGCCATTAAGCAATGAGCACACAATTGCTTATAATAGCATGCATACATTGTAGATCAAGGTTTCCAAAAAAAAATCTATGCATCAGGAAAAGTATACTTTTAAACTACTTGTTCATAATTTCCCATGATTTAAAGTGACCCAACAAAATTCCTTCCTAGAAATTCCTGCAACTCCCAGTCACATCAGCATTCTATACTAAATTAGTGACATGTTTAGAGTTATAAATAGATGATCCCAACAACAAAGCCTTGATTTGGTTAAATGAAAAATGCAAGAAATGTCATAAAACAACATTATATTATAATAATCAGTAGGTTGTAGCCCTGGGATAGGGATCCTCTCCATTTTCTTTGAGATGGAGATGATCCATTCATGGGTCGATTTAGTTTTGAGGTATCTAAGTACACATGATGCCACATAATTTAAAATTCCAACGATAACAAAATTTTAATGACGCGGCATCATGTTAGATTTGTTACATACTAAATCTTCACATTTAAATGGACCCTACCATTTCAAAGACAAATGCAGAAGATCCCTTTTATGTAGCCTTGTGGCTTATATTTGCAAACCAGGTATTCAAAAAATCAACAACAGGTCATGCAGCATACCACCAAACACCTGTCTGAGTCTTACCCACCAGAAAAAACTGAATCTCAATACAGTTGGATACTATGACTAATACATCCTCTTTACATTCATTCCTAAAAGCATTAGCCAAGACTGGTCTTTTACCTTGGACAGAATAAAAATATTAAGGAAATGTGAACTACCTGGAAAACAGCATGTCTAAACGGCTCATATGAATGTGCATACATCATCGCAGTACTTGACCACTGCATGTAAGCAGCAGCATCTCCAGACGTCTGATCCAATCCCATGGCACAAAAAGGGCTCATAGCTGGGCTTGAAGGAGGCCCGTAGCTGAGTGTCCTTGGCATCTGACCCAACTGAGAAAAACCAGTATCGTACTGCACAAATGGAGTTTGTACCTTTTGCATATTGATAGGGACCAGGTTATAGTTTTGATTGGCTGGAAGGTTCCTAACATACCTGAATAGTACAGTAATTCAATTTTATCAATAAACAGAGTTTAATTCATAATAAAGAAGAGTAGGACAACAAATTCTAAAACAAAACACTGAATTAAGTATCACAAAAGCAAGGAGTAGACAACATGTGCCATAAGAAAACATTGTCAATGTTTCATATCTAGTGAGCAAATTAACCCCATTCAATGACCCCCAAAACCATACCACTACCCTCAAATGAACTGGGGAAAGGGGAAAAAAAAAAAAAATATATATATATATATATATATCTATATAATATAATATAATAAAATATGACAAGACAAAAAGGGAATAATTCTTGAAAAAGGAGAGGCGGAGTAAATTTCAAAAAAGACACACCACTACCCTCAAATGAACTGGGGAAAGGGGAAAAAAAAAAATATATATATATATATAATATAATATAATAAAATATGACAAGACAAAAAGGGAATAATTCTTGAAAAAGGAGAGGCGGAGTAAATTTCAAAAAAGACACCGAAGCCCAGTACTGGAAATGGTTTGCAGCAAGTGTTTTATCATAAGTACAACACAGCAAAAATACTAAAATAGAAGAATCCCTGCTACCTAAACAACCACAATCAGGATAGCTCTTCTTTTTTTTTGGTCTTTTGGGCGTGTGTGTGTGACTGTTGGGGGGTGTGAATCCTACCTTTCATAACTACGATCATAATCTGGGTCGGTACGATCCTTTTCCCTGTCTCTGAAAATGGCAACTCGAGACGAAGAACCAGCATCCTTGATGGTAGTATTCTTTTCCGGATCAATCATAAAGTTCCTGAAACCTTCATTCTCATCCCTGCTCAAACAAACATTTTTACCCTCAGTTGAGACCTGAGACAATGTATCATCTGAATCAGGACTGCTAGGGCTACTAAAGATGCGAGCTCGTGCCTTGTCATACTCCTCCTTCCTCTCTTCCACACTTCTCATAGAACTTCTTCTGATCCCACCATCATTAGCATCATTTAAAGAATTTCTGTTAGGCCTAGGCCTGATGGCAATTTTAACCTTCTCAGGTTTATCATTTTCTGGCTGATTTGCAGGAATTTCAGATAAACGGACAGCAGGGTATCTGCTTTCTCCTATTTTTCTCACCAAAATTCTATTACCCTGACCATCTAAACCAGTATCCTGAACCAAAGTTTGGAGGCCATAGTGTTGAGCAACACGATGTGCAGCAAGCCGAAGGTAGGAAGTAGGAAAATGTTGGAATTCAAATTGCTGCTGATCAGGATTGTGCAAAAACCTCTGGATATCAAGTTCCATTCGCAAAACTGAAACAAATACAGACATTATATTAACAGCTGATCTAGTTCTAAAAATAATTAACTATAAAAAAGAAAAGAAGAAGAAAAGAAATGAAGTTAATATGGAAAAAAATAAATAAATAACAGAAGCAACTAAATGAGTTGCTCTGAGGAAAATCTCTTGAAGGAAACCTTTTTTTTTTTTCTTTTTTTGGGTAATAAGACTCTTGAAGAGAGCAGTAAAAATCTCAGACAAAATGCATTGGAAGATAAGGCCAACTTAAAGACACAATTAAATCTGAAAATTTTGATTAGAGGAAGAGAAACGAAGCCCATAGAACACTCCAAAAAATCATACAGTCTGCCTGGGTTGACAACCTTATTTATGACTATGACAAAAAAAGAAAACCATCCAAACAGACAATACTATTGCTACTCAGCCCAAAACATACAAGAACCTCACAAATCATGATAATATGTGGGTGGCACTCAATCGAGAGAAAAAAGCTTCATTACTCTGTAAATGAAATGGTTAGCCTAATCAGACCTATACCTGGTACTTATTTGTGTAGCCTAGGTTAAATTTAATCTAGTGCTACATCATAGATGATATCAAATACTCACCACACATCCAGTCACCAGGCATGCTGCAGCATTAAAGGGAATTACAATATGACTAAAATCAAGCACTACAGATGGCAGTAGTAATAAGGTCAGCAATGAAGTGTCTGACAATTCCTTGTGACTAAGCCTAAGTTCAGTAGAACAAATGAAATGTATGAGGGATGAAGAGGGGAAAGGAGAGGAAGAAGAGTGCCTATCCCTCGTGTTGTTTGGTTGAAGAGGGGAGGAATAGAAGGGATACCTTCAATGCCAAATTTCCATATGCTGTGCATGCTAAGAGAGTAAAAATTGTAAAAATGATGGAAGAAGTAGAGGATGAGCCCCAGTCGTCCCACTCTTGGATGGATTGGTTCTGCTGACCACTGTATCATGGTTAGAGAAACAATATCCTCACTAGAAGACTTGGAATAAGTGTTCATGGAAGCTCATAAGGTTTTTAGTAAGTTATTTTATGTTTTATTTCGGTTATTCTAGAGTCAAGGGTATTTTAATAATTTCATAATTGTTGGGTATGAGACATAGTTGTGGACCTTGGGTTTTATTTTCTTGATAAGTCTTATTAAATTTATGAGACTTCACACATGGCCTTTGGTTCAATTCAATTAGTGCTTGGTTTACTAGTCAAGTAGGATTCCTACTTATAATAGGAAAAGTTAAAATTTAAGGTCTTTAAATCTGTGTTATTGTACTCAAACAAAGAATAGTTGAGCAATAAAAATACCAAGGGTTTTGAGTACTGGGTGTTTTGAGTGTTGAGGCTTCTCTGTTTCTATTCTCTCTAATTTCTTTGGGTTTGACTCCAAGTAGACTTTATACCATGATGCAATTCAAGTTGCATGCCAAAGGAAAGAAGAGTATGAAAGAAAGCCTTAATGAGAGCAGCAAGCAAGTTTAGAAGTCAAAAGTGAGAAAACAATTGTGGATGCCAATTGGGAGAAGTTTGTTGACATGTCAAGGTAATTCATATGCTCAAGAATTTTTATTCTCATACTTGCTCCCAAGGAAGTAGTAGTTCTAATTCTAGAGTAAAGTGTCATACTCATCACAATTTTGGCCATACGTCTTTTCAATGTCCAGAAAAATCAGTTGCTATGCTCAAAAAGGACAGTCCAAAAAGAAGTCAAAATGCAATCAAGGAATACAAACAACTTTTACTTGAAGCAGAGTTCCTTATTTGGGAAACTGTGCCCTTCAACAGAATTCTTGGTCCAGCTCCTAACTTGAGGGAGTTAAGTTCTTTTTGGAGGGGAGGAATTGATGGCACAACCATATCGTGGTTAAAGAAAAAAATCCCTCTTTGAAAACCTAAGGTTAAAGAAAATTCTCAACCAGGGAAGTGTCGTAAAATGATCTTCCTTAAATCACTCACAAGCACATAGGACACATATATAAATCACCTTCCCATTCACAAGAACATTCCTCCAACCACTCATGCTCACTTATAAAATCCCAATCAACAGAATTATAAAAAATCTTCCACCTTGTAAACCCAAAAGCTGCCTCTTCTAATCAATTGAGGAAAGTGAACAAATATTTGACAAGCATAGTTGTGCTATAGATATTTCTAGTCAAACCCAACCTTTAAACTACAATGGATAAATTTGCTCCTTTTTTGATAATTCAATAGTTGGGGGTGGGGGGATTTGAACCCTAAACGTCTCTATTGGAAACACCAGAAGGTACCAGTTAAGCTACAAGTCTCTTGGCAAATGGATATGTTCACTCCTAACCTTGTCAAAACACAATTCTGTTTGTAAGACAAGATTAGTGCAGCAAGATAAAGGCATAAAGCTCAAAAAAAACCCCAACATAATAAATATAATAATTAAAAAAAAAACAAACAAAAAGGATATGGGTTGGTTCCTTCCACACACCACCAATATAAATAAAATCATATTCTAGTACCCTAGAACAAAATTTATTTTGATGACGTGCAACCTTGCCAAGGTAGGGCCCTTTGGACCTACCCTTGAGAGGAAACCCTGGATACTTGCAATCGCCCTTTGTAACACAGGTTTTTGCTAATTAACTTTGATATGTATATAATTTTCTATTTAGTTGGTAAACATTTAGATCTTCTAAAAGCCTGTTCAATCTTACTTTGCCTCCTAAATCTATTTCTGTTCCCCCCCACCCCCCGCTGTTCGTGGTTAGGTAATGGGAAAAATAAGCCAAAAGGCCCATTAACTTGAAGCATAACTCAAGGACAAACAAGAAATTACTAGACAGGTTCCTAATAGATGCGACCACGCTAGAATACATAATTGTTCACGTGATACTATGTAATGGCAGAGGTGAACTTTAAAAGATAAGCTCCATCAATTTGCAATTGATTTAATTTTTTCTTAAAATTCTCTAATGGGTTAACAAAGCTGCATAATTCATTTGAGAACTATAGCAGCCCTTATTGACTACAATGATAATAATAAAAATAACACAATACAGATAAATAAACATATGTTTGGAAGAAGTCAGAATTAGCATCATATATGTGTTGACTTCAGGACAAATATTACATAACAAAAATTGGGGCTTCTCAACCAATTCAGCATATATCAACAAATATTTTAAGTTTTTTCCTCAATTTCCCAGATACCAAAGAAAAGGTAAACCCCAAAACAAACCCAGATCTGACAAAATCAGAATCCCAACATAGCTAAAAGCTAAACCCAATCCAATCCAATCAAAGCAACCAAAACCCATAAACCCTAAAGCCAAAAACAGCACCACAATAGACCCACATACCATGGAGCAAAAAGCAATCAGACCCATATGCAAAAAATCAAATAAAATCAAAATTTGAGGTTTGCAACATGAGATTTGAGGGGGGGAAGAAAAAAAAGGTACTTACTTGTGAGACGATGACGAGGGTTCTGGAGAGCCTCAACCAAGAAGGGGTCCACCATGGACTCCTTATCTTTGAGCCCAACAACAATACCACCAACAATGGTAGCAGAGGCGTCCATAGCCACGAGCTCCCTCTCTCTCTCTCTCTCTCTCTCCCCTAAAAAAAATAAAAAAAACCAACTCTCAAAGGAGAATCTTCTTCCTATTCTTCTTTGTCAAGAAGAAAAAGGAAAGGGTTTTTCCGTTGATAGCATTTAGAAAGAAAGAGAGGAAGGGAAGGAAGGAACCCCTTTTTCCTTTTTGTTATCTCACAAATACCATATGGAAGAGAATTGTGTGAGATAGAGAGAGAGAGGGCTGTAAAAGCAAAGGGTTAGATTTTAATATGTCCCCAAAGAAAAAAAAAAAAAGATCTTCTTCTCTTCTCAATGTGAAAGCACACAAAAAAAGTCTTACCACCAAAATTATCCTCTCCTTATTCGGGACTATAATGGATTTCTGTTCCTTTTTTTTTTGTTTTTGGGGTGGGATTTTCTAGTCTCTAAATTTGGTCAAGCCCAAACACATCTTCATTGGGGCTTGATGTCAAGGTTGGGTTGAGATGGGTACACTCCTAACATTTTTGGTTCCATAATTGGGGTCCAAAGTCAGCCCAATTTGAAACTTCATGTGTGGGCCTTTTAGCCTAGAAGAAAAAGGGGACAATGAATCAGATAAGCCGAACAAAGGGTTGACTTGTTTTTTCTTTGTTTTCAAGGGGTAATATTTTCATGTTTTTAGCTTTTCTTTTTTAGCTTTATTAGTATATGTAAATGTGTTTTATACTTTCCCTCATTGCTCTTTTCTTGATATCCTTTCTTTTCTATGATTTTTACTTCTCATAGATGCTCACTGATTCTTTCATCACAAGGTCGAGGTTTGAATGCTTTAATTTAGTGCACTGTTGAATGTGTAAACTTAAGAATTTATTTTTATTTAACTTTTATTTTTTAGTATTTTTGTTTATTTATTCTCTTGTTTTTATTTAAGGAAGACAAAGACGCTATTATCAACTTTCTTTTTTATATTTATTATTGTTTTTTTTTTTGGCATGTGAAGTGTGAACACAAAAAAATGGGTTATACTAAGTTGACATTTTCCTCATAAGACCAAGAGTCAAAGGTATTGCAACTAGACGCGACAAAACGGTTCAATTCGGGTCGGGTCAATCGGGTTGCGGGTCAAAATGGGTCACGGGTCAAAATGAGTCATTTTTAAACGGGTCAATCGGGTTATGGGTTGCGGGTCAAATCGGGTCGAGTTGACTCGTATTTTTCAAACAAGTTTTTTTTTTTTTTTTTTTTGAAATAGATGCAATCTGTCAATTGTTTATGAGTTCCTTAACTGTGATTAGATTCTCACTGGTGATATTGTTACCAATTACCACTAAACACTTGATACCCAAATTTGGTGCAACTCTTATTCCAGCTTTCTAGAAGCTAATCTTGGTATAATCTTTGATTTGTTTAAAGTAGGAAGAGAAAATGAAGGTGGCAAGTAAAGAATGACAAACCATAATGGAGTACATAACATATTAAATAAAGAAGAATAAGTAAATATTTTATAAGAATTACACCTCAATCTCAATCTCAATCTACTCAACGTTGGTAGACGTGGCAAAACGGGCGGGTTGGGTTGGGTTCGGGTTGGGTCAATCGGGTCGCGGGTCAAAACGGGTCACGTGTCAAAATGGGTCATTTTTAAACGGGTTAATCGGGTTGCGGGTCAAACGGGTCGGATCAGAAAATTCTGACCCGTTTTGCCATGTCTAATTGCAACCCATTTAGGATGACCTGTTTAATCCAAACTCAATTGAGTCAAACCCAATCAACTTGACTCATTTGTCCAATCTATTATAGGAATGTTGTTTTCTTGGGCAAGAAACACAAGGGGTTTTTTTACAAACCACAAAACTAAACTAAGCTGGAATAATAAAACTAGTCATTGTTGTTATTTTTTGTTTTAGAAAAATTTTGTTAAAAAAAAAAGGGTTTAAAAAAATTAGTTCAAAATGGGACTAGATATAACTTGGTTCTTTAAAACAAACATTTTAAATTTCATGGTTTTAACATCCGTAATTACACCATTAACTAATTTTAAATTTTGGCATTTTTACATGCATAGGCCCTTCAAAGCCAATTTTTTATTTTTTATTTTTAAGAAACTATCAACTTATGTCGTTAACAAAGTGGTGTTGTCTTCAAAGTTTTATTTATTATCCTTCAAATATTAATGATAAACTTTCCCCTCTTTTTCTTTTAACTCTTTGAAAAGTTTTTTATTTTTTATATTTACATGAATAAAATGCATTGATTAAATCAAAACATAAAATTCATACAACCATTCCTAACGTAAATTAATTAAAGATTCAAAGTCAAGAAGTCAAACAGACATGTGCATTTCTTAGACAGATTAAAATAAACCAATTAACAAATTTTAACAATCAAATGCAAATGTCTTATTGTTGTTTAAGGACTCATGCAATAATCATTTATGGTATTGAGACTTCAATTAAGAGCAAAATCGAGTTGGTAGGCCGATGGAGGTGAAAATATGACTTTCTAATCAATAAGGTCTTGAATGGCATGTTGCAATTTGATGCACTCTTGATGATAATCACAATGCTCATGTCACTTGTACCCTTTAGGTGATGGACTTGAAGGAATACCAAGTTCTAGGGTTAAGATATCCTTTAATCTTGAGCTTCATATTGGATTGGAAATTTGAACTAGTTATTTGCATATTCTTGATAATAGAATTGGGAACACCTTTGAGGTTGGCCTAATCAATAGCTTCTCTTTATTGGTCCACTAGAAGTGAATCTTTGAAACTTAAGGTTTGTAGTTTGCTAGACTTGAGTCTTTGAAGATTGATTATTGTAAATTGAGTTTTGAGTTTATTGGAAATGGACTTTTTATTTCTAAATGGCGTACTTAATGTTTTAAATTGCATCAATCTTTAGACCTTAGATCCTTCTCAAGTTTAACCATACATTAAACTGGGCATTTTAAGTCTCTCTTTGTTTATTGTTGTTTCTTTTTTTTCTTTTGGATTGCATGTTTCATTGGGCTCTGCAATTTTTTTTTTTTTGGGGGCTTTGTCTTCACTATGTTTTGGGTGTTTTAGTTTTTATGCACCAAGCGTTGAGATTAAATTCATTTACAACAAACAAAACCTAAACAAATACAAACAAGTGCAATCAAGGTCAGCCACAAGCAATTTTTTAATGCAAAATTACATGGGCTAGGTTATCATAGTGTATGATATATTTGGGTTTCTAGATGAAGGATAAATGTTGGCTTTAAGGTCACATACAAGTTACAACGTTATACCTCCAAACCTGTGACGTACGAAGCGTGGCGTTGATCAAAACAATAAGGTTTGAACTTTATTATACCTACTCAAAAGGGCTGTGTGGCATGGGGTGGTAGGCTCGCCCATGGATAACCAAGTTCAAGAAATATCGTGATCCAAAGCTTCTACTTCTGAGCTTACAGGTTATCACACATTGAGCAATAATAAAACAAGCATGTGATGCATGATCAAGCTAATATGAAAATTATGGAAAGCATGTAACAATTAAGTACAAAGAACATTATATGAATGATCATTAATTAATTCCAAATGAAGTTTAGGCCTTAAAAACCTCACTGGAGTTGCCACTATATGGATTTGCATCTTCATGGATGACAGTTAAGCACTAAAAATAGTTACTTAACCAATGATGCATTACTCCTAAAATTGAGGGTTTTACAATAAAGTTTCCACTTAGTTTAATTCATTGATGCGATAAAAATTACATGAGTTTGGTTCTAGATACAATATAGAAAATATATACTACATGACTTGCTTCCCAAATTCCCAATTACAATCTAGAAAAGGAAAAATTACATTGATAAGGAACAAATCTACAAACCCAAAATCTAAGTTCAAATGTTAGGTTATAAAATGAGAAGGTTTTAGGCATCCATTATGCCCGATCTGAAGATCAGTCTTCTAAAAATTAATGGCTACATTATGTTACACACAAATCATACATTCCATCATGTTCATCATTATACTATGGAGAAATAAAATAATGCTCACCATGTGATTTGAATCATATTTAAATATTTCATCCTAGTATGCATGTTCATCATATTCTATGCATGAATAGTCAAACATCAACCCATATCATAAAAATTCAGCATTTTATGCACCTATTATAAGGAGAATTATATTATATTAGATTAAAAAATAGATTAGGAAGTTTAAGGGTTCGTTTGGTAGTAGTGTTTAGTTATTGGTTTTCAAAATGATGTAAAAACTGTGATCTCATGTATTCAAAGAACTCATAATGCAAAAAAAAAAAAAAAAAGTGTTTAGTACCATATTTTTAATAACATATTTTCAAAACTCTCTAAAAAAAAAAACATTTTTTCAAAACAAAGAAAAACACAACTACGTGTTTGGTATGAGTTTTTTTTTTTTTTTTTTTAAAGTCAGTACATATTTAACAACTACAATACATTTACTACTATTTTATTCTAAGATGAGAATTCCCACCATAACATCGTCGTGCTCTCCCTTCTTTCACTTTAAAAAACCCATTGTGCTTTTCTTTTTTCTCAATACTCTCCCAATTCCCAATCTTGAACAATCGTAACTCCCATGCAAAGACCCAGGTGAAGCAGCTCAACACATCCTTTGATGTACAGATGGATCTCAAATTGAAAATTCGCAAATGCCACAAATCTAACTGAGAAATAGGGTTTGAAGAACTCTTTAATGACTATAGTGATATCTTCATACTCTTAGCACCCATTTGGTTTAGCTTTTTGAACCCAAATACCACGATACGTTTTCAAATCGGCAATTTTTAGCGTTTGTTAGAATTTTCAAATCCTGTATTTTGGGCCCGTGAATGTGGAAAATCTTGTTTTCGCATTAGACCCTATAAGCAACAATACCAAAATGCAATACCAAGATGGCTAGGCCTATTCAAAACCATACTGTCGCCGACAAAATAGCCCAGAGCCACACCAATCTGACCAACTGAAGGCTCCATCGAAGCCTCCTAGCACAATGGTCGGCATGCATTTTTTGTTACCGAAGTTGGCTAGTCCAGTAATGGGCTACAAGATTTGCACACCGAAGAGAAACCAACCAACTTTATATACATATACATACATACATACATACATATATATATATATACACACATATACACTATGTCATTTTATACTTTTTTTCAAATCATTTAATGACCAAATGACGTCGTTTTAGACTTCTTTTTTTACACTCAACTCAATCTCCTCTGTAAGTGAAACAACGCTGTTTAGGTTATTACTACTGTGTAATATATTTTTTCATCTCTTTTGTTCTCAGCCACATATGTTGAACTCTCTCAACCACATAAAGGCCAAACCACTTTAAGTTACCAAATTAAAAGAAAAAAAGGGGGACGAAGATGGTGTTAATGAGCTACTGGTGAGAAAGTTTAGTGTGGAAAGATTTAGGATAACTTTGGCTAAGATGATTATAGTTGATGAATTGCCTTTTAGGTTTGTTGAGCATGACAGGTTCATTGAATTTATGGCAAATGTAGAGCCTAGGTTTGAAGTTCCCTCCCGTGTTACTGTTGCAAGAGATTGTCTTAAACTTTACACGAGGGAGAAGGACAATTTGAGAAAGGGGTGGTCAAAGAGTGTGTTTGACAACTAATACTTGGACTTAAATTCAAAACTTCAACTACCTTTGTTTGACTGTGATAGGCCAAGAATGTATTGACCCCTTGTGATATATTAATTGATTAATTAGCCAAGTTTATTAATTAATCAAATTAACATGCAAAGCGCGTGGTAGCACAAACAAATCACCAATTAACTAAAGTATGCAGCGGAAAATAAATTGACACGGTGATTTGTTTACGAATTGAGAAAACCTACACGGCAAAAACCCCACCGGATGATTTTAAGGTCACCACTCCCGAGAATCCACTATTATCAAAACAAGCGGTTACAAGTAAAGGAATCCTAGTACCTTCTACCAACCTACAGTTGAACCCTTACCCCAATACCCAATTAGACTTGTTCTGTAGTGACAATCTCTCCTTTTCAATGCACGGCTCCCAGTACGTGACTAACCAATTGCGCGGATCCCAGTACGCGACTTGATCACCAACTTGAGAAGGATGTTGGCTGCAAAGTTTTTCTGTTCATCACACGATGAAGATTATGAAGTTGCTTGGTCACAAAACCCTATGGTGTACAAACACAGCAGCTTCTTCAAGAACTAGGGCAAACTAGGTTTTCGGTCACACACTTCTTCACTCTTGTGAAATTTGCTCTTGTGCAACTTGTGTCACCTTTTACAGCCCTTAAAATAATCCTTATATATGTTTAGGGTTGTGAGAAAAGAAAGCCCAAACATACATTCACGAATTGGATGAAAAACAGTCTTGAAAAAATGAATTTCATAAACCTCGATAGATAACCATCTATCGAGCTAACTGTTGAGTTACGGGCTTCAGCAGCTTTTAAACCTCGATAGATACTAGCTGTTGAGCTTTAAAATCCTGTATTTTTTGACTTGATTCTTGGACAAACTTGCATGGGTTTAACACTTGAACTTGAAACCTTGTTTCTTGAAGCATTAAACACATCCTAGATCTACCCAATTACAAGTAAAGTGCGTTTCATCAAAGGATTAGCCAATTACATAAAATGTTGACATATGTTCCTAACATTGAATCACATATGTTCTAACAATCTCCCCCTTTGGCAATTCGTGACAAAACCACAACAAACAAATGAGATATGAGAGAAGTCATAAATCACTCAACTCATATTCACTTGTTGAATACAATAAAATCTATCCTAAGACAAACTCTTGAAAAACTTTGCAAGAAGAGAGTTTATGACAAGTAGACTTTGACAACCTGTATTTCTGAAACACTTTAAACAAAACTCATCAAGGCATCTTAGTGTGAAACAGAAATAATAAATTGCATACATTATATGAGAAACATGTGTATAAATATAGAAAAGAAACAACACATGGAGAGATAGGTGAAAGAACATACATCACTAATATATAAAGCAAATATAAGTACAATGTATGTCAAAATGGTCACAAGACCAATATACAAGATGTAATGTATACGAAATAGAGAGAAAAGAAAAAATATACATCAAATCCTCACTACATCCCTCAACATATGAACACTCCCCCTATCTCCTAAACTACCCCTCCCCCTATGAGTATGATTACTTTTATCTCAAAACTACTCCCCCTTTTTGTCACGAGTGACAAAGGGCAAGTAAATCAAGTAGACATCTTATCATCACTTGGCGAGCCATTATCATCATCCTCAGCATCATCAGCACTGCCAGAGCCATCACTTTCATCCTCAGATGCCTCGGGAGAGGAAGCCACTGTGTAACCACCCATCATAGCCTGTTGTCGCGCGATACGACCGACACGGGTGTTCACCTGACACAACTCATCGCTGAGAGTGTCAAGGCGAGCATCCATGCGCACAAGTTGTGCCATGATGGCCTCAAGTATCACTCCACTCGCTGAAGAAGAAGGAGCAGAGGTGGACGGAGCGGTAGAAGCCGGAGGAGCTATCGTCTGCGTCGGGGCTGTCTCGAGCGAAGCTGTGCAAAACTCCGCTTAACAATAGTGGCGTCAATGGCACACATATAAGAGAAGTGGGGAGACTCAGGATAGGAGACGGAAAAATGGCGAATGAGTCTCGTGATAAAAGAAGAAAAAATGAGTTTATCACGAGTCGTCGTGTCCTTATAGACATCTATAAGGGAGAGTATAAAGTGTGAAGAAAAGTCAATAGAGATATCCTCAATGAGGGACAACAAAAAGCGAGCACGAGGCTTTGTGATAGTGTTATAGTGAGACAATGGATGAAGAACAAATGTCATCACCATGTTTAGGAATCTCGAACCTTTAGCAAAGGCCGAGCAAGGGGTGTTTTAACGGTCACCCCAAGATGATGGTGTCTCACAAAACAAAGACGCGAGTTTGTCTTTGGACACTATCCTCAGACGCGCACAGCCAGGGTAGTCAGGATGCGCTACCTTAGGCACGTGTAGTACCTCGAAAACAATCTCCAGAGTAACTATCATGCGTATACCTCAAACGCGAGTAGAAAACTGAGGTATAGAAGAGTCAAATTCGTGCATATTGGAGTAGAACTCCTGTATGATCACGGAAGGGCACATGACCGAGGCGCCACATAGTGACTCCCAACCCCTACTGTAGAAGACAGTGGGCAAGTCAGTGTTAGAGAAGTTTGACAGAACGACTAGGCGTTCCGAATGAATTCTGCGTCATGAAAAGTTCTTAAAGAAGTCCGATTTGGCCTTCTCATCACGGAACCGAACGTAAGAGGGAGTAGGGTCAGATAGAGAAGAAGAAGAAGATGCCTTGGAACGAAGAGGGTTCTAGGACGGAGTAGACTTACACTTAGGTGTCATGATGCAACTAATGTAAGAGGGAGAGAAAGAAAGAAAGAAATGGAGACAATCAGAAAAGTACCAACAACAAGATATATAGAAATATAAAAACTTGAAGGTACGTATGCATGAAATTGCATGAACATGTGACATGCAAATATAATTGCATCATGGGCTCAGCCTAATCCAAACCTACCAGCACACAACATTGCAACAATAAAGCACACATCTATAATGCATGAAAATATTGTTATAATGCACATGGGATGTAATGCATGAAGTTTTAAAAACATTAACACAACACCCAACCCAAAAATGTTACAAAATCTCATGAATTTTGAAAAACCCCCCAAAAATTCTTCAAAAAACAAAACTTAGGTCAGAAAAGAATGGAATGCATGATTAAGGAGTGAGAAAGAATCATACCAGATGAAGAACACTTGATTTGAGTCAAATATCAAGTGAGGAATGTGAGGGGTTTGAGTTTGAGGTGTTTGAGAGTGAGAGAAGAGAGAATCTGTCGAGAAAGATCGAAGGAAATGAGTGAGAAATCACGATGGCTCCTTTTTATAGAAATCTCATAAAGCTCGATCGATCGAGAGCTGTCGAGGAGCTAGGGCTGTAAACGAACCAAGTCGATCGTGAACAACTCGGGCTCGGCTCGATAAAAAGCTCGTTCATGTTTGTTTGTTTATAAATAAGCCAAGCTTGAGCCTTAGTTTTCGGCTTGTTTGATAAACAAGCAGAGCTTGAGCAAAAAAATTTGTTCGTGAACAATTGGACTCGATACAACACAAGCCAAGCTTAAGCTCGTATATAGCTTGATAAAAGGCTTGATATATATTTGCTAAATAAACTAAATATTTTTACATTACACATATTTTAACAATAAAATTTCCCACTTGAGACCACTTTTTAGAACCCATTAGTTTAAGTTTTTTTTTTCTTTCCTTTAAAAAAAAAAACATTTTTAGCAAAATAAATAAATAAATAAAGACTAGAGTTCATGCTTTTTCTAGACTTTCAATTTCCACTTCTAGAGTTCTCTAGTACAGTAGTACTTCATGCATACAGCTGGACTTCACCATCTTAGCCCTTAGGTGTCCCTTTGTTGTCAGTTTACTAGTTTAGTCATTTACTAAGTAATGCTAAGTATCCTTTCCATCTGAATACACTATATCTTAATAGTTAATACAGTTTAGTTTCTTCTCTGAGTTCTCTCTACTGAAACTTCACAATATAGTTCTATCTTTGAACAAAAAAAAAAAAACTCAATTCAGTTTCATTCAAAATGAAATTCTCGGCTGTCACTCAATGAGTCCATGTCTATCCTATGCAGTCTGCAGCCTAAAACTCTTAGGCTCTCTTGGAAAGACCGAAGCTTCTTTGAGAAGCTTCAATCTTTCTCTCTTTTATCATCAATTTCTTTCTTTTCCCCAAATTCTCAAGGTTGGAATTGATCAGCTCTCTCTCTCTCTCGTGAGGCCAAGAAATTCCACCAAATCTGCCCAGTATCTCTTTGCAACAAATGAACAAGTCCTAGATTTGGAAGAGTTAGATGCTAGCAAAGAGGATTTAGAGTCCGGTGTTTACCGAATCACCATGTAATTTAAGGGTTCTAGTGGGTGTACAAAGAGCTCCGACAACAGCTCTAGATCCGGTGTAATATTTGGCATCACTACCATCTTCGCTCTCTATCTCCATCCTCCAAGACGTTCATAGCCTTCTCTCACCATAGGTAAATTTTCATGTTTAAAAATTTTCTATATATTTTTATAGTTGTTTGCACTGTAGTTTGTTTGATATTGCAAAATCGTTTTGATTTCCAAGTTATGGTTGTTTATGAAATTTCTATATAACTTAGAAAAATCTTGTTGGTTGAATTCGTTTGATAATAACTTAACTTTGTAATTAGTGGATTATGGTTGTGAAGTCTGGTATGTAGTTTGAAATGGGTCTGTGCTTTTCTTTTCCTGAGGTGCAGAGTCCTCTGTGGTTAGCTACTAAAAATGTTATAGTTTCTTTGTACTTAGCTTTGTTTTGTGCTATGTGCTATGTGTTTTTGGATATCAAATTTGATTTCTTGTTTATTCATATATGTTTTGGAATGTTAATTTATTTAGATTTGTGAAGTGGAGAGTCAACAAATGGATGCTCCTGCTACTGAAAATCTAGATGCAGTAATTAATATTGATGAGAATGAAGAATCTATAAAAAATAATGATGTCAAACTTGAAGAAAATCCATTTGAACAAAAGAAAAGGAAAAAGACTTCTGTGATTTGGAATGACTTTAATGAAATTATTCTTCCTGATGGAATAAAAAAGGTTCAATGTATTCACTGCCTTAAAAGACTTGCCTATAGTAATAATGGTGCAACAACACAATACCATAGGCACTTGAAAGGTTGTCTAAGTCGTAAACTAGCTGATAAGAAGCAAAAACAGTTAGCTGTAAATGAAGATGGGGTGGAAAGTGAGGTGGCAATAGCAAACTTTAAGTATGACCATGCCAAGGTCAGGGAAAAGGCTTCACATATGATCCTTGTGCATGAATACCCTTTTAATATGATGGAGCATGAGGTTTTTAATGTTTTTATGAAAATTGCTACTCTATATTACCAGAAAATTTCACGCAATACTGCATGGAATGATTGCATTTCTACTTTTGAGTTTGAGAAGAAAAAATTGAAGACTATGCTTGGTAGTGTCAATAGAGTTAGCCTTACAGCAAATTTTTGGAAATCTAGACAAAAAAATTCGGTATGTGTGTCTCACCTGTCATTTTGTTGACTATAGTTGGAAATTACAAAAGCGAATTATAAATTTTTGTGATGTACCACCTCCACATTCCGGAGTTGTAATTTCTGATGCTATCTTTAAGTCTTTGCTTGATTGGGAGCTTGAAAACAAGGTGTGTACAATAACCTTGGACAATGCTAACAACAATGATGCAGCTATAAGAATTTTGAAAGATGCTATCAAAAGGAAGCTCATGTTGGGTGGCAAGATCTTTCATGTACATTGTTGTGCACATATCATTAATTTGTTGGTACAAGATGGGTTGAGTGAGATTGAAACGGTGATTGAAAATGTCCGTGAAAGTGTGAAGTATCTAATTGCATCAGAAGCTCGTCTTATAAAGTTTGGTGAGATTGCAAAGCAATTGCAATTACCGTCCAAGAAGTTGATCTTAGATTGTCCCACACGTTGGAATGCAACGTATGCAATGTTGGCTGTTGCCTTAGAGTTTAGAGAGGTGTTCCCTAGGTACAAAGATAGAGATGCGGGGTATAATTGGCTACCTAGTAATGAAGATTGGGATAGGACAGAACATGTGTGCAATTTTTTATCAGTTTTTGAAAAAGTCACAAATGTCATATCAGGAAGTGAATATCCAACTGCAAATATATTCCTTCTTGAGGTTTGGAAGATAAAAGAAGTTTTAAATGAGAAGTCACTTGATGAAAATGATTACATTAGTGCTATGGCATGTAAGATGAAGTTAAAGTTTGAAAAATATTGGGGTGAATGCAACTTTGTAATGGCCATAGCTGCTGTGTTAAATCCTCGGTTCAAAATGACTTTGATAAACTTTTTCTTTCCAAAGATCTATCAAGGGTTTGAAGTAGCTAGAAACATTGATCGTGTTCATGATTCCTTATATCAACTTTATAATGAATATGTTGTGGACTATACTTCAAGTAATGCTGGACAAAGTGCATCTAAATCCACTGAAGGTAGTAGTAGTGCTGGTGGCAATAATTCAAAGTTTAAAACTTGAGGTAGAATGGAGTTTGATCAATTTGTTAGAAATGCTGATAACATACAACCAGCAAAATCAGATTTGGATGTGTACTTGGAAGAAGGTGTCTTTTTATGCTCGGATGATTCAGACTTAGACTTTGATGCTTTGGAGTGGTGGAAGGCTAACAACCTAAAATTTCGTATTCTCTCAAAAATGGCATTCGACATACTTTCCATTCCCATCACCATAGTAGCTTCAAAATCTACATTCTTTACAGGAGGTAGAGTAATTGATGTGTATCGAGCTTTTTTATCAACAAAAACTGTACAAGCTTTACTTTGTGGCGATGATTGGGTTCAACCTCTTTACAAAACTAAGAAACAATCAAAAGTAAGTGTTCATCACATTTATTAATTATTTTCCGAAAAACAACTTAAATTTATTTTAATTTTTGTCTATTGTAACAAAGACTTGGAATCTAAAGCTTCTAATTTTTTTTTTGTAGGTTGAACCGGGGTCTACTAGCATCACAGAGATAGCCATACCTTTTCCAAAATGATGCTATCTTAAGTGTATTGTTTAGTATGTGTGTGTGTCTTTTTTTTTTTTCATTAAATATTTTTTTATAGTTCTTTTTTTTTATAATGTTCTTGAAAGCTTATATTTGCTTTTACATGCAGTTGGAAGGATAATGAGTTGAAGGATTTTTTGTTGTGGATGTTAGTTTTTTGTGTTTACAAGAGGGTGTAATTGGTATGTGCTTTGTTATTTGATAATGGTCTTTTATATCTATGATTTTCTTATATTTGCAAAGGGCATGTAATGTTGATATGGTGCATATTGATAATACAACTATAATAATGTAAAGTTGATTTTCTCTTAATTTATCTAATATTGACTATACTTATCATCTTCCCCTATAATTTCTAATGTCTTTTTATTATTTTTGGTTATTTTGTATACAAGTTGTTGGTTTTCTAAACTGGTGCATATTAAAGACCTTTCGGTGGAATATATTCTGATCTGGTGCAGAAAGTGAAAGACCTAGATTTGTGAATGATAGATGGTCTTTTGTTTTAAAAAAACTAAATATTCTTTTTGTTAATGGCATGGTGTTTAGCATATGATAACTTAGCATATGGTGATATGGATACTTTTGAAATGTCATGTCAAGAGGGTTCTTTTTTTTTTTTTTTTGTTTAGCTGCACAAATGACAAGTATATTTGTGAAGGAAGTATGAAGATTATATTTGTGAATTGTATTTTGAACAAATATTAAAGCTAGAGACAAGGAAGTATGAATGAATATATTTAATTATGTAAAGCTTTAATTTGAGTAATTGCTAATCACAGGTGGAATTAGAAGCATGAACAAATGAGTATATTATTTTCTTATTTTTGTTTACTTGATTGTTGGAGATTTGAGCAGATTTGAGCACTTGATAATGCAATTTCGTTAGATCCCAAGCAAAAAAGCTTGACTTGAGCTTAATGTTAAGCTTGAGCTTGGCTTGATTAATTTATCAAGCCAAGCCAAGCTGAGCTCAAGTTTTTGGGTTTTCCCACGAGCTCGAGTTCAAACATTATATTTAGGCTTGTCTCGAGCTTGAGCCAAGTTTGAGCATTTGATTTTTACTAACGAGCCAAGCTTAAACAGGCACTACTCGCTTGAGCTTGGCTCGTTTACAGTCCTACGAGGAGCTATCGAGTTTTAAAAACGCGCCTTGTAGCTGCCAAACCAGCTATCGAGGATCAGTCCAAAGGATTTTAAACAAAGGAACCTCAATGGATCAAGATAGCTATCAAGAAGCTATCGAGGAGATAGAAAGTTTCTCGATTAATCGAACTAGCTATCGAGAGCTATCGAGAATGCGATAAAAAGCAGCTGAAGGGTCTCGATAGATAGCTTATCTATTGAGAGCTATCGAGAAGCTATCAAGATTGCTTAAAAACAGTTTTTCAAAGAATGGAAAAACACAGATATGAATGCAATCAAGTATGCTACTCAAACACAGATCCAAACAACATTTTAAGCTCTCAAAAACATCTCTCAACAATAAAAATGATGGGCATTTAGATCCAAAACACACACACACACACACTAAACAAGTTTAACCAATTTTATATTTCAAAAACAAGTCAAGACAATTTAGTGAGCATACATAAACACAAGTATTTCTTGTGATGGTCAAATCACATTGTACCTGCACATGTATCAAAAGTAGCAAAGAATATTACGTGTTGTATGTGAAAAACATCGCAAGATTGCATAAGTGTCTGCATGTTATGACGATTTGAGATATGAGAAAATCACTTTAACTCACACACAATCATAACTGTTTGATGGGAACTATCACCTTTGAGGTACATCCTATAACTCCCACATCTCCTAGAATACACGCTAGCAATCATATATAAAGCATTTTGATCTTTTTGCTTTTATTTTTCTTTGCATATTTTCTTTTAAGCAAACCATACATGGGCATACAAGAGAGAGAAAAGAAATACCCAATGATGTTAAGCTTTTGACATTGCATTTTTGCTATGCTGAAGCATATAGATGTCATTTCATGATTGGCGGGCAACAGTGGTGAGATGGTTATTTATACCTTTCTCTTAAAATTTTCTAATCCTTCCCGTAAAAAAGAGTGATACAAGTGTTAAGTACAAAAGATTACTTAATCTTACTCATCACAAACATGAGCCACAAAGCTCACTTGCTTAGTTGTGCATAGAGATGTTCATCTAAGCTACAAAAGATACAAAGTTTAGAAAATTTTGTTTCAATGGCCATCCAAGGTACACAAGTACCAATGTACACAAACACACACTGTTTTTGTATTTTTCAATTTTTCAATTTTTTTTATTTTTATATAAAAAACAAAACAAGGCAAAACCAAAAAAAAAAAAAAACCAAACAAAAACATGTTAAACAAAACAAAGCAATGCATAAAACTAGACAGACTCAAAACAATAAAGCAAAACACACAAGTAATGCAAGAAAAAAATGAAGGGGAGAGAGAATAAGTGACAGAATCACTTGGAGCCATTTTCCTTCCACACCTTGGAAGAACCTTTCCGTTTAGCAAACCCTTGATCCGGCGATGAGGGGGAAGAGTTAAAACCATTGAAGTTTGAAAGGAACATGAGGGCTTTGAGAAGATCTCCAAGATGAGCAAAAAAGGATGGAAACTAATTCTGGTCTCCCGACGCGATCATGCTGTTGCTCTTTTGAGTGGCTAACCACTTGTAGCAATTTGGTCGAGTATGTCCAGCTGCGCCACAGTGATGACAAAAATGTTGCTTTTTATGTTTTGGCTTTTAAGAGTTTCCCTTCTTAGCCCTAGGGTTTTTAATCTCTTTCTTATCAAGTTTAGGGAGTGCTCTAAGATAGATTTACCCTTGTCTATGTTCTCACTAGCTAATTCATTTTTAACAACATTGTTCTCAGTTTCAATATTATTAGCAGGAGGAACAAAAACAGTAGTACTAGTAGAAGCAATACTAGGAGAAGAGAAATCATACCCTAAACCGGCTCGATCATTAACAGATTTCTAAAGGCTGAGCATCTCATCGAACTTAGCGCTTAAAGTCCTTTCCAGCTAAGCTCTGACTTGGAACAGTTCTGCCTCAAGCTTCTTGGTCTTCTCAGCCAAGAAATTATTCTCAAATCTCAGTGCTCCAATAGTTTGATTGGCTTCATCAAACTTTGTAGAGATTTCCTCTCGCTCAAGCCCCATATCACTAAGCTTTTTGGTGGTCAATCTATGTAGCTTCTCATGTTTTTCGGAGACTTTGTATAGCTTTGCATAAGCTGTGTGGATGTCATCTTGTTCATCCATCTTCTCAAACTTAGACTTCACAAATTCTTCTTCTTCATCCACATCTTCAACAATCCCATTAGTAGGATTTACAATGACAGTGAAGGTATTTAGGATTCCATCATCCTCATTATCAGAGTCATCCTCAAGCTCAGTGTCACTTAACGTAGCAGTAAGTGCCTTGCTCTTTCCAATAGTCTTGAGATACGTAGGACACTCTTGTTTCATGTGACTGAAGCCTTGACACCCAAAGCACTTAGGTCCTGAGGGAACAGTGTACTGACCGCCATCTCTGGCATCCTTCTTCCCTTTATCTTGGCTCTTGAATTGTGAGGAACTGGATTGCCTACGGTCCTTGTCGAAGCCCTTTGCATTGGCATTCTTCATAAATTTCTTGAATTGCTTGGTAATGTAGGACTTCATCTTAGAATCTTCATCATCAGAAGACTCATCAGTATCACTGCTCTTGGCCTTTAATGCCATGCTCTTGCTCTTGCTCGATTTCCCGATCCTTGTCAAACCCAACTCATAGGTCTGCAAATTTCCAACCAACTCTGTCAAAGGAATTTTGTCAATATCCTTTGATTCCTCAATTGTGGTGATCTTGGCATGAAATCTCTCGGGTAGAGATCTGAGCACCTTTCTCACAATCTTGGGTTCAAGAATGGTTTCCCCAAGATTAAAGGCTGAGTTCACTATGTCCTTTAGCTTGATATTGAACTCATCAAACGACTCATCCTCCTCCATCTTGATCTTTTCAAAGCTTGTAGTGAGCCTCTGAAATTTTGAATCCTTGACAGCCTTGGTTCTCTCATAGGTTGTCTGGAGGATGGTCTATGCTTCCTTTGCAGTTTCAGTGGAGGATATCTTCTTAAACTCCTCATTTGTGACTACACTGAATAGAGCATTCAATGTCCTACTGTTGAAGTTTGCCGCCTTGATCTTAGCATCATCCCAGTCGACCGGCGCTTCCGTAGGCTTGGTCCAGCCTATCTCCATAGCTTGCCACACTTTCTCATCTAAAGACTGCAAGAAAGCTCTCATGCGTACTTTCCAGTATGCATAGTTAATGTCATCAAATAAAGAAGGTATAATAAGAGAGTGTCCTCTATCCATGACAAACAGGGGTCAATGGATCACACAGCAAAGATTAACCCTAATTAAAGTGTGTCTGCTCTGATACCACTTGATAGGCCAAGAATGTATTGGCCCCTTGTGATATATTAATTGATTAATTAGCCAAGTTTATTAATTAATCAAATTAACATGCAAAGCGCGTGGTAGTACAAACAAATCACCAATTAACTAAAGTATGCAGCGGAAAATAAATTGACATGGTGATTTATTTACGAATGGGGAAAACCTACATGGCAAAAACCCCACTGGGTGATTTTAAGGTCACCACTCCCGAGAATCCACTATTATCAAAATAAGTGGTTACAAGTAAAGGAATCCCAGTACCTTCTACCAACCTACAGTTGAACCCTTACCCCAATACTCAATTAGACTTGTTCTGTAGTGACAATCTCTCATTTTTAATGCACGGCTCCCAGTACGTGACTAACTAATTGCGCGGATCCCAGTACGCGACTTGATCACTAACTTGAGAAGGATGTTGGATGCAAAGTTCTTCTGTTCATCACACGATGAAGATCATGAAGTTGCTTGATTACAAAACCCTATGGTGTACAAACACAGCAGCTTCTTCAAGAACTAGGTCAAACTAGGTTTCCGGTCACACACTTCTTCACTCTTGTGAAATTTGCTCTTGTGCAACTTGTGTCACCTTTTACAGCTCTTAAAATAATCCTTATATATGTTTAGGGTTGAGAGAAAAGAAAGCCCAAACATACATTCACGGATTGGGTAAAAAACAGTCTTGAAAAACTGAATTTCATAAACCTCGATAAATAGCCATCTATCGAGCTAGTTGTCGAGGCACGGGCTTTAGTAGCTTTTAAACCTCGATATATGCTAGTTGTCGAGTTTTAAAATCCTGCACTTTTTGACTTGATTCTTGGACAGACTTACATGGTTTTAACACTTGAACTTGAAACCTTGTTTCTTGAAGCATTAAACACATCCTAGATCTACCCAATTACAAGTAAAGTGCGTTTTGTCAAAGGATTAGCCAATTACATAAAATGTTGACATATGTTCCTAACATTGAATCACATATGTCCTAACAAACTGCACATTATATTGATGTTGATTGGGTTTATCATAAAATAATTATGAATTTCTGCCTAGTACCCGATCATAAGGGCGAGATCATAGGTAGGATGGTTGAATCTTGTTTGCTTTAGTGGGGGATAGATCATATATTTACAGTTAATGTTGATAATGCAAGCTCAAATGATGTGCCTATAGACTACCTTAGAAGGAAAACAAAGGATAGGGTGGGTAGCCTTGTAGGTTGTAAGTTCTTTCATATACGATGTTGTGTGCATATTTTGAATTTGATTGTGCAAGATGGGATAAAAGACCTTAATGAGTCAATTGTTAAGGTCCATAATGTAGTGAGACATGTGAATTCCTCTCCTAACATATATGAGAAGTTTAAGGCGTGTGTTGAAAAAGAAAAAATTCAAAGAAAAAGTTTATTGTGTCTTGATGTATCTACTAGGTGGAACTTACTTGATATTAGAAAATGCACAGAAATTTATGGCTGCATTTGAAAGGATGGAGGATGATGATGGACATTTCCTTCGACATTTTGAGGATCCATCAAGTGGTCCTCCTCGGTTTTTAGATTGGGAAAATGTGAGACTCTTTACTAAGTTTCTAGATATGTTCTATGAGGCAATCTTAAGATTTTCTGGTTCTTTGTTTGTGACTACCAATGTGTATTTCCATGAGTTTGTTAGGTTTTAAGACCAACTTAATCTTTTATGTACTGGTAGGGGTGATCCTTCGATGAAGGGCATAACACAAAAAATGAAATTAAAGTATGATAAATATTGAGGAAGTGTTGATAGGATATATTTGATGTTATTTGTGGCTATTGTGGTTGATCCTAGATATAAATTGAAATATGTGAAATTTTGATTTAAGCAATGGTATGACAAAGAGAAGGCCGATGAGCTGGGATTAAGAGTCCAGGATGCTTTGAATGGATTATACAAGCATTATAATAGAGCAATTGGGTCCTCATGTGGTGCAAGTGCTAGTGGGACTAGTGAGAATAGTGGCAATGATGATACTTCCATGTCCTCCATGCTAAGTGGCTTTGGTAGTGCAGAAGAACGAATAAGAGGTATAATACCATATACAAGCAGTTCTTGGCTGAGGAGGATAGTGTGAAATGTAAATCCAAGTTGGTCCAATATTTGTTAGAAGCATGTGAAGATTTTAAGAAGGAAGAATTTGATATTCTAGATTGGTGGAAGGTGATCTATTTTAGGTATGGAGTCCTTTCTTAGGTTGCTTATGATGTTTTGGCAATTTCGGTATCTACAATTGCATCTGAATCTGCTTTTAGCACGGGGGTCGAGTATAAGATCATTTCCAGAGTTCATTGTCTCCTTAAACTGTTGAAGTTTTGATATGTACTCAAAATTGGTTAAGGTCCAAGTATGAACCAATTAACTTACGGGAGGCAATGGATGAAGTGGAAAACTATGAAGCTTAATCGAGTAATGTGTTTTTTTTTTCTACCATTCTATGTTTCTATCATTTATTTGTGAGTTATTATTTATATGAATTTTTTAGAGCTTGCATCAAAACCCTTTTTATTGTTCTGGATTAATGTGGAATGTTGGGGGGGGGGGGGGGGTGGACTTAGCTTAAGCTATCTAACTTAAAAATTATTTATTTTGTTTTATGTTTGTTGGCTATTGTTCTGTGTGTTGTTGACTATCGTTTTCCATTTCTACTAATTTTTATATTTTGGGTATTAACTTTGTAAGGATGAAGTTTTTCTGTACACGATTACTTAAAGTCAGAGCTGTTGGCTAGCTTACTGTAAAGAATTTTTTGTGGATATAACTAGAGGTGTGCGAAAGCTTACCGTCATTGAGGAAACCGACCGGCGCCGATCATCCCACACCGCCGTGGCCACCGACCGACGGAGCCGATGTTGGCGATCGGAGCACGAATGGCTTTTCGATGCTGGTGCGGTCTAGTCATCGGATCAGAAGCTCGAAACCGAGTCCCTGCCCGAACCGAACCAATATGATGCTGTGATGTAATGTAACTTTCAGTTTCAGAGGTTTGGTGACTTTGGTTTGGTGTCCGTTTGGTACGACGCCGTTTCACCGAGTTTGTATATCAATTTTTTTTAACAAAACATCGTCGTAGCTATTAGGTGTTATAAAAATAAATAAATAAATAAAAATGGTGTCGTATTTTTCTAGGTTTCCAGATTTTCCCTCAGTATAAATTCTTTCTTTCTGAGTCAGAGGTCCCTTAACTCTCTCTCTCTTGCCTCTCGCCTGTGTCCCTGACACCTCACCTCGGCTGGCCTCTGCAGTAGCCAACAGGTGCTCGCCAGTCACCGGCTCACCGAGGCAAACCACGGGTAACGGTAAGCCACTAAGCTCCTCTATTTTCACTTCTCAATGAACCCTTCTCTCACCCCGAAGCAAACCATCTGTTTGAGTTGGTTTATAGGTCCATGGCCATGGGTGCCAGTCATGTTTGTTGGTAGATTTCAAATTAGCCAAAGTTAAACAAAAAAGAAAATAAAACAAAAACAAGGGAGAGTAAATGACAGGGGACAATGCTAAGGAAGAGTTGTTTTAAGTTTTAACAAAAAAAATGGACCAACAGTTTTATACTAAGTTGGTTTATACTTTATACTAACACTGTTACCTATTGGCTATTTGTATTTGGTTTATACTAACACTGTCGGAATTGTATAATGTGTATGAGCATAAATGCTCTGTTTTTTATGTTTTTTAGTTAATAAGGGTATAGTAGATCATTCTCATCTGCTTTTTTTTTTTTTTTTGAAAAGTGACTGATTCTTCAAAAAACAGAAAATGCAAAACAACCAGCCAAAGTGGCAAAAAAAATAGAACACAAAGGAAACAAACCAGCAACAAAATAGACCACAAACAAGACTCTAAAGCGACAGTCCCTCAGATCTAAGCAAATCTGCAATCTGCTTTGGCAAGGCCGCAAGGGTGTCTGTTGATTTAAATGCTTAATGATGAGTTCAGACACTAACACTCCTTCCTTAAACCTTTTATTTATAGGAGAAAGTGCAATAGAATAACCCTTTTTATTCCAAGAGTATCCGGTTAGCCCCCCAAAAAAATAAAAAATGCTATACTCTAATATGCCTTATAGATTTTTTTTATGTGAACAGATTTTTTGCACAAGTTTTGGATCATTACTGTTGGGTGAATAGATTTTTTTTTATAGGTTGAACAGATTTTTTTTATTAAAAAAAAAAGATTGTTAATGTTTCAAATCAAACCGACCAAACAGATTAAATCGCACCGCTATAGGTCGAAAAACTGACCCTAATCGGTATGCATCGGTTTGAATTATTACAAAACCAATCTCTATCGGTTCGGTAACAAATTTGGAAAAAAATCGAGCCGACCGAACTGCGCACACCCCTAGATATAACAAGCTGACTTGATCATGGAGAGGGCTAGATTGGGAGTGGTTGGGCACTTGGGTTGCAATCTACTGACTAGATTTTGCTGCTTGTTGGCATATGTTGTTCTCTCTCTTATTTTGGTTTACTAGAACTAGATGCACCCAAGTGACAACACAATCACAATGAACACACACTTGCAAATTACTAGACTTATTAGTCTTAGTAGACTAGACTATCTCATATTTTTGTGTGAAAAATTTGTAATGTATAGTGTGCCAATTGACAATTGTATTATCTGGTCCTACATCATTTTTTGTATTGTTTTTCTCAAGCACTAATGACTACTGTGTAGTGCTACACTACTCCCCCTTATTGATGTGCTATTGCTATATTATATAGAATGAATAATAGTAAGACTATACTAGAAAACTAATGTGAATGTTGCTGGAATTCACTCATTGAATGTTTTGCATTATGATTTATATGTGTTACTTTGCGTACTATATCAAAGGGTCTTTTTATCAATGTGTTTGTGTATTTGATTTTTAGTGTGACAAGTTGAGATTTATCCCCACTTTGTGTTTAATGTGTGGTAGTGGTATTGTGTTTATTAGATTGAGATTCATACTTTGTTAATGTGATAGGTTGAGTTTTTTTTTTTTTTTTTGATAAGTAGGTTGAGATTTTATTACTTTCTTTACTAAGTTGATAAATCATTTTGTAACCTGATTATATGACAGGTTGAGAATCTTGAGATAGATCATTTTGTAACCTGATTATATGACAGGTTGAGAGAAATCATTTTATAATGTA
The DNA here is from genome assembly GCA_030021035.2 of Notholithocarpus densiflorus. Taxonomy (NCBI): domain Eukaryota; kingdom Viridiplantae; phylum Streptophyta; class Magnoliopsida; order Fagales; family Fagaceae; genus Notholithocarpus; species Notholithocarpus densiflorus. The sequence goes on along the minus strand of JARYZH020000027.1, from coordinate 1,251,873 downwards.
ATTATATGAAAGGTTGAGATTTTATAAATGATAGTCAGTATTGAGTTGTTGATTTGTGAAGAGTTTAAGCCCAACATGTATAAAGAAAAGCACAAATTACAGAGTAAAATTTTTTGTTTCTTATTGCCCAATATCTTTTTAGAAAACAAAGCGCAAATGGCTTACAAAAAGGTCCTGTTTGAAAAAACAAGAACAATGGGCTCAATAATACATTGTTTTTACTGCCCAATAGCCCAAATTAAGAAAAAAATATTTAAAAGCTCAATCAACATAACTGAACTAACCGCACCAAACCGATGGGATGCACCACACCTTGTGTAGATCAGTTTTTTCCTTCTATAGGAGAGGGGCGGTTAGTTATTGGAGGAAACCGCACCCTATAGGTGTGGTGCAAAAAACCCCTCCAAAACCGACCGCATCGAATCGCGTACAGGCCTAAAGATGGTTGTATAACCATTGAGATTTTTCACTATTTTCTCTAAATTACCCTCACCTTTTTCAAAAATACTTACTTTTTCTCCTTCTTTAAGAAGAAAACAGCAAGTAGCAAAAAAGGGGCTCCAATAAGCATTGTTGGAGTCACATAACTTTCAGATTTTTCGTTACCAAACCAACACAAACTATTTTATTAGTGCTTTGAAGTAAGTAAGATATCATACAGTTTTATCCCAACTCAGTTGATAAACAAAAGAGTAAATAATAAAAATATATGATATTTTTTTGATATATATTAAAAATGGGTGGGTTAGGTTGGGTTAGGCGGATTTGTGAATCTGCTGACATGCACCCAACACAACCCAACCCATTGAAAAAAAAAATGTTGACAATCCAATTCAATGCACCAACCCCTAAAAATCTAATAGGTTGGGTTAAATCGGGTTAATTTTGATAGATTGGTAGGTTGGCTGCACACCTCTACTCATGACACTTAGTTTGCTCTCTCTTTCTCAGTGTGTATATATTATTATGCATGAAAACATTCTTTCAAGTATATCATATTTTTTTACTAAATTGTCAAGTAGATACACACTTGCCCTTATACATATATGAAAATATTATTTGACAGATACATTGATATGTGAAAAAAACGTAGCAAAACAAATCAAATTGTCCATAATTGCAAAATCCATTGTAGAATCATGTCAAGGGCTTTAGACAAGTGGACTAAAGCCTTTATTATTTAGTGTACATTTGATGACTCGCCTTTTTGTTAAACATGAAGTGAAAATTTGTCGAATATGAATGCTATTTATTATTAAATTAAAATGTCAATTAATTTTTAATGTAAATAGAAATTAAACTCAAAATTTCTTATTTAACAATAAGAGACTTTATAATACTTTATAATTTTAACATACTCTTTTTTTAGCCATTAGTCTAATTATTAGAAAGTGTGTAAAAGGCCTCCTATTATTATATAGTATGGATTTGATGACTTGGCGTGTTTATTTTTTTGTCTTTTCTTTTTTACGTGAATGACTTGGCTTTTAGTAGAACATATGGTGAAAAACTATCAAGTATCATGTGGAAAAGAGTTACCATTGCCCAAATAAATAAATAAATATATAACTTTGATTTGACAGTAACATCCACAAATAAAAACAAAGAAAAATTACTAAAAAGTTTAAGATTTATACCTTATTTAGACTTGTTTTTAATTTTTTAATTTTGTCAATTAAAATCTTAAACTTATGAAATTATTTTAATTTGAACCCACTGTCCATATGAGTTATTCAAAAAAAAAAAATTTATTCTATACAGTAATAAAGTAGAGAAAAAAGAAAATAGTTGATAAAACTTTGTAGTTCACTTAGATAACTAGTTTCGAACAATCATTTTTTCACTCTAAGCAAAGCTTTCTCTCTAGATGGATATTTCTCTCTCTACCCTCTCTGTTCAATTATTGCCAATTTGATTTAGGAACAAGCCTTAATGCAAAGTTTAATAAATGATTTTCTACTTCTGTCTACTTTGTTATTGTTTAGAATAACAGAAATGAATAAAGGTGATATGTAGAGATTTCAAATTAAAATCATTTTCTAAATTTGGAACTTTAATTAATAAAATTAAAAACTTGGGACATAATCAAAATATGGTAAAAACTCTTGGCCTCTTATGTATACATCTAAAAAGTATAAATAAGAGTATATATAAATGTAAAATCATTCAAATGTATTAAATTATAGAAGATGTAAGGGCCAAATTTGAGTTCCTAGCCCAAAGGATAAATGAACTTAGGCCCAAAAAGCCCAATACAATGAATTTGTAGAGAGTGGGTTGGAAAACTGGGCTTTAATGAATCAGACAACAGGTAAAGTGGATTCAGATGATAAGAAAATGAAGATTGACTAGTTTAATCTTCAGAAAACTGTTTTTAGCACAGTCCGAGTAGATCAGTTCTTATATATTGATTCTCAAATTGGATTACAAGTTCAGTTCTTGATTGTTATAGTGTTTCTCTTTCCATTTCTCGATTCCTCTCTCCTCAGGGGTCTCTTACATTATATATCTTCCTTTGAATGATCTTGGCCCTCCACTTGTCGATCGTTCAAGCCACTACTCGAGTGCTTGTCCCATCGGACACCCTTATAGGCCTTCTGTGAGTTGGGGCGACCAAGACAACATTGTTCAGGGGTCTTCTCCACATAAATGCGGCCAGAGAATTAGCTGCAAAGCATTCAATGCGGTGGTAGCAGCTTTTTCTTAGATATTTCTTGGCTCCCATTTGTCCTGTACGTTCACAGTGCATATTATTATCAATAGAACTTCTTGGAACGTCATTCCGGACAACAAAACACACTTTCTGACCCCTTCTTTGTTTAGCTGAGGAGATATTCCTCATTGGCCTGCCTTTAACAGTCTTTACAGTCAAGCTTGCTCGTGAAGCTCAAAGTCTTACTTCTTCCTCACTATTGATCTATTCTCGACCACTATGCCTCCTCGGACAAACCCAAGGCCCAATATATATTTGGGCCTGCATCCCCACAGAAGAGTTAATAGTAAGATCTACGTTTACATGTCTCATCGAAAGTCATCAACATGGAAATTGTGAACCCTCTCATTACTCATTAGCAATTTTTATTTTGTATTAGGGAATATACAAGACCCATCGTGATACAAAGTACCACCTCCCTCATTAGCCTCCTGTCATGGACATTATTTTAATAGATTGTTAATCTGTTAGAACAGTAAAGAGAAATTACTTTAGACCAAAAAGGATTAAAGACTTTATCTAAAAGATTTGTTAAAAATATTGATGTAAAAAATTGGAATAGGCTAGGGTTCCTAAAGTGTTTGATGACTTGGCCTTTTGAAAACATAAAGCGAAAATTTTTTAAGTAGGTGTGAAGAGTGAAATCATGAGCGTGCACATATATAAAAATCATAAGAGACACGATCGAATTATATATATAGATATAAAATGCGATCATGTCTCTCATTTATGTATATAAATCAAGGTGGAATGATTCAAATTGTCCATATTATATTAAATTATTTGGTTTCATTATCCTGAAATGGCAATAGACAAAGAGAGGAGTCTAGGGCAAGAGTTAAGTAACTTTTTATATGATCAGTTATTTATATTATTATTATTATTATTATTTATAAGTAGGAAAAAATTGGCTTTTGCCCTTTTTAAAAAAACAATCCAGCATTTTGCCCAATTTTCCAAACTAATTAGAAAAATGCCCTTCTTTTAAAACTCGACTTTCTCAAAATCGAGTTAAGCCATATAGTGGCATTTTAAGGAGTCTATAGTGGCGTTTTGTAACTCGAGTTCCATGAACTTGAGTTTAGGTAAAAAAAAAAAGGAAAAACTAGCATTGAACTCGAGTTCATGAAGATCGAGTTACAAAACGCCACTATAGGTCTTTAAAACGTCACTATAGGCTCCTTAAAACGTCACTATAGGCCTCCAGATTTTTTTTTTTTTAAACTCGATTTTAAGAAAGTCAAGTTTCAAAAGATGGGCATTTCCCTCATTAGTTTAAGAAATGGGGCAAAATGCTGGATTGTTTTTTTAAAAAGGATAAAGGCCAATTTTGTCCTTTATAAGTAATTACGTTTTTGCTGTGAGAGTATGAACAAGTATTTTAAATGGTTATTTTTTTTATAATAAGAAAAAGTTGTCGCAAAAGAATTTCAAATTTGACCCACGGGAGAAAAAAAAAGAAATTAGTTTGTCATGCTACTGGGTAACATAATTATCAATGATTACATAATAAGATTTGATTTGAAACAAACTATTATATATATATATATATATATATTTATATATACAACGTGGCAAACTAAATTAGATTTGTCACAAAAGATAAATCATATAAGTCGATCAATAATTGTATAATTCGATAATAGCATCCTATTATATTCACAAATGCATGTCATGGCTAGAGTAATAAATTAAACAATAATGTTCACAAATATGAAAACTTTTCACTACGAGTGTTCATTGGATTAAACACTTGAGATTTTTATTCGAGAGTGCTACGAGTGCTGGCAATAATTTGCTTTTAGATTTCTTTATCATACCCTAGCCTTTTAAAGTGATTAAACACAAGTTGGTCCATTAGAATGACTATTTCAAAGAGAGATAAAGAGACGAACGAGGGAACGAAAATGTAAAGGACTTAAAAATTAAATCATTTTTATTAAATTGATTTCAAATGAAGTTGAGGTTGTTTTAAATTGGAAGAATATTTTGTACAAAATTAAACTGAAATATAAATTAAATGTGGGATAGTTGACACAAAATAAGGTGGATTAATTTAGTATTTTGTTATGTCAAGAGCTTTGTAGTTTTAATGGGCACTTTTTTATGTTTTCAACAAAGATTGATGTTTAGAATTCAAACAGCCCTCCCCCAGCTATCAAATTATAAAAATAAAAAATAACCTTTTGTTATGCTTTCACTTTAATTCTAGGGTAAACATCAATTTTAGCTCATTTTCCAATTGGATACCTAAATTTTCAAAACTAGCAAAAAAAATTCTTAAAAGTTTGTAAGATAATCCAATTTACTAATTTCAATATTTCCTTAGCAACCGAACATAAATAGAGCATTTTTAAAAAAGTAGAAAAATCTTATTCTATTTTTTTTTTTTTTTTTTGATTCACGTCAATGCCACATGGCAATTGTAAGTGATGGGACTGACAAAACCAAATAATGACGAGGTTAGGAGGACAGACGAGACCATCCTCTGAAGATGAGTCTAAGGAAATATCCACGACACCGACGAGGGTAGCAAGATCATTCAATACCGCCCATAATACCCCAAACAGTTACAAAGCCAGCTGTATGAACCGTTGGAGCACATTGAAGCCACATTTCAATGCACAAAACGTTACCAAGAGGGACATTAAAGCCACCATAACTACCCCAACGGCTAGGAGCTATAAAAACATATATAAAGACCCTCACAAAGGGAAAACAAGGTACAAGAAAATTCTGAGATACTTTCACTATTATTCTACAACCCTATTTAGATTTACAAAGAGTTACCTTATATTGACTTTGGCATCGGAGGTGTTGTGGCAGGCACCACACCGGTGACTATCTTTGGAGATGCATTTACACAGGTTGAGGATTGGTTCCATCTGCTCACTCTGACTGACGAATTTTCGCTTCATCAGTTTGACACCGTCTGTGGGGAAAGACATTTTCGTATTCATATTTGAAAAACGCAATCTCCATCAACTTTCATATTCAGATGGAATCCAATAAAGATTCCGCAGCCTTGGCCCAGCAAGTCCAAGCTCTCGCAGCCACTGTTGAAGAACTTACCAGACAAAATCAGGAAATGAAACTACGGCTTCAACAAGAGAAGAATCGATCCAAGGGCAACCCGGAGAATGAGGGAGACAGCCATAGAAGAAGTAACCATCAACAACCTACCACTCTGGACGAACAGAATTCAGACCTGCTACGAGAGATGAGGAAAGAGATGGACGAATTGAGAAATGCCATCAAGGAGAAAACGGACCGAAGCGTGGATAGAATGGTAAGGGCCACAGACTCGCCTTTCACTACAGCAGTCCTTGAATGTTCGATACCATCGAAGTTTCGTCTGCCTAAGCTTGAGCCGTTCGACGGGCTTAAGGACCCGCAGGATCACCTTAATACCTTCAAAACGACACTGGGCCTTCAACAGTCCCCTGACGAGATATTGTGTCGTTCGTTCTCCACCACCTTCAAAGGAGCTGCAAGAGAGTGGTTCACAAAGTTGCCAACGTCGTCCGTTGACAGCTTCAAGCAGTTGAGCAGCGCCTTCTTGCGTCACTTCATTGTGGGACAACGTCCTAAGAGACCGGCAGATTACTTGCTCACCATTAAGCAGGGAGAAAAGGAAACCCTGAGGTCGTATGTGAAACGCTTTACTCGGGAAACTCTGGAGGTAGACGAAGCTGACGACAAGGTGTAGCTGACAACCTTCAAAGCGGGACTGAGATCCAGAGAGCTCCTAACTTCACTTGCGAAGAATCCTCCAAAGACGATGGCAGAGATGCTCCTGAAAGCGCAGAAGTATATGAATGCTAAAGACGCATTAGCAGCCATAAGGGAGGTGGAGAAGCCAGGAGACAAAGGAAGGAAAGACGATGAGCGTAGGGGACAAAAGAGGGAGCGTACAAATCGTCGGACCAGCGATAGGAACAGAAGGAAAGACGATAGCAATCCTCGAACAGTAAAATTTACCCCTCTAGTTATGCCCGTTGACAAAATTTTAACGCAGATTAAGGATGAGCACTACCTCAAATGGCCAAGACCATTACATTCATCCCTTAACGTTCGTGAAAAAAATAAGTACTGCCGGTTTCACAAGGATCACGGACACAACACAGAAGATTGTCGAGACCTAAAGGAGCAAATAGAGGAGCTGATACAGAAAGGGAAACTGCAGAAATACGTGAGGAATGGGGAGTATAGCAAGTTCAGAGACGGCAATAAAAACCAGCATGAGTCCACATCCAAGAATGATGATCGTCCATCCCAACCTCCGCAAGATGTGATCGGGGAGATAAATACGATCGCAGGGGGGCCCTTCAATGGAGGATCATTCAGATCCCTTAAGAAGACCTGCCAAAGACAAGTGAACAGCGTCCACATGATACCTCCGTTTAAGAATAGACGAACGGACCAGGACATGTCTTTCAATGAAGCAGATGCCAGGGGAGTAAAGCAGCCTCACAACGACCCTTTGGTCATAATGCTGACCATAGAGGGATTCAACACCAAAAGGATCCTCGTGGATAATGGTAGTTCCGCAGATATCATTTACCTTCCCGCTTTCCAGCAGTTGAAGCTAGATTCAAAGAGATTGTGCCCGTTTGAGTCCCTTCTCGTCAGTTTCAGTGGAGACAGGTTATATCCCAAGGGCATAGTGACGTTAACAGTAACAGTAACAGTAACAGTTGACCCGTCAGTTAGACTTTTTAGTGGTAGACTGCCCCTCATCTTACAATGTAATTATTGGAAGACCCACACTCAACAAATGGAAGGCAGCCACGTCCACCTATTGTCTGAAGGTAAAATTCCCAATAGATGACAGTGTTGGCGAAGTAAAAGGGGATCAAATCCTAGCCAGAGAATGCTACCAGGCCGTTTTGGCTACAAAGGAGAACCATACATGGATGATTGAAGAGAAAGAAGAAGATAAAGTGGAAACCCTGGAAACAGTGGAATTGGCTGAAGGAGAGGTAATAAAGACGACGAGAATAGGGACGACGCTAAGTCCAGAGATGAGAACAAAGCTCGTCCAGTTCCTCAAAGAGAACCTAGATGTCTTCGCATGGAGCCACGAGGACATGTCAGGCATATCTTCAGAAACCATTCAGCATAAGTTGAATGTCGACCCGGAGAGGAAGCCCGTCCAGCAAAGACGGAGAGTCTTCGCCCCAGAACGAGACCGAGCAGTTACAGATGAAGTTAACAAACTGTTGACGGCGGGCTTCATCCGGGAAGTATACTATCCTGATTGGCTTGCGAACGTTGTCCTCGTGAAGAAGGCAAATGGGAAGTGGAGGATGTGTGTGGACTTCACAGATCTGAACAAGGCATGCCCGAAGGACAGTTTCCCTCTGCCGAGGATAGACTAGCTTGTGGATTCTACAGCCGGACATAAGTTGCTGACGTTCATGGACGCTTTCTCAAGATACAACCAGATAAAAATAGCTGAAGAAGATCAGGAGAAAACGGCTTTCATCACAAGCCAAGGGCTCTACTGCTATAAGGTAATGCCTTTTGGGTTAAAGAACGCAAGAGCTACTTATCAGAGATTAGTAAACAAGATGTTCAGCAAGCAGATCGGCAGAAACATGGAAGTATACGTAGATGACATGCTCGTCAAGAGTAAGGAAGAACTTGGCCACCTAGACGACCTAAAGGAAACATTTGCCACCCTCAAACAATACCAGATGAAGTTGAATCCCAGTAAGTGTGTTTTTGGTGTGGCCTCAGGGAAGTTCCTGGGATTCATGGTGTCCCAGAGGGGCATAGAAGCCAACCTGGAAAAGGTGCAAGCCATAATCAACATGGCATCACCCAGAACCGTCAAGGAAGTCCAGAAGCTCACAGGAAGAATTGCAGCCCTTAATAGATTCGTCTCTAGAGCGACGGACAAATGTCTGCCCTTCTTCAAGACCTTGAAGCAGGCTTTTGCCTGGACCGACGAATGTGAAGCAGCATTCCAGGAATTCAAACGCTACCTGAGTAATCCCCCTCTTTTAAGTCCGTCCAAGGAAGGGGAAAACCTGTATTTGTACTTGGCAGTATTAGCTACAGCCATGAGTGCAGCCCTGATTCGAGAAGAAGGCAGGAAACAGCTCCCAGTCTACTACGTCAGCCAAGCTTTCCAGGGAGTTGAATCCAAGTATCCAAGAATTGAAAAAATTTCATTCGCGTTAATAATGGCCTCTCACAAACTGAAACAGTACTTTCAGGCAAATCCTATCATAGTGATGACAGACCAACCTATTAAAAAGTCCATGAACAAACCTGAAGTAGCTGGAAGAATGGTCCAGTGGGTAATAGAACTCAGCCAATTCGACATTGAGCACCACCCCAGGACAGCCATTAAGGCACAAGCTTTGGTGGACTTCATCGCCGAGTTCACCCTCTCGGACGAAGACAGTCTCACTAACGAAGCCGAACGATGGACGATACAGACAGATGGTTCGTCAGCCCAAAGGAGGGGGGGAGTAGGGGTCATCATAACCACTCCTGACTGAGAAGTACTCAAATACGAAGTTCAACTAAAATTTATGGCGACCAACAATGAGGCCGAATATGAAGGAATACTGACGGGACTAAGACTCGGGAAGGCTCTTGGAACTAAGGACCTGTTAGTCCAGAACGATTCAAAGCTGGTGATTGGGCAAATCAAGGGAGAGTACGAAGCAAAGGAAGAGAGAATGCAGAAATACCTCAGGTTGACAAAACATCTGACTCAGAAGTTTGATAAGGTGGAATTTGTACAGATCCTCAGAAGCCAGAATATGGTAGCAGACGAAGTTGCGAAGATGGCATCGTCGGAAGAAGTGGCGACGGGCACAGGTTTGATGATGGAATCCTAGAAACGCCCCAGCATCGAGGAAGTTTCAACATTTACGATCCAGAGCACAAACAGCTGGATGACGCCAATCGTGTCCTTCCTCCAAGATGGGCACCTCCCTCCAGACTCAGAGGAAGCCAAGAAGATCAAGAAGAGGGCAGCCAAATTCACGATCCTAAATGGTACCTTATACAAGAGAGGCTTCTCCATGCCCTACTTGAAATGTGTCAACGAAGAGAAAGCTAAGTACATCCTGGAAGAAATCCACGAAGGAGTCTGCGAGGATCACGCTGGCCCTAGATCCCTGGTAAGCAAGGTAATTCGAACAGGTTATTTTTGGCCTACTATGCAGGTGGACGCAGTGGAACTCGTCAAAAAATGTGACAGATGCCAAAGGTTCGGGAATGTCCAACGACTCCCTGCAGAGAAACTGACAACGATAGCATCCCCATGGCCATTTACACATTGGGGAATTGACATCGTCGGCCCATTGCCCCTAGGCAAAGGTTAGGTAAAATTCCTACTGGTTGCCATTGATTACTTCACAAAGTGGGTCGAAGCAGAGGCGCTAGCAACCATCACTGAAGCAAAAATAAGGAGTTTTGTATGGAAGAATATAATCTGCAGGTTCGGGATTCCGAGGACGATCATATCAGATAACGGGCGGCAGTTCGACAACCAAAGTTTCAGGGACTTCTGTTCAGGCCTAGGCATCAAGAACCAATTCTCGTCCCCAGGGCATCCACAGGCGAACGGACAGACAGAGGTGACGAACCGAACGCTACTCAAGATCATCAAAGCTAAACTGAATGACACAAAGGGTGCTTGGCCAGAAGAATTGCCCAACGTTTTATGGGCATACAGGACCACGACAAGAACCCCAACAGGAGAAACCCCGTTTAGACTCACTTATGGCACTGAAGCAGTAATCCCAATCGAAGTAGGAGTAGCCAGCGCCAGACGAGAATTACTGCACGAAGGAGACAACGACGATCAACTACGAATCAACCTGGATTGTCTGGACGAGGTAAGAGACAAAGCTTCCAGCAGAATGACAACATACCGGCAGAAGATGGCCGAATACTACAACAAAAGGATAAAGCTCAGACGACTTGACATAGGCGACCTCGTCCTGCGCAAGGTCACCATAGCAACCAGATACCCTGCCTAAGGAAAGCTTGGCCCCACATGGGAAGGGCCCTACCGAGTCGTCCACTACTCCAGGCAAGGCAGCTATCACTTAGAAACCCTAGACGGACAGAGGGTCCCGAGACCTTGGAACATCGAGCACTTGAAGAAGTACCATCGATAGATGTAGCAAATAAATGTATTCATTTCAGAAATCAATAAAAGAATAATTTAGCTAATGTCTTCATATGAGCAGGTCCAGTCAGCTATAAGTTCAAAGAATGACAAGACCCCTAAAAGGGTGTAAGTCACAAAAGCCAAAAATGGCTAAGTAACAAACATGCAGCTATGTTGCATAAGGCTAAACCTCACCATTTGCATTTTTAAGATATGATCTTTATGAAAATTGGATTGTTGCATGTTTTTATATATTGGATCCATTGCTTTATAGGCTAAGTGATTGTTAGCAGATGATACGGTTACTCCGCAGTTAGCATTAATTTCTTGGATATTATATTAAGTGTATGCTTTATTGATTCTTGACTCAGTCCCCAATCTCAAACACTTGTCTGTTCTCACTTGTGAGTCAACGTTTTTCCTTATGTACTTGTCTACTTATTAAAAGAATTATATGATTTTTCTTTTTCGGATGTAAGTTACTGACGCCGATAAAAGGACATCATCTACTGATCCGCTCAGACGGATGTAAGTTACGAATGGCAAGATTCTGCCTCGACGGACATCATCTACTGATGGTGAAAATGTTCCCTTGAAGAGACAAGAACCTTGCAACAAACCAAAACAGAGCTCAGGCTAAAACTAGTTCATCAAAACCCTCAATAAGAACCTTGGAAGAGGTGCTAGTTGCAAGAAATCAACTAAGTAACAGAGCTCGCACAAGCAAAATCAGTGACGAGAGGGAAAGTCACGACTAAAAATTTCACTAAGTACGAGGCACGATACCGTGAGCATATCATGAACGTATCATGAACCTAAGAGCATGCAATCACAAATGCAAGTAAGTACATTACTACAAATTTAATTAAAGCCCAAAAACCACGGGCAATTACCATTGTTTTCACAACTAAAAGCTCACAAACATTGGGCTAAAGATATTTTTCTTAAAGAAAAACCAAAAAGAAATTGCTATGAAATTAGGTTTACAAAAAGCCCCAAAAACATAAGGGGCACAAAAAAAAAAAAAAAAAAAATTCCATAAGGATCAGGTTCAGGCACCAGTAGTAGCATCATCATCGGCAAGGGCGTCATTAACAGGGGCATTCCCAGGGGCATCCTCAGGGGCGTTAGTGGCAGAAGACTGAGCAGCCTCATCAGCAGCCATCTCTTGGTCAACCTGCTCCAAATCCAGTTTTTCCAAGTCTACCCCGGAAGGATGTTTGACAAGATATCTCCTTAGAAGCTCAAAACCTTTGAAGTACCAGCTGAACAAGACAGTGTTGTACTCATCCGTCGCCTGGAAAGTTTCAATGGACCTGGCAGCAATAGTCTTGAGCTTCTCCTTGGCACTCAGAAGTTGCTCATCCTTCTCTAGGGTTAACTGACATTCAGCCCTGAGGTCGTCGCCCAAAGTCTTCACCTTTTCTTTTAGAGTGGTGGCCTCGCCCATAGAATCAATCAGGTTCTTCTTCAGTGTGGAACTCTCCGCCTCCAGAGCCTCTATCCTCGACGTGAGAGACGCCACCTTGGCCTCTTGAGTAAAGTACTCAGAGGTAATGTGGAGACTTTCCCCCAACACCTAAGAAGAAATTCAAAGCCGTCAGTAGAATGAAAAAGAAAAAGGGACGAAAAATTGCACAAACATTTTACTTGGACAAGCTTATGGACATGGCGAGTTGCAACAGTGTTAAGAGGCACCCCAGAAAAGACCTTTAAATCCTCAGCAGTTATAACTCCGTGAGCCCTATCCACCGCAAGCCCCTCGTTATCCCAAACGGTTGACGAACGAGTATCGACCTTCTCCTTCTCCTTGTTGGGCAAGCGCGGCCTCTTAGAGACGGGAGTAGGAAGTTCTTCAACCGAGGTTAAAGGAGAGGCCGTCCTTGTCGCTTCAACACCAGAAACGACGGGAGTAATGGAGGCTGCTAGAGTACCAATGGTACCTTTCCCGACGACACGCACCGTCTTCTTTCCCAAATTTGACAACGGTTCATCCTTCTTCAACCTCATCTTTGCATACATGTCCTTATTGAATTTGGTCGTCATCTCTACAAGAGGGAAACACTTGTAAAAAAAAAAATGTATACGAAAAAGTCAATACTGACGGACCTAACACTTACTCTTTTTTCCTTCAATTTCAAGATTATGCAGGACGAAGGCAGAAGGGTCTGGTCCCAGACAGTAGAAGGCAAGAGTCCTTGGGTCCACAAGATCGTCCCAGCTCTCAATCGTCTGCGCGTATTCGATTGCCTTCTGTACCCGCTCCTTATACCTGCTCTTAAGCTTAGGCCGTCTTTTAACTGCGTAAAACAAAAAGTGAAAGGATCAGTGGCAATAACTGTAGACGCAACGAAACTTAAAAGACAAGAAGAAAAATTGACGCACCTAAGGTCGGGGACCCCTACCGACGATGTAACCTCGGGAGATCACCCCAAACCCCGCCAGAGGGAGTCTCAAAATCGTCCCTAGACACAAAGAAAAATCTGGACTTCCAGTACCTGAAAGACGAAGGTAAACCCTTGACGATCCTAGTCTTCCTCTCCCAGGGCACCAATTCATAGTACCCGTGTTCCTTAGATGCTTTTAAGCGGTACAGGTACATAAGCTCGTCAACCTTGAGCATATCCCCGTCCGTAGCGGCCAGCCATATTCCCATACAGTAACCACTATTCTCCACGAGTTGGGCATAAGCTGCCTGGGAGCGATACCAAAACGATCTAACAGCTCCATGAGAAAAGGATGGACAGGAAACCTCAACCCACAAAGGAAGGTAGACTCATAAAAGCATACCTCCCCTAGGAAGAAGTGACAAGCCTGATCCTCCTCACTGGGCAGACGAACCCTAACTTGCTCCGGGAATTGGAACTTATCCTTAAATCTCCCCAGTGTGTCAGCATCCAATCCACACTCCTCCCCAAGGGCAAAAAAAGCCCTAACTTTCCGAGGGGTAGAGACAGCCGTGTCCCCCTCCACTGGGTCACCGCTAGACAATAACCCAGTCTCGAGCTCGCTAGACCTGACCTCAGACATTGTTCCCTGCTCTCTTACCTGACCCTCGAACCAATCAATCGATTGGCGAAGCAAAGGCAACAGATTGGCCAACGTAACGCTCAAAAAATTACCCTCGAAAATGAAATTCTCAAGGTGTGGAAAAACGCCTAAAGACCCCCCTAAGCGCGCAAAAAGGAAGGAGATTGATGGACACACTATCCTAACCTCAAAGCTACTAACCATGGAAATCCAGAGAGAAACACAAAAGAAAACGATACAAGCTAAATCCCCTAGAAATAAAAGACAAAACAAGAGGACAAAGAAAAAGAAAAGAATAAAGGAATTAGAAGCAACGTCACAATAGAATAAAGGAGGAAAGGAAGAGCAGGAAAAAGAGAAGAAATGTACCTTAAAAATGGCGGAAGCACCATTGCACAACACACTAAAAGAATGACAAAGGGAGGTCAGCGAACAAAATGCTTAGAATAATAATTGGAAGTTTTGAGAAAAGTGAAAAGGAAAAGGGGAGAAGTTAAAACCAAGGCCCAGAAAACTGAAAACCAGCGGGAAACCCAATAGTCCCACAAATTGGAGCATTAACTTCATCAGTCAGAATGTGCCACGTAGGCCACAACCAGAAGGGCGCCGCCACTATGCATTTAATACAGAGCGAAACCCCAAGAGTCATTTACAACCCATAACTTTTCATATTCTATGGTCATCGTAACGTGTCACGACGACCTCAGAATCCGGGGGCAGCTGATGGGATTGACGAAACTAAATAATGATGAGGTTAGGAGGACAGACGAGACCATCCTCTGAAGACGAGTCTAAGGAAATATCCACGACACCGACGAGGGTAGCAAGATCATTCAATATCGCCCATAATACCCCAGACGGTTACAAAGCCAGCTGTATGAATCGTTGGAGCACATTGAAGCCACATTTCAATGCACAAAACGTTACCAAGAGGGACATTAAAGCCACCATAACTACCCCAACGGCTAGGAGCTATAAAAACATATATAAAGACCCTCATAAAGGGAAAACAAGGTACAAGAAAATTTTGAGATACTTTCACTATTATTCTACAACCCTGTTTAGATTTACAAAGAGTTACCTTATACTGACTTTGGCATCGGAGGTGTTGTGGCAGGCACCACACCGGTGACCATCTTTGGAGATACATTTACGCAGGTTGAGGATTGGTTCCATCTGCCCACTCTGACTGATGAATTTCCGCTTCATCAGTAAGCTATCATGCTGGTTACATACTTACATGTTTCTTTAAAACTAGATGGATTACTATTTACTAGCATATAAAGTTCAGGCCACATAGATATATATATATATTTTTTTTTTTTAAGAAAAAAAAAAGTGTCTTAATTAACGTGCAGAAAAAATAGGATTACTTCACAAACTTAAAGGATTTGATTCCTACTTAAAACTTTAGGAATCAAATTGAAAAAATGAGACAAATTTTAAACACCAAAAATGGTGTTTGCAATTAATTTAATTTAAAGTTTAAATGCAAAAACATCTCTTGGGATTTGGGTCAATTGCAGAAACACCGTATGATGTTTCAATTCTTCCTTATAACTCTATGAGGTTATCATATTTACCAAATCGACTACTAAGGGTATATTTGAATACCGTTTATTTTGCTGAAAACTGAAAATACTGTAACAAAATAATTTTTAAATGTGTGAATAGTGCTGTGAGACCCATTTTTAATAAAAATTTTGGTAAAAAAAGAGGTTTGTGAATCTCATGAACAGTGCATGGGACCCACTAAAAAAGACCTTCTCAACCAAAAAAAAAAAAAACACAAACGCAGGACGCAAAGCAGCTCTATCCAAACGCTCATTAAAACTAACTTCTGTTAACTTTTATGACACTTTTTACTCTTACAAATATAGGCCCCAAGCCTAAAATAAAGCGAACATTTAATTTAGTGAGTGCACTAGATTTCAGCCTATGATACATCTAGACTTCAAGCTCTTGATATTTTGACTTTCAAATTAGATAATATTTTACATTGTGACTAACTTCTTCTTTTTTTTTTTTTTTTTTTTTATGAAAGTGACGGACTTGGTTTAGGTCCAGTGCATCAGAGCACTGGACCTGGTTAGATGGTGACACGTGTCTAAAAGTGGACACATATCATCATTTCAATAGGTCTAATACTACTGAACATTGAACCTAAACCTGACCCGAAAATGACTAACTAAAATTGGTTCATGGCAAAACAAATTTTTAACGGTTACCACTCTTATTTAATAGAACACTTTATCTTATTATTTCGAGGAGTTTTGTGCTGGGCTGTAAGTTGGGTTGATAATGCCATTAAAAAAGTGTAATTTTCATGCGTGACACTCGGTTTTTAAGTATATCATTTATTTATTTTACTGAATTTTCGAATAGATACATACTTGCCCTTACATATATGAAAATTTGATTTGACTGAAAGATTGATACGTGAAAAAAAACAAAAAAAAAACAAAAACAACAACAACAAAAGAAAAAACAACAACAACAACACAACGTGGCAAAACAAATCAAATTGGCCATAATAGCAAAAGCCATTGCAGAATCATGTCATGGGCTTTACAGAAGTGGACTATTAATCATAAGGGGAAATTTATCAAGATGAAACGTCTAACTTTTTGGTTGGAAGATTTTCTTTTAAGGCATTAGTTTAAAAATAGAATACGTAAAAGACATAGGGGTTTTAATCTTAATGGAATGCCCATAAAGCCGGAAAAAATTGGCATTTGCCCCTTTCAAAAAAACAATTCAGCATTTTGCCATTTTTTCCAAATTAATTAGGAAAATGCCCCTCTTTTGAAACTCGATTTTCTCAAAATCGAGTTAAACCCTATAGTGGCGTTTTTAAGGAGCCTATAGTGACGTTTTAAGGACCTATAGTGGTGTTTTGTAACTCGATCTCCATGAAGTCGAGTTATAGGTAAAAAAAAAGAAAAAAAATTTCATGTAACTCGACTTCATAGAGATCGAGTTACAAAATGCCACTATAGGTCCTTAAAACGTCACTATAGGCTCCTTAAAACGCCACTATAGGGCTCCAGGAATTTTTTTTTTTATAACTCAATTTTGAGAAAATCGAGTTTCAAAAGAAGGATATTTTCCTAATTAGTTTGGGAAAGAGAGTAAAATGCTGGATTTTTTTTTGAAAGGTGCATTTGCCCATTTTCTCCCCATAAGGCCAATAACAAATTAAGATGGAGGGATGGGGTGAAGAAAAGTAAGCAACATGATAATAATCAATTAAAAGGTTTACAATTTTTATTTTTTAAAACGATAGTAAGTGCACGGTTTACAGTTTTAATAAACTGTTTTTTTTTTCAATGTAGTTAATTTATTATTTCTTTTTTTGGAGAAGGAATTGATTTATTATCCAAAAGCGTATCTAAGGCCTTTATTATTGGAAAAGGTTTCTCTCCAAACCTTCCAAACTTTTTTTTTATTTTGTTTTTTTGGATGTGAATTTTGAAATTCTAACTGTTAGATTACATGTTCTTATTATATCGTTCGTACTTGCAAAATTTCAAGAAGATTAAATATCAATAACTATGTCATTAATCAAATATTTAAATTTCAAATTTTTGTAATTTAAAATTATGCATTTGATGACTTGCCTTTTGTAAAACACAAAGTGAAAAATTGTCAAGTATGTACCATGTGGAAAAGATTCTCAA
Organism: Notholithocarpus densiflorus; assembly: GCA_030021035.2. Lineage (NCBI taxonomy): Eukaryota > Viridiplantae > Streptophyta > Magnoliopsida > Fagales > Fagaceae > Notholithocarpus > Notholithocarpus densiflorus. The sequence continues at coordinate 1,234,310 of JARYZH020000027.1, read as the reverse complement.
TTTTTTTGGGGTAATATATATGGTAGTATTTCAAACACATGGTGTGTCTACTCCAAACTTTATAGTTTATAGTACAACACATTTTTAGTAAGCTCCTTTTTTTTTCCCTAAGCAATTAGTCTAATTATTGGAAAAAGTATAAAAGTTCTTTATTCTTATATAGTATGCATTTGATGACTTTGGCTTTTAGTAGAACATTAAAGTGAAAAATTGTCAAAGTATCATGTGGAAAAGAATTTCCGTTGCCCAAATAAATAATAATAATAATAATAATATATATATATATATATATAACATCCAAGAATAAAAATTACATTAAAAAAAATTACATAAAAAGGTTTAAGATTTATCCCTTATTTAGAATAGGTTTCAAATTTTTAATATTGTCAATTAAAGTCCTAAGATTATGAAATTATTTCAATTTAAGGCCACTGTTCAGAATCCAAATCTTCTGTCCTACTTTTCCTGCTCCACTATATACTCCACCAATAAAAGTTTGTCACATATTCACCTAATTAATTAAATACTATCATTATTAATATTATCATTATTAATTAATGGTAGTATTTAATTAATTAGGTGAATACGTGACAAGTTTTTATTGGTGGAGTATAGAGTGGAGCAGGAAAAGTGGGACAAAAGATTTGGACTCCATTGTTCATATCAGTTATTCATGGGTTGGAGTTATACGTTTTAATGAATCAGATAAGGAGTTTTAGAAGAATAAATAGGTCCAAACGGCTAGTCCCTTTATCTTCTCTTTGTGCATGTATCTGCTCCAATACATTTCAGTGCATTAATCACCACAATTATAAATAATAAATGAGTACTTTTCCTCTTTAATGTGAGAATATACATTTTACTAGCTCTTTATCTTTCCATATTAACTCCCGTATCTTTATATTTAAGTAGTCAATTTTATTCGTTATGATTATTTAATATTAAAATGCTACAACGGTAATTATTTTCGATTTTCTAACAATCATTTTCTCACTCTAGGCAGAACTTTCTCTCTCTACTCTCTTTATTCAATTATTGCCATATTGATTTAGGAATAAGCTTTTTTTTTCTTTTTTTTAAAGAATACTAAGTATTTTAACACACACACACGAGAAGAGGGGAGAATGTCTTAAAGATACTGATAGTGGTATATATCCAAAAGGGTCTAATTCTTGGATATACAGCACAAGTTTTAAACCTCTTTAACTCACACTTATTTTCCGATGTGGGATTAACCCACTGTTTTTTCTTTTGAGAATACTAAGTATTTTAACATACACATGGGAGAGAGTAGAGTTTAATAAATAATTTTCCACTTTTGTCTACTTTGTTATTGTTTAGAAAATGGAAATAAATAACGGAGGTATGTAGATATTTCAAATTAAAATCATTTCATAAATTTGGAATTTTAATTAATAAAATTAAAAACTTGGGACCTAATCTTAAATATGGTAGAAACTCTTGGTCTTAATTTATGCATTCCTCTAAAAAGAATAAATAACATTGTCTATTCTGATGATAAAGAGCCATTATCAGGAGCAGACGCCATAAGTTGAAACTCTCTCTCAAAAAAAAAAAAAAAATTGTCTATAAATGCAAAAATCATTTGAATGGATTAAATTATAGAAGACTTAATAGTAAGATCTACGTTTACAAGTCTCAATTCTCAAAAGCCAAGGACATGGCACTTGTGAACCCTCCCATTAGGAATTTTTATTTTGTATTAGGGGGATATACAACACCCATTGTGATCCAAAATACCACCTCCCTCATTATTCATTAGCATCTTGTCATAGGCTTTGAATTAGTAGACTGTTAATCTGTTATGACAGTAAAGAGAAATTCCTTTGGACCAAAGGATTAATGTCTTTATCCAAAAGACTTGTTAAAAACAGGGGTGTGCAGCCAACCCGCCAACCCGTCAAAACCGACCCGCCTGGTTGGGTCGGTTTTTAGGGCTTGGTGGGTTGGGTTGGGTTATAAAATTTTTTTTTATAGCAGATTGAGTTGAGTTCGGGTCATAAAATTCCAAACCCGCCAAACCCACCCGATCCACCTATATATTTAATATATATTTAAAATATATTATATAATTAATAAATTTTTTAAATAACCAACTCTTCCTCTTATCCTATATAAAAGCCAATATTAATGTATATTAGTTCATATATTAATGTATAACTGAGTTGGAATATTAGTTCATATATTAATGTATATTTTGTTTATCAACTCAGGTGGCAGGTGTGATATATTTTTTTTTTGCTCAATTTAATAATAATAGTAATAAAAAAAATTGTCCAACTCATGGGTTCAACCCAACCCAACCCGACCCATGTAGGTTGGGTTGAGTTGGGTTGGGTTGGACTTATGTGATGGGTTGGGTTGGGTTGAAATTTTTTTAATCCACCATGGTGGGTTGGGTAAAAAAATCTCCTTAATTCGACCCAACCCGACCCATGCACACCCCTAGTTAAAAACATTGATGTAAAAATGAAATACTTGGAGTAGGTTGGGGTTTCTAAACCTTTTTCAACCCTTATGATAGACAGAGAGAAAGGAAAAAAAGAGGTGCCACATAACAAAGCTTTTGATGACTTGGCCTTTTGAAAAACATTAAAAGTGAAAAAAAATTCAAATAGGTGGGAAGAGGAAAATCATAAGCACGCGCGTGTGTGTATATATATATAAGGTTGAGTTCAAGTTACACTCGGTGTAACTCTAAGTAATGTTACACTACCCAATAACTTGTTATAGAATTTATATTTTGAGAATCTCACTGTTAAATTACATCTTCTATATGTTCTTAATATGCATGCCAATCGGATGTAATTTATCATTCGATCCATAAATTTATCTTTTACGCATTATTTTAAATTACAAAAACTTGAATTTAAACAATTAATTGATGACATGGCCATTGATCTTTGATCCTCTTTAAATTTTGCAAGTATGAAAAATATATAAAGATAATGTAATCTAACGGTGGATTTGTCAAAATTCACATCTAATTAAAAAATATTGAGTGGTGTAATTGATTAAAGTTACACCAAGTGTATATAACTTGAACCCAACCCATGTATATATATATATATATATATATATATATATATATATATATATATATATAAAGCAAGGTGGAATTAATCAAATTGTGTATATTAAATTATTTGGTTTCATTATCCTGAAATGGCAATAGACAAAGAGAGGAGGCTAGGGCCAAGAGTTAAGTAACTTGTTATATGATTAGTAAGTGCAGTATGTTTTTTACTATGAGAGTATGAGTTAGTTTTTTTAATAGTTATTTTTATTTAAATAAAAAAAGTTGTCGGAAAAGAATTTCAGATTTGACCCACGGGAGAGAGAAAAAAAAAAGTTAGTTTGTTATGTTAATAGGTAACATCAGGAAAATATATAATAAACTATAATTAGTTAATTACCAATGATTACATAATAAGATTTGATTTGAAACAAACTATATATCTACTACAACGTGGCAAACTAAATTAGATTTGTCACGAAAGATAAATCATTTAAGTAGATAAAAAAAAATTATATAATGCAATAATAGCGTCCTATTGACAAATGTCACAGCACAGTACATAGTTAAACAATAGCGTTCACAAATACGAAAACTTTTCACTACTTGTGTGGTAGAGAAATTTAACGAGATGAAACACTTGAGATTTTAATTCGAGAGTGCTACGAATGTTGGCAATAATTTGTTTCTAGATTTCTTTATCACACCCTTTTAAAATGATGAAACACAAGTTGGTCCACTAGAATGACCATTACAAAAAGAGAGAAAGAGGGGAACAAAAATGTAAAGGACTTAAAAATTTAAATCATTTTTATTAAATTGATTTCAAATGAAGTTGAGATTTTTTTAAAAAAAAATTGGAAGAACACTTTGTACAAAATTAATTGAATTAGAAATTTAATGTGAGAAACTTGACACAAAATTATGGTGAATTGACTTAATATTTAAGAGTCTTATAGACCAATTGGTACTTTTTTTTTATTCCAATAAAGACGTTTAGGATTCAAATATATCCTAACTATATAATAACAACAAAAACAAAAACAAACAAAAAACTTAATCTGTTGGGGGCAGTAGTGAGCTATCATGGTGGTTATATGGTACTATTAGTATCCGTTTGGGAATAACTTATTTAGCTGAAACTGAAAACTTTTTGCTGAAAGTATTATAGATAAAGAAAAGTGAGATGAAATAGTACAGTGGGACCCATAAATAGTACCAAAAAGTGTAATAAGACTCATGAATAGTAGCAAAAATAAGTTAAATAATAAAAAAAACTGCATTTTTCAGCCAATGCCAAACACAACCTTAATCTAAATAAATGGTTTATTAGCATGCAAAGATTAGGCCACATAGATATTCTTTTTATTATGAATAAACCCAACCACATGACATATTAAGTGTCCAAATTAACTTTTAGAAGAAAAAAAATAGGAGAAAAAAAATAGGATTACTTTACAAACTTTTAGGATTTGACTGCTATGTAAACTCTAGGAATTAAATTTGAAAATGGGACAAATTTTAAATACCAAAATGGTGTTTGCCATGCCATTAATTTTAGGCCTAAATGTAAAATCACATGTTGGGTAAATTGCAAAAACACCCCATGAGATTTCAATTCTTCCTTATAACTCCCCAAAAGTTTTCATATCCACCAAATCAACCCCTAAGACTAACTTATGTTATCTCTTATGGATGGATATCATGTGTCCATCACATGACTAGTGACATGAATTAGTTGATGAGTCTCCTTAATACTATAACTTATGTTGTTGAACTTGTGTTATATGTGTTGTTGTGAAGAATTAAATATTATTTGTTGGATTTTATTGAACCTGTTGGTGAAGATGTGAATCATGTGATGGTGTAAATTTAAATGAACAATTTTGAATTGATATTCTTTGAACATGTCAATGAATTTGTCATATGGAGTTTTCTCATTATTAATTATCGTGGGATTTGTACATCAACTTATTATTGGGAATATACTCTCTAAAATGGAAAACCATATATATATATATATATATATTAATATATATATATTTATATATATATATATAAAGTTAGGTTCAAGTTACACCTGGTGTAACTCTAAGCAATATTACATCATCGAATAACTTATTATAAAATTCATATTTTGAAAATCCCACCGTTGAATTACATGTCCTATATGTTCTTAACATTCATGCCAATCTTCATATCAATTGAATGTTATTTACCATTCTATCCATAAACTCATCTTTTATACATTATTTTAAACTACAAAAACTTGAATTTAAAAAATTGATTGATGACATGACTATTAATTTTTTATCACCTTAAAATTTTGTAAGCATGAAGAATATACAAAGATAATGTAATCTAACAGTAGATTTATCAAAATTCGCATCCAATTAAAAAATATTGAGGTAGTTCTAGAGTCCATGCCAATTTACACCTATCATTGCATCGATCTGAGTAATTGACAATTTTGATGCGTTACTCCACAAGGTCGAGGAATATATTTCACTTATCATTGGGAATATTCTGTTTGTTATTCCATAATTTTTGGTAACTTATTTGTTAAATGTGAAATAAAAAGATAAGAGTTATTTTACTTTTAAAAGTGCTAGTTTTGTTGTTTTTTCTTTTTTTGAAATGAGAGTTTTTATTATTTTTTTTGGAAGAAGGTGAGACAAAGGCAAATTTTCTTTTTTAAACGCCTTTTGCCAAACGGACTAGTCTTAAGCCACCACACATTATCTTTTGTTTCTTTGCCTTTTATTTTGTTTGGATGTCAAATTGGTAGCTTTATCTAAAATCTAAAATCTAAAAAGTAAAATAAAAATGTATCATATAGTGATTATATAACCAAAATATTTTAGATTTACCTATATGTTTTTCATGGTCTTATGGAGGACTTATACTTTTTTTGTAGATACAATAGAATTTTAATTTATAGAGTCCAAATTATAATGATTATTCTTTATCATCAGGACAAAAAGATTCAAATCCTAAATTTTTATTTTCTACCACAAAAGGCTTTATCAATTCAGCTAACTAAAATTCACAATAAAAACTTATACTTAAAGGTACTTAACCATGTTATTTCCCAAATAATTACCCTTATGCCTAATAAATAAATAAAAAATCTAACGAATATGAAAAATGAAAATAATCCCATAAATATGTGGTCTGGATAATAAAGTTTGTACATATTTACTTTAAAATGTACTATTGAATAAGATAATTCTAATTTTATTACACTTTTTTTTTTCTAAGGCAATAAGCTTGCGAGTGAAGACAAATAGGTTATGATAATAATCCTAACACTTAAAAATATTTCAACATTAAATTAGTCTGTGAACAAAGATAAGATGGCTATGAAAATAATCCCGAAGCTTGTTGAAATAATGAAATGTACCAAAATAAATGTTACTTTAAGAAGAAGGTAGAAGCATATGTATTTTATATATCACCTTTAACTTAAAAAATAAATAAATTATGGGATGTCTAATTAGTAAAAAACATGTCAAGAATATTCTTTATATTTACTTTTTATTTTTATTAATATTTTTTTATTTAAAATAAAACCTTTAATTTTGCATGAAAAAGTAACTATGAGTTTATGGAGCTATAAACAAATAAAAAGTAAAAACTCTATTTTAATAGTCTCACAGTAACTTGTACTTTTTGAAAGTATAAAAGAAAATAATTTTTGATAGTAGGCAAAAGTTTTTTTTTTTCAAATGATTTATATAAACAAAATGAAGTTCTTTAAAAAATAAAAAAGAGTGTTCATTAAGTTTGTCCAACTAAAATAAACGAAAAATGTCTTTATCTAACATGCTATTAATAATTGAGCTTATTAAAAAAAAAATACATTAAAAACTTCAACCCAAAAAAGAAAGTAACAAAAGGTATAAATATAGTTGCTTTTTAAGAGAGATTTATTTAAAAAAACTAGGATAACAATCATATGTACACGATATAATTAATCAATCAAATTATCTATTTATATACTGAAATAGGTTAAGATAGTAGTAATATAAAATAAATACTAAAAATTAATCAAGTATAGCTTTTTAGGGAACCTATTAAGTAAGATTAAGAATGTGTGATTTTGGATAAGTAAGATTAGTGAATTAATGAGAATAATAATGACATGGAAGAGAAGTTATAATTGCTCAATCGAACTGTAGAGGCTAATTAGCTGCGTTTTTACAGCGTGGTGATTTTTAAAATAAATAAATAAAAATTAAAAAAAAAAAAAAAAAAAAACACGCGTAGCGGAAACGGTACCCAACGACTGTGGTCAAAAGATTAATTAAAGGAAATGACACGTGGCGAAAAAGTGCTATGTTCAATAACGTGTAGGGCCTTTTTGTGGATAATAGCAAATCTTCCCATCACCACGTGCTTCCTTCCGAGTCGATCATGTGGGCCGTCTCACTCATCAATGATTGCTAGTTTCACAAGCAATTTTCACTTTTTGATGTAGTGATCTATGGTGAGTGCTTGAAAAACAAAAAAAATAGTAGGCATATGAAGTGTATATCGATTATAGTCAACCATTTCCGCATGTTATGTAATAGGACAAATATGGGTAGAAAGTATCTACTGCTTACAGTCTACCGTTTCTGCATATTGCAAATTGGGTGTATTCCTAAATTTATTCTTCTAGATTGTTTTTTTTACAAAAGTTTTCACAATTTATGAGGTGACAAATTGTAAATTACAAATAACAAAATTGAAATTTTATTGTGCCTTTAGAATTTCTCACACTATTAATGAACACAATTGGACACATCTAATCTAATTTCTTAATTTGTAAGTAGTGGTGACTCGAAAAATTTTGTTCAGGAGGTCATTAAGAAACTTAAATTAAATAGAATTTCAATAAAAAGAGACTTAGAATATATCGACTTATCTACAAAAACAAAAATACACAAATACATGAAATTTTAGTGTTTTACAATTTCTTTCTACGAATTTTCTTTATTTCAAAATTGTTACATACTAGTTCATTATCAATTATCAATGTGGGTAGATGTAACCATTTTATTTTATTAAGTTGGTATAAAATTTTTATTTTTATGCAATTGTCATTATCTATTTGTCATTATTTTAATAATAATCATATTTTAAACTAATTGATAAAATTCAACTTATTGGCACAATATTAATTATTGACCCACACAACCACACTCATCTATACATAAATAATATACTAAGTGTCTATTTAATCAATTAAATGCTTAAACAATCACTATTTTTTTCTCTTGAATCATTGATTTTATAACAAAAAGTTATTATAACACGACAACAATACTCACACATGTAACAAAACTTTTATATTTCCTAATTATTAAATTATATAAAGTTATATTATATTTATACTATATACACGCACACATTCACACACATCACAATTCACACAAATAACATAATAATAATAATAATAATAATAATAATAATAATAATAATAATAATAATAATACCATTGCCACCCTTGGTGCGATGGTCACTCCACAAGTATAATTGCTTGTGGAGTGTGGGGGGGCAAGGGCCGAGGTTCAAGTCTTCAGAAGGGAGTTTCACACACATATACACTTAGATTAGACTAAAGTAGAATTCTATCTTTGTATCCCCAAAAAATAAATAATAATAATAATAATAATAATAATAATAATAATAATAATAACACATGGTCATTATTAGATACACACTCGCACACATATAATATAAATTTTATAATAAAGAGAGAGACACTCATAACTCACAAACACCCATTATTTATTCTTAGAGTTGGAGATACCAAGATAGTCAAATAAAGAAAAAAGATGAGATAAGATTAATGAAAATAAGATCAAAGATCAAATCAAAGAGAGAGAGAGAGAGTGTGTGTGATCTGTGTTGTTATTTGGTTTTGGGTTGTTGATCTATGATTAGGGCGTGCAAAACTATTTTCAAAGGTAAATTAAACAAGTATAAAAATTATATATATATATATATATATAGTCAGGGATTCATTTGAACCCCCTAAATAGCAGCTAGTATCTCGCCACCTCCCCTGCTTGTAAGCGATGGAAAAAGAATGGTGGACTCGTGTAAAAAATTAGAGGTGTCAAAAAAATCATTTAGACTGGCTAATTGACTAGATTGGACTGAAAATTTGGTCTGATTCGATCTTTCTTTCCTTTCATTTTATTCTAATACAATTGAGCATATACTTGGTGTGTGTTTTTTTTTTTTTTATATTCTTTATTTTAAAAATTATTATTTTTCTTATAACCAAAATTATTTGCAAAAGCCCAAAAAAATTGGTAGCCTAATAGTGCGTGGCCTAGGATTGTAATCCAAACCAAATTGACGAAGATCAATTAAGACTGATCACTTATTCAATTAGGTTTAGTATAGCTTTTATAGAATCGCACATAACGGTTTAGTCCAAAAAATGCAAAATTCAAACTAGATTGGACTATTTACACCCTTTATAAAAAAAAAAATAGTTGGTAAAAAGTGTTCACTGCTTACAATCGACAACTTCATCATATTGTGAAAATGAGTTTGTTTATAAAATTATTCTCAATTTTACAATATGATAAAGTAGTTTATTGTGAGTGATGTATAAGAAGTGGTGAGTCTATTAAAAATTTGCAAGAAATGGCCAGCTCACAAAGTCATATTGACCACTTTTGCATGCAAAATTCCTAAATTTATGAGGAAGTCTAAGAAGAACCCAACTTTTATACTACCACTTTTACCACAATTACGATGCGGTCAATTATAAGTAAAGAAGAAAAAAATGTGGATCTATTTGAAAGTAGTTGTTTACCAAGTTGTGGCGAACGGTGCGGTCCTAGAAGAGCGCTAATATTTATTTGTTGTCTAATTGCCACGTGGTGGAAAATTAAGCACTAACATACAGCGCGTGACATCACGCGCAGCACATAGCCCTTGAATGAAACCAAAAATATTAAAAATTTTACATAGATAAGGACCATTTAAACGGAACTCTCCCTTTAAAACCCCCACTGCCTCCGCAGAAGTTACCATTGTAAAACCCAAACAATTAAAAAAAAAAAAAAAAAGGAAACCAAAAAAAACATTTTTTTAGGGTTTGGGAAACTAAGAAGAACTTTCTAGGCAAAACCCCAGAAAGCCATGACTGACCATTTGGTCGTCGAGGCTCATAACCTTAATCCTAACAACAATTTCTCGTCTGAATTCGACTCTCTTCCAATTCCTCCTATGGATTCTGTGTTCTTCGAAACCGATACCCACAACATCAATAATTCCGAAACCTTTGATTCGGATCTCGGGTTTGGATTCGGATTCGACGACAATTCGAATTTCGAGCTTACTTTCGACGATATCGACGATTTCTACCTTCCTTCGGAGAATGAAGAGTTTATCATCTCTGAGCACTGCCTCGATTCGGTTCAGCTGGGTCTTGAAGAACCGGTCCAATCTCAACCGGTTCAGGTTTCGGATTCCATTTCGGGTTCTTCTGGGGTTTCGACCGATCATGTTGGTTCTGACGTTTCGAAATTCCTGAACTTCTCGGGTTCGGGATCGGCCGAGTTCGATTCTGGCGATGCCCCAGCTAGGGTTTTGAATTTCCCGTCTCCCGAATCGGGCGGGTCGGAAAGCGGTGGTGGCGGGTCGGTTTCGTCGCAGGGATCGGGGAACGGGCCGGGGTCTCCGAATGTGATCGTTGTTGATCAGATGATCAAGGTGGAGGAGGAAATGGCGTCGAGGAATTGCGTCTCGAAGAGGAAGAAAGAGCACGTGGAAGAAGGAATCGCCGCGGATTCGAGGACCCCCAAGTACCGGAGATCGTCGGAGAATGTGGTGGATTCGGTGAGTTTCGAGGCAGCGCCGGCGAACGAAGACGAGGAGAAGAGGAAGGCGAGGCTTATGAGGAATCGAGAGAGCGCCCAATTGTCGAGGCAGAGGAAGAAGCATTATGTGGAGGAGTTGGAAGATAAGGTAAGGAGTATGCACTCTACAATTGCTGAATTGAATAGTAAGATTTCGTATTTTATGGCCGAAAACGCCACATTGCGCCAGCAATTGAGTGGCAATGTGCAGCCACTGCCGCCCCACTCGGGTATGTACCCACATCCCGCTGCAATGGGGCCCATGGGGTACCCGTGGATGCCGCCTTGCGCCCCATATGTTGTTAAACAACAAGGGTCTCAAGTTCCTTTGGTTCCGATACCGAGACTGAAACCACAGCAGCCTGTACCGGCGCCTAAGGTGAAGAAGTCAGAGAGTAGGAAGAGTGAGGGGAAAACTAAGAAGGTTGCCAGTGTTAGTTTCCTGGGTTTGTTGTTTTTCGTCATGCTTTTTGGTGGGTTGGTTCCTTTTGTCAATGTTAGGTATAGAGGAATAGGGGACAAAGTTCCTGGAGGGGTTGGTTATGTTAGTGATAGGTTCTATGATCGACAACTTGGGAGGGTTTTGAGTGTTAACGAATATTCAAATGGGTCTGGAGGAAGTGTAGGAGGTGGATTTTCTAGTGGGGAATTTGATAATCCTAACAGAGTAAATTATGTGAGAGGACGTGTACGAATCGAAGAGTATGAACGGAAAGGACAAGGGTCGCAACCTTTACCAGGTTCAGATGAATCTATTCGTTTGGGCAACGGTAGTGAGCCTCTTGTTGCGTCTTTATATGTGCCGAGGAATGATAAGCTTGTGAAGATTGATGGGAACTTGATAATTCACTCTGTTCTTGCCAGTGAGAAAGCTATGGCATCTCAGGCTGAACCTAAAAAGAAAGACAATAAAGAAACTGGTCTGGCAATTCGTAGGGATTTGGCTCAGGCATTGGCAATTCCAGAAGTTGGAGGGAATAGAGGGAGACATTCTCATGTATACAGAAATCCTACAGGAGGGCAGAAGGCTCTTGCCTCTGGTTCAGCTGATACTCTGAAGGACAATTTGAAGTCGACTCCAGCTGATGGTAAGCTGCAACAGTGGTTCCGTGAAGGTCTTGCAGGTAATAATTTTTCTGCTCTCACTTTGCCAATAATTCTTGTTTGCGTATATATTAGGGTGCTTACTGATATGTTCTATGCTTTGAGTAGTTTTTATGTCATAATTTAATGGCAAGCTACCGATTCTCCACTGGCTGAAATAGACCACATTGTGTTTAGTCTTGGTTTTGATGACAGGCCTCGAAGTTAAACCTTGTTGGCAGTGTTTGAATTAAGACTTTTGGAATTGTGGAAATTACCCCTAAAGTGTATTTTAGTGGAACATTTGATTTCTTATTTTTGACAATGCACAAATATTAGCTAGTTTATACCATGCTCCCAACTCCTCCTCGAATTGTGTTTATACTCTTTTTTAGCTAGTTTTGTGGTGGCACTCCTTGTTGCTTGCAGAGGATATATCAAATCTTATTTCTCAAGTTAAGTGAATAGCATTCACTTACTGACCCACTGGAAATAGTTCAACTCAATTCTTCCACTTTTGCAAAATACTAATAAAACATATTTTATTTATATATTTATTTGCGAAAGTCCAACAAAACATATTTTGTGTCTTGACATGAAGTGCTTATCTTGTCATCTTTATTTTTGAGAAGTGACATTAGGCCCATACCTCACATGCTTTCCAATTTCAGGAATTCAAAGAATATGGTGTCCTGCTATTCCTCCATATCACCGACCTTTCTTGGCCTACTTTATTGATGTTTGTTTGTCTGAACTTATGATTAAGAGTGAAGTACATTAATCTCAACCATTGATTGAGATTAATGTACCTGTATATATATATATATATATATTTATATATATATATATATTTATAGTGTTTTGCTATATACCCATTTAGTTGGAATTATTAGGGAATATGTAAATGCAGATCCAGAGCCTAAAATAGGGCAATGTTTAATTTAGTGAGTGCACCAATACTAGCCTCTGATGCACCTAAACTTCGTGCTCCTGACATTCTGACTTTCAAATCATATATTTCATATACTGTCTTACTAGTAGGTCTGTTCTGTTGCAAGAGAATGATTAACTGTTGTCACCTTCTCATTCGAGAGAGCATTTTCCTGTACATTTTGGCTGTCATTTCTGGGGGCTCTGTGCTGGGCTGCAAGTTGGGTCGATGGTGACAGTTTATCTCATGTTTTCAGTGTCCATGCGTGTTCTTCTCACTAAAACTGGATTTGAAATTTGGCGATCTGTTATGCTTAGAACTCATCAAAAATACTTTGTTAAATACTTATGGTTCTTTTCCTTTTACAGGTCCAATGTTGAGTTCTGGCATGTGCACTGAGGTGTTCCAGTTTGATGCCTCTCCAGCTTCTGCTCCAGGAGCTATAATTCCGGCATCCTCAGTTTCCAGTGTTCCTGCAAAACACCTTAAGAATGCTACTCGCCTTAGCAAGGGGAGGAATAGAAGGATCCTCAATCGTCTTCCGATTCCTGTGGTTGGATCCAATTATAACATTACTGAAGAGCACGTGAGAAATAGTTCTCAGAAGGAAAGCTTTCAAGGCAATAAATCTTCTTCTATGATTGTTTCTGTGCTTATTGACCCCAGAGAAGCTGGAGATAGTGAGGTTGATGGCATGATCACACCAAAGTCGCTTTCGCGGATTTTTGTAGTCGTGCTTATGGACAGTGTGAAGTATGTCACTTACTCTTGTGTGCTTCCACGGTCTGGTCTCATCTAGTGACAACTTGAAAGAGGAGAGTAGATTTTGGTGATATGGAATAACAGCAGCATCCAACTCTAGCTCCCAGTTTTGTATATAACAGATAATAAGCAGCTTTAATAGCTTTCTTACCCTTTAGATGTACTCTATATTACCTAAACTTCCGTTAACTTCGGCTTGTTAGGATATACTATAATGCTCTTTGGTTGAGATGTAGAACATTAGCCCTGAGGTTTCTTCAAATGGATGTGCGGCTGTTGTTCTCTCTCTGGTGTCTAGTGCTCTACTCTGTAGCATGTCATCATGTTGTACTGATTGCAGACATTTGACTAAATATATGGAATTGGAATAACTTATTTGGTGTATTCTTATATTAAAAGTTCAATCTAGATGAATGGTGTTTATCACTGTCGATCAAACTTGACAATATGCTTTCTTTGTGTTGGTAAGAATAGGGTCATGATTCTAAAGCTGGATGGTTTCTTGAGAGGAAATTAAGTGCCCGTTTGGAAAGCGCGTTTTGCACGTTTTCCAGCGGTATGTTTTTGGATGATGGGTCTTGTGCATTGTACACAGGACTTGCAAGTACTTTTTTTAGCAAAATTTTCATTAAAACTGGGTCTTACAGTACTATTTACATATTTAAAAATTATTTTGCTACAGTGTTTTTAATTTTCAGCAATAAGTGGTATTCAAATAGACCCTAAAATTGTTCTTTTGGTAAAAGGGTCTTAAAAAAGGGTCAAAATTGGTTTTGAAATAGGTTTCAAAAATGTTTTTGAATAGTTTTTAAATGTGAAAAGAGAAGCTATAAGAGCCTTATAACTTGTTTGGGAGGAGGGAGGGAAATGAATGAAATGGAAAAGAATAGAAAAAATAATTTTAGAATATTCATTTTCTTTTCTTGTTTGAGAGTTTTTAATAGAAGGAATGAAAAATCCATTTTCTTGTTTGAGAGTTTAAAGTGGGAGGGAATAGAAATATGGAACAAATGTTTCCTCTCACTTATTTCATTCCCTTCCATCCATTCATTTCTATTCCCTCAGAATCTTAAATTTTCATTCTTCCCAAAATTGAGAGGAAATAAAGAGAAATAAAATTAGATTTAATAAATTTTTTTTTACTAAAACTCTTAAAATGCCTTTATATATTTAGCCATTTGTTTTAAAATATAGGTTTAATAGTAATATCGTCATAAAATGATTTTATTCCTTTCTTTCTATGTTACTCCCAAACAAAACTTACCATCTATTTTTATCTATTTCCTTATTTTAAAACAATTAAAAAAGGTTACTTAATTTACTCATTTCTATTCTCTTATTTTAAAATAATCAAACAAGGTTATTTATTTCATTACATTCAATTCATTTCCATTACTTAATTTCATCAATTCCTTTATAAAATGAATATGTCCATATTTAAATATTCCCTCTTCCAACTATCTAATTACTTAAAAAAAAAGGTTAAAAGAGAAAATATTTATTTATGTGGCAAATGTATCTTTGCTTCAAGTATTAATTAAAAATACAAAACCCGATCTTGAAAACACAAACAGTTTTTGATATTTGCATAATAAATTTGAGTAACCATTTTTAAGTTTGGTTTTTGGAAAATAAAAAAAAAACCGTTTTTAAAATTTCAAACCAAATAATCATTTAAGTTGCATAAAAAAAAATGTGTGAATTTAATCCATTCCCTAATTCTACGTGAACATGAAGAGATGATAATAATTTGACCTCTTTTTTTATTTATTTATATTGAGGTAGGGAAATAGAATCCTCCCATTTCGGTGATTATAAGTTTCTTTTAAAAGAAGTACTATATTTATAATATTTTTGCAACAAATTGTGTGAATTTAATCCATTCCCTAAATCTACGTGAACATGAAGAGATGATAATAATTTGACCTCTTTATTTATTTATTTATATTGAGGTAGGGAAATAGAATCCTCCCATTTTGGTGGTTACATGTTTCTTTTAAAAGAAGTACTATATTTATAATATTTTTACAACAAATTAAAGTGGTTCGTTGTTATTAGTTTTAATTTGAATCTACAATTTAAATTACTTTCTTGCCCATTCGTAATAATCAATAACAACCTACTTCTTATGATTTATTGTGAAAATATTATAAACATAGTATTTTTCTTTTTTTTAATATGGATTACTGGCATAAAAAGTTTAGGCCACATGGATATTCTTTTTTTCTTTTTTTTCCTAAAAAAAAAGTGTCTCAATTATCGTGCAGGAAAAAAATAGTTCTCTTGCTATCTAGCAGTCGTCTATTGCTCAACTGCTCAAGCGACCCACTGCAACACCTGCAACCCATCTCTCTCTGGTTGCCTTTTTCAATTTTCATATATATATATATATATATATATATTCTTTTTTTCAGTGGATTTTGGTATTCTAGATTTGGTTGAATTGTGAATTTTGTGGGATTATAGTGTTGGTTGGTGAATTTTGTGTTAATAAAATTTGTGATTTCAAAGCATTTTCATCAACCATTAAACACATGAAAATATTTTCCAAATGTGTTACCAAACACCGTCAGAAAATTTTGTTTTCCAGAAAATAATTTCAGTGAAATATTTTACACAATATTTTACATCTATACATCTCCCTTTCTCTGAGAGAAATTTGAGAACTAATCCAAGGGAAATTGCAGAGTTGTGGGGAGACGCATATAGAGTTGGAGCGGGGGAAGTGTATATGTGGTTCCACCTTGGCCTTCATCATGGCCATTTGACCCTATAGATTTTTGTAGGGTTAAATGGCCTTATGATCTCATTTATGTAGCGATTAATAAAACTATCCACATGTATTATTTAAACAATTCACATGACTTGATGAAAAAATCGTGTGGATTGTTTTATCAATCACCATGTAGTAGATTAGAGAAATTTTCCTCCAAAGTTGGAGGTAAGCTTTTTCCTTAGATGTTTGTTTCATAGTCCTTTTCCTTGTGTATTAAAGAATTCACCAATAATTCTCCGAATTGATCCATTTCCCACATATCTTGCTTGGGTGTGCACTGTGCAGAATCTTGCTGACGAAGCAATGCACAGAGTCCACATAGAATTGGTTGACCCTAGTTGGGAAATAAAATTGATACAATGGATGCCAATAAAAAGAGGTAGAAGTTTGACATCACGTTGTAACAAGCCAAGTCACTCGTTGTTCTTGGTTCCTAGATTTCTTCAGTAGTACACACCATGTTGTAGTTTGATTGAAGTATTCAAATTAGCAACTACAATAAGATACTTTCAATCATCTAAAAAATGGTTTCTGTGTAAACTCAATCATCCATAGCAACACTAATCCAAATGTTTGCTAAAATTTGATCTCTGGTATCAACCTTCCAACATCAAAGAACCGCAAAAATTCAACAATTGATAACATGCTTTCGGCTTTAGTGATTTGTACATTTGAAAGTCAAAAAGTAACAAATTGAAGAGAGAGCTACACCTGAAAGGAATCAAGCATGGCTTTTAGAGTTTTCTCAGATGCTTTCCACTGTTTATCGTTTGCGCTAGCTACAAATAAGACGACAGTGTTCCCCTTTGCTGTTGCCTTCGCAAGATTATGTGAACCCGTCAAAGCAAAAGGAGTCTCAAGCACATATTTGTAATACTGGACATCAAAATATGGAAAGTTGTTAAAAGAAGTATTTTAATAGAAATTTAAGTGATGTAACATTAACAAAAGTTACAGAGAGTGTGTATTGAACAATAGCCATCACACACACATATTGCTTTTTTCTAATTCACAATTAATTTTCACAAAGTAACTTCAAACAAACATCTAGATTAAAGAAATGAAATATACTTGCTTATATCCAAGCGTTTGTTGGATAAATCACTGTTGATTTAAGAAGCAATAAGTGTTAGCAGCCATTGTAACATATGAAAATGAGACAAACACCTTCAAATTTCTTCAAAAATTTTCAAGTGACTCACTATTCTCAATCATTAGCCTCTCTCGACATATCACTTTCCACAAATTTCACAAAATAATCTCTAGTTTTTTTTTCTTCTCTCATTGTCAACATGTGTTGGAGACTACATGTCTAACATCCTTGCCCAAATATATGTTATGACAAAGTAAAGCAAGTTTCATGCATAAGCAAACCTCACAGCAATATGAATCGGTAGCAATGTTACTATATTCATCTGATAAAATATTTGCACATGCTCCAGTGTCCCTTTAAACTGGAACAAATCCTGATTCAATTCCTCTGGTTTTTCTACCGTTTGGAACACACACAACCAAATAGTGCTTATCTGTGTCCTATTTCTAGTTTCTTTTCCTACTTGCAAGCAAAAAGAAAAGAATGAGAACTGACCATAAATGACAACAGAAAAATTACGATAGCTAATCATATGGTAAGTAATGAAGTAAAGAGTTGTACCGTTTGATCACCAAGCTTTTCAACGGATGTCTCAAGGAGTTCATCTGGATCATATGTATTTCCAGTAACAAAAGGGCCAAGAGAAGCAATGAGCTTCTCAGGGCTCCCAATTTCTTCAATTGATGAATTGGGTTTATTGGTCAAGCGTATCAAAGGTGAAGCCACTACCTGGACTTTTCCTTGTTTCTCATCTTCGAATTTCACCTCCACCCAAGGCTCTGCACATTTTGGCTGGCAGTAATTACCAGATAATATATTTGCTATTCGCAATTGCTTCCAAGTTGGTGGGAGGATGAACTGGTAGGGCTGCACATTTCCTGCAAAGAACTAAATCTCGATTCTCAAGTATCATTAGCATATACAAAAAAGAGAAAAGAAAAAAAACAGAATAGTTATAAAACAATGCTAGAGAAATATTGGATTATTAATTTATTTGGAGGGTATATTTATTGTTGGTAATAGAGAATATTAGAATCTAGATTCTAAAATCTATTTCATTCTGTAACTCTGAATTGTCTAGTTAAAAATGAATTGCAGCAACAGCATTTGATATGCACATTATGGTATACGTTGTTCATTACATAATTGATTATGTATTTGGTCAAATTATTTTTAGTTTTCAAGTAATACTTATCAACAAAGTGATGTTTCAGTCAGTTGATGGTGACGACAACAATGGAAACAAGCAAAGCCTCAACTATGGTTGCAGGATTTGAGGCCTTAGGAAGGTGGAATATAGCAGTGGTAAAGGCATTGTAGTTGTGACCAGCCTAATAGCAGTGGTAAAGGCAGCAAAGATGATCAGAATGCTGCTGGTATTTGGAACTATAGCAATATGGTTTTGGCAATCGTTATTGTGGGATGGACGGTGGTGGTAATAATTACGTGGCTGTTACAGAATTGTCATTGCTCTATTGGTCATAACAAGAGTCGGAGTGTGCTGGAAAAGCTGATGTTGTTGGCCATGGTGCAGAAATTCAACACTGGTAGTTGCAAATGAAGCACAAAAATGTCTTATAATTAACCAAATTGGGGGGGTAAGACTGCCTACCAATCACCTCTCCCAAACCCAGCAAAAGTGGGAGTCTGGTGCTTTGGGTATGATCTTTTTGTTAGTATTAACCAAAAGCAAAAAAAAAGAGGTTTATCATTCCTCTCATTTAGTGATAGTATGTTTGGCAAATATTAAAGTGGGACAACAATTATTATGTTCCCTTAATCCTCAATACTTTATTCTGATGCTATTGTGATGCAAGGTGAAGGGACAATACTACTTATAGTTCAATAATTTAGCAACTTCTCTAATGATAGACACTGGCAGTTGTGAAAGAAACCAAATAAGAGTCTCAGTGCTAATAGCAAAACTGCGATGTTTGGGAGTCTTTAGATGCTTATAGAAAATTCCAGGGCAAAAACGTTGCATTTTCATTGATTATAGGGACAACTTCTTTATGCAGAATGCTTCAATTGATTTCCTGATCTCAGGCTTCATCTGACTTGTTAGTAAACAATTTCAGGTATCAAAAGGTAGTAATGGACTCCCAACACATAATTATGTCAAAAGCTCAAATCCACTTCATTCATTCTGTGATCAAGAATTCCAGATCAGTTGATGCGTTGAGGAAATGCAATGAGTTGCCTTTTCAGTCCACATTCACAATGTCAGTTCCCCCTAAGTTTCATTGATTTGCTTGACTTCCTATTCCTATCACTGTATAATCCTTCTAAACCTAAACATCCCTAACTCAAATTCCATTTTGATTAAGTCTATTGACATCCAAGATATGAATGCTAAGTCGATTTCTTTTTCCTGGGTATAAAACATGGAACACCCATTTACAATTTGAATACAAACACAACATGATCCATTAAGAATCCATGTGTGTGCCTCTATAAGCTGAATCAATAAAATTCTAAACCCTTTTGATTCTTCCTTCTTCATGTTTCAAATTCAATTGAACTTTCAAAAAACAAATCGCGAAAACAATAAAGGTATCAAAACCTTGACCAATCACCATACTACTCGTAACGCAAGCAATTAGTATATACCAGAAAATCCATGTAATTGCTATAGGTATTGATGAATTACCATTTGTCCTGAAAACTGAAATTGATAAGAAAATGGTTAACTTCTATAATTTAACCAATTTAAACCTTCCTTTATAGGATAGAATGAATCCACAGACACTAATCGAAACCTTCAAACCCAATTTTTTTGCATATTAATAAGCAAATTAAGATCAATGCTAAAGCATATATGAAGCCAAAAAAATTCAAAACATATTGATGGAATATTAGATATTGTAGCTCTAGGTGGATAATGTAATGGTGAGGGGAGATGGGGTTTGAACCAATATTAAAGATGTCATTACTACTGATGAGCCATCACAATATAAGTGAATACAAATCCTCTGTTGTATCTCAATGATATACACAGCATTATTCTCAGTTTTCTAGAACACATATATAGTCAAAAAAGAAAAGAATGAAAGGGTGTAGGTACCTGCGCGAAGAGCCGGGGTGTCTTTGGGAGAGGCTTTGAAGAGAACAAAAGAAGGGTCAGAAGGCAAAGTGGGGAGGTAAGAACCCACCTCCACTTCTTTAGCTGCAAAAGAAGGAGGCGCTTTGAGAAGAGGGAGCACTGCACCAGCTGCTGCTGCTGCTAGGCCTTTAAGCAGTACTTCTCTTCTGAGACTGAGACTGAGAGAGTTCTGACTTATCTGCTGAGAAAAACTGGATGCATTATGGGCTTTGAAGTGAAGCTGTGGAGGTTTTGGAGTACTGGTTGAGGTTGAAGTTGAGGATATGGGACTAGGAAAGCGTGGAACTGTAGAAGTAGTTGCCATTATTAGTCAGTGTTTTTTTTTTTTCTTTTTTGAAGGGTGGGATGAGATAAAGAGATGGATTTGGCATTGGTTCCCTCCCGCTCTCTTGATATAGTCTTATCCATGTTGGATGATGGTAACTAGAGAGAGAGAGAGAGAGAGAGAGAGAGCTGATGATGACTTTGTGATTTTGTATGGTGTTGTATATTTGTATAGCCCAAGGCCCAAGGGATATTTCATTTGTTAATGGGGTTGGGCCCAAAGCTGGCAGTGTAGAGCCCTAGAAATATAAAATAGTGATTTAGAGTGATGAGTGTAGTAATTTATATATGGGGCTTAGCTTGAGCGTCTAAGAATTTTTCTATATTTTCTGTTTTGATAATTCAATATTTACAACAAGAAAGGGGGATTTTAAATCTTGAATGTCATGAATATTCCAAGAGGTGCCAACTAGTTGAATTACAAGGCTCTTGGCTAAAATTTCTATCTTTTTTTAAAATTAAAATATACCCAAGAAATATTTAGTAGCAATTTTAGACACTAAAAATAAACCAAACTATCAAGCCCATTGTTTTGGGATAAAATGGGCAAACACATTTTTTTTTATTTCCTTTGTAATTTAAATTGTATAGAGTTTAGACTATAGAGCACAATTCATTAACCTAAGATTGATCATTCGCCCGTAACCAACCTACCCTCTCGAAGCATTGACAAATCCAATTTCAACCAACCATTCGATAGATAGCGGGTCATAGACCCATTCATACAATTTGAGAAAGTTGTTTGCGTTTCTAAAAACTAGAAAATTGTTTTTAAATTGGGAATGGAATGCAAATTGGATTTTATTCCTTGCCTTCCTATTGACCCTCAAAAAAGGTAATTGAAAGAATTTTCTTTTAAAATTCTTTCATTTCATTTCCATTTCATTTCATCATCTCTCATTTCTCTCTCCCAAACAAAATGTTACATTTTAGCTTTAGCAATTAGCAAAAAACTAAACAAGTTGATGCCAATGTACAAAACATTTTTTAAGAGAATAAAAAAAAAATTGTTTGAAAATAATATTGTGATTTAAAAATGAAACATAATTCTTTAAAATTTTTTTTTTTCAAAAAATAAAACTTGTGTTGAAAGGAGAAAAAACTCAAAGCCTACTTAATAGAATTTCAATGACAACCACCAAAATCTCACCACATCCATGAGAATCTAAACACCCAAAAAAGCACTAAGTGCATTCACATTTGGATTTGAAAAAAAAAAATCTCTATTTTATTTTACACTACCAAGTGGTCACTTTTTTATTTTACAAAACCCTACATCACATTCTCTATTTTGTAATATATTCCATTAAAATAATATGTTTTCTACACATACCAACTACAACAACAACTGGATTGAAGAAAAAAAAAAGTTCTAGACATCGCAACCATTCACTACTGCCATTGCCACCAAAACCCAAAACCAAACCCAACCTTGACCCAACAACACCCACACCCACACCCACACTAACAACCAAAGACCATAATGCCTCAGCAACCCCAACCCTAAGTGGCTATGGTCCACTAGATAAAAAAAACCATCGCAATAACCTGCATCAGCAACCCACCATAACCAAGCCAACAACAATGAACCACCACAACAAATTGAAACTGACAATCACAAATAACATGCAATAACATTGGATAGAAAAAATCCAAATCTGATAAACCCATACACAATAACACCACAACCAAGTTGTGATTAGAGGGCCATACCTATTGGGTAATGGATACTTGGACCGACCTGACCCGATAATTGCTAGTATTACCCTACCCGATTAGGGTCTGGGTATCAAGTACGAGTTTTTACCCATATCCAAATTTAGCGGATCAAGTATGGGTATTACCTGACCTGCCTTTAATATATATATATATATATGTGTGTGTGTGTGTGTGTGTGTGTGTGTGTGTGTATATATTTTTTTAAATTTTAAAAAAAAGGTTGTATTATTTAGTGGATAAAAAAAACTTTAATCAAATAAATTAATTAATTAACCTTTTTTTAAATAGAGAAAAAAAAAAAAAAAACAAATACAAGAACCAATCTGCTTGTATCAGTTTATTCACACAAAAAACTACTACATTCTATCAAGAAATAAAAAATGAAAATTTCTAATTTCCTTTGCAATTTCCATGAAATAATATTAATATAGTACTAATATTATACATTGCAGTAGTAAACAAATTTTCTCTATATATAGGCTAAAAATTAATGATTTGTTTTGCCTCTTCTTCTAATGATAGATAGGTGTAGGAGGAACGAATCTTTCCCTAATTAGGTATTGTCCGCTTTAGGATGGGCAAGGTTGACCCTTGCTCCTACTCGCATGGATTTGCTCAATTCCACATCGGGGAGAGACGCCTCTCACCCTTGCCTTATAAGCACTTGGCCTAAGGAAGGGTGTACCATAGTGTACTATGGTGCCTTTTGGGGTTTAAGGGGAAACCTCCACCTTCCCCCTTCTAATTCAAAGGGCTGGGCCCAACTGAAGGAATGCATAGTGTGCATGAGTGCACATGCATTTTTTTAGACTTGCTCACGTGATCACACACACTATGGTACATTATTCCTTAGGCCAAGTACTTATAAGGCAAGGGTGGGAGGCGTCTCTCTCCGATGTGGGATTGAGCAAATCTGTGCGGATGGGAGCAAGGGTTGACCCTGCCCATCCCAAAGTAGGGCCAAAATTGGAAATTAACACCGTTTGCCAAACAATATAATTAGTAGGCACTGTTTTCAAACTATATTTTTTACTAGCATCTCGAGTCTAAAAGACTCGATTTAGGGCCTATAAATCAAGTCTCAAAAACTCGATTTCTATGGTCTGATCATGTCTGATGTGGCATTTTTTTCACGTGGTGACCACTTGGAAATCGAGTATTTAACACTCGATTTATAAGCCCAGAGAGAGAAATAAAAAAGTAAGAATCTAGAAAAAACCAAAAAATAAAAAGTGAGAAAACGAAGGAGAAAACATCGCTCAGATATTTTTCTTCCAAATACGAGACCGTCCGAAAAAGTCACCGGATCCGATTCGTTTTTGACAGATCGGAGTCCCCTCGCCTCAGATCCGACGTTGTTTTTGATAGATTGGAGTCCCCTCGCCTCAGACCCAGGCAGCACAACCTAGGCAGCGCGACCCAGGTTGCGCGACTCAGGCATCAACCCGGCAAGGTGAGGTGAGCTCTCTCTGGGATTTCTTAAATTTTTTTTTTTGGGTATTTTTGGGAATG
The DNA here is from genome assembly GCA_030021035.2 of Notholithocarpus densiflorus. Classification (NCBI taxonomy): domain Eukaryota; kingdom Viridiplantae; phylum Streptophyta; class Magnoliopsida; order Fagales; family Fagaceae; genus Notholithocarpus; species Notholithocarpus densiflorus. The sequence continues at coordinate 1,210,105 of JARYZH020000027.1, read as the reverse complement.
GCTTGTAGATGAGAGAGACTTGAGACTTAAATTTTTTTTGGTTTAGAAATCGAGTCTTAGAGACTCGATTTTCATGTGTGCGCCACGTGGAAAGAACACCACATCAGACGTGATCAGACCATGGAAACTGAGTTTTTGAGACTCGATTTATAGGCCCTAAATCGAGTCTTTTAGACTCGAGATGCTAGTAAAAAATATAGTTTGAAAACAGTGTCTACTAATTATATTGTTTGAAAACTAGTGTTAATTCCCAATTTTGGCCCCCAAAGTGGACAATACTTGATTGGGGGAAAGATTCATTCCTCCCACAATAGGATATAGCTATTCTTAATTTAAAATGAAGAAATCGTTGCAATAAATTGATACCAATTATTTTTGCAATCTATTTATCATTGCAATAATTTGATATTATTTCTCTTACAATCTATTGCATTGGCAAATACGAAAAATCAACGAATATATCATTGCAATAACCTGATATTAGTTATTTCATAATCTATAGCAATGACAAAATAAAGTAATTATCTATTACAAAAGTAACAATATTGTAAGGAATTGTATTTTACTTTTGCCTTTACTTATATTGCACTTCTATTATTTATACAACACTCATATGTGTGCCTATATAAGAGCACTCATATCAGTGCTTGTATAATAGAAGATTGAGTATCACGTTTTAGACTTTATCCCGTCAAACTCAAAATTTACTCACATCAGTCTATGCAAAGTTGTATGAAAATACATGGTTACTACAAACAACTATGTAAATTTAAATTGACACTATTTATTTTAGGTTTTTTATTTATTTATTATTTATTATTTTTAATTTACATATTCCTAGAATGAAGGAAAAAAGTGAATGATGGTTGTTGTGTATAAATAAAGAGAAAAAATTAAAAAAAATTTATATTTTAATGAAATGTTGTGTAAATAGATAATTTGAATCAACTGATGTGGGGTGTTTTAAAAAGCGAGTGTGTAAAAAAAAAAAAAAGTTTTTATGCTAAAATAAACATAAATTTTTACACAAGTGATACAAATACTCTAAAATACAATTTCTTGAATGCGTTTACATGTATCAATATACTGAGAATTCCTTCTCAATTCTAACAAAAGCAATGTTGATGTTCACTATTAAATGTATAAATATCAGGAACAATCCATTCATGTGTCCTAGCATCATGACTACATATAACTTTTTTGTGTAAGCAAATGACAAATAGTGGTTTGATAACGGACCTTTCAAGTTGCAACAATACTGGTTCCGTTCCTCCAGCATGCGATGATGATGATGAGATACTGTCACTAGAAAGCAGCAGGGTTGAGGCATTTTTTGAATCACTTGTTATTACAACTGAAGGGAACTGTGAAGTCGAGTCTCATCATGTACTAGAAATCAAGATGAAATTTTCAAGTGAGGAAGAGGTTCTCAAGTTTTACAAAAAATATGCCATGGAAATAGGTTTCAAGGTAAGAAAAGGCAAGGTACAACAATTGGCAAATAAATCCCTTGCAAAAAGATACTTTTACTGTTCAAAGGATTGGTTTTGATCAAAGAAGCAACCAACCAATATGAAAACGTTTACGAGAAAAGAAACCAGAATAGGTTGCAAGGCCATGATCCAAATTACATTAAAAAATGAGGAGTGTTTGATCTCCCACTTTATATCTGAGCATAATCATGACCTACAAGGTTCAAATCAATGGTATTACGTAGATTCATGCTCTAAAATCCCAAAAGCTAATTCACTTATTCAACCCATACGTAAATCGAGACGGCAAAAGAGGCTGAAGCTAGAGCATGTGCAAGATTTTGTGATATGAGTTATAGTAAACACTTGCGTGCTAAGAAAATCAATATTATACAACCCGAAGATGCTTAGGGGTTGATAGATTACCTCAAAAAATTGCAAGTGGAGGATCCATCATTATTCTACACATTTCAAGTTGATGTTGAAAGCCACATGACAAATTTCTTTTGGAGGGACAGTAGGTCGAAGATTGACTACGACTATTTTGGTGATGTTCTCATTTTGGACACAACATTTAAGACGAATAGGTATAACATGATTTGTGCACCATTTTTGGGGCTTAATCATCATCAACAAGTAGTCTTATTTGGTTGTCTTGTTTGATGTATCCGTGAAGTCATAGACTTGGTTGCTTGGGACTTTTATAGAAGCTATGGGCAGGCGTCAATCAAAAACAATTTTTACTGTCAAGTGTTCAGCAATATCAGAGGCTGTAGAGGCGACATTGCCAAAATCACAACATCGCCTTCATGTACAATTTATCTGCCAAAATGCAAAACAATATCTTTCAATGTATTATGGGCACCTTGGATTTGAAAGCGACTTCTACTTTTGCCTTTTTTTATTATCAATCAGAAGGAGAATTTCAGTCATCGTGGCGTTCTCTATTGGAGCAATACAATCTTCATGAAAACCCATGGCTTCAAAATATATACACTTTACGCTCAAAATGTTCTTATTTATTCTGTAAGATGACCTTCTGTGCTGGCATTAACTCAAACCAAGGCCCTGAATATTTCAGTTATGCTAATGTTTTCCAGAATGCGAAAAGTGAGGCAATGATGTTATGGGAGTATGTTCTGAAATATGAAAAAGCAGCAAAGCATTAGCGTAGAGAAGAACTACATGAAGATTTTTGCTGCAGTGCCAGTGAGCTAGAGTTGTTTTTGTTAGGGTCATATTTTCTATGTAATTGGCTAATATTTTGACAAAATGCACTTTACTTATAATTTGGGTAGATCTAAGTTGGATTTAATACATATCAAGTGGTTGTATTAAAGACATGAAGATTTATCTAAGAAATAAGTGAAGATTTATTGTAACGAAAAAAATCATTGCAATAATATTAGAGTCATTGCAATAGTTGATACGGGGTGTTGCAATAAAATTTGAGGTAATAGGTTTGTGCAACAAAAAAATTTGTTGCAATAAACTCCAAATATTTTAATGACAACTTTGATGCAATGATACACACACGCGCGCGCGCGCGCACACACACACACACATACACTGTTGCAATAAATAATTTATTGTTTCGAACATCTTATAGGTATAGGCTATTACTTCACGAATCTTACTGTAATTGATTGCAAATAATTGACCAAAATAAGTTGGATTAAATTATTACAATAATATCTTCTTCATTGTAATATATAATTACTTCATTTTGTCATTGCTATAGATTATAAAATAACTAATTCATTGATTTTTTGTATATGCCATTGCAATAGATTGTAAAAGAATTAATATCAAATTATTGCAATGATAAATAGATTGCAAAAATAATTGGTATCACTTTATTGCAACGATTTCTTCATTTTAAGTTATTGTAACTATTTTTTAATATATTAAAACTTCTATTGCAACTGAGAGAGAGAGAGAGAGAGAGAGTACTCACATAAAACTATTAAGAGTACTTTCTATACAAAAACTACAATTTTGCCTACCCAAAAGAATTAAAAAAAAAAGAAAAAGAAACTTAATAAAGTCTCATAGTTTAACATCTAAATGGATCACTAAAAAAATCAAATTTTAACTTGCAAAACAACTAATTATTAACTTAAATCAATTCAAACCAATAGGATAAAGAAAAAAATATGATTGGCTAAATATGCATAAAGGTCGATACAAATTTGCCAAAAAGAGAAATAAGTGTGACGTGACAATTAAATCAACAATAACAAAAATAACCATGAACGGAAAAAAAAAAAGTAGTTGAAACAATAAAAAAATTCACCAAAAAAGAAACAAAATTGGAAAGAGAGAAAGGGAGAGAGAGTATTGACCTTTTTGCTATGAACAACTTGGAAAGAATATGAGAGAGAAGTGGAAAAGAAGTAAAGAGAAATTTATAAGAAAATTAAGATGGAGGAGTTAGGATAAAAGTATATGAAAGGTTGAAAAAATTGAAACAGTAGAGGTTAAAAAGTTATAAAGGAGAAATTTAAAAATATATAAAGGAAATCAAATAAAAAATTTAAGAAGATAGTGATTGGAGGAGATGAAAAATTGAACTAAAAAGACAATGGTTGAAGAAGATGAAATGTTGAAAAAGTAAAAATTACAAAAACTAAAAAATAAGAAAGGATGCTAATGACGTGGCACAAAAAGAGCTTTGTGTGTGTGTGTGTCTATATATATATATATATATATATAATTAAGAATCAGCATTGTAAAAGTTTTTTTTTTTTGGTGAGAAGAAGCATTGTAAAAGTTATTGCAAAACTTCCATTATTATATGTATAGATATTGTTTGTGGTTTTAGATTATTCATTGATTTTATTGTTTAGGTATAAATATCTAAATTAATGTAGGTTAATATATAAATGCAAAGTTATTCATAAAGTTAAAAATGTCAAAGTATTGTCAACAAAATTTAGGAATAAAAATTAAATAAGAAAAATAATGATTATGTAGCAAATGACATGGCGGATGAGGTGGTGTAATATGAGCGTAGTAACAATAAAATCTACGTTTTAACTTTTAGATATATATAGATATAGATTTTTGTTTATAGCTTAGAGATTAAAAAAAAAAACATGTATTTGACACTTAAAGTAATTGACTAATAGTAATTGGATATCAAGTAATAAATAAGATTTGATTTTATATTTGAAAAATATAAAACTAATGACTAATGTCAATGTAAAATAAATGGTTAATAAATATTTTAAGAAAAGAGTTAAAATTAATATATAAAAAAAGTCAGTTTAAGATTCCATAACTAAAAAAAAAAAAAACCAAAAAAACCGGGTTTAGGTAGGGTATGGATATCCATTATCCATGGATAAAAATCCATGTAGCAATTGGGTATGGGTGCTAATTGGGCATTGAAATTGAATATCCATAAATAAAATATTCCGGTCAGGTTTGGGTATACCCAACCTAAACCCAATCCATGGCCAACCCTGCCTATGACCCCTACAACAACCCATATTTGAAAAAAAAAAAAAAAACCACCATTGATGGAACTTGCACACATGACACACATCATTATGGACCCCTTTCCGTTGATGGAACTTGCACACATGACACACAAAAAAAAAAAAAAAAAAAACCACCATTGACTAATAGTAAATTGTTAGAACCTCTTTCCCTCTCTTTTGTGTGTGTGTTTGTTTCTCAAAAAAAAAAAAAGAATGGGTAATTGTCCCACATTGTTTAAGAGAGTGTGTTGTATGTAGTATAACTTGCCTCACCATCCCTTAAAAGTTATCATGGCTTTTGAGTGGAGTTGTAGTGTGCCTTTATGTTAGAACATTTTTCTCTCTCCCTTGAGTGTGTGTTTGTTTCTCAAAAAAAAAAAAAAAAAAAAAAAAGTCATGATGTCCCAAGTAACATTTACCCACTACTGCCGAGAGAGAGAGATGAATAAAAAAATGGTGGTGCGTGGATGGTGAGAATTTTTTTAAAGATTATGATTTTATTTTTTGAATTTAACTGTGTACAATAAATATAATTTTAGATTTGCAGTATTTAATCTAAATCAAATCGTTAATGGAACTTGCACACATGACACAATCACGGAGTCATGATCACCAGCATTTTCACTATTGATGGACCTACTCTCACATCTAATAAGTTGTAGGTGAGATTCTACCATAGAGATTAGAGAATCAAAAGGAAAATGGAGAGAGAGAGAGAGAATTGTGGGACAAATATGAAAGGGGAAGGGGAAAAAAGTGGATCAAAGAAGAAAAGAGCGCATGTAAATGAATGAGTCTATAGACTACATATTGCGAGACATTTGTCCCTTTTCCTTTAAATCCATATCGTTAGTTTAAGTAGAATTCAATTTCTTAAATTTCTATGATTGGTGTTTACGTGTTCAACATATGGAGTACAGAAGATACGTGGTCACATGACCACCGGCATTTTCACCATTATATTTTATATTATATACAAAATATAATATAATTTTAGGATACAAACATACATTAAAATTGAGTCCAAAAAAAGAAAAAAAATTTAATTTAATAATATAGGCTTGATGAAAGGGTGAGGCCAGATCCAAGTTCAACCCTGTTTGGTAAGGTCAAAATCAAACTTATTAAACCAAAACATGCTGCTATTGCCATTATCTTTTTATTTTTTTGGAGGGTTTGAGCAGTTTAGCCGATTGGGGTTCATTTAATTTGTTAGGACTTAGGAGTAGGACTACTAAAATCTAATACTAAATAAGGCCTGAAGATAACGATGTGTAGGACCACTGAAACTTTTGTGACCACCTATCTTTGATGGTCTGGTCTCATAGTCATAGACCACCCAAATTTTACTTCGTTTCTTTAATGTAGTATGCTTAAATATTAAAAAGTCTACAACATTTTTACAACAAAACTTACGTGACAAGCTATTATTGGTGAGTAAAAAAGGTGATGCTAGTATTGGGCCCAAATTAGAATTTGTAAAAACTTATTAATTAAGATTTGTTGTAAAATTATTATACAATTGTTGTGAATATAGCATTACTTTTATATTTGTTGAACCCAAATTCTTGTGATTCTCAAGACATGGAATTCAATAATTTTTTTAGTCGGTTCAAAATAAGTTAGTTTAGTACATTAAACTTTTTTTTACAAATATTTATACATTTTTTGAACACCTTAACTTGAACGTGGAGCCGCCACTATTTATCAAACATTTTCTAGCGTTTGGCTCCTATGAAAAACACAAATTTCCCTCTTTTTACATACTATTAAACACAACTTTAATTCACTTTAATATATTAATACACTTAGCTAATATCAACCTAAACACAATCAAAACAAAACTTAAACAGTAAAAAAAACCTAATAAAACAAACAAAAAGTAAAATTAAAAATTAACATAAACTATCAGAGTAAAGTTAGACATTCACATGCATAGTTACAAACTCTTAAAATAGTTTTTGTGTGATTTTTAAAAGTTTGAGAGTGATTTTTAAAGTTTGAGACATATTGTACTCATTTAGGAGGTTTTAAGAGGTAATTTTTTTTTAATGATTTTGGGGTGGTATTTTTGTCATTTTGGTGGTTTAGGCGAATTTCAATCATATTGGACGTATTGAAGGCATTTTGGTCATTTTAGAACTTTTCTTCTGCGGTGGGGATTTCAACATTTTAAAGGTTTTTAAGAATATTTTAGTCATTTTAGAGATTTTTAGGTGTGTTTGCATATGTATCTCACACCCAGGATAGGCATATGTTTTGATTAATTTGTTTCATTTTTCACATTTTTGTGATTCGATTTGACTCTTAATGCCTAAAATTAGTAATACTGGATTATTTTCCATGATTATCTTAGTTGGTTCTTTGTAATAGGATAGATTCGAATATGTTTAGATATTATTTTCAAAATAAAATATTTTCTTATTAATGCATACCTAATTTGTTGAAATTTCCTTTTACCAATATCTGATTTCATTTGAACTTCAGATATGTTTCCTTCTTTGCTTGATGTAATCTTTGAAAATATGCAATTGTTGGAATTCCATTTAATGTAATAACTAATAAGCACAAGATTTGTACAGGGCTCATCTTAATATTCTCCTAATTTATAAATGACTTTACAACACTAATAGAGGTTGACCTACTAGTTTAGGAGGAGAAATTATAAGGTTCTCATGGTGGACCACATCATTTGTCCACCATTCCAGTAAAATACTCCCACTTATTTAAAATTACTCACTCAGTATTTAGTTTTTATTTAAAACTGCACAATTTTAAACAAGTGAGAGTCTTTTACTGGAATGGTGGATAAATGACGTGGTCCACCATGAAGACCTTATAATTTCTCGTTTAGGAGGACTTGGGTGCGTAAAACCTTTCCAAACCCATACCATAACTTTGAACTCATACTTTCGTTCTTTAGATCTTTGCATAGGGCTCCAATGATTTATGGACCCAAACCCGATGATGACTCCGATTCTCTCCCTTAACTTTTAGTTAGTGGCGTATACCTGAGAGGCTGAGCCTATGTCTAGGAAGGGTGCATACTGGGATGCACAGATCACACATCGCGACATTTACATCTAGAAGGATAACTGGATTGATAAGGATTTTCTTAGGGGTTTTCTTTTTGGATCATTATTAGTCAAGGATCTATTTTTTGGCAATAGACGGGTTGATGTTAGTAAGGCGTCCTCTATTATAGATGAGCTTCTGGAGGTTTTAAAAGCTATCCCTATAGAGGGTTATGTGATTGTCTATAGATCAAAGAATGTCATTTAATTCTCTGACTGAGGATTTGAGCCTTAATTCAATTTACCCTTGTGTGAGTGTTATGGTGACTATTGGTGTTTCATGAAAAAGCTATGCTTGACTAGGCTTTTTGGAGTCGCACAGCTCAACCACACCATCGATATACGCGAAGAAGAGGTTGAGAAGCTCATGGAAAAGATAATAAAGATTTCAAGAGAAGGAAAAGCGGGTGATTTGAGTAGCGAGCTAACCACGTTAACAAACAACATAATATGTAGAATGGCGATGAGCACAAGGTGCTCAGGGAGTGAGAATGATGCTGAGGAGATAGATGCGTTGGTTAAACAGTGTTTGGAGTTGGCAGGGAAGCTAAGTATATAGGAGATGTGTTGGGTCCTCTCAAGATTTTGGATTCTCTGGAAATATAAAAAAAATTGTGTGGAGAGGATCATGAAGGAACACGAATCGAAGGTGGTGAATAGTGGAGGAGAGATGCTACGTCTACAACATTTCTATAACAAATCACAGGTGGTTAGTTGTTATTAGTTCAAATTTGAAACTAATACTAAAATTACTTTTTTGCCCTAACAATAACAACCAGTACCAACCTGCCTCTTAAGATTTGTTGTAAAAATGTTGTAGACATATTATTTCTCATAGTGGAGTAGGATATCAAAAGAAAGATCTGATGGATATATTGTTAGAGACACAAAGAGACATAAGTGCTGAATTGAAGATCTCTAGAAAAGATATCAAGTCTTTCTTGCTTGTGAGTTCGTTCATTACTTATGCAATGCTTTCCTTGATTCATGGCTTTGTTCTATAAATTAAGAGAAATGATATGTCCACAACATTTTTACAATATTTTTACAACAAATTTTAAGTGACAGGTTGTTATTGGTTGTTATTGTTTGGGTAAAAAAGTAATTTAGTGTTAGGTTCAAATTTGAACCAATAATAATTAACCACCTATGATTTGTTGTGAAAATATTGTAAAAATGTTGTGGACGTAGCATCTCTCATAAATTAATAGTAAAAGTATATTATATTTTTATTCCACTAGCTCCTACGTACCTAGCAATATACTAAAACAAATTTTCTCCAATCATAGATAGAAAGTCTGAAATGATTAAAAATTCATAAGTAATGAGTTTGGCATACGTTATAATTAATGTATAATAAAAATGAATTAATTGTAATTCTATACGAAAGGTTACACTAATCATAGTTTCACATTTCAACAAAATTTAAGGTTGATTCATAACTGATAATATTGTTGTGTCCATAATATTATTGATTCATAACTGATAATAGGAAAACTTAAGGTTTTATCTTCTTCTTCTTCTTTTCTTTTTTTTTTTTTTTTTTTGGTGTGTGTGTCCAATGTTACAGTTAACTAAAATTTAAAAAGAACGTTTTGAAACTCAGAATAAATTAACAATATATAGCTTCATTATTTAAATTATGAGCTAGCTAGCTGTTTTGCTTCCATGTCAACTTGGAATTTTGATTGTGAAATCGACTAGATTCCTGTGTTATGCAGTAAATTACTAATTATCTAGTAATTAATTTCCAATGTGATTAGGACATTTTCGTGGCTGGCATCAATACATCGTCCTCAGCCATGCAGTGGGCCATGGGAGAGCTTATCAACAAACCACGTCACTACAAAAAACAAGTGTATTTGCAACATTTTGTTTGCAGCTTTTGTAGAAAACGTTTCAATATATAGCAATATTGTAACGTTTTTAAAGAATATTACTAAAATAGATACTAATTTATTTAAATTTTGAAACAGTTCTATAAACGCTGCTTAAAAAACGTAACTAGAAGGTTATCTAATTATTAAATTTAAAAAAAATAGAATTTTACTTTTGGAGAACTCCCGCCACTATCCCAAATTCTGCCTCCTGAACACGCTCGCACGATCCTTATCCCCAAAACCAAAAACACTCAGCACGAAAGCTCCTATTCCTATTTTCGTCTTCCCCAATTTTCAACCCCAATCCCATCTCCTGCCACCCACACCCACCTCCAACAACCACCACCATCACCCCGCCACTGCTGATTAATCACCGTACATTAGCTTCTCACCCACAGGTATGTTAACTTTTCTCTCTGATTTTGTTTCTTTTACCTTTCTGTCTCTTTCTTACAAATTTTCCTGGGTATTTGAGTGCAAATTTGTAGCTGTTTAGGAGGTTATTGGGTTCGGGTATTAGTGCCTGTGAACTATGAGAATGGAAATTCTCAATCTCTTTGTTTCTTTGCGTCACTTGCTCCTTCTTGTAAGTTGTATCTGCAAATTGCAGAAGTGTATGCGCCTCTTCCCTTCACTCTTTAGTCTTTATTTTTCTTTCCTCTCTCTCTTTCTGGTGCGTAAATTTAAAGCTAATTTCAGCTTCTCTCTTGTACGCCCAAACATTTATACATTCAAGAAAGAAACTTTACAGCTTGCAAAATTATAAAAAGTAAAAAACGTAGCTTTCATGTTAGACTTTGCATTCTTTTAGTCCCTACTGTTGTGTGTGTATATATATGAAAAGTTATCTATTGAAAGAACATAACCTTTCACATTGGATATATATTAAAAGTACATTTTGATGAAAATGTGTCTATTGAAAGGATATAACTTTTCATATTGGATATATATCAAAAGTGCCTTTTGACGAAAATGTTTCTATTGAAAAGTTATAATCATTTGAGTATAAATAGTGGTTTATATTCACTTGATAACCACTTTTCTTTTCTCTCCCAAAAGTTAGTTTCTAAGAAATACAAGAAATCTTGTAGTTATTCTCCAGAATTACTATTTGTAGAACCTAACAACTCGGTTGCATATTGGGAACAAGTTTGTAATAACCCTTTAGCAACAAGAGTGTGGGGGCAAATATTGTCTAAGAATAACAATTTTGTTCCTTCAAGTTATCTATTTTTCTGTTCTTCTTTTGTGTTAAACTTGTTCTTCCATCATTACTTTGTGTAATATTCCCAACAATCTTAGACAATATTTCTTACAATGGAAGGAACAAGTGATGTTTCAACGTTGAAGATATTGAATCATGAATTGGTGAAATTAGATTACTTTGATGAAACCAATTTCTCTCGATAGAAAGACAAGATGAAATTCCTACTTATTGGACTGAAACTTTTCTGTCTTGGACCCGAATTTGATGCCTTTTCCTATTGCAAGTGATGAAGACACTGATGAGATAAAGGCACAAAGAAAGAAACGGGAGGAAGATGAACTGATTTGCGGAGGACACATTCTCAATACTCTTTCAGATCATCTCTATGATCTCTACACATCAATGAAGTCACCGAAGGAGATTTGGAATGCTTTGGAGGTAAAGTACAAAACTGAGAAGATAGGTACGAATAAGTTTATTATTCAAAAGTATTTTGAATATAAAATGCTTGATAATATCTCGGTTTTGGATCAAGTGCATGAATTACAGATTTTGGTCAATAAACTCCATGATTTGTCAATCAATATTCCTGAAGGAGCTTCTGCATATGTCGAAAGATTTCACTTTAGAACAATTCGAACAACATTTTCGAATTGAAGAGGAAAGTCGGATTAGAGATGGGACTGATACTGACTCTAAAGTGAATGTGAACAATGTTCAAAATGGGAGTTCAAGCAAGACCAACAAGCACTTGAAAGTGAACAAGAGTAGGAGTGGTTTCAAGAAGAACAACTCCAAGAATCCCAACAAAGACAAGAAGAACCGAGCTTGTTTCCATTGTGGAAAGAAAGGCCATTATATTTGCGAATGTAAACTTTTAAAGAAAAAGAAAAAGGATAAAGAAGGCAATGCCAATGAAACAAATGTCATTGAGGACATTGTTGCTATGGTAAGTGGCATACATATTGATATGATCATTGAAGTTCATATGGTTGTGATTGCAAATCCTTTTGATTGGTGGTTCCATTCGGGTGCAATGACTAATGTGTTCAACAACAAAGAACAATTTAAGACTTATGAGGAGTCTTCCATAGAACACGAAGTGCTGATAGGTAACCACAATTAAGCGAAAGTTCTGGAAAAGGGCACTGTTGAAGTGAAAATGAGTTTCGGCAAGTTGTTGATCTCGACTAATGTTTTTCATGTACCTGATATCAAGAAGAATCTTGTATCTACCAATTTGTTATGTAAGAGTGGTGTAAAAGCTGTACTTGAATCGGACAAGTTAATCTTGTCCAAGAATTGGATATTTGTAGGAAAGGGATATACTATTGATGACATGTACAAACTAAGTATTATTAATAAAGAAATTTCTAGTTGTGCTTATATTGTTGATTCTTCATATTTGTGGCACGCTAGATTAGGACATTTAAATTTCAAATACTTGAGGTTTATGTCAAAGCATGGTATGATTTCTTATAAGTATGATGATGAAAAGAAATGTGAGATTTGTATTCAAGCAAAGATGACAAAGAAACCTTTTTCTAAGTTAGATAGAAATTCTATTATGCTTGAACTTATACGTTCTGATGTATGTGAATTGAATGATGTATTAACTAGAGGAGGTAAAAATACTTCATTACATTTATTGATGATTTTTCTAGATTTACTTATGTACATTTAATGAGAAATAAAGATGAATCCTTTGACATGTTCAAACGTTATAAAAATGAAATAGAAAATCAAAAGGTTAGGAAAATAAAGATCCTTCAAAGTGATAGAGGTGGTGAATATATTCCTAATGAATTTTCTACATTTTGTGAGGAACATGACATAATACACCAACGTTCAGTCCCTTATACACCCCAACAAAATGGTTTGGTTGAAAGAAAAAATAGGTTTCTTGTAGACATGGTAAATGCCATGATCTTGAGTGTAGAGCTTCCTTTTAATTTATGGGAAGAGGCATTGCTTATAGCATGTCATGTGCACAATAGAGTACCTTCCACGAAGATTAAAGTATCTCCATATGAGTTATGGAATTGAAGGAAACCAAACCTTGATTATATCAAAGTGTGGGAGTGTTTAGCCTTTTATAGAGTGGTTGATCCAAAAAGAACAAAATTGAGACGAAGAGCTATGAAAAGTGTTTTTGTGGGTTATGTTGAAAATTCAAAAGCATATAGGTTATTAGACTTAAGCTCTATTATAGTGGTGGAATTAAGAGATGTTGAGTTTATTGAAAATAAATTTAGTAAAGATTCCATGGATGCCTTGATACCTACTCAAACACAACAAGGTGATTATAATCCTAATACTACTTTGGGTGGTACTAAAAGGATTGAAAGTGGTTCACCAAGTGAACAAAGAAAGAGTTAAAGGATAAGAAAAGTAAAAGACTTTGGTCCAGATTTCATTTCTTATCAAGCTCAATTGTTCCTTGTTGAAAGTAATAGACAAGTGGTCCTAAATAAAATACCCATTGTGTTTAAGATAAAGGATGATCATAAAACATTTAAGGAAGCTATGACTTCTAGAGATTCAGCTTTCTGGAAAGAAGCTGTGAATGCTGAGATGGACTTAGTATTATCCAATAATACTTTGCGTCCTAGTGGATCTACCTACTAGTTCAAAACCAATTAGTTGTAAATGGGTATTTAGAAGAAAATTCAATATTAATGGATCAATATAAACCTTTAAAACAACGTTAGTGGCAAAAGGCTTTAAACAAAAGGAAGGAATAGACTACTTTGATACCTATGCACTGGTAGCTCGGATCATGTCTATTTGTGTGTTGTTAGTACTTGCATCCATGTACAAGTCAGTTGTACATCAAATGGATGTTAAGAAAGCTTTCCTAAATTGTGATTTTGATGAGGAAGTTTACATGGAACAACCTGAGAGTTTTAAACTTCCTAGAAATGAAAAGAAAGTTTGCAAATTAGTCAAGTCCTTGAATGGCTTGAAACAAGCTCCAAAACAATGGCATGAGAAGTTTGACTCAGCAATTTTGTTGGATGGCTTTGTGCATAGTTTCGACAAATGTATGTATTCCAAATTCACAAAAGAATATGGAGTCATTGTATGCCTTTATTGTGGATGATATGCTCATATTTGGTACGAATATGAAAGGTGTATGTGATATGCTCATATTTCTTCTATGTTTCAAATGAAAGATTTAAACGAAGTAGATACTATTTTGGGAATCAAAATTAAAAGACATAGTGAGGGATTTGTACCGTGTCAATCTCATTATGTTGAGAAAGTGCTTCAAAGATTTGAATATCTTAATATAAAGGAAGCAAATACATCTTTCGATCGAAGCATAAAGTTGGGTGAAAACACTAGAAGAGCAATAGCATAGCTTGAGTATGCTAGTGCTATTGGTAGCATGATGTATGCTATGCATTGTACAAGACCAGACATATTATTTTCAGTGGGCAAACTTTCTAGATTTAGAAGTAATCCAAGTGTGGATCACTAGAAAGCAATTGGTAGAGTTCTTGGTTATTTAAAGAAAACCATAAGTTTGAGACTCTTTTGTGTTGGAAGGTTATTCGGATGCTAGTTTGATTACTAGTGTGAGTGATAACAAATCCACATCTGCTTGGATATTTACTCTTGGTAGGGGTGCCATCTCTTGGGCATCAAAGAAACAAACGTGTATTTCTCACTCTACCATGGAATCAAAATTTATAGCCTTGGCAAAGAAGCGAAATGGCTAATAAATATGTTGTTAGACATAGAGTTGTGGCCACAACCAATACCAGCCATCTTGGTGTACTGCGATAGTGAAGCCACCTTGGGCAGAGCATACAGTAAAATGTATAATTGTAAGTCTAGACATATAGGTCTAAGACATGATTACATAAGACAATTAATTGAAGCTAGTACCATTTCAATTGTCTATGTATGGTCAAATAGTAATTTGGTAGACCCTTTAACCAAAGCAGTGTCTTGAGATCCGGTTGGGGTAACATCCATTGGAATGAGACTAAAACTCTTTTATTAAGAGAATCACCAATAGTGGGAACCCAATCTTGAATTGATTTAATCTAAAGAGGTTTAAAGGGTAACAACAAGCAATTGATACGTGGTTAGTAAGAGCACTAATTTTGTGTCTCATTCAAGATGGATTAGTGCAGACTGTTATGATGTAATTGAGGATGAGTTTTATACTCTTAATGAAGTTCATAAAGTACAAATGTCTGTGTAACAGGGACATAAGAAGGAACTTCACTTTTGTGAACATAGAAGTGGTGCTGCTTCAAGCAAGAGTAAAGGATTTTCTCTTGTAAATGTTCACTAAATCAGGAAGACCACAAGGCCATAATAGTGTTAACAACAGCGGATTTCTAAATGTGTTGTGAATGTTCTCATGTGTGTGTTGTTTTTGATTTCAACACATAAGAGTTTTGGTTTAAGTACCAAGCCACAATTAACTCTGTTGATTTTCTGAGCAATTACACTAAAGGACGGTTTAAGTTGAAAGACTCCTTCCATTATGCATGATAGAATATTAATAAAGTAAAACATATATTATTACAACCTAGTGGAGGATTGTTGTGTGTATATATATATATATATATATATATTTATTTATAGGTATATACAAGGATATGTTGTAGTAATGATATATATATATATAAATATATATATATATTTATATTTATATGAAAAGGTGTCTATTGAAAGGACATAACCTTTCATATTTGATATATCTTAAAAGTGTCTTTTGATGAAAAGGTACCTATTAAATGAAAATGTGCATATTGAAGGGTTATAATCATTTGGGTTTAAATAGTGGTTTATATTCACTTGATAACCACTTTTCTTTTTTCTCCCAAAAGTTAGTTTCTAAGAAACACAAGAAATCTTGTGGTTATTCTCTAGATTTTCTATCTGTAGAACCCAACAACTTGGTTGTATCCTGGGAACAAGTTTGCAATAACCCTTTAGTAACAAGAGTGTGGGGGAAAATATTGTCTAAGGATGACAATTTTGTGCTTCCAAGTTATCTATTTTTCTGTTATTCTTTTTTGTGTTAAAATTGTTCTTCCATCATTATTTTGTGTAATATTCCCAACACCTACTCCACATGAAGAGTGGAGTACCTTTTGTTTTTTCCCATGAATAGATGTGTGTAGGCCCTATAGGGCCGACAATTGGTTGAAAAGCATGGATAATTTATATATATATATATATATATATATATATATCTTGCTCAATAAGAACTGTGGTTATATTCAAGTTTCAAGTTCTATGTCAATAATGTGCTTATCCCGAAAAAGGAATTGGGATGGTGTGTTATGGATTGCAATATCTGGTATTAAGGTAAATCATATTGAAATTAAATTCTACTAAAAGTTCCAAAACATATAAGGGTCTAATTAATGTATGCTCTAATGGCATATATTAATTATCAATTTTTAAAAAAAATGTATAAGAATTTGAAAAAGTTGTCTATCTCAATCTCAATCTCAATCTCTCTAATGTAATTTTACAAGTCTATTGCTTAATGCTTTCTACATGTGGTGTAATTGTAATGCTTGGTTGTACCAAAATATTAGTGTTTGTGCTCTAGTGTGATTAGGCATTGTATTATTATAGTTATAGACTGGTCAGAACTGTGTGGTCTGCTTGGTTAGGCTTAGGCCATAAGGGTATGTGGTAGGTCAAGGATTGTTTTTCCCTGTCCCACCAACCAATTGAAGAAAGAATCAAATCTCATGTCTTATAACTTATAAGTCATAGCAAGATCAGGTATTGAAATTTTAAACACTTATTTCATTGCTTTTAAACTAATTTAAGTTCTGAGTGTTCAACTAGGTAGTCTAGCCAAAGAAAATAACCAACTATATGTTATATATATTTAATCATTTGTTGCAAGAAGCTTTTAGAGTTCTAAACCAAAGACTGGCTCTTCCAATTTTAAATGTTATTGAGAGGAGTAGGTGGAGTGTCAACTTACAACTCATTATTATTTGTTACATGATATTCTTAAATAGGGAACCATAAGGGGATACGTATGTAATTGACCAATTATATTTATAATTAATCCTAAATACATGAATCTTTGTAGCCTAATATATGAATACCTATCTTTTGCGTCTTTTGCAGCTTGTCAATTTAGAAGTTTGGTTTCAGTGGCCAAAAGAAATTGTTTGAAAGTTATTATTTGAAGATCTAGAGCTTGGTATTGTGGGTTTTGATGTAGTCAGTGAATGTGACCAGGTAAGCAATAAGTTATAAATTGCTACTAGCTACATCATTATTTGTGTAATTGGGTCAATGGGAGTTATTTTATTCTTTTTTCTTCTTTCATTATTGGCAGACCATTGATTTTCGGATTAGAGAGGTTGGTGATATGGTACATTCAAGGTTATCAAAATCGGGATCCTATGTAGTATAGTAGGAGGTAGGCGAGATCGTGGATTATAGAATCATAAGATCTTACATTATTTGAAAAAAAAAAAAAATGCACATTGGTATGTTAAATAATAACATAAATTATACATTCATTCATAAAAAACCAAAAATTTGCATCCATTTGATATAATTACCATATATCACTACATTCATTTACAAGCATCATTTAAAGAGGCCAAAAAACTCAAAACGTGACACTCTATTGGGATGTTATTTTTTTATTTGGGTCCAACTAAAATTCTATCTCTTTACATTAGAATAGCAAAACTTGTTCTATTGGGATGTTATTTTTAATTTGGATTCAACTAAACCTTTTGTCAAGTTAAAAAAGATTACAAGAAACCAAAATTGTTTGGGATTGTCAGAATCATACGATCCTACCCATTCTGAATGATCGCAAAGATCCTTGAAAGATCTGGATCGTTTTGGGCTGGTGAGATCATAAAATCGTAGGATTCAGATCGGGATTTTGACAACCATGGGTACATTGATTTTGGGATTAGAGAAGGTAATAATAAAGTCTTTCCCTTTTGGTTATTTTTTTTATTCTTTATATATATATATATATATTTGAAGTACTTGAAGCTAATTAGGATACTTAGAATGATTCCTTATTCTTGTGTTCTAATCTTGGATCTTGTTTAGGCAATGATTTTTTTTTTTTAGTTTTTAGTTTGAATTTGACATTCCACTTGTACCCAAAGATTGATTATTGTGTTCTAAATTGGTATTGCAGGTGAAAACTAATTGACAGGCTTTAATATTACCTTTTTCAGTCTATTAAGTGTTGTGCTTTACTAAGGTTTGTCAACTAGTTCACCATTTTTATTTATTTTTTGGTCTTAAGCATATTAATATGATTATAGTTACTTTGTGATATATGGTATGATGAACATGTATATGCTATTGAGAGGAGTAAGTGGAGTGTCAACTTATAACTCATTATTGTTTGTTACATGGCATTCTTAAAAATTAGGAACCATAAGAGGATACGTATGTAATTGACCAATTATATTTATAATTAATCCTAAATACATGAATCTTTGTAGCCTAATATTTGAATACCTATGTCTTTTGCAGCTTGTCAATTTGGAAGCTTGTTAATTTGGAAGTTTGGTTTTAGTGGCCAAAAGAAATTGTTTGAAAGTTGTTATTTGAAGATCTAGAGCTTGGTATTGTGGGTTTTGATGTAGTCAGTGAATGTGGCCAGGTAAGCAATAAATTATAAATTGCTACTACATCATTATTTGTGTAATTGGGTCAGTGGAAGTTATTCTATTCTTTTTTTATTCTTTCATTATTGCCAGACCATTGATTTTCAGATTAGAGAGGTTGGTGATATGGTACATTGCTTTTGGGATTAGAGAAGGTAATAATAAAGTCTTTCCATTTTGGTTATGTTTTTTATTCTTTATATATATATATGTATATATATATTTGAAGTACTTGAAGCTAATTAGGATACTTAGAATGATTCCTTATTTCTTGTGTTCTAATCTTGGATCTTGTTTAGGCAATGATTTTTTATTTTTATTTTTTATATTTAGTTTGTAGTTTGAATTTGACATTCCACTTGTACCCAAAGATTGATTCTAGTGTTCTAAATTGGCATTTAGGTGAAAACTAATTGGCAGGCTTAAATATTATCTTCTTCAGTTTATTAAGTGTTGTGCTTTACTAAGGTTTGTCAACTAGTTCACCATTTTTATTTATTTTTTGGTCTTAAGCATATTAATATGATTATAGTTACTTTGTGATATATGGTGTAGGGTCACGATTTGTAGCCTAAGCCCAAAATATATAGGATCTTGGCCCAACAAACCCAATACAATAAATTTGTAGAAAGTGGGTTAAAGAACTAGGTTTTAATGGCGTGGACAACGATTAATATGACCTTAGAGATAGATTAAAAGTTAGAAGAAAGAAAAGTATTGGGACAGCTTTGGATAAATTTGCTCTCGGTCCGATCCGAGGAGGTTCAGTTCAGTATAAATCAAGTTCTTCAATTCCCCCCCAAATCCTCCCTCTTTCCCCATGGAGGGCCTTTTCATTATATAGCTCCATTTTAGTCATCTTGACCTTACACTTGTTGATTATCTAGGACTTTACTTGAGTGCTTGTCCCATCAGACACTTTCTTTGGCTTTTCTGTGAGTTGTGGTAGCTTAGGTAGCACTGTTTAGAGATCTTCTCCACATAAATGCGGCCCTAAAAGTAGCTGCAGGGAATTTAATGCGGTGGTAGCAGCTTTTCATCAGATATTTTTAGATCTCTTTCCTTCCTGTATGCTCACAAGGCACATTCCTATCACTGGAGGTTCTCGGAAGGTCACTCCAATCGCTGAGATACACATTTGAGCTGTACTCTTCACATCTGAGGATAAGCTTCTCCTCAGAGCAATTTTCCTTTCATTCTGTACTTATGAGACTTTAAAATAGAACATCTAATAAATGCGTCCCTACTCGGACCATGGACGTCCTCGGACTAAGCCCAAAGCCCAATATATATGATTTTGGGCCCTCGTCCCTAGAATAGCCCCTCAAAACTTCGGTTTTTCCCTATCATCCGAGGACAAAAAGTGGGGTTTTGACTTTTAAAAGATAAAACCAACTGACATATTGACTCACACGTGTAGAAATACGGTTTAAATAAGCTCCCTAATTATTTCTGATGCTTCGTAGTCCGCGAAGCGTCATTAATTACTCTAGGAGGCGTCTTGTCCCTCGCATCCAACGGCAACACGCAGATCCAACAGTGGACACTTCCCCTAGAATTTTGAGCGGGATAACTCTCACTTACTCTCTCCCTCAATATAAAGCCTTGAGGGAAACCATTTTCCTTTTTCCTTAAAGAATCTTCAAGTGCTCTAGAGAATTCCAACGCTCCTTCTCATAAAATACTCTAAATTCTTGAGTCTCCGTTACTATTTCTTGTAAGAGGTCTTCGAAAATTTTCCTAAAAAGCTTCAGGGATTAGCATACGTGTTCCCGTAAGTTTTTATCTCTTTATACTTTCCTTTTCCTTCTCGGCCACTCTCCTCGGCCTGCTAGTTTTTACTTCCTTATTTACGAATCCCAGTTATTTCATCTTAGGTTGTTCAAATGGGTAGATTTGAGAGCCTAGTAGATTCTCCCACAAAAATAGAAGTTTTTAAATGGAGATACCATATACCCTAGGAAGTTGGCCTATAATATTGTTCCCCAGACCAAATCCTTACACATAGAAAGGTGGGAGAAGTGGTCATTCTTATAATAACCTTCATAGAGGGGGGGAATGACCTTTCCTATGGGTAGGATAACTCGAGAGTATCTTATTAACCATAGGCTGTGTCCCCATCAGTGTGCACCTAATATGTTTAGGATCCTAGGCTGCATCGATGCTCTTGATCAGCACTTTCACTTGGGTCTCACATGGCACGACGTGGTTCACATGTACAAGTGTCACTAATAAACCGACAGAGGGTTTTACCTCAAGTCCAGGTCATCCATCGTCAGGCTTATCTCGTGCCTCTCCAAGTCCAACAAAGGGATGAAAGATGACTACCTCATCGCTTTAGGGGCATGGCACGATGGTCGCCCCTGCCCAACCCGGGATAGAGAGACAGGTGGGATACCCTAGAGTTAGGTTCCTTGGCATAGGATTTAGATTTTCTAACCCTACCCATGTCCCCCATTTTACTTTCCATTGATAATAGACCTTAATTGTCTAACTGTATCTGGTTTCTCGGCTGTTTCTGCAGATAGGAGGCTTGTTGCTCCTCGGCTCAGTCTTACCAACGTTGTGGCCCTTAACTACCTTCTCCGGTCAGAAATTTTTGTGAGTGAGGATCGACAATTGCAAGCTGTCCATTTGATCCTAGATTTTGATCATATTTCGAGGATCTTTCAGGAGGTCGACCACGCTATCAGATCTGGTGACCTTTGGATTAATCGTATCGACGTGTCAAAACTAGATTTCCTGGCCCAAGAAGACCTTCCCCCAGTCAGACTACCAATTAACCAAGTCCCTCCTCAGCTTGTAATACCATTGCAACAAGTCCCTCTCGAGGCAAAAGCTGCGACAGAGGAAGAAATTGCCTCCTCGCGATTATCATTAAAAGAAGAGATAGACCAGTTTCATTTCGAAGGGGAGGAAGGAGTACCAGAAAGGCCCGTGCAGCTCTTGGATTCTGAGACTGAATCTGACAGACTCTCCGCCGCTTTCCAACCCGAACTAATTGTTTCCAGTGTTGACATAAGTTCCGAGGCAAAAAGAGAGATGAGTTCGAAAGGAAGGCCAACCTTGAAAGGTTTAGTAGCCAATAGGAACAAAGGGGGAGCCTCGAAAGATGTCCCCAAGACCTAAACTCTTGTCAATTTTCCCCCTCCTCCTCCTGCTGCTGATCTCGGACTGCACGCCGCGCCGGATTTGAAGAAGAAAAGGACGGTGCAAAAGATAGAAGAAGGTGAGGTGATCCCTCCGAAGGGCACTAAACAACAGAAAACCAAAGATTCGAGGGACAATAGGGCTAAGTCCGTTGATAGCAGGGAAGATGCCGAAGTGCGCCGACCACAGCGCTCTTAGGCCTCATGGATAGAATTGGACGGAGCCCAAATTCCCTAGGATGCCACTATTAGGGAGTCTCAAAGGAGTCATGCGGCCCATCTTGCCCAAGCTTTAGAACAGCCTCTTCTACTCCCACGGGATATGGAAGCTCTCAGACGCACTAGGCAGCCGGAACTCTTCATGTCACTGAAGAAGGATCTCGCCCTAGTAAGCTAATTCTGCTTTTCCAAGTCAAACGCTAAGAAGCTCCTTCCCTTATCAGTATCATTACCCTTTATTTTTTTCATGCGTGAACCCTTTGTCATTGTTATGCAGGTCACTCAACAAGTTTATGTGGCCGAAGAGTGGGTTCGAAACGCCCATAATAGATACGAAGTTGAGTCCCAGTCTCGGCGCGAAGTTGAGAAAGCTCTCAGGACCCTGAAAGAGGAAAAGGCACAGTTGGCCGAGAAGCTGAAGGTTTCAGAGCGCGAATGTTTAAGTGCTAAAGCGGGACTGAAAAATGTTGAAACCCAAGCCGAGGACCAGCGCAAACTGCTTTACATGACAGAGCTTAATCTGGCCATCGAGAAAGCGATAGTTCTAAGCCTGAAAGTTGAATTGCAGAAAGCTAAAGAGGCAGCCATAACGGCCACGGAAGTCGCTAAGGCCGCGGAGGAAGCGGCCTATGAGCGTGGGGTGGGGGAGACGGAAGAAAGGCTGGCCGAGGAGGTAGACGAAGTGTGCAGGGATTACTGCACTAAGTCTTGGGTAGAGGCGCTCAATCGTGCGGGGGTTCCTGCTGATTCTGAGCTAAGAAAACCTGAGAACGTGTTCTTTCCTGAACACATTAGAGAAATCCCAGCTAACCTTCCTCCGACCACTACTCTACCCCTCCCCCTTCTTGAGCAGGTCTCTGACACACATGCCCTTACTACAGATGTTGAGATCTCAATAAGAGTAGTTGGGAAGGGTAAGGAGGTACTACTCTTGGCCAAAGGTATCACTGCCGAGGACTCCCTCACTATCAAGGACGTGGTTTCCCAAGCCAAAGCAGCCGAGTCAAAATCTAACGTTAGAGATGCCAAACATAAGGCCACCGATCCCGCGAAGAAGTAGTTGTAGGATCTTTCTTTTTCATTACAGTTTTCTTTTATGTAGCTTTCGCTAATCGCTTATGATGTACTTATCTTTAATTAATGAATAAAATTTTCCTTCATACCTCTTGTATCTCTACTTTGTCTGCATCCTAGTTTATTAGTGTCATAGAGGCTAGTGATGACACACTATCAGCAAGTTAAGTAATTTGATAAAACACCAGTAATGGACGGGCTTATCATGCTCTTGTTTTAAGAACTGATTCTTCTGTACCGATAGTTGACAACAGTGAAGATGAATAGGTACTTAGCAAAAATAACGTAGAGGGGAGAGAGTGTCTTTGTTTGTTTGTTTTTTTTTTTTTTTTTAAAGATAAGAAAACAAAGACTCGCCATAATTTAGGATCTGTTTAATACTTTGAAAAGGTGCCATTAAGTGTTAATTTCACCTAAGTACGTGGTCTGAGAGACCTGACATGACTGAGGATCTGTTTAACACTTTATAAAAGATTCATTGAATGTTAATTTCACCTAAGCACGTGGTCCGAGAGACCTGACATGACTTAGGATCTGTTTAACACTTTATAAAAGATGTCAGTGTGTTAATTTCCCCAAAGCATCTGGTCCGAGGACATCAGGCATGACTAAGGTTCTGTTTAAACACTTTATAAAAGATGTCAGCGTGTTAATTTCCCCAAAATATCTGGTCTGAGGACATCAGGCATGACTAAGGTTCTGTTTAAACACTTTATAAAAGATTGAGTAACGAGAAGCACCATATCTTTACATAACACTAGAACCTAATGATAAATGAAATTCTTATTAATAATAACACATTTTCAGGTTGTTTACATTCCAAGGGCACAGGATTACATGCTTATCTAAGTCTTTTAGAAAATATGCTCCTATACCTGCCTCCGAGGTGATGCGATATGGTCCTTCCCAATTGGGTCCTAGCTTTCCCCATGCTGGGTTCTTTGCAGTGTCCAGAACTTTCTACAACACCAAGTCACCAAGCACTAGTGGCCTTAACTTTACTTTGGCATCATAACCTTGCTTAAGTTTGTGTTGGTAGTACGCCAATTGGACCATTGCACTTTCTCTTCTTTCTTTAATAAGATCTAGACTTTTTTCTAGCAATTAATTGTTGCTGCTCGGACTGAATGAGCTGGTTTTTAGCGTTGGAAAGCCCATTTCTAGAGGAATAATAGCCTCGGCCCCGTAAGTCATCGAAAAGGGGGTCTCCCCTGTTGATCTGCGAGGTGTGGTTCGATACGCCCACATGACATGTGGCAGTTCTTCCACCCACCTTCCCTTCGCATCATCCAACATTTTCTTAAGTCTGTTCACTATGATCTTGTTAACAGCCTTGGTTTGCCTATTCCCTTGGGGATAAGCTGGGGTGGAATATCTATTCGTAATTCCCAATTCACAGCAGTATCTACTAAACGCCTTACTATCAAATTGTAGACCATTGTCTTTGATAAGAGTGTGAGGGACCCCGAACCGGGTAACAATATTCTTCCAGACAAATTTCTTAATGTCCACATCTCTGATATTCACCAAAGGCTAAACTTCAACCCATTTAGTAAAATAGTCGGTGCCGACCAGCAAATACCTCTTGTTCCCTACTGCCTTGGGAAAAGGCCCGACAATATCCAAGCCCTATTGAGAAAAAGGCCAAGGGCTAGTCAACAGATTGAGGATCCCTCTTGGTTGATATATGTTTGGCGCAAATCTTTGGCATTGGTCACACTTCTTCATGTACTCGTGTGCCTCTTTCTACATGTTTGGCCACCAATAGCCTTGTGTGATGGCTTTATGAGATAAAGACCTGCCTCCAGTGTGGCTTCCACAAATTTCTTCATGTAACTCCTCCAGGATTAGTTCTGACGCTTCAGGGTGAATACACAATAGATATGACCCAGAAAAAGAGCGCTTGTACAACTTTTGATCTTCGGACAGCCAGAAGCGAGGCGCCTTTTGTATTTTTTCAGCTTCCGATTTACCTTCTGGCAAGATTTCCTTCTTCAAGAATAGTACGATGGGGTCCATCCAGCTAGGCCCCACTCTGACTTGATGAACATGGACCATCTTTCCCCCTGCCTCCGTGGGTTTGTACAAGTCTTCTACGAGGATAACTCGAGGCAAACTCTATGCCGAGGAGGTTGCAAGCGTAGTAAGGGAGTCAGCATGTGTGTTTCCGCTTCTAGGGGTGTGCAGTAGATTGAATGATTCAAATTTTGACTGCAAATGTTTAACTTGACCTAAGTACTCTTGCATTCTCTCATCTTTCGCTTCTAGTTTGCCTCTTACTTGGCCAACAACCAATCTTGAGTCTGAGAACATCTTTACTGCCTTTCCTTGCATTTTCTGAACCATGGACATTCCTTCTAGCAGGGCCTCATATTTAGCCTCATTGTTCGTGGCCGAGAAGCCCAATCTCAATGATTTCTCAATCGTGAGCTGTTCAGGAGAAACTAGGACTAGCCCCACTCCGGAGCCCCTTTGATTTGCTGCACCATCGACATGCACTCTCCAGCATAGAGGTTCCTGCAGGGAGATGGTGCCAATCGATTTTTCATCCATGTGCTGTGCTGCTGACACATTCTCTAATGGGGTTTCAGCGAATTTGGCTACCAGGTCTGCGAGGATTTGGCCCTTGACGGAGGTATGAGGCATGTATTTGATGTCAAAAGTCCCTAGCACTGTGCCCTACTTAGCAATCCTGCCCGTGTAATCAGTACTCCGAAGTATAGCCCTGAGTGGAAGCTGAGTCAAGACAATAACTGTATGTGCTTGGAAGTAATGGGGAAGCTTCCGTGTACCATGTACCACTGCCAGGATGGCTTTCTCCAGTGGTAAGTAGCGCACCTCGGCCTCATGTAATGACTTGCTCACATAGTAAACTGGCCGTTGTACGCCATTGTCAACCCGGATTAACACCAAACTTACAACATGAGGGGCCACAGCAATGTAAGCAAACAGAACCTCGTCCCCCTAAGGACTCGACATGATGGGAGCCCGAGAAAGATATTCCTTAAACTGTTGGAATGCCCAAGCGCACTTCTCAGTCCATTCGAATCCCTTCCACTTATTCATCAAGAGGAAGAAAGGTTGGCATCTATTTGTTGACCAAGAAATAAACCGGTTCAAGGCGGCAGTCATCCCGGTAAGCTTCTGGACTTCCTTGGGATTCCGAGGAGGTTGTAGATTGTTAATTGCCTTAATTTGATCAGGATTGACTTCGATTCCTCTGTGAGTTACCATATATCCTAAGAACTTGCCTGATCCCACACCAAACGAGCACTTGGAAGCATTTATACGCAACTTGTGTTTCCTCAGAATTTCAAAAATTCTTCCGAGGTTTGCAACGTGCTCGGACACCACCTTGCTTTTTACCACCATGTCGTCTATATAGACTTCAATGCTTTTGCCTAGTTGGGGCTTGAACATTCTTGTCATCATCCTTTGATAGGTTGATCCTGCGTTTTTCAAACCGAATGACATCACCTTGTAATGGTAGTTTCCAATGGGGGTGACAAAAGCTGTCTTTTCCTGGTCCTCTCGAGCTAATGGTATTTGATGGTATCCCTGAAAGGCGTTTAGGAAGCTCATCTGAGGATGGCCCACTGTAGCATCCACCAACTAATCTATTCGAGGCATGGGGAAAGGATCTTTTGGGCAGGCCTTATTCAGGTCTGTAAAGTCCACACACACTCGCCACTTGCCATTTTTTTTCTTTACCACCATAGTATTGGCTAGCCATTCAGGGTAGAAAACTTTTTTAATAGCCCCTGCTTGCTTGAGCTTTGTCACCTCTTCCTTGACAACATCTGCATGTTCCCTGGACGGGCGTCGATGTGGTTGCTTTTTGGGAGTAATGGATGGATTAACGTTTAAATGATGACAGATGAAGGTCGGATCCACCCCTAAGGCCTCTTAAGCGTTCCAAGCAAACACATCAATATTCTCCTTAAGAAATTCTACCAACTCTTCCTTCTCCTGAGGAGGTAGCTGAGACCCGACCTAAAAATACTTCTCCGGATCGTCTCCTATAACAAATCTTTTTAAGTCTTCGCATTTTGCTTCCTCGGTTCGTCCATTGACTGGCGACTCTGGAGCTTTTAGCTGCTATAAGCTCCTCTCAGTGGAGGCTGACGACCCAACCTCGGGTTGACGTGATATGGCAGCCACCATGCATTGTCTAGCCATAGACTGGCTTCCGAGGATCTCCCTGACTTGACCATCAGACGGATACTTCACCCTTTGGTGCAGAGTAGAAGAGACGGCCCCCAGAGTGTGAAGCCAGGGTCTGGCCACAATAGCCGTATAGGGTGAATAAAAGTCAACCACAATGAAATCCACCTCCACCACCTCCGAACCGGTCTGTACGGGTAGTCTAATCTGATATTTTGGCACAACGGTCCTTCCCTCGAAGCTTACTAGAGGGGAATCGTAGGCAGTTAAATCCTCAGGTTTCAACTTCAGACCCTTATACAGGTCAGGATACATAACCTCGACAGCACTCCCTTGATCTACCAACACTCGTTTAACATCATAGCCACCTATCCTAAGTGTAACCACCAAGGCATCATCATGGGGTTGGATAGTTCGACCTTATCCTCGTTCGAGAAACCCAGAACCGGTTGGACCTCCATCTTTGTTCTTTTCGACTCTGGATTATGCTCTTCGGCGAGTAGCCGAGTCACAGACATTACTCTGAAGGGACAGGATCCGGTTCTTCCTAAGGCAGCAAAAATGACATTTATCGTCCCCAATGGAGGTCCTGAGGAAGCACCTCTTCTAGAACCAAAACCTGTTTGCCCCGCTTGGCCACTAGAATGGTGCAACAGCTCCTTCAACCTCCCTTCTCGGGCCAGATGGTCCAAATGATCCTATAAATTCCTGCAATCTTCAGTAGTGTGCCCTTGATCCTGATGGTATTGGCAATAAAGCTTTTGGTTACGCCTCATGGGGTTCCCAGCCATTTTGTTTGGCCATTTAAAGAATGGTTCGTTCTTAATCTTTTCCAAAATCTGATGCACTGGTTCTCGGAATACCGCATTAATCGCCTAGGTGTTAACAGATCCTGACTGCCTAGTGAAATCTATCCGAGGTCGGTTGTTGTTAAATCGGTCCGACCTGAAATTCCTCCACTCCTAAGGGATAATCTTCGCTTTACCTTTTCCCTGTTGTTGGTCTTCCTCGACCTTCTTGTACTTACCAATCCGATCCATAAGCTGGCGCACGCTGGTAACAGGTTTACCAGTGAGGGACTTTCTTAAACCGTGCTCGGTAGGGAGACCGCCCTTAAAAGTACTGATGGCCACGTCTTTAAAGTCACCATCTATCTCATTGTACATCTCCCAATATCTGTCCAAGTACGTTTTCAGGGTCTCCCCCTCTCGCATGGATAGAGACAGTAGTGAGTCCAAAGGCTGAGGTACCCTGCTGCATGTGATAAAACGAGAGCCAAAAGCTTGGGTGAGTTCTTTAAAGGAATCTACGGAGTTAACCTTCAACCCATCGAACCATCTCATGGCCACAGGTCCCAAGCTGGTGGGAAAAACTTTGCACATCAAAGCCTCGTCCTTAGAGTGGACAGTCATTCTCTGGTTGAACTGGCTTACATGTTCTACAGGGTCCGTTCAGCCATTATAAGTAATGAACATAGGCTGATGGAATCGCCGAGGAAGTTCTACCCCCTCAATCCTACGCGTGAAGGGCGATCTAGAGATTTGATTCAACGCCTTGCTCATGGCGTTATTTCCCAAGCCCTTGAGAGGTGGGCTCTCGTGTCTTCGCTTATGGAGGTATTCTTCATCATAGGAGAAAGACTCGCTTGGTGGTGTCCTAGACCTCTGTCTGTAAGTGATATCCTCTTCACCATTGGAGGAAACGCCGGAACTGGAAGGAGTTCATCGTCGTTGTGCATGGCGCAGCTTTTGCTTTAAATCATCAATTTCTCTCTGCATGGCCCAGTTATTTTGCTTCTAAGAAAGGTGACTCCCTACTTGAGGGTGACTTCTGCTAGTATGTGTGGTGTGTAGACTACCTTCTCTATCTCTTCTACGTTCAAGGTTATGGAAGGCATCTTGTTGACGGGAACCCATGGATTCCTGTTGATGGGGACTTGATCCCACCATGGTTAAACGTCACACTCACTATTCCATAAATTCTTCCCACAGATGGCGCCAATTGTAGGGTCACGATTTGTAGCCCAAGCCTAAAATATATAAGATCTTGGCCCAACTAGCCCAATACAATAAATTTGTAGAGAGTGGGTTAAAGAACTAGGTTTTAATGGCGTGGATAACATTTAATATGGCCTTAGAGATAGATTAAAAGTTAGAAGAAAGAAATGCATTAGGATAGCTTTGGATAAATTTGCTCTCGGTCCGATCCGAGGAGGTTTAGTTCAGTATAAATCAAGTTCTTCAATTCCCCCCCAAATCCTCCCTCTTTCCCTATGGAGGGCCTTTTCATTATATTGCTCCCTTTTAGTCATCTGGACCTTACACTTGTCGATTATCTAGGACTTTACTTGAGTGCTTGTCCCATCAGACACCTTTTTTGGCTTTTCTGTGAGTTGTGGTAGCTTAGGTAGTACTATTCAGAGGTCTTCTCCACATAAATGCGGCCAGAAAAGTAGCTGCAGGGCATTTAATGCGGTGGTAGCAGCTTTTCATCAGATATTTTAGATCTCTTTCCTTCCCGTATGCTTACAAGGTACATTCCTATCACTGGAGCTTCTCGGAAGGTCACTCCAATCGCTAAGATACACATTTGAGTTGTACTCTTCACATCCGAGAATGAGCTTCTCCTCGGAGCAATTTTCCTTTCATTCCGTACTTATGAGACTTTAAAATAGAACACCTAATAAATGCGTCCCTACTCGGACCATGGACGTCCTCGGACTAAGCCCAAAGCCCAATATATATGATTTTGGGCCCTCGTCCCCACATATGGTATGATGAACTTGTGTTGAGAATTGCTTGTGGTGGTTGTTTGAATTGGAGCAAGCAGGTGGCTTGCACAAGGGTATAAGGGTGTTAATTTTAACTTTGGGAGTATGTTTATTTTTGGTTCATATATGCATGTGAAGTAAAAGAAAGTGATAATGAAAATTGCAATGTTAGTTTTAACTATATTATATTTTTACGATGACATGATGTACATATAATTTAACTTTGTAGTTTCTCAAAAAATAGGAATAAAAATTAACTTATTTTACATCCAGATGGACAAGAGTTGGATGGATAAAAAAAGGTTCTCAAGAGAGTACCTACACGGGGTTAAGGATTTTATCTAGTTTGCTACAGAAAATGGAATTAGGGTGGATGGGAAAATTTCATGTCCATGTAAAAAGTGTTCAAATGTGTATTATTTTGAACCACCAGTTGTGAAAGATCACTTAGTGAGAAATGGAATTTGTATTGGTTATGATCCTTGGTTTTGTCATAGGGAGTCAGCATCTGTTGCCACACCTAGTAGAGCTAGGAATAGTGAAGTAGAAGAAGATTTGAATGGTTAATGTGATAACATATGTGGGATGTTGCATGAAATGTTCCCTGGGCATAGTCAATTAATGGATGAATATAGTGGTTCAAATGCTCTAGAAGAACCAATTGGGGAAGGTTCAAATGCTCAACAATGTGAAGAACAACCTAATAAAGATGCTAAAAAGTTTTATGACTTACTCAAAGATGCTGAGAAACCTTTGTATGAAGGTTGCACGAAATTCAGCAAGTTGTTGGCAATTATTGGCTTATACCACTTGAAATGTCTTGGTGGTTGGAGTAATAATTCATTTTCATTGTTGCTCCAAATGCTGATAGACATGCTTCCATTAAGTGCTGAGTTGCCTAATGATGCGTACAGTGCAAAGAAGCTTGTAAAAGATTTGTGTTTGGGATATAAGAAGATTGCAGCTTGTCCTCAAGGTTGTATGCTATTTTGGAAGGATAATGCAAATGATGAAGTTTGTAAAATTTGTGGTAAATCACGATGGAAAGATGTTGAGCAAAGTAATAGCAATCCATCTGAAAAATGCAAGAAAAAGCAGTGAAAATTCTATGATGGTTTCCCTTGAAGCCAAGATTGCAAAGGCTTTATTTGTCATCCAAAACTGCATCTTCTATGAGATGGCATGCTGAGAGCCGTACAAATGATAAGATTATGAGACATCCGCCAGATTCTCAATTGTGGAAATCTTTTGATGCTCAATATGTCGAGTTCTCAACTGATCCTCATAATGTAAGGCTAGGTTTAGCATATGATGGCTTTAATCCATTTGGTAATATGAATACCAATCATAGTACATGGCCTGTAGTTTTGATACCATACAATTTGCCCCCATGGATGTGTATGAAAAGATCATCTTTCATTTTGTCATTGATTATTCCTGGTCGAAGTCACTTTCAAAAAAGATAGATGTTTTTTTGCAACCATTAATAGATGAATTGAATGAGTTGTGGACTGTTGGGATAGAAACTTATGATATCTCTCGTAAAGAGAATTTTCAATTGCATACTGCCTTGTTATGGACTATAAATGATCTCCCAGGCTATAGTGATTTATATGGTTGGAAAGTAAAGGGTCCTCTAGCTTGCCCTCATTGCAATTATGATACTCAGTCTATGTGGTTGAAGCATGGGTATAAATTTTGTTATATGGGTCATAGACATTTTTTGGACATGAACCATAAATTTCGTAAAGATAGAATAAATTTTAATGGTGAGGAGGAAATGGAGTCTGCTCCTAGAATGCACACAGGCCATGAACTCTTGATGCAAATAAATGGTTTAGAATATGGTTTTGGAAATCTTAATTGTTAGGTTCTAAGTACTTAGGAACTAATGTATTAGAACTCTAATTTGTATTGTTGGCAAACCATGATCAAAACAGGTTTTTAGTCTTGTTTAGACTTGCTCAAAGTGTATGCGTTTTCTGTAAAGTTGGAATCGAGTTGCTGCAGAAGTTATAGTATGATTCTGCCTGGCTCGATCGATCGAGAATTAGACTCGACCGATCAAAATTCGGGCAGAACGTTTTTTTGCAAAATTTTCCAACTTAGCCCTAAGTCCATATGACGTGTAGGGTTTTATGTTTTGCCCTAAGTATAAAAGGGAAAACCCTAGCCACGTTTTAGGTAGCTCATTTTGCTGTATGTGAATCTTTTGTGAGATCTAGAGGTATTTGCCTTCACACATACTTAGGATTATCAAGAAGGAGAATTCGATTCAAGAACTTGATGATCATTCAGTTGTTGTAATAAAGAGCTTAAAGATATACAAGCAGGAGTGCTTGTACTAGCTAGGAATTCAAGAAAGAAGTAGTCCGTGGACTCGGAGCTATCATGGGGTCGTGGTAGTAAGTTTCCTACTCGAGGTAGCAATAGGATGTTAGTGGTCTAAGTCGCTATTGTGTAAACTTCATTTCTTTCATAGTGGATTCAGTTTTACCTTAAGGATCGCTAGGTTAAATCCTCCCCAGGTTTTTACCGGTTTGGTTTCCTGGGTTATCATATTATTGTGTTCTTTATTTTTCGCATTTTACAATAATATGATGTGTTTGTGTTAATCTAGATCTGAAATTGGACTAAGTAATCAACTTGGCTAATTAACTAGGTTAATCTGTTGTGTTTGCTGGAGTCTAAAAACGTACAAGTGGTATCAGAGCGGGTTGCTCTTTTGTTGTAGATCTTTTGATCTCTGAGCTGATCCTTGACCCTTGTTGTCATGGAACACGGACACTCTCTGGTCATTCCTCCTCACTTTGATGGGAATAATTATGCTTATTGGAAAGTAAGGATGAAAGCATTCCTGAAATCTATTGATGAGAGAGTCTGGAACTCCGTTGAGTACGGATGGGAGAAGCCCACTACTCCTGTGAGTGAGTGGCAAACTTCTCAGAAAGAAGTAGCTGCTTTCAATAGCAAAACTATGAATGCTATTTTCAATGTTGTTTCTATGGAGGAATTTAAGAGAATCTCTAATGTTGAGGTTGCTCATACTACTTGGAATATCCTCCAGACGGTGCATGAAGGCACAAAGGTAGTTAAAATTAATAAGTTGCAGTAATTAACTACTAGATTTGAAAGCATTAGGATGTCTGATGATGAATCTTTTGATGAATTCTATGCTAAGCTTAATGATATTGCTAATTCTGCATATAATTTGGGTGAAATCTATGATCAACCTAAAATTTTTAGGAAGATTTTTAGATCTTTGACTGAAGACTTTAGACCCAAAGTGACTGCCATCACTGAAAGTAAGGATGTGGACTCTATCCCTGTTGATGAACTTGTACGATCTCTTCAGTCCTATGAGTTGGACCTACCTAAGACAAACAAATCTAAGTCAATGGCTATTAAGTCTGTTGATGATGTTGATGTGAGTGGATTTGATGATGAACTCTCTGCTACAGAGATTGCTTACCTTGCCAAGAACTTAAGGAATTTTCTTAGAAACAACAACAAAAGGGCAAGAGGTAAGAACACTGCTGAACCTAGAAATTTTAAGAAGAATTATCCCACTAAGGTTAACAACACTGAGAAACCTAGAGAAAAAGTAGGTCAATCTTCTAATAATTTTATGGGTCAACAATGTTTTGGGTGTCAAGTGTATGGTCACATGAAATCTAAATGTCCTACTTACTTGAAGTCTAAGGGTAAGGCTGTGGCTGTAACCCTTAGTGATGATGAAGTTTCTGATGATGAGTCTGGTTGTGATGAGGATGGAAACTTTATTGCTTTCACTGCTACTGCTGTAGTCAATGAAAGTGTGACTGTTGAAGAGAACCCTTCTGATGGGGAACTCTCTGAGGATGCAGATCTTCAAGAAGCTTATAATAAACTTTGCAAAGGATGCTATGAATGTTGATCTTGGCTTGAAGAAAATTGCATCTCTTGAGCTT
This sequence comes from Notholithocarpus densiflorus, assembly GCA_030021035.2. NCBI lineage: Eukaryota > Viridiplantae > Streptophyta > Magnoliopsida > Fagales > Fagaceae > Notholithocarpus > Notholithocarpus densiflorus. The sequence continues at coordinate 1,176,018 of JARYZH020000027.1, read as the reverse complement.
GATAAGAAAAATTTGCTTGTGAAACTGTTTGATGCTAATGAACTTTTGAACAATGTGAAAACTGAGAATATGCTTTTGCTTGATAAAGCTAAGAATTTGGAACTTGAACTATCTGTTGCTCAAGAACAAACTAATAGATCTGCTAGTTCTAAACTTGATCATATGCTGAGTGTTCAAAAGTCTCCTTCTGACAAATTTGGATTAGGTTTTGTAGAAAACATCTCTGTGTCTGCACTCTATTCCACAAACTTTGTTCCTTCTTCTTCCTCTGAACCCCCTGTGAGGAGATTGTCAAACCCGCTATGAGTGAGACTATTAAACCTGTAGAGGTCACACCTCCTAGGAAGATTAGGGTTGATCTGAAAGAGTCTAAACCTAAGGAATCTACCCTTTCTAAGGACAAGTTGCATGGTAAGCCTACTTGGGTTTGTCATTTTTGTGGAAAGTCTGGGCACATTCGTCCAAATTGTTTCAAGTTGCAAGCTGCTAAACGAGCAAATTAACCAAAAGTACCTGTGCATCAAGTACAAGATCCTATGGTACTTATTGGTGAATTGGTAAAAGCTCTTAACCTTTATTCCAATCCTGGAGTTGGAAATCACTCTAATGTGAACAAGAACTCCAATGCTCGAGGTGCATCTAAAAAGTTTTGGATGCAAAAGGCTCAATCTAATTGAGTCTTTCTGACATGGTCCTTGTGTTTCATTGCTCTACTCTTTGTGACCATTGTTATTTGTTGTTGTTGTTGTTTTTTTTGTTTTTTGTTTGTTTGTTTGTTTGTTTGTTTGTTTCTAGGACTTGCATTGCATAACATTCATGCATTTCATTCTAGAACTGTTTTTGTTTCTTCTTTTCAAAATAAAAACAAAAAAAAAAAAAAAAAAAGGAAAAGGAAAAAGGGAAGCAAATTGTGTTTTGCATTATTTTCTTGGATTTGAAATTAAGGTTGGCCAATTTATCTTTACATAACATTCGATCGCAGACCAAGCCCATTAGTATTGGAGCGAATTGTGAAATCTCTCACAGAACGTAAAAGTAGGTCTAAGGATAACCCACGAGCACGAAAAGATTTTGAAGAAATGGGTATAAGACATGAACTTTACTTAAAAAAACATTGATTCTGATAGGCCAACTATGCCATTAGCTTGCTTCACAATGAAACGTAAAGAGAAGGATGATTTCCTAAGAGTTTTGAAGGGTATTCAAGTACCAGATGGTTATGCCTCATGATACTAAGGAGCGACTTCCTGAAAATGTTCACTGGCTTGCACAAGGTCCAAACCCCGTTGCTAAAAGGTTCAAACTTCATACTGTTAATGGCTACAGATTTTGCACAAAAAAGAATGAAGAGTACAAGAAAACCCAAAATAGTGGAGTTTGTGTGACTGTTGAAGGGGGAACTGACTATTATGGGGTTTTGACTGATATTATCGAAATGAACTATTTTGATCATATGAAATATGTATTGTTCAAATGTGATTGGGTTGACATCAGACCAAGCAAGGGTTATAAGATTGATGAATTTGGGTTTGTCCTTTTGAATTTTAAACATTTGAGTCGTACTGGTGATCAATCAACTGATCAACCATTCATACTAGCACCCCAAGCTTCACAAATGTACTATATGGTTGATGAAAGGCATCTTGATTGGGTGGTTGATGTTAAAACAAAACCGAGAGACGTGTTTGATGATGGTAATGGTGAAACCAGTGAGGATGACGTTGATACATATTGTGAAAAAGAGCCATTTAATGTTCCAGTTGAGGACATATTTCAAGAAGCTGAAAATCTCTCTTGGGTTAGACATGATGGGGACGATATATGCGATTTTGAGTCTGATGAGGATGTTTAGTTGTTGAACTAATGTGTAATTTTATAATTTTGTAAAGTAATGGCCTCCCATACATTTTCAACTTAGCTTGTAAACTCTAATTTTTGTTATTACTACTATCTTTGTACTACATTAATTTCTTTTTAAGTAATGTTACTATTTTACTGACATTGGTACTACTTTTACATTGTTAATATGTTACTTGAAAATGGAGCAGATATGACTAAGAGGAAAAGATACAGTATTGAAGTTATTGAGGCTACATCTGGCCATGGTACATTTGATCAACGTACATTGCTCCCACAAGAAGGCTTGCAGCAGCTTAATGCTATCATAGGTAATGATGAATTGGATGAAGAAGAATTTGCAGAGGTTCAAGTGAATGTTGAAGGTATTATGACATATAACCGTTAATATAATTGTTTAGATATTTTAGGCATTAAACTTTAAACATTACTAATTCTTGTTTTTTATATTCTTTACGTAATAGTTTTTTTTTTTTTCCATAGATGCTTCTGGAATGCGAAGTACACGAGGGATTACTAATATGGCTGAAGTATTTAATTTGCCTAGCAATTCTAGATTTGTTGTTTGATATCGTAATTACCTTCAGCTAGTAGGAAAAGAGGCAAGTTAACTTGCATGGGCTCTAGGTGTAATTGCTAAAATGCCAAATATGTGTCCATTGAATTATCTTGATTGGCGTAAGATGCCAGACCATTACAAACAAGAAAGCTGGAATGTCATTCAGGTAATAATATTTTTTTCTTTACATTTAAACTTTTGTTTGACAATTTCTAATTTTCACTTTGCTTATAAAATACATATTTGAATGCAGTCTAAATTTAAATTTCTAGAAGCTAATAAGGAAGAAATCAAGAAGAAAACTATTAGCTCATTGTCTGTGTTGGAGGGGTTTTAAAAATCGATTGAAACAAAAATGCTACAAAGACAACATGACACCAGCACAAGTAATGGCTAAGGCAGTGCATCCTTCAGTCAATCTTGATCAACTTGCAGTTTTTGCGGAATATTGGTGTTCAGATGAAGTAAAGGTATAACAAATTAATTTGTGTCATTATTGCAGGGACGGACCCAATAGGGGGCCCAAAATTTTTTTTATTAGGTTTATTTTGTCTTTTTAATAGTTGGCCCCTCTTTCAAAGCCTTAACCCCATTAGCCGGCCCCCCAAGCCAGCCCAGAGCCCAGTTCAACTAAAAACCCATTAAAACCCTTTTCGCCTACGGTTATGTACAAACCAAATTCAAGAAAATAAAAAAGAGAGAGAGACCGAAAGATAGAGGCTGGTGAGAGTAGAGACTAGAGACCGAGACCAATGATGTGAAAATAAAAATAATGAAGAAAATGAAGCTAGACAGAGGCACGTTGAAAACAAACATATAGAAAGAAAGAAGAAAATGACTGGAGATTCAAAGGTGGGTTTGAAATGGTGAAATAGTAGTGTTAAGCTGAGATAAGAAATGGATATAAAAGAAAAGAGTAGCAGTCACGTGGGTAGGACTGAAAAGGTAAGATTGGAAACTTCTAGGAAAGTATGTACTTTACAAATACCCTAAAGATGCTTGCTTATTTACAAAAATACCAAAATTTATGTATATAATATTTTATAAGCAATTTATTTCATTTTATCAAGATTTAAAAAATAAATAAACAAACTATATATATATACATATATATATATATATATATATATATATATATCTTGTGTGTTATTTCAGAACAGTGCACCAATATACTCCAAATACTGAAAAATTCCATGGAATGATCTCCGAAACAGAATTCAAAACTTTATAATAAAGTAATAATATATATAAAGAGAGAAGAGTCTATAGAGAATATATAATATTGTTTGGTGTTTGTCACTTTGATTGTTTGTTTGTAGTGGGGAAATAGTAGGGAATAGGCGAGAGATAGAGATGCAAAAAAAAAAAAATTAGTTTTTTTATTTTTGTTGGTAGATAATTGCATCTTAATATATTAAGAAACAATAATTTTGTGTATTTATTTTGGTTGATAGTTTGTTAATATTATATGAATGCTTATTTAAAATTTTTTGAATTATTTTTCACTTATAGTCTGGCCCCCCCTAACTTGAAATCCTGGGTCTGTCCTTGCATTATTGTATGCATGAATTTAATACAATTTTTTGATTTTGTGAACATAGGATTTTAGTGATAAAAACAATGACTTTGCAAAAAAATCTGGACATGCACATACTGGAGGATAAAAAAGTATTGCTCAATATGTAGATGAATTGGTAGTAACTTGTGCATTTATCTAATATGTTCAAAAAAAAATTTATTTATTTTTTAATACAGAAGTGCTTAGAATGGAAAATTATTACCTTATGTAGGAAATGGAAGAGAGGGAATCCACCTACTCGGAAAAAAATGTATAGAGTTCTTCATTCTAAGAAAGATGAGACACTAGTGAATGTTACAGCTAAGGAGAATATGGTATGTAATATAATTTACATAATATAGTTGAAATTCTCTTTATTACAACTCCATTTTGTGACTTCTAATCCTATATTCATTTTTTCATAATTCATTTGTTAGGAAAAAATGGATGAATTGATAAGCCAACAACAAGCTCCATTGACTTTCACTTCAAGTAGGAGTATTGCTTGGTCTGGGAAAGATGTTTTTTCTCAAGTATTAGGCAAGGAGTGAAATGGCCAAATTCGTGGTTTAGGATTCGGGCTAACTCCTTCTAAATTTGGTTTGAGTTCTATAACCATTGGTTCAAGTTTTAAGGTGGAATCAGAAGAAGAGAGCTTAAGAGATAAAGAAACAATCTGCAAACTCAAAGAGGAATTAGAGTTTCAAGGGTAGAAATTAGTGAGTCAAGAGGAAAAGCTTGCAAGTTAAGAGGAAAAGCTTGTATAGTTTATTGTTGAATTTTACAATGTTATTTGCGCTTTGGATAGATGAAACTTGGTTTATTAAGTTATTTGAAAAAATGTGAACATTTATTTCAATTTAATATTTTGAGTATTGTGCTTGAAATTTAATTATTTGATCATGGATGAATATTGGTTTATACATGAGTATTGTTTTTATAATTACAATTTGAAAATTTTTGTGTATAGCAGCATTTAACAAAACGCTACAATATATGTCTATTGTAGCAGTTTTAAAAACGCTGCAACATATATATATATATATATATGTAATAGCGTTTTTTTAAAAACGTTGCAATGGATTATTTATTGCAGCGTTTTTTAGAACTGTTACATTAGATTTTGAATAAATGAATTTAAGGTTTATTGAAGCATTTTTTTGACCGTTGCAAAGAAAACATTGCAAAAGTAAAAATGTATTGCGGCATTTCTATTAAACGTTGCAATATGGATATTGCTGCGATTCTGTTGCAACAGTAAAAAAAGTGTTACAAGAAAACGTTGCAAAACATTTTGCAGTGTTTTTTTGGGAGATCATCAGGCCCAACGGGCTAGTGAAAGAATTAGACATGCCAGACCTCCCTTACTTATGCCCAGTCATTAGGGAAACCTTAAGGCTTCACCCTTCAGGACCTTTTATCTTTAGGGAATGTGCTTAAGGTTGCAAGATGAATGATTCACTTGTTAAGGCCAAATCTAGTGTGCTAATTAACGTCTATGCCATCATGCGAGACCCAAAACTTTGGACTAACCTAGATGAGTTCATACCAGAGAGGTTCTTGGAAAGCTCAGATGAGAAAATTAGTGAGCATCAAATCGGTGCATTCCATTTGGTAGCGGAAGGAGAGGATTCCCTCGGGCATCACTTGCTATGTTGATGATGCACCCAACAGTTGCAGGCTTCGTCCAACGATTAGATTGGAAAGTGAAGGACAGAGAGAATGTTGATTTAAGCCAAGGGTCTTGGTTTGTTGCTGAAATGGAAAAACCACTTGTTTGTTACCCCATTACACGCCTTAATTAATCCTATCTAATGGTTATTGGTGTTGGGTTAATGGGACTCGTGTGTTTAAGGATAATAATGTACATAATGTAAGAGCAACAATAATGTACATAATGTCCTCGGTGATGCGTGGATACTTTGCAATTTCATTTAAAATAATCTTTATGTTTTGTAATGCCTATATATAATACTCATTTTGTTTGTATAATATTATGTTTTTCAACAACATTTTTGAATGCTTTGAAGCTCAGTCTTTGTAATTTATATTTTATATAATTTTTTTTGTCCAAAAATTGGTTTTCTAATATTTAGTGGAATTGCTTTGTTGATCTAGATTTTTTTATACTTGAACTGCCTAGTTTTTTCGTCATTTCCAGGAGACTATAACATATTATAATATTTACTATGAAAAAAGTAGACTTATTTTTTAAACTGATTAAATTATTTTGAAATTTATAAATAATAATTTAAAGCATAATATACTTCCATATCCTCAACCTCTTCATTCTCACAACCAAATACCACAACTCTAATCTCAAACATCCATTTCATTTTCTCAACAAATGGTAATCATTTGTTAATATTATCATAAAAAAGAACATGAAGAAACAAAGAAAAATTCCCTTAAAAAACTTCAATTTATCAAGATTTAGTTACCTCTAGTTGGACTTCCATATCCTAAACAAAATGAACATGGGTAAAATATTCACCTACACACACTCAACTCTAGCGTTGTACAAATGTCACACACTTGTTTATTTATATAAACAACATCCTTGTCGCCAAGGCCAAAAAAGTCCGAAAAATCCAATGGAATGCCGTTGTTTAATGCAGTGAGAATCCGGGTACGACAATTGGTATCGTCATATGTGGTGTTGGTGCTACTCAATATGACGTTGGTACCATCCAATGTAATGTAAGCATTGTCACATGTGAGCTTGGTACCATCTATTGTGATACTCATTAACTAAATCCTATATTTATAGACTTATAAACAAGTTCAGCTCATAGACCTAATTTAAAAGAGAGGATTATTAAAAGAAAAGTAATCCTCTGATTGACTCAGAGCACAAAACCATGATCACTAGTTCTAGTGGCATGTTGTAGTAATTCCTATTTTTCATTTGGTTTATGGTTGCTCTCTTTGTACATTCCTTCAAATCACTGCATGTTAGGTCACGTAAGTTACACGTGACATGCTCTGTACAAGTTTATAACCCAATTGATAGTAAGGCGCAAAGTGAAACATGAGTTATAGTTTAGAGTGGTAATCGTGCATTTTGAAAGTTCTGGGTGGTAAGTGTAAATGGGGATATAATTTAGGTAGCAAGTTATAATTTCCTCAACAAAGTATTTACAAATAGTAAAAGGAAATTGCATGAAATTTTTTGTGTAGACCTTCTTCTTCAACTACATAAATTGTTCTTCATTATATTGTCTAGACCATCTTCTTATTTTCCAAATAAACTAAAACCCAACTATAACACAAAATAAAAACAAATTAAAATATGTTTTCCCCCAAGTCAAGTCAATAATAAACACCATTCATTAAGAGCATTAAAAATTGTAAATAAAATGATTAAACAAATACTTGCATCAAGGAACATATATGAATTAATTAAGAATAAGATAGTGGGGGTACAAGCCTCTAGTAGGAGATCTTTAAGAGCATTCTTATCAAGGAATGCAAAAAATTTAGCATTTACTATCTCAAAACCCAATTTTATAACATATAACACCCCACTTTATAACATCCTTTACATCAAAACTTCTATTTTTTTAACATTCCATTTAAATATTCTTTCTTTATCATTTTTTTATTTTTTCTTCTCTCTCCTTTGTCTTTTCTCTTTCTCAACCGTGGGCCCCAATTGAATAAAAAAATAATAGTAAAATTTGCAATTGGTGAACAGTGCGGTTTCAAATATGAAACCGCATTGTTCATCAATGCCAAAATTTTTGGCATTTAGAACTCTTGATGGAGCAAGCTTTTGGGTTAAAAATGCTAAAAAAAAGCATCTTTTAGCATTTAAAACCCTTAATGAGAATGCTCTAATGCACTTGATTTAGCACTCTTCCTACGGTCAATTGTCAAGTTGTATTTTTTTCACCATTAAAGACATGTGAATGCCTTTTTATAGACAATATATTTTGTTTTTTATTCTTCATTGATTTCAAGGTTTAGTCATAAATACTTAAAAGGTGTAAATGCACTTTTAGTCCCTACATTTTGACTTTTTTACATTTTAGTCCCTACCTTTTATTTTTACCACTTTTAGTCCCTAAACCAATTAACACGGGACATTTAAGTCCTTAAAGCACTATTCCGTCACCAAACTAACTGGGAAACTGACAGATTAATAAAATAATAATAAAATTTCAAACTTTTTATTTTTAAAAAAGAAAAGAAAATATTTTCAATTAATTTTGATTCTCTTTTTTTGGGAAGAACATGTTCTTCATTTTCTTCCCAGCAAACCTTGCCCAAAAATTTAAAAAATCAATATTTTTTTTCACTTTTCATGTATTTCCTTAGCAATGAAACCCATAAAATCAGTTAGATTTACAAACACAAACATGCCCACAGATTTACAAAACACAAAGACATTCAACAATTACTCTGTCATTCTTTCACATTCCCATTACAAACACAAATACCTGATTCAAAATACCTTCAACAATCCCAAAGTCCTTACACGCTTTAATCCAAATTTACAGACCCAAACAAACCCAAATGGCAAAAACCCAATCTAACCATCTAGATCGAAGATAGAGAAAAGGGATAGATCTGAGTATGAGGAGGAAAACCCAGTTGGGAAATCGGAGGGTAATGGAGGACAGATGTCCCAGGAATCGAGATCGGGGTTGCACATCTCGACGGCTAAACGGTCCTTGATGTCGTCGAGGTTGCCGATGAATCTGACACCGCCGACAACAATGAAACTAGGTCGGTTGTGGTTGTGGTTGTGGCTAGAATAGAAGACTCCGAGGAGAGGGTTGAGGCGAGAGTAGTGTAAAGGGGAAGTGGTGGAAATGTGGCGAGAGGGGACTGGGGAGAAGGAGAAGGTGGGTGCGGTGGTGAAGAGGAAGCCGGCGGCGGAAGTAGTGTTGTTGTTGGAGAAGGAAGTGTTGGAAGGGAGGCGGAACCAGAGGTTGGAGATGGGGTCGAAGGCGAAAGATTGGTGGTTCTTGGAGGAGGTGTTGTGGAGGCTGTAAAGGAAAATCATGGATGAAGAGAAGAGGAAGAGGAAGAGAAGGTTAGGGAGGAGATGACGGAGTACCAGAGTTTGCAGACTGTGGAAGCACGGATCAAAATTAATTGAAAATATTTTCTTTTCTTTTTTTAAAAATAAAAAGTTTGAAATTTTATTATTATTTTATTAATTTGTCAGTTTTCCGTTAGTTTGGTTACGGAATAGTGCTTCAAGGACTTTAAATGTCCCGCGTTAATTGATTTAGGGACTAAAAGTGGTAAAAATAAAATGTAGGGACTAAAATGGAAAAAAATCAAAATGTAGGGACTAAAATTGCATTTACACCTACTTAAAATTAAAGTAGATGAATATGTAAAGATAGATTTATATGTAAAGTTAAAACCATCTAAGATGAATATATATATATATATATATATTTGTAATTCATTGGTTTTATTGTTAGTTATAAACATTTCCATTAAAGTAGATGAATATGTAAAGAAAATATTATATATAATGTTAAAACCGCCCAAGAAGATTATGTATAGACAACATTTTTGTTTTTTATTATTCATTGATTTTATTGTTTAGTTATAAACATTTCAACTAAAGTAAATGAATATGTAAATGCAAAGTTATATGTAAAGTAAAAACTGTCCACAATGAATATATAAAATCAATCTATTTATATATTTAATATTGTCACAAAATTTAGGTAAAAATTAAAAAAAGAAAAAGAATGATAATGTGACTAATGACGTGACCGATTAGGTGGCACAATAGGAGCATAGTAATATTAAATATTACAACCATTTTAATATATTATATATAGATGGAATTTTGTCTTCTACCTCTGATACACGCCAAACACATGAGATTTTTATTAAACACCTTCTAGGGACCAAATCATAAAACTCATGTGATGTTTATCAAATCTCTCCTAGGGATTTCTCACTCAAAAATCCTTCTAAGGGAATTTTCATCAAAAACTCATGAGATTTTCACAAAAACCCTTATGGGAACTCTTTCATCAAAATCATGGGATTTCCATAAAAACCCTTCTAGGAATTTTTCATTAAAAAACCCATGACATGTTTATTAAAAACCCATGACAAAATCATGGAATTTTTTCACTAAAAACTCATGAGATTTTTATTAAAACCCTTCTAGAGACTTTTTCATTAAAAACCCGTGACATGTTTATCATAAAATAACCCTTTTCAGAAATGTTTTCAAATGATGGTTGGCCCATGGCTTACATCCATTAGGCCCTTGTGGGCCATGGTTTTCAAATAATGGTTGGAAACACATGAACTGAAGTGACAAAAAAATTTTCAAGAAGGAAATTAAAATTGTGTGAATTTTTTAGGAACAATATTTTAGCAAAAGATAAGAGGATAATTGGACTGTCCTTCCATGAAATTATGAAACTTATTACATTGTTCATCATAAGATTTGGAAATTAAAATGCAGAACAAATCCATTTTGAATGGTACCATTACTAGGTAGATCATTCTCTCTAACTAGCTTTACACACACAAAACTATGCTTTATTGTTATGTGCAGGCCTCGAATCTGGCTTGCTATAACTGAAATACTGATGGCACATAGGATTATTTGACAGTCAACGACATAACATTTTACTCTCACACGAAGAAACGATTAAAATCATTATTAAGTGCAGCCTTGGCCTTGCAAACTTGAACCAAATTATTATTAGAAGCTGCATCCACAATTATAAATCAAATTGGTGGAAATTGTTTGAGCCTAGCCACAGGGACACAAACTAGAGGATGAGCCCGAGGAAGGGTTATCCCAGGTCCCTCTTCCATGTCCACAGTACCATCTCCTCCATCCCCAACTTTCCATTCAAAGCACTGAATCATTGCAGCCAGTGTGGTATGAACAACCTTCAATGCTAGCGTTGCTCCAGGACAACTTCTTCTTCCACTCCCAAATGGTATAAAATGGAAGTGTTGCCCCCTCACATCCAATTGGCTATTCCCACTACCCTCCTCAATAAGAAACCTCTCCGGTGAGAACTCAAGTGGATTCTCCCAGTGGTTTGAGTCCCTTCCAATAGCCCACACATTTACATAAACCCTGGTTTTTGCTGGAATATCATAGCCAGCAATGTTACAATCTTCAGTGCACTCCCTCGCAATTAAGGGGCCAGTTGGGTGAAGCCTCAGTATTTCTTTCACTATAGCCTGCATGTAGGGAAGTTTAACTATATCCGACTCCTCTACTATTTTGTTTTTCCCAATAACCATATCAATCTCCTGCCTTGCTTTAGCCATCACTTTTGGGTGATTAATTAGCTCTGAGAGTCCCCATTCTGTTGTCACAGCTGATGTGTCTGTCCCAGCTCCAAACATATTCTGCATCATAGGTGTGTATAAGTGTGTATATCTAATGTTTTTAAATGATATAATTTTTTTTTAGAGATAGTTTCAACTTATGATGAGAAGGAATTTCACTAATTAAACTAACTCGAACTCACGATTTAACAATTTGTATAAAGGTGAAATAAATTCTTCCAATTTTAAGTGAAATGGAGAAGATAAAGCAAAGAAAATTTTACGATAATGAAAGCAAAGAAAATTTTACCATAATGAAGGCCTTGATGTTTTCTCTGGTCATTCTGATCTCTGAGTTTTCATCTTCGTATATATCAAGTAAAATATCAAGTACATCTTTTATTCCATCACCCATCTCCTTCTTCCTTGCCTCTTCGTGTTCCTTCATTATCTTCTCCATCATAGTGTCATATCTATCGCGAACATCCTTAAGCCTTTTCCCAAATCCTTGCAAATCCAAATTCTTGCAAAACCATATCATTTCCGACACATTACCCTTACCAGCAAGCTCACACATTTCTTTCACTATCTTCCTCACTTTGTCAGCATCGTCTTCATTTTCCGAAAACCTTTTTCTTAGCGCCATCCTTGATATCATGTTATTCGTTAACGTTATAAGCTCTGCTCCTACATCAGCTACCTCATTGGCCTTCGCTTTTTTATATAATAGATGTAGAAACCGCTTTAGTTCGTCACACCTGATCGGTAAGTGATGCTCAAGTGTTTGACCGCCTAGAAGTTCAGTCATGCAAAGCTTTTTCATGAACTTCCAGTGGGGTCCATAGGGTGCCAAAGCGAAATCCGCTGTTCCATATGAAAGGTAGTCTGCGTTAGACATTTTGGGGCGGTCCAAGAAACTAGTTTCATGGGTTTTTAGGAATTCTCTTGCTATTTCCGGCGAGGAAACAATCACACAACGTTTGGAGCCAAAGAGTAGGTATATTAAAGGTCCATATTGGTTCGAAAGCTTGTGAAAAGCTTGGTGAGGGATTCGGTTAAGGAGGTGGAGGTGTCCAATGATCGGTAGCGCTCGTGGGCTCGGTGGAAGGCGAACTTTGGTTTTAGTTTTGGTAAGGAAGGTTCGGAACAAAATGATAGAGGCTAGCCAGATAAGGAGAAGTATAAGATTTTCTTGCAAATTAGCCATGGTTTGAAAATTTGCTTGTGTTAAATCTGGCTTAAAGGTTATTATTTATAATAGAAAAGATAGAAGGTTTCTTACTTTCACTTAATTTTTAAGTTAATTATTGTTGCACACACTAAATTATACATTATTATGCACACAATAACTGAAATTGTATTTTCAAAACACGAATTCAGTTATAATTATGAAATTGTGTTTTCAAAACATGTTTTTATAAATTTAACTAAGCTTTGTGTTTTGTACACACAATGTTTAATTATCACAACTTTAATTATTAATTAATATCGTGGGGTTGAAGGGCTCTTCAAATTCTTAGCATGTCGGGTTATGCATCACTCTAATGATCACGTAGCAATTGTTCTTGGCTAAGAAGTATTGGTAGTATAGATATAGGTATGGTATGATACAGGATAAGACAATTCTTAAAATCTAGGATAAGATACAATGGTGATACATATATTAATTAATTGTTAAAAATATTTTTATTTATATCCTCAAGCATTTATTTTTCATATATTGTTAAGGATATATCAATTTAAAGTCAATAATAGATAATAAAGTGAATTCATAACCTTTAAATGATGTTTAGAAAGATTCTAAAAAAAAAAAGTTTAGAATATAAATCAAGATCCGAAAGAGTAAATAAAAGATAACTAAATAAGTGTTTAACATTGAAATAAATATATGAAAAATATAAATAAAAATCTTCACAAGTTTGGGATATTTGTCAATATTGTGGGGTTAGGTTACAACCATATTAGAGCCACATCACAATTGTATCCCGGACATATCGGTCTTTTTTTTACAAAAAGAAAAAGAAAAAAGGAGAAAATAAAACACGCATGCATTAGTATGTTAGAGGTACCTAGAGTGGATATGTATCAAACATGAGTATTTTAGCAAAATTGGAGTATCTGTGCTTCTTAGATACTTGGTGCAATAAAAATGGGCTTCAATCGACTATGGGAATGAACTTCCATTGACAAATGCACAAAACACATTTAATTAAATATATCTTATATATTATGTGTTAATTTTCTATTACAAAAATAATAAATATTATTTTATGGTTAAGATGATATTACACATATTATCATGCTAGTGTTTTATTTTTTTGAGAAGAAATTATCATGCTAGTTTATAAATATTTTGTAGCAACATTAAAATATTTTTAATATTTATTTATTTATTTATTTATTTATTTATTTATTTATTATATGATTGATAGGACATTAATAACATATTTTGTCACCTGAATTTGTAAATATTTGGTATAACTTTTAACATTTTCTACGATTCTATATCATGTAACACATGTACAACATCTAGGATACATCTTAATATGAAATAATAAGTGACAAGAAGTCAAGTGATATGTTCCATGCATGTAAAATATATATAATCATGTCATCATGTCTTAAAACGATATTAATCTGACTCATTCATGGAAGTCATGTTCTCACGATGAGAAGTGTTTCAAAGTTAAAATCATCACATCTTATGTACCAAACAATCCTAATACTCTTTAATATTATTTATTTGCCTACTATAGAAATATTTCCAGTTCGTTTAACCATAATAGTTTTGAGTAGTTTCTCTGATACATATGTATTTTTTATTATAAACTTCTCTGATACACATTATATTGCTCACTAGTGGGCGTGTGGGACGTTAATTACATGATGCACAGGATAAATATATGTAAATAAATATATATATATATATAAAATTGAACGCTAATCAAATACTCGTATTATTTTTTTATTCCAATAAAAAAAAAATACTCGTATGATTAGAACAATGTAGATTAGTTTTCGTAACTTTTTAAAGGCCTCTATATCATTTATCTCACGTACACTTTGTCTTTCTTAAATTATCAAATACTCGTAAGAACCTACTCGCTTTGACTAAACCTATGAAAGGCAGGTATGTAGCTCACAGCTAAGCTAAGGGATTTGTAAATATTTGGTGAATTGTTTCAGTTGTGATACATATATAGCTTTCCATTTGTTTTCTTCAGTTGTTGTCTTGTGGATTTTTGGGCAGAAGTGTACAAGAATATTATTTTATGTTAGAATTACTAAATGAGTGTATTGCTTGTATTTCTCAATTAATAAAATATAAAGAAGTGCATTTATATAGGAGGCAGAAGTGTGCAAATACAACCATACAAGTATGTGTGTTAAGCAAAACAAGTAAAGTATGCATAAACCCTAAAAGCCTATTGATCGTTAACAACTCCCCTCAAACTCAAGGTGGGTGGGAGAACTTCTAACTTCGGTGATTCAACCTGAAGGAACTCTAACGGCGGTAGAGCAGTTGGGAGAGGACCCTCAAAGGGCTTACTAACCGGAGAAAATCAAGGCAGCGAAGAATAACGAAAAAAATAAGACACAAAAAAGTTAGAGCAATGACTCTGTTATCATGTTAGAAATATTAAATTAGTGTATTATATTTCTCAAGTAATAAAATATTTAGGAGTGAGCATATGGGTGTATTATATTTCTCAAGTAATAAAATATACAAGAGTGGGCATGTACGGTATAAATATGTGTGTTGTACAAGATGTGTAATAAGCAAGACAATTAAAGTAGACCTAAAACCCACAAGCGTATTAGAAGTCAGCATTTTCCATTTAGTTTTTATAATGAAATAGTAGTGCATATCTGGTAACTTTTCCTACAATTTTTCTGGTTAAACCCTATCTGATCTCTCCATTGTGTTAACATATTGATGCGACTTACGCATAAGAAAATTTGATATATGTCAGCCAATTGCCTCTATTATATATTCCTGGATGTGATAGATTCCTATCTAAATCACCGTTCCTCCATTTTCGAAGGGAAGGGACAAATAGGATGATAACATTTATGACAAGTTTCGATTTGGACTTCTTATAATTATTAGAACTTTATTATCACTAGATATATTTTTAGAAAAAAATCAATTCATAAACTAATGGACGTATCAGAAACACCCCCCCCGACAAAGACGTAGCAGCACGCCGCCCACTTCACCGCGTGCTCTCTCTACGACGACGACGACGACGACGACGGCGGCGGCCGCCGTCACGGAGCATTGGATACTGACGAAAACTTCTCTAGCCCTCTCTTGCGTTTGCATAGACTGTAGACTGTAGAGCACCCAGCAGCGAGAGAGAAGTGAGTAACAAAGCCCCTCCAATTCTCTCTTCCTTTTATTTTGTTTCATGTTCAACCGTCGCTTTGGTTGTCTCTGAAAACGTTAGAGACAGAAAGAAAGAAAAGAAAAAGCTATATTGTTACATGTTGTTGAAGTTTCTATGTGAAACAGAAGTGTTTGTGAAATTTAAGTTGATAGAGTCTGCCACCCATTTGATAAAATGTCACTATGAAACCATTTTTCTTGATTTTGGGTTTCTCTCTTTATTGTTATAGTGTTTTAAAATCTGGGAACTGGGTTTTACACTTTATTGTTTAAGTATGAATTGCAAAATTGAAAAGCAATGCTCATAGCCCAACAGGGTGTGCATGTGTTGGGGCCTGAAATGTATTGTTGTTTATTGGTTTTGGAAGTTTAGAGAGTATTTGTGAAATTGAAGTAAATAGTCCACCATCCATTTGATAAAATGTCACTATGAAACCATTTTTCTTGATTTTTGGGCTTCTCTCTTTATTGTTATAGTGTTTTAAAATCTGGGAACTGGGTTTTACACTTTATTGTTTAAGTATGAATTGCAAAATTGAAAAGCAATTCTGTACGTGTTAGGACCTGACATATTGTTGTTTTTTGGTTTTGGAAGTTTAGAGAGTATATGTGAAATTGAAGTAGATATTCCACCACCCTTTTGATAAAATGTTACTATGAAATCGCTTTTTATTGATTTTGGGTTTACCCCTTTATTATTAGTGTTTTAAAATCTGGGAACTGGTGTTACACTGTATTGTTCAAAAAAAAAAAAACAGAGAGAGAAATCTACTATTTACATAGAAAAGAAATTACTCAATATTAATAGTAGATCTGAAAATATTTATATTTGAATATGGCACATCAAGTTGACAAGAAATTAATATCATTAGTTGTTTTGTTGTTTTATTTACAATAATTTAACTTTAGGATACAAACATACATTAAAAATGAATCCATAAAAAAGTTAGGATTTGAATTCAATAATATAGGTTTGATCAATGAGTAGGGTTGGATCTGTGTTCAACGTGGTTAGGTCGGATCAAAACATGCTAGTATTCTCTCTCTCTCTCTCTCTCTCTCTCTCTCTCATTGGGGGTTCATTTTTGTTAGGTTCACTAAAATCTAATTTGGCATGAGCTTATAAACACAGTTTTTAGCTTCTTTTTTTTTTTTTTTAGTTTTTATGTACAGTTTGTTAAAACTTCACTTTTCTCGTCTTTTCTCACATTTTTAATTTTTTTTCAAGGGTTTGTTAGTAATAAGTAAAAAATATATGATGAGATAGCTTAAATAAAAACCAGTACAAACTTACTAGCATTGCTCGGGCTTTTTGGTAGTCAGAAGACTCAGAATGCATACGGATTACGGACAATATGAGGTTTCAGTCATTTCACACACTCTTAAAACGTTACATTTTTGTTCCAAGAAGTTATGCCACGTTCGTTGAATGTGCATTGCAGATTTGTTAATTGTCCCATTTGCATTAAAAAAAAAAACAAAAAAAAACCTGATTGGAGCAAGAAATCCACAGCAACTTCATGTTGGGCCCCAAAGTCTAACAAGTGTTTCAGCCAGACAAAGACACTTTGTTTCTTTAATTTCTTTCTTTAACTAGATTACGATGGAGAGTGTCAAGAGGAGCGGTGTGTTTTTGTAGCAAACAGATATTCCGGTCAACGGTGCGGGTGAGAAAGAGAGAGAAAGAGAGATGTGATTTGGGAGCGATGACGGAGAGATCGGGGGTGTTTTCAGCTGGAGCAACAGGTGTTCCGATCATCACCACAAACATCGTTTTGGACGAACCATACAAAACGATGAACCAGAGCGCATCGTCCTCCTCCCCTGCCCAAAACCAGGACCACAACACCACTACTAATAACATGTACAATACTGTGACTTCCACTTCTGCTAATATTAATATCAATAGAACCGGAGCGTCCGATTCTGAGGAGTACAGTTTCTTATTTAGAACGAAGCTCAATCTTAACAAGGACTGGGTCCGGCCGACTGGTGAGCGACTAAGCTCCAATAATTCCAACGATGTTTGGTCGGTGGGTTCAAGAGATCGGCAAAAATCTCTTTCTGGAGATTCGGGATATTTGTTGTCGCAAGATTCGGGAATGGCCGCAGAGGATGACATGATCTTGGGCGGACATCTCATGAATGATTATTACCCAGAGCCAGATATCTCCAGTATCTTCGAATTCGATCAGTACGATGATTCATGGGGATTGTTGCCTGCCAATGTAACGACGTCAAATTCTAATCCACCACAACCACCGCAAATTGCTATTGAGAAAAATCATCAAGGAGAGGTTGCGAGAGAGGTAAGAGTAATAATTTCAAGAGGCATTTGGGCTTTTATTCTTGTTTGTTAAAAAAAAAAATTAAAAATTAAAATGCCCCTGGACCAATTTTACCCGCTCCATCTAAATTTCTAAATAAAAATGAAAAACTTATTATAATATTTTAAAGATTATTTTTTATCCTCTATTTTAGGATAACAACTTTTGCAAGAATTTGTTGAAGTAGTTGACTATAAGTGGTGGATAATAAGACGTATATTATATGTATGTGTATTTTATCCTCTATTTTGATATCCTAATGTTGTATTATTGAATTTATATTTCTATGTTTAAGATTTAAATTGTTTACTATTTTTAATTGTTGTATTCTTATGTTTAAATTGTTTATATGTTTTTCAATACTTGAATTGTTGTATTGTTACTTTTAAACTGTTTATATGTTTTTCAATACTTGAATTATTATATTGTTATTTTTAAATTGTTTATATGTTTCTCAATACTTGAATATTTGAATTGTTATTTTTAAATTGCTTATATGTTTTTCAATACTTGAATTATTGTATTGTTATACTTTTAGAAGCTTTAGTAATGTTAGAACTGAATTTCTTATGTTTTATGAGTTTTTGGTTAATGTATGATATATTTTAAGAAAATATAAAATTAATGAAAAATTGAGTGGGACAAGATGAAACAGGGAAGGTACCCTATAGGATTAGAGAGGTCATGGATTGGGTATGGGTCAGGTATACCCAAACCTAATCCAATATTTACCTATGGATACTTGATTCTCTTACCCGATTAGCATTCATGCCCGATTGTTACTCAAACTTTTACTCACGGATACCTAGACCTAAACTACACCTTTTTGTTTTTTTTTTTTCTTTCAGTGACATAATTTTAAACTAAAATTTTTTTAATAGTAAATTTAACTCTTTCCTTAAACTATTCATAAATAAACCTTCCATTTTTACATTGCTTTTGCTTGATTGTATCATGGGACAAATTTACGGTAACTCATTAGCAACTCTTGTGTGGGGCAAATATTGTCTATAGAAGTTTCCTTGTTTGTTTAAGAGCCTATTTGGTTGGGCAGTTTGGCTGGGTGAACGCATGTTTTTTAATGAAAACACTGATTATAAGTTGTTTAGCTAGGCGATTTTACAAAACGCCAAAGAAATGCGTTATCAATTCACAATATCGGGCAACTTTTTTCAAAATTCAAATTTAAACTGATATCACATTCTCCTATTTCACTTGTTTTGGGTTCAAAAGTCACCCACATCAGTCTATGCAAAGTTGTATGAAAATACATGGTTATTACAAACAACTTTGTAAATTTATATTGACACAATTTATTTTAGGTTTTGTTTTTTAATTTTTTTAACATATTTCGAGGATGAAAGAAAAGAGTGTATGGTGGTTGTTGTGTATAAAGAAAGAGAAACAATTAAAAAATTGATATTTTAATGAAATGTAGTGTAAAATAGATAATTTGAATCATTTGATGTGTGGTGTTTTAAAAAGTGAGTGCGTAAAATATAAAAAGTAAGTTCTTATATTAAAATAAACAGAAATTTTTGAACAAGTGGATACAAATGCTCTAAAATACAATTTCTTGAATGCTTTTACATGTATCAATATACTGAGAATTCCTTCTTAATTCTAACAAAAGCAATGTTGATGTTCACTATTAAATGTATAAATATAGGGAACAATCCATTCC
Organism: Notholithocarpus densiflorus; assembly: GCA_030021035.2. Taxonomy (NCBI): domain Eukaryota; kingdom Viridiplantae; phylum Streptophyta; class Magnoliopsida; order Fagales; family Fagaceae; genus Notholithocarpus; species Notholithocarpus densiflorus. Next base: position 1,156,365 of record JARYZH020000027.1, on the reverse strand, counting down.
TGGCATCATGATTACATATAACTTTTTTGTGTAAGCAGATGACAAATAGTGGTTTGATAACGGACCTTTCAAGTTGCAACAATATTGGTTCCATTCCTCCAGTATGCGATGATGAGGATGAGATACTGTCACCAGAGAGCAGCGGGGTTGAGGCATCTTCTGAATCACTTGTTATTACAACTGAAGGGAACCGTGAAGTCGAGTCTCATCATGTACCAGAAATCGGGATGAAATTTTCAAGTGAGGAAGAGGCTCTCAAGTTTTACAAAAAATATGCCATGGAAATAGGTTTCAAGGTAAGAAAAGGCAAGGTACAACGGTTGGCAAATAAATCCCTTGCAAAAAGATACTTTTACTGTTCGAAGGAAGGGTTTCGATCAAAGAAGCAACCAACCAATACGAAAAAGTTTACGAGAAAAGAAACCAGAACAGGTTGCAAGGCCATGATCCAAATTACATTCAAAAATGAGGAGTGTTCGATCTCCCACTTTATATCTGAGCATAATCATGATCTACAAGGTTCAACTCAATGGTATTATGTAGATTTGTGCTCTAAAGTCCCAGAAGCTGATTCACTTATTCAACCTACACGTGAAATCGAGGCAACAAAAGAGGCTGAAGCTGGTGCATGTGCAAGATTTTGTGATATGAGTTATAGTAAACACTTGCGTGCTAAGAAAAGCAATATTCTACAACCCGAAAATGCTCAGGGGTGGATAGATTACCTAAAAAAATTGCAGGTGGAGGATCTATCATTATTCTACACATTTCAAGTTGATGCTGAATGCCACATGACAAATTTCTTTTGGAGGGACAGCAGGTCGAAGATTGACTACTACTATTTTGGTGATGTTCTTATTTTAGACACAACATTTAAGACGGACCGGTATAACATGATATGTGCACCATTTTTGGGACTCAATCATCATCAACGACACGTCTTATTTGGTTGTGCTTTCTTGCTTGATGAATCCGTGGAGTCGTTTACTTGGTTGCTTGGGACTTTTATGGAAGCTATGGGCAGGCGTCAACCAAAAACAATTTTTACTACCGAGTGTCCAGCAATATCTGAGGCCGTAGAGGTGACACTGCCAAAATCACAACATCTCCTTTGTAAGCAACTTGTTTGCCAAAATGCCAAACAACATCTTTCGATGTATTATGGGCACCCTGGATTTGAAAGGGACTTCTACTGTTGCCTTTTTGATTATCAATCAGAAGGAGAATTTCAGTCATCTTGGAGTTCTCTATTGGAGCAATACAATCTTCATGAAAACCCATGGCTTCAAAATATACACACTTTATGCTCAAAATGGTCTTATTTATTCTGTAAGATGACCTTCTGTGCTGGCATTAACTCAAACCAAGGCCCTGAATGTAATGCAAATGTTTTCCAGAATGTGAAAAGTGAGGCAATGATGTTATGGGAGTATGTTCTGAAATATGAAAGAGCAGCAGAGCATCAGCGTAAAGAAGAACTACATGAAGATTTTTGCTGCAGTGCCAGTGAGCCAGAGTTGTTTTTAAGCAGTCGGATGGAGAAGCAGGCAGCGAGTGTATATACTCCCACAATGTTCAATATATTTAGGTTGGAGTTAATTAAATCTATGTCAGTCCCATTAAAACGTATGGCAAAAACAGGTTCAATTGTTACATACAAGACAAAAGGCGAAAATACAGAGAGCTCTGTAGAATTTAATTCCCAAGATTCCACAATTACATGCAGTTGCAAAAAGTTTGAATCAGTAGGCATTTTATGCGCTCATGCTCTAAAGGTAATTAACATAAGGAATATCTTTCAAATACCTCCACAATATATTCTGAAGAGGTGGACAAAATCTGCAAAGGATGGAGTGGTGGAAGGTGATTATAATGGTGAAGAAATTGCAGACAACAGTGAAAGTTTGTACAAGAGTAAATTTATGCACAAAGCTTCAAATGTCATTACTAAAAGTGTAGCAGTAAAGAAGACCCGGAAGATAGCTGAGCGTTACCTGGATATTGCGCTGAAAGAGGTTGACGATGAATTGAAGAAAGGCAATGAACATCATAACACGAAAGATGCTGAAGTTAACCATGAAGGTGTTAAAAATACGAGTAGTGTTGCTCGTGTGGACTGGCAAGAGAAAGTGGTAAAGGATCTATATCTCAATCAAGGGGAAACATCAAAGGGGACAATGGAATTTCAAATACAGAAGAAACGCAAAAATGAAGTGAGAGAGAAGATGAACCCGCCATCATCCAGCATGAGCCTTCCATAGAAGTACTAAATGGTCAGAATCTTTTTATTTTTGGTAAATAAAAATGGTTAGAATAATTATACCCCTTGTCTATCTTAAGTTCATTGTCACTTTGTCCTTTTCTTTTTATCCTCTTTTGTTTTAACCTACAAGGTAGTAAATGTCATGTGTTTAGGAGATAAAAAAAAAACGGAAAATTATTGGGTAGTTGCAGTGTTCATAGTGATTTTTCTTGTTGTTTTCCTGGTTTTAATCTGATTGTGCGTAATAAACTAATAATGTGGGTAATTTAGTAACTTAATATTGTGGTCAATAATATTAAATATTTTTCAGGGGGCTTTTATAAAAATTAGGCTAGTAACTTTAGCAGTTATTAGACTTAATAGTTAAGTATGTGCCCGCAACAATCCCAAGGATTTATTGGGGCTAGGTGCTTATGATTTAGTCTCTTGGTTTGATATCAACATGGATACTCAGTTTTGTTGTAGGAGTGCTTCCCTTAGAGGAAAGATTTTTTTTTTCAATTTATATTGTCATGGTTGTTTTATCCTCGATGCATGGAGTTAGGGATTAGGGACCCCTTAAGATGTGATTGTTTTTCCTGGTATATCACTTGTCACCTTATGGCAACAAATTAAATTTTAATTTTAGTGAAAGAACCGGATCTAAGCAGTAAGCACCACATGAAAACTTTTAGAGAGTTTCTGTAATGGCCGGACATCATTGCAAAATTTTAGTTAAACTTTGTTACTGTATTTATATAGATCGATGTACTTGGAATACTGTACAATTGGTTTTAGGTTGAACTTGTGCATCTTAAAGGAAAGGTTTAGATAGTAATATTCAGTTCTTAACAAGCTATATAGCTTGTTAAGAGGTAAGTAACATTTCCTTATTTAGTTATATTTTACTTAAATTACAATGTTATTTGTTTATTAAATTATCCTTTGTCTTCATTGCAAATTTATCTTAAATTATTTGTGCAAAACTGAATTATAGAAAAGAATTAATTAGAATTTCTTATTTATTAAGATATTATAAATGTATTTGATTAAGTTGGTTATTAGAAAATTTTTATATCTTTCCTTGGATCAAGCATTTGTATATTATAACTATTTTGGACCCAGGCAATGAAGATTATATATTGGCATAAAAACTAGTTTCTTCTAGATCTTACTACAAGCCTACACATGATTTTAAGCCTAATCACGGAAATATATTATGACCATAGTCATAAAGATTATTATTAAGAATATAAAATTTGATTGGATATGTGAACCATTTCCAATCTAAGGAAATGTTTCATATTTTTGGAACTCGTAGTAAATTTTAATTTATGATGTTACATTGTTTTGGAATTCATTGTAAATTATAATTCTTGATATTTGTGGAGCTCATTACAAATTATATGTCAGTTTTTCAATCAAATGAAAATATAATTTCTAAGCATATGAAATTTTATACTATGTACAATTAATTTATTTAATTTATACAATATGCTTGATCTGGCTAGTTGAGATTTTAGTTACTTGTTGAGTTGTCAAACTCACCTCACTTTTCTCTCCTTTCAGTTTCAAATTATGAAGAATAACAAGGTTGGGAGTTTTTGCTAAGAAGAGCTTAATTAAAGAGTTTTAAATAATTAATATTGGACTTCTAGTATTGAGTATTGAGATAAAATATTGAGTATTCTTGTTGTTTAGTATTTATGTGAATGAGATTTGGATTTTTGTTTCAATTGATACTTTGGAGATTTTTGTCCGTTGAATTATCGAGGTTTGGATTTATTTAATGTGTAATTCTTTCAAGGATAATTACAAGTTTATAAGAAAGCCTTACAAACTTGTAAGTTGAAAACTTTTTTGATGTGTGGTCGTTGTTATGTGCGAGGCTCATACTTTAGGTTTGGGGTTTGACACCGTGAATCTAAAATTATAAATTTGTGAGATAGATAAGGTGTTGGCTTCTTTATGTATAAATTGACTTCGAAAAGCTTGCTAAAATAGGATGCCCTCAAAGGGCAACAAGACTTGATCTAATTTCTTGTTTCTAAGTACCAAGAAACTTTGAGGACCTTGTGACTTTGTTTCCAGCTATTTTCTTTAGGAATCCAATTGTTTGAATTTGAAATTTTGCTCAATACTTCCATAGTACTTGCAACTTTTAGATCGCAGTCGAAAGAATAATACAGCAAACACAACATTTTTTACAACATTTTTTTTATAAGAGTTAAGTTAATTAGTTTTTATTGGTTCTAATATGAACTCACCACTAATAATATTTTTTTATTTACTATTAACAACTAGCTTATTTAACAATTTTGAAAGTTTTTGTAATTTTAGAGTTATTGTTACCGAAAAGCCTAGAGTCCACTAGTGTGGTTGAGATACTGTCATTGGTCATTTTCAATGATTGCTCTAGTTAAGAACTTCTAGTGATAAAACCCTAGTAAGTGTCTAATGTCAATTTTTTAGCCATAGTTTTTTTTTTTTTTTTTTTTTTTGGAATAGTTGGATAGGTGGGGGAGAGAAACCTACTAACTCTACTGTCAATTTTTTTTCCAAAAATTTTTTATTAATAATATGATAATTTGGGAAGGAGAAATTTGAACCCTATATATTTCCTTTAGAAACTCCAGGCCAACCAATACACTCTTCATAGTAAAAAAAATATGAAATTAATCAATGTATAGAATTTGTAAACAAGAGAAAACATAGAAGATACATTAGTAGTGTTATGTGTATAACATTTTCACAATGAGTATAGGTGACAAACAATTATTGGTTCTTATCTTGATTCACCACTATTTTTTTTTACGTACTATTAATAATTTACCATTTAAATTTTATATAAAAAATTGTTGTGAAAATATTGTGATTATAGTTTTATTCACGAAATATTGTACTTTATACAACTAGGATACGGTTAGTGGAAAGGACAAATGGAATCCTATTTTGAAAAGTGGAATTGAAATAGAATCCACTCGTACCAACAAAAGATCCCTGGTCCATGTTATGAAAGTGGCCATACGTACGCCATGATCAAACACTTTATAGTGAGATGGTTTACAGTTTTATATATGATGGTTAGGTCCAATACTATACAGTGGCCATATAAGGAAGGCCCTTTTTATAGTGATGGATTGGATGGATCCAAATTATAAAATGGCCGAATGAAAGCTCTTTGGATAATTTTATAGTGAGTTTGCTAGGCACTCAAAATTGAAATGTCATACAATTTAATTGGGACACAATTTTTAATATTTCATTCTTGGTTGGCCCCAGCACAAAGAAAAACAAAATCCACCGGATCTTTAGCCAAAGAATCATAAAGAAAACAACAAAGAGTAATAAAATAGTTTAGTTTAGCAAAATAAAATAAAATAAAAAGAGAGAGAAAATAGTTTAGACCTTAATATAATACTATAGCATGCAACGTCATGCATGGCCATATATATTATGGGACTCACTTATTCTGATCGATAGTGAAGACTTAAAAGAATGTTTGGTATTTGATATTACTTTGATTGGGTCCAACGGTACTAATTAATGATACCATGCATCAACCCCAATAGAACCAGACATCCTCCTTTGTGCGCTTTTTACATATTATTATTATTATATAGTTATTATTTGTTGTTACAATTCTACTAATATATTGCTTAGCTATAAAAATGTTGATTAGTTTAAATACTATCGTCGTAATTTTTTTTTTTTTTTTTTTTTTTTTTTTTGAGGGGAAAGTATCGTCGTAACTTAATAGAGCAATTTGGGCCTGGATAATAAATAAGTCCTCCTCATATAAATAGTCACTTTTATTGTTGTTAAAATGGTCACATTGATGAGATTTGCAAACCTATATAATTACTCGGTCAAATTCACAAACTGTAGTAAGGTTTATTAAATAAGAATAATGCTAGAAATACAATTTTTTTTACAAACTACTGATGTGTTAAGTAATTATTGGTAAATAAAAAAATGATATTAATGGTTGGGCCTAAATAAAATAATCTTTAGAGGTCATTAATTAAGTAGAATAATCTTAACTTAATCTTAAGAGAGTATTTTTGGTTTGGCATCATGCATCATGAACCCAAAGTAACAATGCAATCATTTTCTTATCTTACTTATTATGACCATTCGTTTTATCCAAAAAAATAAACATCTTTCATTTTTTTGTGATACAAAAAATTAATTAAAAATAACTAAAATCTTTAATTTGAATTCTTTCTGTATCTCCCTTGTTTTATATTCAACTAATAGTGTGCTCATGCGATGCAATTAATTGAAAATTTTATGTAAAAGGAAAAATATTTTACAAATACTATTAAAAAGAATAATGCTAGAAATACAAACTATTTTACAAAATTTTTTACAAACTGCTAATGTGGTGAGTGATTATTGGTAAATGAAAAAGTGATATTAATGGTGGGCTTAGATGAAAACCAATAAGAGGTTGGCCACATCAACATTTTGTAAAAATGTTGTAAAATAATTTGTAACTGTAGAATTACTCTATTAAAAAATATCGTAATTATTACTGAACCAACCATTTGAAACTCTAAATTAATTGTGGTAATAGATATATGCATTGAGCAACTTGACATAATGAAAATATAAAATGATTAAAATAAATATTAATTTATTTTATCATATTAAAATATAAAATTATGATAGATTATTAAAATAAATATTAATTTATTTTTAAAAATTTTAGTAATAAAGTTTTAATTGTAGTAGAATTTTGAATTTTTTTAAAATTTAGATAATAGAGTTTTACCTAAATTAACTTTCCTAGTAATTATTAAAATACATTATAATTTTAGGTGAGATAGAATTTTTAATTTCTTGAAGCTTTGGACGTGATACAATTTTAGCTATATTAAATTATCCTAATAATTAATAAGATAAACTAATTTGATAATTAATGCGTGTGTAGTTACTTGTTGCATAGATGAGATAACCACTTAATACAACCGCAACTTTTAGGATCCAAATTTTGTTATATGGTAAATATGTAGCACATGGTATGAAGTGAGTCACTTGAAGATTGAATTAATTTGTTCTGTAATAATAATATCTCAACATAAGATTAAACTAACATACTTTAATTTTGTGCCGCAAAGTGTTCCAAATTAGATTTTAAAATTTAGAATAATTATATTTTGATAGCTTATTATAATAAACATTAACCAAATTCTAAAAAAAAATTGCTTTAAAAAATAAAACCAAAATATATAAATAGGTCAACAACCTAATTTCATAAAAAAAAACCAGTAAAAATATAAACAATTTACACAATCTAACAAATAATATCTTAACAAAATGAACATTAATAATAATAAACCTAGGTACAAATTTTTGATTTACCTAATCTAATTTATGATACTTTTTTATTTATTTACGATATTCTCTTAAATAATAAATATTTTATAATAATAGATGAATGTAAGAAAGTCTGATACATAGTATAAAAAAAATGTTTGACTTCAAACCAATTTGGAGCTATCTTTTCTAACCTAGTATATGACAAATTATACATGATTACAAATTTTAAAAACCTAATGGTTGAATTGCATATTTCTTATGTTTTTCTTAACACACATGTTAAATTTAATATTAATCGAATGCAATTTTCTTTTTGATTTATATGCATAATTTTATATTACAAAAATTCTAAATTTGAACATTTGATTAATAACATAACTATTGGTATTTGATATGGACAAAGTTTACCTACAAAATTAGTTGTAGCATAAAGCTACAACATTGCTCAATAAAATAAACATTACTACATATTTTGAAAATCTAACCGTTGAATTGCATGTTCTTTATACTCTTAATACACATATCAAGTTTTGTGTCAATTGGATATTATATACTGTATGGACCTGATTTGAGTCCCTATCCCAAAAAGTAGATGGACTTAGGCCCAAAAAGCCCAAAATAATAAATTTGTAGAGAGTGGGTTGGAAAATTGGGTTAAAGTGGGTTGGACAACAAATACTGTGGACTCAAAGGATAGGAACAGGAAGATAGATTGATTTCAACTAAAGAAAGTCATCCTCGGCCAGGTCCGAGGAGATCATTTCTTGTATATTTATCTTAAGTGTGATTACAAGTTTATTTCCTGATTGCTACAGTATTTCTCTCTTGATTTCTCTGATCCCCTTTTCATGGAGGGCCTCTTACATTATATACCTCCATTTGAATCATCTTGGCCTTCCACTTGTCGAACATCTAAGCCACCACTTGAGAGTTTGTCCCATCGTTCACCCTTACAAGCCCTCTATGAGTTGAGGCAACCAAGGGAGCACTGTTCAGGGGTCTTCTCCACATAAATGCGGCTAGAAAGTTAGCTGCAGAGCATTCAATGCGATGGCAGCAGCCTTTCCTAAGATGTTTCTGAGCTCCCATCCCCCTAATACGTTCATAGTGCGTGTCTTTATCAATAGAGCCTCTTGGGCCGTTGCCATGGATGACAGGAGGTACATCTTGATATTCGTTATGCTTAGCCGAGGGGACATTCCTCCTCGGATAACCTCTCCCGGCCATTACGGCCATAGCCTGCCCGTGAAGTTCGAGGTATTTTACCTTTCTGGCTACTGATCTGTTCTCGGACCATTGCGTCTCCTCAGACAAGGCTCAAGGCCCAACACATATTTGGGCCAGCGTCCCCACATATACTATATGATCTATAAACTTATATTTTATACATAATTTTAAACTACAAAAACTTGCAATTTAAACAATTTATTGAAGACGTAATTATTGATCTTTAATTTTCTAAAAATTTTACAAGCATAGAGGATATAAGAAGAAAATGTAATCCAATGGTGGATTTGTTAAAATTCGCATCCAATAAATAAATAAATAAAATATTAAGTAAAGTTGTAACCTAATATTACAACCAATTTTGTAACTAAACTTTATCTATTTGATTTTCTGGAAGTTTTACAAGCATGAAGGATAAAAAAAAATTAATCTAATGATAGATTTGCCAAACTTTACCCTCATTTAAATTAAACAAGCCACATAACCCATTAAGAAAGTTATGTGACTAAATCTATACTAAATAATATCTTCAATTATCACGTTGGAGCAACTTCCAAACGAGTTTAGAAATCAAACTTTTTCTTACAATATACTTATATATATACTCAAATATGAACCATGTATATTTTTAGCATAAAATGTTTAATAATGATTATCCTTAAATGCACATGCGCTTCATTAAATATGAGACCCACTAAGAAATCTTCAGATTACCTGAGAGAATGACAACACAAAACAAGCCGATTTGTGTAGCACCCTTGGATTGGATGAAGCAAAACAAGGCGTGGCAATATCAAATACCCCACTTCGAAAAAACCTTTGTGCCAACAAACAAACAAACAAACACAAACACAAACACAAATGGCAACGAAACTAAAGTGACAGATTCGACAGACGGCAACAAAAACAAGAGTGAGAAAAAAAAAAATATAAAAATATAAAAATATATATATATAGGTTTCGAGAATAACAAGAAGAAGAAGAAGAAGAAGAAGAGGGGAAATATATTTTTCTTCTGCGGAGTATTTCATTTTCATTTCCTAGTTTCAGGGTTTTTTGTGGAGGACTTTTCAACGGTATAGACAGCTTTTGTTTCTGTCAAGTGAGTCCCTTTCACGATCAAAAACTTTTCCTTTTTGACTAAATGTATATGGGTTTTTTGTTTTGTTTTTTTGTTTCTTTGATTTGCTTGTTTAACCCATTGGGTAGATTTGTGTATTGTTGTTGATTGTTGGTTTTAGCTATTGATATCTCTTTGTTATGATGCTTTTAATGATTGCCTATTATTGATTGATTTGTTGGGTATAATTATAAGTCCATTTGCTAATGCCATTCCAAGCAAAGTTTTCCCATTTTATTCAACTCCTTTCTCTTTTTGGTTTCTTTTTCCGATTTTGGAGAATATTTCCCTTTTTTGTGTTGGATCCTCATGGGGTTTGATATATCAAATCTATGGATGGGTAGAATTTTTCTGTTTTGTGAATTTAGAATCTTATGAAATCTTATAGTGGGTTGCCATTGTCTGCTTATTGATGTTCATGTGTTTTGAGAAAAAACTCAACGCCATTTAAATATTTGCTGGAAATGAACTTTCTAAACTCTTTTAATGGTATATGTGAATGGTTTAGAATATCCATTTGAGTAAATGAAAAAAGGTATTGGGATGGGAAAAATAAAATTTTGTGGGTATCTTTGATTTTGTTTGTAATAGTATTTATTTGTATGTTTTGATCAGAAAAATGGATGCTAAACCTAAGAGGAGGACTGTCACAGAAAATGGGGATACAGGAGATGACTTGGTCCTTGCAACTTTGATTGGGAATGGGGATGATGTGGGACCTCTTGTCAGGCATGCATTTGAGATGGGGCGGCCTGAAGTGCTCCTGCACCAGCTAAAGACAGTTGTGAAGAAGAAGGAAGTTGAAATCGAGGAGCTCTGCAAGACCCATTATGAGGAATTCATTCTTGCTGTTGATGAACTTCGCGGTGTGCTGGTTGATGCCGAAGAGCTGAAAGGTGAGCTCTCAAATGATAATTTCAAATTGCAAGAGGTTGGCAGTGCTCTTTTGATCAAACTTGAGGAGCTTCTTGAATCTTATTCAATCAAAAAGAATGTGACTGGAGCTATCAAAATGGCTAAGATCTGTGTACAGTTGTTGGACCTTTGTGTCAAAAGTAACAATCATATTTCTGACGGCCAGTTTTACCCTGCATTAAAAACTGTGGATTTGATTGAAAAGAATTATTTGCAGAGTATTCCTGTCAAGGCACTAAGAATGGTGATAGAGAAAAGAATTCCAGTGATAAAATTGCACATTGAAAAAAAAGTTACCAGTCAATTTAATGAATGGTTAGTTCACGTAAGGAGTTCGGCAAAGGATATTGGACAGACAGCAATAGGTCATGCTGCATCAGCTCGCCAGAGGGATGAAGAAATGCTGGAACGCCAGAGGAAGGCAGAGGAACAGAGTGTTTCTGGTTTAGGAGATTTTGCATATACGTTAGAGGTTGAAGAAATTGATGAAGATTCTGTTTTGAAGTTTGATTTGACACCTCTGTATCGAGCATATCACATCCACTCTTGCCTGGGACTCCAAGGGCAGTTTCGTGACTATTACTACAAGAATCGATTCTTGCAGCTCAGTTCAGACTTGCAAATATCTACAGCACAACCTTTTGTTGAATCTTATCAGACATTTTTGGCTCAAATTGCTGGTTACTTTATAGTGGAGGATCAGGTCCTGAGGACTGCTGGGGGGCTATTATTAGCTGATCAGGTTGAGACAATGTGGGAAACTGCTTTGGCGAAAATGACATCAGTTTTAGAGGAACAGTTCTCTCATATGGATTCTGCAACCCACCTTCTGCTTGTGAAGGATTATGTCACTCTTCTTGGCTCTACTCTTAGACGATATGGTTATCAAGTGGGTCCACTTCTTGAGGTGCTTGACAAGAGCCGGGACAAATTCCATGGGCTTCTTTTGGATGAGTGTCGACAACAAATTGTTGACGTTATTGCAAATGACACTTACGAGCAGATGGTAATGAAAAGGGATACTGACTATGAGAATAATGTCTTGTCATTTGGTCTGCAGATATCAGACATAATGCCAGCTTTTCCATATATTGCACCATTCTCCTCCATGGTACCTGATGCATGTCGCATTGTCAGATCATTTGTTAAAGGGTCTGTTGATTACCTGTCTCATGGTGTGCATTCTAATTTTTATGATGTTGTGAGAAAGTATTTGGACAAACTTCTGATTGATGTATTAAATGAAGCAATACTTAATACAATTAGTGGTGGCACCATTGGCGTGTCTCAAGCCATGCAGATTGCTGCAAACATATCTGTTCTTGAAAGAGCATGTGATTTTTTTCTTAGACATGCAGCCCAACTATGTGGGATCCCGGTCCGATCAGTTGAGAGGCCTCAAGCTAGTTTAACTGCCAAGGTGGTTCTAAAAACTTCAAGGGATGAAGCCTATCTTTCTCTGCTGAATCTGATGAACACCAAGTTAGATGAGTTCATGATGCTAACTGAAAATACTACTTGGACTTCAGAGGAAATACCTCAGAATGGGAATGAGAATATTAATGAAGTAATCATTTATATTGAGACTCTTATGTCCACAGCACAGCAAATTTTACCCATGGATGCTCTGTATAAGGTTGGGAGTGGAGCTCTTGAACATATTTCCAACTCAATAGTGTCAGCTTTTCTGAGTGATAGTGTCAGGAGGTTCAATGCTAATGCTGTTATGAGTATTAACAATGATCTAAAGATGCTGGAGTCTTTTGCAGATGAGAGGTTCCTTAGCACTGGCTTGAGTGAAATATACAAGGAAGGTAGTTTTAGAGGCTGTTTAATAGAAGCACGGCAATTGATAAACCTTTTGATGAGCAGCCAGCCTGAGAACTTCATGAATCCAGTGATAAGGGAGAAACACTACAATGCACTGGATTATAAGAAGGTGGCCACTATCTGTGAGAAATTCAAAGATTCTTCTGATGGGATCTTTGGAAGCCTTTCAAGCAGAAATACGAAGCAAAGTGCTCGAAAGAGGTCAATGGACACGCTGAAGAAAAGACTGAAGGACTTCAACTGATAATGCTTGCATAATTGCATTACATATTTGCCTCAGAATTAGGAGTTTTTTTTTTTTTCTTCATTCTCTGTGCTGAATATATAATTTTGTATTATCCTTGCTGATCTTCAGAATGGGTAGGATTCTTTAGATTGCTTTGTGATTTATATTCATAAATAAAAAATTTCACATTTCTTTGCATTATCAATTTTACTTCTATTGTGTTTGGCATCAGCTTATTTAGTTTTTTGCTTATAGTGTGCTAAAGTATACTTGTACTTTGAAAAAGTGAGGTTTTAAAAAGTTGTACATAAAAGCTAAAAGCTAAAACTGATGCCAAACACACACATCATGTTAGATCTTGCTGCATTAATCTTTTATCTTTGCTCTTTCTTGGGAAATAAGTTAGTCCATTTTTGTTGAGAAAGAACTTGTGAGAGCTTTGCTTTCAGTCTCACTTCTTTATCTATGAGGAAATGGCTATGTATGCTTTATCAAGGCTTCTAAGATGGATTTATTACAGCTCCATGTAGATGCTTCCAGACTATGCATTTGGTACTTCATTTCTTGCTTTGTAATACTTCATATTACTTTTCACACTATATAACTAGAGATTTTGTCAAAGAACTACTGAAATTCAGCCAATGAGCTCCAGCTTAAAAGGGATGGTAAAGATCAGGTAGTGATTTCAAGACTCATTGGATGTGCTTGTAATTCAATAATCATACACAAATAATTACTGAATTTGGTTTTGGGATCCTTATTAATTTAGGCTAATGGAATGGGGTTATATGCTGGAGGCAGCTGCTCAACAATCTGCTGCAGAGATGTCTGACATGGGCATGAGACTGCCTTAGGGAAGGAGATGTAGGTCATGCTCCATCTTTTACCTAGCATTATCTTTATATTTCTGCTGATGTTAACAATCACAGCCAAAGGTATTCTTTCTTCATCATTGCTTTTCATTTACTTTGCAATCACTGTTTTATACCTCTTTCCTTCGTTTCTTTCTTTCTTGACTTGCTTCTTAGTATCGTTTAGATGCTAGGTAACAGGGATAAAACTATTCTGAGGGAGGTAATAGATGAAGTGATGTTATTAATGTACCTCTGGCTTTCTAATGGTGAGCTACTTGATTGGGTTGTTGAGTGGCAACAAAAAGTTTCTATGTTCCTGAGAGTCCGAGATCAAATTAGATGTGTGAGGCTAATTTTGCTAAATAGCATAATTTTAGGAAAAATTTAAGAGAAATGCATCCAACCAAACTTATTTAGTTATGTAGCACTTTTTTGGAACTCGAGTTTATCATAATGCTTGGTACTCGAGCTTGGGGAACTCGAGTTTTACTTGGAACTCGAGTTTGAGAAACTCGAGTTCCAAAAAAGTGCTACATAACCAAATAAATTTGGCCGGATGTGTTTTTCCTAAATTTTTCCTAAAATTATGCTATTTGGCAAAAAAGGCCAGATGTGTGACCATCCTATCTGTTCTGGAATTTGTCTCTGAAGACCTTCATCTTTTCATTTTTTTCCTCATAAATCAAACCATGGACCTGATTAATCTCTCTTTTTGGGTCACTGTATTGCTGATAGGCACCCTTTGTAGGTACACTTTCTTTCAAATGGAACAAGATGGGAATCTTACTGATATAGGAATGCACAAATGCTGAGGATGCTCATCTGCTGACTATTGTAATAGCAAATTTTAGGGATAAACAATGATTTAATTCTTCTTTAGAAATAAAGACAGAGATACTAGTTTCTAACTATACATTAGGAAAATTGCCTTCTTGTTTTGGGGGAAAATGATTTTAATCTTTAGTTAGACTTAAATTTTTCTTCATGGACTTTCTAATTGTTTTGGTTTTCATGTTTCAAATCTACTGAATTAAGAATGAACTTGGCTTTTATGTGGAATGTATTGGTTGGATTTCACTTGTTATATCTACTTCAATCAGTAGAGAATATTTTCCTTGAAATTCTTCATCTAATATTTTTCCTAGGGAGCTGGACTTTTTTTTTTGAGGGGGGGGGGGGGGGGGGGGTGATCTTGACTTGCGAGTTAATAACCTCTCTTTTTTCTTGTGCCATATAAAAAAAGCATCAGCACAGTCAAATTTGCGTTGTTGATCAAGTAAAAATGAGAGATAAGATGGTAACATTCTATATACTTTTCCTGGTTGAGATCAAGTGGAAGAAGTTACTCCATTTGTCAACTACTAATTAGAGGAAGCAACCTCCATCTTCCTTCAATGGAAGTTTATAATTAAAATAGATAAATACTCAGTTTCTAACATTTCTATTTATTTGACCATGGTTTTAAAAACTTCTTTGTCCATCTCACTGCTTATTTTTTGCATGTTGAGATAAACTCAGTGGCAGCAAAGGAATTCACAAGAACTTGTTATCATGTTCACAAAACCTCACCAAAAGGGGGGAAAAGTGGAAAAGCCTCAACATGACACAGCAATGCTTCCGTCTCATTTTTCAAGTGTCTCCAGAAGAGGATATTATATTGTACTGATTTGCAATATCATCTGTAATTTTTGTCATGTCTGATGATCTAATCATTCTGAAATTATTGGGTTGAACATGTGTTTTGATGTTTTTGGTCTCATCCTTTTACCATCAATTTGTTGGAAAATTTAAAAGGGAAAAATACAGCAACAAGCTATATTCTAATCTACTTCTTGAGGCTACTCCAAAATTTGGCAACTATGACAGCTATGTCATTTCTGGGAATTATTATAGAGTTTAGGGGATGATTATAATGCCCAGAAGGTCTTTCTCTAGTAATGAATTTGTTGAAAAAACAAAATGAAATGGATACTTCATACTGCTATGTTCCATGGTCTGGGATTTATGGTTAGATGTAGTAACAGGGGAGCTTCGGAGTCTTGTGTTGATTAGTATGTTTAAGGCTACCTATCTGTGAAGCACTATTGAAAATTAAATGAATGAATCCTTGAGAAAAAAGAATAGCATATAAATGGAGGGCCTTTTTTATCCATTAATTGTCCAAAAGTTGACAACATCCATACCTTATGTTTCTAATTTAATGTATTTTGAAGTGGTTCAAAGTGTGTTATTTGAAATTTAAAGGGGAGGAATAGACAATGCTTGGAGCCCTGATGTCAAGTTCGCAGTTGAGCTTCTATACAAAGCTGTCTTGCAGAAAAATGTGCCTTAAATTGTAGTCCTCTTTTTGCATGTAAGTTTTATTACTATAGTAAATGTGGCAACTGCGGCTTACTACCAAACTTTCAGAGAAGTCTATTAAATAGCATATTAGAATGTGTAAGCTACTTGTAATTTACCTTTCTTCTGTCGGATTTTTTTCAAGTGGACAATTTGACTTTGTATTAGTCATTAGTTCTTGTACTCAAAGTAGGTTACTAGGGATTGCATGGGACCTGGGCAGGTTCTTTGTGAGGATTGTGTACTAAGGTCTGCAAAACAATCTCTGCTCGATAAAACTAGCTCAGTTTATTTCAGCAGACGGTCCAAGTCTTTTTTTCTTGTTAAAAAATTACTCATTTTTGTTTGATATGAATTATTTTTAGTCCCTTTCATCTTATTTGATCTTCTGGTGTGATCTCAATTGTTGAACTAATCGATTTTTCAGAATTGCAGGGGAAATATGAAGGAGAGATTGTTCATTGGCAGCATATAAGTTGATGGTCCTTGCTACTTTGGACATAGAAATGAAGTGAGCACAGGAGGGGAAAGGTGTACGTCAGGCTAGAAGTGTTTGTAATCCTTCTGTCTTCTTTGTCCTTTATAGCTTCATTCAGATTAGTGCCCATTCGATACGGCTTACTTTTTCAGCTGGCCTGACAATGCTGTGAAATCAAGTATGCCAGCAACTCAGAACTCAGTAATTCAGGATTTGCTAGTGTTTTGGTAATGGTGGTCTAGTCTTGACAAGGAGATGCTTTGGTTGATGACAGTTGGGTTTTGCTGGGTTAATAAAAGTTTTTATGGGTCTTTGAGAACTGAGTTGGGTCTTGGCTGATTTTGGATGGCCAATTGGGTTTTTTTTTTGTTGCAAAACTTGATAATTTTGGCTTTGCTTGCAGTGTGCTACTATAAGCCAAACTACAGCTCACTGATAGCAGAGTCTCTCCATTTAGCGTGGCATACTGGAAGCTACTTGCAGATTCTTTAAACCTCCACTGGACTCGGATCTTGGCCTTCAATAACAAAGCCCCCTCAACACAATCCTCATCTATAATTAAATTAAATTTTGGGATTTAAGACATGGGTTGGAGTTCAATTAATCATCTTTGTTTGTTGTGTTTGTATATTTATTATTTTATTTTAATAAATATTGCTGTGTTACTAGTTTTTGTAAAGAGTTTTATTACTAGTATTAAAATGAAACATTTTAAAGAATAAGGACCATTTTGAAACATGGGTAAAGATTAAAAACTAAATGTGTAATTAAACCAAAATTTGGGTAAAAATTAAATGTGTAACTAAACCAAAAATATTTTTTTTTGGTGAACTAAGCCAATTGACATTATTGTAGAGATTTACATGTTGCTTCTCTCATGTTCATAATTGGTTTTTGATTTAACAGTAGCACCTTATTTTGCATACAAATTTCACCAGTCTAGCTCTCAATCTAATTGAAGAACATGGATTAATCATAAACCAGGGGTAGGGTAACCGGGAAAATAAATCAAAATTATATATAAATTTTAAAAAATTTATAATTTGTCTACCCTTAAAAAAAATTGTGAGTACCCTAAATTTATTTAAGGCTCAACAAAATTAAACCTTGGTCCTTTTAACAATATATTAGGTCATTTCATACCAAAAAAAAAAAAAAAAAACCCAATAAAAATTTTATTGAACTAAAATTTAAAAGAGATATAGCCTATGCATTAATAATGAGACTATCACATAGCAATTTCAAAATATGAAAGGAAATTGTAAAATTTTATGTATTTGTGTGTTTTATTTATTTATTTTTTTTGTCAATATATGAAGTTCTTTTTTTCAATGAAATTTTGTATAATATAAATTTCTTAATAACTAACCTGAAAAAATTTTCTAAAACCGCGACTGTCATAAACAAAACAAGTAATAAGAGATTTCAAGAAAAAAGTGCTAGAAAACATTATCCTTACTTCCAATCCCACAAAATTTTTATAAACAACTATAGTTTTGCACATCAGAATAGTCAAATCATTTTTTTTATTTGGATTCCCCATTAGTTCAAATAGTAATTTCTTGTCAAGGAATATTGAACTTGGGTTCAAATTTCATCTATATATAGATTCAACAATAATGTACAATTGTTATGGAATCATAAATTCAAATACTATGATATCTGGGGGAAAAAAAAAGTAACGGAATATATAATAACAAATAATATTGAAGCTTATGAATTTATTTTTAATAGATAGATAGTTGGGGAAAGTAAAAAAATCTTATCAATCTTGTCTCTTTCTTATAAATGATTTTTAAAATAAGAGATTTCCATTCATTTAGAAGTATTTTCAAATGTAAAATATTTTAGGCTAATTATTTCACACTCTCACAGTTTCACATCCAATAACATTTGCTGTCTTCGCGTCATATGTAAAGAAATTATTTTTGAAACATTTCACATTTGAGGTGTGAAACAATAATAGCCTTCTATTATGTTCTTACTTACAAAAATAAAAATTAATCTGGCAAAATAAAAGTATAAAACTATAAATATAAACTTGCTAGAAACTATTTATTTATTTATTATTTTCCCTAAATAATATCAGTTCAAGCTTCAAAGTTCAACCCTGTCCCATCCCCCATCCAAAAATCAGAAACAAATACAAAATGATCCTTAAAAGCTCTATTCATGTTTCTCACAATACAAAAAAGCTCTACTCATTGTTTGCACGTGTCAAGGGCCTGTGCTTCGGCAACAAATTCATTCCAAATCTGTGTTAGCATGGCAAGCTTCGCAGGAGACATATTATCTTCATCATTTTTTATCTATAGAAAGAACAAAAATAAATAAATAACTTTTTATTTTCAACTTTAAATTTACACCCTTGAAATGAAATTGAAATGCTTAAATTTAAGAATATCTTTCATAAAAAAAAAAAAAAAAAAAAAAAAAAAGGAATATTACTATATTAGTGAGAATTTTAATTTCAGACTCATAATACCACTTCTGCTACTTGGCATAACAAATGACATGTACTCATTGGATGAAGCTTTTGTCTCAGACCCAAATAAATAAACAGTCCCAGACTCACATTCTATACCCAGAGACCATCTCTCTCTCTGGTTTTGCAAATTGTGTTTGGTACTGGTCAAAAGGGGCACTAGCAAGACAAAGCTAGTAGGAAAAATTCAATCTTTTATTGTTTCTACTGTTTTTGTTCATTCTCTTGCATATATATGTGTGTGTGAGATTTGTCTGAACTTCTGATGGGTATAACAAGAGACAAGTTCACAAGGTTTAGCGTTATACTTGAGTGTAATTTTGTTATTATTAAGGTACAGGTATTCTTGGGAAAGAAAAGGAAAAGTAAGGAAATTTTTTAGTTAGGAATATTTAGATTGTTTAGTTACTTGGAACCCAAGAAAGGAAAAACCTTTCATATTGGGGTTCTCAATATTTCGATCTGTTAATATGGGGAGGGTTTTTTTTTTTTTGGCCCCTTACAAATCCCAAAAGACATTAGATAACTTTAGCTTTTTGTGTGTCTTATAAATTTCTTTGCTCTTACCAAGTTTTGTCAGTACCCAAACAAGGCTAAATGATTTGATGAGAATGATACTTGTACAATCACCTTTTTTTTTGTTGTTGGTAATTTACAGTTTAGTGGACTGAAGTAAATATCTTTCATATTTAGTTAGAGCACTTACATGGTGTCAATGATGCAATACGCACTGTGCTTAATATAGATGCTGCTTTTTGAGTCATTGTCTTAACTAATACTTTGTTATTATAGGTTCACTTGAAACCACACAAGTTTCCAACAAAACTCAATATTTTAACTTTCCAACAAAACTCTTAATTTTCACATTGAAAATATATTTGTATTTGATGCAATTAACAAAGTTTATGTGTAACAAATTATGCTTACATTTTTTAATAGTGGACCATTATTTAGGGACAATCATAAAAGAAAATGTAAAAATTATTATTTAGAGACAGGGAGTAGCATGTAGTTATGTTCTCACTCCATTTGCATGTTTCTTTGATTGACATCATAAACTGATCATGTGCAAGATATGGGAGTGTTTAAGATGGCAGTGGTAGCATCATAAACTGTTCTTTGATTTACAATAACAAAGAAACTTGCCATATTCTGTATCATCCCTTGATTCTCCATCCTTGAATTCCAATTGCTATTCAGGGTTTTCTTTCTTTCTTGCTCTAAGGTCTCTTTTTCTTTTTCTTTTTCTTTTTTCTTTTTTTGGCAGAGGAGTTTTAATCTATTTGATTACTAATTAAAAGATGTAGCTTAGTATGGTGACAAAGTGCAATATGCTGTGCTTACTTATTGTTTATTGTTTTTAAGGCCATAATTTGTCTAAATGTGGTGAGTCAGGTGACAACAACAGTTACCCCAAGTCTTTGATTCACTCAGGTATCAGGTTGCTGCCACACAAATTCTGATGTCAGCTTTAGTAAAATGAGTTTATTACGTTTCCTCTTGCAATCTTAAAGGAGATGGACTCATAGCTAATATAATAAGATTGGAATTACATTGTCTTCAAAATATTAAACTTGATATCATTGGAATTGAAAAAACTTATGTTGTTTGAACTTTGAAGTACTAATCAAAGCATACTCATTAAACATTCTACATAGAACAAAGATTTTCTAAATCCCTTTTAAACAACTGACGCACTTGTTGAAGCTAAGCATCTTAAGAGTGTTCCATCTTGTTTTCGCAGTTGGATCCGGGTCTAGTACCTTGCCATTGTTTGGCTTGAAAAAAAAACTGTTTTTAGTAGCTACTAACTAGAGAGAAAGGGGCTTTTTACAGAAGGCTATCAACGTATACGTATATTGATATGGTGAGTGTGTGTGCAGGGTGTAGAGTGCTATGGTAGTTCATTAGTCCTTCCTTTTGCATGCACCTCCGGGTCATTCTTCTTCATTTCATCAATATAATTATGGAATTACCTTTTACTTATATACTAATTTTCTTTTGTTGTAATGTAACTAGTCATCACTTGGAACAAATGAAGAAAAGCTCTAATGAAAAGTTTATGGTAAATCCAAAAGTATCTAGGCTTGGAAAATGGATTTCTATCCCGTCTCGAAAAAGTGCACGTATACAGTCAAGAAATCGAGAACGTGAAAAGTCAAGAAATGTATTGAAGGTATCTTAGCCTGATATGTTAAAAGTTGATCCTTCTTCTTCCAATGTCCTTCCTTTTCTTTCATTTGATTTTGCTTACTATACCATCGGTTATAGTATTAAAAACGTTATTAATACTTTTTTTTGAAAAAATATTTTTGGGGAATGCTCACAAATTCTTTTGTTTTGCCAATACAATAAGTTTAATCCAAATAATTAATAACAATAATAGAAAATAAAATGAGTTTACAAACAATTTGATGGAGTTATTGTTGGGGAGATAAACACCTTGGGGAGCTTCCTTGAATAATTAATATAACATATAGAGACACACTTTAACCTAAAAGGTCTAAGCCCAAAAAAAAGGCCTAAGCCCAATGGGTATGTGCTCAATTATGATATATTAACCACTCATTTTTCTCATCTTTATTCAATGTGGGACTTCACTCACACGTGTAACCCAACAAATCTCCCCCTCACGTGTGAGTCTGCCTCTTTATGGGTTTCAAGACCTCTCTGTGGGCCATGAACAAGTCCTACTCACTCCCCCTTGCCTAATGGGTTTTTCACTTCATCAATGCGTCATCCATGGATCTCTCGTACGCCATCCATGGGAACCACATGTCAACCCCGCACGCACATCCATGGAAACCCCGCACGTCCATGTCTATGGGAATCTCGCACTACATCATTATTTAGCACCATTAGCAATATTCCTTTGTTGGGCTTTTTCTTCTCCAAGATCTTTGTGTGTGGGCCGTTTAGGCTTTCTCTATCCCCGCTGGATAAGGACCATGAACACCTCACCACCTTCGCCACACACCACCATGAGCTCTGATACCACTTGTTAGGGAGATAAACACCTTGGGGAGCTTCTTTGAATAATTAATATAACATATAGAAACACACTTTAACCCAAAAGGCCTAAACTCAAAAAAAATGCCTAAGCCCAATGGGTATGTGCTCAATTATGATATATTAACCACTCATTTTTCTCATCTTTATTCAATGTGGGACTTCACTCACACGTGTAACCCAACAGTTATAGAGTCATATAAATGCCTTTCAATGTTGATTTGTACCACTTGGTGCAAAGCTTGGTGCAAAACAATTTCTTGGCGGAACAACCTCTCAAGATTCGACCATATCTTCTACATCTGTGTTGGACGCACTTCTACACAAGGTTCAAAAATAACCTTCTAGAAATGTCTTTCTCTATTCTCACTCTTTTTTCTCTATCTTCTTTCTCTCTTCTCCCTTAGAGCATTTGTAGCAGTGGAGCTAAATAGCTATAATGCTATTTTAGCTCCACTATTATACCAAAAACGGCCAAGCAGCAGTGGAGGCAAAGGTATAAATTTTAGCTGAACTGCTACAGTGCACATCTATCTATAGATGTGCACTGTAGCAGACATCTAAAAAAAATTAATTTTTTATTCACCACCTGGATTAAAATAATACTGCTTTGGTTATTTTTTTTCATTTCTTTTATCTCACCGTCCTCTCTCTCAGTCACTCTCAAGCTCCCATCTCTCATCTCTCAGCTCTCAAGCTCTCATCTCTCATCTCTCATCTCTCAGTTTACCGCAGCCTTAGCCCACACCGTCTCAGCCGTCGATCGCCTCAGCCCATGCCTTCCCAGCCGCCGATCGCCTCACCCCACGCCTCCCCAGCCGCCGATCGCCTCAGCCCATGCCTTCCCAGCCGCCGATTGCCTCACCTCGCGCCTCCCCAGCCGCCGATCGCCTCAGCCCATGCCTTCCCAGCCGCCGATTGCCTCACCCCGCGGCTGGGGCCTCACCCCACGCCTCCCCAGCCACCGATCGCCTCAGCCCAGGCCTTCCCAGCCGCCGATCGCCTCACCCCGCGCCTCCCCAGCCGCCGATCGCCTCACCCCACGCCTTCCCAGCCGCCGATCGCCTCACCCCACCCCGTCCCAGCCGCCGTGGTTGTGGTTTTTTTTTTTTTTTTTTTTCTATGTTGTGTTGTGGTTGCCAAAATAGAGTGGTGGTTCTGGCCGGTGGTGGTGGTGGTGGTGGTGGTGGTGGTTGTGGTTATGGCTGTGGCTGATGGAATAGGTGGTTGTGGATGGTGTTGTGGATTTTTTTGTAGTAGTATATATTATTTTAGTGTAGAGAATATATTATTTTAGTGTAGAGGATATATTATTTTATTATGATGTTTATATTATTTTATTATGTTGAAAGCTAAAATAGATCCACTGCTGTAGCATATGTATAGGTAAAATAGATAAAGTAACTTTTAGTGGAGCTAAAAAGCTAAATTTTTAGCTCCACTGTTGTGAATGCTCTTATTCTCTATTTAAAGGAGTTGTAGGGTGGTAGTTATGGCATTTAGATAGATGGGATCACGCCACTTGGAAATATATTATTTTAGATAGATAGAGAATATATTATTTTAGTGTAGAGGATATATTATTTTATTATGATGTTTATATTATTTTATTATGTTGAAAGCTAAAATAGATCCACTGCTGTAGCATATGTATAGGTAAAATAGATAAAGTAACTTTTGGTGGAGCTAAAAAGCTAAATTTTTAGCTCCACTGTTGTGAATGCTCTTATTCTCTATTTAAAGGAGTTGTAGGGTGGTAGTCATGGCATTTAGATAGATGGGATCACGCCACTTGGAAATGTGTGAGCTATTGATCTTTCCTAACTCACACAAAAAGGATAAATAGGATTTAGCCATTTGGCCACATGATAGCCATGATTCCTACCTACTCTAGTGATGTCAAGCTAGAGAAATGACAATTGTCATGGCAAGATTGACCCTTTTGGCAGCATGAGAGCCGTTGGCTCTACCTACCATTTAATTTCATAAAATTTCAAGTAGTACAATTATGGAATTAAATACCAAGTGTTTGGAACACACACACCAACAACTTTTGCTAATGTTAGGATATATGACCCCTTTTTGAAGCGAACATCTTTCTCATAGTGGGATATGGGGAAAAAATAGGGAAAGTGACTCCACTATATTCTTGACTAGAAATAGGATCTATCACTAAAATATCTTTTTTAGTAGGGTAATATTTCTAGAAACCTAGGGAAAGATGGGGAGGGGAGGGGAAAAGGGGGGGGGGGGGGGGTGTTTCAAACCTTTCTAGTAAAAAATGAACAACCCCTACATGCAACAGCTACAGCTCCATATATATTCAAGAGAAGATCACAGTGAACCATTTATTATTACAATAGGTGTCAAGTGGAAGTGCAACGTGCTTAGAGAGCTCATTGACAATTTAGGTCATGTAGATACTTTCACAACATCTACCTTTTTGTTTTGTTTTTTATTTTTTTTTAAAAAATCAGATTATCTATAATTGGGACAAAATTATATTTCTTAACTTTTTCAGCTAATTTTTATATATAGAAGCATGTAGCTTTGGGCAAATTGCATTTTGGTAATACATTTGATTGGAAAAGAGTATTGGACAAATTAATTGGCCCTTAACTTGAAAGTCTATGATGTCTCTTTGCTGCTGGACCACTCTGCTCTTGGGTCTGAAACTCCAATAAAGACAAATATGTATTTTGTGGATGAAATTATCACTAATTATGGTGCCTTCTGCTTGCTAAATGGTAGGGTTTAACTGTTAGCATATCATGGTAGAAGTTGCAAACTTTGGATGTGAGCATGATTTTTCAAAAATGAGTTGTTTATATTTAGGAATTGTTTAGAATTGCTCCTTCTTTCACTCCCAAAAAAAAAAAAAAAAAACCTTCTGTCCAAGGCCTGATTGTCTTTTGCAGTATATGAATCATGAAAAACACAAATTTGTCAATGGGATTGGGTTTTAGAAAAAATAAAAAATTTCCTATTTCCCCTCACTTTCCATTCTTTTCTTCTTGGGTTTTAACTCAGAAGTGGAATGTCTTTTATCTGCAACCTTATAAGGCCCCAAGTTTAATTTAGAGCATCATTTGAAGGTTACTTCAACTTATTTTTACTCGACTCCTAAAAAGTCTCTTTACTTGTATACACATCTCTTTCTTTCCAAGAATTCTACTTGGGACGTATCTCACCATATGCTAGACTATGTAGCTTGATTTGTTTGTGTTTTGCCTTTTATTGGCATGCATCTCAAATAACAGCTTTTATTTCAAGTGAGATTGACTATCATGAATTCATGATGATATGCCGAATTGCTATGCTAACGCCTTTTTCTGTTATTCTTTGCTTGAATTGTTCGGGTTTCTTTTTTTCTATTGGATATTCTTGTGTGAAAAATTTATGGTAACATTTTTGTTATTATCTGCATTGAACAACATGCTAAATACAGGTTTTGTTACAAAGCACGGTTTAAAACATCAGGTTTCTGATCAGACTTGCATTTTGGGAAACTGTGTGAGTGTGGTTTCTATGATAGGTTACTTTACCTATATTAATATATTGTCTTGAAAGAAATCAAGTACTTACCTCTAGGATCTTGTATGTGGCTCTTTTTCACATTGTAAACCATGCCTCTATAACCCAAACTGTAGTTGCTCATTGTGAAGCTTACTACTAAAGCAAGTTACACAACATCCATAGCAGTGGCGGAGCCACTCGAGAACCGAGGAGGGCCTTAGCCCTCAAAAAATTTTGAAAAAAATTAAAAAGTTTTTTAAAAAATATATATCTTAAATAATTTGAAAATTTTTAAATAACCTTACCATTTTGGCCCTCCATAACTGATAATATACATATATATATTTAAGAAAATCTAAAAATAAACATTATTTTGATTTAAATAAAATACAATTCATAAATACATATGTCAACAAATTACAATAATTAAACATTCAGTGTCTTTAAAATGAACACATAGGTATTTTAACAATTACCTCAACAAATAAAAGGAAAAAAAAAAACTTTAATTTTCATCCCAGCACATCTAGGGTTTACTTATACACAACGGTAGAAAAATTAAAAAATCAATAACTTTGTTGATGTGCCACACCACTAAGTCCCTCACACAATTGCAGAAACATTTTGCCTCACACAGGTGACTCTCTCTCTCTCTCTCGCTCTCTCTGTCTCCGTTGGCAACTTGGCATTTGCCTTTTTTTCTTTTTTCTTTTCAGTTCTTTCCTTTTCCTCTCTCTCACTACTGATGTAGTTTGTTTAAAAGTAAAAGTTTTGTACTATGTGACTAAACTAGACAAAAAAGAGTGAAAGATTGAAGTTTCCGTGCCGTAGGCCTCTCATCCCTTGATTGTGCAATGCTCTATGCCCCTAGCTAGCTGACCGGTTGACCCCTTATTTTTAGCTCTTTCCCATGTGCTTTGCATTTGCTTTATTTTGATTTTTTTTTTTACTTTACTTTTCATTGCCTTCTTTTTTATATTCCTTTTAATTTTATAAATTAAATACACTTTTGTTTATAGCACATATTGAATTATGAAGTATTATACATTACTATTTTACATTTCACACACACAAAAATTTTATATATGACCCATTCAAAGATAAATTCCTAACTCCGCCACTAATTCATAGCCTAAGAACCTTGCTAGAGAAAAACCCAAAGAGCACAAGAGAGAGATGGAGAGATTTCTTCATATTCCATTAGTTACACGTATAAAAGGGAGGTTACACCCCTTTTGTTACCCACGTCCTATAACCACTGTATACATTGGTATATACAATATGTAGGTTGTAAGAGTAAATGTACTTGACATTAAAGAAAGTGGAGAAAATCGGAAAAAATGAAGAATCAAGAATGCCTACACAGCCGCCAATCGGCTTTCTAAAGGTAAGGAATTTGATTGGGTGGTTGATGGCAAAATGAATTTTTAGATATGTTGTCATCCTATCGGTTCTGGACTTTGTCTCTGAAAGACCTTTTTTTTTTTTTTTTTTGGGTGAAAGACCATCTTTTTCCTATCTTCTTCTTCTTTTTTTCTTTTTTTTTTTTAACTCATAAATCAAATCATGGGCTTGATTAGCTGAGGCAATCTTTCTTTTGTGGTCACTAGATTGCTGATATACAGCATTTGTAGGTTCACTTTCTTTCAAATTGTACAAGATGGGGTCTGTCTTATTGATATAGGAATGCACAAATGCTGAGGTTGCTCATCTACTGATTGTTGTAATAGCAAATTTCTTGGATTTAGTTCTACTTTAGAAATAAAGCCGTAGATGCTAAATGCCAGTTTCTAACTAGACGTTAGGAATATTGCCTTTAGTTTGAATGAGTTTTTTCTTCATGGACTCTCTAATTGCTTTAGTTTACATATTTCAAATTTATCTACTAGTTTTAAGCTACTGAATTAAGAATGAACTCGCTTCTTTTATCACGAATATATTGGTTTGATTTTACTTGTTATTTCTACTCAATAGAAGAATATTTTCTTCGAAATACTGATTAAATATTTTTCCATAATTTGGAGCCGGATTTTTTTTTTCTTATTTTGGGGTGTGATATTGGCTTGAGAGTTGATAACTCTTTTGTGTGTGTGTGTGTTCGTGTGTTGGTTGTTGAGCTAGTAAAATGAGACATAAGATGGTGACATTCTAGATACTTTTCCTCCATACAGGTTGCTTGAGATGGAGGGAAGAAGTTACTCCATTTTTCAAATACTTAGTGGAAGAAACCTCCATCTTCCTTCAATGCAAGTCTATAGTAAGAAAAATACTCAGTATCTAACCCTTTTTTGTTTGACCATGGTTTTTAAAAGCGTCTTTCTGCTATTTTTTTGTCCATCTCACTGCGTATGTTTTGGACGTTGGAGATAAACTTGGTGGCGCCATAGGAATCCACAACCAGGGCAGCTCAACAACTCTAGGGGCTTAGACGAAAATTTTAAATAGGGTCTTTTTTATATTTAAATATTTATTAAATTTTATATTTAAAATTTATTTTTCTTGCTTTTTGAGATGCAAAATTACTAATTGATTATTGCAAATTTTCTAAAGTCGTAACTACTTTATACTTTAAAATCTAAACCTGCACAAATAAAAATTAATTTATTACATGGTTTAATAAATTAGTATCACTATAATACAATTGAGTTAATATGATATACATCAAATTATTAGTTAATGTGATAATTTATAATAATCCATAAAGTAAAAGCTTGCATAAAATATTTATATATATATATATATATTAATATATGTGGGGGTGAAAGGCCTGGGAGCCCATGTCTATGTATATATTAGGCCAAGGGCATAACCCGAGGATGCTAGACAATTCGAGGACAGTAAGCGGTCTAAGGACGGATAAATGCTGTCATAAAGATCCGTGTTAGTAGGTAAAGAGTTAAGGTCCGATCATGATCACCCAGGAGGGTGGTCCGGGGAAGAATCCCTCCTCCGCTGGGCAAGGCCGAGGTTAGGGGGTGTGGTCTGCCATCAAGAGCAACGTTCCGGACCATTCCATGAAAGAGGATAAGTATCAGGAAGGAATAGGACAGAGGAAAGCTATGAAATATCTTAGGGAAAGCTGCTACCACTGCATTGAATGCTTTGCAGCTAATTCTCTGGCCGCATTAATGATGAAGTAATGTCTGGACAGTGCTTTTCAGCCTTACAGCTACTCCCAAAGACTTTAGGGAGGGATTGATGGGACAAGTATCTACACTAACCATCTGATCTACACATGTAGGGTAGAGATGAAAGGAAAATTAAGTATAAAATAGAGCAGATATTTTAAGAAAAGGGGATCGGAGGATGAAGAAATAAACACTGTAGCAACAAGAGCTGCATTTGTAACAATCTTCGATCAATATGTACAAGAACTGGTCTCCTCGGACCGAGCCGATGATGACTTTCTTTAGATAAAATCTATCTGTTCTTACTTTATTGTCATCTGGACCCATTATAATTGCTACTTAACTCATTAGAGCCTAGTTTTCCAACTTACTCTCTACAAATTTATTGTACTGGGCTCATTGGGCCAAGATCCCATACGTTGTGGGCATGAGCTGCAAAACGTGTCCCTACAATATATATATATATATATATATTTATATATATATATATATTAATTTGAGTGAGTATACATTGGGTGTGGGTGTGGCCCGTGTGGGTGGGTGGGTGGGTTGTTGGGTTAGTGAGTGTGTAGGCAGTGTAGCCGTGTGGGTGGGGGCTCGCTAATAGCTATATGCAGAGATCATTTGCACTTTTTTTTTTTTGGTTAACGATCATTTGCACTTGCATAGAAGCTATGAAATTGTTTCAACTTTTTTAGATTATAAAATATTATATACTCAATAGTTGAGTCCTATCTGGCTATCATTCTATCAAGTATCAAGTTGTGTGCACTGTCACTGTGGAGTGTGACAGTGAGCAAACTGTGCATTGATTTTTTTTCCTTTTTAATCTTCTGCAATTTAGGATAGAGTGTCCATTTGGCATCATTAATTTTGCCAACTTATTTTACTATTCAACTTATTTTTATTACTATTTGTAGGCCCATTGCACTTTTTGATACTATTCATGGGTCTCACTGTATTATTTCAGCTAACTTTTACCTTTATCTACAGTACTTTTAGGAAAAAGTTTTCAGTTTCAGCAAAATAAGCGGATCCCAAACAAATCAAGAATGAGCATTTTTAATACATTTTATTGACCAATAAAATGACTAGAAAATTTTATTTTTGTAATTAAAATATATAGATAAATATATTATATATATAATTTATTTTTACAAGTGGGGGCCTTCTTTTATTTGGGAGCCTTAAGCGATTACATCAATTGCATCCATTGTTCAACCGGCCCTGTCCACAACCACAAAGTCTAGATTATCATGTCCACAAAGTCTCACCAAAAAAAAAAAAAAAAAAAAGCTATGCTTCAGTCTCATTTTTTAAGTATCTCCAAAGACGATATTAATTTCTATGGATTTGCAATATTATTTGTAAGCTTTTGCATGTCAGATGATCTTGTCGTTCATAAAATATTGGGTTGAATTTTTTCTTACCATTTCAATCAATCAAGCCAAAGTTTCGATCGATCGAAAATGCTAAATTTCGAATTTTCACTTAGAAAATTCCATAACTTAAATTTTTACTTTAAGAAACAATATTCTTCAAGCTCAAACATCATTATTACAACATATTCATGTATATACCTATATATACAACAATCCCCTACTAGGTTGTAATAATATATATCTCACTTCATTGATATTCTATCATGCATAATAGAAGGTGTCTTTCAACTTAAACCTCCCCTTAGTGTAATTGCTCAACAGAGTTAATGGTGGCTTGGTGCTTAAACCAAAACTATTATGTGTTAAAATCGAAAACAACACGCACATGAGAACATCCACAACACATTTAGAAATCCACTGTTGTTAGCACTATTGTAGCCTTGTGCTCTTCTCGGTTTAGTGAACATTTACAAGAGAAAACTTTTTATTCTTGCTAGAAGCGGCACCACTTCTATGTTCACAAAGGTGAAGTTCCTTCTTATGTCCCTGTTACACAGACATTTATACTTTATGAACTTCATTAGGAGTGTAAAACTCATCCTCAATTATATCATAACAGTCTGCACTAATCCATCCTGAATGAGACACAAAATTAGTGCTCTTACTAACCACGTATCAATAGCTTATTGTTACCCTTTAAACCTCTTAGATTAAATCAATTCGAGGTTGGGTTCCCACTATTAGTGATTCTCTTAATAGAAGGGTTTTAGTCTCATTCTAATGGATGTTACCCCAACCATATCTCGAGACACTACTTTGGTAAAAGGGTCTGCCAAATTATTATTTAACCTTACATAGACAACTGAAATGGTACCAGATTCTATTAATTGCCTTATGTAATCATGTCTTAGACCTATATGTCTAGACTTACCATTATACATTTTACTGTATGCTCTGCCCTAGGTGGTTTCACTATTGCAGTACACCGAAATGGCCGGTATTGGTTGTGGCCACAACTCTATGTCTAACAACATATTTCTTAGCCATTCCACTTCCTTGCCTATTGCCGCCAAGGCTATAAATTCTGATTCCATGGTGGAGTAAAAAATGCACGTTTGTTTCTTTGACCCAAGAGATGGCACCCCCACCAAGAATGAATATCTACCCAGATGTGGATTTGTTATCACTTAAACTAGTAATCCAACTAGCATCAGAATAACCTTCCAACACAGCTGGAAATTCAGAATAAAAGAGTCTCAAACTTATGGTTTTATTTAAGTAACCAAGAACTCTATCAATTACTTTCCAGTGATCCACACTTGGATTACTTGTAAATCTAGAAAGTTTGCCCACTGAAAATGATATGTCTGGTCTTGTACAATTCATAGCATACATCATGTTATCAATAGCACTAGCATACTCAAGTTGTGCTATTGCTCTTCCAGTGTTTTCACCCAACTTTATGCTCCAATCTGAAAGCTCGAAAATGTGTTAAATAACACAAGAGCTGTTTAGACCCCCAATTAAAAGTTACGGCTAGATTGCTTTTACTCTAACTTATCTAAGTACGGAAATAAGAGTAAATGAAACACAATCAACCAATACTACTCTAGTGCATAAACATGAACAACAAACAATAAAAGTAAAGCACAAGAGTAAGGGAAGAGAGATGTAAACACAAGATAACACGACGATGTGTTATTGAAGAGAAAACCGAAGAACTCGGTGAAAAACCTCTCGCCGCCCTCCAATCGGTAAATCGATCCACTAGACAATAAGTTGGGATACACGAATAGTAAGAGACCCTCCAAGCCTAATCTACCCAATGTACCTAAGCCCTCCAAGCTCCTACTCCAACAAGGCTTCTCAGAACCGTGTCTTTTCTAACTTTCTGGATCCCGCAATACGCCCGATTGCATCTGTCAATGATCCACTAGAGAATGTAGTTGGGATACACGAATAGTAGAAGACCCTCCAAGCCTAATCCACCCAATGCACCTAAGCATTCCAAGCTTCTTGCTCTAACGAGGTTATGCCGAACCTTTGTCTTCTCTAGCTTACCAGATCCCGCTATAGCCCATAGCATCAACTAAGCCTCACTGGCTTCTTTTGGCAATTCCCCAAAAGTTCCCAATCTCCAAAACACTCTCTACACTCTAAAAAGGTGTATGTTGTGTTTGGGTACAAATCTCCTCTCAAGGTATGACAATAGAAGAGGGATGGAGAAGAGGCTACAAGGATTTCTTACTAAGGATGAGTAGCTCTCTCTCTCAAAAAGATGGGTGTGTGTGTTGCAGAAAACCTATCTAGGGTTTTTCTCTCTGAATGGCCTTATTTGCATTTGTGGGTAATGAAGGTATATATAGTATGGGTGAAGGGTATGAAGTCTCACTTAAAAATCCTCCAGACCGAATGTTTCGCTACTGTCTCGCGGGAAGGCCTTACCCGCGAGACACTCACGAAAACAACAGCCTGGCACGACTCTTCAGCTTCCAGTCATGCATTCCTCACGTGCTCTTTCGCGGCTTAGCTTCTCGCGAGCTTCTCGCGAAATTCACTGATTCTTCATTTAAGCTTGAGTCTTCACCAACTTAATACTAAACCCAATACAATAAAATTCCACAAAATACAAGGAACAAAATTGAAGCAATTACAACACTTTTTGTCATGGAATAAAACCAACATAAAACATAGTTGTAAATCACAACTTTACAATCTCCCCTTTTGGCTATTCCATGACAAAACACCCTATAACAGACTTTAGACTTAAACGTGAGTTTGGGAACAATAGCAAAACTCACTCACACCTAAATCTAGAAGCTGTGTAGCACTTGGAACATATATACCTGTAGCTTGAAACACTTGCACAAAACACATTAGACTCTCAAGGTAAATCAAGTGATAAAATGACAAGTATAATGTAACAAGTAAAATGTGATCAAGTAAACATGTTGTGAAACATATGAGCAACTTGATCAAACACATGACATTCATATGAAAATGACCACAATGATCATATATCAAAGCAAATAATCATCCGAACATGCAATCAATAAAGCACAATAGCATAAGGATAAATGCATGTCCAACACTCAACCAATGCAAAATACACGAAGTATATGCATTTAGGAACAATCCTACTAGAGCACAAGTGCATGATGCGATGAGAGCAGCAAATCATAGATGATACTAAACATAACTCAAAGCACCATAAAGCAACGAGAAAACAAGCATAAAGTAAAATAAGGTTTTCTCAAAAAAATGTCTTCTCCCCCTTGGTATATGCATCTCCCCTATGGCTTTCTCCCCCTACGAATGTGCACGAGGTAAAATTACTCCCCCTAAGAGTGTGCACATGAGTCATATAGAAATAACAATACAAATCGGTATACTCTCCGGTATACACTCCCCCTTTTTGTCACGAATAGACAAATCAATCAAGAGGAAGGAGGGAAAGAAAAGAAGATATGAGCAAGGGTATGATGCATGAAGGGTGCAAGATGAATGAGAAAATGAAACTCAAACGAAAGACAAAAACATCTTTAAAAAAATGCTACAAAGCATAAAGTAAACATGACATGCTAAGAATGATGTAACATGATGTAAACCTAGACATGACATAGACATAAGAACATATTATATGTGCTAAAAGAGTCTCAAAAGACTTAACTAGTATGAGTGAGTATAAAACATATCAAGTGTTAGAGTGTGTGCAGCAAAGTGCATCTAGTGTGCATCTAGTGTGCATGTGAGATGCATGAGCAAGGCACTCAAGGGGCAAGGTGTATAAAACACACCACCAATGATCAAAACATGATAAACATGAATAATTATGGCGATCCCCAAAGTTTGATACTCATCGGAGTCCAAAACAACAACAAAATGCCATCTAGGCATTTTATTAAACACTTAGAGTACACACACTACACATGTATGTTAAACAATGCAAGAACATATGAAAATCTTGCCTAAATACATGTTATTTTTGCCACAAGGGACCAACATCCAAAGCAAACCATCATTTAAAATAAAGCCCAAAAACATAAAACTATGAACATAAAACTCCCAAAAACATAATCTAAGGATCAAAATCAATTAAAAGAGTTAAAGATTACCTTAGAGATGTTAATGGAATGAAAAACACTTGAATTTAGTTGGGTTTTGATGTAGAAACATTAAAACAGGGGTTTGGGAGAAGATGGGAGACGTTTAGAACAAATGTCCCACGAAAAACTCTTTAAAAAGCTTATCTGGAAATTTTCGAGGGAAACTGACTCGCGAGAGTACTCGCGAAATTTTTCACAGGTAAGCCTTACTCGCGAGCTACTCGCGAAACAGTCGCGAAACTCTCTGTCCAAAGCTGAAAAAGCTTTAAAATTGGACCATTTAACTCCCAGTTGAGCTTACACATGAAATGGGTCACAAAAACACCCAGAAAATATATTTTTCACACAAAAACAACTTGAAAAACTTTGAAAAACATGGGTGATACAAATCACTTCCAAAAGCAAACAAAAAGAACAAAATTTTTTTTGGTTTGATCCACATATGGTTGAGCACACACACATCACATTTGAACATGTACAATCACACAAATGAAATAGATATTTATTGAACATTAGACTTGTGTGTTGTGTTTGTGTATCAAATGTGGAATAGTCCTTAGTCTAGAGTGAAGCTTCAATGATCAATTCAATCAAGTCATACACAATTAGTACTAAGTCGAGTGGTCTATCTCAATTATAAAAGTGAACATATATGACTTCATACAAGAAAATGATTACAAATATTAGAAGATTTTCATTTGGCTTCTTTAAAAATCATAACAATTAATCATTTTTGAACAATATATCTCATTTTGAGATCGGTGTTTGAAATTTTTGATATTTCAATATTGAGAATAAGCCTTTGGCTTTTGAGCACCTTTACATTTCAATACAAAAAGTCGCTTTCCCTTTTTCCTAGTCAAATACTAGTATGTGCGACAGACTTTTGTAGCTCATAATCTCTTTTTCATTTTGAGATTTACATTTGGTGAGCTCTAATGCAAAAACATAAAATAAAGTGGGAAGAGATATAGGCACAAGTCTATGCAAGTATTAAGACCATCAAGACTATTGACCAATCATTCATGACAAGTTTGAAGATTTATTTACAACAATCACACATAAATTTTAAGATTTCTCCCACAAATATTTATGTGCATACAGAACAAGCTAGGCTCGTAAATGCACTACGCCATTAGTACGAAGGTACTAGGCCAAACTCACATGAGATATGTGCTCAAACATATACGATCAAACTTTTTGAATTTTTCATTTTTTATGTGGTTTTGGATTTTTACACACACAAAACAAAAGCAATAAAGTAAGATCAAAACCAAAAACAAAACAATGCATAAAAAGAGATGCATGATGCACAAATGCATGACAATAAAGCATCTAATGCATGAAGGGTCCTACAAAAATCGAAAGAATTAGATCAAGGACCAAAAAAGTATAAGCTCAACCATAGGAACTCTTCCTCATCCAAACTAAACAATTGTTTGGAATGAGTGTCTCATGAGAAGTAAGACAAGGGTTGGAAGAATGAGAACCGGAGATGCACATAGACAAGGAGTTAAAAGAATTAAACACTTTCTTTAATAACATGCTATTTTCACTCAAATCAAGTTTATCCTTTTTAGCATAACTTCCAAGAAGCTCAAGTTTCTCTTTTCTTTTGATTCTTTTAAAAACTTGAAACTTAGAGCAATGAGGTTTAAGATGACCATGGGCACCACAATGGTGGAAAACAATGGGTTTAGGTCCACTAGGCTTTTTGGGAATGGATCTAACAACAAGGGTTTGTTCTCTCTTTAACTTGGGGCATTGGGGTCTTATGTAACCAATTACACCGCAATGGTGGCAAGTAGGAACAAACTTAGATCCACTCAATTCCCTAGGATGGGACCTAAACAGAGGCTTAGGCTTAAGAGCCTTTCTCTCCACTTTTTGATTTCTTTTGTGTGGAGAAATGTACACCGATTTGTCCTTTGAGGTAGAACACACAATAGGCACAAAATCGGGTACCACAACATGATTGCAACAGATATTATAATCATTTTTATCAACAGGTTTAGCAATCAAACACTTGGCATGCATCTTAAGAGATTCATTTTCACATTTAAGATCATCAACTAGTTTGTTAGACAAAACAAGTTTAGCATCCAAGTCCATATTCAGACATTCAAACTCTTTCAGCTTTTCAAGAGAATTTTCAGCAAGTTTCTTATATTTTTCAACCAATTTATTGGATTCATTGAGCTTAGCAATCAAATCATCCTTTTCACAACGAAACTTGCTCAAATTCTTATGAAACTTCTTAGCTTCTTTCTTAAAGAGTTTGTCAACAACACCCATAGATTCAAGTAACATGTCATCACAATTATGAGGATTAACACTCATAGAGGCATTTTCACAAACACATGGCATGTTACAATCAACAATATCCATAGAAGCATATAAAGCATTATCCATGGCAAAACACACAAGGGGTCAAGGATCACACTTAGGTAATGAAACCAAAATAAGTGTACCCGCTCTGATACCAATTGAAAGCTCGAAAATGTGTTAAATAACACAAGAGCTATTTAGACCCCCAATTAAAAGTTACGGCTAGATTGCTTTTACTCTAACTTATCTAAGTGCGAAAACAAGAGTAAATGAAACACAATCAACCGATACTACTCTAGTGCATAAACATGAACAACAAACAATAAAAGTAAAGCACAAGAGTAAGGGAAGAGAGATGCAAACACAAGATAACACGGCGATGTGTTATCGAAGAGGAAACCGAAGAACTCGGTGAAAAACCTCTCCGCCGCCCTCCAAGCAGTAAATCAATCCACTAGACAATAAGTTGGGATACACAAATAGCAAGAGACCCTCCAAGCCTAATCTACCCAATGTACCTAAGCCCTCCAAGCTCCTACTCCAACAAGACTTCTCGGAACCGTGTCTTGTCTAGCTTTCCGGATCCCGCAATACGCCCGATTACATCCGTCAATGATCCACTAGAGAATGTAGTTGGGATACACGAATAGCAGAAGACCCTCCAAGCCTAATCCACCTAGTGCATCTAAGCCCTCCAAGCTTCTTACTCCAACGAGGTTACGCCGAACGTTTGTCTTCTCTAGCTTACCGGATCCCGCTATAGCCCATAGCATCAACCAAGCCTCACCAGCTTCTTTTGGCAATTCCCCAAAAGTTCCTAATCTCCAAAACACTCTCTACACTCTGAAAATGTGTGGGTTGTGTTTGGGTACAAATCTCCTCTCAAGGTATGACAATGGGAGAGGGATGGAGAAGAGGATAAAAAGATTTCTCACTAAGGATGAGTAGCTCTCTCTCTCAAAAAGATGGGTGTGTGTGTTGTAGAAAACTTATCTAGGGTTTTTCTCTCTGAATGGCCTCATTTGCATTTGTGGGTAATGAGGGTATATATAGTATGGGTGAAGGGTATGAAAGTCTCACTTAAAAATCCTTCAGGCTAAATGTTTCGCGACTGTCTTGCGGGAAGGCCTTACCTGCGAAACACTCGCGAAAACGACAGTCTAGCACGACTCTTCAGTTCCCAGTCATGTGCTCCTCACGTGCTCTTTCGCGACTTAACTTCTCGCGAGCTTCTCGCGAAATTCACTGATTCTTCATTTAAGCTTGAGTCTTCACCAACTTAATACTAAACCCAATACAGTAAAATCCCACAAAATACAAGGAAAAAAATTGAAGCAATTACAACACTTTTTGTCATGGAATAAAGTCAACATAAAACATAGTTGTAAATCACAACTTTACACGATCAAAAGGTGTATTTGCTTCCTTTATATTAAGATGTTCAAATTTTTGAAATACTTTCTCAACATAATGAGATTGACACAGTGCATAACCTCACTACGTCTTTTAATTTTGATTCCAAAAATAGTATTTACTTCGTTTAAATCTTTCATTTGAAACATAGAAGAAAGATATTATTTGGTTTTACATACACTTTTCATATCCGTACCAAATATGAGCATATCATCCACTGAAGGCATACAATGACTCCATATTCCTTTGTAAATTTAGAATACATACATTTGTCAGAATTATTATGCATAAAGTCATCCAACAAAATTGCTGAGTTTCACTTTTCATGCTATTGTTTTGGAGCTTGTTTCAAGCTATACAAGAACTTGACTAATTTGTAAACTTTCTTTTCATTTCTAGGAAGTACAAAACCCTCAGGTTGTTCTATGTAAACTTTCTCATCAAGATCACCATTTAGGAAAGCTGTCTTAACATCCATTTGATGTACAATCAATTTATTTATGGATGCAAGTGCTAACAACACACGAATAGACGTGATCCTAGCCACCGATGCATAGGTATCAAAGTAGTCTATTCCTTCCCTTTATTTAAAGCCTTTTGCCACTAACTTTTCTTTAAAGGTTTGAATTGACCCATTAGTGTTATACTTTCTTTTAAATACCCATTTACAACCAATTGGTTTTGAACCAATAGGTAAATCCACTAGAACCCAAGTATTATTGGATAATATTGAGTCTATCTCATCATTCACAGCTTCTTTCCAAAAAGCTGAATCTCTAGAAGTCATAGCTTCCTTAAATGTTTTAGGATCATCTTTTGTGTTAAACACAATGAGTATTTTATTTAGGATCACTTGTCTATTACCTTCAACAAGGAACAATTGAGATTGATAAGAAATGAAATCTGGACCAAAATCCTTTACTTTTCTTATCCTTTGACTCTTTCTTTGTTCACTTGGTGAACCACTTTCAATCCTTTTAGTACCACCCAAAGTAGTATTAGGAATAGAGTCACCTTGTTGTGTTTGAGTATGTATCAAGGCATCAATGGGATCTTTACTAAATTTATCCTCAATAAATTCAACATCTTTTGATTCCACCACTGTACTAGAACTTAAGTCTAATAATCTATATGCCTTTGAATTTTCAACATAACTTACAAACACACTTTTCATAGCTCTTGGTCCTAATTTTTTTCTTTTTGGATCAACCGTTCTATAAAAGGCTAAACACTCCCACACTTTGATATAATTAAGATTTGGTTTCCTTCAATTCCATAACTCATATGAAGATACTTTAATCTTCTTGGAAGGTACTCTGTTGTGCACATGACATGCTGTAAGCAATGCATCTCCCCATAAATTAAAAAGAAGCTCTGCACTCAAGATCATGGCATTTACCATGTCTACAAGAGTCCTATTTTTTCTTTCAGCCAAACCCTTTTGTTGGGGTGTATAAGGGACTAAATTTTGGTGTATTATACCATGTTTCTCACAAAACGTAGAAAAATCATTAGGAAAATATTCACCACCTCTATCACTTCGTAGGATCTTATTTTCCTTCCTTTTGATTTTCTACTTCAGTTTTATAGCGTTTGAACATGTCAAAGGATTCATCTTTATTTCTCATTAAATACACATATGTAAATCTAGAGAAATCATCAATGAATGTAATGAAGTATCTTTTACCTCCTCTAGTTAATACACCATTCAATTTACATACATTAGAATGGACAAGTTCAAGCATAATAGAATTTCTATCTGACTTAGAAAAAAGTTTCTTTGTCATCTTTGCTTGAATACAAATCTCACATTTCTTTTCATCATCATGCTTATATGAAATCATACTATACTTTGACATAAACTTCAAGTATTTGAAATTTAAATGTCATAATCTAGCGTGCCACAAATATGAAGAATCAACAATATAAGCACAACCAGAAACTTCTTTATTAATAATACTTAGTTTATACATGCCATCAGTAGCATATCCCTTTCCTACAAATATCTCATTCTTGGACAAGATTAACTTGTCCAATTTCAAGTACAACTTTTACACCATTCTTACATAACAAACTAGCAGATACAAGATTCTTCTTAATATCAAGTACATGAAAAACATTGGTCAAAATCAGCATCTTGTCGAAACTCATTTTCACTTCAACGGTGCCCTTTTCAAGAACCTTTACTTTATTGTGGTTACTCATCAACACTTGTTGTTCTATGGAAGACTCATCATAAGTCTTGAATTGCTCTTTGTTGTTGCACATATGCACTGTTGCACCCGAATCGAACCACCAATCAAAAGGATTTGTAACCACAGCCATAAGAATTTCAGTGATCATATCAATATGTATGCCACTCACCATAGCAACAATGTCCTCAATGACATTTTTTTCAATGGCATTGCCTTCTTCATCCTTTTACTTGTTCTTTAAGAGTTTACATTCGCGAATATAATAGTTTTTCTTTCCACAATGGAAACAAGCCCGATTCTTCTTGTCCTTGTTGGGATTCTTGGAGTTGTTCTTCTTGAAACTACTCCCACTTTTGTTTACTTTCAAGTGCTTATCGGTCTTACTCGAACTCCCACTTTTAACTTTGCTCACACTGTTCGCATTCACTTTAGAATCATTGTTAGTCCCATCTTTAACCCGACTTTTCTCTTCAATTTGAAGATGTTGTCCGAACTGTTTTAAAGTGAGATCTTCTGACATATGCAGAAGCTTCTTCCTAAAACTATTCCAACTTAGTGGAGTTTCACAATGACTACACCCACTTGGAATGATTCAGGAATATTGATTGACAAATCACGGAGTTTATTGACCAAAATTTGTAACTCATGCACTTAATCCAAAACTGAGATATTATCAAGCATTTTATAATCAAAATACTTTTGAATAATAAACTTATTAGTACCTACTTTCTTAGTTTTGTCCTTTGCCTCCAAAGCATTCCAAATCTCCATCGGTGACTTCATTGATGTGTAGAGATCATAGAGACGATTCGAAAGAGTATTGAGAATGTGTCCTCTGCAAATCAGTTCATCTTCCTCCCGTTTCTTTCTTTGTGCCTTTATCTCATCAGTGTCTTCATCACTCGCAGTAGGAAAAGGCATCAAATTCCAGTCCAAGACATAGAAAAGTTTCAGAGTAGTAAGTAGGAATTTCATCTTGTCTTTCCATAGAGAGAAATTGGTTCCATCAAAGCGATCCAATTTCACCAACTCATGATTCAATATCTTCAGTGCTGAAACATCACTTGTTCCTTCCACCATAAGGAATATTGTCTAAGATTGTTGGAAATAATACACAAAGTAATAAAGGAAGAATAATGATAACATAAAAGACAAATAGAAAAGATAACTTGGAGACACAAAATTGTTATCCTTAGATAATATTTCCCCCCACACTATTGTTGCTAAAAGGTTATCGCAAATTTGTCCCCAAGATATAACCAAGTTATTGGGTTCTACAGATAGCAATTCTGAAGAATAACCATAGAATTTCTTGTATAACCCTTCTATTGGAATATTTTCAAGAGGGCCATTTGACTTTGTATGAGTCATAGGTTCTTGAACTCAAAGTAGGTTACTTGGCATTGCATTGGAACTGGGCAGGTTATTTGTGAGGATATATTGTGTACTAATTATAAGGTCTGCAAAACAATTTGGGCTCGCGATAAAACTAGTTCTGTCCATTTTGGCAAACAGTCCCACTTTCTTTTCTTCTTGATAAGTGTTTATATTTGCCACTTTAGCGTTTCCCTTCCACCTGTTGACAGTAGGCCAGGGGCCTTTTTAATCTAAGTTTAGGTTGCATTTGGTATTAGCTTAAAAAGCCAGTTTTTTTTACTATTTAGTTTATTTTTACTATAATTCATAAGTCTCATTGCACTTTTTGGTACTATTCATGGGCCCCCCATACTATTTCAGCTACCTTTTAACTTTATCTACAATACTTTCAGTAAAAAGTTTTTAGTTTCAGCTAAATAAGTTATTCCTAAATGAACTCTAAGTGTGTGTTTGGCAAAAATTAAAAAGCCAGTTTATTTTACTATTCAACTTATTTTTCTTATTTTTGCTACTATTTATAGGTTCCACTGCACTTTTTGGTATTATTCATGGGTCTCACTGTACTATTTCAGCTAACTTTTACCTTTATTTACAATACTTTCAGCAAAAAGTTTTCAGTTTCAGCAAAATAAGCAGATCCCAAACAGATCCTAAGTATGAAAATGAAACATTTTGATTGGGTCCCCATGAACTATTTCAGCTACCTTTTAGCTTTATCTACATTACTTTCAGTAAAAAGTTTTCAGTTTCAGCTAAATAAACTATTCTCAAATGGACTCTAAGTATGAAAATGAAACACTTTGATGGTTTTGAAACATAATCACTCTTTTTAATCCCGCAATTTTTTTTTAACTAATATAGTTTTGCATATCAGAATAGTAAAATCTTTTTTCAATGGGTTTCCATTAGTTCAAATAAATCTAGAGAATAAAGAACTAGGGTTTAAATTTAATCTAAATAATATAAATATATATTTATATTTAGAAGAATATATTATTAATAATAGAATCATAGATTCAAATCTTATGATATTTGAAGGAAAAAAAAAAAAAAAAAACCCTAAAGGAATATATAATAACAAATAATACTAATAAATAGTAGGCGAGGGAGAGGTAAAGCTCATCAATCTTATCTCATTCTTATAAATGATTTTTGAAATAAAAGGTTTAGGCTAATTATTTTAATGATGAGCTTTGGTTGTTTACACTTTCACATTCAACAATGTCGACTCTCTTTCACATCATATGTAAAATGTGGGCATATGCTACAAAAGTGTAAGTATTACATGAAACATTTCACAATGGAATTAGAAATAATAATTAGCTTTATACTTTGCTCTTACCTACAAAAATAAAAATTAGTCTAGAAAAATAAAAGTATATATATAAACTTGCTGGAAATTAATGCATTATTTATTTATTTATTTATTTATTATTTTCCTCAAATAACAACAGCAGTTCAAACTGCAATGATCACCAAAAAAAAAAAAGTTAAACCCTCCCACCATGCAAAAACCAGAGACAAATACAAAACGACCCTTAAAATCTCTACTTTTTCTTTCCACGTGTCAAGGGCGTGTCCTTTCAGCAGAAAATTCATTCCAAAACTGTATTGGCATGGCAAGCTTTGTAGAAGATGACTGTCTTCATGAACTTCTATCTATAGAAAGAACCAAAAAAAAAAAAAAACTTTGGTTTTCATTTTCTTTTCTTTTTTTTTTCTTTTTTTTTTGAGAATTCAGTAATTTCATATAACAAATAGGCAATAAGTCTACACACTCTGATAAAAACAGTGAGGTAAAATTGAAATGCTTAACGTTAAGAATAGCTTTCATTAAAAAAATCAGTAAGAATCAAAATCTCAGACTCAAAGAGAGAGAGTACCCCTTGTGCTACTTGGCATAACAAATGCCCTGTACTCATTGGCTGTTATTTCCTCATTCAAACCACATGAGAAGCTTTTTTCTCAGACCCAAATAAAAAAGAAGTCCCACACACAGAATTCACACATTCTAAACCAAAGAGACAAACTTTCTTCTCTTGTAAAACTGCTCCCTCACACTCACTCTCTCTGGTTTAGCAAACCGTGTATGGTACTGGTCAAAGGGGACACTAGGAAGACAAAGCCAGTAAGAGAAAAAAATTCAATCTTTTCTTGTTTCCCTTCTGTTTCCACTGTTTCTGTTCATTCTCTTGCATATACATGTGTGTGTGTGATGTGTGATGTGTGATGTGTATGAACTTCTGATGGTTTGGGTTGCTTTAAAAATTTGGAAAAGGAAAGGAAAAGGAAGGAAATCTTTTAGTTGGGTATGTCTAGATTGTTTTGTTACTTGAAACCCAAGAAAGGAAAAACCTTTCATATTGGGGTTCCAAGTATTTCGGATCTGCTGATATGGGGAATTTTTTTTGCCCCTTATAGATCCCAGAAGACATAAGACAACTTTAAATTTTATGTCTTGTAACTTTCTTTGTTCTAACTGAGTTTTCTCAGTCACCAAACAGAGCTAAATGATTTGATGTGAATGTGGCATGTGTACGATTACCTTTCTTCTTCTTCTTTTTTTGGTTGGTAATTTACAGTTTTGAGGACTAACGTAATTATCTTTCATACTTGCATTATTGACCCATGTAAACTATTCATTATTTTGAGCATTTACATGGTGTCAATGATGCAATATGTACTGTGCTTAATATAGGTTCACTTGAAAATACACAAGTTTCAAAGAAAATAAAATAAAAGCTTCCACCTTTCTCAAGATTTTAATTTTCCAACAAAACACTATTTATTTTCACTTTAAAATATATTTTTGTAATAGATAGGATTCACAAAGGTTATGTGTAAAAAATTATGCTAACCTTGTTTACTAATGGACCATTATTAAGAGGCAATCAAAAAAGAAAATGTAAAATATTATTTAGAGATAGAGGAGTAGCATGTAGCTAGGTTCATCAAAATGTTCTCTATACTCAAGGCTAGACCTGCGG
The DNA here is from genome assembly GCA_030021035.2 of Notholithocarpus densiflorus. NCBI lineage: Eukaryota > Viridiplantae > Streptophyta > Magnoliopsida > Fagales > Fagaceae > Notholithocarpus > Notholithocarpus densiflorus. Next base: position 1,111,882 of record JARYZH020000027.1, on the reverse strand, counting down.
TAAAGTAGTAAACACATAAACCATTTACTGAAAGTCCCCATTGCAGCATCCTAGCTTTGGTTGGAAGATTATTAAGAATAGCCATCCATCCAGCAAAGGAGTGTCTAGGAATGGCTTAAGTTAAACCACACTAACTGCCACCACTCTGCTTTATTTGCCAGCAAAATCAAATTTGTAGGAATTGGCCCATAGTGCTCTATCATCTTCCTTCAAAACAACCAGGTGCAGCTTCCTGTGAATGCTCACCAAGTGATCTGATATGATAGGATTCCAGGACCATAGTTTATTTTTAAGGACTGAGCTAACTCTAGCTTCATAGTTGCTGGCAGCTTCGTATATGACCCTGTACAGCTGCACCCATATTTCTGTAAGTAGTACTCCATCAGGATGTCATGAATCATGCCAAAGAATAAATTTGCTGCCATCACCAATTTCATAGCTCAAAGGCTTCCTTACCTCCTCTTGAAGTTTAAGAATAGCTCTCCAAGACTCCAACCCCAAGAACTATCTTGAGGAATGAAAGAGTGTTTAAGATGGAAGATGTGGGAAAGTGTTTAAGATGGAAGTGGTGAAATCATAAACTGTTTTAATTTACAATAACAAAAAAACTTCCTGTTATTCTATTGCATCTTTTAATTTTCTATCCCTTAATTTCAGTTGCTATCCAGGGATTTTTTTTTTTTTTTTTCCTTTCTTGCTCTAGATCTTATTTTTGGCTGAGGATTTTTAAGCAATTTGTTTAATGATTAATAGATATTGTCATTATAGGGAAGGGATATGGGGAGGGTGAGGAGTAACCCCCATTGTGTGGCTTAGTATGATGACAGAGTACAATATACTGTGCTTACTTGTTTTTTGTTGTTTTTAGGCCATAGTTTGTCTAAATGTAGTTACAACAACAGATACTCCAAATCTCGGATTTACTCAGATATCAGGTTGCTGCAACGCATTATTAAGTTGCATAATTCCCAATTAATATCATTTCACAGAACTGCATTGCTCTATTGTGTTTCCTCCTGCAATCTTAGAGGAGATGGACTTGTAGCTAATGTAATAATATTGGAAGGACATTTTTTTCAAAATATTAAACAATATCATTGGAATTAAAAAAATTTATCTTGTTTGAAGCACAATTCAAAGCATACTCATTAAGCATTCTATGAATATCAAACACTCGCCAAATCCCTTTGAAAGAACTGATGCACTTATTGAAGGTAAGCATCTTAGAGTATTCCATCTTGTTATACCTTGCTATTGTTTGGCCTGAAAAACATTGTATTTAGTAGATAGAGAGAGGGGATTTTTGTGAAAGGCTATCAACACATATGTATTTTAATATAGTAAGTGTCCGTGCAGGGTGTAGGTATACCACTGTAATTAGTTCGTTAGTCCTTCCTCCAACACCTCCTGTTCATTCTTATTATGGAATTACCTTTTACTTATGCTTTTTTTTTTTGTTGTTGTTGTTTTATTGTTCCCAGTCATCACTTGCAACAAATGCAGGAAAGCTCTGGTGAAGAGTATATGATAAGTCCAAAAGTATCTAGGCGTGCAAATTGGAGTTCTATCCCATCCCGGAGAAGTGCACGTATACAATCAATAAATCGTGAAAAAGAAAAATCAAAAAATATATGGAAGGACAGTGAGGCAGATTCAGGTGATCCTTCTTCCTCCAATATTCTCCTTTTTCTTTTCATATGGTTTTGCTTCTATACCATCTTTCTTACTATATTCCTGACTAGGAATAGTACCTATAAATAGAATCTCTTTTTCAGTAGACCAATATTTCTGAAAGCCTATCTTTTCTTTAAATTTGGGCAAAATTTGTTTCCCAGGGGCGGTAGTGTTATTTCAAACCTCTTTGGTAAAAATATTAACAGCCTCTACACTCAAAGCTCTCTTTTTACCATTAGCAAGAACTTGTTTTAATTGCATATTAGACGGAAGTCAAACAAATGCTTCAAATACTTTTATCAGGAACTACCATTTGGTTTATTCGTTTGCAACAGCTACAGATCCATAAATTTTCTTTAAAAAAAAAAATCAGACTATCCATAATTGGGACAAAATTTTCAGTCATCACTTTTTAATGAAGTATGTAGCTCTACGCAAATTGCATTTTAGTAATATCATTTTATTGGAAAAGCCAAAACTCTAGTTGGATAAAATTAACTGGCCCTTAAATCTTTGTTGCTGAACCATTCTGCACTTGGGTCTGAAACTCCAATAAAGACAAAATTTGTATTTTGTTGGATGAAACTATAATTAATTAGGAAGCCTTCTGCTTGTTTGAATGATAGTTTTTAACTGTTAAGCATATCAGGGTAGAAGTTTCAACTTTGGATGTGAGCATAATAATAATAATAATAATAATAATAATAATAGTAATAATATTACAAAAATGAGTTGTTTGTAATTCAGTATAGTTAACAATCACTCCCTCTATCACTCAAAAAAAAATTAAAAAATTACCCCCCCTCTGTCCAAGGCCTGATTAGTCTCTTGCTGTATATGAATAGCGAAGACACAAAATTGTTAACGGGATTGTGTGTTGTAGAATAAATAATAAATTTCCAGGAAAATTTTAACTATTTCCCCTCACTTTCCCATCTTTTCTTCTTGGGTTCTAACTCAGAACTGGAACGTTTTTCATCTGCAATCTTATAGTTTGGTAATAACTATAAACCTAAAATGACTAGGCCCCAAGTTCAATTCAGTGCATCATTTGAAGGTTACTTCAACTTATTTATACTTGTCTCTTAAACAAATATTTTTACTTGTGTACATATCTCTTTCTTTCCAAGAATTCTACTTGGAAAGTATCTCACCCTAAGCTAGACGCTTTGCCTTGACCATGTAACTTGACTTGTTTGTGTTTTTCTTTCCAAGAATCCTACTTGTTTGACTATTTAAATTTGGAAAAATATAGACAACCAGGCAGAAATGAAGGGGCTGAAGATCAAATTGCCAATGCGTAAAGGAAGTGAAACCAGTTTGACCCCAAAGGTGTTGGGTAAGCGGAAGGGAAGAAATATGCATAGCAACAATTCCCTAACATTCCTTGGGGAGAGAGCTGTTTCACCAAGGGGTTCAAATGCTGCCACATTGAATCAAGGTAATGTGTCTTGCTTTTTTCTTTCTTGTTTCTTTTTTTTCTCCCTTTTTGGAGTGTGTTTTTGCTCTACTTAAACATGAGCTATCTTTGCTTCTTTATTTGAATTATTTCTATGAACGGAATTTCTGTGATGCAGAAACTGTTTCTCCTGACAAAGAAATTCAAGGAAATAAAGAAGCAGAAGGTGCAATAGACGATGAACAAGCAGGTGTCACCAGGAAAGATATTGAAGTGCAAACTTCTAGGAACATTGCTACAGAAGCTTGTGAGAATTCTCCTGCCATGTTTACATCAATGGCTTCTGAGCAAAATGTCCATGGTGCAGAAGTTGTATCCCCTGATAATGACCCTCAAGGATATAACGATGGACAGGGTGATTATTTTAGCTGCAATGGCATTAATGCATCACTTTTTGAAAATTCAAGTACCTCTTTAGAATCCTCGAGCTCAGATGACATCTGTGTAGATGTTGCAGGAGAAAGAAGTATAATATTGGCAAACCAAGAGCTTAAAGGTGCCCTGGAAAAAACATTTGAGACACACATTCCTGAGGAGACTGCTGATGGTGCCGGTGCCAGTGCTGCTGCCATTTTAACCATCATGCCTTCAGAACAAGATGTACGAGATGCAGCTGTTGTTTCCCTGGACACTGCTCTTGAAGGAGATAATGAAGGAATGGGTACATACAGTCCAGATCGCGTGAGCTGTAAGAGTTTGGCTCCATCGCTTTTTCACATGACAAGCACCTTCTATGACATTAGCTCTGATGCAACAAGCTCGCCAGATAACACACTTGAACAAGTGGGTTCATATTGTGTTAGTGCTGAGTGTGCTCCGACTCTTCTTGCCATAATTGAGAAGTATGGTGACATTGCTAGAAATTGTAGGCTCGAGTCTCCTAAGATGATTAATTACTTACTGGAGAGAGTTTGCACAGCTGTTCACGATCTGCAGGAATTACCATTTAGTAAGCTCAAGAAGCATCATCTAACTTCTGTTAATGATGTTATAGTTTTGGCTGATGCTGCAAAGCTGGATGTAGAATGGCTTCGTGACCATCATGATGAAATTAGGGAGATTATTGTGGATAACATTCCTTACTACAAAGATCTGAAAACTGATTTAGCAAATTCCACTGAATTGCTCAAATCAAAGAAGACATCTCTTGATAATAAGAAGCTTGAAAGGTTGAAGTTGCAAGCTGAATTACGAATGCTGGAGTGTGAGATTGAAAATGAGGAGTGTCAGTTGCAACACATTACAAAAACAGTGGAGGAACTAAAGGAGGAGAAACGCGAAGTTCAATCCAAATTGCAACAATACCATTGCAGGTCTGCTGGACACGGGTTGCTGAAGAAGTAGCTAGGAACTTCGATTTCTAATTCAAGTTGGAGCTCTAAGGTTGATCATGGAAAACTTAATTTAAGTTTATTTTTATTTTTTAAAGAAAAGATGAAGTTGATACTTGAAAGAATGCTCATATGGCCTTGTTTTGAACTTTTGAATACTTGGCTAGTTTCTATTATTTCGAACTAGCTGCAAACTATATGCAATCTATGTATTAAATCTGTCAACCTTTTATCTATTACAGTATTTGTTATGTGCCTCCAGCTGAGTATTCTAATATATATATATATATATATATATATATATATATATATATATATATATTGGATTTCCACATTTTGCATATTACAATACCCTTACACAAATTCTTAAACTTTCTGAAATACTCCTATCTTTTAATTAAATAATTTTAAATTAAAAAATACAATCTGGTTAAAAGAATAATTTATTATTCTTAAGTTTTGCTTTTTCCTTTATCTTCTTCATTCGGCCTAAAACTTAGAACACTATCTTTATTTCATTTTTAAACATTATTCCACGTTATCTTACTTCTTTCTTTAAAAAAAAAAAATACACAAGGATATTTATATATCACTTTTAAACATTATAATACTAATTCAAAAAATAAAAAATAAATAAAAAGTGCAAATTTCGTTCATCTTCTTAACTGAATCATCTGGTTTTGATAACTCCAATATTTTCATCAAAGATATATCCACTGATTCATGCTCCATTTTAATCTCAAACCACTCCCACCTCCTTTGCACCTTTTTTTTTTTTTTTTGATAATCTGTATATTCATTCTAGAAACTAAAGCGAAGAACAAGAAGCAGCGTCTCCCTTACAAACTGACTCAATGTAGGGTGGGAGAATGCCATTAGAAAAACAAAATGGGTGGGATGAATTCAAAGCGAATCTTGCAGCTTCATGGGCTGCAGAATTGCTGTTTCTCCAAACCCAGCAAAAGGTACAAGAGGAAAAAAAAGAAGACAAGCTACGAATATTACAGTTGAGAGTGTCCAGAATCCAGCTAAAGGCTGATCAGGATGGTTCAACGCATCAAAGCACGTTTTTGCATCTCCCTCAAAAATGACTGAACTCCAATGTTGTTGGATTGCGAGTTGGACTGCCCACAGTAAGGCCGATGCTTCTGCCTGCAATGGGAAACAGAGATGATGGACTTTGCCCCAAATGAATAGCACATCTCCCCTGTAATTCCGAGCTACCACGGCTAAGGCAAATTTGGAGGAGTCAAGAGCAACATCCACATTAATTTTGACATGATCCGTAGGGGGAGGAATCCAGGTAGGAGGGTTTGTTGTTACTGGATTGGTATGGATGAGAGGGGAGTATACCTTTGATAGCTCTAGAAACTTCGCATTAACATTCATCATGGCCTTGGACAAGATGGGTTGATCATGTTGAAAAAGTTTAAGGTTTCTTGCCTTCCAGATCTCCTCAATAATGAGGGTCATGTTTAGTGAAATGGTCCAACGCTCATTTGCTAGAACAGGGGCATTTGGCGGATTTAATATCAGTTTCAAAATGTCCTCACAATTAAGTTTATTTATAACTTTGAACCAGCTTGTTGTGTTCTTCAAATTGATTTGAAAGAAAAAGACTGGAGGAATGTCTTATAGGTGAGAGTTTGGTCCTCTCGTCACTTACTATTGGGCAATTGGCTTTGCTATTAGCTTAGGACTAAGGCCACTGCTATATTGACAAACTTCCCCCTACTAATAATAAGTATTATAACATCAGACAACCTCATGGTTCTCAACAACGTTAAGTCTGATTGCCAGACAAATTGCTACACTTGTATTTGTTACATACCAGCTGAAGATACCTTGAAGGGGATATTAGTATATTACTACACTAGTTAGAGCAATTTCCAGCCATGGCAGTCAAAAAATGTGTTTCAAGGTGCAACAATTATGTGGTACCATAGGTTGATCCAAACAAGAATGTTGAGCTTCTCTGCACCCAAAAAAAAAAAATCATATGCTTACGACTTTGCAGCATATCAGTAGCATATATCAGGTTTCCTTCATAGTTTGCCTAATTCCCATGTATCCATGTGGCCCATAGAGTAATAGCAAATAGGACAGTGAATTGTTGCCAGTGGTCTCGATTCTTAATCTCCTTTCCCAGCCAACTAGTTACCTATGATTGGATTGGATTTAGCTGTTTTTCTAAGTGGTCTTGGCTGCTCTTCATAGTTGCAATGTAATTTAGTTGCCTGATGGGAAACATTTCTGCTTGAATTGAAAATCCATTCTAAGCATAGTACAAGGAATTTGATAGTATAATTTATCAATAAGCATCAACATAGAAGTTGCTTTGGAAACTTAGTACTCCAAAATGGTAAATTTCCCATTTTCATGTAGAAATAGTGGTAGTAATAAGCATCCTACTTCTCCATTAATCAGAGAAAGAAAAAGGAAAATTCTAAGTTACAACTCCCATGACAAAATCATGAGTGGTGTCCAGATTCGCTTTGATGTTACTCATCTTTTGTCTTGTCCTGCATGCTGTTAAAACCTAACCACTTGTTATCCATTCTATAACCCCGTTCTCTACGGTGAGCTAGTTACCAAGGGAAAAAACAAATTTGGAAACCTGCTAAGCAAAGGTAACATACCATAAAGGCCATGTATAATTCATATTAAGAGACCAAATATTAACTATTAAAACTCAAGAATAACCATTCATAATGCTAGTTGGCCAAGAGCTTTGTAACTCAATTGACGTATCCTAATGTTTTCATTGGAGATATGTAGGGCCTTCTTCAACTATTGAATTATATATATATATATATATATATTTATATATATATATATATTTATATATATATATAAATAAATAAATTCACAATTTTAATTGCCCACAAAGCATTCCTGTTGACTATTTTTCTCCATAATAGTAAGAGACCCTTTGAAGGAGATTCATTTTTAGGTAAAATCCTCTAACTAAAATTTACCAAAAAATCATGGTTTCTTAAAACTACGACAGATATGAATCATTTCAAATCATAGGAATATGGAAGTTTCAAGTTTTACCAAAAGAATATTTAAATTTGGAGTTCCTTTTTATTTCAAGCCTTTAATAAGTAGATTTAAGTTTAGAGATCCCTTTGAATGTAAAGATTGTCTAGTCTCATAATTTAAAATTATCCATTTCATTACATGTACATTGAGAAATCTTGGAAAGTTTTATAGGTAAAATCCTCTAATATTTACCAATGATTTTTCTTTTCCAGCAAAAAATAAAAAGCATACACATACACATAGATAATTTATTCTTGGCATCTTTATTATTCACCACATAATAATAATAATAATAATAATTATTATTATTATTAGTATTATGACGACGACCACGATGACAAGGAAGATAACAGTAACAAAGACTTACAACTGATTAATCAAGCTCCACTCATAAACTCATGATTGAGCTCCACACAAGCACACAACAAAAACTACGCTTTTTTTTTTTTCTTTCTCTCTTTCTTTTTTTCTTTTTTCTTTTTTTTTTTTGGATAACAAAATCGTAACTTTCTTGAAACGAAGATAAAAATGATACATAATGAGCCAAAGCGAACTCAACTATGTGCGGAGTTTCCTCTGTTCAAATTAGTTTGTAACCCCATGTATATGCATGGATACACTTAAAGATATACAATAAGATGCATAATATAATTCATATATATATATAATTTAAATATTAATGATAGTCATTTTTATATTTTGTTAACTCTTTAAAAAATTTTGTATAGATATTATTAAGTATAAATATAAATTGTCCATGTTTTTTTTTAGTTATTGTGAAGCACTTTTTTTTTACAATTCATTTATTCTAGACTCTTTGGTTTTTGTACTTAATAACTCACTTGGATAAATATTTATGATGTGGTTCCATATTTGATTCTAAAATTAAAAAATAAAATTCTTTAAGAATAAATAATTTAAGATACATGGCACAAAATTGAAATTTTAATTTGAAATTCTCTTAACTTCACCTATTATTATTATTATTATTATTATTATTATTATTATTATTATTATTATTCTTATTATATGAATCAATGTTCTTGGCATGCTAAGCTATATGAGCTTGGCGATTGTCCTGTCTCTTTACATGAGAAGACTGTACCTTTCTAAATTCATATAGCTTTTGGTGAATTCCTTCAATAATGTTGGCAATAACAACTGGAGGTTCACTAGACCCTATCAAAGCAGAAATTACAATATGTGAGTCGCTCTCCACAACCACATCGCGAATACCCACCTCCCATGCAAATTGAATACCCTCCTCCATGGCCTTAGCTTCGGTCTCAAGTGGTCCCAAAGGCACAGGTAGGCTTTTACTTAGCGCAGCCTCCACTCTCCTAGCAAAGTCACGAACAAGAACACATATTCCTACTGTCTTAGATTAAGCAAAGGTCACACCATCAACATTAACTTTGAACCACGGATCCATTGGTGGCTGCCATTGTACAATTTCATCATGGACAGGTTTAGCTAAAACTACGCTGTTAATCAGATAACAATTAACATATGCAAAGTGTAATTAGTCTTAATTAAGGTTGGCCTCTCATTAATTCTTTCCCAAGTTCGTACTAGAATACTACTATTTTTTTTTGATAATCTGCATATTCATTCAAGAAACTAAAGCGAAGAACAAGAAGCGGCATCTCCCTTACAAACTGACTCAATGGAGGGTGGGAGAATGCCATTAGAAAAACAAAATGGGTGGGAAGAATTCAAAGCGAATCTTGCAGCTTCATGGGCTGCAGAATTGCTGTTTCTTCGAACCCAGCAAAAGGTACAAGACGAAAAAAAAGAAGACAAGCTACGAATATTACAGTTGAGAGTGTCCAGAATCCAGTTAGAGGCCTGATCAGGATGGTTCAACGCATCGAAGCACATTTTTGCATCTCCCTCAAAAATGACTGAACTCCAATGTTGTTGGATTGCGAGTTGGACTGCCCACAGTAAGGCCGATGCTTCTGCCTGCAATGGGGAACAGAGATGATGGACTTTGCCCCAAATGAATAGCACATCTCCCCTGTAATTTCGAGCTACCACAGCTAAGGCAGATTTGGAGGAGTCAAGAGCAGCATCCACATTAATTTTGACATGATCCATAGGGGGAGGAATCCAAGTAGGAGGGTTTGTTGTTACTGGATTGGTATGGAGGAGAGGGTAGTATACCTTTGATAGCTCTAGAAACTTCGCATTAACATTCATCATGGCCTTGGACAATATGGGTTGATCATGTTGAAAAAGTTTAAGGTTTCTTGCCTTCCAGATCTCCTCAATAATGAGGGCCATGTTTAGTGAAATGGTCCAACGCTCATTTGCTAGAACAGGGGCATTTGGCGGATTTAATATCAGTTTCAAAATGTCCTCACCTGAATTTAGCAAGTCAGAATTGATCCTAAGACCCCAACCTGAGTTTGCCCATAAGGCTTTGGCAAAGTGACACTCAAAGAATAGGTGACAGCTTCTCTCAACTTCTGCATTACAAAGAATGCAAGATGGATCAACATGCTGGATTCTTCGCTGAATGTTCTCTCTTGTGGGAATTGCATTGGCTCCAATCCTCCATAACAGCAATTTAAGACGCTCTGGGAGCCTAGCTTTCCATAGATTTTTCCAATGGAATAAGTCTTGATTGTTGCTACTAGAATGGTTGAAAGTCACTCGATGCACAGATCTTACAGAAAAGGCTCCTTTAGAATCAGGCAGCCAAATGAGCTTGTCTTGCCTAGGAGAGTGTGGGATAGGTCTGGTAAGGATGGCTTGGGCATCCATAGATTCAAAGACTTCTTTAACCATATCTTCATTCCATGCAGTTGAGGTATGATCTAATATATGATGAGCTTTGATGGGGAGCTGATAGTAATCTTCAATTCTTGGCCTTGGTTTAAAGCCTTCGATCCAAGGCACCCAAGGATCAGTCCATACATCAATGGATTTGCCATCTCCCAAAAGGAAACATGCTCCCTTTTCAATCAGAATCTTCGCTCTTTCAATCGCTCTCTAGGTAGGGGAGGCTGATTTTCTCGAATCTGCTCTAAGCCAATCTTCTCTGACTTTATACTTCGCTCTCAAAGTTGCCTCCTTTGCACCTTTACAAACCTTTTAATTGACATTTTTACACGGCATCTTTATACCAATGAAGCTATAATAATTGAGAAAAGTTAGGTCCTACAATATTTTCACAATACTTTCACAACAAATCATAAGTGGTAGATTGTTACTGGTAAGCAAAAAAGTAATTTCAGTTGTAAATTCAAATTATAACCAATAATAATTTACTATCTATAATTTGTTGTGAAAATATTGTAAAAATGTTGTGAACGTAGCACATTTCATAATAATCAACCCCTACACAGGCTAATTATTAATTATTATAATGAGAATTTCAGTTAATAAAGAAATTGAGTTCAAATTCTATCGATATAAGCAGAAAATCCATTAATATATGGATTTGATTATAAAGATCAATTGTAATGAGATCATAGATTCAAATCTTATACAATCGTAAAAGGAAAAAAAAATCAAAACAAATAATATTGTGGAAATTTTTTAAATGGGATGTAAGGTAGAGATAGTAGTAGAACTTGAATTTAAAACCTTGTATTCTAATACCATGATAAATTTTGATTATCTCAAAAATTTAAATTATTAAAAAAAATCAATCAATTCTATATCTATATATTACTAAAAGTTGAAACGTAACATTTAATGTTGCTATTCTCACATTAAGCCACATCAGCAGCCATGCCATTTCAATCATCTTTTCTAAATTTTTCTAACAATTATAAAATAATTTTTATCAATTTTAAATACAGATAATTATAAAATAATTTTCATCCCTATCTTCACCCTAAAGCCCACTTCTTACGAATGTAATATTCCATAAAGCCCAAATCCAAAGCCTTTTTAAACCCTTTACTTTCACGGTTTCAACTTTTTGTTTTTCCTTTCCTTTTGTTGCACACGGTTTTAATTTCCTGTCTCCCACGTTTTAGTTCTTTCCCCTTCCCCACCTTTTCTGTTCTACGGTTTCCTACGGTTTCACATTTAATCATCGCCAGCCTCTCTCCCTTCTAACGGCAACCTCTCCGTTTTTCCTTCCTTCCTGTCTACCTCTCCTTACAATATATAAATACTGACAGCAGCTAGACGATTCAGTTGAGGTATCTCTATTCTTCTGCATGATTTTTTTTCCCATTTTACTGCGTCTTACGTGCTGTGGTGTGGATGATTGTAATGTTGAATTTAATTACTTTATAAATCATTTTTCTTAGTGTGTTGAATTTTTGATTGCTGGGTCTTATCTTGTGTGATTCCAACGACTTATTGTGACTCTAATTTATTAGTGTAGTGCTACGGTGTTTGCTTCCACTGTAGTGTTGTGGTGTTTGCTTCCACTGTTTGTCTTGTATGATTGTATAACATATTGATTGGGTTTTAGAATCAAAGAAAATTGTTTTCCTGGTGTTTGAATTTTCTGCATAATTGTGTTTATCATGGTCTTTGGTTTAGACATGGTTTGATATTCATGGTTTCAATTTTAAGAATTTGTGAATTTCTTTTATCAGATTCGTGAAACTTAAGTCACTGTGCAAGCATTTTTAAGTTGTGCTATGATTGTGTGCATACTTCTAAAGATTGTAAAATCAATTAATATATTTAGGTGTATTTTATTTTTATTTTAAGTATAGGGATTTTGGAGTATTCATGCTTCTAAGGCTATAGATCTTTAGAGGGTCGACCATGTATTCTTTTCTGCCATTCTAAATTGTTTGTCTTAATTCTTATTTTCTACTTTTGAATTGATGCCATGTGTTATAGTGATGCAAGGGCGCAAGTTGATGATGAAGATACAGCAATGATGAACATTATCAGGTCTGATGATTGGGTCACCATTAAAATCATAAACTAGACAATGATGGTGAATCCCTTATCCACATCTCTCATTGTTTAGGTTTTTCTTATTCACTTTCAATTTTAAGTGGTGAATCCCTTATCCACACCTCTCATTGTTTAGGTTTTTCTTATTCACTTTCAATTTTAAATAAATTTTTACTTAAAACTTTGAAGAAACATTCAATGCTTTTTGCAACAGGAATCAACTATGCTGATATGACAAATTAGCTTTGGCGTCATTGGCTCCATCTGACGAATCAGTACCTAGCGGCTCTAGAAAGAAGAAGTCCAAGTGATCACTGCCATGTTCATGCAATACAAAAAACACCATTGTTTCTACCAGAAAGGGTATGATCAATTTGAAAATATTACATGCTTTTAATACTGTTGGAATCGTAGACAATGATTCAGGCTTGAAATATGTTTATTAGAAATTCTATTTACATCATGTATAGAAAGTAATTTGTACAAGGAAAAGTTATAAAGTAAATGCATAATATATTCCTAAGGTAATTGCAAAGAACAAAGTCAGACATTGGGCGTGATATTAGGGGGCAATCTGTCATGCTCTATCTGTGGTAAATTAGCTCCTTGATTTAAGCATTGAGGCTGAGAATTTGGCTTCTGTTTGTTGCCATATTGGAATTGAGGCATGGGCTGCAAGTGTGCTTCATTACTTAATATACATCTTTCTTCTTCTAATTTATATTTGATATTTGAATTGCCAATTATGTTGCTCCTTAAATGTTTTTGAAGTGACATGGTTATACATTTTTTTTAATCTTTTATAGGATTAAATTAATTTTGATCTTATTGATACCCTTCAGGCTTCACTGTGAAGCTTAGAAAGATTAATGGGTTTGAGACTTTTTGTCAAATTTCTATACTCTCACTGTGACTTGAAATGTGTGAAGATCATTAGTAGGACAGAATAACTTACACACAAAAAACCATCAAGAGAGAAGACCAATTATCCAAAAAAATTCACAATTTAAAATAACTTCCTCCCTTCCCTGCCTATTTTTTATGTGAATATTTATCTTTCAAGTGGTTTGTTCTTTAAAATGAAATTAAAAATTCAATGATTGAAGTGTGTGTAAGGGCCACTCTCACTTGATTATTTAGCAAAAAAGAATGTGGGTCTTACTTAACTTTATTCAATGTGAGTTTAATCATTGTGCAATTAGGGTCAAGGACTTATCATCTGTGTAAAATGAACAATGTTGTATGTCGAATCGTTGAGATGAAAAAATATAGCATTTTTATTTTTATAAATTATTGTCTAATAGTTGCTTCTTCTTTTCTCCGGCAATAGATTTAAACAATAATTCAATAAGTATGGGCACAGCTAACTAAACGGAAACTAAGAGATTTTATTAATCATTCAATTTCTTATTGGGGTGTACCTCTCTGTTGCTGCCTTTGGAAGGAGAAGCAAACATTTTTTTTTATTGATCATATTTTATTAGAGAAGATGTCTAATAGAATGTTGTCTTTATGTAGTGCTTTTGGAAGGAGAGAAATGCTAAGAAACAGAGTCTGCAACAACATTGAAACAGATGAAAAAATTTCCTATTCTCAGGCAAATCATGGTCCTCACGGAAGCTTCAAAGTCTAAGAAAGGCAAATGGATTGGTGTTTCATTTTAGTGTAAGAATTTGAAAAAGTTCCAATATGTTCATGGGCTGTCAAAGTTGAAAAGTGCATAGGAAGACTACTGCTATATTGTTATCTTTGAGGGTTCTCCCTATCAAAGTCATGAGAGAATTTGTAGAACAAGCTTCTTTATTTTTTATTCTATATATATATATATATATATATATATATATTTGGACTTTAGGTTTCATGTAAGGTATTTATTTTGTCTAATAGATGTTTGTTGTACTCAGCTTGGCATATTTTTAAATTGGTACAAACTGTTGAAACATAAACTATTAGGACCTATAATACTTTTCAAAGTTGCTGTGTCAGGGTCTTAGGCCTTCACTTGGTATCAATTTGGTGGGCAGCAGGTGTTTGTTGAAAGTTGAGTATTGGCACTTGGCAGCTAAGTGGTTTGTAATGTTGTAAGTGGAACCTAAGTTTAATCAAGCACCATGGTCTTCTCTTTTGGTTCTTTGGGCGTCTCTTCAAGTCTTAATTCTTTGCTGACACGCTCTTGCACTTTTGTTCTTAAGAGTTGGTTTGTCTCTGCCTCTCTTTCTATATTGCATTCTGTAGGAATTTTGTTTCATTCCTGATTTCTCTGTCTCCATCTAAATGATTTTTAGTTTTGATATTTGGCTCAAATAGTTATGATTGGTAGGAATAATTGTATTTGGTGAGTGATTAGTTTGTCAGATCTTATTGTCAAATTAGATGCATTTATATTTTATGGTGATGACCTTATTATTTCAATTTGAGTTTTGATTCCAGGAGTCATGTGGATAAAACAAAGTATTTGAAGTAGTTGAGGTCTCAAAGGATATGCATGATTCTAAAGAGAATTTACCATCTATCAATTTCAATGTCAAAATTCTAAACTGCAAGTATAGGTGCATAATCCAAACTCCGTATGAGTAACAATGATTGTAGTTTGTGAACCAAATATGTTGTGAGAGATTGTAATAGAACTTGGAATTTCACTTTTAACTTTTAATTACAATTACATTTTTGGTCCATTTTATTGGGTTTTTTTTTTAAAAAAAAAAAAACTATTTCTGTTAATAATATTATACTCAATCCATCTTTATTTAATCATCCTACTGTTTGAGACTTCCTGTTATAGAAAGCACACAAATTTGAAATTCATACTTAAATTTAAGACCCTTGATAGGAAAAAATTATATTGGTTTAGCTTTATCATTTGAGTTCTTAAAAGAGAAATAGTATTTTTCATTACAGTAAATAGTTTTTTTTCCCAGCGCATTGCGCGGGTCTGCGTCTAGTAATACTAAAAGCTGAAGCATAGCAATTAATGTTGCTACGCTCACGTTGAGCCACATCAGCAGCCATGTCATTTCCATCATATTTTCTGAATTTATCCTACAATTTTAAAAGAATTTTTATCAATTTTAAAATACTAATAAATCTAAAATAATTCCTAGCCCTATCTCTATCATAAAGCCCACTTCTTACATATTTAATTCCACCATAAAACACAAACCCAAAGCCTTTTCAATCAAAACCTTTGTGAAACCTTTTGTTTTCTTCCTTTCCTTTTGTTGCAAGCACGTCACTTTTTTTTTTTTTTAATCTTTATTGATTGCTTATTTCAAAATTAATTCTTAGTGGCAAAATGTGATGCAAACGTTTGAGTTTCCGTCTGCTAACCATTTGGCACAGGATATATACTACAAAAAAACTGCTAGAGAAAGAGATATAAACAATTGTTTGAGTTTCACTGTCTACTAAATGTTTTTTTTTTTTTTTTGATAAAGTCTGCTAAACGTTTGGCACAGCATGTATATTAAAAAAAGCTGCCAGAGAAAGAGATAAACGAACATATATTTGCTAGAGAAAGAGATATAATCGACAAACGTTTGAGTTTCACTGTTTGCTAAACGTTTGGCACAGGATATATATTAAAAAAAACTGCCAGAGAAAGAGATAAATGAACATATATCGATAGAGATTAGGGAGCATTCGTGAGTCACAAAGAGAGAAATCTGATATGATGCAGAGAGAGTTGGAGAGAGATCTGAAGGAGGCCTCTTCACTACTGTCAGTCCAGTCTCCCTCCATCTTCCGGTTCCACACAGTTGTCAGTAAGTTTTAATTTCTTGAAAACTTGAGGATGGTGCTAGGGTACGACCATGGGTGCAACTTTTTCAATCACCAACCCAGGCTCGATATCAGAACATTTTTCTCGGTAATTTTCAACTAATCTCTCATCCTATTGTCTTCAACTAATCGCTTATCCTATTGTCTTCATATAGGTTTGCTGTCAATTTAGGGATTTGTTGAAATCAGGGAAACAACCTAAATGATCAAATTCTACCTGAATTGTTATTAGGATTTTTTTTTCAGTTTCTGGGTTTTGTTCCTTTGCTTTCATGAGTTTCAGTTTCATGTTCTTTGTTTTTTTTTTTTTTTTTAACTTTTCTGGTTTAGTATTTGGGTTATTAGAGAAGAAGAGAGAGAAGGCAATGGAGCAAACATAGGCCAAGAAGGGATAAGATTTTTCAAATCCACAATGATTACAAGGTTGCCCATGACTCATTCCCCAACAGGTATTTCCCAAAAATAAAAAAATTTGCTTGTATTTTCACGCTATGAGAAGTCCTTGCTTTTATGAATACAGGTACATGATGTTTAGTGCTTCCTCTAACTTTATAGAGCCCACATATAAATCACATAGGATATCACCATTCACCAACTGAACACTTCTCTTAACTTGTGTCAAATCCACATGTTAAGGGCTTGAGTGAGTTTGGTTGATAGTTGATACCATGATATTATATTAATCTACAACAGATTTGAAACAATAACCTTGATTTTGACGCTGAGAAGAAATGCAAGCCTTTTGTTGTAAAATTAGTCTCTGTCACATTCCAGAGTTGGTAATGATATATACCTATAAGCCATTACTTTTAGTTGCAGAGAAATTATGAATCTATCAACTATCGAACTATTTGACTAAGGCAAATAACATTTGAGCTGATAATGGATTTTTCTTTGCATGTTTCCCTCATTAGGCACATCTCTTAGGCATATTTAGTTGCCCATGAATTAAAACCATTCATATTTTGTATAATACTACATTCAAAAATTGTCACTATATTGGATAGAATGACTTATTTGTGCAAATTCATGAAATGCCACTCCAATTTTTTTCATTGAAATAAGTTATATGGTTTCACGTTTGGGCTATGTTTTATGCTACATCATTTGTTGTTTGAAATAAGTTAACAGTTTTGTGTTTTACTATAATGTGGATTTTAGCAAAAGATCTTCTTCTTTTTTTCTTTTTTTTTTTCTTTTTTTTTTGTTGAGAAAATTGGTTTGAATTCAAAATGGCTTGAGAGTGAGGTTATGATTAGTTCGAAAACCCTTTTATGATTGTCCTGCCCTGTATGCATATAAGCATGCAAGGTTGTGTGTGTATTTTTCTCATTGGGAATAATTAATTTCATTAAATGTTTTTCTTATATTTGGAGGGTATTTTTTAAAATTGTAGGTTTGGAGAAATGACTGGTTTTTACTTGAGTTCTTCTGTGATGCAGAAGGTACGTTTTTTGATGTGTCACAGTATGCATTCTTTGGCAAAGATGTTGTTGAGTTGGGGGGTTGCCATTCTTCATCGCTTGGAGTTTTTAAAATGGTTAGTGATGTTATTACTTTAATTTTAGGAGTTTCCCTCTTACCTATTTTCTTTATTTGGCCCTTTGTTTTACTAATCTACTTAAATTTTGTTCTTTTAATTCAAGGTTTTCTGAGTTAGGTTTGATCTTATTGAAATAAAAAAATTTATGAGCAAGGTATGCTTCTTTAGTTTTAGATATTAATTTTTTTGTGTCAATGTCTTTTAATTACTGTTTTATTTGTATATTTAGCTACTATAGTTTCTTTTTCCTTTTTCTTTTTTTGGGTTTCTTCATTGCATGTTATATAATTTATTTGGGGTTTGATATTAGAATTCATGTTTATTTTATGAAATTTTAACTTTATGTTAGAATTTCTTTTTCTGAAGCCTAATTAATTTAGTTTTGCATATAATTCTAAACATAAAAGCCAATTAGGACTAGATGTAGTGCATAATTGAACATAAGTGTAGAATTTAGAGGTCGGGCTTGGTGCAATGATAATTACCTTCCACAAATCAAGTCACTATGGTATTTGGAAATACTATAGTATGGCCCATCTTTTTTTGGTTTCAAGCAGTCACAAATCACATAAAACTGCAAAATAATTTGGATTCCATTCTTTTTTGGCAAAATCTTTTTGTTGAGAACAATATACTCCTATGAAACTAAAGCTCCAATTGTTTCCAATTGATGATGGCACTCAGAAAAGGGTGAGATTAAAAAAAAAAAAAAAATTTTGATAAGTGAGATTTAAAATAAATAAAAACCTTATGAGGGTAGTATGAGATTTTAGTAGCATAATAGTTTTCAATACATAAAATTAAATTTATTTATTTCCATATGTTCCACTTTTCACAGCATAATTAAGCATAATCCTCACATGAAGCTTTTTTTTTTGGTTTGTGGATATTGTTAATTTTTAATTGTCTTGGTTATTTGTAGTTCTTTTGGGCACTAATATATATTTGTCTCAATTTCGTGATATTTTGACGAGCATTTTCTTTCATTGTTGCTTTTAATTATTTTTTTTATAGGTTTGGGAAGAATTTTAGACTTGCATTTTCTTTTTCTTTTACTTTTTTTTTTTTATAAAAGTAATTGCCTCTTTGCAGTAAAAAATTTTCAGCTGAGGTTTTGGTTTTTCTTTCATCAAGCCAGAGCAATCGTGGTAACTCTTGCTGCTACTATTGGCTTACAAGAAGTAATGGGAGGACATGCACTATTATAGCAGTGATTTATCTAGAGAGTTTAGTTTGATTTGCATTCTGGTTATTAAAATGTTACCTCAAACATCACTATGTTAGCTTTTGAAGTTACTATTGCTATATAATTATTTTTCTTTTCAATGGCCTATTGTAGTAATTGTGGAAATTGTTATCAAATGAATAAAAGTATTCGAGGTGCGCAACGATTTGCTATACAAGATCTGATGATTAGTAAGTATTTGGTTCGAAGAATACTAAAGCCAAGAGTGTGAAGTAGTTGCAAATTTTTTTGGGACTGTTTGCTTTTGTGGGCAAATGTCAATTGGGCATGAGCTTTTTATGGGATGTTATGCATCTAAGTATGCATCAAAAATGTGTTTGGCGTGGTAGCAGTATGAAATTGAGACAACTGATAATGAAATTGAAAATTGAGAAATGATTTGTTTGCACTTTAGAAGCAAGTTAAATCTAGATTGGTTCTTCAATTAAAGGATCATATAGAATAATTGTTCAACTTTTTCTTTCAATTTTTTTTTGTGTTGAAAAATGTGATACAAACGTCAACTGGTGTAAAATTTTATTTTGGTAAACTTTGTTGACCGTAACCCCTCTCTAATTGGCCATTGAAACAAAAGTGCGAAAATATTAACCTTAAACACATTCAATCCAAAGAAACTCCACTCTTAAGAACTTTTCACGATTGGTTTTACACATACCCTTTTAGACCCAAACACATTATACCATTAAAAAAAAGTTTAAAATGATATTAAACTATAGATTTACAACTCAAAATGATGTTATACCTCTTTTCTTCTTTTTAATTTTTAATTTTTAATTTTAATTTTAATTTTATTTTAATTTTCAATAGAATGTAATCCGCTACACATGATTACTCTTTATAGAATAAAAGAAATATTAAATCTATTTTTCAATAGCATTGCCGTGCATCGCACGGGTTAGCGACTAGTATATATAAAAGCAGAGACCTTATGTGAGAGTGCATGAGGTCCTGCCACGTGGCACTCTAATATTACATTTAACATTTTTTACCTTTTTCCATTAAGTTTTTTTTACTATTACCCAATAAATTATAGTAACTTATTTTTACTATTATATAAATTTAGCATTTTTTTTCTCTTTTTATTAAGTTTTTTTTTTTACTGTTACCCGATAGATCATTGTAACTTATTGCATTTAACATTTTTTACCTTTTTTCATTAAGTTTTTTTTACTGCTACCCAATAAATCATAGTAACTTATTTTTACTATTATATAAATTTAGCATTTTTTACCTCTTTTTATTAAGTTTTTTTTACTGTTACCTAATAGATAATAGTAACTTATTTTTACTATTATATTGATATGAACTGTTCTTGACAATTAGACCAATTAGACCAAAAGTTATTCACTATAAAATGGATTACCTTTTAAAAGTAGACCAAACCTTATGAAAAAGTCAGGCCCAGTTCTTACCTTACATATTATGACCCAAGTTTGACCATTCTTACGTGTAAATCAAAGCAAAAACTCTTACCCTCTTACAAACTCTCTTCTTCCTCCCTCACGTATAGATGATACTTCTAGAAAATCTCATTCTCATGAAATATCTCTTCATTTTTCCCCAATTTCAATTCAATATGCTTTTGTCTATTAATAATATTCTATGCAATTTATGCAGACAAATTCTCTGTCATCGACCAATGCAACAAAAATATATATAAATCTTGAGATCCCTCAGGTTGTTGAAATAATTGACAAATGCATATTTCTAAAATTTATAATAACAACACAGTCAAAAAAAAAAATTATAATAACAAAAAAGTCTAATAAATAGCATATACTATCTCACAAAATGCCATTAACTTAATATTTTCTTTAAAAAAATTCAATGATAGGAATGGTCAAAAACATGATCCTATACAAGAAATACCAAAAATACATGCAAAACGATTTTCATAGGAGGATTTATCTTTAAATAATATGAAGACAATAGTAAAGGTAAAATGCATTGAATGAGATCCTACGAAACAGGTTCGTTAATTATTTCAAATTATACTCATCATTTATGTAAAATAATAATAATACATCATATTATTTACATTAAAAAAATAATACATATTAATTTCAAAGTTCATTGCAAGATGTGAATTGCTAGGATATTGCAATAATAAGTAACATTGATACAACAATGGGTTGTTATTACATTTTGTGCGTACTTTGTGAAAGGAATGTCAAATTACAAGCAGGATCATTTTGGTGTGCAAAATGTAAAACAAAAATAAATCTTTCTATCCCAAAGTTAGAGGCACTCACATTAACTACATACTCTCCAAATATTTATAATATATTTATCTCACTATAACTACTATATATATACAATTGCAAACTACTTCAGATACAAGATTCAAATTGAAGTTTTTAATGCAACTAACAAAACAAAATTTGTGATATTTGATCGAGATGCCGAGAAAATCCTAGATAAATCTACAAGATCGAGATCTTGCTGAAAAATAAACTAAGGTACAACTTATTTAAATTATTGTAAAAATATTGATATTGGAGAAGGAATTCCACGTGATTTGAAAAAAAAAAAAAGGAAAAAAATGGATTTCTCTACTTCATTTGAATGAATTCAATCTAAAAGATGGTTTTGAAAATTACATAGTTGCTAAGATTTTTTATGTGCCTTCAAATGATAAAAAGGTATGGAAGAAAAAAAAAACACTATTCAACATGCTATATTAATTCTTTTTGCTACACTATTCCAAAATTAACAAAAAAAAAATTATAAAAAACTGTCACATCATTGAAATTTAATATAAATGCAAATACCTATGAAAAATCTTAGCGACAAAGTCCAAACTTTGTAAGATTTAATCAAGAATCTCTCGGTGCCAATTCATTAGTAATTAACACAAATGATGCAACAAAAGGAAAAAATGATGAAAGCTCAAAAATTGAACAAATATGGACAGACTAAATTTCAAATGATGAAGATGGAGAAATTGATGATGACAACAAGCGTCACCATACCGCAATAACAAAGCATTGAAGAAAAAAAATTCGTAATGAAGCTTTTTATTACATCACATAATAAAAATTAATAATATAGAATGAATTAATATGCTTTTATCAACTTTTATTATACAATATTACTCCAAGTTGTTTTCATTATTGCTCATTAATTGAACAAAATAATTATAATAGATATATGTGTGCAATTTATAATTGTTACTTTTTATGATGAAATCATTACTAACAAAATTTTATAATAAATATGCTATAATATATGTATAATATTTTCCAAAAACAAATTTACATAAAATATTATAACATTATCCGTGCATCGCACGAAAAACTTACTAGTTATGAATTAATAATTCAATCTAACATTATTAACGAAAAAACGAATACTTTGTTCTTACCCAAAAAAAAAAAAAAAAAAAAAAAAACAGAAATTATTCTTGAAAAGGAAAAATATATAAAGTGTAAACTAACTAGAAAAATAATGGGAAAAAAAGGACTAGCTAAAAACCATTGCACTGTTTATTTATTATTTTCCTCAAATAACATCGTTTCAAACTTCAAACTACAGTCAAAGCCTCCACTCATTCTTTCCACGTGTCAATGGTCTGTCCTTTCTCACGAAACTCATACCAAATATGCGCATGGCATGGCAAGCTTTGCAGGAGACATATTAACTTCATCAACTTCTATCTATAGAAACAACCCAAAAAACCACGACACTTTACACCCATGAAATGAAATGCCAATGTCCAAAGATTTTTAAAAAAATAAGATTAAGAATATAAGTGAGAATCTAATAAATCTCAGACTCAGAGTACGAATACTTATCACTCAGACCCAAATTTAAAAAATGAAAAAGAAAAAGTCCCAGACTCGTATAATCTAAACCCAGATATTACTTGGGTCAGCTTTTGTATAACTATTCTGTCTCTCTTTCTCACTCACTCCCTCTGGTTTTGCAAACTGCGTTTGGTACTGGTCAAAGGGTCACTAAGAAGACAAAGCAAGTAAGAAAAAAAACACTATTTTCTTGTTTCACTACTTTTCTATTGTTTTTGTTCACCCTTTTGCATGTATATATTTGGGTGTGTGGGTGTCGATCTGTGTGTCAGTGTTTGTGATGTGTCTGAACTTCTGATGGGTATTAGAGGAAGCAAGGCTGAGCTTCATACTTAGCTTGAGTGTAATGTTTTAATGTTTGAAAATTTGGAAAATGAAAATAAAAGGAAGGAAATTTTTTAGATGGGTTGGGAATGTTATGATTGTTTGTTACGTGGAACCCAAGAAAGGAAAAACCTTTAAAATTCGATCTGTTGAGTTGGGGGATTTTTTATCCCTTACAAATCCCAAAAGACATAAGACAACATTTGCTTTTATGTTGCTCTTACTGAGTTTTCTCAGTCAACAAAAAGGGCTAAATGATTTGATGAGAATGAGGCCTTTACAATCACCTTTTATTTTTTAGTAATTTACAGTTTTGAGGGCTAAAGTAATTATCTTTCTTAATTAATAGTCCCACTGTTATTATAGTTTTTTTTTTTTTTTTTTTTTTGACAATCAAGACAAATTTTAAGTGAAAACAAGCAGCCATAATAGCAACACAAATTACAACAACATAGAATACAACTGGCTGATATGCCAGCAAACACCTATTCATTAGTCTAAACAGAAGGCCTACAAGACCTAAGAAAGTCTGTAGATAGTCCCCATTTACAGCAAATATCCCTGTTCTCTTTAATACAAGGGAATGACCCTTTGAACTCAAGTCTCATTTTCACTTGCTTCTTAATTGAAGTAATAATCTGCTCTTCAGAACTAGGACAGCCTTGATGCAACACAGCGTTACTGCATTTCCAGAGTTCATAAACAGTAGCTTCCAAGCCAAATTTACAAATTACAGCCTTCAAGCTCTGCTCTCTCCAGTGGTGTTTACAGCCCAACTAACTATCTTTTCCCAATCAAACTCAGGATTACATTGTAGACTGAACTCCATAATCACTTTCCAGACTCTTTGTGGAAAAAGAAATTCAAAGAATAAATGGTCCTGACTCCCTAAAGTTGCACTGCATAATAGACACAGTACATCACTGCATACTCCCCATATCTCCAATCTAGCCCTTGTTAGCAACCTGTCTTTCATTGCTAACCAACATATAAAGGTATGACTAGGAATCATTTCTGGAAAACATCCTTGTATCTGACTTGTTCCCAAGCTGAAGCACAAGAGTAGCAGCCATTTGTTTGCACCCAAACCACCTGGTCTGAGTCCCCAATAACTATCTCAGGAAGCTTATATTTTATACTTACAAGGTCTTCAGACCTAGCAGGCAGCCAAGACGAGGAATGGTTGCTAATGACTGAGGAGAGCTTAGCATTTGTAGTGCTGGCAGTATGACACACCACATGATGTTCATTCTTCAAATACAAAGGACCATCCTGTTATAAAAAAACATACTAGAGCCATCACCAACCTGGAAGTTGATACTTGGTCTCACTAACTCTTGAATTTTTAGGATTTTCATCCAACCTTAACATTGTTGAGGAACCTTCACTTGCCAAAAGCTTTGGTTCTTCAACAAGTTGTTTCTGACCCATGCAACCCAAAGAAAGCTAGCCTGCTTGAACAAAAGCCAAATGGATCTCATAATTGCTGCTTTACTCCATTCCTCACACCACTTCAAGCCCAATCCCCCCTCCCTTTTGGGACAGCACACTTCTTTCCAAGAAACTCTAGCCCTTGGAGCAGAATTTTCGGCACCATTCCATAAGAACTTGTTTCGAATTTTCTCAATAGATTTCAAAACCTTTTTTTCGGAGGATGAACACACTAGACCTATAGACTTGAATGCTGAATAACTCTTTTTTATAGTTTCACTTGAAAATACAAATGATTCAAGGTGGGGAGGGGGGGGGGGGAACTGAACTCCCACCTATCTCAAGAATTTAACTTTCCAACAAAACTCTTTATTTTTACATTGAAATATCTTTATTAATGGATAGGATTAACAAGGGTTACGTGTAACAAATTATGCTTACCTTTTTTAATAATGGACCATTATTTAGAGACAATCAAAAAAGAAAATGTAAAATATAGGCAGAGGAGTAGCATGTAGCTAGGTTCTCAAGCTCTCACTCCATTTGCATGTTTCTTTGATTGACATCATAAACTGATTGTGTGCAAGATATGGGAGAGTGTTTAAGATGGAAGTAGTAGAGTGTTTAAGATGGAAGTAGTAGCATCATATACTAATGTTTAGTTTACAATAACAAAGAAACTTGTGATGATTCTGTTGCATCCCTTGATTTTCCATCCTTGAATTCCAATTTCTATTCAGGGTTTTCTATCTTTCTTGCTTTAGATCTCTCTCTCTTTCCTTTTCTTTTTTCTGGCTGAGGAGTTTTAATCTATTTGGTTAATAATTAATAGGTGTGGCTTAGTTTGGTGACAGAGTGCTATATGCTGTGCTTACTTATTGTTTGTTTTTTTTTCAGCCATAGTTTGTCTACCTGTGGTGACAACAACAGCTACTCCAAGTCTTTGAATTACTCAGGTATCAAGTTGCTGCATTGCTCTATCAAGTTACATAATGCCCAATTTATATCACTTCATAGAATTGTAAGACAAATTCTGATGTCAATTTCAGTAAAATGAGTTGTTTGTGTTTCCTCTTGCAATCTTAAAGAAGACGGACTCATAGCTAATATAATAAAGATTGGAAGGACACTATCTTCAAAATATTAAACTTGATAATATTGGAATTGAAAAAACTTATGTTGTTTGAAATACAAATCAAAACTTACTCAATTAAACATTCTCCATAGAGCAAAGACTTGCCAAATCCCTTTTAAACAACTGATGCACTTGTTGAAGCTATGCATCTTAGAGTATTCCATCATTTTTTTCAGCTGGATCCAGGTCTAATACCTTGCTATTGTTTGGCATGAAAAAGGGGCTTTTTGCAAAAGGTTATCAAAGTACTCGTATATTGATATAGTGTGTACTCTGTGTGTGTGTGTGTGTGCAGGGTGTAGGTATACCTCTTTAAGTAGTTCATTAGTCCTTCCTCTGAAACCTCCTGTTCATTCTTCTTCTCATCAACATAATTATAAAATTACCTTTTACTTATATTCTATTTTTCTTTTGTTGCATTGTTCCCAGTAATCACTTGCAACAAATGAAGGAAAGCTCTGGTGAAGAGTATATGTTAAGTCCAAAGGTATCTAGGCATGCAAACTGGGGTTCTATCCCATGCCGAAAAAGTGCACGTGTACAATCAAGAAATCTTGAACGACAAAAATCAAGAAATATATTGAAGGACTGTAAGGCAGTTACAGGTGATCCATCTTCCTCCATTATTCTCATTTTTCTTTTCATATGATTTTGCTCTTTACACCATCTGTTATAGCATTATAAACGTTATTGTTACTTCTGCTGGGATAAATATGATCCCTTTTAGAAGTGGACATCTTTCTTAGCAGTGGGAAATGGGGAAAGAATAGCAATGACTTCACTATTTTCCTGACTAGGAATAGGATCTTTCACTAGAATATCTTATTTAGTAGGGAAATATTTCTGAAAGCCAATCTTTTATTTAATCTTGGGAAGAATTTGTTTCCTTGAGGTGGGGGGTTTTATTTCAAACCTTTCTGGTAAAATATTAACAGCTGTTATACTGAAAGCTCTCTTTTTACCTTTTCAAGAACTTTTTTTAATTGCATATTATAATGAAGCAAACAATTGCTTCAATTACTGTATCAGGAAGTACCATTTAGTTTATTCTTTTGCAACGGCTACAGCTCCATACATTTTTTTTCTTCTTTTTTTAAAAGAATCAGATTATCAATAATTGGGACAAAATTATATGTCGTAACTCTGTTGCCTACATTTTATAGAAGTATGTAGCTTTGGGAAATTGCACTTTGGTAATATCAATTTTTTGGAAAAGCCAGAATCTGTTGGACAAATTAATTGGCAATTAACTTGAAAGGCTATGATGCCTATTTGCTGCTGGACCATTCTGCAATTGGATCTGAAACTCCAATAAAGAAAATTTTGTATTTTGTTCAATGGAACTGTCATTAATTATGGAGCCTTCTTCTTGTTTGAATGATAGGTTTTAACTGTTAAGCATATCAGGGTAGAAGTTTTAACTTTGGATGTGAGCATAATAATAATTTTTCAAAAATGAGTTGTTTGTATTTCAGTATAGTTAACAATCACTCCCTCTTTCACTCAAAAAAAGAAATACTCCCTCTGTCCAAGGCCTGATTAGTCTCTTGCAGTATATGAATAGTGAAGACACAAAATTATTAATGGGATTGTGTGTTGTAGAATAAATAATAAATATCCAGGAAAATTTTACCTATTTCGGCTCACTTTCCCATCTTTTCTTCTTGGGTTTTAACTCAGAACTGGAAGGTCTTTCATCTGCAACCTTATGGTTTGGTATGAAATGGCCCCAAGGTTTATTGAGAGCATCATTTGAAGGTTCAAATTCTTTATACTTGTTCTCCTAAAAAAATCGTTTTTCATGTGTACATATCTCTTTCTTTCCAAGAATTCTACTTGGGAGGTATCTCACCCTAAGCTAGACATGTAGCCCTAAACAATGTAATTTGACTTGATTGTGTTTTGCCTTTTATTGGCATGCATCTCAAATAATATGTAAATTTGGAAAAATATAGACAACCAGGAAAAAATGAAGGGTTTGAAGATCAAATTGCCAATGGGTAACGAAAGTGAAATCAGTTTGACCTCAAAATTGTTGGGTAAGCGGAAGAAAAGAAATATGCATACCAACAATTCCGTCATATTCCTTGGGGAGAGAGCTGTTTCACCAAGGGGTCCAAATGCTGTCACATTGAAGCAAGGTAATGTGTCTTTCTTTTCTCTCTCTCTCTCTCTCTTTGGGAGTGTTTTATTGCTCAAATTAAACATGAGCTGTCTCTGATTTTTTATTTGAATCATTTCCTAATGCAATGTCCATGCTGCAGAAACCATTTCTCCTGACAACATAATTCAAGGAAATAAGGAAGCAGAAGGTGCAATAGACAATGAACAAGCAGGTTTCACCAGAAAAGATATTATAGTGCAAACTTCTAGGAACCAATCTACAGAAGCTTGTGAGACTTCTCCTGCCATGTCTACATCAATGGCTTCTGATCAAAATGTCCAAGGTGCACATAACTCTAAAGAGTCATCTAGCTCAGATATGCCACTTTGTGTTGAAGTTGAAGGAAGAAAAAGTGTAACATTGGCTAAGCAAGAACTTAAAGGTGCCCCAGAAAAAACATTTGAGACCCACATTCCTGAGGAAACTGCTGATGGTGCTGGTGCCAATACTGCTGCCGCTTTAACATCCATGCCTTCAGAACAAGATGTCCCAGATGCAGTTGTTTTTCTGGACTCTGATCTTCGAGGAAATAATGAAGAAATTGGTACATACAGCCCAGATCGTGCGAGCTGTAAGAGTTTTGGTCCGTCACTTTTTCACATGGCAAGCACCTTCTTTGAAACTAGCTCTGAGGCAACAAGCTCAGTGGATAACAATCTTAAACAAGTTGGTTCATATCGTGTGAGTGCTGAGTTTGCTCCAACTCTTCATGCCATAATTAAGGAGTATGGTGACATTGCAAGAAATTGCAGGCTCAAGTGTCCTGAGATGTTAAAGGACATACTGGAGAAAGTTTGCACAGCTGTTCAGAATCTGCAGCAATTACCATCTAGTAAGCTCAAGGAACATCATCTAGCTTCCCTAAATGATGTTATATTTGTTGCTGAAAGTGTGAATCTGGATGTAGAATGGCTTCGCCACTATCATGATGAAATAAGGGAGACTGTGGATCAAATTCCTCGCTACAAAAATCTGAAAACTGAATTAGTAAAAACAACTGAAATGTTTGAATTAAGGAAGAGAGATCATGACTTTATGAAGCTTGAAATAATGAAGTTGCAATCAGCATTACGAATGGTTGAGGCTGAGTTGGAAGGTATGACAGACAAAATGGATGATCTACAGAGGGAGATACGTGATGTTCAACCCAAATTGCAACAATTCCATCACAGATTCGTGGGGCATGGGTTGCTGTAGGAGTAGGAAGTTCCTTTTCTAATTTAAGTTGCAGTTCTGAGGTTGATGATGACAAACTTAATTTAATTTAATTTGCTTTTTTTAAAAACGAAAGAAGGATGGAGTTGAAAGTAGAAAGATTGCTCATGTCTTTGTTCTAAACTTTTGAATACTTGGGTAGTTTCTTTTATTTCAAACTAGCAGCAAACTATATTGAATCTATATATCAATCTATCACCTTTTATATATGTTTTGTTATGTGCCTGCAGTTGTGTAGTTATTGTTAATGTTTGAGCATGTATTTGGAGGGAAATTGAACTTCTCTAAGCCATAAAAGTCCATCATGATGGTTAACAATAGGCTTAATTGCTATGCTAACTGTTATTCTTTGCTTGAAATGTTCTGTTCTACTTATCTACTGAATATTATTGTGAAGGATTTTAGGTGAAATTTTTGTTATTATCTGCATTGAACTGCTAAAAATACAGGTTTTGCTACAAAGCAAGGTTTAATACAGCAAATTACTGATCAGATTTGCATTTTGGCTAACTGTGTGATTGTGGATTCTATAATAGGTTACTTGACCATTTCTTGATTAGTCTTCTTGATGATTGTTCTGTGAAGAAAACTCAAAATCTATGTTGATAATGGCCCATAAATTTAGTTTTTAGACGCAGGATCTTGACTTTCATTTAGAATTTTTGCTGTCTTTGACACACTTATCCTTTGCATGGCAGCCCTTCCCTTATGGCAAAATTTGTGTCCTTATCATATAAAATTGGATATGGCTGTATTATGTCATACTGGAGACCAAAACAGTGGCGGTTTTAGGATTTTTTTTCCTA
The DNA here is from genome assembly GCA_030021035.2 of Notholithocarpus densiflorus. Classification (NCBI taxonomy): domain Eukaryota; kingdom Viridiplantae; phylum Streptophyta; class Magnoliopsida; order Fagales; family Fagaceae; genus Notholithocarpus; species Notholithocarpus densiflorus. Next base: position 1,082,048 of record JARYZH020000027.1, on the reverse strand, counting down.
GGGGGGTTAGCAGTGGCGGAGTTAGGAATTTGTCATTTGTCATGGGGGGCAAGTAAAAAATAAAATGCGATTATAGGTTATGTGTCTTTTTTTACCTTGAAAAGAAAATTTTATGTATATCATAACTAAGGTCCTAGTAGTTTGATAATCACGATAATCGCATTAATTTCAGATTCCAAAACATATACCAAAGATGGTCTTCTCTCAAATTATGGTAAGATCAATCTTAGACTCTGAGAAGATTGTCAAAGCATAGATTGGTGGACGAGGAGGCTGCTTGAGAATAGATTGGTGAAAGAAAAAGCTATGGAGTATAAATTGGTATACAAGGATATCTCTGGTGATGGAGTTACATAAAAAGGAGAATCATTTTGAGATCTATGTTAAACAGTGAAAGATCATATCATGCACAACAGCAAAAAAATAAAGAACACAGAGATATAATCATCCAAGAAAACCAATGAAACAAACCGTTTTAAGGTAAAAACTTAGAGTGGATTTTGACCTAACTATCCTCAAGGTAAACAAATCCACTAATAGAGAATTGAAGTTTTTACAAAAGATTTAACCCTAAATTTATTGCTACCTCCAGTAGTAACTTACTGACACGACCACGTGCAAGGTCCAAATCCACGGACTCTTCTCTCTTGGATTTGTAGCACACAAGCTCCCACGCTTATGACTTTGAGATCCCACTCAAAGATTTCAGATCATCAGATGTTGATCTTGCAGCAACAATTAGATTCCACTAGCACTTGATTGTAGATCTTGTTCCGGTAGACACTTGTGGAGTTAGAAAGTACAAAATCTCTTAGATCTCACAGGAGTAACTCACAAGTCTTCCAAGAGTCTTCAAAACGTAGTTAGGGTTTTCTTTTTATACATAGGAGTGTTGGACTAAAACCCTAAACATTTTCGGGGGGCTTCAGCCTAATTTAAAATTCTGCAGAAACTGCTTTACTGCCATTTTCGATTGTTCGAGCCTATTATTCGATCGGTTGAGCTTCACTGAATTTCAATACTTTTTCCTGCGGCTTGAATGTTCTTGAGACTTGACTTGTATCACCTTGAGCAATGTCTAACACCTATTCTAAACATGTTTTTGTTCTCAGTTTGCCAACATAAACAAAATAAGACTCTAAATATTTAATCCTAAATCTTTAGAACCTAACACATTGGTTTCAGTACAATTCCAATCAAATATCCAATTGCAACAATATTTTTTGATGAAATATCAACAATATTATGAACATTCGGGCAATTCTCACAAATCCCAATTAGAAACTTAAATCATCCTCTAAGCTACAAAATATGTTCACAATCCTTCACAAACGCAAACAAACCTAAATCCCAATACACCAAAAGGAAAATTTCAATACAAATTCATAAATTTAAAATTCACATCATATCTAATTGCGCTCTTCAAGAATTCAAAATTAATGTTCCTTGGTGAAGAATGTGATATCGATACCTTAATAAGGGTATTCATCACATATTTATATTGATTTAAAGATAAATTTTTTTTTAAAGGAGAAATTTTAAAACTAATATAACAATTATTGAAAGTCTCAGCAAAATATAAATAACAATGGAAAGTCTTTAAATCATGAGTATGACTTTCACTTTTTGATTGCCTGAATTATTCCCCAAAATCCTTAAAACATAAGCTTTGCTTTCTCTTGATTGACTAGAACTATTCCTTTCATGAAAAAAAAAAATATATATATATTTTTTATTATATACAAAATAGAAATTCTACTTTAGCTTAATTTAGGTGTATATGTATGTGAAACTCTCTTTTGGAAACTTGAACTCTAGCCCTTATTCTCTCCCACCCCATAATAACTTTGTACTTGTAGAATGACCATTACGTTAAGGGTACGCGATGGTTAAGGAAAAAATAACTTGATTCAATAAGCTTGTTACACTAATTACTTTAATCGAGCTTTTTGTTCCCCTTTTGGATATACACTCCTGTCAGTTTCTTTAAGATCTCTCCCTTTTTTCCGTGTGTATGTGTTAAAAATAGTTAGTAACTTAGTATTCTCAAAAAAAATAAAATAAAATAAAATAAAAATTGTTCTAAGTTCTAATTAATCATTAGTTCATTTATAGATCATATTTCATATACTATTTTTTTTAGTAATGTTAATGGTATTCAAAAATTCTTCATTGAATCTTTTAAAAAAAGAAGATAAAAAAGATTTTAAAAAAGTAGTTAAAACTAGTTATAGTCGTAAAATTTTTCCCTTTTTGTTTTTGTTAGTTGTAAAGTTTCTAATATTTCTATATTTAGAGTTTGTTGTTTAATTATATCCATAGTAGTTTTCTTTTTTCCTTTATTTTTAACAGACCGTAGTATCTTAGATCATATCACGTGCAATGCATTAAGGTACAATTGTTACAATGTGACTTAGCTGACTAATTATAGCTTGCCATCTCAATTAAATATTCAAGTCATAAAAAAAAGAAAAAAATCCAAATCAGCTCCAACCCACCAAATTAAATACTTAAAAGATGACCGAAGAGTTTTGGCTTTTAATTGAGGTGTCAAGTTCTAATTAGGTCAGCTAAGTCACATTGCAACAATTGTACCATAATAAATAGTAACTTTGTCTAGAACAAATGCGCTTAATAAATAGTAACTTTTTTTTTTGATAAGTAATAAATAGTAACTTTGTCTAGAACAAGTGCGACAGATCTGTAGTAGTTGTAACTTACTTTTAACTATGCCAAGACAGCTTTTATTAGTTGCCAAAACTTCAATGTAAACCATTAAAAATTAAGTTAGGAAGTTAACTTTAGACTTAGATTAACTAAAATCTTATTAGTTGAAACTAATTATAATATTGAGAATTAGAAGTGGACAAGCAAGAAAGGTACTTAAAAGAGCAAAAAGAAAGATCAATGGAACAATTTTGAGAGAGTTGTGTGTCTTTAAGCTAAGGATTACAATATACTTCTTCTAGTTCACTTAAAGATGTTACAAGAAGATAATGCTCAAAGAGAGGGAAAAAAATATGGAGGCAAGGTCACCCCCCTTGTGTTGGTGATTTGTTTGGTTGCTGCTACAGGTGGTCTCATCTTTGGTTATGATGTCGGAGTCACAGGTATTCACACTTTGTCATCTTGTTCTATTTACTATGCATGAACTTTTTTTTTACATGATTTCAGTTGAAAATAACCACTTTTAAGGAATATGGAATGAATTTCAAAAAAACATTGGAGTGTTTAGTAACGATAAAAAATTACAGATTGTCTGATTATTTCAAAAGTTTTAAGTTGTTAGGAAATAGTTTAACACTAGTTTCAACCAAATTACTCTTAATTAGTGGAGCCCAACATGTCAGAATTTAGGATCACTTTGAAACCATATTATATTATGAATTTTGATATATAAAATAAAAAAAAAAAAATTAAGCTGTTAGAAAATAATGAATTTAATCATATAATCATATCTAACAAGTTGGTGGTTTGCTTTTATATTTTAGCAGCAGGAGCGACTACATCAAATGAGTTTCTAAGGAAGTTCTTCCCATCAGTGTATATAAAAATGAAATGTGAAATGGATAAGGAAGATGGGTACTGCAAATTTGATAGCCAGATGCTTACATTGTTCACCTCCTCCATTTATATGGCAGCAATGGTAGCTCCCTTCTTCGCTTCTTCAGTAACGACGGCCTATGGCAGGAGAACCTCAATGATTTTGGGAGGTCTGGTCTTCTTTGTTGGATCACTCCTAGGCAGTGCTGCCATGAACATAGAGATGCTCATCATTGGTCGTTTGTTGCTCGGTGTTGGTGTTGGCTTTGGAAATCAGGTACTAATTGATAAATTATTAACTATCCCCAAAAAATTTACACTCCTGAGAAAGTACAAGTAACTTAAGACCATATGCTTTGATACCATGATATATTATCAATTACGTATCCCAAAAGCTTAAAGATTTGGAAAGTAAATGTACTCATGTTGTCATTATTCTAACACTAACCATTGCTCCTGCCTAAACACTCTCAATGTAAAAGGCATAAAGCTAAAGTTAATATTGATGCATTGCAGTCTGTTCCAGTTTATCTATCTGAAATGGCACCAACAAAGCTTAGAGGAGCACTCAACATTTTTTTCCAAATGGCCATTACAGTTGGTATTCTAGTTTCTTCCCTTGTTCACTATAGCACATCCAACCTTGGGGGTGATTGGGGCTGGAGATTTCCTTTAGGTTTTGCAGCCATTCTCGGAATAATCATGGCTCTTGGATCTCTATTACTTCCAGACACTCCCAATTCCATTCTTACAAAAGGCCAAAATGGCAAGGCAAAGGAACTGTTACAAAAAATTCGCGGGACGGAGGAAGTGGACGAGGAGTTTCAAGAACTTTTTAAAGCAAGTGAGGCTGCAAAGAAAGTGGAAAACCCTTGGAAGAACATCACAGAAAGAAGACATAGGCCTCAACTTGTGCTTTGCATTCTCATTCCATTCTTCCAGCAGCTCACTGGTATTAATGTTGTGATGTTTTATGCACCTGTTTTGTTTAAGACTTTGGGTTTTGGTGACCGTGCTGCACTGATGTCGGCAGTCCTTACTGGCATTGTTAATGTCCTTGCCACATTGGTTGCCATCCTCTTAGTTGACAAGCTAGGGAGAAGGTTTTTGTTCTTTCAAGGTGCCATACAAATGATTATTTGCCAGGTAATTTTAAAACTAATATGATTAAGGAAAATCCTTCATATATATAGAAAACGGTAACACATTAATTAACTAATTTAGAACCATTAATTCTAAGGTTTACAAATTCTTTTGTTTCATTGTAGACTACAGTAGCAGTCATGATAGGCCTGAGGTATGGATCCACTGGTGAAGGATTCTTTACAACGACAGAAGCCAATATGGCCTTGTTCTTAATCTGTGCTTATGTAGCTGCATTTGCATGGTCCTGGGGTCCATTGGGGTGGTTGGTACCCAGTGAAATTTGCCCTCTAGAGATTCGATCAGTAGGACAAGCCATCAATGTCTCCCTTAACATGACGCTGACCTTTGCTATTAATCAAGGCTTCCTCTCTATGCTTTGCTACATGAAGTTTGGTCTCTTCTTCTTCTTTGTATTATTTCAGATCATGATGACTATTTTCATATATTTCTTTGTGCCCGAGACGAAGAGAGTCCCAATTGAGGATATGAAGAGAGTATGGAAGGCACATTGGTTTTGGCAAGATTTTGTCCCAGATTATTAGAATTTGTTAGAATATTTTAGGATATTGCCATTAATGTGTATAAATATTACCATAAACTTGTAACCCTTTGTTTTGTAGGATATCATGAGCTACCGTAGTTTTGTAATGCCATAAGTGGCTTTAGGGTTATCATAATAAGATGACTGTATTCCTAATTTCCTATATATATACCCTACATTGGGTTTATTATAATACAATTCTTTTCTTTTTTTAAGAGAATTTTAACTTATAGCTTCCTCTTTTTAGAGAGAATTTCAATTTATGGCGTTCGTTCCTAATAATATCTCTTTATTATTAGACAAAGACACCAGTCGGTTTTTGGTGTAGGTGAGAATTGAACCTCAAATCTCTTATTCAACTATCAGAGATTTTACCAATTGAGCTAACTGGAACCCACAATTCAATATAGTAAAAATGTAGTTGTTTAGCATTTTACGTTGCATATAGATTGTTAAGTTAAATCAAGTATTTTTTTTTTTATTTGCTTTTTCTTTTTGTCACTCTTCGTTATTTTATTTTCTTCTTTATATTTTAACATGGTATCAGAGTATTAATCGTTCTTTCTCTAAGTTTGTGTATTTGTGCACCTTTTTTCGTTGTTGTTGAGAAATGTGTATTTGTGCACCTTATGACATTGAGTTTTGCTCATAAATCGCATAATTCCACTTTTCTTGCATCACCATGAGCATTGACTTTAGAGCCCACACTTGAAATCTAGATTCATGGGGATTTTGTCTATATCTAGATTCTTCAAATCCACATTTAGGCCTTTAAGACTTCTTTCAACATTGCTCACACCCTCACACATACTTCCTAGTATGAAAACACCTTCCGCGTGTCTCACATGTATTTACATTCGATCTTTACAATAGAAAACTTGTTTTGAAGGGAATTGAAATGTTTGTGTTCAAACAAATGAATTTTCTAGTTAAACATGGTGAAACCTCATTTTTTTCCCCCTTTCTTATGTGAAAAAACTCTTGTATTTTCTAGTTCTTATCAATTCAAGGTAATTGGACATGTTTCATGCTTTTTGTTGACTTTCCGACTCAAATTAAAGTTTTCTCAATTTTCTTGTCCAATTGAATAACTGCATTTCAAGGGGGCAAAATGCATATGGTAGTGACACCCATCATACCAAAGAGATTCCAATATGTAAAAGACATTCCTCATGAATTAAAATTTAACAAATTAACAAAAAAATATTATATATATATTTATGTATGAGCTCAATAAGTAACCAACAACCCTAATTTGCTCTATTATGCATATATAGAAAAAAAATACAATCATTTTAAATCAAAATTGGTAGGACTAAAAGCAACACTTAAATTTATTTAGAACCGAAATTTACCCGGTTAAATGGAAATAACAATTAATTACTAAACATTTTCACTCAAACCATTAATTACTTCACTAAAATTTTTCACATATTTGATTTAATTTTTTTTTTAAGAATGTAAAAGCCATAACATGAAATTAATATAATCTAAACTCCATCATTTCCTTCCTCAAAAAAAACTCCATCATTTCAATAATTAAAAAAAAAAATTCTAATATTTTCTCATTGAAAAACTTAAATAAAATATTACTAAAAAAATAAGATATACGGGTCTAGTTCGGGTTTATAAGCTCTCAACCCGTTTTATGAGAAAATACGGGTCTGGATTAAAACCACATTTAAAAACACTACCCTTTTGCCATTTCTCAGCTTGTTTTATCCTTACCACCTCGTTTGGTTACTGAGAAAACAAAAAAGAAAAACACAAAAAATTTTTCTCACACACTCATTCGCTCGCTCAGCAAACTGAGATTTGAGGCGAAAAGAGAGAGGGCAATGGCGGAGGTGAAGATGTGCTGCAACGCGAGCAGTACGGAGCTGACGCCGGAGGAAGAGAGGATTACGATCCGTGACATTGCTTTGGCCTCCGAAGCTAATAGCAAAGAGGGCGACACTTTTTTCTTAATCACTCAGAGGTTACTTTCTCAAATTTGTAATTTTGTTTTTGTTTTTTTGTGTTTTTTGGTTATGAATTATTTCAAAATTTCAATCTTTTTGGAAAACACTTTTTTGGGTAGAAAATCGAAAGGATTGTAGTAATTTGAGAGTTGTGAAACCGAAATCCTCAATTTCAGTATGGTCTTTATGGAAGAGGAAAAAAAAGAGTGAATTTTCAGTGTTTTTTTTTAAAAAAAAAAAAACAGTTTTAGGCTTTTAGCTTGGTTCTGAGGGTTTTTCAGTTGAAATGTTTGTGTGTTTGTAGTATTCTAGGGCTTCTATTCAACATTTGCAAATTGGGTCTGCCTCAAATGCAGCTTTTTTGGTCTCATAAGAGTGGGTGGAGGGTAAGTTCATATTCATGGGTCCAAAATCCACTGGGTGTGTGTAAAGTTTGTAACTTACTAATAAAGAAAAAATGAAGTTTGGAATCTGAGGACCATACACGTTTAGTATGGTGAGGGACACTTTCTATATGTCTTGGGGGTGTTTTTGCCCTCCTTTGGCCATATAATGGGACAAGGATGCTTCTGGGAATGAGCATAAACTGCATAGCTCATCATCGTCAGGGGTGAATGCCCCTGAACTACCGGACAATTGGTTCTGGCAAGTGGGGTCAGTTGCCTGTAGGTTTTATTGGCTAGAGGCTAGTCCAATGGGCTCTTCTTTAGAAAGGTTCCCTATGCAATCAAAGAAAAGGGGTGAGGTCATGGGTTCAAGACTCACGGAGTGCGTGTGTAACTTACCACACAAAAAAGAAATGCTACGTTGGGGTGTTTTATCAATGGGTGAGTTCTTGTATTAAAAAGATGCGGGTGAGTTTGTGTGTTAAAGTCTCATTGAGTGTGTGTATTACCACTTAAAAATAACAACCCCACTATGTTGGGGTGTTTTAGAGTTATTTGTGGAGAAATAGGATATAATTGTTGTAGCTTTATACTTGGAACATAACTTGCTATTCTAGAACTTGGATGTGGCTCCATGGCTTGAATTTTGTTATAGATGAATTAAAACAAGCTGGTTTTTTTTTTTTTTGGGGGGTGGGGGGGGTCAACACCTGTTCCTTCATTACTTCATATTTCATGTTTTGTTCAGTGTAGGTTAAATATATGGTGGGATTCATGGAGGTAACATTGCTCCTTTCCATGAAGCCATCATGTCCAATCACTTTGAGGTCCATTTTGGAATTTGGTCCTGATGTTACCTTAACGATGTGGAGGAATTTTTGAAATGAAAAGCCTCTCATACAATTAAAGCCCTAACATGCAAAGAGCTTTGTGGCCTAGCAGCACTGCCTGAACTCCCCCAGAGGGAGAACTTGAGTTTAAATCCCCTTCTTCACCACTTGTTGTAAGCCGAAAAAGAAGAAGGAACAATTAAAGCCTTAGCATTAGCTGTTAACTTAATGATGCGGCAGTTTATTTATTTATTTATTTATTTTCAGCACTCAATAACTAGTATCTTGTGGTATGTTTTGCTGTCTATAGTCTGAAATTCCTTGTGTGCTGCTCCCAATTTTCTGTCCTTTTAGATTTGGGTTATATTAAATGCGAATATATTTTTATTGTGTTAATAATTGGTTTCTACAGATGGTGGCAGCATTGGATTGAATATGTGAACCAAGACCAGCCAAACAATGCAAATGATGGATCCTCATTGACTGATCATGGTGATTTTGTCGGTTCAAGTTCTCTAAAGAGGCCTGCTGGTATTGATAATTCTGATTTAATATTTGATACAGCATCTGAGAATTCTCGTATGGTTATTGAGATTCATGATACTCTACTAGAAGGCCGTGATTATGTATTGCTTCCGCAAGAAGTTTGGCACCAATTGTATTTGTGGTAAGTTAAGTGGGAATGTACAAGATTTTGGATGTGAGAATGTCCTTCCATAATTTGGTTCCATTTTTTCTCTGTAATTCTTAGCATTATGCTATTTCATATTAAATGAAGATGGTTAGCAACATATTTTATGTTAGTTTTCTTATGTTGATTGCTATTACAATAAAATACTAACATCATGTGTAGAAAATATCAGCAGGCTACTTTTTGATCAATCAGTGTATGTACTTTTTGTCTTGTTTTATGAAGGAATGCTGGAGAAAATTCGTAGCATTCCTTTCTGGTCTATTAGAAAAACTAGAATGAGAAAATAGTTTCTTGGGCTGTAAGACACCACTGATATAGTGTCAATGATCTTCGGAATGAAAGATATGTTAGCCTTTCCTTGATTGAGGGTAAAGATAAAAAAAATTTGAAATGTTCTGATATGTTAGAAAAACTGTAAACTGGAATGATTTCTCAGTTGGATCTAGAGTTTAGCCATTTGTTATATGAAAAGAGCTCTAAATTTAGCAAGGTCCCTCTTGATGACATTGTGGTGAACATATATGATGTAAAGGTGCTTGATCAATCAATAATCATCTCTATACATTTTTTTTATTGGTATCTTACATGTGCTTTTAGTGGGTTTTTGCACCCACAGCCTCACCCTTTATCCCATTATTGTGGGAGGAGGAAGTTCTATTTGATTTAAAACTCATTGGCCATAGTCATCTCTACATAATGCTATAGACTAATTAAAATGATCCTCTATCCTCATAAATATAGAGTTTTCATTTGCAACCTCATGCTTTTATTAAATATATGTTTGCTTGAGTACATTTTAGCTCCCTTTGTGTAGTTCGCAGTTTCAATTTGATTCCTACAATCTTGATTATTTCAAACAAACCATTTAATATAGTCCAAATTGTGATGGAACCAAACTTATGAAAATCTTATTCAGTGGATTTTTGTATGAAGTGATATACTATCTGGTTGATGTGGCACTAATGGAGACTGACATGGCACATACATGACATGAAGAACATCCAACAAAATCCTTTGCAACCCCCAATCACTCTGCTTACATCTCACATGCTTTTCTCTCACTTAAATCTCTCCATGTTTGCTTATTTGGTTGAAATTCAAAGTTTAGTGGATCACTAAAAATTGTTTTCCTCAGAATGATTTATGAAATCCAAATTAAAATCTGCCTTGACTCATTTCTCAGATCTGTGTCTCTCCTTTTCATCCTGATTAAGTGAATGCAATTGAATAATAAAAGAAAAGATTGCATAGAAGTAGCATCCGTCAAGAACCATTTCCGTTTATTTTACTCCAGATTTCTCCATTGTCTCCATTTCTTGCCTGGATTTCTTCAATCTGTTTCCTTTTCTCCTTTGTCATATATATATATATATCAATCCATTGTTTTGCCTCTGTCACCCACTGCTCTCTATTTTTTCATCTATTCTCCTTTCCCTTTAAATTTAAAACTCCAAAAAAGGGAAAACCAAAAAATATCTTCCTACCACAACCTTATCTTTTCAATGCCTTATCCATTTGAATTGAAATTTCAGTAGAAATTATGTACCTCTTTTAATAAAAAAAAACTTATATTTTTATTCAATACATAAGATGAAAATTAAACGTTAAAATTTTTATTATTTCCTGATGTGGCACATGCCATGTGTCATATCAGCCAAAAGTAGCCAGATCAGCAATTTCCATTGGATTTGTAACTTTGTTTGACAGAATGATGGTACAGTAATAACTTAAAAATTTTAAGAACTTTATTGCAACTTTTAGATTTAGAGGGACCAGGTTGAAACCATCCTTAAACTTCAAGACTAAATATTTTACCCATGTTTAATATGAATGGATGAATCTATTAAAACTACTTCTTGTATTTTCTAGTCTATCATTTACATGAAGTATTAAGGAGACAATTATAGCCTTCTGTGTGTCTTAGGTATGGTGGTGGTCCAACACTAGAACGGAAAGTAATCAGTTCTGGTCTTTCTCAGACAGAGTTGGCTGTTGAGGTGTATCCTCTGCGTCTTCAGTTACATGTGATGCCAAAAGGTGACCGTTCTATTATTAGAATAAGCAAGAAGGTATGATATTGAGACCTCATTTTTTATATGACTTCCTTTTAGTGCCTGTTGCACCTCTCTTGTTACAAGGTATAAGCATATTGAATTGTGTCTTCAAACTTGGTGGGCAGGAAACCATTGGAGAGCTTCATAGGAAAGCCTGTGAAATTTTTGATCTTAACTTGGAACATGTAAAGACTTCATATATCCTACCTACATGTATAACTTGTAGTCTATTTTTGATAAATATTCTTCTTTGGGAATCTTTTCTTTCAGTCTCAGGAGTATCACTCTGTTGCAGGTGTGCATTTGGGATTACTATGGCCGTCGAAAACATGCGTTGATGAATGACATGGATAAGACGCTTGATGATGCCAATGTACAGATGGATCAGGATGTAGGTTTACATTGCACACTTGCTATCCTTTTATGACTACTATGTTTTCTCTAAAGAAGTCACTTAGCATATGAAATAAGATTTTGCATTTGATGTAATTGCTGTTGAATATCTAAGGTGCAGTTATTAAAGTTAAAATTCATCCTTGCTTTTGTGAGTGATGAAGGCTAATTTTTTTGTCGTGTCCTTTTGATTGTGCTTAGAAGGCTCTCATATAATTCCAAGTTGCTTACTATATATGTTTGTTATGGACAATTAATAATAAAATATATTCAATAAGTGAAAAACTATTTATTGTATTCTATATTAGGCCAAAAACGGAACAGTGAGCCATGCAGTTGATATCAATTAGGCTGGTCATGTTCCTGGAGGTTTGAAACATCCCAGATAATGCGCCTCCTCTTTTGAGCAAGTAATGGATGGATGGTTGAAACCTGAGTGCATGGTTTTTTGAAGGCTTTTTTTGTATAAGACTGTTTAGTTTGTGGTTTTATGATATTTTTGGAATGATATAAAGTTTTGATGGGTTTAAGATTAATGTTGATGTGGTAGGGAGGTGGTTGTTAGAAAAAAGTCTTGTTGGTGTCCATGCATTCCTTAAGATAGAGGAAATTCTTGATCTAGATGCTCATAGGGCTTGGTCATTTAGGTTGCAATAGAAAATGGTTGTCAAATGATTTTGGTGAATCAAAGTTAAGATTCTTCTTTGCTTTTGTGAGCGTTGAAAGTTTTTTTTTTTTTTTTTTGAATTTATCTTCTCCTTTAAATTGTGCTTAGAAGGCATTCATACACTTGAGGTTGCTTACTCAATACTCTTGTTGTGTTAGAAATTTCTAATAATATATTCAATAAGTGAACATATATTTATTGCATTCTTTGTAAGGCCAAAAACAGAAAAGTGAGCCATGTGGTTGATGTCAATTAGGCAAGTGGTCTTGTTCTTGGAGGTTTGAAGTGTCCCATATAATGCCTTTCCTCACTTTTATGCTGACATTCTTATCAAATTATAATAATAAGTGGTATTTAATGCTCAGAGAGCCTCTAAAAGAAGTATCTTGTGCTTCTTTTTCTCCCCTTGATTGAGATAAATTTAATAAGAGACAGAGGGAAAAGGCCATGTAAACTGGAGGTATACAAGAAGGCCTAACTGCCACCATCACCACCACCACCCCCACACACCCAGTGCAAAAAAAAAAGGCGAAATTCAACTTATTAATTGTTCAAAGATGTCCCTTGATAGTCATGCTAATGCAGCCGGAACATAATTGTTATAAGCTTAGTTGCCTCATTTATGCTCTGTCATTCTCTGCTGCTCATTACCAGATGTCCCTTGATTGATAGTCATGTTGATGCAGCCCCAGCATAATTGTTATAAGCTTAGTTGCCTCATTTATGCTCTGTCACTCTCTGGTGCTCATTACCTGTGGTATTCAGGACAACTCTCTGTTGATGGTTAGCATGCCTCCCAGTGTTGGTAAAAGCACGCTTTATGCGCACTTTAGTTTAAAGCGCACTTTAGTGTAAAGCGCGAAGCCCCAAGGCTTGGCTCCAATGCTTTTTGCCTCTAAAGCGAGGCACATTCAAAGAAGCACGATTTAGGCACAAGAAAAGCGTTTTTTCAAAAAGCTGAAAGCGCTCTTTTTTGAGCTTTTTTATATTTTTCAAAAAAAAAGAAAAAAGAAAACTAAAACTGAATTAAAACTATAGGATCTTGACATTATTGATATAAACCATTGATTTGGCATATTTTTAGTGTAACTTATCAAAAAAAAAAAAAAAAAAAAATTGAGTGTAACTTGTGCTAAAATCCACAACCCTCTAGTTCTTCTCTATTTTTATTTTTATTTTTTCTTGGTTTTTTCTCCCCGAAACAATAACCCACCCAGCTTCTTCTTCTTATTTTATTTTTTCCCTTTTGAATATCTGCTTGGTACCAATTACCATACTGATTTGTCCTGATATTCTTATTAGCTCATTCATGAAAAAAAAAGCATGATATAATATATTTGTGGTAATTGTTTAGTTGCTTTAGTAGTTGATGTTGAACATAGTAGACTAATTCTTAAAAACTTGTAATTATTAAGTGATTAAATTATTAACTAATATTAGTAATTAGTCATAGGGAATTATGGCTATTGGAGATTTAAGAAAGGATATTACATGGAAGTACTCATATCTGATCCAAAAAATTAAAATGACTTGACTTGCAATTTTTGTGTTAAAATTGCAAAAGTAGGGCTTATATAAATTTTTTTTTTTCAATTAATATGATAATTTGATTGTTGTAGTTCTCGTTAATAATTATTTTTAAATTTATTAAATTATTCTTTTAGAATGTATGCTTCACTTGAATCAGGCGCATGCTTGCGCTTTGCGTCTAGGCTCCAAGAGGCCTTTGCACTTAAGTGCGCCCTGTGCTTTTACCAACACTGATGCTGCCCGACATTAGCTTGCAACATCTGAACACTTAGTTTCATGAGGTGCAGACTATTTACGAAACCTTTTTATTAATGTGCATTTGCCATAAAATGATCTATTTCTTGTAATTTGTATTAATTTTGTCATGGCTGGTGTTTTTCCTGCTGAAGACATTATCTGTAGAGTCATCTTTACACATGAGCGTACGCACTGTTACAAAAACACCAAAATAGTGACAGTCATGTAGTACATTTATGCATTAAAATTTGAGAAAGTCACATACAGTAGAAGATGAAATAGCCTCACCCCCTATAATAATCATTTGGCTATTTTTCCTTCTGGCTTCTATATATTTGATGATGGCCATCTAGTTAATGCCGTACTTTTTCTGGTTTTTAACAGACATTTTTCTTTTGTTCTTTAATAATTTAAAACAGATTCTGGTGGAGGTCCTTAACCATGTGAATGGTATTGCACTGGCTGGTTCCATAACTTCTATTCAGGACAATGGATCTTCACAGAGGGAAGCTACTTCTTTTCTTATAGAGCCGTCTAAGTCAAGCTTATCAATTGCAGGAGGCTTGTCCGCCAGTAAGGGTGCAACTAGAAGCAACGCGATGGAGCTGCCACAAATTACTAACCTGACTTCTCCAGTAAGAGAGTCGGATAATGCATACGGTACCAGCGGCGTAAGTACAAGGGGTGCTACTGGTGGTTTGACTGGGTTGATGAACCTTGGGAACACTTGTTTTATGAACAGTGCAATACAATGCCTTGTTCATACACCAGAGTTTGCTAGATATTTTCGAGAAGATTATCATCAAGAGATCAACTGGCAGAACCCTTTGGGCATGGTTGTAAGTATCATATACAATTATAAAATTTATTACTTATAAAAATAAATTAAAACAATTATAAATGTGAAATAACTGATCTTTTGGCCAGTGAGCTTTATCTCAAATCGCACTTCCTCCCTCCCTTTGTAAGAGCAAGGTGGAGCTTGAGGTCATGTGTTCAATATCCACTGGGTGCATGTGTAACTTACCTATATACAAAAAAGTTAAAGACAGGGAAAAATTGATCTTT
This sequence comes from Notholithocarpus densiflorus, assembly GCA_030021035.2. Classification (NCBI taxonomy): domain Eukaryota; kingdom Viridiplantae; phylum Streptophyta; class Magnoliopsida; order Fagales; family Fagaceae; genus Notholithocarpus; species Notholithocarpus densiflorus. Next base: position 1,066,998 of record JARYZH020000027.1, on the reverse strand, counting down.
TTTATCAAAGCCTGATTAATGATTATAAAGCCTTTTGAGATTTTATGTGAAAGCTAGAGTTTGGTGTCTAAGGCACCGTAGGTTGAATTTATTGGATCAGTTTGTAGGGTTTTTGTTTTGTTTTTCCCATATATATTTATTCTTTTCCATAGTTTTGTAAATAATTTTTGGTCTTCAAGGTGCCTTTCTTTGATATTTTTTAAATACTACAATTCCATTAAGATCCAGTACCCTTTGTGGCTTTGTTAAATACTAGTCCTGATGCCTCATGTTTTCTCATTCTCGGTGTGCTTTGTGCATGAATTATTATGCTCACCTTTTCTTTTCTCTTTATAAACGAAACACTATGCAGCCATCAGTCATCAGAATATGAATTAATATGTATTTGACTTTTTGTTTGAAAGGGCACTCACGTTTGATTTAGGTTTAGATATTTATTGTTGTGTGGATTGCATCACTGTTGAAGTAGGTTGCTTATTTTATTTTTTTAATTGTGTTGATTGCATGGTTCTATACTTTTTACTTTTTTATTGTTTTTATTTTTAATATATAATTCCTTGCTTTGCATCAATGAGAAAGAGTGAGTTGATTTGAGTTGAGAGAACAAAAAAGGTAGAGGAAATCCAAAAATAACTAAAATAGAAGTAGATAAAGGTCATGTCAATTAAGGAAGTAATAGAAAGTATGACTTTGGATGAAATAGAATGTTAGAAAATAATACATGCATGACCAACCCTGACTAGTTTGTTAAGGATCCATAGCCGACCCCAAAATTTTGGGACTAAGGCTTGTCTGTTGCCATTGTTGATTCCTTGCTTTGGCTAGCATGATATGTTACACTGATGTATCGTGGTACAACTAAATAGTAATAAATTATTTTGAAATTTTGTTCCAAATAAGCTTATTTGAGTCTAGAATTTTACATAGACTTGTGTGGATTTCTATTGCGGATCGATTTTTGTTCTCTAGTGCTAGTACTTGTGAGACTTTGACTTTGAATTCTATAGATGGATGGTTTTTGAGACTCTTTTGTTATTCTTATTATTATAAATTTTTTATAAGTAATGATATTTTATTGAAAAAGAAGACTACCTCATGGTCAAAGAACATAAAGAAGTCTAAAGAATTACGAAGAACAAGTTGTGATGTAAACATAGCCACTCTTTGAAATGTACAATGGAAATGCTGGTGGTGAAACTCCACACATGGGTATCAAACATAGCTCTAAGCAGCAATGTTTGCGATTGAGTCGTCGAACATTTTGCATCTTCAAAAGTATGTCAATTTTTTTCCCTCCACAAGGTCCACATCAATCATGAAGGAAATTGATTCCTAATATGAAGAATGTTTCCCAAATCAATTCCTCCAAGTAAATGGAAGATATATGACTGTCCTTGGTAAAACTCATTGAATCTCGAAAGAACTAAAAGCATAACTTCACAAAGCATGAGCTAGAGAGCAATGCTCCAATAGATGATCTACTATCTACAACACCAACCTGCTAAAGTAAAACCTCTCTTCATGAGATTCTCACATCTAAGGATCTTACCCCAAGATGTTGTCCATACAAAAAACTCTCCTTGGAGCCTTAACAAACCAAATTCTCCTCCAAGGGAAAGAGACTGCACTAGTACCATGTAAGACAGTGTAGAATGAATGAATATCAAACTTACCACTCCCATTCAATGTCCAGCTCAATCTATCACAACCTTGTCTCAAAGAAGTGTATGCGTAAAGAAGATTTATGAAGGAACGTAACAATTCAAATTCCCAATCATTAAAATCTCTATGAAATCTAACATCCCAACTCTGCACCTTCCCATTTATGATTTATCTGACCAACAATCAATGATTGAATTGATGGATCACTGTCTAAAAGAGCATACAAACAACTCCTTCAAAGGACGATTCCAGCACCAATTGTCATTCCAGAACTGTACTTGAGTGTCATCACCTACATCAAAGGACGCATAATCTATTTGATCCTACCCTGATACATTTCCATAGGCTACAACCATGGGTCCCTTTAACAGGTTTCAATATCCATCCTCCCATTTCTCGCCGTATTTTGTAACTATTACCAGTCTTAGTAAATGTGTTTTCCATCTTAAAGTGCCATAACCATTTCCAGTTTCCCAAGAGAAACTCGGGTGGAAAATCTCCACTCAAACCCTTTTCCATCCTCCCTCATTTCCACCACACCAAACAAGAGAAACTCTCATTTTGCATCCTCCCCCTTTTTAAGCCAAGCTAATGGGACTCTGATGCCAATTTTGATGTAGGATCCTTTGGAATTTAGCACGAAATTAGTTGCTTGATGAGATCATGAAGGGATCTTGAATAAGGTTTGATGTGTAAGGGTTTAGGTAATGAAAAGATTGGATCTTGAATATGTTTGATGGTTGTTTTTCTTGTGTTCTATGATTAGATGGCTGTGATGAGTGGTCATTCTTTCTCTCCTCTTATATCATTTTTAGATCTTTGTACTTTCTGTTGATTCCCATCCATCCTTAGTACACTACCTGTGTACTAAGAAGGCTTGCTTCTTGTTAATTTTTCATCAATAGTGTTCCATAAGACGGGAGTGGTTGACTTTTTCCATAGTGCCGGGTCCATATTGTGTATCTCTGGAAATCCATGTGTATATCTTTGGTTGATTTTTTCTCAGTTTATTCAATTCAATGTAGGTGATGGTACTAGGGTAAAATTTTGGCATGACTTGTGGTGTGGTGATTGTCCTCTTAAAGAAGCCTTCCTGGAGTTATATAGAATTTTTCGTGATAAGGAATCTTCTATAGCTGAGATTATGCATTTCCCTAACGGGATTCTTCATTGGGATGTTCAGTTCTCTAGATCAGTCTAGGATTAGGAGTTGGAGAGCTTGACTGCTTTTATGCATTTAATTCATTCCACCTCAGTGAAGGGTGAGGGTCTTGATAACCTCTGTTGGAGGCTAGTCAAGAATCGGGGTTTTGAGGTGCATGGGTACTACCATTCTCTTTCCCCAGCTACTGGCATGTCAATCCCTTGGAAGTTGGTGTGGCAATCAAAGGTTCCTCCTAGGATAGCTTTCTTTTCATGGAGTGCTGCCTTAGGGAAGATTTTGTCTATAGAAAATTTATGAAAGAGAAGTATTATTTCCTTAGAATGGTGCTATATGTGCAAACAGAGTGGGGAGTTGGTGGATCATATGCTTCTTCACTATCCCATAGCTTATGAGTTATGGACAATTGTGGGGATTTTGTTTGGTCTTCTATGGGTTATGCCACAGAGAGAGTCCTTGATTTGTTGGCAGCATGGCAAGGTACCTTTGGTATACATCGAAATAGAGCTTTTTGGAGGGTTGTGCCACATTGCATTATGTGGTGTCTTTGGCATGAACTGAATACGTGATGTTTTGAGGGAAGTGAATGGACATTCTTGAGATTAAATCTCTCTTTTTTCACACTTTACTGGATTGGAGTGTTGCCTTCAAATCTCCTCCCTGTTATTCTTTATTAGATATGCTTGAGCATTGTAATTTGAAATTTTGAATGTACTGCTCCCTACGTACACAGCTGGTGTACATGGGATTATATTTTTGGTTCAATAATTTTTCTTTTCTTATCAAAAACAAAATGTCACACTTATTTCTGGTAGATATTCTTTCTATTGAAATAAAATTGTTGATGAAAATTCTATAATGAGTATAACTTGATAATAGTGCTATTATGCTATTATTCTTGTGAATTGATGTAGTCATTATGTAGGGTGAGCTAGCTCTAGCTTTCGGTGAGTTACTTCGAAAGCTGTGGGCACCTGGACGGGCACCAGTTGCTCCTCGATCCTTTAAAGCGAAGCTTGCTCGCTTTGCACCTCAATTTACTGGATACAATCAGCATGATTCTCAGGTTTAGTGCTTGACTTGAAGCTTTTATTCATTCCATGGTTTCCATGCAATTTGCATCAGTAAAATGGTGTGTTATTTTGTCAGGAGCTTTTAGCATTTTTGCTAGATGGTCTTCACGAAGATCTGAATCGCGTCAAACACAAACCTTATATGAAGACCAGGGATGCTGATGGCCGACCTGATGAAGAGGTTGCCGATGAGTATTGGGCAAATCATATTGCTCGTAATGATTCTATAATTGTTGATGTGTGCCAAGTGAGTATAACATTGATATATTTTAAATCTAAATCTTGAGTGTAGTTTATGGTTTTGTACTTTTTTACTGTATGCAAGCACCCTCTTTCTGGAATCAATTTTTCTTTTATGTCTTGCTGTTTTTGGGGATTGGTTACTTGGACTCCAGGTCAAGCTTTGGGGGCAAATCTCTTGCTTATAGGTTGCAGGCAGAGTTCTTCCACTTATTAAATAATATTTTCACCTTTGACATACTCTGCACTGAATGTATAGGGCAGTCTATCTTTGGTATCCACTGATACTAGTCCATGTTTATTTCTCATGTGAGAAGCTTTGACCTTGAAGAACTTAAAAAAAAAATGGTTGGATCTTGGGCAATATCCTAGCTTAGATCTTAAGCTTCACTAATAGTGAGGCACCATCAAACTTATAATTCTAACAAAAAATTTTCTGGTTTTGCTTAGATTTTGTGTCCATTCATTAATGTAGGATAACAATTGCGCTTAAAAAAAAAAAGAAGAAAAAAATAGCACACGCCAATCTTTTGGATTCCCATAAAATGGCAATGGAAACTCATCAGAATTTAAGGATTTGGTAACTAGTTTGAAAAAAGGCTGTTATGTAACTTATGGTTAGGCTTTTATTAGTATTTGATGGTTGGAATACTGGTTGGACGTTTGGACGCTAAAATATAGAGGTAGAAAGTAAAAAGTTAGAGAGAAGACAGAAAGAATCTAGCATTAAACAGGCATAAAATCTAAGGTCTTTAGGCATCTTAGCCTAGATTATATCACACATTGACACATATCAAACCATTCACCAAAGGAATTAAAATTGCTTCTTTGTCATTGCATCCTAAAGATGTTTTTTATTTTTTGTTTTTTATTTTTGTTGATAAAAACGAAATTGTATTAATCAAAGATCCAGGTACACTGGGGGTGTACATGGGTAGTAGTACATCAAACTCTTAAATTACAAAGATCAAGCATTTTTAAAAATTAGAACATGGAAAAAGATTAAAATCCGAACTCCAATCCCACAAGGTGTGGAGAAGGAAAGATTTAATTTCTGGAATAGGCTGTTCCTTCCCCTCAAAACATCTTGAGTTCAGTTCTCGCCAAATACATGATAAGACACAATGTGGTACAGCCCTCCACAGATTTATGCTTCGATGTCTACCAAAAGAACCTTGCCAACTTGAAAATAAATCAGTAAGATGTTAATATGGTGACAATATAGACTTGGAACCCAAGTAAACGTGTTCTGGAAGCCAGTAAAACTGTCCTATCAGACCTACTGAAAACCTTAATTGAATTTGTAGGATGATTCTTTAGGGTTTTGCTTTTCTGGATAGTAGTCTTGGTAGTATTGTCAAAGACCTCCATCACATTGTAATTATTGTTTTGGGTCTAGAATCTAGATATGGTTTTAAGCCTCTCAATGCTAGTATTTGAACTTGGTTGACATTGGTATTGACTAACAATATTCTATGAAATCACTTTTAAAAAAACAATATTTTATGAAATCTTATGCTGTAAGCAAGTTGAATAAAAACTGTAGCAGTAACTTTGACGCAGGACAACCAGAATAAAACTGAAATAACGGAAAAATAAAAGATATGACCTAGGAGTCAGCACCTAGGCCTTGCTTGGAGTCAGCACTAAGCGGAGAAACCACTAGGAGTCAGCACCTAGGGTGGACCTGGAGTCAGCACCAGACCAAAGAAAGACCAAACGGCCATTGTTTTCATTCATCAAAATATCAACTATCTCCTCAAGGAGTACAATAGGTTGCTTATAAAGGATTACTAAACCCTAATTCTAATTGGCTAGGAAACCCTAATTGCCTTATTACAAAAATACCCTTGCTTCTAAATTAAAATACTAATAACCCAATAAACTAATAGGACCTAAAACATAAAAATACAATTGACTAGCAAACATAAATAATATTAAATAATAATTTTCTTGCATCTCCCGCATCAAATCATTTCCAAAATGGAGTCCAAACAGTTTCTTAGGGGATGAAAAGATAAGAAACCAGGCAACCTTAAAGATTTTTGATGAAAATTATCCAAGGGTCATCACCGCAGCCAACAGTAAAGATAAACAAGACCTTTTTTATATAAAATTTAAAATAAAAAATAAGATAAAATAAAAACAATACTGATTTTGTGTGAGAAACTTGTGAGGTTTAATATTGAAGAAATGAAGGAAAACATATGGACAACAGGCTTGAATATTCTAGAGCTAATAAGCAGCACCCTCTCCCCTATTTTGAGAGAAATTACCATAACAAGTAAGCTTGAATATCATAGAAACAATGGAAGATATAAGGAACCTCTATTCCTGGAAAATTACCTCGAATGACGTGTCTGTTTAGATAGCTTATTTTTTGCCAGCTTATTTTACTATTCAGCTTATTTTTGCTACTATTCATGAGCCTTACTGCACTTTTTGGTACTATTCATGGTAATTTCTCTCAAAATAGGGGAGAGGGTGCTGCTTATTAGCTCTAGAATATTCAAGCCTGTTGTCCATATGTTTTCCTTCATTTCTTCAATATTAAACCTCACAAGTTTCTCACACAAAATCAGTATTGTTTTTATTTTATCTTATTTTTTATTTTAAATTTTATATAAAAAAGGTCTTGTTTATCTTTACTGTTGGCTGCGGTGATGACCCTTGGATAATTTTCATCAAAAATCTTTAAGGTTGCCTGGTTTCTTATCTTTTCATCCCCTAAGAAACTGTTTGGACTCCATTTTGGAAATGATTTGATGCGGGAGATGCAAGAAAATTATTATTTAGTATTATTTATGTTTGCTAGTCAATTTGGTCTTTCTTTGGTCTGGTGCCGACTCCAGGTCTACCCTAGGTGCTGACTCCTAGTGGTTTTTCCGCTTGGTGTTGACTCCAAGCAAGGCCTAGGTGCTGACTCCTAGGTCATATCTTTTATTTTTCCGTTATTTCAGTTTTATTCTAGTTGTCCTGCGTCAGTTTTGGTATCAGAGCAAACTTCCGGTCCATACAACACAACCGTAGACAACCAATAGAAAGCAAAACCATCAAAAGAGCAAGCCAGCCAAATATGACACTACCTTTCAAGTATTTGCCCCATGAGATCTTGAACAAGCCCAAACCAGCCCCGGCAATCCGTGTATACCTCGCAGCCCCACATGAGTTTTTCATCCCCAAGCCAACAGAGAAGCCAGTGATGCCTCCCAAGCCGGTGATCACTATCCGTGCCCGCCTCTGATCACAGAACCCTCACCCACAAACCCAAACCCAAAAAAAAAAAAAAAGAGGAAGAAGAAGGTGACCCACGTAAGCCCATCAGCCACCAGCTGCCGGTACCCACAAATTAACCCTCACCGCCGCAAGACCCAGCCACTGAAACCCATTGTCGACCCACCGCTGCTGAGATCGAAGAGCAATTGCCGCTGTTGAGATTGACGAGCCACTGCCGCTGCCGAGATCCGAGACAAGCAGCCCTTAGGTGCTGACTCCTAGGGTTTATCTTTTATTCTATTGTTAGTGTGGTTGTCCTACGTCATGATTCTAACTGCAAATAACTTGATTTAAAGTCGGGTTGTCAGCGGTCCTTAACCAGATGTTTTCCAAAAATAGTCTGTATCTTTGCACAATATGTACTCTTATAAAACGAAAATTCTCTGCACGATATGTAATTTTGTACAGAATACATTTTGAGATGGATTAAGTTTATTATTAGTCATGTTTTTATTAGTTGGTGCAGACTCGTTGGAGTCGGACTTTGAATTCGAGTATTCAAAACCAGTATATCCAAATTTAATCCAAAATCCAATGTGTTTTAGAATTTTACATTTGAGTTTGAATATGACTGAAGATTTGAAATTCAAATAGGCATTATGAGTTTTTATTTTCTTTTTGCATTTAATGAAATTTGGGAACTCTGTTTAAAGGGCCCAAAGTAAACTATTGTAGATAGTTGATCATGGATTTATAAAATTTGGGTTCGAAGTTTTCTTTTGGTGCTTGGTGGCAACTCTGGGTTTCCTACCTTTCTCACACTTGGTGGTGATTCCTAGGTCCTATCCTTTTGTTCTTCTTTTGTTTCCTCAAACACCAAGTTCCCTTTTGAGAGTTCATTGTCCTGCATTATTGTGTTTTTTGTTCTATGGTTGCTTCCTGTTATCTTTTGCATGCTTGGTGGTGATTCCCAGGTCCTATTGTTCTTCTTTTGTTTCCTCAAACATCAAGTTACCTTTTGAGAGTTCATTGTCCTGCGTTATTGTGTTTCGTGTTCTACAGTTACTTCCTATCAATAATACCTCCATTAAAATTATAAAAGAATTTAAATCATTATAAATTTTACAAATCAGTTCAGATGAAGCTTGGCTGAGATAAGTTGAAATTACATTGTTATAAGTGCCCCTTGTCTTCTTCTCAAAGCCTCATAACTTTAGTAGGGTTGATGAATGAAGCTTGGCTGAGGTAAGTTGAAATTACCTTGTTCATAAAAAAAAAAAAAAGTTGAAATTACCTTGTTGTAAGTACCCCTTTGAGTCTTCCTCACGAAGCATCATAACTTTAGTGGATTTGATTGATTCATCCTGTTTAATAGTAAATGAAGCAAGACATTCTTATTGCAAATCTAACTTTCCAATGCTTATTCTCAAGTTCTAAAGTTTCAAGAAAATGGCGAATCATCAATTTATTCTTTCTACAAAAATGAAATATTCATAATATACCAGTAATATTTTAGTGGATAAAACTAGAACAGTGTGATGCTAAGTTAGAAATTTGGCATCACACTAGAATCTAAAGGTTTTTGATTAAGTAGGACTAAAAAAGAGTACATGAAATGTAAGTTTAGTAAAAGTAGAAAAAAAAGCGAAGGGGTGGTAAGACTTGATGGTCAAGAAATACTAGAGATCAGACACTTTTGATATCTTGGATCAAAAACCAACTGGTGTCTTGGTCTGATGATAAAGAGCTATCATTAGAAACGGATGGACGCCATAGGATGAAGCTATCTCCAAAAACAGAAAAGGATTCCTCTTTAATTTGAAATCTTTTCCTATCAAAAAAAGATAAGAGAAAAAATACATTTTAAGTTAAATGGAAAATTGTATAAGACTGCTTTATGACTAGTTATGCTCTAGGGCACTGAATGTTGGGCGGGCTATTAAGAAGCAACATACTATTATATTGATTGTAGCTAACAGGAGAATGTTAAGATAGATAAGTGGAAATATATGGAAAGATAGGATTTGAAGTGAGGAAATCTCCTTAAAGATAAGGAGGGTAGCCTTTATTGATGAAAAGATGAGGGAGAGTCACTTGAGATGGTTTGGTCATGTTTAGAGGAGAGCGATTAATACATTGGTAGGTAAGAAAGAGTGAGTTGATCCAAGTTAAGGGAATGAAAATAGGTAGAAGAAGACCAAAAATAACTTTAGTAGAAGTAATGAAAAATGACATGTCAATTAAAGAATTAACAGACTTCTTTAGCGTAGAGTATGACTTCGGATAAAATAGAGTGGTAGAAAATAATACATGTGGCCATTCTTGGCTAATCTATTGAGGATCTATAGCCGGCCCCAAAATTTTGGGACTGAGGCTTTATTGCATAAACATTATCATCTTATAGAAAATCTAGAAGCTAAAATACTATGATCTTTATATTATTATATGAAATTTTTTTATTACAGTATTGTGCTTTAGCCTATAGTTAGTTTTATGGTTCAATTATGATCTATTCAGATTTCTTGCCCTAATTAACGCAAAAATGCTTCGGGCTTGTTTGGTAGTTGTGTTTAAGTATTGTTGTTCAAATTGATGTAAAAACTGTGGTTTAAAAAGTGTTGTGAAAACACTTGTTTAAAGTACTCATATTGCAAAAAATTTGTTTGGTACCGTATTTCAAATAACATTTTTTAAAATGTGAAAAAATAAATTGTGTTTGGTGTGTATTTATGTCTTTTTTAATAATGGTGATGGCTGTAGAGTAAAAGAATACTATTTTATTTAAGGAGAGAGAAAAAGAGAAAAAAAGAAGAGAGAAGGACAAAGAGGTGGGCCCGTGGGAGAAAAAGAAAAAAAAAAGGGTTGAAGTGTGAGAGAGAGAGTTTGGTCGTCAATGGGCCTTACAATTTTCAAATTATTTACAAAAAGACCATTTAACAACGTTACTTGAAAACTAAAATTTAGTATAGATGAGTTTTCAAAATACATGTTTTAAACACCCTAATTTGAGAATTGTAACTTAAATACCCATAATTAAACATTGCTACCAAACATGTTTTTTTTTGGGCCCATAGTTTTAAGTGTTTAAACATTGAAAACTGTTGTTTAAACATCTCTACCAAATGGGCCCTTAGAGTCAATGATCATAAGTTCAAATGGAAATTTCTTCCTTGTAATAGCAAGGTGGAGGATCCGGACATGGGTTTAAGATCCACCGGTAATTGGGAAAGGCTTAGATGAGTTTCAACTAGTACAATTTATGCCTCACTTTTTCTCACATTAGATAAATCTCTTAATCCCATCCTGCCACAGAGCATGCTGTTGATTTTCATTGTTGCCCCCCCCCCCCCCCCAAAAAAGAAAAAAATTTATTTCACCTGCCTACTAATGCTTTTGAACTTATACATCTAAATTGTCTCCATTACAGGGCCAATACAAGTCAACGTTGGTGTGTCCGGTATGCAATAAAGTCTCTGTCACATTTGATCCATTCATGTACCTCTCCTTACCTCTCCAGCAGACCATCACCCGCACTATGACAGTAACAGTTTTTACTTGTGATGGAAGTGCCTTGCCATCTTCTTGCACTGTGACTGTCCCCAAGCAGGGACGTTGCAGGGACTTAATCCAGGCCCTTAGCAGTGCATGTTCCCTGAAGCACAGTGAGAAGCTTTTGCTTGTTGAGGTTTGCAGCAGTAAACATTCTGAATTTTGTGTGTATGCAGCTTAATTTTTATTTGTTTAATCGGATTGAATTATACAAATGTTTTGTTCACAGATACGAAACCATTTGATTCAAAAGTTTCTAGAAGATCCTCTAATAATGTTGTCCACCATCAAAGATGATGACTACCTTGCTGCGTACAAGATGCCAAAGTTGGTGAAGAATACAAAACATCTTCAGTTAATACACCGCCATAGAGAGCAGTATGTATAATTTCATGACACTATTTTAATCAGTGACAGAAAAATTGGGCTGCTTTTCTCTATCTTTTATCTCTTGTTCCAGAAGGCAGGGCCTCCAGAAAACTGGCAGTAGTTATTGAGTCCATCAATTTTTTAAAATTAAGTTGGCTGCTTTAATTACTACATCGACTGCTTTATGCATTTAACTATCATAGATATCCTGAAGAAATAAATAGTTCCATAGTTAGTCAAGACTACAGTTTCTCTTTTTCATTTTTTCTGTGACCAAAATTGTCTTTAGTCAAATGGCATCCCAGTCTAATTTTAGTTTTCAAAAATGAAAAAGCACGAGAGGAAAAGAAAAATGACATCCTGGACCAAAAGGATGCCAGATGGTGGGTGAAATTGATCCAATGCTAACATGCAATTATCAGTTTAGAAAAATACCAATTTTGAGAATTTTTAGTCTATATGGTGGTTTCTTGTGTTGAGCCACTTTCTAATTTGTTCTTGTTTATTTTTGTGTCTTAGGGAAACAAATGATGCCCAAACCATGTCGGGGTGGAAGCCTTATGGAACACCTCTTGTCTCATCAATCTCATGTGATGATGTAATTACAAGAGGTGATATACAGCTACTTGTTCACAAAATGCTTTCTCCAATGGCAACAACTGAAAGCCGAAGAAAAACTGATATTTTTGATACTAGCATCTCTATAGCAGCATCAGACCAGAGTCATGATATCAGTTCTGGTGAAGCATGCACTGATTCCTCTATGTCAAATTCAATAAATAAGGAAAGCACTAATTCTGAAGCGGTAGCATTACTGAAACTACCTCTTCAGTTGGTTGATGAAAGCAATGCTTGCATTGATCTTTCAGTGGGAGAAGATAAACCTGTTAGACTGTCCTCATCATCAACTTCGATACTAGTTTATGTTGACTGGTCACAGAAGCTTCTAGACAAGTATGATACACATTATTTAGAAAATTTGCCAGAAGTGTTTAATGGGCCTCCTAACAAGAAAGCTCGTACTGAACCTCTCTCCTTGTATACATGCCTGGAAGCTTTTCTGCGTGAAGAACCACTGGTCCCTGAAGATATGTGGTTAGTTTCTTTTTCTTTCTACTTGTTCTTGGTGCCGTCATTGTCAATGTAAATGTTGTTGTGTGCAGGCATGTTGTTCATGATGGACTTTGATTGATATGGTGGTGATCCTACCTAAGGGTCACGAATTTAAGATTGATATATAAACTGGTGATCCAACAAAATTGTATTTCTACTAGTTGGTGGATTGCATTACTGACCAACATTGCTTAAAGAATGTTACTTTCTATTGCCTTATGCAAATAATGTTTACTGTCTTAAGACAAAATACAAATAGAAATAGGGGTATTGAAACAAAATTGGTGAATATCGATGGGTTCAATCTTTCAACCTTTTGGGGAGCAACTTGCCCCTTTGACTAGTGCCTTATGATTGTGGTGAAATATAAGAAAATGTGGCTATGACATGTTAGTTAACCTTGAAACACCATGTGAATTTGCAAGTCATGCCTTGCAAATTTAATGAATGCAAAATACTTTCCTTGGTTACTTAATGGAACAGCTCTTGGTTTGTGTTCTCAGATTTTGTTTTTTGCTCAATCATTTTTTGGTAGTGCATAAAGTCTTTGTACTTTACGAAGCATCCTTGAATGAAGAATGTTGGATTTCCACTACTTTGCACTTGCTATTGATATTCGTAGTCTAAAATTCTTATATCAATATCTAAACGGTTTGATCAATGCAAAAATCCTTTTGAAAGAATGGCTACCTGTTGAACAACTAAACACTAATCTGATTTGTTTGTGTATCTGATGAAGGTTCTGTCCTCAATGTGAAGAGCGACGACAAGCAAGTAAAAAGCTTGATCTATGGAGGCTTCCAGAAGTATTGGTCATCCATCTAAAGAGATTCTCATACAGCAGGTCCATAAAGCATAATAAGTTAGAAACCTTTGTCAACTTCCCTATTCATGACTTTGACTTAACAAATTATGTTGCGAACAAAATCACATCCCGACGGCAACTCTACGAACTGTATGCTTTAACTAATCATTATGGTGGCATGGGTAGCGGGCACTATACTGCACATATCAAGGTCAGTGAAAAAGCTTTGTACCTTTTTCTCAAAGATTTTGTCATTTTTCCCCCTCCAAAGATCAGCTGCACTCTCAGTTGCAAACTATTGTTATAATGAGTACATATAAACCTTTAGTCCTTCACCTTTATGGTACACCATTGTTTTTTGTCCAATTTTAGCCTGCAGATGTGGATAAGCCTTTCTACGAATTAACTATTCAGTTTACTTTTTAGTTGACTTTTTCTACTTTTTCCAATATTTCGTCCTGATATATACTTTTTTCTATTAAGTGCAGCTTTTAGATGAGAATAGGTGGTACAATTTTGATGACCACCAGGTATCACCCATACACGAGGAAGAAGTAAAGACAGCTCATGCATATGTCCTCTTTTATCGAAGGGTGAAGAATGATGGTACCTCTGCTAGCAATGGGGCACAGTCCTGTGCAGGCGGCAATCACATTAGCTCTCAAAAATGAGTCCGTCGACATGTATGATTCTCTTCAAACATGAGAGCATTACCCAGGTGTGCATGCATTAATTTTGTAACTTTTCTTTGAATTATGAAACTTTACAAGCCTTTGGCTGAAATGATTTCACACACATATATAGCTTTGAGTGCTAATGCTTGCAAATTGTCTTACTTGAACTTACATTTTGACATTTTAGTACAATTTTAAAGGCAAGTGCCAATCATATTATGAGAATAAGCGGAATGTTCTTATCTGGCCTTGATGTACCAAGCAAACAAAAAGAAAAGAAAAGAGGAAGGACCAGGATGTAAATTTTATGCAGCTGTTGCTTCTAAAAATACTGAGTTTTAGTTGATGGATTTTCATTATATTTTAGTAAGATCTGGCTCATGTTTGGCATATTGCAGATCCCTAGACAGTTTACTGTGTTGATGTGGAGTCTGATTCTAGTGATGATTATTATGGCATGTTAAAGTAAGCATGAAAGAACTAGTCCTTAGCGGTTTTGAAGACGATTTTATAGTTTCTCGGCCGCAAGGCTGCTCAAGGATTTGATTGGTCATCACATTACATGTCAAGGAGCCTCCTAGTTCACTTTAGCGGGACAATTTAAGCGTGGCATCTAAAAGACCTGAGGATTATACTACTTTATTTTGTAAAAACATACCAGTCTGTTTGTAAGCCCATGTATGAACAATCATCTCTGACTACTTCCTGGAGTTTGAATTGTTTAATACTGCAAAAACTCACAGGGGGTCATAAAATCAATCACTGTGGTCAGTTTGGTAATTTTGAAGTTTAGGAAGCATAAATTCCAAACGAAATGTAATTGTAGAATAGTCCGATTGACAGGATCTGGCTCAAAGAGGTCTATTTTTTTGGTTTAAAGGATGATTCTTCCCTCTCTTACCTTCTATAACTCTCAAATGGATGTGGTTGTGGACCTTGAATTGCAATGGAACTGAATGAGCAGAGTCGTTTTACTTCTTTGTATAATTTATTTTTTGTTAGTCTCTAGGTTACTTTGTTCATTTTGTGTGCATGTGGTAGAATGTGAGATCATGTGGGGGTAGTATACGTGCTCATGAATTTCAATTGGAGATCAAAATGAGATGGTGTAAGGTTATTCAAGTTACACCTGGTGTAACTTAAAATAATGTTATACCGCTCAATATTTTTTAATTGGATGAAAATTTTGACAAATTCACTTTTAGATTATATTATCTTCCTATATTCTCTATGCTCGCAAAATGTTAAGGTAATCAAAGATTAAATCATGTTATCAATCAATTGTTAGAATTCAAGTTTTTTGTAGTATAAAATAATGCATAGATGATGAGTTTATGGATCGAATGGTAAATAACATCTAATTAACATGAAAATTGACATGAATGTTAAGAACATATAGAAAAAGTAATTCAACGGTGAGATTTTCAAAATATGAATTTTATAATAAGCTATTAGATAGTGTAACATTGCTTAGAGTTATATTAGATGTAATTTGAACTTAACTCATATATATATAGGACAAGATTTATATACAATACTTAGGTGCTGTTTCTTAGGTTCTTCTCTTAAGATTTAGTAATGTGGATTTTTTCTTATGGGATAGAAATGTATTTTTTAGTTAAGTAGCCATATGGGTTAGGTACAATATTTAAGTGCTGTTCTTTAAGTTTCTCTTTTAAGATTCAATCATGTGGATTTTTTTTCATGTGATAGAAGTGTATTTTTTATTTAAGTAGTTATATTGCTGAATCTTAAGAATGGAACTTAAGGCTTCGTTTGAGAGTTCATAAGAGAATGAAATGGAATGATTATAAGGGAATAGAAATGAATAAAATGGAATGAAATGTATTTAAGTAAAGAAAAAGAATGGAATAGGATGAAATTAAGTAACCTTGATTGAATGTTTTAAAATAATGAAATGAAAAGAAATGAAAATGAATGGAATGTAAGTAATCTTGTTTGGGAGTAACATGAGGGGAATGTAATGAAATCATTTTATGACAATATTATTATTAGACCTCTATTTTAAAATAAATGGTTGAATATATAGGGTATTTTGGGAGTTTTAGTAAAAGAATTCATTAAATCTAAATTCTATTCTTTCCCATTCCTCCCAATTTCGGGAGAATGAAAATTTGAGGTTTTAAGGGAATAGAGATGAATGAGTGTTACCTCCTACCCATTCCATTCCTTCTTACTTAAACTCCTAAAAAAGAGAATGAATTTTCTATTCCATCCATTAAAACTCCCAAACAAGGGAAGGAAAAAATATTCTAAAACTATTCTTTTCATTTCTTTCCATTCCATTCCATTTCCTCCTCCCAAACAAGGCTTAAGGAACAACACCTAAGATACTGTACCTAAGTTTTGTCTATATATATATATATATATTGCAAGACTTAGGTATAGTACTTAGGTGCTGTTCCTTATATTTTCCTCTTAAAATTCTGCCATATGACTTTTTTCTTACGGAATGAAAGTGTATTTTTTAATTAAGCAGCCACATGGTAGAATTTTAAAAGGAGAATTTAAGGAATTGAATATAAGTTTTGTCTATATATATATATTTATCAGGTTTATATATATATATATATATATATATATGGCATAAAAATAAGTTGTGAATAACTTTTTGCTTTTTGAGCAGGCTTGGCAGCATTCTAGTCTGGCAATTTGCACTTCATTATTAAGGGAAAAATGGAATGGAAGTTTAGTGAAGCCACTTATCATTGCTGAATGCCGTTACATTTCTAAAATGATTTTAAAAAGAAAAAAGAAAATAGTATAACTACTTTAGAGCAGTCACTTACCATTGCTAGTAGAATCAATTGTGGGCCTAAGAGGCAGGGGTTTAACCAGTTGTGGATGTTAGCGATTCGAGTCCACTTATCTCCAAAAATGGATTAACAAATGATCGAACTGTTTCATTGTTACATTTGCACACATCACACTAATATACTAAAGTGATACATGCTTTAGAAAAAAAAAAAAAAAAAGCTTTCAAACAATTGTAGATGAGGTACCTACAATCTTTGATTCCACTCCATTGAATGACAACCCAAAATTCACTTCATAGAGTTTTATGTCATTTTTATTTCAACTAAATATGATGAATCTTATCTGTTAAAAAAAAAAAAAAATCAGTAGGACCTCAAATTCTTTATTTAATAATTTATTCTTTCAGTTTCTAAATAATAAAAAACAAAATCTCCTTCATAAAACGAGAAATAAGCAAAATAAATTTTTAGGATAATTACATAAAGGTAAGTTGTACATGGTGTCTATCTAATTATTAAACATCTTTTCATTCATAAGTGGAATTTTGATTTTGAAATTAAAAAGAAAAAAAAAATCATAAAACGATTTATTTATGGCAAAAAAAAAAAATCCTTTGAAATAACTTGGGGTTGATGGTAAAACAACTGTTTTAGATTGGGCAGTTGGAATAAATGGTGATTGAGATTGTTTGAAGAATTGGATTTGGATGGCTCAATTATTTTCTTTAAATCTTGCAATGGGGTGAGGGATCCTCATAATAAGAGAAATAGAGGGATCAACAAAATTGGGAAGATGGGAAACCCCAAAAATCGACACAAAGGCTTTAGAGACATGAACACACCAGTCTTTGGAAAATAGGTATCGGCTAAGGGATCGGGTATGCCTAAGAGACATTGGTACTCCTCAATGGTTGGGACCAAGTCTACACTGCCAATGGAGAAACAACACAGTGAAGGATTCTAGTAACAGCATATGGCTTCCAAGAAAACCTTTTTCCAATTTAACTTGTAATAACGACGACCATTCCCAATGCCATCTCTCACCAATTTCTATCCTTTCTTCAAAGGATGCCCACCACAATCAGCTCTTTGCTATATCTCTAAGATTTTTAAAGAGTTTGTTTTTAGTAGTGTAACAAGGAAAAAAGAATTTTTAGGGTCTGTTTGGATATCATTTATTACTGAAAACTGAAAATAGTGTAGCAAAATAATTTTTAAAAGTGTGAATAGTGCCATGAGACCTACTAAAAAAAACGCACTCGCTGGGAAACGCGCAAACGCGCTTCCCAAACTCACACTTATTGTTAGTTTTGGGATATATATATATATATTTATATATATGAGATGAGTTCAAGTTACATCTGGTGTAACTCTTTAGAGTTACACATTTTTTAAATCATTGGATTTAAGTAGATCTAACTGTTAAAAAAAATACTCATTATTACAAATATTTTTATTGGAATCTCATTAATAGGGGTGTGCAGCCAACCTACTAAAACCGACCCGACTTAACCCAACCCGCCGGGTTGGGTCAGTTTTTAGGGCTTGGTGGGTTGGGTTATAAAAATTTTTTTGATAGCGGGTCGGGTTGGGTTTGGGTCAAAAAATTCCGAACCCGCTAAACCCAACCTGACCCACCCATATATTTAATATATATATTTAAAATATATTATATAATTAATAAATTTTTAAAAATAACCAGCCCTTCCTATCTTATATAGAAGTCAATTAGTTTACACCAACCCTAGTAAATTACTATTGTTGTTTAGTCATTAGTGTTGTTTGCTTTTAAGGAGTTACATTGATACTAATCTTTGGGTTTTTTTTTTTTATATATTTTATATTTATATTTTTTTCTACTCAATTTAATAATAATAATAAAAAAATTTGTCCAACCCATGGGTTCAACCCGACCCATATGGGTTGGGTTGGATTTATGTGATGGGTTGAATGTTTTTTGACCCACCATGGTGGGTTGGGTCAAAAAATCCCCTTAACCCGACCCAACCCGACCCATGCCCACCGTCATTAATTAGTAATTACCCTCATTTATTACATTCTAAACCTATCTCTAAACCCAACAAAATTTGTTGTCTGACTCTCTCCCTCTCTACGTTTCTCTTTCTCTCCGTTTGTCTCTCTCTCTACATTCTAAACCTACGTTTCTCTCTCTCTATCTCCTCCTCCATTGCTCCTCCACCATTAGATGTCTGAGCTTGAATTTTTGCTTCCATTGTACTTTCTATTTCACATTCTCATTTGGGTTGCTTTTAGATTTTTAATTTTTGGGTTTATGTTTGGTCACTCTCTCACTCACAATTGAAATAGTCATTGCTGGTCTTCTGGATGGGGAATTTACTTCGTATGATATGCAAACAAGTAATTTTTTGTGACTAAGTATATTAAGAAGAGCAGTAAATGGGGATGTCCTGGAAGTGTTTGATAAAATTCTTTAAAGAAAATATCTGCTCTTGGGAACTTCTAATATGCTTTGATTTGATGATTGTTGAGAATTATTTTACTTTCCTGTAAAATAGAGGCCTCATAGAAAAAAGCAATCTGAACTATGTCCACTGAAGGAGGTCCTTTTAGTAGTCATTTCTATTATTGTGACAAGGTCATAACTCTGTTATGGACCTGCTTGAGAGTAGAAATGGAATTTGATACCAACCTGAGCCTGATTGACTTGGTGCCAGCCAAAAACCACCCACCTTATCAGGTTATCAAGATGATATATTGAAGATAATACATGAGCAGTTTAAAGATGTCTAGAAAATAAGCCAAGAAACAGATTCAGTAAAAGACTAAAAGTTGCTTCCTCCATTTCTTTTAATAATAGTAGAAAAGATACGCCCAAAGCTTTTACCATTTGGAGACAGCATTTTAGTACATAATTGTCTTACTTCCGTGATATCATTTATGATAAACAAATTCAATTGCTCCTTACAGTGGTGGTGCCACGTACAGCTCAGGGTGTTCCTAGGAACACCCTGACCTGAAAAAAAAAAAAAAATTTTTATATTTAATCTGTATTAGGAACACCCTCAAATTAAAAAAAAAATTTATTTGTTCTACTTTCAAGCAAAAAAAAAAAAAAAGCCCAAAAAAAAAAAAATTTGAACTAAAATTTGAAAAAAAAAAAAAATTTGTAATAGAGCCAAGCCCACGGCGAGCCCAACAGATTACAGAAGTAGCAAACCCACGGATTCTCAAAAAAAAAAAAAAAAAAAAAAACCAATATAGAGAATCAGAAATCAAACCCACAGTCATGTTGCTGGCAGAGAAAACCAAACCCCAATACAGTCTATACAGAGCAAAAGCAAAACAAACTCCAATACAGAGGTGTTTATCAAAAAAAAAAAAAAAAAAAAAAAAAAACCCCAATACAGAGCAAACCAAAACCAAACCCCAATACGGAGCAAACCAAACCCACTGTCACTTCGCTCGCAACTATCTCGTTGTCGCCGTAGCTCGCTCGTCGTCGTCGTTGTTTGTCATTCACCCCTCATCGCAGATCGCAGATCGCTTTGCTCTGGTGCTCGGTGCTCCCTCCCTCAAGGTATTTCTCTCTCTTTTTCTCTCTGACTCTCTCTTAGTCTCTCACTCTCTCTCTCTCTTTATCTCACTGAAATGAAAACTATGAAATGAAATTAATGAATGAGTCTCTCTCTCTTTATTCTTTAAGAGTCCAACTTAGTAACTCTCTCTCTCTTTTGAACTGTGAGTCTTTGATTGGCTGGCCGAATCTTTACTCTTTAGCTTTATTAATATTTTGCTTTTTGCCTGTTTTTTGTCTTTTTGAATTTGGCTTTATCTTATTCGTTGGTGTTGGTCAGTGTGTGTTGGTGTTGGTGTTGGTGTTGATGAGATATTGATTGTCTTTTAGTGTAATGTGTATTGTGATTTGTGATTGTGAAATTTTCTGATTGACAGCTGGCTATTGTGATTGGGGGCATTAGACATGAGGCTTGTGCTTGTCTGTTGAGTGGGGTGGGGGTAGATGGGCTGATGGGCACATGGGGCCGGGTAAACAATAATTAAAGCAGTGTAATGTGCTGCACATTACACTGCTTTAATTATTGTGCTGCACATGGGATGTGTAATGTCTGGCTCTTTTAGTGTAATGTGCACAAGGGGCTAAACAATATAACAAATTAAAGTAGTATAATTAATGACAAACAAATTAAAGCAATATAGTTTATTGTTACGCTAAACAACAATAATTAAAGTAATATAATTAACCAATACATTATAAAAGACAAATAAATTAAATTATGTTAGGCTAAATAACAATTAATAATTTTATAATTAATGAAACAACAATATAACAAATTATAGTTTATAAAAGACAAACAAATGAATGAAACAACTAAACAACAATAATTAATAATTTTATTAATATTTCAAATGAATTTATAGTTTATTATTTATTCTTTTGCTAGAATTATGGACAAATATTTGATAGGAAAACCACGTACTCAAGATTCATCTTCTGTGCAAGATTCATCTTCATTTTCTAAGCGAATTCGTGTTGACTTTAACTTAGAAAATCTTCCTTCAGATCCTAGGCTACGAGAAAAGATTTCATCTTATCATCCTAATCATCATGATGAAATAAGAAGATATTATTTACAAAAAGGCCATTGTTAACTTGTTTTACACTGTGATGAGTACCCTATATCATATTTTCCTAGAAAGCCCCATCGATTTATATCCAAATGGTATAAAAATAGATACTGGTTGGAATATAGTATAGACAAGGATGCAGTATTTTGTTTTTATTGCTACCTATTTGGGCAAGATATTGGTAAGCAAGGAGGAGGTGACACTTTTGTAATGAAGGGATTCAAACTTTGGAATCAGAAAGAGAAGTTAAATTCCTATGTTGGAGGAGTTAATAGTGCTCATAACCAAGCTGTCCAGAAGAGTGAAGATCTATTGAAGGAAAAGCAACACATTCAAAGTGTTTTGGTTAAGCAATCAAATCAAGATAAAATTGAATATCGGATTCAATTAAATGCAATAGTTGATTGCATACGATTCCTTTTATGCCGGGGATTAGCTTTTCATGGTCATGATGAATCTCAAGGTTCAAGTGATAAAGGAAATTTCCTTGAGCTTCTACAATTTTTGGGGGATCACAATGAATCTATCAATGAAGTGTTGCAAAAAGCTCCGAAAAATTGCAAGCTTACCCACCCTGATATACAAAAAGACATTGTGAATGCAATTGCACGTGAAACATCCAAAGCCATCATCAAGGATCTTGACAATGGGTTCTTTTCAATATTAGTTGATGAGTCACATGATATCTCAGTGAAAGAACAAATGGCCCTCGTTCTTCGTTATGTGAACAAAAAAGGAATTATTATAGAGCGGTTCCTTGGTATTGTACATGTAGAAAGTACCACCGCTTTTTCACTCAAACATGCTATTGAATGTTTACTTTGTGAACATAATTTGAGTTTATCGAACCTACGCGGGCAAGGTTATGACGGGGCTAGTAATATGCAAGGTGATATCAATGGTTTCAAAAATTTAATTTTGAAAGAGAATAAGTCAGCATTTTATGTCCATTGTTTTGCTCATCAACTTCAATTGATACTTGTTGCTGTTGCTAAAAATCACATTAACATTGCTAAATTTTTTTATGTGGTTAGTAATTTAGTAACTGTTGTTGGAGGCTCTTGTAAGAGACGAGATGCTCTTCGAGATACACAATTTGCCAAAATTAAAGAAGATTTAGATAATGGTGTACGTAGAAGTGGGCAAGGTTTGAATCAAGAGACAAATCTTAAACGTTTTGGTGATACACGTTGGGAATCATATTATGGGACTATTCTCAACTTGATTTTGATGTTCTCTGCTATTGTTGATGTACTTGAGATTATTGAAGAAGATGGTCTCTCCGACCAAAAAGTTGAAGCTCGATCTATTATGAGGTCAATTTTATCTTTTGAATTTGTCTTTGCTCTACACTTGATGAAAAACATTTTAGGGATCACAAATGAGTTGTCAATAGCATTGCAAAAAAAAAAAGATCAAGATATAGTAAATGCTATGGATCTTGTTAAAGTGTTTAAGCAACGATTGCAAGTGATGAGAGATGATGAATGGATATCTTTATTGACTGAAGTGTCTTCATTTTGTACCACACATGATATTCCTATCTTGAACATGGATGAAATATTTGTAATTAGTGGGAGGCCGCAACGCAACACCCAACAAATTACAAATTTACATAATTATCGTGTTGAGCTATTCTGCACAGTCATAGATATGCAGCTTCAAGAGCTTAACAACCGGTTTTCAGAGGGGAATACCGATTTGCTACTTTGTATGGCTTGCTTGAATCCAAGTAATTCATTTGTGGCTTTTGATAAGGAAAAGTTGATACGTCTAGCAAAGTTCTATCCATATGATTTTCTTGGGATAGATATCTTGGCACTTGACTTTCAACTGCAGAATTACATTTTTGATATGCGCAACATGACTTGTTTTTAGAGCTTCAAGGAGATAGTGAATTTGCTGAAAAGTTAGTGAACACAAGGAAGCATGAAACTTATCCATTAGTCTATTTGCTTGTGAAGTTAGCTTTGACCCTTCCTGTTGCTATTGCAACAGTAGAAATAAGTTTTTCAGCAATGAAATATATAAAGAATGAACTGCACAATCGAATGAGAGATCAGTGAATGAATGATTGCTTGGTTGTGTATATTGAAAAAGATGTAGCTTGTAGCATTGATAATGAGACTATCATGCAACGATTTCAAAATATGAAAACTCGTAGAAGATAATTGTAAATTTTATGTATTTGCGTGTTTTTTGATTGTTGTTGTTGTCAATATATAAAATTTTCTTTTTATTAGATTGTGTAATTTATGCTTGTTGAGGAACACCCTGGAAAAAATTCCTGGTAGGGGTGTGCAGAAAACCCACCGACCCGCCAAACCCGACCTGACCCAATCCGACCCGCCGGGTTGGATCGGTTTTTAAGGCTTGGTGGGTTGGGTTGGGTTACAAAATTTTTTTTTATAGTGGGTCGGGTTGGGTTTGGGTCATAAAATTACAAACCTGCCAAACCCGACCTGACCCACCGACCCACCCATATTTAATATATATTTAAAATATATTATATATTTAATAATTTTTTTTTAAAACCAGCTGTAGGGCACTTATATATATATATTTAAATATATATATATTATATATTTAATAATTTAAAAAAAAACTAGCTGTAGAGCAACACTTTCTCGGTTCCTCTTACTAATACTAATTTAATATATATATATATAATATTATATAATTAATAAATTTTTTAAAATAACCAGTTCTTCCTATCCTATATAAAAGCCAATTAGTTCACACAAACCCTAATAAATTACTATTGTTATTTAGTCATTAGTGTTGTTTGCCTTTAAAGAATTACATTGATACTAATTTTTGAGTTTTTTTAATATATTAATATTTACATTTTTTTCTACTCAATTTAATAATAATAAAAAAAAAATTTGTCAAACCCATGGGTTCAACCCGACCCAACCCGACTCATGTGGGTTGGGTTGGATTTTTTTTGACCCACCATGGTGGGTTGAGTCAAAAAATCTCCTCAACCCGACCCATGCACACCCCTAATTCCTGGAGCCGCCACTGGCTCCTTAAGATGATTAAATACTCGAAAATTTATATTGAAGAAAATATTTTCTGCTGCCTCTAAGATTGACCTCAGAATCTTAATTAACTGCTTCATGCTTCAGTCTTATGGTGGGCTCATGCTGGTTTATTACTCATGCAACTTTTTGTTGTCCTTTGAAGCGTGAATGCATCACACTTATCAGCTTGGTTAAGTAAATGGTGGTCTGAAATTGATGACAGATAAATCGGTACTTTTCATGTATTCAACATGTAGCACTGGTTTGATCATTAAATGAAGCCAGAGCTTTCCTGTTCCAATTATTTCCCACATGCCAATGTGTTAGCTATTTTCTATACTTTTATCTCATCTTGTAGTTTTATTACTAAGAGCTTAAGCCAGTGCAGTCTTGCATCGTGCTCTTAGTGGTCAGAGCTTGGATTATCAGACAGTTGGATTCATTTAGTATGCAGATTGGTTTCTTCTTTTCTGAGGACATGATCAAAATTCATTTGAAGATAAATTATTATCCTCTTTTTCTTTTTCCTTTTATTTTCTTCTTTAGAGGGACTTCATTTTGGTTTCAGGGCTTGCTAGTTATCCGTCATATTATTGAAGAGCATGGTCAAATCTGAACCAGTGAATGGTTGACCCTCATTTTGTAGGAAAAAGGGAAACTAGAGACGGACAGTTGATGCACATAGATGAAGCATTGCTATATTTTAGAGCTCCTATATTTGGATTTCTGAGCTTCAACCCCACCCCAACCCCAAAAAAAAAAGAAAAAGGAAAGCTTTTGAGTAATCTGTAATGTATTGCAAGGGACTTTTTGCCCACCCCCTTCCTGAATAAAATGCCACAAATTTCAAGCATCAAATCAAGAAGTGCTGTAACCCCACGTTTGAACGACTGTAGACTAGTTCAAAAGTGAATTAATGTGGAACTAGTCTTTACAAACAATCAGATCATTACACGTATATATAAATCACAGCTAACAATTAAAAACTAATCCTAAAACTACAGGTAGTATAGCTACTTTAAGTTACTGCTCTGTTTACTACACTTTTTAATGCACTGTCTGCACTGTCGTTTAGGCAGTCTTGGCTTGAACTCTTCCAATGCACTGTTCTGGCATTCTACCTCTTTGCCTGAGTCTTTGTCTTAATACACTCCAATACCAGGAGCAAAAAGCCTTTCCCCATATGTACAAGACCTTGTGCAATTCGCACCTGTAAAAGAGGCAAAGGAACTCCATCATTTTCATAATACATATAAAAAAAAAAAACTCCATAAAATACTGTATAGAAAAGTATAAGGAATTCAATAGAAGCATTACATAGAATTGACTATTATTGTCATTGGAAGATTAGTTCCAGAACCATATATTTCTTTTATGCTAGAAAGAGTTGAGTTCTCCTCAACCCATTCAGGAACTATGTACCCAAGATTGTAGTGTGGCCAGGGCTCTTCATTTTACATTGCTCCATTGCTGAATATGTATGGTTGAGCACTAACCAAAAGCTATGGTTGAATACACTCTTGAATCCAATTCCTATAAAGTATAAAATAAGCTAATTAGAGCCACAACATCATATATCCTACCCAACCAATAGCTTAAAGGAAAAATAAAAAATCAGTTTTATCTAAATTCTAATAGGTTCATACTTCCAACAGCTTACTTGAGTATTATTATTTTGTTTTTTTAGACCCCTTAAACACAACCAGATTAACCTAGTTAATTAGCCAAGTGATTACTTAATCAAATTAAACAGATCTAGGTTAACACAAATATATCATATCATTGTAAAGTGCGGAATATAAAGAACACAAAGATATGATGACCCAGGAAACCAAACCGGTAAAAACCTGGGGAAGATTTAACCTAGCTATCCACAAGGTAAACCTGAATCCACTATGAAAGAATCGAAGTTTTACAATAGCGACTTAGACCACTAACATCCTATTGCTACCTCATGTAGAAAACTTACTGACACGACCACGTGTAAGCTCCGAGACCACGGACTCTTTTTTTCTTGGATTCTCCAGCAAGTACAAGCACTCCCGCTTGCGTATCTTTAAGCTCTTTAGTGTAGCAACTGAATGATCATCAAGCTCTCAATGAAATCTCCTTCTTGATAATCCTAAGCATGTGTGAAGGCAACCACCTCTCAGATCTTACAAGAGATTCACACATACAACAAAATAGAGCTTCTTCAAAAACGTGGCTAGGGTTTCCCTTTTATACCTAGGGCAAAACATAAAACCCTACACGTCATATGGGCTTAGGGATGAGTTGGAAATTCTGCAGAAAAAACATTCTGCCCGACTTTCGATCGGTCAAGTCTAATTCTCGATCGATCGAGCCAGACCGAATTGCACAATGAATTCTACAACAGCTCGATTCCAACTTTACATAAAACACATACTTTGAGCAAGTCTAAAACAAGACTAAAAACCTGTTTTGATCATGGTTTTCCAACAATACAAATTAGAGTTCTAATACATTAGTTCCTAAGTACTTAGAACCTAACATTATTAACTGGTAATCATCATTAAAATTGTGCATATAACCATAGTAAGGTTGGCATAGAAGTGATTTCACAAGCATTAAGAGAGGGAGAGAGCTCTAATGGAACGTTGATTGTATTGCTAATTTGTAATCTAAAAGGAAAAAAAGAGGTTCAACTTATTTCAACATCTTTCCATTGTTATTTTTAAAAGAACACCATGGGTTTTCCAACCTGAGAAATTTGTTGGAATCTCTATCTTACAATCAAGAAATTTTTAGGCTTTCTCAAACACATGAATAGAGATTATAAAATTTTTTTGTTTCCTATCAATTCAAATCATAACTATTAATCTACACTTTCAATAATTCTGTTACAACTTGGACCTAAAAGCTTACACCACAAGTTCCTCAGGGGGCTCTGGAGACTTCATCATGTCTTCATATATGTTCTTTGCATCTGCAGGAGATCCTTGCCTCAAGAACCCCCTTATCATTTCCGTGTATGTTTGAGAATCAGGGAACAAATTCTCCTTTCTCATGTCTTCCCACAACTACATTGCGTCATCCATTTTCTGACACTTTGCTAATGCAATAATCAAGTCCTTATACAGATAAGCATCAGGCCTGTACTAATCTTGCTTCCGTATCACTTTAAACACCTGAAAATTCATTGAGTTGCTTGTAAGCTCAAGTGTATGGTCATAGTAAAAGAAAACCACATCAAAATCTCAGCATAAGAATATAAATAAATGGAATGAGGCATAATTTGATGTAATTTGACAGTGACCACTTTATCGGAATAGCCTATCCAAACTGTGCGTTCTAGATTATGAAGAAACATAACTTCAAACAATATAAAGCCCACAATAAAATTGCAGAAATGGAGGATGGCAGGCAAGAGCGAATAAAGAAAAGTAACTATAAAAGTCATTATTTCCATTGATATTGAAGGAGCGTACTAAACCCAAAATGTAAAAACAAACTATCTCTTTTTCAATTGCTAATAATTTATCAATTTAGAATGATTTAAAAGAGGGGAAAAAAGACTTCTTTTATGATCTTTTATTTCTTTGCATGTTAACTAAGATCCTTGTTTGAGACAGAGAACTGACAGATGCAATTGACAATATCACAATAATAGAAATGACTACTAAAAGGACCTCCTTCAGTGGACATAGTTCAGATTGCTTTTTACTATGAAGCCTCCATTTTACAGGAAAGTAAAATAATTCTCAACAATCATCAAATCAAAGCATATTAGAAGTTCCCAAGAGCAGATATTTTCTTTAAAGAATTTTATCAAACACTTCCAAAACATCCCCATTACTGCTCTTCTTAATATACTTAAGTCACAAAAAATTACTTGTTTGCATATCATATGAAGTAAATTCCCCATCCAGAAGACCAGCAATGACTATTTCAATTGTGAGTGAGAGAGTGACCAATCATAAACCCAAAAATTGAAATTCTAAAAGCAACCCAAATGAGAATGTGAAATAGAAAGTACAATGGAAGCAAAAATTCAAGACCTTGACAGCCAAAACAACCTCTTCCTGGCGCTCAAGCTCAGACATCCAATGGTGGAGGAGCAATGGAGGAGGAGATAGAGAGAGAGAGAAACGTAGGTTTAGAATGTAGAGAGAGAGAGACAAACGGAGAGAAAGAGAAACGTAGATAGAGAGAGAGAGAGTCAGACGTCAAATTTTGTTGGGTTTAGAGATAGGTTTAGAATATAAAAAATGAGGGTAATTAATGAGATTCTAATAAAAATATTTGTAATAATGAGGGTCTTTTTTTAACCGTTGAATCTACTTAAATCCAATGGTTTAAAAAAGATGTAACTTGAACCCATCTCTCTCTCTCTCTATATGTGTTTATATATATATATATATATATATTATAAAGTATAAGGGCGAAAAGTGTAATATCTAGTAATTTATAGACGAAAACAAACTTTTAAAAGTTTAGAGACGGAAAATGAAATTCATGCAAATTTAGGGATGAAAACAAATCAACCATTCAACATCTCTTAACCAGCGTTGCTATTAGAGAAACCTACTTTTTGAAGCACATGAAGATTCAGAACAATCTTCTTTTCTTTTGCCCCTATCATTGTTCTTAGATGAAGCTAGTCTTTATCGACACATTCTAACACCCAAGCAAAGCACATGACAAGCTACCTCTCTTTTCATATTTGTTTATGTGGACATGAAGGTATTGTTGTTATTTTCCTTCTATTTTCTTTTCATTTTTCAAGAAATTATTACATTGGAAATTATCCTGTACAAAACATTTTGTCCTATTTTTTACCTAGATAGTATGTTAGGTATCGAATTGAATTAAAAAAGTGCCATGTCGTAGTTACATATCAACCATGTTTAATGAATCAAATGATATATAAATGCATATTCAGATTTTATGAATCGTATCTATTGAATGATATATGAACATGTACGTTTCTTGAGTTTTTTTGTTAAAATTTGTTAATTTGAGTCAACATATCATTGGACTTGTTCTTAACACAAAATTATTGAGTGACATGATTGAGCCAATAAAATGACATGTCCATATTTTTATTCTCATATAAAATTTGGACCACACACTTGAAATTTCACTTTTGCATTTACAAATTGCTTTTGTACCTTGTGAATAAAGTATTAAATGAATTATTATCTTTTACTTTTGTTTTTGACTTGAATTCATTGAGAAATATAAAAGAATAGTTATTGAAAGAGAATAACAAGAATAGATGGTAAAAATGTTGAAGAGGATGAAGAAGATGTCAATGATGAGAAAATTTTGTAATATGATGAAGATGATGATGAGGTTGACTTGGACTATAAAGATGAAGTTGATTAGGCATGATGATTGTTTGTTTGTTTAGACCCCTTAAACCAGATTGTTTAACCTAATATATTAACCAAGTGATTACTTAGGTTTATTATTTAGATCTAGGTTAAACAAAAATATATCATATCATGAATAAAAGCGAAAAAGTAAATAATACCACGATATGATGACCCAGGAAAACTGATGAAACTAACTGTTTCAAGGTAAAAACCTGGAGAGGATTTGACCTAGCTATCCTCAAGGTAAACTAAATCCACTATAAGAGAATTGAAGTTTTTACAATCAAATTTAACCCTAAATCTATTGCTACCTCATGTAGTAACTTACTGACACGACCACGTGCAAGCTTTGAATCCACGGACTTTTTCTCTTCTTGGATTTACAGCAACACAAGCCACCTTTCTTGTGACTTTGAGATCCCACTCAAAGGTTTCAGATCACCATCAGTAATGATCTTGATGTAGCAACTATGTTCTACCAACATTTGATCGTAGTTCTTGCTCCGGTAGATTCTTGTGTAGTTAGAAGGTACAAAACCTCTCAGATCTCACAAAGAGTAACACACAAGTCTTCCAAAAAGGTCTTCAAAACGTGGCTAGGGTTTCCCTTTTATATGTGGAGAAGTTTAGATGAAACCCTAAACGTTTTCGCGGGCTTGGGCTTGATTTAAAAATTCTGCAGAAAAACTAGACTTGCGATTTTCGATCGGTCGAGCCTAATTCTCGATCGGTTGAGCAAGGCAGAACCACACTTCCTTTTGCTGCAGTCAGCTGGACTTGAATCTTGAAACAACCACTTTTAAGCATTGCCTAAACACTTAGATTAGACATGTTTTGTTCTTGGTTTGCTAACACAATAAAATATGATTCTAAACATTTAAACCTAAATCTTTAGAACCTAACAATCTCTCCCTTTGGAAATCCGTGACAAAACACACATACACAATGAAATGCTTAAATTTAAATAGCAACCCAAATACAAGTTATTGCCCTAATACAATTCTTACACAACTACTAACTATTAGTTGCTAGTATAGACAACAGCTGTTGAAAGAATTAACTTGTAAATTCCTGAAACACTAAAAACAAACTATAAACGCATGTGTGGAAGATACAATACTATAATCTAAGTAAATATCTGAACTTTAATTCACAGAATATATAAAGAGATAGTGAACACATCAATAATGAATAACCTCATCATCAATAACTATCATAACCAATAAGCACATCAATGTTTGTGAATCAAGAACATAAACACTAAACAGATATAAACAGTGAAAATATAAACAACAAAACCAAAGAAAATAAACATCAAACTCCCCCTAAATACAATAAATCTACTCCCCCTACGTACAAAAAGCCCTACGTATAAAAAGTCCTAAAACCTACTCCTCCTTTTTGTTACGAATTGCCAAAGGCAACATCAGTCATTAAAACTGCTCTTAAAATTTGCTCTCAAGGAAGTGACCTCTGTCAACAACTCATCCAAAAGCTGTCCATGAGCAGCCTGAGTAGTCATAAAAGACTCTATCATGGCACGGAGTGAGAGAGGAGGGGCAACAGTAGGGTCCACATCATCAGCACCACCAGAAGGATCTACAGCAGCAGTCGGATCCATAAAAGTGTCCTCAGCGGCAGGCATAGCACCAGAGGCAGGAGCTATAGTAGAAGCTTCTCCTCGTGAGCTCTTAGACGTCCCAGTACTTGGCTCAGCACTCTTCATTTGTCCCTGTCGCTGTCTAAGATAGGTGGCTCCTATGGGGGCAGTGATATGCACTAACTCTAAGGGAGGAAACTCATATAACCCTAAAAACCTCAAAATCCTATAAATAAACATGGGAAAGAACAATTTCTGACCTTTACTCTTACTCCTAGAGATATCAGCAATGGTTTGGATAAACATGGAAGGAAAACACATGGAACCATCAGTAACAAAAGCATAAAGAAAAGCACATCTATCTATAGGAACAGTATGAACATGTGAAATGGGATAGTTGTTATGACAAGAAATCCTTAAATACAAAGAATTAAGCTTAATGAATTCACTAGAATTGATTCTTGGTTTAGTACCCCAAGAAACAGGACGACCACAAAGAAGTGACATCATGTCATCAACAGATGGAAACTCAATGTATGGGTATGTGGGTTTACGAACTAAATGTACACCTAAAGCTTCAGAGACAGTTTGTTTAGTTATAGTAAACTCTTGACCTCTAATCCAGGAAGTCAAGTAATGACCACCTGTGACCTTAGAATAGACAGAGAAGTTAGAGTAAAACTCTCTAATCAAAGCTACAGGAGGAGGATTAAACACCTCACACAAAGAAACCCAGTTCCTAGACACAAAGTTTCTACGAATGGAAGGATTAGGGCTGTCCATGGGTCGGATCAGATCAGGTTTGGTTCTAACCTGCATCCGACCCGATTGAATCGGGTGAACGGAAAATGGACCTGTGGTTGACTGAACGTTCAAGTCAAACTCGATGGCACGGGTCATTGGTTGAGTGGGTCAGAACCGGTTGGGTGATTTCGGGTCTCAAGCACAACAACATAGATTTCAAAATCCAGAACAATCTTCTCAAAAATAAAACCCATAACAGTCTTCTAAAAAAAAAACCAAAATAGAGAAATCAAAATCCAAACCAAAAACCCAAAATCTATGAGACTAAAAAAAAAAAAAAGACTAAATCGGCAGCACCACCTCCACTCCCTCTCCCACCACCAACACATCCATCACAAGATCAGTACAATTTTTTTTTTTAAATAACTTTTTTTATTGACCTACCATCAAACTGCACAAATCAAAGTTAGACTTCGATTTCAAGTAGAGGATGGCAAGTGCAACAACAACTTTGAATCAACGACGGCGGCATAGGGCTAACTGGGCGACATTGGCAAGGAGGCTATGGTTGGTGGCGGCGATAGGGCCCAACTTGGCCACGGCAGCAGCAAGGAGGCTAGGGTTGCAGATTTGAGAGAGACCAGAGAAAGTGAGAGTGATAGATTAGAGAAAGTGAGAGAAAATTTTCTGGAACTGAACTCTGAAACGAAAAGACTTCAATTTTGAAGTGTGGAGAGAGTTGTGGTCGGCAAAGTGGTCCCCTGAAATTGAATAGCTTTAAATATGGAAGACATGTTTAAGAGTTAAGACTGAGAATTTTGATTTGAAATTTCATTTTGATTTGATGTTGT
The DNA here is from genome assembly GCA_030021035.2 of Notholithocarpus densiflorus. Taxonomy (NCBI): domain Eukaryota; kingdom Viridiplantae; phylum Streptophyta; class Magnoliopsida; order Fagales; family Fagaceae; genus Notholithocarpus; species Notholithocarpus densiflorus. Next base: position 1,034,172 of record JARYZH020000027.1, on the reverse strand, counting down.
GTTTGCCGTTTGCGTGCAAGTATTAGTTTGTCAGTAGTACTCAGTAACTTTAGTAGACTCAAGCTTAAATCTTCCTATAGGCTATAGGCTGTATCTTATCACTTCACCTAGAAAGTAAAAACTGATGAGGATTGAAAATATAATAATTTGTTTTTCTAAATAACCTTTAACCTTCGGTCAGGTCGGGTATACGGGTTTTTTATCCTTTAACCCGTTACCCGAACCGAATCTTCGGTTTTTAATAACAAAAAACCCGAATCTAACCAACCATGCTCTTCGGGTCCGCCCGTTGGGCTTCGGGTTGGGCCGATCCAGTCGGTTTGGCCGGGTCACTTAGCCCGTTGGACAGCCTTAGGAAGGATCTAGCTCACTCAAAACTATTTCCCTCTCACCCTAGATAGACCTATACTTAGTTAAGGTCTCAAATGTATCCTCACATTTAGCAGACAGAAAACGATCTCTATCAACAAGGGCTGAACCAGAAGAGGAAGACCCAGGGTTCCTATTTGCTCTAGTTTTAAACTTCCTACCAACCTTAGGAGCCATGACTAAGGACAGAAACAAAAACAACAAAACAAAAACCAAGGGCAGACTGCATTAAGAGGGGTTAGAGACAAGATAACATGCAATTTTGAAAAACTATATGATGCATGATATTAGAATTCATATGATGCATGATCTAATGCTCTAAAACAATCTAATTCCATCACAATTTTGAAAATTGACCAAGAAATTTAAGAATTATAGAAAATCCCCAATTTTGAATAACCTAATTTTCAAAAAATAATCTCAAATTGATCAATTGAACAACATAACAAGCATAAAACATGTTATAATCACTCAATCTATCAATCACCCAAGTCAATTTTGTCCAATTTAGTTCAATTTCACAAAATCCCCAAATCTCTCAAGAACATTAGAACCCTAATTTCATAAAATTCAATCAACCACAAAATTTTTGAAATTAAAGCATGTAAATCATGTTTATATGATGCATGAACAAAAACTCATGATTTAGTTTTGATCAATAAGCCCAAAAACATTAAAAACCCCAAATTTTTAAAAGTGTGAAAATCCTAGAAAAATTCATGAAAAATGCATTAAATTATGTAATTTGATGAAAAAGAAAGGGCAAAAGTGTCTTACCTTAAGAGTTTGAAGAAAACCTTTGAATCTTTGACCAAGAAAACGTAAAAAAAAAAAAAAAAATTGTGAGAAAGGATCGAGAGAGGAATTGAAGAGAAAGACAAAGAACTTTTGAAAAAGTCAGATTTGATTCCTATATGTTTTTAGAAATCAAAATCCGATTGGTCGAGAGGAATAGACAGGAATCGAAATGTACACGAAGAAAGGTTCTATTGGTCGAAAGGAATCGGTAAGGAATCGAGGGGACCCGAGACTTTAAGCTGAAAACTTGATTTTCTTCTTCACATTTCAATTAGTCAAAAAATAGACTCGATCGGTCAAATTCTAAAGAAACAGAAATTTCGAAAAATTTTGGAAAATTTTTTCTGCAGAATCATTTGAAATTTTTTTTTTTTTTATGATATGACGTGTATGTTCATGACTTCAAATGATTTTCAAAACCAAACTTTTCTAAGAAAAATTCAACCTTTATCAAATTTCTTCAATTTTTTTTCCTCACTCCCCAAAATGCATTAAACACGTCAAGTAGTTTAATTTTGGAAGGCCACAAAACTTAACACACAATAACATGTACCAAATTTAACAAAGTTTTGCTAGTGGTGTGTGCAACTAGTAAGTGTATGAGATACTTACAAGGTGATATCTAGATAGAAAACAAGCACAATTTCTACATTATTCATCACATAAGTTTGAAAGTGACTATCACCTAAAGAGTTACATCATATAACTCCCACATCTCCTAGAAAACACGGTTGCAACCATGCTAATTTTTTTTTTTTTAATATATTGTCTTTTCTTTTTCTTTTGAAGCATATTTTTCTTTTTGTTTTTCATTTTGCTTTTTGCTTCTTTTAACTAATGTACAATAACACCTTAAGTATTTTGCTGTGCAAGTGCTACACCTTACGGAGCACGGTTTTTATGATTTACACATAGGTGTTCATGATTGGCGTGTAACAGTGGTGAGATGGTTATTTATGCCTTTCTCCTAGAAATTTTTAGTCCTTACAATCAAAAGAATGTGACTTCAAAATCAAGAGCATGTGATTAAAAACCATAAACAACTCACACAATATAAGCACTACATAACACAAACTAGCAAAGTGTAGAAAAATAAAGCTCATCAAAGCTAAACAAGGTACACAGTCATGAAACCTAAATTTCATAGGCCAACCTCAATTACACATCTTGAAGTGTATAATACAAAAACCCCTTTTTTTTTCAATTTTTTTATTTAAAAAAAAAATGAAAACAACAAAAACAACCCTAGAATGCAATGCATGAATGTTATGCAAATGCAAACCTAAAGAAAAACAATTTTGGTCACAAGAGATAGACAGAATTAACACAAGGACTATGTCAGACAAACTCACTGAGGCTGAGTCTTTTGCATCCAGACCTTTTTAGATGCAAACTTGGAGTTGGGATTTCTATTAGAATTTACCCTAATTTTAGCTCCAGTATTGGTATAAAGATTAAGAACTTTTACCAACTCATGAATTAGTGCCACAGGATCTTGTGCTTTTGGCACTGGCACTTTTTGTTTGGAAGCTTGCTTTAAAGCTTGCAACTTGAAGCAATTTGGTCTAGTATGCCCAGCTCCACCACAAAAGTGACAAAACCACTGGGGTTTGTGTTTTTTCTTGCTCCCAGATTGATTGAGATTCTTAGGTTTAAACTCACTCAGATCTACCCTAGCTCTTCTAGAAGCTGGAACTACTTCCTTATGTACCGTAACTTCAAAAAGAGTTGAATGAACAACAGAAGATGATGTAGCAGGTACCACAGTAGTAGATCCACTCTCAACAAACCCTAAACCTGTCTTATCAAAAACAGACTTTTGAACATGTAACATATCATCTAGTTTAGAAGTAGAAGTCCTATCTGTTTTTTCTTTAGCAACAGATAATTCTAATTCTAAACTTTTAACCTTTTCAAGCAAAGTCATATTCTTAATCTTAACAGAGTTCAAGAGTTCATTAGCATTAAATAGCTTTAGCAGCAAATATTTATTTTCTTGTTCAAGAGTGTTTATCTTTTTCAACCCTAATTCAACACTAATAGCATCTTTAGCAGCAAACTTGCATAGCTTGTTATAAGCCTCTTGCAAATCAGCATTCTTAGAGAGTTCCCCATCAGAAGGGTTCTCATCAGTATTCTTAGTTTCACTTACTATAGCAGTAGCAGTGAAAGCCATGAAGTTTCCTTCTTGATCACTTTCAGACTCATGATCAGAAACTTCATCATCACTCTGAGTAATAGCTAGAGCTTTACCTTTAGATCTCAAGAAAGTTGGACACTCAGATTTTAGATGACCATAACCCTGACAACCATAACACTGTTGTCCTAAAGAACTATTAGAAGATTGACCTATTTTATCTTTTGATTTTTCAGAATTGTTGTTTTTGGCAGTGTCATTCTTCTTAACATTCTTAGTATCAACATTGTTTCTATTTCTTGCCCTCCTATTATTATTATTTCTCAGAAAATCTCTAAAGTTTTTGGCAAGATGAGCAATCTCAGTAAAAGAGAGTTCATCATCAAATCCACAATCATCAACATCATCAACATATTTTAAAGCCATAGATTTGGATTTATTAGATTTTGGTAAGTCAGATTCATAGGACTGAAGAGATCCTACTAGTTCATCTACAGGAATAGAGTCAACATCTTTACTTTCAGTTATGACAGTCACTTTAGGTCTAAAATCCTCAGTTAATGATCTAAGAATTTTCCTAACAATTTTAGGTTGATCATAAACTTCATACAAATTAAAAGCAGAATTGACAATATCATTCAACTTAGCATAGAATTCATCAAAAGATTCGTCATTAGACATCCTAATACTTTCAAATCTAGAAGGCAATTGCTGCAATTTATTGATTTTTACTACCTTAGTGCCTTCATTTACTGTTTGCAAGATGTTCCAAGTAGTGTGAGCAATCTCCACATTTGAGATCTTCTTAAATTCTTCCATGGAAACAGTATTGAATATCGCATTCATAGCCTTACTGTTAAAGCTTGCTGCTTCCTTTTAGGCAATAGTTCATTCACCAATAGCAGTGGCTGGTCTTTCCCATTCGTTTTCAACAAACAACCATACTCTCTCATCAATAGATTTCAAGAAGGCTTTCATTCTAACCTTCCAATAAGCATAGTTATTCTCATCAAAGTGCGGAGGGATCACAAGAGAGTGACCGTGTTCCATGACAGCAGTGGTCAAGGATCAACTCTAGGTTAAGAAACCTATAAACAAGAGCTAACCCGCTCTGATACCACTTGTTTGTTTATTTAGACCCCTTAAACCAGATTGTTTAACCTAATATATTAACCAAGTGATTACTTAGGTTTATTATTCAGATCTAGGTTAAACAAGCATATATCATATCATGAATAAAAGCGGAAAAGTAAATAACACCACGATATGATGACCCAGGAAAACCGATGAAACTAACCGTTTCAAGGTAAAAACCTGAAGATGATTTGACCTAACTATCCTCAAGGTAAACTAAATCCACTATAAGAGAATTGAAGTTTTTAAAATCAGATTTAACCTAAATCTATTGCTACCTCATGTAGTAACTTATTGACATGACCACGTGCAAGCTCCGAATCCACAAACTCTTTCTCTTCTTGGATTTATAGCAACACAAGCCACCTTGCTTGTGACTTTGAGAACCCACTCAAAGGTTTCAGATCACCATTAGTAATGATCTTGATGCAGCAACTATGTTTTACCAACAGTTGATCGTAGTTCTTGCTCCGGTAGATTCTTGTGTAATTATAAGGTACAAAACCTCTCAGATCTCACAAAGAGTAACACACAAGTCTTCCAAAAAGATCTTCAAAACGTGGCTAGGGTTTCCCTTTTATATGTGGAGAAGTTTAGATGAAACCCTAAACGTTTTCGTGGGCTTAGGCCTGTTTAAAAATTCTGCTGAAAAACTGGACCTGCGATTTTCGATCGGTCGAGCCTAATTCTCGATCGGTTAAGCAAGGCAGAACCACACATCCTTTTTCTGTAGTCAGCTGGACTTGAATCTTGAAACAACCACTTTTAAGCATTGCCTAAACACTTAGACTAGACATGTTTTGTTCTCGGTTTGCCAACACAATAAAATATGATTCTAAACATTTAAACCTAATTTTTTAGAACCTAACAATGATGAATATGCTACGATAGAAAATATTATTTTAGCTTAGATATCATGCATCAATGTATCATCACTTTGGAATTTCACAAATTTGAATGTGTATATTATAAATGTATTTTAAATTGATTTATTTAGTTAGTTTTGTTAAATAATACTTCATAAATGATAATCAATTTGGTCATTATTTGAATATGTTCTAGATTTATAATTTTATAATAAAGATATCATTTATATATATATATATATTTTTTGAGAATCAAAGATATCATTTATATATGTATATCTATAAATTTTTTTTTAAAATATTTGTGTATCTTACAATACATGATATGATATATGACACAACAAAATATAAAACTTGATTAATGATATAATTTACATTATGACATATGACAACTACGTAGACAACTATCATCTCATTTAGACAAATTTACCCGTGTTTCCATACTCAATATGTTTGGAATTATTGGAACAGCCTATAAGTAAAGTTTAGGCCAAGTGACTAATTGCTCAAAATGATCAATTAATTAAAATTAAATAATAATTATAAAAAAATAAAAATTAAACATATTAGTTGTTAGGTCATATTTTATTGTAATTGGCTAATCGTTTGACGAAATGTACTTTACTTGTAATTAGGTAGATCTAAGATGGGTTTAGTACTTCGAGAAACATGCTTTTCAAGTCAAGTATTAAAGACATGAAGATTAGTCCAAGAAACAAGTGAAGAAATGCTGTTCATTAAGTCTCGACAGATAGCTCGACAGATGCTTGCTATCGAGATTTAATGTGAAGCTCGATAGATAGCTCGACAGTAGTTCGATTTATTAAGATTTACGATTTTTAGTTTTCCAGATCTAAAATTTAGCCCAGGCTTGTATAATTGTTTAGGGTTTCTTTTCTCACAACCTTAGATATATATAAGACTTATTTTAAGAGTCGTCACATACGAATACAGAGACTAAGAGACTTATGCGTTTGTACGTCATAGGGTTTTGTAACTGAGTGCTTCTAGATCTTCATTGTTGATGAAGTGAAGAACTTTGCAGCCAACAACATCTGTTCAAGTTGCTGGAGTTAGTTACGTACTGGGATCTGTGTAAAGGGTTAGTCACAAATTGGAGGTTTGTGCATCAAAAGGAAAGAAGGCTACTACAAGATCAAGTCCAATTGGGTATTGGAGCAAAGGTTCAATTGTAGGTTGGTATTTTGGAATAGGCCAGGATAGTTGGTGATAGGCCAAGAATGTATTGACCCCTTGTGATAAATTAACCAATTAATTTAGCCAAGTGAATTAATTAAGTTAATTAACATGCAAAGCACATGGTAGCACAAACAAATCACCAACTAAGTTAAATGCAGCGGAAAATAAATTTGACACGGGTGATTTGTTTACGAATGGGGAAAACTACCGAGGCAAAACCCCATCGGGTGAATTTAAGGTCACCACTCCCGAGAATCCACTATTATCAAAACAAGCGGTTACAAGTAAAGGAATCCTAGTACCTTATACCAACCTACAGCTGAACACTTACCCCAATACCCAATTGGACTTGTTCTATAGTGACAATCTCTCCTTGTAATGCACGGCTCCTAGTACGTGACTAACCAATCTGATGCGCGGATCCCAGTACGCGGCTTACTCTTTTGCACGAATCCAATACGTGACTAACTCCACAACAACCCTTTGATTGTTGTAGTTGATTTGCAGCAGCTTCACATAGAAACACTAATAAGATCTTCAATGTTGGTGTAAGAGACTTTGCTTGGTTACAGAACCCAAAGGCATACAAGAAACGCAGCAAGAACTCTTTCTTCTGTAGAAGGAGGCTAGGGTTTCAAAAAGAAAACCTTATGAAGCTCTCTAGGGTTTTGTTTTTCTTTTTCCACCTCCTTTAAATAGGAGCTTAATGGGCTCTCCTATTCCAAATAGGTTTACACAAACCTTGGGCTTTCCTAGTCCAAAAAGGATTATACAAACCCATAAACAAATAGCCTTTCAGAATAAAAATGTTGCTGGTTATAGTCTGAATCTCGTAAGCTTGATAGATCAAGACATATGTCAAGCTTTAATGAATCTCGACAGATCGAGCTTCTGTCGAGGAGGTATCGAGACCTACAGATTGCACTTTTCTTGAGCAGTTCTTGAGTAATCTTCATGTCTTCAATTTAACCACTTGTAATGATCATCTTGAACCTACTTAGATTTACCCCAATACAAGTAAAGTGTGTTTTGTCAAAGGATATGCCAATTACATAAAAATATGTCCTTAACAGTTGGTAAGATTCCTTATTCTTGTAACCGCTTGATTGTTGATTAGTAAATTCTTAGGAATAGTGACCTTAAAATCACCTGGTGGGGTTTTTTGCCTTGCGAGGTTTTCTCTATTTAGTATTTTTGGTGATTTGTTGGTGCCTTCACGATTTGCATGCAATTGAACCATTAATCAACTTGGGTAAATTGAATTAATTAACCAAGGTCAAGCTTTCTTAACCCAACACTAGTCATTCCTTGTGATGATAATCTATATGGCTTAACCTGGAACAATACCAAGCACACTAATAGGAATGTTGAAAATGAGTAATTATTCAGTGTTTTGGGTGCAATGCTGCCTTTTTATTTATTTATATAATAATAGATCTCATTAATAAAATTTATGTTAATATCTACCATTCATGCGAGAGAAAGGAGCATTGCTCTTAGAGTATTAACTTAACCTTTTCCTTTGGTGTCTTGATCTTGGGACTGAACATGGACTAAATCTATGTAAAGCATTTTGTCAATTAGGCACTTTTTTTGTAAAGCTTAAGCTGGCATGAATTAAATTCAGTTCTTAAGCATGGCTTGTTTATCGTGGGTGTGCCTCAACATCTTGATAGTCAAGTAAACTAAAAAATAGATGGAGGGATTAGAGTCAAAAATTTTATCCTATTTTTGAAATTTCAGGGATCGAAGTCAATCGTTTAAAAATTGAAGACAAAAATACAATTTATCCTATTTTTGATTAATTTTTTTGCTTATATTAGTTAAAATAAATTACAACGTTTCTATTAAAAGAATAAAAGAATCCAATACTAAAAAATCTATAATTATATTACGTTTGGTGCTTTCTAACAGGTTATACATTTTAAATATTTTATTTAAATATATATATATTTATTTAGCATTTTGTTTCTTGATAAATATTTAAAATATGTACCACTACATATATATGATGGATAAGTGACTAGTAAGAATTTTATACAATGGGTCTTTTTTTTGTCGCCTTTTGTTTGGTTGAATAAAGGGCTTAAAGTTAAAAAAAAAAAGAAAAGATAAGAAAAAGTAAAGGAGTTAGTGGTTTAGGAGATGGAGATAATGTGCAATATCCCATCCAATGGCTCATAAGAAGTATTAAAAAGTTAAGTTTTGTCATCAGCCATTGGATTATATACAAAAGGTCAAAAAAAAAAAAAAAAAAAAAAAAAAAAAACAACAAAAGCTTTGTTCCCTAAATTTTCAAAATTTTGAAGCCAATGATATTGCATCGGATCTCAATTTGGTTTTAGAGATTTGACCCTACATGTTTTAGACATGAGTAGATGTGCCGATTAGCTTGTAGGCTACCAGAAGAATTTAAGGCTAAGCTACAAAATTTTTCAATGTACACCTTACTCCAATAAATAAAAGGAAAATTCTTAATTCACATCGTACTAGTAATATAAGATTACATTATAGACTAAACAATATGTACAATGTTGTACACATTTGTAAAAAATTAAAAAAATGAGAGAAAAAGAAAAAGTCCTCCTTCGCAGCTAGTTGTGATTAAAAAGAAAAAGAGAAAAAAGCCATACAAATTCTCTTTATATTAATAATTGATTCACTAGCTATTAAAAATTAGTAACTAGAAATGAATGCATGTACCTTTTTAAAAATATGACAATAAACTAATATCTTGTCACAAAAGTTAAAATTATTTTTGGGAAAAAAATAGTACTAAAAATAATTAAATAAATGATTAAAAGTTCATGGATAATAACATATAGGGGAAATTACAGTAAACCAACCTGTGGTTTGGTCCATTTTTACTTTACCTACTCGTGGTTTAAAACTTAACACTTTACCCACCTATGTTTAGCTCCGTTTGGTCTCTGTTACCCACCTTTGGCTTTTCCGTTAAAAAACAACTTTTACCACCAAAACAAAATATAACACGAATCAAAAAGTTAAGGTTTGAATTTTTTGAAAGAGCTTGAGTTATGGGGTTTTGAAAGCGCTTCTCTAATCGATTTCGAAACATGGAACAGCTGCTTCAAATCCTCATGATTCACACCGTACAAAACCCTAATCTTGTGCGTTTTATTTATTTTACAACAAGAAAGCTTTGTTTTTTCTTTGTTGCAGAGATACATTTAGCAGCACGATGAGGTCGAGCTTTCTGCTTTGGGAATGGGTACATTTTCTATGAACTTTCTTTCTTTGTATTGCATTTTCTTCTGTTTTATACCCAAACAAGAAAAAGATAGTTTTTTTTTTTCTTTTCATTTGTTGAATAATTGAGGGAAAAGAAAGAAAACACAAAATTTAATCGAATCTGATTTCATGAATGATTAGCGATTGCAACTTTTTATAAGTACTCATTTTCTTTACTTCTTGAGTTTTCTTCTTTATCCAAGATCAGTGAATCTGATATGTTTGACTATGTGCCTTATATTATTGTAATATATATTTAACTATGTGCTCCCAGGAATAGTTTTGACAGATTTGTTAATTATTAAGTTATGAGGAAGAATGGACTTCACAAGAATAGGCTTCCAATGATTGATGGGAATTTGGACTTCTCATGGGAGTTTAGTTTTCCAGAATAATAACACTATAGGTTCTCTTTTCTTTGCCTTTGCTTCACAGCAAAACCGAGGACAGGGTAATGATACGTGGAGCTTTTATAATTCACATTGTGCAACTTTTTATACTTTCTAATTCAACGCTTTTTCTGGCCATCTATTACTATTTTATATGTTCTTTTTTGGTTTAAGAATTATCATACTTACTAAAATTCTTCACATATTTTATTTCATTGCAACAATCACTACAATTCTCACAATCTCTGAGATTTTGAAGAACAATGGACTGGCTACTGAGAAGAGTAAGAATCCCATTGTCCCAATGCTAATAACCATTCCATGTACATGATAATAGTGATAGATGTTTTGATGATTTTTGTTTACGGAATTGAACAGAAGTTTTGACATCTACTGTTGGCATGAAACACGAGAACAAATGTCGTGTTGTTCAAAAGGCCAAGGTGGTTTTTTCTTTATCTTTGGGGGAAGGGGTGGTGTGCATTTGGGGATCTTGGTTCAGTTTGTTAAATTTGCTTAAAAAAATTATGATTATTTCTGATCTCTTTCTTTTTGGTTTTTGACTTTCAAAACCCCATAACCCAAGCTCTTTCAAAAAATTCAAACCCTAACTTTTTTGATTCATGTTATGTTATGTTTTGGTGGTAAAAGTTGTTTTTTAACGGAAAAGCTAAAGGTGGGTAACAGAGACCAAACGGAGCTAAACACATGTGGGCAAAGTGTTAAGTTTTAAACCACGGGTAGGCAAAGTAAAAACAGGCCAAACCACAGGTGGGTTTACTGTAATTTTCCCTAACATATACTAGAAACCTTTTATTTTGAAGATTTATTGGCTAACAGGCTAATTTACGTATTTGGCACTTACATGTTGGCAAGCCATCTATGGTGCATGATACAATTATTTAGTTTTTGGATTTTATTTCTACAAAATATATATATATATATAATATCTAAGTGGTTGCCAAAAAATTTAATTAAAATTTAAACACTAAGAAATAAATTATTTATTGTTGAATATAAATAAATAATAAATGATTAAAATTAATTATTAATTCATTAAAATATTTCCTTTGGTGGAAGGTTAAATGAATGAATTAATCAAAAATGATTTATAGTTAAATATAAATAAATTATAATAATAAAAAATACTTTTTTTTTTCTTCTTCTTCTTTTAAGCTGCCTCACGTCACTTCTCTTTCGTTCACTAACCTTCCTTCAAACGTTAACGTTACATTTTAGTTTGCACGTGGCTCATCTTTTCACTCATTTTTTTTTAGTTCGACTTGGTAAACGGGTGGGTCAGGTTCGGGTCAATCAGGTTGCGGGTTAGAAACAGGTTCGGGTAAAAAAAAAAAAAAACAGGTTATTTTAAATGGATTAGAAATAGGTTAAGTCAATCAAGTTGCAGGGTTGGATCAAGTTGGGTCCACCCATATTTTTTCACATGAATTTTTTCTTTTAAGAAAAAAAAATGCATTTATCATTTGGAAAATCATGTAGACAATTACTTGATGTAAAATGAATTACTTTGAATTCAACATTCATATTAAGAATGAGCTCAGCTAAACAAATTAATACTTGTTCAATAATTTAAAAATTATACAAATCCCGACATTACTAACCAAAATAAAATATCACAAAGAATAATTAAAACAACCACACAAGTTTCAATTCCATAGCCTTTTTAATGGTATGGCAGAGTAAATGAACAATTGATTGGTAGGACAATTAGCCCATTCCTTTACAACTCCAGATAAGAAAAGATTATCACTTTATGTAAGAAGAGAAATCAAGCAAATTGTTGAAAAAAAAAAATAGTGAGATAGTTGTTGTAAGGACCGGATTAGGGTCCCTAGCCCAAAGGATGTATGAACTTAGGCCCAAAAAGCCTAATATAATAAATTTGTAGAGAGTGGGTTGGAAAACTGGGTTTTAGTGAGTTAGACAACAAGTAAAGTGGATTCAGATGACAAGAAAATACAAATAGACTAGTTTAATCTAAAGAAAACTGTCCTCGGCACAGTCCGAGGAGATCAGTTCTTATATATTAATTCTCAAGTTTGATCACAAGTTCAGTTCTTGATTTCTACATTGTTTCTCTTTCTATTTTCGATCCCTTCTTCCTTAAGGGTCTCTTACATTATATATCTCCTTTTGAATGATCTTGGCCCTCCACTTGTCGATCGTTCAAGCCACTACTTGAGTGCGTGTCCCATCGGATACCTTTACAAGCCCTCTGTGAGTTGGGGCGACCAAGGCAGCATTGTTCAGGGGTCTTCTCCACATAAATGTGGCCAGAGATTTAGCTGCAGAGTATTCAATGCGGTGGTAGCAGCTTTTTCTTAGATATTTCTTGGCTCCCATTTGTCCTGTACATTTGTAGCGCATATCCTTATCAATAGAACTTCCTGGAACGTCATTTTGGACGACATAACACACTTTTTGACCCCTTCTTCATTTAGCTGAGGAGATACTCCTCCTCGGCCTACCTCTCCTAGCCTTTACAATCATAGCTTGCTCGTGAAATTCAAAATCTTACTTCTTCTTATTCTCGGACCACTGTGCCTCCTCGGACAAGGCCCAAGGCCTAATATATATTTGGGCCTGCGTCCCCATAATAGCTCATCAAAACTCCGATTTTCCCTTCCTATCCGAGGAGAAAAGTGGGGTTTTGATGTTTGAAAAATAAATCCCACATGTTCCTTTGATTTCCACATGTGAGAGTGTCGTTTCGCGTGTCCCATAACTGTTCTTGATGCTTCGGAGCCCGCGATGTCTCATTAAATGCTCTAGGCGGCGCTCTGTTCCCCGTATCCTATGGTGAGATGTAGATCCTACGGCTGTCATTTCTCCTTGAAATTTGAGCGGGATAACTCCCACTCAATTCCACCTTCTATATAAGGCACCTGGAGGAATCATTTTTTCTTATTTTACAAATCTTCGAGCTCTCAAGAAATTCCTAACTCTTAAACCTTCAAGGCTTCCCAAGTTTCTAAAGTCTCTAAGTCTTTTTCTTTAAAAAATTTAAACCTTTAAGAAGTATCAGAAGCAATACACGTGCACATTCTCATAAGTTTCTTCTTTTCTTGGTTCTTTTCTCCTCGGTCGGTCTCCTCGGCCTTCCATTCTCTATTTCCTTTCCTTGAACACTTCATCTGTTTCCCTTTTGCTTAACTAAATGGGTAGATTTAAGCACTTTATAGACTCTCCCGCCGGTATGGATGGCTTTAGGGCTAAATATCACATTCCATAGGGGGTTGCCTTGCTGTATTGTGCTCCAGATCAGATAGTTACCGATAGAAAAGAAGGGGTGGTTGTCATTCCTATTTATGTCCTGCCTAAAGACATGGAGGCTTTAAGGCGCATGAGGCAGCCAGACCTCTTTATGTCCCTGAAAAGGGATTTTGCCATGGTAAGTTAACCATCATATCTTTTAATTACATGCTACGGTGCCCTTTCCATTCTCTCTTTTTTTTTCCTTTTTTTTTATTTATTTATATATTTTTTTTAAATTTTTTTTTCTTTTACATGGGATTCCTTTGTCATTTTTGTGCAGGTTGCCTAGGAGGTTTTTGTAGCTGAGGAATGGATCAAGGACGCCTAGAACAAGGCCAGGGTTGAGGCCAACCTCCGTGCCGAGGCCAATAAGTCCTTGGGAGCCATGAAGCAAGAAAACTAGGAGTTGGCCACTCAGCTGATTGCTGAGGAGAGGGTGAGGAGGAGCGCTGAGGCTGGGCTGAAGAGTGCCCAGGACCAGGCTGAAGATCAACGCAAAAAGTTCTATCTCATTGAGATAGAACTGGCCACATAGAAGCAGCTAGTCCTAGACCTCAAAGCTGAGCTAGAGAAGGCCAAAGCCACCGCTCGGATGGTCGAGGAAGCTACGGAGGCCTCGAGTCAAGCATCTTACAATCTCAGGGTAGAAGAAACCGAGATTCGGTTGGCTGAGGAGCTGGCCGAGGTATGCAAGGACTACTGCAAGGAAACGTGGATGGAAGCCTTCAACCTTGTAGGGGTCCCTGCTACCTCGGAGTGGAGGCAGGCTAGGAGTGTGTACTATTATCTTGACATCCGCAAAGCCCCAGCTGCCCTCCCATCTCCCTCTGCCCTCGCCCCATAATCCTATGAGCAGCCCCTGACTGCTCAGGCCCTTCTCCCCCCCCCCCCCCCCCTTGGTAGGCTTCCAAAGGATCCAGCCAAGCTGGTGATTAAGCTCAAGTGGCTGAGGTGGTCAAGGATAAGGGCAAGGGCAAGGAGACCATGCCCCCCTTAGAGGCCAAGGATGCTGCCAAGGCCAAGGATGCTGCCGAGGCCAAGGATGCTGCAGTCAAAGCGAAGGAGGTTGAGGCCAAATCCACAGAGGCTGACTCCAAGGCCAAAGGTGCTCCTGCCACTCAGTTGAGTAAGAAAGATGACCCTCCTCCTCCAGCCAAGGACTAGCTCTTAGGATTTTATTTCCTTCTTTCCTTTTTTTTTTTTTTTTTTTTTTTTTTTGTAGTTTTTGTTTTGTATTGTCTTTTTTGTAATGGCAATTTGCTGTTGTATATAACGTACTTTCCTTTCATTTAATGAAAAGACTTCACTTTTTACTTCATGAAACTTTCTTTTTCCCGTAAAATTTGTTCTCTGATTGGTGTAGTTGTTGTGTTGCCTTCTGATGAGACTTAGGGTTGATGATGTTGCTAACAGTAGTGGATTGTTGCTAATTCAGATAAATCAAACACATAGAAATAGTAAAGAGAATGATCACAAATTTGTACTGAGAACCAGGCCCCCAACAGGGAAGGCTAAATCTCATGGAGATGGACAAAACAGTTAGTAGAAAAAGATCTAAGGGAACAGACATAGTCCTAGTTCTGCCCAATACTTATGCAAATAATCAAGGATATTAGTCTACCTAAAGCATGAGGTCCAGAGACCAGGCATAACTAAGGTTCTGTTTAACACTTAGTAAAATGGACTGAAGTATTAATTTACCCAAAGCATGTGGTCTGAGAGACCAAGCATAGTTAAGGTTCTGTTTAACACTTAGTGAAATATATAGAGGGTGTTAATTTACCCAAAGTATGTGGTCCGAGGGACCAGACATAACTAAGGTTCTGTTTAACACTTAGAAAGATGTCATTAAGTATTAATTTACCCAAAACATGTGGTCCGGGGAGCTAGGCATGACTATGGTTCTGTTTAATACTTAGAAAAGTAACTTACTGTATCAATTTACCCAAGGTATGTGGTTCGGGGAGCCAGGCATGACCAAGGTTCTGTTTGATACTTAGGAAAATGAGCTGAAGTATTAATTTACCCAAAGTATGTGGTTCGAGAGACCAGGTATGACTAAGGTTCTGTTTAACACTTAGCGAGATGAGCTGAAGTATTAAAATATAAGTTCTTGTAGAGTGAGGGAGAGAGGTAAGGGTCAAGATTCAAGTTTCCAGGAGAAAAATTCACGTAAATACACTTAGATTAGGCTAGAGTAAAATTTTATATCGGATAAAAAAAAAAAAAACAAAAAAACAAAAAACAAACAAAAAAACAACAACCACAACAACAACATTCATCAGTTGCATCTACAATTATCCTACAATGTGGATCAGATTTTTGCAAGAGATTCAAAACAACTAAGATAGTCACCTTCAATTAGATCCTTTTGTAGCTTCTATGGATTCAAAACAACTAAGATAGTCGCCTTCAATTAACCTCTCAACGTTGTTTCTAGCCCATTTGCCAATTAAGGTTGTTATTCATACACCCAAAATTTTATTTTTTGAGAAATGCCCAGGATTAGAAATAACCCATCATATACTTGGCAAGTCATCATGGAGGCAACGATAGTATGGGGAATGGGCTAAGATGGCGGTTAGGGAAGACTACTGGCTTTCCACTCTAATGACATACATGGTGATCTCTACGAGGATTAGGGCTGTGCAAAGTGCAAACCCACCTCAGCTCTCCCACCCAACTCTTCCACATGCGCCATCCCATGCAAGTTTATTATATGCAAGGTGCGGGTTGGGTGATTTCGATCATCAAATTAGAAAGTCAATTTGACTCGTAGGTTGAGATTTTACTAACCTGTTGATGACTGACATGCCAGCATATAGTTACATATAATACTTGTCCACACCCAATCAATCCCTACAAAATATATATATATATATTTATATATATATATATATATATATATATATATATATATATATATATAAGGGAAGAGACGGAAGCACAGTGTAATATAGTGAAAGTAATGTAAATAAGGTGGTAGAACCAGCCAAGCAGTATATATCAAAATAATTCAAAGTAAATGAAGGCAATAATTCAAAGTAAATGGAAGCAATTTAGAACCGTCCTTTATGGCGGTAATTCGTCCAAGGTGGCAGTAGCAACAAGTAGTATAATGAACAGAAAACTGAAAATACTTGTTATTGAAAGTAGAACAAACATTTTTATATATATATATATATTTAAATATATATATATATATTATCTTTATTGTGTGTATAATCTTGCCAACCTGTACAATTCGTCGAGTGAAATACTAGATTTTCAATCGACTCGATAGTAGTAGAGTTTGGTTAGTTGGTGGTGGATTGGAATTTTTCCAACCCATAATGACCTTAACTCGCCCAATTAAACTCAAGCATGATCCTAATGAGGATTGATATTGGTGAAGAACCAAAGGTCACGACCCTAACTAACATGGAAACTCAGTCTTGGCAAAGGGACATGTTGCATACTCTCTTCCTACCATTTGAGGCATTTTTTTTAATAGAAACTTTGAGGCCGAAGTGGTACATATAATCCCCCCACATCTATTGGAGGTTTCTCACTTGGATATGAAACAAAAACATAGTCTTCAAAGCGAGATTGTCTATAATATAGCAAAATAATGCATTCGTGAAGAAAGTTAATGGAGCTTATTTATGGTAAAAGAGAGTTAAATTGGGAGCTATTTAACGATAATTGGGTTGAAACTCTTCTCCAAAAAAATGTATTTTGGTTACTATTTCGTGAATATCTCTCAGGCCATTTTGAATTTTTGGGTGAGGTCAATGTTTCTGAAAACTAGACATCCAGAGTTTCAATTAAAGCACAAGAATGGACCTGTTTTATTAAGAAATGAGTGAGATATGATTTTTTGATGTTGACCTTGTCGGTTGTAGGGAAGCTACGGGAAGAACTAAACTTTCAACTCCTTTGCTTGCTCCCTAGCCCTCCAAACTCTCAATTAATGCACAAAAGTCAGATTTTTCATAAATTCACATGGAAAAGCTCAAATTATAAACCCCCACAACATCTAGTATAAATATCCCCCTCTAGTATCAGATCATAGCACCCCGAAATCTTAGAGCTTCCTAGTAAATTGAGATTTCTCGTTCTCTCTCTCTCTCTCTCTCTCTCTCTCTCTAGAGTTAGTAGTAGGAAGATGCATTTGGTATCTTGGACCTCCTGGTCTCAATTCTCTAAAAGTGATAGTTTGGATCTCCTGGTCTCAAGCTACCAACTTCCTAGTATTCACAAGTCCCCCACTGGAGGTCCCTGTCCCTACTTTCTAGAGTTAGTAATAGGAAAATGCATTTGGTATCTTGGACCTCTTGGTCTTAATTCTCTAGAAGGGATAGTTTGGGTCTCCTAGTCTTAAGCTACCAACTTCCTAGTATTCACGAGTCCCCCTCTGGAGAACCTTGTCCTTACTTTCTAGAGTTAGTGGTAGGTAGGAGCCTTTGGTGTCTTGGGCGTCCTGATCTCAATTCACTAAAAGTTATAGTTTGGACCTCTTGGTCTCGGGCTATTAACTTCATATTCATGAATCCCGCTCTAGAGAAGCTTTCTTGCTTGGAGTGCTCATGAATGCTAGTGCATACATGTAAAATTTCTAAATCTTTCTTTTAATTATGCCATAGTTTATTTAGATTCAAGCATGCTTTTATTTCTAGTTCTTCACATATTCTTGATTGCTAGTGATAATACTCGGAAAATCAGTTAGTTTGGATTTTGATGAACTTGAGTGCCTGAAAGAGAAACAAAAGATCAGAGGAGACCGGAGTTGGCCGGTCACAAACCCTTCGATGGTGAAGTTAGTTTTCTTATTTCAAAATAGGGAAAATCCAAACTTCTAGGGACTGTGTCTGGAGAAAAACTTACCTTTTTTTTGTCAAAGATTCGTATTTATAGGTTCATAAACAAAAACGGTTACTCTTTAATAACTGTTCCGACCTTTAAGGACTGGAAAGTCCGGAGTATGCTTAACTGCCATGGAGGTTATAATTTCTGATCCCATTTTCTGTAACCGTCGCTAAGCTCGTCATAGGTAACAAAGGACGAGAAGTCATCCAAAAGGTGTAGAGTTACCGTATCAAGCCCATCTAAAACCCTTTATAGACGAGCGTGTGTCAAGGACGAGCAGAGATATGGACAAGCGTCTTGAGGACGAGTAAAGATTGTTATCCCTTCAATGGACGACCCTTATGGACGAGAATGGAGTTAGATTATTTCCAAACACCATCAGTTGCCCCCTTGTCCATGGGTCGTCTCAAGGAGAAGTAATTTTAATGCCGGCAATAAGTGTGCCATGTGGCACAACCTTATTGGTGACCAGTCGCGTCGATTTATTTTTCTGAGGAACATGCCACATGTCACTTTTTAATTGGATGCGTCGTTTCAGATACCTAGACTTACGGCCTATAAATAGTATAATTCCTCCACTACCCTTCACATTTCTGAAATTTGCTTCCTTGAGCTTCCTCGACTTAGCGCCTCGTCTAGCAGTGTCCTCTCGTCCTTAGTTCCTTCCCGTCTAGATTCAGGTATTTTTTTTATTCTCGTCCTCAGATTTTAAGTTTTCTTAAAAATGTCTGAGACCGTCCTTTCCTCGTCTAGCAATAGCATGGATAAGGCCATAGACGAATACCATGATCTTAGTAGTTTTAGTGGTTCTAGTGATAGTAGTAATAGTGATAGTAGTAGTGGAGGGAACACCACAGACGAGTTCATGTCTGGTGTTCCTGGGGTTCTTTTAGAGGTTCTTTAGGAAGGACTTAGTACGAGGGCTGAGTCCAGATCCAAGGTTGGCACAAGTGCTCCCTCATCTACAGTTCAGGACGAGGAAGAGGTAGTGTATAGTTGTGCCATAGGAGTAGCTTCAAAGACGGACGATAGGAAATTAGATTTGCTTAAGAAATGGTATCAAATCCCAGACGACCTTAATCCTAGGTTAGCAGTTCATGAGGAGTGGTGCTGTCAACCACGTTTTGGGATAGGTATCTATGAAGCCTATCTTTTAGGTGGACTTAGGCTACCTTTAAATGTTTTTGCTAGAGAACTACTTACTAGGTTAGGTTTAGGTTTCTGTCAATTTAATCCCAATAAATGAAGGCTAGTTGTCTCTATGCAAGTTTTGTGGAGGGAGGTGTTTGAGGGGGATTGTCCTCTCACCGTGGACGAGTTCCTCTACTGTTATAAACCTTCTGAAATTAACCAATCCCTTGGCTTCTATCAATTTACAGCCAGAGGGAAAGATTACAGATTAATTAAGTCCTTAGTTACCTCAGATAGGAACTGGAAGACAGAGTTCTTCTTCGTCTCAGGTTTCTGGGCTGGACGCCCTATTGAGGTTGACCAAGACCAATTTCCTCCATATACAAGAGAGTTAGGGAACCTTCGTCCTGAAGGTATGCTTATGGTCATTACTTTGTTATTTATCATATTTATTCTTGTTAGTAGTTATCTAATATATATATATATATATATATATATATTATTTATATATAGGTGTTAAACGACCTCATTTAAGCAGATTTTACATTGAGCGAGTACAGAAGGTTCGTCTATACACTGACAGGACTTTCCATTCTTTGGTAAGTCTCCAGCGTCTTGCCACTTGGGGCTTAGGTCCCGAACCATCCGCTGAGGCCATCGCACACGAGCTCACCGTCCGTAGACGTAAGTTTTCTTATCGTCCTTCCTCTTTTTTTTTTTTTTTCTTTTACTGACGTCTTTCTTTTTCAGGAATGGCTACAATGAAGGAAAATAAGGGTAAAGAAGTGGCGGATGAGGCAGCTAGGCAGGAGGTGGCGTCTCAACCTCGTCCAGTAGTAGGTGATAAAAGAAAGAACTTGTCATTAGGGGTTGACTTGGGGAACCTCCTAAGCAGGCGCAGGGAGAAAAAGCCTAAACATAGGTCGTCCAAGCCTAAGGACGTCCAATCCACTCCGCTCGTCTCTATGCATGAGCCTGTGGATGTTCAGATCCTTGATGATCTAGAGCTCAAAGATCCTCTTATACATGTCCCGTCCACAACCAAGACGCCTTCCTCGTCTTAGCCTTCCCAATAGGTACCTCAAAACCTTATTGGGAACGAGGATCTAGCCTGGGAGAGGTTTGGGACGGCTGTGACGGACTGTGGTCCGAGAGACCAGGCATGACTAAGGTTCTGTTTAACACTTAGTGAAATGAACTTAAAATATCAATTTACCCAAGGTATGTGGTTCGAGGAGCTAGGCATGACCAATGTTCTGTTTGATACTCGAACAAGTAGTAGAATGTGTGGCACATAACGTGATAAACCGAAATATGGTAAAGAAATCTTTTATTAATAACAATACCTTCTCAAGTTACTTACATTCTAGGGGCGTGGTACAACGTTTTCCTCTAGATCTTCAAGATAATATGCACCTATTCCAACCACTGAAGTGACGCGATATGGCCCTTCCCAGTTAGGCCCTAACTTTCCCCAGGCTGGTTTCTTGGCAGTACCTAAAACCTTTCTTAATACCAAGTCTCTAGATGCTAGTGGCCTTAGCTTCACGTTGGCATCATACCCTTGCTTGAGCTTGTGCTGATAATATGCCAGTTGGACCATGACATTTTCTCTTTACTCTTCGATTAAATCTAGGCTCTTTCTTAACAGTCCATCATTGTTGCTCAGAGTGAAAGAACTCATTCTCAGTGTTGGGAATCTCGTCTCTAGAGGAATAACAGCCTCGACTCCATAAGTCATTAAAAAGGGCGTCTCTCTTGCCCAAAGGACGTGTGGCAGCTCTTCCACCCATTTTCCCTTCGCATCATCCAACCTCTTCTTGAGTCCACCCACTATGACCTTATTAACAGCCTCGGCCTGTCCATTCCTCTGTGGGTAAGCCGAGGTGGAATACCTATTCGTAATTCCCAGGTCACAACAATACCTCCTAAAGGCTTTACTATCAAACTAAAGTCCATTATCTGAGATGAGTGTATGAGGGATCCTAAACCGAGTGACAATGTTTTTCCAAACGAATCTCTTGGCATCCACTTCCCTCATATTTGCCAATGGTTCAGCTTCAACCCACTTGGTGAAGTAATCCGTGCCAACTAGTAAATATCTCTTATTCCCTGTTGCATTAGTAAAAGGTCCAACAATATCCAAGCCCCATTGAGCAAAGGGCCAAGGGCTAGATAGAGGATTAAGGACCCCTCCTGGTTGATGAATGTTCGGGGCAAATCTTTGGCATTGATCACACTTTTTCACATACTCTTGTGCTTCCTTCTGCATGTTCGGCCACCAGTATCCCTTAGTGAGGGCTCTGTAGGACAAAGATCTGCCTCCTGTGTGGCTTCCACAAATCCCTTCGTGTAACTCCTCTAGGAGTAGCTTTGATGCTTCAGGGTACATGCATAGCAAGTATGGCCCAGAAAAAGAGCGCTTGTACAATTTTTGGTCCTCGGATAGCCAAAACTGAGGAGCCTTTCTCCGTACCTTGTCAGCTTCTGATTTCTCCTCAGGCAAAATATCTTCCTTAAGGAATAGCACTATAAGGTCCATCCAACTAGGCCCCATCCTAATTTGATGGATATGGACCATCTCTCCCTTCACCTCAGTAGGCTTGCACAAGTCTTCAACAAGGATGACCCAAGGTAAACCCTGTGCCGAAGAGGTAGAAAGAGTGGCCAGAGAGTCAGCATGCATGTTTCCACCCCTAGGGATATGCAACAAGCTAAAGGACTCAAATCCTAACTGCAGGTGCCTTACTTGATTAAAATATCCTTGCATTCTCGCGTCTCTAGCCTCTAACTCCCCCTTCACCTGGCCTACGACCAATCTTGAATCCGAGAAAATCTCCATTGCCTTTTCGCCCATTTTTTGAACCATGGCCATCCCTGCCAATAGAGCCTCATACTTAGCCTCGTTGTTTATGGCTGAGAAGCCCAGTCTTAGGGATTTCTCAATAGTGACATTCTTAGGAGATACTAGAACCAGCCCCAGTCCGGAACCCCTTTGATTTGCTGCGCCATCGACATATAAAGGCTCACGTGAGGAGACCATGCCAACTAATTTTCCATCCATGCCCTGCTTCTCCACCTCTTCTTCTGCTGGGGATTTAGCGAACTCGGCCACCAAATCTGCGAGGACCTGACCCTTGACAGAGGTGCGAGGCATGTATTTGATGTCAAAAGCCCCTAGGAATGTACCCCATTTGGCAATCCTCCCTGTGAAGTCAGCATTTCGAAGTAGTGATCGAAGTGGAAGTTGGGTTAAAACAACAATTGTGTGGGATTAGAAGTAGTGGGGGAGTTTACGTGTAGCATGTACCACTGCCAAAATAGCCTTTTCTAGTGGTAGATAACGAACTTCTGCCTCATGTAATGACTTTCTCACATAGTAAACTGGCTTCTGCATACCATCATCATCTCGGATCAGCACCAAGCTTACGGCATGGGGAGCCATAACAATGTAGGCAAACAAGACCTCGTCCACCTCAGGCCTGGACATGACAGGCGGCCGAGAAAGGTTCTCCTTAAGCTGTTGAAAGGCCGAGACACACTCCTCGGTCCACTCAAATCCCTTCCACTTATTTAACAATTGGAAGAAGGGTCTGCATCTGTCCGCTGACCGAGAGATAAACCGGTTCAGGGCAGCAGTCATCCCTGTTAGCTTCTGGACTTCTTTGGGATTTCGAGGTGGTTGTAGACTGTTTATTGCCTTAACCTGATCAGGATTGACCTCAATTCCACAGTTAGTGACCATGTAGCCTAGAAACTTACCCGCTCCTATGCCAAAAAAGCACTTGGAAGTAGTAAGGTGCAGCTTGTGTTTCCTTAGTATTTCAAAAATATCATCAAGATCTTCCACATGCTCGGACACCACCTTACTCTTTACCACCATATCGTCTATATAGACTTCAATATTTTTGCCCAATCGTGACTTAAACATCCTAGTCATCATCCTCTGATAGGTAGACCCTGCATTCTTTAAACCAAAAGACATCACCTTGTAGTGGTAATTTCCAGTAGGGGTGACAAAAGCTGTCTTCTCTTGATCACCCAAGGCCAGTGGTATTTGATGGTATCCTTGAAAGGCGTCCAAAAAGCTCATCCAAGGATGGCCCACAGTTGCATCTACCAGCTGGTTTATCCGAGGCATAGGGAAATGATCTTTTGGATAGGCCTTATTTAAATCGGTGAAGTCCACACACACTCACCAATTCCCATTCTTCTTTTTTACCATTACAGTATTGGCTAACCACTTAGGGTAAAACACCTTCTTAATAGCCCTAGCCTGCTTAAGCTTCATCACCTCGTCCTTGACAGCATCAGAATGGTCTTTAGATGAGTGCCGAGGTGGTTGCTTTTTGGGGGTAACTGATGGATTGACATTTAAATGATAACAGATGAAGTTGGGATCCACCCCAAGAGCTTCGTAAGCACTCCATGCGAACACATCAATGTTCCCCCAGAGAAACTTTATTAGCTCTTCCTTCTCTTGAGGAGGTAGCTGAGCTCCGACCTGAAAAAAATTCTCCGGATCATCACCTACAACAATTTTCTCTAAGTCCTCACATTTCGCCCCCTCGGCTGTCTCCTCCATGGATAACACCGGAGTCATCGATTGCTATAAGCTCCTCTTAGTAGAAGTCGAGGACTCCACTCCTGGCTGATGCGTTATTGCAGTGATCAAGCACTGCCTCGCCATGGATTGGCTCCCAACCAGCTCCTCAATCCGGTCTCTAGACGGATATTTTACCTTTAAATGCAGAGTGGAGGAAATGGCCCCCAAAGTATGAAGCTAGGGTCTTCCCACAATAGCCGTGTAGGGAGAATAGGCATCCACTACAATGAAATTCACCTCCACCACCTCTGATCTTGCTTGTACGGGCAGACGAATCTGCCCTTTAGGAATGACAACTTTTTCGTCGAAGATTACCAGAGGCGAATCATAGGCTGTCAAGTCCATAGGTTTCAAGCCCAGCCCATTGTATAAATCGGGGTACATAATCTCTGCCCCACTGCCTTGATCCACCATCACCCTCTTAACATCATATCTCCCTATCCTGAAGGTGATCACCAAGGCATCATCATACGGCTGTATGGTTCCTACCTTATCCTTCTCAGAGAAACTCATTGCTGGCCGGTTCTCCACTCTAGCCTTCTTCGGCTCAGGTTTCAAGTTCTCGGCAGGTAGTCGAGCTACAGACATCACCCTGGAGGGGTGAGAGCCGGTTCTCCCTGAGGCCGCGAAGATGACATTGATGGTGCCCAAAGGGGGCCTTAAAGAAGCATTCCCCTGAGCCCCTGACCTTGCTTGGTCTCCTTGCCCATTAGGCCGATATAAAAACTGTTTTAACCTTCCATCTCTGACCAGCTGCTCTAGATGATTCCACAAAGTTCTACAGTCCTCAGTGGTATGTCCTCGTTCTTGGTGGTACTGGCAATGAAGGCTTTGGTTGCGACTCGTAGGGTCTCCTGAAGTATGACTCATTCTTGATCTTCTCCAAGACTTGATGTACTGGTTTTCGAAATATTGTGTTAACCATCTAAGGAGCTGTAGGCTCAGACTAACCAGCAAAATCTCTTCGGGGTCTATTATTGTTGTATCGGTCCGACCTGAAGTCCCTCCTCTCTTGAGGGACAACCTTAGCCTTCCCCTTCCCTTGTTGTTAGTCTTCCTCGACCTTTTTGAACTTATCAATTCGGTCTATGAGCTGGCGTACACTAGTAGCAGGTTTCCCAGTCAAAGACTTCCTCAAACCATGCTCGGCAGGTAAGCCAACCTTGAAAGTCCTGATGGCCACATCGTCAAAGTCACCATCTATCTTGTTGAACATCTCCTAGTATCTATCTGAGTACGTTTTTAGGGTCTCCCCCTCTCGCATGGTTATAGACAGTAGGGAGTCTAAGGGTCGAGGAACCTTTCTGCATGTAATGAAGCGGGACCTAAAGGCCTAAGTGAGTTCCTTAAAGGAATCAATAGAACCTGCTCCTAAGCCATCAAACCACCTCATTGCCACAGGCCCCAAACTGGATGGGAACACCTTGCATATCAGAGCCTCGTTCTTGGAATGCACTGCCATCTTCTGGTTGAAGTGGCTTACATGCTCCACAGGGTCTGTTCGACCATTGTACACGGTGAACGTGGGCTGGGTGAACCGCCGAGGAAGTCTCCCTCCCTCAATTCTGCGCGTGAAGGGTGATCTAAAAATTTGGTTGAGCGCTCTGCTCATTGCATCATTTCCCAAGCCTTTGGAAGATGACTTCCTGTTTCTGTGCTCATGGTGGTAGTCCTCATTATATGAGAAAGACTCACTACGAGGAGTTCTTGATCTGCGTCTATAACTACCATCCCTTTCATCGTCAGAAGAGAAGTCAGAATTGGAGAGAGTTCGCTTTTGCTGTTCGTGGCATAGCTTTCTCTTCAAATGATCAATCTCCAGTTGCAGGGCTCTGGTATCCTTCTCATGAGAAAGGTGGCTCCCATTTCGGGACTGGCTCCTGCCAGTATGGGTGGTGTGTACGCTAACCTCCCGGTCCCTTCTTCGCTCGAGGTTGACAAAAAGATCTTCGCGTTGGGACCCTATGGATTCTGCCTGGTTTGGACCTGAAACTACCATAGTTGAGCGTCAAACTCACTAAAACACTAGAATTTCCCACAGACGGTGCCAATTCTAAGGACTGGATTAGGGTCCCTAGCCCAAAGGATGTATGAACTTAGGCCCAAAAAGCCCAATACAATGAATTTGTAGAGAGTGGGTTGGAAAACTGGGCTTTAGTGAGTTAGACAATAAGTCAAGTGGATGATAAGAAAATACATATAGACTAGTTTAATCTAAAGAAAACTGTCCTTGGCACAGTCCGAATAGATCAGTTCTTATATATTGATTCTCAAGTTTGATCACAAGTTCAGTTCTTGATTGCTACAGTGTTTCTCTTTCCATTTTCGATTCCTTCTTCCTCAGGGGTCTCTTACATTATATATCTCTCTTTGAATGATCTTGGCCCTCCAATTGTCGATCGTCCAAGCCACTATTTGAGTGCGTGTCCCATCGGACACCCTTACAAGCCCTCTATGAGTTGGGGCGACCAAGTCAGCATTGTTCAGGGGTCTTCTTCACATAAATGCGGCCAGAGATTTAGCTGCAGAACATTCAATGCGGTGGTAGCAGCTTTTTCTTAGATATTTCTTGGCTCCCATTTGTCCTGTACATTCGCAGCGCATATCCTTATCAATAGAATATCCTGGAACGTCATTTTGGACGACATAACACACTTTCTGACCCCTTCTTCGTTTAGCTGAGACGATACTCCTCCTCGGCCTACTTCTCCCAGCCTTTACAGTCATAGCTTGCTCGTGAAGTTCAAAGTCTTACTTCTTCCTCACTATTGATATATTCTCGGACCACTGTGCCTCCTCGGACAAGGCCCAAGGCCCAATATATATTTGGGCCTGCGTCCCCTCAGTTGTCTAATTGGAAATAGTCAAAAGAAATCAAGTGAGAATGTTGACATTGTAATTTGTAATTGACAAGTGGTAGAATTAGATGTCGAAAATTAAGGCAATCGAAGAAGAGTTGTCAACATTTCAGCCAAGGTGAAGAAGAGTCGGCAACAAAGGAGGAATTGTAAGAATGAAGCTGCCACTACAAGCCATAACCATTGACACTCACGGGACTAGTGTGAAGAGGATAAACTGATTTGACCTTCTAGAGCTGTTCAAGCATTCTAGAATTCTATTTTCATTTTGTGTGACGTGACATGAGGCAGCTTAGAAAAAAAGGGCTTAAATGCATAGTTGGTCCTTATATTTTAATCCTATTTTCATTTTGGTTCTTGTTTTTTTATTTTATCGTCTTTAGTTTTCAAAATGAAAAATGCGTTTTATTTTAGTTCTTATCATCATCTTACTAACGGAAAATAGTTTATGTGGTAGACGAAGTGCACAGTTGGCACATATAATGCCTACAAGGTTATTAAAATAATAATAAAAT
Organism: Notholithocarpus densiflorus; assembly: GCA_030021035.2. Classification (NCBI taxonomy): domain Eukaryota; kingdom Viridiplantae; phylum Streptophyta; class Magnoliopsida; order Fagales; family Fagaceae; genus Notholithocarpus; species Notholithocarpus densiflorus. The sequence goes on along the minus strand of JARYZH020000027.1, from coordinate 1,006,793 downwards.
TTTTATTTAACATTTAAATAATGCTACATATTAAAAAAAGTCATTTTAGAAAAAAAATTAAAACAAAATTCTAAACTTATGATTTTTTAAATAAAATAAAATAAAATAAATAAATTTTCCTTTTCTTTTCATTATTTATTTTGGGAAGAACATGCACCAGAATATGACAGTTTATGTTCTTCCTTGAATATCATGTTTAGTTGCCCAGAAAATTTAATTTTTCAGTTTCAAAGATTGAGAAAAATTTTTGTAGTAAATTTCTCAACTTTTCTTAAACATTTTTGGCAACCAAACACAACATCAGTTGAAAACCCATCGTCATTGTTATTTTCCTATATCTCCCTCTCTCTCATCTCATACTCTCTCTCTTAGCTGAAAACCAAAATTCTTCCCCAAACACTCTGTCATCTCGAACTCTCTCAGGCTCTCAACTAAAAACCTGAAATCCTTTCTCTCTCTTAGATCGGTGGGTCTCTCTCTCTCTGTCTCTCTTTCTCTCAACTCGGTGGTGGAGATTGCGGTGAAGGTTGTTGGTAGAACCGAGATAGGCGCCCATTTTCATATAGACCTAGATCAAGATTCTCAAAGTCCTTGCTTTTGAAGAAGCTAGAGTTCCTCCAATGTTTTTTTTTTTTTTTTTTTTTTTTTTTTTTTTTTTTGTATTGAGAAAGTGAAAGAATCAGCAGAGTAATTGTTTTGTGTTTTGTAATCTTAGATATTTGGTTTTGGTTTTAGTTTCATTTGGGTTTGGCTTTTCAGTTTCATGTGGGTTTGTTTGTACTAGGAAATTTTAACAATTAGTTGGGTTTGAAGTGATTTGGATCTAATGGTCATTGTTTTTTTTCAAAATTTTCTAGGTTTAAAATTTTTGGGTTTGATATATATGGAGGGTTTGATTTTTTCATTTTTTTGGGTTCATGTGACGTTATGGGTTTGCTGGAGATTGATTGTTGGGTTTGGTTTTGTGTTCTTTGTGTTTTGAATCTTTAAAGGTCTTTTTATTTTGTAGATCCATTCCCTTTGATTTTATGTGTTCCATGTTGGGTCTGTTCTTGATTTTTTTTTTTTTTTTTTTAAAATTTCTTAGGCATGCAAACGTATTATTTGAGGAAGAACATGAAGACATGTTCTTCATGATGACTGGGAAGAATATAATGTAAAGAAAAAAGGTTTAATTTAATTATTTTATTTTATTTTTAAAAAAAATCAGAAGTTTAAAATTTTATGTTTTTATTGTTTTATTTGATGTGGATTTTTTTTAATGAAAATGCTGTCTTGGAATTATTTTTAATATTATTATAGAGGCCATGTTAGCAATTAGTGTGCTTGTAGTGTAGTCTATTTGTCACATAAGCATTTTCCATTAGTAAGATGACGGTAGAGACCAAAATAGAACACATCTTTCATTTCCATTTTGGTTCCATTTTGGGGACTAAAGGTGGTAAAATAAAAAATTAGGGACCAAAATGGAAATAGGATCAAAATGTAGGGACTAAAAGTACATTTAAGCCCAAAAAAAAAAAAGACTTGTGTCATTACTTCACCGCTTGTACATGAATTGAGACAGGAATAGTGAGTTAGAGGATGCACGTAGTGTTGCTTATATTATTACCTAAATTTATAAAACCCAAGTAGGACTATATTAGGTGATGGGCCACAAACGGATTGACCCCTTGTGATAAATTAATTAATTAATTAACCAAGTTTATTAATTAATCAAATTAACATGCAAAACGTGTGATAGCACAAACAAATCACCAAACAACTAAATATGCAGCGGAAAATAAATAACACAATGATTTGTTTACGAATGTGGAAAACCTAACGGCAAAAACCCCATCAGGTGATTTTCAGGTCACCACTCCCGAAACTCCACTATTATCACAACAAGCGGTTACAAGTAAAGGAATCCTAAGTACCTTACCAACCTACAGTTGAACCCTTACTCCAATACCCAATTGGACTTGTTCTATAGTGACAATTCCCCTTTTTGATGCATGACTCCCAAGTACGTGACTAACCAATGCGCAGATCTTAGTACGCGACTTTAATCACCAACTAAGAAGGTTGTTGGTTGCAAAGTTCTTTAATTCATCCCAACGATGAAGATCAAGAAGATGCTTCGTCACAAAACCCTATGGTGCAAATACACAGCAACTTCTTCAAGAGAAAGAGATGAACTAGGGCAAGAACTTCGTCTCTGGTCACAATTTGCTTGAACAGAGTTTGCTCAATGCTTGTGCAACTTGTGAACTCTTTGACGGCCCTTAAAACAATCCTTTTATATGTTTAGGGTTAGGAGAAAAGAAGGCCCAAACACATAATTATGGATCCCAAGAAAAACAGATCAGATTGTTGTTTTCTTAAACCTCGACAGATAGGAGGTGTCGAGCATCTGTCGAGCTAGCTGTCGAGCACACGGGTAAAACAGCTTCTTAAACCTCGACACATGCTAGCTGTCGAGCTTTAATGTTTTTGCACTTTCAGCTTGTTTTCTTGGACAGACTTGAAGGCTTCAACACTTGATCTTGAAACATGATTTTTTGAAGTATTTAAACACATCCTAAATCTACCTAATTACAAGTTTTGTCAAAGTATTAGCCAATTACATAAAATCATGACATATGTTCTTAAAATGTGAAACACATATGTCCTAACATTAGGAATATAAATTCCTTATCCCACTTTTTATGTTCCATTGTTAAACGTTTCTTATATTAGTATGTAACCTTATAAAACCCAAGTCCTCCTTATATACTCCATGCATTTCTATCACTTTAATTCTTATCTCTTTGTCTCTTCCAATGTCTATGGAGCTCTTCTCTATCCAAACGTTCCTCTTCTTCTTTGTTCTTTCTATATATCTCTACTTTCGCTTTAACACTTCCACAAAAAAACCCATAAAAAAACCAGGACCCAAAATTTACCCTTTGGTTGGAATTTTGCCTGAGTTCTTGGAAAATAGGCACTGTTCCCTTGACTGATTCACTGAAAATCTGAGAGATTGCCTAACAAATAGTGATGTATACTGGAGACCAGGCAAGGGTTATACCTTCATGACGGCCAATCCATCCAACCTTGAACATGTGCTAAAGACCAACTTTGGAAACTGAAAGCTCGAAAATGTGTTGAAAACACAAGAGCTGTTTAGACCCCCAAATTAAAGTTACGGCTCGATAGATTTTACACTAACTTAATACTAAGTGCGGAATAGTGTAAATGCGAGCGGATAAACAAACAATCTACTCTAATCCATATTAAAAGCAACACAGCAGTAAAAGTAAAATGAAAATATAAAAGAGTAGGGAAGAAAGATGCAAACACAAGATAACACGCCGATGTGTTATCGAAGAGGAAACCGAAGAACTCGGTGTAAAACCTCTCCGCCGCCCTCCAAGCGGTAATCGATCCACTAGATAATCAGTTGGGATACATGGGTTAGCAAGAGACCCTCCAAGCCTAATCTACCCGATGTACCTAAGCCCTCCAAGCTCTTACTCTAACAAGGCTTTTCGGAACCGTGTCTTGTTTAACTCTCCGGATCCCGCAACAAGCTCCATGTTGCATCTGCCATCCTTGGCTTCTTCCAATGCTTCCCAGCAATACCAAAAACACTCACTACACTCTGCAAAGGTGTGGGTTGTGTTTGGGTACAAATCTCCTCTCAAGGTATGATAATGGGAGAGGGATGAAGAAGAGCTACAATGATTTCTCACTAAGGATGAGTAGCTCTCTCTCAAAAAGATGGGTGTGTGTTGTAGAAAACCTATCTAGGGTTTTTCTCTCTGAATGGCCTTATTTACATTTGTGGGTAATGAGGGTATATATAGTATGGGTGAAGGGTATGAAAGCCTCACTTAAAAATCCTCTAGGCTGAATGTTTCTCGACTGTCTCGCGGGAAGGCCTTACCCGCGAGATACTCGCGAAAACGACAGCCTGGCACGACTCTTCAGCTTCCAATCATGTGTTCCTCACGTGCTCTTTCACGGCTTAGCTTCTCGCGAGCTTTTCACGAAATTCACTGATTCTTCATTTAAGCTTGAGTCTTCACCAACTTAATACTAAACCCAATACAATAAAATCCCACAAAATACAAGGAACAAAATTGAAGCAATTACAACACTTTTTGTCATGGAATAAAGCCAACATAAAACAAAGTTGTAAATCATAACTTTACAATCTCCCTCTTTAGCTATTCCATGACAAAACACCCTATAACAGACTCCAGACTTAAACGTGAGTTTGGGAAAAATGGTAAAACTCACTCACACCAAAATCTAGAAGCTGTGTAGCACTTGGAACATATATACCTGTAACCTGAAACACTTGCACAAAACACATTAGACCCTCAAGGTAAATCAAGTGATAAAAGGACAAGTATATGTAACAAGTAAAATGCGATCAAGTAAACATCATGTGAAACATGTGAGCAACTTGACCATACACCAAAATAGTCATATAGAAATGACTACAATGATCATATAGCAAAGTAAATGATCATCCGAACATGCAACCAATAAAGCACACTAGCATAAGGGTAAAAGCATGTCCAACACACGACCAATGCAAAATACACGAAGTATATGCATCTAGGAACAATCCTACTAGGGCACAAGTGCAAGATGCGATGAGAGCAGCAAAGCATAGATGATACTAAACATAACTCAACGCACCATAAAGCAACGAGAAAACAAGTATAAAGTAAAACAAGGTTTTCTCAAAAAATAATGTCTTCTCCCCCTTGGTATATGCATCTCCCCTATGGCTTTCTCCCCCTACGAATGTGCACGAGGTAAAATTACTCCCCCTAAGAGTGTGCACATGAGTCATATAGAAATGACGATACAAACCAGTATACTTTCCGGTAAACTCTCCCCCTTTTCGTCATGAATAGACAAATGAGTCAGGAGGAATGAGGGAAAATGAACAAGGGTAAAAGATGATGCATGAGGGGTGCAAGATGAATGAGAAAATGAAGCTCAAACGAAAGACAAAAACAAAAAAAATATGCTACAAAGCATAGAGTAAACATGACATGCTAAGGATGATGGAATATGATATATACCTAGGCATGACATAGACACAAGAACATGTTATATGTGCTAAAAGGTCTAGAAAGACTTAACTAGCATGAGTGAAGTGCAAAACATGTCAAGTGTTAGAGTGTGTGCAGCAAAGGTGCATCTAGTGTGCATGTGAGATGCATGACCAATGCATGAATAAGAACTCACGGGGCAAAGTGTATAAAACACACCACCAATGATCAAAACATGATAAACATGAATAATTATGGTGATCCCCAAAGTTTGGTACTCATCGGAGTCCAAAACAACAACAAAATGCCATTTGGGCATTTTATCAAACACTTAGAGTGCACACACTACACATTTATGTTAAACAATGCATGAACATATGAAAATCTTGCCTAAATACATGTTATTTTTGCCACAAGGGGCCAACATCCAAAGCAAATTATCATTTAAAACAAAGCCCAATAAAAAAGATTGACAAAAATTAAGTTTTCCAACTCCCATTTGAAAAAATCCCAACTATGAACATAAAACCCAAAAAAATATAATCTAAGGATCAAAATCAATAAAAAGAGTTAAAGATTACCTTAGAGATGTTAATGAAATGAAAAACACTTGAATTTAGTTGGGTTTTGATGTAGAAACATTAAAACAGGAGTTTGGGAGAAGATAGGAGACGTTTAGAACAAATGTCCCATGAAATGCCCTTTAAAAGCTGATCTGAAAATTTTCGTGGGAAGTTTCGCTAGTTATATACCCGCGAAATCTCGCTTGTCTCGCTGGTATCTCGCTGGTAATATTTACTCACGAAATAGTCGCAAAACAGTTGCGAAACTTTCTATCCAAAACTAAAAAACTTGAGAATTGGACCCTGTAACTCGTGACTGAACTTACACATAAAATAAGTCACGAAAACACCCAGAAAAAGTGTTTTTCACACAAAAACAATTTGAAAAACTTAAAAAATATGGGTGATACAAATCACTTCCAAAAGCAAACAAAAAGAACAAAAATCTTTTTGGTTTGATCCACATATGGTTGAGCACACACACATCACATTTGAACATGTACAATCACACAAATGAGATAAGCATTAATTGAACTAAACTTGTGTGTTGTGTGTGTGGATCAAGTGTGGAATAGTCCTTAGACTAGAGTGAAGCTTCAATGATCAATTCAATCAAGTCATACACAACTGATACGAAATCAAGTAGTCTATCTCAATTATAGAAATGAGCATATATGACCTCCCACAAGAAAATGATTACAGGATTTAGAAGCTTTTCATTTGGCTTCTACATAAATCATAACAATTGATCTTTTTTGGATAATACATCTCATTTTTGAGATCGGTACTTGAAATTTTTGATATTTCAACATGTAGAGTTAGCCTTTGGCTTTTTGAGCACCATACATTTCAATACAAAAGTCGCTTTCCCTTTTTCCTAGTCAAATACTAGTATGTGCGACAGGCTTTTGCAGCTCATAATCTCTTTTTCATTTTGAGATTTACATTTGGTGAGCTCTAAAGTAAAAACATAAAATAAAATGGGAAGAGATATAGGCACAAATCTATGCATGTGTCAAGACTATCAAGACTATTGACCAATCATTCATGACAAGCTTGAAGATCTATTTACAACAATCACACATAGTTTTCAAGATTTCTCCCACAAAGATATATGTGCATACAGAACAAGCTAAGCTCGTAAATGCACTACGCCATTAGTACGAAGGTACTAGGCCAAACTCACATGTGAAATGTGCTTAAACATATACGATCAAACTTTTTGAATTTTTCACTTTTTATGTGGTTTTGAATTTTTACACACACAAAACAAAGACATAAAAGTAAGATCAAAAACAAAAACAAAACAATGCATATAAAGAGATGCATGATGCACAAATGCATGACAATGAAGCATCTAATGCATGAAGAGTCCTACAAAGATCGAAAGAATTAGATCAAGGACCAAAAGAGCATAAGCTCAATCATAGGAACCCTTCCTCATCCAAACGGAATGATTGTTTGGAATGAGTGTCTCAAGAGAGGTGAGACGAGGGTTGGAAGAATGAGAACCGGAGATGCACATAGACAAGGAGGTAAGAACATTAAAAACTTTCTTCAACAACTTACCAGTTTCCCTAAAATCCGGTTTAGTTTTTATATCACAACTTCCAAAAAGCTTAAGTTTCTCTTTTCTTTTAATTCTTTTAAGAGCTTGAAACTTAGAGCAATGAGGTCTAAGATGACCAAAGACACCACAATGGTGACAAACAATGTGTTTAGGTCTACTAGGCCTTTTGGGAAGGGATCTAGCAACATGAGTTTGTTCTCTTTTTAACTTTAGACATTGAGGTCTTATATGACCAATCACATCGCAATGGTGGCAAGTAGGAACAAACTTAGATCCACTCAATTCCCTAGGATGGGACCTAAACAGAGGCTTAGGCTTAAGAGCATTTCTCTCCACTTTTTGATTTCTTTTGTGCGGAGGAATGTACACCGATTTGTCCTTTGAGGTAAAACTCATAATAGGCACAAAATCGAGTACCACAACATGATTGCAATATATATTTTCTTCTGTTTTAGCAACAGGTTCAGCAATCAAACACTTGGCATGTATCTTAAGAGATTCATTTTCAGATTTAAGATCATCAACAAGTTTGTTAGACAAAACAAGTTTAGCATCCAAGTCCATATTCAAACATTCAAACTCTTTCAGCTTTTCAAGAGAAATTTCAGCAAGATTCTTATATTTCTCAACCAATTTGTTGGATTCATTGAGCTTAGCAATCAAATCATCATTTTCACAAAATAACTTGCTCAAATTCTTTTGAAACTTCTTAGCATCTTTCTTGAAGAGTTTGATGTTAGGAATATCAATAACACCCATAGAATCATGTAACATGGCATCACAATCATGAGAATAAACACTCATAGAGGCATTTTCACAAACACATGGCATGCTACAATCAACAACATCCACAGAAGCATATAAAGCATTATCCATGGCAAAACACACACAGGGTCAAGGATCACACTTAGGTATTTAAACCACAACAAGTGTACCCACTCTGATACCAATTGAAAGTTCGAAAATGTGTTGCAAACACAAGAGCTGTTTAGACCCCCAAATTAAAGTTACGGCTCGATAGATTTTACACTAACTTAATACTAAGTGTGGAATAGTGTAAATGTGAGCGGATAAACAAACAAGCTACTCTAATCCATATTAAAAGCAACACAGCAGTAAAATGAAAATATAAAAGAGTAGGGAAGAAAGATGCAAACACAAGATAACACGTCGATGTGTTATCGAAGAGGAAACCGAAGTACTCGGCGTAAAACCTCTCTGCCGCCCTCCAAGCGGTAATCGATCCACTAGAAAATCAGTTGGGATACATGGGTTAGCAAGAGACCCTCCAAGCCTAATCTACCCGATGTACCTAAACCCTCCAAGCTCCTACTCCAACAAGGCTTCTCGGAACCATGTCTTGTCTAACTCTCCGGATCCCTCAACAAGCTCCATGTTGCATCTGTCATCCTTGGCTTCTTCCAATGCTTCCCAGCAACACCAAAAACACTCACTACACTCTGCAAAGGTGTGGGTTGTGTTTGGGTACAAATCTCCTCTCAAGGTATGATAATGGGAGAGGGATGGAGAAGAGGCTACAATGATTTCTCACTAAGGATGAGTAGCTCTCTCTCAAAAAGATGGGTGTGTGTTGTAGAAAACCTATCTAGGGTTTTTCTCTTTGAATGGCCTCATTTACATTTGTGGGTAATGAGGGTATATATAGTATGGGTGAAGGGTATGAAAGTCTCACTTAAAAATCCTCCAGGCCGAATGTTTCGCGATTGTCTCGCGGAAAGGCCTTACCCTCAAGATACTCGTGAAAACGACAGCCTGACACGACTCTTCAGCTTCTAATCATGTGCTCCTCACGTGCTCTTTCGCGGCTTAGCTTCTCGCGAGCTTCTCGCGAAATTCACTAATTCTTCATTTAAGCTTGAGTCTTCACCAACTTAATATTAAACTCAATACAATAAAATCCCACAAAATACAAGGAACAAAATTGAAGCAATTACAACACTTTTTGTCATGGAATAAAGCCAACATAAAACAAAGTTGTAAATCATAACTTTACAGAAACTACCCAAAAGGCAATCATTTCACACCTATTCTCAAAGACTTTCTTGGCCATGGAATCTTTAACTCCGATGGTGAACTCTGGAAGCTCCGAAACTCTGAAAACAGCTAGCCATGAATTCAACACCAAATCTCTCCGAAACTTTGTCATGGAAAACGTCACCATTGAGATCAATACCAGATTGCTTCCCATTTTAACACAGGCCTAAAAAACACAGCAAATCTTGGACTTACAAGACATATTGGAGTGTTTTGCTTTTGATAATATATGTAAATTAGCTTTCAACGTCGACCCAAGTTGTCTCAGCGTTGATGGAATTGGTGCTTTCGAGTTCATGCGGGCTTTCGGAGAAGCTACAAAAATTTCCTCTTACAGATTCATGTATGCGTTTCCATTTATGGTAAAAGTAAAAAAGTTTCTAAATATTGGATCATAGCGAAGGCTAAAAGAATCAATCAAAATCGTCCATGAATTTGCAGACAATATTATACGATCCAGAATGGGCCAAAAAGTTGATAAGGAAAAAGACCTATTATCTCGTTTTATGTCAAACGAAGAAAATTCACTCGAATTTCTTAGAGATATTGTCATAAGCTTTATTCTAGCAGGACGTGACACAACCTCTTCCTCTTTGAGTTGGTTCTTTTGGCTCTTATCTTCGCATCCAAATGTGGAACAAAACATATTGAAAGAGCTTGAAACAATTCGAGTTCGTTATGGAAAAAAAAAAGGTGAAACATATAGTTATGACGAGCTTCATGACATGCATTATCTACATGCAGCAATCTCAGAAGCACTACGACTTTACCCACCTGTACCGGCCAATAAGAAAACATGTTTAAACGATGATATAATGCCAGACGGAACTTTTGTTGGGAAAGGTTGGGAAGTGAGTTTTAACTTGTATGGAATGGGCAGGATGGAGAACGTTTGGGGGAAGAACTGTTTTGAGTTTTTACCTGAAAGATGGATTGAGAATGGAGTGTATAAGCAAGAGAGCCCGTTTAGGTTTCCAGCATTTCAAGCCAGGCCGAGAATCTGTCTTGGGAAAGATATGGCTTATAATCAAATGAAGTCCATTGCTGCGTCAGTGATGGAAAGTTTTGAGATGGAAGTGGAAAGTAAGGATAAGGTTCCTGAGTTTGTGTTGGCTTTGACTCTGAGGATGAAAAATGGATTACCTGCGAGGGTGAGGAAAAGATGTGTGGATGAGAATAATTGATGATGCTCATATCTTATGTCGCACTTTTTATCTTCTACTTTAATTTCCGTCAATCACAACTTGCTTTGTATTTATTTTGTATTTTGTCAATCACAACCTACCTTGTATTCATTTGACATTCCTTATAAAATAATCTGGTTATATAGCAATGTTCGTGGAATTATCATATACTATATATAATAGCAGAAGTTGAGAGAAAGTTGATTCCTACAATTAAGGAGGTGCTGCTATGTAGGAAAAATGCCCATCTAAAATTTTGATATATTTAAGTTAAAAAGCGATAAATTACATTGTTTAGTAACGCTACAACACCGTTTAAAAGCGATAAATGATAATGTTTCACTGTGTTAAAACATTGTTTGGGAGCCTCTTGGTATAAAAGGAAACTAACCGCTTAAAAAAAAAAAAAAGATTGCTACATGGAGAAAGGAGAAAGAGAGATTGAGAGAAAAGAGAAACAGAGAAATAGAGAGGCAGAGATAGAGAGAACGGCGCCACCCAGATCTTCTGCCATCACCGTAGGGGCGCCTTCCGTTTCTCCTATTCGGATACTTTCTTTTCGCTTCCTTTTCAATTTTCTTAACACCAATGCTTGCGATCCAGAGATAGAGAAGGAGGAAAAAATAAACCTTGCGATATAGAGATGAGAAGGAGATAGACATTGAGAGAACTACCATCGGTAAGTTTTTCTTTTTTTCATTCTTTCCTAGATTTGGGTATGGGTATGAAATATGAATTAGTTTTGAGAAATTTGGTTGGATTGATTTTTATTTAGGTATTTGGGTAACATTAGGTTTTGATTTGATTTTTTGAAATTTGGGGTTATATATGATTTAGGTTTACAGGAGACTCAATGATGCTGACTGAGTTGGCTGTACGATTGGAAGCTATAGCAACGACCCTCTTGCTATTGCCTTCAATTGAACAATAAGATCTGCGATTCGAGCACCGCAATCTATTGTGATTTTTGTCGGGTTTGATCAAGCACATAGAGGAGACCATCAATTTCTGCATGATTAGAACAATGTGTATGTGGCTTGATTTTTACTCTGAAAAATATCTTATAGACTATTAATTTCTAAAGAGAAGTCAGATTCCTCTTCGATAATAGAACATTCTAATGCTGATTTTTTTTTTTTAATGGATCATTTTGAAGTTTTTTTTCTCCAGTTCTGTATTTTTTGGAGGGATTCATGTTGTTAAACTGTCTTTTCAATCCCATTAAGAACATGTACACCATGTGTTTGAAAAAATGTCTCACTTACTCCTGCATTTTTCTTTCCATTCCCTTTTAGAACATGTACACCATGTGTTTCACAAAACGTCTCACTCACTCTTGCATTTTTCTTTTTTTGATAATTCAATAGTTATGCTCTTACATTAGTTTAAGGCAACTTCATGGTTTATGATTGTTTAAGGTCTCGGATATTGCCAAGAACTATTTTATTTTTGTTCCTCTCTATAAAACTACATAGTAAAAACATGCATTTTTATTTACAGAAACTGTCCAATGAATAGTGAGACTGACATGTTCTTCCATTTGGTTTTTGAATTTGATTGTTTTTCATAAACTTACTAATATATTTATTGTTTCTATGTCTTATTTTGGTAAAAGATGAATACTTTAGTGGGGTTTTCAAACTTGGGCTTCTTCCTCTACAGGTTGAAGATTCTTCTATATTTTTCTTTAGTTTTTGGTTATTGGTTTCTGATTTGCATTACTTTCTTATTATTGTTATATATTATTATTTTCATATGTGATGTGTAGAATTGGATCACTAGTGAATTAGAAATTGAATTCATAGACCGATGAGTTGGATGTAGAAGGTTTTGATAATTCAAATTATTGGATGCATTGTATTTTTATGTTCCTATTTGTGTTGTGATTTTGATACATATATGTTTGTTTTTTTGATTGACTAAATTTTTTTTATTTTTTTTTTATTTTTTTTTTTATAGTTTTAATCATCAACTGCCCTTTTTAGTTGGAAGATTTTGGATTAAGTTGAATTGTATGGTTCCTTATTTCAAAATTCAAGACGTTTACATAAGACTCATTAAGACAAAAGATTAATCACTGAGCACTACCATTAAAAAAAATTACTACCATGTTAAAACATATTAGAATAGTGAACTCTCTTCTACCATGTTCAAATAATGTAGTGAAATGAGACTTAAGTTTATATTGCTAAAATAACTCTCTTTTTCCCCTTTTGTGTATTTGGATTAAATTGGTTTTGGGTATCTTTCTATTTTCAATAAGGCTGAGGACAACTGCTATACAATATGAGACTGAAATTCATATTGGTAAAATAACTCTATTTTTTTCCCAGTTTTGCTAATTACCTACCACGAGTCATTGATTTATCCATTGACATTCTTATGCCACAACAAAATCTTTTTCTCATTTTGATATACATTAGATAGGCTCGTAGGCATTAGGACAGAGGTTAAAATATTCATGAAAGTTATGCCACTATGTTCATATTTATTTTTGTATTGTAGACAATTTAGCCTCACTATACGCACTTTATCTTTGCATCTTATAAGCCTTCAAAGAGATGAACGACAATACCTTATTTGATCTTGAAATATTGCTGGTATGTCTTGAGCCAAGTAGAAATTACTTAATCTTGCAATCTTACTAATTTTAAGATAATATCTAATACCATTCTCATCCTGCATAATCATATTTAACTGAGTTATATTTTAGATCAAGTTACGTTTTTAACAACAAATAAATTCATGTGTATGTATGATGCAGGACTGTTTGCACCATAACATGTTTGAACAATGCAATTTGTTTTGATGGCTTTTAAAAAAAAAAAAACAAAATGCTTTATATATGATTACAAGCATGTCTTTTAGGAGATGTGGGAGTTATAGGATGTACCTTGAAGGTGATAGTCCCCATCAAACAGTTATGATTGTGTGTGAGTTAAAGTGGTTTTCTTATATCTCAAATCGTCATAACATGTAGCCTCTTATGCAATCTTGCGATGTTTTTCACACACAATGCACAATATTCTTTGCTACTCTTGATACATGTGCAGGTTCAATGTGATTTGGTCATCACAAGGAATACTTGTGTAAATGTATACTCACTAAACTGTCTTAACTTATTTTTGAAATATAAAATTGGTTAGACTTGTTTAGTGTGTGTGTGTGTTTTGGGTTTATGAGCATGACATTTTTCTTGTTGAGAGATGTTTTTGAGAGCTTAAAATGTTGTTTGGATCTTTGGTTGAGTAGCATGTTTGATTACATTCATGTATGTGTTTTTCTCTTCCTTGAAAAACTGTTTTTAAGCAATCTCGACAGCTTCTCGATACCTCTCGACAGCTAGGCTATCTATCGAGCCTCTTGAGCTTCTTTTTTCGATAGCTGTTAACGCAATCTCGATCCATCAAGCTTTCTGGACTTTGTCTCGATAGCTTCTCGACAGATTCTCTATCCATCGAGAAACTTTCTGTTTTCTCGATAGATGCTCGATAGCTATTTGATCCATCGAGGTTGGCTTCTGCTCGATAGTTGCTCGATAGCTTCTCGATCTGTCGAGATCCTCTTGCATGCATTGTTTTTCACATGTTTTGCATCTTTCTTTTATCTTGTCATCCATAGCATTTTTGTTCATTACATTCATGCATTTATATGGATTCCTTATGCCCCCTTGATTATCCTTGATCATCTTTATGTTTCTCGGGTGAAGCTTTCTAGCTTCTTGTACCCTTTGTTAATCATGACAAAAAGGGGGAGAAATTGTGGAGAATATGTGGTTTCTTTTTAAGACTCTACATGTTAGAGGGAGAAATACATGCCTTTGTAAAGGGGAGATGTGTTTCATCTTGTTAGGGAGAGTGCTTACCTCCTTCTTCTTGTACAACGGTCTTGTGACCATGTTTACATACATTGTACTTATATTTGGTTTATATATATATATATTGATGTATGTTATTTCACCTATTTCTCGATGTGTTGTTTCTTTTCTCTCTTTATGCACATGCTTCTTATATCTTGTATGCAATTTTATATTTCTGTTTCACACTAAGATGCTTTGATGAGTTTTGTTTAAAGTGTTTCAGAAATACAGGTTGTCAAAGTCTTCTTGCCATAAACTCTCTTCTTGCAAAGTTTTTCAAGAGTTTGTGTTAGGATAGATTTTAATGTATTCAACAAGTGAGTATGAGTTGAGTGATTTATGACTTCTCTCATATGTTTATTTGTTTGTTGTGGTTTTGTCACGAATTGCCAAAGGGGGAGATTGTTAGGACATATGAGATTCAATGTTAGGAACATATGTCACTATTTTATGTAATTGGCTAATCCTTTGATAAAACACACTTTACTTGTAATTGGGTAGATCTAGGATGTGTTTAATGCTTCAAGAAACAAGGTTTCAAGTTCAAGTATTAAAGCCATGCAAGTCTGTTCAAGAATCAAGTGAAGAAGTGCTGTTCATTAAAACTCGACAGCTAGTATCTATCGAGGTTTAAAAAGCTGCTGAAGCCCAAAGCTTGACAGCTAGCTCGATAGATACCCTATCTGTCGAGATTTATGAAATTCAGTTTTTCAAGCTGATTTTTCATCCAATCCGTGAGTACATGTTTAGGCTTTCTTTTCTCACAACCCTAGACATATATAAGACTTATTTTAAAGGCCTTCACATAAGAGAATACAAGGAAAACACATGAAAAAGGTGACCGATGCCTTATTTTCTCTTAAAGAAGCTACTGCGTCTTTGCGCCTTAGGGTTTTGTAACCAAGTGCTTCTTGATCTTCATTGTTGATGAAGTGAAGAACTTTGTAGCCAACAATCTTCTTCAAGTTGTTGTGTTAGTCACGTACTGGGAGCCGTGTATCATTGGTTAGTCACGTATTGGGATCCGTGCAAAAAGGGTGGCGTTCATATATTGAAGAGTTCAGAGGTTCTGAAGCGGCAGAAGGTTTCTGCTATGAGTTCATCTACGGGGATTGTAGAGTCTAGGGACAAAAGTTTTGTACTAGATTTGAAACTTCTCTTTACTATAGTGGATTGCTTTTCGGGAAGGTTCTCCCCCAGGTTTTTTACTGTGAAATTAGTTTGTTTCATTGGTTTTCCTGGGTCATCATATCTTGTCTTATTTACTTTTCCGCTGTGCATGATATTGACATGATATTGATGTTTATTTGTTTGAATAAGGTTTATTCATAATAAATCTAATTAACAACTTGGGTTTAAAACTTTTTAATTATATCAACCGGGGTCTAAATTTTCCAACAGTAGGGATTGTTTTATATATCTTTCAGTTCAATTATAGGAACATGGTCGTGTTTATATGTCCTACTAAAGTGTCCTTATAAAATCTCACATTGCCAAATCATACAATTATTCTTTGAAACTCTGTTCCCATCTGTGGCGGTGGAGCTTATTCCTTGCACTTGGCTTCTACAATATACCTTTCCCTCCATCCAACATTCTACTTCTTCACAAGGCCTGAAATAACTAAGTGAAGAATTTGTGAACATTCTTCAAGGTATGAGGTGAATAATTCAATAAAGCTATTAACTCTTTATGGTTTCTTTGTTCTTAAAAAAAATTATTTCTTTACTTTTACTGCCTATGAATATGATGGGCTTATAGTGGATGGTCATAATATGAATTTTTTTGCCAATAAATCTGGGAAGTGAAACCCATGACTTTGATTCTTCAATTAGGTTTGTGGTTACCATTTATATAGATATTAGTTGTCCATTCATGCTGTTTTCTAGGATTCCCTCCTTAGTTTATCTCAAAACTTGAATAATTGTTAAATTTTGCTTTAATAATTTAGGAAATGAGAGGAATTTGATGATAGAAAATCTATATCAAAGTATACAATTAACTGGAGCAATGAAAATTTATTCAAATAAAACTTAGATAAGAAAGTTGAATTTTTGTAGAAGAGTTGAGTGATTGGTAGGTACATTGAATATTAAACAACTAAACAATATAGCTTTAGGGTAAGTATGAAATACATGAATGGTTATTAAATCAATGCATGTAGAGAAAGGAAAGTTGCATAGTATGCTGCATTGTGATTCTTTTGTTTTATCTGTAAAATATTCATGTGATTTGAAATGTTGTTTATGAATTTTTCATGTAATTCTTTTGTTTATCTAGGAAATTAATCTAGAAATCCACACAACAAAAGCAAATTTAACCTATATACTTGGCCTAAACTGAACATGACCAAGTCAAATTTAGGGATGCATATCCTTCGAGTTATCAAATATGCTTAGTCCATATTTTGTGATTTGAAATATTGTTTATGGGTTTTTCACTTGCATATGCTTCTCCAAGAATTAATCTAGAGAGAATCTACGCAACAAATTTAACTTATATATTTGGCCTAAATTGAACATGACTGTGGCAAATTTAGGGATGTATATTCTTTGATTTATCAAATATGCCTGGACCATATGAGTTTCTAAGTTTCATTTATTCTTTGGCTGAGATTATGAGTTCCTTTCTGAAGTATTATTGTTAATTTTGAATTGAAAAGTTTGATAATGTTCTTCTTTTCTATTCTTCGCTTTTTTTTAACATCCTGATAAAGTGGTTGATGTGGTATGACTAGCCTCATATTACACTATAAACAAATGCAAGTATATTATTTCATTTATTAATCCAACAAGACCAATACTAAATGAATTTTGATCAAATTAGGATTGAGTTTCTGTAAATAAATTTTGAGTAGATTAGGTAAGTTATTTTTTACAAGTAATCCAATTTCACAACTAGCCCGTGCATTGCACGAGTTAGCGACTAGTATAATATTATACATGAGAAGTTTTACGTTCACAACATTTTCATAATACTTTCGCAACAAATACTAGGTGGTAAATTATTATTGTTTCCAATTTGAACCTAACATTGAAATTAATTTTTTACCTACTAGTAACAACCTATCACTTAGGATTTGTCATAAAAGTGTTGTGAAAATGTCGTAAACATAGCATTTATCTGTTATACATGTAGATACAAATATGTTTTAATAGAGATTTTTGTATATATTTGTGTTTACTATTTTATGTAATGCTCTTGGTTTCAGTTAGTTTAATTAATCGGTTTAGTTTTTGTTACCAGACACAAGATTTATATTAGAATACTTTCTACATAAAAAAAAATCAATAACTTTGTTATTCTAATTGTAAAATGCCCCAAAATGTTTGTTTAATAATTAGTTATATTGAAAAAATAATTAAAACAGTAATATAGTTGGACTGTTTGTTATCTTTCTCATGATAAGGCCTCCAAAATCGTATGCCAGGAGGAATCCAAACTAATTAAAATCCAAATTGTTTTAAAAAATGTTGCTGTAAGTGTTTTGAATCATTGTTAGTGATCAATTTTTCATGGTAACTTAAGGCTTCAACTTTTGTAAATATATCTTCTGCACGCTAGTTTGTCACCTTTAACCATCCAATCTCTAATACCATCTCTCTCTCTCTCTCTCTCTATATATATATTAAAATAAATCATGAAAAATCAGATTTTTACTTTCCTTTATTATACTTCATCATACATTGCTTTACCCAAGATAAACACAAACTCTTTTTACATGATATTTGTACATGAGAAAAAAAAAAATTCTTTATTATGATAGTTTACTGTGTGGAGTCTGATTCTAGTGATGATTATGATGGCATGTTAAAGTAAGCATGAAAGAACTAGTCCTTTGCGGTTCTGAAGACGATTTTATTGTTTCTCGGCCGCAAGGCTGCTCAAGGTTTGATTGGTCATCACATTACATGTCAAGGAGCCTCCTAGTTCACTTTCGCGGGACAAATTAAGCGTGGCATCTAAAAGACCTGAGGATTATACTACTTTATTTTGTAAAAACATACCAGTCTTTTTGTAAGGCCATGTATGAACAATCATCTCTGATTACTTCCTGGAGTTTGAATTGTTTAATTCTGCAAAAACTCACAGGGGTCAAAATCAATCTCTGTGGTCAGTTTTGTAATTTTGAAGTTTAGGAAGCATAAATTCCAAACAAAATGTAATTGTAGAATAGTCCGATTTTTTGCAGATGATAACCTGTTTTGCCAAGCTTCAGTACGAGAGTGTCAGCTCATCCATAGTATTCTTACAATCTATGAGGAAGATTCAGGGCAACAACTGAACAAGAACAAAAAACTTTGTTCCTTAGCAAAGCTACCCCTTTAGAGATTCAAGATAGCATTAAAGACTTGCTGGGGTGCCGGAGATCAAGCAATATAAGAAGTATTTGGGCCTTCCTTCCTTTGTGAGACGCAACAAAAACGCTAGTTTGGTTTACATTAAGGAGAGGATATGGTCCAAACTTCAAGGTTGGAAGGAAAAGCTTATTTCTCAAGCAGGTAGAGAGGTTCTCTTGAAAGCAGTGATACAAGCTATTCCAACATACTCCATGAGCTGTTTCAAACTACCCATAATTCTTTGTCACGAGATAAAGGCTATTATTCGAAAATTCTGGTGGGGCCAAATGGATAATCAACAAAAGATTCACTGGGTTAAATGGAGCAAGTTGTGTAGACCGAAGCATGAAGGAGGGATGGGCTTCCAAGAGCTCCAAAAATTCAATGATGCTTTATTAGCTAAACAAGTGTGGTGAATGATGAGTAATCAAGACTCAATGTTCTATAGATTTTTTAAAGCAAAATTTTTTCCTCACGGTACCATCTTCGATTCCAAGGAAAATACAGGGTCTTTAGCTTGGAAGAGTATATTGAAGTGGCACGATGTAGTTAGAAAGGGAATGAAGTTGAGGATAGGGAATGGCTCATCTGTGAGGATTTACCAAGACTGTTGGCTACCAAACTCACTGCATGGGGGAGTTCTATCTCCTCTTGGAGACTACAACTCGGAGGCTATGGTTTCAAGCCTAATTGATCAGGAGTCTCATTGTTTGATAGATTCTTCCAATCTCACGTAACCAATGCCATCAAAGCCATGATGTTGACCCCTTCCAATCAAGAGGATACAATTTTCTTGCCTAGGAACCATGATGCGGTATTCTTGGTTAAATCTAGGTATCATCTATTATTGGAAGAGGATAGTGTGAATACCCCAAGCTCATCCCCAACAATAGCGTGATGAAGGTGTGGGCGCAAGCGCCCGCAATGAGTGGTTTCCTCGTGCGAAGTACGCCTTGGCCTAGGGTGAACCAAGTGGAAGGTGTAAATGGAGTAACCACCTAGATTAGGTCTAGGAATCATATGGATAGCGCCTTTGTGAAAGGATTGATCTTTACCAAAGCACGTGTCCGAAGTTTAGGTATAGGATGGGAAGGTGTTAGGCACCTAACCCCACCCGACCCGTAGGCTGACCTCTAATCGTTGTGTTCCAAATCTTAGTCTTATAAAAGGGTCTTCTAATGTGTTATTCTAGATGTGAACACACTCTAACATGGCATAACATCCTAAAACCCTAACATTCATCTATCATGTCATCATTCACATTATCCAAGCGTGGCAAAAAGTATATGCAAATAATCTTCATAAGGCAGTAGCATCAAGCATTAACACATGCATATCTGAGCAAAATAAGACATCAAAGCATCATGGCATCAACCAAGCATATCCATCATGAACAATCAATTCACAAATATCAACCAAAACCATGTTCATGTGGCCATGCATGCCTTATCTCACTTATCTCTTTGCATAACAGCACCTATGCATTAATGCATGTTCAATTTTATTCATCCAAGCACTAACCCTAATCATTCATCTAATAATTAAATAAAGCAAAACATGTTATTCTACTGACTATAAAGCTAAACATGTGAAACTAAACTAAATAGAAGCTAAACATATGAAAGAAAACAAATAGAATTCGAAGAAACCTGAATATGGGCTTTTGGGCATAAGTATGCATATGCATACATGGGGAGTGCATGCACATCCCGTGTGTATGTGTACGTATGTATAAAGCATGTGCACGCATACACGCCCAAAAACACAAACCTAGAAATACAAAACAGATAAATTAAAACAGGGAAATCTTGCAACCTATCATGCTTATAACACAAACATTAAACTACCTAAACTAAAGACAGAGGTAATAAAGCAATAAAGCACAAAAGAAAATAAACAAACAACAAGAAAATGAAGAGATAAATTTTGAACTTTTACCTAAACACTAGAACTCTTTACAGCTTTGATTTGACCTTTCCTCTCAGTCAATTTAATCAAGAACAAAACCAAGAAGGTTAGTAAACTTTAAAACTTGAAGGCCAAGACCAAAATAGGTCCCAATATCAAAGATTAATTCCATGGCCTAGGATTTGATCCAAGAATTTCAGCAACTCCAGCCTACTCATATTAAGATCCCTCCAATAGCAAGATCAATTAGATGGAGGCCTCCTCCAGCGGGATAAGTTAAGGTGAATTTTGATCTTGCTCTCTTCTTAAAAGATTAAACTACTGGTCTCGACATTATAATACATAATGATCAAGGATTACTTATGGTTGCTCTATCACAACAAATTCCACTACCTACTTCAGTAGAGATGGTGGAAGAGTTAGTAGAATGTTGAGCACTTTGTTTCGCACAAGAGCTGGGCTTTGACAAGTTGGTGTTGGAAGGTGATTGGAATTTGTTATACACTCTATCGTTGGAGACAATATGGGTTCTTCGTCCCTTGGTCACATTATTCTAGATATTAAGCTTATTTTCTTTTTCTTTTTTGTTTTCAATAATGTTTTTGTTTGCTATGCTAGATGGTTAGGGAATTGTGTTGTTCATAGGCTTGCTAGAAGAGCTATTAGTAATTATTTTCTTGTTTGGATGGAGTCTATTCCTCCTGATATGTGTGATGTTTACAATAACAATCTCTGCTTGAATAATGAACAATACTTCCCCTTTTGGGGCTTTCTCTAAAAAAAGAAAAAAGAAATACAAAGGAACAATTATTGAAAGAGAATAAAAAGAAAAGATGTTAAATGTTGAAGATGACGAAGATGATATCAATGATGAGATGATTTTGTAACATGATGAAGATGATGATAACATTGACTTGGACTATATCTGACTATTTGAGAATAGCTTATTTAGCTTTTTGTTGATTTTGTTTTTGCTAAAAGTGTGTGTAAAAGTATACTTGTACTTTGAAAAAAATAAAAAAAAGTTAGAAAAAATGAGGTTTTAAAAAAATATACTTAAAAGCTAAAAAGAAAAAAAAAAAAAAAAAAAAAAAAAAAAAACTAGCTCATAATCTATTTCCAAACACGCCATGTGGAGATGAAATTGATTAGGTAAGATGATGAATATGTTACGATAGATATTATTTTAGCGTATGTTGAGTCAGTGGCATGTATTTGGTCAAATTAGGTTTGCATAGTCCTAGTAGTAATATGACTCTACTTTGGCCGTGTACGACATGCACTAGCCAAGTCCTACTTGGTTTAGGACTTGTAGTAGCTGACCTATAGATTCTTTTGTGTTTTAGTAAATTATGTGTGAGAAAGTGTAGTGCTACAAGACTAGTGAAAATACAATAGGGTGCTCTATTCTTTATGTGAGAGAGCCAAGGGTATATTTGTGAGGGTACTATTGTGCTACTATTGTAATCTCCTTATTTTATAGTGGAACCTTCTCTATCACCGCCAGTGGACGTAAGCATATTGCTGAACCACGAAAATTACTTATGTCTAATTTTCTTCTCTCTTCTTTAATCTTGCATAAGTGGGTTTATTTTCACAATAATTGGTATTAGAGCTCCAGGTTGGTAGATCCAATGGAGGTTAATGCTTCTATTGCCAAGGTAAATGTTGTTAAGTTCAACGAGACTGGTAACTTCGGGTTATAGAAGAAAAGGGTGAAAGATATGTTGCTATAGCAAGGTTTGGTGAAGGCTTTGTATGGGAAAACAAAGAAACACGAGAAGATGCATGACTGATAACGAGTGGGAAGAACTCGAGATGAAGGCAGTGAGTACAATTCAGATATGTCTGGTAGATGAGCTTATGAATGATGTCATGGATGAGCTTATTGCTGCTATATGGTTAAAGTTAAAAAGCCAGTATATGTCCAAGTCCGTCACAAATAAATCGAATCTAAAATGGAACTTTATGAGCTTAAGATGGTAGATGGTGCGGATTTGACTCAACACATCAATACATTCAACTTGGTTTCTAGTGACATATTAAGGATCAATATAAAACTCGATGATGAAGATAAAGCGATGATGCTTTTTACCTCACTTCCGGCTTCCTACAAACACTTGGTTACAACCTTATGTTGGGGAAGGAGACTCTGGAATTTAAAGAGATCTTAGGAGCCTTGATGGATCACTACCATTGGAAACAGAATTTGGGTGAGAGTTTTGGTGAAGGGCTCATGGTAAAAGGTAATCAAGATCGTGGAAGAAAGAAAGATAAGGATAACAGTTTTGCTAGGGGACAGTAGATCCAAATCCAAGAGTAAGACAGTGAAGTGTTATAAATTCCAAAAGAAGGGGCATATGTTGCGAGGCTGTCTATAGTGGAAAAGATACAAGGATAAAGATAAGGAAGGGTCCTCAAAATCTGTAAACGTAGTGGCAGTAGATGCATATTCAAATTGAGATTTGTGTTCTGTTTCATCAAGTGTAGACAGGTTGATCGACTCTTGGGTTCTAGGGATTCAGCATGTTCGTTCTACGTGACTCCTTATAGGGACTGGTTTGACACTTACAGTTAGTTAATTGTGGTTTTGTTCTAATGGGAAACAAAGTTGTTTGCAAAGTTGTTGGAATAGGAACAATTAAAGTTATGATGTTCAATGATGTTGTGAGGACATTAAAGGATGTAAGACATGTTCTAGATTTGAAAAAGAATCTTATTTCATTGGGAACCCTAAGTTCTAATGGTTTAAGATATAAATATGAAAATGAGATAATAAAGGTATCAAAGGGTGCTATGGTTATGATGAAGGGACAAAAAGTAGATGGTAATATCTACAGATTGTTTGGCAGCACCGTATATAGGTGGAGCTGCTATAGTTATTAAATCTAAGCAGGATGATACACTCTTGTTGCATATGCGATTAGGGCATATAGGTGAGTGTGGTATGGGGGAATTGCAGAAAAGAAATCTGTTGGTTGGAGTTAAGTCATGCAAATTAGATTTCTGTAAATACTGCATTATGGGAAAGAAGTGTAAAGTGCAATTCAAAGCTTCCACACAAGATAGAGGGTATTATGGATTATGTTCATTATGATATTTGGGGACCGGCAAAGGTTATCTCTAAAGGTGGTTCTCAATATTATATGAGTCTCATTGATGACTATTCTAGGAAAGTTTGGATTTACTTATTTAAGAACAAGTCTGATGCCCTTGCAAAGTTCAAGAAGTGGAAAACCAAACTGGAAGGAAAGTCAAGTGCCTTAGAACTGATAATGGCATTGAGTATACGAATAAGGAGTTCTTGAGGTTTTGTGAAGAGCATGGCATCAAGAGGCACTTTACGGTACCAAGAACACCACAACAAAATGGAAAAGCTGAGAGGCTTAATAGAACACTTGGTGAAATATCTAGATGCATAAGACTGAATGCTGGGCTTCCTAAGGTTTTATGGGTTGAAACTATGAATATGTCTTGTTACATCATGAACTAATCACCTAGGTTTTCACTTGACCGGAATGTTGCTGAAGAGGTTTGAACTGGGAAAGAAGTTGATTATTTTTCAATAAGGATCTTCAAGTATCCTGACTATGGGCATATTTCTAGTGAAGAGAATTGATTCAAAATCAAAGAAGTGCATCTTTCTTGGGTTAAAGAAAGGTGTAAAGAGATACATGCTTTGGGATCCAGTTGTAGAAAAAGTGGTGATAAGTAGAGATGTGATCTTTGACTAAAGGAAAAGGAGTCTCAAGTAGTGGGAAGTTGTAGTGACAGTGGTAAATTAGTTGTGCAAGTGGAGCTAGATGAACTGAAGTCTTAGCTCGATAATGAATCTCACAATTGTGATCAGGAAAATCACTGTACAATAACAGGTATACCTAAACGCAACAAAAGACCACCAATTAGGTATAGTTTCGAGAATCTTGCTTCTTATTATTTACTAATTAGTAATGGGGATCCTTCCACATTTCAGGCAGCAAGCAATGGATAGCTTTGAAGGGACAAGTGGATGGAAGCTGATATGGATAAAATTACAACACTCCCTGACGGTATGGCGTGAAGCAACGGTCGAATTAAGCTCGTCAGTTTCACCTTATTACATTAACTTATGACTGGAAAAAAGGAGTTATGGTTGACGGGGTCATATCGTTGACGGTGGAAATTCGACGGCTCCAAGCTGAAGGGCTTGCACAAAGCTGACGGCTTCAGGTTGAAGGGATTGCACATAGGTGACGGTTCCAGAATAACTTTGCCTTGCCTCCCACGAATGGGTATATAAGGAAATATCGTGCGCATCACGCTCAGTATTAGACTCCTATAAGGAAAGGATCCCGTAAAATACGCTCCAAAGAGACTCCTAAAAGGAAAAAACTCCTAATCCAACAAGGAGAGGTCAATACTCTACTACTATAAAAGCCCCAATACCCTCACAAACCAAGGTACGCATAATTTACCCTCTCTAGCACTCTAGAGTTGGGAGAATAAGTTCTAACTTGACCTTCGGAGGGTATTTGGCCGGCACCACACCGGTGCTCTCTGTTAGGTCTCTTCTGTTTTCATTGTGCAGATATTCTTTCGAGCGTACGAAGACCGTGTAGCTCACTGGTGATTTTCACGGCATCATCAGTTGGCGCCGTCTGTGGGAATTGGTGACTGACGAATTTCAGATTCGAAAGCCATAGCAAACGCTTCCCAGACAAAAGAGTTGCATGGTGCTGACTCGCTCGATGGCAACCACGAACAACGTTCAAGGAGACGAAGCTCGCACAACGGCCCTCGAGAGGCAGGTGCAGACCTTGGCCACCGCAGTGGAACGTCTAACTAAGGAAAACCACGATCTGGAGGAGCAGTTACGCCAGAGAAATGCAGGTCATGGCACCCAAGAGTAGGACCAAGAAGGCACCAGTGCCGATAGAAGGGAACGAGAAGGGCCGGAGGGCAGTAACGTTCCGAGTAGACCAGAGTGACAAAATTTGAGCATGCCATCCCTCACGGATGCAACCCCTCCACATATCGCTGCTGAGATGCAGGCGATGAAGGAGCAGATGGAGGTTATGATGAACGCCCTCAAGGGACGGGTGTCCAGCGATCTTGATGATCTGGTCAACCGTACAGACTCGCCATTCACTACGGCCGTCAACTCCTTCCCTCTACCACATAAGTTTCGTATGCCGCAGATCGACAGCTACGACGGAGTCAAGGACCCTCTGGATCACTTAGAAACCTTCAAGACCTTGATGCACCTTCAAGGAGTGGCGGACGAAATCATGTGTAGGGCCTTCCTTACCACACTGAAGGGTGCGGCAAGAATTTGGTTCAGCCGGTTGACGCCCAACTCTATCAGCACTTTCAAGGAGTTAAGTGCCCAGTTTACTGCGCACTTCATTGGGGGACATAGGTATAAAAAGTCCACGGCTTGCTTGATGAGCATCAAGCAGCGAGAGGACGAAATGCTAAGATCCTACATATCCCGTTTCAATAAGGAAGCCCTCTCGATCGACGAAGCCGACGACAAGATACTTGTGGCGGCCTTTACCAATGGGCTGCAGAAGGGTAAGTTTTTGTTTTCCATATACAAAAATGACCCGAAGACCATGTCAGAAGTACTTTACAGGGCAACTAAGTACATGAATGCTGAAGACGCTCTGCTAGCCCGAGAGGAAAGGCCCAAGAAAAGGGAGAGGCAGGAAGACACACGGCAAGACCAAGGGCGCAAGAAGGCAAGAACAGGAGACTGAAGGGATGAAAGGCGTTCTAAAATCCCGAGAGGAAGGTTCACAAGCTTCACCCCACTAACCGCCCCGATAGACCAGGTCCTCATGCAAATAAAGGACGAAGAAGCCTTGACCTACCCTGGAAAGCTGAAGGGAGATCCCAACAGGCGATCGAAAGACAAATATTGCCGCTTTCATCGTGATCACGGTCATGACACAGCCGACTGCTACGACTTGAAGCAGCAGATTGAGGCCCTCATCAGACAAGGGAAATTGCAAAAGTTCATCAGCAAGGATAGAACAGATCCACCCCCCCCAAAAGCAGCATCCCCGACGGGATAATGAGCGTCCAAGACCCCCCATAGGGGACATAAGGATGATCGTAGGAGGAACAGCAACTACTGGGTCGTCCAAAAAGGCCCGCAAAACCTACCTAAGGATGGTCCAGAATGTTCAATTGACGGGTTCCGTACCAAAGATAGCACGGAGAGAGAGCCCCATTATCGGGTTTTCAGAAGAAGATGCACGGCGTCTGCATCACCCGCACGACGATGCTCTTGTCGTCAGCATAAGAGTAAGAGACTACAACTTACACCGGGTGTTAGTCGATAATGGCAGCTCGGCAGATATCCTGTACTACCCGGCATTTCAGCAGATGAGAATTGAAAGGGAACGACTGATTCCAACGAACGCACCGTTAGTCGGTTTTGGGGGAACAAGGGTGTTCCCCTTGGGCGCGGTCACATTATCTGTAATAGTAGGCGACTACCCTCAGCAGATCACCAAGGACGTAACGTTCTTAGTAGTCGACTGCTTATCTGCGTACAATGCTATCTTAGGACGACCCACCTTGAATTCATGGAAGGCTGTAACCTCAACCTACCACCTGATGATTAAGTTTCCAACCGACTATGGAGTAGGAGAGTTGCGCGGAAATCAAGTGGCCGCCCGCGAATGCAACGTGGCCATAATGGAAATGGATGACCACCTCCAAGCCATGAATATAGGAGACCATCGGATGGAAACAGAGCCTGTAGAGAAGCTTG
The DNA here is from genome assembly GCA_030021035.2 of Notholithocarpus densiflorus. NCBI lineage: Eukaryota > Viridiplantae > Streptophyta > Magnoliopsida > Fagales > Fagaceae > Notholithocarpus > Notholithocarpus densiflorus. The sequence continues at coordinate 979,518 of JARYZH020000027.1, read as the reverse complement.
AAAAGATACATCTTGACGATTCCAAACCAAACCGAACAACCAAGATTGGAACCCTTGCTAATCCCACAGTCCGCTAGGCGATCACGACCTTCCTTAGAAATAATCGGGACGTATTCGCTTGGAGCCACGAAGACATGCCAGGGATAAACCCTTCAGTCATGGTGCACAGGCTGAATGTGTCGCCCTCTTTTCCGCCCATCCGACAAAAAAAACGGGTGTTTGCCCCGGAGCGGGATCAGGCCATAGCAGAAGAGGTCCACAAACTGCAGGAGGCAAGCTTCATTAGGGAAGTTTATTACCCCGATTGGTTGGCGAACGTAGTGATGGTTAAGAAAGCTAGCGGTAACTGGAGGATGTGCGTGGACTTCACCGATCTGAACAAAGCATGCCCAAAAGACAGCTATCCTCTCCCGCGAGTCGACGTTCTGGTAGACTCTACTGCTCAGCATCAGCTATTGAGCTTCATGGACGCTTTCTCGGGTTACAACCAAATCCGAATGCACGAAGATGACCAAGAGAAAACTTCGTTCGTGACTAGCCAAGGCCTATTCTGTTATACAGTAATGCCATTCGGTCTAAAAAACGCGGGCGCAACGTATCAGAGGCTTATGAACAAGATGTTCTCGCAGCAAATCGGAAGAAATGTCCAAGTCTACGTTGACGACATGCTAGTAAAAAGTCGAAGGGAGGAAGATCACTTGGAAGACCTTAGTGAAACATTCAACACCCTTCGCTCTTACAACATGAAGCTCAATCCAGAAAAGTGCGCCTTTGGAGTGACAGCAGGAAAATTCCTAGGATTCATGGTTTCTCAAAGGGGCATCGAGGTTAACCCAGACAAGATCCGGGCCATATTGGAGATGGCACCCCCAAGAAATGTGAAGGAAGTACAAAGCCTCAACAGCAAAATAGCAGCGCTGAATAGGTTCGTCTCAAGAGCAACGGACAAATGTTTACCCTTCTTCCGCACGTTGAAGAAGTCTTTCGAGTGGACTGACGAGTGTCAGCGGGCATTCGAAGAGTTGAAGGCTTATCTCCCTTCCCCGTCGCTGCTAAGTCCATCCCAGGCCGGTGAAGAGCTTTTTCTCTATCTAGCTGTCTCCCCTGCTGCCGTCAGTGCCGCCTTGGTAAGAGAAGAAGGAAGAGTGCAGAAACCCGTGTACTACGCCAGCCGAGCGCTCCGCGGCGCCGAAGAAAGATACTCGCCCATGGATAAACTCACTTTCGCATTAGTTACGGCGGCCCGCAAACTCAAACCGTACTTTCAAGCCCACACGGTGATCGTTCTGACCGACAAGCCCTTGCGACGGGCAATGAGCAACCCTGAAGCTGCTGGTCGGCTGATGCTATGGGCCATAGAATTGAGCGAGTTTGACATCCAGTACCGCCCACGGACCGCCATCAAAGGACAGATCGTCGCAGACTTCATAGCTGAATTCACCAGTGACGAGGACAAGGGGGCAGAAGAACTGCCTCGATGGAGTATACATACAGACGGATCATCTAATAGGCAAGCTGGAGGGGCAGGCGACGTATTATTGTCACCCGAAGGAGACATAGTTGAATGTATGGTACGTCTCGACTTCCCCACCACCAACAATGAGGCGGAGTACGAGGCACTAGTAGCAGGCCTAGACCTCGCTAAAGCAGCAGGGGCCGCAAACGTAGTCATTTACTGCGACTCTCAGGTCGTTACTAACCAAGTGAATGGAGACTACGAGTGCAAGGGCGAAAGGATGAAGAAATACATGGACCAAGTAAGGAGAAGAGTAGACGACCTAAAAGCCAAAATCATCCAAATCCCCAGAGGAGAGAATGAGCAAGCCGACCGACTTGCTAAGGCCGCTTCAGCAGAACACATGATCACCCCTGGTAATGTGCTCTCTTTCGTTCAGCTTTCTCCACTAATAGATTCCGACGACGTGCAGGAGATAGGTTCTGAAAATAACTGGACCACACCAATAGCTTCATACTTGAAGGATGGCGTCTTGCCAGACGGGAAGGAGGCCGCGAGAAAGCTGAAGGTTCGGGCAGCAAGGTTCGTCATGATAAAAGACGTCTTGTATAAAAGAGGCTTCTCCCGTCCATATCTAAGGTGCTTAGATACCGAAGAGGCGGAGTACGTTATGAGAGAGGTGCACGAAGGGGTATGCGGAAACCATTCAGGGTCAAGATCATTAGTACATAAGCTAGTGCGAGCTGGGTACTATTGGCCCACCATGCAGAAAGATGCCGAGGCTTATGTCAAAGCCTGCGACAAGTGCCAAAGGTTTAGCAATGTTATTAGACAACCGACCGAAGAGTTGACCCCGATGACGGCCCCATGGCCGTTTGCTCAGTTGGGACTGGACATCATGGGACCATTTCCTACCGCAGTACGACAGCTGAAATTCTTGGTAGTGGGCATTGATTACTTTACAAAATGGGTGGAAGCTGAAGCCTTGGCCACCATTACGGAAAAGAACGTACGGAGCTTCGTCTGGAGATGCATCGTCTGCAGATTTGGCATCCCTAGAGTCCTAGTCTCGGACAACGGAAAGCAATTTGACAACGACTCCTTCCGGGACTTCTGCTCCTAGCTAGGGATCAAAAACCACTACTCCTCCCCCGCCCACCCTCAGGCTAATGGGCAAGTCAAAGTCACGAACCGATCCTTGCTCAAAATCATCAAGACTCGGCTCGAGGGGGCAAAGGGTATATGGCCTGAAGAGTTTCCAAGTATATTATGGGCGTACAGGACCACGGCAAGAATGTCCACAGGAGAGACACCGTTCCGGCTAACCTATGGAAGCGAGGCAGTCATCCCAGCCGAGGTCGGACTCACAAGTTATAGAGTGCATAACCATGACGAAAGCAACAACGACGAAGCCATGCGTCTACAACTTGACCTAGTAGATGAAGTCAGGGCGACGACAGAACAAAGGCTAGCACGGTACCAGGACTGCATGGCTAAGCACTACAACTCCCGGGTTCGACACAGAGACTTCCAGGTTGGAGATCTCGTTCTAAGGAGGGTCATGGGCGCTGCAAGAGACCCTACCCAAGGAAAGCTCGGCCCTAACTGAGAAGGACCCTACCGAATCACGGCATGGCAGAGGAAGGGCACTTACCACTTAGAAACGTTAGATGGACGAGAGCTGGCACATCCATGGAACACCGAGCACTTACGAAAATACTACCAGTAGAAGACAGCATCAAAGAACACTACTCCTCATTCCTAGTTTATTTTCTTTTTAATCATTTATCCTAGTTTACTTTTGCATACAAGTACTTTTTAAAGTCCAAAGGACTGAAATTTATTTTTTTGGAACAATTTTCTACTTATGCCTTCACAATAATAAGAGGAGTTTATTCAGAAATAACTGATGTGTTTGTTATGGGAACTGAATTATTTGATCAAAAAAGTAGACGAGTCTACCAACGAGTCCATTAAGGTGGACGAAGCTAAAAAGCTGACGGACTTATCAAAAAGATAAATCCGCGAAGTCCATTAAGGTGGACGAAGCTAAGAAGCTGACGGACTTATCAAAAAGATAAATCCGCAAAGTCCTTTAAGGTGGCCGAAGCTATAAAGCTGACGGAGCTAAAAAGCTGACGGACTTATCAAAAAGATAAATCCGCGAAGTCCATTAAGGTGGACGAAGCTATAACACTGACGGAGATATAAAGCTGACGTACTTATCAAAAGGAAATCCGCAGTCCATTCAGGTGGACGAAGCTATAAGCTGGCGGACTTATAAAAATAATGAGTTCATGATACGTAGACGAGGCTATAAAGCAGACGGGCTTATCATGCCCTTGAAAAGAACGTCAACAATAGAATCGACGGGTTTGCAAAATAATAGAAGATTACAAACCAACAAACTCATTTTGAAACATTTCTACAGCAAATAAAAACAACAGAAACAACATATCACAAACAAAAGTAGATAGTTTGCGAAATACAAGCCCTAAAGTAAAGGGGCATTCAAACATTGTCTACAAATTTAAGTGTTACAAAAATAGGGACGGGACTAAGCAAGGGGAGCATCTTTAGAGGTCCCGTCACCTTTATCCTTGACAAGAGGATTCTTTGAGATCAAGGCTTCGACAGACTGATTGGAAGTAGAGACGGGAGGATTGGCAGCAGGTTGAGCTAAAATGACGGCACCATTATCTTTACGAGGAAGATTGGACTTCGGGGAGTCATCGTCACCAACAACGACGTCAACAACAGGCGTCGCCGGCTCTGGATCATCCATTGTAATCCCAGATAAGTCCAACTTTGGGAAAGCTGACGCAACTTGTTTGAGGCAATCTTCAAAACTAGTACCATAATAATCGGCACAAAAGTCGATGAATGATTGCGACTCCTTAAATTTTTTGACAGCGTCAGTCCCAGCCGTCACCACTCGTTCGCACAAAGCCGTCACTTCTTCCTGAAGTTTATCTTTTTCACGCTCTGCCTCTCCCAACTTCTCTCCCTGCGCCTTCAACTCGCGGTTCAGATCGCGAAGGCCCTCCTTATACTGGGCCTGTTGGTCCAGCAAATTGGAGTTGTGCTTCCGAACCCTGGTGACGACGTCCTCCTTGACGACACAAAGGTCCTGAAGTGCCTTAACACGTACCAAGGCCTATAAAGGATACTGTCGTCAGCTAACAAACAAGGAATAAGCAAAGTAAGACCAGTCATGCAAATATTCATACCCGGGTTAGGTCAAAAAGAGCTGACGCCCCTAATTCCTCCGTCCCTAGCTGAGCACAAGGATCTATGTCCGTCGGCTTTATAAGAGACTCTACCTCCTCGACGGCATAATCCTTGTGAGTGAGTAAGCAGCGAGGACCTTCAGTGACGGGACCAGAGGAAGTCATCATCCCCTTCCCCGCCCCACGAACTGGCTTGGAAGGTGACTTCTTCTTGGCTAACGCCTCCACGGTAGTGACGGCTACCTTTTTAGGAGAACGATCATCCTTCCCGTCACTCTTTCTTTTCGCCGAGGGTTTAGCGACGGTCTTGGGCGTTGACGAGAAAGTCCCGTCCCTTTCCCTAGCCGTCTTCTCTTCCTCTTTCTTACGGGCAGCAGTAGCCCTCACCCTTTGCTTCGTAGCCTCCATTTCTACAAAATTGATGTATGATTAGCGGATTGAGAGAGAAGGGATGAATTGACAATGAAAATACAGACGACTTACGTCGACGGGAGAGAGTGTCTAATCTGCGAGCTTCCTCCGTTGGTTCCGGACCTCCACAATAGACGTACAAAGCGTCGAGAGTTATAAGGTCCCGGCACTTCCGCTTGTCCAGAGGAATCTCTGTTACACGGCGAATAAAATCTTCTTGCTCCTCTGAAATATGAGGGCGAATGCTAGCTGAAAATAAGGGAAATAGACGGCGTTAGAAACTTGGAATGGGCAAACAAAGAAAAAAGCAGACGAGATTAACCTGAGTCCTTGACAAAAGCCCAAGTATTGTCAAAATAACCACCAGGCATCGTCTCCCATTCCTCCTGACGACACACCCAATCTGTCCCCTTAACAAAAAAATATCTACTTTTCCAGTTTCTGTTGGAATCTGGCATATTAGACACTAGTCTCAAGTCTCTCTCTCTGACGGCGAAATGATACATCCCCCTAGAGGAGACAAGGTGTTGGGGTCTGTAGCAATAGAAGAACTCGTCCAACGAAAGCTGACGGTTCCCTCCACTCAATTGTCCCCATAAAATCTCAGCACCTATAAAGATCCTCCAAGCATTCGGAGCAATCTGGCTAACAGACAATCCTAGAAAATCAGCCAACTGACGGTGTAAAGCCGTCAATGGTAGTCTAAGCTCGGCAACAAACATAGCGTCGTACATACCAACGTCTGCCGTCCTCCCTGTATAGCATTGCTCGTCTTCCCTAGGAAGACGGAGAGGGATATGGTCGGGGATTTGGTAACGGGTGCGCAATTCCTTAAAGACCCTGTCACTCATGTTTGGTAGGAACTTATTGACGGCCCAATCCTCGGGAAGAATGAAGGGCCGGTTGCCTCCGGGACTTTCCTGAGTCCCTTCACAGGATTCCCCGTCACCTTCATCCCGACTTCCGTCACTACCTCCCTCTTCTTCTTCCTCGTCATCACCCTCCTCACTCACTACTCCTTCCTCACCTTCCTCCCCATAACTTTTAACCTCCTCGTCAGGAGACTGGGCTGACGTTTCTCTTTCTGATGACCAGGATGAATCCTCGGACTCATGACCTGAACCAAACACCTCGTCATAGTCCGCTCCTTTGCGGACTGACGAGTTCTCACTCGATGCGTCACTTGACATCTGACTACCTACAAGTGACGAAGCCATTCTAAGAGCCTAAGTTGACGGTCTCATTACAGAACCAACCGAATAAAAATATATATATGCAAAAAAAAAGGAAAAAAAAAAAAGAGAAATGAGGAACTTACGAATATGGCTTTTGAAGTAGCGGGCTCAAATGCGACGGCAACAGTGCAATTGACGAAGTCAGAGGGTAAAAGCTGACGAGGCTTCTCTCAGGTAATCAGCGAGGATGAAATAAGAGGAATGAGGGGAAGAAACGAGTTATATATAAGGGGAAATGCACAGAAGACGAAGCGACGCCTTCGTTCAGTAGCGGAACCAACCAGGATGCGCCACGTGTTCGAACATTTAATGTTGGCGGCTTGAGGAGTTGCCCCTAAATAGTCTTTTTGTTTTCTGGCCAAGGAGGAGATTGGCAATAAAAATCACTCCACAATCCGTCAGCTTATGCCGACGGCACTATGGAGTAGGGGGCAGCTGATATAGATAAAATTACAACACTCCCTAACGGTATGGCGTGAAGCAACGGTCGAATTAAGCTCGTCAGTTTCACCTTATTACATTAACTTATGACTGGAAAAAAGGAGTTATGGTTGACGGGGTCATATCGTTGACGGTGGAAATTCGACGGCTCCAGGCTGAAGGGCTTGCACAAAGCTGACGGCTCCAGGTTGAAGGGATTGCACATAGGTGACGGTTCCAGAATAACTTTGCCTTGCCTCCCACGAATGGGTATATAAGGAAATATCGTGTGCATCACGCTCAGTATTAGACTCCTATAAGGAAAGGATCCAGTAAAATACGCTCCAAAGAGACTCCTAAAAGGAAAAGACTCCTAATCCAACAAGGAGAGGTCAATACTCTACTACTATAAAAGCCCCAATACCCTCACAAACCAAGGTACGCATAATTTACCCTCTCTAGCACTCTAGAGCTGTGAGAATAAGTTCTAACTTGACCTTCGGAGGGTATTTGGCCGGCACCACACCGGTGCTCTCTGTTAGGTCTCTTCTGTTTTCATTGTGCAGATATTCTTTCGAGCGTGTGAAGACCATGTAGCTCACTGGTGATTTTCACGGCATCATCAGAAGCTACGATGGAGGAGATGGAATCTTGAATAAGAACAAGACTTAGGAGTTGTTAGAACTTCCAATAGGAAAGAAACCAATGGGTTTCAAGTGGGTGTCTAGAAAGAAGGATGCTATGTTAATTGCTGCTAAGAGCAGGTGTGAGGTTGACAGACGAAAGTCTATGTTGCGCAAGGAGTTAAAAATGGAAGCTGAAGACATGTCAAAGGTCTCAGATGCAAGTGCAATTGGGTGTTTGATGTATGAGATGGTCTGCACTAAGCTGGATTTGGCTCATGCAGTGAGTATTATCAGCAGGTACATGATGAACCTTGGTAAAGAGCACTGGAGTGTAGTGAGTGGATATTCATATACTTGGAAGGTACTTCAGAACATGGGATTTTGTTTGCGGGGCAATAGGGTGATAATTCATTGGTAGGATATGTGGAATCAGATTGTGTAGGCAATGTGGATGGTTATATTTTCACTTTGTTAGGTGGGCCTATCTATTGCATATCCACATTACAATCCATAATAGCCATGTTTACAATTGAAGATGAATACATGGATGCAGGTGAAGCTGCAAAGGAAGCGATATAGTTGAAATGGCTAGTTGAAGAGCTTGGTTTAAACCAAGAAGGAATTCAGTTGCATTGTGACAGTTAGAGTGCCATTTATTTGGAAAAGAATCAGGTTTATCATGCGATGAAAAAGCATATTGTAGTGAGGTTTCACAAGATAAGGGAGTTGATTGCTACAAAAGAAATTTTTCTTGAGAAGGTTCACATTTCGGAGAATGTAGCTGAAATGTTGACGAAGCTGGTTCCAAAGGACAAGTTCAAGCATTACTTGGACTTGGTCGGTGTTTGTAACTTGTGATAGCCCTAAAGGACTATGGAGGTGGCGGCAGAGATGTTAGTTAATGGGACTTGACCAAATTCAAGCCAATACTTGGCATGCATTTACATGTTGGTAAGCCATCTATGGTGTATAATGCCATTATATATTTTATTAATTTTTTTTCAATGAGATACATACATACTACTAAGTGGTTGCCCAACAATTTAAATAATAAAAATATAGTTAGTAATTCATTAAAATATTTTCTTAGCTAGAAGGTTAAATGAGTCAATTCATTAAAAATATTTATAGTTGAATATAAATAAATAATATTATTAAATACTAATTCAATAAAATTTATGCTTAATTGGAAGGTTAAATAAATCAATTCAAGAAAATTTATTTATTCTTGAACATAAATGACTAAAAATTAAATACTAATTCATTAAAATCATTACTTACGTGAAAGGTTAAACGAATCAATTCATCAATTCATTTAAATGAGTAATATTTATTTCCCTTTCGGAAAAACAAAATACATAACACTAATTAAACTACTAAATAAAAGAATTCTGCGAGACAACCCCTAACTTTATAAAACCCAAGCCCTCCCCATATACTTCATCCATGTCTAGCACTTTAAATCTTATCACTTTGTTATATGAAAAAAAAAATCTTATCTCTTTGTCTCATCCTATATTTGTCTATGGAGCTCTTCTCTGTAGAAACTTTTTTCTTCTTTCTTCTTTCTCTATATCTCTACTTTAACTTTAACACTTCCAAGAAAAAACCCATAAAAAAACAAGGCCCCAAAATATACCCTATTGTTGGAGTTTTACCCGATTTCTTGAAGAATAGGCATCGTTTCCTTGACTGGACATTCGAAATTCTAAGCTATTTTCGCACGAACACTGTTGTATATTGGATTCCAGGCAAGGGCCATGGCATCATCACAGCCAATCCTTCCAACATTGAACACATGCTCAAGACCAACTTTGAAAACTACCCAAAAGGCAATCGTTTCATAACCCTTCTCGAAGACTTTCTAGGCCGTGGAATTTTCAACTCTGATGGTGAACTCTTGAAGCTCCAAAGTAAAACAGCGAGCTATGAATTCAACACCAAATCTCTCCGCAACTTTGTCATGGAAAATGTAACTGTTGAGATCAATACTAGATTGCTTCCTATTTTAATCAAAACCTCGGAAACACAACAAGTTTTGGACTTTCAAGACATCTTGGAGCGTTTTACGTTTGACAATATTTGTAAATTGGCTTTTAATGTCGACCCAACTGGTCTCAGCGTTGATTGAACAACCACTAGTGCTGTTGAGTTCATGCGGGCTTTTGAGGATATGCCACTATGCTTAGCTCTGGGAGATTCCTGTATGTGTTACCATTTCTTTCAAAAGTCAAAAAGTTTCTAAACATTGGATCAGAGCGAAGGCTAAAAGAATCAATTAAAATTGTCCATGAATTTGCAGACAATATTATTGTTAGGGATATTTGTGAGATATTTTGTGCTATGAATATAATGGGATAATTGTGGGATATTTGGGGGTATGACTGTATTAGCTTAATACTGTGTAGTGCTAGGTTGTAATTGCTGGGTTGCAAGTGTGTATGCGTGCAGGTCAGTGACAAGTTAGCAGAACAATTAGTTACAAGTTAGTTAGGATATTAGTTAGGATATTGGTTAGTTGGAATAAGGGATAGTTGGATTAGCACCAGACACGGTCAAAGGGTATAAAAGGAAGTCTGTACAGAAAAGAGGTAATAAGATGAATGTTCCCAATTTTGCTTTCTCTTTCTCTGTTTTCTTTCTCTGTTCTTTTCTTCTTTCCATTGGAGGACCAGCTGACCTCGAATCTAGCTAGAGAAATCAAATCCATTCTTCCCACTTCTAACATTTGGTATCAGAGCCTTGTTCCTGCTTCACCATGACCGAACTCGTGCCGCTACCATGAACGTGGTGAACGAAGCTCTTGCTTCTTTGCGCACCACTTCGGACCATCACAATAGAGAAATCCAAGAAATCCAAAAGATTCAAGGAATTCATACCAGGATCTTGAATGAAATGAATCAAAACCTCAATGTCATTCTACATAAGTTGAGTTCCCAAGATAGCCATTCACATTCTCCTCAAAGAACGGGTCCAACGAATCAAAATTCTTCAGCTCTGTCATTTGCAAGATCCATGAAATTAGACTTCCCACGCTTCTCAAGTGATGATCCTGCCAATTGGGTTTATAAAGCCAATCAATATTTTGGCTATTACCAAACCCCAGTTACAGAAAAGTTGTTAATTGCTTCATTTCACATGGAATTAGAGGCTTTGATTTGGTTCCAAGAAGCTGAGGAGACAGGTGTGTTCACGGATTGGGATTCATTGGTGCAGGCTCTACATGTGAGGTTTGGGTCAACAACTTATGATGATCTTATGGAAGTGTTAACAAGGCTGAGATAGTCTTCAACAGTGGCATTGTACAAGGCAGAGTTTGAAGCTGTGTCTAATAGGATTAAGGGTCTATCTCCTTTACACAAGCTTAGTTGCTTCCTAAATGGCTTGAAGGATGAAATTCGGCTTCCAGTAAGAATGCTGAATCCGAGCACTTTGAATGAAGCATTTGGGTTGGCCAAGATTTAGGAGGAATATGTGTTCAGTTGCAGAAAGAGTTCCAGATTTCAACAAGAAACAGGTAAAGGTTCTATCTTGAGCTTACCAAAGAATAATGTAATACTAGAAGCTAAATCTAAGATACCAATTAAGAGATTGACCCCTGCTCAGATGGATGAAAGAAGAAAAAGGGGGCTTTACTATAATTGTGATGAGAAATGGGTGGTTGGGCATAAATGTAAAAATGCTAAACTGTTTTTGTTAGAGGGAATTGAATTAGCTTGTAGGGGGCAATCTGGGGTACAAATTGCAGAATTAGAGGAAGAGGTAGGAAGTGAGGTTGCTACTAAGGCTGTTAGTCAGGAAGAAGAGGTGGAGATTACCTTGTATGCACTCACAGTAACTCCTACACCTGGTACTATGAGGGTGAGCGGTATGGTTAATGGGAATGGGTTGGTAATCCTAATAGACACTGGCAGTACCCATAATTTTGTAGATGCTTCTTTGATTTCTGGGTTGCAGTTAAGGATAAATGTTTCTAAGGTTTTGGAGGTTAAGGTAGCTAATGGCAGTGTGGTTAAAACTCTAGGATTTTGCAATAATGTGCCAGTGTGCATTCAGGGAGTGAAGTTTTGCATTCAATTCCATGTTTTAGCATTGGGGGGCTGTGATGCAGTGTTGGGCACCCAATGGTTAAGCACTTTAGGTGAGATTCAATGGAACTTTAGATTCTTGACTATGGGTTTCTGCTATGAGGATCATAAGGTATTGCTTCAAGGGTTAACTCCTTCCTGGGATTCTTTTATTGTGGATTGTAAGCAGTTTTTCAAGGCATCTGTGAAGAGAGGACTGCTATTACAGATTGCTAGTGTGGAAGCTGTTGTATCAGAGAATGGGTTACCTACTGAAGTGGACTTGCTGTTACAAGGGTTTGATCATGTTTTTGAGATTCCTACAGGGTTACCTCCTCTTAGGGGTCATGAGCATCCCGTTGTCCTTAAAGAATGAGCTCAACTTGTGTGCCAAAGACCCTATAGGTATCCATTCTACCAAAAAAAAAAATGAGATTGAGAAGATTGTGAAAGAATTGTTGTCTGTGGGATCAATTAGGAACAGTAGCAGCCCCTTTGCCTCTCCTATTTTGTCAGTGAGGAAAGCTGATGGATCATGGAGGATGTGCATTGATTATAGAGCACTTAACAATATAACTGTCAAGGATAAATTTCCAATCCCAGTTATTGATGAGTTGTTGGATGAATTGAGTGGAGCTGTCATTTTCTCTAAGTTGGACTTGAGGTTTGGATATCATCAAATCAGAATGAGGGAGGAGGACATACCCAAAATAGCTTTTAGGACACATGAGGGCCACTATGAGTTTTTGGTAGTGCCATTTGGTCTAACCAATGCTCCCTCAACCTTCCAATCATTGATGAACCAAGTATTTAAACCTTTCCTTAGACAATTTGTATTAGTGTTCTTTGATGACATATTAGTCTATAGCAAGTCCTTGGTTGAGCATGTTATTCACCTAAGGAAGGTTTTGGAGATTTTAGCTACTAACAAGTTGTATGCTAAAAAGTCAAAGTGCATGTTTGCTTGTAAGGAGGTAGAGTATTTGGGGCATGTTATTACTGCTGAGGGGGTTCATACAGATCCTAAGAAAGTTGCTGCCATGTAGCAATGGCCTATTCCTAAGGATATTAAGTCCTTGAGAGGGTTTTTGGGGCTCACTGGGTATTATAGGAAGTTTGTCAAGGGTTATGGCCAAATTGCAGCCCCCTTGATAGCTCTATTAAAAAAAGATTCTTTTTGTTGGTCTAAGGAGGCTGAGTTAGCTTTTCAACAACTTAAGGATGCTATGGTTAAACCTACAGTGTTAGCCTTGCCAAACTTTGATCATCCATTTGTAGTTGAGTGTGATGCTTGTGGAAGAGGGATTGGTGCAGTACTAATGCAACATGGCAGGCCAATAGCTTACCACAGTCAGGCCCTTAAAGGTAAAAACTTGGCTTTGTCAACATATGAGAAAGAGTTGCTAGTTGTAGTTACTGCTATCAAGAGGTGGAGAGCCTATCTGGTGGGCAGGCCTTTTACTGTTAAAACTGACCAACAGAGTTTGAAGTACTTGTTGGAGAAGAAAATTGGCACACTAGCTCAGCAGAAATGGTTTGCTAAGTTGCTAGGCTATGTCTTTGTTGTGGAGTACAAGAAGGGAAAAGACAATTTAGTGGCTGATGCATTGTCTAGGAAGGTTGATTTTGATGATTGTACTGCTTTGGACCTTCCAGAAGCTCATAAAGGAGTCTTGTGCATGGTGTCATTTCCCTCTCCAGCTTGGTTGACTGATCTTAAGGCCAGTTATGCTTCTGACAAGCAGGTACAAGATATTTTCCAAGCTTTTCTGTTAGGAAAGGGGGTTCCAAAAGGGTAGCTATGCAGAATGGATTGTTGTTGTATAAAGGTAAGATTTTTCTTGGGTCATGTGATGCTTTGAAGGTTGCTGTACTGCAGCAAGTCCATGACAGTCCTTTAGGAGGGCATTCAGGGTTTCTCAAGACTTTACATAGGGTGCAGAGGGACTTTTATTGGCCGGGGTTGAGATCTGATGTGAAGAAGCATGTTAAAGAATGTGATGTATGCCAAAGACTTAAGTATGAAACCTGTCATGTGGCTGGCCTGTTACAACCCCTACCTATACCTGACAAACCTTGGCTTGATGTAAGCATGGATTTTGTTGAAGGCCTTCCTAAGTCTCAATCCAAAGATGTGGTTCTAGTGGTAGTGGATAGGCTTACCAAGTTTGTCCATTTTGTTCCTTTATCTCACCCTTATACAGCTACCAAGGTGGCTGATCTCTACCTGCAACATGTGTTTAAATTGCATGGTATGCCAGCTACAATTGTAAGTGATAGGGATCCTGTGTTCACCTCTCATTTTTGGCAAGAGTTGATGAGGTTGCAAGGGGTGCAGCTGGCTATGTCCTCAGCTTATCACCCTCAGACAGATGGACAAACTGAAGTAGTTAACAAGAGTGTAGAACATTATTTGAGAGCATTTGTAGCTGATAGACCTCAGACTTGGGTGGAATGGCTACCATTGGCTGAATTTTGGTTCAATACCAATTTTCATACCTCTACCAAGTTAACCCCTTTTCATGCTTTATTTGGTTACCCTCCTCCCAAACTGTTGGATTATATTCCAGGTACCACTAAAATTGACAGTGTTGATGTGCAAATGAGGACTAGACAGCAGCTTTTGGCTTTGTTGAAACAGAATTTGGTAGCAGCTCAGGAAAGGATGAAGGTGAATACTGATAAACACAGGACTGAAAGGGAATTTGCTGTGGGTGATTGGGTATACCTCAGGTTGCTGCCTTACAAGCAAAAATCAATGAAGCAGAAGCATTTGGGTAAGTTGGCACCTAGATATTATGGTCCTTTTCAAGTTTTGCATAGGGTGGGCAAGGTATCCTATAGGTTGGATCTACCACCAGACTCTAAAATCCACCCTACTTTCCATGTTTCCTGTCTTAAGGAGAAGCTGGGCAAGCATGTGGCTGTTGTTCCTTCATTACCTTCTGTGGATGTAGCTGGCAGTTTGAGTCCTGAACCAGTGGCTGTCTTGAAGAATAGAACCCGTAATTTGAGAAGCAGAACAATTACTCAAGTCCTGGTGCAATGGCAAGGGGAAAGTGTGGATGATGCCACTTGGGAAGATCTGTACCTGCTACAACAACAGTATCCTTACCTTGTGGGCAAGGTGTTTTAAGTAGAGGGTATTGATAGGGATATTTGTGAGATATTTTGTGCTATGAATATAATGGGATAATTGTGGGATATTTGGGGGTATGACTGTATTAGCTTAATATTGTGTAGTGCTGGGTTGTAATTGCTGGGTTGCAAGTGTGTATGCGTGCAGGTCAGTGACAGGTTGGCAGAACAATTAGTTACAAGTTAGTTAGGATATTGGTTAGTTGGAATAAGGGATAGTTGGATTAGCACCAGACACGGTCAAAAGGTATAAAAGGAAGTCTGTACAGAAAAGAGGTAATAAAATGAACGTTCCCAATTTTGCTTTCTCTTTCTCTGTTTTCTTTCTCCGTTCTTTTCTTCTTTCCATTGTAGGACCAGCTGACCTCGAATCCAGCTAGAGAAATCAAATCCATTCTTTCCACTTCTAACAATTATACGATCTAGAACAGACCAAAACATTGGTAAAGAAGAAGACTTATTGTCACGCTTTAGCTTAAACAAAGAAAACTCACAAGAATTTTTTCAGAGATATCGTCATAAGCTTTATTCTAGCAGGACGTGACACAACCTCTTCAGCTTTGAGTTGGTTCTTTTGGCTATTATCTTCGAAACCAAATGTAGAACAAACAGTGGCGGCTCCATAAATTTTTTACAGGGTTTTCCTCAACAAGCATAAATTACACAATCTAATAAAAAAAAAATTTATATATTGACAACAACAACAATAAAAAAACACGCAAATACATAAAGTTTACAATTGTCTTCTTCGAGTTGTCATATTTTGAAATCGTTGCATGATAGTCTCATTATCAATGCTACAAGCTACATCTTTTTCAATATACACAACCAAGCAATCATTCATCCACTGATCTCCCATTCGATTGCGCAGTTCATTCTTTATATATTTCATTGCTGAAAAACTTCTTTCTACTGTTGCAATAGCATCAAGAAGGGTCAAAGATAACTTCACAAGCAAATAGACTAATGGATAAGTGTCATGCTTACTTGTTTTCACTAACTCCTTGACACTCTAAAAACAAGTCATTGTTGCGCATATCAAAACTGTAATTTTGCAATTGAGAGTCAAGTGCCAAGATATCTATCCCAAGAAAAGCAGATGGATAGAACTTTGCTAGACGTATCAACTTTTCCTTATCAAAAGCCACAAATGAATTACTTGGATTCAAGCAAGCCATACAAAGTAGCAAATTGGTATTCGCCTCTGAAAACCGGTTGTTAAGCTCTTGAAGTTGCATATTTATGACTGTGCAGAATAGCTCAACACAATAATGATGTAAATTTGTATTTTGTTGGGTGTTGCGTCGCGGCCTCCCACTAACTACAAATATTTTATCCATGTTCAAGATAGGAATATCATGTGTGGTACAAAATGAAGACACTTCAGTTAATAAAGATATCCATTCATCATCTCTCATCACTTGCAATCGTTGTTTAGACACTTTAACAAGATCCATAGCATTTACTATATCTTTTTTTTTTTTTTTTTTTTTTTTTTTTTATTTTTTTTTTTTTATGCAATGCTATTGACAACTCATTTGTGATCCCTAAAATGTTTTTCATCAAGTGTAGAGCAAAGACAAATTCAAAAGATAGAATTGACCTCATAATAGATCGAGCTTCAACTTTTTGGTCGGAGAGGCCATCTTCTTCAATAATCTCAAATATATCAACAACAGCAGAGAACATCAAAATCAAGTTGAGAATAGTCCCATAATATGATCCCCAACGTGTATCACCAGGACGTTTAAGATTTGTCTCTTGATTCAAACCTTGCCCACTTCTATGTACACCATTCTCTAAATCTTCTTTAATTTTGGCAAATTGTGTATCTCGAAGAGCATCTCGTCTCTTACAAGAGCCTCCAACAACAGTTACTAAATTACTAACCACATAAAAAAAAATCAGCAATGTTAATGTGATTTTTAGCAACAACAACAAGTGTCAATTGAAGTTGATGAGCAAAACAATGGACATAAAATGCTGACTTATTCTCTTTCAAAATTAAAGTTTTGAGACCATTGATATCACCTTGCATATTACTAGCATCGTCATAACCTTGCCCGCGTAGGTTCGATAAACTCAAATTATGTTCACAAAGTAAACATTCAATAGCATGTTTGAGTGACAAAGCGGTGGCACTTGCTACATGTACAATACCAAGGAACCGCTCTATAATAATTCCTTTTTTGTTCACATAACGAAGAACGAGGGCCATTTTTTCTTTCACTGAGATATCATGTGACTCATAAACTAATATTGAAAAGAACCCATTGTCAAGATCCTTGATGATGGCTTTGGATGTTTCACGTACAATTACATTCACAATGTCTTTTTGAATATCAGGGTGGGTAAGCTTGCAATTTTTCGGAGCTTTTTGCAACACTTCATTGATAGATTCATTGTGATCCCCCAAAAATTGTAGAAGCTCAAGGAAATTTTCTTTACCACTTGAACCTTGAGATTCATCGTGACCACGAAAAGCTAATCCCCGGCATAAAAGGAATCGTATGCAATCAACTTTTGCATTTAATTGAACCCGATATTCAATTTTATCTTGATTTGATTGCTTAACCAAAACACTTTGAATGTGTTGCTTTTCCTTCAATAGATCTTCACTCTTCTGGACAGCTTGGTTATGAGCACTATTAACTCCTCCAACATGGGAATTTAACTTCTCTTTCTGATTCCAAAGTTTGAATCCCTTCGTTACAAAAGTATCACCCCCTCCTTGCTTACCAACATCTTGCCCAAATAGGTAGCAATAAAAACAAAATACTGCATCCTTGTCTATACTATATTCCAACCAGTATCTATTTTTATACCATTTGGATATAAATCGACGGGGCTTTCCAGAAAAATATGATATAGGGTACTCATCACAGTGTAAAACAGGTTGACAAGGGCCTTTTTGTAAATAATATATTCTTATTTCATCATGATGATTAGGATGATAAGATGATATCTTTTCTCATAGCCCAGGATCTGAAGGAAGATTTTCTAAGTTAAAGTCAACACGAATTCGCTTAGAAGATGAAGATGAATCTTGGGTACGTGGTTTTCTTATCAAATATTTGTCCATAATTCTAGCAAAAGAATAAACAATAAACTATAAGTTCATTTGAAATATTAATAAAATTATTAATTATTGTTGTTTAGTTGTTTCATTAATTTGTTTGTCTTTTATAAACTATAATTTGTTATATTGTTGTTTCATTAATTATAAAATTATTAATTGTTATTTAGCCTAACATAATTTAATTTATTTGTCTTTTATAATGTATTGGTTAATTATATTGTTTTAATTATTGTTGTTTAACGTAAAAATAAACTATATTGCTTTAATTTGTTTGTCATTAATTATACTGCTTTAATTTGTTATATTGTTTAGCCCCTTGTGCACATTATACTAAAAGAGCCAGACATTACACATCCCATGTGTAGAACAATAATTAAAGTAGTGTAATGTGCAGCACATTACACTGCTTTAATTATTGTTTACCCAGCCCCATGTGCCCATCAGCCCATCTACCCTTACCCCACTCAACAGACAAGCACAAGCCTCATGCCTGATGCCCCCAATCACAATAGCCAGCTGCCAATCAGAAAATTTCACAATCACAAATCACAATACACATTACACTAAAAGACAATCAATATCTCACCAACACCAACACCAACACACACTGACCAACACCAACGGATAAGATAAAGCCAAATTCAAAAAGACAAAAAACAGGCAAAAAGTAAAATATTAATAAAGCTAAAAAGTAAAGATTCGGCGAGCCAATCAGAGACTCACAGTTCAAAAGAGAGAGAGAGAGAGTTATTGAGTTAGACTCTTAAAGAATAAAGAGAGAGAGACTCATTCATTAATTTCATTTCATAGTTTTCATTTTAGTGAGATAAAGAGAGAGCGAGTGAGAGACTGAGAGAGAGTCAGATCGAAAAAGAGAGAGAAATACCTTGAGGGAGGGAGCACCGAGCACCAAGCACCAGAGCAGAGCGATCTGCGATGAGGGGCGAGCGATGTGCGACGAGGAGGAGGAGGAGGGGCGAGCGAGCGACGTGACCGTGGGTTTGGTTTGGTTTGTATTGGGGTTTGGTTTTGGTTTGCTCTATATTGGGGTTTTTTTTTTTTTTTTTTTTTTTGATAAACACCTTTGTATTGGAGTTTGTTTTGCTTTTGCTTTGTATAGACTGTATTGGGGTTTGGTTTTCTCTGCTAGCGACGTGACCGTGTATTTGATTTCTGATTCTCTGTATTGTTTTTTTTTTTTTTTGCTTGAAAGTAGAACAGATAAATTTTTTTTTATTTTTTATTTTTTTCAGGTCAGGGTGTTCTTGGGAACACCCTAAGCTGTTCGTGGCGCCGCCACTGAAAACAAAACATATTGAAAGAGCTCGAAAAAATTCGTGTTCGTAATAGTAAAAACATAGGTGAAACATATAGTTATGACGAGCTCCGAGACATGCATTATCTACATGCTGCAATCTCAGAAGCACTAAGACTTTACCCACCTGTTCTGGTCGATACCAAAGCATGTCTAAACAATGATATAATGCCGGATGGAACTTTTGTTGGGAAGGGTTGGGAAGTGACTTATCACATGTATGGAATGGCAAGGATGAAGAGCATTTGGGGGAAGAATTGTTTTGAGTTTTTGCCCGAAAGATGGATTGAGAATGGAGTGTGTAAGCAAGAGAGCCCGTTTCAGTTTCCAGTATTTCAAGCCGGGCCGAGAATTTGTCTTGGGAAAGATATGGCTTATATTCAGATGAAGTCCATTGCTGCCTCCGTGATAGAGAGGTTTGAGATGGAGGTGGAGAGTAAGGACAAGGCTCCTGAGTATTTGTTGGCTTTGACACTGAGAATGAAAGGTGGGTTACCTGTGAGGTTGAGGAAAAGATACGTGGATAAGATTAATGAATGTGGAATTATATAATAATAGTCTATAATCCTTGCAATGTACAACAATGATTAACATAATGACATTTTTTTTCTTTCTTATTAGATTTTTTTTCTAAATATGAAAATTGATAACTATAGTAGCTATTGATTATGGTGTATTTTTGTGTTATTAATTATAGTAATTTATTATGATTATGTTTGTATACGAAAATAAATATTCTACTATTTTTAAAAATATATAATACGTCAAAATTTTAATGCATAGTTTAAATATAGAATGAAATTCAATTTTAATTAGAAAAATATGTCAGAATAATGATATATGAATGGTAAGGTCTCAAATACTTATGTGGTACAATATTATGAATCAACCAAAATCCGAACAGTAAAGAGTAATCTAATTTATCTTAATCTAATGATAAAGAGTAATCATCATGAATAGGGCCGACTATTTGGCTTGGCCATTGCCTAAAGCCATTTATTAGCAAAATACTCCAAAATATTTTGTTTAATAATCTGTTATATAGAAAAAAAAAATAGTTGGACTATATGTTCACTTTCTCACCTTAACAAAGGCCTCAAAAATTGTGTGCCAATAGGAATCCAAACTAATTAAACAAAACAAAACAAAGCCCACATGGACATGATTAGCACGGATGGACTGTGGGCCGAAGAACACAAATATTGCAGCAACTAAACCTACGCTGGGCAAAAGAGTTTCATAGTGTGAGGAAGTCGTGGCTGTGTTGGGGACTGGAAGTAGGGAGAGGAAGCGAAGCAAGTCTCAGAATGATGCTCAAAACAATGAAACGGTAGGGGTGTTGGAACACCCTAGCTGAACACCAAGAGGCTATTAGCTTGGAGCTGCCAAGGGCTTGGGAACTCTTGGATAGTTCGTAGCCTTCACAACCTGGTGAGGGATCAAGTTCCTACTGCGTGCTTCTTAATGGAGACATAGTTAGACAAGGATAGTTTTGATAATAAGTGTAGAGAATTACCTTTTCAGAATAAGTTGATAATGAAGAAGCCAAACAGTGGTGGTGGGTTGGCTCTCTTATGTAAGACACAAGTTCAGATGTAATCAATTATACAGATCATCACATACTAGCGAAAGTAGTGGAGGACGATGGGTTTGAATGGATGCTGACCTGCTTCTACGGATGGCCAGAGGCAAGCCATAAAAATAAGTCATGGGCGCTGTTATCCCACCTCTCAACCTTTGTCCGTGGACCTTGGTGTTGCATTGGCGACTTCAATGCAATTCTTCATTCTAATGAAAAGCAAAGCAGGTTCCCACCCCAATTCAATCAAATGGATGAGTTCAGGTTGGCTTTGGATGCTTGCAACTTAGCAGATTTAGGGTTTGTTGGCTATCCATATACATGGAATAATAAAAGACTAGGGGCAGCAAATACAAGAATGAGGTTGGATCGGGCTGTAGCTAATATGGGTTGGAGAGAAAAATTCCATGCAAGCACAGTGACACATCTCTACTCTCATGCTTCTGATCATCGTTTGTTGATTTTACAAACTAGAGTGGGGTGGAGGAAGCAACATAGAAACTCACGTGCTTTCCGGTTTGAAGAGGCGTGGCTGCTTTGGGAGGATTGTGAAAAAACAGTGCAAGAATCTTGGTGCAATGTAGGCAGTGCTCTCTCGGGGTTGAATAGAACAAAGGAGAAGATTACCAAGTGTGGGGCGGATTTGGCAGCTTGGGGGTCTTTAAAATCTCAACCAGCTACTGAAGAAATAAAAAAGCTCCAAAAGTAGGTTGAGGAACTTAGTAAGGAGGAGGCAACGGTGGAGAATGGATCTGCCTTATTGGAAGCAAGTAAGAAACTTGCTGATTTACTTCTCAAACAGGAAATATATTGGGCCCAACGATCTCGGATATCATGGCTGAAGCATGGAGATAAAAACACCAAATTTTTTCACTCCAAGGCCTCACAAAGGCGGCGGAGGAACATGATTAAGGGAGTTAGAGATCAACAAAATAATTGGGTAGAAGAAATTGAAGACATTGCTGGTGTGGCGATAGAATACTTTGAGAATATCTTTAAATCAGGTTCATGTGACAGGATGGAGGAATGCCTCAGTGCAGTGCAACACAAGGTGACCCCAGAAATGTAGGAAGTACTGTCCAGGGTGTATAGTGTTGATGAAATCAAAGTGGCGTTGTTCCAAATGGGGCCAACAAATGCACCGGGACCCAATGGTATGAATACTCTCTTTTATCAGAAATTTTGGCATGTGGTTAGTGATGATATGATTGCAGTTGTTTCAGATTTTTTGAATTCTGGTAACATGAATCCTGATATAAATTACACTCATATTGTACTTATTCCAAAAGTTAAGTCTCCTAAAAAAATGTCAGACTATAGACCCATTAGCCTATGTAATGTTATTTATAAAATTATTTCCAAAGTGATGGCTAACAGGCTTAAACAGATACTTCCTCAGCTGATCTCTCCTACACAGAGTGTCATTGTTCTGGGTCACCTTATTACAAATAATGTGCTTGTTGCATACGAGACGCTCCATTCTATGCATTGCAAGAAATCAGGCAAGAAAGGCTCCCTAGCACTGAAGCTGGATATTATCAAAGCTTATGATTGGGTTGAGTGGGATTTTCTCAAGAACATCATGCTCAGGTTAGGCTTTCCTGAGGTTTGGATTGACTGGGTGATGAGTTGTGCGTCTACATCATTCTTTTCAGTGCTCATCAATGGCAAAGCTTATGGAAATATTATCCCAACAAGGGGATTGCGTCAAGGAGACCCCCTTTCACCCTATTTGTTCCTCTTATGTGCTGAGGGATTTATAGCATTATTAGCTAGAGCAGAAGAAGAAGGACGGCTTCATGGGGTATCTATTTGTCGGAGAGCACCAACTATGTCCCACCTATTATTTGCTGATGATTCATTACTGTTTTGCCAAGCCAACAAGGAGGATGTACGGTGTATTTCAGACACTCTTCAGTTATATGCAGCCTCATCTGGGCAGTGTATTAATTTTGAGAAATCCTCAGTTTTCTTTAGCAACAACACAAAAGAAGTGCAAAGAGAACAAATAAAAAGGAGTTGGGGGTAAGAGAGGTTGATTGGTTCGAGTCATATTCGGGACTGCCTACTTTGGTTGGAAAGGCAAAATATCAAACTTTTCTTTCTTGAAGGATAGAGTTTGGAAGAAGATTCAAGGTTGGAAAGGAAAATTACTTTCTAGAGCAGGCAAGGAAGTGTTGATTAAAGCGGTGGCTCAATCAATCCCTACCTATACAATGAGAGTATTCCAATTACCGGTTAAGCTATGTAATGAACTTAATGCAATGTGTGCTAGGTTTTGGTGGTGCTAGGTTGGGGATGAGAAGAAAATTCATTGGAAGAGCTGGAGTACTTTATCTAAACCTAAAAAGGAAGGAGGGATGGGATTTAGAGATTTAAGAAATTTCAACCTTGCAATGTTGGCAAAACAAGGGTGGAGATTGCTCCAAGACCAAGGCTCTTTGCTGTATGAGTGCTTTAAAGCTCAATATTTCCCATGGTGTAGTTTCCTAGAAGCTTCGGATGTTCCAAATAGCTCTTATGTATGGAAGAGTTTAATGGCTGCTCAACCTATCTTAAAACAAGGGTGTTGTTGGCGGGTGGGAGATGTTGCATCCATATGTGTCACCAAGGATAGGTGGATATTAAATCACCCAACAAACATGGTTCTTCACCCACCATTAGAGGAGGAGTGGGAGTGGCGGGTCTCTGACCTTATTGACTGGAGGTGCAAGATATGGAATCGGGAATTTATCGAAGCAAACTTTCATAGGGAGGATGCCAAAGCAATTCTAAGCATGCCATTGAGTCGTAGAAATGCCTCTGACCTGCTCATGTGGCTTCATGCGAAAAATGGAGAATATACTGTGAGATCGGGGTATCATATTGCTAGAGGGATAGCAAAACAGGAGAGTGGTATAGAGGAATGCTCTAGGGAAGTATATGGAAGTTCGGTCTGGCTGCACTTGTGGAAACTACAGCTCCCAAACAAAATAAATGTTTTTGGGTGGAGAGCCTGCCAAAACGTGCTACCAACTCGGGAGAATCTGGCTCGTCGCAGAGTGATTATGGATGTCGGCTGTGAGTTTTGTAAAGTGAATTCGGAATCTGTGATTCATGTTCTATGGCAATGCGGGGTGGCGTAAGATATATGGGCCGGAAGCTTGAGGCGGTTGCAAAAAGCTAAAACTGGGCAAACGGACTTCATGCAGCTGGTGGTGGACTTGATTCTCAACCTGCCCAGTGAAGAGCAAGAGTTATTTTGGGTTCAGTGTTGGATAATTTGAAGTCAACGTAACTCGGTGCTGCATGGAGGTAAAATACAGAACCCAACACTCTTGAACAAACGTGCGAAAAATTATTTGGACGAATTCAAAGGAACGCAGGCTCAGCTGGCTGTTTCGGCAAATTCGGGATCAGTTCAGGTTTGGATACCTCCCACAGGTTCGGTATACAAACTTAACTTCGATGCGGCGGTCTTTGCTAGTACAAGATCATCAGGTGTGGGTGTGGTTATCCGAAATAGCTTGGGGGAGGTGATGGCTGGCTTGTCAGCTCGTGGTCCGGCAGTGGCAAACAGTGAGGAAGCAGAAGTGCTAGCGTGTCGGGAAGCTGTTGAGTTTGCCATTGATGCGGGGTTTATGGATCTTGTGATTAAGGGGGATAATGCAACGGTGATGAAGGCTATTGCATCTCCACGTTTGGATAGATCAAGGCTAGGACACATATACAACGACATCCGCATGCTAGCTGCTGGGATTAGAAGTTGGTCTATTGGATGTATCAAGCGGAGTGCCAATTCCGTTGCCCATAGTCTGGTGCGTTATGCTAGTCATTTAGAGGAGGAACTTGTATGGCTGGAAGAATCCCCACTCCCAACCCTTGATGCTTTGTACTTGGATGCTAGTTTATTGAATGATGAATGAAATCTCGTTTTGCCTTCAAAAAAAAAAAAAAAAAAAAAAAAAACTAATTAAAATCCTAAATTGTTTTAAAAACAATACTGCTATGAGTGTGTTGAATCGTCATTAGTGATAAATTTCTTATGACAACTCAAGGCTTCAATAGTGATCACACACACACTCTCTCTCTCAATATATATAAATTAAAAATAAAAATTAGATTTTAACTTTTCATCACCGTACATTTATTTAATTGAGATAAATTAAAATTCTTGTTCAAAGAGAATAATAATTTTTCATAATATTTATTTATATAAAATTAATTTTGGTTTGGTTAGTATTAATTCATTTAGTTTTGTGTTAAATTTCTCTTTGTTTGGACGTGTGGACGTTGTTGGCTGTTTTTATTATTAAGTGAAGTCCTAATAGTGACTTTATATAAATTAGATTCTATTGTTCTGTGCAAATAAAAATTGTTAAACAAAAAGTTAATAATGAAAATATCCTAATTGTAAAGCTAACTTTCTGTTGTACTATCACATAAAAAGATTTAGAAAATAATGAGATAGTACAACAAAAAGATAATAATGAAAATAAATAAATAATCCAAATAATTCTCTAAAATATGTAATTTAAAAAATCCTGAGTATATAAAACGACTAAATTATTCTCCAAATGCATATATTTCCTACATAATTTTATTAAGCAATACTTGTTATAAAAAGCATTTTTCAAAATCATAATTGATAAAATCCTTCTTAAAATCGATTATGTCATAACAATATTAAGTGGATTACTCATGGTATCAGTTGAAAAGTAAATGTTTGTAAACTTAAATACAAATACTTAACTAGTAATTTTGAATATATATTATAATAAATTTTAAATATAAAAATGTCTCACTAAAATTATTGTCTTAGGCCTCAAGTTAAAATGGGTCAAAGTTGAATATGGATCGGACACTACAAATCGAAAAAAGTCTTATTTATATATATAAAAGAAAAATAAAAATGGTTGAATGCAATATTTTATATATATATTCACAAATACTTTTCTGGATCCATAACTGTATCCACCTCTATCATGTTTATTAAAAAAAAAAAAAAAATCTGATACTTTATTGGATAATTTCATCTCAGTCGGCTATTAAAATTTTAGGAAGATTTAAATAAATAAAAAAATTCTGATAAACCACAAAGCTGATAGACTCCTAAGAAACCATTTTGACACCGCATCAGCAGGAAAAGCAAGAAAAGAACTAACCCTTCAATGTCTAAATGTGAGGATCACCGTGTTGTAGTAACACCATGTCTTAATCTTATCAAATTTATGTATGTATAAAAAATAATTGCTAGTTATATAAGGTCGCTTATAATTATTGATCATATACGTAGGAAGGAACACTGGCATTATTTCCTATATGTGTTGTGTCAACTAGATTGCGTATGTACAAAACACCATAAAAAATGAAATTCGTAGTGCTGTTCTTGATTGTGAGCTCTTCTTGGGGCATGTAAACAATTCTATAGTGAATCAAGATATGAGGCAACATGATGTCCTAGCCAAGCTAAAATACTTGCTCTTGTTTTTGCAGAAGTAAAACAGTTGGACAACCACGGCTCCCTTTAATAGGTTTCGATATCCATTGTCCCATTCGTTACCATACTTTGAAGCTATTATCAGTCTCCATATGTGTTTTCTATCTCAAAGCACCATTGCCATTTTCCAAATAAGTCTTGATTGAAGGCTCCAAACTTCTTTACCCACTGAATGGTATTTGAACTCATCACCCAAACCACCCCACAAATATGTTGTTAAATTGGTTTAAGAATTTAGTGATTTGGGGCATTCCAAGAGTTGAACTCGGGACCTACTGCACCCTAACCGAGAATAATACCACTGGATGAATGGTTTTTGAGACTTCATTTTAACTGGTCATATATGCATACCTTTTTTGTCAATTTACATTTTTATAACAATATTTTGAGTTGTTATTTGATCTTGCAGTTTAACCTTTAGCTAGTGATCCACTAGTTGCAATAGTGATCTACCTCCTTGATGCAGTACAAAAATTTTAAGTTTCTTCTCGTTAGGAAGATAGAAAAGTGAAAGGATAGAAAATGTTGAAATAATATAAATAAAAAAATGTTATAATTTTTCTCGAGAGGATGGAATGAAAAAATAGAAATTATAACATCTTTCTAGTTCATGCATATATATATATATATATATATATATATGAGTTAGGTTCAAGTTACATTTGGTGTAACTCTAAGCAATGTTACACCACCCAATAATTTATTATAGAATTCATATTTTGAAAATCTTATTGTTGAATTACATGTTCTATATGTTCTTAACAATCATGCCAATTTTCATGTCAATTGGATGTTATTTACCATTTGATCTATAAACTCATCTTTTACGCATTATTTTAAACAACAAAAACTTGAATTTAAAAAATTGATTGATAACATGACTATTAATCTTTGATTACATTGAAATTTTGCAAGCATGAAGAATATACGAAGATAATGTAATCTAATTATAGATTTGTCAAAATTTGCATCCAATTAAAAATATTGAGTGGTGTAACATTGCTTAAAATTACACCAGGTGTAACTTGAACCCAATCCTATATATATATATATATATATATATATATATGGCTACAATCTACACTCATTTAATTGTATGTCTCTTTATTGCTTTCCCTAGCTTGTTTATTGCTTTCTAGCATGTTTTATTGCTTTTTTAGCATATTTTATTGCTTTGATGTTGTTGGCCTAGCCTTTTTTGGTTAGGATATGTCTAAATTTCTTGTTTGTTCTTTCACCATGTTTATGTGCTTAAAGCTTTGTTTGGATGCTATGCATAGTGCTTTTATAGCTTTATACATCTTGTTTATATCTCTTTCTTGTGTCTTGTGTCATGGGTAGGGTGTAGATCTAGATCTAGTGGTCTAGGCCTATATCCATACACCCAAGTTCAATAAAGAGTTTGGATTAGTTTCTATTTGCATGTTTATGCTTTGTTTGCCTTTTTCCCATGCTTTTATGGTTAGATCCATGCTTGTATGCTTAGATCTCGTTTCTTGCATTCTTGCCATGCTTCGCATGTTTTGTTTCTCTTTGTGGGTGTGTGCTTGCACCTTTGGTGCCTTTTGTTTGTTTGGTTGCATCATTTCCCCTTTTGTGGCTTGTTTGGATGTAATTGTATGGTGAGTACATATTTGTCATGTCGGCTTGCTTGTAGCTTGTCTCTCTCTTTGTTTAGCTTTGCATGTTAGGGTTTATCATGTTAGCCTTGTATGTGCCTTATAGCATGATTAGTTTTCCCCTTTGTGTGATAACGTGCTCAGCCTCTTTTGTGCTTACCTTATGCCTTCTTGTTTGGTTTCCTTGTTTTGTTTGCATCTTTATACCTTTGCCTATATTTTCATGCATGTTTCTTTGCTTGCTTTTCTATGTCATCAAGTATAGCTTCTACTTATGATTGTGTGCAGGTTCACACCTATCTTTGTACACGAAATCCCGAGTCCCTTTTAGGAGCTTTGCTTGATGGCACATATGTCATATTAGAATATGATGGAACTACAGACACCAAATCCAAACCTACATTTGTCCTAGGAGACCTTTTCTTGTTTGTTCATTCAATAATATACTTGTTTGCCCGTTCGCATGCTTTCTTTCCTTGTTTGCTTGTCTTGCTTCTTTGCTCAGTGTTTCTTTGTTTCTTTGCTATCTATTTTGCTTGTATGTTGGCTTTATGTTCCTTGTTTATTTGCATGTACACACTTGGAGCACAGACACAACTTCTAAAATGCAAGCAAAAAGGGCAAAAATGTAAACAAAAGGAGCAAGCCCAAACAGTGCAATGATCAGTAGATTAGGAGGTTTAACCTCTTTGTGTGGTTCTCTCTCTCTCTCTCTCTCTCTCTCTCTCTCTCTCTTAGTTTTTTCTTTTAAAACCATGTCTAGCTTTCTAGATTAGAGCTTTCTTTTTTCTGTACCTTGCTTGGGTCATGTTCCTTGGGTATGGCAATTTCTGATTCTTTCATTTTCTTGTACCTTGCTTGGGCCATACCCTTGGGATGTTGGCAATGTCTAGTTTATCTTTCTGCTCTGCTTGTTTGCATTGTGCATGTATCTCTCTTTCTCTCTCTCTCGCTCGCTAAAGATAATCATGCACTTTGTATGATGGACTCACGTGGTTAAGAGGGTACCCCCCCTCATGATCACAGGTGTTAACCTTGGAGTGTGGGTATGCATTCAAGGCAATTGTTGTAGATGCATATTCACGCTACATTGTGTGCATGGTTGTCGCGATGTGATTGTCTCGATCCATGTCAGCTAGTGACATTGGTTCCCCGTGTATGTGTGTGGGTGCTGTTCGTTTTTAGACCCCTCTAAAACTAGATTGTTTAACCTAATTTATTAACCAAGTGAATACTTAGGTTTATTATTCAATTCTAGGTTAAAACAAAACAATCATATCATGCAAAGCAACAGAAATATAAAGAACACAATGATATGATAACCCAGGAAAACCAAACTGGTAAAAAACCTGGGGGAGGATTTAACCTAGCTATCTTCAAGGTAAAATAGCAAATCCACTAGAAAGAATTGAAGTTTACACAATAGCGACTTAGACCACTAACATCCTATTGCTACCTCGAGTAGAAAACTTACTACCACGACTTTATGATAGTTTCAAGTCCACGGACTACTTCTTTCCTTGGCCTTTGCAAAACACAAACACCCACGTTTGTGACTTTGAAATCCCACTCAAAGGTTTAGTAACACAAACTCTCCTGTTTGTGACTCCAAGACCACCCTTGAAGGTTTAGATCATCAACACCTTTGATGACTAGAGAAGGCAGCAACTTCTACAATACCGGATATTGAGATTCTTCAAGGAATAACACCGGTAGAAGACATGAGAGAGCTTTTGGGTACAAAACCTTAGATACAAAGAGACACACTCTTCTCTCTCTAAAAAAAGCCTTATAAAAACGTGCTTAGGGTTTCCTTTATATACTAGGAGTAAAACACTTAACCCTACACGTCATATGGGCTTGGGCTGAGTTGGAAAATTCTGCAGAAAAACAATCTGCACGACTTTCGATCGGTCGAGTCTAATTCTCGATCGATCAAGCCAGGTAGATTTACACAGTAAATCCTGCAGAACACTCAATTCCAACTTTACACATAAGCATACTTTGAGAAAGTCTAAAACAAGACTAAAACATTTTGATCATGGTTTGCCAACATTACAAAATGAAGTTCTAATACATTAATTCCTAATTCCTTAGAACCTAACAAACTCCTCCTTTGGCAATTCGTGACAAAACACAAACTAAACAAAGTGCTCAAAGTTACATAAAAACAGCCCATTACAAAAATATTGCCCAACATAACAAATTCAACCTAACTACCATCTATCAGTTGCAAGTGTAGACAGCAGCACGACTGAATCAACCTGTATATTCTTGAAACACTCAACAAGCGCATAAACGCATGTGTGGAAAATACAAGTAAAACAAAATAACTTCTTGATTTCACATAAGCATAAACTACAAGACATATATCATGAATAACCTCATAAATATAAATCAATAATCAATGTAGCACAATGTGAAACAAGAAACAGAAAAAAAAAAAAAACATCACAGTATCTTCCCCTATCAAAAACAATTTCAACTCCCCCTAAACAAAACAAAACAGGATTCCCACATTTCAACTATTGCTCCCCCTTTTTGTCACGTATTGACAAAGACAACTCATACAAAGAGTAAACAGACAACATACGCATCAAAGGTCAAGAGAAAATAGAGAAATAAGGGAACACAAAACAATTCAACTCTATAGAAAATAGAGACAACTCTCCCTATAAAGAGCAACAACTCCCCCTATGAACAACAAAGGATAAAAACAAGCTTCTCCCCCTATAACAATAGGAAAAGAAACAAGTTTTGGAAAAAACAGTTTTGGGGAAAATTTAGGAGGTGGGGATAAATAAAAAGACACAAACCAAACTTAAAAACTAAGTTGAGGATACACATGAAAAAAAATATTCTCTCTTTCAATAAATGCAAACCTGAAACTATGTGACCCATAAACAGTTGCATGAGTAGAGAAAATATTTGCACATTGATTATCCATCATATCTCTTAAAAAAAATATTTTCTGTAGTTTACACATAAAAAATAGCATATACTAAAAAGTATATAACTCAAAAATTAATCAATCAATTTTTAAATCAAGTTGAGTACCCAATTTAGCAAAGTGTATGCATGTTATGTGTGAAAAAAATGAGAGATATGACTGCGAAACTACAAGATGGATACAAAAAACAATGCAATGCATGTGAATCCTAAACACAAATGATGCAAAAAATAAAAATAAAAATAAAAATAGATTGGTCAAATACTTAAAAACTGAAAAAATTTTAGTTTCGATCGATCGAGCATTGATTGAATACCAATCGAGTCAGGCAGATTCAAACCAAAATTTTTATCGCAATTTCGATCGGTCGAAAAACACCCTAGATCGATCGAAAATCTGGAAAACTCAAATTTTTGAAAAAACAGAGCAATTTTATGCAGAAACTCCTCAAAGCACAATATTTCATGAATGAAATGCATGAGTATGAGATTAAAAGTTTTTCAAAAACATTTGAATTCAACCTAGATCTTCCAAAAACAAGGTTTTTAATCATCAAAAACACAATTTGCATCAAAATCAAAGAACATATAATCTTGGATGGCCACAACAAGATCACACACAATATAATGTACCAAGTTTAGCAAAGAGTAACTTGTGTAATGTGTGCAGCTAGCAAAAGCTTGAGATACATGTGAGGTGATATGTAAATAGAAATCAAGCACAATGTCTACAAAATTCATCACATTAAATTTGAAAGAAACTATCACCTAAAGAGTTACATCATATAACTCCCACATCTCCTAGAATAAAAGCTTGCAATCATGTAAGTTTCTTGATTTTGCCTCATAATATACACACCAATTTTATTTGTTCAGAAACTTATTAAAATAGCCGGGATAATGTACACACCAATTTTATTTGATTGATTATTTAAAGTCCAATAATGTACACACCAATTTGAGCATTTAAACCGAGGCTACACTTTATGTTCTTTTTGTGCATGTGCTACACTTTCTCGAGCACAAAATCATATGATATGCACTAAGGTGTTCATGATTGGCTAGTAAACAGTGGTGAGATGGTTATTTATACCTTTCTCATTAAGTTTAAGTCCGACAATCAAAAGCATATGACTTCAAGATTAAGATCATGTGATCAAAAGCTATAAACATGTTCCCACACAACATGCACTACAAAGTTTTAACTAGTAAAGTGCAATTAATAAGCTCATCCAAGCTAAACAAGGTATATAAACATGTTATGTAAAGATAAATTGGCCAACCTTGATTTCAAATCCAAGAAAAATTAATGCAAAACACATAAAAATCTTTTTGGTTTAAAAAATTTTATGACCAAAACTAAAAGCACACATTATGCTTAATGAATAAAATGCAAAAACAATGCATGACAGTGCTTAACTAAGCTATAGAGGGTACACAAACAAGAAATATCAATTTCTTAATTAACCCATGAGTACATGTACAAACTAGTACATACTCACACAAAATTAGAAATAACTTAGCACTTATATAACACATACTATTCAAGTTTCTCCACAATGTCAAACATGTTCTAAATCAAGAGAGATATCATAATTCATGTAATCTTCAAGAAAAATAAAATAAGACTCAAAACAAAATATTTTTGTCTTTTGAAAATTTTCAATGCTTTTGGATTTTTTTTTAATAAAAAAATTTGAAAAAAAAAAAAAAACAACCAAAAACAGAAACAAAACATGTCCACAAATAATCGAAAGAATTATACCAGGGACAAGTCAGCAACACTCACCTTAGAGAATCTTTTCTCACCCATATAGCACAAGTCTTCGGCTTTTGTAGGTGAAAATCCATGTGAAGCAGAGTGTATTTGAGGGATTACACCAATCTTCTAAGAAAGACTGAAATCCTGCAAATTCATTTCACAAGCCAACAAGCTCAAATTTTTCAAAAGAATATGAAACAATTTATATGGACTTATGGCAAGAGAAATATCATCACATATCCTAAACTGAAATACAGAATGCTTAAATTTTAATTTATGACAATTAGGACGAATGTGACCAGAGACACCACAAAAGTGACAAACAGGAACAAATTTAGGAACATCAGTATTCCTAACAACAAATCTAGTCTCAGATTTTGGTTTTTGCCTCAACAAAGAACAATTTGGTCTAATATGACCAACAACACCACAAAGGTGACAGGTAGGCACAAAAACAGATTTCTTATGCTCTCTAACAGTAGGTTTAGACATAGGTTTAGAAACTTCAACGTCTACACCAGAACTTTTACCTTTGTCTAACCTAGCAAAGTAAACATTTTCTTTATTATTTCTCTTGAAAGGAGGGATATAAACTTTCTCAGTTTTAGGCTTAAGAGAAACAGAAACACTTCTGTTATCAACAGTAGGCTTGGTGCTAGTCAAATTTTCAATTTTAGCTTTAGATTCAACTAACTCTTGTTCCAAGTTTTTCATCTTCTCATCTTGAGAGGAAATGTGATTTCTCTAAAATTCATTCTTTTGATTAGATCCATCTAATCTAACAATCAATTCCTCTTTTTCAAGATTAGCCATTTTTAACTCTTCCTTGAATTTCTTAGCAATTTCATAGATTTCAATAATTCCTTACAGAGAGTTTCACGGGCATCAATAAGATCAACAGAAGCATGAGCAGAAACATAATCAGAAAGACACTTCAAATTATCCATGACAACAGGGATCAAGGATCAACTCTTTGATTAAAAGATCTAAAACAAAAGAGCTACCCGCTCTGATACCACTTGTTCGTTTTTAGACCCCTGTAAAACTAGATTGTTTAACCTAATTAATTAACCAAGTGAATAGTTAGGTTTATTATTCAGATCTAGGTTAAAACAAAACAATCATATCATGCAAAGCAGCGGAAACATAAAGAACACAATGATATGATGACCCAGGAAAACCAAACCGCTAAAAAACCTGGGGAGGATTTAACCTAGCTATCCTCAAGGTAAAATAGCAAATCCACTAGAAAGAATTGAAGTTTACACAATAGCGACTTAGACCACTAACATCCTATTGCTACCTTGAGTAGAAAACTTACTACCACGACTCCATGATAGCTCCGAGTCCACGGACTACTTCTTTCCTTGGCCTTTACAAAACATAAACACCCACGTTTGTGACTTTGAGATCCCACTCAAAGGTTTAGTAACACAAACTCTCCTGTTTGTGACTCCAAGACTACCCTTGAAGGTTTAGATCATCAGCACCTTTGATGACTAGAGAAGGCAACAACTTCTACAATACTGGATATTGAGATTCTTCAAGGAATAACACCGGTAGAAGACATGAGAGAGCTTTTGGGTACAAAACCCTAGATACAAAGAGACACACTTTTCTTTCTCTAAAAAAGCCTTATAAAAACGTGCTTAGGGTTTCCTTTATATACTAGGAGTAAAACACTTAACCCTACATGTCATATGGGCTTAGGTTGAGTTGGAAAATTCTGCAGAAAAACAATCTGCATGACTTTCGATCGGTCGAGTCTAATTCTCGATCGATCGAGCTAGGCAGATTTACACAGTAAATTCTGTAGAACACTCGATTCCAACTTTACACATAAGCATACTTTGAGCAAGTCTAAAACAAGACTAAAACGTTTTGATCATAGTTTGCCAACATTACAAAATGAAGTTCTAATACATTAATTCCTAATTCCTTAGAACCTAACAAGTGCAAATGCCCGCGACAGGTTTTGGGTTTTCCCAAATTCGTGGGAAGTACGCCTTGGCCTAGGGTGGACCATGGCGGAAGGTGTAAATGGAGTCGCCACCTAGATTAGGTCTAAGAACCATAAATGTAGCACCCTGTGAAAGGATAGATCTTTGCCAGAGCATGTGTCCAGAGTTTAAGTATAGGGATTGTAGACACAACAGATGGAGTCGCCACCTATTTTTTGCGATGGTCTAGGAGCCATATATATAGCATCCTCTCGATGAAAGACCTTCTTTGATCTTACTACTAAAGATATGGGGTTTGGAGTTAGGGTATGGTATTGGGAAGGATAGATCATTATGTCTTATGTCTTAACCCTATTAAAGGCATACTCAATATTGTTATTCTAACTCACACACACTCTAGCATACATCTAAACATACAATATGGAATCAAACATCCCTAACCATACATCTATCATGCTTGTCATCCATCACAAATCCTAGTATACATCTAATCATGCATATCATCACACCATAAACCCTAACATATATCTAGCATACATGTCAAACCAACCTAGCATTCATCTAGCATGGCATCTCCTGACATTCATCTAGCATACATGTCACATCATATCTCATCCAAAGCAGAAGCATGTATCATTAAATGATTCAAGCAAACATGTCAAACAAACATGTTCAAGCCTATCATTAAACAAAAACATATTCAAAGATGCATGTTCATGTGAATGCATGACTTACCTTACTTACCTTGCAGCAACACAAGATAAACTCTAATTCTAGCATGTGAAAGACAAATAAACATGTGAAACAGAAGCTTAAAAGCATAAATACATGAAAAAGGGTCTAAACAGAAGTATTACATATGAAAACAGAAGCAAAACAGATAAAATAAAATTAGGGTTTCTGGACAGGATCAAGTGCACACATAAACAAACTTGCGTGCGCATAATCAAGCATGTACATGTAGCCAAGATTATGCGCACGTGGGTTTCAGCGCAGAAACCCTAGAAACACAGCAGAACTTTAAAACACTAAATCTTACATCCTAACATGCTTTAAAACATACAACTACATAAACCTAGACTACATAAACATATTAAAGCATATTACAACAAAGAAACTAAAGCAAACAAAAAGATTAAAGTATAAAAAAAGAAAAGAAAGGAAAAAGAAAGTTTAGACTAATACCTAAAACAAAAAGCTCTTCAAGCTTAATTTTGACCGTTCCCCTCAGTCAAATTGTTAGGACATATGTGATTTAATGTTAGGAACATATGTCACTATTTTATGTAATTGGCTAATCCTTTGACAGAACGCACTTTACTTGTAATTGGGTAGATCTAGGATGTGTTTAATACTTCAAAGAACAAGGTTTCAAGTTTAAGTGTTAAAGCCATGCAAGTCTGTCCAAGAATCAAGTGAGAAAGTGCTGGATTTTAAAGCTCGACAGCTAGCATCTATCGAGGTTTAAAAGCTGCTGAAGCCCATGGCTCGATAGCTAGCTCGATAGATGGTTATTTATCGAGGTTTATGAAACTCAGTTTTTCAGAGCTGATTTCAATCCAATCCGTGAGTATATGTTTAGGCTTTCTTTTCTCACAACCCTAAACATATATAAGGATTATTTTGAGGGCCGTAAAAGGTGGCATAGTTGCACAAGTGTAGAGCAAAGTCTTGTTCATGCAAATTGTGACTGGAGATAGAATTTGCCCTAATTCATCTTTCTCTTGAAGAAGCTTTTGTGCTTGTACACCATAGGGTTTTGTGACTAAAGAGCTTCTTGATCTTCATCGTGTGATGAACTGAAGAACTTTGTAGCCAACATTTTTTTCAAGTTGGTGATCAAGTCGCGTACTGGGATCCGCACATCTATTGGTTAGTCACATACTAGGAGCCATGCATTGAAAATGAGAGATTGTCACTACAGAACAAGTCCAATTGGGTATTGGGGTAAGGGTTCAACTGTAGGTTGGTATAAGGTACTGGGATTCCTTTACTTGAAACCACTTGTTTTGATAATAGTGGATTCTCAGGAGTGGTGATCTTAAAATCACCCGGTGGGGTTTTTGCCGTGTAGGTTTTCCCCATTTGTAAACAAATCACCATGTCAATTTATTTTCCACTGCACTTAGTTTAATTGGTGATTTGTTTGTGCTACCATGTATTTTTCATGTTAATTTAATTAATTAATAAACTTGACTAATTAATCAATTAATTCATCACAAGAGGTCAATACATTCTTGGCCTATCAAGTGGTATCAGAGCAGGCACACTCTAATTATGTTTTAATCTTTGTGTGTGATCTATTGACCCCTGTTTGTCATGGATAGAGGACAGTCTCTTATTATACCTCCTTTATTTAATGGCACTAACTATGCATACTGGAAAGTACGCATGAAAGCTTTCTTGTAGTCTTTAGATGAGAAAGTGTGGCAAGTTGTGG
The DNA here is from genome assembly GCA_030021035.2 of Notholithocarpus densiflorus. Classification (NCBI taxonomy): domain Eukaryota; kingdom Viridiplantae; phylum Streptophyta; class Magnoliopsida; order Fagales; family Fagaceae; genus Notholithocarpus; species Notholithocarpus densiflorus. The sequence goes on along the minus strand of JARYZH020000027.1, from coordinate 942,752 downwards.
AGATAGGCTGGACCAAGCCTACGAAAGCACCGGCTGACTAAGATGATGCTAAGATCAAGGCAGCAAACTTCAGCAGCAGGGCATTGAATGCTTTATTTAGTGCAGTCAAATAAGGAGTTCAAGAAGATATCCTTTACTGAAACTGCTAAGGAAGCATGGATTATTCTCCAGACAACCTATGAAGGAACCAAGGCTGTCAAGGATTTAAAGTTTCAGAGGCTCACTACAAGCTTTGAAGAGATCAAGATGGAGGAGGATGAGTCATTTGATGAGTTCTATGCCAAGCTGAAGGACATAGTGAACTCAGCCTTTAATCTTGGGGAAACCATTCCTGAACCCAAGATTGTGAGAAAGGTGCTCAGATCTCTACCTTAGAGATTTCATGCCAAGATCACCGCAATTGAGGAATCAAAAGATATTAACAAAATTCCTTTGACAGAGCTGGTTGGCAATCTGCAGACCTATGAGTTGGGTTTGACAAGGATCGGGAAATCATTCAAGAGCCAAGATAAAGGGAAAAATGATGCTAGGGATGGCGGTCAGTACACTGTTCCCTCAGGACCAAAGTGCTTTGGGTGTCAAGGCTTCGGTCACATGAAAACAAGAGTGCCCTACTTATCTCAAGACCATCGGAAAAAGCAAGGCACTTGCCGCTACCTTGAGCAACACGGAGCCTGAAGATGACTCTGATAATGAGGATGATGGAATTCTAAATGCCTTCACTACCACTGTAAATCCTACTGAAGGGATTGTTGAAGATGTGGATGAAGAAGAGGACTTGGTGGAGTCTAAATTTGAGAAGATGGATGAACAAGATGACATCCACACAGCCTATGCAAAGTTATACAAGGTCTCCGAAAAGCATGAGAAGTTGTATATGTTGGCCACCAAGAAGCTTAGTGATGTGGAGCTTGAGCAAAAGAAATCTCCACAAAGTTTGATGAAGCCAATCAGACTATTGGAGCACTGAGATTTGAGAATACTTTCTTGGCTGAGAAGACCAACAAGCTTGAGGCAGAATTGTTCCAAGTCAAAGCTCAGTTGGAAAGGACTTCAAGTGCTAAGCTCGATGAGATGCTCAGTCTTTAGAAATCAGCTTCCGATCGAACCGATTTAAGGTATGATTTCTCTTCTCCTAGTATTGCTTTTACTAGTACTACTGTTTTTGTTCCTCCTGCTAATAATGTTGAAACTGAAAACAATGATGTTAAGAATGAATTAGCTAGCGAGAACGTTGACAAAGGTAAATCTATCTTAGGAGCACCCCCTAAGCTTGATAAGAAAGATATTAAGAACTCTAGGGCTAAGAAGGGAAATACTCAAAAACCCAAACAAAAAAAGCAGCATTTATGTCATCACTATGGCACAGCTGGACATACTCGACCTAATTGCTACAAGTGGTTAGCCACTCAAAAGAGCAACAACATGATCGCGTCGGGAGACCAGAATCAGTTTCCATCCTCTTTTGATCATCTTGGAGATCTTCTCAAAGCCCTCATGTTCCTTTCGAACTTGAAAGGTTTTAATTCTTCCCCCTCACTGTCGGATCAAGGGTTTGCTAAACGGAAAGGTTCTTCCAAGGTGTGGAAGGAAAATGGCTCCAAGTGATTCTGTCACTTATTCTCTCTCTCCCCCTCATGTTTTTGTTTTTGCATTACTTGTGTGTTTTTCTTTCATGTTTTGAGTCAGTCTAGTTTTATGCATTGCTTTGTTTAACATGTTTTTGTTTGGTTATTTTTCAGTTTTGCTTTATTTTGTTTTTCATATAAAAATAAAAAAAAAAATTGAAAAATCTGAAAAATACAAAAACAGTGTGTTTGTGTACATTGGTACTTGTGTACCTTGGATGGCCAATAAAACAAAGTTTTCTAAACTTTGTATCAGTTGTAGCTTAGATGAGCATCTCTATGCACAACTAAGCAAGTGTGCTTTGTCACTCGTGTCTGTGATGAGTAAGATTAAGTGATCTCTAGTACTTAACACTCGTATCACTCTTTTTGACGGGAAGGACTAGAAAATCCTAAGAGAAAGGCATAAATAACCATCTCACCACCGTTGCCCGCCAATCATGAAATGACATTTGTATGCTTCGGCATAGCAAAAGTGGAATGTCAAATGCTTAACATAATTGGGTATTTCTTTTCTCTCTCATATATGCCCATGCATGGTTTGCTTAAAAGAAAAATATGCAAAGAAAAATAAAAACAAAAAGATCAAAATGCTTTATATATGATTGCAAGTGTGTATTCTAGGAGATGTGGGAGTTATAGGATGTACCTCAAAGGTGATAGTCCCCATCAAACAGTTATAATTATGTGTGAGTTAAAGTGATTTTCTCATATCTCAAATCGTCATAACATGTAGACACTTATGCAATCTTGCGATGTTTTTCACACACAACACGCAATATTCTTTGCTACTTTTGATACATGTGCAGGTACAATGTGATTTTGCCATCACAGGGAATACATGTGTTAATGTGTGCTCACTAAACTGTCTTAACTTGTTTTTGAAATATAAAATTGGTTAGACTTGTTTAGTGTGTGTGTATGTGTTTTGGATCTAAATGCTTGACATTTTTTTTTTAATTAAGAGATGTTTTTGAGAGTTTAAAATGTTGTTTGGATCTTTGGTTGAGTAGCATGCTTGATTGCATTCATATATGTGTTTTTCTCCTCTTTGAAACACTGTTTTTAAGTAACCTCGATAGCTCTTGACAAATAAGCTATCTATCGAGACCCTTTAGCTTCTTTTTATCGCATTCTCGATAGCTCTTGATAGCTAGTTCGATCCATTGAGAAAATTTTTGTCTCCTCGATAGCTACCTTGATCCAACGAGCTTCATTGTTGAGGAAACCTCTTGTTAGATCCTCAATAGCTAGTTCAATAGCTAAAAGGGGCATTTTTAAACCTCGATAGCTCTCGATTGATCGAGGTTTATGAAATTCCTATATATACGTGCCTCGCGATTTCAGATCTATTCTCTTCGATCTCTCTTGACTGATTTGAGTCTTTTCACCTCCCAAACACCTCCCACTCACTCAAAATTTTATTCCCAAGTGTTCTTCGACCTTAATCTTGCTTTTCTTCACTAGTAAGGTCCTTAATCCCTCTCTTCATCATGCATTTCATGTTTTTGACATAACTTTTGGGATTTTTGGAAAGTTTTGAGATTTTTCAAAATCAATGAAGTTTTTACTCAATTTTTGGGATGGGTTTTGTCAAAATGATGTTTAAAACTTCATGCATTGCATCACATGTGCATTATAACAATGTTTCATGCATTTTAGATGCATGTTTACTTTGTTGCTATGTTGTGTGCTGGTAGGTTTGGATTGGGCTGAGCCCATGATGCATTTATATTTACATGTCACATGTTCATGCATACGTACCTTCAAGTTTCTATATTTGTTATATTGTATCTTATTGGTGCTTTTCTGATTATCTCTCTCTCTCTGTTTCTTACGTTAATTGCGTCATGGCACCTAAACGTAAATCCATTCCATCCCGGAACCCTCTTCGTTGCGGGGCAACTTCTTCTTCTTCTCTTTCTGACCCCACTCCATTGCACGTACAGTTCCGTGATGAGAAGGCCAAATCGGACTTCTCGGAGAACTTTTCACGACGTGGCCAAATAGGACATATGTGATTCAATGTTAGGAACATATGTCACTATTTTATGTAATTGGCTAATCCTTTGACAAAATGCACTTTACTTGTAATTGGGTAGATCTAGGATGTGTTTAATACTTCAAGGAACAAGGTTTCAAGTTCAAGTGTTAAAGCCATGCAAGTCTGTCCAAGAATCAAGTGAGAAAGTGCTTGATTTTAAAGCTCGACAATTAGCATCTATCAAGGTTTAAAAGCTGCTGAAGCCCATGGCTCGACAGCTAGCTCGATAGATGGTTATTTATCGAGGTTTATGAAACTCAGTTTTTCAGAGCTAATTTCAATCCAATCCGTGAGTATATGTTTAGACTTTGTTTTCTCACAACCCTAAACATATATAAGGATTATTTTGAGGGCCGTAAAAGGTGGCACAGTTGCACAAGTGTAGAGCAAAGTCTTGTTCATGCAAATTGTGACCGGAGACAGAATTTGCACAAGTGTAGAGCAAAGTCTTGTTCATGCAAATTGTGACCGGAGACAGAATTTGCCCTAGTTTGTCTTTCTCTTGAAGAAGCTGCAGTGTTTGTACACCGTAGGGCTTTATGACCAAGGAGCTTCTTGATCTTCATCGTGTGATGAACTGAAGAACTTTGCAGCCAACATTCTTCTCAAGTTGGTGATCAAGTCGCATACTAGGATCCGTGCATCTATTGATTAGTCACATACCGGGAGCCATGCATTGAAAATGAGAGATTGTCACTACAGAACAAGTCCAATTGGGTATTGGGGTAAGGGTTCAACTGTAGGTTGGTATAAGGTATTGGGATTCCTTTACTTGTAACCACTTGTTTTTATAATAGTGGATTCTCAGGAGTGGTGACCTTAAAATCACCCGGTGGGGTTTTTGCCGTGTAGATTTTCCCCATTTGCAAACAAATCACCGTGTCAATTTATTTTTTGTTGCACTTAGGTTAATTGGTGATTTGTTTGTGCTACCATGTATTTTGCATGTTAATTTAATTAATTAATAAACTTGGCTAATTAATCAATTAATTAATCACAATGGGTCAATACATTCTTGGCCTATCACAAATCTATTCACAACTAAAAACAAAAGTGATTAGTAATCTTAAACTCAAAGATTAAGGCTAGAAAAGGCCCTAATCAAAAGAAAATTGACTTGAGGATGTTTTGTGAAAAACTCCCTCTTTGATTCACTATTTCTAGTGAATCTTAGTGTTTTCCTTTGGGATTTCTGTGTGATTTGAAAAGGTACCATGTATGGCTAAACCTCAGCATTAATGCAGAAAATTTGCATTTTTTATGTTTCTAGGATCCTCCATGCGTGCGCAAGATCGTGCTTGCGTTCGCATGATTATGGCTACGTGCGCAGCCACGTAGGCTGATTCCTACATGCGCATGCCAAGGGTTCCCTTGGTTTTACTTTTCCAAAAATAGATGTAGTTTCTCAATAAAAGTTATATTTTTCATTTTAACGTTTCTCAAGTCAATTTAACATTTGATTGGGCCCTAAGCCAACCTTGGGTTTTAGAATTCAGCATCATTAGGGAATGGGGGGCTTGAGTCGTAAAGGGTACAAAATGCGGTATCTACAAGGATGGGAAGGTGTTAGGCACCTAACCCCACCCAACCTGTAGGTCAGCCTCCACTCATTGTGTTCCAAATCCTAATCTCATCAAAGGATCTTCTAATATGTTATTCTATACTCATACACACTAACATGCATCTAACATCCAAACATGGCATATGTCCCACACTCATCCATAGTATAAAACCCTACCATTCATCTAGCTAAATATATCCAAGGGCAGCAAGTATATCACAAGGCGAAAACATCAACAAGGCCTTAATCAAGCATATTCATCATGTTCATCAATCAAAAAAAGTCCACCATGTTCATCAACCAAATCAAATGCATTTTTAGGCAATTATGCATGACATACCTTACTTACCTCGCTGCACCATAACACCTTAGCACATATGCATCAATGCATGTTCAAGTTCTCATGAATATTCACGTGGTTCATCAAAGCATAAACCCTAATCATTAATCTATCAATCCAAGCATGTGAAACATGTTATCCTACTAACCCTAATGCTAAACATGTGAAAACTAGACTCAACAAGACCTAAACATATGATTAAAACTAAACAAAATAGATGAAATCAAGAACCCTAAATCTGCGTTTTTGGGCATGAGTATGCGTGCGCATACACAAAGTATGCGTACACATGCCTCGAGTATGCATATGCATGCATGAAGCACGCGCACGCATACATGCCTAAAAACACGATTTCAGAACAACAAACAAAACAACAATTTAACAAATCCTAGCATACTTCTAATACAAAACAAAACAACCTAAACTAACAACAAAGATATCAAAGATAAACAAAACAAAATCTATTCTTAAACATGTATTGGATCTAACAACAAATAAGAGTAACACTTAACACATCAAAACATGTTCATCAATATATCCAACCATTCAACTCTCCAATCAAAATATGGTGAGACACAACAAATCAAAACCAAACAAATCATATCATATTTCTAAGCATGTATAACATATAAATCAAATAAGAACAACAAGAACACAAGTTTATAAAAATCCAAATTAAGGAAGAGCCATGAAGAGAGACCCACCTAGCTTATGAAATACAACTTGGTTGATATTTAACTGGCCCCTTAGTGCCTACACAACAAGATCAAATGATAATCAAGGGAATTAAAGGATTCAATAGTTCACAAGTAATCACAACTCAAAATAAAAAGAAGTTCTTGAAAAAGATTGTTTGAAAAAGGTTTTTGATTTAGATTAGAAAGTACTTTCTGCCCTAATGAGTAGTAGAGAGAGTTTTTGAAGAACCAAAAAACGTGCTCAATGCTTGATGTGCAGAAAGTTTTGAGAAAGAAAGAGTTTTGGAAGGATTCTAGTGAAAAAAAGTCTCTCTCTAGCAAGGGTTTGAGTTTAGAGGCATAAGGTTGTATTTATATGTTTAACTCATTTAGAGGGTTTTGGACTTTCCAAAGGGTATAGGGGCCAGGGCCCATCAAAGTGGGAGGCTTTGGGCCCTAAAAAAAGTGAAGTTCTGAGCTTTAGGAAAGCAGTGTGTGTACGCATGGTCGAGGCATGTGTACGCATGCGTCTCTAAAAACCCTAAACTGACAGCTCTAATGACCCAACTTCAAACGGCCATGACACACTCAATATAAATCCAAATTAGGCAAAATTTGTATTTAAATTGAAGCCCAGGATATCTACTTTCCAATAAAAGAAATAGCACTCCAAAATCTTTGTGGATAAAATATTATGATCAAAACAGTGAGTAAATGTCATTTTTCAACATTGTTTTCAAAGCGATTTGAGCACTTTTAAGTTGTGATTACTTCCAAACTATCAAAATAACTTCAATTATCTTTTGTATACATTTCAAGCTCATCATTGGGACCGAGGTATAAAGTTTATTAACCAGGCACAAAATGAGGTATTTACAATGCGACATGCATCAATGTGTTTGGATGCTTTGGTGAGCTTCGACTTGCCTAATATGGATATACTGATGTATGTCGTATACGCAGGCACAAAACACTACTGGTGCGTTATAGCACACCAAATGCGAAACTCTGCAGATATTCATCATGAAAATTAATGGGGCATCTTTTTGCCATATTCTTAGAGTGAAAGCTTGGTAAGAACAGTGTTTTATGTGCTATGATGCACTTGACCTGAAATGTTACCGGATTTCCACCACAAAAATAAGGTGAAATACTGCTGGATTTTTGCCATGGAAATTTGGCATCAATTCCAAATGTGCTATCAAAGCATTGATAAAGGACACATCCCCTTCTAAAATCAAACCTCAAAGCCCAATTCTTTTGAAGCCTTGAAACCTAATGCCAATAGTTTTTTTTTAACTGCCAATGACTGAAAATTTAGATTTTACTAAAACAAAGGTCTATCTTCGGACAAGCGTTGTAAGGTGCCTAACACCTTCTTTGCACGTAACTAGACTTCTGAATTCAAGAATCAAGATTTTTTACCATTTGTATTAGATTAGGAAAAAACGACAAATTTTCATAGCCTAGAACTGGTAATAAAATCAAATAGAGTCAAGTGACAAATCACACCTTAGAAAAAACCCAATGATTAGTAGTGACTTCACTACTTTTGGTAATAATAGATTAAAATTGACTGAATGATATTTTGTAATTATTGAAATGCTTTTATATTGGAAAAATGCTTGAACCATAAGTTTTTTTTTTTTTTTTTTTTTTTTTTTTTTGGTATTTTCGACTAATATCTTTCTACATATTTTTCAACTTTTATTTTGAATTAAAAATATAGAATTTTTTTTGGTACTAATGGCTCTCACACATCACCCCAAATTAGCCTTCCCGTAAGCTAATATTCCTTAGAATTTGGAATGGAGATAAGTGAAGGCGTGAGCTTGACAGCTTAGCACCAATAACGATAACTAATCAAATCAAAATTATGTTTTTTTTTTTTTTTTTTTTTTGGTTTCCCACGGTGTTTCCTCAAAACTTTCAACCAGAGACTAATCACTGTTCACGACGGGTGGGCCCATAGCGGGGTAAATCGCTGGCCCAGAGAGTTTTTTCAAAGTGCTGATGCCTGGACTTGAACTAGGGAGCTCCTAGTCAAACTCAAGACAACCACTTTGAGACCGAGTGCCCAACCACTCGATCAACCCCACTGGGTTCAAATCAAAACTATGTTAAGCATAATATAACTATTCTAGTAAATAAAAAAAATAAAAAAATTACAGTCACGCTTATTTATTCCTGTTATAGGTTGCAGAACCATGCATAGGTACGTAAATGGTAAGCCTTGATGAAACTAGGTTTTTTTTTTTTTTGGTACACTGTCACCTCTCATGGGTGGGATTCAAAGCATAATCTGATGATGAAAATTTTTTAATCCCCAAAACATAATCAATCTATTGAATTTCATACTCAAATCATACTTATGAAATATCTCAGTTTAACAAAAAATAATTTCATATATCTATCTCGTTCAAAATATTGTTCTTTGTGCCTTGATCTCATTTTTAAGATATAAAAAATTTTGTAAATAAAAAATTTATCATTTCAATACATAAGGGTAATTTTGATTTTTCGCTTTGAAAAATCTGAATTAAAATAATTAAGTCATTGATACTATAGTACTAACCTTCCCAAATCTGAATGATATTTGGTTTCGTCTTCCAAAAAAAAAACTTCCCAAATCCTTTTTTCCTTAAGAAACCCTAGTGAAGGTTCTAGCCTTGAATAGTTTTTTCTCCTTTAAATTTTGAGGTGCAATGTCTTTCTAGGTAGGTTGGTTCATTGATGCTATTAAAGGGGTGTTAGTCTATTTTAGGCAAATTTCTTTCCATTGTATTTTCAATTTTTGTATTCATGCTAACAAGAATTGTCAAAGAAAAAGAGACATCTATTTGGTTTAGGCAATACCTATCTTTTCTCTTTCTCATCATACACACATTAATATCAATACTATATAATAAAATTTTGTATTTAAAATTCGTGGTTGCGCCAAAATAACTGCAGCAAATTGCAAAAAGGTTTAGATAAAAACAATAATTAATTATTTGTTCTTATCTATTTCTTTGAATAAAGTAACAAAAGTATTTTAACAAAACATGCAATCTACCTTTTGTATATATCAACTTTTTTATTATTATTATGTTTTTTGGTTTTCGGTTTTGTTTTTCTTAGAATGAGCAAGTAATTATGAACAATACCATGATAACGAATTCAATGTTTAATTCATGCTTTGTCATATAATATACATGACCAGGAAAAAGAATAAAAGAATTGAAAGTCATAGATTGCAAGTTTCGCATAGCTCCTCTTAGATGAGAAAAACCTATAATTCTGACGCTGTTGAAAATTATAAAATATGCAGTGAGATAACCTATCATACTTACACTGTTTCTGGTTCTTATTAAAATTATAAAATATGCAGATTGAAGTGGCTTTGCATGCTTCTTCTAGTCATACTTCGATTCCTCCAAAAAAAGGCTTTCAATGCTTCTTTTAGTCATGCTTCAATTCGTCCAAAACTCATAGATACCTAATAATTAAATAAAACATATGTACATGAATCTTCAAATAAAAAATAATAATAATAATGAAATAAAATCAGCGCAGTGCAAGTCAAAGAGTAATAAATTCGAAACACAATTTGATATATCTTCCATCCAACACGCGAAATTGTCATGCTACTTTGCTTCCTTCTTTGCAACTCTATTCCCTTTGATTGGCACCACCGAAATTTTGACCTGCCGAAATGCACCCAGAAACACCTTGATATCCTGCGCAAATATAATATATATATTTATATATATATATATATATATATATATTATAGAACGCGTAAATATAATAAAGATGGCGAACTAATATGATCTGCTTTTTTGTATTTCCCCCTGTTTTTCTTTTCTTTATTTCTTTGGTTCTTTAGTTGTTTACGAAGTAGAGTACTAGAGTGTTACATTTTGTATCAACTAAGAAACATTTATCAATTGCCCTCCTGCCTCTACCATGTGTATGGTTGAATTTTGAAGTCTTCAAAAGCAATTGAGAATCCCCAACCAGGTGGTTAGGTAAATGCCATATGATTTTTCCTTTTTTAAACATTATTTGTTATTAAATTATTTTATATTATATAACATTACAAATGAATATAATATAATATACTATATCATATCTAAAATAATAAAAAAACATTTAATTGTTTGTATTTAATTTGATTTTTTTATACATTTAACTTTTTTATGAATTTTAGACATTGAAATTTGAAAAATTGTTTGTCTACTGTTAGTATTTGTTTAATTTCTGTCATTATACATAATGGGTAATGATTTAATTGATAATACACGTAAAGTTAGAAACCAATTCATTCTTCAAAAGAAAAAAAAGATAGTATTAAAAAAATAATACACTTTTGAGTTCTAATGTTAAAACTTTAACATCCAATAAGCATTCTTCTGAATCATTAAGGTTGAACTCGAAGAGTATCCTTCTATATCGTCAATGGTGGAACCGGAAAAAGGTGGAACTTGAAGAGATTCATAATTAAATCTCCAAGGATTTAATTATCTTATTGTTTATTTGGCCTCTAAAAAGATAAATTTTGGCTCCACCACTACCGATAAAAGGAAAATATTAGTTACCTCCTCTAATTCCAATAGCCTCATACAAAATTTCATAACTATGACACCTTAAGACCAACATAAGGCAATCAAATTCATAATTAATTCACTAATTCAAAATTTTAGCAAATAACATGTTTTGACACCGTATTTTGTTCGCCCTCGATTTGTGTGCTGGACTCTGAAAATTCCTAAACAAATTATTTTCTCATTGGGGGACCTTGGGAATATCTGGATCATCATGGTTTAACCAGTTTGAGCATCGGAGTACTCAAAGTGCCAGTTCAGGTCAAAATGACCAAAATGCCCCTGGTCAATTGAGAGTTTACTAAAGGTCAAAATTGGTAAAAATTCACCAAAATGACATTTTCCACATTTTAATATCAAACCCAAGGTTATTAGAACTTTGGCGTAAATGCACTTTTAGTCCCTATATTTTGACTTTTTTCCATCTTAGTCCCTACATTTTATTTTTTCCACTTTTAGTCTCTAAACCAATTAATGCTCTTCGTTTTAGTCCCTAAAGGACCTTTCCGTCACTCTGCTAACAGGGAAATTGACGGATGAATAAAATAACAATTTTTTTTAAACGGTGGTCAATAAAATAATGGGAATCACTTGACAGTAATCACGTGAAGCACTTACCTTACTCATTGGCGCGCAAGGAAACAAATCAAGCCCACTTCGGTTGACACATCTCACCCCACACGTGTGTGAATGTCACTCACATATGGCGTGTAGGAAAACAGCTTTCCCAAATCAGACTTAATCCCTAGTGGAGTGAAGCTCTGCTTTCTGCCTCTACCGAAACAACCATCATCATCAACCTAAGGAAAAATCAGACTTCTCTCTCAAACCACCATCATCATCATCAACCATCTCAAGATCTTCAACCATTTTGAAGTCCTTGATCAGATGGAAGCAAGCTTTTCAACCAGTTCAAGCTTGAGGAGGAGAGCTCCATTTAGGTGCTACTGTGGTGAAAGACCAGTGTTAGTCGTTTCGTGGACACCAGACAACCCTGGCAGAAGGTTTTATGGCTGTATAAACTACTAGGTATTTCAATATTTGAGTATTTTTTTAATTAATCATGTTTTTTCTACTGGGTAGTTCAAGCTTTGTTACTGTTGGTGGGTTATTGATGTTATTCTGTTTTAGTGAGATGGGGTTTTCTTCCTCTTCTTTATTTTTGGTTTTTCTTTTCCAATGTTTATTATTTTCTGAGAAAACGAGGGAAAATCTAGGAAAATTGATTTTGAATCATGGGGTTTTCGTGTTTTTATTTTTACTTCATTAGGGTTAAGAGAAAGGGAGGAATTGTGTTTTGCATTGGGGTTTCATTAGGGTTTTCGTGTTTTGCATTTAGTTCGTTTTCTTGGGTTTGGAAGCAATAATTTTGGGTTTTTTCTTTTCTTGTTTTACTAAGCTGTTTGGTGGTGTAAAAAATGGTGGGGAATTGTGTTGATCTATCTGTGAGTTTTCTAACAGTAGATGTTTTAACCGTGTCCTGATAGCTAATTGCTAGGGAAAATTCAAGGAATCACATTGTTTATTTATGTAAGAGATTGGCAATTGTATGATAATGGTTCTGCTAATAAGACTAGTTACTTTATATGTTTACCTGGGCTGGCAACATGCCAAATTATTAAGCAAGTGGAGAATTTAATGGTATGTTTGTACTTATAAAGAGGAAACCAATGTGCAAGTGGAGAATTATCATCAGTATGGTAATGTACATAGAATTAACTGGGGAATATTTTCCTTTTGTTGGTTGGGTTAGTTTATTGATCTTCAATGTTAATGTTTTCTTAAAAATTGGATTGCTATGGTTATATATAAACCACAATGTTTTTTCAATTTCATGTTAATTATACAGTCCTTATTGGTTATTAAGTAGCTTGATGGATAAAGAAATTGGTTTGCATTTCAAGTTGGGCGAAAGTGTAAATTCTTCCAATGGCGTGATGATGAGATATGTGAACGTGGTAAGGTGCTCATCCTAGAGCAAAGGCAATGGATTATCAGACTAGAGGCCGAGGTTGCAAGATGCTACAGGAGAGAGAAGTTTTACACTGTGGCTTTGGCATTCTTATTGGTGATATGTGAGATTTGTCTCTTTAATTGTATGGGTAGTTAGATAGGTAATGGAAGTTTGATTAGGCAGCAACTGGGAAGTGTGGAAGTGTTTATGTTTGGTTAGCATGTTACATAGATAGGGGAGTTTCAATATCTTGTAATTGCTAATGCATAGGGCTGGCAGTGTGTAAATTTTTTGGTTAGGCAGTTAGCATGGAAACACCTGCTGGTTTTTTTTTTTTGTAACATTCCTGGAATGAAATGAATACCCCTGTTTTCTAACTGTGTTGTTCAATGGTAAAATATTAATAATGATCCATTCTCTCCTTTGTAACTTTTTTGCCACATTGAATGATTTGGAATTTTGGTGTGCTTAACATTTGTTTAGTATTCATCAATGTGGGGCTGCTGGAATGTGTTTATGAACTGTATTCATACTGGTTTCAGTTTAATAAAATAAAAAATACAAAGTTAAATAACCAATTTGAAAAAAGAGATGTGAATATGAAATTTTATAGTAAGTCTCGATTCCAAAGTCAAAGAGAGTAAATGATGACAATTCAAGGCATGTTGGCACAGACAGGCTACTTAAAAGTTCAGAAATTTCATGTGTTACCAATGTTAAATGATTGTCTTTTGCATACCTAGGCATTCGAATTTATATAAACCTTATTAAACCAGGGACTATAGTCATATTATTAACAGTGTAAAAACTTCTAATTTCTTAACTGGTCTAAAATTATGTTGACTTTTTAGTCATATTATTCCCTCTTCTGCAGTTCAGTCACATCATAAAAATATCTATTAAACATGTCCAACTTGCATGTAACTGAGGTTTACTTAAAAGATCTACTTAAAAGATCTATTAGGCATGACTGAGTCAACTTTGCAGCTAACTCCATTAATTCCCATATAATATTACCTCAAACATTAAGCATGACTCAGATCAAAAGGGATCTCACTGAATCCTTTAAAGTACATTGTTTACACACTCTAGCTAATCTACAACATATTGACAGATTGACAACAAAAATCCTAGTCAACAAAAAACCAATTTTGAACCAAACTTTTTTAGCTTGATTGACAGATTGACAAAGGCACACTATCCAGACTTTTTGAACCAAACTTTTTGCAAATTTCTACCGCAATCCAGATTTCTGCAATACAAATTGCTGCTGCAAATTTCTGCTGCAATACAAATTTCTGCAATATTTCTGATGCAATACAAATTTTTGCAATACAAATTTCTGCAGCAAATTTTTGCAATACAAATTTCTGCTGCAAATAAAATATGCTCACAACTCAAAACTCACATTCAGCAAAATTAAAAAACCACTCACAAGTCACAAATTAGTCAAATAGTCAAAGTACAAAATATCAGAACACAATCACAGTTCTACAAACACTTACAGTAAACATAGTCAAACCAATACAAACACTTACAGCAACACTACAAATATCAGAACACAGTCACAATTCTACAAATATTAGAACTAGAACACAATCACAGTTACAAACAGCAGAACACAGTCATAGTTCTACAAATATCAGAACTAGAACACAGTCACAGTTCTACAAATATCAGAACACAGTCACAGTTATCACTTTCTACAAAACAAAGGGCATTGTTCCATAGTTAACCCTATCACCATAAATACACAAAACAAGCAAAGGAAAAATGAACTTGTGTTCTCTTCACTTCCTTGGACCATGCACAGATGATTGACTCCCACCATGTCTGATTGCTTCCATGTATCTGGATGCGTTCTTAGAAGCCTTTAGAGTCTCTGATGTGACCACCCTTGTCTTTTTCTGCCTTGGCTTTGGGTTGCTGCTGTTGGATTTCTGATGTGCACCTAGATTCTGTGTGGTGCTGCCTAACTGGTGTGGTGCAGCTTCAGTGGAGTTGTGCTACTGTGTATATGAGTGGATGATTGTGCTTCTAGTCCTGGCATGAGGTGTTACATTTGGACTGGATTGGTGCATCCTGGTCTGAGATGGTGCAAATTGAGTGGCTGAGCTTGTCTTGGCCTGAAATGGTGCACCTGGCCTAAAGCTGGGCTTGCTGGACTAGTATGGTGCACTTGGAGTGGCTCGGCTATGCATGCTGGACTGAGGTGGTGCACCTGGAGTGGAGCTGAAGCTAAGCATGCTGGCCTACAAACAGGAAATTCACACACGTTATTAGATGTACTTGAAAAGCAACTAATAGTTGGATTAATGCTGTGTGTGTTCATAGGATTAGAAAAATCTGTTTTAAGAAATGGCTAGCAAAGCAAGCCATTCTCTAACAAGCATATTAGATGTGTTATGAACAAGTCTCAGGGCATGCAATGGCCAATGAGAGTCATGGAAAAGCACATATGTAAAGTAAAATCAACCAAGGTTGGGTGAGAAACCAACCAGCTAGAGAGAGAGAGCAGGTCACCTAAGCATGAGTTTACTGTAAAATTTAAATGACAATGTAAATCTAATTCTTCATTTTATTGTTTAGAATTTTTTTTTTTTTTTTTTTTGGTTTTGTTTTTGGGGCCAATCTAATAAATTACTATGACAAGCTCATCTACAATTGTATTTCACACACATGTCCATATATTACCTTATTAGATGCACTGGTTCTGTTTGTGGTGCCTGGCAATGAGGAGTTCCCTCCAATCTCACCCTTGCAACTTCTTTTATTATGCCCTAACTTACCATAGGTCTTGCATTGCTTAGAGATGCTAGCTCTCCTTGTTGGCTCATTAGGTTCTCTTGCTCTCTTCTTCTTAGGTCTGCCAGGTGGTCTTCTTTTGATAGGAGTCTGAACTGGGGTCACACCACTAGGTCTCCACATATTCTGTCCATTGATTGGTGTTATGATTGGTTCATAGCAGGCCTTGTATGTAGAGACATGGTAACATGGGTGACCATACTGCTCAGCATCTTGTCTGTTGAAAAATATGCAGGTGATTGCATGAGCACAAGGTATGCCACTTATATCCCACTTCCTACAACTGCAGTGTGCTGTGGCCAAGTCAACAGTGAAACTTTGCAGACCATTTTTTACTTCAAACTGGGTCTGCCCTGCCCAACAAGCTAACCACTTACTAGCTGCCACTTTTTCCTTATGCAACCTCTTCAGAACCTTGGCACAAATATCTGACTCTACTCTCAAAATCTTCTCTCTGTTGTCTTGAAACCTAGTCATGAGATATAGCCTGATACACTCAAGCTGCAAGCACATACAAGTACAATGAAACATTATATTTTAATTGCAACACCTGCTAAAAACAGTACCAAACAATGAACCTAATTAACTGTAGGTGATGACAAAGACTCATACCATGCTAATTATAGGCTTAGACCTGAATTTAAGAATCCTACTGTTGAAACTCTCACACATATTGTTTACTATAGTGTCAGTCAAGGCATCCTCACTAAACATGTGTTTGGCCCATTTTGTTGTGGAATGAGCATCCAACCAACTGTATGCATCAGCATCAATGCCCTTTAGCTCATCCATCACCCTATCAAACTCTTCTTTATAAGTTGCCTTGGCTGCCCTCCAAAACAATTCTCTAATCAAAACACCAGGATGGTTCTTCCTGAAGTTGTTGTAGAGGTGTCTGCAGCAAATCATATGTTCATACTGTGGCCAGTTATCAATGAAAGTTTGCACCAACCCCTGTCACAAACAGTATCAAAGGAAAATATGTCTTAGAGATAGAGATTATATGAGTAAATGAAGAAAAAAACAATCAAATAGAGAATAAACTACACACCTTCTGCTGGTCTGACATAAACACCCATCTCTTATTCTGACCTATGTCTGCAAGTAACAGATTGATGAACCAAGTCCAAGAGTCCTTGGTTTCAGCCTCTACCACTGCATATGCAAGGGGGAAATACTCCTCATTAGGATCTCTGCATACTGCAGTAATCAATTGTCCCTCTGACTTGTTCTTCAAATGACAGGCATCCAAACCAATGAATGGCCTGCATCCAGCCAAAAACCCCTTCTTGCAGCCCTCCAAACATATGTATAGCCTCTCAAAATAAGGCACCCCACACACCAAATCCATCTCAGCTGCTAAATCACCATCATGGAAGGTATGTACCTTCATAAGTATGGTACTACTAGGACTAGCCCTTCTTAATTCCTCACAGTACTCCCACAGCTGGTTGTACTGTTGTGTATAAGCCCCATCAACATATTCTCGAGCCTTATCCCTAGCCCTACCTGCTTTTCCTGCACTTATGTTTAGGGTATACTTGTCATGGACAACCTCTTGGATGTCTTTCAACTTGATATTAGGCTGTCTTTTCACATTCTTCATCAACTTCTTCCCAATGTATGATGAAGTACACCTAGGATTTTTATAACTTCTAGAGCAGGTGTGTTCCAATGTCAATGTCCTTAGTTGGTAGCTCCTCTCCCTTGGCACCTTTGTTAGATAGGCAACAAACTTGCACCCTTCTTGGCAAACAGCTCTTACCCTTTGCAGATCATTTTTAACAAATCTGATCCCCCATCCACCATGAACTGCATAATCTATTATAGCTTCCTTGAATTGCTAAGGTGTAGTAAACAACATATCTTTCTCAAAATAAATATGCTCAGCCTTAGCCACTGGCTTAAACACAGGGAATTTCCTCACTTGCTCTTCTTTTGGTTCCCTTTCATCTCTCACATGTGTCCTGTTATCATCCTCAGACTTATCATCACTATCATACCCAAGCTCATCATCAGATGATGATTCCACAAGACTGTGTAGTTCCTCACTCTCATAATCAGAGTTCATCACACTAGCACCCATTTGGCCTGGTTCATTAACATCAGCATCATCCTTACCATCCCAACTGTCACTACTATCTTCAACAAAGTCCCTAACACTATGGTTCAACTCTACATCATCTTCTAAGCCACTTCCCCCACCATCACTTCCCACACTATCACTGCTATCACTTATATGAACAACCTCAGGTAGGTGCTCAATGATAGGTTCTTTACCTACTCTCCTTGAACCCACTTGAGAAGTAGCCAACCCAGTAGGAACATCAGCATTAACCTCAAGCTCATCCTCATTAGCATACATGCCATCACTATCATAAAAACTATAAAAATCATCCCCATCATGGTCATCATGTTCACTGCCATCATCATTGTCATAATAACCTGTAAAGTCTTGCTCCAATGCCAATGGCTGCACACCCTCACCAACATTTTGTCCTTCATCAACTAATATAGGGTCATGTATTGGGTGCTTTACATACACATGAATATCGTGATGACCCCTCCCTAATTCTGTCAGGTACATGGCATCACTATCATCAACAATCAAATTGAAGTTTGCTAGTTCTTGGTCCACTCCAGGCATTTTATACCACAGCCTACTAACAGATGTGTACCCAAAGTCTCTACCTATACTCTCTATCTCAACCTTGGACCACCTGTCAGGGTCACAATTATTAACTATATCTACTGCACCTCCCACATATTTTCAGCCATTCTCAGTAAAATGGCCACCATGATGCACAAATATACTAAATAGCTCATCTATTTTGCATGCAACATAACACCAAAACCAATTAAACAATACTAGTTACAGAACAAAATATATATTATATTTAAGAATGAAATATTTAACAAAATATTTCATTCTGCATGCAGACAACACAACACTTAATAAAGTATTAGCTTATCAAAACACTTAATCAAATATTTAAGTAACAATACAACACTTACTTCAATAGTTTTGTCATACTAAAAGAAATAGAGGAGTACTTTTGTCATACACGGGGAACACATGGACCACAATGTAAACCACAAACAAACACATGCAAACAAGGACCAACAAGCCGTCAAAAAACCAAAATATACAAAAACATTGTGGCCCCTACTAAGAAAAAGCCAACAAGCTTATTGTAAAGCTATAAATAAAGACAAAGAGAAGAGAGAGAAGACCTTTTTCACAAAGACAAAGGTCTCCTAACTTTCATTTTCTCCACTCCATGAAAAGTGTGGGTATCAAGTGACAGAGATGGTGGTTTTGAGAGATGGTTGATGATGATGGTGCTTCAAGTTAGTGTCTTTCAGAGATGGGTTTTGAGAAATGGTTGATGATGGTGGTGGTTTGAGAGATAAGTGAGATTTTTCTTTATGGTTGAAGATGATGGCTGTTCGGCAGAGAGCTTCACTAGATTTTTCTTTATGGTTGAAGATGATGGTAGTGAAGCTTTTTCTTTATGGTTGAAGAAGATGATGGCTGTTCGGAGCTTCACTTTTATGGTTGAAGAAGATGATGGCAGTGAAGCTTTTTCTTTATGGTTGAAGAAGATAATGGCTGTTCATATTTGGGAAAGCTTTTTCTTTCTTTAAGTCTGATTTGGGAAAGCTATTTTCCTGTGCGCCATATGTGAGTGACATACACACACGTGTGGGGTGAGACGTGTCAACTGTAGTGGGCTTGATTTGTTTCCCTGCGCGCCAGTAAGTAAGGTAAGTGCTTCACATGATTACTGTCAAGTGATTCCCATTATTTTATTGACCACCGTTTAAAAAGAAAATTGTTATTTTATTCATCCGTCAATTTCCCCGTTAGCAGAGTGACAGAAAGTGCTTTAGGGACTAAAACGAAGAGCGTTAATTGGTTTAGGGACTAAAAGTGGAAAAAATAAAATGTAGGGACTAAAATGGAAAAAAGTCAAAATGTAGGGACTAAAAGTGCATTTACGCCTAGAACTTTTTGTCAACTTTGACCAAATTTGACCTAGGGTTGACTTTTGCGACGAACGAAAGTTGACTTTTGATTTGACTATCCGATTGGGGTAAAACCAACATTACCAATGTGAAGAATATTTAATTCCCTTAAAAATGATGACTCATAGGTCGAAATCGGAGTTAAAACGGTTGAAATATCATGAAAACTGTGTCAAGCGTGTCAACTTGCTTCCCAAGGCCATATACTACGATCTGACCGTCTGATTTTTAAAACATCAAATTCCCTAGAAACAAGACATCCTTATCTTTCCAATGAAACTGGAATAAGCTCAGTCAAAGTTCGGTATGACCTTCAAATAAACAAATGAAGTTAGAGCCAAAAGGTTCGAAAAAGACGAAACAATTGTCGTCAGCCACGTACCGCCGACACACACTAAGTGTCTAGTAGGCCTTTTTTCGCCCCCATAAAAAGCACCAAATATCCCCCCCCCCCCCCTCGAGATTTCATTAAGAATGAAATTTGGGGTCTTGGGGCATCTTTTCTAGGCAGTTTTCTTTCTTTTTTCTACATTTCTCTCCCAAAACACACACTAAAAAAAAAAAAAAAAACCTTTGATTTTCTCTTCCTCCAAGAGGTAGTGTTCTTGCTTCCATCTTCTCCTTAGTCCCTCTTCCTTGGTTTTGAGGTTTGGAGGGTGTAGGTGTAGCTTTTTAGCTACAATCTCCTCTCTCTTTTTTTTCTTTTTTTTTTCTTTTTTTTTTCTTTTTTTTTTCTTTTTTTTTTTAATTCTAGCACTTTATTGCATCATTTCAATTTTCTAGCATGTCTATTGATTTATTTAAACTTTATAACATGTTTTTATTACTTTGATGATGTTGGCTTAGACTTCATTGTGTGGGTGCAAGTGCCCACGATGAGTGGTTTCCTTATAGGAAGTACGCCTCGGCCTAATGTGGACTGGGCGAAGGGTGTAAATGGATTCGCCACCTAGATTAGGCCTAGGAATCATATATGTAGCACCCTTGTGAAAGGACTGATATTTACTAGAGCATGTGTCTAGAGTTTTGGTATGGGGATAGGAATGTGTTAGGTACCCAACCCCATCTGACTCGTAGGTCGGCCTCCACTCATTGTATTTCAAATCCTAGTCCCATCAAAAAGTCTTTTAATAGGCTATCTTAGACTCACACACGAGCTTGCGTATGCAACCCTACCCAGAAACTCAGCAAGCAAACATCAAACAAACCTTGTTTAAACAATTTAACATGCTTTCCAAACGAATAAACAATAAACCTAAACTACACTAAGAGGAAATAAAGCAATAAAATAGAGAAGAAAACAAAATAAACGAAGAGATCAAAGCAAGAACAAGTACCTCACAAAAGAAGCTTTTAGAACTTGATTTTGATCGTTTCCCTTGGTCAATCTACAAAAAAAAGAAAAAATAACCAGAGGGTTAGTAAGTTTAACTAGAAGATTTTGACCAAAATAAGTCCTAGCCAAGAAACTTTAGTTTAGGATGCTTTTCTAAGTAAAACTCTTCTCTTTAAATCACTTTTTTGGAGTGGATTCTCCGTTTATTGGGAAAATAGTCATGGGGACCTCTTATAGTGTCCAAAGAGAAGGGGTGAAGGCGATTCCAAGCGATATGGGATTGCCTCCATCAAGATTTTGTGAAAATATTTGCCTTACATAGAATCTGGAAACCCTAGATGCATACTCAGGCTCGTGGCCGCGTACGCAAGGGTTAAGGAAGCGTATGCAAGCTCAAGGCCACATACGCACCCTTAGGGTTTTTAAAGGATTTTTCTTCTTTCAAAAAAAATCTTTCAACTAAACATTTCTATAGCTAGACCCTAGATTAGCCCCAGACCTCCTAATGTTTTCATCACTGGGGAATGGGGACTTGAGTCGTAAGGGGTAAAAAATGAGGTGTTTACACACTAGGTGCATGACTTACCATATGTGTGATTGCCCATATCTATATCAGCTAGTGACATTGGTTTACTTGTGTATGCGACACGCATCATGTGATCGATACTTCGGTGACCAAAAACTAATTCCTTTAAACCCCCGAAAACTAATGCCAATAGCTTGTTTTTATTTGCCAATGACCAAAAATTAATTCTTACCAAAACAAAGGATTGTCTCACGACAGGCGTTATGGAGTGTCTAACACCTTCCCCACACGTAACCAGACTTCTGTAAATCAAGATTTTTTATCATTCATTTAGATTAAGAAAAAACTGACTTTTTCTTAACGTAGGACTAGAGATAAAATCAAATAGTGTTAGGTGACCAATCACATCTAATAAAACCCTATGATTTGTGGCAACTTCACAACCTTGATAAATAACACAAAAAATGACTCACTAGTCATAGCTCACACCCGAGCCGTGCATCATTCTCAGAAAAGGGGGGAGGGGGGGGGGGGGAGAGAGACCCGTTTTCTCCGAAACCCCATCCACACGTGTGGAGAGCACGTGTTGCCATCTGGGGTGGTTGTAACTGCGAAGCATTGACAACATGTTTGTGCATATTACTTCTAATATGAATTTGCTTCCCTCAAACCACCTAAATTGAGAAAGTAGGAAAATTTTGGTATAAAAATTTAGTCTTCAATCTTCATCTTTTTATAATAGTGGAGAAAATATCTCTCACTAATCTTTTGTGAACATACCTCGGTAACCTAATTAATACAGTAAAAAATATGAAAAGAATGCGATTTATTATTTATTAATTCACCCAATTTGATTTTTTCCCACCTGAAAGTTTAATATTTTTCATATTTTTTTGTTAAAGTATAAGTTTTTAATGGACATTTATGAAGCAGAATTAAGGTATAATTTTTTAAGTGCGGTAAATCAACTTTTAAATAAAATTTACAGACATGGTTAGGTGGTCTCGGGTTCTATGTACCCAGTAACAATTTGTTTTTAGATATGTGGAGTGGTCTCAATCTTAAATTTTTTTTTTTTTTTTTTTTTTTGAGAATCATCTCAATCTCAATTGATTCATAGAATAGTGAACAGAGGACAAAAAGCGTAGGCCATTGCACTAATTTCAACACAGTTTAATTTAGAGTGATTCGGGACCAAATGGGTGCCAATTTGAGTGCGTCCCTACACAAGCAAACAAAGTTGCCCACGTCTTAGAATCTTCACTAGATCATGGGCCTTTGTAAAGCTATTATTATTATTATTATTATTATTATTAAATAAGCACAATAGATGTACATGTAGACTATTACAATGTTACTGTTATGAATCTAGAAAACTATTTGTATACATAGAATATAGTATTCAATTTTATTTCTTTTTAGTTTTTCATAACCAAATTAAAATATTTCTAGCAAGAATTTATAATTAACCAATAGTTGCAAATAAAAGAAACACTTTTACAATTTTTATTTGTGCAAAACATTGAATCTAATTTATTAAAGTCACTATTAGGACTTCACTTAATATTAAAATCACCCAACAACGTGAACATGTCCAAACAAAGAAGAATTTAACACACAATTCTATGAATTAATAGTAAGCAAACCAAGATTATTTTAATATAAAAAGTATTATGGTTTATGCATAAATTTTAACAAAAAAAGATGAAGATTTATTATTCTTAAAAAAAAAAAAAAAAAAAAAAGAGTTTTAACTTATCTCGGGTAAAACAATATATGGTAAAGGAAAGTTTTAATTTAGGATTTCAATTAGTTTGGATTTTTATTGACACACAATTTTTAAGGCATTATTGGGGTGAGAAAGAAAAGAGATAGTCTATCTATAATATTTTTTTTAAATTATTTTTTCAATAAAAATAATTATTAAACAAAAATTTCGCTTAGGCTTTCTTCCTAGAAACATTGAACAACTTGTCCAAACGGACACTAAATCATTGCCTTGAATCCGAAACACAACCAAATCTGGAGGAGGGGGCCGGGTTGATACGCAATAGTGATATGATGGCGTGTGGTTTAAAGGATTTGCAAGAAATTCTGGTTACCTAAATAGTGCTAACTGCTAAGGCCGAGTTATGGGCTCTAAGAGACAAAATTCTACTTGTTGAGGCTATAAACATAACTAACCTTATAGTGGAATTTTTTAGGGTTTTAGACCCCAATTGAGTCATATTTTATCAAATCTTAGCAAAATAATTAATTAGATTAATCATGCAATAGATTTGATTCAAATAAACATCAAACATTCACGGAACAAATAAACACCAAGAATGATGACCTAGAAAAACTTTTGAAATTGTGGTTTCAAAGTAAAAAATTCTGGGAAGGATTTGACCTAAACAATCCTCAAAGCAACACTTTACTAATAGAATAGAAATTTGTACAATAGCCTTAATCATAAATCTACTGCTACCTCATGTAGTACTTACTCACGTAACTACATGCAATTCCGAATCTACGAACTCTTCTACTGTGAAACTGTTGCACACAAATAATCCAGTTTGTCACTTTGAGATCTCCACTCAAAGATTTAGATCAGCAACTGTGGTGGCTTGATGCAGCAATTTCACTTTATAATTGGATCCATTGTTTGCACAAGGTCTCTAGCTGTAGCTTGAAAAGGGTATGGAAAATCTCCAGATCTGTGTATAGAACACTGTCCCCTTGAATGTGTAAAAACATGCTCTTGAGTTTTATTTAAATGTTCTTAAGTTCCATCAAAATCCTAGATCCAATGGCTGAGAAAGAAAGTGAGAATCCAAATCTGCACGAATCTCGATCGATTGAGATGTGCATCTTGATCGGTCGAGATAAGTGATTCTCTTTTTTTGCACTTATCTTTTTCTGATTTCCTGAGTTCTCATCTATGTAGAACTTCATTTGTCTTGTTTAATAGAATATTTCTAGACTAAACAACTAGACAAACTAAGTTCTAAAGGTTTCAATTTATTCATGGTTGCCAACCTAAAAATATAGACTTTACAGAACTTTATGCACAATTTTGTAGTGATTTTGCTTACCAACTCCTTTGTAATAAATAGTTGAAATTTCTATTATCTAAGTGCAAGAACCTTGTAAATGAGATCTCGAGAAAAGAGTCGAGCATATCTACAAGGAAGCGATTTGATGCAGAGGGTCTAACTTGTATCCGTTGTTACCAAAAAGAAAATAACAATAATACGGAACTAGGATTCGAAGTCGAGGGGGGCAAATATAATTTTCTTGAGAGGGGCAAATATAATTTTTCATGGACTTATTTTCTAAAATCTTATATATATACTTATTATTTAATATTTTAAAAAAATTTGGGGGGGGGCCACAGCCCCCCTCTTCTTGAACATAGTTTCGTCTCTGAATAATAATAATAAACGGCCAAGTCGAACCGTCGATCCTATCCATAATAGTTGTTCCTTAGCATTAAATTAAGATGCTAATTGCAACTGATGCCCAAGCTATTCTATCTCATTTAGTGCTTGCTTGCCAAAGGATAAACTAGTGTGGGCGTTTACACCTAAGGGAAAGTTCACAGTTAGTAACGCCTACAAATTAGCAATTTCTGATTTTGCACAGGGCTGTATGGAAGGGACTTCAAATGGGGAGAATCACAAAATTTTTTAGTGCAAAATCTGAAGGTTACACTTGCCAAATAAAACAAAATCTTTTGCTTGGAGGGTGTGCTGCAACATCATCCCCACGAAAGCAAAACCTATTCTATCAGAAGGTGATTGAGGAGACCATGTGTGAAGCGTGTGATTTGGAGGAAGAGAATAGGGCCAAGTACTCTGGGATTGTGAGATTGCTCAGGAAGTATGGAAGATATCGGGGCATCACTTTTGAAACTTAGGGAGTCCATTACTGTGAGTTCATGGACTTGATTTGGTACTTAATGTTTGTCCAGCATGTTGGGGATGGAATCTTAGAGTTGGTATTCATGGTAGCTTGGTGTATATGGTACAACAAAAATGCTGTCAGGCATGGGAGTACACGCCAATTGGCACAAATGGTAGTACAGAAAGCTAGGATGTTGATTGATGAGTTTCAGGTCGCAAACCACTCTTGTTGATACTGTATTTTGTCCGCCTCGATTTGCGTGCCGGACCCTAAAAAACCTAAAAATATCATTTTCTCTCCATGGGGCCGAGAGAATATCTAGAATGATGTGGCGCAACCTGTTCGGACACCGGAGCACTCAAAGTGCCTTTTCTAGTTAAAATGACCAAAATGCCCCTAGTCAACCTAGAGTTAACCGAAGGTTAAACAAGGTCAAAATCCACACAAAATAACGCCTTACATAGTTTTTCATCAAATCCGAGCTTCTCGGAGATTTTTAGCCACTTTGACCAAGTTTGACCCGAAGTTGACTTCGGGTGGGCCCAAAAATCTTAATTTTGATCCGGTTGTCGGAATGAGTTGAAACCAATGTCATTGTGAAGATTATCAAATTCTCATTCCAACTACTATTCATGGGTTGAAATCGGAGTTAGAACGGCCGAGATATCACGAAAACCGAGTTAATGCACCGATTGACGCATCGCTAACTTCTCGGAGCCATAACTTTTGATCCAACCGTTGGATTTTTGAATTCCACCCTTTTTAGAAACTGAAAATCAAGATCTTTATAAGGGTTTCTAGATCAACCCGATCAGAGGCCGGCCAATCGCCCTCCAACGGCCGTCGCCTCAAAAAACACGCAGGGCTATAAATAGCCGCAGGCACCTATCAAACCTAGAGGAGACCACTTTTTTGGGTTTTTTCTCTTTGCCTAGACGATTTCTGAGCTTTTTTTCCTCTCTTCCAAACAAAAAAAACACACAAAAAAACACATTAAAGCCTTCTTCACCAAAAATATAAGGTATTGTTCTTATACCCGATCTTCTTCTCCTTGGTTCTACGTCTTGGATTTGGGGTTTAGGGGTGTGGATGTAGCTTTTTAGCTACTATCCACACCCCTAACCTTCTAAATCTTTTTCTAGCATTGATTTGCTTGAATAACATGATTTATTGCTTTCCTAGCATGTTGCTTGCTTTATTTATGTTTCTAGCTTAAATCTTTATGTTGTTATGTCTTATGCCATGTTTCGTGCTTAGATCTATGTTCCCATGTTGACACCCCATTTTGCAACCCGCATTTAACCTCACATGGAGGGTAAAAGGGTAATTTCATCTTGGAAATATGCATCTTGATTCTAGTCATTAAATCTCTAATCTTATTTCACCAAAATGATCTTGATGTTGTAACGATCAAATCGACTGGTTATAAGCCCTAATCAAACCATCAGATTGAAAGTTATCACCAAATCAAGTTTTATTGGCCAAGATGTACTATCACAAATTGAATCCGACTATATGTGATTATGAATAATTGATTTCAATTGGTTATAATTATAATCAATTTGAGATTAATGACATGTCATAATTTGATTGGCTAGAACTACATTTTATAGTAAGGTTGCACACATTTAATTAATTAGATAGTCAAATATTGATTATTCAATGAGTAATTTGTGCAATTATCTTTTAATTAAGGTAATTTTGGAACTAATTAATTCTAAAATGGGAGTGACTGGAGCCTATTAATGTTAATTGGAAACTAATTTGGGACCTATTAATGTTAATTGTGCTAAAATTATTTTCTAACAAATGACCTCTGCTCACAATTTCATTGATATCTCTCAGAATATTTTGAATCTTGAATGAGGTTAATTTTCCCAGAAACTAGACATCCGGGGCTTCAATTTGAGCACAAGAATGAGACAATTCCGATCAGAATTGAGTAAGATATGATTTTTTGAATTGGGCTCTACAGGTTGTTACAGTAGCTACGGGAAAACCAAATTATGCTTGCTTCTCACTCCCACCAATCTCTACATTTAATGCACTCGATTTCCCCAAAGACTAAAATAAGGTCTAGGTTCATGATTCTTTGTCAACCCTCATTAGATGATATTCCATTTATAATTTCTCCACCACTACTATATAAACCTCCCTTTTCCTCCATTCCAAAGCACAAAAAACCCCCCTCTCTTCTCCTCTCTTGAGTTTTAGTGAAGTAGAGTAGTCTTGTCATATCTTGGTCTTCTTGAGACTCAAGGTATTGAGTGAGACTCACTCTCCCTGTCCTAGTTCTTCTTTTCCTCCACCCTTAGGATCACCACCAAGAGTCTCTTCCTCCACCGTATGGACCTTGCATGAAGGTATAATCCCTTTCCCTAACTTGTTTTTTATGTTGCCATGATGAGAATTTAAGATTAAAGCATGATAGAAATTATTTAAATTCCCTTAAATATGTTTGAATGTTCCTAAATATTCTTATGTGTTCTTCACATGTTCTTGGTTGTTCATCACATGTTCATACATAACACTAGTTTTGATCTTAAATCCACATCAAAAAACAAGAAAAAGATGTTTGTTTAATAATTCTTTCAAATCCTTGAATCTAGAATATCACCATCTACACACTTTCACTAGAATTTATTTTTCAATCCAAATGAATTGCTTAATAAATTGAATTAGGGTTTATCACATGCACACACATTAAATTCAACATACAAATTGATTGATAACATATTGGATGATGTGATATGAATGTTGGCCACCATATTATAGAAGATCGGTTTCATCGGGTAAGGTGGGTGCCTAACACCTTCCCACCTTGTAACATAGCCTCCGAGCTTAGATCAAGGGTTAGTAGATCAAATGCTTATCCATGTAATTTTTTATTTCTAGATTGTAACTAGGAAACAAAGCCATGTACTTTATCTTAGATTGTATCTAGGACCAAAACCATGTAATTTCCTATGATCAATGTAAATTCAATTTCAAATTAATAAAATGAGGAATTTTTCAATTTTGGTTTTCTTATTTATTCCAATAATTAAATAAGTGGCGACTCCATTGTAAAACCCTTAATCTAAAGGGGAAAATATAATCAGTCGAACCTCCATTTTGAGAGGCAACAACACGACTCCACCCATTCACATAAGTTTGGCCTAACATCCATAAAAACGGGTCGGAGGCGTGGTCTCTCACATCCCACATGTTTAGATCTACATGCTTAGGGTTTTATGCCATGTTTTTCTATGTTTTATTCCCTTTTTTGCTCTATGTTGATGTTAGGGCTACGTGCTCACATGCTTGATATCATGTCTATGGTTATGTCTTGCTTAGATCTACATGTTTGTATGCACGTTCTACTATGCCTATATCCAAGTCGTCACATGCTTGTATGCTTGGATTCATGTCCTTCCATGTCTATGTGCTAAATTTCTACATGTTTACATGTATGTTCCTATGCTTATATGTCTAGATCTATGTTTTCGCATGCTTGTGTGCTTGGATCTACGTTCTCTACATGCTTTTTGCTATATTCCATGTGCTTGTGCACTCCATGCCATGTTTGTGTGCCTAGACCTAGGCTATGTTTGTCATGCCATGTGCTATCGTAGCCCTTTGTCGCTTTATCTTTCTTTCTTGTGTTTTGGCCTATTGGTTTAAACTCGATCTAGACCCTGTGGTCTTCGTCATTGTCCATTCACCTTAGCCCATATCAAAGGGTTTGGATCACCCATTTTGCATGTCTATGCTTGCTTGCTTCTATGCTTTATGCTTGTGTTAGCCTCTCTTGTTCTAGGCTTTGCCATGCTTGACGCCCTTAGTGGGTTTGTGGTTGTGTGGTTACACCCGATGCCCATGAGGCCTTGTTTGGGTGTAACCACTTGGGAGGCATCGCCATGATTCCAGTTGCTTCGTGCATACCTTTCCCCTTTTCTGCTCCGTGCGATGATATGCTTGCCATGCTTGTTTGTGCCACCCGTTGGCTTTATATGCATCTTTACACGCTTGTTTACATGTCCATGCATGAGTCTTGCTTGCTAGTGTGTTGTCCATGCTTCAACACATTGAAGTTATGGACATTCGATCCAAACCTATATTTGTCCCTCACGGACACCACCTTTTAATCGTTTTCTTGCTTGTTTGCTTTTTCGCTTGTTTGCTTGCTTTCTTGTTATGCTTGCCATGTCTATCATGCTCATCTACTTTATGCCTCTTTCATATGCTCTACGCATCTCTTTTGCCATTGCTTGTCTGCTGGTTTCTTGTCTTTTCCTTTACACGTACACACGGAGCGAGGACGCATGGAGCTAAGGCACGATCTCCCAGGCGCAAGCAAAAAGGGCGAGGATGTGAGCATGTAGATATGGGCCGAGCGGTTAGGTTCAGTAGATATAGGAGTCTAGTTTTTCCCATTTGGTTATGTACTCTTTTAAACCCCCTTTCTTCCTCCCCCACTTTCTCTCTTAGATGGTTTGTATTAAGTATATCATGCTGTGTACTATTCATCCTCATCTCTAGAGTATGACGACCCCTGTTTATTTTCCCGCACTTATATTTTAGGCCATGCTCTAGGGATGTAGGCATTTACTTTTCTGCTCTGTGTGCTTGCATTGTGCATGATGTATATATATATATACCTGCTCGCCCCTTCCGGTGTGATTGTCACAGTCCGTGTCACCTAAGGCAAGCGATGCCTAATTTCCACTGCGAAAGTAAGGTGACTTGTCTCCAGATTTTTGCCATAGAAATCTAGCACTTTGCTCGAACGCCTAATGAAAGCATAGATTGGGACCACACCCATCCAAAAGCCAAACCTCAAAGCCCCCATACATGCAAAGCCCCGATAGCCAATGCCAAAATCACGTTTTTACTGCCGATTTCCAAAAATTAAGGTTTTATCAAAACAAAGGACTGTCCTTGGACAGATGTTGTGGGGTGCCTAACACCTTCCCCACATGTAACCAAACTTCCGAACCTAAGAATCAAGATTTTTTGCCACCCACAATAGATTAGGAAAAATGCCATTTTTCTTAACCTAGGATCGGTAATAAAATCAACTAAAACAGGTGACCAATCACACCTTAGAAAAACCCAATGATTGGTGGCAACTCCACTTACCTTTGGTAATCCCTTGAAATTTGGCCCAGATTCCTGCCCTAAAACTAAAGGTAGACCTACCTTCCTCCACTAAGAGAGAGAGAGAGCACCCGAAGCTCCTTGCGAACACACACCACCATATATACCAAAAGGGGCCCTCCAACGAGGTCCCGCACGTGTGGGAGCTGTCACCATGGCGGGTGGTCAAACGAGGGCCCGCGACGGTGGTAGTGGTTTTTCTGCTTTCGCCTCGATCAAGGCTGGGCGTCAACAACTCTGTTACTCAACGGATGCAGGAATCTAAGGTTAGATGGACATTATTGGTGATTTCCAATTACAAGGTGAATGTGGATGGAGCGGCGTTTGCTTAGTGTAGATAGTCAGGAATTAGTGTGGTAATTCGAGATCATAAGGGCAAAGTCACGGTAGCCTTAAGCAAAAATCTCACCAACCTTTGGGACCATTGGAAGCTAAAGCAAAATACTCTACATGTGTATAAGAGAAGTGATTTTTAAATGTGACTCTAAAATTGTGGCCGATACTCTCCTGGGACTTTGTACTCTACATGTGGTTGTCTCAAACATCTTAGTCGGGGTAGCTCATAAAATCCAAGATTTTCAATCACTTCACATGTCTCACGTGAAGCGTCAAGGCAACAGATCAGCTCATATCTTGGCAAAATATGCCAAAGCAGTAGAGAACAATAATAATATTGTAACATGGATAAAGGAAAATCCTCTGCTGATTGAGTTAGCTATTACTCATGATGTAATGAATTTATCTTTTTCTTAATAAAGTTACAAATTTTTCATTAAAAAAAAATACTAATTTTTTTATGCAGATGAGATTCAAATTTAACAAAAAAAAAAAAAAAAAAATTATGGATTGAGTGAGCTAACTGGGGCTAACTGAATCCAAAGCATTACATAATATAGTACATACAATTGTATACAAAAGTCCCACTTTTTTATATAAAAAATTATGGTAGGCCACACAGTGGCTGCTCTAGGATTTCTTTTTAGGGGGTCATTAAAAAACTTAAATTTAAAAAAGTTAATAAAAAAAATTGAATATATCGAGTTATTGACAAAATATATATTTATATATATACATATATATATATTTATATATCTTATGCAAATACATGAAATTTTACTATTTCATTCTACAAGTTTTCATATGTTGACATCATTATGAGTTTTCGCTATCTATTGTCAATGTGAGTAAGTGTAACCATTTTATTTTGTAAAGTTTGTGCAGGAGGGCAAAAGTTTGGCCCACACTAAGCCCAAGCTGAGCATCGTTAAGCTTAGGTTTGGCCCAATCTCGACAAACACCAAGCTACAACACAGAACTACGTGTCCACGACCAAATTATCTGAATAAACCCTACTATCCCCAAGGAGAGAAGGTAGTGTCTTGGGGGAATTCCCCTGTTGAACACAAGATTCAGCGTTAGGCATAAGTTACTAGAAAATCATTCCAATAGCAGGGCTATAGGTCCCACTCTTGATGTACGGTTAGACCCGCTAGAACAATGACCAAGACTAAGGAAGCCACCCAAACTCCATGAGTGGAGGGACCCATGCACATGAAGGATATTCCCTCATCATGACAGACCCATTAAAGCAAGGGTATAAAAGCAAAGGGAAGGGGAAAGAAAAAGGGGATTTTTGGAACATAATTTGGGGAAGAAATACACGAGAGAAAAGTGAGGGCCTAGAACATCATTCTGGGGTAAGGTGATCCAGCCCAGACTCCCAAAGGGGCACCTCAGCTGTCTATCAGCCCCCTCGGCCAGACACATTCCTAATAATTAATCACCATAATACCATTCTATATCGTCTATCATTACTAAAACCCCTCCTGGGATCTCCCACTGTGGGCTAAACCCAGTACAAAATACAAATTAATTGGGGTTCAGGCCCAACGAGCCCAAGGTCATTAAGAAAATACCACCACAGTTTGTATAACATTTTGTATTTTTATGCAATTGTCATTATCTATTTGTCATTATTTTTATAAAAATATTTTAAATTGAATGACAAAACTCAACCCAAAGAGCCACACCCATCCATACATATATAAATAATACACTATGTGTCTACTTAATCAATCAAGTATTTAGAGAATGACTAACTTTACTATTTTTTTATTCACTAACTTTATAACAAAATATTATTATAACATGATAACAATACACACACACATAGCAAACCCTCTATATTTCCTAATTATTAAATTATATAAAGTTATATTATATTTATACTATATACACACACATTCACACAAATAACATTATAACAAAAATTAATAAATAAATAACGCACACAATCACACAAATAATATATAAATTTATAATAAAAGAGATATACTTACATCTCACAAACACTCGCTATTTACTCTTAAAGTCAGAGTTACCAATAGTCCGATAGAGATAAGAGATTCATGAGAGAGAGAGAGAGAGAGAGAGAGAGAGAGATATGTGAATTATGTTATTGGTTGGTTTTGGGATGGACTGATCTATGTTGTTTATTTTTGGGTTGAACTAATCTATGTCAGAGTGTGCAAAAATATTTTAAAAGGTAAACTAAATTAATAAAATAATATTTTATACATATAAAATTTTTTATCAAGTCAGGGGGTTCATTGAACCCCCGAAGGCTTTTGTATATCCTGTACCCGGCATATATGCCGGGTACATGATATAACACCTCCCCCCGAAGCCCTTGACGCCACAAACCAACCCTTCCCAACAAAAGTGTAGTCTGACAATATATCATTGTTTAAAGATGCTCTCGTATTAACCAGTACCAGAGCATTTGTAAGATTGTCTTGCTATTGTTTAGGCAATCTGTGATGTAAATTTGTATATAGACACTGTTATTTGTTAGGAGAAGAGAAAACCCTGTAGTTGTTATAGTCTTAGCATTGTTGGTCTAAGATGCTGCCTTGCTATTGTATAGGCTTATTCATTTCTTTGAATAAAATTCTGCTGCTTATTCTATAAAAAAAAATAAAAAAATAAAAAAATAAAAAAAGATGCTCTGGTATTCACCGGTACAGATGGGTAAAGTCTTAATGCTTTTAAGATTGTTGTATCATAGAGATGGGATCATTGCACAAATTTCCACATAGTTTAATTTTGAGTGGCCCGCATCAAAGGAAATGAGTGACAATTTGAGTGCGTCCCTAGAAGTTTCCCTTCCCCATGTCTATCCAAAGCAAAGTGGGGCTTATGCAGGAAAATAATTACTTTTAAAAGAAAAATGTCAATGAATGCTTTTAAAATTTAAAAATTCAACCGAGATGAAATTATACGATGGTTTTACTAACATATGCTTTTAGAGCATATGTGTTAGTAAACTATTTTAAAAAATTAACACTATCATTGTCATTTATTTATTTTATACTATAACACGATAGAGGTATACTGAAATATTACAATTACGCATTAATGAAATTCAGAAAACTGTTTGTAAATTAAAAAATAGAAAAAATCGCAAGACGTTTGCTCTATATTTTTTTTTCCCTTTTCGACGTTTGCTCTATATTAGAAGACTAAAAAACACCAATTTATTCTTCAGGTAGAAGAGATTTGAATTTAAATAAAAAATACCACTAGTCTTTTTTTTTTTTGGATAGGAAAAATACCACCAGGCTTCTTTTAACATTATCGACCCTTAAATATTGGGTAACACAAAAAACTTTATTAATGTAAGAGCTAACTGAAACCATCCAATTACTATAACTATAAATATATATATTTTTTTTTTTCATTTTGGCAATAGATATAAGTATATACAAAAATTCCAGTACCACTTTAGTATACAAAGGTGAAAAAATAAAAAATAAAAAGAAGAAGAAGAAAAGTACATATCTCCACCTACAAGTAGAATATTATATGATTGCAGATCTCTTAATCTCATCAACACATCTTTGCCTCACCTTCACGGGCATCCCACCTTTCATCCTCAACGTCAAAGACAACAAGTGCTCGGGAACCTTGTCCCTACTCTCCACCTCCATCCCAAACCTCTCTATCACTGACGCAGCAATGGACTTCATCTGAATGTACGCCAAATCTTTCCCAAGACACATTCTCGGCCCAGCATGAAATACAGGAAACCGAAACGGGGTCTCTTGCTTACACACTCCATCCTCAATCCATCTTTCAGGCAAAAACTCATGACAATTCTTCCCCCAAATGCTTTCCATCCTCCCCATACCATAAGTATTGTAAGACACAAACCAATCCTTCGCAACAAAAGTGCCGTCTGGCAATATATCATCTTTTAAACACGATTTGGTATCGACTGGTACAGGTGGGTAAAGTCTTAGTGCTTCTGAGATTGCTGCATGTAGATAATGCATGTCACGGAGCTCGTCAAAATTATATGTTTCGCCTATGTATTTTCTGTTATGAACCCGGATTGTTTCAAGCTCTTTCAATATGTTTTGTTCCACGTTTGGATTCGATGATAAGAGCCAAAAGAACCAGGTCAAAGCAGAAGAGGTTGTGTCACGTCCTGCTAGAATAAGGCTTATGACAATATCTCTGAGAAATTCTGGTGAATTTTCTTCGTTTGAGATAAAGCGTGACAATAAGTCTTCTTCTCTATCAACGTTTTGATCCATTCTTGACCTTATAATACTGTCTGCAAATTTGTGGACGATTTTGATTGATTCTTTTAGCCTTCGCTCTGATCCAACATTGAGAAACTTTTTGACTTTTCCAAGAAATGGTATGGCATACATGAACCTCCCAGAGCTAAGCATAGTAGCATCCTCAAAAGCCCGCATGAACTCAGCAGCACTAGTAGTTGTTTTATCAACACTGAGACAACTTGGATCGACGTTGAAAGCCAATTTACATATATTGTCAAACGCAAATCGTTCCAAAATATCTTGTAAGTCCAAGACTTGTTGTGTTTCCGAGGCTTTTGTTAAAATAGGAACTAGTCTTGTATTGATCTCAACGGTGACGTTTTCCATGACAAAGTTGCGGAGAGATTTGGTGTTGAATTCGTAGCTTGCTGTTTTTCTTTGGAGCTTCCAGAGTTCACCATCAGAGTTGAAGATTCCACGGCCAAGAAAGTCTTCAAGAAGGGTTATGAAACGATTGCCTTTTGGGTAGTTTTCGAAGTTGGTCTTGAGCATGTGTTCAACGTTGGATGGATTGGCTGTGATGATGCCATGGACCTTGCCTGGACGCCAAAATACAGCGGTGTTTGTGGGGCAATTGCTTAGAGTTTCTGTCGTCCAGTCAAGGAAACGGTGCCTATTCTTCAAGAATTCAGGCAAAGTTCCAACGATAGGGTAGATTTTGAAGCCTGATTTTTTTATGGGTTTTTTCTTGGAAGAGTTAAAGTGAAAGTAAAGATACAGAGAAAGAAGAAAGAAGAAGATGAAAGTTTGGACAGAGAAGAACTCCATAGAGTTTGGAAGATACAAACAGATAAGAATTCAATTGATAAGAAATGAGTGCAGTACAATCGCTATATATGGTTTTATAGCTGTAGATAATTGTGGAGTTATTAATTAGTATAATATAATATAGTGTCTGTGTCTTAATAAAAAATGGTAAGGATACGTGGAAAAGGTTATTCCAAGGTTCGTGGCAATATATGGTTGACAAGATAGCAGTTACGCTTAACCACACAATGAGACAGGAAAATAAACCAAAGCTGGTGAGGTGGGGCAATTGACTTTGAAATTTTGAACATGAAATTGGAGCTTTATGATCCGAATAATGTAGGTTTCAGGTCCACCCACACATTTTTTTAGTTTTTCTTTTTGGTTTTTTAATGATGCCTCCAATAATTAATCCGATATTACATTTACTGTCATATTGGATAGCAACAAGATTTTGATGGTAAGTAAATCACATTTGTTGGTAATTTAATCTTTTTTTTTTTTTTTTTTTTTTTTGGAGAATCTTGGTAATTTAATCTTGTATATATAGTCACATTTGATAATAACGTCATATTGAATATTAACAATGTAATGGCCCGGGGAGAGCGCTAATCATTTTATTTTTACAGCCCGAAAGATTTAATCAAGTGATATTGAGACTCTCTTCGTAATATATGTATGCAGGAACATTATGTGTAATATTATGAGGTTTTTCCATGTGTTGCATTACTTGTTATTGCATTTAATATTCTATCTCATTTTTTTATTAGTACCATATATGACTCTTGTTTTTTTTAGAAGAATATGTATATGACTCTTCTTTGAAAAGAAAATATATACAATTCATTTAATCTATCATTTAAGAAAAGATTTTAATGAATATTTATGGTTTTCCAACATGGAAATAGCCAGTATGTAAACTAGCATGCTAGCTAAAAATCTTCACACTAAAAGTTGTCCGGTATACTATTTATTTGAGCCTTCCAACTAAGCAAAAGTTTTAATGAAATTATTCATTTAACCTTCCAAC
This sequence comes from Notholithocarpus densiflorus, assembly GCA_030021035.2. Lineage (NCBI taxonomy): Eukaryota > Viridiplantae > Streptophyta > Magnoliopsida > Fagales > Fagaceae > Notholithocarpus > Notholithocarpus densiflorus. The sequence continues at coordinate 905,834 of JARYZH020000027.1, read as the reverse complement.
TCAACAAAATTTTAATGCATAAATATTTAATTATTATTATTTACTTACATTCAACAATAAATAACTTTTTCCTCAAAAAAAATAAAATAAAATAAAAAACTTCTAATAAATTGATTCATTTAACAATCAAGTTTTTTTTTTTTTTTTTTTTTTTTTTTGAGGGAGATTCAACATTCAAGTTAAGAAAAGATTTTAATGAATTAATATTTAATTTCAATTATTTATTTATATTCAACAATAAATACTTTTATTTCCTTAGTATTTAAATTTAAAAAGAAATTGAGCAACCAATTAGTGTATACATATATATATATATATATATATATATATATATATTGTAGTAAAAAGAAAAATCCAAAAATAGGTAATGGAATTGTGCACCATAGATGACTTACCAATGCATAAATGCAATGTAAACTAACGTGTTAGCTGATAAATCTTTAAAATATAAGGTTTCATTTTAATCACTTAGAAACCCAAAATTCTCCTCCTCCTCCTCCAATTATTATTATTATTATTATTATTAATTCCTTATATAGTCATATTGGATAAAAAAAAAATGATATGACAATAATTACATTTTATTTGTTGTTAACATAATGTATTTTTTAAATTCCTTATATAATTACATTGGATAATACCATCATAACATTTGATAGTAGCAATGTCTAATATAATGGTAACTAGATCACATGTGTTGGTAACCTTTTTTAAATTTGTAAAAAAAATTATTTTCCTTTTATGGTCACATTGGATAGTACCAACATCATTGTAATACCCTAAATTGTGTCACTTTGATTAGATTGGATTATGCTACTTCCTATATCAGGTGTTTACTAAGTGGATCCTAAGTATTTAAGTGATTAGTTGGAACTTCAATTGTGACTAAACTAGACATTTTAGGGCATAGCAAGGATGTGTTTCCTTAAGTTGTAACTAATGATATAATAGCCGACCTAGTAGCACAATATGGCTCGGGTGCACTACAGCATAACATGAGAATATCATAAAAAATTTAAATGAGAGAGATTGTGATACTCAAAATTGTGTGAATTTGATTGGATCTTGGATTGTATGAGTGTGTATTGAACGGATGTGTGCAGAGTCCCATTTTTGTAGCTGCTAAGTGAATATTGGGTATATAAGTGATTACAAGGAGCACCAATTAAAACTTGAATAGTCATATTATGGTGTAAATGTAGCTAGCATTTTTCTTTAATCGTTATAAATGATGCAGATATCTAAATTCATCCTTATAGTGATTTTTCATACACACTATGAGAGCTTGAGTTTATGAACCACAATATTGGAACTTAGAATGTCAACATTGAGAGACTATGGCAGTTTTGATGTTCAGCCATTTGTAAAGGTTTGCTGCATACTTCCTTGGAAGTCTGTTTGGTGTGTTAAGGTGCTTCAAAAGGTTGCTTTAGTTATGGTCATTAAATTTCCTGTTCTTTGGGTTGATGCACCCAATATTTTCATACCTCACCAATGTTAGCTCCTCCACCCCTTTTTTTTTTACTATTGTTAGGGGAGTTACGACTGATGTCCACCCGGACCTTATCTAGTGTTTGTTGGGTATTCCAAGGGTCGAGACCAACCCTTAGTTTCCATTTCCATATGCCAACTCCACTCCACTACACTCACTAACGCTTTGGCATCTCATTTTTTGTGGTACAAACTCCTCCTAGGGTTATTTGCTTCACATAGGCACCAATGATGAGGCACACCTTGTAAACTTGATCATGTGTTATAAACTTTATCTAGTGTACTAGTACATCATCCTGGAGTCATGTGTACAGTTCTTGTATGCCATTCTTAAGGATACCTCCATTGTCCTCCCTTGTCATTGTCTTTAATGATTGAGCTCTACAACAATTCCTCTTTTCGTGAGAAGCTCATTTATCCTGTAGTTGTACCCAAACTCCTCCGGTATGTTCCTTCCCACTTCAAAACCAAATCCGCTATTGGTAAGGACACCATAGCGAGGATGGATGCCCAACTTCGCTCCAAGAAGAAGAAGAAACAAAGGATTGTAGACAAGACACCAGCAGAAGAGGAAGAAGATGATATTTTTGCTGCTGAGGATGTTGCTGCTGCTAGCCTTTCTACTTCTGCCTCATCCCACTCTATTAGCAACATGTTTGCTAAGTTCTTTTTTTTTTTTTTTTTTTTAGGATATTGCGTCTTGTTTAAGTGCATTTAAGGCGTCTTGTTTAAGTGCATTTAAGGGAAGATAGATTGAAGCTAAATCAATACTAGGAGCTATAGTCTTGCAAACGTCTTACATAGTTCAAGTTTAGATTAGACTTCTCATGTAAATTTTCATTCTTGTACTGTTTAAGGTTTTGTCATGGATTGCCAACGGATGAGATTTTTAGGGTTCAATATTGTTTGTGTTGCCGAATAGTCAAAAAGCATTTTTGATGTATTTGAGTCATTAGTTTTTAGTGTCAAAAAGTGCGTTGAAGAATTACATTGAAGACACAAGGAAACTATTCATGAAAGTGGAAGACTTGTTGCCTCGACACTATCCTCGATTCCACTCGAATGATATCAATTCATTTAAACCTAGACACCATCCTTGATTCCAATTGAATGATCAAGCCACACGAATTCTTAATTTTCAGTTATGGCCCATGATGACTTCATTGAATTGGGTTTTGTGCACTAGGTTTCTCAAAGGTATAAACACCTTCGACAACCAGAATAGTTGATTGTGTGAAGTTAGACATCGACTAAAGATTTGTGTACTAAAGAGATCCATGCGTTATAGTAGATCGATCAACTGAGTTGATGTTGTGCTCTTAATAAGTTCTATTGTAGGTAGCTACTTTGGAATTGGGAATATTCCTTGTAGTTTCAATCTTATATAGTAGATTCTTCAAGTTGGTGGCAATTTTTAAACCAACTTTTGGGCTTTTTTTCCTGTTAACGTTTTTTCCATCTAAACCATATCACTTGTGTCAAAATTTTATTTTCTGCTATATTTAGAATTTGCAATATGGTTGTGCCTATGATGTTGCAGAAGTTACAAGAAAATAAACACGTTACTTTCTTAATGAAAAAAAAAAAAAAAAAAAAAAGAAAAGAAAAGAAAAGAAACTAAACACATTAGATTTTGAGTGAAAACCTCGAATCTACGAGGGGTCTTTTTAATCTACAAGGTAATAGAGTTCTGAAATTTACTAGAGAGAAATATACAAAGTCCGTATTTTTTATCAATCTGAAAAATTGAATTGCCTTGAACGTCACAATATATTTAAATAGTAAAAAAAAAACTTAGGGAGGCTAAGAAACCCTAATTCGCTCTAATCACGTAATTAGGTGGCAAAATAGTAATTTTGGCCAAAAATAGAAAAATTTAGATAATTGTGGAAATTGAAAATACTGTCTCTAAGGATGTATTTGTTTGGATGTGAAATATGGTAGATGGAAAACTTTGTAGAGAAAATGAGAAGGAAAACTTTTTTAGAGTGTGTTTAGTTGGGTGGGGAGAAAGGAAAATAAATGGTGAAGTTCAAGTGTTTTCTCTCCGGGTCTACTAAAAAGTTTTCTCTCCAAAATAGAGAGAAAACTAAGAGAGGAAAGCTCATGAAATAAGCCTTCAAAAATACCCTTGGAATTCACCTCTCTCCAACGTGTTAGCTTCTCTTTTTTTTTTCTTTTGATTTTTTCTTTCTGTTACTAACGTGTGTTTTCTTTCTGTTACTAACGTGTGTTGGCTTCCCTCTTTTTCTTTTTCTCTTTCTTTTTTTATTTTTTTATTTTTTCTCTCTGGTACCAACGTGTTGACTTCTTCTTCTTTTCTTTTTCTTTTTTCTTTTTTTTTCTTCCTTTGATTTTTTCTTTCTGTTACTAACGTCTGTTGGCTTCCTCTTTCTTTATTTATTTATTTATTTTATTTTTTTTGGGTACTAATGTGTTTTTTTTTTTTTTTTTTTTCTTCTTGCTTGCTTTTGTCTGGACATGTTGGCTTCTTTTCTTCTTCTTTTTTTCTTTGATTTTTTTTTTTTTTTTGGACGTGTAGCTTTCTTCTTCTTCTTCTTCTTTTTTTTTTTTTTTTTTTTTTGGGTGCTCATATGTTTATTTTCTCATTAATTTTGGTTGGTTTTTGTTGTTGTTCTTTTTTTTTTTTTAGAAAACAGTTTTGGGTTAATTTTTTATGCTTTTTTTTTTTTTTTTTACTTAAGTGTACATCTATACACAATTTTTTTTTAAATATAATGTGTTACTTTTTGTTTTATTTAAATAGGGACATGATGGTAAATTTATACAAACTTTATTTTCAACCAAACAAAAAAGTTTTCCATCTCTCCACTTTTCCACCCTCCCAACCAAACACAAATGAGGGAAACTAAAATTTTTTCTATCCTCCCACTTTTCCATCCTCTCTCTATTTTCTATCCTCCCACTTTTCCATCCTCCCAACCAAACGGACCCTAAGAGACATCCTAAAATAGACGGAACCTTATTCTGACTTTTAAACTAAAAGTTATTAAGGAAAAACAAATATTATTAAAAATAGCAAAAACACTGTTTTCAGGGCTTTAACGAAGGAATTTGCCAAAATTTGGGAAATCCTTGAGGGACTTGTCTCGAGTCTAGATCAAAACTCCATTTCGCTTTAACCTGGCTAATCTCATGCAATTTCGACATTATCGCCCCAATGGCCTTTACGCCCCCTTAATCTTGTGTCATGATAACCAACGCTCTTATTGCTCCAAGAAGGTCTATGCTGTCTGATCTACATTAGTCTGTTCTACATCAGCCTATCACATATTAAATTGGACTTGAACCTTTCCATAATTTATTTAATTTAATCAGCTTGGGAAATCGGTCAAAACCAATCGAGGTCAATTTCAACTCAACTTTCTTAGGTAAAAAATAATGCAACTTAGTTGAACTGAACTGTAAAGTTTATTTATTAGAGGTTTTAGTTATGTACTGAGTCTACTTTGTTCCTTCATAGAATGTTTACTTTCAAGATTATGATGTAATTGGAGTCCATGTGGAATTTGGACCGTATGAAAATGAATTGTACTTTGCTTCCTAGAATTTGAGAAATAGTTTGGAATGGTCTCATTAGAGCTCTGTTTTAATTATATTAGAGTCTATTTGGTTTCTGATTTGTATGAAATTTAAACAGAGACGTATACAATGTTGGATATTCGGATAATTTATGCTCTCAAGGCCATGATTGAGTTTGAGGTGTGACAGTTTATACCTTAAAAGTACTAGTCAAGTTACAATTGAAACTACTCGTAATTACTTTTTTACTCACAAGATCCACCAAGTTAATACCCAATGTTGAAATTCGCACAAGCTACACTTTTAGAATCCAATTCAATTAGTTCCACGCATTTGGTGTATCACAATACCCACTTTACTAATCCAATAGACATAATTTGGGATGTCGTACAGTATATAATAAACTAAAGGTTTACAGCCAAATAAATTAAATGAAAGGAAAAAAAGAAAAATCAGGACGTACTAAGGCATAATTAATGTGACTCGTATTACATGAATATGATGTATATCTAGTCTGATGGACGAAACATTCAACAAAGGTGGTCTTTGTGATTTACGTTCACAAACTCTTCGTTTATTCGTATGAATTTCAATTGCACCCTTATGAGTTGTGATGAACTTTTATAAAAGTAATTTATAAAGTACATAATAACTATCAGGAAAAAACACCATCTTGTTGTTTATATTTTGGCCTTGGATTCAATTTGGTCTTCAAGTTCTCATAACTTTCATTTTGGTTCGTATAATTTTAAATTTTGTTGCCATTTTTATCACTATTGTCATTTCATAATAACCATGTAGGTGATTGCTTCAAGTAAGATGACAGTAGGGACCAAAATGATTGCGAGTTTAAAAATATAAGGACTAAAATTAAAGTTGCAAAAACTTGAGGACCAAATTGAAATAAGGCCAAAATAAAGGGAACCAAAAGGTGTTTTTGCTTAGTTTTTATGTTAGTTCATAATCCTAAAAAATGGGCACTACTTTAACAAAAATCCACTTTTATATATCTTATTCTATCAAAATTCACAATTTTACTATCTCTTTAATTATATATCATTCTTTTATGAAAATGTTGTACATCATAGGACCTTGCCCTGATTAAGAATTGAATTAATTCATATATTTCATCATATGTCATTTATTTAGTATGATTGAGTTGGTGTATTCCACTGGCTTAGATTCTATTTTGTTTTGGGGGAAATTAGACTAAACCCACTTGTGGTAAGACTAGTTTTAATAGTACCTACTTGCATTTTGGGGTTTGTCACTTTATCTAACTGAAATTTCCGGCGTCAAGTTTTCATAAGCTACCTCAATTTCGCACTGTTGAAAACAAAGATAAATATGTTTTTTTTTTCCCTCCCCTTTTATGTCTATCTCCTCCATTTTCATCATTAAAAATAAAATAAAATAAAATAAAAAAAAGCGTAAAATACTATTTTAAAAAAAAAAAAAGATAAAAAAGAGGTAATTGTAAAAAACTTTTATGAAATATCATAGAACTTCAATGTTGCATTTACACATGCTATCTCAACCACAAAAATAAAAAATTCAGAATCATTTCAACAAGTCAAGGATACAACCTAGGGTTGTCCATCCTGACCCGCAACCTGACCCACCCACCCAAACCGTCTGACCCGAACCGAAACCCACCCGACCTGCTGGTAGTAGCAGATTTCCATTTTTAGAAACTGAATCCGACGGGTCAGTTGGTGGGTATTCCTATGAAAAATCAAGTCCAACCAACCTGACCAGCCTCCTCGTCTCTCCAAATGCAAATCTGGCTAGATCAGGCCAAATCTCGATGTGATCTGTCAAGATTCGGCCAGATTTTGACGAGATTCGTCAAGATCTCCACCTTCAACGTCGAGATCTCCACCGTTGCTCTCCGTCGTTTTCGACCCAAAACAAATTGCCGTTGACCCGAACTGAAACCGACTCGACCCATGGTCTCTAGCGGTCAGCGGCGGGTAAGCTTCTCTGCCACCCAAATCTAGCGGGTCGGTTTCAGGTTGGGCACAAACCTAACCCGTAGATAACCGTAATCCAACCACAACTTACCTTTCTCTTCTTCTCTAGCATTTTATTCAAAACACCCAAACACCAAACCCAATTTATTTTGTTCAAAACACCCAAACCCAAAATAGTGAAACACCTAGCCCACCTCCTTCTCTCCCATTTTCTCTGTCTCGCTTTCTCTTCTCTCACCTTTCATGTTCCCTCTTCAGTTGATCTGGGTTTGTGGCGTCGATCTGCATGGGGTGACGTCAGTGGTGTTGATCGTATGCAGAGATTTGTGGGTTTGCGGTGGTGGTTGATATTGGTTTTAAACAACATTATTTTAACACAAGTATTTTAAAAATAAGTCAATATACACTAGTATATATAACCACTTGACATCTAGGAAGTTTAAATTGGAACTTTTTTAAAGCCTTGAATTTATATTTACTGAATTAGTTTAAACATTATTTATGTTTTATTAAAAGAAATCATTTAAATAATGCTTAAAGATCAGTTTTCAAAACATCCTTGGGTTTTAAGTAATATATATTGAATCCATATGAGGATGTCTCCAAAGCCCATAATTTTTATAGATTAAACAAGTTTTTTCATCACTAGGGTTTGAGAACGTATCATTCGGGTAAAATTGGGATGTGATCAATTTTGTCTTCGTGCGACTATATTTTGAATTAAATATTTTAAACTTTCAAAGCATGAAAATATAGTCCCATTAAGGTTATAAAATTGTCATGGTGATGTACATGTGTTAGTAAAGCTTAATCTCAATAGACAATGTGTTGCGTGCATTGTCATTATGAATTAAAATTATTTAGATTAATTCATTTGTTAATTTCTCAAAGATGTTTTCTATGAACTTATTTTCTTTCTATATTTAATATAGTTGAGTTTAATGTTCCATCTTAAGTTTCATGTGACCCTAAATAGCACATACTTTAAATTTAATCCATGAATCAATTTCCTTCTCCCACTCTTCCTAATTGATCAGCCCCCTATTATTTTTCTTTCTTTTTCTTTTATAATGAGTGTGTTTGGGTCCTTTTTCTTTTATTTTTTTCATTAAAAAATTGATTACGGGGGAGAAAATATGTATTATAACTTCCTAGAATATAAAAATAAAAATATTAACAATTTCATATAAATAAGTCGTACATAATTCTGGTTTAGGTTTTTCAAAATATGAGCAAAGTAAATTACAAATGGATTTTTTTTTTTTTTTTTTTTGGGGGGGGGGGGGGGGGGGGGGAGAGCTTGGGAATGAAGTTTGTAGAATAATAAATTAGTTTTTTTTTTTAATTTTTTGAAATTCATAGAAGTTATCAGAAAACAAATTCTTTGTTCCATTTTCCTACTAATGATGGAAACTTTAATTTTACAATTCGCATTGGGGCAAAACGTGATTTAATTCTTGTTTGAAGGGGGGAAAATTTTTGGTTCGGTATAGCCAAATTGAAGTTATGAAATCAATTTTATTGTAAATTAGTCATATATCAACTTATGCAATGCACAGGAAAGTTATTCATAATAAGATCTAATGAAATTTAGAAATAATAAATTGAGTTAATAATATGCATATTATAGATATTTTTCAACATAGCATTTTTTTTTTAAAAAATGAACGGTCATAGTAAAATAAAATATAATGAGAAGAAATATTTAATTTCTATGTTTTTCCATAGTTTAGAAGTGTTATATAACATAGAATGTTATTGGGTTGCTAGGAAAGATTTTAATAGACTATTAATACCAGACATATGTCGTTATGTCATCAACAACTCACTGCAAGTACATAGTTATCAAAACCTACAAAGTAATTCACAACACTTAAATTAATAAAGCAAAACTCCCAAAAGTTATATATATGCACACATTTAGAACTAAAATTGTTTGTACACATACATATTGTACAACCAAATCTTAATTTTCTCATCAACAGTCTTTCAAAACATAAACTAGAAAGATATAAACAAAGATCACGACATGAGGAGGACTCACCAAGCTTCAAATTTGAGTAGTAATATTAGTTATGGTAATAATAATATAGACAATTCAAAACATGGAACAATATCAAAATTATAACACTTTATTCCATTATCTATGTTGAATCCAAAAAAACAATTATATGTGAGATTGAATGAAAATTTTAATCAACCAAAAATCACAACTTTAATTAAGAAAAAAAAAATCACATGAACCCAAAAAAAATTTCTCAATAAAGTAAAAGCATATAAGGTGAAGAATTAAGATCAATCTACTGAGATGTCAATATCAAAAACCCCAAATCTTAAAACCTCACAATTTTATAAAATTCTCAATTCTACTTCAAAACCCGAAAACATCACCAACCAAAACTTCAAAACCAAAAAAAAAAAAAAAAAAAAAAAAAAAAAAAAAAAAAAAAAAAAATCCTTTAAATTTGTTAGAGCATCAGCATTGAAAAATTCTAAATCTACTATATTTTACCATTCCAAAAAGTCACTTTATCATTATACCATCCCATTTTACAATACCTCCTACATTCTAAAACTCTATTTTTATTAAAATATTATTTTTTAATCTTTCTTTATTATTTCTTTCAAACCGTCACTTTTTTTCAGACTTGGGCATGATTCCAATGGCTCCACCATCACCAATCACCACACCACACCACACCACACCTCCACCTCTACAGCTCCACCATCATCAATCACCACACCACCACCTCCACGGCTCCACCATCATCAATCACCACACCACCACCAAAATGCTTCAGCCTAACTGCTTCAGCCTCTCATCAGACACATTACACAATTAGAAAACCCAAACCTATTTCAGCAGGCCCGCAGCCATTGATAAACACAGAGGAACTCATGAACCTAGACACCGCCGATCAACCCCAATCAAAAAAAAAAAAAAAAACCAAGATCAACCCCAATCAAAACCTAGACACCGCCGCCACTAGATCAATGTTTCCTCCATCGTTGATCAACCCAGATCAACCACCAAAATCCCACCGGAACAAAAACCGAGACATCGCCGATCAACCCCAATCACAGCAGGAAAAAAAAAAAAAAAATCAGATCAACCCCGATCAAAACCCAAACACCGCCGCCGCTAGATCAATGTTTCCTCCATCGTTGATCAACCCAGATCAACCACCAAAATCCCACCGGAACAAAAACCCAGACATCGCCGATCAACCCCGATCACAACAGGAAAAAAAAAAAAAAAAAAAAAAAAAAAAACCCAGATCAACCCCGATCAAAACCTAGACACCGCCGCCGCTAGATCAATGTTTCCTCCATCATTGATCAACCCAGATCAACCATCAAAATCCCACCGGAACAAAAACCCAGACACCGCCGATCAACACCGATCACAAAAAAAAAAAAAAAAAAAAAAAAAAAAAAAAACCATATCAACCCCAATCAAAACCTAGACACCGCCACCACTGCCGCCGCTAGATCAACGTTTCCTCCATCGTTGATCAACCCAGATCAACGTTTCCTCCACTGTGATGTGTGATATTGATGTTGGGAAGAGGATGATGTTTGGGTCTGAAAAGAGGAGAGAGCAGATGAGAAAGAGAGAAGGAAGAGAGAGAAGAGAACAGAAATAATGAGGGAGGAGAGAGAAATTTTGTGGGAAAAGCAGCTTAAAATATTATTATTATTTTTACAATATTGCTACAATGCAATTCTAAATATAGAATTGCACTGTAGCAGTATTGCAAAAAAATTTGCAATACTTGCCTTTAGCATTCTCTGATGCAGTAAGTTTTGGAGCTTAAAATGTTAAATACACCATACATATGGCATTAGGATTCTTCAATGCTAATGCTCTTAGGACATATGTGAGATTGTTAGAGACATATGTTATGTAAATTGGCTAATCTTTTGACAAAACGCACTTTACTTGTAATTGGGTAGATCTAGGATGTGTTTAGTACTTCAAAAAACAAGTGTTCAAGTTTAGTATTGAAGCCATGCAAATCTGACTAAGAAACAAGTGAAGAAGTGTTGTTCATTAAATCTCGACAAATGTCTTGGCAGAAGCCTATTTATCGAGGTTTAATGTTGAAGCTCGACAAAAGTTGTATCTGATTTCACGCATATCCATGAGTATTTGTGTAGGATTTCTTTTCTTACAACCCTAGACATATATAAGGATTATTTTAAGGGCCGTCACATTTGATGCAACTTGATGCAAAGTGATTATACATGCATATGGTGATCGGAGACATTTTGCCCTAGTTCATCATATTCTCTCTAGAAACTACCGCGTCTTTGCGCCAAAGGTTTTGTAACCAAGGAGCTTCTTGATCTTCATTGTTGGATGAACTGAAGAACTTTGCAGCTAAAATCTTTCTCAAGTTAGTGTGTTAGTCACGTACTAGGATCTGTGCATCATTGGTTAGTCACGTACTGGGAGTCGTGCATTGAACAGAGAGATTGCCGCTACATCACAAGTCTAATTGGGTATTGGGGTAAGAGTTAAACTATAGATTGGTATTAGGTACTGAAATTCATTTTACTTGTAACCGCTTGTTTTGATAATAGTGGATTTTCGGGGGTGATGATCTTAAATTCACCCGATGGGGTTTTGCCTCGATGGTTTTCTCCATTTGTAAAAAAATCACCTGTGTTAAATTTATTTTCCGCTGCATTTAACTTAGTTGGTGATTTGTTTGTGCTACCACACTTATTGCATGCAATTGAATCTAATTAATTCACTTGGATAATTAATTGATTAATTTACCAAAGGGGTTAATACATTTTTGGCCTATCAAGTGGTATCAGAGCGAGCACACTCTAATTAGGTTTAATCTTTACTGTGTGATCCATTGACCCCTGTTTGTCATGGATAGAGGATAATCTCTTACCATGCCTCCTTTATTTGATGGCACTAACTATGCATACTAGAAAGTACACAAGAGAGTTTTCTTGCAGTTTTTAGATGAGAAAGTGTGGCAAGCTATAGAGATTGGCTGGACTAAGCCAAAGGAAGAGCCGGTTGATTGGGATGAGGCCAAGATCAAAGTAGCGAACTTCAACAGTAGAGCATTGAATGCCCTATTTAGTGCGGTCACGAATGAGGAGTTTAAGAAAATATCCTCATCAGAAACTGCAAGGAAGCATGGACCATCCTCCAGACAACCTATGGAGGAACTAAGGCTGTCAAGGATTCAAAACTTCAAAGGCTTACTACGAGCTTTGAAGAGATTAAAATGGAAGAGGATGAGTCATTTGATGAATTCTATGCCAAGCTGAAGGACATAGTCAAGCTTTTAATCTTGGGGAAATTATTCCCGAACCCAAGGTTATAAGAAATGTGTTAAGATCTTTGCCTGAGAGATTCCATGCAAAGATCACTGCCATTGAAGAATTAAAGGACATTGACAAAATTCCTTTGACGGAGCTAGTTGGCAACTTGCAAACCTATGAATTGGGTTTGACTAAATTGGGAAAGCGAGCAAAAGTAAGAGCATGGTTTTGAAACTGATGAGTTTTCTGATGATGAAGATTCCAAGATGAAATCCTACATCACTAGGCAGTTCAAAAAGTTCATGAAGAATGCCAATGCGAAAGGATTTGATAAAGACCGTAAGCAATCCAGCTTGTCTCAATTCAAGAGCCAAGACAGAGGAAAGAATGATGCTAAAGATAGTAGTCTATACACTATTCCCTCCGGACCAAAGTGCTTCGGATGTCAAGGTTTTAGACACATGAAACAAGAATGTCCAACATATCTCAAGACAATTGGAAAAAGCAAGGCACTTGCTGCTACCTTGAGTGACATCAAGCCTGAGGATGAGTCAGATGACAATGATGATAAGGGAATCTTGAATGCCTTCACTGCCACAGTGGATCCTACTGAAGGGATCGTAGAAGAGGTAGATAAAGAAGAGGACTTGGTGGAGTCTAAGTTTGAGAAAATGGATGAACAGGATGACATCCATACAACCTATGCTAAGTTGTATAAGGTTTCCGAGAAGCATGAGAAACTGCATAGGTTGGCCACCAAGAAGTTGAGTGATGCCGAGCTAGATCAAGAGGAGCTCTCTACAAAGTTTAATGAAGCAAATCAAACCATTGGAGCTTTACGGTTCGAGAACAACTTCCTTGTTGAAAGGACCAAGAAGCTTGAAGCGGAGTTGTTCCAAGTCAGAGCTCAATTGGAGAGGACTTTCAGTGCAAAGCTCGATGAGATGCTAAGCTTTCAGAAAGCTGCTTCTGAAAAAACCGGTTTGGGGTATGATTTCTCTTCTCCTAATATTGCCTCATCTAGTACAATTGTGTTTGTCTCACCTATTGATAATGTTAATTCTAAGAATGATGAAACTAAAACTGAAATAGCTAGTGAGAATTTAGACAAGGAAAAATCTATTCTAAGAGCACCCTCTAAGGTTGAAAAGAAAGAAACTAGAAACCCTAGAACTAAGAAGGTAAACAACAAAAAGTCTCAACCTAAGAAGCCACAACTCTGTCATCACTGTGGAGTTTCAGGGCATACTCATCCAAATTGCTACAAGTGGTTAGCCACTCAACAAAGAAATACTATGCTCTCGTCCGAAAACTAGAATCAGTTTACATCCTCTTTTGCTCCTCTTAGAGATCTTCTAAAGGCCCTCATGTTCCTTTTGAACTTGAACGGTTTCAATTCTTCCCGCTTACCACCGAATCAAAAGTTTGCTAAAAGGAAAGGTTCTTTCAAGGTGTGGAAGGAAAATAGCTCAAAGTGATTTAGTCACTTTTTCTCTCTCTCCCCTTATGGTTATGCATTATTGTTTGTTTTGCTTTCTTGTTTTTGAGTCAGTCTAATTTTATACTTTGCTTTGTTTAACATGTTTTTGTTTGTTTATTTTCAGTTTTGTTTTATTTTGTTTTTTCATAAAAATAAAAAAATTATTTGAAAAATCAGAAAAATACAAAAATAGTGTGTGTTGGTGTATATTGGTACTTGTGTACCTTGGATGGCCATTGAAACAAAATTTTCTAAAATTTGTATCTTTTGTAGCTTAGATGAGCATCTCAATGCACAACTAAGCAAGTGAACTTTATGGCTCGAGTTTGTGATGAGTACGATTAAGTAATCTTTTATACTTAACACTTATATCACTCTTTTTGACAAGAATGACTAAAAAATCCTAAGAGAAAGACATAAATAATCATTTCACCACTAAAGCCCACCAATCATGCATAACATCTGTATGCTTCAGCATAGCAAAATTGTGATGTTTAAGCTTACATAATTAGGTATTTCTTTTCTCTCCCTTATATGCCCATGCATGATATGCTCAGAAAGAAAAAGAATATGCAAAGAAAATCAAAAGCAAAAAGAATCAAAATGCTTTTAAATATGGTTGCAAGCATGTTTCTAGAAGATGTGGGAGTTATAGGATGTATCTCAAAGGTGATAGTCTCCATCAAGCAATTATGATTGTGTGTGAGTGTATTTGATTTTTCATATCTCAAATCAACATAATATGAGACACTTATGCACTTTTGCTATGTTTTCACACACATCACGCAAAAATTATTTGCTACTTTTGATACATGTGCAGGTACAATGTGATTTGGCCATCACAAGGAATACATGTGTTAATATACGCTCACTATACTGTCATAACTTATTTTTGAAATATAAAATTGGTTAGACATGTTTAGTGTGTGTGTGTGTGTGTGTTTGGATCTATGAATGCTTTGCATTTTCTTGTTGAAAGATGTTTTTAAGAGCTTAATATGTTGATTGGATCTATGTTTGAGTTGCTTGCTTGTTGCATTCATCCTTTTGTATTTTTCCCTTCTTTGAAAACACCTTTTCTTCAAGCTCGACAAATCCTCGACAGATTAGTTTCTATCGAGCCCTTATTTCTTCTTTTCTCAACAGAAGTTAGCGCAATTTTGATCCATCGAGACTTCTGGTGTTCTCCTCGATAGAATCTCGACAGCTTCTTCGATCCATCGAGAAACTTTTTGTCTGGCCGATAGATCCTCAATAGCTTCTCGATCCATCGAGGTACTTTTGTCATCGACAGATCCTCGACAACATCTCGACAGATTCACTTCTGTCGAGATTTAGTGCTCGACAGATCTCGACAGATACTTCAATCCATCGAGATGCAATTTCTATTTATATGCTGAGCGCGAAATCAGTTTTCATTTTCTCACCTCTCTCTCGACAAAAACTTCTTTCTCTCACCCCAAACACTTCTCACTCACTCAAATCTTCTCACCCACTGCATTTTTGGCCTATATCAAGCTTAGATTATTTGGTATGTGTTCTAGTCCCTTCATTTTCATGCATTCGTGCATTTTAGACCTAGGTTTTGGGGTTTTTGAAAATTTTTGGATTTTTGGATTTTTGAGATCTTTGTGAAATTTGTGGGTTGGGTTGTGTTGATTTGATTCTATATGCTCATGCATTGCATATTCCTTACATTTTAACAATGTTTCATGCTTTTAGATGTGTGCTGATAGGTTTAAGTTGGGTTTTTACCCATGATGCAATTTAAACTTTGCACGTCATCTGTTCATGCATATTTCATGCATACGTATTCTTTTCTTTCTCTTGTTTTGGTTGTGATGTGTTTTATCCTTCTCTCTCTCTCTCTCTCTCTCTCTCTCATAGACTACGCATGGCACCTAAGCGCAAATCCACTCCGGCTCGAAACCCTATTGGTTCTGGGTCTTCTTCTTCTAATCCTCCCGTTCCCCTTCTTCACGTTCGATTCTGTGATGGGAAGGCCCAACAGGACTTCCTTGAGAACTTTCAGAAACGTGGCATTCATCTGGAGCGCCATGTTGTTCTGTCGGACTTTTCTGACACTCCTCTCCCTGCTGTTATTTGGACTCAGGGCTGGGAATCTCTTTGTGAGAGACCCTTGAGGTGTCCCATTGTGTTTATACAAGAGTTTTACTCGAATATACACGGTATTGATACCTCTGTACCTCGGTTTGCCACGACATTTCGAGGTACAAGTATCGTAGTTACCTCGGATCTTATATCCGAGGTACTACATGTTCCTAAGGTAGAAAATCCTGACTACCCCGGTTGTTAGCGTCTTAGGACTATGTCCAGAGACGAGCTTCTGTTTCACTTCTATAAAACACCTTCCATATGGGGTGGTAGGCAAAACACTCAATGCTCGGGCTTTGTAAAAGGTCCGAAATTCCTTAATATGGTGATGACTTTTGTTCTTACTCCACTGTCTCACTATAACTCTATCACAAACCTTGTGCTCGTTTTCTTTTGTTCCTCTTAGAGGATCTTTCTATTGACTTCCCTTCTCATTTTATCACTTCTATCATTGATGTCTACTAGGATACGACGACCCGTGATAAGCTCATCTTTCCTTCGGCTATCATGCGGATCCTTCGCTATTTTTCCATCCCTATTCCTGATTCTCCTTATTATACCACCATAGGGGCCATCGACGCTAGTTCTGTTCGACGAAGTGAGGCCCAGCTTCGACCGAAGTGGCCACGGACGGAGACGACTGATCTTGCAGCTTCTGTTGTTCCTTCCGCCTCCGCTCCTTCTTCCTTGGCTAGTGATGTGACCTTAGAGGCTATCATGGTGCAGCTTCAGCGCATGGATGTTCGCCTTGACACTCTCATTGATGAGTTGTGTCAGGTGAACACCCGTGTCAGTCGTATAGCAAGACGACAGGCTCGCCTTGGTGGTTTCGCCGCTTCTCCATTTCCTTCTCCAGAGGTTTCGGCAAATGAGGATGGTGATGATGGTGATGATGATGATGCTAGCTCTTCTAGTGATGATGAGATGATGACCTCTCGATGATTCACCCTTTGTCATTCTTGACAAAAAAGGGGAGCAGTTTGGGATGAGAGTAGTCTTGTATTTAGGAGGAGAGTTAGTATAGGGCATTTTTGTTAGGGGGAGTGTTTATTTTCTTGAGGGATGTAGTGAGAATTTTATGTACTTTTCTTTTCTTTCTTTTTTAGTTACATTATCCTCTTGTACAGTGGTCATGTGACTATTTATTTATGACATAAATTGTATTTATTTTCATATATATATGATGATGTATGTTGTTCTTCACCTATCTCTCCATGTGTTGTTTTTTTTCTCTCTTTATACACATGTTTCTTTATGTATGCAATCTTTATTTATGTTTCACACTAAGATGTCTTGATAAGTTTTGTTTAAAGTGTTTTCAGAAAAACAGGTTATAAAAATCTATCATGCAATGAACTCTCTTCTTGTGAAGTTTTTCAAGAGTTTGTGTTAGGGTAAGATATTTTTTTTTTTTTTTTTTTTTTTTGTAATTCAACAAGTGATTATGAGTTTAGTGATTTAAGACTTCTCTCATGATTCATTTGTTTGTTGTGGTTTTGTCACAGATTGCTAAAGGGGGAGATTGTTAGGACATATGTGAGATTGTTAGAGACATATGTTATGTAAATTGGCTAATCCTTTGACAAAACGCTCTTTACTTGTAATTGGGTAGATCTAGGATGGATTTAGTACTTCAAGAAACAAGTGTTCAAGTTTAGTATTGAAGCCATGCAAATCTGACCAAGAAATAAGTGAAGAAGTGTTGTTCATTAAATCTCGACAGATGTCTCGATAGAAGCCTAACATGAGTCTCTCTAATATTGCAGACTAATTATAAAATAAAATAAATTATAATAATGTGTAAATTTGTGAGGCTTGCAAAGTTGATGTGTCAAAATTTTAAAAGGTCAACAAAAAGTCAAATTCTTCAGTTTAATATATTTATAGATAATATTGGATGCATTGTGTATTTCTATGGGCTTGTGAGATTATTCTCATTTTTTTTATATAAATTTGATAGAAAATAAGTTATTTCATAAATCATAAGAAAAAAAAAAGTGAATGTATTTGGTTTAATATTCAAGATCAAAAAACCCTTCATAGTGGATAGGGATATATTATAGCACACTTAGATGGGAATTTGACAAATAGTTAAGGAATGATGTAAGACCATTCACAAGGGTAGTACTAAAAATTTTAGGTTTTAACAACTCAAAAAGTTATTTTATTTATTTTAACAAATCACTTTACAATACATCCAATATCAATGGTTCTATTTTATCATATAACATATTAAAATAATATAAACAATCTTTACCCATAAACACCATTCCACAACCTTAAAATAGCCACAAACAGCCACACCCACAGCCAAATAGTTTTCCACAATCACAAAACGCCCATACCCACAACCAAACACCCATACAGGAAGCCACCAAGCACAACTCTCCCCATAAAATTAGTTTTAAAACCCAGAAAAATTCTCAACAAAATACAATCCCTATGCTCCCTTTCATATTCAATCTCAAGCCAAAAGCCAAAACCCCTCTATAAACATGGCAATCAGAACCCACATCAACTAGTAAAGTGCAAAGAATAGCATAAATTTTCTTAAAACACATTGTTCAATTATATATGGTGACAATATTATTTTCTTTTTTACATTTTGGGGTCACGGTCAATTTGGTTTATACATTTTAGTAGTAGTCAATTTGATTACTGTTATTTTCAATTTGCAATCAATTTGATTTCTACTGTCTATATATATATATAATGAAATAATATTATATATAGTAAATGATTAAAAAACCAAAAAGAAAAATTAATTTATCAAAATTTAAAGAACAAAAAAAGAAAACTTTATTCTGCAATTTTTTCTTTAATTTTCTTGGCAACCAAACACACAATAAATCCGAAACAAATCAAACATTCAGTCCCTAATTTCATCAAATCTGCAACCACAAATCAAATAAGTTTTTCCGCGACAACCTCTACAATATTTTGACATAAAATACTCACTTAATCCCGCACTTCCACAAATTAAAAGCCCCAAATTATTTTTCAAAATGTCCATTATCAACACCGTGAAGTCATTCTCTTCAAATAGAAATAGAAAATGAAATCTAACACAGAATTATAGAGATGAGAGAGAGGGAGTGGTTAGATCAAAGAGACCAAAATCATCGGATCTGTGCGAGCAGATTGAGAGAGTTGGTTTAGATCTGGCCATGGAGAAATAGATAGAGAGAGAGTGGGTCTGAGCGATCTGGGTTTTGACAAAAAGAAAAGAAGAAGAAGGAAACCATTAGAACTTGAATCGTTGCCGTTGCTTTTATCTAATGGGTTTGTTTGTTTCTTTTTCTTTTTCTTTGTTTGCTTTTCTGAGTTCTTTCAATTCAACGTGGACCTCATTGGATTTGTGCTTCCGTTTTTTTCTTTCTATTCAGATCTAAGTTCTCTTTTCTAACTCTCTTTATTCTTTTATTTTTACCCATACTCACCTCAAAGATACTTTATTAATGATTTAATTTTAAAAAATTTTGTTTTGGTTGAAGGTTCAAAGATCATGAGGTACAGAGAGTGGTAGATTGAGTTTTGATAAATTATATATATATTTTTTTGTTTTTTTTAATTATTTAATTATTGACATGGTATTTTAAAATATTTATTAATATTATATATATTTTATTTTTTTTATACAAGATATAAATTCTACTATAACCTAATCTATGTGTGAAGCTCCTTTCTGAAAATTTGAAACCTGACTCTTGCCCTTCACACCTCACACCGTACAAACACTTTTACTCGTTGAGTGACTATTGCACTAAGAATGTGTCTTGTGTGATGGTTTTATATTAATATTTTAATAAACCATGTAAGTTTGAAGTTGCCAACTATGCAATCATTTAGCTATTTTCCGTTAGTGAGTTAATAATAAAAGGGAGTTTGGTTCGCCGTGATGTTATATTATGCTGTAATATTAAGTTATTGTAATCTTACATTAATGTAATCTCAATACAATAATGCAACATTACATTATTTAGGAAGGTGATGAGATTAAGATGATGTGATATATTTTGTAATTTTAAATTATGGTAATGTTAGAAAAAATAAAATAAACCAAAAATTTTAATGTCATATCATCGTAATGTGCATCACATTAAGGATATATCACAGCAAACCAAACACCCCCAAAGATTAAATTGGATGCAAGTTGAAAATAATAATAACTAAATTGACTAATACCAAAACGTATATACCAAATTAATTGTGACCCAAAATATAAGTACCAAAATAGTATCTTTCCTATGAATATTATTGGTAGCACAAAATAAGCTTTTATCTTTTCTTGTTTGCCTTTCTTGCATTGAACACCCAGTTAGTTCAATTGATAAAATCTCTGATGGTTGAATAAGAGATTTAGAATTTAATTTCCGCCTACACCAAAAACTAATTGGTATCTTGATCTAGTGATATATAGCTATCATTAAGAGCGGACCCTATAAGTTGAAACTTTCTCTTAAAAAAAAATAAAAAAAAATAAAAAAATAAAAAAAACTATTTAAGTATAATTAACTACCTTTAGAATGTATTTACTTTCATCTTTAAGTGGTTTCAAATTAGATGGAAAAAATTCCGAGGTTGGTGTAGGAGAGCTAAATTTATTTATTTATTTTATATATATTACATGGAAAATTTGCATGTCTTTACTTTTAAATTGTGTTCCCTTGTGTAATAGTATAATCTAGGAATAATACGTTATATGATTTTACATCTTTACATATTTGAGTCTTAAAACTATGTTGATTGGCTTGTGAGCATTCACAACAAAGATGTCAAAAAATATAACTTTTTACAACTTAAAAAATATCTTTACCAATTTTAACAACTCAGTTTTAAATACACCCAACATCAAAGGTTCTATTTTAACATAAAACATATTAAAATAATATAACAACATAATAAAATAATCTTTCAACACAATAAACAACAGTCATAACTCACAACTAGCAAACCACACCCACCAACCCACAGCCACATCGTGACCCACAACCACCGAAACACCATGACCCACTGAAACAACATGACCCACGAACCACCACGACCCACGAATTCAATCTTACTCCACTATTCAGCACCAAATTCAAATCTGAAACATTGCTAACACTAACAGATTCAAACCAAAACTTAACCCAAAGAATTCTGTTAGGACATATGTGATTCAATGTTAGGAACATATGTCAATATTTTATGTAATTGGCTAATCTTTTGACAAAACGCACTTTACTTGTAATTAGGTAGATCTAGGATGTATTTAATGCTTCAAGAAACAAGGTTTCAAGTTCAAGTGTTAAAGCAATGCAAGTCTGTCCAAGAATCAAGTAATAAAGTGCAGGATTTTTAAGCTCGATAGCTAGCATCTATTGAGGCTTAAAAAGCTATGAAGCCCGAAGCTTGATAGCTAGCTCAATAGATACCCTATCTGTCGAGGTTTATAAAATTCAGTTTTTCAGAACTGATTTCACTCCAATCCGTGAGTATGTGTTTAGGCTATCTTTTCTCACAATCCTAAACATATATAAGGATTGTTTTAAGGGCCGTCACAGCTTATGCAACTCAATGCAAAAGCTTTTCAGAAGCATATTGTGAACCGGAGACATATGCCCTAGTTTATCTTTTTCTTGAAAAAGCTGTTGTGTTTGTACACCTTAGGGTTTTGTGACCAAGGAGCTTCTTGATCTTCATCATGTTGATGAACTGAAGAACTTTGCAACCAACATCTTTCTCAAGTTGGTGATTAAGTCGCATACTAGGATCCGCGCATCTATTGGTTAGTCACGTACTGGGAGCCGTGCAATGAAAATGAGAGATTGTCACTACGGAGCAAGTCCAATTGGGTGTTGGGGTAAGGGTTTAATTATAGGTTGGTATAAGGTACTGGGATTCCTTTACTTGTAACTGCTTGTTTTGATAATAATGGATTCTCGGGAGTGGTGACTTTAAAATCACCTAGTGGAGTTTTTGCCATATAGGTTTTCCCCATTCGTAAACAAATCACCGTGTCAATTTAATTTCCGCTGCATACTTAGTTTAATTGGTGATTTGTTTGTGCTGCCACGTACATTGCATGTTAATTTGATTAATTAATAAACTTGACTGATTAATCAATTAATTCATCACAAGGGTATTAGGACATATGTGATTCACTTGTTAGAAACATATGTCACTATTTTATGTAATTGGCTAATCCTTTGACAAAACGCACTTTACTTGTATTTGGGTAGATCTAGGATGTGTTTAATACTTCAAGAAAACTTGTTTCAAGTTCAAGTGTTAAAGCCATGCAAGTCTGTCCAAGATTCAAGTCTGAAAAGTGCCTGTCATTAAAACTCGACGGCTAGCCCGACAGCTAGCATTTATCGAGACCTGTAAAGCTGTTCTAGTCCGTGGCTTGATAGCAGCTTGACAGATAGGTATCTGTAGAGGTTTATGAAGTTCAGTTTTTCAGGACTGTTTTTCATTCAATCTGTGATTGTTTGTTTGGGCTTTCTTTTCTCACAACCCTAACCATATAAAAAGATTATTTTAAGGGCCGTCAAAGGTGACACAAGTTGCATAAGTGTTGAGCAAAGTTTGTTCAAGCAAATTGTGACTGGAGACAGAATTTGCCCTAGTTCATCTCTCTTGTGAAGAAACTGCTGTGTTTGTGCACCATAGGGTTTTGTAACCAAAGAGCTTCTTGATCTTCATCGTGTGATGAACTGAAAAACTTTGCAGCCAACAACCTTCTTTAGTTGGTGATTGAAGTTGCGTACTAGATCTGCGCAATTGGTTAGTCACGTATTGGAGCCGTGCATTACAAGGAGAGATTGTCACTACAGAATAAGTCCAATTGGGTATTGGGGTAAGGGTTCAACTATAGGTTGGTATAAGATATTGAGATTCCTTTACTTGTAACCGCTTGTTGTGATAATACTGGATTCTCGGGAGTGGTGACCTTAAAATCACCCGGTGGGGTTTTTGCCATATAGGTTTTCCTCATTCGTAAACAAATCACTGTGTTAATTTAATTTCCGTTGCATACTTAGTTTAATTGGTGATTTGTTTGTGCTACCACGCGTTTGCATGTTAATTTGATTAATTAATAAACTTGGCTAATTAATCAATTAATTTATCACAAGGGGTCAATTCGTTTTTGGCTTATCAAGTGGTATCAGAGCAGACACACTCTGATTAGGTTTAATATTTATTGTGTGATCCATTGACCCCTGTTTGTCATGGATAGATGACAGTCTCTGATTATACCTCTTTTATTTGATGGCACTAACTATGCATACTAGAAAGTACGCATAAGAGCTTTCTTGCAGTCTCTAGATGAGAAGGTGTGGCAAACTGTTGAGATAGAATAGACCAAGCGAAGGAAGCGCTGGCCGATTGGGATGATGCCAAGATCAAGACGGCAAACTTCAGCAGCAGGGCATTGAATGCCTTATTCAGTGTGGTCACTAATGAGAAGTTCAAGAAGATATCCTCCACTGAAAGTGCTAAGGAAGCATGGACCATTTTCCAGACAACCTATAAGGGAACCAAGGCTGTCAAGGATTCAAAATTCAGAGGCTCATTACAAGCTTTGAAGAGATCAAGATGGAGGAGGATAAGTCATTTGATGAGTTCTATGCCAAGCTCAAGGACATAGTGAACTCAGCCTTCAATCTTGGGAAAATCATTCCTAAACTCAAGATTGTGAGAAATGTGCTTAGATCTCTACTCGAGAGATTTCATGCCAAGATTACCACAATAGAAGAATCAAAGGACATTGACAAGATTCCTTTGACAGAGCTGGTTGGTAATCTGCAGACCTATGAGTTAAGTTTAACAATAATTGGTAAATCGGGTAAGAGCAAGAGCATGGCACTGAAGGCCAAGAGCAGTGATACTGATGAGTCTTCAAATGATGAGGATTCTAAGATGAAGTCCTACATTACAAGTCAATTCAAGAAGTTCATGAAGAATACCAATGGGAAGGGCTTTGACAAGGACTGTAGGCAATCCAGTTCCTCACAGTTCAAGAGCTAAGATAGAGGGAAAAAGGATGCTAGGGATGGCGGTCAGTACACTGTTCCTTCAGGACCAAAATGCTTTAGGTGTTAAGGCTTCGGTTATATGAAATAGGAGTGTCCTACATATCTCAAAACTGTTGGGAAAAACAAGGCACTTGCTGCTACATTGAGCGACACCGAGCCTGAGGATGATTCTGACAATGAGGATGACGGAATCCTAAATGCCTTCACTATCACTGTCAATCCTACTGAGCGGAATGTTAAAGATGTGGATGAAGAAGAGGAATTGAGGAAGTCTAAATTCGAGAAGATGGATGATCAAGATGATATCCATACAGCCTATGAGAAACTGTACAAGCTTTCTTAAAAGTATGAGAAACTTTATAGGCTGGCCACCAAGAAGCTCAGTGATGTCGAACTTGATCATGAAAAGCTTTCCACAAAGTTTGATGAAGCTAATCAGACTATTGGAGCACTGAGGTTTGAAAATAATTTCTTGGCTGAAAAGACCAAAAAGCTTGAAGCAGAACTGTTCCAAGTCAGACCCCAGTTGGAAAGGACTTCAAGTGCTAAGCTCGATGAGATGCTCAGTCTTTAGAAATCTGCTTTCGATCAAACCGGTTTAGGGTATGATTTCTCTTCTCCTAGTATTGCTTCTACTAGTGCTACTATTTTTATTCCTCCTGCTAATAATATTGAAATTGAGAACAATGTTGTTAAAAATGAATTAGCTAGTGAAAACATAGACAAGGGTAAATCTATTTTAGAAGCACCCCCTAAGCTTGATAAGAAAGAGATTAAAAACCCTAGGGCTAAGAAGGCTAACTCTCAAAAGCCTAAACAGAAGAAGCAACATCTCTGTCATCACTGTGGAGCAGCTGGTCATACTCGACCTAATTGCTATAAGTGGTTAGCCACTCAATAGAGCAACGGCATGATAGCATCGGGAAACCAGAATCAGTTTCCATCCTCTTTTGCTCCTCTTGGAGATCTTCTCAAAGCCCTCATGTTCCTTTCGAACTTGAACGGTTTCAATTCTTCTCTCTTACCGCTGGTTCAAGGGTTTACTCAAAGGAAAGGTTCTTCCAAGGTGTGGAAGGAACAGGGCTCCAAGTGATTATGTCACTTTTTCTCTCTCCTCTTCTTGTTTTTGTTTGCATTACTTGAGTGTTTTGCTTTAATGTTTTGAGTCAATCTAGTTTTATGCTTTGCTTAACATGTTTTTGTTTATTGTTTTTAGTTTTGTTTATTTTGTTTTTCATATAAAAATAAAAAATAAAATTGAAAAATACAAAAACAGTGTGTTATGTGTACATTGGTACTTGTGTAACTTGGATGGCCATTGAAACAAAGTTTTCTAAACTTTGTATCGTTTGTAGCTTAGATGAGCATTTCTATGCACAACTAAGCAAGTGAGCTTTGTAGCTCGTGTTTGTGATGAGTAAGGTTAGGTGATCTCTTGTACTTAACACTCGTATCACTCTTTTTGATGGGAAGGACTAGAAAATCCTAAGAGAAAGGCATAAATAACCATCTCACCATTGTTGCCCCCCAATCATGAAATGACATTTGTGTGCTTCGACATAGCAAAAGTGGAATGTCAAATGCTTAACATAATTGGGTATTTCTTTTTTCTCTCTTATATGCCCATGCATTATATGCTCAAAAAGAAAAATATGCAAAGAAAATAAAAAGCAAAAAGAATAAAATTCTTTAAATATGATTGCAAGCGTGTATTCTAGGAGATGTGGGAGTTATAGGATGTACCTCGAAGGTGATAGTCCCTATCAAACAATTATGATTGTGTGTGAGTTAAAGTGATCTTCTCATATCTCAAATCATCATAACATGTATACACTTATGCAATCTTGTGATGTTTTTCACACACAACACGCAATATTCTTTGCTACTCTTGATACATGTGTAGGTACAATGTGATTTGGCCATCACAAGGTTTACATGTGTTAATGTATGCTCACTAAACTGTCTTGACTTGTTTTTGAAATATAAAATTGGTTAGACTTGTTTAATGTGTGTGTGTGTGTGTTTTGAAATCAAAATGCTAAACATTTTTATTGTTGAGAGATGATTTTGAGAGTTCAAAATGTTAATTGGATCCTTGGTTGAGTTGCATGCTTGATTACATTCATATCTACGTTTTTCCCTTCTTGAAAAACTGTTTTAAAGCAACCTCGACAGATCCTCGACACCTCTCGATACCTGGCTTACCTGTTGAGCTCTTCTATTGCTTTTTATCACAATCTCGACACCTCTCAATAGCTAAGTGGATCGATCGAGAAAGTTTCTGTCCCCTCGATAGCTCCTCAACAGAACCTCGATCCATCGAGATTCCTTTTGCCTTGGACATATGCTCGATAGATGCTTCTGTCGAACCCTTTAAAGCTCGACAGATCCTCGACACCTCTCGATCTGTCGAGATTTACTGATGGGCTATATAAGAGGCGCTCGCGATTTCTGATCTCATTTCTCTCGATCTCTCTCGATCTATCTAGCCTCTTTACCTCCCAAAACCTATCTCACTCACCTTCAACCTCTTCCTCAAGGATTCCTCAAGCTTATTCAAGTTTTTCTTCACTTGGTAAGCTTCACATCCTTCATTTTCAAGCATTTCATGCTTTTTAACCTAAGTTTTTGGGATTTTTGCAAAATTTGGGGTTTTTCAAAATCAAAGAGGTTTTTGTGAAATTTTTGGGATGGGTTTTGAAGATTTGATCTTAAAAACTTCATGCATTGCATCTTATGAGCATTATAATTGTATTGTCATGCATTTAAATGTGTGCAACTGATTGTGTGCTGGTAGGTTTGGATTGGGCTGAGCCCATGATGCTTTTTATATTTTATGTCACATGTTCATGCATTCCCATGCATACGTTCTTTCCTTTCAATATATTCTTTGATATATTTTGAACTGTTTTGGGACTTTTCTGATTGTCTTCTCTCTCTCTCTCCCCCTCTCCATTTACGTTAGTTTGCTTCTATGGCACCCAAACGTAAATCTACTCCGTCCCGAAACCCTCTTCGTTCCGGGGCATCCTTTTCTGCTGACACTACTCCTTTTTCTATCCGGTTCAGTGATGAGAAGGCCAAATTGGACTTCTTTGAGAACTTTTCTCGACGAGACATTCATTCTGAACACCAAGTCATCTTGTCGGACTTCTCCGACACTGACCTACCCACTGTCATCTACAGTAGGGGATGGGGCCACTATGTGATGCTCCGATCACTTGTCCATCCGTGCTGATCCAGGAGTTTTACTCCAACATGCATGGATTCGATTATTCAGAACCTCATTTCATTACTAGTGTTTGAGGTACGCGCATAGTTGTCACACCGCAGATTATTGCGGATGTGCTCCGTGTCCCTAGGGTTGAGTTTCCTGACTACCCTGGTTATGATCGTCTTAAGACAGTGTCTAAAGACGAGCCCATTTCTGCTTTCTGTGAGCGTCCATCTGATTGGGGTGAGCGTCCATCCGATTGGGGTGAGCGTTAGTTCACTTACTGTTCGGGCTTTGCAAAAGGCCATCGGTTTTTTAACATGGTCATGACTTTTTTTTTACACCCTCTTTCTCATTATAACTCTATTACTAAGCCCTGTACTCGATTTTTGCTTTCTTTGATAGAGCATCTCATTATAGATTTTCTCTCTCATTTCATTCTTTCTATCATAGACGTTTATAGGGATACAGCAACCCGTGATAAGCTCAAATTTTCCCTTCAGCTATCATGAGGCTTTTACGCCATTTTGAGGTTCGTTTTCCCTCTTCCGATCCCTTTCCTATCATGGGTGCTATAGATGTTGGTACCGTTAAATGCAGCGAGGCGCAGTTTTGTTCGAGGCGTTCTCGTACGGCAGCTCCTCCCACTCCTTCTGCTCCATCCACATGCACTCCCTCCTCTTCTACAAGCGGTGTGACACTCGAGGACATCATGACACAGCTTCAGCGCATGGATGCTCGCCTTGACACTCTCAGTGATGAGTTGTGTCAAGTGAACACCCGTGTTGGCCGTATTGCTCGACGCCAGGCTAAGATGGGCGGTTACACCATGCCTTCCACTCCTGTGGCCTCTGTGGATGAGAGTGATGGCTCCGGCGATGATGATGAGGATGATGGAGATGCTAGCTATTCCAGTGCTGACGAGATGTCTACTTGACACTTTTACCCTTTGTTACTTGTGACAAAATGGAGGAGTAGTTTTGGTTATAAGAGAAGTCATAGTTAGGGGGAGAGTTAGTATAGGAGATTTTTGTTAAGGGGAGAGCGTACACTGAGGGATGTAGTGAGGACTTGATGTATTTCTTTTCTTTTCTTTCTATTTGAGATACATTATTCTTGTACGTGGGTCTTGTGACCGTTTTGACATACATTGTACTTATATTCTTTATATATTGATGTATGTTTTTCTTTCACCTATCCTTACATGTGTTGTTTCTTTTGTTTCTTTATACACATGTTTCTTATTACTTGTATGCAATCTATTATTTCTGTTTCACACAAATATGCCTTGATGAGTTTTGTTTAAAGTGTTTCAGAAATACAGGTTGTCAAAGTCTACTTGTCATAAACTCTCTTCTTGCAAAGATTTTCAAGAGTTTGTGTTAGGATAGATTTTATTGTATTCAACAAGTGAATATGAGTTGAGTGATTTATGACTTCTCTCATATCTCATTTGTTTGTTGTGGTTTTGTCACGGATTGCCAAATGGGGAGATTGTTAGGACATATGTGATTCACTTGTTAGAAACATATGTCACTATTTTATGTAATTAGCTAATCCTTTGACAAAACGCACTTTACTTGTATTTAGGTAAATCTAGGATGTGTTTAATACTTCAAGAAACCTTGTTTCAAGTTCAAGTGTTAAAGTCATGCAAGTCTGTCCAAGATTCAAGTCTGAAAAGTGCCTGTCATTAAAGCTCGACAGCTAGCATCTATCGAGACCTATAGAGTTGTTCTAGCCCGTGGCTCGACAGCAGCTCGACAGATAGGTATCTGTTGAGGTTTATGAAGTTCAGTTTTTCAGGACTTTTTTTCATTCAATTTGTGATTGTATGTTTGGGCTTTCTTTTCTCACAACCCTAAACATATAAAAGGATTATTTTAAGGGCCGTCAAAGGTGACACAAGTTGCACAAGTATTGAGCAAAGTTTGTTCAAGTAAATTGTGACTGCAAACAGAATTTGCCCTAGTTCATCTTTCTTGTGAAAAAGCCGCTATGTTTGTGCACCGTAGGGTTTTGTAACCAAGGAGCTTCTTAATCTTCATCGTGTGATGAATTGAAAAACTTTGTAGCCAACAACCTTCTCTAGATGGTGATTGAAGTCGCATACTAGGATCCGCGCAATTGGTTAGTTACGTACTAGGAGCCGTGCATTACAATGAGAAATTGTCACTACAGAACAAGTCCAATTGGGTATTGGGGTAAGGGTTCAACTGTAGGTTGGTATAAGGTACTGAGATTCCTTTACTTGTAACCGCTTGTTGTGATAATAGTGGATTTTCGGGAGTGGTGACCTTAAAATCACCTGGTGGGGTTTTTGCCGTGTAGGTTTTCCCCATTTGTAAACAAATCACCATGTCAATTTAATTTCCGCTGCATACTTAGTTTAATTGGTGATTTGTTTGTGCTACCACGCGTTTGCATGTTAATTTGATTAATTAATAAACTTGGCTAATTAATTAATTAATTTATCACAAGGGGTCAATTCGTTTTTGGACTATCAAAGGGGTCAATATGTTTTTGGCCTATTAAATTCTATAGACCCAACGGAAGCTTAGGTATGGGCGAAGGGGAGAGAAGGCCAAGCAAAGGAGAGAGGCTGGCCGAAGGGGAAAGGGGGCTAGGTTGAGAGAGGGCTGGGCTAGGCAAAGAAAGGGCTAGAGCATTCACATGGGAGAGAGGGCAGGAGCTTTAGGTGGGCATGTATGTGTGTGTGAGAGTGAGATAAAAAATTTAGGGAGAAAGAAAGGACGCATATGGGAATAAAAAATTGATTTTTTGCTTATAACATTTAGCTACAGTAGGCTACCAGAGATAACAGTTCACCGTAGCTGAGACTCAAAAAATTTTAAGTTTAGCTTCTTTGATGTAGTATGTGTTTTTTTAGTGTCTTGGTTGCTAAAATAACTATTTAGTCATTTTAGCAACCTTTTTGTGAATGCTCTAAGGACCCAAAACTGATATAAATTTGAAAGTTCGAGTTCTATATCAAATTATATTAATTTGTCACTTTTCTACTAGGAAACACTAATACAGACACAAATAGGGGTACGACATAGCAATACTGAAATTTCTGAAAACTTAAGACACAATGCAGTGAAGATATGTATATTTTAATTAATTATTAAATATATATACATATATATTTTATATTTTTAAGAATTTATTTTTCATATAATATTAAAAATATATCAATTTAAGAGTAATAATGGATAACATATTACATCAATCAAGAAAACCATCTAAAATGCAAGCAAGCAAGCAACCCATTGATAAAGAGAGAGAGAGAGAGGCAATAATCCTCTTGGTCGTCACTAGCGTTTTTGATAATCCCGTCACCCGTTGATAAAGTGATTGAGAAGATAGAGTGAGAAAAGGAGATAGATTGAGTGAGAAGTGAGACAAGGGTTAGGTTTTAAAGTTTTTCTCTCACAATGTTGAGTTTCGCTTTCAGCTTTTTTCTTTTTTCAGTTCGGCACTAGCCATTCCGTGTCCCGCCATTATTCCTAAGAAAGAGTGACTAAGACACACTTGCAGCCGTGTCTCAAAATGTCTTGTGTTCAATATGTGTTGGACACAAACATGGGAGCCCAAATGAGGAGTCTGTGCTTCCCATCTTTTTACAATTATCCTATAAATTTGACAAGTTGCAATGTTAAGCACTATCTAGTCAGCCATCATACTTGTATTCTAAATTAATGTTGTGTTGTTGAATTTAATACTACTTGTATTTATCAAAATTCCTTGATCTTATATATTTTCTTTTAATTGTTGTATTTATCTTTAACATTTAAATATAACATTCTGACAATCACAATTTTTTTATTTACTAAAATTTGAATTTTCTCCTTTATCACAATATCAACCTAAGATAATTGCTGATTTCATTCAATAAAAGAAAATTAAAAAACACTTAGATTGAGCACTCGCATCAATATTTGTATAACAGAAAAAGTTTCATCACATTTTGGTCAACAAAACCCAAAATTCACCCACATCAAGTCATACAAAATTGTGTAAAAATACATGACTGCTATAGTAATCTTGTAAATTTAAACTGACACTATTCATTATATATTTAGTTTTTTATTATTTCTTTACGTATCCCAAATTCCCAAGGATGAAGGAAGTTAGTGGATGGAAAAAGTTGTGTGTGAAGAAATTTTTTTTTAAAAAAAAAATCAAGAAAAACTAATATTTTAATAAAATGTAGCTTAAACTAAATAATATGATGTGAAGTGTTTTGAAAAATAAGTATGTAAAATAGAAAAAGTAGTTTTTTATGCTAAAATTGTCACGCCCCAGACCCAATAGGGTCCAAAGCATGAAAAAACTGAGCATTCAAGAGAAATTGTAAGGGATTTTTTTTTTCTCTTTCCATATGAAAAATTAAATAAACATATTGATCTCTCCATAATATAGTTCAAAACTCTATAACACATATACAAACAATACAAACGACAAATCATGAGCTCAAGAAAAACTAGTTCAACTAATAAAGTTTCGGATGGTTGAATAAGAGATCTAGGGTTCGATCCCCACCTACACCAAAAATTGATTGGTGTCTTGGTCTAATGATAAAGAGCTATCATCAGGAGCATACACCATAGGTTGAAACTCTCTCCAAATAAAAAATAAAAAAATCATGTGCCTCCAAAATTTTACATGAATAGTCCAAACACCCAATGATTTAGCATAAAACTCAAATGTTCTAAAAATATGCAACCCCACCAAAATTCTTGGGCTAACAAACCTCAAGAGAGCCCAACCTTTAATAGAATTAACTACTGCTTCCTTAAAAACAACTAGATCGAATCACCAACTATTAATAATGTAAGTCTCCCAATTCAGCAAAAAACTCCAATCACCAGTAATAAGACAAGCTCCATTCCTGAGGTGTAGCTAATTAATCTATAAGATTGTGAAAGAGTGGGATGAGCTAAAGCCTAGTAAGTAGCATAATTAATGGGGGTGGGGGAAATGCGAGTTTAATGATAATGAGCATTTTACAAAACATGCTATAATTTGGGAATTTCCTTTTAATTTATGCAAATCAATTTCATTAACAACATGACAAGAATGATAGAAATAATGTAGCACCAAGTTTCTCATAATAACTATGAAACTACATGTTATTCAGTGTAAGCCATCAAAATATCCAATATTATTTCAAAACCAGAAACCTCACCCAAGTTGCCACAAAGACAGAAATGTGACCAAGACATCATACTGCCACAAACAGGTCAGAATGCAAATGCACTAGCATGATATGTACCTCTTTTGGCATGTGGTCTATCGGCCCTACCTAGCCTCACCCACACTCTCAAGGATTTACCTATCCCTCCCCCCTATGGGCAGTAGGGGATAACGCACCATGTAGTACCTCTTTTGCATGTGGTCTTTTGGCCCTATGGGCAACGGCCTCACCCACACACTCAAGGATTTACTCACATCATGTAAAGTGGGAACCTCCAACCTGGCTTGTCGTCGTAAAGACGAGGTAATCACACATCACAAAGACGTTGTCACAAAAACGGGATAATCATCAATAATCAAAAGCTCACAAGTTAAATGTATTTAAAATACATAGGGTCTATTTGAGATCCGCATATTTTGCTGAAACTGAAAACTTTTTGCTAAAAATATTGTAGATAAAGATAAAAGTTAGCTGAAATAGTATAGTGGGACCCATGAATAAAAAAGTAGGGCTGTCCACGGGTCGGGTTTGTGCCCAACTTGGAACTGACCCGATCACTTCAGGTTTCTCATGCCTAGACCCGCCGCCGACCGATGAACGAAGTTGGTTCGGGTGGTCGGATTTTCATCTAGTACAGATCGGTCCTCGGTCAGTTTTGGGTTGTGAAAAAATTTGCCGAATTTTGCCAAAAGCCGTTGGATCTGGCGAGACCTGATCGGATCTTGACAAGATCTCGAAGAGATCAGGCTGATCTCGGCGAGATCTGGCCGGATCTCGATGAGATCTTGGCATATCTCGAAGATCAAATAAGTTTTGATGATTTTCCGGTCAGATACGGTCTGTGTTCTTGTTTTCTCGCCAGATCGGACAGAAAATCGGCGACATTCCGGTTAGATATGGTCGAGTCGGTTGAAAATCGATTTCTCAGCCTCAAACCCGCCAATCGACCCGCCGTTTTCGGGTTCAGGGGGTAGAGACCCGCCACCGAACCGTCACCGGCGTCAGGTCAGCCGGTTCTCGGGCCGGATCGGACGGTTTTTGTGGGTGGGTTAGGTCATGGTTTTGTTTGGACACCCCTACCAAAAAGTGCAGTGAGACTTATGAATAGTAGCAAAAATAAGCTGAATAGTAAAATAAGTTGGCAAAATTAATCATGCCAAACGGACACATAGCTTAATTCCAAGTAGTTTCATAAAATATTCCAATAACCAAATATCCACAATATTCTCAAAGTCCTTAAAACCATTTCTTGTCAAAAATGTTTTGCATCAATTTCCCTAATAATACAAGTTAAGAAAAAGCATCTTTAGTATTTCAAATAATACCATAAATCCATGAAATCCATTATCAAAGGAATTCAAAGATGCTTGTCTTTTCCATGCCAAATATTCATGCATTTCCCCATGTGCAATATTAAACATGATGCGCTTTCTTATATAATCATATATAGTAGGGTCACAATACAACACTTTTTAAGAAAATATAGTTCCACAAATAATTTTCCAAAATGTCTTTGACCTAAAAACAATGTTTGTACAACATGGTTATTTTCCAAAAATCCCATTAAAAAGCTACTTACCTCAGCAGTCCAATCCAAATTTACCTCAATTGGGCATCGCATTAAACCAATCGAGTTACTAGTTCCATCACCAAGTACCTTGGAACCTAGAAACACAAGTATCAAGCCTACTAATAACAAGACCTACTACCATTTACACTAATCTATTTGTCTCCATAAATAGGAAAGGACCCCCTCAAAAATCAAATCTAAGGCTCTAAAGCCTAGTTTGACCATCCCAAGACAAGTACTCGTATCCAAGTGGCAACCAAATAAGCATACAAGAACTTACAAGCAAAACCACACAACAAAAGCTTGGAATAAATTCCTTAAATTCTCAGCATACAAATCATACTTTCAGATTAAATTGCAACAGGTCAGCCCTTTTTATAAAATTTGTTTGGTCCACTTAATATTATCTAAAAAGCTTGAAATTAAATAGGGAGAAGCCCTTATATTTCTAGTATGTACCACAAAAAATTCGGCTCAAAATAAGTTTTTTGTAATTTATTAAAAATCACGTGTTGCAGCTGACTCAAATCTGTCTCTAACAGCTTTAGAATCCAAAAGGAAATTGCTATATCTTTAATACTAGCCCAAATGCTTTGAGAATTTATTCACATTAAAACCACGTGTCAGAACATATTAAAAATAAGGATGAAGCCCATAATCTCATATAAACAATCACCACAACCAAAAATCAAGAAACCGAAACTCATAACTCATAGAGACAATTTATCAAACACTTGGTATACAAAAAGCATATGCTCACATTACTTGGATCCAAGAAAATTTCACCTTTACACCACCGTTTCAGCAGCTTAAGGAGAAAACACTTGCTGCCTCCATTAAAATGGCATGGTGCAAGTGTGGTTTAGGTTGCTTTAAGTGGTGATAATAAGTAGTTGTGTGTAGAGGAGGCTTGCAATGGTTTGGCCATGAGGTGGAGAAAATAAGAAGAGAAGAATAAGCAAGGGAAGGACATAAGAAGAAGGAGAGAACCATATGGATCCAAGGAGGGGGCTGTGCTGATTCTAGACCACTAATTACAAATATCTTGAGAAGGCATTTACCACTTACCCTTAAGTTTCTTCACTTCCTTAATTTTCACTTAGCCCATAACCACAAATTACATAAATGCCATAGCATGCTTTAGATATTCAAAAGACCTCTACAAAATAATTAACATCCATAATGAAAAAATAAAATTCACTTGAGATATTATTCACAAGAAAAAATTGCTTTAAAAAAAGTTTGGGGTGTAACAAAAATAAATAGAAAATTTTGCACAAGCTGATGCAATGCTTTGTTTGGTTATATTTGTTTCTACTCATCCAACCACTTACGGATAGGAATGACAAAAAATACCTGACTCGCAGGTACTTGACCCAACCCAACCCTAATGGGGCGGGTTTTACTCGACTTGGGAAACAATAAGGGTAGGTTTGGGCTTTAAAAATCCAATCCATAGTGGGTTGGGGCGGGTGCGGGTATTAGGCATACTCGCCCAGAACTCGACCCGTATACAGGCAATATTACTAAAATACCCTAAGTGTGTGTGTGTATCACTAACTATTCCTATTTTCCAAACCCTAACCTATCTCAATCTCAATCTCTCAACCACCCCCCTCAAGCCCTCACTCTCACTTAGTCACTCTCACCCACCCTCACAGCCTCACTCTCACTCTCACTCAACCGCTCCCTTCTCCCTGCGTCTCCACCTTGCCGTTGACGCCAACGCCAATCCCCCTTGTCACCAACTTATGGTCTCACTCCCACTCTCACTTAGCCGCTCCCTCGTCCCTACCGTGCATATCCACCTTGCTGTTGATGCCAACGCCAACACCCCCCCCCCCCTTGTGTCACCAACTCACCGTCATTCACTTTTCACTGACTTGGGTTTGTTCTCCATCTTTTTTTTTTTTTTGGGTTCATTTCCTGCCTCTAATTTTTTATTATTATTATTTTTGTAAATTGGGCCATGGTTCAGGGCCTTCAAATTGGGCCCTGAAGGGCATGACAAAGCCCGCTAGGTTAAAAAAAAAAACCCGTTTAATGGGGGGTCGGATAATGGGAGGTGGGGATAAAGAAACCCACCTCAAACCCAACCCATTACCATTCCTACTTATGGATGTTGAATATCTCTTTCTCTCTGTTCGTGTGCATGGTGTCTAATCTTGATTTTCCCATGTGTGCATTAAGATTGATGTAGGTGGAATTGTAGCAATTGATTTGGTTGACACGGACGTAAAGGACACAGTTGAAATGATTTATGGATTATGTGAGTAGTATATTTGCAAGCAAAATATATTCTTATATATACTTTTTGTTCCTAAAAACAATAATTAATAAATAAATTATCTTTAAATTATCATTTAAATAATAATATTTCACATAAATTATATTTCACTACAAAACAGAAATTAAATGAAAAAATATAACCCTGTTGGTGCTTAAAGTTCATCTCATAACATGATAAACAATTTACCGTCAATTCATAAGTTTTTAGGTAGCAAAGTTGAAGCATGGACCAGGTCACTATCTTAAGATGATACAACAAAGAAGTATTCATCACTTATTTAGAGCTATTGAAGAGAACTATGATATTAACTACATATTTAATCTATTAACAACTAGTAAGTTGCCCGTGCAATGCACGAATACTTTTGTGATATTTTATGTAAGACGGTTTTGGATAATATTGTACATATATTATAAAGAAAAAGTAAACTACATTAGAGTAAAGAAACATATACATTTTAAGATATTAAAAATTAGTTTAGTAGCTTCACTGCATATTTGTAGCCTTCTTAAAGTAAGATTAATTAATTTATTTTTTTAAATCATGAAACCAAAAATAAATGCAAAAGAGTAACAAGACTATGAAAATCAACTAATTTGTGCGGTGTTCACATATTTCATACCATGAAATGAAAGTATACCAAACTCTTTGACCGTCTTGCAATCAACGATAGTGCGACATTAAGACATGGTGTGGGCAAGTGTATATGCATGTGTCTTACAGATGATTTAAAATTAAACCATGGCAGAATATGACTTTACATTGTGCACCAAATATTCTCTCTACTTATATACCCAAAACAAAAACTATCCAACCAAATTACCTAAACCTAAATCATATTTAAGCCCCTAATTTAAAAAGAAAAAAGAAAAAAGAAATACTTGTAGGGGTTTCGGTATCTTGATGGTGGTGGGAGGCCAGTATAACGAAGGTAGTGACCCTTCAGATTTCTCTTTCTCTCCCTTTCAAATGTTTTGTTAATCTTAGGTCTTTTATTTTGGTAATATATAGTGAAATAGTGCGTTTTATTTAACAATCCACAACATTTTTGTGTCTCTCTATCTCTCTCAAGGGTATTATATCGTTAGTTATTACTATTAGTCATTACTTATTTTATTTTATTATTATTTAAAAAAAAATACTAAAACAGTCGGTATGCTAAAAGACATGAAAAATAGAAAAAGATGTGGTGTAAGCTTAGGCAATTAATGAGATAACAGTAAAATAAATTAATGTGAACTTTTGGGTAACAGTAAAAAACACTTAATGAAAGAGGTAAAAAGAGGCTAAATGCAAAATTAGAGCGCCACTTGACAGGACCTCATGCACTCCCGCATGAGGTCTCTGCTTATATATATTTATATATATATATATTAATTAATATTGATGACATTCCCCTCTCAAAATCCACGAATTTTAGAGCTCCCAAATTCCTCAATAATATAAAATTGGGGTAATTACAACTTACTTACCTGTGATTTGATCGAAATTTATGTTACCTATTCGTGGTTTAAAATTTGACACTTTACCTACAAGAGGTTAGCTTAGTTAGGGTTCCGTTACCCACATCTGTTAAAAATGAGGCAAAATATGTATATTTTTTTTCTCTTTTATATCTCTCTCCTAAAAAATAAAATAAAATAAAAGAATAAGAGAAAAAAAGAACAAAAAGTGAGGGTTTCGTAAAAATTATGAACAAACATTACCACCACCATAGAAGCTTCTGTCAAGATTCTTTAACATAATATATATAAATTATAACTTTTGTATCATCCCATGTCAATTGTTCATTTTCAACTAATTCCACTGTTCTCAGTATACTTAACTCTTGTGTAAAATTGATTCTCAAAAAAAAAAAAAAAAAAAAAGAAAGAAAAAAAGACTCTTATGTAAAATCACATGTGAACATAGAAATTATTAGGATAGATTACAAGTTTTGTCCCTAACCTTTAAGATGTGTGAATTTGGCCCCTTAGGTTTGAAATGTGTCAATTTAATTCCTAGCCTTTTGATATTGTGTTAAAATAGTCCCTATTATTAAGTAGCGGATGGAAAATGTTGGCGCAACTAACGGTAGATTTAAATATTAGTTTTTATACCACCTAAGCTATGACATGTCCTTAATATAAGAAATAAAATAAAATAGTTGGAATTACTTTATTTTGGAAATTTTATTTTGTTTTCTTTTGCTATCTCGCGCGGGAAGCAAACTATTTTTTGATACCTCACTCACTTGTAGATTCATCAATTTGAATATGATGTTATATAGTTTTATGTGAAAATTAATTCTCTACTTTTCTTACTGATTGATTGTAGCTTAGTTGCCATTATAGTGGCTCAACAAAAGCTAGCATAGAGATTACAGACTAGAGAGCGCATGTGTTAAATCAGTGTGCAAAAGATAAGGGTAGATGGGAATATATGGGATCGGCGTCATAACGATTAGAGTATTAGACCCCAACTGAGTTGTTTTCCTTATTTCCTTCCTTAGTTTTTCCCTTATTGGTAGTTGAAAAATGTGGAAAAAGTAAGAAAATTGAGTTTTGAATAAATGAATTCTGGGTTTCTAATCCCAGTTCGCTTCCAAAGAATGCATGGAAAAGGAGGGAAGCAGCTACTTGCGCGGCTTCTTCAGCCTCAGCCTCTCCAAAGGCATAGGAGGAGGAGGCGGCGGCATGACTCACCAAGTCCTGTTACCACAAGCTTATGGGAAGAAGTGCTTTTCATCACAAGGATGGCTTATTACTATAGGAAAAAACCTCAGGATTAATCTTTTGCACCCCTTTTTGCGGCTTCAAATAAAGCTTCCAAACATGAGAACTCTCTTTCATCAAGAGATCAAATACCTTGATGAACCTAATGCCTCTTTTTTTATCAAGATTGTGTTATCAGCGAGCCCGTCTAAGACATCAGACTATGTTGTCATAGCCATATATGAGGATTTTGAAAAGTTTGCCTTTTGCCGATAGGGAGATAAGTCTTGGACCAAACTTAGAACAAAATTTCTGTCCTGCAAGCATTTTTTCGATGGGGTTTACTATAACAACGACAACAAATTTTATTGTGTTGATAAGAGGGGAAGAGTTTTTGCATGTGACATTAGAAGCCCGGATCCTAGTTTAACAGATCCCCCAGTGACAACTCTTCCTGAGGAACTAGCTCACCGAATTAGTAATGCTGCAATGTTTTACCTGGTAGAATCGTCAGGAACTTTGTTGCTAGTTTCAGAACAACTAGATCTATTAGTACCCCATGTAGGGGGGGGGTAGGGATTAACGAATCCTGGGAGTAGAAAAGAAAATTCCTAAAATAAGCTAATTACAAATATTTATCTTTAGTAGTGCTACAGGTACTATAAATATTTTATTTTGAATTGACTTGACAATTCAAAATACAGTTATGAGATGGTTGAAACCTATCAATCATTTTTATTGTCGCATTAATTTGTAAGTTTCGTATAATAAAACTTGTA
The DNA here is from genome assembly GCA_030021035.2 of Notholithocarpus densiflorus. NCBI lineage: Eukaryota > Viridiplantae > Streptophyta > Magnoliopsida > Fagales > Fagaceae > Notholithocarpus > Notholithocarpus densiflorus. The sequence continues at coordinate 866,170 of JARYZH020000027.1, read as the reverse complement.
GTACATTTATCATTCTTTTTATTTTATGTTATTTTTTAAAGTTAAGGACATGTGATAGCTTAGATCACCTAAAAAACTAATATTTTATTGTAATATTGTTAGCCACTTCAACATTTTCTATCAACTATTTAAATGCAGGGAATATTTTGACATAATAACAAAATGTTATGAGCTAAAATAACACTTTTGTAACGAACCAAACTTATAATTTACTCAAATTATTATAAAACCTTGTGAATCTAGCCAAAAGCCATTACTTAAACTTAAAAGTCAACCAACTTGAAAATGCTCATACTTTCAAAAGAAACAATAATTCTTATACAACACTTTATATGAAAGGGCGAAAAAAAATAATTTTATATATTAAATTATTTGTATTTTGAACTTGCAAAATCATTCAAATGTATTTAAAGGCTTAAATGTTTAAGCTTCTAGTTAAAAAAAACTATTCTAAAGTGGGTTGTAATACATGGCTACGAAAGTTATGAGAAAACATATATACAGTGGAATTTTTTTTTTTTTTTTTTGAGAAACACATACAGTGGAAATGATGCAATCGGTTTTCCTTATTCTTATTGTAGTCCATGCCAGTCACCTTGTCTCTAGCTCTTTTCATCCATCTTCACTTTCATTCCCACTTCCTCATCTCTCTAAAATTGATGACTTTCAAAATACATATCGTGAGTGTCTCATAGAAAAAATGGAAATTTGTGAACAATTTCAATATACACGAGTCATTAGCTCGCACAATGTGTATTGCTAAGGGTTTCACACACTGCAATATGCATTTCAAAGACCCATCGCGTTTGGGCGTTCAAAAATGTTCAAATTCTTGCAATGAAATGTTTCCTGAGTATGGTCATTTCCGAGAATATACAGATTGTTTGTATGAATGTTACATTCAGCATGTTAAGAAATCCTAGGATGCTATTTGTACAAAGAATGCAAGGGCGACCTCCAACTTCAATTGGGTAAATGTATACTACTCTCTCTCTCAGCAAGATCTAATATATAGGGTCTATTTGATAAGAGATTCCAAATAAGCATTTAGTGTTTAAACCATAGTTTTCAGACCCGGACCGGACCGAGCAGTCCGACCGAGTTAACCGAGAACCGAACTGAAATCCGTTTTTTTAGCATAGAGAACTGGGCATGCCTTCAAATTCCGTGAACCCCGATTCAAGCATGCTTGTTAAATAAGAAAAAAAATCAGAAAATGCGCTTACCAGGTTTAGAACCCAAGCACCGGTTAGATATGCAGCTGGAGCCTAACTACTCAGCCAAGCTTGCAAGTTGATGCTCAACAATAACAAAAAAAATACTTGAAGTAAACTTAATGCATTTTTTTAAAATTTTTTTTTATAAAAACAACTTAACACAATTCTATTTTACTTAATTAAATTATCCATCTCTTACAAGGAATATAAAAAAATTATAATTAAAATCTTTCAAAGATATTCAACTTTACTTCAAAAATTAATCATAAATTTTAATGTTTTCATGGTTTTTATTTTATTTTATTAATTTTCTTATTTAATTATTAAATATATACTTGAAAATCATTAAATTTCCCTCACATATATAGATATATTTGTCAATTTTGCTAGTTTTATAAATTTAATATCTATATTTAGGCTTTAATTAATTATTAAATTAATTATGACATCATCACGGTTCGAGTCCGGTTCAACTTCGGTCGAACCTCAAAAACCTTGAACCTTTTCCTTTTACGGTTCAATAAATAGTCCGGGTTTCAAAACTATGGTTTAAACATGGAAAACTGTAAAAAGTTTGCTATCAAACAAACCTTTGGCCTTTTGGTTAGCATACACAATTTCCAAGACCAAGTATATGCCTTTATCTCACAACATTTGAAATTTGAACGCTCATATTTCAAAATATTTGAAGTCTAAAATGTTTTATATTGGAACTTGTTTTAAAGTCTTGGAAATTTATTTCTCAACTAATTTCACCATTCTTTCCCTTTAGAAGTTCTCATTTTAATAATACTAAGAGTCAAAAATCAATATTAAAACATAGTTGACCTCTTAATTGTATTGAATCATTAATGTACCTAAAGCCCACAATTTTGAAGTTAAAAGATTTTTTCTTGCCATCAGGAGTTAAGAACGTACGAACTTCGATTGGGTGAAAATGTGCTGCCTAAAATATCACTGCATGGCGAGTTTTTTATTTTTATTTTTTTTAATTTTTTTTAGGAGAGGTGTTTCTGTGAGTTGGTATTGATGATATCATTGTAGCATTTGGAAGATTTCGAGAGTCTCTCTGCATCATAAGCATCAAAGTTTGCAAGTTTTGCTTTAAAAAGAATTGCATATTGAACTGCCCCTTTATCAATCGAAACTTTATCGAATCCTTGTACTTTCAGTTTTTCTTGATCAACTCACGATAGACCCTTGTAAAGTTATGATTTACAACTATATTTTATGTTGGCTTTATTCCATGACAAAAAGTGTTGTAATTACTTTAATTATGTTCCTTTGTATTTTGTGGGATTTTATTGTATTGAGTTTAGTATAAAGTTGATGAAGACTCAAGCTTAATTGAAGATCAGTGGATTTCGTGAGTGAGAAGTACATGACTGGAAGCTGAAGAGTCGTACTAGGCTGTCAGTTTTGCGAGTGTCTCGCGAGTAAGGCCTTCTCGCGAGATAGTCGTGAAACATTCTGTCTAGAGGATTTTTAAGTGTGACATTCTTACCCTTCACCCATACTATATATACCCTCATTACCCACAAATGTAAAGGAGGCCATTGAGAGAGAAAAACCCTAGATAGGTTTTCTACAACACACACACCCATCTTTTAGAGAGAGAGCTACTCGTCCTTAGTGAGAAATCATTCTAGCCTCTTTTCCTTCCCTCTCCCATTGTCATACATTGAGAGGAGATTTATACCCAAATACAACCCACACATTTTTAGAGTGTAGAGAGTGTTTTGGAGCTTGGAAAGTTTTGGGGATTTGCCAAAAGAAGCCGGTGAGGCTTGGCGGATGCAATCGGGCATATTGCGGGATCCGAAAAGCTAGACAAGACACGATTCTGAGAAGCTTTGTTAGAGTAGGAGCTTGGAGGGTCTCTTGCTATTTGTGTATCCCAACTTATTGTCTAGTGGATCGATTTACCGCTTGGAGGGCGGCGGAGAGGTTTTTTGCCGAGTACTTCGGTTTCCTCTTCGATAACACATCGGCGTGTTATCTTGTGTTTGCATCTCTCTTCCTTTACTCTTGTGCTTTACTTTTATTGTTTGTTATTCATGTTTATGCACTAGAGTAGTATCGGTTGATTGCGCTTCATTTACTCTTATTTCTGCACTTAGATAAGTTAGTAAAAGCAATCTAACTGTAATTTTTAATTTGGGGGTCTAAACAGCTCTTGTGTTTTAACACATAATCGAGCTTTCAATTGGTATCAGAGCGGCTACACTTGTTTTGGTTTCATTACCTAAGTGTGATCCTTGACCCCTTGTGTGTATTGTCATGGATAGTGTTTTGTATGCTTCTATGGATATTTTAGATGTTGTTGAGTGTAACATGTCATGTATTTGTGAAAATGCCTCTATGAGTGTTTATCCTCATGATTGTGATGCCATGTTACATGAATCTTTGGGTGTTGTTGATATTCCTAACATCAAACTCTTGAAAAATGAGGCTAAGAAGTTTCATAATAATTTGAGCAAGTTTCATTGTGAAAAGGATGATTTGATTGCTAAGCTCAATGAATCCAATAAATTGGTTGAAAAGTATAAGAAACTTGTTGAAAATTCTTGTGAAAAGTTGAAAGAGTTTGAATGTTTGTATATGGACTTGGATGCTAAACTTGTTTTGTCTAACAAACTTGTTGATGATCTTAAATGTGAAAATGAATCTCTTGAGATGCATGCCAAGTGTTTGATTGTTGAACCTATTGCTAAGAAGGATGAAAATATTTGTTGCAATCATGTTGTGGTACCTGATTTTGTGCCTATTGTGTGTTCTACCTCAAAGGACAAATCGATGTACATTTCTCCACACAAAATAAATCAAAAATTGGAGAGAAAGGCTCTTAAGCCTAAGCCTCTGTTTAGGCTTCAACCAAAGGTTTTGGATGGATCTAAGTTTGTTCCAACTTGTCACAATTGTAATGTGATTGGTCATATAAGACCTCAATGTCCAAAGTTGAGAGAACAAAACCATGTTGCTAGATCCCTTCCCAAAAAGCCTAGTGGACCTAAACACATTGTTTGTCACCATTGTGGTGCTTTTGGTCATCTTAGACCTCATTGCTCTAAGTTTCAAGCTTTTAAGAGAATCAAAAGAAAAAAGAAACTTGAGCTTCATGGAAGTTGTGCTTTGCAAGCTAAACCAGATTTGATGGAAAATGTTAAGTTGTTGAAGAAAGTTTTTGATGTTCTTACTTCCTTGTCTATGTGCATCTCCGGTTCTCATTCTTCCAACCCTTGTCTCACTTCTCATGAGACACTCATTCCAAACAGTCATTCCGTTTGGATGAGGAAGGGTTCCTATGGTTGAGCTTTTGCTCTTTTGGTCCTTGATCTAATTCTTTTGATCTTTGTAGGACTCTTTATGCATTTGATGCTATATAATTATGCATTTGTGCATCTTGCATTTATTTGTATGCATTGCTTTTGTTGATCTTACTTAACATGTTCTGTTTTTGAGTGTGTTGAAAAATTCAAAAACCCATAAAAATTGAAAAATCTCCAAAAAGTTTGATCACTTGTGTTCTGTATATCACATGTGAGTTTGACTTAGTACCTTCGTACTAATGGCATAGTGCATTTACGAGCTTAGCTTGTTATGTATGTAGATCTATCTTTGTGGGAAAAATCTTGAAATCTATGTATGACTATTGTAAATCGATCTTCAAGCTTGTCATGAATAATTAGTCAATAGTTTTGTTGGTTTCGATACATGTATAGACTTGTGCCTATATATCTTCCTACACTTTTTATGTTTTTGCTTAAAGAGCTCAATAAATATAAATCTTAAAATGAAAAGAGATAATGGGCTGCAAAAGCCGTCGCACATACTAGTATTTGACTAGGAAAAAGGGAAATCGACTTGTATTGAAATGTATGGTACTCAAAAAGCCAAAGGCTTATTCTCAATATTGAAATATCAAAAAGTTCAAACATCGATCTCAAAATGAGATGTATTGTTCAAAAATGATTAAATGTTATGTATTGTAAAGAAGCCAAATGAAAAGTTTCAAAATTATGTAATCATCTTTGTGGGAGGTCATATATATTCATTTCTATAATTGAGATAGACCATTTGACTTAGTACTAGTTGTGTATGACTTGATTGAATTGATCATTGAAACTTCACTCTAGACTAAGGACTATTCCACATTTGATACACACACACAACACACAAGTCTAATGTTCAATGAATATCTATTTCATTTGTGTGATTGTACTTGTTCAAATGTGATGTGTGTATGCTCAACCATATGTCGATCAAACTAAAAAGATTTTTGTTATTTTTGTTTGCTTTTGGAGGTGATTTGTATCATCTATGTTTTTCAAAATTTTTCAAGTTGTTTTTGAGTGAAAAACATATTTTCTAGGTGTTTTCGCGAATAATTTCGAGAGTAAGGCTTACCCGCGAAAAATTTTGCGAGTAAAGCTCAGTCACGAAGTTTGGACTGAGAGTTTCGCGACTGTTTTGCAAGTAAGGCTTACCCGCGAAAAATTTCGCGAGTAAGCTTCCCGCGAAAATTTCCATATCAGCTTTTTAAAGGGCATTTCGTAGGATATTTGTTTTAAACTTCTCCCATCTTCTCCCAAACCCCTATTTTCATGTTTCTACATCAAAACCCAACTAAATTCAAGTGTTTTTTATTCCATTAATATCTTTAAGGTAATCTTTAACTCTTTTCATTAATTTTGATCATTAGATTATGTTTTTGGGAGGTTTTATGTTCATAGTTGGGATTTTCTCAAATGGGAGTTGGAAAACTTATTTTTTGTCTATCTTTTTTACTGAGTTTTGTTTTAAATGTTGATTTGCTTTGGATGTTGACCCATTGTGGCATAAATAACATGTATTTAGGCAAGATTTTCATATGTTCATGCATTGTTTAACATACACGTGTAGTGTATGCACTCCAAGTGTTTGATAAAATGCCCAAATGACATTTTCTCGTTGTTTTGGACCCTGATGAGTACCAATTTTTGGGGATTACCATGATTATGCATGTTTATCATGTTTTGATTATTGGTTGCGTGTTTTACACACTTTGCCCCGTGAGTGCCTTGCTCATGCATTGGTTATGCATCTCACATGCATACTAGACGCACCTTGCTGCACACACTCTTACACTTGACATGTTTTGCAGTCACTCATGCTTGCTAAGTCCTTTTAGGCTTTTTAGCACATATAACATGTTCTTGTGTCTATGTCATGCCTAGGTCTATACCATGTTTCATCATCCTTAGCATGTCATATTTACTTTATGCTTTGTAGCATTTTTTTTTAGATGTTTTTTTCTTTTGTTTGAGCTTCATTTTCTCATTCCTCTTGCACTCCTCATGCATCATATTTTACCCTTGTTCATATCGTCTTTTCTTTCCCTCCTTCTTCTTGATTCATTTTTCTATTCATGACAAAAAGGGGGAGAGTATACCGGTGTGTTTTGTCGTCATTTCTATATAACTCATGTGCACATTTTTAGGGGGAGAAATTCTACCTTGTGCACATTCGTAGGGGGAGAAAGCCATAGGGGAGATGCATATACTAAGGGGGAGAAGATATTTTTTTGAGAAAACCTTGTTTTGGTTTGTTTTTCTTTATGCTTGTTTTCTCATTGCATCATGTTTATGTGTTGGACATGCATACATCCTTATGCTAATGTGTTTTATTGGTTGGATGTTCAAATGATCATTTGCATTGCTATATGATCATTGTAGTCATTTCCATGTGACTATTTTGTGTTTGATCAAGTTGCTCATATGTTTTACAACATGTTTACTTGATCTCAATTTTCTTGTTACATTATACTTGTCATTTTATCACTTAATTTACCTTGAGGGTCTAATGTGTTTTGTGCAAGTGTTTCAGGTTACAGGTATACATGTTCCAAGTTCATCACAGCTTTTAGATTTAAGTGTGAGTGAGTTTTGCCATTGTTCCCAAACTCACGTTTATGTTTAGAGTCTGTTATAGGGTGTTTTGTCACGTAATAGCCCAAGGGGGAGATTGTAAAGTTGTGATTTACAACTATGTTTTATGTTGGCTTTATTTAATGACAAAAAGTGTTGTAATTGCTTTAATTATGTTCCTTGTATTTTGTGGGATTTTATTGTATTGGGTTTAGTATTAAGTTGGTGAAGACTCAAACTTAATTGAAGATCAAGTGAATTTCGTGAGAAGCTAACTCGCAAAGTAGCCACGTAAGAAGCACATGACTGGAAGCTGAAGAGTCGTGCCAGACTGTCAGTTTCGTGAGAGTCTCGCGGGTAAGGCCTTCCCGCGAGATAGTCGGGAAACATTCTGCTTGGAGGATTTTTAAGTGTGACATTCTTACCCTTCACCCATGCTATATATACCCTCATTACCCACAAATGTAAAAGAGGCCATTGAGAGAGAAAAACCCTAGATAGTTTTTCTACAACACACACACACCCATCTTTTAGAGAGAGAGCTACTCATCCTTAGTGAGAAATCATTCTAACATCTTCTCCTTCCCTCTCCCATTGTCATACCTTGAGAGGAGATTTGTACCCAAACACAACCCACACATTTTCAGAGTGTAGAGAATGTTTTGGATCTTAGGAAGTTTTGGGGATTTGCCAAAAGAAGCCGGTGAGGCTTGGCAGATGCAATCGGGCGTATTGCGGGATCTGGAAAGCTAGACAAGATACGGTTCCGAGAAGTCTTGTTGGAGTAGGAGCTTGGAGGGTTTAGGTACATTGGGTAGATTAGGCTTGGAGGGTCTCTTACTATTCGTGTATCCCAACTTATTGTCTAGTGGATCAATTTACCGCTTGGAGGGCGGCGGAGAGGTTTTTTGCCGAGTACTTCGGTTTCCTCTTCGATAACACATCGGCGAGTTATCTTATGTTTGCATCTCTCTTCCCTTACTCTTGTGCTTTACTTTTGTTGTTTGTTATTCATGTTTATGCACTAGAGTAGTATTGGTTGATTTCGCTTCATTTACTCTTGTTTCCGCATTTAAATAAGTTAAAGTAAAAGCAATCTAGCCGTAATTTTTAATTTGGGGGTCTAAACGGTTCTTGTGTTTTAACACATAATCGAGCTTTCAACCCTCAATCTATCGAACCTTATATCTTGACTTCTATTCAAAACTTCCTGGATCAATTAAAGGACAGGAGGTGCAACAAGGCCCACTGTAGCATTGTTTCTTCTCTTCATCTCTTCTTGGATCACTTTATTAGCATTTTTTTTTAGAATAAATATTTCTTTAGTAACCAATCCAGAACAAATTTTGGCAACTGTTTGAGTTAAGGATGAATAAATTTTGGCAACTGTTTGAGTTAACCAATCCAGAATAAATATTTCGTATCTCTTCCTAGATCGATTGAAGGTCATTTTTTTAAGAAATGATGACAAGTTTAAATTTGTGACTGAGAATTCCTTTATCTGTGCAATTTATTTTTATTTTTATTTTCTTTGTCCTCCTCCTTTCTGATAGTTAGAGTAATTAATAGCCTTAACTCAATTTGTTTCAGTACTTCTTTCATGTCCCCTGCAACGAATGGAAATCTCTGTTGTTTAATTGATTTTTCTTGGGAGAATTTGTTCTTCTAATTTTTTATTCATGGGCTTGTGCATGCTTTGGGCCTCATGCCTGTAACTAGGTTCGAATATAAATTGTCCACAAAAATGGCATGCTGTGGAAAGAGTCCCACAGGGAGCGATCTAGGTCTAAATGGAAGAAAGGATGAGGATTACTCTTGGGTAAACATTTCTTGTTTTAAGAAACACACACAGAAAGGAGCTAGATAGGTAAACTTGTAGTATATGTCCAAACACTGTTCTGCCTTAGATCGATAGAAGGTTGGTTCTCCAATAAAAATCACAATGTGAATGAAAAGAACGAAAAATGAAAAGGAAATGGATTCCATTTCTTTACACTTGATTTTTGAAGAGAAATTGTCGTGCTATTATTTGGCTTCTCAATAAAAGGACAAACTTTTAGAAAATATTTTTACTATTTTTATGAAAGAAACTAATTTAATAGATGATTCCCTTAATATCGAGTGTGTGATGATGTGTACTCAATTTTTGTGTTGGTTGGTTCGAGTAAACCAAAATCTTTCAATTGAAAAATTGATTATTCAAGAGAATCCAAACTTCCAAAGTGAAAACTCACTCAATAATGATTAAAAAAAAACACAGAAAACTCACTCAATAATAATGTTTTCTAACCTCTTTATTATCTCTTTAAATCATATAAAGAGATGATTCAAAAGAAACCTAATATTTATCCAAAAATCTATTTTATCATTCCAAATACCCGACTCCTAATAACAAAACAAAAGAAAGACAATTAACATGTGGATGCTAGTATGATCTCATATATCTACATATGGTTCAAGCAAATCCGAAGGCTAAATGAACGAAGTGACATATACAACTATTGCAACCAATGCCATATGCCATCATAACCTTCTATTTATATTTGTCTTCTTAAAGAACTTTAGTTTTTGAATAATGCTTTTATGTGCCAAATGTTCTTTAATTCTTTTTTTAAGACATGCTTATTCTGGAAATTCTTTACTTTTTACATTTAACTATTTAAGATAGTCAATAAGTCAAAAGGTTCAATACTAAATTCACACTTTCTAGTATTGTACATGATTGTCTTTATGTTTAAAATTCTATTGATAATTTTATAAACTGTGTTGAGAATGACAATGCTTTCAATATGTAAAAGTCAGGTACTTCGTATACAGAGAGCGATTTTAATGATTGTATTGGAGCCCTAGAGAAACAGTTGTTCATGCATGGGATTAGCATCAACGTTGATGTATTCAGCTATTGTCTTTGTAGTCGTACTCAGACGTGTATTGTTAGCTTGGACACTTTGTATTGGACTTTGGACATTTGCGACAACACTCGTTGTATATTTAGCTTTTGGTTTTGGACCTTGTTGCTTTTGGGCATGTATGTTTTATTGTTGTATTTATTCTGGACTTGGATCATGGATATTAGTTATGCATGTTGGCCATGTATGAGGCCTATCTGCTGTTTTTATGGTTGTTCAAATGAGTTTCTAGCAGGGATGAACGGAGGACTTCAAGTTAGAGGAGTCGGAAAAAAAAAAAAACTCTAAATAGATATTTATATAGTATTAACAAATTATAAATACACAAAATTGTTGTTTGATGCAATCATCTATCAACAAAGACAAAAAAAACAAAAAAAACAAAAAAAAACAAAAAAAAGTTTTTTTTAATACTGGCTTGTTAGGATTTTTATTTTTATTTTTGAAATTAGAGCATTTACAGTAGTGGTGCTAAAAAAATTTAGTTTTTAGCACTTCAAAAAGCTAATTTATCTATTTTACCACTTCACTTTTTTTTTTTTTTTTTTTTTTTAAATTTTTTCAGTTCACTTTACAATACACCTAACATCAAATATTTTACAAACCAAGTAATTATGTCCGAGAGGTGTAGTGCCATCAGTAGTATCTACAGCAAAAGATGAGCAAAGTCTATCTACACCCCAACCCATTCAATCATACATAACTGCATGATTAACAAAAAATGGGCTTTGAGAATATTCTCTTATTCTCTTTACTTGGTCAGTACCTTCTTTAGCCAAAAGATCTGCCACCCCATTAGCTTCACAAAATATATGGTTCAGCTTAACGTCTCATTGCCTCATTAGAAGGTCCCTGCAATCAAAAACAACCATAGACATTCCAATAGAAGGATTGGATTGAGAAGTTAGGAGATGTATAACAATAGTAGAGTATGTTTCCAAATAGATAAATTTGAAACCTAATGTTATTGTTTATTGTTATGGACTATGTCAGTTTGTTACTTATTATTTAAGAATTCATTAGACAAGAATTATTGAACCACTTTTACATAATAGTTATTATTTTCTAGTAAGACCTTGCATGCTTGTGAGGAGAAGACTATAGGCTAGTGTGGCCGTTGTTACGAATCTAACTCATCATAGACTCATAATAGTTTTTTCAAGAGTTTATTATGTAGATTAAGGAATAATTATAGTTATTAAACCTGATTTAGTTCGGCCGGTTGGACCAGTAATCTAGTGAACCTATACCTAAGTTGGTCTAATTTTTAATTAATTAGATCACTTCTGCAATTGACCCAATAAAATCTTTTTTTTTCTTTTTTTCTTTTTTTTGGTGCAACTTGTGCAACCCAGATGGATTATTTTTACTTAACCATGGATTATTCTAATTTTGAACAAAATCATCTTTATAAGTCCATTGCAATATGACTTTATAAATCTAGATTCTAATGGAAAAGAAGAATTATAATAAGGTTAATACTGAAATTTTCAATAAAAATAGAGTTTAAGTTTAGCCAGATCATAATCCATGGGATTATAGCATTTAGTGAGAATTGACAACAGTTCTATGTGTAGGGAATTAACATGAAATTTCCAACCTGTGAGAAACAAAATAAAATAAAATAAAAAATGGAGAAAACATACGCCAAAGAAAAATAATCACACGTACAAGACAGTATTTACGTGGTTCAGCAATTTGCCTACGTTCACGGAGTTGCAGGGATTTCACTATTATCAGGGAAAAAATACAAAGTGCGGCAGTACAGTTTTTCAGTCTCTAAAAACTACAACAACGAACCCTAATCACCAAAACTGCGTTTTCTACGGCTTGGGCCTGTCAGCCCAAGCCTCCGCTCCATGGACTAAGCCTTAGAAAATCTCCCATTAAAAACCACGCAATATTATTTCGAGTCGGGTCTGTTAGGACATATGTGATTTGATGTTAGGAACATATGTCAATTTAAAATTGGCTAATCCGTTAACAAAACGCACTTTACTTATAATTGGATAGATTTAGGATGTGTTTAATGCGTCAAGGAACAAAGTTTCAAGTTTTAGTGTTAAAACCATGCAAATCTGTCCAAGAAACAAGTAAAAATGTGCTAGTTTTTAAAGCTCAACAACTAGCTCAACAGCTAGTATCTATCAAGGTTTAAAAACCTGCTGAAGCCCGATGCTCGACAGCTAGCTCGATAGATACCCTATCTGTCGAGATTTATGGAATTCAGTTTTTCAGAGCTGATTTTCATCTAATCCGTGTGTATATGTTTGAGCTTTCTTTTCTCACAATCCTAAACATATATAAGGATTATTTTAAAGGCCGTCAAAGGTTGCGCAAGTGTGAAGCAAAGTTTTGTTCATGTAAATTGTGACCAAAGACAGAATTTGCCCTAGTTCATCTTTCTCTTGAAGAAGCTGTTGTGTTTGTACACCGTAGGGTTTTGTGACCAAAGAACTTCATGATCTTCAACGTGTGATGAACTGAGGAACTTTACAGCTAACATCTTTCTCAAGTTGGTGATTAAGTCGCGTACTAGGATCCGCGCATCTATTGGTTAGTCATGTACTGGGAGTCGTGCATTGAAAATGAGAGATTGTCACTACAGAACAAGTCCAATTGGATATTGGGGTAAGAGTTCAACTGTAGGTTGGTATAAGGTACTGAGATTCTTTTACTTGTAACCGCTTGTTGTGATAATAGTGAATTATCGGGAGTGGTGACCTTAAAATCACCCGGTTAGGTTTTTCTGTGTAGATTTTCCCCATTCGTAAACAAATTATCGTATCAATTTAATTTCCGCTGCATTTAGTTAATTGGTGATTTGTTTGTGCAACCACGCGTTTTGCATGTTAATTGAATTAATTAATTAACTTGGCTAAATCAATTGATTAATTTATCACAATGGGTCAATACATTCTTGGCCTATAAGGGTCATCATCCGGATCAAGCACAACTAGGTGAATGTTCAAATAGTGTGTAAAACACTTATGAACGTTTAGACCCCCAAATTAAAGTTACGGCTCAATTGATTTTACTCTAACTTAATACTAAGTGCGGAATAGAGTAAATGTGAGCGTATAAACAAACAAGTTACTCTAACTCATATTCATAATAACCCAGCAGTAAAATAAAAAGTAAAAGAGTAGGGAAGAAAGATGTAAATACAAGGACAACACAGCGATGTGTTATCGAAGAGGAAACCGAAGTCCTTGGTGTAAAACCTCTCCGCCACCCTCCAAGCAGTAATCGATCCACTAGACAATCAGTTGGGATACATAAGTTAGCAAGAGACCCTCCAAGCTTAATCTACCCGATGTATCTAAGCCCTCTAAACTCCTACTCCAACAAGGCTACTTAGAACCGTGTCTTATCTAACTCTCCAGATCCCGCAACAAGCTCCATGTTGCATCTGCCATCCTTGGCTTCTTCCAATACTTCCCAGCAGTACCGAAACCTCACTGAACACTCTAAAAGGGTGTGATAAGTGTTTGAGCTATTAACCTCTCAAGGATATGAAAATGGAGAGGTAGGAGTTGAGGAAAATCCACAAGCAAGTGTGTAGAGGATTGTGGGTATAACAATCTCTAACTCTCAAGATTTTGTGGCTAAGGTTTTCTCTCAGAAGCACTCCTCAACTTTTGTGGGTAAAGGGGGTATATATAGTGTGGGTACAGAAAATGTGTATCAAATAGGACAATGTGGCAAAATAGTATGTTTCGCGAGTGTCTCGCGGGAAGGTCTTACCTGCGAGTTACTCACGAAACACAACTATCTTCATCTGCCCTGACTCTTCGCAATCCAGTCATGTGCAGGGCACATGCATCATTTCGCGGGATACTTAGTCGCGAGATACCCGCAAAAACTCTTCAGTCTTCAATTGCTTGAGTCTTCACACTCTTTCTCATACAACCCTTACTGTAAAGTTATGATTTACAACTATGTTTTATGTTGGCTTTATTCCATAACAAAAAGTGTTGTAATTGCTTTAATTTTGTTCCTTGTATTTTGTGGGTTTTTATTGTATTGAGTTTAGTATTAAGTTGGTGAAGACTCAAGTTTATCTGAAGATCAGTGCATTTTGTGACTAGCTCGCGAGAAGTTCGCGAGAAGGGTTCCACGAAAAGGCATGTGAGAAGCATATGACTGGAAGCTGAAGAGTCGTGCCAGGCTGTCGTTTTCGCGTGTGTCTCGCGGGTAAGGCCTTCCAGCGAGACAATCGTGAAACATTTTGTCTGGAGGATTTTTAAGTAAGACTTTCATACCCTTCACCCATACTATATATACCCTCATTACCCACAAATGTAAGTGAGGCCATTCAGAGAGAAAAACCCTAGATAGGTTTTCTTCAACACACACACCCATCTTTTAGAGAGAGAGCTACTTATCCTTAGTGAGAATTCATTATAGCCTCTTCTCCTTCCCTCTCCCATTATCATGCCTTGAGAGGAGATTTGTACCCAAACACAACCCACACCTTTTCAGAGTGTAATGAGTGTTTTGGAATTGCTAGGAAGCATTGGAAGAAGCCAAGGATGGCAAATGCAACATGGAGCTTGTTGCGGGATCCGGAGAGCTAGACAAAACACGGTTTCGAAAAACCTTGTTGGAGTAGGAGCTTGAAGGGTTTAGGTACATCGGGTAGATTAGCGTTTGAGGGTCTCTTGCTAACCCATGTATCCCAACTGATTATCTAGTGGATCGATTACCGCTTGGAAGGCGGCGGAGAGGTTTTTCGCTGTGTTCTTCGGTTTCCTCTTTGATAATACATCGGCGTGTTATCTTGTGTTTGCATCTTTTTTCCCTACTCTTTTACATTCCATTTTACTGCTGTGTTGCTTTGATTGTGAATTAGAGTAACTTGTTTATTTATCCACTCGCATTTACACTATTTCACACTTAGTACTAAGTTAGTGTAAAATCAATCGAGCTGTAACTTTTAATTTGGGGTCTAAACAGCTCTTGTGTTTTCAACACATTTTTGAGCTTTCAATTGATATCAGAGTGGGTACACTTGTTTTGGTTTCATTACCTAAGTGTGATCCTTGACCCCATGTGTGTTTTACCATGGATAATACTTTATATGCTTCTGTGGATGTTGTTGATAGTAGCATGCCATGTGTTTGTGAAAATGCCTTTATGAGTGTTTATTCTCATGATTGTGATGCCATGTTACATGATTCTATAGGTGTTATTGATATTCCTAACATCAAACTCTTCAAGAAAGATGCTAAGAAGTTTCAAAAGAATTTAAGCAAGTTATTTTACGAAAATGATGATTTGATTGCTAAGCTCAATGAATCCAACAAATTGGTTGAGAAATATAAGAATCTTGTTGAAATTTCTCTTGAAAAGCTGAAAGAGTTTGAATGTTTGAATATGGACTTGGATGCTAAACTTGTTTTGTCTAACAAACTTGTTGATGATCTTAAATCTGAAAATGAATCTCTTAAGATGCGTGCCAAGTGTTTGATTGCTGAACCTGTTGCTAAAACAAAAGAAAATATATCTTGCAATCATGTTGTGGTACCCGATTTTGTGCCTATTGTGAGTTTTACCTCAAAGGACAAATCGGTGTACATTCCTCCACACAAAAGAAATCAAAAAGTGGAGAGAAAGGCTCTTAAGCCTAAGCCTCTGTTTAGGTCCCATCCTAGGGAATTGAGTAGATCTAAGTTTGTTCTTACTTGCCACCATTGCGATGTGATTGGTCATATAAGACCTCTATGTCCAAAGTTAAAAAGAGAATAAACTCATGTTGCTAGATCCCTTCCCAAAAGACCTTGTGCACCTAAACACATTGTTTGTCACCATTGTGGTGCCTTTGGTCATCTTAGATTTCATTGCTCTAAGTTTCAAGCTCTTAAAAGAATAAAAAGAAAAGAGAAACTTGAGCTTCTTGGAAGTTGTGCTAAAAAGGGTAAACCGGATTTGAGTGAAAATAGCATGTTGTTAAAGAAAGTGTTTAATGTTCTTAACTCCTTGTCTATATGCATCTCCGGTTCTCATTCTTCCAACCCTCGTCTCACTTCTCATGAGACACTCATTCCAAACAATCATTCCATTTGGATGAGGAAGGGTTCCTATGGTTAAGCTTTTGCTCGTTTGGTACTTGATCTAATTATTTCGATCTTTGTAGGACCCTTCACGCATTAGATGCTTCATTGTCATGCATTTGTGCATCTTGCATTTATTTGTATGCATTGCTTTTGTTTTTTATCTTACTTTTATGTTTTAGTTTTGTGTGAGTAAAAAATCCAAAACCACATAAAAAGTGAAAAAAAAAATTTTCAAAAAGTTTGATCGTATATGTTTGAGCACATATCTCATGTGAGGTTGGCCTAGTACCTTTGTACTTATGGCATAGTGCATTTACGAGCTTAGTTTGTTATATATACACATATATCTGTGTGGGAGAAATCTTGAAAACTTTGTGTGATTGTTGTAAATAGATCTTCAAGCATGTCATGAATGATTGGTCAATTGTCTTGATGGTCTTGATACTTGCATAGACTTGTGTCTATATATCTTCTCACCTTTATTTTTATGTTTTTGCTATAGAGCTCACCAAATGTAAATCTCCAAATGAAAAGAGATTTTGAGTTGCAAAAGTCTACCGCACATATTAGTATTTGACTAGGAAAAAGGGAAAGCGACTTTTGTATTGAATTGTATGGTGCTCAAAAAAAAAAAAAAGCCAAAGGCTTATTCTCAATATTGAAATATCAAAAATTTCAAGCACCGATCTCAAAATGAGATGTATTGTTCAAAATGATCAAATATTATGATTTGTGTAGAAGCCAAATGAAAAACTTCTAAGATTTGTAATCATTTTTCATGTAGGAGGTCATATATGATCATTTCTATAATTGAGATTGTCCACTTGACTTAGTACTAGTTGTGTATGACTTGATTGAATTGATCATTGAAACTTCACTCTAGACTAAGGACTATTCCACATTTGATACTCACACACAACACACAAGTCTATTGTTCAATGAATGCTTATTTAATTTGTGTGATTATACATAATCAAATGTGATGTGTCTGTGCTCAACCATATGTGGATCAAACCAAAAAGATTTTTGTTCTTTTTGTTTGCTTTTGAAAGTGATTTGTATCACCCATGTTTTTCAAAGTTTTTAAAATATCTTTGTGTGAAAAACATGTTTTCTGGGTGTTTTCGTGACCTATTTCATGTATAAGCTCAACTGGGAGTTAAATGGTCCAATTTTAAAGTTTTTTCAGATTTGGATAGAGAGTTTCGCGACTGTTTCGCGAGTGTTTCGCGAGTAAGACTTACCCGCGAAAATTTCGCGAGTACTTTCGCAAGTCAGCTTCCCGCGAAAATTTCTATATTAGCTTTTTAAAGGGCATTTCGTGGGTCATTTGTTTTAAACGTCTCCCATCTTCTCTCAAACCCCTGTTTTAATGTTTCTATATCAAAAGCCAACTAAATTCAAGTGTTTTTCATTCCATTAACATCTCTAAGGTAATTTTTACCACTTTTCATTGATTTTGATCCTTAGATTATGTTTTTGAAGGTTTTATGTTCATAGTTGGGATTTTCTCAAATGAGAGTTGGAAAACTTAGTTTTTGTCAATCTTTTTGATTGGGCTTTGTTTTAAATGATAATTTGCTTTGGATGTTGGCCCCTTGTGGCAAAAATAACATGTATTTAGGCAAGATTTTTATATGTTCATGCATTGTTTAACATATATGTGTAGTGTGTGTACTCCAAGTGTTTGATAAAATGCCTAAATGGCATTTTCTCACTATTTTGTACTCCGATGAGTACCAAATTGTGGGGATCACCATAATTATTCATGTTTATCATGTTTTGATCATTGGTAGTGTGTTTTATACACTTTGCCCCGTGAGTGCTTATTCATGCATTGGTCAGACATCTCACATGCACACTAGATGCACACTAGATGCACCTTTGCTACACACACTCTAACACTTGACATGTTTTGCACTTCACTCATGCTAGTTAAGTCTTTTTAGACCTTTTAGCTCTTATAACATGTTCTTGTGTCTATGTCATGCCTAGGTTTACATCATGTTTCATCATCCTTAGCATGTCATGTTTACTTTATGCTTTATAGCATTTCGTTTAAGTTTCATTTTCTCATTCATCTTGCACCCCTCATGCATCACATTTTACCCTTGTTCATATCTTCTTTTCTTTCCCTCCTTCCTCTTGATTGATTTGTCTATTCGTGACAAAAAGGGGGAGAGTATACCAGAGAGTATACCAGTTTGTATAATCATTTCTATATGACTCATGTGTAATTTCTTAGGGGGAGAAATTCTACCTTGTGCACATTCGTAGGGAGAGAAAGCCATAGGGGAGATGCATATACCAAGGGGGAGAAGACATTTTTTTAGAAAACCTTGTTTTGTTTTGCTTTGTAGCATTTCTTTTGTACTTTTAAGATACTGCTAATATGTCTTGAGGTACTTCACACTTGTGCCCTAGTAGGATCTTGTTCCTAGATGCATATACTTCATGTATTTTGCATTGGTTGTGTGTTGGACATGCTTTTATCTTTATGTCATTGTGCTTTATTGGTTGCATGTTCGAATGATTATTTGCTTTACTATATGATCATTGTGGTCATTTCCATATGACTGTCATGTGTTTGATCAAGTTGCTCATATGTTTCACAACATGTTTACTTGATCGCTATTTACTTGTTACATTATACCTGTCCTTTTTATCACTTGATTTACCTTGAAGGTCTAATGCGTTTTGTGCAAGTGTTTCAGGTTACAGGTATTATGTTCCAAGTGCTACACAGCTTCTAGATTTAGGTGTGAGTGAGTTTTGCCATTGTTCCCAAACTCTCGTTTAAGTCTGGAGTTTGTTATAGGGTGTTTTGTCACGGAATAGCCAAATGGGGAGATTGTAAAGTTATGATTTACAACTATGTTTTATGTTGGCTTTATTTCATGACAAAAAGTGTTGTAATTGCTTTAATTTTGTTCCTTGTATTTTGTAGGTTTTTATTGTATTGGGTTTAGTATTAAGTTGGTGAAGACTCAAGCTAATCTGAAGATCAGTGCATTTTGCGACTAGCTCGCGAGAAGTTCGTGAGAAGGGTTCCCACGAAAAGGCATGTGAGAAGCATATGACTAGAAGCTGAAAAGTCGTGCTAAGCTGTCGTTTTCGCGAGTGTCTCGCGGGTAAGGCCTTCCCGCGAGACAGTCGCGAAACATTCTGCCTAGAGGATTTTTAAGTGTGACTTTCACACCCTTCACCCATACTATATATGCCCTCATTACCCACAAATGTAAGTGAGGCCATTCAGAGAGAAAAACCCTAGATAGGTTTTCTACAACACACACACCCATCTTTTAGAGAGAAAAGCTACTCATCCTTAGTGAGAATTCATTGTAGCCTCTTCTTCTTCCCTCTCCCATTATCATACCTTGAGAGGAGATTTGTACCCAAACACAATCCACACATTTTCAGAGTGTAGTGAGTGTTTTGGAATTGCTGGGAAACATTGGAAGAAGCCAAGGATGGCAGATGCAACATGGAGCTTGTTGCGGGATCTGGAGAGCTAGACAAGACACGGTTCCGAGAAGTCTTGTTAGAGTAGGAGCTTGGAGGGCTTAGGTACATCGGGTAGATTAGGCTTGGAGGGTCTCTTGCTAACCCATGTATCCCAACTGATTGTCTAGTGGATCGATTACCGCTTGGAGGGCGGCAGAGAGGTTTTTCACCGAGTTCTTCGGTTTCCTCTTCGATAACACATCGGCGTGTTATCTTGTGTTTGCATCTTTCTTCCCTACTCTTTTACATTCCATTTTACTGTTGTGTTGCTTTGATTGTGGATTAGAGTAGCTTGTTTGTTTATCCGCTCGCATTTACACTATTCCGCACTTAGTACTAAGTTAGTGTAAAATCAATCGAGCCGTAACTTTTAATTTGGGGGTTTAAACAGCTCTTGTGTTTTCAAGACATTTTCGAGCTTTCACTTACAATTAAATCTCACAATAAATACAGGGTACAATAGATTGAATAAAATTACAATAAAATTTGGCATGGAATAAAGCTAACAAAACACATAGTTGTAAGTTACAACTTTACACTAGGTTTCACAAAGCCCAACACTATGATATCCTTTTATTTTATGTTTCGTAGTCTTTGTTGCTTGTAAAACAATGAGTTAGAATTATATTAGATAGTTCGTTTTATAGACTTAATTTTAATTAGTACTTTAGACATGCCTACTTTTTCAATTTACATATATATTTAAAGATTTTGGAAAATTATTTTCCTTTTTCATTTTTAACCCTACAAATTGACTTGTTTTGTTGAATCAATGACCCAATGACTCGACTCTTAATCCGGGTTATAACTATGAGAATAACCATTCCTATTGAATATCTATTTCTAATCATAAAAGTGCAACAAAAAGAAAATTGAATAACTGTTACTAAGTTTCATGGGGTTTGAACTTACTTACAATAAAAATAAATTGATGTCTTAACGTGATGATAAAAGCAATTATCATAAAGTGAAAATCATAAGTTGAAATCTTACCATATTTATAGAATTTTTTTTTTTATATAAATATAATTGTGAAATAACTATTCGATTACTAAGTTTATTTTTGAGTATCAAACATATCCCGATATAGTTCGTTTACACGCCAGTGATCTGTCCATTTTGGTTTTGGATATCATTGATCTTTTTAAAGATTTCGTGTGGCTCAGAGGATACTTCACTTAAGATTATATTATTTGCAGGTTGTGGAATTGTTTTTCTTACGTGACAAAGTAAACCGTATATTCGATGAGAATCGAAACCAAACACGATTATAATATGGATTTAATGCGATGACGCCAACCAAAAGTGGGATGTAGAGAAACGTATACGTTTTTTATGTGGTGGTTATGAGAGAATGATATGAAGTTGGCAACCACTACTGCATTACTTTTGGGTTAAGGTCAAGAACAATCCAGGTCCAGGAGATCGAGCAGGTAATTAAATTACACTAAACCAAAGGCTTTTTATATATATAGTACATGAATGAAGTTGGCACTAATAGGCAGTAGCTGTCTCATAAAGCTTAAGAAAGAACTAAAAACATATATTCCATGTTTTTCAACGTGAAAAGATTTATGTCTATGTACATTGACAAGCAATTCCTGCAATAAAATAATCTTAATGTTCTCTTAATTTAGCTATGTTGTGTTAATGACTAACACCACTTACTGAAAATGATTTCTTTAAGCTTAAGTAAAGTGATTGAGATAGTAAATATGTGGATTCCACTTGCTTTATTAGCCGTGTTCTTGCCCTTTTTTTTTTCTTTTCTTTTTTGTGGATGAACTGCAATTGTGAGCTCATTAGCAGAGCGTACATGAGAGAAATATATATATATATATATATATATATATATCTATATATATATATAAAGAGATTTAATCATTTATCTGATGCGAATGTGCGGCTTCAGTGCATTGTGACTAGCATTGTTACTTCAAATCTCTTTCCAAAGCTGTTTAATTTTTTAGAGGTCCTTGCGCCAATTACTATGTTCTCAAGAGGCTTTGCGAAAATGCAACATTACTAAGCTAATGGGTTGTTGGTCCAATTTTTCAAAAGATTTCAACAATATTTGTCCCCGATAATGAGAATTGCACCATGGCATATACCTTTCATTGTAATGATAATCTTAGCTGACGTTCTGAGAAAACTAACGTCATTCACATGGATGCATTCTCTTTGAAAAAATAAAATATCAATTAGCATCTGACTTATTATTTTGGATTGAATTTGGTTAAAGATCTACATAGTTTGTCCCATTTGATTTATCACATGTCATTCACATAGAATTGCACCATGGCATATACTAAATTAAAGATCTACATAGTTTGTCCCATTTTATTTTAACCTATAATGATTCATGAACTGACACCTCAACCTATTGGTGAGATTTTGTTTTACAGTAAAAAAAAAGTAAATAAACAAAAACTCTAGATAATATAGCTTGATATAATGAGATGTGAGAATGGATTTCTTGATGTTATTAATAATTTACATCAGTACAAAAGTAGTGCTAATCCAAGTGTGATAAATGTTGATCGACTTGTCAAAATCTCTCATCCATTCATCACACAATGAATGAATAAGATATAAAGAAACAGTGAAATTATGTTAAAACTCTAAACGAGTTTAATCCACAAATGTTTAAGCCAACTAGCTTGGATGCATCTAATTACAATAAATTAAACGGATTGCATTTTTTGAGCAAGAACTTTCCAGCGGTCAATCATATATTTCCTGTCGGCCATGCAGTCACGGCTCCAATTTTTTTTTTAAGGGGGTCAATAGTGTCGAAGCTAGAAATTTGTTGTGGGAGGAGTAAAAAATAAAATGATTATTATTATTTTGTATATACAACTTTCATATTATATAAATAATCTAAAAAAGTATTTTAAATACAATTTAGTATACAAACTGTATTGTACAATAATCTAAAATAGTTTAAAGATCGATAAGACAATAATCATTGAATGCATAAATAAATATAATTAAATAACTAATTAAATTTTTTTGTCAAATTAACAATAATTTTATTATATTTATATGTACAAACAATTAAAAAAATGATATATAAGAATAGTAACACACATAAGATTTGGTCTAGGAGTAAATGTGAAACTAAGAAAAAAAATAGTAATTAATATAAGTTTTTGCATTTGAAGTGTATGACTTTTTAACCATACACATGGTCATTCTCTTGGAATTGGAGCAAGCACTAAAAGACTACTTAGACTTGAAAATCTATAAAGTATTTATCAACCTACTTGATTAGGCAATGTTAGGACATGTGATTTAATGATAGGAACATATGTCACTATTTTATGTAATTGGCTAATTCTTTGACAAAACGCACTTTACTTGTAATTGAGTAGATCTAGGATGTGTTTAATATTTCAAGAAACAATGTTTCAAGTTCAAGTGTTAAAGTCATGCAAGTTTGTCCAAGAATCAAGTCAGAGAGCGCAGGATTTTAAAGCTCGATAGCTAGCATCTATCGAGATTTAAAGAGAGCTATTTCAGCCCGAGGCTCGACAGCTGCTCGATAGATAGGGTATCTGTCAAGATTTATGAAGTTCTGATTTTCAGTTCTGATTTTCATCCAATCTGTGAATGTATATTTGGGCTTTCTTTTCTCACAACCCTAAACATATATAAGGATTATTTTAAAGGCCGTAAAAGATGACACAAGTTGCACAAGAGCACAATTCCATAGTGTGAAGAAGAGTGTGACCGGAAACCTAGTTTGCCCTAGTTCTTGAAGAAGCTGCTGTGTTTGTACACCATAGGGTTTTATGACCAAGCAACTTCATGATCTTCATCGTGTGATGAACTGAAAAACTTTGCAGCCAACATCCTTCTCAAGTTGGTGATTAAGTCGCGTACTAGGATCCGCGCAATTGGTTAGTCACGTACTAGAAGCCGTGCATTGAAAATGAGAGATTATCACTACAGAATAAGTCCAATTGTGTATTGAGGTAAGGGTTCAATTGTAGGTTGGTATAAGGTACTGGGATTCCTTTACTTGTAACCACTTGTTTTGATAATAGTGGATTCTCGGGAGTGGTGACTTTAAATTCACCCGGTGGGGTTTTGCCTCTATGGTTTTCCCCATTCTTAAACAAATCACCCATGTCAAATTTATTTTCCGCTGCATTTAACTTAGTTGGTGATTTGTTTGTGCTACCACGTACTATTGCATGTTAATTTGATTAATTAATAAACTTTGCTAATTAATCAATTAATTCATCACAATGGGTCAATATGTTTTTGGCCTATTAAATGGTATCAGAGCAGACACACTCTGATTAGGGTTAATCTTTGTTGTGTGATCCATTGACCCCTGTTTGTCATGGATAGAGGACAGTCTCTTATTATACCTCCTTTATTTGATGGCACTAACTATGCATACTAAAAAGTACGTATAAAAGCTTTCTTGCAGTCATTAGATGAAAAAGTGTGGCAAGTTGTGGAGATAGGCTGCCAAGCCTACGAAAGCGCCAGTCGACTGAGATGATGCTAAGATCAAGGCGGCAAACTTCAACAGCAGGGCATTGAATGCTCTATTCAGTGCAGTCACAAATGAGGAGTTCAAGAAAATATCCTCCACTGAAACTGCAAAAGAAGCATGGACCATCCTCCAGACAACCTATGAGGGAACCAAGGCTATCAAGGATTCAAAACTTCAAAAGCTCACTACAAGCTTTGAAGATATCAAGATGGAGGAGGATGAGTCGTTCGATGAGTTCTATGCCAAGTTCAAGGACATAGTGAATTCATCCTTTAATCTTGGGGAAACCATTCCTGAACCCAAGATTATGAGAAAGGTGCTCAGATCTCTACCCAAGAGATTCCATGCCAAGATCACCACGATTGAGGAATCAAAGGATATTGACAAAATTCCTTTGACAAAGTTGGTTGGAAATCTGCAGACCTATGAGTTGGGTTTGACAAGGATCAGGAAATCAAGCAAGAGCAAGAGCATGGCATTGAAGGCCAAGAACAGTGATACTGATGAGTCTTCATACGATGAAGATTCTAAAATGAAGTCCTACATTACAAAGCAATTCAAGAAGTTCATGAAGAATGCCAATGGGAAGGGTTTCGACAAGGACCGTAGGCAATCCAGTTCCTCACAGTTTAAGAGCCAAGATTGAGGAAAAAAGGATGCTAGGGATGGCGATCAATATACTGTTCCCTCAGGACCAAAGTGTTTTGGGTGTCAAGGCTTCGGTCACATGAAACAAGAGTTCCTTACGTATCTCAAGACCATTGGGAAGAGCAAGGCACTTGCTACTACATTGAGCGACACTGAGCCTGAGGATGACTCCAATAATGAGGATGATGGAATCCTAAATGCCTTCACTGCCACTGTAAATCCTACTGAAGGGATTGTTGAAGATGTGGATGAAGAAGAGGACTTGATGGAGTCTAAGTTTGAGAAGATGGTTGAACAAGATGACATTCACACAGCCTATGTAAAGTTATACAAGGTCTCAGAAAGCATGAGAAGTTGTATAGGTTGGCCTCCAAGAAGCTTAGTGATGTGGAGCTTGAGCGGAAAGAAATCTCTACAAAGTTTGATGAAGCAAATCAGACTAGTGAAGCACTGAGATTTGAGAACAATTTCTTGGCTGAGAAGTACAAGAAGCTTGAGGCAGAACTGTTCCAAGTCAAAACTCAGTTGGAAAGGACTTCAAGTGCTAAGCTCGATGAGATACTCAGTCTTCAGAAATCTGCTTCCAATCGATCTGGTTTAGGGTATGATTTCTTTTCTCTTAGTATTGCTTCTACTAGTACTACTGTTTTTGTTCCTCCTGCTAATAACGTTGAATCTAATAACACTAATGTTAAAAATGAATTAGCTAGTGAGAACATAGACAAGGGTAAATCTATCTTAGGAGCACCCCCTAAGTAGGATAAGAAAGAGGTTAAAAACCCTAGGGTTAAGAAGAGTAACTCTCAAAAGCCTAAACAAAAGAAGCAGCATCTTTGCCATCACTGTGGAGCAGCTAGACATACTCGACCTAATTGCTATAAGTGGTTAGCCACTCAACAAAGCAACAGCATGATCGCATCGGAAAACCAGAATTAGTTTCCATCCTTTTTTGCTCCTCTTGGAGATCTGCTCAAAGCCTTCATGTTCTTTTCGAACTTAAACGGTTTTAATTCTTCCCCCTCACCACCGGTTCAAGGGTTTGCTAAACGGAAAGGTTCTTCCAAGGTGTGGAAGGAAAAAAGCTCCAAGTGATTCTATCACTTATTCTCCCCCCCCCTTCTTGTTTTTGTTTGCATTGCTTGTGTGTTATTATTTTACTGTTTTGAGTCAATCTAGTTTTATGCATTGCTTTGTTTAATTTGTTTTTGTTTGTTTTCTTTTCAGTTTTGGTTATTTTGTTTTTCATATAAAAATATAAAAAAAAATTGAAAAATCAGAAAAATACAAAAACAGTGTGTGTTTGTGTATATTGGTACTTGTGTACCTTGGATGGCCATTGAAACAAAGTTTTCTAAACTTTGTATCTTTTGTAGCTTAGATGAGCATCTCTATGCACAACTAAGCAAGTGAGTTTTGTGGCTCGTGTTTGTGATGAGTAAGGTTAAGTGATCTCTTGTACTTAACACTTGTATCACTCTTTTTAACGGGAAGGACTAGAAAACACTAAAAGAAAGGCATAAATAATCATCTCACCACTGTTGCCCGCCAATAATGAAATGACATTTGTATGATTCGGCATAGCAAAAGTGGAATGTCAAATGCTTAACATAATTGGGTATTTCTTTTCTCTCTCTTATATGCCCATGCATGGTTTGCTTAAAAGAAAAATATGTAAAGAAAAATAAAAGCGAAAAGATCAAAATTCTTTATATATGATTGCAAGCGTGTCTTCTAGGAGATGTAGGAGTTATAGGATGTACCTCTAAGGTGATAGTCTCTATCAAACAGTTATGATTGTGTGTGAGTTAAAGTGATTTTCTCATATCTCAAATCGTCATAACATGTAGACACTTATGCAATCTTGCGATATTTTTCACACACAACACGCAATATTCTTTGCTACTCTTGATACATGTGCAGGTACAATGTGATTTGGCAATCACAAGGAATACATGTGTTAATGTATACTCACTAAACTGTCTTAACTTGTTTTTGAAATATAAAATTGGTTAGACTTTTTTAGTGTGTGTGTGTGTTTTGGGATCTAAATGCTTATCAATTTTATTGATGAGAGATGATTTTGAGAGTTTAAAATATTGTTTGGATCATTGGTTGAATAGCATGTTTGATTGCATTCATATCTGTGTTTTTCTCTTCTTTGAAAAACTGTTTTTAAACAATCTCAACAGCTCCTCGACACCTCTCGACACCTGGCCTATCTATCGAGCTCTTCAGCTTCTTTTAATCAGAATCTTGACAGCTTCTTGATAGCACCTCGATTCATCGAGAAAGTTTCTGTCTCCTCGATAGCTCATCGATCTATCGAGCTTCTTTTTGCTGTGAATACCTCTGGACACCTGCTCGATAGCTGCATCTGTCGACCCCTTTAAAGCTCGACACCTCTCAATTTGTAGAGAATTATTGAGCTTCTATATATAGAGTCAGCGTAATTCAGATGTCATTTCTCTCGATCCCTCTTGACTCCTATTGGCTCTTCACCTCCCAAAACCTCTCTCTCTCACTCCAAACTTCATCCTCAAGGATTTTTTTGGCCTAGATCAAGTTTTTCTTCACTTGGTAAGGGTCCTAATCCTTCTTTCTCATGCATTTGACCTAACATTTTGGGAATTTTTTGAAAATTTGGGGTTTTTCAAAATTGATGAAGTTATTGTAAAATTTTTGGGATGGGTTTTGTATTTTTTACCTTAAATCATAATGCATTGCATCTCATTTGCATTATAACAATGTTTCATGCATTCTTAGATGTGTGCTTACTTTGTTGCAAACATGTGTGTTTTGGGATCTAAATGCTTATCAATTTTATTGATGAGAGTTGATTTTAAGAGCTTAAAATGTTGTTTAGATCATTGGTTGAATAGCATGTTTGATTGCATTCATATCTATGTTTTTCTCTTCTTTGAAAAACTGTTTTAAACAATCTCAACAGCTCCTCGACACCTCTCAACACCTGGCCTATCTATCGAGTTCTTCAGCTTCTTTTAATCGGAATCTTGCCAGCTTCTTGATAGCACCTCGATTCATCGAGAAAGTTTCTGTCTCCTCGATAGCTCATCGATCTATCGAGCTTTTTTTTGTTGTAGATACCTCTGGACACCTGCTCGATAGTTGCATCTGTCGACCCCTTTAAAGCTCGACACCTCTCGATTTGTAGAGAATTAATTATTGAGCTTCTATATATAGGGTCAGGGTGATTCAGATCTCATTTCTCTCGATCCCTCTTGACTCCTATTGGCTCTTCACCTCCCAAAACCTCTCTCTCTCACTCCAAACTTCATCATCAAGGATTTTTTTGGCCTAGATCAAGTTTTTCTTCACTTGGTAAGGGTCCTAATCCTTCTTTCTCATGCATTTGACCTAACTTTTTGGGATTTTTTTGAAAATTTTGGGGTTTTTCAAAATTAATGAAGTTATTGTGAAATTTTTGGGATGGGTTTTGTATTTTTGATCTTAAAACATCATGCATTTCATCTCATTTGCATTATAACAATGTTTCATGCATTCTTAAATGTGTGTTTACTTTGTTGCAAACTTGTGTGCTGGTAGGATTGGATTGGGCTAAGCCCATGATGTTTTTACTATTGCATATCACATGCTCATGCATTTTCATGAATACGTACCTTACATTCTCTATATTCTTATATATTGATTGTATTTCGTGCTTTTCTGTGTGTTTCTTTCTCTCTCTCTCTCTCTCTCTCTCTCTCTCTCTCTCTCTTGCTTACGTTAGTTGCGTCATGGCACCTAAACGTAAATCTATCCTGTCCCGGAACCCTCTTCGTTTCGGGGCATCCACCTCTTCTAACCCTACTCCCTCTCACGTCCGGTTCCGTGATAAAAAGGCCAAATCAGACTTCTTTGAGAACTTTTCTAGACGAGGCGTTCATTCGAAACGCCAAGTCATTTTGTCAGACTTCTCCGACACTGACCTACCCACTATCATTCACAATAGAAGTTGGGAGTCACCGTGTGATATCCCGGTCACTTGTCCATCTGTGCTTATCCAGGAGTTCTACTCCAATATGCATGGATTTGATTATTCAGTACCTCTTTTTGTTACTCGCATTCGAGGTACGCGCATTGTGGTCACACCGAACATTGTATCCGATGTGCTCCATGTCCCGAGGGTAGCGCATCCTGACTACCTCGGTTGTGATCGTCTTAAGACCGTGTCTAAAGACGAGCTCATGTCTTCTT
This sequence comes from Notholithocarpus densiflorus, assembly GCA_030021035.2. NCBI lineage: Eukaryota > Viridiplantae > Streptophyta > Magnoliopsida > Fagales > Fagaceae > Notholithocarpus > Notholithocarpus densiflorus. The sequence goes on along the minus strand of JARYZH020000027.1, from coordinate 837,202 downwards.
TTTGTAAGCGTCCCTTTGATTGGGGTGATCGTCAGTTTACTCCGTGTTCGGCCTTTGCTAAAGGTCCTAGGTTCATGAACATGGTTATAACTTTTGTTTTGCATCCTCTTTCTCATTATAACTCTATTACCGAGCCCCGTGCTTGATTTTTGCTTTCTTTGTTAGAGCATCTTACTATAGATTTTCCTTCCCATTTCATTCTTTCCATTATAGATGTACATAGGGATATGGCGACCCGTGATAAGCTCATCTTCCCTTCGGCTATCACGAGGATCTTACGCCATTTTTCTGTTCCCTTTCCCGTTTCCAACCACTTCCATGTTATGTGTTCCATTGACGCCACTACCGTTAAACGGAGCGAGGCGCAGCTACGCTCGAGGCGGTCTGGATCTGCAGCTCCTCCCACTCCTTCAGCTCCATCCACCTCCGCTCCCTCTTCTTCTGTGAGAGGTGTGACTCTTGATGCGATTATGGCGCAGCTTCAGCGCATGGATGCTCGCCTTGATACACTCACTATTAAGTTGTATCAGGTAAACACCCATGTCGGCTGTATTGCTAGATGGCAGGCTTGCCTTGGTGGCTTTGTGAAGTCTCCCTTTCCTCCTCATGTGGCATCCGAGGTCGACAAGGCATTCGAGGACGATGATGACTCCAACGATGATGATGATGATGAGGACAGAGATGCTAACTCTTCCAGTGCTGACGAGATGTCTGCTTGGTACTCTTACCCTTTGTCACTCGTGACAAAAAGGGGGAGTAGTTTTGAATATGAGAGTAGTCATACTCATAAGGGAGTTAGTATAGGAGATTTTTTTGTTAGGGGAGTGTTCATATTTTGAGGGATGCAGTAAGGATTTCATGTACCTTTTTCTTTTCTCTATATTTTAGATACATTGTTCTTGTACCTTAGATCTTGTGATCATATTGTGATACCAAACCTTGTACTTGTTAATATATATACATTTGAGGTTGTTATTACAGTTCTTTCACCTATCTCTCCATATATTGTTTCTTTTCTATCTTTATACACATGTTTCTTATATATTGTATGTAATCTATTATTTTTATTTCACATTAAGATGCATTGATGAGTTTTGTTTAAAGTGTTTCAGAAATACAGGTTGTCAAAGTCTTCTTGCCATAAACTCTCTTCTTGCAAAGTTTTTCAAGAGTTTGTGTTATGATAGATTTTATTGTATTCAACAAGTGAATATGAGTTGAGTGATTTATGACTTCTCTCATATGTTCATTTATTTGTTGTGGTTTTGTCATGGATTGCTAAATGGGGAGATAGTTAGGACATATGTGATTCAATGATAGGAACATATGTCACTATTTTATATAATTAACTAATCTTTTGACAAAACGCACTTTACTTGTAATTGGGTAGATCTAGGATGTGTTTAATACTTCAAGGAACAAGGTTTAAAGTTCAAGTGTTAAAGTCATGCAAGTCTGTCCAAGAATCAAGTGAGAAAGTGCTAGATTTTAAAACTCGACAGTTAGCATCTATCGAGGTTTAAAAGTTGCTGAAGCCCGTGGCTCGACAGCTAGCTTGATAGATGGCTATCTATCGAGATTTATGAAACTCAGCTTTTTAGAACTGATTTCAATCCAATCCGTGAGTATATGTTTAGGCTTTCTTTTCTTACAACCCTAAACATATATAAGGATTATTTTGAGGGCCGTAAAAGGTGGCATAGTTGCACAAGTGTAGAGAAAAGTCTTGTTCATGCAAATTGTGACCGGAGACAGAATTTGCCCTAGTTCATCTTTCTCTTGAAGAAGCTGCTGTGTTTGTACACCGTAGGGTTTTATGACTAAAGAGCTTCTTGATCTTCATCGTGTGATGAATTGAATAACTTTGCAACCAACATTCTTCTCAAGTTGGTGATCAAGTCGCGTACTGGGATCCGCACATCTATTGGTTAGTCACGTACTAGGAGCCGTGTATTGAAAATGAGAGATTGTCACTACAGAACAAGTCCAATTGGGTATTGAAGTAAGGGTTCAATTGTAGGTTGGTATAAGATACTAGGATTCCTTTACTTGTAACCGCTTGTTTTGATAATAGTTGATTCTCGGGAGTGGTGACCTTAAATTCACTTGATAGGGTTTTGCCTCGGTGGTTTTCTCCATTCGTAAACAAATCACCCGTTTCAAATTTATTTTCCGCTGCATTTTACTTAGTTGGTGATTTGTTTGTGCTACCACGTACTATTGCATGTTAATTTGATTAATTAATAAACTTAGCTAATTAATCAATTAATTCATCACAAGGGGTCAATACGTTTTTGGCCTATCAAACAAAAAGAAAACATAGAAGGGAGAAAGAGAGAGAGAAAATGAGGAAAAAATACAAATGTAGATACAAATAGGTTTGTTGTAGAGGTGGTGTAATTTTTTTCTAATGAAGAAGAAAAGTGCAAAGAAAAATAGTTTCATTCCGCCGTCAACTATAAAGTAAGCCAGAGTTAGATAAGGTTTATTTATTTTAAAACGAATGAGCAACAACACCTTCACAACAAAATCTAAGTAACAAGTTGTTAAAAGTATGTAAAAAAGTAATGTCAATTGTGGGTTTAGATAAAATCAGTTATAACTTGCCACTTAACTTTGATTTTAAAATTATTATGAAAATATTGTGAAAGTAGTACTAAGTTGAGCATATTCAAGCTTATTTCAGCTAGATTTAAAAAAAATTTATACTCAAGATGTTTAAAATTTTATTTTAGGGGGTAAAAAAAAAATTATATATAATTTTTTTTTTGCCCAAGTATGAACCCCCTGAGGTGGCTGTAGAGCCGCCCCTGCCGCCATGAGAATTCTCATGTTTCTAGAAAACTACATTAATTAATTTGTTGACAATAGAAAATGCAATTCTTTCTTTTAATTTGTATGCTTCCTGCGTAGGAAGAAATTGTCGTCACAGACATTGATTTAAAGTATATGCTTACGGCATTACAGCTAAAGCTATTAACAACTTGAGTGTTTGTTTAAGCTATATTCTTATTTATTTTTTTATTTAAAAAAAGTTGAATAAAAGTATTGCTGTAATTAAAAATTAAAGAATGATTTTTTTTTTTTTTAAATGTACATCATTTTTAGAATTAAAAAGAAAATTACTCCAAACAACTCTTAAGAAAAATAAAGTAAAATTCGATGAGTTGAAACTTTATCCATGACTATTTGGTGGTGATTTGCGATTAATAATATATGGGCCACACTATCTAGTCAGTGAGGGATATGTAGTCTTTTTCGGGTGAAGTTATCGTATCATTTATTATGTTCAATGCAAAAACCTAATCATCATAGATTGCAGCCAATAAAATGTGCTCCTTTTTACCAGATCATTAGAGCACCCAATAAGAACTCTAGTGCTTTACTATGTTTACAACAAAGTAAACAGTTTTCTATTGAATTAATCAATTAAATCATGAGTCTGAAGCTCTGAATCAGTGGTATAATTAATAAATTCTTTATAAATTGTGTAATTGAAGATGTGTTTTGGTGTCTAATAATTAAAAGAAATCAAAGTCAGTTTAATTTATTGTTTTATTAATAACTTACACACTCATCTTGCGTGTTATGAACTTTATATCATCCTTATCTTGTTTTTATACGCGAAGAAAATACCATTTAAGCTAAATTTGATTGACAAATCAATATAATTACCCACATCAACCTATCAATTTGAATACAATCTTTCTAGCTTATCAATATATCTCAATAAGTGATCTACAAAAATAATTATTAAATACTACATTTTAGCATATACAAAATGATAAAGCAAGAGATATAAAAGTAACAAAGTACAGTCACATAATTTGTAAACGAATTAGAAAAAAGAAAAATTAGAGGTTTGCATAGGTCGGGTTGAAAGGTATTTTCAACACAACTCACTATGGTGGATTAAAAAAAAATTCAACCCAACCCAACCTACCACAAGAGTCCAACCCAACCCACATGGATCAGGTTGGACATATTTTTTAATTACTATTATTAATATTAAATTGAGAATTAGAATAACACCACCACAAATAAAAACAATTTATAACCAAATAATCTAGAGTATAACACCAAACCAACACCAACTATACGTGGATAATTTAGGATTTGGGTTTTATTTAGGAAGAGAGGTAAAAAACATAAATAAATAAAAAAATTGTATAATATATTTTTTAATATATTTTTGAAATTTTAAATATATATTAAATATAGGTGGGTCGAATTGGGTTATGTGAATTTGTGAATCTTATAACCCAAACCCAACCCGACCTACTGTAAAAATAAATTTCACAACCCAACCCAACCCACTAATCCCTTAAAACCAACCTAACTTGGCAGGTTGGGTTAGATCAAGTTAGTTTTGGCGGGTTAGTGGGTTAGCTGCACATCCCTAGAAAAAATCGCTTCAAAAATATTGTATATCCCAGTAAGGAAATTCATTATAAAAGAAGTAATTTACAAACTACTCGCAGAAACTTTTGTAATTAGACATTACAACCCAATAGACAACTTGTTGATGTCAACGTAACAATTCCAAAACTTCTGAACTTTTATTATACTACATGAACCCTTCATGATAATCCATTCGCTTCAAGAACTGAACCTCTAGTGCCTTCCAAGGATCTTCATTAAAGATTTTCCCACAATGATTTTCATTAGAAAATTTTTGTTATTTTAAATTCTTATGGTCCGTTTGGATTGAGAGAGAAGGAGGAGAAGTAGAGTAGAGTAGAGTAGAAATGACCCAAAATTAGCTTATTTTTAGTCAACTCTACTCTACTCTACTCCCCCTTCCTCCCCTCTCAATCCAAACGAACTCTTAAGCACTCTTTTGAATCACTAGTAATTCATTTGGATTGAGGGAGAAAGAGTGAGAGTAGAGTAGATTTGGCCCAAATTTAGCTTATTTCTCCCCTCTACTCCCCCTTCTTTCCCTCTCAATCCAAAAAGGTCCTAGATGATTAGTGAGTAAACTAGTTGTTTGTGGAAAGGTTGCCAATGGCCATCTTGGCCAACGGCCTCACTTTCGAGTGGGTCATCTTTTTACGTAACAAGTTAAAGCTCTTATAACAGGAACTTTCAACTTGAGGGGGGCATATTGAGCAATTGAACTGATGTTATTTGTTGCATTTAATTAGTTTCTAGCACTTTTTAATGACTTTAATCTTCAGTTTGTTTTATATCCCAAAACTTATATATATGCTCCATTATGTAATATTATACATTTTGTGTGTATCTTGTCTAGTATTCATAAGGTGTATTCTCCATGCAGACGTGCTATTTTAATTGGTACGGTAAAGCAAATAAAGTATCTTTAATTCTTTAATTTGCTAGGTTTGATGTGGAAATAACACTAAACTTTTATCTTATTTATGCAATCCACCCAAACCCAATAGTGTAAACTTTCAAACTGAAATCGCATTTGAAATTCTGGATTTCAAAATAAAAGGAATTGCTTCGGGACATACTGAATTGTAGGAATGTAGAATTAATAGAAGTGTATTTCCATTAAAAAAAAAAATAGAACTTAAATTAAAAAATCTCTACAACAATAGTAAAATTTAATTAGTGTGTGCTCATAACTCATAACTCATAACTCATTAGTTCAAGGCTCATAAAAATATGAATCCAGTTAACAGATACCATTTTAGAAAAGTTTTAATACGTACTACTTTTATAAAAAGAATGTTAAAAAAAAAAGAAAATTGTCAAAAATATCAATTACTAAACTATCAAAAATAATACCTAAACTAATTCCCTCTATCAATGCATTCCTTAACTTTTCCCTCTTTTCCCTAAAAATATATAGAGATTGTGGTTATCACGAAACTTCAGTATATGCAAGTATTCTTCATGCGCACGTGAGACTTTAATTGCTTTAGTCAATAATGCCAAATACTTGTCTATATTCGTGACTTTAATAAGAAAAGATCATGACCTTAACTTTTTATCTGATTTTAGAAACTCAACAAAGAAACTTTCAGTGAAATAAAGTTTGGGGTTCTGACTCCCCCATCAAAAGTGAATCGCAATTATGGTGCCTCAAAGCTATGCTTTTCTTCTTCTTCTTTTTTCTGTCTAATTAACTTTACATCTAATTTAATGCATGAATTTTCCCGAGTCCATGATTAGTGTACTTAGCTCCTAAATATGACCAGCGTCCAAAGACAACCACTCTAACTGTATGTTTCATTATCTGACATCTTTAATCCTTCATAGGAAAACTTTGGTTCAAAGCCCCAACTTGAGATAAAAACTGGTTGGAAGCTCCAACTTGAGACCAAACCATTGCATGAATGAAAGTACTTTCAAATCCTTTATAGTGTCTATTAAATTATTGTTATAAGAAACATCATATTAATACAACAATAAAGTCTTAATCCTAAAACTTGGGGTCAGTTATGAATCCCCGACAAATTAGATTGGATCACACATGAATTATCTTTTTCTTTATTCTATATAAAATCATGCTCTATATTACTTCCCTAATTAACTTGTTTTTTTTTATTACTTTTACTAATGTTATTTGGTCTTTCTGTACTTTTTTTTTACTCCTTAACTTATCAACTCACTCTTTATTATCGATTTATTACTCGCTCACCTCTGAACATAACCAAATCATCTCAAGCAACTTTCTCTCATTTTTTCTTCAATAAGGGCTACCTCTATCTTTAAGTGTATTTCCTCATTTTGAATACTATTTTTTTGTATATCCTTGCTTATCCATCTCAACATTCTCATTTCTACTACACTTATTTTATGGATATGTTACTTCTTAACCGCCCAACATTTGGCTCCATCGAGCATAGCTAATGGTAATGGTATAGCAGTCTTATAAAATTTTCTCTTTAATAGGTATTCTAAGGTTATACAATACTTCTGATATGCTTGTCCACTTCATTCACCGTATTTTTATTGTATGATTCACACCCTTTTCAATCTCTTTATCTTTATGAATTATTGGTCCGAGAAATTGAAAGCTCTCTCTCTCTAGTATCTCTCGGCCATCAAGTCTTACAACATTTTCATCTTTATTTCTACTTTTACTAAATTTACATTCCATGTATCCTGTTTTAGTCCTACTTTAAAGAAAGTCTTTACATTCTAGGAAGTCTCGCTAAATTTCTAACTTGGCATTAACTCCACTTCTAATTTCATCCACTAAAAATTATATCATCTACAAAAAGCATACATTAAGGGACTTTCTCTTGATCCAATTTAGTGAGTTCATCCATCATTAGTATTGCAAATTCATATGGGTTTATTATTGATACTTGATACAAACTATAGTGATAGGAAATTCACTTGTGATTCCTCCACTTGTTCTCACACTAGTTACAACTTTGTCATACATATCCTTATTCAACTTAATATACTTTAGAGGAACTCATTTCTTCTCCAAAACCCACTACATAACCTATCTAGGGATCCCATCATATACTTTCTCAAGATTAATGAAAACTATATGGAAATCTTTAAATGTCTCTTTATATTTTTGCATTAGACATCTAAATAAGAAAATATCTTCCATGGTAGATCATCCTAGCATAAAACCAAATTGATTCTTCGATATTGTTGAAAAAACATAAAATTAATATAGAAGAGAAATTTCTTTTGCACCAAGAACATTCAAAATAGATAATCGATTTGCAGATACCTAATTACGTTGTAATGTTAATTGTATGCATACACTTCTTCCTAACAAGTGGATGTTGCATTTCTGCTTTAAAAAAGGGGAGAAAAAAAAAAAAAAAAAAGAATTAGAAAGAGACATTGCATGCCTAGATAGTTGGGACAAATTGCTAGTTTGTTTTACGTCTAATACAGTCTTATTGTCATTTCCCTTAGTTATGAAGTGTATAGTGACTTATTCTGGGACAAATTCACTGGAAAACCAGAAGTACAAATTGTCGTATTTAAGGAATTATGTTAATTAAAGCTTAATTAGGTCTAAAATTATAGCATACGATAGATCTACTACACTAAATCCAAGTAAGATATTATCTATCGTTCATTAAAAAAAAAAAAAAAAAAAAAGTAAGATATTATCTATCCTTAAAAAAATCATACTATTTTGGTCCAACTTATCAAACCTGTTCCTTTCTTCACTTTAATGGAAAAGATAAGCAATTTGTATGGTGTAACACGTAAAAGATTAAAGGAGGGAAAAAGAAAAAAAAGATTATCGTTATAAATAATAAAAGGGCCATTAGTTCTCGACACGAAAGTATGTCTTAACAATTTTGACGCCATCAAAAAGGCCACAACTTTTGATCAATGTCGTTTCTTTAAGTGTTCAAGATTGCTATAGGCTGGATCATCGTCCAAAACATTTGAAACTAAAACAAATATTTTGGTCGTCATTGATCATGATAATTCAGCTTCGTGGAGTTGTTTAACTTTATGTTGATTGGGTTTCTCTTTCGATTGCAAAATTAGCTTTCATATAAAGAGAGAGCATGATAGATTTTTTTAAGTGTAAGTCGTGCACGATTCGTATTTAATTAAGCAAAAGATCACAGGAAAGATTGTAAAGAAATGGCTTTGATTGGTTATATCATTGGTCATTCGATAAATGAATCTTTGACCGGTGCTTTCAGGAAAAATGATTGTGCTTGTTCTCAATAATGGAGGCCCTTTAATCAAAGAAATAGGTGTTATGCATGTTGAAGATTGCCATGTACAATTAAAGAACAAGTTTGCTACAAGGGACTGACACCTATAGCTTTCGTTGTTTCAATATCTCTCTAAATCAAAGACATTTAGTCAAGGAAGAAAAAATTAAAAGTTGTATAAGGTGGAAAAGAATGTGGGATAAAAAGGAGAAAACTTTCAATTTTGGTCTTTTATGTAAGTGCTGAATAGATGAGTTAATATTATATATAAATTAATAGGCATAGTGCAAGATTTTTTTAGTTCTTCGTGGGCTTTTTAAAGTTCCCATAAAAAGATGATAAAGAAAAAAGAACGGTGTCTTCTGCTTCCCAGAACATTGTGAAAAGGAACGAACGAAAATCACCAAAATGCATTTTTAAGTTTGATTTTAAAGAGGAAAAAGAGTTTTGAGTGCACGAGTGCAAGTGGGCCTTATTAATTATTATGCTAAAAGTAGTTGTTTCTTCTGTTGATTTGAGTAGCTAGAAAGTATTTTTGTTTGTTCAAGAATCAAGATCAACCAAGTGGTTCCATGCAAAACGCATGTGATGATTTGTCACTTTAATTTGGATGCATGCATGTATATATGCAACAGTCGTAAAATATTTCGATACAGAAAATGAAACATTAGCATCTAAGTAATTAAATTCCAGTTTTTTTCTTTTTGATAACTTCTGCACGTAAAGCTTACATATGCATGGATTGTTGAGAAATTTAGACTCCGGTTGATAGAATTAACAAGTTTTAAACCCAAGTTGTTAATTAGATTTATTATGAATAAACCTTATTTAAATAAACAAACATCAATATCATGTCAAAATCATACACAGCGGAATAGTAAATAAGATAAGATATGATGACCTAGGAAAACCAATGAAACAAACTAGTTTTACAATAAAAAACCTGAGGGGAAACCTTTCCAAAAAACAATCCACTATAATAAAGAGAAGTTTCAAATCTAGTACAAAGTTTTTGTCCCTAAACTCTACAATCCCAGTAAATGAACTTACAGCAGAAACCTTCTACTGCTTCAGAACCTCTGAACTCTTCAATATATGAACGCTCCACCCACAATCACAATTGAAACCTCCAACTGACTTCAAGAACCTCTTGAAGGTTTTCCTCATAGTAGCATGTCTATGGTGGTTGCTATGACTTCAGCTTCTTCACCAATGGAATCTTCAGATCTACCTTAAAACTCTTTGGTTTAGTGAAATAGAGAAAACTTAGTTACAAAACCCTAGCCGCATAAAAGGAGTTTTTCTCTCTCTAAAAAACCTTCTAATAGATGGCTTATGATGTCCTTTAAATACTGATTCAAACGGATCTCAATTCGGGCTTCAAACGAATAAGTTATGGGCTTTTTCGCATTGTTGATTTTTGCTAATCCGTGAAACTCGATCTATCGAGAACAAAATCTCGATCTACCGAGCTTCTATCGAGGAGACAGTAAGTTTCAGCTTCTATCGAGCTACTATCAAGCTACATATTGAAAAAGTGCTGAAAATGTGTTTTTCTTGAGCTTTTCTTAAGCAAACTTTGTGTCTTCAACTTGATCTTCAATTACAACTTTAAGACACATAAAAACTCAACAAAAGACACATAATTTGGCATGGTTTGACAATACCAAAACACATGAACCTAACAATCTCCCCTTTTCTCAATCCATGACAAAATCTCAAGTACAAAAGTAAGCCCAATACAATAATAACCTGAATACAATGAATGAATCCATATTCAAATACACTGGACTATCTAAAAACAATCAGTCCTGAGAAACAATAGCACGAACTAGGATTGACTGTTTTGATTGGTTTCATACCTGTCTTTCTTGAAAGGACTTAACATGTTATACACATCATATGGAAAACAATGACAGATAATAAACAAGTAAATTGCATGTCAAAACCATAAGAGGACATTGAATGTCCTAAAATACTTTCTACTAAAGATTACAAAATAAGCTTAGTCTAAAAGATCTGAACCTTGGAAGTTGCTGCAAGAAGAAGGCTCAGAATCTTGACTTAGTTTTAACTTGTCTTTCCTGAAAGGTACTAAACAAGACGCATCAAGGTACCATGTGGAAAACAATGATAAGTTAAATAAACAAGAAACATGTGTATAAAGTGAGAAAAGAAACGACCCATGTGAGATAAAGAGTGAAACACATACATCATCATCATATATAGAAACAATATATGATGTATGTAAATGGTTACAAAACCAAAAGATACATAACACAAAATATATCAATATCAAAGTATCAAACTCACAAACTAACTCTCCCCCTAAGTTAGTTACATCAAAAAATTGCCTTCCCTTTAACATGAAGTTCTCTTCCTAAATCTATTACTCCCCCTCAGGAAAGACATTCAAATCTCAAATTTCTCTCCATTTTTGACACGATTGTCAATGGGCAAAGAAAGCCAAAAAACTTGACCGAAGATAGATAGAAAACTGACATGGAGGGAATAAGGAAAACAAGGAACCATAGACCTACAAGAAGAATATGACAACAAGATGCTATGGACACAAAGGGAATAAAAAAAATGCAAAATTTAAAACTCCAACAGACTTTTTAAAGCAAAAACACAAATTTTTGTTTTAAAAAAAAAACTCACACTAGTACAAGAGTAACTTTAAATGGCTAAAACACATTGTACCTGTACATTGTATCAAAAGTACCAAAAAATATGCGCGTTGTGTGTGAAACTTTTGCAAGAAGCATAAGTGTCTCATTATATGAAGAGAATCAAATACATCTACACATAATCATAACTGTTTGATGGGGACTATTACTTTCGAGGTATATCATATAACTTCCACATCTTCTAGAAACACATTTGCAACCATATTAAAAGTATTTTGATTCTTTTTGCTTTCATGTTCTTTGCATATTTTTCTTTAAAGCATATCATGCATGGGCATATAAGAGAGAAAAGAAAGTACCCAATTATGTAACCTTGAACATCCTTATTTTGCTGTGCAAGTGCTACACCTTACCAAGCATGGCTTTTATGAATTGCACACAAATATTTTATGATTGACGAGTTTTAGTAGTGAGATGGTTATTTATGTCTTTCTTTTAGGATTTTCTAGTCCTTCTCGACAAAAAGAGTGATTTAAGATATGAAAGATAAGAGATCAACAAAATCATACAAATTACATAAAAGAGCCACAAAGCTCACATTGCTTAGTTATGCATGAAGATGCTCATCAAAGCTACAAGTGATACAAAGTTGAGAAACTTTGTTTCAAAGGCCATCCAAAGGTACACAAGTACCAATATACATAAAACACGCACTGTCTTTGTATTTTTCAAAAAATTTCATTTTTCTTTTTCTTTTTCTTTTCTTGAAAGCAATAAAAGAAATAAAAAATGTAAAAATAAATAAATGCAAAACAATGCAATGCATGAAAGCATGATTCCAAAAATAGATAAGAAATCAAGCATGAAAGTTCTACTTTAGATAGAAAGAATTAAAGCAGAGGACAAACAGAAAGACAATTAAGTCTTAGGATCTTTCATCACCCACACAGCACGAGTCTTTGGCCGTGAAGATGAAAAGGCGTGTTCTAGTTTAACTACCAAAGGACATAGAATTCTCCTGAAATTGAGTTAAAAAGCTCAAAGCTTTTAACAACTCACCAAGAAAAGGTGTAGAATCTTGAGAAGAAACCTGAAACTTTAAGCACAACTTGAAACAATTAAGGCGAGTGTGTCCAGGAACACCACAATGGTGACAAATATGAGTAGTTTTAGAACTACTAGACTTCCTAGAATGAGGTCTAGCAAAGGATTAGAATTAGACATATCAATTACGGATTTTTTACCTTTATCAACCTTCTCAAATTGAGGCACAACAATAGTCTTTAATCCAGAAGCTGTGGAAGAAGAAGGGCCGAAGGAATCAACATATCCTAAGCTAGTCTTATTAGAACTAGGCCTTTAAGCACTCAAAACCTCATCAAGTTTTGCACTAGACATCTTCTCTATTTGAGTTCTAGCTTGACTAAGCTCAACCTCAAGATTCTTGACCTTCTCATCTAATGAGGTGTTCTTCATAACAAAAGTCTCAACTAACCTAGAAGTCTCATTTAGTTTAACTAACAGATCAGCTCTTTCAATTTTTACCTCATTAAGTTCTTTTTTTTTTTGCAAAGATAGGAGGTCTTTTTAGATTTTATGTATTCAGTACACAACTTATCATAGGCTTCTTGAATGGTCAACTTCTTAGGTGCTTCATCTGTTAGAACATATGTGAATCATGTTAGGAACATATGTCAATATTAAATTGGCTAATCATTTGACAAAACACATTTTACTTGTAATTGGGTAAATCTAAAATGTGTTTAATACTTCAAGGAACAAGGTTTCAAGTTTAAGTGTTAAAGCCATGCAAGTCTGTCCAAGAATTAAGTGAAGAAGTGTTGAATTTTAAAACTCGACAGCTAGTATCTATCGAGGTTTAAGCCCGATGCTCGATAGCTGCTCGATAGATAGGGTATCTATCTAGGTTTAAGAAAATCAGTTTTTCATATCTGATTTCACTCCAATCCATGTATAGATATTTGGGCTTTCTTTTCTCACAACCCTAAACATATATAAGGATTGTTTTAAGGGCTGTCACAGATGATGCACCTCAATGCAAAAGTTTTTCACAATCATATTGTGAACTTGAGACATATGCCCAGTTCATCTTTCTCTTCAAGAAGCTACTGTGTTTGTACACTGTAGGGTTTTGTAATCAAGGAACTTCGTGATCTTCATCGTGTGAATTAAAGAGCTTTGCAACCAACATCTTTCTCAAGTTGGTGTGTAAGCCGCGTACTGGGATCCGCGCATCGAATTGGTTAGTCATGTACTGGGAGCCGTGCATTGAAATGAGAGATTGTCACTACAGAACAAGTCCAATTAAGTATTGGGGTAAGGGTTCAATTGTAGGTTGGTATAACGTATTGGGATTCCTTTACTTGTAACCGTTTGTTGTGATAACAGTGAATTCTCGGGAGTGATGACCTTAAAATCACTCAGTGGGGTTTTTGCTATGTAGGTTTTTCCTATTCATAAACAAATCACCGTGTCAATTTATTTTTCGCTGCATTTTAACTTAATTGATGATTTGTTTGTGCTACCATGCTTATTGCATGCAAATTGAATTAATTAATTAACTTGGCTAATTAATTGATTAATTCATCACAAGGGGTCAATACATTCTTGGCTTATCAGCATCATCAAAAGAATCCTTACTATCACTAACATTCTCCACAATCACCTTCTCAGTTGTTGCAGCAAACGTCATATAATTACCACATTCATCCTCATATTCATCAGAAAGATCACTCTTAGTATCACTCAAGGTGGCAACCAATCCATCGAGCCCCTTTTGCTGTGGACACCTCTCGATAGCTCCTCGATAGCTATTTCTCACTTTTTAATTCTCGACAGCTCTCAACACCTCTCAATCCATCGTGAAACTGAGATTTCTATATATAGGGTCCACGCGACATTTCTCTCATTTCTCCCCGATCTCTTTCAACAGAAAACGTCTCTCCCTCTTCCCAAACACTTCTCTCTCACTCCAAACTTCATTCCCAAGTGATTTTTGGCCTAGATCAAGATTTTCCTCTCTGGCAAGGGTCCTTAATCCTTCATTCTTTATGCATTTCATGCATTAGACCTAGGTTTTTGGGTTGTTGAAAATTTTTTTTGGGGTTTTTCAAAATTGATGAAGTTTTTGTGAAATTTTTGGGATGGGTTTTGTATAAATGATCCTAAATATTCATGCATTGCATCACATTTGCATTTTAACTATATTTTCATGCATTATAGATGTGTGCTATATATGTTGAATTGTTGTGTGCTGTTAGGTTTGGATTGGGCTGAGCTCATGATGTTTTTAATGTTGCATGTCACATGTTTGTGCATTTTTTCATGCATACGTACCTTCATTCCCTATATTCTTATATATTGATCTGTGTTGGTGCTTTTCTATGTGTCTCTCTCTCTCCCTCTCTCTTTCTTGCGTTAGTTTACTCTATGACACCTAAACGCAAATTTACTCCATCTTGGAACTCTCTTCGTTCCAGGGCATCTTCTTCTTCTTCCCCTTCTGACCCCACTCCAACTCACGTCCGGTTCCATGATGATAAAGCCTGTAAGGACTTTTCGGAGAACTTCTCACGACGAGGCATTCATTCGGAATGCCAAGTCATTCTATCAGATTTTTCCGATACTGACCTTCCCACTGTCATCTACAGTCGGGGTTTGGAGTCACTGTGTGGCATCCCGGTCACTTGTCCCTTTGTGATCATACAGGATTTTTACTCTAATATGCACGGATTTGACTATTCTGTACCTTATTTTATCACTCACGTTCAAGGTACGCACATCGTAATCACTCCGGATATTGTATCCGAGGTACTACGCATTCCTAGGGTAGCGCATCCTGACCACCCTGGCTATGATTGTCTGAGGCCTGTGTCTAAAGACAAACTCTCGTCTCTTTTCTGTGAGACACATTTATCTTGGGGTGACCGTCAAAACACCTCTTACTCGGGCGTTGCAAAAGGTCCGAGGTTCCTTAATATGGTGATGACATTCGTTCTCCATCCATTATCTCACTATAACTCTATCACAGAGCCTCGTGCTCGATTTTTGTTGTCCCTCCTTGAGAGGCTTACCATTGATTTTTCCTCTCACTTCATTCTATCCCTTATAGATGTCTATAGGGATACAGAGACCCGTGATAAGTTCCTTTTTCCTTCGGCTATCACGCAGATTCTTCGCCATTTTTCTGTCTCTTATCCCGAGTCTCCTCATTTTTCAGTCATATGTGCCATAGACGCTGCTACGGTCAGACGAAGTGAGGCCCAGCTTCAACCGAAGCGGCCACGGACAGAGACAGCAACTCCTCTAGCTTCTTCAGCTCCTTCCACATCCGCACCTTCTTCATTAGCGGGTGGTGTGACCCTCGAGGTGGTCATGGCATAGCTACAGTGCATGGATGCTCGCCTTGACACACTTAGTGATGAGTTATGTTAGGTGAACACCCGTGTCGGCCATATTACTTGACGACAAGCTCGCCTTGGTGACTTCGTAGAGTCTCCCTCTCCTTCTCTAGAGGCATCTAAAGACTCTGACGATGATGGTGACTTCGACGACGATAATGGTGATAAGGATGAGGATGCTAGCTCGCCCAGTGATGATGAGATGACTGCTTGATTTACTTACCCTTTGTCATTTGTGACAAAAAATGAGAGTAGTTTTGGATATGAGAGTAGTCATGTACATAGGGGGAGAGTTAGCATAGGAGATTTTTGTTAGGGGTAGTGTTTTTCTTTTTGAGGGATGTAGTGAGAACTTATGTATTTTTTTTTTCTTTTCTTCTTTTATAGATACATTATTCTTACTTTGTGATAGCAAACCTTGTACTTATGATGTTATATATATATATATATATATATATATGATGAGGTTTTTATTACAGTTCTTTCACCTATCTTTACATGTGTTGTTTTTTGTCTCTCTTTATGCACATGATTCTTATTAATTGTATGCAATCTTTTATTTCTGTTTCACACTAAGATGTCATAATGAGTTTTGTTTAAAGTTTTTCAAAAATACAGGTTGTCAAAGTCTTCTTGCCATGAACTCTCTTCTTGCAAAGTTTTTCGTGTTAGGATAGATTTTATTATATTCAACAAGTGAATATAAGTTGAGTGATTTATGACTTCTCTCATATGTTCATTTGTTTGTTGTGGTTTTGTCACGGATTGCCAAAGGGGGAGATTGTTAGGACATATGTGAATTATGTTAGGAACATATGTCAATATAGAATTGGCTAATCCTTTAACAAAACGCATTTTACTTGTAATTGGGTAGATCTAGGATGTGTTTAATACTTCAAGGAACAAGGTTTCAAGTTCAAGTGTTAAAACCATGCAAGTCTGTCCAAGAATCAAGCGAAGAAGCGCTGAATTTTAAAGCTCGATAGCTAGTATCTATCGAGGTTTAAAAGGCTGTTTAAGCCCGATGCTCGATAGCTGCTCGATAGCTGCTCGATAGATAAGGTATCTATCAAGGTTTAAGAAAATCAGTTTTTTAGATTTGATTTCACTCCAATCCGCGTATAGATGTTTGGGCTTTCTTTTCTCACAACCCTAAACATATATAAGGATTTTTTTAAGGGCCGTCACAGATGATGCACCTCAATGCAAAAGTTTTTCATAAGCATATTATAAACCGGAGACATATGCCCTAGTTCATCTTTCTTTTCAAGAAGCTGCTGTGTTTGTATATTGTAAGGTTTTGTAACCAAGGAGCTTTGTGATCTTCATCGTGTGATGAACTAAAGAGCTTTGCAACCAACATCTTTCTTAAGTTGGTGTGTAAGCCGCGTACTGGGATCCGCGCATCGAATTGGTTAGTCAAGTACTGGGAGCCGTACATTGAAATGAGAGATTGTCACTACAGAACAAGTTTAATTGGGTATTGGGGTAAGGGTTCAACTGTAGGTTGGTATAAGGTACTGAGATTCTTTTACTTGTAACCACTTGTTGTGATAATAGTGAATTCTCGAGAGTGGTGACCTTAAAATCACCCGGTAAGGTTTTTGCTGTGTAGGTTTTCCCCATTCGTAATCAAATCACCGTGTCAATGTATTTTCCGCTGCATTTTAACTTAGTTGGTGATTTGTTTGTGCTCCCACACTTATTGCATGCAAATTGAATTAATTAATTAACTTGGCTAATTAATTGGTTAATTCATCACAAGAAGTCAATACATTCTTGGCTTATCAGCATCATCAAAAGAATCCTTACTATCACTAACATTCTCCACAATCACCTTCTCAGTTGTTGCAGCAAACGTCATATAATTACCACATTCATCCTCATACTCATCAGAAAGATCACTCTTAGTATCACTCAAGGTGGCAACCAACACTTTACCTTTTGATTTCTTGGTCTTTTCCTTCATAAGGTAGTTTGGGCACTCTATTCTCATATGACCAAAACCTTTACACTCATGGCACTTAATGAGGGGTTTTTCACTCTTACCCTTCCTTAAGGATTCAAATTTCCTAGGAGCTTTGTTCTTATCCTTTTTCCTATATTGGAGAAGCATTCTAATCTTCTTAGCTATGAAAGTTAAGTCCCCATCCTCATCCTCATCCTCATCCTCATCCCCATCCTCATCTTCATCTTCAGAGTCATCACTCTCTTCCACTATACCCTTAAGAGCCATGCTCCTACTCTTTCCACATTTTCCTATTTTACATAATCCCATCTCATAGGTTTGAAGGTTTCCTACAAACTCAGTCAAAGGAATTTTATCAATGTCTTTTGCTTCTTCAATTGCAGTGATCTTGGCATGGAATCTTTCAGGTAAGGACCTAAGGATTTTCCTAACAATTTTGGGTTCTACTATAGATTCTCCAAGATTGAAGGCAGAGTTCACAATATCCTTGAGTTTAGCATAAAACTCATCAAAGGTCTCATCCTCCTCCATCCTTATTTCTTCAAAATTGCTAGTGAGTCTTTGAAACTTAACAGTCTTTACTGTCTTAGTACCTTCATAGGTGGTCTCAAGAATGGTCAACGCTTCCTTAGCAATTTAAGTGGATGATATTTTCTTGAACTCCTCATTGGTGACATCACTAAACAAAGCATTCAAAGCCCTACTGTTGAAATTTGCAGCTTTGATCTTGTCATCATCCCAAGTAGCAGGGGGGTCACTTAGTTTCTTCCAACCAACTTCAACAGCCAACCATACCTTTTCATCAAGAGCCTACAAAAAAGTGTTCATACAAACTTTCCAATATGCATAGTTAGTACCATCAAACAAAGGAGGAATCAAAAGAGATTGTCCATGATCCATGACAACGGGAGTCAAGGATCACACTCAGAAAATTAATCCAATCAAAGTATACATGCTCTGATACCACTTGTTAGGAAATTTAGACCTCGGTTGATAGAATTAACAAGTTTTAAACTCAAGTTGTTAATTAGATCTATTATAAATAAACCTTGTTTAAATAAACAAACATCAATATCATGTCAAAATCATGCACAACGGAATAGTAAATAAGACAAGATATGAAGATCTAAGAAAACCAATGAAACAAACTAGTTTCATAGTAAAAAACTTGGGGAGAAACCTTTCCAAAAAGTTCCACTATAATAAAGAGAAGTTTCAGATCTAGTACAAAACCTTTGTCCCTAGACTCTACAATCCCAGTAGATGAACTTACAGCAGAAACTTTCTACTGCCTCAGAACTTCTGAACTCTTCAATATATGAACGCTCCACCCACAATCACAATTGGCACCTCCAACTGACTTCAAGAACCTCTTGAAGGTTTTCTTCACAGTAGCAGGTCTATAGTGGTTGCTATGACTTCAATTTCTTCACCAATGGAATCTTCAGATCTACTTTGAAACTCTTTGGTTTGGTGAAATAGAGAAAACTTGGTTACAAAACCCTAGTCGCATAAACGGAGTGTTTCTCTCACTAAAAGACATTCTAATAGATGGCTTATGATATCCTTTAAATACTGGTTCAAACGGATCTCAATACGGGCTTCAAACGAATAAGTTATGGGCTTTTTCACAGTGCTAATTTTTATTGATCCGCGAGGCTCGATCTATCGAGCTGCTATCGAGCTTCTATTGAGAACAAAATCTCGATCTATCGAGCTGCTATCAAGGAGATAGTAAATTTCAGCTTCTATCGAGCTGCTATCAAGGTACATGCTGAAAATGTGTTGAAAATTAAATGTGTTTTTCTTGAGCTTTTCTTGAGCAAACTTTGTGTCTTCAACTTGGTCTTCAATTACAACTTTAAGACACATCAAAACTCAATAAAAGACACATAATTTGGCATGGTTTGACAATACCAAAACACATGAACCTAACATGGATGATTATTAAAGCTATCATGTGAGAGGAGCATTCACATATAAACCATTCCTATTCTTTTATTATATAGAGTAATCAATTGTATTATAGAGGATAATGTCCAAGCCGTCTGGCTTCAAACTTTCGTAAGGGAGAGAGGTAATATTGCTATTCTCTTAGCTACCTTTCACTCATGCTTAACACTCCCAACCAAGCGCGACTCGGCTGAGAACTGACAAAGAAGATAGCTAGACACTAATTAAACTAAAGACTAATGTCTACTACAAACTACTTGTTGGACACACTTTTATACACACATGAAAATTACACTGAAAACGTAACTTGAAGTCATGATTTTCACACTGAAAACGTGACTTGAAGTCATGATTTTCAAGTGGAAATCGTGACTTCAAGTCACATTTTCAGTGCAGTTTTTGCATGCGTAAATTTGGCTTTGCGAAACCTTGACCTCATCCATCAACAATCCACCTTCAACTTAAAACCTAATCATTACATTCCAAAAAAGAAATCCATATCATTCAAGTAGAATGTCACTCTAGCCCTTTTTCTTTACTTAATACAAGAGAGTGAGGGATTTGAACCTAAGTTCTTCCATATGGGTCAAAATATTATTTTTTTAGATCAAATTGAGCAAAGAATGTCACGCCATTTAAAATCTCAAATGATGTACTCAATACAATTTTAAACTTATAATAGTTAATTTGAATATGAAATTTATCAATTTCAAATAGAGAACAATTTTCTCAAGTTCTCACTATGTAGAGAACTTGATAATTTTATTGAGCTACATAAATTTTGTCAATTATCATTGTTTCATTTATATATCTCCTCGAGTTGCCTCAATAAAATTCTACATTTACAACATAAAAGGACACATAAGAGTCCCTCTATTTGGAAGATGGGAAATGAAAGACATCCGTATTTTGGGGGCCAAATGGCCACCTAACCCTAGCACATTCAAGGTAATTCCTGCACAAAAGAAACGCTTTTGTCTTTGAATTGATTGATGAAGTTGATGGAAAGAAGAAGGAATTTGATTGATAGTTTATTTTTGCCTCGTGAGGACACGCTCAGAAAGAGCCTTCCTCTAAACTCTGGTTAAACCAATGACACTCTAGTGTGGGAAGGTTCATCAAATGAGAGGTACACTATAAAGAGTGCATATTGTTGAACCGTGAGCAGTGTCATTCCACCTCAAAACTAATTAGTGATTAGGAAAACACACATAAATCTTTTATGGAATTCGTCATCACGCCCTGCGGGCCTAATTTTAGAGTAGTTGTAGAGAGTCGAATTGTGGTCCCCCTAACACATATCATATGCTTGTAAACAATGCTCAATCAAATCTAGGCGATCGAGTCTTTAAGTAAATATAATTAGTGAACCATCACTTTCACACATGAATTCACCATTTTTTCTTCATTATTCATCATAATTGATCGAGCAAATCAGAGTTGTGACAAAAATTTTGTCCACATAATTTCTCATTTCCTATTAAGCTCTATACTATCATTTATGAAAGCATTATCTAATCAAAAATAAAAATGCTAAAAAATTATGTCAAAAAAAAAACATCAAATTAACACATTCTAAAGAGAAATTGAATTAATAATCGTCATATGGTGTTAGTTTATTCTTTTATCAAAAAGCATGATATTTTTTAAGAACACTTAAGCAAACACTCGTGTATAAATCGTTATAAATATGCATTTTTGTTTTCCCCCAAGTAACAAAATAATTCGGGCTCCATCCCTGCACTCTTGGCTCATATAGACTAATAGGAATGCTCCAATAATTAATGAATAAAATTTTCCTAGGCCTTATTATGATCATACAACAAGGTCTAGAGCATAAAGATTATTTATTGCAGCAAAATCATCACGACAAGGAGAATTTTAGTTTATTGCAACATGGATGGATTTACACCATAACATTATTTATTATTGTCCTTGTTTTTCTTAGACTATTCTCATAGTTGTCTGTACTCTGTACTTGCTGTTCTTTAACTTGTGTGTTGCAAAAATTTCTTGGACTGTAACTCTATCTTTGAGACAGAGTAGGGTTGGGTTGTTACCCCATAACCCAGGGCATATTCTTGAGTTTATATTCTCACACGTTCACTATTGTACATTTTTTTAAAATAAAAAATCTGCTTGTGTAAAAATTTAGACATTTTTGCACTAATTATAGATATGTGAGTGAAATAGTGAATGTAAATGAGTGTGAAAAGAATGTTTTTCATATAATTATATTTATATATATATATATATATTTCTTAATTTCTATCCAAAAATAAATAAATAAGTCTCCGTACTATCCTACTCCACTTCCACCCCCATATGATTGCCCATGCATTTCTACAGGGTTCAAAAAATCTCAATCATTTTTCCATTACAAAAATTTGATGACCGCCACTCTCAAGCCTGCTCTGAAATTCATTTGAGAATTTTGTCGGTACGTTGCATGACGTGACAAATGTTGTGATGATTGGGGGCTGATTAGATGCCCATTTGGTTTCTGGTGCTCCACTTTGCCACGGTCTGTGGCCATCTCTGTGAACCTTGCGAGCACCTTGTCTCTAAGATTAGAAAGGCAATTTTGGTGGATTTTATGCACAAAGAGTATGTTGCTAAGTAGCGTACGTGGAGCCCCTTCTTCTAGTTCATGGCCAAGAGGAATACAGCGTCATCACTTTGTGCAAATTGTGGTCTGCTTCTCCTTGTTCCTAGCTAGCTAGGACCCAATAAAGGCAGCAAGTGGTATTAGCTAAGCATGTTAGCTAGTGAACGCGTGCTGTGAATTGCGCCCTAAAAGCCAAGACAGTAAATCTATAGAATGAGACCTCCAGAATAGCTTATAATTAGACCTTCTTAAGAGGATAATTTGGAAATCAAAACCAAGTTTAATTTATACTTTCACTAGTTCATTATGATTGGTTATTTTGAATTTACGTTGAAGGCAGGAAGTTACCTCCCCATGTACAAAATTTTTGAGGGTTCAGAGGGGAGAAGTTCTAGCTACATGATTAATAGTATATTAATGTATATATTTATAACTATTGAAAAAAAAAAATGATTGTAAACAAGATTGCAGTAGTTGTGGTTAAATTTAGAATAGTAATATTTTCAGTACATAAGAAGTATTGAAACCTTTGCATAGATGTTTAACATAAAAATTAACTCTTACATGTGTCTTAAGGTAATTTTTGAAATTATTGTAAATTTTTGTTGCGTCCCTAGATGGATTCTTAGACTGAACATGTGCATTGAAATAATCACTTACCAAAAAGAAAAGCATCAAAAAATGTTGGTTTTACATCTGAAAGTTCATGATAAGTGACACCCGGGAAAAATGGCATTCCGAGTTGTTGACATACAATTTCACTCAAATGGAGTAAGCACTAAGATAAGACCATTCTCTTTAGGTACAAACTCAGACCGTAGATTCCCCACAATATGATCAAGGAGATTGCAGAAAACAGACGTTCCTTTAGATACCTGCTTTTGTAAGACCACAATATTGGTATTGCGATTTTATTTAGAGAATCTGCGAGACAAATGCTAGTGATCTCTCAAATCAATGCATCTCCTCATGCTATGGAAATGCATGCCTAACTAGATACTCATGATCGGGAATCATAACACCTACCATCAATTGATATATAAATGTACCATCTAAAAAAAAAAAAAATTGATATATAAATGAAAAAAATGACTATATTATATACTACATAGTAAAAATTGGGTCCTAAAAAAAAGTGATTGTGCAAAATGGCTAAACACGCTCATGTTTATTAAGTTATTTTATTTTATTAATTGTTAAGATAATTAAGTTAATTTAGCAAGAAGTATCTAAGTTTCAAGGAATTAAAAATTTTACTCTAAGTAAAATTATATTTATCATATTAATTTTGAAGATGGTTAAAGTTAGGTAAAACTCTGTTATCTAAGTATCAAGAAAATTAAAATTCTACTTTAACTAGATTTCGATTACCAAAAATTTTAAAGAACTTAAAATAAAATTTAATATTTTAATTTTCTATCATAATTTTGTATTGGCTCAATATATGTATGGATTACTATAGTTAATTTAAATTTACAAGTATTTGACTAATAATTATTATATATGATAGTTTCAATAATATTTGTTAAATATTTTATTTCCTTTACATAAAATTTTAATTAACCTTGCATCGCACAAATATACTACTAGTTACTAAATAAAATTAAGTCTCAAAATCTAACTACCTAATATAATTCAATATAATTCACAGAAAAAATATAATCATTTCTAAATAAAAAAAGCATATAGCTAGACCTAGGTTTTTTTTTTTTTTTTTTTTTTTCTGAGTAGACAACCCAGTTTAGTAGTGCAGCATGACTGCGGTGCACAGCAAGAAAACAAAGTATTAAAAATACAACATAAACTTTTTTGGACCTTTTATATATTTGCATTGTACTTGCAATATAAATTTATATTGTAGACGCATAAAAAGTAGCAAATGTTATACACATTTACAAAATATGGTAACTATTATACACTTTTTGTAAATGTGTACAACATTTCAACTTTTTATTTTTCTACAATATAAGTTTACATTGCGAGTACGATTTAAACATAAAATTTTTCAACTTTTAAATAAAGTGACTTTTTGAAGAGGCCATTTAGATAAATAAAATATTAAAAAAAGGGATGTAAATGCCCTAACTCGAATAAATAAAATCTCTATGAGATTATGAGCAGGAAATACTTTCTATCAAGTTGTGAAATTAAGTGTAAAAATGGTTGTATCCATAGTTGCTATCTATTAACAAACGAACATATACAAATTCTTCTAGCACATCAAGTTAGTTGTGTACGTATGAACCATTTGGTTCTTTTGGCACAATCATTTTCGTTCTTTTGAGACTGTAATTTCCTCGTGAGCTTGCTTTTAGCACCCTGTCATTCTGTGCCACATCATGACATGAGGGGGCAATGTTGTCATAAAAAAAGGGCTGACGAGGAGAGAAAAGGGAAGAAAAACTTTTCTAAATACTTCTAATTAAGTCTGCTATGTACATTATCATAATACTATAGTACTATATAGTATACAGCCTTCTTTATTCAACAAAAATATTAATTTAAATATAAACCCTTCTTTTGCTTTTGGTAAGGGACCCTGATCCTGATGCCCCTTCCCTATCATGGGCTGTGATTGGTAAAGATACTGTATAAATTAAGTGCGTAATCTTTAATTTGAAAATCATAAAACAGATAAACTAGTATGATTAAGAAATGAATTTGCTAAAGAAAAGGTCGGCAAGTGATGCATATTGAAGATGATTCATAGATGCAATACATAGAAAATCTAAAACACTCACACATAAAGATATATATAAATAACAAAAGAAAAAAAATTGTATTAATTATACCGATGCCTTTTGGATAATAAAGTGCCTAACAAAATACTGATACAAAGACATGCAGTATATATATGAGATCATACAATTAGAGTGTAATTTTAAAAGTGATGCTTTATTTATATATATTCAAGAATACCTTTCATGCATGGATTCCCCATGTTGAAATTCTTCCCTATCTCAATCGCACAAATATGCAAATTCCCATTGCAACAACAAATGATGTAAACAGCATCCAGGGGTCTATATCAAATGTATATGTAAACATGAGAAAGTCATCTTATCATAGAGTAATAGGTTTTGTTCCACGTTCAGCATCTTCATTATTATGTAATCAATTGATTTGGCATTTCTAATATTAAATAGAACATATAGCATATACCATAAGGTATTACTTAACAAATATCTATAGCTTCTACTATGAAGTTTAATTTTAATCGACATGAGGACAATGTGTTTCTCACAAAAATTTTAATCAGTGTATATTATAAATTAAAAATTATTTTAACTAGGGCACAACAAATGTCCATTTTTTATAATTCAATAGTTGGAAAAGGAGGGTTCGAACCCTAGAAGTTTTAATTGGAGATATTAGGAAGTGTCAGTTGAGCCACAAGACTGTCAGCCAACAAATATCCATTTAACTAGCTGTTAGCCAACAAAGCACCTTATAGGTTATCGACAGTGTATAATGATTTAACCAAAAAAGAGAAGGCAAGTGTCTATAAAAGAAATTATTCAGTACACGAGAAAGCCCACATTTGTAAAGTTTAGTGATCCTTCCACTCAGTAATATAACACCACATGTACAAATTTAATTGAATCGGATCCTTAACACAATCTAAATTAAAAAATAGTAAAAATAATCCACTGCAACAAAACCCTCACAACCGCTCAACCATCATAGTTGTTCTGAAAGATGACCTTGGTGCTAATGAAGGAGCCACCACGAACTTCTCTACTAGTAAGAAGCCACAGTTGAGATGCTATTGTGTTGACGTTGATGTTTTTTTTATTTATTTATTTTGTTATGTCTGATTAGGATGTGACTCATTTAATTTGTACATGTGCGTGACATTATATTATTAAGTGAAAGGACCACTAAATATTTCTAATATGATATTTCAGTGTACTAAATAATTTTTCCCAAAAAAAAGGCTTAACAACAAAATGTCTATGGAGATGGCACCTACATTTTTAAATAACAACTATTGATGGGTCTCAAGTAAATGCTCGAGAGAGAATGTCACTTCATTAACTAAATGTCTCAACTCTCAACATATATACAAGGAGCTGTCGGCATGTTGACATAATAAAGATTTGGCTAAATTATAAATTATACTGTGTTTACTTTGATATGTTTTTTTATGATTATTATTTTTTATATTGCAATTCTCAAACTTTACTATGCTTTTAATTTAGACCTTCCTAGTTTTTTTTTTTTTTTAAAAGAGTTTCAACCTATAGCGTCCGCTTCTAATGCTTTTTATCAGCAAACCAAGATACCAATCAGTTTTTGGTGTAAACGGAGATTGAACTTCAAATCTCTTATATAACCATTAGAGACTTTACCAGTTGAGCTAACTGAAACCAACTTCTATTTAGTTTATCTACTCCATCATTAGTTTTGATCATTTTATTTGAATTCCATTAATTTGCATTTATCAAATCCCTCTTAATTGAGGCATTTCCTAACCTACTCCAGCTCTTTATATCTCTCTCGGAAAAATGGTTCTACAAAAAAATCTATAAAAATTTACTAAAAAATCACTGAAAGAATGATAATAATTAAGGCTGACATGCTCAAAGTTTTTATGATATTTGACATCACATTCCGCCAACATTTTTATAAAACTATCATAGGGAGCTGAATTTGGTCCCCAACAAAAGCTTTACCTGTTTTTATTTGAAAACTGGAAAGATATGATTTTATTTAGGATTTAATATCACGAATATTCGTGAAATCGATATTATTCGAAATGCAAATTCTTCTTCACTAAGTGGCTGACGTAAATGTAATCTGTACATATAAATATAAATCCACCAAAGTGGAAAGCTTGCTTCCATCATTATATTGCTCCAAATAAGACATGCAAATTGCCAAATTTCATAAAGTGGCCAATGTCCTCCAAACACCATAAACATTTATAATAAACTGTACATACCAAAAGTGAATTGTCACAAATTCCAATTAATTTTAATAAAACAACAACAACAAAAATCATGTGGACGTTAGAGTAAGTCTATACCATCCATATATGGTGCCATTCTTATTTTCTTTGATTATTTTTTTGTAAAATATAAATACTACATAGTTTTAATCTATAATATATGTTCGGTAATGATTTATCTTTCTCATTAAGTCACGACGTTAATTAGTTTTTTGTGCAAACAAAGTCGAAACCCTAAATCTCTTATTCGACGACAAAAGATTTTGCCAATTAAATTAACTGTAACCCGCTTATATTGTGTCATTCAAATAAGGCTATATATTCAGTACTGTTCTGATGGATGAGATTTGCATCAATGCGAGGCCGAGTGGGGGTCCCACTACGTGTTCTGGGCTACCACCAGCACCACATTAGCCCCTCATTGGCATCAGCAAGCACCATAGGCACCTTTGTTTAGGCAGCTCTCAAATCGCTTACCACTAAGTTGAAACCAATGGAACCCACCCTACAATAAAGCCAACCCACGCGGAATCCATAACATTGAATTCACAACTACATGGATAAATACGTAGCTCATTAGAATATTCAATTTGATCCTACTTATAGTGCAATAGTAGTGTGTGAAAGTCTCTGACTCACGCTTGAACAATAAGTTGAAAGACAATATTTTTGGATCTGTGATGAGACGATAATTTGTAATTAGTGTACAATGAAAGTGAAGTAAGTTCTAATCCTAAAAATAATGTAATATTAATCACAATTTGTTATCTTAAGAAGTTATGAAAATCGAAAATAATATTTCACAATCGTTTTTGTACATTTCTTACAAGCAATGTCCGTAATTCACGTGCAATGTACGCATTTTTTTTATTGATGTTTACATTCAAAAGGTGAAATGGGTAATATGTATGGACAATTTGTACTAACTAGTGTGAGAAATTTATGCTTAAAGTGGAAATGTTATCAAATTTATTGCATTTGTGTCATTGTTTGGGGCTTCAAGCCTTCAAACCCACTAAAACAATGTTTTGGATGGAGGCGGAGGCCCCCACTTCTTATCTCTCTTTCTCTCTCATGCTGGCCTATAAATAATGGGCTTGTCACCAATTGTTACTTAGGAGACACAAATTGAAGTGTTCTTCCTCTATTTTCCTCTTTCACTTCCTACTCTTCCGAGTTTCTTCCTTTACTTACCATTTAGAATCCTTAAGGTCTCTTCCTCTGAAAAAAAAAATTAGAAAAGAAATGGAGGGACAAGGACGCTTTGGAAGTTTCTTTCAGAGGTGTAAGCCTTACATAGCCATGATTTCTCTGCAATTTGGCTATGCTGGCATGAACATCATCACTAAGGTTTCACTCAACCGAGGAATGAGCCATTACGTGCTTGTTGTCTACAGGCACGCCTTTGCCACTGCTGCCATCGCTCCCTTTGCTCTTATTCTCGAAAGGTAAATATATAATTCACTTCTGAGAGAAAAGATTGTCATTCATAGTTGATCATAGTGGCATGGTATTAATACATGTTTGTTTGCTTGATTACAGGAAAGTGAGGCCAAAGATTACATTTCCTATTTTCATGCAACTTTTTGTGCTCGGGCTTCTTGGGTTAGTGTTTGCTCATCAATATATCATACACGTTTTAAACAACAAAGTCTTAAAGAAAGTTATTCTGACATAGTTTCTTCCTCTGTTTTATCTACTCTGCTTTCACAGGCCAGTGATTGATCAGAACTTCTACTACGCCGGGCTGAAATTCACGTCACCTACCTTCTCTTGTGCTATGAGCAATATGCTCCCTGCAATGACATTCGTCATGGCAGTCCTTTGCAGGTATATACTACTATCATCATCTCTTTCTTTTTATCTCCTTTTGCTATATTGGTTTGGATTAACATGAACTTGTGCTTATTGGGATGAATAGGATGGAGAAGTTGGACATGAAGAAAATTAGATGCCAAGCAAAGGTGGTGGGAACAGTAGTGACAGTAGCTGGAGCCATGTTGATGACACTTTACAAAGGAAATGTCATTAATCTTGTGTGGTCTGAGCATATGCATCACTCTCAATCCAATGCCCCTGCACAGGCCGCTGTAATCAGTGACAAGGATTGGCTTAAGGGTTCCATTCTTCTCATCATTGCTACCCTTGCCTGGGCTTCTTTCTTCATCCTTCAGGTAAAAGACATGATGTTTGTCTTTCAAGAGGGGTTGATTCTCAACAACAACAAAAAAAAAGAAAAGAAGAAGGGTTTCAAGAGGGTTGATTTTGTAGCCAGTTTTAAAACAAAAGTCAAAGAATCATCATAGAAATTTTGTGAGTTTTGAATACAATTTTTATAAAAATACACAATTTGCCACAACTTGTTGAAGTGTAGACTAAAAAGTCTAGACAATCATTTTTAAATACACTCACAATTTTTTATCCACCAATCACAGCCGACCATATTACATACAGTTGTGACAAAAGCCACAACAAAAAAGTTACATATCTAAATTTGTCGTTGTATGATAAATAAATTGAAATTTCTTTGATTTGCTTTACAGGCAGTGACAATGAGGAAATACGCTGCTCATCTCTCACTCACAACACTTGTGTGCTTCATAGGCACACTACAGTCTATAGCTGTCACTTTTGTTATGGAGCACAGGCCCTCAGTTTGGACCATTGGCTGGGACATGAATCTTCTAGCTGCTGCCTATGCTGTAAGTCTCTCTCTCTCTCTAGCTCTCTCACTTTATCTCTACCCTATTAGGCTTTAGTGATTAATTAAATATGTAATTTTCTTGAACAGGGTATAGTGTCATCAAGCATTGCATACTATGTCCAAGGATTGGTCATGCAGAAAAGAGGACCTGTCTTTGTTACTGCCTTTAGCCCTCTGATGATGATCATTGTTGCTATCATGGGCTCTTTTATCCTTGCTGAAAAGATTTATGTCGGAGGGTAGGTTTTCTTTACTCATATTTATCTCAATAAAACTATATATTTATGTACAATTTCCCACAACTAATTAAAATAACATTTCAAAAATCTTTTCTTTTTCTTTTTTTTGTAAAACAAAATTCGTTTTTGTCCAAAGAAACAAAGTTCCACTTTCATTTGTTTTCATGGATATATCACAGTCACCACACACAAAGACAAACTTAGTAGAGAGAATAATTGCAGTGGAATATAACACCCTCCCCCACCAAAACAAAAAATGTTTATTTTAGTTTTACCACTAAGGCACAAACTGATAAATATATCTACGTGTGATTCCAGTGTTCTTGGCGCTGTATTGATTGTAATGGGACTTTACTCGGTTCTGTGGGGCAAGTACAAGGAGTACAAAGAGAAGGAAGCCATTGAAGAAATTCCTGAAGCAGTAAAGGAAGGGGGAGATCATAATAATTGTAGGATGGCAACAGTGATGGAAGACATTGAAGCAAATGAAGTTGAAATGACAAAGAATGAAACTAACAGAGAATTTGTGCCCGTATTAGCCATTAGTGCTCCCATTCCACAACCTCCCATGATTGCTGTGGAAACACCAAAAGCTTAATCAAGCAGCTTAAAATGAGAAACACAGAAATAATATCTTTGCATTGTTGCATGGT
Source organism: Notholithocarpus densiflorus (assembly GCA_030021035.2). Classification (NCBI taxonomy): domain Eukaryota; kingdom Viridiplantae; phylum Streptophyta; class Magnoliopsida; order Fagales; family Fagaceae; genus Notholithocarpus; species Notholithocarpus densiflorus. The sequence continues at coordinate 806,450 of JARYZH020000027.1, read as the reverse complement.
GGACGGGGACTAATGGAAGTGAGGGAAAGAGGGGCTTTTTTGTACTTTTGATCTCAATAATTTTAGTTTCTTTTGACTTTTTTTTTCCCCTTCAATGTGAGTTACAATAACTATTATGCTATCTTTCATGTAAGCTTACATTTAGCAAAGCTTTAATGAAAAGAAAATGAGAATCGCTTTTTAAAATTGTTGTTGATGTGGTACATATTTGTCGCCACGAATAATTCAATTAGTCTCTCTCTTTTCTTTTCTTTTTTAACGTAGAAGAAATGCTGACACATGATGCAGATCCCACTAAATTGGTGGTGATTGACTTTTTATTTCCGTAGTTATCATTTATAAATGTTCAATTTTTTGAGGGGCTAGTTGAGTTTCAATGAGTGAGGGTGTACGCGTCGAATCTCAACTTATCTAAGTATTGTTTTTGGTTTTAACCTTTTATCAAAAAAGAGTATTCTTTGTGGATAGTTGGGTGCCTCTTTCTTTATTAGAAATCGAATTCTGCATTAAACTCTACTAATACGAAAAAAAAAAAAAAAAAACAACAACAACAACAATTTATTGGATTCATTATTCTCATAGTAAAGTGCAATTTTGCTTTTGAAATCAAATTTAATATAAATTTTGTTCTAGTTTCTACACAAAAAGGAAATGCATTATTGTTTTAGTCATATAACCTGCTTCATTGTGATAAATATTTAGCTTATATACACTGAAGAAATGAATTTTTCCAAAACGAACTTCGAACTTTTGATTATTGAAGTATACACTATAAATTGTTACATCCAGATGTGCCAATTGCCGCAGCTTGCAAGCGCATCAAATAGACCTTTCCCTTTCACTTTAAGCCTGTAAGGATAAATTCCTTTTGGCCTCAAATGGTGTTTTAACTTTTAACTAATTGTGGATTCTAGTTAGCTAAACTAGTAAAGTCTCTGATGGTTGAATAAGATATATGGGGTTCAATCACCGTTTACACCAAAAACTAATTAGTGTCTTGGTCTGATGATAAAGAACTATCATCAGGAGCGGACATCATAGATTGAAACTCTCCAAAAAAAATTATATTTAAATTGACCATTCACGTAAATGGAGTGTATATATATAAGAACTTGCCCCGCTCTTGAGGTGGGTTTGGTTTCTTTATCTATTCTTCTTCACCTTCCCATCACCACCCTACACCCTCACTCCCTAGTCTGTCTAGTTGTTGCTATGTTTGGTTGTGTTTTCTATCTCTTGAAGATGGAAGTTTCTAGTGAGGAGTTGGAGAATCTTGCTTCACAAACTCTCTCTACCTTGCAAAGAGAGCAATTGCAATATAATTAATCTATTTGTCTCACTTTATAATATATCAATCATAACTTGCCACATATTCTTTTTATTTTTCTTATAATAAAAAAATATCCAGAGTTTAAAATGAAATATAAAATATTCCCAAACCAACACTTAACTTCACCTGCATTTTCATTTTGCATTACTTGTAGGTCATTATTTGGCACATAGTCTAGTTGGCCGTTGCCTAATGTTATAATAAATAAAATAAAAAAATAAAAGATGAAAAAAAAAAAAAAGAAAAAAAAAAAGAAGAGGAGAATAAAAGGGATGCGAATCTCTTGCAGCCGGACATAAACCTACCACTAGTGAAAGAAAAACATATGTACCTTTGTGTAAGGCTTTAATTAATATTAATATCTTCTCAAAAAAAAATTTTAATATTATAGATGTTAAAATCATTAATTCCACGTGATTATTTTTTTTATACAAAATAGAAATTCTATTCTAACTTAATATAAGTGTATATGTGTGCAAAACTTCGCCCTGGAGACTTGAACCCCGGCCATTGCCCCCCACAGCCCACAAGCACTTATACTTGTAGAGTGACCATCGCACCAAAGATGTGTGATGGTATTCCACATGATTTTAATATGAACTAATTAGTTCTTAAATTGATTCTTTCCAATTGTAATTAATTACACTATGATTCCCTCATCCCATAGCCTTCTCTTTCCTTCGAATATTTCAGGAGGAATTTTGAAATTTCGAATCATATCGATTAAATTTCAAAAGATACCAAGTGACGCAAAATGTGATTGGAAATCCAACCAGAGTACATTTAAGCATCACAAAAACCACACATATATAATAGTTCTGATTCCTATACCTTCCATTTCTAGCTAGCACCTGTATTAAGTGGCTAAATTGTTCTGTTGTGTTGTTAGGGATAATTCCACCACCCCACCATACTTGTCCAAACAACATCATCTTTATCTGGTGCTGTCACTATTAATGTATGATAGATAAACACAAGCTGGTCAATTCACACACACCCACTTCTCTATCTGGCATTGATATGAGCTTGAAGAATAATGCCTACGTACAAATCCAATTTTGGATTTCTTAGAATCGTTAATTTTAAAACTTACATACGTACAGTTGCACAAATAGGCGAGATAACAAACAAAGTAAGTGAAAAAACAACGAGATGCCTAGTCTCTAATATTAGTTTACGGAAGTAATTAGAATTATACATCAAAAAAATAATCAAATGTTCGAACAATTTTGGACACTGTCATTAGTAAAAACTAGTATATAATCATGTGTATATGCACAATTATAATTTAAAAAAATAACAATTACACAAACATATATGGATTCAAATTATACATGGTGTAAGAGATACAGCTTACACCTTTTTTAAGCTATATAGTTCTAAAATATGTAATGGTTTCTTATTAAAATGAGAAACCATTATATATTTTAGACTCTTCGATTTTTGCAGTCAATAATTAACTTACCACAAAAATTAAATAATTAGACGAAACACGTGACAAAATTGGACCTATAAGTGCATTAGCATCAGGTGTGCTAAATGCTAAATTTTTAGCATTTAGCATCAGGTGTGCTAAATGCTAAATTTTTAGCATTTAGCACACCAAAAACTCAGGCACATCAAATATTTCAAATCTCAAGGACTATAGTGTCGTTCTAAAAATTGAGATTGTACGAAGTAAAATGCCAAAACTTTTATTTATATTTCATTCACTCTCTCCCCTCTCCAATCACTCTCATATTTGTCTTCTCTCTCAATTCTATGTCTTCTCTTTCCGTTCTCTCTCTCGCTCAACCCTCTTAATCTCTCTCTCTCTCTCTCTCTCTCTCTCTCTCTCTCTCTCTCTCTCTCTCTCTGTGGTGATGGCTTTTCGATGATGGTGCATGGCCGATCTTGTAGTTTGTCGGGGATAATATGTCAGTCTTCATCGGTGGTTCAATCTAGTGGGTTTCGGTTGGTTTCGAAGATGAGTTGCAATGCTGGTGGTTATGGGTTGTGGTTGTGGGTTGCAGGAAAGGGGTGGCAGTGCTGCTTTCGGTTTGTGAGTCGCCCATTGGTTGTGCCCATGGTTTTTGTGGGTTGTTAGATTTTCGGTGAGCCAACGTTCTTGTTGGTGGTATTGGGTTGATTTGGGTTGGTTGAGATCAGATTCATCTCTTCTTGGCTTGATTTTGGGTTTTTTTAGTAGTATTGGGTGGTGGTGGTGGTGGTGGGTTTGTGGTGGTGGTGGCTGGTGGGTTGTTGTTGGTGGTAGTGGATTGTACCTGTGGTGGTGGTGGAGCCTGCCTGTGTGTGATGGTGCTGGCTTTATATATATATATATATATATATATATATATATATATATATATTTAAATATTTTTTTTTTTTTTCTGTAGAAGTTTTATTTAGAATATTTTAATGGGTTGGTGTTAGGTTCTAAAATTTTAGAACAATTGGCAAACCGTGAGTACAAACTTGTCTAGATATAGATTCCTAAGTCTACAAGTATGATTAGACAATGCTCAAAATACTGTAAGTCAGAATACAAGAAAAAGGAAGTTGTAGGTTCAGGAATTCAAAACATGCCAGGTTCAATCGATCGAAAGACGGATTCCGCAAAATTTAATTAAAGTCCAACAGCTCATTAAGCCCATTGAGTAAACTAGGGTTTCAGATCTAATTCTCCTAGTATTTAAAGAAAACCCTATAACAAGTTTTAAAGTGGCTTTTAGAGAGAGAAGAGTGAATCTTGTGCCTCCTATTGTAGATCTAGGGTTTTTGTGCCCAAAACTCTCTCAAATCTTCTACCGACAATATTCTTTGAAGAAACTCAAGATTCGGTGTTGTAGAAGTTACTGCCATCACTAGTCATCAAAGGTGATAAAGATTCAAACCTTCAAGGGTGGTCTTGAAGTCACAAACTGGAGAGTTTGTTTTGCATCTAAACTTTTAGTGGAGCTCTCACCTTCACAAATGTGGGTGTTTGTGTTCAACAAATTCAAATAGAAGAGTCCGTGGATTCGAAGCTGCACGTAGTCGTGTGAGTAAATACTACAAGAGGTAGCTTTAGATTTAGGGTTTAAATCTATTGTAAAACTTCCATTCTATCTTAGTGAATTTGTTTACCTTGAGGATAGATTAGGTTAAATTCTCCCTGTGTTTTTTACCTTGAAACTGTTGGTTTCATTGGTTTTCCTGGGTAATTATATCGCTTGTCTCCTTTACTTTTCTGCACTTTGTGATATGATTTTTTATATTTAACCTAGATCTGAATAATAAACCCAAGTATCAACTTGGTTAATTAATTAGGTTAAACAATCTGAGTATACAAGGGTCTAAACAAACTAATAGTTGGGATCTTAAAATAGAAGATCTGGTGTATGATGTATTGTAAAGTAATGTGTTAAAATAGATAAAAATAACTTTTTGATATGTGAAAATAGCATTTTTTTTTTAGCACGGTTGATGTTAATGCTCTGATGCTCTTTAAAATCCTATTTAGAATCTAATTGAATTTGATTTGTTCAATTTTTGCACCTAATAATTCACTTTGGTGAGAAATATGTTGCAAAATTATACTCTAGTTGAAATCAAATCTAATTGAATTTTCTCTAAACTTTAACTTTATATATATATATATAGACACACGTGCGTGTCTTTTATGAAGTAAGACAAAAGATGGCATTGAGTTTTTGTTAATTATGAATTTTTTATTTTTTCGCCTAATTTTTGAGATTCAATTTTTTTATTTATTTTCTAAGGATTTATTTATTTTTGGAATCAGAAATCCCTTAGATAAAATAGGGTTTTTTTCTTTTATTAGTAATTAAAATGGTCTCTTTCTATGGTAGCATACTAATTAAGGCATATTTTGGAATACTCTAATTACTTGGAAAATAGGTTTCGAACCCTGTAACAGTATAACTAGCCATGCATCGTACAAAAGAAAATAACAACTCACATTTTAAAAAATTTAAGATTTTACTATAGGCCAAGAATGTATTGACCCCTTTGGTAACTTAATCAAATTAATTAGCCAAGTGAATTAATTAGATTCAATTACATGCAATAAGCGTGGTAGTACAAACAAATCACCAACTAAGTTAAATGCAGCGGAAAATAAATTTGACACAGATGATTTGTTTACGAATGGGGAAAAACACTGAGGCAAAACCCCACCGGGTGAATTTAAGGTCACCACTCCCGAGAATCCATTATTATCAAAACAAGCGGTTACAAGTAAAGGAATCCCAGTACCTTATATCAACCTACAGTTAAACCCTTACCCCAATACACAATTGGACTTGTAATGTAGTGACAATCTCTCCTTTCAATGCATGGCTCCAAGTACGTGACTAACCAATCGATGCACGGATCCCAGTACGTGACTAACACACCAACTTGAGAATGATGTTAGCTGCAAAGTTCTTCAGTTCATCTAAACGATGAAGATCAAGAAGCTCCTTAATTACAAAACCCTTGGCGCACAAACGCAGTAGCTTCTTGATAACGCCTTAAAATGTATACTTGTTATATATTTATGTGGCCATTGTCTCCTTATTACTATGCTTAATTTGTATAATTAAGCCATGATTTTCATTAGTCCCTATTATTTATCTTTACATAATTTCTTGAATAAGATGTCATTCATTGTGTGTAATTTTCTACTTTCAGGAAATCATGTGAGAAAGACGAGTTTACAGGAATTTGTGAGAGAATGGAGGCAAACTAGAATTAAAGTGGAGATAAAGGATCATGCTTAAATGTCTAAGGAGGTGCAGCTGGAGTGCTTGGATTGTCTACCATGATTGGAAGCTTCAAATAAGGAAAGAAATCAAAGAGGCAGAATCTGAAAAGGAAAAATCTGATTTAAGCACTGATCAGTATTTTGGACTTATCTCTCTCCTCAAAAATCCAATGCGCACAAGGCCAGATGGGTTCGAACCATGACTTAAATATCTACAACTTTCCAGTTTTGAGTTTTTCTAAATTCTCAATTTTCAAAGGCCGAAATTAACTCACAAGTTACTTCTGTAAACCTGGACGGAAATTAAAATAGTAAAAGTTTTATTTTCTTTGGGACACATTTTACGTTAGGGTTTTGAAGGGAGGCTGTGTAGAACGAATTTTGGAGAGAAAACCTTGTATTTTCCTTTCTCTAATGGCAGCCTAAACTCTTTGCTAGGGCTAGGGGTTATGTTTCTTCTATACGGTATGAATATTCAATGTGATTCTTTCTAAGATTTTATCAACAACATATTTAATTGTTCAATTAGATTTCTTTTTATGTATTAGTTCTTCCATGCTTTCAATAAGTTCAATCATGTTTTTCTTATTGTTTAGATGAAATTCTAATAGTTTCAAATAGAAATCAGGTTTTAAAGTGAATGGGTTTTCCTGAAAACTTTTCTAACCGCATTATTAATCTAGGTTATTATGCGTTATTGAATTGTCTCAGTTCAACCGAATCATAAGTATTTAATTGTATAAGAACAATCAATTATGAAATATATAATTTTTTAGATCACAAAGAATTTCATATCGATATAGGGAAACACCCTGATGCCCTAGTATTTACATTATTGATTTAAATCAGTTTTTATTATTATTCTTGTTAACAATCACCAACCAAAAGTATTTTTCTTCTTTACCCAAATTTTTGTTTAATTATATTGTCTTTGAATCTATCCTGCTCCTTGTGGTTCGACCTCGGTACTCCGAAAATTATATTGCTACGATCTCCTGCACTTTGGAGTGAGCAAGCAATTTTGGCGTCGTTGCTGGGGAGTTGCTGCGTATTTAAAGGCAGTTTTTTTTGGAGCAAAGCATAGCTGGTGGAAATTCTTCTATTGGTAACTTCGTTCCATTTTTTCCCCTATTTTTTTTATTTTTCTGTTTGTTTTATTTTATTGTGCATTCATTGTTGCATGAGCATTTGGGTTAGAAACAAGAGAGGCGGATTAGAAATTTTTGAAACTTACTTTGGTAATCTTTTTGACACACCATCACATTCACCTTCTTCATCAATCATGGGTGATGAAACACATAATAATCATGAGGAGAATAGAAGAACTATGTATGAATTGTTGCATCCCACACAAAATTTTGTTCCTTCATGCATCATGTTTCCACCTAATGCACCACATGTAGAATTGAAACAAGGTTTATTAGCAATACTTCCTGACTTTAGGGGACAAGAAAATGAAAATCCTTATGTCCATGTTAGAGCTTTTGAAGAGGTAATTAGTAGTTTCTATGCACAAAATGTTATTGAGACTGCTAAGTTACGTTTCTTTCCTTTTTCTCTTAAGGATAAGACAAGAAGTTGGCTTTACACCTTGAAACCTAGGTCTATAGGTAGCTGGGGGGAGATGGCCAAAGAGTTTTTTAAGAAACATTTTCCTTCCCACAAAGTCCAGCAAGTTAAAAGAAGGATAGCTAGTTTTGTCCAAGGAGAAAATGAGACCTTATACCAAGCTTGGGAAAGGTACAAAGATCTTTTCAATTTCTGCCCAACTCATGGGTATGAAGATTGGAGATTAGTTAGCTATTTTTATGAAGGATTTACACCTAGGGACTGACAGTTTGTTCAACTCTCATGCGGAGGGGACTTTTTACAAAAAGAACCCGAAGATGCAATGGATTATCTTGATGAGATAGCTGAAAACTCTAACACATGGACTGGACCTAGCCCTATGGACTCCACCGATAGGACTAGAACTAACACTACCGCTTCTAGTGGAAGTGTTTTCAGGTTAAGGGAAGATGATAACATGAGTGCAAAAATCAGCATGTTAACTAAAGAAATAGAGGCACTCAAAATGAAAGGAAGTAAGAATGTTAGTGCTATCTTTAGAGAGGACCCAATGGAGGTGTGTAAAATTTGTCATGAGATAAACCATGCTACAAATGAATGTGCATCACTTTCATCATTCTCAAATGTGCCAGAAGAACAAGTACATGCATTGAATTCATATTGGCCAAATAATTCTTCATATTTTAACAACTATAACCCAAATATGCGAAACCATCTGTATTTGAGTTATAAGAGTGACAATGTGTTGAATCCTCCTACTCCAAGGAATTTTAATTCACCACATGCATCATCATCATCTAGACCTTCCTTGGAGGATACACTTAGTACTTTCATTCTAAGGCAAAGTGAGCAAAATCAAAAGTTTGAATCCATGCTCACTAGGCTAGATGAAGAGGTAAGAAAGACCAAGAGTCATATAACTAGGCTTATAAATTCATTGAGTGGGATAGAGAGAGGGAAGCTTCCTTCCCAAACTCAACCCAATCCCATCAATCAAAATCTAAAAATTGGCTCTAAGGATAAACATGAGGAAGTAAAAGCTGTGACCATTTTGAGGAGTGGTAAAAAGATTAATAAAAGTTCTCCTTTAAGTAATTAAGAAATCTAAGGAGACCCCTGTTGAAAAAGAGAAGGATGAAACTGAGTCACTTGGATTTAGTGAAATTGAATAATGCCCAATCCCTCCACCATTTCCACAAGCCTTAAAATTGCCTAGGAAATTGGACACCGCATCTGAGATATTAGAGCATTTGCATCAAGTCAAGATAAATTTGCCATTATTGCATGTCATTAAGCAAGTGCCTGCATATGCCAAGGTAATTAAGGACCTATGCACCATCAAGAGAAAGCATCATGTGAAGAAGACCACATTCCTAACAGAACATGTAAGTGCAGTTATCCAACATAAGACCCTACCAAAGTATAAGGATCCAGGTTGTCCTACGATCTCTTGTACTATTGGAGATTACATCATGGAGCATGCATTGCTAGATCTTGGGGCAAGTGTTAATTTGATCCCTTTCAGTGTATATCAAAAACTTGGACTTGGTGAGTTGAAACCTACTTCAATAACTTTACAGTTGGCTGATTGCTCTGTAAGGGAGCCGAAAGGGATTGTTAAGGATGTATTGGTGAAAATTGAACAATTTTATTATCCAGTTGATTTTATTGTTCTAGATTACCAACTTGTTTTACATCCTAGTGTTCATACCCCTATTATTTTGGGTAGACCTTTTCTTGCCACAGCTAATGCTTTAGTTAATTGCAGGAATGGAAGAATGCAACTCACTTTTGGTTCCATGACTTTGGAGCTAAACATATTTCATGTGGCTAAACAACCACATGAGGATGATGACTATGCTTATGTAAACCTCATTGGGGCGGTGGTTCAAGAAGAGTTTAATAAGAATTATTTTTCTGATCCTCTTAAAACTCTTCTTAATAATTTTGTTGGTTCTTATGATTTAGAATGTGATATTCATGTATCTGAAAATTTTTCTTTGTTGGATTCCTCACAGGTTTTGGAAGAACAACAGATGGTGGAAATTAATAAAGGATGGAAGTCTTGCTTTGAGGAGCTACTAGAAAATGAAAAAAAGCTCGTGCATTCAAGTGAAAAGGCACCACAGCTGGAGTTTAAGCCGCTGCCCGATGGTCTTAAATATGCATATTTAGGCCCAGGTAAGTTAAAACCTAGGTGAGATGGCTCTTTCATTGTAAGGGAAGTGTTTAACCATGGAGCTGTAATAGTTGAGGACCCTAGAGATGGTAGGACTTTGAAAGTAAATGGACAAAGGTTAAAACCATTCTTAGGGGGAGTTATACCAGAGGAGGAGACTATGTCACTGGAGATCCCTGCCTATTGGGTTGCTACGTGAACTCTGAAAGAGCCTTACGAAGTTGTACCATATTTGTTTTAATTTTCTTTTCTTTATATTTTCTTTTTTTCTTTTTGCCTTTTGTTTTTTTTTTTTTTTTTTTTTTTTTTTTTTTTTTTTTTTTTTGGGAGCTAACATTTGCAGGTGTGAAAGAAATTTCAAAAAAAAAAAAAAAAAAAAAAAAACAATTTAAATGCTTAAGGTAACTTCTTCCCTTTATACTTGAATTTATTTTGGCTTTGATACATTGAGGACAATGCAATATTTTAGTTGGCGGGAGAGGTCTACACATTTTGCTACACCTTGCATGATTTTTTTTTCTTTCTTTTTGGTTGCAACTTTTCAATTCTAAAAAAAAAAAAAAAAAAAAAAAAAAAAAACCTTGAATTTGAATGCAAAAGAGTTAGAAGCTTTATTTTTATATCATGTGATGGAATGAATAATGCTGAGTTGGTTATACTATTTGCTATATTAAGACTCTTTCATGAAGAGTACAATTGGAAACTTTTGAGCACAATAGCCAGGTTAGTGGACGGTAGGATGTTGGATATGCATGGATCATGAACAAGCTAGATATAAGCTGAAACTCAACCCATATAGAGAGTTCTTGAGCCTTTTTTTTTTTTTTTTTTTGTAAGAGTATATCTTTGTTTGAACTCTTAAATTTCTCTCATATGCTTCAATTTTTGTAAAAGATCTCTATATTTTTTGGTTGACTACTGGAAACATTATGGGGAGATATACCATGATCCTACTTATTTTTGTCCTTAGGTATGCTGGTTTATGTGGAAATTTAGGAGATGAGAGCCTAAGGCCATCAACCTTTTGTCACCGGCTAAACAAATATTCAGCGTACCTTGACATTAACCATTGTCACCATCATTTGAGCCATGAGAAATATTTCCACAATACCAAAAAACATTTTTATTTATGGGTGTTCTCTTGGGGGTTTAAGTTTTGAGGTATTGAAGCATTTAGATACCACCATTGTCTCTATTTTCTTCCAAAAAATATATATATATATAAATATATATCAAAAAGAAGAAGAAAAAAAAAAGAGAAAAGAAAGAAAAAAAGAAAAAGAAAGAGAAGACATACATATAAATCATTGGTGTCTTACATATCTTTCATGTATTTCAGAAGGGTTATATGGTTGAGTAAAGATTATATTGATTCAAGTTGGTTGTTACTGCTATGAGTTGGGTTTGGCTTGAATTTTCTGCATTTAATTCATATACCTCATATTTCAAAGAGAGCAGTTTTGCCTTTACCTAGCCATAAGATTATACTACCACTGAGCTTAAAGTCCTACTTGATCCTAAAGGTGCATGGCTGGTATGTGTTTGGGATAAAAACTAGGGATGAGAATGGTATTAACCTCATGTTTCCAGGAATTCAACATCCTTTCCAAGAGATCTTTTTCCATTGTTTTAGCGGATGTTTTTGTATACACATGTGATATTCTTAAAACTTCTTCTTTCCTTTTTGTTCACATGTGATTTGAAGAGAGAAACCATTACTTCTATGTGTGTTCTTTCATAGTGTTGATGACTTAAGAGAGGTTTTGGAGTAGAGGCTCTAATCTAGATTATTCTTGGCCTATGTATGTTTGGAAAAGCTGGTTTGATTGGATGGGCTATGCACACATACACTCCAAAAGTGAAGCTAGTGAAAACTCTTTAATATGGTGAATAGTATCCCAACTCAAAATTGAAAGTTCATTTGTATGATATAATGATAAAGCAAACTAACATTTGCTGCAGAAATTTTCAGGAAACCTTTGACTTTTGTGGGTAGAGTCACTGCAAACCCTCAAGAGAGTAAACTCGTCCACTAGGGTGACCTAGGGGTTCAAAGACTTGCTACACATGGGAAGTGCAGTCGTGTAGCCTATGAAAGTGGCTTGAATTTTAGTTTTAATTTTTCACTTTTAGTAGACATGGGTGCTTTGTGGATTGCTAGGGACTAGCAAGATTTAAGTTGGGGGGTGTGATAACGCCTTAAAATGTATACTTGTTATATATTTATGTGGGTGTTGTCTCCTTATTACTATGCTTAATTTGTATAATTAAGCCATGATTTTCATTAGTCCCTATTATTTATCTTTACATAATTTCTTGAATAAGATGCCATTCATTGTGTGTAATTTTCTACTTTCAGAAAATCATGTGAGAAAGATGAGTTTACAAGAATTTGTGAGAGAATGGAGGCCAAACTAGAATTAAAGTGGAGATAAAGGACCATGCTTAAATGTCTAAGGAGGTGCAGCTGGAGTGCTTGGATCGTCTACCATGATTGGAAGCTTCAAATAAGGAAAGAAATCAAAGAGGCAGAATCTGAAAAGGAAAAATCTGATTTGAGCATTGATCAGTATTTTAGACGTATCTCTCTCCTCAAAAATCCAATTGACACAAGGCTAGATGAGTTGGAACCGTAACTTAAATATCTACAACTTTTCAGTTTTGAGTTTTGCGAAATTCTTAATTTTCAAAGGCCGAAATTAACTCACAAGTTACTGCTGTAAACCTTGACGGAAATTAAAATAGTAAAAGTTTTATTTTCTTTGGGACACTTTTTACGTTAGGATTTTGAAGGGAGTCTGTGTAGAATGAATTTTGGAGAGAAAACCTTGTATTTTCCTTTCTCTAATGGCAGCCTAAACTCTTTGCTAGGGCTAGGGATTATGTTTCTTCTATACGATATGAATATTCAATGTGATTCTCTCTAGGATTTTATCAACAACATATTTAATTGTTCAATTAGATTTCTTTTGATGTATTAGTTCTTCCATGCTTTCAATAAGTTCAATCATGTTTTTCTTATTGTTTAGATGAATTTCTAATAGTTTCAAATAGAAATCAGGTTTTAAAGTGAATGGGTTTTTCTGAAAACTTTTCTAACCGCATTATTAATCTAGGTTATTATGCGTTCTTGAATTGTCTCAGTTCAACCAAATCATAAATATTTAATTGTATAAGAACAATCAATTATGAAATATATAATTTCTTAGATCATAAAGAATTTCATATCGATATAGGGAAACACCCTGATGCCCTAGTATTTACATTATTGATTTAAATTAGTTTTTATTATTATTCTTGTTAACAATCACCAAGCAAAAGTATTTTTCTTCTTTACCCAAATTTTTGTTTAATTATATTGTCTTTGAATCTATCCTGCTCCTTGTGGTTCGACCTCGGTACTCCGAGAATTATATTGTTACGATCTCCTGCACTTGGGAGTGAGCAAGCACTTCTTCAAGAGAAAGATGAACTAGGACAAATTGTCTCCAGTCACAATTTGAGTGAATAATCACTTTGCATCAAGTTGCATCACCTCTGACGACCCTTAAAATAATCCTTATATATGTCTAGGGTTGTGAGAAAAGAAACCCTACACAAATAGCTTGGATATGCGTGAAAAATAGATCTGGAAATCTGAATTTTGTAATTCTCGATATATACAGCTTTTGTCAAGTGCTGTCGAGAATTAAACATTAAATCTCGATAGATACATCTGTCGAGTTATCTGTCAAGTTTTAATGAACAGCAATTCTTCACTTGATTCTTAGACAAATTCGCATGGCTTCAATACTAGACTTGAACTCTTGTTCCTTGAAGTATTAAACACATCCTAGATCTACCCAATTACAAGTAAAGTGCGTTTTGTCAAAGAATTAGCCAATTCTATATGACATATGTTCTAACAAGTTCTACATATGTCCTAACATTAAGATTTGTAGGTTTTTGTTTAGCTAAATCTAAATCAAGTTCTATTATACAGATACCCCTCTATTTTGTGTCAGTCACTAAAAGATAACAGAAGTTAAGAACGTTGTCCCAAAGAATTTTATAATTCAACATTCTTAACTTCTGTTATCTTTTAGTGACTGGCACAAAACAGAAGGGTATACATATAATGGAACCTTAAAATACTATTTTAAAATGTAATAGAAGTTATTATATTCGAGTGGGTGAGATGCCCTTAGGTTTTATTTTAAATTTTAATTTTAAAATGTAACAGAATTTATTAAGATAACAAAAGTTATTATAAAATGTAAATTTTAAAATTCTATTTTGGTCCATAAACTTTATTAAAAATCTGTTTTTCATTTCTAAACTTTAAGAAGTTCTTTTTTCGCCCCTAAACTATTGAAAAGTTCATCTTTCATCTCTAAACTATTAAAAATATTTTATTTATGTCCTCAAACTTTACTAAAAGTTTATTTTTTATCCCTAAACTATTGAAAAAAGTTATTTTTATCATCCCTATTTTTGTCTCTAAATTATTGAAAAAACTTTTTACAAAGTTTAGGAATGAAGAAAAAAAAAAACTTTTTAAAGTTTAGGGACGAAGAACAAATTTTTATTAATTTAAGGACCAAAATAATATTTTACCCTAATATTTATAATAAAATCTTAAAATTTACATTCGAGTGGGTGAGATGTAAGCAAATGGTGTGAGATTTCAAGGTTCTGTTCTTGTTCCCCATTTTCTCGGCAAGAATGACACTAAAGCATAAATCAATTTGCTCATCGTTATATGGAAAACTTAATGGAAGATTAGGAAAAACAATCACGGATTAGATATAGAGCATTTTTAGGCTTAATCTAGAACGGCCCATTTCTCAATAAAAAAATAAAAAAATAGAAGATAAAAAATCTAGAATCCCAAATTTGTGCTAAGCTTCGCATAAACATTAAGCGCATGTTTGGTAAACTGTAATAGACACTATTATATATTAGTTATTCCTATAGTTTAGCTATTCTGTAGTTTGGTTATATTTTTATTACAAAAAATAATCATTCTTTATGAATAGCTATTTTTTAAAATAAGGAATAACTATTTCTCTTTAAAATGGTTGTAATAGATATTCCTTAGTAGGTGTAATAATTTATAAACTTAATATATTTTCAAATAAACAAACTTTCTATATGACTTAAAGAGTGGTAGGGTTTTTGATTATTGGAAATATATAAGTTATGTGAAAATTATTTTTAATAAAATTTTCTTTGGAAATGAATATTTTTGTATGTTATATTGTTAACTAAGTTCGGCCGGCAAAAAAGGTATAAAACAAAGTGTTGACTATTTTGAGAATTTGGGGTAGTGTCATTTTTAAAAATACGGTATAACGAGTTTAATGTTGTCATAACTCATGTAGGGACTGGGTTTACGCACTATTCCTAAAGGATAAGTGAGTTCAAGCCCAACAAGCCTAATACAATAAATTTGTAGAGAGAGGGTAGAAAAACTAGGCTTTAATCAGTGTAACAACAGTTGATGATGATTTAAATAATGAATAAGTAACACAAGTATAACTCTATGCAAATAATGCTATCCTCGACACTAGTCCTTGAGGTTTCAACTTATTATTTCTCGAGTGATAGTGAAAATGGTTACAAAGTCCATTCAAATTGCTACAGTGTTCTCTCTGATAAAAATCCTGATCCCCCTTTCCAGAGCTCTTTCCTCCTTATATACTGGTTTCTTTTTTCATCTCCACCATACACGTGCAGGTTTGATTTGCTGTTGTCGGTTTTTTCTCACATCAACCTCCTTCCAAAGCTCTTAGGTGGTAGCTATGAGTCTGAAAAGCCACTGTTCAGGTCACTTCCACATTAATGTGGCCAGAGTGTTAACTGGGGGAGCATTTAATGTGGAGGCAGCAGCTTTTCCTAAAATTGCCCTACCGTCCTGCTCTAGTGTACTTTCTACCTGCCCTTATTTTCTTCATTGGAGTGCTTTGGAAGATTGTCTCTGCCGACAAAATCTTCTTTCTTCTACCCCGGCATTGGCTAGCCGAGGACAGAATTGTCCTCGGCATGGTTTCCTGGATTGCAATAGTCACCACTGCCCTTTTCACATACGATCATGGGCCTTGGCATAGGCCTTAGGCCTAGTACGAAAGGTGAATATATATATAAATATATATATATATATATCTGTGTTCTACAACCCCACAATAGCCCCTCAAAATCTTGCTTTTCGACTTCTTAGGAGGAAAGAAGGATTTTGATATCCTCGGCCCACTTTGTCCCACAGCTAATCCATTTCTATCTGAACCTCCCAAATGCCTTTTTATCTTCTCAAGGCATGCTCCTGACGCTTTGGCTTCCAGAGCGCGCCCGCATTAAATTTTGACGGCACTTTTGTCCCCCACGTTCGACGGCTCGATGCAAATCTAACGGTGGAGGATTTCCTGGGGTTGCGGCGCGGGAAATTTCCCGCTTGTAAATTCTGCCCCCTATAAATAGCTTTTCAAATCAATCCCCTTCCCTACTTTCAGCGACTACACAATTCTAGAGTTCATACACTGAACCTGTCCCTCTCTCTCATTTCCTTGTGCGTCTACAAATACCAAAACTTGTCCGAGGACTTCCTTTTAAACTTGTAAGTTTCCTCGAACCTTCTTAACTTCGTTACTTTCCATCTATTCTCTTTTCATCCTACTTTCTCCTTCTCATCTCTGTTTTTCGTTTCAAAATTGTTAGTTTCTTCTCACATATTCCTAGAAAATGGGTAGATTCAAGCGTTTAGTTGAATCCGAGGAGGATAGAGAGAGATTCAGGGCTAAGTACAAGATCCCACCAACAGTGGGCATGAGATACGCTGCCCAAGGAGAATGGGTAAACGATAGGAAAGGGAGAGAGGTGGTTATCCCAATGATTGCCTTCATAAAGGGAGGGATGACCATCCCTATGGGTACCATCACAAGGAACTACCTCAGATTCTTTAGACTATCCCCCACACAATGCGCCCCAAATATGTTCAGAGTGTTAGGGAACGTAGAAGCCCTAAATGAGAGAATGAACCTGGGGTTAACACACCGTGACGTCAACTAGGTATACAACCTACATCATTTGAAGGGGCAGGGGTACTACCTTAAGTCAAGGTATCCCGAAATAAGGCTAATTCAATGCCTCCCTATGTCAAACAAGGGATTAAAGGAGGATTTTTTAATCTTTTCTAGGGAATGGCATGATGGGTTGCCCTGTCCAATTAAGGAGGGAACACCAGATAGGGGTCTGGTCGTAAATTTATGCACATTAGTTTATATTTCCTTTTTGTTTCGCACCATTTCTACTTCTGACAAAGTCTCTTTTCGCTTTAATGATTTCACAGACAAACGTTCTACCAGACCTCGGCTCAACTTAGTCAACAGAGAAAGCCTAGATAGAATTCTACGGTCCGAGGTGTTTGTAAACGGAGCCAACGGTCAATTACGAGCTGCGCATGTAATCCTTGGGTATAAACCGATCTCCTTTGGATTTCAAGCTCCTAAGTGTGTAATAAAAACCAAAGACCCTCGTCTTCCCCGAATTAGTGTGGCCTTCGAAGGATTTATTGTTCCTGAGGGCGTTCCAATTCCTAAGGGTACACCATTTACACAGCCACTCTTTGTAGGCGTCCCTTCAGTAGGAGCATCCTCATCTCAACCCATTGCTAAGGAAGAAGAGGAGGAAAAAGAAGAAGAAGAAAGAGAAGAAGAACCAAAGGGGGTTGTAGACCTGTCAGACTCTCAGGATGAATTTGAGGTTTTCAACAAACCTCTATCCCCCGAGAGTACATTAGCTGACCTTGACCCTCAGCAACAAGTAGACGTCGTCACTTTGGACAAGATGGGCATCCAAAGGAAACCTAAAAGAGGTTTGCTGGACTTAACAGAGTCTCAGCCCGGAAAGGAAGCGCCGGAGAAGCCTACACAATCCAAACTTCCTCTTCCTCCTCCCAAACTTCCTCTTCCTCCTCCTCAGCCATCCTTGCCACCCAGGCCTGACCCTGCCGACCCGAAAAGAAAGAGAGAGCATAAAGGAAAGGAAGCAGTGGAGGCAGGAAGATCTCGGCCTGTGGATGAGAATGAAGCCCAACGAGCTGCGAAGCAGCTGAAGATTGGCCAACCAGGGCAGAGGGGCTTAGAGAGGGTGGATAATCAGCCACCTAAGCTCTAGGCTTGGCTTCCAGCCCCAATGCTTAATGGGGAACCCTTGAGGGCTAATGCATCCATCAAGGATTTCCATGGAGGTGTTGGATGTCAGGTGGCTTCGGCCTTAGAGGAGGCTTTGTAACTCCCTACTGACATGGCCGAGCTGCAGTCTATCAGGAAAAATGAGGTTTTTCTTAATCTCAAAAGGTACCTGGGCATGGTATGTTACTATTTCCCCCCCCCCCCTTTTTATTTTGCTAATGTAAGGTTATTAACCCTTTTTTTTTTTCAAGCTGTTCAAGCCACTTTCAGGGCCAAGGAGATTACCAATTCCTGCTACCGGCAGCTGGACGACAAAAGGAATAGGCGTGTGGCAACTATGGAATCATTCAACATCCCCGATCAGTCCAACAAAGATTTAAGGAAGAAGTTGACTGAGGAGGAAAAGGCCAGGAGAAGTGCTGAGTCGGGTCTAGAAAGTACCCAGAGGCAAGCCGAGGAGCAGAGGCTGCATTTGCGCGATGCGAAGGAGCAGTTGGCTTCCTCCAAAGAGCAAATAGCGGCCCTCCGGAAGAAATTGAAGGAAGCTCAAAAGCTTAAGGATCAAGCCGAGAAGCTAAGAGGGGAGGCCGAGAAGGCTAAAATGGAGACTGAGAAAGCTAGGGACGAGGCTGACAAGCATAGTTACGACGTCGGAGTAGCCGAGACCAAGGAAGCCCTCAGGGCAGAGGTCCCAGCCGTATGCCGAACCTATTACGCTTAAACTTGGAGTGAAGCCCTCAACCGAGCTGGGGTTAAGGCTTCATCTGAGCTAAGAAAGCCAGAAAGTATCTGCTACCCACCAGCCATACGAACCTCGAATCCTCCTCCCGTCCAAGGTGTAGCAGCCTCCACATTTACTGACCCTATTGAGACAGCACATCCTCAGGATCCTCTTCCTCTCAATCAACAGGAGCAAACAAAAGACCCTGAAGCTCCCAAGGAAATATCCTCAGATAAGGCTGCAGGGGTTCCACAAGATAGGGCAGCTTCCCAAGGCTTTCAACAGGCCTTAGCTTCAGTTACCATGCCTGCTGAGGAAGCCCCCAAAGAGCAAGAAAAAGTGATCCCTACTGAAGCAACCAAACAGGCTAGCAAAACTTCCAAGGATAAGCTTCAGATAAAACTAAAGCAATGAATCTTCCTTTTTGTAGCATAGTCACAATTTATGTAATGAAGTTTCTTTTTCCTGAGACATGTTTTAATGAAATAGGCATTTTACTTTCTCGAATTTGTATGGGTTAATTTCTTCATTTATGTAATTTTCACTTTGAATGTTCTTTGATTGATCATAACCATATATTATAAAAGTGCAAAGTTATTTACACAAGGGAAAACAAAGTTCAAATATATTTTCAATTGGTAATCGGAGCGGATCAGAACTAACTTTGAATCTATTAATTCTAACAACAGCAAAGTCCATAGTACCCTGAAATACTTTAAGTGATGCTCATGGGCTTACTTCGGATTACGTCTTTGCTGTGTGGTAATAAACCTTGTAATCCGAGGGAAGAAATCAGGAGTTAATTTTGGTTTTACTCCTTCAATAGACATTAAAGGGTATTAATTTCCACTAAGTCTGTGGTCCGAGGAACCTAACATGATTTAGTTTCTGTTTAACACTTCAATAGATGGTAAAAGGTATTAATTTCCACTAAGTCTGTGGTCCGAGGAACCTAATATGACTTAGTTTCTATTCAATGCTTCAATAGATGGTAAATGGTATTAATTTCCACTAAGTCTGTGGTCCGAGGAACCTAACATGACTTAGTTTTTTGTTTAATACTTCAATAGATGGTAAAGGGTATTAATTTCCACTAAGTCTGTGGTCCGAGGAACCTAACATGACTTAGTTTCTGTTCAATACTTGAATAGATATCTAAGGGCATTAATTTCCATTAAGTCTGTGGTCCGAGGAACCTAACATGACTTAGTTTCTATTTAATACTTCAATAGATATCTAAGGGCATTAATTTCCACTAAGTCTGTGGTCCGAGGAACCTAACATGACTTAGTTTCTGTTTAATACTTCAATAGATGGTAAAGGGTATTAATTTCTACTAAGTCTGTGGTCCGAGGAACCTAACATGACTTAGTTTATGTTCAATACTTCAATAGATATCTAAGGGCATTAATTTCCACTAAGTCTGTGGTCCGAGGAACCCGACATGACTTAGTTTCTGTTTAATACTTCAATAGATATCAGAAGACCGTATGGCGCGCAATTACAACAAATCAGAGTGCATACAGGGCTGTTTTCATTAATAATAATACATTCTTAGGTTATTTACATTCCACGGGCGGGGTACAGCTTTCTCCTCTAAGTCTTCTAGATAATATGCACCTATTCCTGCTACTGAAGTTATGTGATATGGTCCTTCCCAGTTGGGCCCTAATTTTCCCCAGGCCGGGTTCTTGGTACTACCCACAACTTTTCTCAGCACCAAGTCCCCTGGTGCTAGTGGCCATAGCCTCACATTAGCATCATACCTCTGCTTGAGTTTTTTATGGTAACAAGCTAGATGGATCATCGCTTTTTCTCTTCTCTCTTCAACTAAATCGAAATTCTTTGCTAACAGTTCATCGTTGTTGCTTGGAGTGAAGGCATTCATCCTCAGCGTTAGAAAGCTGGTTTCTAGGGGGATGACAGCCTTGGCCCAATAAGTCATGGAAAAGAGGGTCTCCCCTATTGACTGACGTGGTGTAGTCCGATATGTCCACAAGACGTGCGGCAGCTCTTCCACCCATCTTCCCTTCACATCATCCAACCTCTTTTTTCAATCCAGCGATTATGACCTTATTAACAGCCTCGGCCTGCCCATTTCTCTGGGGGTAGGCAGGGGTGGAATACCTATTTGTAATTCCCAGATCACAACAGTATCTTCTGAAGGCCTTGCTATCAAATTGGAGGCCATTATCCGAGATGAGGGTATGGGGGACCCCAAATCGAGTAAAAATACTCTTCCAGATAAACCTCTTAGCATCCACATCCCTGATGTTAGCCAGGGGTTCGGCTTCGACCCATTTGGTGAAATTAAAGGCCATTATCCGAGATGAGGGTATGAGGGACCCCAAATCGAGTAACGATGCTCTTCCAGATAAACCTCTTAGAATCCACATCCCTGATGTTAGCCAGGGGTTCGGCTTCGACCCATTTGGTGAAATAGTCTGTACTGACCAACAGTTACCTCTTATTTCCTATCGCTTTAGGGAAAGGGCCTACAATATCTAAGCCCCACTGAGCAAACGGCCAAGGACTAGAGAAAGGATTGAGCACCCCACCCAGTTGGTGGATATTTGGGGCAAACCTTTGGCATTGATCACACTTCCTAACATATTCTTGGGATTCCTTCTGCATACCCGGCCACCAATATCCTTGGGTGATGGCTCTATGAGGCAAAGATCTTCCTCCTGTGTGACTCCCACAAATCCCTTCATGCAACTCCTCGAGCAGCAATTCTGATGCTTCGGGATGTATACACAGCAAAAATGGCCCAGAATAGGAGCACTTATACAGCTTGTGATCTTCGGACAGCCAGAACCGAGGAGCTTTTCTTCGTATTTTCTCAACTTCTGACTTCTCCTCAGGTAATGTATCATCTCTAAGAAAAATCACTATAGGATTCATCCAGTTCGGACTCACTCTGACTTGATGCATTTGAACCATGTCTTCCTTGACTCCATCTGCTCTGCATAAGTCTTCGACAAGGATAACTTGAGGTATACCATGCGCCGAAGAGGTTGCAAGAGTGGCCAATGAGTCTACGTGTGTGTTTCCAGTCCTCGGGACGTGTGACATGTCGAAGAATTCAAAACCCAATTGCAAGCGCCTGACCTAACTCAAGTACTCCTGCATTCTCACATCCCTGGCCTCTAGCTCCCCCTTCACTTGGCCCACAACCAATCTCGAGTCCAAGAACACTTTCAATGCCTTTCCCCCCCATCTTCTGTACCATGAGCATTCCCTACAATAAAGCCTCATACTCGGCTTCATTGTTTGTGGCTGCAAACCCCAGTCTCAATGATTTCTCAATGGTAATCCTCTCAGGAGATATTAGGACTAATCCCACCCCGGACCCCCTTTGGTTTACTGCACCATCCACATACACTTTCCAGCATGAGGGTCCTTGCACGAAGATTGTGTCAACCGATTTTCCGTCCATGTTTTGCTCTCCTGCTACTATTTCTATTGGGGGTTTGGCAAATTCAGCTATCAAATCAGCTAGGACTTGGCCCTTGACAGAGGTCCGAGGCATGTATTTGACATCAAAAGCCCCTAGAACCGTGTTCCACTTGGCAATTCTTCCCGTGTACTCGGCACTTCGGAGTACTGACTTAAGTGGAAGCTAAGTTAAAACAACAACCGTGTGTGCTTGGAAGTAATGAGGAAGCTTTCGCGTGGCATGTACTACTGCCAAAATTGCCTTCTCCAATGGTAAATATCGCACCTCGGCCTCATGTAATGACTTACTCACATAATAGACTGGCCGTTGTATGCCATTATCAATTCGTATCAACACCAAGCTAACAGCATGAGGGGCCACTGCAATGTAGGCGAACAAGACCTCGTCCTCCTCAGGGCTGGAAATGATAGGTGGCCGGGATAGGTATTCCTTAAGTTACTGGAAGGCCAAATCATAGTCCTCAGACCACTCAAATCCTTTCCATTTTTTCATCAGGAGGTAGAAGGGTTGGCACCTGTCCGCAGACCTGGAGATGAATCGATTCAGGGTTGCGATCATCCCAGTGAGTCTCTGGACCTCTTTGGGGTTCCGAGGAGGTTGTAAATTGTGAATTGCTTTGATCTGATCCGGGCTCACTTCAATTCCTCTATGAGTTACCATATAGCCTAAAAATTTGCCAGACCCTACACCAAACGAACATTTAGAAGCATTGAGACGCAGCTTATGCTTCCTCAAGATGTCAAAAATGGCTCCAAGGTCTCCTACGTGCTCAGACACCACTTTACTCTTTACTACCATGTCATCTACGTAAACCTCAATACTCTTACCCAACTGTGGCTCGAACATTCTAGTCATCATCCTTTGGTAGGTAGACCCCGCATTTTTCAAACCGAAGGGCATCACCTTATAGTGATAATTTTTAATAGGAGTCACGAATGCTGTTTTCTCTTGATCATCCAAGGCTAGTGGTATTTGATGATAACCCTGAAAAGCATCTAAGAAGCTCATCCGAGGATGGCCTACAGTTGCATCCACTAACTGGTCTATCCAAGGCATGAGGAATGGGTCTTTTGGACATGCCTTGTTGAGGTCCGTAAAGTCCACACAAACCCACCATTTCCCATTCTTCTTCTTCACAACCACAGTATTAGCCAACCATTCAGGGTAGAACACCTCCCTGATAGCCCCTGCTTGCTTGAGTTTTCTCACCTCGTCCCTGATAGCATCGGCATGCTCCCTAGATGGGCGTCGAGGAGGTTGTTTTTGGGAGTAGCAGATAGATTTACATTTAAGTGGTGACATATGAAGTTTGGATCAACTCCTAGGGCGTCATAAGTGTCCCATGCGAATACATCAACATTTTTTCTGAGGAACCCTATCAATCCCTCCTTTTCCCGAGGGGGCAATTGAGATCCCACCTGGAAGAACCTCTCCGGGTCATCGCCAATGATTACTTTTTCTAAATCCTCACATTCTGCCTCCTCGGCTGATGCATTAGTAGGCAATGCTGGGGTCCTTGATTGCTATGAGCTTCCCTCCATGCTGGCCGAGGACTTTGCTCTGGGCCGATATGAGATGGTAGCCACCAAGCATTCCCTTGCCGTTGCTTGGCATCCTGGAACTTCCAGGACCCTGCCCTCGGAAGGGAACTTCACCTTTTGATGCAGAGTGGATGCAACAGCTCCCAGGGCATGAAACCAAGGTCTTGCCACGATGGCAGTGTAAGGGGAGTAAGTATCCACCACAATGAAGTCAACCTCTACTATCTCTGGGCCGGTTTGCACAGGTAATCTAATCTGGCCCTTCGGCATGACCATCTTCCCATCAAAAGTCATTAAAGGGGAGTTGTAGGGCGCCAAATCCCCCAATGCCAGCCTCAACCCCTTATAGAGATCAAGGTACATGATCTCCGCCCCACTACCACCATCTACCATTACCCTTTTCACATCGTAACCTCCAATTCGAAGCGTTATCACCAACGCATCGTCGTGGGGTTGGATGGTTCCAACTTTATCATCCTCAGAAAAACCCAAGATCGGATGAGGATACATCTTGGGTCTTTTTGGCTCTGGACCAGAGTCATCGGCGAACAGCTAGGCTACAGTCATTACTCTAGAAGGGCATGAGCTCGTCCTCCCTAGAGCAGCAAAAATTACGTTTATCGTTCCCACGGGTGGTCTCAAGGAGTTGTCCCTCCGCGGCTCCTGGTTTGCCTGACCTTGATGACCACTGGAAGGATGTAAAAGGTGCCTCAACTTCCCTTCCTAGACCAGCTGATCCAAGTGGTTCCAAAGGTTCTTGCAGTCCTCTGTAGTATGCCCGTGATCCTAATGGTATTGACAATACAGACTCTGATTGCGCTTCATGGGGTCTCCAGCCATCTTATTCGGCCACTTAAAGAATGGCTCATTCTTGATATTTTCCAAAACCCGATGTACCGGTTCTCTAAATACAGTGTTAACTACCTGCGTGCTGGTTGGTCCGGATTGCCCCACAAAATCTCTCCTCGGGCGGTTAGTGTTGTATCGGTCCGACCTGAAATCCCTTCTATCTTGAGGGATAACCTTCTCCTTTACTTTCCCTTGCAGTTGGTCCTCTTCCACTCTTTTATACTTGTCAATCCAGTCCATAAGTTGACATACACTGGTGATGAGTTTGCCAATCAGGGACTTCCTCAAGCCGTGCTCAGTTAGGAGTCCGCTTTTAAAAGTGTTTATGGCAACGTCATCATGGTTGCCGTCCATCTCATTGTACATCTCCCAATACCTATCCGAGTATGTTTTTAGGGTCTCTCCCTCGCGCATGGATAGTGACAACAACGAACTCAGAGGCTGAGGAACTCTACTATTCGTAATGAAGCGAAAGCTAAAGGCCTGGGTGAGCCACTTATAGGAATTTATGGAATTAGCTTTTAAGCCGTTGAACCACCTCATCGCTACGGGTCCCAAGCTAGACGGGAAAACCTTGCACATCAAAACTTCATCTTTGGAGTAGACAGCCATTCTTTGATTGAACTGACCCACGTGTTCCACAGGGTCCGTTCGACCATTATAAGCGGTGAACATGGGCTGATGGAAACGCCGAGGTAGCCTAGCCCCCTCTATCCTGCGCGTGAAGGGTGACTTAGAAATTTGTTCTAGAGCCTTACTCTTGGCATCATTACCTAGGCCTCTACTAGATGGGCCCTGGTGTTCTCGTCTAGGATGGTACTCATCCTCATAAGAGAAGGTCTCACTGGGAGGAGTTCTTGATCTCCGTCTGTAATTGCCGTCATCATTAGAGGATGTGTCAGAACTGGAAGGAGACCGCCTCCGCTGTGCGTGGCGCAGTTTTCGCTTCAAGCCATCTATCTCCTTCTGCATGGTCTGATTATGGTTTTGTCTCCGAGACACGCGACTACCCACCTGGGAGTGGCTGTTGCTTGTCTGGGTGGTATGTACGCTCCCCTCTCAATTCCTTTCATTCCCTTGATTTTGTTCATGCTCAAGGCCATGAAAATGACCTTGTTGCTGGGACCCAACAGGTTCTGTTCATTGGGGACCTGCCTGGCGCGAGGTTTGTTGGTGTGGACTCGACCCTACCATGGTTAACTGTTGCACTCACCAACACACAAGTTCTCCCCACAAACGGCGCCAATTGTAGGGACTGGGTTTACGCACTATTCCTAAAGGATAAGTGAGTTCAAGCCCAATACAATAAATTTGTAGAGAGTAGGTAGAAGAACTAGGCTTTAATCAGTGTAACAACAGTTGATGATGATTTAAATAATGAATAAGTAACACATGTATAACTCTGTGCAAATAATGCTATCCTCGGCAATAGTCCTTGAGGTTTTAACTTATTATTTCTCGAGTGATAGTGAAAATGGTTACAAAGTCCATTCAAATTGCTACAGTGTTCTCTCTGATAAAAATCCCGATCCCCCTTTCCAGAGCTCCTTCCTCCTTATATACTGGTTTCCTTTTTCATCTCCACCATACACGTGCAGGTTTGATCTGCTGTTGTCGGTTTTTTCTCACATCAACCTCCTTCCAAAACTCTTAGGTGGTAGCTATGAGTCTGAAAATCGACTATTCAGGTCACTTCCACATTAATGCGGCCAAAGTGTTAGCTGGGGAGCATTTAATGTGAAGGCAGCAGCTTTTCCTAAAATTGCCCTACCGTCCTGCTCTAGTGTACTTTCTAGCTGCCTTTATTTTCTTCATTGGAGTTCTTTGGAATATTGTCTCTGCCGACAAAATCTTCTTTCTTCTACCTCGGCATTGGCTAGCCGAGGACAGAATTGTTCTCAGCATGGTTTCCTGGATTGCAATAGTCACCATTGCCCTCTTCACATACGATCATGGGCCTTAGGCCTAGTATGAAAGGTGAATATATATATCTGTGTTCTACGACCCCACAACTCTTATATTAGAAGTGTCAATGTAGTTTAATTATCAAGAGCCTTGTAGATTAATTGGCACATTCCCATACACAGTGTTTGGGAGTCTAGAGAAGGAGGAAAGAGTTCGAGCCATGGAGTTGATGTAATTTATTATACAAAAAACTTAACAAGGATCATAATACGTAGTTTAAGGTGGAAAAATATAATTTTTTCAAATAATTTTAATAGTAGTACAATTTTAATAATTTAAGAGTACGTACTTTAATTTATGTTGATATATATTTTTAGAAATCAAACTATTTAGAACTATTTAACCGTAGCCTTTATGAGCGAAGTTTCCGGCTCCGAGGCCAAAAGCTGCATTAGCTTTCTAAAGAAAGTGCTAAAAAAAATAAATAAATAAATAAAAAATTCTAAAGAAAGTGGGTAACTGGGACAGTTCATAGCAAATTCAAACTAGTCACCAACCTTACTCAACACCCACTACTTTTTTTGTTTTGGCCTTGTTGGCTGTATAACACCCACTACTCATTGTAACATGATTGCATTTCTCATCCTCCTACGAAACTTACTTTCCTCTTATTTCATTATTGGCTTATATGGGGTTAACTCTGTCCTAAATCAAAATTGTCAACTTGGAAATGGAGCTAATAAAAGAATTCCCACTAAAACTTGTCAATTCACTATCACTGAATCCATAAAAGATAGCAAAGAAATGAAGTCATTATGCACATCATTGTTCCAATTTCTTTGTTTCCAATCGTTGGAATTCTGAGCAGAAGCAGCCCCAATTAGAGTCAAGGTGCAAGTGGTGCAAAATTACACTTGTACATAATGCAAGTCATATTCATAAGTTGGATGAATTATTACACATTTGAACACCTGAAAATACGACTACTTGGATAGGATCCAATCAAAGCAACCTGTGCCCTTTTGAAAATTTTTAATATATATTAAAACCCTACTTTAAAATGCAAGATTAAGAGTGTTAAAACTCCATGTTTCCATTGGTAACATAAGCATTTTTTTTCTTTTCTTTTCTTTTTTTCTTTTTTTGTAATGACAACAGCATTAGTGCCACTTTTTGAATGATTTGTCTACAGCATAGATGCCACTTGAGACATGGTTAACCTGCAAGGAAATCACTAACCTTTGAAAATGATTATGCAACATCGATTCTCCACATAATTTTAGTTCAATATATATACCAAATATCCGCACCTTGGTTTTCTTTCAAAGCACTGTTTAATCTTTTGTCCTATCAATAGGAGGCACCTAACAAGACACGAATCAATGTTCGAATCAGCACCCACTAAATTAATAATTCATTCTTTTGTGAAATGATAGTCATGTAATGGGTTCTGTCATCACCTATGTACTTGGCCATTCATTTCATGCTTTATAATGTTATATTAATTAACACCAAATTTCAATTCAACATTCATAATTTAAATATGAAGTTCTGAGAGCGAGGGAAAATGAAAGGATTGGTCAAGCACAAAACTAATTAAGCAGTAATTCTTATCCAAAGGAAAAAAGCAGTACTCCTTGGTTTAGACTTATCTATATACCGACCTAATTAAGCACTAATTCTTATCCAAAGGAAAAAAGACAGTACTCCTTGGTTTGCTATGCATGGTAGCTGATTAGCAATATTGATAATGAGAGAGAGAGAGAGAGAGAGGACTTTTACTTTCTATGCGCAATTTAACTCATCCATAATAAATACCATCTCCTAATTTTTTTTTTTTTTTTTTTTGAGAAAGATACCATCTCCTAATTACTATTTTAATTAAGATATATATATCATGCCATATATATATATGAATTCCAATAAAATTATTTTAAGCATGTATACTATTTAACATATTAAAAAGTAAACTCCATTTTCAATATGCTTGAATAAATAAAGCTAGATGCAATACTATCCATTTACTGTAGTATAACGTCACCTATAATATGGCACCTGTAAAATCATGCAATGTCACATTATAATTATTTTGGATGTTGCATCTCCAAGTTTTCTTTTCCCACTTTTTGAATTAGAAAAATTAGAAAGAAGATAAAGAAATTGCATCATGTGCTTGAACATTGTGGGAATAAAGTGTCGGAGAGATTTTTCTAGGATGCCAAAATGTCTATGCAATACCCTAAAAACATGGTGTCAGCTTGCACTCCAAACCTAAAACTCTGATGCAATGGTATCTTGTCCATGGCATGCATGGCCTGTAAAAATTGGATGGCGTTGTTTAGGCCTGTAATATATCTTGTCCTGATAAAAAGTGGGATTATATTTTAGTCAATTTTCAGGGGACTTCCCCTAGCTTTTATGATGAGATTTTTTGTTTGAGAATTGTTTATCTTCTTTAACTTATTTGCATAGTGTTTATCAAAATATATAACTTTTTGTATCTTTTATGTTTAAATGTATTACAGAGAGCTAAAAGCTAATTTAATTTATAATAATAAAAATAAAATAAAAGTTGAATTGTTCGTAAAAATAAAATAAAATCAAAATCAAAACTGAGACAAAATACAAAATACAAAATACAAAAAAATAATAATAATAATAATAATAATAAATAACATTTCCCAAACGCACACTCAGGCCTGGCTCATGGCATTGGCATTTGCCATTCATAACTGGTTAATTGAGCTGACTCGCCACTCAATTTCAATGTTAATCCTGCTGGACTAATAGGCATATATAGTGTAGCTTTATAATAATTGTTAGATTGCTGGGTTATGTTTTCCTTGGCCCCTAGTCCAGTTTGACCCAATGTATTATTTTATATTGTACTTAATTTATATTATATATACTTGTTGACATGCTATCCCTATGCTATGCTTATATACGTAGGCAATGACGGAGCTAGGAAGTTTTCTTAGAGAGAGCTGGTGAATACATTTTTGTGTAATTTTTAGATTTATAACTAAATGTAAATGAAAATTAATGGAAAATTTCAAAAGCTAAGGTCCCTTGGCACCCCCTAACTTTGCCTATGTATGTAGGTATATATCCTCTACACGTTTTAGCCAGTTTAAATATGCATGGCTATAAATCATATTGGAAAAAGAATCGAAAAAGATCAGATTATATATCACGAAAATTCATGCCTAGGATTTGAAATTTTGAATTGGATGGACGTCGATGGATAAGGTTATGGATGGACCTACATCATGATTAGAAATGTGATAAACCTAATGTGCTCTTTTTATCTAATTTCTTTTCTTTTTCTTTGGACAGGTACTTGTGAAGTATCTAGCTAGGTAGAAATCTTCATGAATGAATATGTGTCCTTGTTACAGGTGGAATATTTTTCCAGAAATGTCAAAAAGTGAATAGTTTTAATTAGCCTCTTTATCTTTTTTCCGTAGTGTAGAAAATATTTCCTTCTAAATTCTAGATAATATGCCCTCGCACCATGCCAATATTTGGCATTAAACATCACAGCCATCTCCATCAAGAAGGGGCTAAGATAATTGCTATTATGAATGTCACTAGCTATAGCTTTATCAGATTCAGAGGATGAGATTTCCTTTTTAAGTGACTTAATCATGTTAGTGTTTTCTCCAAAAAGGGACTGAAAGCCAAAGAAATGGTGCTCGTATCTGTGGTACAGGTTACAGCTTTATATGAATTTCACTTTTATGCTCATCCACTCACAGCTTAAGTTGCCTGGTCAAAATTTGTTCCCTAATGACAATGGGATTCCTGATTGTTTCATTATTGAGTTCTTTAGGCTTCCATTATTTGATTTTGAACTTTGAGATTCAAACGTTTGTTACAGTGAGTGGTTAAAAGTTAAATCCTCCTACATTCAATGTCATTTTCTCTTTCAGACTCTTACCCCTTTTTTTTTAAGTAGCTAAAAGGGTTATGAGTTGCACAGTTTTAGACTTAAGTTTTTACGATTAGAACTTTGATTGTTTTACATTCAACAGTATCCCCACGGTTTAAAATTATTTTCACTCTTTTATATAATGTGTAAATGTGAATATATGATATAAAATTGTAGACATTTTTCGAAATATTTCACATCCAAAAACTTGAAACAATAATTTACCATACATTTAATGCTAAAGATGAATTCTATAAAGACAAAGAAATTTGGATTCTATAATGAATTAAATTTATTTTTATACATATACGATAGCATTTCAACTTATGACATTCTCTTTATGATAATTGTTATTTATTATCAAATCAAAATATCAATTAATTTTTTATGTAGACAAGAGTTTAAATCTCAGATTTTATATTTAACAATAAAATTTACCGATTAAACTAGTTATACCTCACGTAATCATTTAAGTATAAGGAATCTCCCTTTCAAAAAGATAAGTTAATGAAATCAATCCAAATGCATATAAGGAATTACGAGTGTCTACTTGTTAAATGTGACAGACGATGGAAATGAGTCACATGACACGGAATTCGGAATTTTGTGTGAGTACAAGACAAAACGTGGGAAGAAGTCATGTCAGAAGTTTTGCAAATCACATTAACAAAATTACATAATCACTTGTTAATTCAGTTGTTCCTATATATCATTGAGTTTATAAATTCTTAACAAAATTAAACTATAATTAGAAGTTAATTTGAATTTGATTTCAATTCTAATTGTGTTTCGAATTTAATATATTATATATTAATGAAGTTGAAAATTATTTCAAAGAAATCTCCCAAAAATTAACACTCAAAGGTGGATGGAGGGGGCCTCCTACTTTCTTTCTTTTTTTTAATTAAGTTAAGTGAAAATTTTACTTAACGACCTTCCTTCAATTTTTTTTTTTTATAAAAAAAAATATATAAACACTCACTTCTCATTTAAAGTATTAATGTTTATTTAATATTCAAATTTATTTTTATATATGCATATATAACTCATTATTTATGATAATTTAAAGTGTATATTTCCAAAAATATATAAATAAATTTCTTTAGTAAAGTTTTTTTTTCTTCTCCAATAATCAACTTATCTTCGTGTTATATTTTGAGAGTTTGGGATAAAGAAATGCAGTTTCATTATTTTTCCATTGAAATAAAATATTCTACTATTTTTAGAGTTAAAAATTTGGGATATGTTCTACTTTGTCATCGATAAACAAAAGAAAACTTTTCATTTAATATTTTTATTATTATATTTCTCTTATATTGTATTGTACATATTGACACATATAAAATTGATATCAATTATTTGTTTCATCTAAAATTAATTTATTTGCATATATTTTATGTTTTTTAAAGCTATTACTATACTCTAAAGCATAATTTTTAATTTATTTAACAAAATAAATTAATTTAAAATCTATAAAGAATTTTAATTGTGAGTAGTATAATTTAATCGATAATACAAATGACCTAATAAAAGAAAATATTTGCCTATATAATTGACTAGATGAAACGTTTTAAGTAAAAACGTTTTTTAAAAACATTTTTTATATATTATATAATAAATCATGTTAAAGATATGTTTTAAGTAAAGATTATAATTGTGAGTAGTATAATTTTCTATTTGTAAAAACGTTTTTTATATATCATATCATATTATATATAATAAAAGTTGGGCTAAGACGTTGTAGTTGTGCCAAGTGGTGGCACCAAATTGCAGAAATTTTCTTAGATTTTTAGATTTTAAGAAAAAATATATATAAATTTTCTTCAACTATAATTTCTTAGTGAATATAATTTTTCTTCAACTATAATTTCTAAATGGATAAAAATCTTAATTTGATTAAAGTTGAATTACACTTGTTGTATTTCTAAGTAGATAAAAATCTTAATTTGATTAAAAGAAGGAAAGATAAAGTTCTATTCAATTAATATTGCTTCACAGGATAAAATTCTATTCAATTAATATTGCTTCACGTGGTGCTAAGAATCGTGCTTAATTTATTCTTTTCTTAAGTTTATTTTGTCTAAGGTTGCAACGTAGTGTTTAGAATTTTAAAACAAATTGGACGAATCTTAATCATGTGAATAGTATCATCATGTAATCAAATTTCACATGGCATCAATATTATCAATTTTGCTAGAATAAAAGAAATTACCGTGACAAGCACATGGTATTGTGTTGGCTTAGGAGTGGGTGTTAGAGCAACGTAGTGTTTAGAATTTTAGTTTATAAAATTCTATTCAATTAATATTAGCTTTAGACTTTTTCTTCATATAAAATTCTTCAATGTGGAGTGTGTGTATATACATATATCAAATAATTCATAATTAACACCCATCATACGGTTCTTTTGCGCTATTATTCTCTTCTTCTACCTACAACCTCTATTTTTCTCTTGATCTCTTCTTCTACCTACAACCTTACAAGTACGTATTTGTTGACTCTACTTTTTTTTCCATCAAATTGAATATATATATTATAATTCTCGAATCCATATTGTACATATATTGAAGTATGATATATAATGATATAATTTATCCAAAAATATATACCCGAATATGGTGATTTTTTTTGTATTGAGTTTTTTTTTTTTTTTTTTTTTTTTGAGAAGGACTGTTCTTGACTAACATGGTTGTATGATATGCCAATTGCAAGCATTCCCCAAATTTTTAGTGTTTTCCATTCATATTTCTTTTGTTTTTACATAAATGCTAATTATTTTTTTATATTATTTTATCAGAAAGGATAGACAAAATCAAAGATATAATCTTTTGGATGAAATATACACTGAAAAAGACGATTGGAATATTAGAGTTAGAGTCACAAGAATGTGGGAAGTACTTAATATTAAAACAAATAATGAACTTATGAGTGTTGATTTGATGCTACTTGATGAGAAGGTAAGTTTTGAAATCATATCATATACTATAAAATAAAAATTGGGTTTAGAAGCCGTGGTTGCACCAAGTGGCTTCATCAAACTGCAGAAATTTTTTTTTTTTTTTTTCTTCTCCTATAACTTCTAAGTTGATAACATCTTATTTTGATTAAAAATCCAAAAAAAAAAAAAATGCAATGTGAAAAACAACAACATAGTATATGATTTTGTTCTAAAGATCTATTTTAAAATTATATTCAACTACTTTTAGTGTTTAAATAAAACACTAAATTCCCTTCCCCTTTTTTTTTGGGATAAACACAAAAAGCTTAGTTAATATCAACTTTTTTTTCTACACGGTTTTACTTTTTCTTTTTAATATTTTGTGATATAAACTTTCTTTTTTTATTCTATCGTATTACACAATTTCTTCATTTTTTTTTTTTGTCATCTTTTTTATACGTTAAGTTTCACAATTAAAAAAAAAATCATTAGATAATTGATACAACTATTTTTTATAGGAATAATTTTTTTTGTGAGATTTGGACATGCTGCAGTTCATCTCTCTCTTCAATTTTTTTTGTATTTATAGAAAATGAGTTGAACTAAAACTCTACTACAACTCTACTCTGCTATTTAAGAATGCTAAAGTCAATCAATAAAAAAACCAAATTAAGTGAAGAATTATAAAAGGAAGGATTTGGATTTTCGGTGAGAAGAATTACCTTTATGTGAGAAGAGCTATCTTCTTTTTATTTTTATTTATTGCGTTTCTATTTTTCTATTGATATACTACAATTATTGCTTAAATTCTATGATTTTTTTAAATATTTTAGATAATGCAGTATATCTTAATTATTGATATATGTTTTTGATTTGGTGTTCTTAATTGATTGTGCAGATTATTTCCTCACTAATAGCAATATCAAAATGGCTAGACACAAATGTCAATATCAAAATGGCTAGACATGGGTAATTCATATTTAAACTTTTACATTTACATTGCAATACAATATTTGTTTTCTTTTTATGTACCTTTATTTATCTATTTCTAAAATTATTTTGAGTGTGGTACCCTAGAAGGTCTAGATACTAACGTAGTTCAATTATTACTTAAATGTTATGATTTTTTTATAAAAAATTTAGATAATGCAATTCATCTTAATTATTGATACTATTTTTTATTTGGTGTTCTTAATTTTGTTTTCAACTGTTTCAATTATTGAATTCATTATTTTTTCATGTGTAATATTAAAATCTGTGTTTTTTTTTTTTATGAGAAAAAAATATATATATGTGTTCTTAAAGGCTAAAGCACAATACAATTACAAATATTACTTTAAGTTAGGGTGTTATATTTAATTATTAGTAAGTTAGAATGTTACATTAAATTAGGGTATTATATTTTTATTTATTATTAAGTTCAAATGTTACATATGGATACATATGCTGGCTAAGTGGGTGATATAACTTATAACCATTTGAATAAAATCAACACTAAAACAAATGATTTAAATATTAAAATAAAAATTAAAAATTAAATTTCTTTTAGGTGTACAAGTACAATTTATTTTTTAATCTTAAATTTTGAATTAATTCTTTTAGGATGATCCTCTCTTCATAAATAAATAGGAATTATTAAAAAAAATTATAAAAGTTTTTATTGATCATTGTAATTAGATATATTATATATAAGGACAAATATACAAAATTCATTTATATTTTAGATTTAAAAAAAATAGATTTTTTTTTTTAATCTTATACACACACACACACACACACAGAGAGAGAGAGAGAGAGAGAGAGAGATTTCATTAATAATTGTTATACTATTTTTACAATTTTCCATAGTTTTTAAAATATTTTATAATATTTGTTTTTGAAAAAAAAAAAAAAAAAAAAAAAAAAAAAAAAAAAAAAAAAAAAAACCAACTTGAAATTACATAATATACATCTTCCATGTAACTTAACTTCTTCTTTTTTCATTTTATTTGTTATTCAATTTAATTATATTATCAAAATATTTTTTATTAAGCCATGCATTGCACGGGCATAATACTAGTTATATAATAAATCATGTTAAAGACATGTTTTAAGTAAAGATTATACATTTTCTATAATAAAAAAATAAAAATAAAAAGAGAGAGAGAGAGAGAGAGAGAGAGAGAGAGAGAGAAATAGAGATTATATATATATGTGTGTATTCTTTTGTAAATTTAAAAATTATCGATATATTTATTTGAGCTCCCTAGAATAATTTTCTGACTCTGCCAAGCGCATGCTATGCACCAACCGATTTCACATAACCATTCAATTCTTTTTCACCATTCTGTTTAGGAAATTTTTTATTTTTTATTTTTTTATTTTTTTGCCCAAAACATTCTCGTTAGGAGTTTAAGCCATATAAATCTGACGTTGTCATTTCATTCATTACAAACTCTAGAAAAAAAAAAAAATAAACAAAATCAAATAAGGTCATAAATGAAATGCAAATGATGTTAAGGGCACTATTGCATGTTTGTAAACAAGATTTCATAGTTTTAACTAAAATCATGTTTTGAAAACACAATTTCAGTAAATTGTGTACAAAATAAGTCACAATGAGTGTGTAACAAGATTTAACCTTATAGGAATACACAGAACGCCAAAAACAAGCATCTTTGAATGAAAAGTGAGGGCCAAGCCGCCAAGGTACATAAAAGGCAAAGGGAGAGGCAAGTGGAGTACACACAATAAGAGACTTTGCAGGACTAGATACATAACCACAAGGAGTGGAAGACAACATCTTTAAGCTAGATCAAAGATAGAATGAGAGTACATAGCATCCGACAAATCAATAGACATGTTCATGAAGTGATCAGTGGATTGAAATGCTTGTTTTCCGCGTGAATTATTTGGGCTAATGTCTCATAGTACATGTTCCCACTCACTGCACTCTCTACCAACAGATTGAAGCAGGACACTGAAAATTCCACAAACATGTTCTAGTGCATTTCACGTGTTTCTCACTACTGCATTTAGGTCAGTTAGAAGGTCCCTTGTGTGCCACTCATGTGGCTTTTGTTCAGGAGGGCATGCATGCTAACAAGTGTAGGTGGGAAATGAACGGTGAGACAAATTTTTTACAGGATTGCTAAGCTAGACACAGACAGATTGACATATTTTTACAGCATTGCTGAGCTAGACACTGTCTCTTGTACTCGTAAAATCAACCGAGATACTTGCAGCTTTGTTCTAATATGATGAACCCTAGTACCATAGAGGCTGAGGAAAAGTACAGATTGACATATTTTGTTCATTTTTCTTGTTCCCTAAGATTGAGTACGGGAATCAAAATATACATGTACAGTACTTTAAGTACTGTTTCTTAAGGCTGGCAATGGGGAGGGCCAAAATAACCTTCCACAAAACAAATATGAAGAGTTTTATGAATGGGAGGGCCAAAATAATAACAAATATAAAATTGAACCAATTTAATAGTGTCAATTAAGAAATGACAAAACTTAGGTACAGTACTTTAAGTGCTGTTCCTTAGATTCCTCTCTTAAGATTTAGTCATGTGGCTACTTAACTAAAAAATACATTTTTATCTCGTGAGAAAAAATTCACATGGCAAAATCTTAAAAGAGAAACCTAAGAAACAGCATCTAAGTACTGTACCTAAGTCTTGCTCGTTAAGAAATATGAAGAGTTTAGGGGGCTAACTATATTTCTTTTGAAAGTTTTAGGTAAATTTAAGAGGTAAAAATCTAATATTTGAAAAGTTTGGGAGGGCCAACCATATATTTAGGGGTAATTTTATAAAATTGGAAAATTTTGGGGGGCCACCCCTGAATTCATGTCAGTTTTAAAGAATGTTGCAAAATCATGAGTAATAACGTCTACTAAATTTGAGGACCACTCAGATGGTCTAAGCTGTTGGACATTCGGCCCAACCTTGGCCTCTTGGACTAATATATAGTTTGGCAAAGTGTAATTAAAAAATTAGGTGGGCAAAATGAAAAAATATATATATATTTATATAGATTTTAATTTCCAAATTGGGTAAATATATGCCTAATTTGTTGGAGATCATCCTCATCAATTTCTCTAAAAGAAAAGAAAAAAAAAATCATCATCAACTAATTGTTGGCACTTGGCCCAAATAAATGAAATAATGTAGCAATATAAAACACAGTACTTTATAAATCCAAACAAGCACCTTGGCCCAGGCTAAGTCGCCATACATTCAGCCCAACCTAGGCCTCTTAGGACTACTTAAGCTTTAGAACAAACTTGGGCCGCCCAAGTCATAAAGGATATGTTCTACAAAAACAAAAAACAAAAAAGAAGTTATAAGAAATCCTGATTCTAAAAATATAATTTTAAAAAAAATCTTCAAAAATTAAAATAAAGACATTGAATCTGAAAAACTAAAAATTAGGCAAAAATATAATAAAAAAATTCATAGTTAACAAAACTCAATGTCATTTTTTTTTTTTTCTTACTTCAGTGTATATAGGTTGTGTTATAGGTTCCAACTAGCTCAAATGATAAAATTTTTAATAGTTAATAAGAAATCTAGAGTTGAATTTCTACCTACACTAAAAATCAATTGGTGTCTTGGTCTAATGATAAATAACGTAATCATCACAAACGGATGTCACATATTAAAACTCTCTAAAAAAAAGGTTGGATTCGTGTAACTCTAACAAATATTATACAACTCAATATTTTTTAACTAAATGCGAATTTTGAAAAATTCAAAAGTAAATTACATTATTCAAAATATGAATTTAATAAATTATTGAATGGTATAACATTGCTTAGAAATTTGATTTTAGAGTTCACCAAATTGCAATCGATTAATTTGCAAAAGTTATCATGACTTTTGAGCGGAGTTG
This sequence comes from Notholithocarpus densiflorus, assembly GCA_030021035.2. NCBI lineage: Eukaryota > Viridiplantae > Streptophyta > Magnoliopsida > Fagales > Fagaceae > Notholithocarpus > Notholithocarpus densiflorus. The sequence goes on along the minus strand of JARYZH020000027.1, from coordinate 768,250 downwards.
CGGTGTTGCTCAAAACCCTTTCTCAAAAAAAAAAAAAAAAAATGGTATCCAATCAGTCCCGAGTTTAGGTGAGTGAACTCTCCGAGTTAAACACCTAACCAAAAAAAAAAAAAAAAAAATCTAAACTGAATGCTTCAGAAGGAGGGAAACGAACAACGGCTTATCTTTTACTTGAAACACACACTACACACACACACTCTCTCTCTCTCTCTCTCTCTTTCAATTTTCAATGGCACTCTCTCTTCCCATTTCCAGTTTGGAAAGTGAAATTAAAACCAAAAATTCAGGATGCCCAGAAAGTGAAATCGGAAGTCAAGGCCTGAGAAAGCAGATTCTCAAGAAAGGCAATTCATGGCAGACTCCATTTCCAGGGGACGAAGTGGAAGGTACTCCATTCCATTTCCCTGTCTGTAGTTCACACAAAGCTAACCAAACCAAAAGAAAGCCAAAATCTTTAATTTTCAGTCACTGCATGCATGACTAATTAAATTCCATACATGAAAATTCCAGAACAGCATATACTTGTGTTTTTTGTTAATGTCACATGATTATGAACATGAAGTCTAATATGGATGTTTCATATTTTTTATTTTTCAGTTCATTTTAGCGGACGCGTCGAGGGCGGGGCTTGTCTCGATTCGAATGCAGATAAAAGAACTCCATTTCGGTTCAAACTAGGCCAAAGTAAGTAGTGTGCTAATCAAATACTCATGGTAGAGGACTAAAATGCTTTAGCTTACGATGTTGTACTTGTATGCCTTTTCATTTCACTAATTTCAATTATGCTTATTTATTTAGTCAGAAGTTTGAATAAACTTGATTTTTTTTTTTTCACAATAATAAACTTGAATTTGATAGTGGAATCTTACTGAAAGACTATTTTTTTTTTTTCTGTGTACTTTGGTTTAGTGGTGGAGTTCGGATTTAACTCTAGAGGGACTAAAGTCTATAATGCACATACATACATATATGTACATATATAATACAAAAAACACTTAATATAACATGTTAGACAGCGTAATTTAAATAGAATTTTTTATACATAAAATTTCATGGCAAAGAACAAATTTTATCATTTTTCAAGGAAAGTTTTAATTTTCTTTTATTTTGTATTTTTCTCTTCTTACTTTTTCCTTATTTTCCTTTCTTTTTTTTCACAATGCTTGCCTTCCTCTTACATGTTTAAAAGACATTGATAAAAATAGGAAAGATTTTCTCTGTATTTCCAATAAAGTTTGGCACATAGAAGAAAAAATAATTATTATTTAGTTGTATAGTAAAATAGATTGGCAAGAACATATAAGGAAGAGACCAAAGAAGATAGGGCGATAGCATTATGTCAGGTTCACATCCTGACTACCTGGGAAGATCCCATCAAACACCATTAGAGAAACTCTATAAACCCCTCTTAACCAGAGAGAAAGTTATTCACTCCATTATTTCAATGCTCTGTCATTTTTCTTGAGCTCACTCAGTGATTTTTTTTAACTAGACCTTCAAAATGTCTCTAATCAATCTCACTAGTTGGTCTCTACCCTAGTTAGTAGGTCATTCTCATTTTAGAGGCTAGCCTCCAATAATCTCGAGGGCATCCAAGATGCTTTTGTTACAACTAGATGAGAATACAAACCATAAAGCCATTAATAAGAGAACAGGGTTTTTGGATTTTTTTTGCAAGATATTAATTTGTATTTTAAAATAATAATAAAAATCCCAATAAAAAGAAAATGATAATAACATTGAGATGCTTTTTGAAGAGCATTTTTATAGAATTTCAATTTAATAGAATTCTATTATAACAATTCCTAAACTTTAATACCTTAGGAAGAATTCTATTATAACAATCGCTTCTGAAAGTATCAAAAAGTTGTCTGCTAACGCATTGCCAAATTACAATGGGGAAGAAGTTGTAGGAGATGGCTCTATCACTTCACAAAAATTGTCATATTTAATTCTTCATAATTGTTCTTATTCTCCAATTTTCATATGTATTGAAAGTGAAAATAATAATTTATAATTTCATTTATTATGAAGAAACAATTGAGTTCATTAGATTGCATCTTCATTTAACTTGGTGTTTCTAGTTTTCCTTTCCTTTTTTTGGTCATTCCATGACATTTTGGATTTCAGGTGAAGTCATAAAAGGATTGGATGAAGGGGTTGCCACTATGAAGAAGGGTGAGAGAGCAATATTCATAATACCACCAAACATGGCCTATGGGGAACTCGGCTTTCCATCCCTGATTCCTCCCAATTCAACTCTCATCTTTGATGTTGAAATGCTCTCTTGGACCTCCATCAGGGACATAACCGGTGATGGAGGAATACTAAAGAAGATAACCAAGGAGGGTGAGGGATGGGCAACTCCAAGAGAAGCTGATGAAGTGTTAGGTAATATTGAATCGACAAATTAAACCATTGAAAAGTTTGGTCATTAAATTTGTGATTTCTTTTTTATGCAAGTGAATTGTTCTCACTAGGGGGATGGGACATGGGAAATTCAAACTAGTGACCTCATCTTCATGAGGCGTGGTCCCCAACCAATTCTACTACCCCATGGAGTGGTTATTAACTTTGATAACAAATATCAAGTTTCTGCATTAGCTTGGGAGGTTGCTAGATTATACTTCCTATCATCATTCTATTCCAATGATTATGAAGGTTGTAATTTCAAAATGGTACTTCTGTGATACGAAAAAAGGGAAAATACAAAAGAGTGTCTTAACAATTCCATAGAAATTCAGTCATATATTCGATTCACATGAGATATTCTCATCAGCAAATCCAAAAGGCAATATAGAAAATGAAAAGAATGAATATTATCCTTTTTGGTCCATACTGGTAATTATTGCAGAAAGAAAACCATACGCTCAAAGAAGAGGCTTAAAATTCTGAGTCCTTGAACGGACATTCACTGACACAAGATGGAAAAAGTCTGATGGAATTAAAAAAAATAACTATCACAATGAATTGAATGGTTAATCTTCTACAGACAGACAAGTTTCGCATGAAACTAAGATATTTACATATGTGAGCATGTCTTTATGTTTTGATATGAATATTGTTTAGCTGATGAAGTAATCATAAACACAATAATAGAGCACTGCTTGTATAATCTAATCCCCATCATTCAAAGTGTGAGATTCTAATAACTCCTTCGGAGTCTGATCTAAAAATTCATGGAACGTTCATTTGAAGTAGCCATTAGACTTGGCTAGTAGATGGGATTGGGTGGGACTTGGACTGCTTTAGGAAAAAACTAAGAATGTCTGAAGTTAATTAGCCAGATCATCAGCTGTGTTATTTTTTCCTATTTAATTATTTTTAGACTTCTGGGAGTGCATGATTACATTTGCATTCTTCTATCTTTTCAGTGAAGTATGAGGTACGACTTGAGAATGCAGCACTTGTCTCCAAGTCTGATGAAGGTGTGGAGTTTAATGTAAGTGATGGTAAGTTGAACTTGCTTGTTAATTAATTATGGAATTACACTTCCATTCGATTAGAATCGGATTTCTTCATCATAATTACTGTGAAGAAACATCTATAATAATTAGCTATGACTTAGAAAAATGTTAGTCTGCCTATTCTCAGAAGTTTTTGGTTTTTTCCCCCTTTATGGGAACAGGTTATCTTTGCCCTGCCATAAGCAAAGCAGTGAAGACAATGAGAAGGGGTGAGAAAGCAGAGCTAGCTGTGAAGTTTTCATGTAAGTTGGTGCTGTTACTTGTTCCCTTTGAGCCAGTATGTCTTTAAGTAAATGTACTTCACTTCCCTTTGTTCTTCACCTTTTACTTGAGAACATATATTAAGCTCAAGTTATTCCTTTTCAGATTGTATTAGACAAAATGAAAATGGAGCTACAGACACTGATGATGTTCCTCCTGATTCTAATTTAACCATCAAACTTGAACTTGTGTCCTGGAAAAGTGTCGTTGATGTCACCGGAGATAAGAAGGTCCTTAAAAGGATCACAAAAGTTGGTGAAGGCTTCGACCGTCCAAATGAAGGATCTGTGGTGAAAGGTAATCTTATGATAAAACATATTCTAGTTTGTCAGTCCCATTTGTCTATTGAATTTTCAAATGTAGATAAAAAATAATCCTGACAGTTTTCATAATTCATTTTTCTCAGTGATATACTATGGTAAACTGAAAAATGGAACAGTTTTTGAGAGGAAGGGGTCAAATGAAGAACCTTTTGAGTTTACAACCCTAGAAGGTACTTTGTTTTCTTGTGTGCACTACTTTTTGGAATGATCAATAATCTGTGCATCTTTCGTAACCTTGATAATTGTCGCATAACTTTGCAGAACAGATAAATGAGGGTTTAGACAGAGCAATCATGACTATGAAAAAAGGAGAACAAGCCCTAGTCACTGTCACCAAAGGATATTTGCATAGCAATGACATTTCAGGGATGGCAAATGAAGACCTTTTTTATGAAGTCGAATTGATTGACTTCATTAAGGTTCTCCATTCTTATATCTCCTATTCCACTTCCATTTGGAAAAGGAAGTGGCAATCATTTTTGAAGCATTGATCATTCGTTCCTTTAATTCATTCAAGCACAAACTTTTTGTGGTTAATATTCTAACAAGTTGTGTTGAATCTGTTGGTGGCTGCTTACTGACATTTTTTTCGCAAGACTTCTGTTACGCCTTGTGATGCTAACCAAATATGATGTAATTTGTAATGAAAAGCATAAAACAAAAGATTGAGATATTGCAAGTACAGTTAAAGATTCTTAATGGGCAATTATTATCTTGGGATGTTTTAAGTCTTCCCATATAATTAGTGTGATTGACTCCTGCATTAAACTAACCAGAGAGTCTCCTCTTTCTAGATATGCTTAACCATGCACTTCTTAGTTTCTGTCCTTAGCACCTTTTTTTTTCTATGTATTTCCTGCTAGTACAATTTTTATTTGTATCTTGAATCTAAAAATATAGTATGAAGAAGGCCTTAGAACTAGTTGCCTTTATCACTTGTCAAGTTCATAGTAAAATTCTAATAGGAACTGAAAATTTAAGTTTGCATAACTTACTCAATTAAAACTTTCTTTCTATCATCTCCAGACATGAGTTTGAATATCAGAGCTCTTTTTGTAGATGAGTTATTCCACTGAAATCAAGCACATGTTTCATGTTTAGCACCAATTTGGACTATATTGTACCTCTTATTTCATGTCCTCCGTTATATATTTTTGTTTATAAATTATAATGGTAAGGATAATCATACAATAATAAAACCTTAAATCAATGCTAATGTGAGTTGCACATTAGAGCTTAAGAATAATGTGTCAAGCTTAAGAAAACAGCATCCTTTTCTTATGAGCATTATTATGTAGCCAGTAACTATTTTCAACTTATTGCCCATGTCTCAGGAGCTAATTTTATTCTGCAATTTCCATGTGTATTTCAAAATCATTATTTCTTTTATAAACTAGGAACAATAAGAAGTGGTGGGCAAGACCAACTCTGATGTGTATGCTAATTATGATTTTTTTTTTTTTCTTGTTCCGATGAATTTATCCTGTGTACAGGAGAAACCATTTTGGAAGATGGACACTAAAGAGAAAATAGAAGCATGTGAGAGGAAGAAAAATGATGGAAATGTGCTGTTTAAGGCTGGGAAGTTTTGGCGTGCTTCCAGGAAATATGAGAAGGAAAGTTCATCTGATATGAAAATTCTTTTATTATACTAGGAGATAGTCTATAATGTGAATGGAGTAATAGTATTTTCTGCATGGACTGGCATATAGAGGGGGGGATGTTGAGCATTAACTGAAGTATCTGCTTAACTGCTATTTGCAGGCTGCAACATATGTAGAGTTTGACCACTCTTTCACTGACAATGAGAAGTCCATAGCAAAGGCCCTATGGTTTTCAAGTAATTTGAACAGTGCAGCTTGTAAACTTAAATTGGGGGACTATCTTGAAGCTTCAACACTATGCACAAAGGTATATTCCTCCCCACACCCTTTTACTTTCTCTTCATTGGCAAATAATATACAGAGCCAAAAGGGTATAGATTGCTTGATATGGTTGTGATGCAGCAAGCAATGTATTCGAGGGTATAGAGTGCTTGATATGGTTGTGATGCAGCAAGCAATGTATTCGAGGGTATAGAGTGTTTGATATAGTACTGATACAGGTCTTTTCTGATTTCCAGCTCAAGTCATTTTAGTAGGATTATTGTCTCTTAATTGTCTTTATAAGATTCTAGAGTGCTTGATATAGTAGTGAAGAATCAATCTAGACATAGAAACACTGATATTGATGCTGGTGATGCTTGGAATGGATTGAAGCCTGGTGGAAACTTGATTCATGGAAGGGTCTTCTTTCCTATGGATGCCTCACAAATGAAAACTACATGCCTCTTAATGGCAGTATGGTGCTGGCAGTCTTGACTTTTTCTCAGACATTAACATTACCCGTATACATTTTTATACACAAAAATGACATTTTAAAGCTTCAATTTTTCAATAATCAATCATAGAAATTTCTTCATTGTAAGATAACAAGAATGAATACTGCTTTTTTGCTTTGCATCAGGTCCTAAAACATGATCCATGCAATGTCAAAGCTCTATATAGACGATCCCAAGCATATCTAAAAATATCTGAGCTAGACAAAGCCGAGGATGATATTAAGAGAGCTCTAACTAGTGATCCAAATAATAGGTATGAGTTTTGTGAATCCCATCTCTTCCTCTTTCTCTCCACTCCCCTCCCACTGCTGAATTCATTGTATTGATAGTATGAAGACCAATTTGAGTAGATACTTCCTCTATGAATTTTTTGCTTATATTTTTCTTCAATTCATTAATACATTATTCCTTCATTTATTTTGAAATAATAGAGATGTGAAACTCGTGTACAAGGAGCTTAAAGATAAGCAAAGGGAATATGCTAGATATCAAACTGAGATTTTCAGCACAATGCTTTCAAGAATGGGATAGTTGAAAAGTATTCCAGTTCTTCTCTACTAGCAAGCTTCACTAATACTGGAATCATATGGGATTAATTTCTTTGATTTGGCACCAATTGGTTCTCAAGTGGTGGCCCATTGTATGGAAACCAGCCTTGTATTGTTTAATTCATGATATTAAAAGTTTCTTTCTTTTTTTTATTTTTCTTTTTTCTTTTTTTGGCTGAATGATATTAATAGTTCAATACACATCTATTGCTTATGTATTATAGTTAGATAATTGGGCAGTTGTAGAGGACAATATCAGTGAACAATCTGATTTTGAAGCAAGACAACCAAAACTGATGCAATAACAAAATTGAAGAATTAAAAAAGAATAAAAAGTGATCTAGGAGTCAGCACCAAGAAAGAGGACATAAACTTAAGAGTTGGTTGGAGTTGGCATCAATATTTTGATAAACAAACTTAAAAACAAAAACTTTAACGTAGTTTGACAAACTCCATCCATAGGTAATACCAACCAAAATTCACCATTAATATTATGAATCACACCCAAAATAAACTCTATCTACTAACTGAGCTCTCTCACTTAAACAATAGACAAACTTTCAGCTGTAATTTTCAACTACCAAACTATTCTACAAAGTAACCTATACTCTACGTTTTTATGAGTCACCTTCTCTCCCATATGTAGAACCAGTTACAAAGCTATTTACAAGAGTGAATAAAGGATGCAAATTTATTTCATTGATAAGAGTGAAATTTCCTTTCGTGCAAAAAGTAAATACAAAACGCAAATAGGTAAGTCAGTCAAGATAAAAATGTGAGCTAATTACCAAAACCGAAGACAGTTATTGGCAGCCAAATGATATCTAACTTTACTTATTGCACCATTTTGTTTGGACACCACCCGAAGGGTCAAGTTATGGTAGACATACTTACACCTAATTATTTTTTAGAAAGGTTGATTTCCGAACTTAAGAGGGCCTTTGGTAACGTTGTTCTAGTAACGTTGTTTGTATTTTTTGAAAATACGTGTAGTTGAAAAAGTGTGTGAAAATACGTGTAATATTATTTAAAAACTAAAAATATGTATTTAAACACATATACCAAATAGGCTCTAATCAACCTACAACCTATTACTTTTGATGGAAAACACTTGCTATGTACCAAGACCCAACCTCTAATTTCAGCCCAATGGACAAAAGAAAACCAGGCTGAGACTAAAACTTTGTTCTGGGTGGTCCTCCTATCAGCCTCATTTATTCTTTAGGACAAGGGTCGGAGTAGGTGCTAAAAGATTTTAAGGGGCCGGCCATACATGGGCTGGGCTTGAGAGTAATCTTTTAAGGCATGGATTGGACTTCAGAGCACAAATATTTTGACATCTTGCAAGCAAAAAGCTGGTCCATGTGGATCCATCCCAGGACATGATCAAGTCTACTAGCCCATTAAAGCTTCAATCCTGAAGGCCAGGCCCAACATCTTCAAGTTCATCGGAAAGTAAAGGAACTCAATTCGTTTCAACTTTCACTGCATTTTAATTCATTAACACTCCCTGCTGCTTTGATTCGTTTAGGTCTATTTGGATACTGCTTATTTTGCTGAAAATTAAAAATTGAAAACTGAAAACACTGTAACAAAATAATTTTTAAATATATAAATAGTGCTGTGAGACCCATTTTTAATGAAAAAGTTACTAAATAAATAGGGTTGCGGGTCCTGTGAACAGTACACGGGACTTAGTGAAAAGAGCCACAGAAACGCGCTTCTCCAAAAAAAATAAAAAAAAATTGAAACACATTCATCTACCGTAGACACGTATCCAAATGCATACTTAGTTAGAAGCAATCTACAAAAGAACTGCTGCTTTAATTCAAAAGTCACGTCAATATAATATATTATATATGTTCAAAATTCACTCTCAGATGTCGAAAGTCTTAGAACCCAACCTACATGAAGCCAAGATTTTGAGTTAAGGGGCGGAATTATAAACTAAAAAATTATGAAAATTCAAATAAGAATTTATTTAATATAAACAAATATGGGCTGATATGCAGTATTTGTTCTTTTTCTTTAACCTTTTGTCAATTTTGGGATAAAATATGAGCCAATATGTGGTGCTTGGGCTGATTTGTAAGGTTATTTGAGTTGTTCAGTGGAGGGGAATCAAGATTCTGGAGAGCGTGTGTTAAGTTTTATTCTTGGACCCAATACAAATTAGTCCCTAATATATCTATAAAATAAAAATTAAAAAAAAAAAAAAGAAAAAAAAAAAAAAGATTATCAACTAACTCATATTGCTCCATCTCTCAATTAAATTAACACTTCTTAGTATTTTCACTATTTTGAAACTCTTGAGAAAATAAGTAATAAATAAAGGAAAATATATATATGTATATTATTTTGGTTTTTAAATTTTAGAGTCATAGACAATTTAGTCCGTACATTTTGATATTAATCAACGTGATTCCTATTATTTTCAACTTGCAATTGGCTTTAGTATCATTCAGCGGATCGCGAGCTATGTCACTTAACCCTAAAACCAATTAGGGTCCATTTAGGATCTGCTTATTTTACTGAAACTGAAAACTTTTTACTAAAAATACTGTAGATAAAGGTAAATGTTAGCTGAAATAGTACAGAAAAACTTATAAACAGTACAAAAAAGTATAGCGAGACTCATGAATAGTAGCAAAAATAAGCTGAATAATAAAATAAATTAGCAAAAATAATCTTTACCAAACAAATATACTTAAGTTTTTTATGACATTCAATATAAAAAAATTTTAAAGAATCAAATGGTGATTGCTCAATAAAAATAAAAATAAAAACTTTAAACATGTTTAGAGTAAAGCTTTTTCCAAGTCAAAATCGTCCAAGTTTCCTTCACTAGTCCATGCCCATCGTTTTGGCGAGTGCATTACCATTAAAAATGGGTGGAGCTAGATTTGACAAAGTGCGAGTAGTGTTTCATTGTTTAAACATTGTTTGGTCAGGCTTTCGTCATTGTAACGTTAGGTGAAGCAAAGTGGTTCTTCCTTCTTATCTTTTTGTGAACCTTTAGCTTTGTGAAGCCGAAGTTGATAATTTGGCCACGTCCCAGAACCATAACTTTCTCCATCACACCAACCCACCCACCAACTCCCACTGGGCCCCACACCCACACCCACACCCCCGTGTTGCTCAAACTTTTGACTCACCATGATCATCACTCATCACCGCCAACTCCTTTCACCAACCTAGATAATAATTAATTCCTGGATGAGAATTTGGTGGGTTTGGGGGGTTTTTTACTTTTTCAACAGCTTAGAGAAAAATCTAACTTGACCCTTCCGTTGAAATTTCTAAAGCCACCGTTAGAAGAAAGGGGATGTTATATATTGCTTAAAATGTAAGCCATCAAAATATTCATGAGGCAAGGGCAAAGAATGCACATGTGCCTGTGCATATATGTTACTTACACAGAACGTTAATTTAAACCACCCCTGGTCCTCTCCACAAAAAAAAAAAAAAAAAAAAAAAAAAAAAAGAAGCCTTAGGCGCCATGGTTTTGAAACCCGAACCGTTCAATGAACCATAAAAATAAGAGGTTCGAGATTTTTAAGGTTGGACCGGGGTCAAACCAAGGTCGAACCGTGATGACGTCATAATTAATTTAATAATTATTCAAATTATAAATAAATATATTAAATTAATAAAACTAGCAAAATTGACTAATATATCTATATATGTGAGGAAAATTTAATGATTTTCAAGCATATATTTAATAATTAAATAAGAAAGTTAATAAAATAAAATAATAACCATGAAAACATTAAAATTTATGATTAATAAATTTTTAAAGTAAAGTTGAATATCTTTGAAATATTTTAATTATAATTTTTTTAATATTCCTTGGAAGAGATGAATAATTTAATTAAGTAGAATAGAATTGTGTTAAGTTGTTTTTATAAATTATTAAAAAAAAAAAAAAAAAAAAAACAACGTTAAGTTTACTTCAAGGATTTTTTTTGGTTATTGTTGAGCATTAGCTTGCAAGCTTAGCTAAGTGGTTAGGCTCTAGCTTTAACTCTGACAATGCCTAGGTTCTAAACCTGGTGAGCGCATTTTCTGATTTTTTTTCTTATTTAAGAAGCATGCTTGAACTGGGGTTGGACCACACGGTTCATGCCACCGGTTCTGCATGAACTATGTGGTCCAACCCCAGTTCAAGGGGTTCACGAAATTAAGGTAAATGCCCAGTTCTTTATGCTTAAAAAATCGGTTTTCAGTCCGGTTCCCAGTTATCCCGGTCTGGTCCGGGTCTGAAAACAGTGTTAGGTGTTGCGATTTTCAATTGAGTAATGCTATATCCACAACATTTTTTTAACAATTTTACAAAAAATCTTAAGTTGCAAAGAATTGAAAGAATATTTTTTCATTCCTTTGTTTGAAAGTTTTAATGTCCCCATTTGGAAGTTTAAGTGGGAGAGAATGAAACGAGTAATAGAAAACACTCATCTTTTTTATTGTCTCTAGAAAAAATTTTAGGTACTCTTGAATCACGGAAAAATAGTGTTTCCTCCTCTCACATTCATAGTGGAGCCCACCATGAATTTAACAAGTGAACACACCATAAATATAAGAGGAGAGAGCATCATTTTCCATGCTCCGAGAGTACCTAAGAGTCATTCTTCCCTCAAAATCTCAAATTTTTATTCACTCTAAAATTGGGAAGAATTTAAGGAAATATAATTAGATTAAATGAATTTGTTTGGGAATTTTAACGCACTCATTTGGGAGTTTAAGTGAGAGAGAATGGAATGGGTAATAGAAAACACTCATCTTTTCTATTCCCTCTAGAAAAATTCTTAGGTACTCTTGGAGTACAGAAAAATAGTGCTCCCTCCTCTCACATCTATAGTGGAGCCTACCATGAATTTAACGAGTGGACCTACTATGAATATAAGAGGAGGGAGCACCATTCTCCGTGCTCCAGGAGTACCTAAGAGTCACTCTTCTCTCAAAACCTCAAATTTTTATTCATTCCAAAATGGGGAAGAATTGAAGGAAATAGAATTAGATTAAATGAATTTTTTACTAAAATTCTCAAAATACCTATATATATATATATAGATATTCAACTTTTTAATTTTAAAATAGGGGTCTAATAGTAATATTGTCATAAAATAATTTCATTCATTTCTCTCTATATTACTTTAAAATAGGGTTTAATAATAATATTGTCATAAAAAAATTCTATTAATTTCCTATGAAAAAAAAAAAAAAAAAAACTGATTTTTTTTATAGTTTTTTTATATTTCCTATAAAAGCAATATAAAAACTTTTTTAAAATGGTCCATTAACAAATGTCCTAAGAACATCTGTTAACTGGACCCTACATCTGTTAACTGGACCCTTACTTGTTAATATAATAAAGGAAAAGACTTTACCTAAAGGTCCTGAACATGCAAATAATATTATAATATGAACATATAAAATTTTTTTAAAAATAAATATTATAATATGGAGACTAAAAATTGTGCATTTTGTTTTAATATTCATATGAAAATATTAAAAAAATTAACAAGAAAGTTAAAGACTTAGATATTTTTTTATTATATAAATAAAGAGTAGGGAAAATTGAACTACAACACGTCAAAATTAATATTTTAAAAAATCACTTTTTTATAAGAATTTGTCACATTTTAAGTTTAGGTTCGTTACGAAGTTATTTATCCATTTATGTAGCATATGCATTGAGATTCCTTCATATTTATTACTACATTTTTTTAAGCAGACTTAGCATTACTATTGGTGGTTGTCACAATCACCCCTAGCTCTTTGTATATGTATGCATGTATGATCCACTAAAATAGATTGTTGCCTGTATGCAACAACCGTTGGGCAATGGGTACTTAGCCCTACCCGACCCAATAAGTATGGGTTTTGCCCAACTAAATTGGGAATTTGGGCATGGAGGCAGGTTTTCCCCTGTACCCAAATCTGGCCAATTTAAATTTGGGCATCGGTAACTCCAAAGAGTTGGCTTAGTAGTTTTTAAAGTCTCAATGATATTCATAAGATCTTGAATTTGAAACCTTTTGCCAACATCTTGGAGCCATTTTAATGAGATTCCTCCTTGTAATAACCCTGTGTGTGTGGAACAAGGAGACTACACATACCTAAAAAAATAGTAAGATATTCAAAAATGTTTAAATACCCTTGTTTATTACCACAAAAAAAAAAAAAAAAAGGGCATCAGTACATGTTTTATTCAGGCTTTTATAAAGAAGAACTTGTATTGATTTCTTCTTGGCTAGTAAGATTAAGTTTAAGACAAATAAACATTACCATAATCGTTGCTTTTCATTATTCTAAATAATTAAAAATTTATTTATTTTAATTATTAATTAAATGGTCATTTAATCGAAATTTTTGAAATTAATTTTATCTTTGTTAGTGGCACACTTTCAAATTGGAATTCAAATATAAGTTATAAATGGTTTTAATCTCTTTATTGTAAATATTTTCTTATTATTTGTTTTCAAACTGATATGAATTCTTGATATGAGAATTGTTATTTATATTAATTATGATTAATTCTTAGATATTACTAGAGCACGATAAGGGGGCATTATTTCACTATTTTCCAAGAGTACTTAAAAATTTTCTTTTGATTATATATTACCAAGATTTGATTGGATTAGTCAAAGTAATAATAAAAGAAAAGTTATTTAATATTTAATCCCATATAACATGGCTTTTAAAGGATTCCATAATAGTCTATATACTGATATGAGTCCAACCATAAAAGGAGCAAGATATATAACATTTTTTTTGCTAGCAAAATTACGTTTTTCAACTACAAAAGAAAATTTTAAAAAAGTTTTAAAAAAATTTGATCCGAGTTGGGTCTAGGTATCCACGAGCAAGAAATTCTAGTAGGAATTAGGTACAAGTGGTAATTGGGTTTAGGGGTCCTAGTATAATGGGAAAAGAGTTGGTCGGAGTCAGGTATACCTGGCTCATTGTCATCCCTGGTTCAAGTGGAAGTTCAATAAATGATCTAAATCTAATTTAACACTCATTTACTTTAATCGAAAGTGTTTGTTGATGCTTTCCGTGAAAAAATTTAATAGCACTAGCCCAATAAAGCAGAAAACATTTTCCATTTAACAAACTCATTTTCCTGCATTTGGTTTCAACTTTTAACTTTGATATGAGTCAACGACACCTTTTCTATTATTTGACTCGTATGAAAATTCATTAATATTTCGTATAATTAGTTAACAAAAAGTTAATATTTCTAATAATTCAAAATAATTATATGAACAAAAACTTTCATTCCCAAAAACAAACCACAAATAAGAAAATAGTTTATATTTTTTCGGTGTCATTTGGGAGCTTAAAAAAAAAAAAAAAAAAAAAAAAACCCTCTAAATTTAGACTTGCACAAACAATTAAGTGAAAAGGCAATTGAGTTTGAGCATAAAAGGTAATTTCAGGGAAAAAAAATTTCAATAGTCAATCAACGACAATCAATGGTTGGTCTTTGGAGAGAAAGGGGGCGAGAAGCAAGAGAAGTTGACAATGTGAGAGTTTTTTGTTTTTGTTTTTTTTTTCTTTTTGTTTTTTTCTTTTTTTTTTTTTCTTTTTTGGATCTATAGTTTACCTTGTGGTGGTTTATTGAGTAACATTTTGGAAAACATTTTCACTCTGAAAAAGTGACAAATGTTTCCTAGTTATTCTGCTGACTTGCATTTTTTACCAAAAGATACATAACTCAATTGTATCTATCTTACCGTATTGTACATGTACCATATTTTACTCATTTTTTTGAGTAAATTGAAATAGATTAAAACGAAAAACTAAAAAGAAGTAACAGATACAGGCCGAGGCCAATCATAATACATGCCCAAAGCATCATAGAATAAAGCTAAGCCAATGTCCACAGGCGGATTGGCATAGACAACAAAATCCTCTTGCATTTCGATTCCTTTCCTTGCTAATAAATCAGCACATTTGTTGGCTTTCCTGAGACAGTGTTTTGATCTGACCCGCGAAAGAAAACTCAGCAGGCTCCTACAATTCGATAACAAATTTTCATGTACCATATTTTGCTAACCATGCATAGAATCATTCTCTCATCATATGTACCAAAGACCAAAACTATGAGAAAAATATATAATATTCTGAATACATACAACATCACACTCATCATATGTGAATTTATCCATCTACAAGAAGATCTGCATATCGTTCATTGTAAATATGATGGCACATCCGTAACACTATATACTTTTTCCTCTGCATAATAGTCATTTACGAAAGATAAATAAATGTGTTTTTATTTTTTTATTTTTTATTATTTAGGAAAGACAAGTAATCATAATAGTCACTTATGATTACTTCAGTTTTTGGGGTCGGTCTTTATTGAAAAATCCCAGTCTGTGGGCTACAAAAAAATGAGAAACTATTGTCTCTCACCAACCTTTGATTCCTCTACACAACACTTTGGCTTTGCTCGTTGAAAGTCTCTCATTCATTCAGTCTCCTTGCCACCCACCCCTGAACTAATCCTCAACTCCCCCACGCGTCTCCTCACACGCGTTACAGAACACGCGCCACCCTTTTTGGTCGTCTACACACTCCTTTATTATCTACTGAATGCAAAAACAATCAAACCAATTGTATGACTAGATGTGGTAAAAATTGTGCAAGAAATTGACCCACCACATCGTATGACAGCACATAAATTTACTGCATTTTCTTCACCACTTACAACTCGTTACATGGAGAGTTGTGAAAAAAAATTTATAGATAATTGTGGTCTTAACATTTTTCCGATATATATCATTAAGAATGAATAATGTGTTGCAATTTCATTGGTCAAACAACATATTCCCATATCTTTTTTGAAGCAGTGAAGTATTGTGGACCTGTGGTATCAATAAGTTTAAGAAAATTATTAAACATGCTATGCGAGTACTAGTTATATTTCTTCTAAAAACATATTATTATTATTATTATTATATTTATAAATTGACATTATAATAAAGGTAATTGTATGATATTAGTATAATAAAATTTTATATTTTTATATTTTTTTTATGTTTAAAAGTTGGTATATAATAAAATTTATAATATCGCTAACACCTTGTAAGTTTTTGTCAAATTACCGACTATTTCAAAAGTTTAAACTTTTAGAATATTGTAAATTTAATCATCTAATCCATATTTCTAACCTACAATAATTATACTATTTTTTAAAGATTATTAAGATTTTTTTTAATGATTATTAAGATTTTTTTTTTAAGTGGCAGGCGCACAAAACAAAACAAAACAAGAAAAAAAAAATATTTTTATTTATTTTTGGGTGCAAATAGAAATATGAATATCCATTCACCAACTCCCTCCCTCGTATATATCAACCTCATTCCAACCATTTCCTTTGCTTAAGCCTATCAAAAAGAGGCCAATATTTCTCTCTTCTCCTCCAAATGGCTCTCCCTCTAATACCCATCTCCCTTCTCATCGTCATCTTCCTTGCATACAAGCTCTACCAACACCTAAGATTCAAGCTCCCACCAGGCCCTCGTCCATGGCCAATCGTTGGAAACCTCTATGACATAAAACCAGTGAGGTTCCGATGCTTTGCAGAGTGGGCTCAAGCCTATGGTCCCATCATATCAGTCTGGTTCGGCTCAACTTTGAACGTGATCGTGTCCAACACAGAGTTGGCTAAGGAAGTTCTTAAAGAAAATGACCAACAACTTGCTGATAGACATAGAAGCAGGTCAGCTGCTAAGTTTAGCAGAGATGGCCAGGACCTAATATGGGCTGATTATGGTCCTCACTATGTCAAGGTTAGGAAAGTTTGCACCCTTGAGCTTTTCACACCAAAAAGGCTCGAGGGTCTTAGACCCATTAGAGAAGATGAGGTTACTGCCATGGTTGAATCCATCTATAAGGACTGCAACAATCCTGGTATGCTCTTTTATCTATCTTGTTCTTGATTTCTAACTTATAATTTGATCCTATTTTAACTTTTATTGATTCATTGCTTAAACAATAAATCTAGAAAAATACTCAATTTCACAATAAGTTAAAGTAGTCGACTTTGAGAAGTAAACAATTTATATCAACTATCATATATATACATGGACCCGTCACTTTTAATCCATCAATTATAGTTGATCCCAACACGTATATTTCTAAAACTATTATTATCTTTTCTTTTTCTTTGAACTTCAACAAATCTAGCTCTTCTGTTTATTGGGTAATTTAAGGTTACCCTTTTTTTTTTCAATTTTATATGTACAATAGAAAAAGTCAACCAATGGATTCCAAGCAATGGTGGTGAGTGCCTCTTTTCTTTTGTAATATTTTTTTTTTTCAAAGAAGTGGTGTGACACCCTTACAACTTGATTTGTTTCTACTTTCTTGAGCATTGTTAGGCGGGCGGCCCGGGCCATCATAGATGATATTGATGACACAACTTACACACTACTCTAATTATTTATATTTTCAAATGGGTTTAAGATTGTATTAGGATTATCTCCATCTCAAATGATTTTATTGTATAATTTAAATGAAATATTACAAATTTTGTATATAATTATGTTGTTTTATCACTTTTTTGTATAATATGGGTTAGGAAAACTTATTTGTTGACACAGTATGGTCAACAAAAAATAGACAGGGCGACTTATATTTAAGAAAAACGGTAAAATTTTCTTGTGATTAAAATAGAAGAAAATGGTAAGTCGGTAGGTGGGAAATGCTTTCCAAATTCCTGGTTTTGGTGTTCTGTTTTTTAATCTGCAAGGAAGCTTCATACTTCGTATTCATAAGAATGTTCAGAGTTTTTCACTGTACAGATTCTTTTTGACAACTTCAATTGGTTGGGGCGGCCCTGTGAATTTTTTTTTTTTTTTAATAATTTAATTGTTACAAAGAAGATGAAACAATGCCACTAAAACATTTAATAATTTAAGGACCCGTTTGGTTAGAGATTTCTAATATCGTTATTTAAGTGTTGTGAAAATACGTGTGGATTAAAAAATATTGTGAAAATACGTATTTAACTGTTTAAACAGCCCCTAAATGTTTATGTACTTTTAGTCTTTTACTCAGTTAAATAGTTGTCCATCATAATTTCTTAGAACGAAATTTCTTTGAGATAATTTACGACTTGGTCATGTTCCTCATTTGAATTTCTTAGATAGCTCTAACCTTTTTCATTATTAGCAATGGGTTTTTTTTTTTTTTTTTTTTTTCTGAAAATTATTAGCATTGGTTGAAAGTGAAAAGGATATTAACGAAACTTTTCAAAGAAGAGTACAAAGCCTACAATGTATTTCTTACCTAGCTTAATAAAACTTTTACCAAAAAAAAAAAAAAATCAGAACAAGCCCAATGGAGGATGGACCTCTCTTCAGGCTTCAGCATGTTCAGGTGCTTTGATTGAGAGTGATTTGTGCATCATGTTCAATCAACCACACCCTTGAGCAAAAATACAGTTTCTCAATTTAATTCAATTTAATAGAGTTAAGTGCGTGTAGATTTCGTCCTACACAATTTGGCATTATTATAATATTAGTGCATAAATTCAAGCTTTTGGTTGAAGTATTAACTAATTTATTAGTATTTTCATATTATTGTTTCACCAAAATGTGATTGGGACAGCAGGGTAGGTGTTGATGACTTAATAGCCGAAAAGCCAATACATGAATATTGGGGTCACATTATTTTGATAGAACTTGGTATAGTTAGTTGTAGTTGTAGCAGTTCATAAAAAAAAAAAATTGTAGTTGTAGGCTTGTAGCATAGCTATGCCACTCTTTAAAGTTTAAACAGAACTTTGCTTTAAATTTAATGCCCCATCGTCCTAGACAAGGGACTCTCATGAGTCATGAGCATCACAACGGTGATCTTAACTACGTACCAGCTTTTTCGGTTCTCAAGTCTTAAGTGATAGCAGTAATGTTTTTTTCTTTTTGAGTTCCCACATCTTTTTTGTTTGTTTGTTTTCTTTCTATTTGCACAAGTTTCTAGCAAGACAGGGAGACATGGTACATGAATTATATTTTTTTGACAATGACATGTTACATGATTAGGTCTGCGCTTTGTTATGAATACCGTTTCGGAGCCAATTTTGGTTTGTTTAGTGGAATAGAATATTTCAGTACCGGCCTATTTCGGCGTACCGTTTCAAAGTGTTTCAAAATTCCTAAAAAAATTAATAATATATATATATTCTTATACAACATAAAATTATCAATTCAAATAAATAAATATCAAATAATACAAAATATTTAGTCATTACATAAAAAGATTTATAACAAATCATTATTCATAACAAGGTCCATAAGCAGAATATTACCCCTCCTCCTTCTCATCATATAAATACATATATATAGATATATATTATTCTCTCTTTAGTCATTCCACTCTAAAACCGGCCCCACCTACCAACTCTCTTATGTATTTCTCTATCTTCTCTTTCATACGTATTCCCTTATCTTCCTTTTTCTCTTTAGTCCTATCTCTACCAAATCCCAATATTCCCACATCCCAATTCCCAAATCCCATCCCAGCCGTGTATTCAAAAATTTCTTTGAAGGTCTCTTCTTCTTTTTAGCTTTTAGGACTATAGTTCTCTAAACAGTCTGGACTTCTCTTCTCTTCCTTATGGTAATCTGCTACTGGTCTCTATCTCCCTCTCCTCTCCCGTTATAGTCAGCTCCAAAGAGTGCCTCTACTTGTGCAGAATTCTCTTCAAAAAATGCTTGAGCTAATCTCTTTTCTAGAAACTTTCACAGACAAGGATAAAGCTAAAGGAGAGAAAGTGGCTTTGAGTTTAGAGTTTAGACCCGACTGAAGGAGAAACAGTGTGGCTTTGAGTTTAGACCCAACAAGAAGACAAAATAGGTAGGTTCAGTAAGGGAAAAGAAAGCCAAAATTCATACCGGCCGAAATTACCTGAAACAGACCGGAACGCCTGAAACAGACCGGAATTGGCCGGAATTTCATCCGAGGTGGAACAGAAGGTGTTTCCATTCCGGTTTGCAGTTCGGTACGAGAAATTTCGGCTGTTCCGGCCGGAACGGAACGGAATCAATAACATTGGGTCTGCGTTTGGCAATGTTTATAGTTTAGGTTTAATCACCTAATTAATAATTTAAATAACCCACATTTAATTGATTTGATTTTAAGATCTCTACTACTAAATAACTCTAGAGGATGTTAATCTAATAATATTATTACTATGCCAATCTATACCCAACAAATAAATTGTAAACAAAATAAAATTTATGAACTAGGCAACACAAACTTGACTTAGTGAAAATGCGAACTAATAATGGCACAAACAAGCTTTGGTTTGGCATGGCCTTATGCTTATCTAATCCAATTTAATTAAATGCGATTTTAGTATTAGTTGTTTCCTTTCATTAATTTTGTTCTCACAATGGTTTGAATACAAATATTTAACTGAAAATTGTTTTTATTTTACAAGCAGAGAATAATAGTAAGGGTTTGTTGGTAAAGAAGTATTTGGGTACTGTGGCATTCAACAACATTACAAGACTGGCATTTGGAAAGCGATTTGTAAATGCAGAGGGTGTAGTGGATGAGCAAGGATTGGAATTCAAGGCAATTGTGTCCAATGGATTGAAGCTTGGTGCATCTCTTGCAATGGCAGAGCACATTCCATGGCTTCGTTGGATGTTTCCACTAGAGGAAGAGGCATTCGCTAAGCATGGGGCAAGAAGGGACAAACTCACTAGAGCTATCATGGAAGAGCACACTCAAGCTCGCAACAAGAGTGGTGGTGTCAAGCAGCATTTTGTTGATGCATTGCTTACATTGCAAGAGAAATATGACCTTAGTGAAGACACCATTATTGGACTTCTTTGGGTAAGTGAAAATGTTCCCCTTTCACTTGTGTTTCAGGTTGAGAAAACAGAACAAACATTCCTTAAATTACTTTAAAAGATAACCAAAACCTAATATATTCACTTGAAGAACATATTACATTTGTGGCAACTTAAAGATTTGGAATGGATAAGTAGTAGTTTAGTGGAAAGGACAAAAAGCTTAAAACAATTATGTTTGCTTTTTTAATTGCTAGAACTAGGAGTAGTGAGGTAACTTATGAGCTAATGAACATTGTATCGTGTGATATGTGCAGGACATGATCACTGCAGGTATGGACACCACAGCAATCTCGGTAGAATGGGGAATGGCTGAGCTAATAAAGAACCCAAGGGTGCAACAAAAGGCCCAAGAGGAGCTAGACCGTGTGATTGGTTTTGAACGTGTCATGACCGAAGCCGATTTTTCTAACCTACCTTACTTACAATGTGTAGCCAAAGAAGCACTAAGGTTGCACCCTCCTACCCCACTGATGCTTCCTCACCGAGCCAATGCTAATGTTAAAGTTGGTGGCTATGACATCCCTAAGGGATCAAATGTTCACGTTAATGTTTGGGCCGTAGCACGCGATCCAGCAATGTGGAAGAACCCGACTGAGTTTCGTCCCGAGAGGTTCCTCGAAGAGGATGTTGACATGAAGGGTCATGACTTCCGGCTACTTCCATTTGGTGCAGGGCGACGAGTGTGCCCCGGTGCACAACTAGGTATCAATTTGGTCACGTCTATGCTTGGCCACTTGTTGCACCATTTTGTTTGGACACCACCCGAAGGGATTAAGGCAGAGGAGATTGACTTGTCCGAAAATCCTGGATTGGTCACTTACATGCGAACTCCATTACAAGCCATAGCCTCTCCAAGGTTGCCATCACACTTGTACAAACGTGTGGCAGCGGACATGTAATTTTTAGTTTGTTTGTTATTATCCTCCATAGGTTTTTGATTATGAGCTTGTGATGAAATTGTAATTCTGATGAGATTGTGAAATGCTTAAATGAATTAATTGGGAAAAGTAACAAAAGCAAATCAAATAAAGAAACATTGTGGTTTACAAAATTACAAGTGTGAAAATAGATATTTGTATGAAAGATTAGGATGGTATTGGTCACAATTGACACATGCCTTGTATGATATTGATATTGAGTGAGCAAGAGGGGTCCTGTATGAAAGATTAATTGGACAGCGATATCTCAGTCTCACCAAAAAGGAAAAAGACTCGGGGGAATGCCTATTTCATTTTATTCGATTAAAACGATAAGGTGGATCCATTAGGTGTGGGATATTACTTGATAATTATGCCCCCACCACAAGGGTGTGGCCAGCCTAGGACTCAATTAGTATGTTCACCAAATTTTTCTTCAGAAGTATCCAATGTGCCAAAGGCTACGGCCAAGTATATTTTGACATCTACTAATCACATCTACATTATACCCCAAAAAGACTGCCATAATTGCAATTGAGAGTTTCTAAAAAAAATTGCAATTGAGACTCTTACGGTAATTTATAAAACCTAAATCATCAACCTAAGATTTGTCTAAAAGCGACTCAGCATACGCCTACACAACACACACATCTCGTTCAATCTAATATCCAATCAATCTAGGGCATTGCAAAGGCTGTTTGGAATTATTTAGAAAACCAAAACTATAGGTAAAGTGTGACAGTGTATTTGTGAGTACTATTAGAGTAATTTAATGGGAGTGAGATTCAACACAAGAGATTCTAGGGAAGAAAACATCTGCAACTGTTGGCCGACCAAACTGAAGGAGTCTTCACTGATCTAGCACATACTTCATGTTCAGAATTTTTAGCTCACCAGAGACAAGAAAGGTTCAAAGTCTTGCATCAAGGATGAAACTTGAAAATCAGAGAAGAGAAGACAAGACTAATGTTTAGAAAGCTCTCCCATCATCACCCTCCTTTCAAAAATAGGGCAAAGATCTTGCTAGCACTTTCATGGACAGATAAGAAGACATTACAAACTTCATCCAAACGCTTATAGTAGACAACACCAGACCTGCATCTAAAACTTCACATATAAGCTACCTAAAAACATAGCACACAGCACCCATGGCCTCATATACCACTGCCTTCTTATAGATTTTTTTTCCCCCTTCATTCTCCAGTGCATTTGGAAAGCCAGAAGTTCCAACACACCTTTAAGATATCATTCAACAGAACCTTGCTTGTGGCAGTTATAATACAAGCTAATTCTCTCAATAATCCAAAATTCCAACAAACTAAGCTTCCCTATTTCGGCACATCAAACAAATTAATTGTCCATTGTCATGCTGAAATAATAAACGATTCAGCTAAGCCTCCATTGACTATATTCAAGTGGAAATTTGATGGTGATTCCTTTAATAATTCAAGACTCCCAGATTTTGAAGAATCGCTTATGAAAAATAGATTTACAATCATTGTTCTTTCTTTGAACATGAATTGTTTAAGAATCAGTCTCCTGGAGATTCTGCTTTTGCAGGTAGGTAGTCAACAGGAGACTTTGCAAGCCATTTATCCTAAGGCAAGCTTTTGACTTCCCTCACCAGCAGCTTTGCTATGGAGAGGCAACCTATTATTTAAAGCTAAACAACTACATGAGCTTCAGAAAGATCAATGATCACTCACAATGATCCAGCACAAAAATAAACATAAGAGAAAGAAATAAACAATGAATCATTTGAAACTGAAAGAGAAAGCATCATGGCACAGATGTCACATTCCTTTCCTTTTTCTTTCTTGTTTCAAAAAATTAGGCATACAACATACATATCTACATGTTAACCAAAATGTCAAATAAAATGAATGAAATCCCTCAACTTTCAATCTAAAAGTTTATAATCTGTTTCATATAATAGAAGTTTTACCAACTTCAAGTTGGGGATATGAGATACAATACAACCAATTTGATGCAAAGTCAGGGCAATTCTCTATGGAGTTCCATTCTAGGCAATTGGCTGCACTAGCATGTAATGTGATTTAATTAGGCTTATGATATTACACAGGATGTGATCCTATAAGCCTTGGCTGACTTATAACCCAGACCAACCATAAGCATGCTTACAATTACCAAACAAGAAGCTTATAAATTTAGACACAGTTATCTGGAATTGGGGATGTTAATGTTTCTATCAATCCAATCAAAGAAAAAATGACAGAAGCTTAAACAGTATAACAGCAGCAATAGTTAAGAAGATTAATAAAAATGGATCATCTTGCTTTATAATTTTGTGTCATGTAACTAAGTAGTGATTGCCAAAGAAGATTAATACCCTGGATGAGAGGAAAATCATGAAAACAATATATTATAGAAATACTGTCTAGCAGCACATAAATGGATAGTAGAACATAAAGTTAAGAAGAAACTTACAATGTCAAATATATTAAATAAGAAGACAAAAAATGCATATATTGTACAGTAAACCCAAGGAGACTGCCATGAATAGCTGGTTAGTAGCAAATTCTCTGTCCAAAACATGGTTAACAAAGTGTCAATGAACCAATTATATTACCAGATACCATTATTTAGTGCTTTGAGTAACAAAGGTTAAGTATATGGTGAGGAAAACTTCCACTAGATTGTTACCTATTGCATAGTATTAGTTAATATTCAAGCAATCAAACATCCAACATTTGATAGTAACAAAAGGCAGAGCTATAGACTAACTCTAGCCAAAATAGTCTCATCAGGCAATGTTGTGGAAAAATAAATAAAACTAGGATAAAGTAAACTTGTGTAATGTATATTTGTGTTTGGTAATGACACACCAAATCAATCAAAGCATCTATCACACCTCCAACAACAGCCCAGCAATTATGCAGTAACTTAAGCAGCACCAGCATCAGTTATGCAGCAACTTAAGTTGAGCATTATTGCCACCAACCATGAGTATTGATCCAGTCAGCATAAATCCTGAAAATCAGCCGCATATAAACTAGTTGCTATCACTAGTGAAATTCGATAGAGTGAAAAACCTGACTTGGGCATTATATAATACAATAGATAGAAAATAGATCTTGCATTTTTTTTTTTTTTTTTTTTTTATTTCTAGTGAAATTTGAAACCTTAGTACCATAACACATTACCAACAAAGCACTGAGCTATGGTTTTGCCATTTCATCACTCAAACCATCTAAAATTGATACCAACATAGGTCTTAACAAATTCGTGACACCAATTGAAAAAAAAAAAAAAAATGCCCAGCAATAATATATTTCACCAAATCAAACTGAAATCATAACAATTCATGATTTAGATCACACCCTTTCTAAAGTGGCGCACTTCTTTCCATGTAAATTTAACCATATCGAACAAATAAGGTCCGCTCTATAACATCTGTATAACACTCCTATAGTTCTCTCTGTTCAAGAAATTGTGCAGTGAAGCAAACTCTAAAACTTTTCCATTTAAGTCCTCCCCACATTCTATGCCCCAAGTAAAAATTAATATAATAGATTTTTAATTGCCACCATTGCCAAATGAAAACTATTTCATTCTCATTCAATTCCAATGCATCAATTTTACTTAAAAAAAATTCATACTTACAATCAAAAAAAGATTTTATAAACAAAATTGAATCAGGCTAAAGCTTCAGATTAGACCTAAAACAAAAATGAACCAGGAAATGCATAGCAAAATGAAGAAAATGAGAAATAATGTAATCCACACCTTCTGCTTTTCTAAGCCAGGGATCTATTTTGAATCAAAGCCAGTTTGGCGTGATTCCAATTCCAAAGTATCCAAACCCTAGCCCCTAATTTATACTATTGCTTGTCTCTCTAAGCCCCTAAAACACTAGGACTACCCAAAATTGGACTAATACTTTGTATTCTCTCTACCGGCGAAGAGAATGACAGAGAGAAAACGAGAGAGATTGGGACAACTTCAATTTTTTTTTTCTCGGGAAACAAACAGATAATTAGATAGAGAGAGACCTGTAATCGAACGAAGAAGTGGAGGAGATGATATTTCCGACTACCGTGCCCTCAGCTCGTCATCGGAGATGATATCGCCGACCACCGTGCCTCAGATAGTCGCCGGAGATAAGTCGTCGACCACCGCACCTTTGACTGAATGAAATGGCTTTCTCCTTTTATTTTTCAAATTATGGGCTTTATTTCGAGGATTGAAAATTTTGGAATATCTTTATTACGAGGGTCGCGTAAAAGTGGTGCTGAAAAATGTAATATTTTGGAGCCAAAACTCTCGCGGGGATTATGCTAAAACTGGTCCGCATTTTAATTAAACGATTGTACTGACTTATTTCAAGGGTTTTAATGACCCTTGAAAGCTAGCCATACTCATTCATTCGCTTATGTCCGTTATCAGTGTTTGTTTGGACCCTTTTTAGTAGACCCTCGAAAATAGAGGGACGAAACAAGTGAAGTTTTTTGTAGTGGATCATGGCCAGCGGCTTTGCTATGGAGAGGCAACCTATTATTCAAAGCTAAAACCCCTTTTTAAGTTTAAGATCTGTTCCCAAATTCCTCCACAATGTTATCAGGTGGGATAATAGAAATTCTACAACCCCTTTTTTATTATTGGCTAAAGAAAAATCCAACAACTTGATTGTAGTGTATTCTATACCAATCAACCAGTTTCCTGTATCTGGAATTACAAAGCGCAATCTCAGTAAGGGAAGCAAATTTATCCACATGAATCAAATAGATCTGAAGAAGGAAACCCCAAAATGGAAGAAAAGACCATTAGAAGTTGCATATATAAAATATCCAGTAGGTGTATTCAACACGCATATTTACACATACAAAACAAACCAACCTATAAAACCGTTTCTTTCCAGATTAAAAGGTCGGTAAGCAGTATCTATTTACACATAATAGGGTATGTGCCAAAGCATTTTACTGTCATTAGTCATCGCATTGTCTAAAGATAGAGGCATAACTCCACAAATTATTTTAACACATAAATAATTACTAAATTCAGGAGTGATCTTGTTCAAACTGATTCAAAAAGAACTTTCCTTCAATATTCTTATTTACTTCAACCCTGAACTTCTCTTCCTTTATTCCCCTCCTCAGCTTCACAAGCAATTCAAATCTGGCATAATCTTCAATGACCTGCAATTAACCAAAAAGAAAATTATTTTAGTAATAATAATAAGAACCATTGATTTTAAAAGACATGCATTTAACAAAAGCAAATTCCTCAAACCAAAAAAAAAACCTTGGAGACAGTAGTACAAAATGCCAACCTTGGCCTTAGCAAAATCCTTGAAAAGAAGGGGTTGAAAAGCAGGGGTTGGGAAGAACTTGGCTCCATCTGTATATATAGCAAGAAATCAAGATAAGAGAGATAGTAGTACAAAATGCCAACCTTGGCCTTAGCTAGAAGGACCTCTAGAAGTTCATAGGGGGACAAGGAGTTTGATCTCTTCTGGATGGACTTAACAGCATGATTTGCAGCATCTTGAACCTCAGGATCATTAGTTGCACTGCTTTCTATCCTGGTTCATGGCCATCTGATGGATTTATGTAAAGGTCCAAGTTAAACACTACTCAGAATACTAGCTTACAAGCATAAAAAAGAAAGATGGGACTCCACATGCGTAAATGTTCAAGGCAAAACCAATGCCACCTACAAGATCTTGGATACAAAAGGGTATAGAGGTAAAGCACCACATTAGGTTATATTTTCAATAGATGAGAGTGGGGATTCCTTAGGCCTCCAGGGGAAGGAAAATAAGCATGGGATGCGAAGTTAAGAAGCTGCGGTAAAGCGCACATCAAGCTAAAACAACTTTCTTCGATATCTTTTTGACATGCTAAATAGCACATGTATAAATACTAGGAAAAAGATAACATAAAATTTTACCCCATCCAGTTTGACATTAAGAAAACCCCTGAATATTATTAGTCTGTGACACAGAAACACACTATAATCCAAATCAAAATTGTCAATACCGTACTGGACAGTATATACCAGGCCGACCACTAAACCAGTACAAATACTCCCCTGCAACTTAGAAGACAAAATATTCTTCTGTAGTGGTTGTATCGGGGATTTTTCAAGTACTTCGACCGGTTCAAGAAAAATAATTATAAAATAAAATAAAAAGGGGTTATAAAACTAGTTATTTGTGCTAATACGTTTTTTTTTTTTTTTAAGGAAAAAGACCATACTAGGCAATTTTATTAAGAAGATGGAAAATCAGCAGCAATAAAAGATTCAACATCTGATGGAACAAATTCTATCCAAACTAAAAGAGAAAAAGAAACTCCTTCAGGAGCTAGCAAAAAGTAGAGTATCCCGAACTAGATGACCAAAGGATGATAGTAACATGTTGCCCTTGCATAGGGCCTTGATACCAATCTCTGAGTCGCCTTGATAACCTGACCAAAGGAGTTTCGAACCACAATCCCTATCCCAGCTTCATCACTCTCGTTGAACATAGCGCCATCAAAATTTGTCTTGAATTCACCTGGTTTTGGAGGCACCAAGTATGCTTCTTTGCAGTTTTTTGAACCTGTTGGATAACTCCACTAGAGGTGAAGTCCAAGAGAAATTTTTTTGCAGCTTCACTGATTTTACAGCTCGGCAAAGTCTGTTCATTCAGCCTTGTCTTGTTTCTGTGAGTCCAGATGAACCAAGCAGTAGTAGCAAAGATTTCAAGGACCCATGGTTGCTGCAGAATTCGGCCTACCAGATCAAAGAATGTCCCTTGCGAAGCTTCGAAATCATTTATCCACCTAAAATCATTGCTCCAGACATGTTTCACGGCTTCACACCCCCATAGTGCAAGCATGATGTCTTTGGGTTGTCTCCCACAGCGGTGACAAGTAGAATCAGCTACGATTTTTCGCTTCATTAGATTGGCTTTGGTTGGCAGGCTATTTGTACAGGCTCTCCACAGAAAGTACTTCACTTTACCCGGCACTTTTAGCTTCCAAATACCAGACCAAAAGCTTGTGGTAGCTACTGGATTTGAACTCGATGCCTCATCCTTTGATGATTCCTCACATAACAATTTATAACCCGATTTCACAGAGTAATTTCCATTCCTTTCCAAAGGCCAGTGTAAATAATCTGGTTGAGGGGATATACACAGAGGAATAGATTTTATGCTTTGGGCTTCAAAGGGAGAAAAATGGTCATCTATAATCCTTGTGTTCCACCATCCCACGCTGTCATCAATCAGATTTGCTACACAGGTATCCACGTCCAAGACTAGGAGTGGAGATGTAACTCGCCCACCAGAATTTCCAGGGAGCTAGCAATCTTTAAAAACCCGAATGTCCCTTCCATCCCCAACTCTCCATTTCGCCTCCATCGAAATTACCTTTCTCGCCTTTAATGTGCTCTTCCAAGCATAGGAGCCCGATTATTTTTTTGCATCAAATATTGTACCACTTGGGAAATATTTTGACTTAAACACATGATAAAATAAAGAATTTGTATTATGAATGAGTCTTCATACCTGCTTTGCCAACATAGCATCATTGAATTTGTTATGCTCCTTAAAACCGAGTCCACCTCGCTTTGGTTTGCATAGAGTTTCCCCATTTTTCTAGTGTATCCAGGGCCAACCCAAGGCCTAGGCCTAAGGCCCCCACTACAAAAAATATTTGCCCTTTACAAAAAAGGCCCCCATCCCATTGTAAAAGGCCCAAAATTTTATAAAAAAATATAAATTTTTTCAAATTTTTGTGCACTTTTTGTTATTAGTGATGTTAGGACATCACAAATTTTTTTATAGATTTACAAACTGACATATTACCAATCACAAAAAAGTATTTTAAATATTTATTAATTACATTATTGAAGCTCATCAATCATTGTTATTGTTACATTATATTGTGAACATTTTGTAGTACTTTTAGCATTTTTCTTTTTTATTTCTAACAAGGCTTTTTTAAAAAAATTGCAAATGTGTAAGATACCAAAATTTTATAAAAAAATATGAATTTTTTCAAATGGTTGTGCACTTTTATTATTAGTAATGTTAAGGATATCACAAAGTTTACTATAGATTTACAAACTGACATGTTACCAATCACAAAAAAAGTATTTTAAATATTCATTAATTACATTATTGAAGTTCATCAATCACTATTATTGTCACATTATATTGTGAACATTTTGTAGTACCTTTAGCATTTTCCTTTTTATTTCTAACAAGGCTTTAAAAAAAATTGCAAATGTGTTAGATCATCAATCATCAATGATGATTAATCTCCCCTAATAGTTTGAAACTTTAATACTTGTAAACTAATCTACTACAAAGCCACACATCAATTAATGCCATAGATTATAAATGTAATTAACTATGTATCGTTATATATCCAAGATAAATTAATTTTCTTTTTAAAAAATAATATATTTTTTCTTTTTGTTAAATTTATTTTTCAACTATGATATTCAATTATTTATATGAAATTAACCTTAGTTTTAGTTAGTATTATTCATTAAATTATGTATTTAATACATCAAATTTACCTCAATTTGATTAATATTAAATAATTTTATTTAATTAATATTTATATATAAAAGGCCCCACATAAATCTTTTGCCTTAGGCCCCAAATTAGGTTAGGCTGACCTTGAGTGTATCTTCCTTCTTTCTTCACGTTGTCCCCACCAAAATTTTCGAATCAACATCTCAATATCAGATCTTTGATGAAATTTTTTACCAACTCACTAACTGATCTTCCAAAGAATAGAGTGGTCTTGTCAGTATTTATCTATTGTCCAGAAGCTTTCTCATAGTCCGCCAAAATGCCTTGTATGGTTTGGACATCTCCCAATTGAGCTCGGCAAAATAGCAAGCTGTCATCTGCAAAAAAACAAATGTGATATTTTTGGGCCACCTTGACTACTTAAAGAAAAGCCTTGAATCTTCCCTTCATTTACAGCATTTTGAATCAACCCATTCAAACCTTCAGAACATAGCAAGAAAAGATAGGGAGATAAAGGATCCCCTTGTCTCAAACCCCTCGAAGGTACAATATGTCCTTTTGGTTCCCCATTAACCATAATAGAGAAAGAGACAGTACTAATCTATATATATCTAAATGCTGAAGCATAGCATTTATTATTACTACGTTCCAGTTAAGCCACATCAGCGTCTATGTCAGATCCACACATTTCTTTCTGTAAGGTTGAATTTAATCAACCATTCTGTTGGCTTTATTCAATGCCAATTCGCTTGTAAATCAGCACTTAGAAACCCTGTATTTAGGTGGGAATCATGTAAGGGCAGTGTGTGAGAAAGTGTGAAGAAGTGCTCAAAACTGTACAGTGAAGCAGGGACTCGCGACTGGATCTCGCGGGTGGCTCGCGACTTGCAAGCTGCCAAAAGATGCACACGAGTGAAGCATGCAGAGAAGCTGAACTGTCATGCCAGTTGTAGCACTACAAGACAAAAAGTCCAGACTGGCCATTCAGTTAGCTCGTGGCTTGAACTCATGACTCAGTCAAGTCGCCAGCCAGCTTTGTTTTGGAAAAACTGACTCTTCGCATTCCATTCTCACACTAGTATAAATACCCCTTATACCCATGAAATGTAGAGAGCTTCCAGAGAGAATTTTAAGAGAGAAACCCTAGAGAAAAACAAGATTGACTCATCCACAATCTTTACATAGAGACTCTTCAAATTCCTCTACTCTCACCCTCTCCATTATTACATCTTTGAGAGGTTCTTAGCCAAATCATTTTCTCACCATACCCACATCTGTGAGAAGGCTTTTTGGTGCTTTGGGAAGCAGTTAGGAAGGGACCAATTCACATTGGTTGATGCTATGGGCTATAGCGGAATCCGGTAAGCTAAAGAAGAAATAGGTTCGGCGTAACCTCGTTAGAGTAGGAGCTTGGAGGGCTTAGGTACACTGGGTAGATTAGACTTGGAAGGTCTTCTGCTGTTCATGTATCCCAACTTGATTCTTTAGTGGATTATTGACCGCTTGGAGGGCGGCGGAGAGGTTTTACGCCGAGGACTTCGGTTTCCTCTTCGATAACACATCGCTGTGTTGTCCTTGTGTTTGCATCTCTCTTTCCTTAATCTTTGCCATTTAATTTCTGCTGTGGATGTGATTTTATTTGATTGAGATTGTTTATCAATTCTGTTATAAGCTTATGTTCATTTTCCGCACATACATTGTTTAATATTAAGCTTGAATTGGTAATTTGTAAATTGGGGGTCTAAACGTTCATACTGTTTTATACGCTATTTGAACTTTCAATTGGTATCAGAGCGGGTGCACTTGCTATGGTTTAATTACCTTAGTGCGATCCTTGACCCCGTTTGAGATGGATTGGTCTCAATCTTTAAATGCTCCAGCATATTTTGATGGTAGCAATTATGCCTTTTGAAAGGTACGGATGAGAGCATTTTTATGTTCGATAGATGAATCTGTTTGGGATGCCATTGATATCGGTTGGACTAGGCCGAAGGCAGCCAAATCCACATGGGATAAGGCAGCCCTCGCGGCATCAAATGCTAATAGCAAAGCACTTAACGCCATTTTTTGTGGTGCGTCTCCAGATAAGTTCCATCGAATTTCTCATATTACCATTGCCAAAGAGGCTTGACAGATATTGGAAACCACATATAAGGGAACGAAGAAAGTAAAAGACACGAAGCTACAGATGCTAACCACCCGATTTGAGGAGCTTAGAATGAGTGAGGACGAGTCCTTTGACTCTTTCTATAGTAAGCTGAATGAAGTGGTCATCGGCAAGTTTAATTTGGGAGAGAAAACGGAGGATTCCAAGGTAGTAAGGAAGATCCTTCGGTCATTGCCGGAAAGCTTCCATGCCAAGGTGACGACAATTGAAGAGAGCAAAGATCTTGATGATATCAAAGTCCAAGAAATGGTTGGCTCGCTTCAGACATATGAATTGTCATTGCCCACTCAAAGGAAGAGCAAATCTCTTGCTCTTAAGACCATAAATGAAAGGATAGAAGCACACAACTCGTCAGGTGAGGATGTTGTCGAGAAAGATGTTGCTTACCTTGCAAAAAATTTTCGCAAATTCCTGAAGTTCAAGAACAGTGGGAAATTTGGTGACAAAGGGAAATTTACAAGTTTCGAAAAGGAGAAGGACTTCAAAAAGAGAGACGGGAAGGAGTCCCAATCTAATCAAGGAGTCACTTGTTTTGAATGTAATGGATATGGCCATTTCAAAAAGGAGTGTCCTAATTATTTAAGATCGAAGGGCAAGGCGTATGAAACCACTCTTAGTGACTCAAATTCCTCCACCTCTGATTCGGAGGATAGTTGTGATGAAGAAGGGAATTTCGCAGCATTTATGACTATTGCTCATGTTGAGTCTTCGGAGGACTTGAATTTGCTTGTGCAAGAACTTGGGGAGCATAGTGATGAGGAATCCATGGGAATTGTAGAAGAATCGGATGCTGAAGAAGATGAAGATGCAGCCAGTTTTCAAGAGAATTACAATCTCTTGAGAAGTCAGGAGAGTATGCAAGGGTGGCCAAGGCGGCTGTGAAGAAGATGAAGAAAGCAGAGGAGGACTATAGAAGTCTCCTAGTAAGATATAAGGAGGCCAAGTGTGAGATTGAGACGCTAAATGGTGAGTTAACCGAAACTTATTTCAAAATCAAATTTCTTGAGCATGAGGTGGTTCAAGCCAATGATAAAGTAAATCGAGTCTCCTCCCAGAAGCTTGATGAAATGCTTGCTCATCAAAAACCATTTTTCGACAAAGGTGGATTGGGATACACCAGAGAGAGCAGTTCGGCTGCAAATAAATACAAGGAAATGAAGTTTGTGAAAGCTGAAGAATCGAAGGGGGCTACCACAAATGCTGAGAAAGTGAAGCTAGAGAAGAAGAAGGATGTGACTGTCCAACAGTTTATGACTAAACCTCCTAAACAATCAATGGTCAAACCTAAGGATAAAGGGAACTCACTCCCAAAGTCACAAAGAGGTCCGAGAACTCAACACTTCTGCCATCACTATGGACTTCAAGGTCACACCAGACCTAATTGCCATAAGCTGCAAGCATTGAGGAATTCAGGTGCTCAAAAGCCAAAAGGACCAAGAAATGACAAAAGGAATTAGGTTGTTGAGCAATCAAGAGACCAAGGTCATTCCTGTGCGGTGGATGTGATGAAGATGATTGGTGCTTGGAAAGCTTCACTAGAAGGTTTGAAAATCCTAACTCTCGTACCCAATCCTAAAGGGATATCACCCCAAACACACGTGACATGTGGGTGAAGAGGGGTACTTATGCATAAGCATTACAATATGTTCATGCATTAATACTTCCAATGTTTTTATGACTATGCTTGGTTGTGTGCTGCTGCTAGCTTGAGTTGAAAATTGTTTTGATTATTTGCTTTTGCTTTAAATGTTTTTACATTGTTGTTTTGATCAATCTTTTCTTGCTTTTATGTCAAAAATCCAAAAACACATAAAAAAAAAATAATAATCAAAAAAGTTTGATCGACATTATTGTGTTTTGTCACAAGCATATTTTTCCTTGTACCTTTGTACTAATGGCTTTGTGCATCTACGAGCATAACTTGTTCTTTTTGCACTCTTATCATTGTGGGAAAACTCTTGACATCTATGTGATTGTTGTAAATCGATTTTCAAACTTGTCATGAATGATTAGTCAATGGTTTTGTTAATCTTAAGATATGCATAGACTTGTGCCTATATATCTTCCCACTCTTTTATTTTATTGCTTTTGCTTAAAGAGCTCAACAAATGTAAATCTCCAAATGAAAAGAGATAATGAGCTGCAAAAGCCTGTTGCACATATTAGTATTTGACTAGGAAAAAAAGAAAGTAACTTAAAATAAAATGTATGATGCCAAAAAGCCAAATGCTTAATCATCAATTTGAAATATTAAAAATTTTAGGTATTGATCTCTAAATGAGATGTATTGATTCAAAAAGATCAAATGTTATGTTGTGAATGGAGCCAAATGAAAAGCTTTATATTATGTAATCAAGTTTATTTGGGAGGTCATATATGCATACTTCTATAATTGAGATAGGTCACTTTTCCTAGTGCTAATTGCGTATACCTTGGTTGAATTGATCATTGAAGCTTCACATTAGATTAAGGACTATCTCATCTTTGGTACCCACACACATCACACATGTTTATGCTCAATGAATGCCTTATTCATTTGTGTGATTGTACTTGATTAAATGTGTTTTCACATGCTCAATTTTTGTTGATCAAACACAAAAAGATTTTTGAGTGTTTTAATTTGTTTTTGGAAAGTCTTTTGTTTTTGCAAAAATTTCAAAAATTCAAAAACTGTGTTGCCCTGTTTTGGCGACTTGGTCGCGAGTCAAGCCAGTCGCATGCCCCAGTCGCGAGCTTGCTCAGAAGGTTTTCACAACTCACTGGTGGGTCAAAGTCCCAGTCGCGAAAAATACTTAGAAAATTTTTCAAAATCTGAGTTTTTAAGTTTCTCGCGACTCATACTGGCGACTTGTTCGCGGGTGGAAGCTCTAGTCGCAAGGGTTACACAGATATTTTTGCGACTCCCTTCGCGACTTTCTCGCAGGTAGAACTTCCAGTCGCGAAAAATGCTTAATCAAATTTTCAAAATTTTGTCTCTAAGGTGTTTGGCGGCTTGCCCTGGCGACTTGCACGCAACTTGATTCAGTCGCGAAAAACGCATGTTTTGCGTTTTAAGAACAGTTCTATTTTAAAACTTCTTAGTTTTCCCTCGAACATTTTGACTGTTCATTGTCTTCTCTCTCACAAACCCACTGTGTTTTACACAAAAACCACCATTTTCATCATCTCTTCAACTTCAATCTTCAAGAAAAAGGTATGGGTTTTCTTATTTTATCTCAGTATTTCATATTTCTTGCCTTGATTTCTTGGATTTTTGTGTTGTTGTTGAGATTGGGTATATGTGTTGATTCGGTTATGGGTTGGGGTTATTTTGTCTGAGTTTGTTAAATGCATATTGTTGTCATTAAGAATATAATGCTTATTATACATGTTTTTGTGTATGCTTCTCATTTTGGAGTAGTACTGTGCTATGCTGTGCATTTCATGCTTGTTGTAGAATGTCTCAATGACAGTTACTTGTGACTCTGTGGTGGTCATTGATTACATTGCACTTAGTTGTGCCTGCTTCTTCATCATATTTGCACATCACGTGCACAAGTATTGCACATGCTACTTTTCTGTTAACTTGGTTCATGTACTGTGGTTGAGTGATATCTCCTTCTACATATCAATGTGCACTTAATTCATTGACTAATTTGGATCTAATCAAGTTGATGTTTGTGTATTGTGGTTCTGCACTTGGTTCTCTGCTGTGTGTATGTTCTTTTGCAGATGTCTCGACGTTCCTCTCGAGGAAAAGAACCTGTGACTGATGTTCCATCATCCCCTGTTTCGAAACGGACTCGCCGTTCATCTCAAGACTCAAACAGTGAAAGATTCAGAACTCCTCTCGATTCACAAACACATTCTAGCATTTTTGTGAATGCTCCTGCTGTAGTGGAACGAGTAGTTAAATTTGATGCCTTGGGAACTACATTTATCCCTAGGATATTTGAAGCAAAAATTGGGCTGATCTGTTCGGGAACTTCAAGGACCCAATTGATGAATTGGTAAAAGAATTCTACTCAAATGCTCGATATACCGGTGTAGAGTTGAAATGTTGGGTAAGAGGAACAGAATTCTCCATCAATCCAGAATACATTGCAAAGGTTCTTCACATCACCAGACCAGCAAATGTGGACCTCACTCCGTATGATGACAGACTACTTCAGGTACAAGATATTCTTGAAGTTCTTGGGCCTGATCATGAGGTTAGAAGCAAAGGCTCATCTATAGGCACTGCACAATTTACGCCTAAACTGACGACTCTAAAATTGATCTTGTTCTCCAATCTCTACCCATTATCTAACACCGCTTTCATCAATCTTGGAAGAGCACAATTTCTATGTGATCTCATTACCGGAGTTCCAATTGACATCTGTGCCCACATCTTTCAAACCATTGGGAAAACAGCGGCTCGATCAGCAACACGAACATGTATTCCTTTTTGTAGTCTCATTATGAAGATCATGCTTCTTGAAGGTGTCCGTCCACCAACAGATGGAAAAATTGTGCCACGTCCTCGACCAATATCCATGATAACTCTCCAAGCAAGCAAGAGTCACTCCTCTAAAGCACCTAATAGTGAACAATTCACCCATGCCACTCCATCTGGTCATGATTCAGCTACACCTATGTATACCGATACCGTTTCTCCCTTCATTCCTGAGTTACAGACGACCAGCACTCTACAAGAACAATCTGGTCCTCAAGTTGGCAGGTTGGGTACTTTGTTTGAGAGTTTGAATCTGCGTATTGCCGGACTTGAAAAAGTTCTCTTCTTCACCAAAAATCAAGTCCAAATGTGTCTCACGTCAATGAAGACGCAGTTAGATGCTATTCAGCAAAAACTAGAGGACAACCTTTAGCTATTCGTGCCAAAAAGGGAGAAAGCACAGTGAAAGGGGGAGAGCAACACAAAAGGAAGAGTGCATAGTGAAAGGGGGAGTTGTGTGCTCAAGAAGAAGAAGCTGATACATACACTCACACATACTTTTTAATAGCCTAACTCTTGGCTAGTTTAGTTTTCTTTCAGAACAGTTATCTGCTTATAGTTTATATATACTCTTGGTCATGGTTACAATGCTTTGGTGATTATGTTTTTAAAAGCTTTTGTAGTACTTTGGTTTATATGTATAAGATGTTAGTTTATTTATAGTACATGTAGTTGTACCCTTACTTTGTAACCTAGTACTTGTTGTTAAATGTTATGCATTTTCTTTAAGTACTTTCACTCTTGTGCCCTTATTGGATTTTTTATCCTTAATGCAATTACCTTGAGTTGTTGCATTGGTTGAGTGTTGGACATGCAAATGATACTTTGCATTGAGCTTATTAGCTTGCATGTCCAAATGTTCATTACTTGTATGAATGACCATTGTGGTCACTATTTATAGTGATTGTTCATTTTTGGTCAAGCCATGGTTTATTGCTTATATTCCATTTTGCTTGATCGCATTGTGCTTGCTCCATATGCATTACAAGTTTTCTGCATATAATGATCATATTGTGTTGTTGTGTTTCAGGAGATACTTGTTCTTATGGTTCAAGAGCTACACAGATTCTAGAGTTAGGTGTGAGTGAGTTATGTTCAACTGTTCCCAACTCACATGTTAAGTCTAGAGTTTGTTTTAGGATTTTGTCACGGTATAGCCAAAGGGGGAGATTGTAAAGTTGAATTCAATCAACCATTCTGTTGGCTTTATTCCGTACCAATTTTCTTGTAATTCAGCACTTAGAAATCCTGTATTTAGGTGGGAATCACGTAAGGATAGTGTGTGAGATAGTGTGAGAAATGCTCAAGACTATGCAGTGAAGCAGGGACTCGCGACTGGATCTCGCGGGTGGCTCGCTGCTTGCAAGCCGCCAAAAGATGCACACGAGTGAAGCATGCAAAGAAGTTGAACCGTCATGCCAACTGTAGCACTACAGGACAAAAATTCTAGACTGGCCATTCAGTTAGCTCGCGGCTTGAACTCGCGACTCAGTCAAGTCGCGAGGCCAAGTCGCCAGCCAACTTTGTTTTGGAAAAACTGACTCTTTGCATTCCATTCTCACACTAGTATAAATACCCCTTATACCCACGAAATGTAGAGAGCTTCCAGAGAGAATTTTAAGAGAGAAACCCTAGAGAAAAACAAGATTGACTCATCCACAATCTTTACATAAAGACTCTTCAAATTCCTCTGCTTTCACCCTCTCCATTGTTACATCCTTGAGAGGTTCTTAGCCAAATCATTTTCTCACCATATCCACATCTGTGAAAAGGCTTTTTGGTGCTTTGGGAAGCAGTTAGGAAGGGACCAATTCACATTGGTTGATGCTATGGGCTATAGCGGAATCCGGTAAGCTAAAGAAGAAATAGGTTCGGCATAACCTCGTTAGAGTAGGAGCTTGGAGGGCTTAGGTACACTGGGTAGATTAGACTTGGAAGGTCTTCTGCTGTTCATGTATCCCAACTTGATTCTTTAGTGGATTATTGACCGCTTGGAGGGCGGCGGAGAGGTTTTACGCCGAGGACTTCGGTTTCCTCTTCGATAACACATCGCTGTGTTGTCCTTGTGTTTGCATCTCTCTTTCCTTAATCTTTGCCATTTAATTTCTGCTGTGGATGTGATTTTATTTGGTTGAGATTGTTTATCAATTCTGTTATAAGCTTATGTTCATTTTCCGCACATACATTGTTTAATATTAAGCTTGAATTGGTAATTTGTAAATTGGGGGTCTAAATGTTCATAGTGTTTTATACGCTATTTGAACTTTCACTTTCCATTTTTCCTCTTTTTTTATCCCTTCCTTTTGTTATTAACGTTTTGCACTTTTGCTCTTCTTTGAGTTCTTTCGACTTCCCATTTCAATTAAAAAATAAAAAACTTCTCATTTACTTCAAACTTTTCCAATTCTGTCTCTTCTGTCTCAAATAATTTTTCTCATTTACTCCAACAAAACATTTCCTTATTTTTACCTTTCCATTAAAATTAATTGAGCATTAATTCAGCCCTTCTTTCAAACCTGTGTCTTTTGATTATTTTGTGATTCTTCCTATTCTTGATCAAGAGGTTTTTCAAAACATTCAATTGTTGCCTATTGGAAATAAAACACCCACTTGTAATTTTTTCTATATATATATATATATAAATATATATATTTATATCTGTAATTTCTCTTCCTCCATAGATAAAGAGTCTATTAGCCTAACCTATGCCAATGCAGAATCAAATCCTTCCCATCAAGAAGCCCCTACGAAATTATCAGGTTTTAAGCCATGGATATTTGTCGTCAGGTTCTCAACAAAACGTTGTTATCATTAAAGAAGCGCTTGCACAATCTGTAATTAATGTGGCCATAGACAATCTCTACCCACTTGGTGTCATGGATCTTATTGGTCCCTTGAGACATTGTCTTTGCTTGAATATATGCCATTGGTATAACAAATCGAAGAGCAAATTATGGAGAGAGATCACAACTTTTCTTTTCTTTGTTATTCATGAAATAAGCATATGGGAAAATGTTTGGTGATGAAAGGGTCCGCCATGGCTGCAAATTAAGTTTGAGAACGTTTAGGGACATAACAACATTTCACAACATTTTCACAACACCCTTATTTTGAGTTGTGGTGGGTTCCAGTATATATATATATATATATATATAATTTTATTATTACATTTTATTTCAACCTATGGTGAGCTAACACCTTAGCTTGTTGTAAAAAAATTGTGAGATTTTGTTGTGCTCGTAGAAAAATGTTTTTATGTTTTCTTCTTCCTTTGATTTATTTATATTTTCTTTATATTAGTGAATTCACAAATATTTAATTATTTTAACTAATTCAAACACACACACACACACACATATATATGGGTTAGGTTCAAGTTACACCTGATGTAACTTTA
Source organism: Notholithocarpus densiflorus (assembly GCA_030021035.2). Taxonomy (NCBI): domain Eukaryota; kingdom Viridiplantae; phylum Streptophyta; class Magnoliopsida; order Fagales; family Fagaceae; genus Notholithocarpus; species Notholithocarpus densiflorus. Next base: position 727,948 of record JARYZH020000027.1, on the reverse strand, counting down.
AGTAATGTTACACTACCTAATATTTTTTAATTAAATATGAATTTTGATAAATATACCCCTGGATTACATTATCTTTGTGTATTCTCCATGATTACAAAATTTAAAATGATCAAAAATCAATAGCCATGTCATCAATCAATTGTTTAAACTCAAGTTTTTGTAATTTAAAATAGTGCATAAAAAATGAGTTTATGAATTGAATGGTAAATTATATCTGTTTGGTATGAAAATTGGCATGCATATTAAAAACATATAGAACATGTAATTCAATGGTTGGATTTTCAAAATATGAATTCAATAACAAGTTATTGGGTGGTGTAATATTATTTAGAGTTTTTACCAAGTGTAACTTGAAAATCTCTCTCTCTCTCTCTCTCTCTCTCTCTCTCTATATTTATATATATATATATATATATAATTTTAAGTTTTAACTATGCTAGTCATTAAATTTTCTTTGACCTTTTTGGATGTTTTTGTTTCAATTGTTTCCAAAGTGAACTAGAAATGATGAAAAGTATATATTTGAATCTATTATTATTATCATTATTATTAGTGGACATTTATTGTTCAAATCGTTGCTCCCATGTTATACCTATCAAATTATTAAAATAATTAAAGGAAAAAGAGTCTACAATACATTAATTCTAGTTCAGTAGTTTAAAAAAAATTAATTTTTACACTTTCTACTAACCATGTACCATATTTTACTATTCATGCATAGAATCATTCTCTCATCATATGTACCCAAGACCAAAAATATGAAATATATATATAAATATATATATATATAATATTCCGAATATACAACATCACACTCATCATATGTGAATAAATCCATCTACAAGGAGATCCACATATCGTATATTGTAAATACGATGGCACATCCGTAATACTAGACACTTTTTCCTTGCATAATAGTAATTTAGGAAAGATAAATAAATGCTTTTTTTTGTTTTTGTTTTTTTTTTTTTTTTTTTTTAGTTTAGAAAAGATAATAAATGTTTGGGAATTCTTACATGCTCCTCCATCTATGATTACTTTACTTTTTGGGGTCTGTCTGTCAGGCAATTCTTACATGGTCCTCTTCCTCCTAAGTTTTTTCCCTGTAGTTATTGAAAAATCAAAAATCCCAATATGTGGCCTAAAAAAATTTGAGAAAGGTCTATAAGCTTTGACAAAAATTGTGCAAGAAATTGACCTGCCTAATTGTATGACAGTACATTGAGTCACGACTTTTTTTTACCACTCATAACTCGTTACATGGCGAGTTGTGGCAAAAATTATACAATAAGTTATGGTCCTAACATTTTTTCAATACATATCATTTTTTTTAGAGAATTTCAACCTATGGTGTTTGCTTATAAAGACAACTTCAATACAAATCATTAAGAATGAATATTAATGTGTTGCAATTTCATTGATCACACAACATCTTCCCATGTCTTTTTCGAAGCAATGAAGTATTGTGGACCTGTGGCATCAATAAGTTTAAGAAAATTATTAAACATACTACTAGAGTACTAGTTATATTTCTTCTAAAAACTTAATAATAATAATAATAATAATAATAATAATAATAATAATAATATTATTATTATTATTATTATTATTATTATTATTATTATTAAGAAGATTTATGAATTGACATTATAAATGCAGGCAATTGTATGATATATTATTATTATAATAAAATTTTATATTTTATACTTATTTTATGGTTAAAATTTGATATGTAATCAAATTTATAATGTCTCTAACATCATTTAAAGTTTATATGCATTAAAAAAAGTCACTATTTTTTCATGATTTTTAAGATTTTTTTTAGTCTCATGGCTCAAAAAAAAAAAAAAAAAAAAACAAGAAAAATATATATTCTTTATCATTTTCTCTTAGTTTTTGGTTGCAAATAGAAATATGAATATTTCACCAACTGGAGTCCAAATTTTCTGTTTCACTTTATTCTCCACCAATAAAAACTTAATACATGTCCACCTATTTGACTAAATTATATTATTATACCCTTTTTTATTTTAACTATCTAAAGTAAAATAAATCCAACACCCCCACCACCAACCTTCGCCGCGCCGGCCACGGAGTCATCAATATTGCTGGTCTGGAGTCCGGACTGTTCTGGAATTTTCTCCACTTCTCTTCTTCCATGGATGACTTTCTGATTTGCCACTCCTTTTATTCTTTCTCTTCTTTTTTTTCTTGATTGAGAGATTGATTCCTTAACATTCTTAGATCTGATTTCTAGTTTATCAGTGTTTGGTTTTTACTATTATAAACCCACATCTTGCGGCCCGCTCAAACGCCAAATCCACCATATCTAGAATCTAGAATAAGGACTTAGAGGTATCTAAGTTATGTCAGCAAATAAGACTTCAGGAAATAGTGCTATAAAGCTTCTACCCAGACCATTTTCATTTTCATGCCTTAACCTCAACAACTCCATTGGAGCTACCGCAAAGAACGAACAAGGGAGCCAGTGTCTTTCTTGGCAAAATAGCTTTTAGCATTGATGATAAAAATGACTCACCGGACCCACGCTAAAGCCCATCTTTCAAACCCAAGCAAAAATCATAAAATCCAAACAACGAAGAGGAACCAATTCATAGAATTAACCAAAGACAATAAATAAATTTAAAATTTTAAAAAAATTTTAAAAAAAATTTAAAAAAAAAAAAAAAAAAAAAAAAGAGAAAGAAAGAAAGAAAGATAAAGTCACCCAAAATGGGTTTCGATCATAGTATAAAAATGAAAATAAAAGAGCATAAACATAATTCAGACAACTGTTATTGTCCGTGACCAGGGCTATTGATGATGTCGGTGGCCGGCGCAGGCGAAGGTTGGCGGTGAGGTGAGGTGGTGGTGCAAGGTGTTATGTTTATTTTATTTTATTTTCATAATTATAAAATTTAATCAAATAAGCGGACATATAGGTCCGTTTGGATAGAACTTATTTTGCTAAAACTGAAAACTGAAAACACTGTAGCAAAATAATTTTTAAATGTGTGAATAGTTCCATGTGACCCATTTTTAATGAAAAAGTTGCTGAAAAGTGAAATTTGTGGGTCCGTGAACAGTGCACACTGTTCACGGAAGACTTGGTCAAAAGTTGCGGCTACTGTTCATGAACAGTAGCCACTTGTGGGGGAAAACGAGTGAAAAAAAAAAAAAAAAAGGGGAAAACGCGGAAGAACCAAACGTAGACGCAATAAGTTGGATCCAAACCGGCACATAGGTGCGGTTTGGATTCAGTATCTGCGATTAGCGTCTGCGTTTTTTTTTTTTTTTTTTTTTCGTGCACGCGTTTAGGGGACACGGATACTGTTCATGCTACAGTAGCCGTAGTTTATTGACTTTTCAGCCCCTTTATCAGTTTTGTGGGTCTCGTAAACAGTGCATGAGACCCACAAATTTTATTTTTCAACAACTTTTTCATTAAAAATAGGTCTCACAGTACTATTTACACATTTAAAAATTATTTCGCTACAGTGTTTTTAGTTTCAGTTTTCAATTTCAGCAAAAATAAACTCAATCCAAACAGACTTATAGTAAGTTTTTATTGATAGATTATAAAGTAGAGCAGACTCCCTCGCCCCCATATATATCAACCTCATTCCAACCATATCGCCCACCAAAAAAAAGGCCTATTCTTCTCTCTTCTACTCCAAATGGCTCTTCCTCTAATATCCATCTCCCTTCTCATTATCATCCTCCTTGCATACAAGCTCTACCAACACCTAAGATTCAAGCTCCCACCAGGCCCTCGTCCATGGCCAATAGTTGGAAACCTCTATGACATAAAACCAGTGAGGTTCCGATGCTTTGCAGAGTGGGCACAAGCCTATGGTCCCATCATATCAGTCTGGTTCGGCTCAACTTTGAACGTGGTTGTGTCCAACACAGAGTTGGCTAAGCAGGTTCTTAAAGAAAATGACCAACAACTTGCTGATAGACATAGAAGCAGGTCAGCTGCTAAGTTTAGCAGAGATGGCCAGGACCTTATATGGGCTGATTATGGTCCTCACTATGTCAAGGTTAGGAAAGTTTGCACCCTTGAGCTTTTCACACCAAAAAGGCTCGAGGGTCTTAGACCCATTAGAGAAGATGAGGTTACTGCCATGGTTGAATCCATCTATAAGGATTGCAACAATCCTGGTATGCTTTTTTATTTATTTTGTTCTTGATTTCTAACTTATAATTCGATCCTGAAAATTGTTTTTATTTTACATGCAGAGAATAATGGTAAAGGTTTGTTGGTAAAGAAGTATTTGGGTTCTGTGGCATTCAACAACGTCACAAGACTGGCATTTGGAAAGCGGTTTGTAAATGAAGAGGGTGTAATGGATGAGCAAGGATTGGAATTCAAGGCAATTGTGGCCAATGGAGTGAAGATTGGTGGATCACTTGCAATGTCAGAGCACATTCCATGGCTTCGTTGGATGTTTCCACTAGAGGAAGAGGCATTCGCTAAGCATGGGGCAAGAAGGGACAGACTCACTAGAGCTATCATGAAAGAGCACACTCAAGCTCGCAACAAGAGTGGTGGTGTCAAGCAACATTTTGTTGATGCATTGCTTACATTGCAAGAGAAATATGACCTTAGTGAAGACACCATTATTGGACTTATTTGGGTAAGTGAAAATGTTCCCCTTTCACTTGTGTTTCGGTTTGATAAAATAGAATAAACATTCCTTAAATTACTTGAAAAGATAACCAAAACCTAATATATTCACTTGAAGAACATATTACATTTGTGGCAACTTAAAGATTTGGAATGGATAAGTAGTTGTTTAGTGAAAAGGACAAAATGCTTAAAACAATTATGTTTGGTTTTTTAATTGCTAGAAATAGGAGTAGTGAGTTATATCATGTGATATGTGCAGGACATGATCACTGCAGGCACGGACACCACTGCAATCTCGGTAGAATGGGGAATGGCTGAGCTAATAAAGAACCCAAGGGTGCAACAAAAGGCCCAAGAGGAGCTAGACCGTGTGATTGGTTTCGAGCGTGTCATGACCGAAGCCGATTTTTCTAACCTACCTTACTTACAATGTGTAGCCAAAGAGGCACTAAGGTTGCACCCTCCTACCCCACTGATGCTTCCTCACCGAGCCAATGCTACTGTTAAAGTTGGTGGCTATGAAATCCCCAAGGGATCAAATGTTCACGTTAATGTTTGGGCCGTAGCACGCGATCCAGCAATGTGGAAGAACCCGACTGAGTTTCGTCCCGAGAGGTTCCTCGAAGAGGATGTTGACATGAAGGGTACTGACTTCCGGCTACTTCCATTTGGTGCAGGGCGACGAGTGTGCCCCGGTGCACAACTTGCTATCAATTTGGTCACATCTATGCTTGGTCACTTGTTGCACCATTTTGTTTGGACACCACCCGAAGGGGTTAAGGCAGAGGAGATTGACTTGTCCGAAAATCCTGGATTGGTCACTTACATGCGAACCCCATTACAAGCCATAGCCTCTCCAAGGTTGCCATCACACTTGTACAAACGTGTGGGAGCGGACATGTAATTTTTAGTTTGTTTGTTATTATCCTCCATAGGTTTTTGATTATGAGCTTGTGATGAAATTGTAATTCTGATGAGATTGTGAAATGCTTCAATGATTTAATTGGGATAAGTAACAAGAGCAAATAAAGAAACATTGTGGTTTACAAAATTACAACTGTGAAAATAGATATTTGTATGAAAGATTAGGATGGTATTGGTCCCAACTGACACATGCCTTGTATGATATTGATTTTGGGTGAGCAAGAGGGGTCCTATATGCTTAATTGGACAGCAATGTCTCACCAAAAAGGAAAAAGAATCGGAGGAATGCCTATTTCATTTTATTCAACTAAAACCATAAGATGGGATCCATTAATTAGGTGTGGGATATTACTTGATACTAGTCACTAATCCGTGCGATGCACAGGAATAGCTACTGGATGAGTTTCAGGAAAAAAAAAATCATTATTTTTGAATTGAAGTAGTAAGCAAAAATGCATGAAAAAAAAATGATATTAAAAGAAATAGCACAAAGTTTTATTAGTTAGGCAAAAGATAGCAATGTTGTTTTATTTATTAGTTTTTTGTGGAAAAGAATAAGAGACAGAATGTTGCGTCTCTAGTTTAGTTAGTGTTGTATATATATGTATATTAAAGATAGATCGTAATATATATACTAAAATGTGTCAATTGAAAGGTCATAATCCTTCAAACTGGATATATCAAAAGGTGTCTATTGAAAAGTCATAACCCTTTATATTTGATATATATTAAAGGTGTTTATTGAATGAAAAGATGTCTATTGACCGAAAATATGTCTATTGAATGAAAATGTATCTATAAATAGTGGTTTATATTCATTTGGTAACTTCTTCTCAGCTTCTTCTTTTTCATTTTTCTTAGAAATACAAAAAATCTGTGGGTCTTCTCTAAAATTGTTATTTGTAGAACCTAATAAATTTGGTTGTATCCTAGGGACAAATTTATAGTAACCCTTTAGCAACTCTTGTGTGGGGGCAAATATTGTCTAAGGATAACATTCAATTGTACTCCCAAGTCAATCAAATTTTCTGTTTGCCTACTTGATCATTTTGTTAGTTCATTTTATTACTCCTCCATATTCTCAAAAAATCAAAAAGATCAGTGAAGTCTAATCTTTATTTTAGCGTAATTGAAACGAACAATTTTTTAAAGGAATTGAGAGATGGTTTTTTTTTTTCTTGATTGCAATCTTTGGATATATAACAATCGAAGTTTTTTTTTTTTACCGAGGACTTGTAAATGCACTATTGGTGATTTATTGGGAATGGGAAAAAAAAAAAAAAAAAAGTACGTGGTGGAGATATTGAGACGCAGAGGGAGGAAAGGAATTGAGTAAGGAACATGAAAAGTTATAATACATAGAGAGTGTCTTTGTGCATGTTTAGGATATGAAGGTTTTTTTTTTTTTTTTTTTTTGTTGAGAAATAGGATATGAAGGATTTTGATATGATATATTCGTTTTATCTGTAACAGTTTCTAAAGCAAACCAAAAAAAAAAATTTAGAACATTGCTTATTTCCAGTTTATATTACACTGGTGACTTAAAAGTCAGTACTTAAAAGTGATAATATCACTGAAATGTTACTTATATTCCACCAAATGAAAAGGCACAATGTTTTGATGTTTTTAAATGTAGATGTGGCACTAATTTGTGTAGCACTGTAGCCATGTGGTGCAATAAGGTAAAGTCAACAAAAAGTTAAACATTTTCGTTTTTATATTTTACGCAAATAGTTAATTTTTTTGTCAATTTAATCCGATATTTTGTAAAAATGAATCCATATAGTCCTTTTCTCCAAAGTTGTTAGCAAATGACATAGTTTTTTTTTTATTATTATTAAATTAAAAATTTTAGTGGAAACATTCATAAGATATGTCATTTAATTGATTTACCTTTTTTTTATTATCCGACCACATTAGATTGGCAACAAATCCAAGTCAAAGTATTGCCAAAAGGAATCCCAATTTCCATACATGAGGCAAAAATACAAAGAGGCTACCACATAGAAAATAATCCATGGCAACAAAGTATACCACGATGAGAGCCAATGGATTCAACCATTTGAGGCCAAGTTTGGGGACACAATTGACAGTCCAGGCTTGCAAAAGTGGCCCATCCATCATTGTTGAACCCAAGGAGGTAAGGTTTGGTACGAAGGGGAGTAAATGCTACTACAATTTATGGGCATTGTGATTGCATGGAAAGTGGAAACACATACGTACCGAAAGGATGAAGGCAAGTCTGCCACTGCCACTGCCACGAGGTGCATGTCAAGTCCATTTTGACATTATTAAACCAATCACCCACTAAAGTGAACCTCCATCACCATTTATTATTTTCAACAACAACATTTGTCTCTGTCAAAGTCATCCCACTTGTCATTCTAAATAAGAGTATTCTCATCAGGTGTGTCAAATATCAAATATTTGACATTTGACACACTAAACACCACTATTCAAGCTTTATGAGGTGTTCCAAATGTGTCAAAATTTTGCAACATGCTACAATACTGTCTCAAATATGAGACGGTACAGACATCAATGCCAAAAATATTTTGGCTTATTTAATTACTTTTCTCTCTCCTCCCATCAGATATCTCTCTCTTCGTCTGCAACACATCTCTCTCTTTGTGTCTGGTTCTCTCATCGCCGATCTCACCACGCCACGCCACTGACCACCACGCCATTGACCACCACACCACGCCACGCCGATCTCATCACGCCACACCGGTTTGATCTCATCACGCCACTAACCACCACCACGCCACGCCGGTTTGTTTGACCACCACATCACACCACGCCGATCTCTGTCTGGTTCAAAGATGCAAGTTTGTGCCGGTGGACGTGGGTTTGTTTGATTTGGTGGATTTGGTATGTGGGTTTGTGAATGTGGTGGATTGTTGTGGATTTTTTTTCCTGGTTGTGTTTTTTTTCTTTTTTTTTCTTTTTTTTTTTTAAGGTGGCGTTGGTGGATGTGAGTTTATGCTGGTGGTGGCTGTCAGTGTTGTTGCGGCAGTGATTGTTGGTGGCCATTGTTACGGCAGTGGTGGTTGTGCCATTGTTGTTGTTGTTGATGATGACAGGGAGGAGTTAATATATTATTTTAATGTATAGAATTGAAGGATAAAACATCTGATAAATGGGATATTGTAAAATGATGTGGTAAAATAATAAAGTAAGCTTTTGGTTTGTCAAAATGGCATTTTTTTTAAAACAGCTGATGAGAATGCTCTAACTTATCTTTCATTCTACAAATTAGGAAACTTCTATTTATGAATAAAATAATGAAGCCCTTTCTTTCTTCTAATGGGTATGTTAATAGATGTCTTAAGAGCATATATTAATACACCAATTTTAGAAACTTTTAAAGAAAAAAAAAGTAATTGATTTTTTTGATTACTTTTTATATTTTTCATAAAAATAATATTAAACTTCTTTTTTTTTTTTTGAAATAGTTCATATATTAAAACTTTCTTGAAATAATTTATTAACAATGTCTTAAGGTATTCGTTAACATGACCTTTTTTTCTAAATACCAACTCTAGTAATAAAGTCTACACCTACAAATACCAATCAATAACTTATTATTAGAGAGGCTTTTGGTCTTAGATCAAATAAGTAGGGTTCAAGGGAAGAATAAAATCTAATTTTGGCATAAAAAGAGAGTCATTTAACTCAGCAAGGAATGGATTGAAAACCTATAAGGGACTTCATATGATTTGGCAACACTCAATTTATCAACATCTCATCTTCCAAAATCCCAAAAAGCTTAATAAGCCTATAGCAAGTAACATGTGAAAATTCCATAATAAAACCACAACATGCATCACTTTGCCTATCCTCTCCCCCTCTGTATCTCATTTACTCATGGATTCTTCTTGGAAGTCCTATATTTGTTGTTGGGATATGGAAGGAAGTTGTCTTTGATCTTGTGTTTCTTTCTTTTCAGGCCTTCCAAGTAACCACTAGCCCATTAAAGCCTGGAGCATTCAGCCTACTGATTTTCTGTGCATCATCAGTTGGCGCCGTCTGTGGGGAAGATTAAATTTGTGTTTTGCAATTTATCTTTCTTAGACAAAAGGTTGTATGGTCCGGACAAGGTCAATGGCCACTAGTCCACGCCATCAGGAGAGTGGGAACGCTTCCAGCCATCCCAACCGCGCTCACCAGTCAACACCTGTTATGCCACCACCTTCCGTCCAACAAATACAGTCTATGGCAGTCGCCATGGCAAAGTTAACCCGTCAAAATCAGGAGTTAACTCGAAAGATCAATCAAAGAAGGCAACATAATGAAAGGTGTGTGAAAAGGCAGGCTCAGAGTCAAGAAGTTAGAAAATGAGAAAATGTTAAGCGCAAGAACCACTCAAGGGGGACAGCAACGTGTAAGGTGCCACATTTGGAAAGGGAAATGGATCAGATGAGGAGGGTTATGGACGAGATGAGAGAGAATATGAGAAGGAAGAGTCATGTAGATGATTTAGTTCATCGAACTGATTCCCCTTTCATAGCTTTCATCAATAGTCATCCTTTGCCTTCCAAGTTCAAGATGCCTTCCTTGGATTTGTATGATGGAACGTGCGACCCATGTGATCACATTGCAACCTTCAAAACCACAATGCACCTTCAAAGGGTTCTAGACGAGATAATGTGTAGGGCCTTCCCAACCACCCTTAAAGGGCCAGCACGAGTGTGGTTCAGTAAAATACCTCCGAACATTGTTGGTTCCTTCGAGGAGTTGAGCAAGTTGTTCGTCAACAACTTTATTGGAGGACAAAGGCATAAACGCTCCTCGTCCAGCTTGCTGACTATAGAACAAGGAGAAAATGAGAGCTTGCAGTCTTTCATCACTCGCTTCAACAGGGAAGCCCTAACAGTAGACGAGATGAACGATAAGTTGATGTTGGCAGCCTTCCACAATAGAGTTAGTTCATATTTATTCATCCACAAGCTTTATGATCAAGAGCCACAGACCATGGCTGAACTCGTCCATTTAGCCCAAAGCTTCATGAATGCAGAGGATGCAATCATTGCCAAGAAAAGGAAGAGGACAGAACGATTGAAAGCAGATCTCCCACGCCATCCTAAACAAAGCCCTCGTTCAAAGAAGGCTCAGACAGAAGAAAAGAAAGATAGAGATAACAGGAAGGTAGGATCGTCTTCAAGAAGGAGTCAGCACTACACACCCTTGAATGCACCACATGATCAGGTGCTTATGTAAATCAAGGATGACCCATCCTTGAAGTGGCCTGAAAAGATGAAGGGAGATCCCAATAAGCGCAACAAAAACAAGTATTGCCGCTTCCATAGAGATCATGGGCATGACATAGACGAGTGCTATGACTTAAAGCAGCAGATAGGGAATCTTATCAGGCAGGGAAAGTTGAGGCATTTTATTGGACGAGACCATAAAGACAAGAAGTTGAAAGGAAAGGTAGAAGAGCCATCACGGCCCCCACTTAGAGAAATAAGAGTTATTGTAGGAGGAATTTTGACAGGGCAATCTTACAAGTCAAGGAAGACATACTTGAAAGTGGTACAGAACATCCAACTCTCTGGACGACCACCAAGGACGAGGGGGGCAGATTGTGAGAGACCACACCCCCGGCCCCCTTTTTTAGGATGTTGGGCCAAGCCCACGTGAATGGGTAGAGTCGTGTTATTACCTCTCAAAATGGAGGTTTGACTGATTATATTTTCCCCTTTAGATTAAGGGTTTTACAATGGAGTAGCCATTTATTTAATTATTGGAATAAATAAGAAAACCAAAATTGAAAAATTCATCATTTTATTAATTTGAAATTGAATTTACATTGATCATAGGAAATTACATGGCTTTGGTCCTAGATACAATCTAAGATAAAGTACATGGCTTTGTTTCGTAGTTACAATCTAGAATTTGAAAATTATAAGAATAAACATTGGTCTATCAACCCTTGATCTAAGTTCGGAGGCTATGTTACAAGGTGGGAAGGTGTTAGGCAACCACTTTGCCCGATGAAACCGGTCTTCTAGACTATAGTGGCCAACATTCATATCACATCATCCAATATATTATCCATCAATTTGCATGTTGAATTCATTATGTGTGCATGTGATAAATTCTAATTCCATTTATTAAGCATTTCATTTGGATTGAAAAATAAATTCTAGTGAATGTGTGTAGATGGTGATATCCTAGATTCAAGGAATTGAAAGAATTATTAAACAAACGTGTTTTTCATATTTTTTATGTGGATTTAAGATTAAAATTAGTGTTATACATGAACATGTGATGAACAACCAAGAACATATAAGAACAATTAAGAACATTCAAACATATTCAAGGAAATTTAAATGATTACTATCGTGTTTTGATCTTAAACTCTCATCATGGCAATACAAAAAAAAAAAAAAAAAAACAATTAGGGAAAGGGATTATACCTTCATGCAAGATCTATATGGTGGAGGATGAGACTCTTGAGGGAGGTCCTAAGGGTAGAGGAAAAGAAGAGTTAGGAGAGGAAGAGTGAGTCTCACTCAATACCTTGAGTCTCAATAAGACCAAGATATGACAAGATTACTCAACTTCCTAGAACTCAAGAGAGGAGAAGAGAGGGGGTTTTTTTGTGTGTCTTGGAATGAAGGAGAGGGGGGGTTTATATAGTAGTGATAGAGAAAATATGAATGGAAGGCCATTTAATGAGGTTTAACAAAGAATCATGAACCTAGACCTTATTTTAGCCTTTGGGGAAATTTGGTGCATTAAATGTAGAGATTGGTGGGAGTGAGGAGCAAGTCAAAATTCGGTTTTCCCGTAGATGCTGTAACAGCCTGTAGAACCAATTTCGAAAAATCATATCTGACTCAATTCTAATTGGAATTGTCTTGTTCTTGTGCTCAAATTGAAGCCCCGAATGTCTAGTTTCTGGGAAAATTAACATCATTCACAGATTCAAAATATTCTGAGAGATATCGACGAAATGGTGAGCAGAGGTCATTTGTTAGAAAATGATTTCAGCACAATTAACATTAATAGGTCCCAAATTAGCTCCCAAATAATATTAAATGGCTCCAATCACTCCCATTTCAGACCTAATTAGTTCCAAATTTATCCTAATTAAAAGATAATTGCACAAATTACTCATTGAATGATTAATGTTTAACTATCTAGTTAATTAGGTGTGTGCAACCCTACCACAAAATGTAGTCCTAACCAATTAAATTATGACACATCATTGATCTTAAATTGATTATACTTATAGCCAATTGAAATCAATTGTTCATAATCACATATAGTCGGACTCAATTTGTGATAGTGCATCTCAGTCATTAAAACTTGATTTGATGATAACTTTCAATCTGATAGTCCAATTAGGGGTTATGACCAGTCGATTTGATCGTTATAACATTAAGATCATTTTGGTGAAATGAGATTAAGGATCTAATGACCAGAATCAAGATGCATATTTCTAAGGCAAAATTACCCTTTTACCCTCTAAGTAAGGTTAAATATGGGTTGCAAAATGAGGTGTCAACACAGATGAGCAGGCCATTACTTTTACAAACGAAGACGCTGGAAGGGTCCATCACCCACACGACGATGCAATCGTCATCACTTTGCTCATTGCGAATTACACAACTAGAAGGGTATTGGTAGATAATGGGAGTTCAATAGACATTCTATATTACCCCGCCTTCTAGCAAATGAGGTTTGGACGAGATCAACTTCGTCCAGTAAATTCACCCTTGGTAGGATTTAGAGGAATGAAAGTGTAACGTGTGGACACTATTACACTACCTGTAGTGGTGGGAGCATATCCACAACAGATAGCCAAGGAAGTAAATTTCCTCATCGTAGATTGTTTATCTTCCTATAACGCGAACGACCAACTTTGAATAGTTGGAAGGCGGTAACATCTACCTACCACCTATCTGTCAAGTTCCCAACAAATTACAGAATAGGGCAAGTACAAGGGGATCAGTTAGCCGCTAAAGAATGCTACTTAGCCATGTTGGCTATGGATGAGCATGTGCAGACGATGAACATAGAGGAAAGAAGGGTTGTTGCGGAGCCCACTGAAGTACTGGAAGATATCACTCTGGAAGAAGGTAATCCCGAGATGTTTACCAGAATTGAAACAAGTATGGAGGAGAAGATGAAGCAAGACCTCATCCAGTTCTTAATGAAGAGCGTCGATATTTTTGCATGGAGTCATGAAGACATGCCAGGAATTGGCCTAAGTGTTGTTACTCATAGATTGAATGTGTATCCATCTTTCAAGCCTGTTCGTCAGAAGAAGAGGGTCTTTGCTCCTGAGCGAGATAATACTATCAAGGAAGAGGTCCAGAAGTTAACCACAGCAGGATTTATTCAGGAAGTCTATTACCCAAATTGGTTAGCTAATGTGGTGATGGTCAAGAAGGCTAATGGCAAGTAGAGAATGTATGTAGACTTTACTGATTTGAACAAGGCTTGCCCCAAGGATAGTTATCCGTTGCCACGTATTGACCAGTTGGTAGACTCAACAGCAGGTCATCAATTGCTAAGCTTCATGGATGCCTTCTCAAGTTATAACCAGATAAAGATAGACGAGGCAGATTAAGAGAAGACATTCTTCATTACCAGTCAAGGTTTATTTTGTTATAAAGTTATGCCCTTTGGTTTAAAGAATGCGGGGGCAACTTATCAGAGGTTGGTTAATCATATGTTCCGTCCACAGATAGGACGGAATGTAGAAGTTTATGTGGATGACATGCTGGTGAAGATCTTGGACGAAAAGAAACACTTCGACGACCTACAGGAGACCTTTGACACACTTAGATGATACAACATGAAGTTTAATCCAAGTAAGTGTGTCTTCGGGGTTTCGTCAGGGAAGTTTCTAGGGTTCATGGTTTCACAACAGGGAGTTGAAGCGAATCATGATAAGATCCAAGAAATATTGAACATGGAACCACCAAAGAATGTTAAGGAAGTTCAGTCCCTCACTAGACGAGTTATAGCCCTAAACAGGTTTATTTCAAAAGCTACAGATAAATGTTTGCCTTTTTTCAAAGTTCTCAAGAAGGCTTTCGAATGGACGGACGAGTGCCAAAAGGCCTTCCTAGATCTTAAAGTATATCTTACCACGGCTCCCCTACTAAGTCTATCCATACCAGGTGAGAAGTTGTACTTATACTTAGTAGTGTTCCCACATGTAGTAAGTTCAGCATTAATCAGGGAAGAAGGGAAAGTGCAGAAGTTTGTGTATTATACAAGCCGAGCACTAAGGGGAGCAGAAGGACGATATCCAATGATTGAAAAGTTGGCTTTTGCATTAATAACGGCTTCCAGGAAGTTAAGGCATTACTTCTAGGCACATGTCGTCAATGTCATGACGAATCATCCGCTCAAGAAGGCGATGAACAAATTGGAAGCCATAGGACGATTGATCCAAAGGGCTATAGAGTTAAGTGAGTTTGATATCGGGTATCAGCCTAGGAATGCAATAAAGGCTCAAGCTCTAGCAGATTTCATTGCGGAATTCACTCCAAGTCATGGTGATGTAGACGAAGTGAAAGAGGCTAAGACATGGGTCGTCCATGTAGATGGATCCTTTACACTTTATGCAGGAGGAATAAGAGTTGTATTGCAATCCCCAAAAGGAGATAAGTTAAAGTATACGACTAGTCTACAGTACCAAACAACCAACAATGAAGCTAAATATGAAGCCTTTCTTAAACGGCTGAATATGAAGCCCTTCTTAAACGGCTGGAATTGGCTAAGTCCTTAGAGGCAAAGTCAATAGTCGTCCAAGGAAACTCTCATGGGCCAAGTAAATGGAACATGTGAGGCAAAAGAAGAACAGATGAAGAAGTACCTCAGTAGGGTGAAACTCCTTATTAAGAAGTTTAAGGAAGTCAGTTTCCTTCAAATCCCAAGGGAGGAAAACATGGAAGCAGACACCTTAGCAAAGGAAGCATCAGTAGATGGATTGGTGGACGAGTTTGATGAAGTCCAATACATACCTAACATAGATCTTCTAGAGGTACAGCAGATATAAGGTGAAGAAAATTGGATGACCCCAATAGTCGCTTACCTAAAGGATGGAAAGCTTCCAGAAGAAAGAGACGAGGCCAGAAAACTAAGGATCAGATCAGCTAAGTATGCCCTTATAGACGAGGTGCTATACAAAAAAGGCTTTTCTCAGCCTTACCTAAGGTGTTTAGCTCCAGGCGAAGCAAACTACATATTGAGAGAAATTCATTCAGGAGCATGTGGCAACCATTCAGGAGTTAAAGCACTTGTCCACAATGTCGTCCGTGCAGGTTAATACTGGCCAACCATTCAAGCAAATGCTAAGGCTTATGTGAAGGTCTGTGATCAATGTCAATGATTCAGTAATGTCCCTAGACAACCATCAGAGTATCTCACCCCAATGATGGCCCCATAGCCCTTTAGGCAATGGGGATTGGATATTTTGGGTCCATTTCCAATAGGAACCAGACAGATGAAGTTTCTGGTAGTGGGGATCGATTACTTCACTAACTGGGTGGAAGTTGAACTCTTAGCAAAAATCACACAGCAAAATGTAAAAAACTTTGTCTGGAAGAGCATTGTGTGCCGATTTGGAGTACTTAGGGTACTAGTGCCAAACAATGGACGACAGTTCGATAACACACCCTTTAGAGATTTTTGCGAGCAACTTGGAATCAAGAATCATTATTCCTCACCCTCCCACCCACAAGCAAATGGACAAGCAGAAGTAGCAAACTGATCCTTGTTGAAAATCATCAAGACTCGGCTTGAGGGGGCAAAGGGAGTATGGCCAGACGAGCTACCAGGTGTTCTATAGGCTTACAGAACGACTGTGAGAACCTCCATAGGGGAAACTCCTTTCAAACTAGCCTATGGAAGCGAAGCAGTCTGCAGAAGTGCACATGGCTAACCACAGAGTGATGAAATATCAAGATAAGGAGAATGAAGAACAACTTCATCTTAACCTCGATCTAATAGACGAGGTAAGGATGAATGCGAAGCACAGAACAGTAAGGTATAAAAATCTTATGGCTAGACAATATGATGCAATGGTGAAACCCAGGCGCTTCAACAATGGGGACCTCGTCCTTAAAAGGGTCTCCTTGGCAACCAGAAACCCGGCCCATGGAAAGCTGGGGCCTAATTAGGAAAGACCCTACAGGGTTATCAATTGTAAAAGGCAAGGATCATACTACTTGGAAGCCCTAGATGGACGAAAGCTAAAGCACCCCTGGAATGTTGAGCATCTAAGAAGATACTATTAATGAAGGGTTAGCCTGGACAAGCATCATCATGGACGAAGTTAAAGCTATGTGTTACTTTCTTCATATTTATTTATGTTATTGCTAGTACTACATGTTTTTAATATTTTAATTCCCTAAAAAGTGCATTAGTTTCCAACTTTTGCGTTGTTTGTGGACGAATTTGTAATAGACGAAGTCATGAACTTAGTCTATCTGTTTGTACATAAGTATTTTTAATTCCCTAAAGGCACTAGCTTCTAAGCATATGCCACGCTTATAGACGATGTTTATGTTGTGTATATACAGTTTGGATTCCTAATGTATATAATGTTGTGAGGATTCCTAATTTCCATGTTATTTTCATTCAAACTAATCCACAAAAAGGCTAAAGGCCCAAGACGAGTAAAATCTCTGGACGTAGGGATATAACGTCTATAAGCTCTCTTAAATAAGGATAAAGCAAAGAAAAATAAACCTAAGGTATATTCGTCTAATCAATGGACGAGGTAAAACCTAGGTATATTCGTCTAACCAATGGACGAGGAAAAATGTGCACATAAAAATACTTGAAATCCATGGATGAATTTGACCAGCCAAACAGTCTGATCTTTGGACGAGTAAATGCTGGAAATGTCTTACCCAAAGATGAATAAAGAACCGTCCAACCTATGGACGAGGGATAATGCAAGCTATAAGTCAAATTTATGGATGAATAAAGCTAGCAAAAGAAATACCATTCATAGACGAGTTATACTTCGAAAACAAAGAGTGGTAAAAGTGTTGAGCATGAAAAATTTATCCTAACATGGACAATGTAAACAAAGGAAATTCGTTCATTCAATTAGGACAATATAAAATGTTTTCATGAGTGGACGGACCACACTTAAAACCATAGAAATAACATGGACGATATAAATAAGGGAAATTCGCTCATATATAAAGTATACAACATGTTCAACACCAAATAAGGAATGAAAATAAAAGTAGACATTCATTCATAAAAATTAAAGAAGAGTAGACGACCATCGTCCAAAAACCCTTGAGTTATTCAAAGCCAATGAAGGCAAATAGTATTTGTTGCTCGTCCATAAACTTGGACGAAAGAATTGTACTTGAATAATTTTTTTTTAAAAAAGGTAAAGCCCAAAACAACGGGCACTCCCAAATAAGCTATAAATAAATAAATTTTTCTAAAAAAGAAAATAAATTACTGGGATAAACCACTGGAGGCAGCACCCCCAGACTTTGGGTTATCCTTGTTGGCATCATTGGCATCCTAGGCAGGTTCAGTTGAAGCATCGTCCATCACATTGACGTCCTCGGAGCTCATCGGAAGCAGGTAACTCTCTGCGGCAGTGGGGATCATGAAGGAGTCAAAATCCACCTCAGGGTAGGCCTCCTTGGCATCAGAACGGAAGTCTTCATAGCCAGCAGCATAATGACGATCTAGACAAGTCTTGAACTCATTTGACCTCTTGAAGGCTGCGACGGCTTCCTCCTGAGCCTTCTCCATAGACGAAGCAAACTCTTGAACCTTCACCTCGAGGTGAGTGACACGAGTTCCCTTCTCAATAGAGTCTGCCTTAAGCTCTTTCACTTCATTCTTTAGCTTCTGCTCAATTCCCTGTAGACGATTAAGCTCCTCAGTCAGCCTGATTACTTCCCCCTTCTTCAAAAGGACCTCATTAGTTCCTTACTCTTCTCCTTGGCAACCTTAGCTTCATTACAAAGCTCCTTAGCTTGGGTGGACGCGGTGTAAAACTTTGACATGGCCAAAAAAATAGATGGACGAAAGAGAGTTAGAAATTTTCCTTAAATTTCTTAGAAAATAAAATAGAGATAATAAAAAACTACTTACCTTGAAAAGGTCATGGATGGCAGAACGCTCAAAGTCCTTCACTGACATGTTGTAGCAAGCGTTCACCTCATGTTCAGTGACGAGTCCTTTGAATGACCTCCAAACATAACCCTCGTCCAATATCAAGTTAGGAGGACGCTTGGTTGGCTCTGAAGGATGAGTCCTATGAGGAGCTTTGGTTGCAAGAGGAGGAATATTCTCAGGCTGGACGGATAGAGTGGTCTGGACAGGTACCAAGTTCACTGCCAAGTCGTCTAGGTCTACTGTCGTAGGAGGGAATTTTGGAACCTTGGGAGGAAGAGTCTTGCTAGACTTTTGCTTCTTAGGACCTCGACGAGTTGGAAGGTCACCAAGGTCCACAGAACTAGATATGCCCTTCCTCTTCCCAGTCTGGACGACAGGCTTTTGGACAACCAAAAGGGTAACATCATCTTGGACCTGGATATCCTCTTCACCCTCAGTACCACTTGCAATGCCTTTCCCTTTATTTTCCTTCATAGTGGCTAACCCTATGGTAAAAAAGGCATTATTATTATTATTATTATTAAAAGAAAAAAAAAAGTTGGACGAAGCTTACTTCGACGAGTGGTCTCCTCGTGTGCAAGATTCTCTGCAGTAGGCTCAGGGCCAAGTCCCCAAACAATTAGACGACTAAGGGTCACTAAGCTATGGAAGGACCTCTCAGGGAAGGCACGAGCTCTATCAATGTGCTCCAAATAAAAATTGTTTAAACGTGGACGAAAGACAGCTGCACAAACATAGGGATAAAGTTAGACGAGGAAAAGATAGAGTAAAATAGACAAGCAAAGGAAGAAGAACATACCCTCAGGACAAAGATGACTTAGGGGGCTGATAAAAGGAGGGAAGGGGGCGTTATTTACATCAACTAGGTCCCTAGTCCAATTGCCAGAAATAAAAAAGAATTCTTTTTTCCAAAGCCTATCAGAACAACTACGGCCCTTAATCAAACTAAATTGGGGGCCCCTAGACGAGAACTGGTAAAAACCAGCAGATTGTTTAATCTTTGAGGACTTATAGCAATAAAGGAACTCATCCACTATGATTGGACGGTTCCCCTCAAGCGCCTCACACCATAGCACTTGCATGGCAACAATTGTCCTCCATCCATAAGGATTGAGCTAGTTTGGTCCAATACCCAACCTATGGAAGAGACCTCTACAAAAGGAATTAAGAGGAAACCTAAGACCTGCTAACAAGTAAGAAGTATATACACCAAAGCCTGAAAGAGGATAACAACACCATTCCCCCCTTTCAGGCAAACAAGGCCTAAACTCTACAGGAATCTGATATCTACCTACTAGAGTGTTTAACTTACTTACATCCAAAGTAGACGCCACCTCAGGGGCACAACTATAAATCACATTTTCTTCCTCCTCCTCGTCTTGAGGAGGGCTAGGTGATCTACTTCTTCTGGACGAGCTAGCCTTAGCCCCAGAAGCCATCCTACATTACATCTCCTGGAAATCCTTTAAGGGAAAACTAGGAACTCCAGACGAATAATGCTCGTCTTGGGAACTACTATCACTACTACTACTAAAACTACCCTCACTACTACTCTCATAGCTACCACCACTTCCAGAGGACTCATCCTGATACTCGTCTATCTCTCTCTCTCAGTACTACCACTAGACGTAGACATAATTAGAAAAATGAACAAGACGAAAACCTAAGGATGAAGGGAAGGAAGTACTCGACAAGACTAGAGACGAGTACTAGACAAGGCTCTTGGACGAGATGGCAGAAAGGAAATTATCAGAAAAGTAAAGGGTCAGAGAGAGAATGCACATATTTATAGGGCCCAGAAGGGGGTCAACGAAGCGACGCAGACCAACCAGAGGCTGACACATGGCATTTTCCTCAAAAAGTTGAAGCGACGCGACAAATCAACCAATGAGATTGTGACACGTGGCACAATCTGGAACAATAAAATTCAACCAAAGTAAGGACGACATATGGCACAACAATTGACTATTAAAATGTTGACACATGTCAAAAGCAAACAGATATATTACAGTGTTCTGGACAACCCTTGGACAAGGGGGCAACTGATGGTGAACTAAAAATCGGACCATCTTCAGTTCGTCCATAAAGTCGTCCAGGACCAAAAAGGTTAACCCAACATAAGATCATCCACCGTTAAGAGGTCGTCTGTGGGTATGAAGTTCGTCCATCAAGGAAACACCTGGAAGGCCTCTCAACACTTAAAAAATTTTCAGAATGGATTTATGTACAAAAGCTTATAATGTGGACCACGTTCTACTATTTTGAAGTATAAGCAAAATCATTGTTTCTCGCTATAACTTCCCACTAAATACTTAACTTCTAATGGCAGATATAGAAGATAAGATTGAACCTTCTAACTTCTATAGCAGTTGTGGAAGTTAAGTCTGAACCTTCTAACTTCTGTACACGTTGAGGAAGTTACTAAACAAGTAACCACTCCAAGGCTCACTATATAAAGACTCATCCACATCAAATGAAAGTAAGTTTTCCACTACCCCTAAAGTTGGAATTCTTGAGTTCTAGAGAGAAAAACTAACTTAAGCATCGGAGGGTTCATGGCCGGTTCACCCCAACCACCTTTGATCTTGTGTTTCTTTCTTTTCAGGCCTTCCAAGTAACCACTAGCCCATTGAAGCTAAGAGCATTCAGCCTACTGATTTTCTGTGCATCATCAATTATTATTGTTGTTGTTGTTGTTGTTGTTGTTGTTGTTGTTGTTTTATTTATTAACAATTGATTTTTCATTATGTTTTAAGTTAATAAAAACCTTACATATACCCTTTTTTTAGGACAAAACTTATATACATCACTTTAGGTGCTGTTCTTTCGATTCTCCTCTTAAAATTTAGCCATGTGACTACTTAACTAAAAAATATACTTCCATTCTATGAGAAAAAGTCAGCCAAATTTTAAGAGGAGAACCTAAGGAACAACATTTAAGTACTGTACCTTTGCATTTTTTTATAAAACATTTTCATATACTTTTTTTAAATGTGAATCTTTACGTATACTTTAAGTAAATTCTATTTATTCCACTTTTTTAGATGTGTAAAATCATAGACTACTACTCCATAATGATAGTAGCTAATTAGTTTGATCATTTTTTTCATGATCTTATTTGTAACATTTCTTAGTATTATCTTATATTTACTGGCTGATTATTTGCATAACAGAGGCATTAAATGAGATGTAGCATCGTTCATTAGATTTTTAAAAGTAATGATGTATGAAGATTATATATATATATATATATTTATATATATATATAAGGTTAAATGAAATGTCAAAAAGGGGATTTTTAAATTTTCTAACTTTATTTCTTATGTAATTTCTTTTATCACAGGAGAACATCTCCCTTTTAGTTATGAATGGAAATATGGTTTCCATTATTAGAGTTTGATTAGATTTAAGTTTAATGTAGTAATATGATTGTATTTCATTGTTGATTACTAATTTAATTTTTTAAGTGAATGTAACAGTTGATTTTATTGCACTGTAAAAATTTTAATGTTCTCCGTATGGTTATATCTTCTTTTTTTTTACTTCTCCTTACAGCCTCTTTGTTTTCCAATTAACAGTTACTAATTGACGTTTCCAATTAACAGTTACTAATTGATGTTTGATTCTTTTTTCTTTATCTACTCTTTATTACTTTGTATTGTTTTTTTTTTTTTTTCTTTATCATAAACCTCTCTCTCTCTCTCTCCATTGGTAACCTATTGTTTTCCAAAATTTGATGATGATTTTATTGCATTAAATATGCATTGTAGCGTTTTTTTTCATATAATTTTGCTACCCTTGTACATTCATAATTATTAGTTTCTCTATGTTATATTTGATTGATATCCTCATTTTTTTTTTTAATTTAGTGTTTTTTAATCGGCATTTTTTTTTGTATTATATTTTTCCTTTGATGTATTGGCTTTGAGAATGAGTGTGTCCATAGCATTACTTCACTTTATGAGGACAATTTTATTTACTGAATTTAAGTTAAATCTTAAATGTTTAATTTTTTAAATAAAAAGGAGTGAAAATATAAATAATTTAATGATATGGAAGATGTGGCTAAATTTAAATGTTGAATAAAATAAGATGAGAAGAAAAAAAGTAAAAATAGAAGATATAACAATAAACATCAAATTGTCCAAATCATGCTATGTAATATAATATTATTATATTCTTATATACTATCTTTAATTTTTTATAATGCTATAGGATAACATTTAACAATCAAAGAGAACAAAAAGAAAATTAAAACACAAAACTAAATCACATAAACCCAAAGTAGAGTTCTAAACAACACAAAAATTTATCAACCTAAAACAAAGATGCAAAAAAAATAAAAATAAAATCCACCAAAAATTTGAGAGAGAAAGAGAGTGAAATAACATTTTTTTGTGAGGGAAAATCATATATAGAATGGAAGAGAGAATGACAAATTTCTACTATGATGATGAGAATAAAAAGAAACAAAATAAAGAAAGATAAAGGGGAAGAGGAAGAGTGACATTAAAGTGGAAGGTAGTGGGGAGATAAAAAGGTAAGGGAGAGAGAAGGTTGGAGAAAATATAAATATAATAAATAATAAATAAATAAAAAAGGCTAATGTTAAAAAAAATTATATGAAAATTCGAAAGAAAAGGATAATGACATGGATGTTGATGTGGCTCAACTGGAGCGTAACAATAATAAATGCTACACTTCAGCTTTTAAATATATATAGATAGGGGAGTGCATGGGTCGGGTTGAGGGGATTTTTTGACCCAACTCACCATGGTGGGTAAAAAAAAATTCAACCCAACCCAACCCATCACATAAGTCTAACCCAACCCAACCCACATGGGTCGGGTTGAACCAATGGGTTGGACAATTTTATTATTATTATTAAATTGAGTAGAAAAAAATATAAATATAAATATATTAAAAAAACCTAAAGATTAGTATCAATGTAACTCCTTAAAGGCAAACAGCACTAATGACTAAATAACAATAGTAATTTACTAAGGTTTGTGTGAACTAATTGGCTT
Source organism: Notholithocarpus densiflorus (assembly GCA_030021035.2). Taxonomy (NCBI): domain Eukaryota; kingdom Viridiplantae; phylum Streptophyta; class Magnoliopsida; order Fagales; family Fagaceae; genus Notholithocarpus; species Notholithocarpus densiflorus. Next base: position 704,239 of record JARYZH020000027.1, on the reverse strand, counting down.
TTATATAGGATAGGAAGAGCTAGTTATTTTAAAAAATTTATTAATTATATAATATATTTTAATTATATATATATTAAATATATGGGTGGGTCGTGTTGGGTTTGGTGGGTTTGAAATTTTATGACCTAAACCCAACCCGACCCGCTATCAAAAAAAATTTTGTAACCCAACCCAACCCACCAAGGCCTAAAAACTGACCCAACCCGACGGGTTGGGTTGGGTCGGGTCGGTTTTGGTGGGTTGGCGGGTTGGCTACACACACCTATATATAGATTTATCCCCCTACCATAAGGGTGTGGCCAACCTAGGACTCAAGATATTCACCGAATTTTTGTCCAGAAGTATCCAATGTGCCAAAGGCTACAACCTAGTATTTTGACATCTAATCACATTTATACTATACCCCAAAATGACTGCCAAAATCGCAATTGAGACTCTTATAGTAATTTATAAAACCTTTTTTTTTTTTTTTTTTGAGAAACTGGCCAATCAGATAAAGTCAACTAATTCATTGCTAAAACATCAGAAACATAAAACTTATAAATGTCAGAAGGGACATGATTCTTCCAGACTAAAATAGGAAAAGATCTTTCTGCTCTCCAGGCTAGGGCATGTGCTAGAGCATTGCCTTGCTAACGCGTATGAGAGAAAGAAAAAGATTGTAGAGAGTAAACTGAAGACATAATGTCTTTAATCAGATGAGCCACAGAAGGGTGGTGAAAAGACTTGTTTTTGATCGCCAAAATTGATTCCTCAGAGTCACCTTCAAAGATCGAGCTGTGCAAGCTAATATCTTGGAGGAAACTTACTGCTCTTCGAGCTGCCAGTGTTTCTAAAGCGACAATGGAAGATGGCAGGGGGATGATCTCAGACATAGCTGCCAGTACTTCACCAAAGGAGTTTCAGATCACGACACCTATGCCTACTGCTCCCAATTCCTCAAAAACAGCTCCGTCGAAATTTGTTTTCACCGTGCTCGGATCGGGTGGCTTCCAGATGGCTTTCTTTGGTGGCTGTTTTGTGATGGGCTTGGCATGAAGATGTTGGTAATCCTGGAGATGCTGCTGTGCTAAATCAGAGAGTTTATCCAGTGGTGCCATTGACTCCTTGACTCGAATTTTGTTTCGCCTACACCAAATAAACCAGCAGATTGTGATAAACGCCTCTGTTCCTCAAGGGTTGTGCAGTGTTAACCTGAAAACATCAACAAACGTTAGGAAAGAGGTTGTTGCAGCACGCAACTCAGTAAAGAGTGTTCCCCAGGCTGACCCAATTTTTTCACAACCCCACAGTGCATGAACCACCGTTTCTGGCTCCTTGTTGCAGCTGGAACAAGTTAATGACTGCACCACCTTATACCTCACTAGATTTTCCATAGTAGGAAGAGAGTCTGTGCAAGCTCTCCATGCACAGGTTTTGATTTTGTTAGGCACCTTCATCCTCCACAAGCCCGCCCAAAATTTTTTATTTTCCCCAGGTTCTGAAGCCGAAGCAGAGTCCACCTGCTCCATGTCACAAATAATTTGATACCCGAACTTAACTGAGTATTTTCCATCCTTTGCTTTTGGCCAAATTAATATATCTTCCTGAGGAGTAAAGCATATTGGGATTGACTTGATTCTCTACGCTTCAAAAGGCAGAAGTAATTTATAAAACCTAAATCATCAAAATAAGATTTTTCTAAATGGGACTCATATAGTAATTTATAAAACCTAAATCATCAACCTAAGATTTGTCTAAATGGAACTCAACATACACAACATGCACATCTCATTCAATCTAATATCCAATCAATCTAGGGTATCACAGAGACTGTTTGGAATTATTTAGAAAACCAAAACTATAGGTAAGGTGTGACAATGTACTTGTGAGTACTATTAGAGTAATTTAATGGGAGTGAAATCTAACACGAGAGATTCTACTTTCTAGGGAAGAAAACATCTGCAACTGTTGGCCAACCAAACTGAAGGAGTCTTCAGTCTTCACTGATCTAGCATATGCGTCATGTTCAGAATTTTTAGCTCACCAGAGACAAGAAAGGTTCAAAGTCTTGCATCAAGGATGAAACTTGAAAATCCGAGAAGAGCAGACAAGACTAATGTTTAGAAAGCTCTCCCATCATCACCCTCCTTCCAAAAATAGGGCAATGATCTTGTTAGCACTTTCATGGACAAATAAGAAGACATTACAAACTTCATCCAAATGCTTATAGTAGACAACACCTTACCTGCATCTAAAACTTCACATATAAGCTACCTAAAAACCATAGCACACAGCACAGGTGGCCTCATATACCACCGCCTTGAGAGAGTGGGGAGGAAAATTCAAATGTTGAATGTTTTTGTGGTTCCACGGCATAATACTAGAGGTGGATTGGCTTTATTCTGGCCAACAAACTTGAATGTTGATATACAGTCTTTTTCAAATCAGCACATTGATGCCATTATTGACCATGGAGTTGATGACGTCTGGCAGTTTACGAGTTTTTATGGAGATCTTGACATTGCCAGCCGGGAAAACTCTTGGTCCCTCCTTAAGATGCTTAGTAGTCAGTTTCAACTCCCTTGGGTGTGTTTGGGTGATTTCAATGAAATTCTTTTGGCAGAGGAGAAACAAGGTTGGTTAGACAGACCAGAGCATCAAATGCAAAGCTTCCGTGATGCCCTAGATTTTTGCAGGTTGAAAGATCTTGGTTTTAATGGATTTCAGTTTACATGGAGCAATAAACGACCTGGAGAGCAAAATGTATGGGTTCGTCTTGATAGAGGTATGGCTACTATAGAGTGGATTTTGCGTTTCCCTACCTCCCGTATCCATCATTTGGATGCTTTCCACTCTGACCATAAACCCATTCTTTTGTGTTTGGATTCTAAGCTCAAACGGTTCTATAGAAAAGGGCGACCCTTCCGGTAAGCAATGTGGTTGAAGGATAATTCTTGTGATATGGTAATTAGGGAGGCTTAGGGAGTAAATCAGTTTGATGGTTCAGCTTGGAGCTTTAATAAGAAACTCTACACTTGCCAGGATAACTTGAGAATGTGGAACCGGAACACCTTTGGATATGTTCGAATTTCTCTCCAAAGAGACAGGTGGTTACCGACACAATCCCATCCAGATTCAAACCGTAAGAGATGAGATTCAAAAACTGAAGTCAAGGGAAGAGTGTATGTGGAAGCAAATGTCCCGTAATGCATGGTTGAAAAAAGGGGATAGTAATACTAAATATTTTCACAGCCGAGCAAGCCAAAGGAATCGCCGAAATCTCATTTTAGGTTTAGAGGATGAAGCAGGTGCATGGGTTGAGGATGAAACTTGAATGTTCAAATAGTGTGTAAAACACCTTGAACGTTTAGACCCCCAAATTACAAAATATCAATTCAAACTTATTATCAAACAATGTATGTGCGGAATATGAAGATAAGCTAAAACAGAATTGATAAAAAAATCTAAACCAAATAAAATCACAACCATAGCAGAAATTAAATGGCAAAGATTAAGAGAAGAGAGATGCAAATACAAAAACAACACAGCGATGTGTTATCGAAAAGGAAACCGAAGTTCTTGGCGTAAAACCTCTTCGCCGTCCTCCAAGCGGTCAATAATCCACTAGAGATAACTTCCGAAGGGATTGATTAAAGAGTTGGAAGTTTTGATCTGTAAATTTTGGTGGGGCTACAATGGAGATAGCAGGGAAGGTGCACTGAGTCAATTGGAAGAAATTATTTGAAGCTAAAGAAGTGGGTGGTATGGGGTTTAAGGAAATTGAAAATTTTAATAAGGCATTGTTGGCCAAGCAGGTGTGGAGATTAATAAACAATCCAGACTCTTTATGCCATAGAGTTTTCAAAGCTCGTTTCTTTCCAAATTGTTCCATTTTGGATGCTAAGGACTCACCTACGGGTTCATATGCCTAGAAAAGTATTGTTAGTGCAAGAGATGTGATCTGAAAGGGTATGGTTTGGGGATTGGTAATGGCAAGAATGTTTAGATTAAGGAAGACAAGTGGCTGCCTGTGAATAACAATCACACTATCATTTCAACTCTAGCTTCAATGCCAGTGGAGACTAAGGTGCAAGTTCTAATGAACCTAGAGTTGGGAGTTTGGAAGCTGGACTTGATCCACTAGCTGTTCCTGCCCATTGAAGCCTCTGCAATCCTCGGCATCCCCCTCAGTCGCCGCTGCCCACCTGACAAAATTATCTGGGCTCATTCTTCACCTGGTTCATTCACCACCTGCAGTGCATATGAACTCCTTATTGCCTGCAAAGAGGTCAGCCAAGCTGGTAGCTCTAATGCAGATCCTCAGAAAAAATATTGGAAGGGAGTTTGGAGCTTACGGGTGCCTCACAAGATCAAGCACTTTATTTGGCGAGCTTGTAACGATGCCCTGCCAACAATGAGTAATCTGTTTCGCAGACAGGTTTCATCATCAGATAGGTGTGAGCTTTGCCAACTCTACCCGGAGGATCCATTGCATACTTTATGGTCTTGCAAAGAAGTGGAGATTGCATGGAATTCCCTCAATTGCTTGCAGCAGCCGAGCCATCCCCAGCCCAACCCCAGAATTTTTGCGACTTACTAGCTTGTTTTTTGCAGGTGCAGGATGATTATCGAAAAGAAGTTTTCACTATCTCGGCTTGGATGCTTTGGAATAGGAGAAATGCGTCATACTTTGGCCGCCCAATGCACCCTATTGCTAATATCGCTTCAATGGCTGGGAATTTGCTGCAGGAGTTTCTGATAGCACAAGAAAACGACCAAGTGAAATCTCAACCTCCCATCTCGCATTAGTGGCATCCTCCAGAGGTGAATATGTACAAAATTAATTTCGATGCTGCTGTGTTCAGATCCACTAACTCGGCTGGAGTAGGAGTTGTCTGAAATTGGAGGGGTGAATTGGTAGGTGTTCTGTCTGCCCCCCATACCGCTAGCTCATTCTGTTGCTAACATGGAGGCTTTGGCATGCCGGAGAGCTGTGGAGTTTGCTACTGAACTCAGGCTGCAAAGAGTCATTTTTGAAGGAGACTAACTATAGTCATCAATGCTATAATTCAAGGTACTTCTGGATTCTCTACCTACGTAAACGTTGTTGAAGATATTCGTTGTCAAGCCACGCTTTTTCAGTCTTGTATGTTCAACCATGTCAATCGGTCTTGTAATTGTGTTGCTGACGCTTTAGCAAGAAAAGCCAAAAGCGAGCAAGGGTCCCAGGTATGGCTAGTTAATCCACCTAAGGATATTTCCTCTCTATTGTTGTTTGATGTCCATTGAACATGTTTCATTAATATTATCCCAGGCTAAAAAAATGTTTAGTATCAGTCTCCTAGAGATTCTGCTTTTGCAGGTAGGTAGCCAACAGGAGACTTTGCAACCCTAAATGGCTAGATCATCCTAAGGCAGGCTTTTGATTTCCCTCACCAGCAGCTTTGCTATGGAGAGGCAACCTATTATTTAAAGCTAAACAACTACAGTGGATGGACGTTTTAAGTTTAAGATCTGTTCCCTTCCCAAATTCCTCCACAACGTCATCAGGTGGTATAATAGACATTCTACAACCCCTTTTTTATTGGCTAAAGAAAAATTCAACAACTTGATTGTAGTGTATTCTACAACAATCAACCAATTTCCTGTATTTGGAAGTACAAAGCGCAATCTCAGTAAGGGAAGCAAATTTATCCACATAAATCAAATAGATCTGAAGAGGGAAAACCCAAAATGAAAGAAAAGACCATTAGAAGTTGCATATATAAAATATCCAGAAGGTTTATTCAACACGCATATTTACACATACAAAACAAACCCACCTATAAAACCATATCTATACAGATTAAAAGGTTGGTAAGCAGGATCTATTTACACATAACAGGCTATAGGCCAAAGCATTTTACTGTCATTAGTCATCGCATTTTCTAAGATAGCAGCATAACTCCACAAATTATTTTAACACATAATAATTACTAAATTCAGGAGTGATCTTGTTCAAACTGATTCAAAAAGAACTTTCCTTCAATATTCTTATTTACTTCAACCCTGAACTTCTCTTCCTTTATTCCCCTCCTCAGCTTCACAAGCAATTCAAATCTGGCATAATCTTCAATGACCTGCAATTAACCAAAAAGAAATTCTTTTAGTAATAATAATAAGAACCATTGATTTTAAAAGGCATGCATTTATAACAAAAGCAAATTCCTTTAACCAAAAAAAAAAAAAAAAGAAGCAAAATCCTTCCGTTAAAAACTAGACTTCTATAATTTGAAAATAGGACCCCACATGGAGTGAGGAATATTGAAAATCAGGGATTTGGAAGAACTTGGCTCCATCTGTATATATAGCAAGAAATCAAGATAAGAGAGATAGCAGTACAAAATGCCAACCTTGGCCTTAGCTAGAAGGACCTCTAGAAGTTCATAGGGTGACAAGGAGTTTGATCTCTTCTGGATGGACTTAACAGCATGATTTGCTGCATCTTGAACCTCAGGATCATCAGTTGGCACTGCTTTCCATCCTGGTTCATGGCCATCTGATTGATTTATGGAGAGGTCTCAGTTAAACACTACTCAGAATACTAGCTTAGAAACATTAAAAAGAAAGATGGGACTCCACATGCTTAAATGTTCAAGGGAAAACCAATGCCACCTACAAGATCTTGGATACAAAAGATCTTGGATACAAAAAGGTTTAGAGGTAACGCACCACATTAGGTTATGTTTTCAACAGATGAGAGTGGGGATTCCTTAGGCCCCCAGGGGAAGAAAAATAAGCATGGGATATGAAGTTAAGAAGCTTCGGTATCAAGCCAAAACACTTTCTTTGATATCTTTTTGACACGTTAAATAGCACACGTAAAATACTAGGAAGAAAGATAACATAATTTTACCCCATCCAGTTTGACATTAAGAAAACCCCTGAATATTAGTCTGTAACACAGAAACACCCTATAATCCAAAACAAAATTGTCAATACTGTACTGGCCAGTATATACCAGACCGACCACTAAACCAGTACAAATACTCCCCTGCAACATCGCAGACAAAATATTCGTCTGTATTGATTGTATCAGGGATTTTTCAAGTATTTCGACCGGTACAAGAAAAATAATTAAAAAAATAAAATAAAAAGGGGTTATAAAACATGTCATTTGTGCTAATACATTGGGTTAATGCACTTAGTCTAGTATTTGGGCTTAAGATATGTGGATCTAAAGTATATGTTTATATATATATAACCCGAAAAGGTACACCAGCATTAACGGATATTGGAATATTTCGTTCCCTTGGTCAGCCTGAAACAGCCTCCACTACAATATTGAAAACTTTGATCCTTTGTTGGTTTGGCTTACACAGTTAGACCAGTAACACCATCAATGCTCTCTCTCTCTCTCTCTCTCTCTCTCTCTCTCTCTCTCAAAAGCCATTCCAAACTTCTTTTAAAATTCCGAAAAAAAGTAAATGATAAGAAAAAAAAATTCACTATGTCCCATAAATTCATCAAAATACCCCAATAAGAAAGTTCAAAAGAGATAAAAGACCATTCAGATGAACTTATCAAAAAAAACCATTCACACCCATTTCCACAAAATTGCCAAAGTTATAGAAATATAAGGATAACCCATGCACATTAATTACATTTCTCACACCAGAACACCACCTAGCAATGGGATCAAGCTGAGCTCTCTCTCCCCACACACACGCATCCCATTCCATACAATCATGTGGTACGGAAAAAACGAGAGTATTTCATTCTGAATGGAACAAAAGGTGAATGGCTGAGTTTGAGGGAATATTGGTGTGTTCCTGATGCACAGTAAGGGTTCAATGGCAAGGTGATGGAGCTACATTAATGGGGATGACATTAACAAGAAAGATAGAAAAAAGTGACGATGCTGATGGAACCATGGTGGCTTCAAGATCGATGGTGAAGTTTAACAGTGTTGTTTGGTTTATAATGGCAAAGTTGAGATTACGTCACTGTTGATGTGGCACCAGAAAGGGTGGAAAAGTTGTGTAGCCATTATTAAGGTTTGGTGATGAAAGGGTCCTCCATGGCTGCAATTTATGTTTAAGAACCTCTAGGGGCACAACAACATTTCACAATATTTTCACAACACCCTTGTTTTGAGTTGTGGTGGATCCCAGTATATATAATTTTTTTATTTCATTTTATTTTGACCTTTGGTGAGCTAACACTTCAACTTGTTGTAAAAATATTGTGAGATTTTGTTGTGCTTGTAGAAGAATGCTTTTATGTTTTCTTCTTTCTTTTATTCATTTATTTATTTATTTTTATTTTTTGTTCAGTGAAAAAGATGATGGTAAAAACTTTTACAGCAAAGATGTCAATTGGCTCAAACAGTAAAGTTTTTTGTAGTCAAGCAAGAGATCTAAGATTGAATTTATCTACACCAAGGAGGGTTTAAGTGAATGGAGAGATATACCTCCGATTGTCTCCTGTAACGACTGTAATAACCCTCATATTACTTTGAACACAGTCATAGTGTAGATGTATAACAGTCATTTTTTTCTATTCATGTATCACTCACAGACTTTGCAAAGTTTATATGTCCTAGAGAACTCCAGAAATTGGAGAAGGCCGTTACAATATACAGCTGCTATATTATACAGTAAAAACAGATATCTGATACACCCCTATACTATGAAAACAAGCACATTGGAAACATTAGACATACTAATATCTGTCACACTCTTACTATGTCCATTATAGAAGCTTCACATATAATTACAAGAAGAAAAGAAAAACAAGACCAATTAAATGAAATATAGGAATTTAGGAACAGATTGAAGTAGTAAATTACCACGTTCAGCACCTAGGTCTGACTGGGAAAAGGATGGGTCATCATGGGCATGCTTAAATTCCTGCAACTCCTTGAAGTTCATCCATGGCTTCACCCAGACTTTAGCTTCGTATATCTTCTTCTTACCAGCATCAATCACTTCCAGAGTCAAATGGTACATCTTACCAGCAACCACCTGTTCTTTGGCCTTCAATACCCTTGCAAACTCAAGAAGGGAATTCTGCAAAATATAAATCAGAACAAATGATCAAAAGACAAATACTCATATATAGAAAGAAATTAACAAAGGACTTCATTAATGAATTCTCCAATGTTTTAATTGTCTAATTATTTCTTCTTCTTCTTTTTTCACCGAAGAAAGGTTTTTTTTTTTTTTTTTTTTGTGCACACTTCTCTGTAGTCTTTTTTGTAAATTTGTAATCTGTATCAAACATCTAAGGTTAAATTACTAATATTGTTCTTCAACTGTTAGGTGAATTTCAGTTTGGTCCCTCAACTATTAATTGTGTCAATTTCGTCTTTCAACTTTCAAAATCATGTTGATATCATCCTTGGATCACCCCTCTATTTAAATTTTAGTAGAATTAATTGTCATGGAAAATAATATGTAAATTAAAAGGTTTTTATAGAAAGTACAAAAATTTGAAAAATCAAGTCAATTTTAACTATTAATTCTGTTAAAATTTTAATTAAGAGAAGACACATGGATGAAATTTACTTGATTTTGAAAGTTCAAGACTAAATTGACACAATTAATAGATGAGGGATTTAATATAACTTGGCCCAATAATTGGACCAAATTAGTAATTTAACCTAATCTGATATCAAGGTTATTTGATTTGAATAGATTAAGGATTGGGCAATTCATCACAATAATAGATAACAAACGTAATTTTAGAAATTTAATCTATTCAGTAGAAATCACATCATCTTTACATAAACAAATCGAAACCAAACTAAAATAAGACCAAAACAGAAACCAAATAAATAAAGATAAAGTGGTACTAAGAAATCGCAAACAAAGTAGCAAACCCAGAAAAGGTAACATTAATTTTAAGTCCAATTCATACATTAAACAAAAACCAAAAAACAAAAAATCAATGGCAAGAGAGAAAGAAAAACAAGATAGGGTTTGAAATGAAAAGGAAAAGAAAGATGACCCCTTTCTTTATTGTTGTGCTTGGATTAGGCAATTCATTACACGGTAATACACAATATTTTTCACAACTTTTTTCACAAACACTAAAATGGTCTGCTGTGATTGGAATAAGAAATCAATTAATCACATCACCGGTGATAAGAAATTAAATAATCTTAGGAAATCAAACAATTCAGTAAAAATCACAACATCAGTTATAACAAATCAGGTAATTATAGATTAGACAATTAATCAATTCAGTAGAAATCACGTCATCTTCACATGAACAAAATTGAAACCAAAACAAAAGAAAGACAAAAATAGAAACCAAAAATAAAGAAACCCAGAAAGGTAAACACCCATTAAAACAGACAACATAAAGAAATCAAAAAAAAAGAAAAAGAAAAAGAAAAAGAAAGAGAGATGACCGCTTTCTTGTTGTGTTCTTGGACAGCAAAACGAGCGAGGCTGTCGATCTCGGCGCTGTTCTGAGAGCCTTTGCAGTCGTGAATCCCTCCAAGCCTCATCTTTAAAACAGAAGAGCGTTCGAGACAGTGACCCAATTCACACACCGAACAAAGCAACACCAACACCAGAAGGCCAGGCAACACACTCACTGAGATCACCTTCTTCATCGTCAAACCTCTTTCTTTCTTTCTTAATTTTGTGCCCACACAACACAACACAACACAACAAGAAGATATGTATATATATGTCACACTCACGGGTCGAAATCAAAGCCTTCTTGCGTGTTATGAAGAGTTTTCTTTAGAATGGTAGTTGGGTGGCTTTGTTGCTAAGCAAAGGGTCTCTTACGTGGGTCGCGTTGTGATTAGTGGATTCGGGTCAGGTTTTGTTGGGATGAAAACTACACCCAGCAATAATATTAGACCCAGCCCCAGACCCAGTAGCCCGATCTGACTCCAAAAGAAAATACTCAACCCGAACCATAGATTTTTTTACCTGGAGTGAACTAAAAATAAATTGACTAATGACCCAACCCGTTTCTTTTCCAGGCCATATCGGGTCAACCAGTTTGACCCATAACCTGACACATTTTTTAAATATTTTTTTTTTTTAAATTTAAGAATCAAATTATACAAGCTAGCAAATTACTATAAATGCGAAACTATTTAAAGTTAACATGACGTCAACAATCCAAATGTAATAACTAGCTTTGATTCAAATAGCATCCACCAAAAAAATTTCTTTATAGTTTGACCATGAGGTAACAAGGTACAAAGAAATTGAGCTAACAATAGAAATTTTGAAAGCATCAAGTAGCATAGATTGAAACGACATATATACATTCGATGGTGTGATGAAAGGCTACAAGAATTAGTCTAAACCTCAAGTTTGTGCAATAAAACTCATAAAATCATTGTCATTATCGGTCTCATCTATTGCAAGTGAACCAACATTACTTTCGCTATTTCCAAGTAGAACAAAGTCTATGTGTCCATTTGGAACAAGTTGAAAATTTCAACTTATTTTTGCTACTGGGTCTCACTGTACTTTTTGATACTATTCATAGGTCTCACTATACTATTCAGCTAACTCTTATTTTTATTTATAGTACTTTCAGTAAAAAGTTTTCAATTTCAGCTAAATAAGTTATTCCCAAACGGACACTATATCTAAGAGGAGGATAGTCAAAGAAATGTTTTGTTGTTGCCCAAGAATGCTACCAAAGGACACTTATTGTTCAATTTTTTTTTTTTTTTTTTTGTGTTTTATAAAAATATTTTTTATGAATTTTTTAAAAGAGAAATGTTATATCTACAATATTTTCACAACAAATTTACAACATAGCCTAAGTGGCAAGTTGTTATTGGCTATTACTAGTAGGCAAAAAAGTAATTTCAATTGTGGATTCAAATTAGAACCAATAACAATTTAACACCAATGATTTGTTGTGAAAGTATTGTGAAAATGTTGTGGATGTAGTATATCTCTTTTTTTAATATAAGAATATGTATTTTTATTATTAAAAAAAAAAAAACTGTATTGTTTTTGGACACTTAATGGAAAATCATAAAAAAAATTATGATGTTGATATCATCAACGAATTTTAATTGTGTAAATTTAAGAATTTGTGTATTTTTTTAATTTTTATTTTTGACATTTAGTATTTTCCTTAGTATTTCTTGTTCATTTTTTTCAATATTATTATTATTATTATTACTACCACCCGCTCCCCATCTGTTTAGAATGATCCGTATTTGACCTGAACCCAATTGACTCAACCTAACTTTTCTACCAAGTAAAAAATTGGGATTACTCGTTTATTTGGTTTAGGTTCGAATTTTCAATTTCAAAGTTCAAGTTGTAGCTTTATGGACTAAGACTTAGACCCATGATTCGTTTGTATAATTATTTTTGAGTATATAAATTAGGCAAATTAGGGTTGCTCACAAGTCGGTCGAATTCAAGTTGAAGGTTTGCCTATCACTCAATCCGATCAAGTCAATTGCAGTGTTCTTGCACCCGCTACCCACTTATTGACCGCACAAAATTGGCCACAGCTTACTAATTTCAAGTGATCAACGTGTCTCAAATTTTGAAAAACTATGACATTGGGATGATCCTAAGTTCTCAATGGTGATAATTTGACTATCAATATGATACCTCTCAAGTTAAAGGTTTTATATTTAGAGTCGCCACTTGTATATTAAGACAAAAACAAGATAATAAAAACTAATGGAATACATCTATATTTCCCTGAAATGTTTGAATTTACATTGAAATGGAATATAAATATAAATTATTAAGCTTGATTCCCTAGTTACTAACATTGCATTTGCTTTGACATAAAATTTTCGATTTTTGGGAAGACAAATATATTTTATGGTGTTTGGTTACGCATGAAAAATATTTTAATGTGGTTAATTGGTGGTGACTCTAAAGACATAGTCCCAAAATACTACCACTAAACCCAAATTTATCACACATAGCAGTAAATTACACATAAAAATCTGATTTAAGAAAGAGAAATTTGGGTTGCATGGCAAGGTGAGTGCACTTTTGACTTGGAGAGAGAGAGAGAGAGAGAGAGAGAGAGGTTGTGTTAGAATGTGAGATCAACAGTTTGAGAAGTCGAATGAATGAGATAAGAGTGAGATCGGCAAAAGAGAGGTTGGTAATATACCAAATGGGTCTTGGCCAAAAGAGAGAGAGAGAAAGAGAGTTAGAATCATGAATCTAAAGGTGATTAGGCATCCATTTCACTCGACGACTCAACAACTAGGTGAGGCGATGGTGTGATGGTTGGGTGAGGCCATAATTAGGAGTTGACATTTTCAATCAAGTTAAATATTTTTGAAAAGTCTTGATAGTATTTTGTATTAGTCAAAACCTCAATGGTGGTTTTTGTACTTAACTCAAATAATTTTATATATATATATATGGTTGAGCTTAGAAGTCGTGATTATGCCAAGTAGTTACTCTCATTAATTAGTAAATTAATTATATATTTTTTGTTAGGATATATTTCCTCAATTAAGGGATAATATGTAACAACTGTTTAATTTAGGTAAAACTTTACCATTTAAATTCAATTCAAAGTTCAAACTATAAAAAAAATATAAATAAATAAATAAATAAAAACCCACGTTTTGACTAATAGATAAGATTTAACTATAATTTAAAACAAATTTAAATTCTATTCAAACTAAAAGTCTATTATTAAAATTTTCTAAACTTAAATCCTACACAACCTACTTTTGTTTCCTCAAGTTGCATAATTTAATAATAATTTAAAGCAAATTTAAATTCTATTCAAACTAAAAGTCTATTATAAAAAAATTTTAAACTTAAATCCCACACAACCCACGTTTTTGTTTTTGTCTTTTCCTCAAATTGCATCATATTAAATTAATATTTTATTAGAATATTAAGCTACAAAGCTCTTGACTAGGGGATAAGATTTAATAATAATTTAATTTAGATAAAGTTTTATCATCTAAGTTTTAGAAATTTAAATTCTACTCCAATTAAAAATCTATTATCAAAATTTTCAAAACTTTTTTTTTTTTTTTGAGGAAATTCAGAACTTAATATATCAGCTATGACTTTTCGATACAATCCTTCTTAATCAATAAGTCATCCCTATAATTAAACCTCACACAATACACCCAACGTTGTTGTATTTTATATTTTTTTTTCCCAAAATGCAACTTATTCTTATGTTATTATCTAATAAATTTATCTTACTTATTGTTCTTTATTTCTGAATTTGCATGCAAGATATTATGCCAAAAGAAGTTTACTATAAAGAAACAAAACAATGGACACCCATTTAAGTTCTTGGTTCTCTTATGTAATTTTTTTGAGTAAAATATTATTTTGATCCCTAAACTTTACCAAAAATTTTTTTTTCATCCTTAAACTTTAAGAATTTCATTTTTCGTTCCTAAGCTATTAAAATTATTATCTTTCATCCCTAAACTATTGAAAATATTTTATCTTTCGTCCCTAAACTATTGAAAATATTTTATTTATGTTCGTAACCTTTCCTAAATATTTGTTTTTCATCCCTAAACTTTAATCCCTATTTTTGTCTCTAAACTAATGATTTTTTTTTTTTAAACCAAAGTTTAGGGATGAAAAAAGAATTTTTTTTGAGTTTAGAGACCAAAAAAAAAAAACTTTTGGCAAAGTTTAGGGACCAAAATAGTATTTTACCAATAAATCTTCATCAAGTCGTCCATAGCACGAGAATAATACAAGTATATAATAAAAGAGAAGCTATTATTTTTTTTTTAATGAAAAAAAAAGAGAACCAGAAAGCTAATTGTTTAGGGAGCATTTGGTAGACTGTAACGGTAATTACATAGGAATGTGAATAAGTATTACAAGAAATACAAGATGTTGTAATGTAATACTTATTATTATTCATTTATTTGGTGACAACACAATAATAGAATCTTGAAGACAATAGAATAAAAATATTTTAAATCAAACTTAAGATATATTTTAGAAAATATTTTACTCATATAATTATATATCCTACAAAATAATATTTTTTTTTTAAATTTGAAAGAGAGATCAGTTATTTTTTTTATAATTTTTTATTTTCATAATTGTTATGTGTATATGTAAAGTTTGTTTATTTGAGAATATATTAATTTTAAAAATTAATACATCTACTAAGGAATAACTATTACAACCTATTTAGAGATGAATAGCTATTCTTCATCTATATAAATATATATTGTGGGGACAAATAACCAAGAGTCACGCATCTTGGGCCGTGGGCTTGGTCCGAGGAGGTCTCATGGGCCGAGCAATGTGGCAGCTATCGAAGCATTCTACTTTTAAAAGATTCGCACATAGGATCGGCGATTCTGTCCGAGGAGGGTATAGTCCTCGGATATAAAGTTTTCGGTTCAAGGAAGAATCCCAGTGGCTGAAGTAATCCTCCTAGAATCCCCAATGGCAGAAACAAACTCGGTGAGCTTACTGGGAAGGAAAAGATCCCCGAAAATATCTGAAGAAAAGCTGCTACCACCACATTAAATACCCTGCAACTACTTTTCTGGCCGCATTTATGTGGAGAAGACCTCTGAACAGTACTACCAAGACTATGACCTCTCACAGGGAGGCCAAAGAAAATGTCTGATGGGATAAGTATCAAGGGGCACCTTAGATGAATGACAAGTGTAAGGATAGGATGCTTAGAATATGATTATATAATGTCATTCCTCCTCCATTGGAGGGGGATCGGGTTTTTGGAAAGAGAAGAGAGAGAAAAACAAAAAGAAAAAGGAAGAGTTAGAACGTGAACAACATAAAAGGATTCCTCCTCGGACCTAAATAAAACAGAATTATTCCAAGTTATTTCGGTGTGCTTTGGGCCTTCTAATCTGCTTTTTAGTTTATCTTTTAGAATAGGTAAAACGAAGCCCTCACCATTCAAATCTGATTCTTAAGCCCACTCTCTACAAATACATATTGCAGTGGACTTATTGGGCCCGAGTCTTGCGTGCTTTGGACTGGGGTACACCAATTCGTTACGCTACAATTGGCGCCGTCTGTGGGAAGAATTTGTATAATAGTGAGCGCGACGTTTCACCATGGTAGGATCAGGTCCCCACCCACAAGAATCCAGGGGCTCCCATCAACAAGACGCCTTCCATAATCTTGAGCGTAGGAGAGATAGGGAGGGTAGCCCACATACCACACAGACTAGCGGAAGTCATCCGCAAATGGGGAATCACTTTCCTCAGGAGCGAAGTAACAGAGCCATGCAAAGGGAGATCGATGATTTAAAGCGGGAGCTACGCCATGCGCATCGACGACGAGCCCCTTCTAGTTCTGGTGTTTCCTCAAATGATGAAGATGATGTTACGTACAAACGCGACCCTAGGACACCGTCGAGCGAGCCTTTTTCCTATCACGAGGAAAATGTTCATAAGCGAAAGCGTAAGAGTCCACCTCTGAAGGGGCTGGAAAATGACGCCATGAGCAAGGCGTTGAATCAAATTTCTAGGTCCCCCTTTACGCATCGCATCGAAAGGGCAGAGCTTCCTCGGCGATTCCATCAGCCCACTTTCACCACTTATTACGGCCGAACGGATCCAGTAGAGCATGTAAGCCAATTTAACCAGAAGATGGCCGTCTATTCTAAGGACGAGGCCTTGATGTGTAAAGTCTTTCCTTCCAGTTTGGGGCCCGTGGCCATGAGGTGGTTCGATGGGTTGAGACCTAACTCCATAAGTTCCTTTAAGGAGCTTACGCAGGCTTTTGGTTCTCGTTTTATCACATGCAGTAGGGTGCCTCGCCCTTTGGATTCTTTACTGTCTTTGTCCATGCGGGAGGGGGAAACCCTGAAAACGTACTCGGACAGATATTGGGAGACGTATAACGAAATAGATGGTGATTTTGAGGACGTGGCCATCAGTACTTTTAAGGGCGGCTTGCCTACCGAGCATGGATTAAGGAAGTCTCTCACTGGTAAACCGGTCACCAGTGTGCGTCAGCTTATGGATCAAATAAGCAAATACAAAAGGGTTGAAGAGGACCAGCAGCAAGGAAAGGGTAAAACAAAGATTAACCCTCAAGAGCGTAGGGATTTCAGGTCGGACCGATTTAGTAACAATCGGCCACGGAGAGACTTTGTCGGGCAGTCAGATTCCTCCAACGTTCAAGCTGTCAACGCGGTATTCCGAGAGCCAGTCAGTAAGGTCTTGGAAAAAATTAAGAACGAGCCATTCTTTAAATGGCCAAACAAAATGGCGGGGAACGCGATGAGGCGCAACCAAAGCCTTTATTGTCAATATCACCAAGATCAAGGACATACAACCGAGGACTGCAGGAACTTATGGGACCACTTAGATCAGCTGGTCCGAGAAGGAAGATTGAAGGACCTGTTGCATTCCAGTAGTCAAGCAGGACAGACTGGGTTCGATTCCAGAAGAGGGGCGTCCTCGGGCCCACCCCTGGGAACGATAAACGTCATTTTCGCTGCCCCCGGAAGAACAGGGTCCTGTCCGTACAGAGTGATGTCTGTGGCTCAGTCGTTCGCCAAGGACAGTAAGCTCGAACCAAAAAGAATCAAGATGGAAACACAACCAGTTCTGGGTTTTTCAGACGAAGACAAGGTCGGAACTATCCAACCTCACGATGATGCCTTGGTGATTACGCTTAGGATAGGTGGATATGATGTGAAGAGGGTGCTGGTGGACCAAGGGAGTGCCGTGGAGGTAATGTACCCTGACCTGTTTAGAGGTTTGGGGTTAAAGTCCGAGGACCTAACTGCCTATGACTCCCCCCTGGTCAGCTTCGAGGGAAGGACCGTTATGCCAAAGGGTCAGATCAGGCTACCTGTGCAAGCCGGTCTTGAGGTAGTAGAGGTCGACTTTATCGTGGTGGATGTTTATTCTCCATATACCGCTATCGTGGCTAGACCTTGGCTTCACACACTAGGGGCTGTCTCCTCCACTTTGCATCAAAAGGTGAAATACCCTTCCGAGGGTCAGGTCAAAGAGATCATCGAAAACCAGTACATGGCTAGACAATGCCTGGTAGCGGCCATATCACATCAACCTGAAGCTGAATCGCTGATGGCCGCGGAGGCAAGTTCATAGCAATTAAAATCTCTTGAGTCGCCTATCGAGGAGAACTCCGAGGTGGTAAAATGTGATGATTTAGAGAGGATCATTATAGGGGATGATCTGGAGAAGTATTTCCAAATGGGGTCCCAGTTGCCGCCTCGCGAGAAGGAAGAGTTAATAGAATTCCTTAAGAGGAATGTCGATGTATACGCCTGGAGCGCTTACGAGGCACCGGGGGTGGACCCCACCTTTATATGTCACCATTTGAATGTTAATCCATCTATCACCCCGAAAAAGCAACCACCTCGACGTCCGTCCAAGGAGCATGCCGATGCCGTTAAAGAAGAGGTGAGCAAGCTTAAACAAGCAGGAGCTATCAAGGAAGTGTTCTACCCTGAATGGCTGGCCAACACGGTGGTGGTAAAGAAAAAGAGTGGCAAGTGGCGAGTGTGCGTAGATTTTACTGATCTAAATAAGGCTTGTCCAAAGGATCCATTCCCCATGCCACGAATAGATCAGCTGGTGGACGCAACGGTGGGACACCCTCGGATGAGCTTCTTGGACGCCTTCCAGGGATATCACCAAATACCTTTAGCATTGGAAGACCAGGAGAGGACTGCATTTGTCACCCCCATCGGAAACTACCATTACAAGGTGATGCCTTTCGGTCTAAAAAACGCAGGATCAACCTATCAAAGGATGATGACGAGAATGTTCGAGCCTCAATTAGGGAAGAGCATTGAGGTCTACATAGACGATATGGTGGTCAAAAGCAAGGTGGTGTCCAAGCATGTTGATGACCTCGGAAGCATCTTCGAAATCTTGAGGAAGCACAAGCTGCGCCTAAATGCGTCCAAGTGCACGTTTGGTGTGGGATCGGGCAAATTCTTGAGGTACATGGTAACACACAAAGGAATCGAAGTCAATCCCGATCAAATTAAGGCGATTAACAACTTACACCCTCCTCGTAATCCCAAAGAGGTTCAGAAACTTACTGGAATGATTGCCGCTTTGAATCGTTTTATCTCTCGTTCAGCAGATAGGTGTCGGCCCTTCTTCCTCTTGATGAGAAAATGGAAGGGATTTGAGTGGTCCGAGGAGTGCTCTAAGGCTTTCCAGCAGCTTAAGGAATATCTTTCTCGGCCTCCGATCATGTCCAGTCCTCAGGAAGATGAGGTCTTATTCGCCTACATAGCCGTTGCTCCCCATGCTGTGAGTCTGGTATTGATTCGAGTTAACAGTGGTGTGTAACGGCCGGTTTATTACGTTAGTAAGTCGTTGCATGAAGCCGATGTGCGCTACTTACCATTGGAGAAGGCCATCTTGGCTGTAGTCCATGGTACGCGGAAACTCCCCCACTATTTTCAGGCACACTCTGTCATCGTCTTAACTCAACTCCCAATTAGGGCTGTACTCCGAAGTGCCGACTATACAAGCAGGATAGCTAAATGGGGAACTATTCTAGGGGCTTTTGACATCAAGTATATGCCCCGCACTTCTGTCAAAGGCCAGATCCTAGCAGACCTGGTGGCTGAATTCGCTGAAGTCTCGTTAGAAAATGTTCCAGCATCGCAGCACATGGATGAAAAATCGGTTGGCGTGATCTCGCTCCAAGAATCCCTATGCTGGAAAGTCTATGTTGACGGTGCAGCGAACCAAAGAGGTTCTGGATTGGGATTGGTTCTAATCTCTCCTGAGCAACTAACAATAGAGAAATCGCTGAGGTTGGATTTCTTTGCCACCAATAATGAGGCCGAGTACGAAGCTTTGTTGGAAGGGATGAATATGGTTCAAAGGCTGGGGGGAAAAGAAGTAAAAATGTTTTCAGACTCCAAGTTAGTCGTTGGTCAAGTGATGGGCGAACTGGAAGCAAGGGATGAAAGAATGCAGAAGTATTTAAGTCATGTTACACAGTTGCAATTAAAATTTGAGTCATTCAGTCTGCTGCACATCCCAAGAAGCAGCAATTAGCATGCAGATTCTCTAGCTACACTCGCAACCTCCTCGGCGCAGAACCTACCTCGAATTATCCTTGTAGAAGACTTGTACAAGCCCACGGATGCAGGGGGAAAATTAACCCAGGTTTGTCATGTCCGAGTGGAACCTAGCTGGATGGATCCAATCATATCATTTTTAATGGAGGACCTCCTGCCGAGAAGTAAATTGGAGGCAGAAAAAATACGAAGAAAGGCACCTCGTTTCTGGTTGTCCGAAGACCGAAAGTTATACAAGCGCTCTTTTGCGGGACCGTATCTATTATGTATCCATCCTGAAGCGACAGAGGTCATCCTAGAAGATCTGCACGAGGGGATTTGTGGGAGCCACACTGGAGGCCGATCTCTATCTCTTAGAGCTGTCACACAAGGCTACTGGTGGCCAAACATGCAAAGAGAAGCTCACGAGTACGTAAAGAAGTGCGACCAGTGCCAGCGATTCGCACCTAACATACACCAACCAGGGGGGATCCTTAATCCGATAACCAGTCCCTGGCCATTTGCTCAATGGGGCCTGGATATTGTCGGGCCTTTCCCCAAAGCTGCTGGAAACAGGAGGTATTTGCTGGTCGGTACTGATTACTTTACAAAATGGGTCGAAGCCGAACCTTTATCAAACATCAGGGATGTGGACGCTAAGAGGTTTATTTGGCGGAACATCGTTACTCGGTTCGGGGTCCCTCGTACTATTATCTCGGACAATGGTCTTCAGTTCGACAGTAAGGCCTTCAGGGGATACTGCGGCGAATTAGGAATAACGAATAGGTACTCCACCCCAGCTTACCCCCAGGGGAACGGACAAGCCGAAGCCGTTAACAAAGTCATAGTAAACGGACTGAAGAAGAGGTTAGATGATGCGAAAGGAAGATGGGTGGAAGAACTGCCGCATGTCCTGTGGGCCTATCGAACCACGCCGCGTCGATCAACGGGAGAAACCCCATTTTCGATGACTTATGGTGTCGAAGCTGTCATTCCTTTGGAAACTGGGTTCCCAACGCTAAGAAGCAGTTCGTTCAGTTCGAATAGTAATGATAATCTTCTGGAAAAAAGTTTGGATCTCGTTGAAGAGAGGAGGGAGAGTGCACTGGTTCAATTGGCGTATTACCAACACAAACTTAAGCAAGGATACAATGCTAAAGTAAAGCTAAGGCCACTAGCACCTGGTGACTTGGTTTTGAGGAAAGTTCTGGGCACTGCAAAAAACCCAGCTTGGGGAAAGCTTGGGCCCAATTGGGAGGGACCATATCGCATCACCTCGGAAGCAGGAATAGGGGCATATTTCTTAGAAGACTTAGACGAACATGTAATACCTTGTCCTTAGAATGTAAACAACCTGAAAAGGTATTATTACTAATAAGAATTTTCTTTGTCATTAAATTCGTGTGTTGTGTGACAAAATAACTTATGCTTTTTATAAAAGTGTTTAAACAGAACCTTAGTCATGCCTGATGTCCTCGGACCAGATGCTTTGGGGAAATTACTACACTTAGGTTTATTGTAAAAGTGTTTAAACAGAACCTTAGCATGCCTGATGTCCTCGGACCAGATGCTTTGGGGAAATTATTACACTCATGTTTATTATAAAAGTGTTTAAACCGAAAGTCAACACACTTATGGGTTATTAGGCAATGACATTCCATTTGCATGATCCAATAAAACTTAAGTTATTGCAAAACCCTCTGGCCATGCACAACCCAATTAATTTCCTAGTGTCTTTTTCATATAATATATTCATTGGAATTTAAGTTATAATGTATTCATTAACAAAAGCCTTAGTGTGTGAATAAAAGTTATCTCAAACCTTAACAAAAGCAAGTGACAAAAATATAAATGCAAAAGGTAAGAAAGACAAGTGTATTCTTTAGTCAACAGAAGAATAAGTACATCATAAGTGTATATTGAAGCTACACTTCAACAAAAAAGGGGTGGCTACACTTAAACAAAAAAAAGAAAAGAAATTTCTACAGCTATTCTTTCAAAGGCTGAGAATCCTTCTCGGGACATTTAGCTTTGGCCTTGACACCCCCAGCATCAGACTTCTTCTCAGTTGCCTTGGCTTGAGAAACCACGTCCTTGATGGTAAGGGAATCCTCCGCAGATTTGTCTTTAATGACCCCCTTGGTGGCCTCAACAGCTCCGATAGGGGCACTGGCAGTTGCTATCTGCTCTGGAGGAGGGAGAGGAAGGCTAATCACCATCGGAGGACTGGTCGGAAGTTCCCTGATGGGTTCAGGGAAAAACACGTTCTCAGATATCCTTAGCTCTGAATCTACAGGGACCCCTGCACGATTAAGTGCCTCCATCCATGTCTCTGTGCAGTATTCCCTGCACAAATCAGCCAACCTCTCCTCCGTTTCCCTTACCCCGCGTTCGTAGGCCGCTTCCTCAGCGGACTTAGCAGCTTCTGTCGCTTTTTGTGCTGCCTCCTTAGCCTTTTGTAGTTCAGCTTTCAGGGCTAGCACTGCTGCTTTCTCAGTGGCGAGATTCAGCTGGGTCGTATAGAGTTGTTTTCTTTGGTCTTCGGCCTGGGCCTCGACGTTTTTCAACCCAGCCTTAGCGCTCGCGCATTCTCGCTCTGCAAGCTTCAGCTTCTCGGCCAGCTGCAGCTTCTCCTCTTTCAGGCTCCCTAAGTTCTTCTCAACTTCACGGCGAGAGTGGGACTCAGCCTCGCATCTGTTCTGAGCATTCCGAACCCACTCTTCGGCCACGTAGACTTGTTGAGTGACCTGCATAACAGTGGCGAGGAGGACATATATGTAAAAGCAGGTGTGATAATACTGATAAGATACATAACCTTGTAAGGTTTAAATCATTACATAAAGCTAGCTTACCAAGGCAAGATCCTTCTTCAAGGACATGAAGAGATCGGGCTGCCTGGTTCGCTGGAGGGCCTCCAAATCTCGTGGGAGCAAGAGGGGTTGCTCTAAAGCTTGGGCCAAATGCGCTGAGTGACCTCTCTGGGCCTCCCGGATTGTGGCATCCCATGGAATTTGAGCCCCATCCAATTCAATCCGAGGGGCCCAGAATCGCTGTTGTCTACGCACCTCAGCCTCCTCCCTGCTGTCAACAGAACTTGCCCTATTATCCTTCGGGTCTTTAATCTTCTGTTGTTTGGAGCCCCTCGGAGGAATCAGCTCGCCTTCTTCAATCTCCTGCACCGGCCTCTTCTTTTTCAAGTCAGGAATGGCGCGAAGTGCTAGATCAGCAGGAAGAGGAGGCGGAGGGGGTAGATTGACAGGAACCGAGGCCTGGGATGGTCCCTTCATGACTCCCTTCTTGCCCCTGTTGGCCACCAAACCCTTTAACGACGACCTTTCCTTCGGACTCATTTCTCCATCTTCTTCTGAACTTGAATCTACTCGGGAAATGATTAATGCTGGCTGGATGGCTACAGAGAGCCTGTCTGCGTCGTCCTCCGAGTCCGAGAGCTGCACCGGCTCCTCTTGTCTATCCTCTTCTCCTTCAAAGTGGAACTTGTCTATCTCTTCGTCTAAAGATGCCCGCGAAGAAGCAATTTCTTCTTCCTCGGCTACTTCAACTCCGAGAGGGACCTGTCGTAGTGGAAGCACAAGTGGGGGAGGGATCTGAGAGACGGGTAGAACGACAGGAGGCAGGTCTTCTCGAGACAGAAAATCTGGTTTTGATACGTCAATACGATTGATCCGACGATCACCAGCTCTGATAGCGTTTCCAACCTCCTGGAAAATCCTTGAGATGGGTTCGAAATCTAGGATGAGGTGGACAGCTCGTAGTTGTCGATCCTCGCTCACAAAAATCTTCGACCTAAGAAGATAGTTGAGAGCAACCACGTTTGTATGACTCAGCCGAGGAGCAACGAGTGTCCTATCTGCAAAAGTAACCAAAAGGTCAGGTGCGATTGAACAATGAAATCTATTATCAAAAGAGATTGCAATGCGGAAACATGGATGGAGGATAAAAACTAAACCCTATGTTAAGGGATCTAACTCTAGGGTACCCCACCTGTCTCTCTCTCCCGAGTTGGGCAGGGTCGACGATCGTGCCATGCCCCTGAGGCGATGAGGTAGTCATCTTTCATCCCTTTATTGGACTTGGGGAGACACGAAATGAGCCTCACAACGGATGACCTGGACTTGAGATAAAAGCCTCCGTCGACTTGTGAGTGGCACTCATACAGGTGAACCACATCATGCCAGGTGAGGCCCAAATGAAGATGCTGTTCCAGAGCATCGATACACCCGAGAATCCTAAACATATTGGGTGCGCATTGGTGAAGGCACAACCTATGATTTATAAGATACTCTCGGGTTATCCTACCCATTGGAAGGGTCATTCCCCCTTCTATGAAGGCTATTATAGGAATAACTACCTCTCCGGCCTCTCTAGGTATAACGACCTCTTCTGAGGAGCAATACCGCAGACCAACCTCCTGAGGTATATGGTATTTCTGCTTAAAGGCCTCTATTTTGGCTGGGGAATCTACTAGACGCTCAAATCTACCCATATTTCACAACCTAAAGACAGAATGGACGATTTTAGAGAGTGAGAAAACAAATAAGGTAGCCGAGGATACAGACCGACGAGCAAAACCTAATACAAGAACTAAATAAACTTACGGGATTACAAATGCTAGTATCTGAGAACTTACTGGGAAGACCTTCGATGACCTCTTACGAGAAAGAACGACAGAGATTTGGGAGTTGGTGTATTTTAGAAAGACAGGGGCGTTAGAGTTCTCTGGAGCGTTTGAAGTTTCTTTGGAGAAGAAAGTATATGATTTCTCAAGGCTTTATATTAACAGAGAGAGAGAGGGGAAATTATCCCGCTCATAAATTCAAGGGAAATACCAGCCGTTGGATCTGCGCATCAACCGTTGGATGTGGGAGACAAGACGCCTCCTGGAGTAATTAATAACTGCTTCGGGGATTGCGAAGCGTCAGAAGTTATCACGAAACGCAAATAAGGCCCATCCCCGCACGTGCGAATTAAATGTTCCGTCTTTATCTTTTGAAAGTCAAAACCTCACTTTTTCTCCTCGGATGGGAGAGAAAATTGAAGTTTTGAGGGGCTATTGTGGGGACAAATAACCAAGAGTCACGCATCTTGGGCCGTGGGCTTGGTCCGAGGAGGTCTCATGGGCCGAGCAATGTGGCAGCTATCGAAGCATTCTACTTTTAAAAGATTCGCACATAGGATCGGCGATTCTGTCCGAGGAGGGTATAGTCCTCGGATATAAAGTTTTCGGTTCAAGGAAGAATCCCAGTGGCTGAAGTAATCCTCCTGGAATCCCCAATGGCAGAAACAAACTCGGTGAGCTTACTGGGAAGGAAAAGATCCCCGACAATATCTGAAGAAAAGCTGCTACCACCACATTAAATACCCTGCAACTACTTTTCTGGCCGCATTTATGTGGAGAAGACCTCTGAACAGTGCTACCAAGACTATGACCTCTCACAGGGAGGCCAAAGAAAAGGTCTGATGGGATAAGTATCAAGGGGCACCTTAGATGAATGACAAGTGTAAGGATAGGATGCTTAGAATATGATTATATAATGTCATTCCTCCTCCATTGGAGGGGGATCGGGTTTTTGGAAAGAGAAGAGAGAGAAAAACAAAAAGAAAAAGGAAGAGTTAGAACGTGAACAACATAAAAGGATTCCTCCTCGGACCTAAATAAAACAGAATTATTCCAAGTTATTTTGGTGTGCTTTGGGCCTTCTAATCTGTGTTAGTTTATCTTTTAGAATAGGTAAAACGAAGCCCTCACCATTCAAATCTGATTCTTAAGCCCACTCTCTACAAATACATATTGCAGTGGACTTATTGGGCTCGGGTCTTGCGTGCTTTGGACTGGGGTGCACCAATTCGTTACGCTACATATATATATATATAAATAACTGAAGCCTCTGAATCTCTCACAATTTTTCATGTCAGAACAATACTTAAATAAAATTATCATTTTATTTAAATAAAATTATTTTTGTTTAGTCCAAATTTAACAAGGAGTGAAACTCTATCTCTCTAACAAATCCAACTTAAACTCAAACTCATCATTAACAAACCGAAACCTCTGAAACTCTAACAATTTTCCATGTCAGCACAATATTTAAATAAAATTATTTTTGTTTAGTCCAAACTTAACAAGGAGTGAAACTCAATCTCTCTAACAAGTCCAACTTAAACTCAAACTCAAACGTTGATAATTTATCTCCAAATTTGCGAGGTTAATCATGAACACTATATAAGCAATGCAAACCCCAATATTTTTTTAAAACCGATGTAAAGTTATGATTTACAACTATATTTTATGTTGACTTTATTCCATGACAAAAAATGTTGTAATTGCTTCAATTTTGTGCTCTGTATTTTGTGGGATTTTATTGTATTGGGTTTAGTATTAAGTTGGTGAAAACTCAAGCTTATTTGAAGATTAATGGATTTTGCGAGTGTCTCGCTAGAAGCTAACCTGCGAAAGAGTCATGTGAGAAGCACGCGCTGGAAGCTGAAGAGTCATGCCAGGCTGTCGATTTCGCGAGTGTCTCGCTGGTAAAGCCTTCCTGCGAGATAGTCGCGAAACATTCTATTTGGAGGATTTTAAAGAGTGACTTTCTTACCCTTATTACCCACAAATGTAAATGAGGCCAATTCAGAGAGAAAAACCCTAGATAGGTTTTCTACAACACACACACCCATCTTTTTGAGAGAGAGCTACTCATCCTTAGTGAGAAATCCTTGTAGCCTCTTCTTCATCCCTCTCCCATTGTCATACCTTGAGAGGAGATTTGTACCCAAACACTTACCACACCATTTCAAAGTGTAGAGAGTGTTTTGGAGCTTGGGAAGCTTTTGGAAATTGCAAAAAGAAGCCGGTGAGGCTTTTTTGATGCTATGAGCTATAGCGGGATCCGGTAAGTTAGAGAAGACAAAGGTTCGGTGTAATCTCGTTGGAGCAAGAAGCTTGGAAGGCTTAGGTGCATTGGATGGATTAGGCTTGGAGGGTCTTCTACTATTCGTGTATCCCAACTACATTCTCTAGTGGATCATTAACGGATGCAATCGGGTGTATTGCGGGATCCAGAAAGCTAGACAAGACACGGTTCCTAGAAGTCTTGTTGGAGTAGGAGTTTGGATGGCTTAGGTACATTGGGTAGATTAGGCTTGGAGGGTCTTTTGCTATTCGTGTATTCCAACTTATTGTCTAGTGGATCGATTTACCGCTTGGAAGGCGGCGGAGAGGTTTTTCACCAAGTTCTTCAGTTTTCTCTTCGATAACACATCGCCGTGTTATCTTGTGTTTGCATCTCTCTTCCCTTACTCTTGTGCTTTACTTTTATTGTTTGTTGTTCATATTTATGCACTAGAGTAGTATCGGTTGTTTGCATTTCATTTACTCTTGTTTCCGCACTTAGATAAGTTAGAGTAAAAGCAATCTAGCCGTAATTTTTAATTGGGGGTCTAAACAGCTCTTGTGTTTTAAACACATTTTCGAGTTTTCAATTGGTATCAGAGCGGGTACACTTGATTTGGGTTCATTACCTAAGTGTAATCCTTGACCGCTTGTGTGTTTTGCCATGGATAATGTTTTGTATGTTTCTATGGATGTTGTTGATTGTAACATGCCATGTGTTTGTGAAAATGCCTCTATGAGTGTTTATCCTCATGATTGTGATGCCATATTATATGATTCTATGGGTGTTGTTGATATTCCTAACATCAAACTCTTCGAGAAAGATGCTAAGAAGTTTCAAAAGAATTTGAGCAAGTTATTTTGTGAAAATGATGATTTAATTGCTAAGCTCAATGAATCCAACAAATTGGTTGAGAAATATAAGAATCTTGCTGAAATTTCTCTTGAAAAGCTGAAAGAGTTTGAATGTTTGAATATGGACTTGGATGCTAAACTTGTTTTGTCTAACAAACTTGTTGATGATCTTAAATCTGAAAATGAATCTCTTAAGATGCATGCCAAGTGTTTGATTGTTGAACCTGTTGCTAAAACGGAAGAAAATATATGTTGCAATCATGTTGTGGTACCTGATTTTGTGCCTATTGTGTGTTCTTCCTCAAAGGACAAATCAGTGTACATTCCTCCACACAAAAGAAATCAAAAAGTGGAGAGAAAAGCTCTTAAGCCTAAGCCTCTGTTTAGGTCTTATCCTAGGGAATTGAGTAGATCTAAGTTTATTCCCACTTGCCACCATTGTGGTGTGATTGGTTACATAAGACCCCAATACCCTAAGTTAAAAAGAGAACAAACTCATGTTATTAGATCCCTTCCCAAAAGGTTTAGTGGACCTAAACACATTGTTTGTCACCATTGTGGTGCCCTTGGTTATCTTAGACCTCATTACTCTAAATTTCAAGCTCTTAAAAGAATAAAAAGAAAAGAGAAACTTGAGCTTCTTGGAAGTTGTGCTAAAAATGGTAAACCGAATTTGAGAGAAAATAGCATGTTGTTAAAGAAAGTGTTTAATGCTCTTAACTCCTTGTCTATGTGCATCTCCGGTTCTCATTCTTCCAACCCTCGTCTCACTTCTCATGAGACACTTATTCCAAACAATCATTCTATTTGGATGAGGAAGGGTTCCTATGGTTGAGTTTATGCTCTTTTGGTCCTTGATCTAATTCTTTCGATCTTTGTTGAACCCTTCATGCATTAGATGCTTCATTGTCATGCATTTGTACATCATGCATCTCTTTATATGCATTGTTTTGTTTTTGTTTTTTATCTTATTTTATTGCTTTTGTTTTGTGTGTGTAAAAATCCAAAACTATATAAAAAGTGAAAAATTCAAAAAGTTTGATCGTATATGTTTGAGCACATATCACATATGATTTTGGCCTAGTACCTTCGTACTTATGGCGTAGTGCATTTACGAGCTTAGCCTGTTATGTATGCACATATATTTTTGTGGGAAAAATCTTGAAATCTATGTGTGATTGTTGTAAATAGATCTTCAAGCTTGTCATGAATGATTGGTCAATAGTCTTGATGGTCTTGATACTTGCATAGACTTGTGCCTATATCTCTTCCCACCTTTATTTTTATGTTTTTGCAATAGAGCTCAACAAATATAAATCTTAACATGAAAAGAGATAATGAGATGTAAAAGTCTGTCGCACATACTAGTATTTGACTAGGAAAAAGGGAAAGCGACTCTTGTACTGAAATGTATGGTGCTCAAAAAACCAAATGCTAACTCTACATGTTGAAATATCAAAAATTTCAAGCACCAATCTAAAAAATGAGATGTATTATCCAAAGAGGATCAATTGTTATGATTTATGCAAAAGCCAAATGAAAATCTTCTAAGTTTTGTAATCACTCTCTTATGGGAGGTCATATATACTCATTTTTATAATTGAGATTGTCCACTTGACTTAGTACTAGTTGTGTATGACTTGATTGAATTGATCATTGAATCTTCACTCTAGACTAAGGACTATTCCACATTTGATACTCACACACAACACACAAGTTTATTGTTCAATGAATGCTTATTTCATTTGTGTGATTGTACATGATCAAATGTGATGTGTGTGTGCTCAACCATTTGTGGCTCAAACCAAAAAGATTTTTTTTCTTTTTGTTTGCTTTTGGAAGTGATTTGTATCACTCATGTTTTCAAAGTTTTTCAAATTGTTTTTGTGTGAAAAACATGTTTTCTGGGTATTTTTGTGACCCATTTCATGTGTAAGCTCGACCGGGAGTTAAATGGTCCAAATCTCAAGTTTTTCAACTTTGGACAGAGAGTTTCACGGCTGTTTCGTGACTGTTTCACGAGTAAATATTACCAGCGAGATACCAGCGTGACACCAGCGTGATTTAACCAGCGAAACTTCCCACGAAAATTTCCAGATCAGCTTTTAAAGGGCATTTCGTGGGACATTTGTTCTAAATGTCTCTCATCTTCTCCCAAACCCCTGTTTTAATGTTTCTACATCAAAACCCAACTAAATTCAAGTGTTTTTCATTCCATTAACATTTCTAAGGTAATTTTTAGCACTTTTCATTGATTTTGATATTTAGATTATGTTTTTGGGGGTTTTATGTTTATAGTTGGGATTTTCTCAAATGGGAGTTGGAAAACTTAATTTTTGTCAATCTTTTTTATTGGGCTTTGTTTTAAATGATGATTTGCTTTGGTTGTTGACCCCTTGTGGCAAAAATTACATGTATTTAGGCAAGATTTTCATATGTTCATGCATTGTTTAACATACATATGTAGTGTGTGCATTCTATGTGTTTGATAAAATGCCCAAATGTCATTTTGTTGTTGTTTTGGACTCCGATGAGTACCAAACTTTGGGGATCACCATAATTATTCATGTTTATCATGTTTTGATCATTGGTGGTGTGTTTTATACACTTTGCCCTGTAAGTGCTTATTCATGCATTGGTCATGCATCTCACATGCACACTAGATGCACCTTTGCTGCACACACTCTAACACTTGACATGTTTTGCACTTCACTCATACTAGTTAAGTCTTTTTAAACCTTTTAGCTCTTATAACATGTTCTTGTGTCTATTTCATGCCTTGGTTTACATCATGTTCCATCATCCTTAGCATGTCATGTATACTTTATGCCTTTTAGCATGTTTAAAGTTTTTTTTTTGTTTGTCTCATTCATCTTGCACCCCTCATGCATCATACCCTTGCTCATATCTTCTTTTCTTTCCCTACTTCCTCTTGATTGATTTATCTATTCGTGACAAAAAGAGGGAGTGTATACCGAAGAGTATATCGGTTTGTATCGTCATTTTTATATGACTCATGTGCACACTCTTAGGGGAAGTAATTCTACCTCGTGGACATTCGTAAGGGGAGAAAGCCATAGGGGAGATGCATATACTAAGGGGGAGAAGACATTTTTTTGAGAAAACCTTGTTTTGTTTTGTTTTTTTATTTATGTTTAATATTCAGTATTTGTGACTATCTCAATGCTTTTGTAGCATTTTCTTTGTGCTTTTAAATATTGTTAATATGTCTTGAGTACTTCACACTTGTGCCCTAGTAGGATCTTGTTCCTAGATGCATATACTTCATGTATTTTGCATTGGTTGTGTGTTGGACATGCTTTTACCCTTATACTATTGTGCTTTATTGGTTGCATATTCGGATGATCATTTGCT
The DNA here is from genome assembly GCA_030021035.2 of Notholithocarpus densiflorus. NCBI lineage: Eukaryota > Viridiplantae > Streptophyta > Magnoliopsida > Fagales > Fagaceae > Notholithocarpus > Notholithocarpus densiflorus. The sequence continues at coordinate 673,125 of JARYZH020000027.1, read as the reverse complement.
TTGCTATATGATCATTGTAGTCATTTCTATATGACTGTTTTGGTGTATGGTCAAGTTGCTCACATGTTTCACATGTTGTTTACTTGATTGCAATTTACTTGTTACATTATACTTGTCCTTTTATCATTTGATTTACCTTGAGGGTCTAATGTGTTTTGTACAAGTATTTCAGGCTACAGGTATATATGTTCCAAGTGCTACACAGCTTCTAGATTTAGGTGTGAGTTTTGCCATTGTTCCCAAACTCACGTTTAAGTCTAGAGTCTGTTATAGAGTGTTTTGTCACGGAATAGCCAAAAGGGGAGATTGTAAAGTTATGATTTACAACTATATTTTATGTTGGCTTTATTCCATGACAAAAAGTGTTGTAATTGCTTCAATTTTGTTTCTTGTATTTTGTGAGATTTTATTGTATTGGATTTAGTATTAAGTTGGTGAAAACTCAAGCTTATTTGAAGATCAGTGGATTTCACGAGTGTCTCGCTAGAAGTTAACTCGCGAAAGAGCCACGTGAGAAGCACGCGCTAGAAGCTGAAGAGTCATGCCAGGCTGTCGATTTTGCGAGTGTCTCGCTGGTAAGGCCTTCCCGCAAGACAGTCGCGAAACATTCTGTCTGGAGGATTTTAAAGAGTGACTTTCTTACCCTTCACCCATACTATATATACTCTTATTACCCACAAATGTAAATGAGGCCAATTTAGAGAGAAAAACCCTAGATAGGTTTTCTACAACATACACACCAATCTTTTTGAGAGAGAGCTACTCATCCTTGGTGAGAAATCCTTATAGTCTCTTCTCCATCCCTCTCCCATTGTCATACCTTGAGAGGAGATTTGTACCCAAACACTTACCACACCCTTTCAAAGTGTAGAGAGTGTTTTAGAGTTTGGGAAGTTTTTGGAAATTGCAAAAAGAAGCCGGTGAGTCTTGGTTGATGCTATGGGCTATAGAGGTATCCGGTAAGCTAGAGAAGACAAAGGTTCGGCGTAACCTCGTTGAAGCAAGAAGCTTGGAGGACTTAGTTGCACTGGGTGGATTAGACTTGGAGGGTCTTCTACTATTCGTGTATCCCAACTACATTCTCTAGTGGATTATTGACGGATGCAATCGGGTGTATTACGGGATCCAGAAAGCTAGACAAGACACGGTTCCGAGAAGCCTTGTTGGAGTAGGAGCTTAGAGGGCTTAGGTACATTGGGTAAATTAGGCTTGGAGGGTCTTTTGCTATTCGTGTATCCCAACTTATTGTCTAGTGGATCGATTTACCGCTTGGAGGGCGGCAGAGAGGTTTTTCACCGAGTTCTTCGGTTTTCTCTTCGATAACACATCGCTGTGTTATCTTGTGTTTGCATCTCTCTTCCCTTACTCTTGTGCTTTACTTTTATTGTTTGTTGTTCATATTTAAGCACTAGAATAGTATCTGTTGTTTACGTTTCATTTACTCTTATTTCCGCACTTAGATAAGTTAGAGTAAAAGCAATCTAGCCGTAATTTTTAATTGGGGGTCTAAACAGCTCTTGTGTTTTCAACACATTTTCGAGCTTTCAGCTGAGTAAGGTATGAGCTCTTTTTATATTATTTTCTTCTCCTCTATTTTGTTAAAAAAAAAGAAAAAAATTTATTTTATGGTTTTTCATGTATTTTTTAAAAAGTAATTTTTGTACATGAACCACCAAACTCTCTTTAACTGTTTTTTACAAGATAAAAAGCTTGCAATAATTGAAATTATATTTTTGAATGTAATCCATGTTTCTCTTATATTTCTCTATTATTTAGTCATATATATTTTGTTTTTTTCAATAATTTTTAAGCAGTGAATCATCTGATTTTTTAAATATTTTTTGGTCTTTTAGAAGTTTTAATATTTGAATTTTTGAGTTATTTTTTTGCAGTATCTGAAACTGTCTGACAATTTTTTTGTAAATTATTGCATGTTTAAGTAATGACTTCTTCATCAAATTGTAACACAAATTGAAGTTATACAAGAGCAAATCATGTAATGGTATAGTTTTAAAGAATAACTATTCATAAGGAATAACTATTTCCTTTAATAAAAATATAACTTGTAGGTTCCAGTTAACTCAACTGGTAAAGTCTCTGATGGTTGTATAAGAAATCTGAGGTTCAACCCCCGCCTACACCAAAAACTGATTGGTGTCTTGATCTGATGATAAAGAGCTATCATCAGGAGCTAAATAATGTAAATAAATATTACATTACAGTAACTATTACATTTTATTTCAAAATTTGAATTGTTTGTACTTTGTTTATAATAGTCAGGGTGTATTATAGGCACTGCCTACAAAGAAAAAAAAAAAAAAAATTAACTGTACAAAGTAACAAACAGGTGAATTGTTGCCTTCCCCCCTCGTACGAACAGTTGTTCAGGACCAAACTGTACAAGCGAAATTTCCAACTCGTAACTGTATTTGTATCTGTATCTGTATCACTTTGTTCCTCATATTTGCAGAACTCCAATTTCAAATTAATCTCTTTCAAACTCAAACCCAGAGAGAGAGAGAGAGAGAGAGAGAGAGAGAGAGAATGGGGCTGGAGATTGTGGAGCCAAACAGGTGCATAAGAGGTTGCTGTACAAGCAAATCGATCCCTCTCCATCTCCCACCTTCCTCTTACACTCTCCTCTCTCCAATTGCCCGAGGTAACTTTTCTCTTCTTCAAAATTTATGCAATTCTTTTTAGCTCATCTCCAATTTGATTATTTAGAGAAATGGTGATTATAGGGGCAGAAAGTGTTGTGTATGAGGCAACTTTGTTTGGTAAAAAGGTTGCTGTGAAGAAACCCATCTTGTCTACTTCTGACGACATTGACAAGTTCCATAAAGAGCTCCAATTGTTATGGTCTCTCTCACTCTCTCTCTGAATTTATGTATTTACGTGTGTTTATGTTACTAAATATGTTTTTATGTATGTCTGTTGCCATAGTCGCATTTGCAGGACTAGTCAAATTAGAATTGGGGCTCGTCATAATAACTTATATAGCCTAGTTTGACCTAGTAAACACCGACGTGAGACTCAACACACCCCCACATAACACACAATTATCGTATCTAATCAACATAATCTGAAGTAAGACACACACACACACTATATTTAGTGAACTTTGTTAATGTGTTTGTGATAATGGGTGTGTTATTCATATATATATATATGTATATGTATATATATAAATATTTCTGATTCTTCTTTTTAAAATTTTATTGTTTTTTTTATTGCAATGAAGCAAGATAGATCATCCAGGAATAGCTACACTGCTTGCAGCACATGCAAAGCCACCCAATTACATGTTTTTCTTCAAACTCTATGAATCTCCGAATCTCGCAGACAAATTACATTCAGAAGAATGGAGTCCGGGTGTTGATCAAGCCCTCATGATTACAGTCCAGTTAGGTACAGCTTTCATTGTCTCCGGTTTTTTCATTATTAATTTTTTTTTCTTTCAAGAATTTAATCTTTTACTAGGCTCGTCATTCTTCAAGTTCTTCATAAATGTCATGTTTATTACATAATGTAAAGCACTGGTGAATTTGTTTGTTCAGCTTTCACTCATTTGTTATGTCATAGCTTGTATGATGAGATTAAGATTTGATTTTACACTTAGCATTGTGAATCTGTTGGGTTGTTGATGATGAAAGTCTTGGCAATGTATTTCCAAAAACAGGTTCAGTATTTGCATCTCATTCATCCCATATGTCACAAATATATCAATAGTGGAGCACATACAGTAGTGGTTACGATAGGAGCAGTGCTTACTGCTTAGTAGTGTTGATACTTTAATTTTGGATTTATTTCTCAGGTCACATTTTTCCTAAGCCAAACAAACCCAAGTTTGGAAGAAGTATATTCATCATTTGGATTCATAAAATCAGAAAATGTTTTACTTTGAAATGAAGAATTGCAATTACCATCTTTCATCACATTTATATAAACTTTGAGGTATTTGATGAATTCGTGTATCTTTCATGTATTCAATCATGTGAGATAGTATGTTTTGTAGATGCTAGATGATAGCCTTTAAAATCTTTTACCAGAGGCTGTATATAACTTTTGTAACTTTTTTTCGCCTTTTGGGGGGTGGGGAATTTGTAAATAATCAATAATTTTATGACCTTCAGAGCTAACCTTTACAGAAAGGTGCATATGAAATTTGTCTAACTTTTGTTCATGATTTAGAAAATAATATTATCAATATACATATACAAATATAATTCATTATACTAGACAATACTCCATAAATGAAAAATAATTTCTTGAGAGTTTTATAGGGTTTTGTCTCTTTTTTGGTTTCTGCTTTAAATTGTTTCTTTATGAAAAAAATTATATAAATAAACCCTTTATCATACATACTTGCATTGTTCCTTATAGTGGTTCAATGATTTATGTGAATTTGGTATAGGTTGATCAGAGTATTTTTTGTCAGTGGCTTGTAATTTGTGAATTATAATAGAAGTATTTATTGGATATCAAAAGAAAGTAAAGCGGAAATTATAGCAAGAACTACATGAAAATGAAATTGAAAAATGAAGTTTGGTGACCATGTTACATTTGCAACAATAATTAAAGAGAAGTGCAGAAGTAGAGTTTACTTATTATTGTTTCAAGAAAATTCTGTGCATTGCTTAGTTTGACGACAGGAGGAATGTGATATTGTAGTGCACACTCATCAATTACATTTTTTCATAAATTCATTGTTCTACATAAAACTTTATGTTTAGTTTATTGTCAAATTAAGTTTTATAAAAGTTTCAGTTGGATGATCTCTCAATGTTTTCCCGTTCCCCTTATTTCTTTTCTCCAGCAAAGGCTTTGCAATATCTCCATAACCTTGGGATTGTACATAGGGATGTGAAACCAGCAAATATTCTTGTAAATATCTTCCTTAAGTTCCTGATCTTGTTTTCAGTTGGTATTTTTATTTACTAAATTCAGTATCGGAATCTTTATTTTTACTTGAAGGTGGTTAACTAATGTTATGTTTCTGAAAAATGCAGCTTGGCAAAAACCTTTACCCACTTCTAGCAGATTTTGGTTTGGCAGAATACAAAAAAGATCTGAAAGGAGTTTCTGTTGAGAACTGGAAATCAACTGGCAAGCCTACTGGTGGTTTTCACAAAAGAAATATGGTTGGGACACTCATATACATGGCACCTGAAATTTTAAAGAAGGAGATCCATACAGAAAAATCAGATGTCTACGGTTTTGGGATATCAATCAAGTAAGAATCTATGATAAGTTGAATTACCCCATGCATAATTGCATGGCTTCTTTCTTTTGTGAAACTTGAAAAAGAAGGTAGGAATGCTGTTGTAATCTTGTATCCATTGCTGTTACAATTACTGCTAGGGCTATTGAGGGGTCCATTTAAGTTTCCGATCCTCACTTTAGGAAATACAAAGAATACTATAGTGCAGTCAGTGTTCATATAAATTATTATACTTCGCTGGCCATCAATGTTATTTTTGCTATGATTGCAGGTTTAAACCATGGCTCCTGAGAAGTCATGGTGGACAATATCTATGGTGGACAATATCTATGATGAACACTAATAGATGGAAATTTGCTCTTGCAAATTTTGACTCACATGTATAATTTTGTCCTTCCAAGACATTGGTCAGCCAATATTATGGCTACCAGACAACCGGATATTAAACATTATTGATATGACTTCTTTTTTTGCCTCATTTGGCCTTGATCTAAAATGTTAAAATCTGGATGCTAAATTGAACTGCTCATTGACATATTCATGAATAAAATCTTGGACAAATCATAAATGATTTATTTATTTTAATTATTTATGAAAACACTTAGTGTTGACTAATAGCAAAGCTAGAAGAAAAAAGGTAGCCCTTCATGGTTATGCATTGAAGAATGTACATAGATCTTCTTTGACTTCATAGCAGATATACGAATGGATGGGGAGAGGCCAGAATACAGAAATGCGAGCATGGATATCTTAAGAAACTTTGATACACATTCAGTTGATACTTGGAAGTACATAAGTAGTGATATACTTATTTTATACTATATGAAAACTTTTTTGCTTAACTAGAGTATATGACAAGAATTTTTCTGGTAGTTTATCTAAGTTACCAACATCATGCTTTATAAGTGGAAATCCTTTTATTATTATTTATAAGTGATTGACTTCATTGAAAAAAGAAAAAAAGAAAAAAACAGAAATGTGCCTGCAGCACTTCCATATGGAGACAAAAATCCAAGCACACAGGCAGTGTGCTAAAGAAACAAGAAAACACCAAATAAAAACTAGGACTCAAGAAAAGCACATCTATCAATCAAATCAGACAAAGAAATTAAAGTGAAAACACCCATTGCATTGGTCCATTCAAATAAGGTCTAGAAAAAGTAGAGCTTGAGGTCTTGGATAGATCTTTCATTCCCTTCATAAGTCTGAGCATTTCTCTCCTGCCAAATACCCCACATAAGGCAGTGAGGGGTCATGTTCCAAATCACCACATTTCTATGTCTGCTAAACTTGCCCGGCCAGCTATCTAAAAGCTCCACAACACTTTGGCATAGCCCAATAAATCCCAAATAGTGAAAACACCATATTCCACAGCTCTGCAGCAACCAAGCAATGTAAGAGTAAATGATTACTAGAATCCCCAGCCCTTTTGTACATGCAACACCAGTCTATGACTACAATTTGTTGTCTTTGTAGATTGTCAGTAGTTGAAATTCTTTCCCACACCACTGTCAACAGGAAGAAACTAACCTTTGTTGGTACATTTAGTTTCCACAGTTTTCCATGGAAAGGATATATGTTAACTGTAGTGTAAAGCCTTATAATAGGAGCGAACATAAAAAATATCCTGGGAAGAAAGTTTCCAGCAAAACTTGTCCATTCTGTCTCCATCTCCTCTTCACACTCCGAAATAAATAAGATCCATGAAGGCAACGATCAACTCTAACTCCCAATCTTGAACCGATCAAATAAAACTGACATTCTAATGATAGCTAGCCCCTGAGAGAGATATGAGATCAGCCATTAAAGCATCCTTATTACATGCAATGCCAAACAACAATTTAGCAGTTGATTGGTTTTTTCACTGTCTACTGTTACTGTTTCAGAAAGCAACTTGCAATGCATTTATCTTGAATGATTATAATTAAGGATGCAATTAGGAGAGCCAGGTTTTTGCATTCCAGGCAGCATGGTTTGCTAGAATCTTTATTGATTTGAACTTTATATGATGTCGTATAATTTGGAATCATTTGGTTTTTCATAGTCTGAAGCATGTGCAGCTGAAATCTTTCATTTATCCTTTCTTCCTATTGCAGTGAGCTTCTTACTGGTGTCGTCCCATATACTGATCTTCGTGCAGAGGCACAGGTTAGCTATCTTAATTGCACTTTTAAGCATGTGCAAATATTGTTCATTTTATTATTGAGTTGATCCATGCATATTAGTCTTATTGCGGTTATCATTTTCTACAAAGGGCTTTGATATCACAACTGATGCAAAATGAACAGTCTCAAGGGAATTTGTGTTTGGGGGGAAAAAATGATAGAACCTAGTACTGAATAGTTAAGATTTCTATCATTTTAATAATAATAAAAAAAAGATTGCTTGGAATCAACACCAAGCAGTGAAAAGAGATATGAACCTAGGAGTCAATAGCTCTAGTTACTTAACATAGAGTTTAGACCAAATGGTAAAAAGAGATGGAAAATGTAGGAGTCAATGCCAAGCGGTGTTATACTTCCCAAAATTATTTTACTGGCGAAGTATTTTGATAAGCCCACAGTTGGATTATACATTTTCCTCATACCCACCATACTTGTCAAATATCAAGATGATCAGAGTTGAAAACCATCTTATGTGTAAGTTGTTCAAATAATAGTTTCAATCATTTTAAACTGAGGAATACCTATTCCTTCCCAAAAGGTACATAATAGATATTCTTCTATTTACTTAGATTCTCTCTCTCCTTAATTTCCCCATACTTCAAGGATCAAAGGTCAACAGAACCGTATCATAGGTGTCAATATTATTTTTCCGTTTGCAAATTTTGGCCTGACTTTTGTTACGAGTGACATACAAACAAGAGCCCAACAATCTCGAATTTTTGGTAGTTGGTTCTAAAACCTCTTATTCTGGGGAGATATCACTTGTAGAGGGATACTCTTTGTTGGCGGCTCAAAGGTGATGGTATGTTTGACACCTGATCTTATTACCAAGCAATCCAGGGTACTTCGAATTTTTTGTTTCCTTAGAAGGGTGTTTGGAAACCAAAGATTCCTAAGCGAGTGGCTTTCTTCTTGTGGACAGCTGCTCACGATCGGATTCTCATGTTGGATAATCTCATGCTTAGGGGTCGCTCTTTGGTAAATCGGTGTTGTATGCAGTGTTGTTAAAAGCGCGCTTAAGCGCAGAGCCCTTGGGGCTTTTTCCCTCTAAAGCGAAGCGCCCTCACAAAAGCGCGCTTTTTTGAGCTTTTTTATTAAGCGCAAAGCGCGCTTTTTTGAGCTTTTTGTAAATTTTTTAAAAAAAAATCCTAATTTGATTTTTAGCCATTAGATCTAAATATGTTTGATATAAGCCATTGATTTAATACATAAAAACTAATAGTGTGGTGTGCCACCATACACCTAAGCCTATCTCTTTAGATATTTTTGAACTTTTAACCACAACCACACAAACAAACACTAAACCAGACACTCACAAAGATAACATTACTTAACATTCTAGTACTTTTTAGCCTTTGCCTTCTTGGTTCTATACTTCTATTTTGATTCAACCATGTTTTGTAATCATGGCCATCAAATATTATGGTTGCATATATTTTGTAAAGCACAAAAGAATTATATAAATGTTATATAAATTATATAAAATGTTTTATTGTAATTTATATGATTAATTGATCATTTGATTGTTGTATTGATCATTAATAATTTTTTTAAATTATTAAATTTTTTTTTTTTAAATGTGCGCTTCACATCGATCAGCGCGCGCTTGCGCTTTGCACCTAGGCTCTAGGAGGCCTTTGCGCTTAAGTGCGCTCAACGCTTTTAACAACACTGTTGTTGTGATGGGGAGTCGGTAGACCATCTTCTTCTTCATTGTCCTGTTACACATACCTTATGGACTTTTATGCTTCAGGCTTTTGGTATTCATTGGGTTATGCCAGGATCGGTGGCGGGATTGTTATCTTGTTGGCATCAGTGGCTTGGGAAGCATAACTCGAATATTTGGAATTTGATTCCAGGGTGCTTAATGTGGATTGTTTGGTTAGAACGAAATCGTCACTCCTTTGAGAACATGGGGAAGACATTGGATGAGTTAAAGGTTTTATGCCAGCGTAGTCTTTTTGAGTGGTCTCGTTGTTGGGGTTTTATTGATTCTTCGTCTCTTTCAGAGTTTATGTTTTCCCTTAGATTAACTAACTTTTTGATTTCCCTCTCTTTTGTTTTGCTGTTTGTTTCATCTGTTTCTTGTTGTTCATCATTATGAACAACTTGTACTATTCATTTTTTTCTCATTAATAATAGTTCTCTGATTACCTATCAAAAAAAAAAAAAAATTTGGTGGGAACGGTTTATTCTTGAGTTTATTTATTTATTTATTTTTTTTCACACTTTGTTGGATTGTAGTCTTGCTTTTTATTCTGCTCTCTTTTACTTTTTTTAGATATGTTTGAGCATTGTAATTTGAGAGTTTGATTGTATTGCTTCCTGAGTACACCCTTGGTGTACTTGGGTTTGTTTTATTCAATAAAATTTCCATTGCTTATCAAACAAAAAAATATTGGATAGAGACAACAATATTGGCTCTACTAGTGACCCTGGTGCGAGCAATGCCGGTGTGATTGGTGCTCGTAGCGGCGACACTAGTGTAAGTACTGATAGGTAGAGCTAGAGTTGGAGAGCTATGATGAGAGAATGAACCTTAGAGATCTGATGATGTGTTGTCTTTGTTGACAGTGAGATTTTTGGTTGAATTGTTTTCTACAGGGATATGTGGAGGAGGTTAGAGGAGAGAGAAACTGTGAAATGCGAATTCCAACTTTTTATATTCTTAAAAATATTAATTTTTGTTCCTTACAGAATCATCGTTCCAATGTATCAAACATGTCCTAAATGCATGATCTTCTGGTTTGGATGCTAAATGACATTTGATTGATATGAAATTTGACTTAAATGATAAAAACATGGGTGGAACATGTAATCTAACTATGACTAGAAAATTGTCAAAATATTAATTTAATATAAAGCTATTATGTGTTGTAACTTGAATCCATTGTGCACATGCTAGTTGTTAAATTACCGATTGTCCCAAAAGCTTAAACTATTGGGATATGGTAAATTTAATCATTTAACCACTAATTTCTAACACTCCCTCTCACTTGTGGGCTGAAACTACCTTTTTAATAGGTAAGGCCCAACATGTGGGAATTTAAATGGGAGGTAGAGTGGAGGAGACAGGGATCGAACTCAGAACCTCTCGCTCTGATACCATGTTAAATTACCGATTGTCCTAAAAACTTAACCTATTGGGATATGGTAAATTTAATCATTTAACCACTGATTTCTAACACTGGTAAATATATAAAATATGGCCATTTGATACCTGCTATGCATAATGCATTGTTGACATGCAAAAGGGTCAAAGGGCAAATGCTATGCATAATGCATTGTTGACATGCAAAAGGGGCAAAGGCAAAAGTTGAAGTATTGAATTTTACCACTTTTAAAGGAAAATTCTTCTGTTAACTTATGACTGACAGCTCATGTATGCCTCAGCTTGCAGGCCGAAGTTCACCAAGAACTTCCATGTGGCTTTAAGAAAAATTTCATTTTCAGTCCACTGGTTCTTTTGAGTAGTTGGTGGCAAGGTTTCAATGTTTAACCCCCTCCCCCCCTTTCCCACCCCTCAAAAAGAAAAACTGATTATTAAGGAGTTTCTTTGGGTTATTTGGCATAGGATAAGGTAACATACTTTGGCTTCTGCTGGAAATACCCAGCCTGTATTTCTCATCCATCTTTTATCTCAACTGATTTCTTATATTCTACTTCCCAATCCATCTCGACATAAAATAATTGTACTTGTAAAGTACCCAAATAAAATAAAAGAAAAAGAAAAAGAAAAGAAAATCATCCATCTCAATGATTTCTTTGTATTTGATACTTTTTTCTTTCAAGCCTTTTATCTTGTGTGTGTGTGTGTGGGCTTCTCTAGCTTCCAAATATAATGTTCTGCTGCAAATCACTTTGTTGTGCACATATCTCTCATATATTTCTAATCTCACATCTAACAATTCAATGCACCTGTTTAGACTTTACCTTTGACAGCTAACTGATGCATGATATGTAAATACTGATTGCAGGCCCACACAGTGCTGGAGATGAACTATACTGAGCAGCAACTTACAGCAGCTGTGGTTTCTGATAGATTGAGACCAGTTCTTGCTGGTCCTGAGTTGGGTGCTCCGTCAAGTTTGATGTCTCTGATACAGAGGTGTTGGGATGCAAATCCTCAGAATAGACCTTCTTTTGATGATATAGTTGGGGAACTTGATTTAATCTTAGAACACAGAAAGACAGTAAAGGAAGAAGAGATGACCCTTGGTGAACCTCCAAGTTCTATTGATGATCAGCTAATGGATGTCACCAACAAACTTCGAACTTATCAAGAGAGTATTAACTGGTCTACTCAGGGAGAACATTTCTCTGGGAGGGCTTCTTTTGCAGCTGATTCTAGCATGAGAATCTGGCTTGATTTCCCTTATGATCCTTTGGCATACCTTCCTGTACTTTCTTCGGGATCCTTTGCTACTTGTGGCAGAAGAGAGACCATGGAGGATACACATTTCCTTATGCCCAATATGTGCAATGAAAAGGATATTCATGTTTTTGGTATCTTTGATGGTCATAGAGGTGCTTAATGTTGATTTTATTTCTCTACCTAATTTTGAATTTGAAACCAAGTTCCAGGGAGAGTGGATTCTAATGACCACTGTAGATCAGTACTGCAATTAGTTTGGTGATCATGAGAGCCTCCCCCCCCCCCTAACCTGTACTCCAACTAACCCTTAATTTGCTTGAATATCTTTATTTTGAAGCTATTCCTTAGAGATCAGGCACCACATTTATTTGGGGAAAAGTTAAGAGTATCATTAAAAGGTTGAGGAAACTTCCCCTCAGAAATTACTGTTCACATTTTATCTGTTTTTCTATGAGTGTCTATCCTATGTATTGTTTTATGAATGAGATTATGCTTGTGTCTCATAGTCCCTGAGCAATGCATGGTTAGTTTTTTGTTATTGCAATGATTGCAACAAAGAAAAATAAAATTATGAAAAGAACCGAAAAATCTCCTTTTGGGTCATGAAAAGCATACTAGTGCCAAGTAAGAGCCTTTAAAGGAGAGTTGGCTTCATATACTCTGGAAGCCTAATACTTATTTCTAATTTTTACATGTTTACGATCAATTTTCAGTTTAGGATCTTCAAAGCATTTAAGAGGAAACTTACAATTTTGGTAGTTGAAAGAGATTTTCTGAATGGTTGAATTCTCTCCCTCCCCTTCTCCTTCCTCCTTATTTCAATCATTACCTCATGAAGACTGCTGGTGTGGTTAAAAGCATTCTTCCCTGGTTTTTTTCCTAGTACACCCTGATGCTAATGGTTTAGTTACATCACAATATATGAATTTGGCTGTAACATGTGCAGGTGCAGCAGCTGCTGAGTTTTCTGCTCGTGCATTGCCAGGCTTCTTGCAAAGTTTAGGTTCCACAAGCAGGTTTCTTCTGTTCTAGATTTTAACTCAATCTTTTACCCCCTTGTATTTCTTTTCTTTAGAAATTAATTTTATATATGAATGCAGTCCTTCAAACGCATTATTGGAAGCATTTGTTAAGACAGATGCTGCATTTAGAAATGAACTGGATTCTTATCGTAAATCTAAGAGAGTTATTCAAAAAGATTGGCATCCTGGTTGCACTGCAGTTGCTGCTCTTATAGTTAGAAACAAGCTTTTTGTTGCCAATGCTGGTGATTGCAGGACAATATTATGTCGATCTGGTCACCCCTTTGTTCTAACTAAGGTGAGCTGGGACTTGTTTACTGGATTTTCTGGTTCACCATAAGGTCTAATTGTTCTCAAAGTCATTAAATTTGGTATTATAGGATCATGTTGCTAGCTGTCTCGAGGAGAGAGAGCGTGTTGTTAGTGCAGGAGGACAAGTCAAATGGCAAGTTGATACATGGAGGGTTGGTCCTGCTGCTCTCCAGGTTTGTCTCTTTGAGCTTTATGATCATAGTACAACTCTGACTTCCCAAAATATATGGAGTATGCTCTTATCTTCTACAATTTTTTATTGTGAAAAGCTAGATAATATACTTCTTTTTTTTTGGCAACTTTGTTTATTTACTTACACAATTTTATATACTTTTGCTATGGTACAGTTAATAGAGGGCTAATTACAGTATTTGTGTGATGAATGATGGATTTGTTTTTAACCAATGCTTAACTTGGTTGACAAGAAGATAGGTGGGGTGGGGTGGGGAACCTTTAATGTAAAAGTTGTGCTTGGGAAAAAGTCTATCAGTGAAAGTATATATGTATTCTTGAGCTAGTTATATTTGTGCTTTTTACAATTTGGTTCTCATGTAAATAATTACAGGGTTAGGGGCTGAAAGAAAACACAGCTTCTTTCCTTGTCTCATCTCACTTTTAGTCTTTTTGATTGTCTTACTTCTTGTTATTACAAAACCTACATCACTACTACCAAGGGGAAAGATTATTCACTTCCAACCCAATACCTATTGACGCAGGACAAAGGGAGCTAAACCAAATCAGGTCTGGCAGTTCCTGGACCACTTGGTTTTGAGGAATTGGAGTTAGGGTTTGGTGGGAAAAAGGTTGAGAAATAGTAAGGAAGAGAGGGTTTCTAGTGGTGAAAAGAAATAGTAGTATTTTTTTTTTTTTGAGAAACGGAAATAGTAGGGTGGAACAAAGAAGAAAAACCAAGGCCTGGGTTGCTTTTCCAGGGCTGCAAACAGTGACCAGTAAACAGTGCTTTGGCTGTTTGTGGGGGTATTTTGGATTATTTGATGGATGGGTGGTTTAGATTTTAGATTTATTTATTTATTTCAATTTTAGGGGTTTACAATTACAGGTGACAAATCAATCTATTATTGCAAGGTTCCAAGTTACAGGAATTTAAGGACGGAAAAGAAAGAGAATAAATTTCAAGGCATCACGCCGAGGATTTCCTTGGTATCACACATTGGAGAACGTTGTCTCACACAAACCTCAAACAAAGTTTCATAACTTACAAAAATACCTCCTCTTTAATAGAAAGCATTTCATACTAATATCTATTCCCAGTGGAACTTGGACTTATTGAAATCTTATTAAGAGTTGGACTCCTTGGGCTTTTACTACTAAGCCTAACCTAAACAACTAAACTCAAATAAAACCAAAATAAGACCCAATGAAACCAAAAGATTACAAAATTTCTTGACACTTAATTAAAATTAAAGAGAAACTGGCTTTTCACTGCTTGTGTTACATGAATAATTTTTAGCACATTGTTACTGATATGGGCACTGCAACTGTGTGCAGAGTGCAGACGGGTACTCTTGCGCTATAATTTTTGGTAAGATATTGGTTTATCCAATGTCATATTCCTCGAAAAAGTTATACTTTCTTTAGAAACTAACTGAGATATTTCCTGGAAAGCCATCATCTGCCTTGGTGCTGGTAGCTGGCTGTGCAGCAGCAGCAGGCAGTGTGATACTAGCAGCTGGCTGTTGAGTGGTGCAGTAGTACAGTCAAGACCCTAGCTGGTGTTGTGTTAATAAACAGCTTAATTAGTTAAGGCTTTGGATGGTTACTAATGGTATCTGTAGTAACAGAAGTGGTTAGGCTGCTAGTTAATTATCAAACAGCCAATCACCTTGCTTTGCAACTGCTTCTTATGCAGCAGCCAATCAGGTGGCATTGTAACTACTTAGAGCTTTTGTACTTAGTAACAACTAGACCAATCAAAATTAAGCAAGGCTCGAGCCAATCAAATGGCAGCCTGCTTAAGTAGTGTTAGTATAAGTAGTTTACTGCATAATTGTAATGGTAGATTTTGTTAAATGCAGTTGGCCCTAGCTTTTATGCTTTTTCAGAGATTGAGTACTCTGTGCAGAGGTGTTATCCACCTATAAGCTTCTCTAAACAACTCTCATTTTCATTTCATTTCTAAGCCTAAACAGGAAGCCCTAACAGCACATCATTATTCCTCCTGTGTACTAGGGTTACGCCTCTTTAGGCTTTTTTCTTTGAATGGATATTTATTACTTAAAAAAAAAAGCAGACTTTTAGGTTTCCCTTTCAGAGGGAGACGTTTCTATAAATATCATAAAGCATAGTTGGTAATGATTTGTCATTTAAGAGAGAGGGGAGGAGAGAATTTCGAAGAGAGATGATTATAGATCATATTTGAAGAATCTTGTATGGCTCTGCAAAACATGTCTATTTATTAAACTCTTTTCTTTTCCAGTCTTATACCATATATGTTTTTCCGTTAATGGGTCAGACAGTGTTCACCCACTACATCTTTCCCTTCAACAGGTTACTCGCTCCATTGGTGATGATGATCTGAAGCCTGCTGTAACTGCAGAACCTGAGATGACTGAAACTGATCTGTCTGGAGAGGATGAATTCCTGGTATGGACACTTTATTTTGATCAATGGTGGTTATCCCTTGCTATTTAATCATTTATGTATAAATCAACATGAAGAATGCTATAAGCTTTAAACTGGAGAAGGACCACCATTTTTTTTTTTGGGGGGGGGGGGGGGGTAGGGGGAAAAAGGAACTTTGACTGAGTATGCTTCTTGCATGCACAGCTTGACTCGATAATTCCATGAGATTTTAACAGGAGCTTGGATCAGAAATCTTTGTGGATTCCCTTACCTAAACTTTTCACAAAGCCTTGTCAGTTGTCTTGTCAAGGACCTTCATTAATTTTTCCACACTTTAAGTGGTGCTTGCAATAAGAAGTTTGTTGGTAAAATTAATTGGAATTTATAAATAGGCATGGTGATAAAATAAGTTAAATAATTTTACTTTAGTCACAGAAAGGTTCAGAATTGTCGGTAATTTTGTTGTTGCCAAGCTTTATGGGCCTTTAAAAATGTGACATGCATCTGGACTGTAAAGAAAATTCTGTATTATGCATCTGGTATGGTTCTTAAAAGAGGATGAAGATAAGAGAGGACATCTTAGTATTTTAGAGCAATAATTCTGCTCTGTACTGTTAGGATATCTTAGTAAAACTGTTATTGGCTTCACATTCAAGCAATATATTAAGGCCATTAATTTTTTGGTTTGAGAAAGAAAGTTTTTTTCTTTTTAAACAAAGAAATTTATTTATTTATATTTTTACTGTAGGGGCCATTGTTTGGTGCAATGGTAGTCTTGGGCTGCCATTAAGAGTCTTGATAGGACCATATCCAAGCCAATTCCCTTAGGATCGAACTTAGGTGGGACAAGTATTAGATAATGACCTTATTTGTTACTTATACCTATACCATACAGTCTTTTGCCAATGACTGGTATTCTTCCCTAGGAAGATTAAATTCAGAAACTCACAGAACCATATTAGAAATGACAAGTTGCATGAAGCTTGAAGTATTGGGAAAAATCATTTTTTTTAATTGTTCAAGTGAATATAAATGGGAAGGTTAAATCATAAAATAAACTTTTAGACTATTACATCGTATGCTAATATAAATTTTTGCAGCTCAGTTTCTCAGAAGAAAGTTTTAACTGGGGAAAAAAAGTTAAGAAAAAAAAAAAAGAGTTGACACCTCTTAGACATATTGAGTAGTACCATATGATGGACAGTGGGAACACATGTAACCTACGCATTATTCAATAGAGATGGTTGCGAAAGCATCCAGGTCCCCTTGAATATGGAAGTAATATGTGTTTGCTTACCAGGTAATGGCTAGCGATGGACTTTGGGATGTTGTGAGCAATACAGATGTTGTAAACATAATTAGGGACACAGTTAAAGAGCCCGGAATGTGTGCTAAAAGATTGGCGACAGAAGCTGCAGAACGAGGCAGCAAAGATAACATCACAGTAATTGTTGTTTTCCTGCGTCCAGTGTCTACTGCAGAGAGGATCTATTAGGAATAATTTTTCTACTACGGAAGGCAAGATGTCTGATTGCAAATCAATGATGGTGAGAAAAATAAATTTCATGATATTTTGGTGGGACGTCACTGGTAATGGAAAAATAATGATCTATGTACATCATTTATATCTTTTGGTGTCAAATTCACTGATAATTGTAAAATACTGATCTTATGTATATCAAGTAGATTTAAGCATTGGTCTTGTTTGTGCCTAAGAGGTCAAGCTTTTAGCTAGGTGTCCATGCAAATTCTCTGAGGAGAAAACCTGAGCGCAACCCCCTTTTTTGGTTCAACTACTAAACCCTAGACCTCTTCTTGTCCATGGCTATATGTTGCATAATCTGAACTAATGCTAGTTGCAAGGTTTCTGGTACATTTAAGTAGATATTAATCCCTCGTAAGCACTCTACTGGTAAGATGGGGCTGCTTTGCCCTTTGCAGTTGACGGCAAAGGTGAGATATGATACATATGTTGCATGCATAAAGTCAAACATTTGTGTTTGGGGAAGGGAGAGTAAAAAAAGAGTGATGTGACGGATCTTACAGAATTTATGACATAGTCTTTATAAATGGATGTTTAAATGTAATATAAAAATTACTAAGAAATTTAATTATTGTATTTTGATAATGTGCTAATTACATTTATTGTTACCTTAGTTTGTAAAGTTTTGTATTAAAATTGATAATAATTTTAGCATTTTAAAAAAAAAAAAAAAAAATTATTATTACATTTGCCTTTGGAACAATATATATATATATATATTTATATATATATATGGGGGTTGAAATTTCATTTTTATTTGATGATTTAACTGTGGGGAAAGATCCTACAAATTAGTTATATCCAATTTTTGTTGTAATGTTGAGATCCAGTGCAATAGTAGCGTGTAATACTTACTTTGAAGGATTGTGATCAAAGATACTTTTTTAATCTCAACTATTGTATAATTTTTTTTTTTTAATTTTAGTATATAGCATTTTAACTTTTTTAACCTTCCCCTCTAACAAAAGAGTTGGTTTTGCACACTGGATCTCAATAAATTTATCATTTGAAAAGAAGAAAAAAAACTTTATTGAGAGTATTGTTCGGATAAACTTATTTTGGTTTATGTTACTTAAAAAGTTAGTTGGATAAAAGTAAGATATATGTAAGAAATAAAGTTATAATATACTGAATGTAAACCATATAAATAATAAGGTAAGCCAAACAAGACTGATTAAAGCTAATATATATATTTTTTTATAAGATTATAGCTAATAATTTGATTTATCTATAAGTGATGGGAATATTACTCGAACTTGTGATAAAAGCTAATTATAGATTGGCCACATGTGGTATAGTGTATGTGAATGAATTAATTTAGTTGGATTCGTGGTGACTAGCCTCCTAGAATATGAGAGTAAATAAATAAATAAAGAAATCTGGGTTTAATTTTGCTTCCTATACTTTATTCATTACTTTCCCTTAATTAAATAACTATATAGTGCTAGCAATTAATGAAATTTAAACTAATAGCAAACTGATTAAGCAACCATCTAAACCTATTCCTATCCCCCCCTCTCCCCCCCACCCCCCCAAAAAAAAAAAAAAAAAAAAAAATCTAATCCTATCACATATCACTTCCTAAATACTAGCAGCATTTAATTATAATTCTTATCACTAAGGAAGAAACCCACTTCCATCACTTATCCAACTTGATAATCCCTGTAGATGATTTCTCTTGCCTTTCACATTTGTCCGAACCAAATCAAAGCATATAGTTTGTTTGTACCTTGTTTATATGAGTCCAAATTTGGTAAAGATGAGGTGTAAAACTCATATTTTACACTATCCAATAAGAGATTGTCACATTAGTTTTTTTTACTTGAAACTCAATACGTCCTATCACACCTAACATCATCTTAATAAACTCTCAATTTAGTAGGATTTTCAGATGGATATTAGAATTGATTGTGTGTGGTTGTGCTTATTCTTTAATATTTGATAAGATGATGTGACATGTTGAGATTGAAAGTTGTAAAACTTGGGTTTTACACCACATCTTTAGAACTCAATCTTTGCTTATATACGGTTTAAAAGGTTGTATTTTTCTACCCAAAAAAAGTTGTATTTTACTCGCATGATGTTTATGTTATGATGCTTACATAACTTACCTTGATTTTGCCTTTTAAAGAAAATATAAATAATCATAAAATTATGAAAAATTTAAACCATTTGTTGCTTAGGTGAAAACAAACTAAAACACACTCGGTAATCTTCATTGATTTGTTATGTTTTTTAATTACAAGTACAATGGTGCATTATAGAAGAGTAATGGAGTTAACTTTAGGTGGATAAAGTGTAACTTTTAAAACCACAAGTGTTAGGGTCATATTTTATATATAATTAGCTAATCTTTTGACAAAACACACATTATTTGTAACAGGGTAGATCTAAGTTGTGTTTAATATATCAAGAAATATGTTGTTTAGACATATCAAGTGTTAATATTAAAGACATGAAGATTGATCCAAGAAATAAGTGGAGAAACACTGCTTTATTAAAGCTCAACAGATAGCTGCTATCAAAACTAAATGGGAAGCTCTACACAAGCTCGATTTATGGAGAATTACGATTTCAAAATTCCAGACCTGAATTTCGGCCCAAGTTGATGTATTTGTTTAGAGTTTCTTTTCTCACAACTCTGGACATATATAAGGCTTATTTTAAGAGCCGTCACCCATGGATACAGAGACCTAGAGTTTATTTTTTTCTCTGTAAGAAGCTATTGCGTTTGTATACCATACGGTTTTATAACCAAGTGCTTCTTGATCTTTATTGTTGATGAAGTGAGGAACTTTGCAGCTAACAACAATTATTTAAGTTGCTGGAGTTAGTCATGCACTAGGATTCATGCAAAAAAGTTAGTCACAGATTAGAGATTTGCGTATCAAAGGAAAGAAGGCTACTACAAGATCAAGTCCAATTGGGTATTGGAGCGAAGGTTCAACTATAGGTTGGTATTTTGGGATAGGCCAAGATAGTGGTAAGATTTCTCATACTTGTAATCCCTTGATTATTGATTAGTGAATTCTTGAGAGTGGTGACCTTAAATTCACCCGGTGAGGTTTTTGCCTTACAAAAGGTTTTTCTCATTTGTCAACAAATCACCATGTCAATTTAATTTCTGTTGCATTTAATTTATTTGGTGATTCATTGGTGCCTCCACGATTTGCATGTAATTTGACCTAAAAAATGAACTTTGGTAATTGAATTAATTAACTGGGGTCAAGCTCTCTTAACCTATCAATAAGTAAACAAGTTATATCATAGATGGATATTATTCCAAGTGACTTATTACTTGAACTGGCGCTAAAAGTTTTTTTTTTTTTTTTTTGAAAGAGTTTAAACCTATGCCGTTCGCTCCTAATGATAGCTCTTTATCATCAAACCAATACACCAATCAGTTTTTTGTGTAGGTGGGGATTAAATCCCTAATTTCTTATACAACCATAAAAAACTTTACTAGTTAAGCTAACTGGAATCCACGCGCTAAAAGTTAAATAATCAACTCAACCAACTTTTGTTTGAATATTTATCATTATAATTCTTTATCTATTATCAACTTAGATACGAAAAGTACCATGTGTTGCTGTCTTGAAGGTGGAAATATATATATATATATATATATATGTATGTATTAATTAAAGAAAATCTAATTAGATTCTACAATTAAAGTCCAATTTTGCATCATGTGTCCTAAATTATTTATTTTTAAAGAGAGTTTTATTTCTTAATTTTGGAGTTAAATGTGGGACCACATCATAAATATCCAATGAAGTAAGTTATTACGTACAAAAACCAAAGAATTTAGAATTAATAAAAATAATTTTTTTTTAAATGGACAATTTATATTTTCTACCTAATAATATTCTTACAAGACTTTTTAAAGAGTTAAAAAAAAAAGAATGTCTATTAATAATATTTAAATTATATATGTAACAATTATACTATGTATCTTAATGTACATATTTTAAGTATATCCATATATATGCATGATGTTACAAGCTATAATACAAGAGAAAATGTTTTGAAAAAAAAAAAAAAAAAAGCCTAAATTCTGTACCGTGACAAATCATACCCGAGCGTTTTAATTTTGTAATTTTCTGTGGACTTATAGAATAAAGATATGACAATCTAGCCTCTCCCCCATCAATATTTATAAAAACTACTAATGAAGCAACCTATTTCATGTGATGAAATTTTCATTGGTGCTTACTGCTTAGTACATTCAAACAGCACAAATTTGTTATAGGTTGTTTTCTTTTTCTCCACGTTAGAAAGGAAAACTTTAAAAGAGGATTAAATCCGGTAGAGATATATGGTAATGAGGACAATACAAATGAAAAGAGAATATAATAAAATCCATTTGCATGAAATAGGTTATAATAAAATAAAAAAATAATGTGATGTAAGTTATAATTTTTTTTCGTGCCTAATGTTAGGGATGATACTTAGTATAATCTAAGGGGGACAATTACTCCCCTTAATGCCCTGGCCAAGCCCTTGATTGCACATATATAATTAAGGAACCGCATCTTATAAGTTGTCCTATAAAAAAAAATAGATAGATAGTTTTTTTTTTGGATAGAATTTCAACTTATGGTGTCTTCTGATAATTGTTTGAACTCCAGATTTCTTATTTAAGTATAAAGACTTTACCAGTTGAGCTAATTAGAATCCACATATTGTGGAGTTAGATTGTCAAAACTTAGAAAATTTGGGGTTTAAAAGGACAAAATTAAAAAGTTGGGTTTAATTTGTCATAAGGAATTTTGGATTTTTTTTCTTGTTGGACACTTTTCAAATTTCTCCACATTCATCTAGTACCATGCCACCTGGACATTTTAAAAATGTTTATATAAAAAATATAAGAATTTCATAATCCATGTCGTGTCATTAACCAATATAAAATGTTTATACAAGAAAAATCATATCATATACTCATCTAAGAATTATTCTAAAATCCAAAATCAAAATCTTTTAAATAACCCAAATAAATTACACTATTAGTCTTTGAAGTTTACCCTGTGCGTAATTGGTCTCTCAAGTTTTAAGTGAGTGCAATTGGTCCCTCAAGTTTTTAAAATGAACAATATAAATCATTTGGTTAACTTCCGTTAGTGGTGTTGCTTACGTGGCTAACGGAATAATGACTTGACATTTTTTAAATGATGTGACATTTATTTTTATTAAAAAATTCCAAAATTAAATTTACACATAGGAAAGAAACTAGACCCATTCCAATTCAAATATTTATCCTAACCCGGTACAAAAAAATCTCCATTTACAGTGAAAGAGCTAAATTGATGATTTTCAATGGAAGCACAAATTCATAAATTTATTTGCATTGTTTTGACTTGCAAGTTAAAACTTGTATTATGAAAATTTTTGTTTTTTGGCTGGGTTTGGACCCAAGAGCCATTGCCATAGCCAACTTATTTCTGGATGCAATGTGCATTGGAGAAAAAATCATTAATGACGAATATTGCTTTATACTAAAGATAGAGGCGGGCAGCAATTTGCGAGGCTCAAAGCGGTCCAAACTATGAGATCATCCACCATACAATATGGGCTTTTTGATTCAATTCGAAGTCTCAAGGCTGCTTAGGATGAAAACTCAAGCTGAAGAGGACGTGTTTTGGGAAACTAGCACTGAATCGGTCATGGAGGCGGGTCAGTGGCTGTGCGAGATAAGGAGGGAGGCGAGTCAGTGGTTGTCGGTTGGAGAAGGATGTGTGAAGCAGGAGGCCACCGTCTCCAGCGGAGGGCTGCGGCGTCGCCGGCGGCTAGGCCTTGGATCTGTTCATTGTCTCTCCCTTCTCTCATGGTTTGTAAATCAGATTGCAAATGGAGATTTTTTTGTACCGGGTTAGGATAAATATTTGAATTGGAAAGGGTCTAGTTTCTTTTGTATGTGTAAATTTAATTTTGGAATTTTTTAATAAAAATAAATGCCACATCATTTAAAAAATGCAAGGTCATTATTCCGTTAGCCACGTAAGCAACACCACTAACGGAAGTTAATCAAAGGATTTATATTGCTCATTTTGAAAACTTGAAGGACCAATTGCGCTTACTTGAAACTTGAGAGACCAATTGTGCACATAAGATAAACTTCAGGGACTAATAACGTAGTTTCGCCTTAAAATTACCAATTCACTATAAATTCTGTAATCAAATAGGAAAATACGAATACAAAGGAGACATTACAGACTTACTTCATAATAGCCACACCTGACTACCAAAGAGTCTCATTGCTTTGATGTGGTCAATCCTATATATATATATATATGATGGAATACCAAAATAGACTCATTGCTTTGATGTGGTCAATCTCTATGACTGTAGTACTAACACTCAAGAAACAACTCTATAGTCTATATTTCTCACTCATTGAACCAATCAATAACCTTATTCACTTTGCCACCACACTTGGAATGAGAAAAACTCCTCTCTTATGCCAATTGCACCGATAGGTGAGGGACGAAGCTCCTAGAACCTGACTAGTAAAAATTTCCAAAACAAAACTCAGATTTCTTTTGCAGAACAATGTTAGGTGGGCAACAGGGTTTGGATTGTTAGCAATGGCAATGGCAATGGCAATGACATTTGGAATATTTTTGTTAGGAAGTAAGAGGTACTGGACGCAGAGACCCTTGGGAAGCCCATTAACTAGTGCGGCAAAGTTGATAGTGGCAGCTGCAAGGAAATGGCACCTGAACGAGGCACATCATGGTTTGAGACTTTGAGTGTTTATTAAGAGCAATCGGGGGAATTGAATTAGATTTAATGAAATTTGTAGTAAAACTCTCAAGGGTAAACTACGTATTTAGTTCCTAACTTTTACGCTAAATGTCAATTTAGTCCCTGACTTTTCAAATGTGTCAATTTTGTCCTTAACCTTTTGAAATTGTGTCAATTTTGTCCTTGCTGTTAAGTGATGAATGGAAAATACTGACATGGCTAACAGAAATTTTTTTTTTATTTTATTTAAATTATGACACATACGTGTACAGTGTACTACCGTGTAGAATAAAAATTAAAGAATAATAGTAAAATAAAAATAAAAGGAAAACTAGTTTATGTTAAAACTTAGGATCTCATCCTGAACAAACAAATTTCATAGTGCCGCATCAACCAAAAATTAACAAAACCTGTTTAGTTGCGGAGAAACCGTAGGAAAAGAAAGTAGAAAAGCAACTGAAAGACCTACTATCATTTCAAAATAAAAATTTTCCGATACTATAGGAGATGGAGGTGGAGAGAGCCGAGAGGAGGATAGTGAAGGGTTAGGGGTATGATCAGAATTTAGTGAGAAGTCAGGGAATATGGTGTAGAAAATAAAACGGTGTCGTCTGGGAGCCTCAAGTTCTTCTAGGATAATACAAGCCATGGTCTCTAGTTAAGACTGACGCTTGCTTGTTTTCAAAGCTCAATGGTAATACAACAAAAATTTTTTTAAGGTGGCAGGCTCTTTCCACTACTTTCTTTACTAGTTACTAATGAAAAAGACAAAATGAGTACAAAACCTTGGCTATAAAGGATTTCGTGTCAAAACCATAAACAAAAGAATTGCTTTTTTGTATTTGATTCGTTACAATTTGCAACGGAAATAATAGAAATTTTCATTTTGGATTGATTTTAAGTTTTTCAGTTGCTTTTCTATTTCCTTTTCTTACGGTTTCTCGGCAACCAAACAGGAACTTGTTAATTTTTGGTCTCTGCAAAAGGTTAGCGGCGTGAAACCTTCATTGTTCAGGATGAGATCCTAATTTTAACATAAAATGGTTTTCCTTTTTTTTAATTATTATTCTTTTTTTTTTCCACATAGTAGTACACACGTCATTTTTATTTTAGCTGTTAATCAAGTTAGCATTTCCATCCATCATTTAACGGTTGGGATCAAATTTTTTTGAGAATCGAATTGACACAATACCAAAAGTTAGGGACTAAATTAACACATTTAAAAAGGTAGGAACCTAATTGACATTTAGCGTAAAGGTTAGGGATTAAATATGTAGTTTATCAAACTCTCAAAATACCAATAAACATTCAGTTATGTATTTTAAAATATGGGTATAATAGTAATATTGTTATTAAATGATTTTGTTTCTATGTTACTTCCAAACAGGTGTACTTATATTTCATTAATTTCCATTCCTTTATTATAAAACAACCAAACAAGATTACTTCATTCTATTCCATTCCTTTCTATTTTGTTATGAACTTCCAAATGAAGTGTAAGAGTTTACTATATATACATTAATCTGGGTTGGCAGCTCTTGGTTTCTTGAACTCGTACATGGATATTTATAGTTCAAACTTCAAATCACCACTCCCCTATTGTACCTATTGAATTAAAAAAAAAAAAAAAATTAAAGAAAAGAAGAGAGTCTACTATACATTAATTCTAATTCATTACTATTTTTTTTCTTTACATTTTCTATTAGACAATGTTAAAGAAGATGAGAAAAATGAGAATGAAAAAAAAAAATGTAACTTTGATGGATGTATTAAATACTATATTTAAGGTGATAATTGCACACACTTAAAAGAGAAATTGATGACTTTTCAAATTAATTCATAACTTTTAGCCACATCGTCCCATGTCTTTACATTGTCTCAATTATTTTATTTGTTTGTGTTTGTATTACTTACTTTATATGCTTATCAAAATTGTTGTAAACTTTCTATGTAAAGTTTCTATTTATTTACTTGCATTACAAGAATGTCTTAGTACAATCAACTTAAGATATTAGACTTGAGCCTTTATTAGAACTAGCCGATATACCTCGTGCAATGTGGAGTGTATTTTAAAATATTTTATAAAAAAATTATTTATTGCATGTTATACTAATAATTAGAGAAAATCAACCTCAATTGAATAACATTTCATTAAAAAAAAAATTTGAAAAAAATTGAAAATTATTAAAAATAATAAAATTAAGAATATGAATTTATTACTTGAGTGAATTGACAAATATTGATTTATTTCCACTAATTAAGGCACGCCAATTATTTGTTTACATTCTTGGTTGTGTGTTATAAATTTTCTTTTGTTGTACTTTGTAATAATTATAACCAAAAAAAAAAAAACTAAATTTGAGAAAGAATGTTATGTTTCAAATCAACTTTTTCTCATATAAATCTTACAAAACTAATGTTAAGATTTCATTTTAAATAAATAATGAATGCACTACTTATAAATAATTAATACATGAAAATAAATGCTTTTATCCTATTAATACCTTTTTTTTTTAATTAAGTAGCACAAATTTAGGTTATTAAATTATTGGTCTCACATATATATCATACATCACTTAAAAGGAGTAAGAAAATATAAAATGTTAATATTAATATATTAGTGAATTCACAAATATATAATTATTTTGACTAATTCAAATATATATATATATATTATAATTTTTTTTGATACAATATAATTATAAATTTTAAGTGTTAACTACGCGAGTCATTAAATTTTCTTTAACCTTTTGATTTTTTTGTTTCAATTGTTTCCAAAGTGAACTAAACATGATGAAAGTATATATTTTGAATCTATTATTATTATTATTATTATTAGTGGACATTTATAGTTCAAATTGCTGCTCCCATGTTATACCTATTGAATTATAAAAATAATTAAAGAAAAAAGAGTCTACTATACATTAATTCTATTTCAGTACTTTTAATATTTTTTAATTTTTTTTATTTTACATTTTCTACTAGATAGTGGCAAGGAATATGTGAAAAATAAGTACGAAATGAGAAATTATTAAGTACTCCCGGAGTATTATAAATGCGTATTCTCCCCTTTTACATAATTGTGGCTCCCACAAATTAAATTCATGGTAGGACTCACAATTTATGTAAGAGGGAGAGTATGCATTTATGGTACTCCGAGAGTATTCAATAATTTTTCCGTACAGAAAGAATGATCAGAAAAAATAATGCAACTTTGATGGATGTATTAAATACTACATTTAAGGTGACAATTGCACACACTTTTATTTTTATTTTTATAGAAGATAATTGCTCATACTTAAAAGAGAAATTAGTGACTTTTCGGATTAATTCACAACTTTTAGCCACGTCGTCCCATGTCTTTAAATTGTCTCAATTATTCTTATTATTTTTGTTTGTTTTTTGTATTACCTTCGTATGCTTATCAAAATTATTGTAAACTTTCTATGCGAAACAGGTCTTAAAACAAAAACCCACATAAACAAGTTTTTTCTATGTAAACTTCCTATTTATTTACTTGCATTACAATAATGTCCTAGAACAATGAACTTAAGATATTATACTGGAGCCTTTATTAGAACTAGCCCATGTCCCGTGCGATGTGGATTGTACTTTAAAATATTCTGAAAAAATTTATTTATTGCGTGTTATAATAATAATTAGACACGATAAACCTCAATTGAATTACATTTGCTTCAAAAATAAAAATTACATTTCATTAAAAAGAAATGAAATGAACATTATTAAAAATAATAAAATTAAGAATATGAATTTATTGCTTGAGTGAGTTGACAAATATTGATATATTTCCACAAACTTAGGCAACATCAATGATATATATTTTTTTTTTTACATTCTTGGTTGTGTGTTACTAATTTTTCTATTGTTGGACTTTGCAATAATTGTTACAAAAACAACTCAATTTGAGAAGGAATGTTATATTTCAAATCAATTTTTTCTCATATAAATCTATAAAAATAATTTTAAGATTTAATTTTACATAAATAATGAATGCACTACTTATAAATAATTAATACATGAAAATAAAAGCTTTTATCCTATTAATACCTTTTTAAAAATTAAATAGCACAAATTTAGGTTAGTACATTATTGATTTCATATATATATATATATCACACATCATTAAAGGATTTAGAAAATATAAAATGTTAATTTTAATATTAGTCAATTTAAAATATTTAATTATTTTGACTGATTTAAACATATAGTTTTTTTTAAAATGAATGATATATTTCAAGTCAATTTTTTCTCACATAAATTTTAGAAAAATAATTTTAAAATTTCATTTTACATAAATAATTAATGCACTACTTATAAATATTTAATTCATGAAAATAAATGCTTTTATTCTATTAATACCTTCTTTTTTTTTTTTTAGGAGGCCTTTTCTTTTAATTATGTAGCACAAATTTAGATTGTCTCAATATTGGTGTCACATATATATCACACATCAATTAAAGGAGTTAGGAGATATATAATTTTAAGATTGATTTTAGTGAATTCATAAATATTTAATTATTTTTACTACTTTACACGTATAGTTTTTTTTTTTTAACTACATGTGTCATTAAATTTTCTTTGATCTTTTGATATTTTTATTTCAATTGTTTCCAAAGTGACAAAATTCGAGGAAATATATATATTTTGAATTATTATTATTATTATTATTTGAAATAAAAGTAGTTTTTATATACTAAAATTTGTGAAAAAATAGCCATATAAATTCATTCTCATAAACAATTACTGCACAGTTATTGATAATAATATATGCATTTATTCCATTGGCATATCTAAATGAACTATTACTTTGACATTAATGCAACATTTGGTGAGATGAAAGTCTAAATGAAGAGAATCTCAACAAATGTGCTGTATAGTAAAAGTTTCTGCTATATATATACATATATATGTTGGGTCATGATATCTTTCACATAAATCACTCTCTCACAGACACTCACAGAGACAAGATCTACCTACAAAAACACTCTACTTCTTTAAGGTCCCTAAGGAAGAACCAGAAGCAATTCGACTTGTTTGGTAACTGGAGTAAACATCACACAAGAGAAAAAAGGTTTGGTTCATGTAGACTTATCCTCCGAATTTTGGTTCAACTATATTTTGATCCTTGAAAAATTTAAAATGTTTCGATTTTATTATTTCATCTATTTTCCTCTAAAGTTATTCCATGTCAGAATAAGAAATGTTACATGCCTATCTTCTAGGCTTCTAGCACTCTACAAGACTACAAGGACAAACACCATGTTACTATAACAAGTCACCATGTATAGTACAATCCTGAGTTCACGCTAATGGGTTGTGCTGAGAGGTTTAAAAGTATTACTCTTAGATAATCATGGACTTAGTTTTTTTCATTTTTGGGCATAAAAGAACTGATTTATTACTACACTGCCTATCTAACTAGAGTCCTGAAGAGGTTCAAATTGACCAAAACACCCAAAAAAGAAAATATTTTACGTTGAAACAAATGCAGTTTTAATAACAAATACCATGGTGCAGTACCTATCTTAGTTTATTTGAAAATTCATGATCTCATCTTTTCACTATGGTGTCATCATTTTCCCAATTTCTAACCATATGTATCTCTTGGAGAGATGAAGACAACACAATCCAAAGCAACATAATCCATCACGTAACATTGGCATGATGGTTACTCTATAAGTATAAGTTTTTGTGAGGTGGGGTCCAAGTCTCTTGGTTAGAGTTTCATACACATATACTTAAATTCAGTTAGAGCAGAATTTTTATTTTGGGCCAAGAAAAAAAAAGAAAAAAAAAAAGCTTAGAATTCTTCTATAAGTTACCATTTAAATTTAACCAACCATACATATGTATGTTTCACAATTGTGACGTGCACTTTCAGACTCAGAAGGTTTAGTAGCTATCTCCAAGTTTAGCCATGGAAGCAAAAAGTGACTGCGTTTGTCATCCTGCCATATCAAGCACCTCGACATTTAAGCAAATTCCCCACAACGATGTTGAAGCCAAGGGCAAAGAAAGAGAGGTTGAAAAAGAAGCTGAAATAACATATATAGAAGCAAACAACCTTTCGGACCTGAAGCTTTCTAACAGCGAGGTGAACTCTCCTTCTAGACTGTCAATGGCATCTTCAAACGGGGTTCACAAAACAAAGGCGAAAAGGAGGTATTTCTCATGCAAATTTTGCAACCAAATGTTCCCTAGTGCCCAAGCATTAGGTGGCCACCAAAATGGTCACAAACATGAGAGAGCCTTGGCTAAAGAATTGAAAAGAATAGTGGATATGCCTTCTATAAGGCACATAGACAGTAGCTATCTAGGCATGGTAACTCTTCCTCTTGAACATTCATTCACTGGAAATCTAGGGATGCATATGCACTCAATGAATCATCAATCTACTTACCCTAGGCCCCATACTCTACCTGGTTATAGATTTGAAAAACAGTCAATGCCAAGTACTAAGAGCCTGCAATCCACCATGCCCCAACTGATGATGGAGGATTATTCTGATGGAATGAAGAGCTTCAACAGAAGGGCCATGTTTCATACTTTGGGGGGTATTTCTGGTTGTGAGGACCAGCAAAAGGGTATAAAATTGAAGAATGAGCAGCATGATCCTATGGGGCTTGACTTATCTCTTAAGCTTTGATTTATGTTTGTAGTTTTTAATTTTGCATTGTTGTACGTGAATGAATTATGAATAATTAACCATTGATTTCCTGTAATTAAATGCATGCTTGTCATCTTATTATATAATTAAATAAATTTGGAATAAGTTCTTTCAAAGTTTAATGAACAGTTCATTTTTTAATTTTGCATTGCGTGACTCTCAGGAATATGTCATTATATAATAATGTTGTTTAATGTATATTTTGTTGTTTGAAATTTGCTGAAAATAATATATTAGGATTAGTTGTCTTTAGAAGAAATAAACTCACGTCCCCATTTTTTTCTCTTTCCTAATTGCATATAAACATCATTCATTTATATTCATTTAGTCTCTCACTCTCTTTACAAATGCAATAACTTCTTTAGAAATTTTCTCTTTTACTTTGTCCCTACAAATGTATATCTTTTTATTTTCTATTTCTATCTCAAACCACTCTTTAATTTGATTATTTTGGGTATGTTCAGTTAAGATTGTTCTATTTTTAATTAAGAGGAATCATTTTAATTGAACTTGTGTTATAGTGGGTTATGTTTTCCTAAATTTTCTTTCATACAACTAAATTGTCTAAATCTTCAAATATATTGTTTTGGTGTATTTAAGATTTCTCATTAACCACAGTTAAAATTAAATCTAAGGCATAAGGACCTTTTAACGCTAAATAACTCAAACAATTGGTAGGTACATTTAAATACATTGCCAAGTAGATTGTGTTTTGATGAAAATCCTACTTCAAAAACAACTAAATGTTAATCCAAACTAAAATTAAACTAAAGCAATAAGGAGGAGAGAAAGGACATGCATGTGATAGGGAATTAAGAAATATAAAATCAAAACGCATCAACTGAACATGGAAACTGTTAGAAGCCAACAAGCAATAAATTTGGAAAATAGAAGTGTTCTAGTGGAAATCATTAGAGAAAAAGGAAATTAAGAATCATATGTATTTTGGTGAATTGAAGGGAAGCATCATGAGATTAAAAGTCATCACCTTACGGTCATGACCTACGCCGTTTTTGGGAAACTTCCTTTGTTTAAGCTTCAATTAGTCAATTTTTCTGCTTTTGGTACTTTCACTTTTTGTTATAATTTTCAAATTAAAAGTCAAAATACGGTCTTCTTTTTTTGGGACATTTTATAAATTTCATAGAATTTGATTTTTATTTTTCTCAAATTTTCCTTTTTTGGGGTGTTTTTTTCCTATTTTCTAGCTTATTTAATTTCTTGTATAACAAGGATTAGGGTTTCTTAGCGTTTCCCAGCCGCCCTAGAATTTCTATAGTATTTATATTGTGGTTGTAGCCTAGCCTCTTAGGTAACTCAAAATTTGATTAATAAAATTTTAAAGAGTTTTCTCCATTCTTTGCGGTGGAGTTTATGAAAATGTGGATTCAAGGAGGATTTTTTAAAACTAAACGTATTTAGTTTTTTGTAGCTTTCTTTTTATGTCTAGTATGGGAGCCTTGTTCTTACCCTAGTTAGATGGCTAATGAACATGTGACGGTAGCAATTTCAATGATAGCACTTGTCGGTTCTTATGCTGAAAGCAAAAGGAACTCAGCCGTGGTAAGGACTGCTGCGCTAACTCAACCTCTACATCATTGAAATTGCTACCGTCACATTATATATAGCAAGCAGTCATTGCCCTTGTTACTAGGGATCCGCATTAGTGTGTTCTTTTTCCTCTTTACAACCATTTTCGAACATTGATTGTGAACCGAAGACGTACTTAAGTATCCGATGAATCCATCAGTTTTCCAACTTCATTGGTCATCCCTTTGAGAGGAAGGCTATGTACTTGGATCCAAAATAGCCTATTCAATCGATGAGCAACATGCTGAGCATCACTGGTAGTAGTTTTGTACTACTAAGTTCTTTATCAATGTGGTCATTGATTTGAAGATACATAGATTTGCAACCAGGTTTTGGCTGTGCATCCCATGATATGGCTTCCAGATGCTTTGTAGCTGTCTTTCATTGCCACTTAATTATATTTAAATTATTAATTAAATAATATATAATAGATAAAAAATTCGTCAATTGTGTTTTCAAGCACAATATTAAAGTAAAATGCTAATTATTTTCTTATTTACATATAATTGAAATGTTTAATGTTTTCTAATATATGAGGTTGTGCCAAGTGGATTTTTTTTTTCTTTCTTTCTAATCTCTTCATTTTTTCTTGTTTCGTGGTTTATTATAATTTAAAAGTACATTAAAATTATTAACATAATTTTTTCTAATCTCTATTATCAAAGTTTCTAGAAATTTAGAAATTCTAATTCCTTAAAATTATATTATCAAAAAAGTTTTTAGAAATTTAAAAGAAGATAAAGATAGACACGTGCATGCACACACATATTTTGCTCCAGTTGTTCAAAATACATCTTCCAAATTATATATAGAAAGATCTTAATTATCAAAGGCCATGCTCTTAGTCAATACACATCTCACTTTGGAAGGAAAACTATTATATTCAATAAGAAAAAGGAAATAAAATAATTGACAGGCATACTAAAGATATGCATGTAATTAGTGTGTAGTTATTATGTACCCTTATTTATTCATGTGCGCATATTAATGGTTATAATAAATAACAGTGCTCCTTCAGAAAGAAAAAAAAAAACAAATCAATAACATTACAATTTGTTATATAATTATGAAATTACAAGTTGCAACCACCATGGAATAATATCATGCGTTCACATATTAAGATTCTAAGGTTACAAAAGAAAGAAATTAAAGAAAGAAAAATTATTTAAAAAAAAAAAAGAAAGAAAGAAAGAAAAAAAGTAAAGACATTAGAGATGTATATGACATATTATCGAAGCAATTGATTAATTTAACCCTGTCCACATAAATGCTACCTTGTAATTATAACTTTTCATTAAACGGTATGAGGTGTTATTCCTCATGCCTATCACATTGATCTCCATAGATGCATACTAGGATATTAATTGATTGATACTTTCTTGTAAGAAAAATTAAATGCAGAGGAGGGTACAATTAATACATTGTTTATTTTTCCTGAATAAGGTGCAATTAATGATTTGGTCAAAGGAAAAATCAAACTCTCATAAGGAAAAAAAAGAACAGAAAAAAAAGAAAAAGAATACCTCTAGAGTCCTAGACATACGACCAAATCCACATCATGCTAATTTCAGGATTAGTGTATTTAATTTTTATAAGAAATACTATGTTTATAATATTTTCATAATACTTTTACAACAACTTTTAGTTCTAAGTACGTGGTAGGTTGTAAGTGACTATTATGAGCAAGTAAAAAAGTAAATTAAGTTGTGGATTTAAATTAAAATCAGTAACAACTTACTACTTAAAATTTGTTATGAAAATGTTGTGGATGTAACTTTTTTAAATTTTTTATTTAAAAAAAAAGTCCGAATCCTATGTATAAGTGTTGAAATCTAATCAGAAGTTACAACTAAGTATGTTGTGTAGTTGAGTGTGGTTTTGGGAATGTTTGCTAGTGGAAAAACAAAAAAGTGGGTTTGATACATGAGGACGGAGCAAAGCATTCAAAGTCAAAGACATGAAATTCTTAGCTTCTTTCATTAAAGTTCTTTCCTGTTTTAAGAACATGCAATATCTCCACAAGAGATACCATTCCATGCATGGAAGATGCGAAATAAACTTCTCTCCTAATAAATACTACACCATGAATCCCTCTGTCTCTCAATCCCTCAAACCCTACAACTCATCTTTCTTTCTTTTCTGGCTCCACAAATCACAATACCAATGTCGGCCAATCAACAAGAGAGTGTGATCCCAATCCAAGAAATTCCAAAGGTCATGCTAGGAGTTCCAAAAGAAACTCATCCCAAAACTGAACTACTCAACCTTTATGATTGCAATAACAATGAGGCTAGTCCTGCAAAGTCACCACAATCATCGATCGAGCCACCCAAAGACGAGGCACAAAAGAGGCTTTTTCCTTGCAAGTTTTGCACGCACACTTTCACAACTTCTCAGGCACTTGGGGGCCATCAAAACGCACACAAACATGAGCGAGCAGCCTCAAAGAAAGAGAAAGAAAAGGTAATTTATTTTCCTTCTCCTATGGATCCTATGTTGTACCCTTATTCGGTTATGGCTTCAAATCCTTTGCATGGACCTATAAGAAACACAAACACCCTTGGGGTTCAACCACACTCAATGATTCATAAGCCTAATTATTGTAACACTTGGCCCTATAGTGGACTTAGACATGGCCACCGTGGGTGGGTTAGGCAGGCTAATATCATGAACCCACGTGCCAATATGCATCAATCACAATACCCACAGGCCAATATGCATCATTCTCAATACCCACATGCCAATATGCATCAGCTACAATACACACAAGCCAATATGCCTCAGCTACGATACCCACAAGCCAATATGCATCAATCATCACAGCACTTGGTTGGAAATCGTGGGACTCAATCGTTGGACATGACTGCCTTCGACAATAATGGGACTTCAACTTCATCAAATGGCATGTCTAGAGGTATTCCTCCAAGTATGGGACCTTTTCCTAATATGATTACCAATGGCAATGGTGGCAATGGTAACAGTTCTTTGCAGAATCCAGAACGTGAATCCCCAGTGGAGGTTGACTTGACACTCAAGCTTTAATTTCTCAGTATTTTCAATTAGCTTGATTTTTATTATATAGTTTATTAGTGCCATTTTCTTTCCTAGAATATGGCCTTTAGTTTCTAGATTGCTTTTATTTTCTTATTTATCAGTTTGTAAATTTGAATTTCACAAATTTCAGTTTATATGTTGTTGAATATTATTGATTTGGTAATTAGCTATTGATAATGTTTTCTAATGCAATTTGATTTAGATCGCTGCCACTTCTGTCTCACTTTTAAGTTTTAACATGAGCCCAAGATTAGAAACCCCATAATGATATTTTTTTAATTGGCTCCAATGGCTCAACAATTATGTTAAGTTATAGCATTTAGTATAACTCTTCTCTTCTTCTTTAAAAATGTCATTTAGAAAGGTCAAATTTGCCCAACATTGGTCAACAACAATCAACTATATTATGGGAGAGGTTACCATTAATTGGGAGAGTTTTTTTGTGGTAGTTTATTGAGTATATGACATTTCAAAAAAAAAAAATATATATATATATATATATATATACTCTAAAAAATGAGAAACGTTTTCCATACTCTATTGGTTTTTTTTTTTTTTTCATTAATTATAGAAAACGTTTTATATTTACTTGAATGTTTTACCATACCAAACACTATAAAATTGAGAAAACAATTTTCACCAAAATAGTAGAGTGTTATTTAATCTATTCATTAATAAATTGGTTGGTAATCTGTGCGATGTATGAAAGAGATTAAAATAAAACTAGTCGCCAAAACAATTTTCTTGCTTTTATTTTTTTATCTAAATATGAAGTTCAATAATTATGATAGTTGTTAATAAGCATTTATTATGATTTTGTTTATATATAGAATAGTATATTCTAACATTTTTTTTTTTTTTTATAGAAGATAGAATTTCTACTTTAGCCTAATCTAAGTGTATATGTGTGTGAATCTCTCTCCTAGATACTTGAACCCTGGCCCTTATATTCTAACATTTAAAGTATATATGATATGTTATAAGATACTAATTAATGGCTTAAATTAAGAAATAATTTAAATTTAATTAAAAA
Source organism: Notholithocarpus densiflorus (assembly GCA_030021035.2). Classification (NCBI taxonomy): domain Eukaryota; kingdom Viridiplantae; phylum Streptophyta; class Magnoliopsida; order Fagales; family Fagaceae; genus Notholithocarpus; species Notholithocarpus densiflorus. The sequence goes on along the minus strand of JARYZH020000027.1, from coordinate 636,795 downwards.
TATTAGAATAATGACATGTAAGATTGTAAAGTCTCAAAAGTTTATATGACACAATATATATTATGAGGTAAAACAAAATTCAAACCTCTTCCGTTTTATATAAATATATATATATATATAATATATAAATTATAGATTATAGATTTATATACCCACAATCAAGGAAATTGGATTTTATCTTACAACATTAAATTGTCCACCCTTATTAATTCCTAACTAAAATTAAACAATGAAGCATTTATCATGCTGGTAGCAATTTTAAATATTAGCCTATTTAATGTTGCATCAACTATACTATTCCTAAAATTATAAATGTAAGTTAAGAGTTGTGTAGTTCAATTGAAGTTTTTTGATGTTTCCAATAATGATATTCAAGTTTCAAATCTCTCTCCCCTAACTATTTAATTATATAAAAAAATAAAGTTATAAAATGAAAGATTAATAGAAGTTCATAATTTAAGGATTTTTTTTTTAAAAAAAAAAAATTTAAAAAGGTCTCAAGTGAAATACAATGAGTAACTGTATTAAGCCACATAAGTATAAGGCTATATGGAAGCTAATTCAAGGTTGTCGATATCATACCGTACCGGCTAGTACTGCCGGTATGTACTGTACCGATACGTGTACTGGTACCAAAACATCATCATTTTGTACTGATTTAATTAATACCAGTAGTATCGACTGATTTTGGGCATTTTGGCCAGTACTGGGCGTATCGGGTAGTACAGAAATATATATATATATATATATATATAATAGCGGTAAACTCGAAATGGTACACCTGTATTGACTAGTACCGAAATATATCGTTCTACTAGTTAAATCGGTACAGCCTCTGGTATGAGATTGACTCCCTTGAACTAATTACCTCTATTAGTGGACTTCTCTCCCCCTCACACACAGAAAGATGAATCCCATGTGTGAGACTTACAAATAAAATCTACCCTCATCTGAGATAAAGAAGCAATTTGCTAGTTGGAGCTAATAATTAGCCTATACGACATAATCTTATCTCCAAATTTCTATTAGAGCATTCACATCTGGTCTTCTAAATGGTATATATATGTTGGTATAATTTAGCATCAAAGCACAAAAAACCACCATTACCCGGTCTTCCAATTCTAAAAAAATTTACAACCTTGTTACAGTGCGGTCTTACTTATACAACCGTACTGTAGCTCCATGGTATAATTTTTAATATATTTTATTCCCTCTACAGTACCATATAAATTTATTCTTTTATCTCTCTTTCTTTCATTTCTCTCTGTCCTCCATCTCTTCTCTCTCCCTTGTTCTTGTTCTGCCCTCTCTACTCCTCAAACCAGAAACTCCCTTTTCTCAAACCCAAAACCCCGTGTGGTGGTGGTAGCGACAGAGGTAGGCGTGGCATAAAAGTTCCGTTGATGTGGCGGTGATGGCAGCGTGGGTTTGGGTCGGTGGTGTTGGGGTGGTCTGCCTATTTTCTCTATCGCTATCTCTCTCTAGTTGCCGTCGTGGGTGGGTTTTAGTCATGGGTCGGTTTTGGTTGTGGGTTGGTGGAGTTTAGTATTGGGTTTGCTGCCATGGGTAATGGGTTTGCTGATCAGCGTGGTGGAATGGCGAGGTGGAGATCAATGTGGTGGGTTTCTAGATCGGCGAGATCGGCGGTGGTGGGTTTCTGGGTTTCAACGTTGTGGTTGTCAGCGAGATTGACAGTTTCTTTGTGTGTGTGTGTGTGTGTGTGCATTTTTTTTTCTTGGTGATTATGTGGTGGTTGTTTCTTGTGGATGTGGTTGTTGTTGGTGGTTTTTGGAGGCTTCTTTGTGTTTTTTTTTTCTTTCTCTATGGTGGCTCTTTCTTGTGGTTGTGGTTGGTGGTGGGTTTGGTGGTCGGAGTTGTGGACTTTGGATTTTGGATTCAGATTGGTTGGTTTGGGTTAGTTTGGTGGTGGTGTGGTGGTGGTGGTGACTGTGGTGGGTGGTTGAGAAAGAGAAACAAAGATTAGAGAGAGAAGTGAGAATATTTTTATATTATTTTTATTTTACTTTATATTATTTTAATGTGTAGTATGGTAAAATAAAAGTTGAGATGTTAGATGTGTTATAAAATAATATGGTATAAATGATAAAACAGCTTTTGAGATGGTAAAATGAAATTTTTGTAGAAACCGGATATGAATGCTCTTACCCAATAAGTTCAAAAGGGTAGCATATATGCTATCTTACCATTTGCCAACAAAACAATCTGTCTTGTGGATGCCATATTAATTTCACTTTTAAACTTGTAAAAATTTATATTTTCACATTGGGATAATGGAAACATCTAATTCTAAGTTAATTTAATTTGTTTTGATTGGACGTTAGAGCAAACAATTTTATGGTTCAATTACCAAAATTCCCTATGTCGATCAAACTTTGATCAGGTGAAGCGATGGTCAAATGAACTTAAAATTTTAACTAATCACCCAATTGCATTATTTTGCATCAAAATACATATTATCAAACACTTTACAAGTTTGACCACGGTCAACATGAGCTTGACCTTAATTTGATAATAATAAAAAAATTCTAATCGTTTAATTGGGATGAATTCATGCCCACATTGTGCATATATGCACAGTTACTGTGGCAATTGTGCATTTATGCACAATTTTACACCCACTGATGTGGGTGTTTTTTTGCTCAAACTGTGTAAAATCAGTTAGTTTTTTCATTTTGCACAACTTTGCACAAACTGATGTAATTGCTCTAAGCTTGATTTAATCAAATCTTGCTTCCAACAACTCATGATAAATTTTAGTTTGGAATGCTTGGATTGCAAAGTTCCACTTAAATCAAAATCAATTTACAAAAACATTAAAGGGGAAACTTTTGGATAAAAACTTGATTTGACATCACTTTCCAAAATGTCTATCCTGTCAAATATGAAAATTTGAACCAAAAAGTGGATAGGGGTTTAGAAAGTAGAGGTAATGATTTTTTTAGCGATACCCTACTTGAATCAAATGGAGGTCAAAAGGATGTAAAAAGTAACGTCACAAAAATTGGACAAATTATGTGAAACCCACAAAAATTTGTGCACGAATTTCTCATTGCTCGTGAAAATTAGATCCAAAAAGCTAGTACATTTTCAAAGTAAAAAGTGATTATCTATGTTCTGGAAAAAAAGGGCATCACAAGATCAAATTAAAATAGTAAGATATTGCTCACACAAGATTGATAAAAATCAACTTTAAGGATCAATCCCACTTGGACCAGCCAATTTCAGAGGTTAATAACTTTTATTACAGTACGCTGCGAGACCTTTCCAACGACAACAATATAACACAAAAATTGGAGCTCGGTAAGAACGTACTATACAAGGTCTCCAGTCCAACCATGGGCACAAAATAGGGACATAAAATTTGAAAAACTAGACAAAATCTGGGCAAAAAGGCTGTGTCCACCTCTACTGTAAGCTCTCAGCCTTGTTTTCTCTCTTCAAACTCGAGCCTGGCAGTTACAGTCAGCTCTACTTAAACGATCACCAAATCAGTCCCAAATAAACCTCCAGAAATACCCAATAAAACTCTAGCGAAATTTTCTTCAATTTATTTTCCAAGCTTCATGGGGTTACCGTGATGCTTGCTATGATTGAATTACATGATTTATGAAATGGGTATTGTCATGACTAAAATGCTATAACTAACATGTTCATGCATTATGAATTACAATTGATTAGATCTATGCTGATGCTGACCCATGTTGATTGACTTGGTATTTTGATCTTGTAAAAATGGGTATCATCATAATTTCACCATTATCTATATGTTTATAATTCTTATGTATGAACATGTTTGGTTGATTAGCATATGCTTAAATAAAATAAATGGTGATTACATGCTTAAATATACCAATTGATGATGACATCGTTGCATGTTGCTTACACTACAACAAAATGTATTTTCAGTGACGAATTTTAGTGAGGAAAATTTTTTCGTCACTAAAAAGTACCATTTAGTGACGAAATTTATATTTCGTCACTAAATATAAAAAAATTAGTAACATTTAGTGACGAAAAATAAATTTCGTCACTATATGTTGGGTTGAACTAAAGGCGCCAAACGAAAATGTAGGCGCCAAACTAAATTCTTCTATAACGACGAATTATTTCGTCGCTAAAAGTTTAAGTTTTTTGTGACGAAAATTTTCGTCACTAAAAGTGCTGATAAGAATACTATTAGTGACGAAACCCATTTCGTCACTGAAAGTCACAAATAGTGACGAAAATAAGTCGTCACTAAAAATAAAATCATAAAAATCAGTATCATTATCAGTGACGAAGCTAATTTTCGTCGCTAAAGGCATCTTATAGTGACGAAATATAAGTCGTCACAATAAGTTTTACACTCAAAATCACTTCAGCCCCTTTTTATTCTTAACAAAACCACTATTCATCTCAGACACTATTCGAGCAAACATCCAAATTCTCAGAAAGCTCCAATAACTCCATCGCCGGCGACGCTTCAGTTCCGAAAGCTCCGTCGCCGTCGCCGATCCATCCTCAGACGCTGGCGATGCTTCAGTTCCGATCGCGACGCTCTAGTCCCGATCTCGCGACGCTCCAGTCCCAATCGCGACACTCCAGTTCCGATCGCGACGCTTCAGTTCCGATCGCGACGCCGGCGACGCTTCAGTTCCGATCGCGACGCTTCAGTTCCGATCGCGACGCTCCAGTCCCGATCTCGCGACGCTCCAGTCCCGATCTCGCGACGTCCAGTCCCGATCTCGCGACGCTCCAGTTCCGATCGCGACGCTTCAGTTCCGATCGCAATGCTCTAGTCCCGATCTCGCGACGCTCTAGTCCCGATCTCGCGACGCTCCAGTCCCGACGCGACGCTTCAGCTCCCGATCGCGACGGTTTGAAGAAATCTGTCGCCGATTTGAAGAAAGCCGCCGCCGATTTGAAGAAGCCGATTCGAACCCATTCGCAACGGTTTGAAGAAGTCCGTCGCCGATTTGAAGAAGTCGTCGCCGATTTGAAGAAGCTGATTCGAACCCATTCGCAAAGGTTTGAAGAAGTCCGTCACCGATTTGAAGAACCCATTCGCAACGGTTTGTGTTATTCTTTCAGATTCACATTTGTGTCAGTATATTAAAAAGAAAATCTGTCATTATTAATTTTCATTCTTTTTCTTTGTTGATCTTTATTTTTATTGTCCTATTTTCCAAATAGAGCATGATTATGGTTTCTGATTTTGTTGATAAAATCAGTTTGTATTTGTGATTTTTCTTCAGTTGGTGTTGATTTTTTTTTTTCTATCTTGCCTTTGTTTACAAGAATTGAATCTGAAAAAAAAAAAAGCAGTGAATACATTGGCATTTGTGGTTGCTTAGAGCATCCACAGCAGTGGATCTATAATTTTAGCTATTTAGCACCACCAAAACTTACTTTATCTATTTTACCTATACACATGCTGCAGCAGTGGATCTATTTTAACTTTCAACACAATAAAATAATATAAACATCACAATAAAATAATATAACCACTACAATAAAATAATATATCCCACTACCAAAAAAATAAACCACAAACACCTCTACCATCAGCCACAGCCACAGCCACAGCCACAGCCACAGCCACCACCACCACCACCACCACCACCACCACCACCACCACCACCAGTCCACAACAGAAAAAAAAAAAAAAAAAACCAAATCTCCAATCTTTTTCCTTAGCCATGGCCACAACCACAGCCGCAACCACCACCAACACCACCACCACCACCACCAGTCCACAGCAGGAAAAAAAAAAAAAAAAACCCAAATTTCCAATCTTTTTCCTCAGCCACGGCCACAACCACAGCCACAACCACCACCAACACCAGCCGCAGTCCACAGCAGAAAAAAAAAAAAAAAAAAAAAAAAAAAAACCCACGACGAGCAAGCATCGATCACATCGGCGAGCTGGGTTGGCAGAAAGGGTGGATCGGGGGCTTGGGTGATCGGATTTGAGAGAGTGAGAGATCGGAGTGAGAGAGTGCCGGCTTGGGTGATCGGAGTTGAGAGAGTGAGAGATCGGAGTGAGAGGCCGGAGTGAGAGGCCGGAGTGAGAGACTAGAGTGAGAGGCCGGAGTGAGAGAGTGAGAGACCGAATTGAGAGAGGGAGCTTGAGAGAGATGTTCAGAGATGAGAGTGAATGAGAGAGAGAGAGAGAGAGAGAGAGAGAGAGAGAGAGACATTATTTTAATCAACATTTTGATTAAAATAATATATATTTTTTTGCTTTCATGAACAGTACACATTTATTTTTCGATGTGTACTGTTGCAGTGGAGCTAAATTTTTTAGATTTAGCTCCACTGTTGGAGCATCATTTTAACAGCAGTGTAGCTAAAATATAGCAATATAGCAATATAGCTACACTGCTGCAAATGCTCTTAGAAAGGAAGTCAATGCAGTGTTTTTTTGGTGTTGAGTTGGAAGCTGGGTTTTCTTTAATGGGGTTTCGTTTTTTTTTAGTGTAACACAGTGAAACAAAAGGTGGGGTTTGAGTACAAAATCTTTGTTTTTGACATCTGGGTTCAGTATAGTTAAAATAGCTCACTAATTAAAGAAATCAAAAATCCATTTTCTTTTAATGCAAAATTGACATTTGTGATAAGCAATATTTGTAAGTTGACTGGCATGAAATTGATGTTTTAAGAATTTGAGGTAATTTGAGATGACATGGAAGTGCTTGATGGGTAAATGTATTTTGTTTGATGGAATATGCAGAGTATCATCTTGGTCAGCTTAAGGCGAAGATAGCTAAGCTAAGGACGCAATTGTTGGAGTGGGAACTGTATATGTTGGTCAGCTTATGTGTGGGTTTCATCAACTCATTGGATTTTTTCATCTCCAAATACTTTTTCACCAAAACCAATGAGATTCACTTAAAAAGTGATTTCCAAAGGAACAAAGATTGAAAAAAAAAAAAAAAAAAAAAAAAAAAAAAAAAAAAACCCATAGATTTTCCCAAAAATGCTCTCTCATAAAATTTACAGAACTTTTCTTATAAGAAAATAATTTCTACAAGGTTTTCCATTATTAGAATCCACAGAACTTTTCTCATAAGAAAATGATTTCTATGAGGTTTTCCATTAGAAAATATTTTCTTAAAAATGAAAAATGAAAATATTTCAAGACACACGAGATTTATTTTTCAATGAAAATATTTTTCCCTTTAAACCCCATTTTCTCTTCAAAAGACACTTTTTTCATCAAAAACTCAAAAAAAATCAGTGTTTCCCATAAAGTTTTATTCTTTACAAAATATCATGATATTTTCAAAATATCCTTTAACAATGTCTTTTAAAACTCAGATTGACTAAATTATGTCTTATCTTTTCTACCAATTTACTATTTTGACTTATTTATTTATTTATTAATATGTACTAATTAAGTATGTATCATATATATATGAGATTGAGATGGAATTGAGTACATATCGAAGAAACATAAGGAAGTAGAAATTAAGAGCAGGTAAATATCAGTGATCGATTCAGGGTTGTAGAAATTGCCTTTACAATAGGTTCCTCAACAATTTGAAGCTTCAAAATATTGGGAGATGAAGATCTTTAATTGTCTTCATGTAGCACATTCCTTCATCTTTATTTTTCTTTCAGAGTTATACTTTGAAGTTTAAACACCATTAAGTTTGGTATTTTAAGTGAGATGGCACATCCTAGACATTTTAAATGAGGTGGCATGTTGTAAGGAATTAATATATCTTTACTAGATCCTAGTCATGAGATGGACCTTCTCTATTTCAAAGTGAAATTGATAGATGCAAATCTGTCGAACAAACATGATAGAGGCAAGTATAAGTGCTTGTGGGATGTGGCTAGTAAGGACTGAGATTCAAGTCTCTAAGAGGGAGTTTCATACATAAACACTTAGATTAGGTTATAATAGAATTTCTATCTTGTAAAAAAAAAAACTAATAACTAATTTTTAGAGGTGTGAAATTTTAGATAAAAGAGCTGAAGATATAAATGAGGTAAAGCCATAAAGGTAGTAATTAATAAATTGATGACATGGTAAGCAATAGTGGATAACTAGTGAATCCCATTAACATTTATGGCTGAAAAATGTATGACATCGGATAAAACTTAAACCTATCTTCATATATAAATATATATATATATATATATATTTTTTTTGCTAATAATAGTATTATGGAAACTTATCCATTCAACATTATCTTGAGGATATGACTGAAGTTGAGATGTAAATTGTAATATGACATATTTTTTTAAATTATCAATAAAACCTCCTTTTAAGGAACAGGCGTGTAATAAAGACTCAAAAAATCATCTAGTTTGAAGTTGAGTTGTCAATTGTATAATGAAATATATATTTTAGAAATTATCAATAAAACCTTATTTTAAAAAACATTCCAAATTAAAGTCTCAAAAACTCATCAAGCTAGGCTTTTGTTTTGCCTTGAGTATCATAAAATGTTTACTAATGCAATATTCCTATATAGATATTATTCTATACGTGGAATATCACATTAATTCACTTTGGTCTCTATAAATAACACATCCTCCTTTTTTTTTCCCAAAACAAAAAAAGTTTACATCCATTAGCCAATTCATTGAGAATTACGATAATGTCTGAAAGAATCTCATGCAGCAATGTTGATAGCCAAGGAACGGCTGAAGCAGAACTCCCCACGGAGGTTGAATTGGATCAGTTACTAGATCTAAGGCTTTCTAACAATGTTCGGGATGGTCATGCATCAAAGGTAGCAAACAATTTATTGGATAGCTTTGATATAAAGTCTCCAAAATCTCAGGAAGGACCTGAACCCTTCAATGAAGTGAAAGAGAAGAAGCAATATTTTCCTTGCAAATATTGCAGCAAGAAGTTCTCCAACAGTCAAGCTTTAGGTGGGCACCAAAATGCCCACAAACATGAGAGAGCTTTCTTGAAGAGGATGGCTAGTTTAGACTGTCACTTGAACCGATATTATTCACCTATGCCAACACTTCCTCATCTTCATCATGAGTCTTTGAATAGGGCTCTGGGGGTTCATTTGCGCTCTATGATTCACAAGCCATTTCATTCTCGACCCCATGCTGGAGTTTGGTATGGCAAAGAAGTGTGGTCCAAACCACAATCTGGTGTGCACCATTTTAGCATGGACGATTATTGGGTCGCTGGAAGTGGGTTTCAACCAAGAGACATGATGGGAGTGAATCTCAGGGATGCAATTGATGATTTTGAGCACTCTTCATTAATCTCAAACTCAACAGGATCTGTAGCTAATAACAGAATTGCCAGTCTTTGGGATTTTCAGGGCACTAGCTTTTCAAGAAATCAGCAACTTAAAGCCCCAGGACTTGACTTGTCCCTCAACCTGTGATATTGTTGTAGTACTTCCTTGTCTATCGAAATCTTTTTCACCGGTACTTAAAAAAAAAACTTCCTGGGTCAGTAACTTATTTCGCTATGAGCTCACCCGTTGTAAACAGTGATTAGTTTCTAGTTGAAAGTTTTAAGGAAACACAGTGGGAAACCAAAAAAAAAAAAAAAAATCTTTTTCACTCCTTTTCGCTCAGGTAACTACAGTGTATAATATTGTTTTATATAAACCATAAGTTTATAGCACACTGTTGTATTATTTGTACATTCTCTAATTAATTAGTTCATATAATGTGAACTTTTGATGTATCTTGTTATTGTACAATCAATAATGCTTTAATAAGCAATCAATAAAGGCATATTTGAATGTTCCTTGGAAACTAAACAAGTTCATTTTTTGATTCACTTATCATTCAAATCCATGGAGGGGGAATTGAAAAAAAAAAATCATACAAGCAATAGAAAAGTGGTACACTGGTCAACGCTAATGCTAATTCAAACCTTTTCTCAATTTGTGATAGTCAATTATTGTTATATCTAAGATATGAGCAACTACTTTTTCCTTTTAATAAATTTAAAAAATTAATAAGAAACTGATTATAAAATTATTGTTTTCAGCTTCAAAATTATTATACAACCATCTGTCCAGCTTTTTCAAATGGTCCGGTTGGATATCACTTATTTTGCTGAAAATTGAAAACTGAAAATACTATAACAAAATAATTTTTAAATATGTGAATAGTGCCGTGGGATCCATTTTTAATGAAAGTTTTGTTAAAAAAGATGTTTGTAGATCTCGTGAACAATGCAAGGGACCTACTGGACAGCCACAAAATGCGCTTCTCAACCAAAAAAAAGGCCAGATGCAAGACGCTACTTGAATCAGCTGTATCCAAACGCTGCTAAAGAATATGAAGTTGAATATGGCTTGAAAGTGAAATTCTTTCTTAAGCCTTTTTTTCCTTTTATTTTTAATGATCCTTGGAATTATCTTCAATAATCCTCTTTAAGCCATCCCAAAGTCGGAAGTCTAAACTTCATCTATTTTCATTTTTTATTTAGTAATTAATTAAGAAAAAATTATCCATTGATTAGGCTAGTGCCTAGAAAGACCAATTTTTATGAAAAACTGAAGACTATAAAAAAAATAATGAAACTACTTTAAGATTTATTAAAACTTTTGAGAAATGAGTTTTAAATGGAGTACTATTTTTAACTTTTTTATTTTTATTTTAAATACTTGGTAATAGAGTTTTGCTTGACCAAATTATGTTATACAACTTGTAATACTTATATCAAGCCATATAGGGTCCGTTTGGATACAGCTTATTTTGCTGAAAACTGAAAACTGAAAACACTGTAGCAAAATAATTTTTAAATGTGTAAATAGTGCCGCGGGACCCATTTTTAATATTTTTTTTTTCTGAATAAAGTGGTTGTGGGTCCAGTGAACAGTACTCAACAGTGCATGAACAGTGCTCAACAGTGCACTTTGTCGGGAGAAAGTCTGAAAAGCGTGCAGCAAAAAAAAAAAAAAAAAAAAAAAGGAGGAAAACGCAAAACTCGAACGCTGAAGGAAACGTCGGATCCAAATGCTACCATAGTGTAAACCTAACATGTACAACCCAACTTTGATTATTAAAACAATAAAGTGATTGTAGATTATTAAAATAAATATTAAAATTTTTGTTAAATATCTAGACTCTCTTGGTAGTATAATTTTAAACAAGGTAGTAGTTTTGAAACTTTGAAAAAAGAGTTTCACTTACACGTCACACCAACTATGTTAATTATTTTAAGGCTAAAAATTCAATTTATTCCCATACATTTTACTTTAATTGTCAAATTAAAGTAAAAAAGGTTTAATTTGGTTTTGTATATTTAGTCATTCACTTTCTGAAAAAAAAAAAAAAAAAAAAAAAAAAAACACCTCGTTTCATCCAGATCTATTAGCCAACGATGTTTTGAACAATTTTTTTTTTTCTTAAATATAACTTTCCAATGCAAATTTTCACGTAGTGAGTGGTCATTTCTTAAATGCTTTGCTTAGTGAGTGATCGTTTCTGACGTAAATTCTCACAAAGTGGTTGGTCATTTCATAAATGCTTCTATAGCATGTGATCGTTCCGATGTGAATTCTCATGTACTAATGAGTAGTCGATCATTTCTTAAATTTAATTTTACGTTGTGGGTGGTCATTTCATTTCCAACGAAAATTTTCATGTAGTGTGTGGTCATTTCTTAAATGCCTGTGTAGCGAGTAATCGTTTCCAACATATATATTCTCACGAAGTGAGTGGTCATTTGACTCATTTCTTAAGTTCTTGTGAGGTGACCAATTCTTCCTTATGTAACCATTATCTTGAGTGACTTAAAAATTCTAGTGTTGCAAGTTATGTCTCATATGCTTTTCTTTTTTACCCCTACGAGAGGGTGACTTTTCACACTTCTTATTAGAAGTGCACTAAAATTTTTTTTAGCATGCCCCATGTTTACATGCTTGCTTGCGTGTCTGTGTGTTTGTGTGTGGACTTAAAAGTTTATTAACATATAAAATTGTTCATCTCTTCAGGCCTTTGACTCTACTTGTAATGTAAGCATAGTCATAGGAGAGGTAACTATAGACATCTCATTTTGCATTAATTAGTAATATTTGATTCTCAAAAAAAAAAAAGAAAAAAAAAAGGTAATATTTAGTCTCTAACTCGAATGAGGAGCTTGAAATATGTCAAATTAGGGTAATTGAAGTATTCTTAATATATAGCTCAAAGGTAAGCACAACTCAAAAGTGCTTAAAACTACTTTGAAAATGATGTTAAAAAATGACATATGCTCACTATTTTGACTATACACACACACAAAAATTGTTGAATGATAATTTTTCCATAAGAAAATAGGCTTCAATATAGACACCAATTTTGTTCAATTTGGATTTAAATTGAGTGAGTAATTCTTGTTTGAAATCGGGGTAATAGTCTTGTCTAGAAACTAGGGTTGTACATAGACATGACAAAACGGGTCAGAATTTTCTGACTCGACCCGACCCGACCCGAAAAAACCTGACCCGAACTCGATTTTTTTTTACCCGAAACAAAAACGGGTTGACCTGTGACCCAATCCGATTTTTTACGGATCAACCTGACCCGACCCGACCCGTTAAAAAAAATTTCTAAAATTTTTTTAAAACTACGTCCTGATACTTAGTGCATAAAGCACAAAGCATCAGAACGTAGAGCCAAACCCAATAGGCAATATTCAATCAATTATTAAATTACAAGAAGACAAAAGTCACCTCTTCAAAAAAAAAAAAAAAAAGAAGAAAACAAAAGTCACAAATCAATAGCTTTTCAGCTCTGCCTCCACAGACCACAGGGACATCCAGACATGACATGAGAAGACCAAGACTTAGTTGGAGTCCAATTGTCCAAAGCCATTGTGATTCACAAACATCAAACATGAAATGAAAGAGTGAAGCTTCCTCTGCTCTTATTTTATTTTCACACTTCGGCACTTCCACACTTTTCAGTTTCAACTTTCAAGCTTGTGCGGTGCCTCTCTACGGCTCTACCTCACTTTCAGCTTCTCTCCAGTCTCCGCCTCTGCTGTGCTCTCTACTCTTTTTTTAATGATTAGGAATTTGATCATTATGAAAGTGGTCGTGGTACAAAAACAAAAAATCTCAGTTGGACTTGTATTTAGAAGAGCCTAGACTTGACAAAAAGCAAAATTCAAAGTTGGAAGTTCTCTCTTGGTGGAAAGAGCATTACAATCGGTTTCCAGAGCTCTCTTTAATGGCACGGGATCTCATGAGCATTCCGATAACCACTGTTGCTTCTGAATCAAGTTTTAGCACTGGAAAAAAAAATTCTTACTCCGTATCGATCATGTCTTTTACCTGAGAATGTGGAAGCTACGTTATGTACTAAAAGTTGGTTATATGGATTTGAAGGTAATTTAATTTTTTTTATAGTCATAATTATACAATTTTAATTCTTTATTGATTTGCTTTCATGGTACATTAAATTATATTAAAATATTATATTGTAGATGAAGATACTGACAAAATTGGCCAACTTGAGCTACAATTTGCAAGTATGAATATTTACAGTGCTGAATCTACTACCAACGTTGAGTAGATTGAGATTGAGGTGTAATTCTTATAAAATATTTACTTATTTTTCTTTACTTAATATGTTATGTTTATTTTTAAATATTTTTTTGTTTAGTTTATCTTTCTAAGTAATCTAACTTTACTATTATTTTAAATGCAACAGGAACATGTGCACTTAAGAAGACTGATAACTTGCTACTTGCTGGCTTACTTGTTTTGTTTGTTTTAAGATCTATTTCCTTTTGAAGTTGTAAACTTGTAATTATATGCATTTTGACAGTGAACTATTAACATTGAAAACTTTTTCCATCATGAATTTATGACTATAAATAATTTTTGTCATGCTCAAAAGTCAAAACTATCAGAATTGGAAAGATATTAACAAGTGGCATTAAGTGCTATTCATTTGCTTAACTGATTTTATTCATTCTCTCTAAACAGGTTGTCATTGATTTATTTTTGTAATTGAAAAAAAAAAAAAAAAAAAAACCTTGTTTGAAAAATACAGGTCGACCCGACCCGACCCGCAACCCGATTGACCTGTTTAAAAATGACCCGTTTGACCCGACCCGAACCCGACCCGCCCGTTTTGCCATGTCTAGTTGTACACAATGCTACATATGCAACAATGCCCCCATGACCCCTAAACTTCCATATTCAAATCCCAAATGTTTCAATCTTCAAGGGGCTGCAATTTAGAAAACTAGGAGGCTCTAGAACCCTCTAATTACCCCTAAAATCATAAAATTTAGCTAAAGTTACCCACGTTCTACAATTGATTTCTCGAGAGGGTGTCATTTCGCTCTTGTTCTTCCATAAAACTATTTTTCTGCTCTTAATTCTCTTGACACCAGCACTATGCATGATTTTTAAGTCTTCAAAATCTTTCTCTATGAGGCACTATTGGCACAAACTTGTTTTCAATTTCAGTTAAATCTTCAAATTAGATCCATAAGTATGGTAGGTTTCAATTTTATGATTTCCAACCTTGTTAGATAATATCAACATGATTTTTTTGTTTGATGTTAGTTGTGTTTTTCTTCATTTATATCCTCAAATTTCAGTTGGTTTATTTTGAGATTTAGAATTCAAGTTCAAGTGTTAGGATGCGTACATGTCATCGAGACTCTATACCTACACAGGCATGATCGAGTATGCCTATACATCTCGAACTGAGATTATGCAAAAATCATGTTTTGATTAAATTGAGCATTTTCAATTGTAGACACTCAATTTTGCACCCATAATTTAATTTTGGAAGATGGTTGAAATGATCATTCTAAGTACCCTAAAAATCATAATTGCATTTCATGCATTAAATCATTCATCATATACCATAAAAATGATCTTGAGATTCTAACGATTGTGACGGTATGTCCAGTTCTCAAATCGGACCGTCGGATTGAAAGATATCATGAGATTAAGTTTTCACAGTTTGCATGCATTTCATTTGGGTGAAACCGATCACGGGTGATTAATTGAAATTAATTTTGATTGGTCAATAATTAAAATTAATTAAGTAATTTATGTGATTGGTTGTCGAATTTGATTAAAACGAGTTTGGTTGCATAGGAATAAAATGAATAATCTGATAATATGAGAATTGTTGATAATTAAGCTTTTAGAAATAATTATCTTTCAGATAATTATTCTTTTAAGGACTTAATTATCAAATTAAAATGGATTTTATTTGGAATTCAAGTTTGAAAAACATCCAAGTACAAATCCTGGCCCAAAAAATGCCCAAAAAAGAGTCCAAAATGAACCAGAAAAGAAAACTAGGCCAAGCACTAAGGAGTGCCAATCAGCACTAAGGAGTGCCAATCAGCACTTGGCAAGTGCCGATTGGCACAGATTTTAAGCCCGGCCCAAAAACTTTTAGCTCAAGTCTAAACTTATCAGATTCATTTTTTTTAGGGATAAAACTTGACCTAATTTGTATCTGCTGATTTTTTGAGCAACCCTAGCTTATTTTTTAAGTAGACACACCTCTATAAATAAAGGAGAAAATCTAAAATTCAGCACCCCTCTCTCCCCTTACATTAAAGAAATTCTAGAAGTTCTACTTTAGGAATTTCTTTCCTGTAAGTGATACTATTTTAGATCTTAAAGAGGTTCATCTTTTTTGGCCTCTAAAATACTCCCCCCTTGTAGAATACATTCATGTAGGTATTTTCTTACTTTGTTTCTTTCTTACAAAATTTTATCTTGTTCTTGTTTTCTTTTCATAAACATGTTTTTGTTTCTTTTGATTTTTCTATGAATGTGTGTTTTGGTTTCTTTCATTATTCACCTGGTCATGTTCTTAAATTGTTTTTGCATACTCTCTATCCTTTCTTTCAAATTCGCATGCTTAGTTTAGGTTCTAATACATTAATTGATTAACATGCATAGATCTAGGGTTAAATTTTTTTTTAAGGTTTTTAGATCTGCAAGAAATTTATTATGAAAACCACCGCACACTTTTGGTGCGATGGTTACTCCACAAGTATAAGTGCTTATGGAGTGTGGGGGGCAAGAGCCGGGGTTCAAGTCTCCAGGAGGGAGCTTCACACACATATACACTTAGATTAGGCTAGAGTAGAATTCTATCTTGTATCAAAAAAAATGAAAAAAGAAATTTATTATAAAAGCTTCATTCTTTTTCTTTCTAATAAAAATCAAATCTGTATTTTTCATTAAAATACAGATTTGAATTTTTTTAACAAAAACCAAATTGTACTTTTCACTAAAATACAAATCTGAGTTTTTTTTAACAAAAACCAAATTTGTATTTTTCATTAAAATACAGATCTGAATTTTTTTAACAAAAACCAAATCTGTATTTTTCATTAAAATACAGATCTAAATTTTTTTTAACAAAAACCAAATCTGTATTTTTCATTAAAATACAGATCTGAATTTTTTAACAAAAACCAAATCTGTATTTTTTATTAAATTACATATCTGAATTTTTTTTCCAAATCTGTACTTTTCATTAAAATACAGATATGAATTTTTTTAACAAAAACCAAATCTATATTTCTCATTAAAATATAGATTTGAATTTCTTTTAACATGACCAAATCTGTATTTTTCATTAAAATACAGATCTAAACCTTTTCAACAAAACCAAATATGTATTTTTCATTAAAATACAAATCTAAACTTTTTTAACAAAACCAAATCTGTGTTTTTCATAAAAAATTACACTTTGATAAAAATTTGTTTTCTTTCCATTTATAAATATAAAAACTAGATCAGAATTTTTTATAAAAAAGTTCATTCTTTTCATCACAGAAACTCAAATCTAGATTTTTCACCAAGCAATCTCATCAAACTTTTTCTTTTTCATACAAAATAAGATTGCAGATCTAGGACTCTTAAATAGTGGATTAACCTTAGATCTAGAATTTAACATGACATTTGTTACATTTAGTTAATATCATACAAGGGTACTAAAATGATCATTTTAGAGTCTAGAAGACCGAACAGAATGGGTGCCTAACACCTTCCCATTTTGTAACCTTGCCCCCGAACTTTAGGTTTTTGGTTTGTAGAAATAGTGCTTTATTTTATATTTCAGTAGATTGTATCTGGGACCAAAGCTTTGTATTTTTTAGATAGATTGTATGTGGGACCAAAGCCTTGTAAAGATCTTCTATCAAAATTGTATTCATTTATTCTATTAATGAAACTTGGAATTATTCAGTTATGTACTTTACATAGTTTTTCTTATTTTTTATAATAAAAAATAAGTGGTGACTCCACATTACTCCTAAAGAGAGGTGCCAATACCTTTCTCTTTTGATTGAGAGCTCCCCAAAAAAGTCCCGGTCTCTCACATCCATATTTTCTATGAATTTGTTTACTCTAATTTCTACGATTAGGTTAATTAACATATTGATTGCTATATTTTCTTTTGTAAACATTGTCATAGTAGGTTTAATTTTTAATTTATTTCCAAAATAAAATCTTTCCTTGCATGTTTGATTTAAATTTATTTTTGATCTTCCATATCTAAATATATCTTATTTAATTTGAATTTTAAATATGTTTCCTTTTGTATTGTGATTTCTTTGTGGATTGTATTTAATGCAATAAGTGTGTGATTAGGATATAGGGCTCCTTTAATAATTTCTTTATTTAAACATGGCCTATCAACACTAGTGGAAGCCATCTCATTCAACCGGGCAGACTTGGATTTCTAACACCTTCCCATCTCATACCCTATCTCTAGAATCAAAGTTTGGTGCATAGACCTCACTTTGAGTAGGGTTCAACTTGGTTCCTAAACCTAAACTAAGTAGTGACTCTCAACCCACCGCCTCTTGGCCCACACGACTAAGGTGCACTCGCAAGGACAAATTGTGTCTAGGACAATGTGCTTAACCCCCCCCCCCCCCAAAAAAAAAAAAAAAACACATTGGAGCAACCCCTTTACCACAAAACCACCACCTTGGATTGTTTGTATGCATATTATATCATGCCCCGCACCCATGTGCACGATATTGTCCTTTTTGGGAGTGATACGAAGCCTCGTCCCTCAAGGTTTTGCTCTTCCCATGTGACACCAAGCTTCATGGGAAAAGGCCTTATGCACATTAAGGGAGGGCACCCCTTATGAACCAGGCTCCGGATGCTCACTTGAGCGATGAACCAAGACCACATGCATAAATTGAGAAATAGTATCAGAGCCAAGGATGACTCTCCTCTAAGGGTGTGAGTGAGCTTGGTGCCAAAAGTCCCACATCACTCAAGTGAGTGTCTAGGGCCTAGTTCATAAGGGGTCCCCTCCCTTAATATGCATGAGGCCTTTTTCCCACGAGGCTTGGTGTCACATGGGAAGAGCAAAACCTTGAGGGACAAGGCTTCGTGTCACTCCCAAAGAGCGCAATATCGTGCACATGGGGGCGGGGCGTGACATAATATGTTTGAGTTTACCTATTATGACATTTTTATTTATCATTTATATAATTATTAATTATCCTTCTTTAATGCTTTTATTTTTTATTATTTGATAGTTACACTAGAGGATGGAGGATTTGAACCCTAGATATTTTTGTTGAAAATACTAGAAAGTGTTAGTTAAGTTACAAGATTTTTGGCTTCTGTTAGGTTCTAAAAGTTTAGAACAATTGGCAAACTGTAAGTACAAACTTGTCTAGATATAGATTACTAAGTCTATATGTATGAGCTTATAAAAAAAAAAAAAAACAGTCTATACGTATGATTAGACAATGCTCAAGGTATTGCAAGTTAGAATACAAGAATAAGGAAACTGTAGGTTTAGGAAATTCGAAACATGCCAGGTTCGACTGATTGAGACTGTGGTTCGACCAATTGAGACACGGATTAGCAAAATTTAATTAAAGCCCAGCAGCTTAATAAGCCCATTAAGTGATTAGGGTTTCTAATCTAATTATCCTAGTATTTAAAAGAAACCCTAAGACACGTTTTAAAGTGGTTTTTTTAGAGAGAGAAGAGTGCTTCTTGTGCCTCCTATTGTAGATCTAGGGTTTCTGTACCTAAAACTTTCTAAAATCTTCTACCGGCAATATTCCTTGAAGAAACTCAAGATCCGGTATTGTAGAAGTTGCTGCCACCACTAGTCATCAAAGGTGTTAGAGATTTAAACCTTCAAGTGTGGTCTTGGAGTTACAAACTGGAGAGTTTGTGTTGATGATCAAAATCTTTGAGTGGAGTTCTAAGAGTCACTAATTGGAGTGTTTGTGTGCAACGAATTAAGATAGAAGAGTCCGTGGGCTATTTAGGGGTAATATATTGGACATATAAATGTGTGGATTTTAACTTTTGTGTGTGTGTGTATATATATATATATATATTTATTAATGATGTACGAAATCGTCAGTGAGTTGATCGTCCACAAGCACAATAACTGGAGGTACCTGAAGAACAAATGGTGAAGAACCTATAGAGAGTATTGGTGGGGTGCCAACCAAACACCCTCTAAAGGTTAAGTCAATGACTGAATGATTTCCAACAACTCTAAAAGTTTGAGAGTTAGGAAATTCTACATACCTTGAAGAAGAGGCGGTTTGGTGCTTATATAGTGGTATAGAGCTAACCCAAATCCCGTGAATGTAGGTTCTTTCCTTACAGGGAGAGTATGGAGTTAATGCTCCGAGATCCTCAAGCCTAACTTCCCATGTTTGGAGGAGACGAATATGTAAAAAGATTTTTGGGTGTGGTGTGCAAATTCTTTCCATATAAAGCGCATAAACGAGGTGGAGGACGCATAAACGAGGTGGAGCTAAGTATATGGAGTCTTGCTTGTCAGAATGGAATCTTCTGTCACATGACGTAGTGTCAAACGAGTTAGATTCTGACCATTGCTCTAGGAGATGAGTGGGATACCTAACGATGCATATGTGGCTTGACAATCCTTTATTATTAAGCCAAGATGTTACGCTCCTTTGAGTGTCTGACGATGCCATTGGGTTTGACGATGCCAAATGTACCTGAAGCCTATAGGGTGTTAGCCAAATTTTTGAGATGGTGAAAATATTCCCTATGTCTCTCTCTCACACACACACACACACAAACACAAAACACATAAGGTTAAGATTTGATTACACCTAACGTGACTCTCTATGATATTAAAATTTACAAGTTTTTATAGAATTATTTTTTTGAAAATCTAATAGTTGGATTACATTTTTTTTTTTGGACAAATTTCTGTATAATTTTTAAGTTAAAAAATTGATATTTAAACTTTTATGACGAAATAAATATTAATATTTGATCATCCTGATGATTTGAAATTTTGGAGGGTATAAGGAGATAATGAAATCTTATAGTTGATTTTTTGAAATACTATTACAAGAAAATTTATGGAGGTCTAACACCACATAGTTACACATGATTCAATTGAAATAGTATATGAAATAATATATCGCTATTAATCAGTATTGAACATTTCATTCCTTTGGAAAAATTAAATAAATGCCCTCTGATATAATATGTACAACTTTGGTAATGTGTGTTATAAGGCTAGCCAATTTTTATTTTTTAATATTTTTTTATATAAGATATAAATTCTACTCTAACTTAATTTAAGTGTATATGTATGTGATTATAAAAAAAAAAAAAGTGTATATGTGTGTGAAGCTTCCTCTTGGAGACTTAAATCCTGGCTCTTGCCTCCCGCACCCCACAAGCACTTATACTTGTGTAATGACCATCGCACTAAGGGTGTGCGGTAGTAAGGCTAGCCAATTTTTAAGATACTATAAATATGTTACTAAATTGAAATATATTCAAAGAAATAACTTAACATATATAGCCATTTTATACACTTTTTTAGTCCCTAAGTTTTATTCAAATCTGTTATATACTTTTTTTTTTGAGAAAAAAATTGTTATATACTTTGACATATGTCTAATTCTTTTTTTTTCAAATCGGATTTATGCTATATTTTTCATTTTTTATTCCTTATGCCTATATCATTTTTTTTTTTTGGGTGGAACTCCAGTATGCTTATATCTACATCAATATACAATATAAAAATAAATTTTTTAACATTTTTTAAGTTTAGCATATAAGCTTTTGAAATCCAATTTTGACATCATCATTTGAATATTTATTTTCTAATTTAATTTTTTGAAGTGTAAAGAATGTTAAAAAAAGCAATTATTATTAGTTGCCCTTTTTAATAAAATAGCTAAAAATAAAATAAAAGAAATAATGATTAAATTAGATTTTATCTTCTTCAAAAAAAATCTAATAAAATCAAACATATACAATTTCTTTAATTTTAAAAGGCTTATTTTTAAAATAATCATCACATATCATCAACAAATACTTATATCATGATGCGTGGGTCTGGGTATGCGCATTGCACGTTGGATGATGCAACTAAAAATAAACACAAAAAAAAAATAAATAAATAAACACAAAAAATAATATGACAAAAACATGAAAAACACGAGGGTGCTATGCCCGTATTTAATAATTAAAAATCATATATATAGTACTTTCTTGACATTAAAAAGCATGAGGATACTATGCCCATATTTGATACTAAAAAAATCCTATATTATTATTGTTATTATTATTTTATACTGCAAGAGTTATAACAGGACAGGAATTTGAATAATGTATGTCTACTTTTTGAAAATATTAAGAATTATCAAGAGATATTAGTTGAACAATTAGGCCATTTTGTAGCTGTATTTTGAGATAAGTAATGTGTTTGAGCATGGTGAGAGAGTGTAATTAAGTGTGTATGTGTTTAATAGTTAGTTTGTTTCTCAAAAAAAAAATTTGAACAATTAGGGTCGTGATAAATCATAAAGGTGTAATCTGTACTAATATTTATAGACATAAGTCGAAGAGTCATATTATTCTAGTCTGTACTATATTATTTATGGGGTCCTGTTGGTGAGTATAGAAGGACATTAGTCAAGGTTAAATTTTTTATTAGTATAATTTTTTTTTTTGATGGGAAACACAGAAATTTTATTAAGCACTTTCAAAAGAAATTACATCATAGAGAAGAGTTTGTTCTAAGAAACAAAGATTCTCTTCCATTCAATTAGAAAAATCAACTATGTCCTTGGCATGCTTAACTAAAAGATGAGCTGGCCTATTGCTCTGTCGACATTAACCTTGAAGCCGTTTACCGGAGGAGGAATCCAAGATTCCAAGAGGCCACAACTGCTTCTTGGGTTGACGTGGGCTGAGGTTCATCCACTGCAGCATTATACTCTTCCAAGTAATGTAGTATTGATTGATTTATTTTGGGGAGTTGCACAAAATTCATTTAAATAATTTGCATTTATTTATTAGCTTTTATTACTTCCTAATACAGTGACATGCAGTTGATTATTCTTTAACTAGTGCAATTGAGTATCCATTAACATAACCTTTTGCCATCTTCCCGTGTGTGTGTTAATAATACTTAGTATTTTTTTTTTTTTTTTGCTGAATAACATATTTAGCATTTGACAAGAGGTTATAGCTCAGCTAAAACCTTTTCATATTTTAATGAAGATGTCTAAAGTTGAAATCTCTTCATTCCAAATATTGAATTATTAATATATATTATATGCGGTATTTATTTACATAAGTCAAAGAGTCATGATTTGCAAGAGTCTAGATTAGAATTGACCTGGGGGACTCTCTTCAAGTATACTAGCCTCATCACATGTTGCTCTTTTTTCTTTTGCTTTTTTGTCTAGTGTACGTGAGATTAGGAATTAAGGAAACTGGAAAATCTTTTATAAAAAAGAGAAAAATTAAATAAAAGAAACTAGTGAGTCTTGATAAAGTAAAAAAAACGTGGTCTTGAGGGAAATATCAAAGTGGATTGAGAACTTTTTTTTTTTTTTTAATTTAATTTTTGGATAAGTTTGTTTGAAGACATGGATTAGTAGGAGAGTGTCCTATTTTGTAAGCATTTTATGTGGAGTTAGAGATATATTTTTACCAACTTGTCATTGAGTTTTGTCCCTATTAAACGTAGGGTCTATGGTATTTTTAAACCAAATACAAGTTCAGTTTTAAGAAGAGAATTCTTTTATAAATAGAATAGGTATACATGGATTATGTACTAAGTTTTAAAAATTAGGACACTGCCTATATGGAGTGCATTAGTGCACAAAACATGGGCCGTGTGCGATTCAACTTGTGCAACAATAAATAGGATTCAGATTCTTTAGATTTTCTAGGGTACTCTACCAAATAGATTTCTTTAAATCTTAAATACTCTTTTATGATTTAAGGGTTTAAATTTTTCCATGTAACATTCCACTAATAGTACTTTTAAAATAATAAAATAATATTACAAATAAAACAATTAAAATTATTATTAGTGGAATACTGACATGACAAAATTTATATTATTAAATCATTAAAGAATAGTTAAGATTTAAAGAAATTTATTTAGTAATTCTAAAAAAAAAGGAAATTTATTTAGTAAAGTGCTTTAAGAAATTTAGAATATCTGAATCCCAATAATTAATGTTATAAAAGCAAAGCACACGTTTCCAGTTTCGACACAAAAGCGAAGTGCCAAACCTCAAAGCATTCAAATAGCGTTTTCATAGTCTTATTCCAATACCGCGAACTCTTCGACTTCCTCTCTCTCTCTCTCTCTGTGTCTTCCCCGGCCGAACAAGAAGAAGAAGAAGAAGAAGAACAGAAGAAAATTACAGGGCGAAAAATCAAAGAAAGCTGTAAGCAAGGTTTCTGTGTATTCCCTGGCTTTTTTTTTTTTTGGATTCTTGATTTTCTTTTTTCTGTTTTGAAGACTCTTTCTTTAAAAGTTTAAAACAGTTATGGTTATTTTTGGTCTTTTAGAAAGATGGAGGATAATATTGGGTGCAAACAAACTATCAAAACTGAACCCACTGCACCATCGAACGATGATTGGAGAGCTCAACTTACGCCTACTATTAGACACAAAATTGTCAATAAATTGTAATTTTCTTCCTTCACACTAAATTTATTATTTTTATTTTCTTAATCTTTTTTCTCATTCTTTTTTGTTTAATTCAAAATTCAAATATATTGTGATCAATAAGAGTGTGATTGCCTAAGGTTTATTTGTTTTTCTTTATACTTTTAAACGTATCTTTTTATTTAGGCCAAAGCGATTTTAGTACTTCTCTGAAGTTTAAAGCTATCTTTTTTAGTCACGATTTGTTTTTAGTCCTTATGCTTAAAAATGATCGCCCTAAACTTTACGGACTAATCATGTATTTAAGCCATTAATTGATAAAACATGTGTGTTTTAAGAATTGACGAATAGTTGTGTCTGTGTCATAGTTGTATGGTTCATAATATAGGTCCCATTGTGTGGGGTCTTACAAATAGCAACACTCTTTATAGATTTTATGGAATCACTTCCATTTCGTCCATAATCTTTTGTATTTCGTTTAGTTATTAATAATCTACATTATTAATAAGTTTATTACTCATGAAAAAGTGATGTTTTAGGTGTAACTTAAGACTTAAAACAGTAACATACTATTACTTAATACTTTTAAAAGAACAAATTTGGATAAGTGAATATGCATCGAGCTTTTATTTGTCTGAACATTTTATGTGAGTTTTGGCTTTCATGATTTAGCTCTACTTGCTGCTTTCGTGCTTAATTACTTGTCTTTGTATTTGATAGTTTGTCTGTCAGATTTAATATTTCATGAATATTTTAGTTTTATGTGGCAGATTTAATATTCCTAGGTTAATTTGTGATATCATATATTTATATATTAATTTTTTTCCTTCTAATTTTCAATTGCCCATAGCTCCATGATGATGTTGTAACTGGATTTTATTAAAGTGTAACTGTTGTATGGGCAGATTGTTAAAATTGATGAGTAGGGTGTCTTCTTCTGATCCTAATAGTCTCAATCGATTTACTAATATTGCGGCACAAGTTGAGGAAAAGATCTTCCGCTACGCAACAACCAAGGTACACTGGTCAATCACAGTTTTCAGCGACTTCCTCGTTTGTTTTTATTCACTGTGCTAGTTCCTGGCTTTTAACAATTACTTGTATGCTTACCATCTTTTATTGAAAGAACAAAAGTAATTAGTGAACATAGATAAGTAGTAATTTTTTATTTACTTAGACCAAATGTGTATTGCCTATGAAGTCTAGCTTTATTGACATTTTCTTCTCCCATAAGATCGTGGATGCATCCACTGAATGTGTGTGACTTGTCAATAACAAAATATGAAACATGATTTTGCATAAATCTCACTCTTCTACCATTCAACTATGATTTATGGTTCTATTTTTTTTTTGTTTCATTTTTCTTTTTAAATTTGGAGTCGTATACTTAAAGTAGTCTTTCTAATGATTTATGTGATTTATTGCTTGTTAAATACTACTTATGCAGCTGTCTAGGACCCATGAATCTAATCCTCCACCCATTGTTTATGGGAAGAGGAAGTGCCATTTGTTGCAAATACCATTGAATATTTTTGTGATGTTAAGTCTTTTTGACTTTGGTGCTCACATTTACTTAATGAACTTGTGAAGCAAAATGGATGCTTGAGTTTGAGATGGCCAAGGTTGGGTAGATTTGGTCTCAATGTAGCTCAACAATTACTATTAAACCCAGTTATTTATAGATTTTGAATAATGCAATATGTTTCAGCAATGATCTATCTGGTGTATAACAATGTGCAATCTTGTTTAATTGAGCCCTTGAAACCTTTCTTGATTTCAAAAAAGTTGGTGGGTCTTGGTAGGGCTTTTACAGTTTAATGTACTCAAGGAGGTAAGCAATTGTTTATATGTTTTTCTTTATTCTTAGTGGATCTCCCAATTTCTATTTAAACATAGAAATTGCACATTTATTGCATATTAGATTGAACACTGATTCTCATAGCAATATGAAAAATTGCACACGGCTATGGAGTGAGGATGGCAGTTATGTCTCTGTTGGACTTAAAGTGCCTATATTATTCTAGTCAAAATACAGAAATAATTGAATGTCTGTGCTGTTTTGTTTTTTACTTTTTTTTCTTTTTCTTTTTATAGTACAGAAGAAAAGAGATAACTCAAATATCAATTAATCAAAATCTTTGATTTCTTTGAGTACATTGAGCACCAGTGTGTAGGACTCTTTTTCCTGTTAGTGGCAATAGGAGTCCTATTTGACTAGTGAACTAAAGACCTAATAAGCCTAAATAAAGGCTAACTCGGACTAAAAGAAAACAAATAAACTCAAGACACTTAGAATCTTCAAAAAAAAATTCTAGACTTGACTCTATTACTGAAATTTCCTCAATTTGTAGGAGTTGCAAAAAATTACTGATCTGATCCTCATACAAATGAAACCATTACTTGCAAAATAAAAACCTAAATTAAAACCTGATTTAAATCTAAAGATGTCTATCTCAATTGCCACCTCCACGGCTCCACCCCTTATAAGTTCTAGGTGGTGGGTGAGGTTGTGGGTTCAAGACCCATCAGGTGTGTGTGTAACTCACTGTTTTTATTTATTTATATTTTTAAAAAACCTACTTAATCATCAAGAAACTAGAAATTTAAAACTATATGACTCTTGCTTTGATTGGACCCTCCATTTTGGAGCTATTATGAAAAGATGTTGAAACCGAAAATCACACTAAAGACAGCAACTTGACTCTTATTTGATGGCTTCATCGACAATGATTAGCAAATATAAGCAGTTTGTTTATGGAGAAGCTTGTTGGGGGCAAGGATATGTTATGTTCAAATTTTTTAGGTTTGGGTGCTCATTTGACATTCTACTCAAATTGTGTCAATTTTGTTCTAGATTAGGTTTGGGACATACTTGCAGCATATTTAAAAAAAAAATTTCATTTTGTTCCTCACGTTGACTTCTTGATAAAGCTTTTTAAAAAATAACCCAATAATGGAATACATAACACAAATAAAAAAATTATGGAAGGATTGGCAGATGGGGGAACTCTGATCAATGTGGTTCTGGCCTATTTTCTGCTTGCTCTTCACAATATGTGTTGGTATCTCTCTTGTCTGCTACATGGATCAATCTATCAGTTGAAAACTTATGATGAAATTCCAGCAATTCTTTTCCTGCGGAATTGTGTGATGTATTTTAAACAGAAAAATTAATAACAATAAGTACCTCTTCAATCTTCATTTATGCGTAACTTTGGTTTATTGTTTTCATTAAGACTATGCACAGGCTGTGAAGTTGACCTTCAGTTTTAATTGGATATATCCATGTTCTCTGTACTCAGGATGTTTATCTAAAAGGAATATGTAAGAAGATGGCATTGATGGATAACTCAAGCAGCAGCATTGTTGCTTCCTCATCCAGCCAAGGTAACAGGATTTTAGACACTATAAATTGCACAGTTTATCTTTCCTTTCCTCCTTCAACCTCAACTCAACATGCAAGGAAATTTTAAAAACAAGAAAAGTTCAGTGGCTGCTAATTTTTTTTACTCATGTGTCTTTTATTTATTTGTCTCATACTTGAAGTTGTTAGCCATGCCATGTTTTGCTCCGATGAGCCTATAACTCAACTGATAGGTCATCTTCCCATAATAATGGGATAGAGCGTGAGGTCGTGGGTTCAAGACCCACTGGATGTGTGTGTAACTTACTAGTTACTAATAATAATCATAATAAAAAAAACCTTGCTAAGGTTTGCTGTAACATACTGTTTATTTATAGAATGTCTTAAGAGGTATCCTGTCCTTTTTCATTGTAATGAATACACTTTTTATGCACTTCTTTTGTGGAGCCCGAAATGTTTTTTAGTTGTTGCTGTTATTTAATAAGCAATAATAGAGAAGGATAGGGGTAATTGTACATAAAAGCTTTAAAGAGGAAGATGTCAAGGTTAAGAGGATAGGAGAGAAATTTGTTAATAGAGCTTGTTTTAGGGGAAGAGACATTTAACATAGTTAGCATATATGATCCTTAAATAAGTTTAGAAGTATCCATTAAGCAACATTTATAGGAGGATATGAATGAATTGTTTCAAAGGATACCAATGAAGAAAAAATTTCTGTTGGGGGAGACTTGAATAATCATGTTGGGAAAGGTAGTTCAGTTTTGAGAGGAAAATGGAGGGTAGATATATGCATTAAGAAGCGAGTCAAGGATGCTATCCTAATTACAAAGTGGCTTATGATTTAATATTGGCTAAGATCATTTGCATCAATTCGTGCAAAAATTCCTCTTTACTTTAGCCTAAGAACTTACTTATTCTATTTTACATACTCACCTTGCAAAAAACCCCACATCAGATTATATATTTTACACTACATTTCATTAAAATATCAAAATTTCTTGATTATTTTTAATTGTTTCTCTTTCTTCACACACAACACCACCATCCACTCTCTTCCTTGTCCTCAGGATAGATAAAAAAAGAATAAAAAAATAAATACAAAATGAATAGTGTTAGTTTAAATTTACACAATTACTGTAGCAATTTTACAAAGTGTAAAAAAGATGTGAGTCATTTTCAGCCAAAACTGTGTAAATTTTACACATTTTTCTTTTTTAAACTTATTGATGTGAGTGCTCTAACAATTGGTTCAAGAAGTGGGAATCATGCTAAATTATTTTATCTTTACTTGAAAGGTTGATGAAGGATGTCATAAAGATTGTAAAGAGATACTAGTAGAGTATAACAACACAATATACGTTGATGACACTAGATGTTTGTGTTGGAAGATGGAGAAGAAACGATGGAGGAAGGGGAAACATAAGAATTATGTGGTGGAATTTAATAGGAGGGAAGCAAGTTTTGTTTAGAGATAGAATGGTTAAATAAAAATGATACTTAGATGAATATGGTGATAGGATGTGGGAGGAAAGGGCTAGTTGTATTACAATAATTTTGTCTAAAAAGGTACTTGGAGAATGTAGAGGATGTGGGTCATTGTCCAAAGAGGTTTGGTGGTAAAATGAAGAAGTTCAGACAGTAGTTTGTTAAAGATCAATAGTTATGAAGTCTACATAAATATAGAATCTGGGGGCATATGAAAATGCAAGGGAAGCGAGAAAGGAAACCAAAAGGCGATTGCAAAAGATTTAGATTTTAGACATATGACAAATTATATGATTAGATTTTAGAATTATGACAAATTATATAGCAAGTGAAGGACGGCGAGAAGGATATATTTATGAGCTTGGGACATTTGACAAGGGAAAGAAAACAAGAGACTTAGTGATGCACGAAAACTTCTTAAAGGGGATTGAGAATCAACAAGAACCGAAAAATAAAATTAAACCTAGGAATTAACACCAAGCAAGATACAAAATTAGGAATTAGCAGGGTGACTTTAGGAATTTTTTCTAGGGTAGTCATTAAAAATTATAAAGTCTAACGAAAAAAAAAATGAATATATCGATCTAAAAAAAAAAAAAAACAAAAAAACAAAAAAACATGCAAATACATGAACTTTTACTTTTTATGTTATTTATCAAAAAAAAAAAAGACATGAAGTTTTACTAAAAAAAATAAAAAGGCAAAAAAGACTAATGAGAGATAAAGTAAAAACTGAGAATGTTGAGATGAAAGTAATAAAGTGAGAGAGAGTCTAAAATGATTATAGAGAAGAGAAAAATGGAGAGAGAGAGAGAGAGAGAGAGAGAGTAACAGATGATACCTGCATTGATTGTGAGCAAAGCTATTGAGCAGAGTAGAGTTGTTGGTGCCGCCGAGGAGAACTCACAGCCACAATATCTCTCTTGGTATCATTTTTTTAGGAGAAATGAAATTAGGGATTATTTTAATGAAATGGGTTGAACGAACTATGAATTTGAATGATTAATGGGCTGTTTGAATTTGCTGTTTTCATAACTCATAATTCTGTTTCTATCACTCATAACTCAAAATATGTGGGTCCCACGAAAAAAAACTCTGTTTGGATTTGTTTCCAGTTTTTTTTTCCATCACTCAATTCTCTGATTTTTGAGTGATGAGTTGTGGAAACTAAAAGCACATTTTAGGTGTTTTCAGTTTCCAATGACATTTTCGTAATTAAACCCACATACCCAGTCACAATGTTTGACAAACGGACTGATTTTTTTATTTTTTATATTTTTTGTGGTGAAACCCAGCCGCAATGTTTGACAAACGGATTATTTTATTTTATTTTATTTTTTATTTTTTGAGAAACCCAGCCGCAACTTTTTAAGTTGAAAAATGGGTGATGAGTTAAGGTGCCAAACGGGGGGTTTGGGAAATTGGGGTATTTTAAGTGATGAGTGATGAGTGATGAAAATTGAGTGAGGAGTGATGAGTGATGACAAAAAAAAAAACCAAACAGCCCCTAAGGTTTCTTATATTTTGGTTTTGAATGGGCTTTTTGTTCATTTGTTGTTGTTTGAGCTATTTTTGCTGCTATATGAGCTAATTTTTATTGTTGTTATTTTTTGGACTTTCATTTTTTTGTTTAAGAGGTTAAGGATTATGTTTGGGGGCCAAGATTATTTTTGTTGAACTCAAATTCTTACAATTCTCAAGTCAAAGTGTTCAATATTATTTTTTGGGCAGACAAAACAGATTAGTTTAAAAATAATTATGTATGTAATTTTTTTTTTTTTTTTTTTGCAAGTCAGGGTGTTCATATGAACACATTGAGCTCAACGTAAAGTCGCACCTGGGATATAGTACCAAGCGAGATAGAAACACTTAAGGAATTAACACCTGGGGTTGGTTTGATACCCTGAATTGTTTGGATTCGTATTGCTCTGTATATAAGTGTGTGTTGTGCTGGTGTATGTTGAGTAGCAAGCATGTATTAGGTTGATATGGGTTATATAAGCAACTACAAGAATTGTAGTTTACATCTTGCAAAAACAGAAGCATTTTACCTGATATTAAGCAGCTTAATAGTCATTGAACCTCACAATTATGATAAACTGCATATGCCATTGCTTTATGTCTACCAATATAATGCTGTGTTTACCATCCATGATCTATTACAGGTACAGAGTTTTCTGAGGCAGATGCAACTGGGGACAGCTCAAGGTTGTGGAATGTGCCTGGATTTGCTCATAACGTTATGGGAAATTCAGTAGATCAGCTGCAACCAATTATTGCCACTACCAAGAGTGAGATGTCTGCAAGCCAGCCTTTGCAACTGGTGGTTTCCCAGCCAGACCAACCTCAGCAGTTGCAAAATCACCAGTTGCAAAGGCTGTACAATAATCGCCTTCCACAAAAGCAGCAGACTGGATCACAAAAAATTCAGCAACAACACATGCAGCAGAAAATTTCATCACAACAGTTGCATCAACAGCTGCCACAGCAGCAATCAAGTACTACACTGTTTAATTGGAATCAGCAATTTACGCAGCAAATAAATACTTTAGAGCAGCAGCAAAATTCCTTGAGTCAAGGGTACAAATCAAATACATTCCAGCAGCCATTTGGCTTGCCAAGTAATGTTTCCGGAGTGTTGCAACTGCAAAAGGTGGTTGCACCTCAGTCAAATGTCTTGAAACTACAGTCACATCAGCCTCCGACACCCATGCTTCGACCTGTGGAGGTCACTGCTGCACAACATGAGGTCCCACAAACTTCACAGTCAACTCAGTTTCATCAGCTACAAGGTTCTCCAATGAACCTTAATCTATCAGAGGAAACTATGCAGCAAATGCTTCAGACATCAGCTGTCTTGCTTCAGTCTCAGAATGTAATTGATCAGCAGAAGCAAATTCAATCACAGAGAGTGCTCCATGAAGAGTCAACAGGTATATTTGTATTCTTGATGAAATTAAACCTTGTTGAATGCTCTTTAATTGCAGCATAACCTGCTGTTCATTTGTTTTTGGTAATCTTAAATTTTGGAATTACTCTGTAAACCTTTTCTGTTCATTTGTTTTTGGTACTCTTAAAATTTTATTTTATTTTGGTTGACTTGATTGCTGAAAATGTAAAATAACAAGAAATTATATTTTGATTCTTATACATTGGCTGACTAGATTGGCCAATCTAAATCCAGAAGAAAATCTTTTGCAAATAAATTGATAATTCATATATTGGACCCAAGAGACGAAAGAAAAAGTTAGACGAAAGATGTCTACACCAAATAGTTTGTGTATACGGATCAAATTGGGATGCTCTTAAAACAAAAGGTTTTAATTATTGCAGTTATCAGCTGCTCAAATATCTTCAGCAGATAGAAAAGGGATGATTACACTGTGTGTATATTAATTACACAAAATTCTGCTGGACTATGAACACTTCTGTAAAATTAATTGAATTTCATACAATATCTGTGAAAAACTAAAAACCAGAGTGTAAGTATAAGAAGGTGCATCTGCTGCAAACGATCTGTTATATGTTTTGCAATCTGCTTTTGGTGCTAACTAAGATCTTTGAATAAATTGAGAATTTTGATGCTTGGAATTTTTATAAATATGTTAGTTCTTTGGGATATTAGTGTTTCTTTTAAATTTTGTTTTCAAAATTGTATTTGACTATCTAATAAGGTGTGGAGTATCCAAGTATGTCTAGATTTAATATTGTTTAGTAAGTTGTGTCTTGGGAATGTCTTAAGACTACTTAATAATTTTTCTTGGAAACCATTTTTATTATGTCTTTGACCAGTCAATCTTTGTAATCCCTTATAAAGTTTCAATGAAAATATGAAGAAAGCATGCTATGTTTGATAGAAACTTATAATTTTTCTGGGATTACTTCATTTTCTTCCTATTAAGGTTATTTTATGTTTTTGGCAAACTATTGCTGCCTTATTCTGGCTGCATCTTCTTTCCATTGGTGATTAACTTTTGCTGGCCAGTGCATCTTATATAAGAGGTGCCTCACCCCTCTTGTTTTCTCTTTAAATGAAATGTTACTTTCCAAAGAGACAAAAAAAAAAAAAAAAGCAAGTCTTTTTTAGCCCTTCCATTTAGCCCTTACATTTTGCACCTTTCGTTGTGTGTGTATTACGTATTAACCGTATGAGAAGATTCAGTCATTTGCTGATTTTATTGTCATTCTTATACTTCTGTCAAGAAATTTTGACAGATGAATGTTGGTGTTTTGTTAGCTAGTAAACCTCATGTTCTTGTAGTGTTATTATTCATTACTTAGTTCTCTTCTTGAAGTTTCTTTACTGGGGCAGTGTTTTGGTTTGGAATATATCAAGTCCTACTTTCAATAAATTCTCTTTTTCTCCTGAAGCATCATTAGGATCCTCTGCTCCAAATGAACTCACAAATGTGGCTAATTGGTATGACTGGGCATATCAAAAGGTATTTTTGTTCTTTTTAAATAATAGTTTGTGTTACATATCCAAAAAAAATTGTTTTAGTGTTATGGATTATCTAACTGAATACAGTGACATGAAGATTCTTGAAAAGCTAGGACACACCATGGTAGGGACAATTAATTAATTAATTAATTTTGATAAACTATCATACCTATCAAAAATATTGATAAACTATCATTTTTTGAAAAAAAATTAGTTGTTAGGAAATAGTTGATCTAATCATTTACCTTCGATAAGTGGGACACTTGGGAATTATAACTTTTAAATAGGAGGTAGAGTGGGACAAGGTTTGAACCTAAGATCACCAGTTTTGCTACCATGATAATATTCCACTTGTCCCATAATAAGGGCATAATTGAAGGAAATCACATAATTGCACCTCCACTTATTTATCCTTTCACTTCTATGCTAGAGGCATATTAGTAATTTAATCTCCATCCTTTTTCAATTTGTTCTTTGTATTTCAAATTTTGTCTCTGGCTGTGTCTTTGCCATGTCTTAATCAAATCCAAAATAAATAATATATTTTTTTGTTTGATGCCCCATGGAATTGCATTAGGCCATGTCTCAAGCATACTTATGTTCAACACGTGTCTGACACTAATATTAATGCCTTTATTCCATGTCTGTGCTTCATAGCTTGATAATCTCCAACCTTTTTTTTTTTTGATAAGTAATAAAGATGTATATTAAAAAAAATACTACCTCATGCAGAAAATCATAAGGCAGAGATAAAAATTACAGAAAAAGAAGATAAAAAACAAAAAGAAAAGATACTAATTACAAAGAAGGGAGCTAAGGAACATACGGAGAGAATCACTAGAGGTGAGTCCCCAAGCCCTAGACCAATCAAAAAGGGAGCCACTGAAAGAAGCCAATAACTGGTCATCGAAATTTTCCATGTCCTCAGATGTCCTCCAATTTTGCTCCCTCCACAAACACCACATTAAGCACAGCGGAGCTAAATTCCAAATGCTATACGAATGCTTTCCAAGCCAATTCCACCAACCAAAGAGAGTATCCGCAACTGATCTTAGCAAGACCCAAGAAATCCCAAAAGATCTAAACACCAAACTCTACAACCGGTAAGCCTTACCACAATGCAGTGGCAAATGATCCACCGTCTCCCCATTACAACGACACATAATGCACCAATTAACAAAGTTCATCTCTCTAGCCCTCAAATTGTCACCTGTAAGGATTTTATCCCATACAGCAATCCACACAAAGAAAGAAACACGCCGAGGGGCCTTAACCTTCCAAACACCTTTCCAAGGAAATATAATGGGCAAGGGTCCTCTTAACTTATTATAAAACAATCAGATATCAAAATCCTCATTCTTTGTCAACTTCCATCGCATACGATCTCTATTCTTAGTTAGAGGTAAATTAGAGCCCAAAGTACGGAGAAATTCATCCACACCACCCATTTTCCAATCATTTGGTCTCCGAATGAAATGAACATCCCAGCTTCTCCGTTCCTCTATCCCCAACCGTTTAAGAGAAGAGGCCACTGATGCCCCTTTATTGGAGGCAATCCCATACACAACCGGAAAGGTCAATTGAAGTGGAGAATCCCCACACCATTGATTTGTCCGAAGCTTCACTCTATCCCCCACCCCTACCTCAAACCGAATATTTTTACTAAAAACTTCCCAGCCCATTCGGATGCTTCTCCACAAACCACACCTATGTACCCCTCTATCTAGCTTGGAAGTCCAAATCCCCCCATTCTTCACCAAACTTTAGAGCTACAACCCTTCTCCAAAGCCTTGTCTCCTCAACCCCAAACTGCCATAACCATTTTCCTAGTAAAGCTTTATTAAAAGTAGTTAATTTCCTTACTCCTAACCCACCATTTTCCAGAGGTGCACACACCTTATCCCATCCCACCAGATGTGTCTTGGAGTCCCCCCACAAAAAATCCCTTTGCAACCTCTCAATTTTATTGGTGACATATGTAGGGATAGTAAAAAGAGATAAAAAGAAAGTCGGAAGACTAGATAATGTACTCTTAAGCAACATCAGTCTTCCACCTTTTGACAAATACATCTTCTTCCAACCAGCCAACTTACGCTTAATTTTCTCCAATATAGGATTCCAAATGGTATGGGACTTGTGGGCTAGGACTTGTGCATGTTATTAAATATTTGCATACATACATGTCTGTATGTCCTTGTGTATGTATAAACACACACAAAAACATATCTGCTACAGGCTAGGCTATTTTTGACTGATATATAGGTTGATACTTGACAGTATCTTAAAGTTTTGAGGATTTTATGATTCGCTCAAAATGTAAAAAAAAACCCTCAATGAGAAAGTAGCATGTTCTCCTGCCCCTATTTTTGGGCACTTCTTATTACTCCCTTCGTCTCAATTTGTTAGATGTCTATTTCATTTTGGGATGTCCCAATATGAAGTCCTCTTTGAAAAGACAATACATTAAAAGATATTCCCTTAAAAGGTTAGATTTTCTAATCAGGCCTAACGAAATGGGACATTGGGAGTATATGAGTGTTAGGCTTGTAATACTAATTCTCATGGTGGGATGGGAGTTGAGACTTCTTATAGCTTTTGTGCTGAAAGCGTCAGCATATTCATGGGCTATGGACTCCTTATGTATTGTTTTAATTTAATATAAGATTTGGTGCTTTTTCTTGCTTGTTAATGCATTTGAGTGTGCTTTTCAGCTACAATCTGTGAGGGAGAATTGCTTAGAAGATTTGAAAAGACTACAGAAGACAGCAGTTGACATGTTTCAGCAGGTATCTCATTCATTCTATACCTTTTACTGTCATTTTTCATGGATGCCAGATCCAACTAATTGATTTTGTTGTTGATATGTCACTACTAGATTTGATTTGGCATCCTGTTTGCTATCTGTCTGAATTTAAACTATCTGCTTCCTTCTGCAGGCACAAAATCCTGAAAATTTCAAGAAATCAATTATTTCAATTGGGAAAATGATAACTTTTTTAAAACTTCCCAGAAGTGACATTGTACGGTTCTCTGAGCAGAAATTTCAGGGTTATTTACAGGCAATTGTTTTATTTGTATATCATAGTAACATGAAGAATAAAAATTCTGTGCCTGTACAACAACATGCACAGCAACTTCAGCTTTCTGGTTGCAAATCCCAACCATCTCAGCTGCAGCATAACAAAAATGTGAGACCCCACTTTCATCCAGTGAAGTTACCCTCAAGAAGCACTCCAATTGGTATGTCTCCACTTTCAGAAATAGAGCAAGGGTTTCCTAATTCACAACCAACAATGATAAATTCACTTCAGTCTGGGTCTCAAGCGAGATTGGAGAAAAGAAATGTTTTTAGTCCATTGCAGCATGATTATCCAACACCTGTGCACCAAGCAATCACCGGTTCATCAAAACAGACAAAATTTTCTCATAATTCCAGTCTGAATACACTTGATTCCACTATAAATTCGTTTCAGAAGAGCTCTACTATCATCGCTTTCCAGCAACAGAAGCAACACAAAATACATCAAACGATGCAGCCACAGAACCTAAAGCAAGAAAATCGACTTCAGTCGATTCAGCAGAGGAAGCAACAGGTGTTTACAGAAGATGCCCAACCCAGTATTAGTTCAGGATTTCTTCAGTGTTGTCACTCAATTGACTCGGAACATCCTGATCAAACTCAACCACCAAGAAATCCTGTCCAATTTCATTCCACCTCTCAAATATATCAGAGTTCTTCTCTTCAAGTTAGCCAACGAAATCTAGGGTCACCTCTTTCAAAAGCTGGTACAGTGTTTCCATCTGCAACACCAGTAGACCTTGAGAAACGCCCCTCTTCTGTTTCTGTACTTTCAAACTCAGATTGCAATCAGCAAACAGCTGCTCCAAAGCAGCCACTTGAGCGCTTACTTAAAGCGGTAAGTATATCCTCTCCCTTCATTGCTCTAAGAAAAAATATACATAGTCCAACAAAGTTTTAATAATAATGGATATAAATTATCTGTTATCACTGTTATTGAGACAATTTTTTTTTAAGTTTCTTCATTCTTTTTGAAGAAAGACTTTTTAACATTCGTGTCTTGGTCCACCCATTACTCATAAGAGAATCTTCACTGCAGTTGTTATCACTTCTCAATTAGATGTTATATAGTGGATTTTGAGAAATCAAACAATTTTTCAGGTAGAATCAGTTTCACAAAAAGCACTGAGTGCCTCTGTTCAAGAAATTGATATGATAGCTGGAACCACAATTGATAATGTATCCAAAGGTTCTGTTGGTGGGGGTTTGGCGTGTAGAATGAGATGTCAAATACAAGGAAGGAACTACAGGTTGCAAAATGGACATGTTTTTGTGGACAAGATGAAGCACCAGATCAATTACATGGCCCATAATGCAACTTTGTTATCTGCCAATGAAATTTGTAGTTTTAAGCGGTTAGCTGATGATTTAAGTGACCTAGATTCAACTGCAAGATATCAGATCAAGCGGCCCAGGATTGAGGTATGCATTCTGCTCCTAAATCATTTGCTATTTAGTGGATTGTTGTTGATAATTGGACTTTAATGTGTTGCATGCCTTGTTAGAACCAGTCCCCTTCCATACCTATGGTAGATTGGCTGGTCTGCAATTTTTTCCTATGTTAACATATGCTGTATATGTTATGCATGAATAGCCTAACATTTTGAAAATGATTGGAAAGATAAAATACTTTCCTGTTATGATATTAAAGGCAAAGTTACTTGCAATGTGGTACATGTTTGGTCTATGCAATTGATACATGGTAAGTTGACTTAGGCATATTTTGTTTACTATTTTCAGGTCTCCACCTTGTTTATGCTATTCATGATTTAGTTTTTACGATCACCAGAACAAATTATCAGTTGTATTAGTCATTCAAATTCGTGAATTAGTTCTTCAGTTTATTGGCCATATGATTTTGTTTTAGCTCTTCCCCTATCCATGTCAGTGCACTTTTAACTCAAGACTATCGACTTCTTTTGTTGTACTTAAAAATTGAATTATGGTTAACTTCACTATTCTCATCCTTTTCGTTTTTCATTGAGATGTGCATGTCCTTAAAATCTTTGACATGGATTTATTCTTCACAAAATGTTGCAGCCAAAAAATGAACTCCGGAATGAAATCAAATGCATAAACCAGCAGTTAGTAGAAACCATGATAGATTTAGATTCAACTGAAGATCTTGCTTCCACTGAAACTGGTGAAGGAACTGTTATCAGATGCTCCTATAGCGCTGTGGCTCTGAGTCAAAATTTGAAGTTGCTGTATGCTTCATCCCATATGGTAAGTATTGTAAATTCTCTGAGAACGTATTATTTGAATTCTTTACTAGAATGTTTATTTGCTCTTCCCTTTCTGATTACAGCTGCCAGTGCTTTCTTTATGGTTGCTTGTTCCTGCTGATTACCCAAATTCTTCTCCTACAATCTTTGATGGGATGACTGTCCGCTGGAGGTGAGAGATTAGAAACTTCTCTCTTTCACTAGACATTTTGGTATCTGATTGAGGTTGGATGAGTTGTGATTTAATCTGGTGCATATCTGAGCATGAGCACCCACACATGGATCTACAACATACACATTTTAATGTGGTATCCAATGTTTTTAAGTGTTATATAACCTTAATGAATTTTCGTGACTAAGATCCAGTGGTTTGTTAAAAATAATTGAAACATAAATTTTGAATTCCTTTTTTTTATAGCTAGTATGCTAGGTTCAGGTTCAAACTAAAATAAATGAATTGCTGGATTTACTAAAAATGTTTTCTTTTTAAACACAGCCATGACAATAAAGAGTCTAAAGAACTATCGGAAAATGCAAAGTTAAAGTTCAGCGTTGTTCTGCGCATCCTTTCAGAGCCCATGTCTCTTGGAGAGATGGCGAGAATTTGGGAATTCTGTGCCCGTGAAGTATTTCTTGAGAATGCTCAGCGTATTGGAGGAGAGTGCTTTAGTTCAAGATATGGTCGGTGGGAGAACTGCATTACTGGTTGATCTTTGTTGTCTACTTAATGTGCAAAACTAAGAACGTTTGTAAAGAACTTTATTTTGTATAGTTTTGCTTTGTAAATTAGATTACCTTGCTATTTTCCTGTTACTTAGCATCCTGTGGTTTAGAGTATAATTTATAATGTCAAATGTATAGAGTTTATAGGCAAAGCCAATAACAAGGTTTTATGTATCTAGGTTTTTTTTATTATTTTTTTTATTTTTTTTTTATATATATATATTTTTAAATAGAAAAGCCTTTAATAGTTGAATAAAAGATTTGAGGTTCAATCTTCGCATACCCCAAAAACTGATTGGTGTTTTGATCTGATGATAATGAGCAC
The DNA here is from genome assembly GCA_030021035.2 of Notholithocarpus densiflorus. Taxonomy (NCBI): domain Eukaryota; kingdom Viridiplantae; phylum Streptophyta; class Magnoliopsida; order Fagales; family Fagaceae; genus Notholithocarpus; species Notholithocarpus densiflorus. The sequence goes on along the minus strand of JARYZH020000027.1, from coordinate 597,273 downwards.
AATCATCAGAAGCAGATATGATAGGTTGAAACTTTATAAATAATTTTGTTGTAAAGTTATTGTTTTGATAACTGTTTTAGTTTAGTTATTTGCTTATTTTTAAAATGGTCTTTAGGTGGAATTGAAAATAATATCTAGGGTAAATTCCACAAACCACCCCTGAGATTTGTGATAATATCCAACTAAGTTCAAAACATTTTAAAACCTACCAATTTCATCCTAAAAAGACAATTTTGTCCCTAAAGACAATTTCATCCTAAAAACAAAATGTCGTTACTTTATTTATTTCCTCTCCCCCTCTTTTCTCTGAGTTCTCCATCTCAGAACTCTCTCTCTAATGGAACCTTAGCCACGGCGAAGCCCATGACTTAGTCACCGACATCAACAACACTACCAATAAAAATCTCTTTCAAAACCAATAGAAACCAAAAAAAAAAAAAAAAAACAGCAAAAATCCAAGCCAAACAACACATTAATCCCTTTGTAAATTCACAATGAAATTTCCTAAAAATCCCAACAAAACCCACCCCAAAAAACAGCAAAAATCTCAACCAAACAACACATAAATTCCTTTGTAAATTCACAATGAAATTTCTTAAAAATCCCAACAAAACCCACCCAAAAAAAAAAAAACAGCAAAATTCCAAGCCAAACAACACACATAAATCCCTTAAAAAATTCCAAATGTCTCCTAAAAATCTCAACAAAAAATTCGAAAAGTGTCTGAAACAAAAGCTGACTTGTGGAAATAAGAAGGTCAACGGTTTTGTCGTTGGGATTTTCGCTGGTGACGGTGAAGTACCGGCGCTGTACGGCCTCTCGATACTCCGACGAGATCTGTTGCCGGAGATTATTGAAACTCTCCATCAAATCCTTCAGCTTCTTCCTCAGCCCGTTCACCGTAGAGGTCTTGCTCTGGTCCGAAGACAAACCGAGTCCACAGCGCCTCGAGCTTGACTTTGATCAGCTTGGCCTTCTTGAGAGCGAGGGACACGTCGGCGTCCATGCGGGATCAGAGGTCCCTCACGGCCTTGGTGTTGTGGAGAGAGAGAGTTTTGAGATGGAGAAACTTAGAGAAGAGAGGGGGAGAGGAAAGAGACAGAAGAGAGGGAGAGAGGAAATAAAAAAAAGTAACGGCGTTTTGTTTTTTTTAAGTTTAGGGACAAAATTGTATTTTTAGGATGACCCAAAAGAGGCAAGAGAAAGAGAAACATACTCAAAAGAAGATGCTTGAGTAATAATTTTAGGATCACATTGTTCAACCCCTTGAATACCGAGCTCACTCACTGCAGTAGAAACAGCGTTAATTGAGAGAACTGAATCATCTGTAAATGCCAGCAGACTACCCTTCATTGTGGTGGTAATGGTATCCTCCATATCAAAATGTAAAATGTCCCGCTGCCCAATCAAATATCAATCTTTCTTTAGCAGTTAAATATCCCATACTTGCTTAAAACTCGAGTTCTAAAACTGTAATACATAACTAAATAACTTTGTTGGAGTGCTTTTTTCCTAAAATTATGCTATTTGGCCAGATAGTTGCTAGCATGTTTATTCTTTCCATTATTATAATGGAAAATAGAGCTAGCTTAACATACAACTGATCTATACTCAAATTGTTACTTTTTTTTTTTGATGAGCTCAAATTGTTACTTTATATTGCAAGTTGGGACACAAACTTATTAGTTAAATACCTAACACTAACACTAACACCCTAGGTAAATACCTTAAGCAGATTGTTCCATTTAGCCATAAATAATCACACATTATCCCAACTATTAGCATATGAAACTCAAGAATATAAATAACAGTACATAACTGCAAATTCAAAAACTCTAAATTATAGCGTCACATATTATTTGTGGTAAGCCTTTTTTTTATTTTTTATTTTTAAGAATACTCTGTTTGGTAATTTTATTTGAACAACAATTTTCGTTATTTAAATAATACAACACGTATTTTCACAACACTTTTTCATTCACACATATTTCCACAATACTTAAACAACGTTACTAAAAATCTCTTATCAAATGGGCTCTAAGTATTTTAACACACACATACACACGGGGAGAGAAGAAAAGTTTTTAAATAAACTAACAGTAATATATATCTAAAATTGTCTAACTCTTGGATACACTGACTTTAAATCTCTTTAAATCACAATATCACACTCATTTTCTAGCGTGGGATTAATCACTGTTTTTTCTTTTTGAGAATATAATTGATAATAAAGAGAGGTATTGTGGCCTAGAAAAAAATAAAAATAAAAATAAAAACAATAAAAAACTGTCAACTCAGGTATTGTTAAAAATGTGACAAATATTTTTTCAAGTAAAATCACTAATTTATAGCCATTAAGAGAGAGAGAGAGAGATAACTTGGTGTGGCCTTTGAGCACAATCTCATTACTAAGCAGAATCCGATACCGATTCTCTTTTTCTTCTTCCTCTGAATCCGAATCACCGAAACTCAGTCCCGGCGACGGTCTCGGCTTTGGAATGGAAGACATTAGATGATGGATCATAGATCATGGGCCGGCCCACACTATTCAGACCGACTATCCCCTTTCTCTTTTCTCTTGTAAGTCTAGCCCAACCCAATACTCAATGCTTTCTATTAAAAACTCATTTCAATTTTAGCCCATTAATCTTTCTATTAGCTTTTTTCTTTTAATAAAAAGGTTGAAGTTTCTACTTTCTATTAAGCAACTTGTTTCCAATAAACTTTTTTTTTTTTTTAAGAATCACGTTTCTAATAAACTTAATGTAATCATTTTTAATCCCTAATGTGTTTGGAATAATGATAACTTGTTAGTTTTTAGTTTGTTTATGTTTTGTAAGTGATTAAAAGCAATCACTTTAAATTAGGGATGACAAAATCACCTTGTCCTGCTTGACCCAGCTTATCTTCTACAAATTTTCCTCGCTCAAAGAGGTGATGGGGCAAGAACGAGTTTTACTCGTCCCGCACCACCCCGAATGTATATAGATATATTTTATTTAATATATATTTGAATTACTCATACATATAATTTAATTTTTGGTATACACATCCTAGTTATAATATAGTTTTCTATAAACATTTTATATTACAATTTTCAAAATGCTTTTCTATAGGGTTGTTCGTTCCCTTTCTATTTCATTTTTATCTTGTCAATGTTAGAACCATCTCATTAAGGTTAGTAACATACTTTCAATTTGCCTCAAACCCAACTTGCCCTGCTTTCTACCCCTATGGATTTTCCCCACCTCAAAGTTGGTACAAGGCAACCATGATCCAAACCTACCCTGCCCATTTCCATACCTAATTTAAATTTTAGGGAGTAAAATCACTCATGTTTTAAAGTTTAAAAACCAACCATGTATTTTTCTTTTTTAATTCATTACCATTTGTTAAAGAGGTAAATTAATTTGTTTTTTGTTACCTATAGATATAAAATAACTATTTATGTAAAATAACTCTTTTTTCTTTCTAATAGTTATGAATAACTAATTATGAATATTTATTAACAAAAAAAAAAAACAATTTATTTGGAATATTACTTTGGCAACAATTGAGAGAAAATGCAATCAAATAATAAAATAGATTTAATAAAACATGCAGTCAAGAATATAAAAAATTGATTATGCACTTAAATTAGTCTAAATAATTAAATATTTGTGAATTCCCTCAAGTACAACATTCATAATCTAAATTATATTGCTAATAACAATTTATATTTCCTAGATTGTTAAAGTGTATGGGTGAAATAGAAAAAGGAACCACAATAAGGGTTCTTAGTGAATGTGAAGATCAAGCAAACTGAATAGAATCCAATCAGTTGGTGGGTCGAAGGCACTCCAATAAGCTAGTGAGTGATAAGATCACACAATAAGCTTGAAGAAAGAATGAATGAAAGTAGAGAATAAAGAGAAAGATCTCTGATTTGTGGGATATTTCTAGGGTTCCCCTAATGGATTTTGGTGGCTATTTTACCATTCAATTAGACGGAGAACTTGACAACACACCACCCCCTTAAGTCAGATGAGGGGATCTAATCATAAGAAGTCTTCCTCATGGTTGTTAGGGGCAAGGTCCCATTGCAAATTTTCTTTTCTAGGCAAGTAAGATTGGTAGCTAACCTCTATGCATGCTTTGTAGTTTGGGCCGAAGTAGGCTACCTCAAACAAGAGGTTTGATTGTTCTGGGTGTAATTCGATCGCACTACACAATTTTGACCAAAGAGGCATACTCAGGGACTTGATTGGCTAATTGGCCTCAAGTTTAGCAAAATGTCTTCAAGTCAATGAAGAAGTCTAGTTTTGCACCACACTCATTAGGCTTGGCCTACTTGGATTGAGCCCCCTAAGCCTACCAATTCCAAGCTTGTGCATCCTTTTTCTAAACTATTAGGTCTTTCAATTTCCCAAGACGATCGAGTTGAGGAAGTGGAATCTTGCAAGTTTTGTGGGTATTTCTTACTGTTTTGAAGATTGGTAGGTTCCACTCATTGGAAACGAAGCTATTTGTTTGAATCATTGGGGTGTGAGCCCTAATGGATAGTTGTTATTTTGAATGACATTGCTTCGATTCCTTTGAAAAAGTTGCGGCTCATTAATAATCCATTCATTTATCATTTTACAAACAAATTTAAAGGGAAAATGTTAAGGACACAAAAGATCTCATAACTTTTGCCACAATTCGTTATGTAGTGAGCTATGAGTGGTGGAGGTCAAATGGTGCGTACACATCTTCATCACTCACAACTTGCCACATGGCGAGTTGTGACAAAAATTGTGAAAGTTTTTGTGTCCCTAGCATTGCTCAATTTTAAGGCATCAACATGTAATTGCCATATTGGTTATTGGCTAGTTATATTACTACGAATATTGGTTTGTTTCCAAATAGCCGTACTAATTTATAAAAATGCACACTAGTGTTCTTTTTATTTTATTTTATTTTATTTTTTAACTTGCTTGCATTTCTTAAGTCTAGCTCTATTGTTAAAGAAATAAACCCAAAAAAATATGGTCTATGTATTTTTTAAAATAATATAACAATTGTGTATCTCAAAAAGGCTATTAAATTTGGGGGGGGGGGGGGGGGAAGTTTATATGGGATAACATAAAAAGCTTTAATTCATAAAAATGAGTATATTTATTTGTACATATGGGATAACATAAAAAGAAAAAAGAGTATATTTATTTGTATTATTATCCTTGGTTCCACCATAAAAATGAAAACCACCATCTTTCCTAATCTCCCATGTGTGTTTATTTCTTAAAAAAAAAAAAAAAAAAAAAAGATGAATAACTGTCTCACATTATTTAAGAGAGTGTATTGTATGTATTATAATTTGCTCCATCATTCTTTAAAAGTTAAATGTGACTTTTAAGGGAAGTTTGTGGTGTGCTTTTATGTTAGAAGTTAGAACCACATTCCTTCTCACTTGTGTGTGTTTATCTATGAAAAAATGTTTTGAAAAGAGAAATGTTATGTCCACAACATTTTTACAATACTGTCATAACAAATCATAAGTGGCAAGTTATTATTTGCTATTATGGGTGGGCAAAAAAGTAATTTAAGTTGTGAATTCAAATTAGAACCAATAACAATTTACCACCTATGATTTGTTATGAAAGTATTATGAAAATGTTGTGGACGTAGCAACTTTCTTATCACACGCACTCCACACATGCGATGAGGCTCTTTTTTTATTTTGAGTTTAATGTAAATTTTTAATTTGAATTTATCTATTGTTAGTGACATTACCGAGGAAGGAATTTTTAAGAAACTAAAATTTAGAATTTGAAATGGAGTAAACTGTTAGTTTAGTGTTTGTTAATTTTTAGGAAAAAATGTATCAAATGTGTGTGAGATATATTTAAATAAAGAGTGTGCTAATTTTTAAGAAAAAAGTTTATCGGTTAGTTTTTTTTTTTTTTTTTGAATTTTGAATTTTGTTGAATTACAATTTTAATCCCATTTTTTTTTTAAGAATAAAGATTATCTAATTAAATTATGGGTATTTTTTATATTTTTTGAAACCATAACTAACTTTCTGAATCCTCTTAATATATAAAGATTATAATAATTAAAATACTTAAAAAAAATTTTATATAAAAAATGTAAATATTTGTTTATATAAAAAATAACTTCAAAATTAAACTCGTCAAATTCATAACCACAGTTTATTGCGTCTTTTTTTTTTTTTTTTTTTTTTTGGAGATATATTGCATCTTATTTAAACTCGTCAAATTCACGCGCGTGCTTAAGTTAAGGCGATTAACGTTAAATACTGTCTTATCTTCAATAACCCTAGTTACTGACTCTCACTCTCTTTCCTTGGGCTCCAAGACTTCCAAATTTCTTTTATATATTTCAGTATTACCTCTAACCCTAATTCTCATATCCTATCATTTGCAATCTGTCTTTCACTTTCTGAGACTCTCTCTCTTTCCTTGTGCTCTAAGACTTCCTTTTTTTTTTTTCTCCTCTTTTGTGATTTTAACTGACCTGTTGGTGATATCATTGCTAATCAAACATGAAAAACGAATTGGATTTCTGGCTTCCGAAAGCAAGTTCGTTGATTAATAAGGTTCGAACTCGGTTTGCAGATGACGATAGCATTTATGAGTCGTTCTTGGTTTTGCTCATTTCATACCATAAGGGTAAGGGTAAAGGGCAACAGGATATGAGTCGGCTTTGTAAAAGGATCCACAATCTTTTCAAGGACCACCCTGATCTGTTCCATGAATTCTTCAGCTTTGTTTCAAATTCGGTTCCTAATGAAACCACAACCAATAAGTCATGTTCTTTTGACTTGCAAGCTTTGTCCCAGCAAGGAAATTCTCTGTTCAAGAAGATTCAAAGCTGTTTACGTGGGTCGGATTATCATTACAACTACTTTTTGGAGCGTATTCACTGCTACACTTCTGGACATATAGGGCTTGATAGTGTTCTTGGAAGCTGTCCTCTGGGTTTCGTGGATGAATTGCATAGTTTTATCAAATATTGTGAGAATTTGGGTGGGTTTCCTGCTCCTGCTGCTGGTGTATTATGTGAGAGTTCATTGGGCTCAGGCCAAAAAAAGCGTAAAGGGTCTCATTTGTCTACTGGTTGTGGTATTGGTGATGAAGTGAAATCGTCTCGTAAAGGCCAACAGTGGCACAAGTATGTGAGGGATGATAATTTTTGTGGATTTCTCGCTCCTGCTCATGCTGTTCCAGCATTATGTGAGAATTCATTGGACTTGATGCGAAAAAAGTGTAAAGGCTCTCATATGTCTGCTGGTGGTGGTGGTAGTGGTGAAAAAGCAAAACCATCTCATAAAGGCCAACAGAGGCAAAAGCTTATAACTAAGGATGATGAAGACCATGAACCTGACCTCTCTAAGTGTACAAAAGCTACACCTAGTTACCGGATTTCAAATGGCACTTTGGTGTGTGCCAATTTGGATTACTCTATAAAAAGAATCAAAAAAAGCGAGGAGCAGAAAGTTTGTGAGGATTTTGAGGACCTGAAATATGATCGGGATAGGTTCCTAACACCTATAAGATCAACAATAGAGTGTGCAGAGTGGTTAATGAATGAGATACAGGGTAAGTCATTGGAGGAGCCTATCATAGTAGAAGACTACTACTTTAATACAAAGCATATTAAATGCATTGAGACACACTGTAATGTCAAAGGTGATGAGTTACGGGAAAACCCAAGACGTGTGTTACCTGAAATTCTTTATCGCCTTCGCCAAAAGCTAGAAGAGTTTAAGAAGGAACAAGGGTCTGTTACATTCAAAAATTACTGTATCTTTACGGGAAATATGAGATAGAGTTTGAAGAAGTAGATTGCATATGATTGTTATGTATCTCTTTGTTTTTGTTTCAGTTAGATATCTAGTAAATATTTTTTCAAGTGAATAAAATTTTTAGATGTGAATGATCAGTCTGACAATATGCAAATTTATGTATTTTAAGTACTGTTAATACATTGTGTTATGATTAAATGCTTATTGTTTAATGACGGATAGGAGGAATCCAGCTGGAAAAATTGCAGGTGGCTAAAAACGGAATTATAAACTAACTATATGTCCTTTCGCCTGATGTTCTTTGTGAAATGATTGCACATGAAGTTGCCATCAGTTTAATCCCTCTTTCTTATCTGCTACTTTAAGAAATAGAAGAGTTTTGATGTTAGCTTGTTTCCTTCTGTTTTTATCATCATCATAATATCTTTTGATCCCTGTCTCCTCCTTTTGGCAGCTTTAACATGATCCAAATTATTACTCTATTAATAATTGACTGTTTCCTTTTTTCTTATTTATTTATGATTGTTGAAATCTGAGCTGCCAATTGATATGCCTGATTACTTGTGGCCATATATGTGACTTAAATTTTCTTGCAATAATTTGTTGGGTACCAATTTTAAATTTTGCACAAGCTTAGACAATGTTTTAGAGGTTTATATATTTAAGGTAAGTTATGATTTTGTCACAATTGCTGGTTGAGTTAGTGACATTGTATGCTATCAGCTTAAATGAGTTTGACATGGTACTCAAAACATCTATGTGTGTTGAATCTGTTGATCGGAGGCTGGTAACGAAAGAAATCACCACTCATATTCATGACCAGAATTGTTATTCATGTTATTTGCCGAGGATACAGGGTTTACTCATTGGAACTCATCATACTTAGAATCTTTTTTGATTTCCTTTGAAAAGAAAACTTCTTAAGTGGAAGAAATATTGCCTTGAATGTTAAAGATGTGTAATAGTAGTGATAATAATGCATTAATGCTGCGGTTGATGTCTAGTTGCTAACTGATTAATAACATGGGAAACTTTGTGTAATATCGAACATATGATTGGGGATTTTTCTGTTTGCCAAGCGTAAGTATTATGATTGGGGATAATACTCTCTCTCTCTCTCTCTCTCTCTCTCTCTCTCTCTCTCTTATGTCTATGAATTTATACTAGTGATTTCTATGTAGAAAGACCAACATTTTTTAAAGGCATACTGATTTCTGTTTCTCCACTTGAGTATTGGAAAGAGGTGACAATGACCTATTTTTCAAATGAAACCTCCTCTCTCCTTAAGAACTGGGTGGAGGTTAAGGCCCACTTTTTTTTTTTTATTTGCTCAGTTTTGAACCAGATTTAAAAAAAAAAAGATGTAAATGTTTGGTTTCTTTGATTTCTGTTGTCTTTTATGTATTGCAACCTAATTTACTTTTTAATTCATAGAACTTCTTTCCTTGGTATTAAGAACGGGGTCTTTCTGTGCAGCCTGGTTATCTTTGTAAAATGTTACCAGTTCTGTGCTTAATATCATCCAGAATCATTGGAAAATAAATTTTATAGTGACATTAACTAGTTTTTTGTTTTTCTATTAGTGCATGACTAATAGAAAAGTAATTTATAGAATGATTATGTAAGTTTCTTTTTATTCTTTTTTTTTTTTCGTCAAATGCAATTGAGTCTTGCTAAATTGTCTACTCTAAAATTCAATTTTTCCTTCAATCCCCTGCCCGGGCAGGTATGTTTCGGTAAAAACATGTGTCATGTACAAATTTTGTGTGCTTCTAGATGTTCAGGCAAAGATATTACCTGGAGTAACCCATTGTCAGAGCATGAACTATGTTTTTTGCATATTATCCGTCTAATAGCAGCATCACTAGATTCTTAGGAGAAATGCTCAGTGCTGGTCTTTACATTGTATGTTTCAGTTGGATAACTTCTCCTGCAGCACAGAGCGTGAAACAATTGTCCTGGATAATTGCCTGATGATTTCCTTTCAGCAGGTAAGGGTTAATACAGTGTAAAGGTGTAGCTTCTTCTTCTTTATTTCTCAAGTCAAAGTTTTGTGTCTCCCAATACTGAACTTATAAAGAGTTTATTTATTTATTTATTTATTTTTATAGCTTTATATGCTGAATATTTGGGAGTATTGGAATGGAATGAAATAGAATGTAATTTATTAAATCTTGGGTTATGGAGATTGCTGAAATAATATGATATCTCTGAACAAATATCAGAATTAGGAATATACACTGACCTTAGGTGTATGAGCTAAATTAAAGGATCTTTAAATTTGCAGGATATATGCTTTTTTTAATGGAGTGGTTAGAAGTCAAAATAGGTTTTTTACCTGCTGATGATATGGTGTACAGATATTGTAATGAGTTGGATTGAGGTCTTGAACTCTTTTTTTAGATTGAATATGGACTGCTTTTGGAAGTTAATATAAACCTCAAACTTAGGCATACAAGGGTAGTTTTGATATTTTGGAATTGGATTGTTTTTCAGTTTATGAAGCATACAAAATTATGTTGCAAATCTTGGTGTAGGACAAGGTGGTGGAATGATACAGGGCATGACAAGTGAAGCTGTTTTAGTTTTTCTATTGGCTGCTCTTGACAATAATTTAAGGAGGCTTGGCAAAAAAGGCCTTGAAAAGATGTGGTTTATGCAAATGATCAAGAAAGGCCTTTAGTGTCCGTTTGGGAACAGTTTATCTAGCTTTTTGCTGAAAACTTTTTGATGAAAGTGTGCTGAAATATACTTGTACCTTGAAACAATTTGAAAAAGTGAAAAAAAAAGGGGGAAAAATGATGTTTTAAAAAATTGTACATAAAAGTTAAAAGCTAAAACTTAACTTAAAGCTGATGCCTAACTCATCCTTTGTGTCCATGACTCGAAATTGGCTTGATTATAAAATCAACCACTGTCCCCAACCTATCCACTTGGTGGGGCAGGGGAAAACATGCAGGGTGAATGTGTCTTTCAATTACGGCATTGAAAAAGTTAGCAAGATGCTTCTCCTTTTTGAAAATTCAATGTGGATTAGATATTATGTATTAGAATTTACCAAGTTTTCAAAAAAGAAGAAAAATTAGAAGAGACAGAAATGGTTTGTTAGAAGGCAATTCATTTACGTAATATGTATGTCTCTTATAAAAAAAAAAAAATTAATTAATTAATTCTTTATGTTCTCTTTTGAGAAACACCAAATAGACTCTTTCCAATGTTTTACTTGTTATGGAGGAGTTTGTGTTTTATTGTTATCAGTGTTAAAAGAGCCTCAAGACTGCCTCGTGAGATATTTTTATTTTATTTTATGTAATTAACGCATTTGAAGATTTGGACAATCTTACAATGCTTGCAATGCATCTTCTCTTAAGATAGAGTGATTGGATGTGGTTTCATGTAGATGCTGCATATGCTGGAAGTGTTTGTATATGTACAAGAGTAACACCACTACATTGATGGTGTTGAAGAACTTGACTCATTTAACATGAATGCACATAAATCATTCTTACAAATTTTGATTGTTCAGGACTTTGGGTCAAGATATTATATCATATACTTGTGCACATGTTACCATTAAATGCTGAAGTTCGTTTTTTTTTTTTTAATAGTGCCCGTTATGTTATCTCTATATGCAGAAGTCCTTTTTTGTGTACATTTTCATGTTGGTAATTGATTTTGAAGGTGTTTTTTTTTTTTTTTTTTTTCTTTTGTCAATACATTCCAACAGGATTGAAATGACTTGGTTTGTCTACAAATCACGAGTTTCTGAAGAACAAAGTAAGTTTTTTTCTCACATCAGCTTGATATTCTTGTGCAATTGTGAACAGAAGCACCATATAAAATTTGAATTGTCCATGCAATGATGATGCCGAGGACTTTGACATGGGTCTAAGGGTGGCAACTTTTATTTCATCCTTAAATGGGTCCTTTTTTTTAATTTAAGTTTTGTCCCCAATCGTTGCATACATGTCAAACTGTCGAAGTGATACGATGCTCAGATCAGCTCCAAAACCTCATGGTGGATTTGTAATTTACTTTAAATCATGTGTGTATATACATATACACACACATAAAACATTTGTATGATTATGTTATGAAGAAATGATGACTAACTATATTCAACAAAGTGTTGAATAATTGATATTCTAAAATTTCACTATTAATCTATGCGTCTTATGTGCTTTATTTGAGTTTGGTTTTCTTCAATCTCTGCCTACCTATACATGCTTTTTTTTTTTAAAAAAGAATACATGCATGTTTTAAGGACAAAATTTTCTAGAAAGTATATACTAAAAATTTGAGGTATCAATCTATTGCTTATGCATTCTTTTGTAGGGCAAATTTTTTTTTTTAAAAATCATATAAGGTCTTTTCTTTGAAACTACCTTTTCAAGTCCCTTATGAACCCCACACAGAGGAGTCTTCCAAATTTCAAAGAAATGCGTCATATTGGGTTGGTACATGTATATATATTGTCATCTTTGGTACTTTTGCGATTTCATTTTCTTCTCTTCCAATTACTGAGCAACCATTCTGACAGTTTATGTTTAATGTTTTGGTGTACAAACGTCTAACGCTGTTAACTACAGAACAAGAGAGCAAATAAGTGTTTCTTTTTGGTTTCCTTCTCTTCCAAATATTGGGCAACCATATTGAGAGTTTATGTTTGATGAGTTGGTTTAATTAACTTCCAATTACAATGATAAATGAGAGTAATGGGCATATATAGTTCTATCTTAAGCAACCCCTCTATGTACAATAACAATTTGTGATGATACATTCTAATTTCAACCATAGTTGTATCTTAAACTTAAACATGTTAGTAAGTTATTTTATGAAAATTGAAATTTCACATGATGTAAGAATTCGAAATAATATCATTTAGATGATAGTCAACTAATTTTGGTTAGAATGTATTGGGATTTCCATACTTAACTTATGATTGATTGTAATGCTGTTGTTTTTTTCACTCATGTAATGTTTGTGCAAATGTTGCCTTTTTTTCTTTTGTTATGCCTAACTTTGTTTTTAAAGGTATGAATTAAATAAATAATCATAATGTTTTTCAATTCTATTTTTTATTAGTTTGTTATTCCTATTTGCCCAAAACAAAATTTTGTTGTGACTATTTTCAGGGTGCTCGCAAATCAACCCAAACAACTAGAGGGGTAAAGAAGCCCCAAAGAGAGAGAATAAGTGTAAGATGGAGTAAAGAGAGTTTTGATTGTAATTATTATTATTGTTTTTTTCACAAGGACTTTTTTAATTGTAGTTATACATTTTTCAGAGAGTTAAGGTATTGTAAAAAGCCAAAATTCTTAACTTTTATTTTAGTTTCCAAACTTCAGGATTTAACATTAGTCCTCTCTTATTTAGTTCATTTCTGCCACTCATAAACTCCATATCTCTAGACAAAAGGAGTCTCTTTAACTTCATGTTTCATCATATTAAACCCCTCAGAGCCACTAAACACATAATCTCAGTTATCTCTTAATGCCTTAACAATTTTATTAATAATTTAAAAAATGATAAATAAATAAAATAGAAAATATTATTCAAGTTTTTAAAGAATTTTTTTTTTTAAAATAATAATAATTGCATGGTGAGAGCTATTTGGCGATTCATCTTAATAATAAGTTCATGAGGGGAAATCTTTAGGCATTTAATTAGCAAAATTTCCAGTGCAGGTCAAGATTCAGATTTTTGTGTGTGAATGAAGTTAATCGATTTTGGCATGGGTGTGGACTATATTCCAGGCACATGACTAACTTAAGACTTAAGACTTAAGACTGATGCTGATCACTCAAAAGATAGTAAATCGGAAGCCTTTCAAAATATCCTATTAGTAATTCGTAGTATACAAGAGTTAGAATGTATCAAAATATTGATACAAATAAAATCATCCCGACTATAGCTTATCATTGATATATAATTATAAGCAAGAGATGTAAGCAGTGTGGGATGATCAACACCATTGCACTAGTGTTTCATCACACATTACATTCTTCCCTTTGAATGGTGATAACTTCCAATGTAGGGACTTTGTCTAACGAATAAATACCACTTTGAATAAAGTTTGTACCTTTAAGAGCAACAAAAGTAATTAGGAGAATGAGAAGAGTAGATGAATACCGCATTATCATCCAGTGTGCTAAAAAAAAAAAACCTAATTTAGCACATCATTTAACAATATACTCTACATTAGTTTAAAAAAATATATATATACCCTACATTCCATATGTTATTTTAGCATACTAACCCGTTAAAATAACCTTAAAAATAGCTCTTCATAGCCACACCAAAAAAAAAAAAACCCAAAAAAGCCCAATAAACTCAAATTGGGGTTGAATTCGGGGAGAGAAAAGGAGAAGACGATATCAATTGAGAGTTTGCAGCCAAGTAATTGGAGAATGTAGTCTAAGCGTTGGGTGGTAATGGAGGAAGGAATGACACTGTTTGATGATGATGATGAGGAGGAGGAGGAAAGAGAGGTAGAGCAGTGGTTGAAGAAGTGAGGTGCATTGTCATTTTGGCTGGTGGTGGTTGGGGGGGGGGGGGGGGAGGAGTAGTCTTAGTTGACGAGAGAGGAGAGAAGAGAGGGAAGAGAAAGAGAGGAGAGAGTTAAACGGAAAAAATAAATAAATAAATAAACAAGTAGATCTCTGTAGCAATGCTAAAACAAATTTGCAAATTTTTGCTCTAGTAGCACATCCAATAGAGGGCTTTTTTATTCTTTGATATGTTAAAATAGCATTTTGGGAGTTTTAGCACACCTAATGCTAAGTTTTAAGACCATTTCAAACAGATTTTTTTTTTTAATTTTTTTAAATTTTGATGAAATATCAAAAAGATTAGTCTATCTTTTAAGGTAATTTAGAAATTTATAAAGCCAACATCTAACTTTTTCGGGGAGAAAGCCAAAAAAAAAAAAAAAAAAAAACCTTTAAAGGCTTATTATAAATTTAAATTAAAGCAAACATCTAACTTTTTTTCTTAGTAACATGGGATTAAAGCCCCCCCCCCCCAAAAAAAAAAAAAAAAAAAAAAAAAACCTTTAAAGGGTTATCCCTTTCTTATGTTTAGTAATTAAGGAGGATGGAAATAGACGAAACTTTACACATTCAAATAAAGGTTTCCAATTTCATAATGACATTGGGGCCAACAAAAGCTGCTTGCCTTTTGGATGGTATATATAAATTATAATTATTCTGATTGAATAATTATGTCGTGTTCCTCAAGAAAATAACCTGTATATAATAAGATGCCTTTGTATAGAACGCATATGGGTGAGTGTAGTACTGTAGTGTATATATATATATATATATATATTTTTTTTGAGAGAATTTTAACTTATTACGTCTGATAATATAGTATAGTATATATTATTATATATATAAAAGTTGTGGATGGTATATGTGTTCATAATTAGCACTTGACTGTTTATTTTCATATTACATCAAGTTTGAGGTGGTCCTGCCGTCCTGGTGGATAATGAAAATGACAAAAAAATCCTCGTGGAACCAACGCTAAACAGTTGTTAAAAACGAGCAAGATTTTTTGTCCACGTCCACACAGGTGAAACCAGAGCGAATATTAGTTACCACGCTGAGCCTACTGCCCTGTTTGATTGTTTGTATGATTGATATTCATAAACTTCGCTCTCGCTGACCCTTCTAAAACCTGCTTTGTTCTTCAAACTCTTCTTCATCTACATCTCACTTGCTTTGCTTCCCTCCCAAAACTAACAATGTAAGTCATGAGTATTGTCTAATTATTTATTTCTGGGTTTAGTTTGTTTGTTTTGTCTATGTAGCACCAAATGAAAATTTCATTAGTTGGTTTTTGTTTCTGTGTTCTGAGTGTGTTTATTTGATAATTCCGTTTCTGGGTCTTGCTTATTGCATTTTTTTAATGTTTGTTTGTATCATTTTGTTATGTGGGTCTCGCCTTTTACACTTCATCAGGGATGGTGACTTGAAGCCAATGGATGCTGAGCAATTCAGAGAACATGCACATAAGATGGTGGATTTCATTGCTGATTACTACAAAACCATTGAGAATTTCCCTGTTCTCAGCCAAGTTCAGGTTTTGGCAATCTCTATTTCTCTACGTACACTTGTGTCTTTGAATTTATACTAGTGATGTCTATGTATAAAGAAAAACCAGCATTTTCGAAAGGCATATTGATTTCTGTTTCTCAGTGTCCGAGCATTAGAAATTGGTGCCAATGAGCTGGTTTCAAATGTGTGTGTGTATTCTTGCCCTATCATAAAATAGTTCAATTTTTCTAGAGATTCATCTTTTTTAGACTTCCGCATAGAAAGCCCAGTTTTGACTTTTGATGGTATAATGATCAAGAAAGACCTTGATGTACCTTTGACCTCCAATGCTGGTATATGACATAGGTCCACAGATATTGGTATGCGTCATTTCCAAAGGCCTTAACCTTAATGCTCATCATTTGGATTCTTTTGGAAGGGGGTTATAGTCTTGCTTGCCTAGCATTCACCCTTTGATAGTTACAACTTACAACAAATGGGGGAGGGGGATTTAAACTCTAGTTCTCTTTATAAAGGAGACAAGTCAATACCACTGAGCTACAAGGCTCTTGGCGATGTGTCTCTTTTATTTCTTCTGTCTTTTATATATTGCAGCCTAATTTATTTTGCTCTTCAATAGAACTTCTTCCTTTGGTATCAAGAATGGGTTCTTTCTGTGCAGCCTGGCTATCTTCGTAACATGTTACCAGATTCTGCACCTAATCATCCAGAATCATTGGATGATATATTTAATGGTGACATTTCTCAACTAGTTTTTTTTTTTTCCCTATTACTCCATGGATAATAAAATACTAGTAATTTGAAAATAAATTTCTAGCATGATTATGTGCTTCACTTATTCTTATATTTTTGGTTGAATGCAATTGAGTCTTGCTAAACTGTCTAATCTATAATTCAATTTTTATTCCACCCCCCCCCCCCCCCCCCCCCCTTCTCTGTTTTGATAAAAACATATTTCATGTCCCCCTTTTTTTTTTTTTTTTTTTTTTTTTTTGTGTGGTTCCAGATGTTCAGGCAAAGATATTACCTGGAGTAACCCATTGGCAAAGCCCGAACTATTTTGCATATTATCCCTCAAATAGCAGCATCGCCGGATTCTTAGGAGAAATGCTCAGTGCTGGTCTTAACATTGTGGGTTTCAGTTGGATAACTTCTCCTGCAGCAACAGAGCTTGAAATGATTGTATTGGATTGGCTTGCTAAATTGCTTAAACTGCCTGATGAGTTCCTTTCAGCAGGTAAGGGTTAATACACTGAAGGTGTAGCTCCTTTTGCTCCTGCTTCTTCTTCTTTATTTCTCTAGTCAAAGTTTTGTGTCTATTCTGCTTGATATAGACAAGTGAGAAACACTGGGGCCTCCTGATGTTGACAGAGAACTTAAACATTTCTTCCTTCAAAAAAAGAAAAAAAGAGCTATATGCAATTAATATTTGGTAGTAGTGGAAACCATACGACACATATTGTATCATCTCAGCAATCTCAACCACATACTATTTCTTTAATGCTTGGGTAGATGAGCATACCTTGCAATTAGGAATACACCAACCTTAAGTGAATGAACTAAATTAAAGAATCTTTGAATTTGCAGGATATATGTTTTTTTTTTGGGTCAAAATATGTTTTTACAGTCTGATGATACGGTGTACAAATATTGTAATGAATTGGATTAAGGTCCAGAACTCTATTATAGATTGAATTTGGACTGCTTTTGGAAGTTAAATTTAAACCTTAAGCTTGGGCATACAAGGTTTCTGATATTTTGGGATTGGATTGTTTTCCAGTGTCTGAAGTTTACAGAGTTATGTTGCAAATTTTATTGTAGGACAAGGTGGTGGAGTGATACAGGGCACGGCAAGTGAAGCTGTTTTAGTTGTGCTATTGGCTGCTCGTGACAAGGTTTTAAGGAGGCTTGGCAAAAATGCCCTTGAAAAAATTGTGGTTTATGCATCTGATCAAACACATTCTGCATTACAGAAAGCCTGCCAGGTATCTTTATAAACATGCATAAGTATCTAAACAATTAATTTTTTATTATTTTAATTGTAGTTTCCTTTTTCATAGTTTTGAATTATTTTAAAGGATGCTTCCTGATACTTGTGTGAATCATGAATTCATATGCTAAGATCTGTAACATAAACTCACTGATAAAATTTTCAGGATGGTCAATGTTGTATAACCAAGTTTACATTGTGTGGCTCTTAATATATGCATCTATTAGTAGGCTTATTTTGTTTATATAAAGATGATTCACCTTCAACAGCTTTTGTTCCATTTATTCCTTTTGTGCCTTTTCTTTTTGCCCTTGCCGAGTTTTTTTTTTTTTTTTTTCCTAGGTGAATAGGGGGAGGGGGGCTGGTGGGGTTCAAACCTTAGGCACCTCAAAGGGTGCTGAGTGCCGAGCATCCAAAGATGCTTCTCTTGCCATTATCATACAATTTTATTTAAGCTCTTAAAATACTTGGTGCTGGTATTAACTAACTTCCCCAACCTCTGGGTTTTGCTGCCAAATTCTTTTGTTTCATCTCTTTGGAACCTCTGTATCTGTCAGTGCTTCAATGCTAATTCATTTCTGAGCAGACTTTCCCTCCTCTCTGTACGGAGTCTCACATATGGTACTCAGTATGTGGCTGTGAATAGAATAGATATGAAAGCAAATTGTACTCAGTATGTGGCTGTGAATAATGGTAGAAAACCTGAACAAAAAAATAAATTATTAGCACAAGAATAAATTTCTTTAGTGTTTTTATCTACCAAATCAAACTGCTAATTGTGATACTCTTCTTTCCCTTCAAATCACCAAGTGGTTTTGTATGATTACCTTAAGCACATGATGGAAACCAAGAAGATGCAGTTCTATATCAAATTCTCAATGTTTCTCAGAGGTGCTTGAGGCATAGCCTTGAGACATCGTTAAGACAGTTATAACTTTTAAGTTACAATTATTATGGGTGTGTTCATATTAGTAATTTCATCTTATGTTGCTTGGTTATGGTTATGAAGTTTATATTATTATTTTTTTGTGAAAGAAACAATTTTTCTTCAACAAACACAATAACTACTACAAACGGCAGTGTGCATAAAGAGTACAACAACAGCTTCAGCTGCAGAACAACAAAACTTTGAAAACAGAGCTACAGCAAAAACAAGCAAAGAATAAGTGTCAAGAGTCTTGTAGCTCAACTGGCCCCTCTTGGACTTTCCAATGGAGAAGTCCAGGGTTCAAGTCCCCCCTCCACCATTGTATCTATTGGATTATCAAAAACGCAAATAACAAACCACAGATCAAACACACAACAGAGTTCTGTTCAAAATAGACTTCTTGATCCTTTTCAATCAGAAAAGCCTATACCAAATGTCAGAAGCAATGGACCTGCACCTACTCATACTCAGACCTGATTTTTCCAATATGCAAGTTCATGTTAATTTTAAGTAGTGCCAGTATATTGGTTAATAATAAATGTTTATTGTTTAATCGCAGATAGCAGGAATCCATCCAGAGAATTGCAGGTTGCTAAAAACGGAATTTTCAACTAACTATGCCCTTTCGCCTGATATTCTTTGTGAAGCGATTGCACATGATGTTGCCATCGGTTTAGTCCCCTTTTTCTTATGTGCTACAGTAAGAAACTAAGGAGTTTAGATGTTAGCTTGTTTCCTTCTGTTTCTATCATCATTTTATTTTTCTTTTCAATGATCCGACTGAGTTACTAACCGGTTAGAATACTCTGTGTTTTCTTAACACCATCTTTTGAACCCCCTCTCCTCCTTTTGGCACCTTCAACATGATCCAAATTATTACTCTATTAAAAGTTGAGTATTCTTTTTTATGGTTGGTCAAATCTGAGCTGCCAATTGAAATTATAATTTTGCATGACTACTTTTGGCCATATTCGTGACTTAAATTTTCTTTTAAATTTTGTTGTACTAATTTTAAATGTGCACAAGCTTAGACACTTCTTAGAGGTTTGGATATTTAAGAAAAGTTACGATTTTGTCAAGATTGCTGTTTGACTTAGTGAAATTTATGATATTAACTTGAATGACTTTGAAATGGTACTCAAAACATCTATAAATGTTGGTCGGAAGCTGACATATTCTTTATTAGGTTTTTGATTTTCATTTTTCTTTCCAGACTGGTAATGAAAGAAATTACCAGTCATATTCATGATCAAAAATTTTCTTCATGTTATTTGCTGAGGATGCAGGATTTACTCATTAGAACATGTCATAATTAGAGTTTCATTTTTTTTTTCTTTTTAAAAGAAAATTTCTTAAGTGCAAGAAATATTGTCTTGAATCTCAAGGATGCCTAATAATAGTAATAATAATGGTGACAATGATGTCTAGTTGCTAACTGATTATTAACATGGTAAACCCTGTGTAATGGTGAGCACGAGCCTAAATCCTTTTATGGTTTTTGCCTTTTTTTTTTTTTATATAAATTTTATTATTATTTTTTAATTCTGCAGGGGTGGGAGTGTTTTTGGGGGGGGGGGGGGGGGGAGTGGAGGGGGTGAATAGGAACATTTGAACTCTGAAATAAAGTAATGTTAGAAGTTAAAATTAACTAAAGAAGCTTTCCATTTATACTTGTAGGTTGGTACTACTTCATCAACAGCTGTTGATCCTTTGCTTGCTCTTGGAAAGATTGCTAAGGTAACATATTTGACTGAACTGATGAGAAAACCAAGAGATCTGCTTTGCACACTATATCAGTTTCATATACAGATCTAATGTTGATGATTTGAGGTGTCGTCCCCTTTTTCTTGTCTTTTTATAATTCTTTAGTAAATAAAACTTTTTCAGAAAAGCAAAAGGGAGGGGAGACAAACTGTCTAACCACAAATGTGTGTATGTATGCGTGGGAGAGAAAGGGGCGGGAGGTATTAAAAGAAATAAGAAATGGCTTAATTGAAACCATAACATAATGTTCAAGGAAATTTGTGCGCTGGGTAGGGCAGGGAGGCCAAATCCTTCCCACACCCTGAACCTGGCTTGGATTATAAAATCAACCCCAATTCCCAGCCTAACCACTTGGTGTGGCTGGGAAACCCACCCCATTCAGGATGGATGTGTCTTGGACTCTTGGTGTCCCAAACCTTTTATGGCATTGAATGAGTTAGCAGGATTTTTTCCTTTTAGAAAATTCAAATGTGTATTATGTATAGAATTGACCAAGTTTCCTAAAAATAGAAGAGATTGAAATGGTTTGTCATAAGACAGTTCATTAATGCATTATGTATTAAAATGGACCAAATTTTCCTAATATTAGTAGAGATAGAAATAGTTTTTTACAAGTGCATTATTTAAAATTATTTAGAACTTCCAACCTTTTATCCAAAAAAAAATGTATTTAGAACTTGATGACCACTTTGTCATTTTAAGAAAAGAAAGGAGAGAGAGCTTCAAGATTTTCTTTCTCAACTGTTTGACATTCTTCTCACAAAGCAGGAGAGAAAATAAAAGGAATAATCAAATTTTCTGTTCTTACTGAAAAAAATGTTTTATGTATTATATAATTTTATGATATGTAATTAACACATTTTTAAGATTTGAACAATCTTACAATGATTGCAATGCATCTTCTCTTTACATAGAGCAATGGGATGTGGTTTCATGTAGACGCTGCATATGCTGGAAGTGCCTGTATATGTCCAGAGTACCGCCAATACATTGATGGTGTTGAAGAAGCTGACTCATTTAACATGAATGCACATAAATGGTTTCTAACAAATTTCGATTGTTCAGCACTTTGGGTTAAGGTATGCCATCATATACTTGTCCACATGTCACCATTAAAACCTAAAGTCCATACTTCAATTCTTTATTGTACTCATTACTCCATATGTATATGTAGAAGAGGGTGTTTTTTTCCCCCTTCTTACTTTTGTCAATTCATGACAACAGGATAGAACTGCCTTGGTTCAGTCCCTATCGACAAATCCAGAGTTTTTGAAGAATAAAGTAAGTTTTTTCTGACATCTTCTTGAATCTTGATATTCTTGTGCAACAGTGGTGAACAAAAATCTATAATAAAAAAAAAAAAAGAATTTCCATGTAATGATGTGCCAAGGGTTTTGATATGGCTAGGGCAAAGGGGTGGCAACTTTATGTCATCTTTAATGACTTCTTATATATATATATATATATATATATATATATATATATATATAAAAGGTGTGTTCTCTAGCCAATTTTGTTACCTCTTAAGGTTTAATCACAAGCTCTTTGAATAAATTTGATTTTGCATAATTTGCTGTGTTTTTGCACACGTGTCAAAGTGATAATAAGCTGAGATCAGCCAATCAAATTGGTTTATAATTTAAACTTATTGCCTTACAGACTTAGAGGCAGTTGAAAGTCTTTTTTAGGGGAAGACTTCATTTTGCTCAGGATGGTCATATGAACAAGCTTTAGATTGAATTAAAACTGGCTGGCCTGATCTGGTAGGGCCAGCACCATTCACCATCCCTGATCATGGTAGATAACCTAGCATCTATGAAGCTACCCAAATCATAGATAATCCTCTTACCATATTTTTGCATTAGAGGACCATCGGAATGCCCAATAATCATGCCAAACATGGAGGCTTTCCTTGTTACCAACTATAAATATTAAGAAATTCCTGGCACCAGCCCTGGCTTGAAGTAGCTTCCTCCACCTCCAAGAGCAATCTTGAGGAATTTTAATATCTCATAGGTTTTTTTTTCCCCTGAAAATATAATTCTGTACTCACACCACCGAAATGGATCCAGCAATTGCAAATATATCCCAAATGTGCCTCAAAATTTTTGTTTTGTTCCAATCTGACAGCTTCTTGAGTCCTAGACCTCCTTCTTGTTTAGGTCTGGCCAGCACCTCCCAAGCCACTTCCGCTCCCTTAATCTTAGCATCTTTATTCTTTTGTAAGAAAGCATTAAGCTTATGTTCAACTGGATTTATGACTTTCTTTGTTAAGATAAAAATACTTGACCAATAGACCTGAAAACTGAACAAAACAGTTTGAAATAATTGCAATCTCTCAGCAAACGATAGCATTCCAAGAATTTATCCTTGCAGTGATCTTCTCCACAAGAGGCAAATAATCGTTTTCACTGAGTTTCCCAGATATTAGTGGATCCCCAAATACCTAACAGGAAGTTTACCTTCCTTAAAATCCAACTCAATTACAATTTCTTGCTTAATTTCCTCATTGATGCCTGCCATGAAAACCTCAGTTTTACTACAATTTACTGACTGGCTTGATAAGTGCTTGAACTGATTTAGCATCGTTTGGGTAATTCAGTCTCCACCTTTTCTCCACCAAAGATAATTAAATCATCAGAAAAACAAAGATAAGTATAATAAATCTTCTCATATTTAGGATGAAAAAAAAAACTCATTCACTTCTTGGCAGCAACTTGCATCATTATTGAGGAAACCTCCATGCTCATATCAAAGGGCGAGATCAATTGCTTGCTTCTTTTAGTGGTTATCTTTTTGACTGGTTTCAGGCTTCGGGGCTCACATCTAGGTGATTCTCTCCCTTTGTTCCTTAGTTCTCTTTGCCTTTGTAATTAATCTTTTCTTTTTTTGTACTTCTTCTTTTCTCCTTGTACTTTTTGGACTGCTTCATGCTTCTTTTGCATGAAATAGCTTTTTCAATACATATCTTTCTTATTTATTAAAAAAGGGTGAGATAGGATCTCCGGGCCTCAAGCCTTTCTTTCCTTTAACCCACAAGGATGTCATTGATAACTACTGAGAACATAGGGGTAATGTTACAGGTCTTAATCCACCTTCTAAAATTCATTGGAACTCCAATTTCTCTCAAAATACCCACTACAAAGTCCCATTCTACCAAATCATAAGCTTCATCAAATCCACTTTGATTGCACATCTAGCTACTCCATTGTCTCTATGATAATTCCTGACCAATTCATGTACTAACAAAACATTATCAACTATCCTCCTACTTGGCAGAAAGGCACTAGAACTCAGAAAGCCATCAAGGAAAGCCTTCAATCTCTCTGCAAATATTTTAGATATACATTAATAGAGGACATTGCAACATGAAATAGGTCTGAACTCGTCTATCTTAGAACGATTTACAATTTTGGGAACCAATGTAATGTAATGATTGTAGAGTTTGCTGTTTGAAATCCTTTTTTAGCAAAGTCTATTCCTACTCACAATTTTCTAAGAAGCTTTGAAAAAATGAGAAGTAAACCTGTCCAGCCTAGGAGCCTTGCCACTGCCAAGTGAAAAAATGGCCTTCCTAATTTCCTCTTCAGAGACATCATTCTGCAACATTAATTTCTAGTTCTCTTTTATCTGAAAATTCTAAGCCTACACCACCTGACCATATATATCATTGATTGGCTCTCTGCTACTAGATCCCAACAAGTTCTTGTAAAAAATTTCTACTACGCCCTTGCTCCCACCAATGCTATCAACCCTATCCCCTTGATCATCCGCTAGACACTTAATCTGATTTTTGCCAGTCTAAAATTTTGTCACCCTACGGAAAAAAAGCTGTATTCTGATCTCCAAGCTTTAACTAATATATTCTTGATTTCTACCTAAAGAATGCCTCCGCAGAATGCCTTAGTGAAGATTACAAATTAAGCAAGCTCTCTTTCTATCAGTGTAGTTTTGCTGACCTGAGTTGCAGAGCATATAAACCTTTGAACCTCCTTTAACCCCAGTTTAGCTTGCTTTAGCCTATTACATAAACAACCAAATGTTCACCCTTAAATCGTTTCAATCTACCTTTAAGAGCCATCATTTTCTGGTATTCCTGATACATAGGTGTCCCCCTAACCTCCATCTTTCACGCACATTCCACTATCTACATGATCAGCCGAATGGTTAAAACTTTAAAGGGCTTTGGACCTAACTCACCCTAGGCATAAATGTTTTGTTTCTTGATTTGTAAGTTACATACACACCCAGTGGGTCTTAAACCTAGGACCACCCTCCAACCAATTATTATGGAAGAAGGAAGTGCCAGTAGAGCATAGCTCATTGGCACCCTAGGCATAATCTGCTCAAGCATTGCAGAATTATCAGAGACTCCTAGAACTAGAAACTCCACTTCTTTTTTCTCTTTCTTTTATTTTTGATGACGTGGAACCTCACCTAGATTGCTCAAACTAATGCAAGCACTTCTCATTTACTACTACTCCATCCAACGTTTTTGCAATGTACTCATTAGCCTCCCTTTTGTTACTCCAAGCATAAAAACAACTAGTGTAAGGATGATCAACCAAATCTGACTGGTGTAATCAAGAATCCAAATCAATTTCATACCCATTAGCCTCTCCATAAAATCTTTCACCCTCCTCTTGAATACTGTTGAAGTCACCTGTTGTGAACCAAGCACCATCCTGCACCTTATTTTTTAAGCCAATCATACCTTTTCAAAGTTTTCCCGTCAGTAGGTCAGAGTCGGAACCATATATGAAAGATATATATGACATAAACTCTCCACGTAGCAGTATACACTGATGTGACATGCTAATCACACTGAACCTCAAACACTCATATTTTACCAGCCCCATGCCAAGTGTAAGTACCAATATTTTCCCATCCCCCTACAGCATTTTCTTTGCTGTCAAAGCATTCATCTGTTTTACTCTAGTTTCTATTAAATCCAGCAAACAGATTCTATTTCTGATCACCGTAGCTCGAATCTCCTTTTGCTTGAAGGGGCTATTAGACCCCTACGTTCCAAAACAGAAAATGCATTTGCCTTGAGCAAGGGGCTGACCTGTCTCACCCTCCAAATATGGATGTACAACACCATCATCACTACCTTCACCACACTTCTTTCTAGAGGTCCTGGAAAAACTATTTAGCATTTTAGAATCACATCTTCAATAAACTGCTGCAAAGTAATATGAATTCCAAAACTATTTACCCTTTTAAAATCGGACCTACTTCTGATTTATTATTATCACTTGCTGATTCTACATTGACAACTGCATATTGAATGAGAGTGATTTATGCCAGACAGTATCAAAAAGGAAGATAAAAGGGGGAATGAAAAAAATGTAAAAGATATACCTAATAATTAGCACTTAGGGTTTGGAATCAACACCAAGCAGAAAAACTTTAGAATCAGCACCCAAGTTGCTAGGAATCAGCACCCAGCAATTGCAAATTTTCTAATACAAAATTTCATTCACCAATCTGCCTTACATGTTTACTTGAAACTTTTTAAATAGGCTTTCAATCAGTACATTGATAAGGAAAGTAATTCAAATTATATCAATGAAATTTCAAAATCTGAAATTCAAATTAGCACTAATCCTGGTGCATCTTGGTGTCTGCACTAGAGTGTTGATATTTGATAGTGGATTGCCATGTGGTTTGAGATTAAACATTCCTGTGATTTTTTTAGTGTATTAATTTGTTTTCCTATACAACTTTTATGATTGATTTTGCAAAATATATTTCAGGCATCTCAAGCAAATATGGTTGTGGATTACAAGGATTGGCAAATTCCTCTTGGACGTCGCTTTAGGTGTGCCTTTGAACATTTTCCCCAAAAGAAAGACATTTATGTTTTGTTGATGTGCTATTCATGTTATACAAAGTTTAACTTATTGTGTGTAAAAAGTTCTATATTATAAAGACATATCAGCACTACTCTTGAATCATACTATACATTGTGCGTATTGTGTGAATTGTATCGTATCGTACAATACATAGACGTATGCTTTAAAATGAGTTTGTTATTTGAATTTAACAAGTTGTTAAGCTTTTTTTTAACAAAAAATTATTAAGTTACTTAATTTATCATAATAAAATAACATGTCTATAAGTTTTTGTTTTTTGTTTTTTGTTTTGTTTTGTTTTGTTTTTTTTTGTTTTTTTTGTTTTTTTTGTTTTTTTTGTTTTTTTTTTTGTTTTTTTTTTCGTACAAAATTTGGACTACACATTTACACTTCACTTTCATATTTACAAATTTCTTTACTATACTATGAATAAGGTATTAATTGACAATATAATATTTTTCTCATTATTGTTATAAGTTTAAAAAACTAGAATACCAAGAAGAAATTAAAAAAAAAATTTATTAAAATAAAAGAACAAGAACATATAGTAATGGTTGATGATGATGAAGAAATTTTTAATGAAAAAATAAGTTTGCAAAATGATGAACATGATAATAACATTGACTTAGATGGAATTAATTAGGCAAGATGATGAAGATGGTGACAAGAAATTATTATTTTGGGTCATTTGTAATATATTATCACCTTTGGGTATAATAAATTTGAATGTGTATGTTATAAACACATGCATTCAAATTTACAATGAATATCATTTATATATGTATATTTATAATTTTTTATAAATATTATTAAGTGTTTGTGTATCTTATGATATCCGATATGATACAATAAACAACATAGAAAATCAAAATCGATTTACGATATGATTCACGTTTTCACAACTATGATTTTTATTATACATCTACCATCAACTGAAGTGGAACCATAACAGAACAAACATCACTGTTGATCGTAAGAGACTAAGTGGACCTTGAAGTTTGGTGTTGCAACCCTTTCTTTGGCACCATAAAGTGCAGTTATTTGTGAATATGACAGGAAGTCTAAAAGTGGACATAAATGTTTTCACAATTTAGTGCCCGTTTGTTTGCACTTTCAAATGGCAAAAAGTGCTTTTTGAAACCAAAAAAATAAATCAAGCGTTTGGTAATGTTTCAAAATGTGCTTTCTCAAAAAAGCTACGTTTTGAAATGTAAAGAATTAAGCCAAAACGTGCAGACAAGTTTGAGGAGCTTTTGCAAATGCAAAAGCGCTTTTGATCAATATTACCGTTGGATCTAAAGGTCAAGTACTAAATTGCCCACATGTTTTATTGAAAACCCAATTTTACCCTTTGATAAATCAAGACAGATCGCCATTTGCAGCCCCAGAACCCTTTGATAAATTAATTGTTACAAAGACCACAAAAAAATAGCGTCTAGCCCAGGTTCAATTCAGTAACAAATTCCCAAATCAGCTAAGCAAAAAAAATAAAAAATTCAATCCCTTGCAAATCAAGATTCCTCAAAATGCAAAACAAAAAAACATTGGAATAGAGCGAAATCTTCCCTTATGTATCTCCCTTTTCGTTTGCTCTGCTCTGATCCAATTTTCAGTCAATGACCGGTGGTTGTCTCTCTTGCCTTTGTCATCCGTCGACGATCTTTGTGTGTGTGTGTGTGATTGTGTGTGAGAGAGTGAGAGAAAGAAAGAGTGAGAGCTTTTGGCTTTTTATATGTTCTGGAAGATAGAGAAGAAATGGTAGTCTGGTAGAGAAGAAAAGCAAAAAGAAAAGTCAAAAGTGAAGATAGAGAGAAGGTAAAGAATACGTGTGTGGAGGAGAAAAAAAGAGGGGAAAAAAATATAAATAAACGTGTGGATGAAAGAAAAAGAGATAAAGAGAAAAATAAAATAAAGAACAAGAAATTAAAACTAAGAAATGCTACTATAATATTTTCAAAATAAATTTTAAGTGGTGGGTTGTTACTAGCTAATACTAGTGAAAAAAAAAAAAAAAATTTAAGTGGTGTGTTCAAATTAAAATCATTAACAACTTACCGCATATGATTTGTTGTGAAAATATTGTAAAAAAAATTTTACAACAAATTTTAGTTAACAATAAATTATTATTGTTATTATTATTAATTAGTAGTTTTTTTTTTGAGTAAGTATTATTAAGTAGTTGATTTAAGTATAAAATAAACTCTTTTATATATACATTGTTCTTTTTGGTAATTTACAACTCAAACTGCCACTTTTATAAGTACTAGCCAAACACTCAACTTTTTGAAAAAACACTTTTTAACAGCTTTTACCAAACACTCAGCTTTTTAAAAAAGGCCAATTTCATACCGCACTTTTTGAAACCCTCACTTTTTCGAAAAGCCCAAGTTGAACCAAACTCACCCTTAACATTTGGTGCCCACTCTAATAAGTGTGGGCATTTGAATTGAGTATGGAATGCTGCGTTTGATTTACTGGATTGGATTGCATAGGTTGGATTTAATTAAGATTAAATGAAATTGGGTTGGATAATTGTTATCCCAATCCTGTGAGTGGTACAAGGCAGATAAACTTCAATACTTAGCAGCAGAGTATTAGGGTCATTGGTTTAATATGCTCACTAATACTCATTATGTTATGGCTAATAAAATAAGTTCATGAATGTCCACAGCATTTTTCACACAAAAATTCAGTTTATAAATAACAACCATTGTCCCCAAAGGGATCCTTTTTGGCTTAATAAAGTTTAGTTTTCTATGTCAAAATCAATACTTTCATGCCTAGAATAAACAGAACGCAAACACAACTTATCGGATTCATTTATTCAGAAATACATAAATAACAAAAATTCCTAACAGCTTGAGGACTTGTCAACATGAATTTCAAAAAAGATGACTGCCTTGCTAGACACTACAACTTGCTAATTCATATTATATTCAGAAGAGCTGTACAGAAGACACATAAACAGTGCAGAAAATAAACTCAAACAGAGAACAAAATACAGCCTCACCAACCAGTCAACCACACACCAAACAAAGAAACGGAGGAAGAAACGACTACCAAAGATCTCAACTAACCAGCAACAGAGAAAAACCTAGTTAAAACTTTCATAGGACTAACAAGGACCAAATGCAATGGCAGAGACACCCCGATTAGCACAAAGGGACTTATTAAGGGTTCGTTTGGTTGGAAGAATGGAAAAGTGGGAGGATAGAAAAGATTTTAATTTCTCTTCTTTTTGTTTGGTTGAGAGTGAAAAAATGGAGGGATAAAAAAAGTGAGTTTGTATAAATCTACTCGTATACTCTTGTTAAAAAATGAAAACCAATTAAAATTTAAAATGTATTATTACTTTGGATTTCATAATGTAATCTTAACTCTTAATTGGCATTTGCATTTCAAGAAATGGGATAAGTAGACACCTATTGCTCCAATTACGCAGTGAAGTTCTTTATATTTCGGCCAATTTATGAATGTTTTCCTTCCATCTGAAACTGTATGAAGCTTGAGGAACAAAGAGTGCATGGAGGGGGTTAACATATCTCTTTCAAAGGTTCCAACTTCCAATTATTTTGCAAAGGTTAAAAAACTTGATGAACTTCTTTTCAGCTAAGTAAATTGACGAGCTTTGCGCACAGTTTAGTTAGTCAAAGTTTGTTTCTTTTTACACGGAGCTCCTGAAATTTGTGCGAAGAATTTTCAACAATCAATCAAGCATCTTTCATCTTGAATATAACCGGACTTTAAATTTGTTCCATATCATAATTTTATATTTCGTAGGATTTATAAATATTTTACGTGATTAGTTTCTTTTTTATATTAGAAAATAATTCTATATGGAAGAAAACTATTACCAATTTTTTTGTCTTAGAAAATTTCAAACTATAGCGTCTGCTACTATCGGAGACTTTACCAGTTGAGCTAATTGGAACCCACAACTATTACCAAAATTAGTTGTTATTTATTTTCAAATTAAATTTTTTTATTGATATCTAAAAACATTTTAAATTTATTTTAACCCTTTCCATGGTTAGTTCTGGGACACGGGTCATTTATAATGCTGCTTTGAAAATTTGACTTTCACCTCAGTTAGTTAGGAATTTGAGTTTTGACTATGTTGTTACAAATATGAAATATCACATAACCGTCCCCAAATCTCTCCTCAACCAACAAAATACGCACATTTTTTTTTTTTTTGACTTATTAAACAACAATGGGTAAAAAAATTATTATTTTTTCTTTTCCCAAAAAGAGTTTATAAAAAAATCTTAAAGCAATACCCTTAGAGTATTTGTTAACTTTTCTCTTAAACAATAAACATAATAGGAAAAATGTTAAAGGTTACAAGACTTGAATATTGTTGATACCCATTTTCGTGATACATTTCTACAAGTTTGATTCAACCTAGCCCAACCGCCTTGTGGGTCCAATTTATGTATTTTATTATATTTTATCATTTTAAAGCATGGCTCAAGCCCATGTGACAAATGCGGGAAATTGAGAAAGTGTAATTTGAAGGGTATGAGTCGGTTTCTTTCGGATCTTTTTCATGAACCTAGCCCATGTGTGTTATCAAGTGAGCAAGGGACACTAGTAGCACTTTAGGCTCATGGAAGAGGTTTTGTACCCGAAATTTTCACCCCAAAAGAGTTTTTATGCTTTGGCTGTTTATGGCCCAAAGTTTCTACCCTAAACCATTTTTGCCTTTAAAACATAGTTGGCTCTCATTGGCCAACTCCAGCTGCTAGCCCTCACATAGGTGAGTATTCTAATAATTTGAAATGGCTAATAGAAAGCAGCCAATTAGAGCAAACCCATTTATTTCCCAAATCATGTTAAAAGCATGCCAAACTCTTCCCTAAAAAAAGGCAACCTAAGCCAAGACACCAAATTAGTGTCATGGACTCATGGGGGATAAAAGCCTCTTCTACTACCAAAAACCAGTCTTTAGCAACACCCCAAACTCAATATAAAACTCTTTTCAGTTCAAAAATCAACCAATCACGTTTTACCCACATAGTTGAAACTTTAGAGTAAAAGCCTATTCAGCCAGCTAACATTCTCACAATTCTAAAACTAAGGGGTGGAAATATGGGTACAGGGGAACCTTCCCTCTCTTCCTCACAATCTGTCTCAATTTCCTCTTCTTGCTGACTATGGGTCGAAATTTCAGACCTATGTGTTTTTTCTTCATTTTCTTGTAATTCAGTTATGGCATTTTGATTTTTCTCTTGTTAAAGCACCATTAGCTTTTTGTTCATTATACATTTGGAATTTTGGGCTTGATTCTCCACAAAGAAACATTTCTAAAGAACCCAAGGGGAGATTTGGGCCGTTCTCACATTTTCGGCCCTTGTCGCAAAACGTCCCTGACAAATATTTAAATAAGGTAAAAGATGCAAACTTTGGAGAAGTAGTGGCAGTGAGTCAGTGATTGTAACATAAGACTGGGGTGGAATTACAGCCAAGGGTGTGGGGGCTATGGCCCCTAAAATACTTGATTTTTCTCTTGTTAAAGCACCATTAGTCTTTTGTTCATTATACATTTGGAATTTTGGGCTTGATTCTTCACAAAGAAACATTTCTAAAGAACCCAAGGAAAGATTTGGGCCGTTCTCACATTTTCGGCCCTTCTCGCAAAACATCCCTGACAAATACTTAAATATGGTAAAAGATGCAAACTCTGGAGAAGCGGTAGCAGTGAGTCAGTGACTGTAACATAAGACTGGGGTGGAATTACAGCCAAGGGTGTGGGGGCCATGGCCCCCCAAATTTTTTTTTTAAATCCTTTATAATATTTATAACTATTTAAACTTTTTTTTTTTAAAAAGAAAAGATATAGCCTACAAAAATAGAAGTTGGCCCCTCAAGCAAAAATTCCTAGTACCACCCCTTGTAGAGATATGGCTTGAATTTAGGGGCTTTTTATGCACATACATGATCTATATGGGAGTAATTCCACTATAAGTGGATTCACTTGTTTTTTGCCTAGTTTAAATTGAACTAGGACTCCTTGTTTTGGATGACTTGTCATTTGGTGGAGGTCTACTTAAATTGGATCTCTTTTCACGTGGTGAAGGAGATTTGTTCTCATATTAGTCTTGGAATTCTACTTGACTTTGGAGTCCAACATGAGATTGATTTGATTTAGCCGACCTTGAGAGACAACGATGTGATTTAGAGTTATAATTGGAGTGGACTTTGTCTTTTGCTTGGATTAGTATGGTGTATGTGGACACAAGGAAATTACATTACAAATTCTATTGCTTGAAGGACTTGCATCTTTGCCGACTTAAATATCCTATATAAATAGAGTGTGTTGCGGAAAATTTAGAGTTTTGTGTGTGTGAGAAAAAGAGGCTTTCTCTTGATTTGGTTATTTGATATTTGTGGGTTGCAATTTGGAATAGTGAGAGAGGTTTGTTACCGCTTGGTTTTTGGTTCTGTGGTTTGGAGATTTGCTCTCTCTTGGTTTGTTGCAACTTTTGGATTTGATTTGTGGTTATCTCTTTGGTTTGAGCACAATTGGTATTTGGTATTCGTATTTGGTATTTGTGAACCTTTGGTTCTTTGGTTTGTATTTGTGAGAGAGAGCTATTTGGGTGTATTTGGGATTTGGGTTTGTAAGAGTGCCTTTACACCAATTTGTATTATCCCAAATTTGTTATAGTAAAATTTGTTCTTCGTCGCTCGTGGACGTAGGCTATTGCTGAACCACATAATTCTTGGTGTTTTGTGTCTATTTTCTTTTGGATTAATTTTCTTTGTTCCTATTGTTTGTTTGGAGATCTTTCTCAAGTCTAAAATATTTTCACAATTAATCTTGATAATTTTGCGCATCTGCTATTTTATAACACCCCTGACATAAGAGAAGAATCAACCAAAAGGTTCCATGATAGGGAAAGCAACCCAAGCAAAACTCTTGAAAAGTTTATCAACCATACTCACTTTCATTCTTTCTCTTCCCATACTTGCCCCTGTTATATGGCTATTATATATGAGAGACTATGATTGTGAAATAGTCCTAAGGTTGCCAAAATTGCAACTTGGTATTGGTATTGGGCTGGTCATTACCTTCTTAATTAGTTAGCAATATTGTTGTGTTCTTGCAATCTTGATTTCCAAAGGCAGAACTTCTTGTAGTTATGGTGCTTTGCTATGTTCACTGTGGGGCTTGCCCTCATTGGGGCCTATAACAAGGAAAGTCGTACAATATCAGGCTCACCAATGTGGCTGAAATTGAAGGTTCAGCTGAAATAGAAGGTGCATAACAATGACAATTAAAACAACATCAAAACGTGCATTTATGATACAGGAGCATGCAATGATTTGGTGATGACAATGGGCTCCAGGAATATTTTTTAGGATCGTGTTGGAGAGGTTAACAAGACCTCTCTGTAAATAATATTTTCTTATTTCATCTTAATAATTAGGATGATAAGATGATATATTTTCTTGTAACCCATGATCTGAAAGAAGATTTTTGAAGTCAACGCAAGTTCTCTTAGAAGATGAACCTTAGGTAGGAGATAAATTTACTAATAATACTAGCAAGAGAATAAATGATAAACTATAAATTCATTGGGCATATTGTTTATTAGTATAATGAAAATATTAATTATTGTTGCAAATATTAAATCTTGAAAATCATCTATAGTCTCTTATTAAAAAAAGGCAAAAGACTTAATGGGTTTAGAGGTTTGGTTGGAAGACTCACTCGAGGATATTTCTCCTCCTCTTCTCTTAGTTGATGTTCATTAAGCATTTAGGAATAAATTCCTGGGCTATCCTTGGTTTGGTTTCTCCAAAAAAAAAAAAAAGATACTTTAATTTATTATTTATTAGTTTTTGTCTTTGCCCTTTTTAATTCTTTTATTTAACAATTCAACTCAACTTTGACAACTTATTGGCCTTTGTAATTTATTAAGAAGAATTTTTATTGGGCTTGCTTTTTTTTTTTTTTTTTTTTTAAGATTTTAGATCAAATTAATTTGTTGTTGGAATTTTTTTATTCTAATTTAAAAAGGCCAAAATAAAATTTGGTGTTGAATATGAATTGGTTTGTTTTTTTGGGTTTCTTTTAGGGCATTCAAGTTTTTATTTTAGGATGATCAAATAAATAATTTTAAAAAATATTATATATAAATAATTTTTTCGCAAGTTAGGGGGTTGATTGGAACCCCCTGGAGACAAGCTGGCGCCGCCCTGGGTGTCGAGATCATTAATGCTCGTATGAATTCAACTAAAAAAGATTATTATACCTAGGGGTAATGTTTTTTTTTTTTTAATCTCCCTAGGGGCAATGTTATTTACTTTGTATGCATATTCTTTAGAGTGATGGAAGAAATACAACAAATTTTTCTAATATAAGTTTAAGGCGAAAATTCTATTTTGATCCTTATATTTTGGGGTCACAATTAATTTGGTCCCTATATTTTGGTAGCAGTCAATTTGGTCTTTGTTATTTTTAATTTGGATTCAAATTAATCTCTACCGTTAACTCACTAACGGAAAATGCTTACGTGTCAATGGTATGCATTGCTGGCACATTTAAAGCTTACATGACTTATATAATAATATTAAAAATTGACAACTCATCATTTTAATTAATAAAAATGCCACGCCATGAACAAACACCAAAGATGAAAGAAAATAAAATCAGCCAAAGACCGAAACAGAAAATATTATTCCTTTTTATTTTCTTTCATTTTCTTGTAATCCAAAAAACACACACAAACATCGAAAATCTTCTATTGGAATGTGAAAACTGAAAGTATGAAATGAAAGACCAGTGGATGGAGTCGTAGTTTCAGTCTAGTGGGTGGAATACAAAGCTTGGGAATTTCAGTTGATGGTGCAGGGTGCAGCCATGGCAGAGGATTTGAATTTTGGAATTTGGGGATTTCAGTTAAAGAAGAAGAATAGGGAAATAGACTAAATGGAGTTGATTTGTACTAGCATGTATAGTGTGGGGCCGTGGCTTGTGTGCTTTGAGTTTTCATTGGGAGACTGAGGGAGATACCGCAAGAAAGAACAGAGATGGTAGTTGACGTTTTTTTTGGTAAAGGACTAACATTCATTTTTAAAAGAGTAAACAAAAATCCTATCATGGTCTTCTGTTGCTTGTTTTGCATTGAGCCCAGTGACAAAGCGAGTATTATGATTACATGGTGCAGCAGAAGGCCAAATGAGCTAAAACCTTACTCAACGCTCTCAGTAGCTTGCAGAGGGTTTGGGACAGTGGTGAGGACACTGGTAAGAAATTGGCACCTCTGGATTTTCAATTTTCACAATTCCAAATACACATAGACGGTCTTTTGTAGATCTTCGATGTTTGTGTGCGTTTGGATTGCAAGAAAATAAAAGGGAATTAAATTTTATATTTCGGTCTTTGGCAGATTTTCATTTTCTTTCATCTTGGGTGTTTGTTTATGACATGGCATTTTTATTAATTAAAATGATGAGTTGTCAATTTTTAATATTATTATATAAGCCATGTAAGCTTTAAATGTGCCGGTTGTGTACACCGTTTGTCACATAAGCATTTTCCGTTAGTGAGTTAACTGTATGGATTAATTTGACTCCAAATTAAAAATAACAAAGACCAAATTGACTATTACCAAAATGTAAAAAGCAAATTGATTGTGACCTCAAAATATAAGGACCAAAATGATGTTTTCGCCTAAGTTTAATAATTTTTTTTTTTTTTTTAGAATACTAAGTATTTTTAACACACACACGGGGAGAAGGAAGAAGGTCTTAAAGAAACTGACAATGGTGTATATCCAAAATGACCTAGTTTAGTAAGTTTTTTGAGAGAGTAGTTTAATAAGTTTTTGTTTTTTGAGAATGAGTAGTTTAATAAGTTTTTTTTTTTTGAGAAAAGTAGTTTAATAAGTTGATATGTCATTAATCACCAAAAAGTCATTCAATATTTATTTATCATATTGTTAAAGTTTCATCGATCACATTTATTGTTTATTATATTGTTAAAGTATCATCGATCATATTTATTGTCATGTTAATTTATAAGATTTTAGAAATTTGTAGTAGTTTTATTATTATTTTTATTTATGATTATGATGAGCATATATAATTAGCTATATACATTTACGTGCTTCTTATTATGCATATAACTAGCTCAATATTGGAGCCTCCAAGGGCTCGGAGAGCATTTTGGTTTGGGTCATAGAGCCTCATTCTTTGGATGTTGTTTTGTCTATAGAGCGCTACAACTTCTGTTGGTGGTGGTAGATTGTTACCCAGCATTCCATAACAAACACCAACTTGGGCACCTGCATTAGATTAGACAATAAGTCAATGGTTTTACATACATAAATATGATTATGCTTTATCTCAGTCAGGGACTCAAGGCAGGAATGTTATAAATGTGTTGGAAGTGAAAGATTCATTGGATTTGTAGGTTAGCATATATTATATTAAAAGTGAAAGATTTATTGGATAATAAGACTGATGTTAGTGATATTATCATATTACCTATAAGACTTACAAACTAACGTGTCACTAATTAAAAAAAAAAGTAATTTAAATATTCTTTAATTTAGTTGTTAAAATCCACTAATCATGATAACATGTAAACTTTCTGTAGTAAAATATGGAGTAGCTTAGCATTTTCTGCAAGATATACTATAGGATTAAGTAATCATGGAAATTATCATTTTTTCAGCTAATTGTTTCCACCACCATGAATTGGCTATTTTGTCTTCTAACTTCACAGTTGACCTTGTAGAGGCTATGACTACAAGCTTGTAAAGTTGTTATGCACTTTGTTAAGTCTCTTAGTGACGCAGAATGGAATATTGCATGAATCCACAAGGAATAACTAGAATTCAACCGAAAGAAAGGAGAAAAACCTTTTTGAAATTTTTATTCATGAAATTCTGACCTGAATTTTTGTTTACATATTACATATTACAAGTCTATTTAAAGGTTCAAGAAAACATGTTTTTTTCAAGTAAAAATATTCTTGAACATATCCTAATTAATACAATATTATAATATGATTCTATTTTGATTAACAATCTCTTAAAAACACCTAAAATCAAGAAAATAAAATCCTCTATACTAAAATAGTGAAAATTACATAGAAATTCAAAAACTAAGAAACGATAAACATTAAACCACATATCTTGTCCTATATCATTTAGTAAAAATTCCTAATTCTATGTATACATGATTCTATATATACATCCTCTCCCTTCTTTCTCATCCCATTATTGAGAGAGAGAGAAAGAGAGAGAGAACCATAACCAAACAAAACAAATATAATGAAGAAAGAAGCGCCCCCCCTTCTCCCAGCTAAATACAACTATAGAGTGGCTAGTTGTTGTGGCTCATTTAAAGAGAAGTAATTCGTTGATATCTTTTTATTTAGGTGCCCACTCTAACTACAACTATAGAGTGGCGCTTAAATTAAATGTTTATTAGTACATTCTATAGGCTATTACTTTTGGCGAGCATGCAACGTGAATGTGCTTCAATTCCAAAAATGACATGACGACCAAGACAGATTTGTGGAGATTGGACTATGGTTGGTTCAATCAAACTTAGCTCAAAGGAAAATCTAGAGCCTAGAGGGCAACATTAATTGAGTTGGAAGCCCTTTAACATTGGCAGTTTCTACTTTCTACTTCTATAGTTCTAGGGATAGTACTATTTGGTGTCTTAATAAGTATAGTTACTGTTCCATACATCCTGACCCTCTCACAACAACATGGAACCCACTGTGGGTGTGTGACAATATCACAGCTCCTCAACCTTGGGTTAAGACACAAAAGCATTTGATTTGGGCTGTAAAAGACTTTAAAATCATGTATGAGAGAGAGAGAGAGAGAGAGAGAGAGAGAGAGAGACCAGTTGTGCCTAAGGTAGCCATTAGCAGCCCAAGCACCAGCATTATTGTGGAAATCATGGAAGGGCTTTTACCTGCATGACCGGACTTAGCCATTGAGAAAACTATGGAAGGAATAGGAAACAAAAAGCTAAGATAGCCAACTATGACTTATACCATTGTTTAGCTGCCCTTTTATAGAGTGAGAGATATAGATGGATGCTTGTGCTACATATTTTTTTAAGTGACTATATCCACATTCTAAAATTTTTGTTGGTCAAGCACTCTACGTGAACCAAGTTGTACACGATCCAACTTGCATCATTCAAGGCACATTTAAGTCTAACTGCTCATTAATTTGTGGAAATTTCTCCCCACCTTTGAATTGTCTTCAATTTTTCAATGTCCCACTGTGTTTGGTTTTATTTGAAACAACCAGTCTTATTGGTTGCCTTCCTACGGAAATTTACATGTTTATGTGAAGGATGCATAGGGCTTTCCAATTGGATGGTATTTGAAATTGATTCATTTAATTTATGGTTCATATTAAATATTATAAATCTAAAAATATATCTAGTCTTATGGTATGAAAATTATATACTGTTAAATTCAAGAAATAAAATCTTAACTATGAAATATACTATCTCTATTTACATGAAAGTATATCAAATAAATAGAGATGATCTTGTTCCTATGTTTTACATCCATGCAACATTTAATGGACGGACTGTGTCTTTCATTTCTACAACCAATCATTTTCCAATTTTATTTGTATCACGTGGAAAGATTGGATCACTTGTAGTGCTATTAGATGTAAAAGAACATTGCTTCTACAAGGACTCATTGTTATCAAGGGAGTACTTCTCCCGTAGAAGTGAATAATTTCTCTTATCAAAGACCATTCGACAATTGGCACACCTCTGACATTCCCAATAGCAACATTTAGGATCTAGAGTTTCCAGCCCTCAATTTAACAAAAGGATAGTAACACATTGTTAGTAAATTTTATATATTTTGTATTACGCTTTATTTGGTAGGAGAGAAGAGAGGGAGAGAATGGATAAGAACCGTGTCAAGATTAAAAGTTTTTCTATTGTTTAAATGAGTAGAAAATAAGTGGGAAAGCAAAGACAATGGATACTAATTTCCACTAGGTCCACTACAGTCATATGGGCCGAAAACCAAATAGTAATTAGATTTAATTAATATGCATTATGGAAAATTTTCACTGACCTTCCTTGAGGTTTTTATTTTTATTTTTTATATTACACTCACCTTTCCTTTAATTTTTAATAAGACACTCACCTCCCTCAAATTACAAACTATTGACACTAAACTCCCTAAATAATTGAAATATATATTTTAAAAATCTTGAAATAAAATATTTAAAAAAAACAAATCTCAAATTTCCTATTAGAGGGGGTATGCAAGTGGAGGGTAAAATAGAAAATTCAAGATCTTTAAACTCTTTTTTCAATTATCGAGTGAAGGTTAGCATAAATAGTTGACATTTTTAGAGGTGATGAATATCTTATTCTTAACTAGAAGAGAGGTCAATGTAATAATGGAAAACTTAAAGGGAGATCCGTGCAATATTTCTTATATTATATTCGAATTTTGAGTTTCCAAGTTAAATCAATGACTGAGCATTTCATACATTACTATTTCATACATTTCATATTCTTTACATTCTCTACATTATTATTACTATTTTCATGTGTGTTATAATAAATATTACTGTTTATTAAAAAAAAAAAAAAAAAAAAAAAAACCCCATTTTTCTTGCATCGACTAATATTAAAGAAAAAATATGAAAAATATATACACATCATTTTCATATTAGGCAACATAGTCAAATGATTTTTCCTTTCATTTTTTCTTCTCTACTAAACAAATAAATGTCATATTCATTCGTCATTCTTTCACTTTTGCATTTTTCCTATCAAATATTTAAGATAAAATAACAATCTCTTTTTTCTTCTTCATTTTTATATCCTTCCAACTTTTGTTCAGTCCTCCCTATCAAATTAAAGGAGAAAACTTGAAAGTAACAGAGCTATATACGATTAATCTTTGATTTTGGTAGGTTTAAACACAAGAAGAATCAGAGAAAAGCATTATTCCATATCCTACAATTTGGTATTTCAAGTTTCTGTCGGTCAGCTAGACGACGAAACGAGTCTTTCTACAAAAGATAATTAAACAATCTGTGTCCCACAAGGTCTTGGCTTGGATTCATAGCAAACTCCCTGCTTTTTTAAAAAGTTTCGGAATGAAAGACCAACCAAGATTGATAGCAAACTCCCTGCTTTTTATATTTAAATATTAATTTAATTTTTGATATTATTATTAATAATTAAACTATTTTTCTGCTTCTTTCGACATATAAATTTAATAATTTAGTTTTTGATGTGATAAATGATAAAGATCTTTTACATTTTACTATAATCACATCCGGCCTAGCAGCATATCCAATTAATCAATCAATAAATAAATAAATAAATAAATATATGTATATATATATATGTTTATATATATATATATATTTATATAAGAGCAGAAACTTTATGTGGGAGTGCATGAGGTTCTGCCAAGTGGTGCTCTAATTTTGCGTTTTGTCTCTTTTTACCTCTTTCATTAAGTGTTTTTTGCTATTACCCAAAAGTTCACATTAACTTATTTTACTGTTATCTCATTAATATCTCATTAATTGCCTAAACTTACACCACATCTTTTTCTATTTTTCATGTCTTTTAGCATACCCACTGTTTTAGTATTTTTTTTAAAAAAATAATAATAAAATAAAATAAGTAAGGACTAATAGTAATAACTAACAGTAAAAACTAACAAGATAAGACCTTTGAGAGAGATAGAGAAAAATAAAAATGTTGTGGATTGTTAAATAAAAAGCACTATTTCACTATATATTACCAAAATAAAAGACCTAAGATTAACAAAACATTTGAAAGAGAGAGAAAAAGGAATCTGAAGGGTCACTACCTTTGTTATACTGGCCTCCCACCACCATCAAGATACTAAAACTCCTATGGGTTTCTTTTTTCTTTTTAAATTAGGGGCTTAAATATGATTTAGGTTTAGGTAATTTGGTTGGATAGTTTTTGTTTTGGGTATATAAGTAGAGAGAATATTTGGTGCACAATGTAAAGTCATATTCTACCATAGTTTAATTTTAAATCATCTGTAAGACACATGCATTCACACTTGCCCACACCATGTCTTAATGTCGCACTATCGATAAGTGGAAGACGGTCAGAGAGTTGAGTATACTTTCATTTCATGGTATGAAATATGTGAACACCACACAAATTAGTTGATTTTCATGGTCTTGTTACTCTTTTGCATTTTTTTTTGGTTTCATGATTTTTTTTAAAAAAATCTTACCTTAAGAAGGTTACAAATATGCAGTGAAGCTACTAAACTAATTTTTAATATTTCAAAATGTATATGTTTCTTTACTCTAATGTAGTTTACTTTTTCTTTATAATATATGTACAATATTATCCAAAACCGTCTTACATAAAATATTACACAATTATCTGTGTATCGCACAGGCAACTTACTAGTTTTGCTATGAAGATTAGTACACAAGTAACACATGTAAAAGAGAAAAACTTAGAAAGCTAGTTGTACAATACGCGTGAGGAAGCCAAGACTAACTTATAAATATATATATATATATATAGAGAGAGAGAGAGAGAGGCTTCTATACACATAATGTGTGTAAAAAAGAGAACCTAAATCTAAATAAAAAATATTGATAGATTAGGATCACTGGCGGCGCCAAGTGTTAATCAGGGTGGTCATAGGACCACCCTGATTTTTTTTTTTTTTTAATTTAAAATATAACTTAAAAAATTTTGACTTTTAAATTAATATGCGTCTTTTGACCACTCTAGAAAAAAAACTTGACCACCCTAAAAAAAACACTTAACACCCTTAATAACAACTGAGCCCATTAAAAATAAAATTCAACCTCTCTAAAATTTTTATTTGTTGAATGTTGAAAAAAAAAATTGCAAGAAATGCTATGTTTACAACATTTTCGCGATATTTTCATAACAAATCATAAATAATAGGTTGTTATTGATGAATAGAAAATCATTTCAGTGGTAAGTTCAAATTAGAACTAGTAAAACTTACAACCTAGTTTTTGTTGTGAAAGTGTTGCAAAAATGCTGTGAACATAACATTTCTAAAAAATTGCTAAAAACAAACAAATTAACCTAAAATCTCAAATCAAACGTTTAATTGTGATTTTTTAAATTGCGTTTCAACTGGCATATTTTAAAATTGCTATATATATATTTATATATATAAAGCACACTTTTCAAATAGCTAGTCTGTTAGCATTTACTTTAGTCTTTAGCCGAATTTGTTGGATTTATGTGATATATTTTTTCAAAAAGATAATGTATTTTGTTTACATTAGTACTTATTTAGGCAATATGTTAGTAATTGAATAGGAGATCAGTAGATTAATAATTTCTTAATTGTGTATATTGAAAAAGATGTTGATAATATTAATAGTAAAACTATCATATCACACAATAATTTTAAAATATGAAAACTTGTGAAAGAAAATTTTAAAACTTTATGTATTTGAATATGTTTTTATTTTGTGGTGTTAATATATTCAATTTTTATTATTAATAAACTTTTTAAAATTAAGTATTAGGATAAGCATTGAGTAGATAACATTAAGTCAATGAGTTTTAGAGGACCTCATACTCAGCAATAAATAATAATAAAAATATAGAGATAAAGTTACTCTTCCATTCACCACCAAGAACAACAAAAGGGAGAAAACTTTGCAATGATAAAATAAAACATGAAGAAGAAGATCAAAAAGAGAAGGAGAGTAAATAAAAGTCAACTTGAAATGAAGTTGAAAAGAGAGCGATTAACATACCACAGATTTATGAGTAACTTAAAAATAAATAAATAAATAAATAAATAAATAAAGCTGAAATGATAATTAAGATGGAGAGTAGCAAGGTAAGCAGAGAAGATGGGTAGATTCCTTCAAGAATGAAGATAAATAGAAAGTTTATTTATTTAATTTTAGAGATACTTAGTCTCTCTCTTGAAAAAATTAAAATTAAGTATCGAACTTTGGATTTCATTAATTTACTTGTCCATAAAACTAGTATTAATTTTGAATTTGATAGACTCTTCAACTTTTGCTCTTGGGAGAGTAAAAATTTGTACAATCTTAACTACGGTAGATAGAATTCAAATTTAAGAGAATGCACAACATTCAATGAGGAAATAAAAATTGATGTGGATTTTTGTTTTGTTCCTAGCATTATTTTTTTTTCAAAAAAAAAAAAAAAAAAAAAAAACTTAATTTTTATTGATTAATATATATATATTTATATATATATATTTATATATATTGATTTCTAAGCGAAAAGGCCTTAATAGAGGGGACCTTCTTCCATTTGGGGTCTTAGGCAATTGCCTCAATCTCCTCTGAGCCAGCTTGGGATTATTATACTTTTTATAAGGACATGAGTTGAATACTCGTGATGAACATACCTCCCTCTTCCTTAAGCAATGGGGTGTATATAAGTTTATTTATTTATTACTATTATTTTTTAAGGTTGGTGTCCACTTCCCCTCCAGTTGATTAAAAGGAAGGATTTGTAAGGTGCTTGTCCCAAGGTTGTATGGTGGATTTAATGCAGAAAGAGTGGTGGTAGGTTAGAGTATTAAATGTCAATTTGACGAGTAGATTTTTCTTCGTCATTTATATCAAGTTCGATGGGAGTTCTGGCTACCCGGCTCTTGAAGTCCTTAGCAGTATAATGGTTAAAATTTAATTTAGTCCCTTGACTTTTACTTCAATTGTACAATTAGTTATGTAATGGTTAAAATATAATTTAGTTCCTTTAACTAATACTTCAATTGTTAAATTATTCTCTAAGGTTTAATTTTTGTCAATTTAGTCCCTAAGTTTGTTGTTCCGTTGATTTCATTTAGTAACTTAATTTGGCAGCTGCAAAAGATCATTGAAAAGTTTGTAAGGGAATTTGGGGATGAGCTGTCTAATGTTGCTACACAAACTCTTTCCTATGGTGGTATTTGGCGAGTGGGATTGGAGAAATCTGACAAAGAACATTTTGGTTTTGTGATGGTTAGCAGGATTTTGTTGAATACAATTCTATTTGTTGTGAGTACTTTTTAGTCTTCATATATGAAAAAAATTCAAATTTCCATTTTCTTGTATTTGATAAGACTACCATTGAAATTCAATATCCAACGACCAAGAATTGTAAATTGGAAATTAGTCAATATGATCATTTTGTCCAAATTTGTAATTAGTAGATGATATCATTTAAACATTTTAAAAAAAAATTAAAAATCTAGTTGAAAGAATTTATGAGATTCCTAATTTAATAGTTTTTTTTTTT
Organism: Notholithocarpus densiflorus; assembly: GCA_030021035.2. Lineage (NCBI taxonomy): Eukaryota > Viridiplantae > Streptophyta > Magnoliopsida > Fagales > Fagaceae > Notholithocarpus > Notholithocarpus densiflorus. Next base: position 552,602 of record JARYZH020000027.1, on the reverse strand, counting down.
TTGGTACAAGATAAAAATTATACTCTAGCCTAATTTAAATGTATATAATCGTGTGAAGCTCCTACTTGGAGATTTGAACCCTGACCCTTACCTCCTCACACCCCACAACTTAATACTAACAGATTTGGATAGATCATAGGACTATGCTTTATTGACTCATTTTGAAAAAGTATGCGATTAAATTGGCAAAAATTAAACTAGAAGGGCTCATTTGTCATTTGACAATTGAAGTAAAAGTCAATAGACTAAATTTTAGTCATTTTGTAACAATAAAAATATCTTCTTTCATTTTTTGTTTTTGGTAAAAAAATGCATTGAAACGTACATCACTCTCAATAGTAAGATACACTTCTAGAAATTTGAATAAAATCATGGAAAAGTAGAAGTGAAATGACCATAAAGGGTGTGAAAATTATTTGATGCGTCATTGCACTTGTTTAGCTTATTTTCTTAAAGGTGAGTCAAAAAATAACTTTAAACAATAATATAAGTTGTTATTTGATGAAACATTTTTTTTTCACCTTTAAGTAAATAAGTTGGAGTAGTGCATTTCACTAGCTTATTTATTGTCAACTTATTTTTCTAAAATGTGAGATAAAAATAGATTACTTTATTTCTTGTTTAAAATCGATTTTTTGTCACACATTTAAGCAAATAAACTAATTGCAAATAATCTGACCAAATGCACACAGAGTCCTACACCTTGTGCATTTACAAAGTTATTTATGGTGTCATTGCTTGCAATTTGGAATAAAGTCAATATTTGTCACATTTCTAAGCAAATAAACTGTCCAAACGCATATAAAATCCTACACCAATGGTGTTTACAAAGTTACTTATGGTGTCATTGCTTGCAATTTGGAATAAAGTCAATATTTGTATCGCTTTTAAGCCAATAAACTGACCAAGCTCACATAAAATCCTATACAGGTGTTTACAAATTTACTTCTGGTGTCGTTGCTTGCAATTTGGAAATTGCATAGGATTCAGATTACCTAAGTTTTTTTTTTTTTTTTTTGATAATTCGATAGTTGGGAATGGAGCGATTTGAACTCTATATATTTTCGTTAAAAATACCAAAATGTGCTAATCAGTTCAACTATAAATTCCTGGCCCAAGTTGTTAATATTGTAAAGTACAATGAAAAAGTATTTCCATGAGGCATTTCAATGTGCACAAAATATATAATTAAAAAATAAAGACAATGGTGAAGAGTTTGCTTTTGGCATGATGTGTGGTGTGGACTGTAGAGGCTTCATTAAAGGATATTTTCCTGATTTGTTCTTAATTGTAGTGCACAATGAAGTGTTGGTAGAATCTTTTATTCATAGTGACAATCACCAAAGAGAATGCTAGTGACCCAAAATATCAGAAAAAGAGGTCCTTATCTTATCTGTAAAGAGCATTTGGAAGTTAGTAATCCTTAATGTACTGTAATGTGGAAAATCGAGATTTCAATAGTTGTTTGTGTCCAAACAACATGACCTCTTTCCTTAGAGGCGTGCGATATAGCTGATTTTATCAAGATTGGTAAACCTTGACTTAGAACTTCTGGCTGCTGGACTCGGCGTGCTCAATAGGTCAATAGGGGACAACCGCAAATTCATGCGGTGACTAGGGGAAGAAGGGAGCCACCTCCAAAAATTGATGGGACTAATTCGGTTATTATATTCTAGCCTCTTCCTAAATATGAACTTGTGTATTCAAAGATATTCCAAACAGAGATTTGTTGCAAACTTGGTTATAGACAATAATTACAACTCTTACTAAAAAAGTTAACATGAGTACATATTTTGAATATCTAACCGATTGATTGTATGATATTTATGTTCTTAACATACATGTCAAATTTTGTGTCAATCGGATGTTATTTACTATTTAATTCATAAATTTATTTTTTATGCATAATTTTAAACTGCAAAAACTTGAAATTTAAACATTTGATTAATAAGATAACTATTGTTCTTTGTTCTTTTGAAAATTTTATAAGTATGGAAAATATAAGAAGAAAATATAATACAATAGTAGATTTGTCAAAATTCATATCCAACAGAAAGATATTGAATAGAGTTGTAGTTATTGGCAACTTTTTTTTTTTTTTGAGAGAGTTTCAACCTATGACATCTATTTCTGATGATAACTCTTATCATCAGACCAAGACACCAATCTGTTTTTGGTGTAGGCGAGGATTGAACCCCAAATCTCTTATTCAACCATCAGAGACTTTACTAGTTGAGTTAACTGGAATCCACAACTTTGTTCTTTTCTTATTTTGTGATAATGGGAGGGAAAAAGAGAAAGAAAAAATATGATAGTTTACGTGGTTTGGCCATGCAATTTGTAATTGTTGCTTCTTATGATAGATTCATTATTAACAAAATTATATAACAATTATATTATAATATATGTACTACATTTTCTAAAACTATATTACATAGAACATTATAACATTATCCGTGTATCGCATAGGCAACTTACTAGTTTTTAATAATGTGTAGAGGTGAGATTGAAAATAATACCTAATGAATTCTCTTTAACTCCCCCTATTAAAGGCTTCTTCTTCTAATTTTGTTTATATATTCTTTATTAGGCCATTAGATGGAATTTACCTTTTGTTTCATATATTGTGTAATTTAATATATTTTGTTAACTATCTTCAAGGGATTGACTTAGTAGTTTCCAAGGCCTCATGATATCCATGAGATCTTGAGTTTAAAATCTCTTGCAAGCATCTTGGGGTCATTCCATGAGATTTCTCCATGTAATAATAAAAAACGTACATCACTCTCAATAATAAGAGACTAAGAGTAACAAATCTCCTCAAAATTTCTTATTTTCACAATTTAACATTGTGTGTCACTCTAAGGTTATGTTTAGTTGGGTGGATTTTGGAGAAGATGGAAAAAAGAGAGTGAAAATAGGAGAGAAAATGAGTGGGAAAGCTGTTTGGTAGGGAGGGGGAGGGGGAGAGAAAAGTGATAGAGTTCGACTGTTTTCTCTCTAAGCTCACCAAAATTCAATCTTCTCAAAATGGGAGAAAATTGGAGAGAAAAGGGAGAATGTGTGTGTTGGACAAAATTACCCTTCCCTACCCATCAACTAACTTTTTGTTTTGTTTTTTGTTGTTTTTCATTTCTTCTTGTTAGCACAGTATGTTCACATTGGTTTTGGTTTTTTTTTTTGGTTGGGTGCTCATCTCAAATTTTTTTGTCTTTCTTGTTTTCTTTTTTTGGGATCCATTTAGCTTTTTTCTTATTTTATAAATAAATAAATAAAAATTGAAGTGTCCATTCAAAATTTTTTAATAAAAAAATGTGTTACTTTTTGTTTATATATTTAGTAAGGAGATAATGGTAAATTTATGTCAATTTCATTTTCCACCCTCTCATTTTTCATCTCAACCAAACAAAAAAGTTTTTCATTCCTTCACTTTTCCACTCCTTTGAAAACTTGAATTTGTGTAAAAACACAAGAGCTGTTTAGACCCCCAAATTAAAATTACGGCTCGGTTGATTTTACTCCAACTTAAATTAAGTGCGGAATAGAGTAAATTTGAGCGGACAAACAATATAACTACTCTAAGCCATATTCATCACAACATAGCAGTAAAATGAAAGCTAAAAGAGTAGAGAAGAAGAATGCAAACACAAGATAACATGCCGATGTGTTATCGAAGAGGAAATCGAAGAATTCGACGAAAAACCTCTCCGCCGCTCTCCAAGCGGTAAATCGATCCACTAGAGAATGAGTTGGAGTACACGAATAACAAAAGACCCTCCAAGCCTAGTTTACCCCATGTACTTGAGTCCTTCAAGCTTCTACTACCAACTGACTTGATGAAGTCTTGTCTTCTCTAACTCTCCAGATCACACAATTCAGCTCGATTGCATCCACCAAACAAATGACTTCTTCCAATGCTTCCCAGCAGCACTAAAACCTCACTTTACACTCATGAAGAATGTGGTAAGTGTTTGGGCTATCAACCTCTCAAAGATTTGGATATAGAGAGGTAGGAGTTGAGGAAAACCACAATGGATTGTGTAGAAAATTGTGGGTATGACAATTTCTCACTCTCAAGGGTAATGGCTAGGGTTTTCTCTCTGAAAAGCACTTCTCTCAATATGTGGATAAAGTAGGTATATATAGTATGGGTAAAGACTTGGTGTATCAGATATGACAAATTGGCAAAACAGAACCCGCGAGACACTCGCGAAAACCAACTGTCACCATCTGTCATGACTCTTCGCATTCTAGTCATGTGCTAAGCATATGCTTCACTTTGCGGGAAGGCTTCTTGCGCGCTACCCGCGAAAACACCTTTGATCTTTAATGAGTCTTAAGTCTTCACACTCTCTCTCACACACAATGAAATCCCACAAAAAATACAGGGTACAAAAAATTGAATAAAATTACAATTAAATTTGACACGAAATTAAAGCCAACACAAATTAGTTGTAAATCACAACTTTACAATCTCCCCCCTTTGGCTATTCTGTGACAAACTTCTAAAACAGACTCTAAACTTAAACGTGAGTTTGGGAACAATGGTAAAACTCACTCACACCTAATCTAGAAGCTGTGAAGCACTTGCACGTATACACCTGTAACCTGAAACACTCGCAGACAAACAAAACTTTCATTAAGCTTATGATAAGTTGAATACACGATACGTATATGAGCAAGTAAAGTGCAATCAAGGTAATAAACAATATATAAATAATTAAGCATATCTTGATCAAACAAGAGTAATCATAAAAGAATGACTACAATGAACATTTAGCTAGTAAATGATCATCTGGACACACAATGCAATTAAGAGTAACGCAAAAATCAATTGTATGTCTAACACACAACCAATGTGAAATACAAGAAGTATTTGCATCAAGGATACAAGATCCAACAAGGGCACAAGTGTGTAGTATTAAAGATAATGCAGCAAAATCTAAAAGTACTTAGAAACACTACAAAGCAAGGATACAAAAACAAAGTACTAAATATAAACTGAAAGATTTACTAAAGTACTTTAAAAACTTTAAAAGAAGGCAATGTAAATATCCAAGAGGTATAAACACTATAAAAGTAAACTAGCAAACTGTAAACTCGACTAGCTAGAAAACTAATAAGCTGTAAACTAGACTAGCCAAACAATGGTTAGACTATCCAAAATTATGTGTCAGCTTTCTCATTTTGAGCTCACAAAACTCCCCCTTTCAATATGCTCACTTCCTTTCTTGTGATGCTCTCCCCCTTACTATATGCTATCGTCCAAACTATATAGTGAGTTGCTCTCCCCTTTTTTGGCACGAATAGCTAAACACTCTCCTCTAGCTTGCGTTGAATCTCATCTAATTGTGTCTCAATGGTTGTTAGACGCATTTGAACTTAGTTGTTGGTGGAGTAGATAACATTAGCAAGTCCTGAAATACGCTTATGCAAACCCTCAACCAAGATAGTCAACTTGTCGGCATGAGAGCGAGATTGTCCTGGCTAAGTGTTAGTAGACTGCGGCTCAGGAGTGTGAGGAGATGCAGTCTTGGTATGCCCAGGGGTAGTATGAGCAGCTGAGCCATGATCGGAAAGAGTGGCATGTGGGAGAGATTCACTCTTTGGTGTTTTGGATGGATTTTGCTTTTCTCGTTCAGCAGAAGAATGACTTTTGCTCATTTGAAGAGACACCATAGATATTGGGCGTTGACAAACTAGGATAGTTCCATCTTTTGGTGGACAAACACCTTTAAGTACCATGATTTTCATGATAAGACTGCAGAAAGGAAGACACATCCTTGCTACTATTCGTCCTGCTATTTTCCCCATAGTTTGGAAAATGTGAGCGCAAATATCAATCGGAGCTCCTGTGATGAGATCACATAAGAACTGTGCTCTTCCAAGATTGATAAATCTAGTGTTAGTCAGTGGATAAAGATTGGAGAACATGATCAATGTGAGAGTTTTTAGTTCAGGTTCAAACTTCGCAGTTCCAATGGACGTTCCTTTGGCTGAGACTTCATGATCAGCTCCAAGAATTTGAAAAATATCTATCACTAGAGGAAGTTTGTCATCATATGGAGAGATGTCCATATTTGCCAGTCGATTTATGCGAATGATCTTTGCATGGTAGTCCGAAGTGATGATAAAATCTTTTCCTCGAACCCAGCACTTCAATTCAACTCCGATGAATCTAGCATTCAAGTAGAACTCCTTAACCAATTCATCAACCAGATCCTCGAAGTTTCCGAATAGATTTGCCCAATCTTTATCTGCAAAAATCCTAGGGATAAAAGTAGATCACAGGGTGTCAAATCGTACAATCCGTTCCACCACTGTAGGTGCATTCTTGAAAATGCTGAAGAAAGTCTGAGAATCCAGGGGAGTCTTGAATCTTTCGCTGTCGGAGTCATCAGACGAATGCCGGGTCCTCTTTGATACAGGGGATGACGTAAGGTCAATCACGTGTTCTTTACCGCGAGAGGAACGACGATACATCTGCAAAAACAGACACAAAGAACAAAGCAACAAGTGCAAAAATACAAAGCAAGAACACAAACTTGATTAGACTTAAGTTAGTTCATAAAATAAACACAAAGTCCTAAAAAGAACATAAACACTGTCACATAATCATGTTATAAGAGCTAAAACATGTAATATCATTGAAATGCAAAAAAAATGACAATTGTGCAAGTGTGTGCATGTGGTGTGCATATGTAATGCATGTGCAAGGCATGACTAAGCACATTTGGGTCAAAGTGTGTAAAACACACACCCAATGATCAAAACATGATAAACAAGTCCAATCATGGTAATCCCCAAAATTTGGAACTCATTGGAGTTCAAAACAACACCAAAATGCTATTTGGGCATTTTATCAAACACTTGATGTGCACCTATAAAACTAACATGTGAGCAATGCATGAACATGGGTGAATCTTGCCTAAATACATGTTAAATTGCCACAATTGGCCAACACAAACACAAACAGATTAAATGGGACAGAGCCTAATCAAGAAATTGAAAAAAATTTCACAAAATTTATAGTTTCCCAACCCTTTTTCAAAAATAACCCAATTCAAGTAAAACCTAGAATTTTCTGCATATTCTAAGGAAATAAAAAGAAAAGATTGTATGAACATACCTTAGAAAAGATTTTGAAATGATTGCACTTGAAATTTGTTGGGTTCTTGAGTGAAATTAAGTTTTGGGTTGTTTAAGACTTGAGGGAGACGAAGTGAGGGAAAACAAGTGGATTTGAAAAACTGTCTGCATCAGCCCTTTAAAAATGAAAACACGCGTTTTTCGGGGGATAGCTTCTCACGAAGTTACTCGCGAAAAATGCCTTTGAAGCATAGAACTTTTTGTGAGAAGACTTTACTCGCGAAACAGTAGCGAGACAGTCGCGAAAGTTTCTGTTTGAATTTTGTGTTTTCATATTTTTCCTTAACCCATTTTCGTGGGAAGAGTTTAGTCGTGAGTTTCTCGCGAAAATGCCTCTGAAAGAGTTTTTGATGAAAAACATGAAAAATGCAATTTGAACAAAAACTCAAAACACGAAAGCATAAAAACACTTTCAAAAACATATAAAATACTCAAAAAAAATTTTGGATTTGATCAACAAGCAATTGAGTATACACTTTGAATATGTACAATCACACAAATGAAATAAGCATTCATTGAACAAAAGTCTTGTGTGTTGTGTGTGTATCAAATGTGGAATAGTCCTTAGTTCAGAGTGAAGCTTCAATGATCAATTCAATCAAGTCATACACAACTAGTACTAAGTCAAATGGTCTATCTCAATTATAGAAATAAACATATATGACCTCCCACAAGAAAATGATTACATATCTTTGAAACTTTTTATTTGGCTTCATTACAATTCATAACATTTGATCATTTTTTATCTATACATCTCTTTTTGAGATCGATGCTTGAAATTTTTGATATTTCATTTTGTGAGTAAGCTTTTGGCTTTTGGCTTTTGGCTTTTTGGGCACCATACATTTCAATACAAGTCGCTTTCCATTTTTCCTAGTCAAATACTAGTATGTGTGACGGCTTTTGCAGCTTATTATCTCTTTTCGAGATTTAACTTTTGTTGAGCTATAAAGCAAAAACATAAAAAGGTGTGGGAAGATATATAGGCACAAGTCTATGCTTGTATCAAAACCATCAAGACTATTAACCAATCATTCATGACAAGCTTGAAGATCAATTTACAATAATCACACATAGATTTCAAGATTTTTCCCACAAAGATAGATATGCATACATAACAAGCTAAGCTTGTAAATGCACTACGCCATTAGTACAAATATACTAGGCCAAACTTACATGTGATATACACAACACAAACGATCAAACTTTTTAGAGATTTTTCAATTTTTATAGGTTTTTGAATTTTTCAACACACTAAAAAACAGAATATGTAAAGTAAGATAAACAAAAACAACAAGTACAAAACAAACTTAAAAAGAAACATACTAAAATATGAAACATAAGCAAACAACCAATCAAAGTCACAACATATAGAAAGAATTGATGCATGGACATAGTATAATGCTTATGCATGTGTACCATTCTTCAACCACACGGTACATGCGTTTGGGGTGATATCCCTAGAGGATTAGGTACTAGAGCTGTAATTCTCAAACCTTTGGCTGAAGCTTGCCAAACAAGAAGTGATAGTATCTATTATCTTTATCACATCACCAAAACTGGAATCAGCTTTTCGCCCTTTTGATTGTTTGATGTTCCAATTCCCTTTTCCTTGTCCTCTTAGCCTTTGAGAATCTGCTTTATTTAATGCGCGAAATTTATAGCAGTTAGGTCTTGTGTGTCATTGAACTCCACAATGGTGGCAGAAGTGTTGAACTTGAGGACCTCTTTGAGGTTTTGGAAGAGACTTCCCTTTGGCCTTGGGTTTGGCCACAATTGGATTTTGAGGTTTTGTTAAAACCTTTTGAGCAGTTCCATTTGGCTTCTTCTCCACTTTTTCATTCTCAACACTTGGAGTTGCTACCATTGTTTCCTTAGCTTTAACAAATTTCATCTCCTTGGACACATTGGCACTTGAACTACTCTCTCCAGAATATCCTAACCCACTTTTGTCAAAAAAAGGCTTTTGATGTGCAAGCACTTCGTCAAGTTTCTTGGATGCAACGCGCTCTACTTTGGCATTAGCTTGAATCAATTCAAGCTCAAGAAACTTAATCTTGGAGTAGGCCTCGGTTAGTTCTCCATTCAATGCCTCAACTTCACACTTTGTTTCCTTGTACCTTACAAGTATGCTATTGTAGTTTTGTTCAGCTTTCTTCATTTTTCTGATGGCTACCTTAGCCACTCTAGCATACTCTCCGGTTTTCTCAAGAAGAGAATTATAAGATTCTTGCAATTCCTTGGTTCCTTCATCTTCATCATCGGATTCTTCCCCAATTCCCATAGACTCTACTTCGGTGTGCTCACTGAGTTTTTCCACTAGAAGACTCAAATCTTTCGCTGAGTCCACAGGTGCAATGGCCATAAATGCGAAGTAATTTCCTTCTCCGTCACAACTTTCTTCTGAGTCAGAATTTGAACCATCTGAGTCACTAAGGGTAGTTGCAAAGACTTTACCCTTTGCTTTCAAATACGTGGGACATTCTTTCTTCACATGCCCATGTCTTTTGCACTCAAAGCATGTGACCATTTGGGACGGTGAGGAATCTTTTGAATCCTTCTTCTTGAAGTCTTTCTTGTCCTTCTTGAAATTTGAGGATTTGTCATTCTTAAAGGACTTTCCATCTCTCTTGAACTTTAGGAACTTACGGAAGTTCTTAGCAAAGTATGCCACATCCTTTTTAGCCTCATCCTCATCCTCGGAGTCTTGAATTTCTAATCTCTCATTGACTGTTTTGAGAGCAAGAGATTTGTTTTTCCTTTGAGATGGTAAATATAGCTCATAGGTTTGAAGAGAACTAATGAGTTCTTGAATTTTAATCTCATCAAGGTCTTTGCTCTCTTCGATGGCAGTGACCTTTGCACGGAAACTCTCCGACAATAATCGTAGAATCTTCCTTACAATCTTGGAGTACTCCATCTTTTCTCCCAAGTTGAATTTCTCAATCACCACTTCATTTAGCTTCCCATAAAATGAGTTGAATGACTCGTCTTCACTCATCTTCAACTCCTCAAAGCGTGTGGTAAACATTTGCAACTTGGTGTCCTTCACCTTTTTGTAGCCTTCATAGGTCGTCTCCAAGATTTGCCACGCTTCCTTGGTAATTGTAACATGAGAGATTCTGTGAAATTCGTCAGGAGAAACACCACAGAAAATAGCATTTAAAGCCTTGCTATTAGTATTAGCTGCCACAAGAGCTGCCTTATTCGATGTGGATTTGGCGGCCTCCAGCCTAGTCCATCCTATCTCAACAGTGTTCCAAACACTATCATCAATAGAACATAGAAATGCCCTCATACGGACTTTCCAAAAAACATAATTTCTCCCATCAAAGTATGGAGGAGCATTAAGCGATTGAGATCAATCCATCTCAATAAAGGTTTAGGATCACACTTAGGTAATGAAACCACAACAAGTGTACCCGCTCTGATACTAATTGAAATCTTAAATTTGTGTAAAAACATAAGAGCTATTTAAACACCTAAATTAAAATTACGACTCGGTTGATTTTATTCTAACTTAAACTAAGTGCAGAATAGAGTAAATGTGAGCAAACAAACAATATAACTACTCTAAGCTATATTCATTATAACACAGCAGTAAAATGAAAGTTAAAAGAATAGGGAAGAAGAATGCAAATACAAGATAACACGCCAATGTGTTATCGAAGAGGAAACTGAAGAACTCAATGAAAAACCTCTCCGCCTCTCTCCAAGCGGTAAATCGATCCACTAGAGAATGAGTTGGAGTACACGAATAACAAAAGACCCTCCAAGCCTAGTCTATCCCATATACTTGAGCCCTTCAAGTTCCTGCTACCAACTGACTTGACGAAGCCTTGTCTTCTCTAGCTCTCCGAATCACGTAATTCAGCCCGATTGCATCCACAAAATAAATGGCTTCTTCCAATACTTCTTAGCAGCACCAAAACCTCACTTTACACTCAGGAAGGGTGTGATAAGTGTTTGAGCTATCAACCTTTTAAGGATTTGGATATGGAGAGGTAGGAGTTGAGGAAAACCACAATGGATTGTGTAGAAGATTGTGTGTATAACAATCTCTCACTCTTAAGGGTAATGGTTGGGGTTTTTTCTCTGAAAAGCACTCCTCTCAATATGTGGGTAAAGTGGGTATATAGTGTAGGTAGAGAACTAGTGTATCAAATATGACAAATTGGCAAAACAAAATATTTCGCGAGTATCTTACAGGAAGGCCTAACTCGTGAGACACTCGCAAAAACCAGTTGTCATGACTCTTTGCATTCCAGTCATGTGCTGAGCATATGCTTCACTTTGCAAGAAGTCTTCTCGTGAGCTACCCGCGAAAATACCTTTGATCTTCAATGAGTCTTGAGTCTTCACACTGTCTCTCACACACAACATTTACAATGAAATCTTACAAAAAATACAGGGTACAGAAGATTGAATAAAATTACAATCAAATTTGGCACGAAATTAAAACCAACACAAATTAATTGTAAATCACAACTTTACACCCTCCAACCATACACAAAAGAGGGAAAGCTAAATCTTTTCTATCCTCTCACTTTTCTATCCTCCCACAATTTTCTACTCTTCCACTTTTCCATCTCTCCAACCAAACGGACCCTAAGGGTTTGATTAACTGGACTAGGTGTTTAAGATTGGATTACATCCAACATCTAATGAAATTGGATTGGATAATAGTTCTCCCAATCCTGTGAGAGGTGCTAGGGCAGACTTACTTCAATGTCAAATTTTTTATTTAAAATGAAAACCACAATTATTTTCCCAAACTTTTGTGTCCATAATTCAAATACGAAAAAACCTCAATGTTTTATATTAAATTTAAATTGTAAATGGGATTTAATATAAAAACATTGAGGTTTTTCACCGGGAAATGGGATTTTCATTTTTATATTAAATTTAAATTGTAAATGTGATTATCTCAAAAAAAAAAAAAAAAATTGTAAATGGGAAAAATTTAACAATAAAAGAAAAACCAATAATGAAACATAGAGAAAATGATTGGGTATAAAACTATAACTTGCCTTTGAAGAAGATCTATGTGTCAAGCAATGAAGTGAAGGAACTTGCTGAAGGCGTGGCAGGACTCAGATTGTCAAACCACATAATTAACAAAGGATTAGGGTCACTGATTTAATATGCTTACTAGTAATCATTATACTAAGACCAATTAAACAAGAACATATTGGCTAAAAACGTGTGTTTCACCAGGAAATGCTGTCCTAGCTAAACGAAAATACTTCCCCTACATAGACCTGCACTCATACAAAGCCAAGGTAAACACTACATGGGGTTTGGAAATTGGAAAAATACCACAACAGGTAAAGACCTCCCAATATGCCAAGCTAGGTAGAGTTTTGGAAATGTACAAAACATTCCCTCAGACCACACCAATGAGAGAAGTCTACCTCCACCACAAGATACTAAGGTGGCTGATTTGATTGAAAACCCACAAAACCTGGAAACCCAACTTAATCTACCTCATGTATAAACCAAGAAACAACCCAAAAAATCCAACAAATGGGTGTAAGATGACAGACATCCCAGATCAACCTATGTGGCCCATTAAGAATCAGGTTAGTACCAAGTAAAATAATAAGGGTACCACATGTTAAACAATACGGATGAGAAACACAGCCTGAACCAGAGACAGATGTGGAAAACATTATAGAAACAAAAGGTGTCCCTTAATATTCTCACATCCATATGGAGATTGATGATCAAAATCCTGCCTATTAAAACAGGATTGAATAAAACAATGTGATGAAACATGTGGGCTTGGTGGGAGTAGTAAGGAATCATTTGAACATCTCTTCTTGCTTTGTGTTATGATCCTAGTGTCCCACATGAATTAAGTGTAAACTTAACTTTGTATTTATAAGCTCTTTGACACCTTCCTCTTGCAAGCTTGTTTTCAAGGGTGAGTTCTACCCATAGGTTCCTATCACTATGCCCTTTGGCCAAAGCTATTTGGTGGGGTTCTAAGCTTAATTTAAGAACAGAACAAGTGCAGCAAAGCTCACTGCAACACTGGCTGGAGAGACACATTATTGAGCCTCTAAGTAGGAGAAGCACTCGAATCATAATCATCACCCTTTGGGCCATTTGGCAACAAAGAAATATACCGATACATGAACACAAGGAAGTAAGTGCTTTATCAACTTTACTAAAGCTATTTGGTGGGGTTCTGTTCTTAATTAAAGAACAGGACAAGTGCAGCAAAGCTCACTGCAACACTAGCTGGAGAGACACATTATTGAGCCTCCAAGTAGGAGAAGCACTTGAATCATATTCATCACCCTTTGGGCCATTTGGCAACAAAGATATATACAGATACATGAACACAAGGAAGTAAGTGCTTTATCAACTTTACTAACCATTTAATCAACGGTGGACAGGTGTGATACAGCATTTGAAGGCTCCAAGCAACCAAGAACCAGCCAAGCCACAAATGCAGCAGTAGGTAGTGACACTTTAGGACACCAATGGAATTGGTAAATTCTGATTAAAATAGAAAGGATAAAAGCAAAATCCAGCAACAGAGCATTATCAAGAGCTAAAACAGCCCAACTAGACAGAGCCATCATCCTCTTACAAAGCAAAGGTTTTAAAGACATGCTTTTCAGAAGGAAGAAATGGAGATGACAAGACAAAGATTTTGGAGGACATTGTTAACCTTGGTAGACCATCTCTAGGACAAGGAATTCTTGTTCAGTCATTTTGCAAGATGCTACTAAATTAGCTAAGATAGCAGCTAGAAACTATCCAATCGTCAACAGGAATGTGTAAATTTAATGTTTTGGTTTTCTCCAATAGTATATATAAAACAAAAATGATAAAGTTTAGTTTTCTATATCAAAAGCAATACTTTCATGCCTAGAACAAGCCGAAAGAAAACACAACAAACCGGATTCATTTATTCAAAAGTACATTAAAAAAAAAAAAAAAAAAACATAAATTTCTGGCGGCTTAATGACTTGTCCATACGAATTTCAAAAAGGCGTCTGCCTTGCTAGAAACCCCGACTTGCTAATTTTCGCATTTGGAAGAGCAGTTCACCTGTCAAGTAAAACTAAACTCTCCACAAAATTGGGTGTGTAAATCATACATTCAGGCATTGGAATATTTAGAATTTCATCATTTAAACTATCAGGGTCAAATAAAAAGCTCTGATAGGGGGTAAACCTTTCGACCAAAAGTTCCCCATTGGTGGTGCAGCTAAAGAACTCTGCAACCTGTTTCATCGGTACACTTTTTCTAGCCCAAGACTCAACCACACCATACTCCTTCATCACCCATATGTGGCATCTGTCACTCATCTCAACTAGATCTTCACCAAAAACAATCAAAGCCAACGATCCCTTGAACATTGCAAGGCGTTCAAAATGCTTAACAATTCCTTCTAAGTAATTTTGAGGCAGCAATATCTCACGGAATCTCTCATCATTGATGTCAAAGGACAAGATGAACTTATGGACCCCTGAAAATGCTATAAAATGCAAAGCTCAATTAAAACATAATCGGGTTGGGAAATATACCTGATCAACTGATCCATTGGGTCCAGAATCAGAGCCACTAAATGACTCCACTGAAATTACAGCCTTTCTCCACGAATCAGTACTCAGTGTGTAAATCTCGGCCTCAGCGGGTTTTCGTGTCACTTGTTGTATAGCAAACGTAACTCTCAGAATCTTGTAGTCATTGTTTTGAGGATGATACCCAAATCCAAAAATGGCTCTATCAGAAGGATGAGTAGCTAGAAGTTTCTTTAACTTTCTAATGCTTGGGTTCCACAAATACAAAGAGTGTCTAAGATCTTCTTCATCAGAGTCATCATTGTTAGCAGCAAGACAGAACATGCCGTTACAGAAGCCAATTATGAGGTCGTTATGAAAGGGAATTTCAAACCTTGAAATCTGGGTCAATGTGCGGTTGGTATTGTAAACAAACGTAGTCCATTGTTGGGTAGATGAAGGGTCCAGGTAATTTCTTAGTGGCGTGAATAACAGATAACCATTGTTGTTGATGTCGGATAATGAACTTGCTAGATCGAGGTGTTTTGTAATGAAAATGGGGTTTGTGATAGTGGAGTTCCAAGATTGAGAAACGCACCTGAATCGGATTAAGGATTTCACAGGCAGCCGAGTCAGGATGTCGAATACGACGTTGTCAGGAAGAAGCTCGGACGACAGGGACAACGTCTCCGTAGATCGAGACATCTGTGGTTGGTCCGTTTGATGACTTATCTTCAGAGTTCAAAGCAAAATCTGGGGTTTCCGAATTTTGATGGTTTCGGAAATATACACCTGTTTTATTTACAAATGGGCAAATAAACGTGTCTTTTACCAAGTTTGGTAGAACTCTAACGTACGCTTGCATTTTGGGTTACGGTTAGGTATTGATAAAAAAATTTGTCAACAAATAAAAGATTTAATTTTTTTTTTCTTTTCTTTGTGGTGTACTCTTGATAAATTCTTCTAACGATTTCATTGAATTTAATTGAGAAAGTAATGTATTGAGGAATTTGCTCAATTTCCAAGCTTAACGGAGAAATTGGCTAGAAATTGTGAATTACCCCCAAACATTTAAAAAAAAAAAAAGCATTTTTTTTTCCATTTTAAAATTGTATTTAGCCAAATAATGAGTGATATCTGATTTTTGGCTAAAATTAACTTTTCATCTATGTATATTTGGGATCCTTTCATTTTGGTTCTTTGTTTTTGGCCTGTTTCATTTTAGTCTCTAAATTTTCTAAGACAAACTCTATTTCATCTTGTTTAGCTGTGTCACCATTGTTTCATTTTGGTCATTTTAAATATTTAGTTAATTATCTTTTGAGAATGAATAATGAATTGAAATTTAAAATCATCAATTATATATACCTTAGCATAATTTGATGATTAAGTGGCTAAAAAAATCAGTTTAAAATTCGTAATTATCTATAAAAAAATCAAAAAATCAAAGAAAAAGTCGAGATAAATTTATTTATTTATATATTATTTTAAAATGTCAAAATGCTTATCAAAACTTTGACCTCCCGATGGTATGCCAATAGACACTTCATTGTTTTCATTTGAATTTTCAACAGATACCTCCATTTTTCTAACTTGCATTCTTTTCCTATCGCCTTAGTTTTCTTAGTGCAATAAATGAATCAAGCCATTCAAAAACAACTTGAGCTTGACTTGATAAAAAGCATGTTTATGTTTGTTTATTTATAAATAAACAGACCTTGAGCCTTAGTTTTAAGTTAGTTTAATAAACAAGTTAAGCCCAAGCAAAAAAAATTGTTCATGAACAAGCTTGTGAGCTATAAGGCTCGATATAAAACAAGTCAAGCATAAACTCCTTTATAGGTTTGATATGTGTTTGTTAAATGAACTCATTACACTTATCTTAATAATGGCATGACTTAAATGAGACCACTAACCAGGGATGGACTTAGGTGGGGGCCTGGGCCCCCCTGGCCTTTTATTTTTATTTTTATTTTTTTATACGTATTATATATATATATATAATTTTTTTAGTTGGGCCCCCTTCCAAACGTTAGGCCCTCCTCCACCCCTAATCAGTCTAGCTAGCTTAGCCTAACTAGCAACTATCCAACCCAAAAACTTAACAAAAACAATAAAAACATTCACAATGATAATTATATTTTAGCAAAAAAAAAAAAAAAAAAAAACTATTTTACCACCAAAGAACAAAAAAACCATGTGTTATTGAAGAAGTTAAAGCTAAATTTTTGCAACTATAGTAAATTGGTATAAATACCAGTTGACTGTAGCAATTTGTTAAAAATAAAATAAAATATTTTATTAAGATTATCCCTCTTCCTTCAATTAAAAAACTCAAATTCTCTCTCTTCCTTTATTATTTTAATGAGTTGTTTATATTATTTTAAATGAAATGGTAAAAAAATAGAACATTTGATGTTGGGTGTATTGTAAAGTGAAGTGGTAAAATAGATAAAGTAACTTCTTGAGGTGCTAAAAGATAAATTTTTTAACATCATTAATGTTGATGAACACAAGAAAATCAGTAAGGCTGAATGTCTCGAACGTTGATGATCTGTGTTACTTGGAATATCCTGAAAAGATAAAAACAAAGTCAGAAGAGACCGGTGGAGGCCGGCCAAAGGTCCTCCGATGATAAAGTCAGTCGTTCCCTTAATTTCAAGTAAAAAAGAAGTATATATGTTTTTTTTTTTTTTTTTGGAAGTCTCAGAATGAATTACCCTCTTGTTGGCGAGTGCTTATATAGCATGCGGGGAACGATTATTTGTTTGGTAACCGTTCCTATTGTTAAGGAGTTCGAAAGATTCGGAGGTAACTTCCATAACTGCCATGGAAGTTACATTATTTGGATCTGCCTTCTGCGACGGTTTGTTGGACTTGACTTGTACTGGTTCGATTTCCTCATGCTTGGTGGTAATTTGAGTCATCTAAGGCTCAAAGTGTTTGGGGTGCAATAACCTCGTCCGTCCTTTAAGGATGGACGGATGAGGTTGTTAAAGGACGAGGTTATCCTGGACGAGGTTGTCCAGGACAAGGTTGCCGGACAAGGTTGTTAAAGGACGAGGTTGTCATGACAACCATGCTCCTGCGCCCTTTCTTTGGACAACTAATATGGACGAGATAAGACTAGGTTTACTACATCATCAGTTGCCCCCTCGTCCACATAGGTCATCTAAAGGGAAAGGGTAACCTAACGTCACTTCCTTAAATGTGCGTAACTGGTGTGAGTTGACGTGCCACGTGTCACCATTTCATTGGCGATAAGTCCCGTCAATTCATTTTTTCGAGGTGAACGCCACGTGCCACTTCCTGATTGGTTGTGTCGTATTAAATGCTCAGGTTAGCTGCTTATAAATAGGGGAATTCCTCCATTACCCTTCATATTTCCGAGATTTTCTTCTTTGACATTCCTCGTCTAGAGCCTCGTCTAGGAGTTTCCTCGCGTCCATAGCCTTCATTCGTCTTAGAGCCAGGTATTCCTTCTTCTCTCGTCTTTTAGGTTTTTCTTTTGATCTTTTTTGAAAATGTCGTCTAGTGATAGTTTAGAGAAAGCTATAAACGAGTATCAAGACGAGAGTAGTCAGAGTACAAGTTCTAGTGGCTCTAGTAATAGTAGTGGGGGGAACTCCACAGATGAGAATTGGGGGAATTCCACAGACGAAAATGGGGGTAACTCCACGGATGAGGAATATGTTTCTGGCGTCCTTGGGTTTCCTTTGGAGGCCATACAAGAAGAGCTTAGAAAGGCCTCGGGGTCTCAGGCAGGCACCTCGTCCAACGTCCCTCCGTCTGGCTCTTTGGACGAGGAAGAGGTTACTGTGTATAGTTGTGCAGTAGAGATCCCTTCCAAAACAGACGAGCAAAGACTAAATAATCTTAGTACATGGTACCAGATCCCAGATGAGCTTAACCCTAGGTTGCCCGTCCGTGGAGAATAGTGCTGTGATTCTCATTTTGGGATAAGCGTCTATGAAGCTTATCTTTTGGGGGGTCTGAGGTTTCCTTTGAACGCTTTTACTAGGGAGTTATTAATTAGGTTAGGTTTAGGAATATGTCAGTTCAACCCTAACACATGGAGATTGATCATCTCTATGCAAGTTTTGTGGAGAGAGGTATTCGGAGGGGACCGTCCTCTTACTGTGGACGAGTTCCTTTACTGTTATAAAACCTCGAAAATTCATCAGCCCCTTGGCTTTTACTAGTTTACAGCCAGGGGCAAAGATTGTAGACTGATTAGGTCCCTACCCTCGTCTGACAGAAAATGGAAAACAGAGTTTTTCTTCATTTCTGGCTTCTGGGCTGGGAATCCTATGGACGTTGGCCGGGACTCATTTGGTCGTTATACTAAGGACCTAGGGAACCTTCGTCCTGAGGGTAAGTCCCTCTTTTTATATATATTTTTATATATATATATATATATATCCTCTTCATTTGTGCCTAACTTTTACTTGTTCCTTTACAGCTGTTGGACGACCTTCTCTTAGCAAGTTTCATTGTGACCGCGTCCACAGAGCTTGTCTGCACGCAGACAGAGATTTCCATTCTTTGGTGACGCTTAGACGACTTTCTAAGTGGGGATTAGGCCCTGATCCTTCTGAAGAGGCGCTTGCACACGAGATTACAGTGAGGAGAAGTAAGTTTCAAATTCAAAACTTGCTTTACACATATTTTGTTTTAGTTCTAAAAAGTTCTCCCCCTTTCTCTCTTTTTTTTTTTTTTTTTTTTTTTTTTTTTTTTTTTTTTTTTTTTAAGAATGGCAACAATGAAAGGAAATAAAGGAAAAGAGGTTGCAAGTGAGGGGGATCATCCTGAGGCCCAAAATCAAATTCAGCCAGAAGCTGGGGATAACCGTCCTAAGATCCCATCCCAGGCTCGTCCATCCACTGGGGACAAAAGAAAGTCCCTACCAAAAAACTTGGATCTGGGAAGTCTCCCCAGCCATCGTGACAAAAGGGTTAAGCATGGGTCGTCCAAAGTAGCTAAGCCTAACCTTCCTCAATCCCAACCCTCCGTCCAAATAGTTGATGTGGATGTATCCACGCCAATTGAGACTACCCCATCCAAGACCCCTCCTAAGACGACTGCATCTGTCTCGTCCCAGCCTCCGAAGGTTCCCTCGAACATCATTGAAAACGAGGACTTGGCTTGGGAACGCTTCAAGGAAGCCGTGAAGGACGAGAACATAAATGTCTGTTACGACATGTCTCTGAAGGATTTTGAACACTCAGGTGTTCATGATCTTTTTAAGGTATGTAACCTTACTCTCGTCTCGTCTTTATAATTTCATGATTTTTTGCTGTCTAACCTAGCATTTTTGTCCATCCCTTATAGGCTATGTCCAAGTTCATCGCAGCGTCAAGGCAAGCTACTGAGTTGGACAAGACGAGGGTCTTATTGGAGACGACAATCCAAAATGTTAAGGACGAGAATAAGAAATGGGCTGGGATAGCTGCCAAGGCTAAGAAGAAGGCAACAGAGCGGCAAAATTTGATCGAGGAGTTGAAAGCTGATGCAGTGGAGAAAGATACTCGTCTTGATCATATGCAAAAGAAGAATGACGAGCTGAGTGCTCTTCTCTCCAAGACAAAAGAAGAGGTGGTTGCGGAGTTTAAGGCGTCCAAAGAATTCACAGACTTATTGGATCGTAACTACGCAGCAGGTTTTGAGGACTTCAAGTTGGACGTTGTCGAGAACTTCCCTGAAGTGGACTTCAGCTCCATCAAGCTTAACTTGAATGCTGCTACCAGTTCTCTTCTTCAGACCAGCTCCGAGGACGTTAATGTGGAGGATGATGCTTCTACCCAGCCATCCAAAGAAGATCCCAAGGTGAATGCCCCCCCTGCTTGAGGACGAGTTTTTACTATGTATTTTTACTTTGTTTTTGTTTGGTCCTTAGTTCTGGGACCTTTTGATGTAACTCAAATACATTAGGCTCGTCCATGGTTTTTAGGACGAGTTATTAAACTAGTACTTACGTAAGGGTGTTTGGACGTTGGTCGTCAGCCCTTAAAACAATTGAATGAATGTTGTTACTTTTCTTCTATATATGCATGGACGAAACTTTCTACTTCCATATATAAGACTTCATGCTTAACTCGTCCACATTTCATATATACTTCTACCATTTTCATTGGAATTTCACGTGTAATTCGTCTATATGAAACAGTAGTTATCAGCATTACTCGTTCTTAGACTTGAATGAATGTCATGTTAAGCAAGGATTAGACCCTGCATTTTGCTTGTCCATGTACTAGATTGTTTTAGGTTCCTTAGACAAGTCTAAGATACTCGTCTATGCATTCCCTAGTCCATGGTCTGGATATGCATTATGCTTTACCTCGTCCATTATGTGGACGAGTATGCCTTGGGTCTAGATACGTATTATGCTTTACCTCGTCCATTATATGGACGAGTATGCCTTGGGCTTACTGTGATTTGCTCAAGGTACAGTCTTTACCTCGCCCTTTGCTTCAGACGAGCGTGCCTTGATTTTGCTTTACCCTTAGGGAAGCTTATTGGCGTTACTTCTCCACGTTCAGAGAATTTTCTCGTCTCGAGCTTTTTAGCCTTTTCGTTGGTTGATTTGAACAAAAGTATGGAAATCAGGGATTTACACAACATTATGTACATTCCACAAACATTGTTCACGGACGAGGCATGTGCTAAGAAGCCAATGCCTACTATGAAAATAAATACAAACCATAATTTCGTCCATAATCACACCATAATAACAATGAGGCATGTGCTAAGAAGCCAATGCCTATTGTGAAAATAAATACAAACCATAACTTCGTCCATAATCACACCATAATAACAATGAAATACTATTAAAAACATGCAGACAAATAAATAGAAAAGCGGGCTTCAATCTGTGTCGAGAACTACTCATTCAGGGTGGCACTTTACTGGTAGTATCTCCTCAGGTGTTCAACATTCCAAAGATGTTCCAATTTTCTCCCGTCCAGGGCCTTCAAGTAGTAGGATCATTGTCTTTTATAGTTGACAACTCTGTAGGGTCCTTCCCAGTTAGGTCCCAATTTCCCATGAGCTGGGTTCTTGGTTGCCAAAGAAACTCTTTTCAGGACGAGGTCTCCTATGTTGAATCTTCTTAGCTTCACCATTGCATCATATCTCCTAGCCATGAGGTTTTTGTACCTTACCGTCCTTTGTTCTACATTCGTCCTTACCTCGTCTACCAGATCAAGGTTCAAGAAGAGCTGCTCCTCATTATCCTTGTCCTGAAATGACATCACCCTATGGTTAGCCATGTGCACTTTCGCAGGTATGACCGCTTCGCTCCCATAGGCTAGCTTAAAAGGTGTTTCCCCTGTAGGGGTTCTCACTGCCGTCCTGTATGCCCATAGGACGCCAGGTAGCTCATCTGGCCGTACTCCCTTTGCCCCCTCAAAACGAGTCTTGATTATTTTCAATAAAGATCGGTTTGCAACTTCGGCCTGACCGTTGGCTTAAGGGTGGGCTGGGGAGGAATAATGATTTTGGATTCCAAAGTGTTCACAGAAATCCTTGAAAAGGGCATTGTCGAATTGTCTTCCATTATTGGATACTAGTACTTTGGGCACCCCAAACCTGCATACTACGTTCTTCCAGACGAAGTTTTTTATGTTCTGCTGCGTGATACTTGCTAAGGGTTCTGCTTCCACCCACTTGGTAAAATAGTCTATCCCCACCACTAAAAATTTCATTTGTCTGGTTCCGAGGGGAAAAGGACTCAGGATGTCTAAGCCCCATTGAGCAAAGGGCCACGAGGCCATCATTGGGGTGAGATATTCAGATGGTTGTCTGGGAACATTACTAAATCGTTGGCATTGGTCACATACCTTGACGTAAACTTTTGCATCTGTTTGGACAGTTGGCCAGTAATACCCTGCACGGACGACCTTGTGGATGAATGATCTGGCTCCCGAATGATTTCCACAAGCTCCTTCATGAACTTCCCTCAACACATAGTTCGCCTCGTCCGGAGCCAAACACCTGAGATAAGGTTAAGAAAAGCCTCTCTTGTACAGAACTTCGTCCATAAGGACATACCTGGCTGCTCTAACCTTGAGTTTCTCTAGCCTCATTCTTCCCTTCCGGAAGCCTCTCGTCCTTCAAGTATGATACTATTGGGGTCATCCAATTTTCTTCATTCTCTATTTGCTGTACTTCAGGGAGATCTATACTTGGGATGTATTGAACTTCATCGAATTCGTCCATGGCCCCAGTTGCTGAGGCTTCCTTCGCTAAAGTATCTGCTTCCACATTCTCCTCCCTTGGGATTTGAACGAAGTTAGCTTCTTTGAATTTCTTCACAAGCCGCAACACTTTTTCTAAGTATTTATTCATCCGTCCTCCCTTCGCCTCATACGTTCCATTTATTTGGCCCATGACCAATTGAGAATCTCCTTGGACGAGTATTGACTTCACTTCCACAGACTTGGCCAGTTCCAACCCTTTAAGGAGGGCTTCATACTCAATTTCATTGTTGGTTGCTTGGTATAGTAGACGGATCTTATGCTTCAATTTATCTCCTTCAGGGGATTGCAAAACCACTCCTATTCCTCCTGCATGTTGTGTGGACAAGCCATCCACATGGACGACCCATTTCTTATTGTCTTCCATTCCTTCTATGTCATTGCAGCTTGGTGTGAACTCCGCAATAAAGTCTGCCAGGGCCTGAGCCTTTATAGCATGCCTTGGTTGGTATCGGATGTCAAACTCACTGAGTTCGATGGCCCACTGGATCAATCGTCCCGCGGCTTCCAGCTTGTTCATGGCTTTCTTGAGCGGGTGGTCTGTCATAACATTGATTACATGGGCTTGGAAGTAGTGTCTTAGCTTCCTGGAAGCTGTGATAAGTGTGAAAGCTAGCTTTTCTATTAGCGGATATCGCCCTTCCGCTCCTCTCAACGCCTGGCTAGTATAGTACACCGATTTTTGCACTTTTCCTTCCTCTCTTATCAATGCTAAGCTCATGGCGTGCGGGGTCACTGCCAGGTATAAAAACAACTCTTCTCCTATCACGGACGGACTCAGCAACGGAGCTGTAACAAGATACGTCTTCAAATCTTGGAAGGCTCTTTGGCACTCGTCCGTCCAATCAAATGCTTTCTTTAGAACCTTGAAAAATAGTAAACATTTGTCAGTAGCTTTAGAAACAAACCTGTTGAGGGCAGCAACTCGCCCGGTAAGAGACTGGACTTCTTTGATATTTTGCGGAGGCTTCATATCTAGAATGACTTTAATCTTTTCTGGGTTTGCCTCGATCCCTCTGTGTGAAACCATGAATCCAAGAAATTTTCCAGACGCTACCCCGAAAGCACACTTGTTGGGATTTAACTTCATACTGTACTGCTTGAGTGTATTGAAGGTCTCTTACAGGTTGTTCAGATGTTTTCCCTCGTTTAGGCTTTTCACCAACATGTCATCCACATAGACTTCTACGTTTCGTCCAATCTGAGAGCGGAACATGTGGTTGACCAGTCGTTGGTATGTTGCTCCAGCGTTTTTCAAGCCGAAGGGCATCACTTCATAACAGAATAAGCCTTGACTAGTAACGAAGGATGTCTTTTCCTGGTCAGCCTCGTCCATCCTTATTTGGTTGTATCCTGAGAAAGCATCCATAAAACTAAGTAATTTGTGGCCTGCAGTAGAATCCACCAGTTGATCAATGCGTGGCAATGGATAGCTGTCCTTGGGGCAAGCTTTGTTTAGATCAGTAAAATCTACACACATCCTACACTTGCCATTCGCCTTTTTGACCACTACTACATTGGCCAACCAATCTGGATAGTACACTTCTCTTATAAACTTTGCTGCCATCAACTTCTGAACTTCATTTTTAATAGCATTATCTCTTTCAGGGGCAAACACCCTTTTCTTTTGTCGTACTGGCTTGGAGGAAGGACATACATTTAGACGATGGGTGATGACACTAGGATCTATACCCGGCATATCTTCATGACTCCAAGCGAATACATCAATGTTTCTCTTCAAAAATTGGACGAGGTCCTTCTTAATCTTTTCTTCTAGATCTGCCCCAATCTTGGTGCACCTTTCAGGGTTATTCTCATCTAAGGAAACATCTTCTAATACCTCGGTGGGCTCTGCCACAATTCTCTTGTCTTCAATATTCATGGTCTGAACTTGCTCGTCCGTGTCCAACATGGCCAGGTAACATTCTCTTGTTGCTAGTTGGTCACCTTGTACTTGTCCTACTCCATAATCTGTTGGAAACTTGACCGACAGGTGGTAAGTAGATGTAACAACCTTCCAACTGTTTAAAGTTGGCCTTCCAATTATGGCGTTGTAGGAGGATGAACAATCTACCACAAGAAAGTTCATGTCTTTAGTGATTTGATGTGGATATGCCCCCACTACCACTAGTAATGTAATAGTACCCACAGGTTGCACCTTCATTCCACCGAAACCTACCAGGTGGGAATTCACCGGACGAAGCCGATCTCGTCCTAGTCTCATCTGTTGAAAGGCTGGAAAGTACAAAATGTCCGCCGAGCTTCCATTATCCACCAATACCCTTCTGGTCATGTAGTCAGCAATAAGCAAGGTAATGACGATAGCATCGTCGTGAGGATGGTGAATTCTTTCAGCGTCATCCTCCGTGAATGTGATGGCTTGCTCGTCCATGGTCCTTGCTCTAGGCGCTCATCCAGAGAGTTGAACGCTTTGCACTACCTTCAGGTATGCCTTCTTGGATTTGGACGACTGGCCTATTGAACTTCCCCCTATGATAACTCTGATTTCTCCGAGGGGTGGTCGTGACGACTCTTCTACTTTACCCTTCAATTTCTCGTCCTTGTGGTCTCGTCCAAGGAAACTCCTTAACTTTCCCTGCCTTATAAGATTCTCAATCTGCTGCTTTAGATCAAAACACTTGTCCGTGACATGCCCGTGGTCTCTATGGAAGCGACAATACTTATTTCTATTTCGCTTATTGGGGTCTCCTTTCATTTTCTCCGGCCATTTCAAGGAAGGATCGTCCTTAATGTGCATGAGGACTTGCTCAAGCGGCATGTTCAGTGGTGTGTATTGCTGACTCCGTGCTGATGGACCAGCCTTTTTACCATCTCAATCTTTTTTATCTTCTACCCGTCCCTTCTTTGGACGAGGGCCCTGCTCGGAGTGACGCATGTGATTCACTTCCATTCTCTCAACTCTCTTCCTCTTCTTAGCTATGATTGCGTCTTCTGCATTCATAAAATTCTGGGCTGAATGGACGAGTTCAGCCATGGACTGAGGTTCCTTCTCATAAAGCTTGTGGATGAACAAATCAGAATTTACCCCATTGTGAAAGGCCGCCAAAAGTAGTTTGTCATCCACTTCGTCTACCGTCAGGGCTTCTCTATTGAAACGAGTGATAAAGGACCACAGACTTTCATTCTCCCCCTGCTCTATAGTTAACAGGCTAGATGAGGAACGCTTGTGTCTCTGTCCCCCTATGAAATTATTGACAAATAACTTACTCAATTCTTCAAATGAACCCACTGTATTCGAAGGTATTTTGTTGAACCATACCCGTGCCGGTCCTTTGAGAGTGGTAGGAAAAGCTCTGCACATAATCTCATCAGGGACCCCTTGAAGGTGCATCGTAGTCTTGAAAGTGGCAATGTGATAAAATGGGTCACGCGTTCCATCATAAGAATCTAAAGAAGGCATCTTGAATTTTGGAGGCAAGGGGTGACCATTGATGGTAGCTGTAAAGGGGGAGTCTGTCCGGTGAACCAGATCCTCTACGAGGTTTGCTCTTCTCATGTTCTCCCGCATCTCATCCATAACCTTCCTCATCTGGTCGATCTTTCTTTCCAAATGTGGCACCCTCCTTGATGTGGTGCCCCTTGATTGGCTTTCAAGCTCAGCGGTTGTTCCATCTCCCTGGCTCTGGCCTTATCCTTCTCCATATGCCTCATTCCGCTGCCTCCTGAGATTAATCTCCCTTGTCAGTTCTTGGTTCTGGCGAGTTAATTCTACCATAGCGGCTGCCATGGATTGTACATGTTGAACAGAGGATGGTGGGACTGCAGGCGTAGATTGACGATCGCGATAAGGATTGCTAGAGGCATCCCTACTCTTTTGATGGCCTGGACTAGTAGCCCTTGATCTTGTCCGGACCATTGCAGCCTTTTTGTTAGAGAAAAGAATTGTAGAACTCGAAGATGAAATCTAATAAAACCGTTCCCCACAAACGGCGCCAACTGATGAACACAAGGAAATCAGTAAGGCTGAATGTCTCGAACGTTGATGATCTGTGTTACTTGGAATATCCTGAAAAGATAAAAACAAAGTCAGAGGAGACCGATGGAGGCTGGCCAAAGGTCCTCCGATGATAAAGTCAGTCGCTCCCCTAATTTCAAGTAAAAAGGAAGTATATATGTTTTTTTTGTGTGGAAGTCTCAGAATGAATTACCCTCTTGTAGGCGAGTGCTTATATAGCATGCAGGGAATGGTTATTTGTTTGGTAACCGTTCCTATTGTTGAGGAGTTCGAAAGATTCGGAGGTAACTTCCATAACTGCCATGGAAGTTACATTATTTGGATCTGCCTTCTGCAACGGTTTGTTGGACTTAACTTGTACTGGTTCGATTTCCTCATGCCTGGTGGTAATTTGAGTCATCTAAGGCTTAAAGTGTTTGGGGTGCAATAACCTCGTCCGTCCTTTAAGGATGGACGGACGAGGTTGTCAAAGGACGAGGTTATCCTGGACGAGGTTGTCTAGGACAAGGTTGACGGACGAGGTTGTCGAAGGATGAGGTTGTCATGACAACCATGCTTCTGCGCCCTTTCTTGAGACGACTAATATGGATGAGATAAGACTAGGTTTACTACATCATCAAATGTGAATGCTCTAACTTCAAAATAAAAATAAAAATCCTAGCTAGCCTAGAATTTTTTTTTTTTTTTTTTATCTTTGTTGGTAGATGATTGTATCTTGATATATTAAGAAAAAAATGATTTTGTGTATTTATAATTTGTTAATACTATATGGATGCTTGAATAATCACTTACTTTACTTTCTTTTCTTTTTTTTGAATCACTAAATTTATAACAAAAATTATTACAACATAATAACAATAAACAGTAACAAACCCTCTGTATTTCCTAATTATTAAATTATATAAAGTTATATTATATTTATACTATATAAGTTGTAAAAATTAATGGGAAAATTTTTTCTTTTAAATTTTTTACCCCATAAACTTTTACATCTCATACAATTGCTTTTGCTATTACACCAAATCTCAATCTCATGTAATGATTGAGATTATGAACACTTGTCTTTTTTTTTTTTTTAATTCTTTAATTTAAAACCACCTCTTAGAGGGGTTCGTGGTGCAGTTTTGAGCCATTTTTAGCACCGCAAAGTGCAATGCCGTTTGGCCAAAACAATTTCCACACCTCACTTCAGTTTTACAGTCACATGTGTTGTTCGTTGCAGTGTACAATGTGTGGTTTGGTCAGTTTTGGGTTGGTATATTTTTCAAGATGTCATGGTCAATTACTAGTTTATAATAAAGAGTGTCTACTCATAACTCACAAACACTCACTCTATAGTCCTAGAGTTTGAGAATGATATGTAATCGGTGTTGTTGTTTGGTTTTGGGATAGACTGTTCTATGTTGTTATTTGGTTTTGGACTAAGTTTATCTGTCATCGGGGTGTACAAAATTTAAGCTAACGGTGTGTAAAAACATTTTCAAATCAAGGAGTTCAAACCCCTTAACATGATATAGCGCCACCCCTGGCATCTCCTCTCCCCCTATCTCCACCATCCAAACATAAAACACAAGAAAAGGATCACAAGTGTTTTATGCAAAACAATATTAATTAACAAGGGATTCAAGATCTAGTTTTGATGTTGGGCTTTCTTGGGACCTTTTTAGGTTACTTTTTTTTTTCTACTTCAACTATTATTGAGTCTTAAACTTACGTTTTTTTGGTTAGAAAGTTTGTGGTTTTGTTTTTGGTGAAACTACATTATTGGTCCCTGAAGTTTACCCTGTGAGCGTAATCGATCCCTAAAGTTTCAAGTGTGCAATATTAGTCCCTTATGTTTAAAAAATGAGTACTGTTAGTCATTTTATTAATTGCCGTTAATATTTTGTCTATGTGGCTAACTGAGTAATGATGTGACATTTTTTAATTAAAGTGACATTTTTATTAAATTATTACAAAAATGAATTTACAAGTTAAGAACAAACTGACCAGGTTCCCAGATCAAATCTTTTAACAAGGATATCATTAAGATTTGATTTTGAAGGCAATGGTACTACGGCAGCAGCAGCAGAGACAAAGGTAGTGTTGTGGCAATGACAAAATAACGAACACCCTTTCCAAATAACAATAAATATAAAAAAAATTAGTTAGTTGTCACGTTTCAAAACAATGATGAAAACTAACATCTCGAGTGTCTAAAACTCGAGTTCCAAGATAAAACTCGAGTTTTTAAGTCTCGATTTGTAAGAGGATGAGTCTGATTTGAAAAAAATCCACGTGGAAATCGAGTTTTAAAGACTCGAGTTCCATAAATTGCAGAAAATCGCTGCTATAGGGCTTAAAAACGCCACTATAGGGCTTAAAAACGCCACTGTAGGGCTCCCTAAACCTGGTATAGGGTGATCACTTATAAAAAAAAATTTGCAGGAAAACGCCGCTATAGGGCTTTAAAACGTCACTGTAAGGTTTAAAAATGCCACTATAGGGGAAATTTTTTTTGCATGGAACTCGAGTCTTAAAGACTCGAGATCTATGTGGCATTTTCAGTCCCCAAACACTCGCAAAGTGAGTATTTGGGACTCGAGTTTTAATATGGATCTCGAGTTTCTAAAACTAAAGATGCTACTTTCTTTTATTGTTTCAAACGTTGCCTAACTAACTATATACAACCCCTTTACACAGCTATTTTGCACATTCCCCCCAAAATAACCACAAAAGTTGGAGAGCAAGTGGACATCCTGGTTTGACAACCAATTGAAACCCAAGCAAGGTGTTGCGTGGGGCGCCTCTCTCCCCAAGATATACACTTTTGACACAGTCGAAGATTTCTAGTGGTACCTTTCCAACCTTCCTATACTATTCACTTTTTTCTGTCTATTTCTTTAATTCATGATTTGGGTTCCTCTTGATCTTTCCCCTCTTTCATTTTTATTTTTGTTTGGTTAAGAAGTGCAAATATAGCTTGCTGGTAAAGGAGGATTTTATTTGTTAGATCTAGATAGGTTGTGTATTAATTCATTTTTCCTCATACTGATCAATATTTATACTGGGTTCGCTAGCGTTCAAGTTTGATTAAAAATGTGAACTCTTTGTGCAGATTGTATGATCAGATATTCAAGCCCATTCTACCAAAAAAAGATATTCAAGCCCAGCAAGTTGCTTGCAAATGCTAATTTTCACTTTTCAAAGCTGGAATTGAACCCAAATGGGATGATCCCGAGTGTGTTGCCAGAGGAAAGTGGTCCATCACGAGTAATAGAAAGGCCAGCCTTAGAGCATTCTCATTAAGGTGGGTAAATGCTATAAATGCTAAAATTTAGCATGTCAAATGCTATAAATACTAAAAAACACACTCCATCAAAGCTTTTAAATCTTATTTATTTTGCAATCCAACTACAGTGGAATTCTATCTCTAGCACCCCACTATAGCAAGATTGTAAAAAAAAAGTCATTTTATATTCTCTCTTCTCCAGACTTTCTTTTCTCTCTCATTTTCATTTCTTCCGTCTCTCATTTCTCTGCTCTCTCTCTCCCTCTGCTCGACGTCTCTGCCTCCCTCTCCGACGAAACTCAGGCCAGAGCATCAAGCCAAGCCGATGTGCTCCGGAGCATCGCAGTGGTTTCCTTTTTTTTTCTTCTTTTTAAGTTTGTGATTTGATGTTAGATTCGGCAGTGGTTGTTTGGGTTATGGATTTGGCGTTTTGGGTCGTGGTCTGATGTGTTCCGGCGATGTGCTTCGGCAATTTTGTGGGTCTGGGTTTGTGGGTCTGAGTTCGTGGGTCTGCGTTCGTGGATCATCGACGTGACTGTCATGGATCATCGACGTGACCGGCGTGGATCATCGAGTTGACCGGCATGGATCGTCGACTTGATCGGTCTCATCGGCGTGGGTCATCGAGAGGGAGAGACAGTGAGACCGAGAGGAAGAGAGGAAGAGAGAGAGACAATGAGACCAGAGAAACAGAGGATGAAAAAAATAAAAACAAAAAAGGAATAAAAAATTATAAAGAAATAATATTTAAATGAAGTTGTAAAAAAAATAGAAGTTTTGATGTTTGGTATATTGTAAAATGAGGTGTTAAAATTGAAAAAGTAGTGTTTTGAGATTGTAAATGCTAAATTTTTTGCAATTCTTAATAAGAATGCTCTTAATACCATGTGGCTTGAAATTGCAAAAATCTCACTTGAATAGAATATTTTAATAAAATCGGGATAGCATTAAGATTTGATTTTGGAATTGGGTGGGTTTGTTCTTGACGTGTAAATTCATTTTTTAATATTTTAATAAAAAAATGTCATATCAGTCAAAAAGATGCTCCGTCATTGTTCCGTTAGCCACATAGCAATAACACTAACAGCAATTAACAGAAGGACTAACCGCGCTCATTTTATAAACATAAAGCACTAATAGTGCTCACTTGAAACTTGAGGGGCTAATTGTGCTTATGGGGTAAATTTTAGGGACCAATAGTGTAGTTTTGCCTTAGTGTTTTTGATAGGACAAAGTTTCACCACAAAGTTAGTTGTAGCGAAAATCTAATCACTGGATTGCATGTTCTTTACATTCATAACACAAATGTCAAAGTTTGTTCCAATCGGATGTTATTATTATATGTTTAATAAACTTATTTTTTATGCATAATTTTAGATTATAAAAACTTACAATTTAAACAATTAATTGTTGACATAGAAATTGATCTTTGATCTTTTGGAAATTTTCAAAACATGAAGGATATAAGGAAAAAAATTTAATCCAATGGCGAATTTATCAAAATTCACTCCCAATAAAAAAAATTAAGTGAAATTATAGACTTAGGCTACAATCAAGTTTGTAGTCAAACTTTAAGCTTTAGAATAAGAGCAACATTGGTAATTTTTAGATTTTCTAGAATGGCTTGTAATGGGCCATTTTAAAGGCCCATGAGTCTCATTTTGCAATTCTTTTTCTTCCCCTTTTGATATTGGTTAGAAATGATCCTACTGCTACCAACCCCCTCCCATGCCTTCAAATCCTAGGTTTTAGTACATAGGTAGGTACCATTTGGACCATGATGTCTAGTGCTTTTAGGAAAGATTTAGCAATGATTTATATAAAGATTTTATTGTTATTAATTACATTGATAATAAGATTAATTTTTCATGCCTTCAAATCCTATGTTTTAGTACGTAGGTAGGTACCATTTGGACCATGATGTCCAGTGCTTTTAGGAAAGATTTAGCAACGATTTACATAAAGGTTTTATTGCTATTAATTACATTGGTAATAAGATTGATTTTAAAAATTTTCAGCAGGGGCTGATTTTAAGCTTTGAGGGAGTGACTATCTTCTCCTAACGAAGTGTGATTGCTTAGGAAAACCTATGTTTAATTGCCAAAAATGGTTCATTGATAGATACACATGCAACTTCATATGAGAGAGATTGAGAAGAAACGTTGAACCTACATTCTTCTTTAGGCATCAAAATGGTTGAAGTAAAAGTAAACGTTGAA
Source organism: Notholithocarpus densiflorus (assembly GCA_030021035.2). Lineage (NCBI taxonomy): Eukaryota > Viridiplantae > Streptophyta > Magnoliopsida > Fagales > Fagaceae > Notholithocarpus > Notholithocarpus densiflorus. Next base: position 520,212 of record JARYZH020000027.1, on the reverse strand, counting down.
CCTACATTTAAGTTGCCTACTTATGGTTTGAAATTGGATTCCAGCCTTGTTGACCTCAGCCAATGCTTTAATTGGCTAGAAAGATATCCTATGAAAGGAAAACAACCAGGAGTGCTTTCAAGGACAACTTCCTAGGAAAGAGAAAAAAGAACAAAAAGGGAAAAGAAACACCCAGAGCTTCAGCCCAAGGATAAACAGCAAGACCAAGGCAAAGGAGAAGATGGTAATTTCAAGACCTCCAAGACCAGTATAAAAGGGGAAAAAATTAGCCATGGAAAAGAGGAAAACAAGGAGAAATAGTAAAAAAAGTAACAGAGAAAATTGAAAATCACAATGAGAGTTTAAGACTTAAGTTGAGTTCCTAGAAAGTAGTTTAAAAGTGGTTATTGTTGTAGTATTACTTAGGTACTACACATCAATCCAGGAATCCAAACTTCGCAAGTCTTGTAAGACCTCAATGTCTACTTAAGTTTGTGAAGTTTGAGGCCTATAGGCTTTGTGTCTATTTCCTCAAAGGATTTGTGCTTGGATTCTTTGATCTATTAATAAGAGTTCATTGAACTTATTTATGTTTGCCAATATTATGTTGTTTCCGTAGTTCTTGTGCATATATTGTTGTATTTTGGACTTGCTTCTGCACAAATTGGTCTATTAAAATGACCCAAGCTGGCTGCCGTGGGACCGAGCCTAGTTCCCTTACTCAGGATCTCACATCTTCCCTAGCCCTTCAATAGACCCATACATTGGTCCCGGGCTTAGGGAACTTTAAAATAAATAAATAAGAGGGTCCTACAAGACTTTAAGCCTAGCATGCAGGGTTTGATTAACTGGATTGGGTTGCGTGGGATGATTAGGATTGGATTACATTTAACGTTTAATGATAATGGTTATGCCAAATACTAGCAAGTATTTTATTCTATAGACCCATAGATTTCCGACAAGTATTTTGTGTTGTTCAAAATTCAAATACTAGCAAACCTCGATGTTTTTATTTTAAATGGAAAAACCGAAAAAGCTTAAAAGTAAAAGAAAAACCAATATTGAAACATAGAGAAAAAACGGTTGGGAATATACAGGAGCTTACTTTGAAGAACATGTGGGTATTAATTGTTTTTGAAGAAGATCTAGTGTCAGGCAATGAAGTGTCCATTTAAGAATAACTTATTTGGCAAAAATACACTATTGGTCCCTTAAGTTTAGAGCATTCGCACTGGGCATGCTAAATGGCATATGTAGGAAAATTATACCATTTTCACAAAAAAACCAAGCTTCATCTGGACTTCTAAAAATCAACTATTGTAAAAAATTTGCAATAGTGCTACAGTGCAATTCTACCTTTAGAATTGCACTGTAGCTCAATTCTAAAACAAAATAATAGTTTGTAATACTCTTTCTCCTCCTTTTTAACCCCAAAATTTCTCTCTCCTTTCTCATTATTTCTCTTCTTTTCTCTCTCTTCCTTCTCTCTTTCTCATCTACTCTCTGCTCTCTTCAGACCCAAGACCTCGTGCTCTCTCCGATGACCCTCTCTCTTTGGTGGTGATGGGTTTGTGACTGACGTGGGCGTGGGTTTTGATGATAGTGGGTCGTGGGTTTTAACAACAGTGGAGATCGGCGTGGGTTTTGACAAGATCGGCGTGGGTATTGACAACGGTGGAGATCGACGTGGTGGAGATCGGTGGGTGGCGAGATTGGCGTGGCGGAGATCGGTGGGTGGCGAGATCGGTGGATCGGGTTTTGATTTTGCTATGAATTTTAGGTTTTGATTTTGCTATGAATTTTGGCTGGATGGCAAGACTAGGCATTGATTTTGCTTAGAGAGTGTGACATCGGTGGTGGATTGGTATTTTGCTGGGATTGTGGCGGGTTTGGGGTCACGGTGGTGGATGTCTGGAGGTGGTGTGGTTGAGAGGATGGTTGTTGTGCGGTGAGAGTGACAGAGAGACAGAAATTAGAAAGGAGAGAGATTTAATTTGTTTATTATTTAATTGTATAATTTATATTATTTTAATGTGTGGTATTGTAAAATAAAAGTTGAGATGCTTGTTGTATTGTAAAATAGTATTGTATAATTGATAAAGTAGCTTTTTGGAATGGTAAAATAGGATAGGATGGCATTTCTCGATATGAATGCTCTTACATACTAAGTGCTATTAGTCCCTCAAATTTGAATTGAGCACTATTAGTCCCTTAGGTTTAAAAAATGAGCTCAATTGCTCATTTCGTTAACAACAGCTAGTTTTAGTGCCTACCTGGCTAACGGAGTTATGATGTGGCAAATTTTAAGTGACGTGGCATCCAATTTATTATTAAAAAATTAATATCTAATATCTGACTCATTAAAAAACCATTAATTTATTAGAACCCAGCCTAATTCGGGTGACCCGTTTAGAAACAAATATTCCCAATTTCAAATAACATTACCCTGATGGGATATCCTTAACAACGCCGTCATCCACCACTCAACTGCCTCCTCCTTCCTCGAGACATATTCCTCTAACACGCAAAGCCACTGGTGTCACATATCTTTTCACGTTGAAAAACATATGTTATTTTCTTGAGCTTTATGAGTTAGCTACTAGCCTAGTAGAATACTAGTGCCAACTTCATTCACAGACTACATAAAACTCTTTGGTGTAATTACTTGCTCTTCTATACTGTTCTTTTCATTATTCTCTCATAACCACCACAAAAACATCATATATTATAATCAATTAATCATGCCTAGTTTCGATTTTAAAAGTAAAAGTAATATGTAGCTGAGTTGTTCGTCACACTAGTGACTGTGTGTATCAAAGAGATGGGTCAAGATGGAGGAGGACAGCGGTGAGAGAGGTGGACAACGGTGTTGTTAGGGATCTCCTTCTCTAGTTTCAGATCTGTGCAGTATCATTTGAAATTGGGAATACCCATTTCTAAACGGGTCACCCGATTAGATTGGGTTCTTCTACTGGGTTAATAGTTTTTTTATGTGATATTTGAATCTTGATTTTTTAATATTAAATTTGATGACTCGTAACTTAAAATTTGACACATCATAGCTCTGTTAGTCATGTAAGCAATAAGACTAACAAATGTTAACAGATGGACCAATTGCGCTTATTTTTTAAACTTGAGAGACCAATAAAGCTTAATTCAAACTTAAGGGACTAATTGTGCTCTGTAAGTAAACTTTAGAGACCAATAGTGTAGTTTCGTCTAACTTATTTAGCTGATCACTGGAAATGGAAATGGACAAAACATTCCGTTAGACCACCCTCACTGGTTACCTAGAGACAATGAGAGAAGCCTGCATCCACCACAATTTAATAAGGTGGCTGATTTGATTGACAAAACCTGGAAACCCAACTTAATCTATCTCATTTATAACCAAGAAACAGCCCAAAAAACAAATACCCCCTATTCAACTGTTTAAATGATATGTAGGTCACTATTCGACAGCTCGCTAATTCTTTGGCTGTATGTCATATGTATGTGAGAATATATACTAAGGGGCACCTTTTGTTTCTAAAATATTTTCCACATCTGTCTCTTGTTCAGGCTGTGGTTCTTATCAGTTTTCTTTAACATGTGGTACCCTTTTTTTATTTGGAACTCTGGATCACATCATTCCAACAGCTGCAAGGGTTATATACTAGGCACAAATGTCTGACATTAACCCAAATTCTATTTAGAGAAAAGGAATAGAAAATAATAATAAAAATGGTCCCTATTCTCTACTTGATTTCTACAGAAAACACAGAGGACATCACCATCATCTTCCAAGTCCAAACAAATAAGCCTTTTCACTGGTAGACGACTTATTCTTAATTAAAGATCTAATAAGAAGTTGAGAACAACTTACATTATAATAAGAATAATTATTGGAGCTGTTAACAATCCCAGATCATTATTTAAATTTCTTCTGGATCAAGGTTTTCTTGGTATTGAAAATGCAACTGAAACAAAATCGAAACTTATTACTCTTATCAATACTAATATGAGCATATAAAGTCCAGAGAAAATTTTCTTCTGTTGACTGGGATTAAATAATACTGCAAAATCCAATAAGGCATGTTTAGAAAAATCAAAATTAAGGTTCCCCCCCCTCCTCCTCCCCAAGTATCAACAGTTTACAGGAAAAACAAATTAAAACAAGACAACGTTGGCTAAACATGTATGTTTCCCCATTACATGCCATCTTCTAGAATGTGCACACCATTTCTCACACAAAAATCCAGTTTATAAACGATAGCCATTGACCCCTCAAAGGAAACCTTTCCCACTTAGTACTAGAATTTAATTTTCTACATCAAAAGCAATACTTTCATGCCTTATACAAACCAGAAAGAAAACAGAGAATAGTGCCTCATTTAAGCAAAAATACATAAATGACAAAAGACCAAATGAAGTTGTGGTCTCCGAAAAATGCTATAAAGTGGAAAGCTCCACTAAAAAATAAACTAGGTGATCCATCAACATAATCAATTGATCCAATGGGGTCCAAACCCACTAAATGGCTCCACTGAAATTACAGCCTTTCTCCATGAATTGGATCCAAAAGCGGCTTTATCAGAAGGATCAGTGAAGGGACTAGCTAGAATCTTTTTTTCTTTTTTTTTGAGAAACAAGGGAGGGGAACCAGAGAAGTAGAGTAAAGTTGGCAAAAAATTGGTCCCCTCAATCCAAACAGTCTATAACTTTCTAATTCTTAGTTTTCCACACATATAATATGTGTCTAAGATCATCAGTATAGGGGATTTCAACCCTCGAAATCTGTGTCAATGTGCGGTCGCTGTTGTACAGAAGCTTAGTCCATTCTTCGCAAGAACGATCTTGATTTTTTTTTACTGTAGACAACAAATAACCATTTTTATTGTTGTTGGTGTTGGATAATGAATTTGCTCGGTCTAAGTGCTTGGTAATGAAAATGGGACTAGTGATTGTGGAGTACCATGATTTAGAAACGCGACAAAATCGTATTAAGGATTTCGCTGGCAACCGAGTCAAGATGTCGAACATAATGTCGTCAGGGAGATGCTCGGACAGCAGCATTGGATTCGTTGCAGGTCGAGACATCGGTGGATGAAAGTTCAAGCTTTATTTTTTGAGAGGAAAGTTTCAAGCTTTAGATTGAGCCACTGTTTGTCACTTATCAAAACTTCAAGCTTTACAGCCCAGTTATAAATATCTCACCCTCTCTCTTAGCACTTATCAACAAAAGGTTTAGCTTACTTTCCGTAGATTTTTTACCGAACATCTCTTTTTGTTTTAACGAGAAACTGTTACAACATTACCTACTAACTAAACATTTGGTGGAGATTAAAACTCAATACCATATAATTCTATATTAAGAAAAAATTAACGCAATGTCTAGTTGAAAAAGAATACAATCTTATGTACTATTTTTTGTGTTCCATTTTATGTTCTACCAATCACAACTTGTTATGTATTTGTTTAACTTTTCTTATAAAATAGCCAAAGTTTAAAATGGGAAAAAAAATAAACACACGACAAGTTATGATTGATGGAACATAAAGTGAAACACAAAATGTGGTACAGAGGATTTGTATTTGTTGAGAAACTACTAAAAGTTTGTAGAACACTAAAAATACACTTACATTCGAATACAGATCATTTGTACCACTTTTTGTGTATCACTCTATGTTCCACTAATCACTACGTGCCATGTTTTGATTTTATTTTCCTTATAAAATAACTAAAGTTTAAAATGGAAATCAATCATACACATGGTAAGTAGTGATTGGTGGAACATAAAGCGTAATACAAAAAGTGGTACAGAAGATTAGCATTCCTTGCATTCTAACCTTTTTCTTCTATAATAACAATGATGACGAAGTCTTAATTCCAAAATTTTAGGGTCGATTATGAATCATTAATATATTAATTAGGGTTAACTACGTGTATTCTTCTAACACTTTCTAAAAATAAAATACATCTAGTTTGCGTTATTAAATGAGTCTAGAATGTCAAGAAGAGTTCAAAGGAAGTTTTACAACTAATTTTTTTAATGTCAGAATTTTCGAATTTCCCAATATGTGTCTATCAAATGATATTTTTGAGTGTGTCAATCACCAAAAACATCTTTTTGGTGTTTATATTTAGTGGTTATTATCAATTTGATTCTTTTTTCTTTTCTTCTTTTGCAATCATTTTGGTCCTTAACTTTTGAAATCATTGTTACTTTGATCCTTATTGTCATCTCAGTGGCAAAAAATGCTAATCTGGTTGACGAAATGCTCACTTAACACATACGTGGTTAATAAAATAATTAAAAACAATTAATTGCTATAAAAAGCCACATCAGCATCTAAATATATATATATATATATATATGTATGTATGTATATATGCATGTGTGTGTGAAAAAAAAGATGAAATGTTGATTTTATAAGAGAAAATAAATAAATAAAATGAATTTAAAAAAAAAAACCTTGTTTCCCTTTTTATTTTCTTTCACTTTCTTGGGAACCAAATACAACAAAAACACCTTTATTTAAACCAAGCGAGTAAATTTCGTATTAGAGGTCATTTCGAAATTTTTTTTTTTAGATGAGGTCATTTTCGGTTTGGTGAAAGGAATAATATGTTTTAGTGTCGATTAATGCTAGAGTTACCTCTCTCTCTCTCTCTCTCTCTCTCTCTCTATATATATATATATATGTATGTATAATTAAACGTAACAATAATTTTTTTAACTTACATAAATGGAACAAATAATTTTAATAATATATACACTATATTTCTCTATTGCCCCAGTATGGACAAAACGACTTTGGTATGACTAGTATTTAAGACAGGCACAAAATACTAGCGTGTTAGACTAAATTTTGGCCCAATGTCTGGTTATTGGGGCTTGGACGCACCTAATTAAGTTAGGGCCCCTCAACTATGTAACCCGCAAGTGGGCTTTGTCAATAACCCTCACTTTCCAAGTTTTTTAATGAAAGACCTCATGTGAGAGAGTATGAGGTTCTGTCATGTGACACATTCTTTAAAAAAAAGAATTGAATTACTCTTAAGTGCCACATCAGAGATAAGAACAAATTAAATTTTGACTTTTTGTTTCATTCGGTTCAATGTTTCAAGGCTCTTTGCATTTCAATTCACCATTTCCACCTCTTGCACTTCCACTCCTTTATATATACCAACCCATATCTCTTCATGTCATCTCATGTTAAATACACATGGACGAAAAACAATGTCATTTACCTTCAATCTTTCGATGACACCTACCTACCTCCAACATTGTTTTCCTATCTAATCCTAACCCGTATGAGTTGGCTACAACCAAAGAAGAGAGCTTGCATTTTATATTGAGTGACAACGGTAATTATGATTTTGATGTTAAGATTGGACATTGTGGACTTGTGGATTTTGTAAAGGCTATGATTGATTGTGGGTGTTCGGGGTGTATATTTTGTTTTAGAATTAAGGATAAAGAGGAAGACACATTTTATATCAACTTTGATTTTACAATATTCCTCTAAAGTTTTTTTTTTTTTTTTTTTTAATTTCTCATCACTTAAACTGAATAATTATAATGGATATGTGTGTGCAATTTATAATTGTTGCTTCTTATGATGAACTCATTATAAATAAAGTTTTATAACAATTATACTATAATATATGTACTACATTTTCCAAAACCAAATTACGTAAAACATTACAACATTATCTGTGCATCGCACGGGCAACTTACTAGTTTTTAATAATGTGTAGAGGTGAGATTGAAAATAGCACCTAATGAATTCTCTTTAACTCCCCCTATTAAAGGCTTCTTCTAATTTTGTTTATCTATTCTTTATTAAGCTATTAGATGGAATTTACTTTTTGGTTCATATATTGTGTAATTTAATATCTATCATTAACTATCCTTAAGGGGTTAGCTTAGTAATTCCTAAGGCCTCATGATATCCATGATATTTTTGAGTTCGAAACCTCTTGCAAGCATCTTGGGGCCATCCCATGGGTTTTCCCCATGTAATAATAATAAACATACATCACTCTCAATAGTAAGAGACTAAGAGTAACAGATCTCCTCAAAATTTGTTATTTTCACAATTCAACATTGCTTGTCACTCTAAGGGTTTGATTAACTAGACTGGGTGTTTAGGATTGGATTACATCTAACTTTTGTACATTGCACCAGCCAAGGCATATGTGAGTGCTGATATGGCTGGATCCGAACCCTACACGTGGGCTAGCTGTGAGGAAGAAAAAGGGAACATTGGCTGAAGAAGAGGATCTTTGGCCCGTGCCAACGACGTGACCATCTTGGGGAAGGGTGAGAACGTACCTGGCATGGACACCCAGCACTAGCATAAAAAGGGAGATAGTGACCCCTATGGTCAAATGCTATAGAACACCCCTTTATTGGCTGAGCTTGTGTTGGACCACTGTTGAGGACACGTGTTTCGCTCCTAGCATCCCTCATGTCCCTTTCCTTGTCCATGGCTTGCTCCCCACGTCGTAGCAAAGCCACCCTCCATCCCACTACCTTGACATTAGCATGTCTTCTCTCTTCTCCAGCCATTACATAGTTCAATAGTTGTATTAGGATTTGTGATGGGGGAATCATGATTTGACACCTATCCTTATGTACCTAGCAGCATTCCTCGTACTATAAGAGGAACATGTTGTTGAACAATTAGGGCAAGAACCTAGAAAGACAAAGAGAAAGAGGCAAAAAAGTCTAGAGAAAAAAGAGAGGCTTTCTTTGGGAAGAACATGAGTACTGTGTAAAATCTTAAATTTTACATAATAGAAAGCTCTAAGGAGTAAGGGACATTCTTCCCTTGCAAACCCGTGCTTTTTCATCCCTTCCAAAGGGTTTTCCACATTTTTTTGTGTCTCTTGAACATTCTCTGTCCCACTTTTGCATTCTCTTGACATTAGAGTGTTAAAATTTTCATTTTTATTGTTCTTAAGCTTTTTCACTCAAATGTACTGTTAGACACATCACCCATTTTTTTACATAGTCTTGATATATCTAAGTTGCACGTACAACATTTAATGAAATTGGATTGGATAATGGTTCTCCCAATCCCGTGAGAGGTGCAAGGGCAGACCAACTTCAATATCAATTTTTATTTTTTTAAATGAAAACTACAATTATTTTCCCAAACTTTTGTGTCCATGGCCATAATTCAAATACGAGAAAAACTCAATGTTTTTATATTAAATTTAAATTGTAAATGGGAAAAACTCAACAATAAAAGAAAAACCAATATTGAAACATAGAGAAAACGGTTGGGTATAAATTGCCTTTGAAGAAGATCCAAGTGTCAAGCAATGAAGTGAAGGAACTTGCTAAAGGCGTGGCAGCAGTCAGATTGACAAACCACATACTTAACAGAGGATTAGGGTCACTGATTTAATATGCTTACTAGTAATCATTATGCTATGACCAATTAAACAAGAACATATTGGCTAAAAACGTGTGTTTCACCGGGAAATGCTCTCCTAGCTAAACAAAAATACTTCCCCTTCATAGACCTGCACTCATACAAAGCCAAGGTAAACGCTACATGGGGTTTGTAAAATTGGAAAAATATCACAGCAGGTAAAGACCTCCCAATATGCCAAGCTAGGTAGAGTTCTGGAACTGTACAAAACATTCCCTTAGTCTACACTCACTGGTTCCTTGGAGACAATGAGAGAAGTCTACCTCCACCACAAGTTACTAATATGGTTGATTTGATTGACAACCCACAAAACCTAGAAACCCAACTTAATCAACCTCATGTATAAACCAAGAAACAACCCAAAAAATCCAACAAATGGGTGTAAGATGACAGACATCCCAGATCAACCTATGTAGCCCATTAAGCCACCGGTCAGTACCAAGTAAAGTAAGGGTACCACATGTTGGGAATTTTACCAAATTAAGGAGTAATTATGAAAGAACAAATGAACACATCAAGTAAATAGAAATTAGTGATTGACTTAGAGGCACAATTGAATGTTATCCTTAGACAATATTTGTCCCCATGCGTAAGTTGCTAAAGGGTTTCTACAAACTTGTCCCTAGGATACAATCAAGTTTATTGGGTTCTACAAATATTTTCAAGTGAACATTAACCTCTATTTATACCCATAGGGTTATAACCCTTTAAAAGGTACGTATGGAGAGTTAAAATGTTTTATAAAACCATTCACAAGGCTTGAAACCTCTTCAACCTTTCTGAACAGTCACCAGAAAACGCTATTGAGTACCAACCGATTAGCTTGAGCAACGTGGTTTCATGGATTGTAACAAAGGTTCTAGCTAACCGTCTGAAGACTATTCTCCCTCAAGTCATCTCAGACTCTCAGAGTGCATTTATGCCTGAAAGACTTATCACTGACAACACTACAGTGACCTTTAAGATGCTCCACAAAATGCGGAATAGGAGAAGAGGGAAGGTTGGCCATATGGCGGTAAAACTGGACATTAGTAAAGCCTATAACCGAGTGGAATGAGAATTTCTACAGCGGATTATGTTGAAGTTGGATTTCTTCGAGCAATGGGTTAACCTAGCCATGGAAACTGTTCAGTTTGCATCTTACTCAGTGCTCATCAATGGTGAAGCCAAGGGATTTATTAAGCCATCGCGGGGCATCCGACAAAGGGACCCTCTTTCCCCGTATCTCTTTCTTTTATGTGCTGATGGCCTATCTTCAATGTTGAGACAGGCGACATAGACAAATCAAATGCAAGGAATACTTTCCTGTTAAGGGGGAATCTGTATCTCTCACCTCCTACTTGCAGATGACAGCCTCTTATTCTGCCAAGCTACATGTCAGGAATGTCAGCACCTCCTCCACATCCTTGCCCGATATGAAGAAGCCTTCGGGCAAGCCATTAACAGAAAAAAAAACAACTCTGTTATTTAGTCATAACACAAGCCAAGAAGTGAAGAAGGATATTCGGACAATGCTAGGTGCACAGATTATGACAGATTGTGAACGATACTTAGGGCTCCCTATGGTGGGTGGTAAGTCGAAAGTGGGTACTTTTAAGGAAATTTTGGAATGAATCACTAAATGGTTGATAGGTTGGAAAGAGAAGTACATTTCGAAGGCAGGTAGGGAGGTTCTTATCAAAACTGTAGTCCAGGCAATACTGACTTATTCCATGAGCAACTTCAAAATACCTAAAGCGGTGTGTGATGGCATTAACTTGGTCTTGGCAAAATATTGGTGGGGCTAAACACGAAATGAGAAAAAAATCCACTGGATCAATTAGGGGAAACTATGCTCGCCTAAGAATAAAGGAGGGATGGGTTTTCAGGACCTTAATGTTTTTAACTTAGCTATGCTCGCAAAGCAAGCCTAGTGTTTCATCCAGGGAACACATTCGCTATTCTATCGAGTGTATAAGGCTCGTTACTTCCCTACATGTTCATTTATGGAGGCTGAGTTGGGAAGTAACCCCTCGTACGTTTGGCGAAGTTTATTGCAAGCGAAGGAGCTTATAAGGGAAGGCTCTGCATGGCAAATAGGTGATGGTGAAACTGTGGGGGTAGCTAGCCACAAATGGCTTCCTCAACCCCCCATCTTTCGACTTGAAGCGGATCAATCCCTGAGGTGAGTAGTTTTTTTAACTCGAGCACTTGCTAGTGGGATAGATCTCTTCTCCATTCCATGTTCACTGCCTCCATAAGAGATGTAGTCCTTGGGATCAAATTGGGCAATTCAGGAGGTCGAGACAAGCTGTGCTGGATAGAGACTAAGCGTAGAAACTTCATTGTCAAATCTGCATATCATGTTGCAATTAGAATGACCAAGCCTTCCGGTGGTGAACATTCCCTGGCTGGCCATGATCACAAGTTGTGGACAAAGCTTTGGACGTTGAATACTCCACCAAAGGTTCGAAATTATGTATGGGGAGGTTGTTCCGATATCCTTCCAACTAGAGCAATCTTCTCCGTCGTAAAATCCAAGTTGATCCGTTATGCACCATTTATGGCCAGCATGATGAAATGACAGTCCATATTTTATGGGAGTGCCCCCTAACACGGAACGTTTGGGCTCTAATTAGAGGTAAGTTGCAGAAATGTAGTGCTGATGCTTCAAACTTCTACCTCTTGGTTCGTCACCTAGTTGATCGACTTGATAGGAAGGAACTAGAAACTTGGGCAATGATATTTTGGGCCTTGTGGAATGCAAGGAACATATATCACTTTGAGAGCTTACAGTCCCACCCCACTGCAATCCTTCAGGGAGCCACATCCTTGTTGGATGATTACCAGCGCCTATCTGTGCGTCTCCCCAACTGATGAACACATTCGTGTGTAGTTTGGTTTGTTTTGCATGTCCCACAATTTGGGTTCTCAACCATTCCAAAATTCACATATATACACATATTGTAATTACATATATCAAAATGTAATAATTAGACATAGTGAATTTCTTTTAAAATTATATGAATGATTTTAACGATATCAAACTAATAACATAAATAGTTACTAGTGTATAGATATCAAAAATCTATCTTTTCCCTTTGTTTCAAACCTTTTACCATTAACCTTAGACCAAAAGATTTTATTTCTTATTCTAATACTCACTCACAACCAATTGGTTTTGAAATTAGAGATAGATCCATTAAGACCCAATTATCATTAAATAATATCGAGTCTATCTCATCATTAATAGCTTTTGCAATAAAAAGCTACACCTTTTCTCAAACCTTAGGATCACTTACCTCAAAGAATACTATGGGTATTTATCTAGGGCTACACTTTTAGTACCTTCAACAAGGTAAACAAGAGCTTCACATGAAATAAAATTTGGATTAAAATCCCTTTTATTTCTCACACTTTGACTCTACCTTTGTTCACTTGGTGAACCACATTTAAATCTTCAATACCACTTGATGTGATATTTAACATTAGAGTCATTTACTCGTGTTTAAGTAGGTATTGGGGTATCCTTGAAATCATCTTTGAATTTAAACTCAATAAATTCAATATCTTTTGATTTCATTCTTATATTAGACATTAAGTCTAATAAACTACATATCCTTGAATTTACTCAAAACCTACATATATACTTTATATAGCTCTTTGACTAATTAGTCATCTTTGGTCTATCATTTTACAAAAGGTTAAACACCCCCCACAGTTTAAAATGATAAGCATTTGGTCACTTTCTCATTTCATAACACATATGAAATACTTTTGAGATGAAACTCTATTATGCACATGGCATACACTAAGTAAAGCTTCTTCCCATTGATCAAATAGGAACTTAGTTGATTGCACTCAAGTTTATGGCATTCATCATATCAAATAGAGTTCTCTCTTTTGACCAAACCATTTTATTAGGGTGTATAAGGGACTGCACTTTGGTGTATTATGATATGTTCCTCACAAAGAAGAATATGCATTTAGAAATATTCACCATTTCTAGTTAATACACCATTCAATTCAAAACATCATGCTTATATAAATTATATCATGCTTTGACATAAACTTCAAAAATTTGAAATTTAAAAATCTCAATCTAGCATGCCACAAATAATATAAGCACAACCAAAACATTTTGATAAATAACACTCAATTTGAACATGTCATTAGTAGCATATCTATTGCCTACTAATGTCCCATACTTGAACAAGACCATTCTTAAATAACAAATTGGCTTCTCTTGATATCAGGCAATTTCACTTCAATAATGCACTTTCCATGAACTTTTGTCTTACTGTGGATGTCCACAAGCACCTCTAGTTTTATGGAAGACTCTTCATAAGTTTTGAATTGTGCCTTGTAGTTGCACACATGCAACATTGCACCTAAATCAAAACACCAATCAGAAGGATTTGTAATTACAGCCATATAAAATATAGTGATCATATTATTACATACGTCACTCACTATAGCAATAATGTCCTTAGTGATAATTGCTCATTAGCATTTCCATCTTCATCCTTCTTATTCTTTAAGAACTTACATTCTCAAATGTAATAGTCTTTCTTTCCACAAAGGAAACATGACAAATTCTACTTGTCATTGTTGGGATCCTTGGAGTTGTTCTTCTAAAACCATTCACACTTTTATTCACATTCAAATGTTTATTGGTCTTACTAGAACTTCCAATTTTAACATTGTTCACATTCACTTTAGAATCGGTGTTAGTTACACCTCTAACCTGACATTCTTCTTCAATTCAGTGATGTTCTCTGAATTGGTCTAAAATGAGATATTTTGACATGTTATTTAATGTTTTCACATAGTTTAGAAAATCACTTAGGAAAATATTCACATACTCTATCACTTTAAGAGTTTTAGTTCTCATCCTTTAGATTTTCTACTTCACTTTATAATATTTAAACATGTCAAAATTTCACTCTTATATCTCAATTCAAATAAATTTGCAACACATGCAAATATTCTAACAAAGAAACTCATCAATCAATTTGAAATTCAAATTGCCCATAAACAAGAAATTCATACCTTCAATGTTCAAACTATGAACTTGGCTTTTAATCATCACCTTGTCTTGCCAACAAAGAAACTTGTTTCTTTAAGCCTTGTTCCATTGAATCTTCATTATAAATGATTTATCATTTGAAGAACTCTTCAAATCCAAGCCAATTGCTCTTTCTATTGTGTAAAATTGGTTCCATCGTGTAAAATTGGTTCCATCAAAATGATCCAATTTCACCAAACCATGGTTCAATTTTTTCAAAGTTGTACCATCATTTACTCCTTATCTTGTGGTCAAATATTGTCTAAGATTGTTAGGGATTTTACCAAATTAAGGAGTAATTATGAAAGAACAAATGAACACATCAAGTGAATAGAAATTAGTGATTGACTTGGAGGCACAATTGAATGTTATCCTTAAACAATATTTGTCCCCATGCGCAAGTTGCTAAAAGGTTTCTACAAACTTGTCCCCAAGATACAACCAAGTTTATTGAGTTCTACAAATATTTTCAAGTGAACATTAACCTCTATTTATACCCATAGGGTTATAACCCTTCAAAAGGTACGTATGGAGAGTTAAAATGTTTCATAAAACTGTTCACAAGGCTTGAAACCTCTTCAACCTTTCTAAATAGTCACCAGAAAATTCTACAGAAAATTCAGTTTTTCGAGTTTCGATCGGTCGAGAGGTCCTTTCGATTGTTCGAATGCTCTTTTTGATCGATCGAACAGGAATTGAATAGCGATCGAACCATCCAGAAACTCCAGGATTATTTTCTTACTATTTCGATCGATCGAGCCAAAGTTTCGATCGATCGAAAATGCTGAATTTCGAATTTTCACTTAGAAAATTCCAAAACTTGAATTTTCATTTTAACAACTTTATGAAACAATATTCTCCAAACTCAAACATCATTATTACGATCTATCCATGTATATACCTATATATATATAACACCACATGTTAAACAATACTGATAAGAACCACAGCCTGAACCAGAGATAGATGTGGAAAACATTTTGGAAACAAAAGGTGTCCCTTAATATTCTCACATTCATATGGAGACTGATGGTCAAAAGCCTGCCTATTAAAACAAGATCGAATAAAACAATGTGATGAAACATGTTGGCTGTGTGGAATCATTTGAACATCTCTTCTTGCTATGCCCTTTTGCCAGAGCTATTTGGTGGGTTTCTAAGCTTAATTTAAGAACAGAACAAGTCCAGCAAAGCTCACTGCAACATCGGCTGGAGAGACACATTATTGAGCCTCCAAGTAGGAGAAGCACTCGAATCATAATCATCATCCTTTGGGCCATTTGGCAACAAAAAAATATACAGATACATGAATACAAGTAAGTGCTTTATCAAGTTTACTAACCATTTAATCCATGGTGGACAGATGTGATACAACATTTGAATGCTTCAAGCAACCAAGACCCAGCCAAGCCACAAATGCAGCAGTAGGCAGTGACACTTTAGGACACCATTGGAATTGGTAAATTCTGATTAATATAGAAAGGATAAAAGCAAAAGCCAGCAACAGAGCAGTATCAAGAGCTAAAAACAGCCCAACTAGACAGAGCCATCATCCTCTTACCAAGAATAGATTTTAAAGACATACTTTTAAGAAGGAAGAAATGGAGATGAAAAGACAGATTTTGGAGGACATCGTTGACCTTGGTAGACCATCTCTAGGACAAGGAATTCTTGTTGTACCCCCAGTCATTTTGCAAGATGCTACTAAATTAGGTAAGATAGCAGCAAGAAACTTTCCAATCTCCGACTCGAATGTGTAAATTTAATGTTTTGGTTTTCTCCAATAGTTTATATAAAACAATAATGATAAAGTTTAGTTTTCTATATCGAAAGCAATACTTTCATGCCTAGAACAAGCCGAAAGAAAACACAACATACCGGATTCATTTATTCCAAAGTACATTTAAAAATAAATAAAAAAATATTTCTGGCAGCTTAATGACTTGTCCATATGAATTTCAAAAAGACGTCTGCCGTGCTAGAAACCCCAACTTGCTAATTTTCGCATTCATAAGAGCTGTTTACCTGTCAAGTAAAACTAAACTCTTAGGTGTGTAAATCATACATTCAGGCATTGGAATACTTAGAATTTCCTCATTTAAACTCTCAGGGTCGGATAAAAAACTCTGATAGGGGGGTAAACCTTTCGACCAAAAGTTCCCCAATTATGGTGGAGCTAAAGCAATGTTATGAATACCGTTTCGGTGCCCATTTTGGTTTGTATATTGGAACGGAATATTTCGGTACCGGCCTATTTCGGCGTACCGTTTTAGACCGTTTCGGAATTACCAATTTATATATATATATATATATATTAGTAATTAATAAAAAAATGTTATTACTCATTGTTATTCTTAAGCCAAATTTTATAAATGTAATATCATCATTTAATGAATGTAATATAGTGTTTTAAAATAAATATTACTATACACAAAAATATAAATATATATATATATATAAATATTACTATAATAATAAAGTGATTAGATTGATTATTTTAAAATTCAAATTTGGGTATTTTTGTAAATAAACATGTTAATATTTATAAAATAGGAAGCTTCTAGGAAGCCCCCTTTTCACCTTTTCACCTAATCCCATTCCATCACCCACGTGCATTACTTTTACACCTTCTCCTCCACTCTTTCTTCTTTATTTCATATTCCCATCAGTTTTACAGAAGTGCTTCTTGGAAAGTTTCAGAAACCTAGACCAGAAGTTTAAGTGCAGGACTAAAGAAGAAAGTTTCAAACGCAGCTAAAATTTAAGCTTCCTCCACAACTGCTCTAAATTTCTATTCTCTTCTTCTTCCTTTGTTTTTTTTTTTTTTTTTTTTTTCAAATCATTTGGTAGCTTCATAGCAGATCTGATTTGAACTTGTTCAGGTGATCAGTGCTAGGTGGAAACATGTTGTGCTGATGGGTTTGTTAGTTTAAGTTTTTTTTTTTTTTTTTTTTTTTTTTTTTTGCTAAAAACTAGTACAGGCCGAAATTTACATTTCGGCCGAAATTGACCGGAATAGGCCGGAATGTCTGGAATGACCTGAAACTAGCCGGAATTGGACCGGAGGTGGAACGGGTGGTATTACCGTTTGGGATTACATCCTGGTACGAAATATTCCAGCCATTCCGGCCGGAACGAAACGGATTTAATAACAATGAGCTAAAGAACTCTGCAACATGTTCCATCGGTACACTTTTTCTAGCCCAAGACTCAACCACACCATACTCCTTCATCACCCATATGTGGCATATGTCACTCACCTCAACTAGATCTTCACCGAAAACGATCAAAGCCAATGATCTCTCTTTTCCTATTATATTTTTATCAGTATTATCATTCTTGCTAATTCCATTTCTTTAATTATCAAGTTGTAATCCTTAGGAATCAAAGTGTTTAGGCTTAACTACTCATCTCTACAAATTAGTTGTATTGAGCCTCTGTCCTAACCCACTCTTAGCAGATTGGGCTTGGTTTTAACATCCGCCCCTTACATAATTCATAATAAAATAAATTTCATATGACAAACATATATATATAAAAAGAAACAACAAATAAATATTTGGTTAAAAAAACAATATCTTTTTTTAGTAAAGTAATAATATCACTAGTTAAGGGAAACTATAACCTACCATCAAAATTCGAAAGTTATATAATAACTCATGACCAGTCGAATACAAAATTACAAATTCAGAAACTAATTCACTAATTCCAATCTATATTTATTTAATCTAATTTAAATTTGTTCCCTCAAAAGACTTCAACTGAGAGACTACCAAAACTATGCTACTATGATAAAAATTAACAGATGCTCTAAGGGAGTCAATTTCATTCAAATCAAAGAAGTCAATTTCGTATTGAAAACCTTTTTTTTTCTTTATAATAAATGAGGCCATTTCAATATGGTTTAAAGAATATGTACGATTAATATAGTTTTTTTTTTCATCCATACCATACATATGATACTAATACATTAGCCCAAGCCCAAGCACAATATACTTTTCCTATTCTAATATTTTTGTTCCCAATTGTTTTTCTCCCTACCTTTACTATTTTTCTTTTCTTTTCTTTATCTTGCTCCCCATGCCTCCCGTCTACCAACCTAGAATTTCAATTTCCACGGTCGTTGTCTTATCTTTTCTCTGCTCATACGTTATTTACTTTTGTTTCAACTTTTTCTTTTCCAACTCCCTTCCACTTCTACCGTTTACAAATCTCTCTCTCTCTCTCTCTCTCTCTCTCTCTCTCTCTCTCAGTTTCAGCCCATTTCTCAACATCAAGGACTTGCAGCCTTAATGATTCACCAGCATGGCTGCTCATCGATAGTGAACAAACATGAGATAGAGAGGGAAAAAGGTGTGTTTTCTTGTGTAAGTTTAGTACTAGTCCAAATTGTCCAATATTCATTAGGAGTGGCAATTGGACGGGTTGTGTTATAAATGGGTTAGATACAATATTATCCATTTACCCATTTTTTATTCACTTAAATATAAATTAAAAATTCATTACTCACCTAACCCATTTAATTGAAAACCCGTCCATTTAACCAAGAACCCTAAACTAGCAACAACAACAAAAAATATAGATTTTTTTTTTTTTAAACATATCAACAACTTCAAATTTTAATGAGCTAAGCACAACAAATTAATTCCATAAAAAAAACACACACACAGAAAATTAAAACATGATACCATATTTATCAAAAAAGAAAAAATATCAAACTCATCTAGATTAAATTAATCTTGAAGAAGAAACATGGGTATGACCACATTTTCTTTCTCTTCAGATTTTCTCGGAAACCAAACAAATCCCACTGCCCAAACAATCATTCATCGATATAGTCTCACAAATCAAAACAAAATAAAATCATAATCATCAAAAAACAGAACAAGTGCAGCAAAGCTCACTGCAACACTGAATGGAGAGACAAATTAATGAGACTCCAAGTAGCAGAAGCACCCGAATCATAATCATCACCCTTTGGGCCATTTGGCTACAAAGAAATATACAGATACATGAACAGAAGGAAGTAAGTGCTTTGTCAACTTTATTAACCATTTTTAATCCATGGTGGACAAGTGTGATACAGCATTTGAAGGCTTCCAGTAACCAAGAACCAGCCAAGTCACAAATGCAGCAGTAGGCAGTGACACTTTAGGACACCAATGGAATTGGTAAATTCTGATTAAGATAGAAGGGATAAAAGCAAAAGCCAGCAACAGAGGGGGAGGCAATCGAGTGTTCCAAGGAAGCAAATCAGTTGGAGTGAATGATAGGAAAATAGCTAGGCTTCTAGCAATAAGGGAAGCATTATCAAGAGCTAAAAGCCTAAAACAGCCAACTAGACTGAGCCAACATCGTCTTCTTTTTTTCTTTTTCTTTTTTATTATAATAAAAGTAATTAAATTTCACTGAAAATAAAATGTACTTTAAGACAGAGCCATCATCCTCTTACCAAGCAAAAAATTTGAAACACATGGTTTTAAGAAGAAAGAAATGGCGATGGCAAGACACAGATTTTGGAGGACATCATTATCCTTGGTAGACCCTCTCTAGGACAGTGAAGTTTTGTTGTAACCCCAGTGATCTTGCAAGATGCTACTAAATTAGCTAATATTAATATAGCAGCTAGAAACTATCCCAAATCCAACTGGAATGTGTAAATCTAATGTTTTAGTTTTCTCAAAGTGTGTGTATATATATATATATATAACAATGATAATAAAGTTCAGTTTTCTATATCAAAAGTAATACCTTCGTGCCTACAACAAGCAGAAAGAAAACAACACAAACTGGATTCATTTATTAAAAAAAAAAAAAAAAAAAAAACATAAATTCCTGTCAGCTAGAAATTTCAACTTGCTAATTTTCGCTTTCAGAAAAGCTGTTTACCCTGTCAAGTAAGTCTCCACAACGTTAGATGTGTAAATAAGATGTTCATACGTTGGAATTCTTAGAATTTCCTCATTTAAACTTTCGGGGTCAAATGAAAATCTCTGATAGGGGCTAAACTTCTCGAACAAAAATTCCCCATTGATGGTGTAGAAAAGGAACTCTGCAGCTAGTTTCATTGGTAGGCTTGTTTCAGCCTAAGACTCAACCACACCATATTCCTTCATCACCCATAGGTGGCATATGTCACTATTCTCAACTAGAACTTTACCACGAACAATCAAAGCAAACGACCCATCAAACACTGCAAGGCATTCCGAACATTTAACAATTCCATCAATGATGTCAAAGGATAAAATGAACTTGTGGTCTCCGGAATATGCTATAGAGTGCATAGCTCCATTAAAAAATAAATGGAATGATCCACTTACATAATTAAATGATCGATTGGGTCCAGACCCACTAAATGACTACACCGATATTACAACACTTCTCCACGAATCCCTACTGAATGTGTAAATCTCAGCCACAGCCGGTGTCCCTTTGCTTCGATCAAGGCGTTCAAAAAACTCCACTCTCAGAATCTCGTAGTCATTGGTTTGAGAATGTTTGTTTGTTTGTTTTTGTGTGTGTGTGTGTGTTTTTTTTTTTTTTTGAAACAGTATGTGTGTTTTTTTTTTCGCCGCAAAGAAGATGGAAGAATTAATACAGACCTGTTAACTTCAATTTAATTTATGCTATCAATGCTGATTGCTGAAAGAAAAACAGGCTTTTATTTGGGCTCTTTAAAAATACAAGGCTTTAGATTGAGCCAGTTTGTCGCTTATCCAAGTTTTTCTTTTACCTGTGGCCCATTTATATGAAAAATAAATAAATAAATAGAGCAAGCCACTGACCAATTATAAATGTGTCTCTTTGCAAGTTCAAAGAACATTAGTTCCAACAGAAATATTTAGGGTTCATATCCCCACTCTTCCAACTATTGAAAAAAAAAATCATTAATATCCTAACCTTTTCTCAAAAAAAAAATAAATAAATAAAGAACATTATACATATAATAGCTTGTTTGCATTACTAAATGAGTCCAACATGATGAGGAGTTAAAAAAAGAAAGTTTTACAACTATTTTATTTTATTTTAATTTCAATCACAAATTTTGAATTTTTACAAGGCCAACTTCATGCGTTTTCCAATAAGATTTTGCGTTTGTCAATCACCAAAATGGTTTTTTAATGAGACATAACACAAAAGAATGAACACACCCACACTTACACACGAAATAATGACTTTAATACTATTTTGGTGTTCTTTGTGTTAAGGTCTCATAACATTATTAGCTATTTTCATGATTGGTAAACTCAAAAGGCTCACTAGACAAATGCATAAACTTTCAATTGGGAAAAATAAAAATTGTGACATTGAAAAAAAAAAAAAAAAAAAAAAAAAACCTATTAATATGTTTTTAGCGCATGCTATGAAACTTGTACACTAGTTTTTCCGTGGCTTCTAATTTTATTGTGTTAATTCTATGATTTTTGAAAAATCAATATAACTAAAATAAGAAATTTAAAAACATTGGTCAAACTTAGACCTGACCAAAACCAAAGGAAAAATACTTGACCTTGAAATTTTTTATGCAGAATAAAAACAAGTTGACCTGTGAGCCAACTTGTTTTTTAAACTTTTATTTTTAATTCAAATTTGTTTGTTTCGGCTTAGACATTGCGTATTCAAGCTTCTTCGAGCACTCTCTCTGTGATTTCCTTTTAACTTGTAGTCTTGTACTATATATTAGTCTATCTATGCTTTCTTGTACAATATGTTTGCACCTGCGACTTTCTTGTACAACATGTTTGCACATGCAGCTTTAACTTGCATTATGGACATCTTTTTGCACACAAGATGAAGCACCTGATCAACTACATGGCCCATGATGCAACATTGTTATCTGACAATGAAATTTGTAGCTTTAAGTGCTTAGCTGATAATTTAAGTGATCACGACTTAGATTCAACTGCAAGATATCAGATCAAGCGGCCCAGGATTGAGGTATTTCTTCTGCTCCTCAATTATTTGCTAAGTTTTTAGTGCATTGTTGTTGATAAAATTGGATTTTGATGTGTTTCATGCCCTGTTAGAGCTTAGAACCAGTCCCCCCACCCCCTCAGCCAGACAAGCACTGACGACATGATCACAGCACAATACAATGATTTTATTTTATTTTTTAAAGTGCCAGTAAGGGAAATACAAAAAGAAAAAATCTCTATTAGAGCATTTGCAGCAGTGGAGCTAAATAGCTATATAGCTATTTTAGCTCCACCAAAACACCAAAAACAGCCATACAGCAATGGAGCTAAACTTATTTTTTTTAGCTTCATTGCTACAGTGCACATCTATCTATAGATGTGCACTGTAGCAAGAAGCTAAAAAAAATAATAATATTTTATTAAACTTCTCTCTCTCCTCTCATTAAAATAATATTTTCTCTTTTTATTTCTTTCTCTCTCTCCAGCTTCCCTCATCTCCTCTCTGCTTCGCCGGTCAGCTCGCCAGTGGTGGTGCTCATAAAATCCATATAAAACCCACCGAATCAGACACCCGGCCACCAGAAAAATACCGGATCAGACCACCAGCAACGCCGATCCACCAAACCCACATCACAAAACACCACAAAACACAAAACACAAACCCACAGAGAGAGAGTATAGAGAGAAAGATCGAAGCAATGCCGGTCCAAATTCCATACAACCACCACAAAACACAAACCCATGGCAGATCGGTTAGAGTAGAGAGAAAGATCACAAACCCATGGCACAACCCACCTCCCGGTAACCTCCAAATCATCAATCCCTTCGTCTCCTCCGCCTCAACTGCAATCTCAGCCTCACTCTCCTTTCGGACTCGCTCTCGCTCTCTCGGCAACTCGTGCCGGCAAACCGGGCAAGGCATTTCGTGAGCCTCATATCCGAGTTGGGCAAACCGCGCAGTGCGACTCGGCCGAGACGTGGGTCTCGACGATTTGGAGGTGGGTATTTGGAGGTGGCTATGGCTGGGTCTCGACGATTTGGGGTTTAGGTGGCAGTGGGTTTGCTGAGTTGAGAAGAAAGAGTGGAAGCTTGATCGTCCATGGTTCAGAGAAAGAGAAAGAGACAGAGAGGAATAGAGAGAAAGAGATTATAAAAAATAATAAAGAAAAAATAAAGAAAGGATATTTAATTGAAGTGGTAAATTTTTTCAAAAAAAAAAAAAAAAAATTGAAGTGATAAAAAATATCATTGCAGTGGTGGCGGCGGCGGTGGAAGAGTCGGTAGTGGCAACGATGGTGGCGACGGTAGTGGCAGCGGTTGCGGTGGTTGTAATTGTTGT
Source organism: Notholithocarpus densiflorus (assembly GCA_030021035.2). Taxonomy (NCBI): domain Eukaryota; kingdom Viridiplantae; phylum Streptophyta; class Magnoliopsida; order Fagales; family Fagaceae; genus Notholithocarpus; species Notholithocarpus densiflorus. The sequence goes on along the minus strand of JARYZH020000027.1, from coordinate 496,504 downwards.
TTATTGTAGTAGATATATTATTTTATTGTGATGTTTATATTATTTTATTGTGTTGAAAGCTAAAATAGATCCACTGCTGCAGCATGTGAGTAGGTAAAATAGATAAAGTAACTTTTTGTAGTGCCAAATAGCTAAAATTATTGCTCCACTGCTGTGGATGCTCTTATAAACCTAGGACAAACTAAATTTGTTATCAAGCTAAAATAATTCAAAATCCACACTTTCATTTGATTGGATTCCCTCCCCAAAATAAAGAGAACATAAGGACTTGTAAATTGTAATAGAAAGAGGAACGATGATGACTTACAGGCAAAGAAGTCAAAAAATTCTCTTATACTTGCTTCATTTTTACATCCTCCATGTCTCTGGAGGCTGAATCAATATTAATATCATAATGAATCCCAACTCTCTCCACCTCCAAGTTATTTGAAGTACTTATTCTAATCTCAATTTTATTGGATCCATTCCCATCAATTTGATGAAAATTTTCTCCCCATTGGGAGTCGAAATAGCGAGGAGACAAATAGAGCTGCCAAAGGTGACGTGAACTAACTACACCATAGTTTGTCCTAAAAGAAGAGCGTATTGGTGATGTGCTTTCAAATCCATTGACTTTAATCCAACATGTAAGAAGGAAATCTTTAGAGGTATTAGAAACCTTTGGGACTGAAAAACCAACGCACAACTCAATTCCCATCAGTTCATCACACCCATAAGGCACTTGTACCTGCAATTCATGACTTACAGATTCATGTTCAAACCTTTTTGGAAAGTGACCTTCAGGAATAATAATGTCAAAGATGTCTGGTAGTTTACCACTTTGTCCCTGAAATATACAAAGCATAATTAATGTTTAGAATTTAGAATTTTTTTTGAGGAAAATAATGTTTAGAACTTAGAGAGAGAGAGAGAGAGACCTGAGGCACGTTACTGCTACCTTGATTATAGCTAACCAATTTGAAGCAGTTAACACACTGGAAATTCAAATGGGAGTGATCTGACCTAGAAGTATAAAATTGCAGTTTTGGCAATCCCCACAGTGAGGTACAATTGTTTGCAATTACAATATCAATAGTTGAAGGAACATTTTTCAATGATTGAAGCCTTTTGCAACCCTCCAAATAGAGTCTTCGAAGATTAGAGAGTTGAGACATGCTTTTAGGAAGGGAAACAAAATAATTTCCACTTAGATTTAAGTGTTCTAAAGAGGACAAGCAGCCAATGTCATTGGGGATTGACGTAAGATCGAAGTCACTAAGATGCAAATATGTTAAAGATTGAAGACCTAAAAAGGAAGGCAATAATGGTTGAGGAACTTGTAGCGTGTAAACAAATTTTGGGCTCGACTGATTCAATAAAAAGGCCATCCAATGACTTGTTGTCAGGGAAATTAATGAAGGAAATACTAGGCCCATCAACTCAAGACTTTTTGGCAGGGAATAAAATTCAGCTGACTTACATATACAGATATATAGATATTTCAGATTTTTAAGGAGGGCAATGGAAGAAGGAACATCTCTTACGTCTGTCCAACACAAATTAAGCAACTCCAAACTTTTTACATTTCCTATGTTCTTTGGCAAGTTACGAAATTTTAAGCATCCAAAAAGATCAAGAGACTTAAGCAACTTCAAACTACAAATGGTGTTAGGAAGGCTCACAAGATTCTCGCAATATCTTAGAGTCAATGAAGTAAGGTCAGTCAAACGTTCAATTGATGAAGGCAGCTCTTCTATATCTGCTTTGCTCAAATCAAGTATCTCTAGGCCTTTGATTATCCATAGGTTCTCTGGCAAGTTTTTAATTAGTTCCACAACAGCAGTGCGATCCAAAGAAAGCTCTTGTAAGAATTTCGGGTTTGCCACAAATGTTGGAATTGTCTTGACTTTTGAGCAATTAGAAATTTCAAGAGTCACAAGGGGCTCCATTCCAAACTTGCTTGGAAGACGAATTAGTCTTTCACAATCTTGTAAATTAAGATGAATAAGTTTTTTAAGAATTCCAATAGATGGGTCAATCTCGCGTAAATTTGTGCACCTTACAAGAATTAATTTCTCAAGATTTGGGACTCCAGTGAAGTTTGGAGTTATAATCAGGTCCGAGGAGTCGGTCAAGTCAATGAACTTCAACTTGTCAAAATTCTGTTAGAAGAAAAACAATTGTTAGAATAATTAGCTTCCTAGTGTCCATTTATTGTAATTTAAAAAAGCAAAGTTTTAGGAGGATACTCACTTTTATTCCTGTCCAAAGTTGTTCAATTTTGCTTTGTTGCAAACAAAGTTGAACAAGCTCAGCTAGCTGGAAACTTGACTGCAAATATTTTGATGGATACAAAATCCAATCAAGAATTCTTAAATCACTAGGAAGGTGTGTGGGGACGTGGAGAATGCCATAAATTCTAAGATATTTAAGATTGTCCATCTTCGAAAAGGCCTCAAGGTTCCAACATACAACTTCTTGTTCATTATAAGTACTCACAATATCCATGGCTTTAAGTGCTTTTGTCCCCTAAGAATTAACAAAGAATTGGTGAATTGCAAAATTAATTATTAGCATTAAAATTAAAGTTCCAAATTGTCAAACATGAAGGTAGGGAATGAGCTCAAATTCTCTAAATAACCTTACCTTATTTTTTTTTAACACTTTGTCAATGTCCTCGTAATCCCACAATCTACTACGCTTCCCAGGATCATCAATGCACTCTTGACGAACTATGTTCCTACCCATTTCTTCAAGTAAGTCATGCATCCACACTATATCATTATCCATAATTTTCAAAAGAGACTTATCAGTGAGTTCCTTCAATCCAATAATAGGGTAAAGGCCAAGAATATCTAGTATTTCTAATACATAATCTTTCTTCTGATTATTAAAAAAACATGCAATATGCAAGAATATTTCCTTCTGTGGTTTTTGGAGTCCATTAAAACTTGTCGTCAGTGCTTGCTTCCTAAGATGTGTATAAGAGACAGCCTTTAAATACCAATGGTCTCCATTATCTGGTTTGCTTTTCTTTTTTTTGAGTTACAATATGCTGTATATATCATGCATGAATAGCCTAACATTTTCACATGGGATGGAAAAATAAAATAGTTTCCTGTTATGAATCAAAGGAAAAGTTGCCTGCAATGTGGAACAATTTTTATGCAATTGATACAGGGTAAGTTGAGTTAGGCTTATTGGGCTTACTATTTCAAGTCTCCACCTGGCTTATGTGATGCGTGATTTAGTTGTTATGATCACCAGAACAAATTATCAGTTGTATTAGTCATTCAAATTCATGAGTATTTATGGTAATTTTGCCATTATCAGTTGTATTGTTCATATATAAGTGTGTGTGGAGTGCACCTACGAAATAAAAAATAAAAAAAAAACCTTTTCGGTTTCTATATATAGGATTTATTTTCAATTTGGTTCTCTTCTTTTTTTTTTCCTGTCATTTTAGTCATTGACATTTTAAACCGATGTCACTTTGATTATTGTCGTCATATCAGTGATGGAAAATGCTAACATGATTTAAAAAAATGCTCAATTGACACACGTAGTTAATAAAATAATAAAAAAATAATTAATTGTTATTAAAAAATGCTACAACAGCATTGTAAAAATTAAAAAAAAAAAACCACTGTAGAAATAATAAATCTGAATAGATGATTTTCTAAGGGAAAAAAATAAAATAAAATGAATTATAAAAGAAACTCAAGATTTCCTTTAATTTTCTTTCACTTTCTTGCGAACCAAATGCAATAGCAAACGCACCTTCTTCGTTGAGTTCTAATAACAAAGGCACATCTGGAAGGGTGGAAGTTTCATGCTTGTGGTTTGGCTTTTGATCGGATCTAACATACAACAAAGGGAGCTGAGTTATACACCAGACTAGGTACATTCTAGATGGATCAGATGTTGGAACATCGGGGGAGTACACCCCTTCCACACCTGATTTGCTCCACTACATTTGGCATAATGAGCAAAAGAAATGGCGCTTTCACAGGTCATTTTTGAATTGGATGCCCTCACTTTGGTCCAAGATATTAACACAAATGAATCAAGTGGCAGCCTAGGCCATCTATACCAGGGAATTACTGACCTCCTTAAGTCTTTTAAGAGCTGGAAAATCTGTCATCTGAAAAGGGAGCACAACAGAGTGGTAAGATGTATTCAATTTAGAAAAAGATGACCTGCCAATCTTTTATTAATGGGTGTAAACTAAGACTTTTACACCAAGGGCAGTGGCGGAGCCACGTTGGGGCCAAGGGGGCCCCCTAGCTTTTTGAAAAGTTCAGTTACAACCTTAACAAAATGATAAATTATAACTAAATTGTATGTAAATTCAATTTCTGGCCCCTCCTAGAATTTGAGGAGTAAAAAATGATACAAAGCAAAAAAAAAATCTAGCCCATTCCTTTGCTCAATAGCTCCATTTTTTTGGGGGGTAAATCAGCCCCACAAATCAAAACACCAAAAATATCCATAACAAATCCCCAAACTTGAAATTTATCAGTTGAAGACTATCAGTTTGGATACTTCCAAAAAAAAAACCTGGATAAAATGAAAAAAAACCCATCTCCACACTACAACGACTTAACAATCTGCTTTGTTGTTGTCGTCCGCTCCGCTCCAACCTCCAATAAATCTCTCTTCCCTTTTGTCTCTATTTTGCTTTGTTATCTGCTGAGACTTCCCTTGGTTGGTAAAGTCTCTCTTAAAATATGTTTATATTTGACAAAGTAGTATGTGTAATTTTGCTCCAAAAAAAAAAAAAGTAGTATATGTAATTATTGAATGATTGTTTAATTGTGTATAAAACAAATAGGCTACTATAAAATTTAATTCAAGATCAATTATAAGTAGTTTTAGTACCATAAAAAAACTTAGAACACAATTTTTTTTTTTTTTTTTACTTGAGAATTTTGTCAATTGTTATATTTAGCTTGGTCCCCCAAAAAAGTTTCCTGGATCCACCGCTGAAGTCGGGATAGAAATTGAACTCATACTATAATGTCGCTTGTTTGCAGTTGCAAAGATTTCGATATATAATATCAAAATAGAACAATATTATTTGCACTTGGATCGAGTACATACCACGTTATTTTTACACGCTTATTTCTTCACAGAAGCCCAGTAATAAAGTGACTAGATACATGCAGAAACATGGTGAGTTTGAGCTGTCCATTCTGCTCATTAGGTCTATATAAACGTACTAACCTATATAAAGCACAAACATAATACATACTGTAAGGTAATAAATTGTGCACTCAAGTCCAAAGCATGCAGGACCTGGGCCCAATAAGTCCGATGCAATAAATTTGTAGAGAGTGGGTTAAAGAATTAGGTACGAATGATGAGGACTACGTTCAACCTGTTCTTAAACACAAACTAAAAAGCTGATAAAAGACTCAAAGCATATCGAGATGATCTGGTATAAGTCCGTTTTGTTTCGATTCGAGGAAACATCATATTATGTCATTCACGTTCTATTTCTTTCTTCTTTTCTTTTCAATCTCCACTCCCAAAAATCCCCTCTCTCACAATGGAGGGGGTGTTACACTATATAATCGTCTTCTAGTCATCCTAATCTTACACTTGTCATTCATCTAAGGCGTCCCTTGATACTTGTCCCATCAGACCTTTTCTTTGGCTTTCCTGTGAGCTGTAATAGTTTTGGTAGCACTGTTCAAAGGTCTTCTCCACATAAATGCGGCCAGAAAAGTAGTTGCAGGATATTCAATGTGGTGGTAACAGCCTTTCTTTAGATATTTTGGGGATCTTTTCCTTCTCAGTAAGTTCACAAAGGTCATTTCTGTCATTGGAGATTTCAGGAGGATTACTTCAATCGATGGGATTCATCCCTGAACTGTACTCTTCTCATCCGAGGACTATATCCTCCTCGGACAGAATCGTCCGTTTCCTATGTACGAATCTTCTGAAAATAGAATATTTAATAAATGCTACTCTGTTCGGCTCATGAGTCCTTCTCGGATTAAACGCACAGCCCAAGATGCATGGCTCTTGGTTATTTGTCCCCACAATAGCCCCTCAAAACTTCAATTTTTCCCTCCCATCCGAGGAGAAAAAGTGAGGTTTTGACTTTCAAGAGATAAAGACAGGTGATATTTAATCCACACGTGCGGGGATATGACTTAATTGCGTTTCATGATTACCTCTAACGCTTCGCAATCCCCGAAGCGTTTATTAATTACTCCAGGAGGCGTCTTGTCTCCTACATGCAACGGTCGATGTGCGGATTTGACGGCTGATATTTCCCTCAGAATTCTAAGCGGGATAACTTCCCCTCTCTCTCTCTATTAATATAAATCTTTGAGGGGAACCATTTATCTTCTTCTTCAAAGAAATTTCAAGCGCTCCAGAGAACTCTAAAGCTCTTGCCTTTAAAAAACGCCAAACTCCCGAATCTCTGTCGCTATTTTTTGTGAGAAATCTTCGAAGGTCTTCTCAGAAAGCTTTCAGATACTAGCGTACGTAATCCCGTAAGTTTGTTTAGCTTTTTATATTCGAATTTGCTTCTCGGTCCATCTCCTCGGCCTGCCTATTTTGTTTCCTTACCCGCAAAAATCACCTACTCTGTCTTTAGGTTGTAAAAAATGGGTAGATTTGAGCGTCTAGTAGATTCCCCAGCCAAAATAGAAGCTTTTAAACAAAAATATCATATACCCCAGGCGGTTGGCCTGCGATATTGTTCCTCAAAAGAAATTGTTTTACCTAAAGAAGCAGGAGAAGTGGTCATTCCTATAATAGCCTTCATAGAAGGGGGAATGACCCTTCCTATGGGTAGGATAACCCGGGAGTACCTCATTAGTCATAGGTTATACTCTCATCAGTGTGCACCCAACATGTTTAGGATTCTTGGGTGTATCGATGCTCTAGACCAGCATCTTCACTTGGGCCTCACATGGCACAATGTAGTTCACCTGTACGAGTGCCACTCGCAAACCGACGGAGGGTTTTATCTCAAGTCCAGATCGTCCATTGTGAGGCTCATCTCGTGTCTCCCCAAGTCCAACAAAGGGATGAAAGATGACTTTCTCATCGCTTTAGGGGCATGGCACGATGGTCGACCCTGCCTAACTCGGGAGAGAGAGACAGGTGGGATACCTTAAAGTTAGATCCCCTGACATAGGATTTAGATTTTATCCCCCATCCATGTTTCCCATTGTAATCTCTTTTAATAATGGACTCTCATTGTTTAATCGTATCTGACTTTTTGGTTATTTTTGCAGATAGGACGCTTGTTGCTCCTCGGCTAAGTTTCACCAACGTGGTTGCCCTCAACTACCTTCTTCGGTCAGAAATTTTTGTGAGTGAGGATCGACAATTGCGCGCTGTTCATCTCGTCCTAGATTTTGAACCCATTTCGAGGGTTTTTCAGGAAGTTGGTAACGCTATCAGAGCTGGTGATCGTCGGATTAACCGCATTGACGTGTCAAAGCCAAACTTTTTGGCCCGAGACGATCTTCCTCCTGTCATTCTGCCAGTCTCTCAAATCCCTCCTCAGCCTGTGCTTCCACTGCAACAAGTCCCTCTCGGAGTTGAAGTTGTAGAAGAAGAGGAAATAGCTTATTCGCGGCTGTCCTTAGAGGAGGAGATAGATCACTTCCGCTTCGAAGGAGAGGAAGGTAGACCAGAAAGGCCTGTGCAGCTCTCGGATTCTGAGGATGACGCCGACAGACTCTCCGCAGCTATTCAGCCGACATTAATTGTCTCCCGAGTGGATTCAAGCTCAGAAGAACAGGGAGAGATGAGTCCGAAAGGGAGGCCATCCTTGAAAGGCTTAGTAGCCAATAGAGGCAAGAAAGGAGCCTCAAAAGGCACATCCCAGACTTTGGCTCCTGCCACTCTACCACCTCCGCCTCCTCTTCCTGCTGATCTCGGACTTCACGCCATCCCAGATTTAAAGAAGAAGAGACCAATGCAGGAAATAGAAGAAGGTGAGGTGGTCCCTCCGAAGGGCTCCAAACAGCAGAAGACTAAAGATCCAAGGGATAATAGGGCAAGCTCTGTTGACAGCAGAGAAGAAGCTGAAGTGCGCAGACAACAGCACTTCTGGGCCCCTCGAATAGAGTTGGATGGGACTCAAATTCCCTGGGATGCCACTATCAGGGAGTCCCAGAAAGGTCACTCGGCCCATCTTGCTTAAGCTTTAGAGCAACCCCTTTTGCTCTCACGGGATATGGAGGCTCTTAGGCGTACTAGGCAACCTGAGCTTTTCATGTCCTTAAAGAAGGATCTCGCCTTGGTAGGCTAAATTTATTTGATGAATTAAATATTTAAAAAGTTATTGATCTTATCAGTATTATTATACTTGCTTTTACATACATGACTTCTTTGCTACTGTTATGCAGGTCACTCAACAAGTCTATGTGGCCGAAGAGTGGGTTCGAAATGCCCATAACAAATGTGAGGCCGAGTCCTACTCTCGGCGTGAAGTTGAGAAAGCTCTCGGGAGCCTGAAAGAGGAAAAAATGCAGCTGGCCGAGAAGCTAAAGATTTCAGAGCGAGAATGCTCAAGTGCCAAGGCAGGGCTAAAAAATGTTAAGGCTCAGGCCAAGGACCAGCGAAAATAGCTTTATACAACCCAGCTGAATTTGGCTACTGAGAAAGCAGCGGTGCTAAGCCTGAAAGCCGAATTGCAAAAAGCTAAGGAGGCAGCACTAAAGGCGATGGAAGCTGCTAAGTCCGCGGAGGAGGCGGCATATGAATGCGGAGTAGGGGAAACGGAGGAGAGGCTAGCCGAGGAGGTAGCTGAAGTGTGCAGGGAATATTGCACGGAGACTTGGGTAGAAGCACTTAATCATGCAGGGGTTCCTGCTGGTTCAGAGCTGAGGAAACCCGAGAACGTGTTCTTCCCCGAACACATCAGAGAAATTCCAGCCAGCCCTTCGGTGGCCACTAATCTACCCCTCCCTCCTCCTGAGCAAATAGCTATTGTAAATGCCCCTGTCATAGCTGTTGAGGCTTCCAAGGGAGTTGTCAAAGACAAATTTGCTGAGGACTCCCTGACCATAAAGGACATTGTTTCTCAGGCCAAGGCAGTTGAGAAAAAATTTGACGCTGAGGATGCCAAGGTCAAGGCTACACGTCTCGAGAAGGATTCTTAATCTTCGAAGAAGTAGTTGTAAAAATTATTATTATTTTTTTTTTTAAGTGTAACTTCTGCCAAGACTTATGATGTACTTATTTTATTTTTAATTAAAGAATAGACTTGTCTTTCCTTCCTTTTGCATTTATACTTTTGCCATTTGCTTTCGTTAAAAATTGAGATGACTTCCTATTTACAAGTTAAGGCTTTTCGTAAAATATTTGTAATGGGTGAGCTCATCATGCTCTTGTGTTAAGGACTGACCTTTTCATAATAAACAATGTCAGCAAAGATTCGTTATAACTTAAGATCCATTGAATACTTCATATAAAGAAAATATTAGGAAATTAATTCAATTGTATATGGTCAGAGGGTCCTGCAATAACTTGGGATTCATTTGATCACTCTAATAAAATGTTATTGTCTACTAACACTATTATAATAAACATAAGTGTAGTAATTTCCCCAAAGCATCTTTTTAACAGTATCTTGGCATGACTAAGGTTCTGTTTAAACACTATTATAATAAACATAAGTGATAGGAATTCCCACTTCTTCACACAAAACACGAGTTTAATGATAAAGGAAATTCTTATTAATAATAATACATTTTCAGGTTATTTACATTCCAAGGACGTGGTATTACACGTTCGTCTAAATCTTCCAAAAAATATGCCCCTATACCTGCTTCCGAGGTGATGTGATATGGTCCTTCCTAATTGGGCCCTAGCTTTCCCCACGCTGGGTTTTTTGCAGTGCCCAAAACTTTCCTCAAGACCAAGTCACTAGGCGCCAGTGGCCTGAGCCTTACTTTAGCGTCGTATCCTTGCTTAAGTTTGTGTTGGTAGTACGCCAATTGGACCAATGCACTTTCCCTTCTTTCTTCAACGAAGTCTAAGCTTCTTTCCAGCAGATTATCATTATTATTTGAATTGAACGAGCTGCTTTTTAGCGTTGGAAACCCTGTTTCCAAGGGAATGACAGCTTTGACACCATAAGTCATCGAAAAGGGGGTTTCCCCCGTTGACCTGCGAGGTGTTGTTCAATAGGCCCACAGGACATGCGGCAGTTCTTCCACCCATCTACCTTTTGCATCATCTAACCTCTTTTTCAGTCCGTTTACTATGACTTTGTTAACGGCCTCGGCCTGTCCATTCCCTTGGGGATAAGCTGGGGTCGAATATCTATTCGTAATTCCTAATTCGCCGCAGTATCTCCTGAAGGCCTTACTATCAAACTGAAGACCATTGTCTGAGATAATAGTACGAAGGACCCCGAACCGAGTGACGATGTTCCTCCAAATAAATTTCTTAGCGTCCACATCCATGATGTTTGATAAAGGCTCGACTTCAACCCACTTAGTAAAATAGTCAGTGCCGACCAGCAGATACCTCTTGTTTCCTGCTGCTTTGGGAAAGGGCCCAACAATATCCAAACCCCATTGAGCAAATGGCCAAGGGCTGGTTAATGGATTAAGGATCCCCCCCTAGTTGGTGTATGTTTGGTGCGAACCTTTGGCATTGGTCGCACTTCTTTACGTACTCATGTGCTTCTCTTTGCATATTTGGCCACCAGTAGCCTTGCGTGATGGCCCTATGAGATAAAGACCTGCCTCCAGTGTGGCTCCCACAAATCCCCTCGTGTAGCTCTTCTAGGATGACCTCTGTCGCTTCAGGATGAATACACAGTAGATATGGTCCAGTGAAAGAGCGCTTGTATAACTTTCGATCTTCGGCCAACCAGAAGCGAGGTTCTTTTCTTCGTATTTTTTCTGCCTCCAATTTCTTTCCGGCAGGAGGTCTTCTTTCAAAAATAATATGATGGGATCCATCCAGCTAGGTTCCACTCGGACCTGACAAATCTGGGCCAACTTCCCCCCTGCCTCCGTGGGCTTGTACAAGTCTTCTACGAGGATAATTCGAGGTAAGCTCTGCGCCGAGGAGGTTGCAAGTGTAGCTAGAGAATCTACATGCGAGTTACTGCTTCTAGGGATGCGCAGCAGACTGAACGATTCAAATTTTGACCGCAACTGTTTAACTTGACTTAAATACTTCTGCATTCTTTCATCTCTTACCTTTAATTCGCCCTTGACTTGACCAACAATTAATCTGGAGTCTGAAAATATTTTTACTTCTTTTCCCCCCAGCCTTTGAACCATGGTCATTCCTTCCAGCAGAGCTTCGTACTCGGCCTCATTATTGGTGGCTAAGAAACCAACCTCAATGATTTCTCTATTGTGAGCCGTTCAGGAGAGATTAGGACCAATCCTAATCCAGAACCCCTTTGATTTGCTGCACTGTCGACGTACACTTTCCAGCATAGGGGTTCTTGCAGTGAGATGATGCCAACCGATTTTTCATCCATGTGCTGCGGTGCTGGCACATTCTCTGACGAGGCTTCAGCAAATTCGGCCACCAGGTCTGCGAGGATTTGACCCTTGACAGAGGTGCGAGGCATGTACTTGATGTCGAAAGCCCCTAGAATTGTACCCCATTTAGCAATCCTGCCTGTATAGTCAGCACTTCGGAGTACAGCCCTAAGCGGGAGTTGAGTTAAGACGATGACAGTGTGTGCCTGAAAATAGTGGGGGAGCTTCCGCGTACCATGGACCACAGCCAAGATGGCCTTCTCCAATGGTAAATAGCGCACCTCGGCCTCATGTAACGATTTGCTAACGTAGTAAACCGGCCATTGCACGCCACCGTCAACTCGAATCAACACCAGACTTACAGCATGGGGGGCCACGGCGATGTAGGCAAACAGAACCTCATCCTCCTGAGGACTGGACATGATGGGAGGCCGAGAAAGATATTCCTTAAGCTGCTGGAAGGCCTTAGAGCACTCCTCGGACCACTTGAATCCCTTCCACTTTTTCATCAAGAGGAAGAAAGGCCGGCATCTGTCTGCTGAACGAGAGATAAACCGATTTAAAGCGGTAATCATTCCAGTAAGTTTCTGAACCTCTTTGGGATTACGAGGAGAGTGTAAATTGTTAATCGCCTTAATTTGATCGGGATTGACTTCGATTCCTCTGTGTGTTACCATGTATCCTAGGAATTTGCCCGATCCCACACCAAACGAGCACTTGGAAGCATTTAGGCGCAACTTGTGTTTCCTCAAGATTTCAAAGATGCTTCCGAGGTCATCAACATGCTTGGATACCACCTTGCTCTTCACCACCATATCGTCTATGTAGACCTCAATGCTTCTTCCTAATTAAGGCTCGAACATTCTCGTCATCATCCTTTGATAGGTTGATCCGGCGTTTTTTAGACCGAAAGGCATCACCTTGTAATGATAATTTTCGATGGGGGTGACAAAAGCAGTCCTCTCCTGGTCTTCCAAGGCTAAAGGTATTTGGTGATATCCTTGGAAGGCGTCCAAGAAGCTCATCCGAGGGTTTCCCACTGTTGCGTCCACCAACTGATCTATTTGTGGCATGGGGAATGGATCTTTTGGGCAGGCCTTATTTAGATCGGTAAAGTCCACGCACACTCGCCACTTGCCACTCTTTTTCTTTACCACCACAGTATTAGCCAGCCACTCAGGATAGAACACTTCCTTAATAGTTCCTGCTTGCTTAAGCTTTCTCACCTCTTCCTAAACAGCATCTACATGCTCCTTGGATAGGCGCCGAGGTGGTTGCTTTTTTGGAATAATGGACGGGTTAACGTTTAAGTGATGACAGATAAAGGTTGGGTCCACCCCCGGGGCCTCATAAGCGCTCCAGGCGAATACATCGACGTTCTTCTTAAGAAATTCTATTAACTCCTCTTTCTCGCGAGGCGGCAACTGGGACCCGACTTGAAAATATTTCTCCAGATCATCCCCTATAATGATCTTCTCTAAGTCATCACATTTTGCCTCCTCGGAATGCCTATCGATAGGCAACTCTAGAGTTTTTAATTGCTATGAACTTCCCTCAGCAGCTATCGGTGATTCAACCTCAGGTTGATAGGATATAGCGGCCACCAGGCATTGTCTAGCCATGGATTGGTTTCCAAGGATTTCTCTAACCTGACCCTCGGAAGGGTACTTCACCCTTTGATGCAGAGTAGAGGAGACAGCTCCTAGAGTGTGAAGCCAAGGTCTGGCCACAATAGCCGTATACGGTGAATAAACGTCCACCACAATGAAATCAACCTCCACCACCTCAGGACCGGTTTGTACAGGTAGCCTAATCTGTCCTTTCGGCATAACGGTTCTCCCCTCGAAACTAACCAGGGGGGAGTCATAGGCGGTTAGATCTTCGGATTTTAACCCCAAACCTTTAAACAGGTCGGGATACATAACCTCCACGGCACTCCCTTGGTCCACCAACACCTCTTCACATCATACCCACCTATCCTAAGCGTAATCACCAAGGCATCGTCATGGGGTTGGATAGTTCCAACCTTGTCCTCGTCTGAAAAACCCAGAACTGGTTGAGTTTCCATCTTGATTCTTTTTTACTCAAGCTTACTATCCTCGGCCAGTGACCGAGCCACAGACATCACTCTGTACGGACAGGATCCTGTTCTTTCGGGGGCAGCGAAGATGACGTTTATCGTTCCTAGGGGGGGCCTGAGGAAGCTCCTCTTCTAGAATCAAACCTAGCCTGTCCTGCTTGGCTGCTGGAATGATGCAACAGATCCTTCAATCTTCCTTCTCGGACCAACTGATCCAAATGGTCCCATAAATTCCTGCAATCTTCAGTAGTATGTCCTTGATCCTGATGATATTGGCAGTAGAGGTTTTGGTTGCGCCTCATAGCGTTCCCAGCCATTTTGTTCGGCCATTTAAAGAACGACTCGTTCTTAATTTTTTCCAAAACCTGATGAACTGGTTCTCGGAATACCGCGTTGACAGCTTGGGTGTTGGAGGGATCTGACTGCCCGGCGAAGTCTCTCCGAGGCCGATTGTTACTGAATCGGTCCGACTTGAAATCCCTACGCTCTTGAGGGTTAACCTTTGTTTTACCCTTTCCTTGCTGCTAGTCTTCTTCAACTCTTTTGTACTTGCTTATTCGATCCATAAGCTGACGCACACTAATGACAGGTTTACTAGTGAGGGACTTCCTTAATCCATGATCAGCAGGCAAGCCGCCTTTAAAAGTACTGATGGCCACGTCCTCAAAGTCACCATCTATTTCGTTATACGTCTCCCAATATCTGTCCGAGTACGTTTTCAGGGTTTCCCCTTCCCGCATGGACAAAGACAATAAAGAATCCAAAGGGCGAGGTACCTTACTGCATGTGATAAAACGAGAGCCAAAAGCCTGCGTAAGTTCCTTAAAGGAATTTATAGAGTTAGCTTTCAACCCATTGAACCACCTCATGGCCATGGGTCCCAAACTGGAGGGAAAAACTTTGCACATCAAAGCCTCGTCCCTAGAGTAGACAGCCATTTTCTGGTTGAACTGGCTTACGTGCTCTACTGGATCCGTTCGGCTGTAGTAAGTGGTGAAAGTGGGTTGATGGAATCGCCGAGGAAGTTCTGCCCTTTCTATCCGACGCGTAAAGGAGGATCTAGAGATTTGGTTCAAAGCCTTGCTCATGGCGTCATTTTCCAGCCCCTTAAAAGGTGGACTTTTACGTTTCCACTTATGAACGTTTTCCTCATCACAGGAAAAAGACTTGCTCGGTGGTGTCCTAGGCCCGCGTCTGTACGTAACATCCTTTTCATCATTTGAAGAAACGCCAGAACTAGAAGGAGCTCGTCGTTGGTGTGCATGGCGTAGCTCCCGCTTTAAATCATCGATTTCCTTTTGCATGGCCCTGTTACTTCGCTCCTGAGGGAAGTAATTCCCCATTTGCGGGTGACTTCTGCTAGTCTGTGTGGTATGCGGGCTACCCTCCCTATCTCTTCTATGTTCAAGATTATGGAAGGCATCTTGTTGATGGGATCCCTTAGATTCCTGCTGATAGGGACCTGATCCTACCATGGTCAAACGTCGCGCTCACTATTACACAAATTCTCCCCACAGACAGTGCCAATTGTAAGGTAACAAATTGTGCACTCAAGTCCAAAGCAGGACCTGGGTCCAATAAATCCGATGCAATAAATTTGTAGAGAGTGGGTTAAAGAATTAGGTACGAATGGCGAGGACTACGTTCAACTTGTTCTTAAACACAAACTAAAAAGCTGATAAAAGACTCAAAGCATATCGAGATGATCTGGTATAAGTCCGTTTTGTTTCGATCCGAGGAGACATCATATTATGTCATTCACGTTCTATTTCTTTCTTCTTTTCTTTTCAATCTCCATTCCCAAAAATCCCCTCTCTCACAATGGAGGGGGTGTTACACTATATAATCGTTTTCTAGTCATCCTAACCTTACAATTGTCATTCATCTAAGGCGTTCCTTGATACTTGTCCCATCAGACCTTTTCTTTGGCTTCCTTGTGAGCTGTAATAGTTTTGGTAGCACTATTCAGAGGTCTTCTCCACATAAATGCGGCCAGAAAAGTAGTTGCAGGATATTCAATGTGGTGGTAGCAGCCTTTCTTTAGATATTTTGGGGATCTTTTCCTTCTCAGTAAGTTCACAAAGGTCATTTCTATCATTGGAGATTCTAGGAGGATTACTTCAATCGATGGGATTCATCCCTGAACCGTACTCTTCTCATCCGAGGACTATATCCTCCTCGGACAGAATCGTCCGTTTCCTATGTACGAATCTTCTGAAAATAGAATATTTAATAAATGCTACTCTGTTCGGCCCATGAGTCCTTCTCGGATTAAACCCACAGCCCAAGATGCATGGCTCTTGGTTATTTGTCCCCACACATACCATAATCCCTAACTACCCAATACAAATTACTTATTCCACTTTTTGTGTTCCACTAAAAACTTCTCTGATTACAACTTGCCATGTTTTTTTTTTTTTTTTAAATAACTAACGTTTAAATTGGGGAAAAAAAAATTAGACATGGCATACAACAGTTGGTAGAATATATAGTTTTTTTTTTAGAATTTGGTAGAATATATAGTTGAATACAAGAAGTGGGACAGAAGACATGTATTCCCTACCATATTTATTATTATATGTCTTTCTTTTATAGAAAGTTAATTGAGAGGGTGATGAACCACCATTGAACCTGAAGGATTCCTACGAGGACGTTTTTCAGCAGGACCGATAACATTACCAAAAGGAGGACGTTTTGAAGCAAGACGAGGAACACGCTCATACGGATCAAAATGTTTACCACGAGGAGGTTCTCCTTCATTCTCTCCATCTTCATCATTTCCTTTGTCACCATCTTCTTCACTGTCTCCATCTTCATTATTTCCTTCGTCACCATCTTCCTCACTGTTTAATACGTAAACAGTTGCATTCTCTAGTACTCTTCTGGGGTGGTGTGCAAGCTGATTGCCAATTTTTTCTTTCTTTCCCTCTTTCGAAACTACCTTTCTGGCATCTGCAGCTTCTAAATATAGAAAGATAATTAATCCAACAGAAACTAAAACTAGGAAAAGCTTCTTCCTCATATTAGTGCAATTAAGGTTATGAATATAGAGTGACATATATTTACAGAAATTGGTTGGATTCAAGGACAATATTTATACGAATTACTTCACTTACTCTTTGTCAGTGCAAAGTAGAATATTGAAGTGGGCAATGGAACACAAGATGTAGTGGATTGATCACAATTGTAAGGCACTATAAGGTGCTCATCAATTTAATTAAGTTTTTGACTATGCGCCCATTATGGTGATGATAAACAGTAGTGCCACTTTGAGGGGGCATTTTCTTTCATATGTGCAAGCAAAATATGAATCATATATTTTCGTGTTAGTGCTTCAGCATATTAAGCTAAAGTATGATTTGATGGAAAAATTTCAAAACTAATGTAGAACAGACCGCCGTAACCTTTCTAGACTCCCAAACGCGCCTAAAATCGCGTAAGGCAAGAAGGCATTAGTAGAAATCATTTGGGCAATGAAGTTAGAATCGCATGAAATTTGGCAGGTTGAAGCGAAATGCCATTCTGAGCAATAGTTGTTGTTTTGCCAAGAGATACCCCTGAAAATGACGAATTCCATCATTTAGGCCGTGAAAACTATGATTTTGTCGTTTATAGTAATTTTTGTTTCCTTGATAATTTTTTGCTCAAAAGTCAGAATAAGATCCCGTTTATTTTGGGATGACTCTTAAGGTCAATAGTTTATGATTTTGCATTTAACTCAATTTTGAGTGATCACTTCCCCCTTTTAATTTATGCTAGTAAGTAGTTAATTGTGTTCTTTAATTTTTTATACATGCTAGAATAAATGCTTACAAATCATTATTCACTTCTTTTATGCTATGCTTGGATGAACATGCCTATATGTCTTATTGATTTTCTCTTACATGCTTAGATGAACATTTCTAGGCTAATACACAATTTTCTCTTGAATGCTTAGATGAACACTTCTAGGTTATAGCACAACTTTCTCTCGAATGCTTAGATGAACACTTCTAGGTTAAAGCACAAATTTCTCTTGAATACTTAGATGAACATGTCTAGGTAGTTATTTTACTTTTTTAAAATGCTTGAACAAACATGTCAAAGTATTTTGATTTTCTCTAGATAAACATGTCTAAGGGATTTTTCTTTACTTCTTTTCATAATTGCTTGGATGATCAAATATGCTTAAATGTTTTATTTTTATTTGTTTCTATTTGCAATTATGTTGATGACAAATAACATGACAACTTTGTTTTTTCCTTCACATGCTTAGATGAACATGTCTAGGCTAGGAATTCTTTGTTTATATTGATCTCTTGGATGAACATACCATTACCTTCACTTTTTTTTACATTAAAATTGTTATCTAACAAGTTTCACTTTTTGTTTCTCTTTATGTCAAATTCCCCTAACACATATTTGTTTACAATTCCTGCAAATTACATGTTTATATGACATATCCTTTGTATTTGTTTGACATGACATGACATTGGCCACCTTAACCTAGGAGACCGGTTTTACCAGGCGAGATGGGTGCTTAATCCCTTCTCATCTCGTAAATTAGTCTCTGAATCAAGATCAAGGGTTCTAGACTATGCTCTTGTATATACAATTTTACTTTTTTAGAATGTAACTAGGAAATAAAGTAATGTAATTTATTTTTCTTAGATTGTATCTAGGACAAAAAAGCATTGTAAATTTTTGTTACAAAATTTGATGTAAATTGTCATATACAATAATACAACAGAAGTATTTTTTATTGAAGGTTTTCTTATTTTTCCTTTTAATTAAATAAGTGGCGACTCCATGTAAAACCCTCGATCTAGGGGGGAGTACATTTTACAAATAGAAAATTGTCATCCAATGCCAATTAAACCTTAGATTATGAACGAAGGTTTATAGATGTGGATACATTAACTTTGTTCTTAATTACTCCTAATTATTCTTTAAACCTTTGTTTATTTTGTTGTAATATATGCACAATATATATTGATTTCAAATAAAAAATAACCTGTAGTATATAATTGAGTACCAACCGATTAGCTTGAGCAACGTGGTTTCATGGATTGTAACAAAGGTTCTAGCTAACCGTCTGAAGACTATTCTCCCTCAAGTCATCTCAGACTCTCAGAGTGCATTTATGCCTGAAAGACTTATCACTGACAACACTACAGTGACCTTTAAGATGCTCCACAAAATGCGGAATAGGAGAAGAGGGAAGGTTGGCCATATGGCGGTAAAACTGGACATTAGTAAAGCCTATAACCGAGTGGAATGAGAATTTCTACAGCGGATTATGTTGAAGTTGGATTTCTTCGAGCAATGGGTTAACCTAGCCATGGAAACTGTTCAGTTTGCATCTTACTCAGTGCTCATCAATGGTGAAGCCAAGGGATTTATTAAGCCATCGCGGGGCATCCGACAAAGGGACCCTCTTTCCCCGTATCTCTTTCTTTTATGTGCTGATGGCCTATCTTCAATGTTGAGACAGGCGACATAGACAAATCAAATGCAAGGAATACTTTCCTGTTAAGGGGGAATCTGTATCTCTCACCTCCTACTTGCAGATGACAGCCTCTTATTCTGCCAAGCTACATGTCAGGAATGTCAGCACCTCCTCCACATCCTTGCCCGATATGAAGAAGCCTTCGGGCAAGCCATTAACAGAAAAAAAAACAACTCTGTTATTTAGTCATAACACAAGCCAAGAAGTGAAGAAGGATATTCGGACAATGCTAGGTGCACAGATTATGACAGATTGTGAACGATACTTAGGGCTCCCTATGGTGGGTGGTAAGTCGAAAGTGGGTACTTTTAAGGAAATTTTGGAATGAATCACTAAATGGTTGATAGGTTGGAAAGAGAAGTACATTTCGAAGGCAGGTAGGGAGGTTCTTATCAAAACTGTAGTCCAGGCAATACTGACTTATTCCATGAGCAACTTCAAAATACCTAAAGCGGTGTGTGATGGCATTAACTTGGTCTTGGCAAAATATTGGTGGGGCTAAACACGAAATGAGAAAAAAATCCACTGGATCAATTAGGGGAAACTATGCTCGCCTAAGAATAAAGGAGGGATGGGTTTTCAGGACCTTAATGTTTTTAACTTAGCTATGCTCGCAAAGCAAGCCTAGTGTTTCATCCAGGGAACACATTCGCTATTCTATCGAGTGTATAAGGCTCGTTACTTCCCTACATGTTCATTTATGGAGGCTGAGTTGGGAAGTAACCCCTCGTACGTTTGGCGAAGTTTATTGCAAGCGAAGGAGCTTATAAGGGAAGGCTCTGCATGGCAAATAGGTGATGGTGAAACTGTGGGGGTAGCTAGCCACAAATGGCTTCCTCAACCCCCCATCTTTCGACTTGAAGCGGATCAATCCCTGAGGTGAGTAGTTTTTTTAACTCGAGCACTTGCTAGTGGGATAGATCTCTTCTCCATTCCATGTTCACTGCCTCCATAAGAGATGTAGTCCTTGGGATCAAATTGGGCAATTCAGGAGGTCGAGACAAGCTGTGCTGGATAGAGACTAAGCGTAGAAACTTCATTGTCAAATCTGCATATCATGTTGCAATTAGAATGACCAAGCCTTCCGGTGGTGAACATTCCCTGGCTGGCCATGATCACAAGTTGTGGACAAAGCTTTGGACGTTGAATACTCCACCAAAGGTTCGAAATTATGTATGGGGAGGTTGTTCCGATATCCTTCCAACTAGAGCAATCTTCTCCGTCGTAAAATCCAAGTTGATCCGTTATGCACCATTTATGGCCAGCATGATGAAATGACAGTCCATATTTTATGGGAGTGCCCCCTAACACGGAACGTTTGGGCTCTAATTAGAGGTAAGTTGCAGAAATGTAGTGCTGATGCTTCAAACTTCTACCTCTTGGTTCGTCACCTAGTTGATCGACTTGATAGGAAGGAACTAGAAACTTGGGCAATGATATTTTGGGCCTTGTGGAATGCAAGGAACATATATCACTTTGAGAGCTTACAGTCCCACCCCACTGCAATCCTTCAGGGAGCCACATCCTTGTTGGATGATTACCAGCGCCTATCTGTGCGTCTCCCCAACTGATGAACACATTCGTGTGTAGTTTGGTTTGTTTTGCATGTTTAGTAACTCTCTTCTTTAGGTTTGCCAGCCATTATGTTTGGCGTTTTCTATGTATGGTAGACCCCTTTGGTTTTTTACTTTGTATTTTTTTACTATAGTAATATATTTCTACTGCTTTTCTGTAAAAAATAAAAAATAAAAAATAAAAATAACAGAAGTCTTTTTAGCACCATTAAAGTTTTCAAAACGATGTCGTTTTCATTGTGCCCAATGTGTTATTTCTCTCGGATACCCCTGGAATGCCCTGAATGGCCACGAGGTTTGTTTTTATAAATTTAGAGAAAAAGGATGAGTGATTAGAGCAACAGCCCGTCTAGCTCAGTTGGTAGAGCGCAAGGCTCTTAACCTTGTGGTCGTGGGTTCGAGCCCCACGGTGGGCGAAATCTAATATCTTTTTTTCACTTTTTGAACCGTATTGGGGAAGAGCGTAAGAGGTGACAATGGCCCAGGAGAGAGTCCCAACAAATGAATCTGGGCTTCTAAGTCCAGCTTAGATTTCTGATAAAATTTGTTTGTCCAACTTTTTATTTCATTGCCGACACCTGAAAGATACCTTAAAGGCTTAAACAATCACAAATCCAGCAAAAAGAAAAAGAAAAAGCACTTTTTTTTGGGGGGGGTAGAATATTATTTTACTTGTAAGTTGGTAAATGGTAACTGGAATAGAAGATAACTTTGTCTAAAGTTACGGATAATAGGTGTACGTGCTGTCCTTCTAGTTCTAAGTTCAAACCATGTTGCTTGGAGCTTGTATGGAATTTGTCTTTTACTCTCATTTAGAGAAGGATGTAAGATTTATGGAAGTTTGGAATTTCTTTTGTCTAGTGTTCTGTCAAACTTTTTTCTTTCTTTTTGAATAAAGTTACATTCAAATTTACAAATACATTGCTGTCACAACTTTAAATTGTATCAAGATTTTGTTGTTAAAGAGACTTGTTTTCCATATCTAAATTATGAACCAAATTTCCTATCAATGAGATGTCATTTAATGTTCGGCCCATAAATATATGCATTTTAAATATTGTTTTCTTTAAAAAGAACTAAATTTTGAAGAATTTATATATGAGAAGTTTTATTAATTTCCAATCACCATTTTAATGTTTGACACTATGATGGGCATAGGAAAAACATGCAATTAGCTGTGGGTTTAATGAACTCTAAAGAATAAAAATGTCGAGAACTTTGTAGTTTAGTTAGTTCCTTTATGGTATTTTAAAATGAGACATCTAGGGTTCAAATCATTCTTCTTAAACTATCAAATTATATATATAAAAAAAGATATAAAGATGTTCAAATTAATTAAACATTATATTAAGTATAACTTGAACTGACGCTTTTATGTTTATTGAAGGAGGGAATTCTACGGTAGCATTTTTTGTTTAATTTTTTAGGGAGGGTATGGTACTCAGAATCATGTAATTTTCAAGTGATTTCATGAATATAAAAAATAAAAATGGGTTAGGATTAAAACACTTAAAATAAATGATCACGAATATAGTGTGTACCGTACGTGCCCTATTAGATAGAGACGGCAGAAAAATACTTACTATATATATCAGAAACATTTATGAGGCCCTTAAAGTTATCTTGTAAGGCACATCTATTCAAAAAGGCCTAAATTATTTTTGGGCCTCCAAGCACCCAAGGATGCTCCCGATGAAATTTTGCAAGTATGAAGGAAATACTAAGAACATGTTATCTAACAGTTAGATTTTCAAAATTCACACTCAATATAAAAATATATGAGGAGTTTGACAGGTTTTTTTTCAAACTAGTTTGGAGAGAAACTTTGTTCACTCTGACTTAGTTGTATGATAATAGCTTAATTTTGCATATTTATATCATTATTAGAAAGTATTATCATACTTATTTTGAGTTAATTCATGCATTTTATAGTTAGTTTTGGAATAATGCTGAATAATCAATTTTGTGCTTAATTGAATTTTAATGCGTGAATTTGTCTTTTGTAGGATAATAAAATTAAAGAAGTGGATTTGTGTTAAGAAGAAAGCCAATGAACTTTACTTTTACACACTACAAAACAAGTAGGTCTTAGGCCGCGTTTTTTTAAGTCACGTTTTAAACATGAATATGTCTATAGCCACATTTTAGTGTTTATAATTGTATTTTTGTGGGTGGAGCTATTGCCGCGTTTAAAAAACGCGGCGATAAGATCTTCGTATTTCATTTTTTTTTTTTTAATCTTAACTATGGCCGCATTTATAAAATGCGGTTCTAGCTTGCCTAAAGCCGCGTTTTATAGACACGGCTTTAAATTTGGTCTAAAGCCACATGTTTAAAACGCGACTTTAGTTTGGGATGGGGCATTTCTTAAACACAGCTTCAAAATTTGCCTATAGCCACAGGTTAAAAATGTGGCTTTATAGGAGGTTTGGATACGCGTTGCGTTTGTGCGTCTACGTTTCTTGCGTTTTCACCTTTTTTTTTTTTTTTTTTGGTTGCAGCACTCATTTCAGGAGACAATGGCTACTGTTCATGCACTGTTCATGAACAGTAACTGCAACTTTTGACTATTTTAACTATCACTACCACTAGCAATGTACTGACATTTAGGAATTCACTAGCCGCAACTTAGGAATTCACTACCACTAGCAATGTACTGACATTTTATCTATGTTAAGTTAGTTTTTTTACGCCTTATCTCAGCTTCATTTAGTATTACATTGTTGCAATTTCTTCTCAAGCTACTCAAGACTTGTGCATTCTACTGCAACATTCTTCTTTCTCTAATATATTCTACTTATCATCAAAATGGTTGAAGTAGAAGCAACAATTATATGGCTCAATTTCTACTCCAATACATTTTAACCCATTAATCACCATATATAAAAATAAAAATAAAAGAGTTCCTCTAATATTCAATGTGAAATTAAACATTTTGATTAACTCATTATCTTCAATATTAACTCTCATATCTTTATATTTAAGTTGTCATTTTTATTCATTTTAATTACATAATATTAAAATCCTACAAAAAGTAGTAATGCTGACGGAAGGGAAAATTAGTAGAGACTCAAGGAAGAAGGAAACCATGCTCTTATCTGTGGCCATTCCGCTCGTCTACTTCTAGTTCTAGCTCTAATCATAATGGAGCTGCTGGAAGCACTTCTCCAACTGTTCATGAAATCAACCACCAGATGGGTTATTCAGGATGGCCTTTTGACTATTAGCGCATGGTTTGTATAATTGTATTTTGCCATTGTGATTAAGATTATCGGGTCCAACTTGCTAAACAAATTGCTTGGATTCAGCCAACATAAGAAGGCAGGAAAAAAAAGAGTTGCTTGAATTGAAAGTGGTTTTAGACCTTAAAGTCTACCAGACTGCGTGTGTGCTTGATGGTTAATTAAGCTCTTTTATGTAAATGGAGAATTAAGAAATGGGCTAAAGTCAACCTTTTTTATTTATTTATTTTTATATGTAAAGTTGCTTAGAAGCACAACAATAAGAAACCAACTCTTCAAGAAGAGCACTCTCTTGGAAACTAGCAGTAAGCCTAAAATCTGTAATCTGTATTCTTGTCAAAACTGAGTTACAAGTACAGCAATGGGTTATTTATTCATGTTGGGACCCCCTAGCCTTTAACTAACTCAGCACATGAATCTAGGCCAGCTAGCTGAATTCAGGTCCTCTAGATTTCCTAAGATACTCTATTAAATAAATTTTCTTAAATCCTAACCATTTTTTTAATGATTTAAGAGTCTAAATTTTATCATGTCAACATTCCACGAATAATACTCTTAAAATAATAAAATAATATCGCAAAACAAAATCTAACCATTGTATCATAGCAAACAAAATCTAACCACCGCATCATATTAAATTGTTGTTGTTATGTACATTATTACTTAATTAACAAAGTTTAACCTAAAATAGTTTATTCATTGAGTTTCCTAAATGAACCTAACCATTGTATCATAGCAAAACAAATTCTGCAATAACACTAATCCATCTGCCCTGCCATGGACGGCATGCCATCTGAACTCCTCCTATCTTTTTACACCATCAATTTTTACTGCCAGCACGTACCACCACCTAATCTGCAGGTAAGCGAGCATTAACTAGCACCGTGTCTACACACTTATACTAATACAAAAACTCAATAATTAAATAAACTGTAATACCTTCTTCAAGTAAGATTATTGATAACGAAACAAATATTATCAACCTAAAATCAATCCTCAAGGTTTATGCAGGAATATCAAGGAGGTATCCTTACATCACCTTAATTTCCACCTATGAGATATCATTTTTCAGATACAACCCAAAACACTGTAAATTAAATGATGAGAGAGTTTGGACTCTGGATAGAAGATACCCTATACGTATATGGAAGGTAATCCAACGAGATGTAATACCGTTTTCTTAAGAAGAATTAAAAAAGAAAAAAAAAATCCATCCAATTGTAAATATCGCTTCAAAACCCTAGACTATAAAAATTTTGAACTGATTAAAAATATTAGGAATGATTCTTTTTGTTAACTTACGGATGCTTTGATTGATCTTGGCTCCAAAATTTCTAGGTGAAACTTCGCCACTTTACATGTTTTGGTTTGCATACAATTCCAAAGGAGACCAATCTTAAGAGATAACATATATATTAAGGTTGTTTAAAAGTTTAAAATTTACTAATTGCCTATAATTATACCTCTGCTTGAATTGCAGTTGGTCCCAAGCCCAGGAGAAATAAAATTTTAGACATTCTATTATGAATAAATTAAATCTACCATTAATTATTTGTGACGAACCCTAACTATTCTATTGAGAATTCATAAAGGACTCCAAATTTTTATGACTTTATTGTTATTGTAGAGTAGTTCTCTTTCTTCTTTACGATAATACACCTTCACTGACCACCGAATCGGTTGACCTTGGTTTAAGGGGAAAGGCCACCGACCGCTACAGTGGAGCATGTCAATGGCCACCTGAACGGGTTGGTGTATCTCAACCACGATGGATTTGGTGGGTGAGAACTCGGTCTGAACATTCCTACTATTACGATATATAATGTTACCACTTTTTTGTCACATGTCAAACTAGAACAATACTAATTGCATATGGTACATTTATACACTCTTGTTTCTTCACACAGAAGCCCAGTGATGAAGTCGCGGGATATTTGCAGAAACATGGCGAGTTAGACCAGTAGTCCATTCTGCTCATTAGGTTTATATAAACGTACTCACCAAAATAAAGTACACATATGTACACACACCACAGTACATACCATGCTATATATTTATTTAAATGACTAGTGTTTGTTTACATAAACTATTTTGCATGGTTTTACACCCCAAAAACAATTGAATTCGTGATAAAAATTACAAATTTAGTTGCTTTTGGGGTATGTAAACAATGTAAAATAATTTGTGTGCAATAAGTTTAACTTTTTATATAGAAATTTAAAGGGGAGGCTTATGAGCCTCCCGGGGCATTTTTAGGAGGACGTTTTTCAGCAGGACTAACAACATTACCAACCTTAGTATAAACATTTCCTGGTAAACCTCGATAGCATTTATCATCACCATATTCTCCACATTTATCATCACCAGGGGCGGAGCTAGGGGGGGTCGAGAGGGGGCAATTGTCCCCCCTGACCTCACCCAAACCCACACCCCCTTAATAAATATTTTCCTATATTTTCTTTGTGTATGTTTTTGTTTGCTTTAAGCTTATATTCTGCAACTTTGCATGTAATATTGTGCTACGGAGTTGTCACTTTTGGCTCCACTTGTAATCTACTTTTCTTGGCTGATGATTAGCAAGAAGCTCAATATATTCCCCTAAAAATATCATTTTTAGTAATAATAACTCTAACCTGAAATTTTATTTTGAAAATATTTCAAACTCGTCTAATATAATGAAGAGAAAAATTCTTATATGTACTCTATGTAATCTTGAAATTAAAAAATGGTATATTATCACAACATCTCCAACCAATATGCCAAAAATTTTATGTTGCTTTCTTTAATTCTTCTATAATGCTTTTACAATAAACACGATATAGCATAGAATTAATAAACATCAATACTTTTATGATTTAAAAATAAAAAACGCCATACAATCTATTAAAAAATATATATATATATATATCTAATGCTATGCACGAGGAAAAAAAAAAGAAACAACTTAACACTTACATTATATTTATACGCTAATCAAATTTTTTGATTAATTAGTTAAGTATTTTTTTAATTATACTAATTAAAAAAATTGAAATTGATTTTGCCTTGAACTTTTTATTTTCATCTTGCCCCCCCCTAAACTAGAATCCTAGCTCCGCCACTGATCATCACCATCTATGTCATTCTCTCCATCTTCACTGTTTTTGTCATAAACAGCTGCATTCCCTTGTCTTCTGTTGTGGTTTGCATCCACTACAAGCTGATTGCCAATATTTTCTTTCCTTCCCTCGCTTGAAACTACTTCTTTGGCATCAGCTTCTGAAGATAAAAAGAAGATTAATCCAATAGCAACTAAAACTAGGAAAAGCTTCTTCCTCATATTATTGCAATTAAGGTTATGAATACAGACTAATCGACTAATATTTACAGAAATTGATTGAATCCAAGGACAATATTTATATGAATTTCTTCGCTTATTCTTTGTCAGTGCAAAGTAGAATATTGAACACAAGATGTAGTGGAGTGATCACAATTGTAAGCCACTGAGGTGTTCATCAACTTAATTAAGTTTTGACTATGCTTCCATTATGATGACGATAATTAAGTAATGCCACTTTAGAGGGTGCAGTGTCTATGCTGTGTAAGCAATTGAAAATATAAATGATTTTCTTTTTGGGGAGTCATTGCTCCGTGTTAGCCTATTACTAATTGTTAAGGTCATATTTTCTATGTATTAACTTATCTTTTGACAAAATGCACTTTACTTGTAATTGAGTAAATCTAAGTTGGGTTTAATTTATTAAGAAGTATGTAAAATTTCCATTCTAAGTGGTACCATTAAAGATATAAAGATTAATCTAAAAAACAAGTGAAGAAAAGCAGATTTAGTAATTCTCGACACTAAGCTCAACACCAGCATTTATCGAGATTTAATAAAGAAGCTCGACATAAACTCGATCTCGAAATTTACGATTTCAGAATTCTCAAATCTGAAATTCAGCCCATGATGACTTGGATTGCTAGGGTTTCATCCTCCACAACCCTAGACCATATAAAATGCTTATTTTAAAGTCATCAAAGACACAGAGACTTAATTAGAGAACTCATACACTTTGTGAGAAGCTACTGTGTTTGTGCGCCTTAGGGTTTTGCAACCAAGTGCTTCCAAATCTTCAACATGCTTTGAAGTAAAGAACTTTGTAACCAACAACAATCAATTAGTTACTTGGAGTTAGTCATGTACTAGGATCCGCGCAAAGGAATAAATCTTCTACAAGATCAAGTCTAATTGGGGATTGGTGTAAAGGCTCAACTGTAGGTTAATATTTTAGGATAATCTAAGGTAGTAATAAGATTCCTTATACTTGTAACTACTTGTTCTTGATTAGTGGATTCTTAGGAGTGGTGATCTGAAAATCACCCAATGGAGTTTTTGCCTTGCGAGAGGTTTTCTTCATTCATTAACAAAAAACTGTGTCATTTAATTTCCGCTGCATATTAGTTTATTTGGTGATTTGTGGTGCACCCACGATTTGCATATAATTTGACCTAATTAATCAACTTAGGTAATTGTATTAATTAACT
This sequence comes from Notholithocarpus densiflorus, assembly GCA_030021035.2. Taxonomy (NCBI): domain Eukaryota; kingdom Viridiplantae; phylum Streptophyta; class Magnoliopsida; order Fagales; family Fagaceae; genus Notholithocarpus; species Notholithocarpus densiflorus. The sequence continues at coordinate 468,131 of JARYZH020000027.1, read as the reverse complement.
GGATCATTCTATAACCCAACACTAATTTATTCCTAATACTTATAAATTGACATGCTTAACAAATATAATTGGTATGCATAAAAAATATAATAAAATTATCTTTTGAATTAATTTTTTCAATAAGTTTTGGCACACAATAATTTTCACAATTATTGACATGGCATGTTGTAATTAGCTTATAATAAAAATAGTGTCCGTAATAGATCTAAGTGAAAGTGATATTACTTCAATCACAATTGATCATAAACAAATTAATACATTAATTTTTTAAACTTTATAGTGTAAAATATATAGTAGCTAGTTAATAAAAAAATTAATAATTAATATAATACTAATGGATCTAAATTTATTGATTTAAACGTTTGGAACAAGTCTTGTTCTAACATATTGTATAAAGGCCTCACAGAATAATAATTTATGCCGCTAAGTTTCTAACAATTCCTCAAAATCATCTGAATTTTGTTTTCATTCTACAAATTTTTCTCTCAATTAAGTTCATAACAAATCAAAAAGAAGTCTACGCAGAAAATAATTAACTATTTGAGGGGGAATTAATAGTGAGTCATAAGACTATGACAAGACAGGTCATATGGGTACTAATCGGCCCTCAATTAGCTAGAGGTTTGCTTAGGTTGTTTTCTTAGAGCATTTGCAGCAGTGGAGCTAAATAGCTATAATGCTATTTTAGCTCCACTAAAATACCAAAATCAGCCTTGCAGCAGTGGAGGTATTCTTAAAATTTTTAGCTGATTTGCTACAGTGCACATCTATCTATAGATGTGCACTGTAGCAAACATCTAAAAATAATAATAATTTTTTATTTTCCTTTCACACTACTTTTTTTATTTTTTATTCTTTCTTGGTTTATTCTCCTCTCTCCGCGTCTCTCTCCTTAGTCCTCTGCCTCTCCATCTCTTCTTTCTTCCTCCAGACCCACAGGCTTCTTTCTTCCTCACAGATCCATCGCCGATCTGCACAAGCCCAGCCTCCACGACTCATCGCCGCTGACCCACACTCGACCGCCGACCCACACTCGGCCGCCGACCTGACCTATTTCGGCCTCTCTTCTCTATTTTCGGCGTTACGGCTTTGTGTTTTGGGCTCGTGGTTGTGCTCCGGCCTCGTGGATAGGAGTGGGTTTCGGCGTATCGACATGGTGGGTTTCGGCGTATCGGCGTGGTGGGCTTCGACGTACCGGCATGGTGGGTTTTTTGGTGTTTGATTTTTTTTTTTTTGTGGGTTTGGTTGTGATCGTGGATTGTGGTTGAAATGACGGTTTGTTGGCTGAGTTAGTGGTGGTTTGGTAGCTGTGTTGTGGGCTGTGTTGGTGGTGGTTTGATTTATTTTTTTCTTGCCGTGGGTTGTGGTTGGTTGTGGGCTGTGTTGGTGGTTGTGGCTGTGTTGGTGGTTGTTGGCTGTGTTTGGGTTGGGTTTTTTTTTTTTTTTTTCCTGCTATGGACTGGTGGCCGGTGGTGGTGGTGGTGGTGGTGGTTGTGGGTGTGGCTGATGGAAGAGGTGGTTGTGGATGATGCTGTGGATGTTTTTTTGGTAGTGGGATATATTATTTTATTGTAGTGGGTATATTATTTTATTGTGATGTGTATATTATTTTATTGTATTAAAAGCTAAAATAGATCCACTACTGCAGCATGTGTGTAGGTAAAATAGATAAAGTGACTTTTTGTGTAGCTAAATAGCTAAAATTTTGCCTTCACTGCTGTGAATACTCTTATGTGCGACATCGTTATAACAAAAGATGCATCATCAGTAATTTCTTCCACCATTCTGGTGACGTTGTAATGCATAAATCCACAAGTGACTTGTTTTGAAAAATAACATGTTTATATCAACAACAAAAAATAACATGTTTCCTTTAAAGGAAAAATATAAAATTTAAATAGCTCGACACAAAAATATTTTATCAAAATAGATCTATATAATTTATCTATAATAATATATATAAAATCAACGCATTTGAGACCTCACAATTTTATAAATTATTATTTTAATATATATTTTTAATTAAATTTGAATTATATTATATATTTAAATCTTCTATTTTAGAATCTTGACATATCATATATTCTTTAAATGGTAAAATATGTATTTCCATATATATAGATATGATACGATAGTATTTCAAACTTATGGTGTCTATTCTATGATGATTTCTCTTTATCTTTAGACCAAGACACTAATTAGCTTTTTGTGTAGGCAGGAATTGAATCCAAGATCTTGTATTTGACAACAAAATAAAATTTTAACTAGTTGAGCTAACTGGAACACACATATAGTTCCTATAAATACAAAATCATAAAAAATTCCCAATGCTAAAATATAAAATTCCATAAACAAGTAGAATCATAATGAATGCTTATGACCAAAATAACTACCTGATCAAAATTCATATTTAGACAAAAAATTATAAAAGTAAAAAAAAAAAAATCATGTTATTTTAAATTTTCCCACCCTTTGCATGGGTGTATACACACACACACACACACAAGAGCCTTAGCCATGGTCTAAGGTTTTGCCAACTGATGCATTTCTTAAGAAGAATTGAGAATCACCACCACACACCCTTGGTGCGATGATCATTCCACAAGTATAAGTACTTATGTGATATGGGGGGCAAGGGCCGGAATTCAAATCTCCAAGAGGGAGTTTCACATACACATACACTTAGATTATGCTAGAATAAAATTTCTATGTTGTATAAAAATAAAAATAAATAAAGAAGAAAAATTAAGAATCTCTTCATTTATGTATCAAAAAAAAAAAAAAAAAAAAAATCTCTTCATTTAGCATCCACCTATTAAAATTTTTTTAAAAAAAATATTTATGCTAATGTAAAAATTTATTTTCATGTTTTAATAGGGTAAATGCATTAATTTGCATGTATTAATTATCTATAGATGTGCCAAGAGACTTGTATCTCAATTATTACCTCCTGGTATTTCTAACAAAGATGTCCATGATTCAAATGCCCCCCTCCAATTTAAATACTTAATTATTATTATTATTATTATTATTATTATTATTATTATTATTATTATTATCAATAGATGGTGAATTTTGAAAAGAAATATCCATATATGGTGTATTGATTTTTCACATAAAATGATTTTATATGGTTATTTTTATAAAACTTGTATAAGAATAGTTATTAAAAAAAAGAAAAAGGGGAGAGGCTCTCGAAACCAAACAAGACTAGAAGGAATATGGGAATGAGCATCATAAAACAATTGATTTGAAATATGACATTCTTCTTCATGTTAGTGCTTTGTCAACAATTAAAACAAAAACCATCAAAAGGCCAAAACAAAATTTTAAAAACACGTGTTTATTTGTTTAGACCCCTTAAAACAAATTTTTTAACCTATTATATTAGCCAAGTGATTACTTAGGTTAATTACGAGATCTAGTTTAAACAAGGACAGATCATATCATGCACAACAGCGAAAAATAAAGAACACAACGATATGATGACCTAGGAAAACCAATGAAACTAACAGTTTCAAGGTAAAAACCTGGGGAGGATTTAACCTAGCTATCCTCAAGGTAAAACAAATCTACTATAGAGAATTGAAATTTTTACAATCAAATTTAACCATAAATCTATTGCTACCTCCAACATTAACTTACTGACACGACCACGTGCAAGCTCTGAATCCACGGACTCCTTCTCTCTTGGATTTGTGTCACACAAGCACCCATACTTGTGACTTTGAGATCCCACTCGAAGGTTTCAGATCACGACTTGTTGATCTTTGCAGCAACTAGATTCCACCAGCACTTGATTGTAGATCTCGTTTCAGTAGATGCTTGTAGAGTTAAAAGGTACAGAACCTCTCAGATCTCACAAAAGTAACTCACAAGTCTTCCAAGAGTCTTCAAAACGTAGTTAGGGTTTTCATTTTATACATAGGAGTGTTGGACTGAAACCCCAAACATTTTCACGGGCTTGGGCCTGTTTAAAAATCTGCAAAAATTATTTTTCTGCAATTTTCAATCAATCGAGCTTCACTATTCGATCGGTCGAGCTTCACATAAAGTTAATCCTTTTTCCTCTAGCTTGTACATTCTTGAGTCTTGACCTGAACCACTTTGAGCAATATCTAACACCTATCCTAAACATGTTTTTGTTATCGGTTTGCCAACACATACAAATTGAAATTCTAAACATTTAATCCTAAATCTTTAGAAGATGCAATCAAAAAGACAAAATATTATTGTAAGTTTAAATTAGTTTAGATAATTAAATATTTGTGAATTCACTAAAGTAATATGTTCATCTTTTTATATATATAATCTTAATAGGTTACATTTCCAAAATTCCTTTAATAACATGGAACACAGACACACACAACCTGGATTTTAGTAGTCTATATTTGTGCGAAGTAGTTTTATACCGTGTATTTATAGGGTAATTACATTTATTTAAATTATTATTTTTTATAGGTGATGCAAGAATTATTTATTTAATATTTATTTTATAATTATTTTTATAAGATTGATATAAGAAACAATTGCTTTCAAATATGACATATTTACCACCGCACACTCTTGGTGCAATGGTCACTCCACAAGTATAAGTACTTGTGGAGTGTGGGGGGTAAGGGCTGAGATTCAAGTCCCTAGGAGGGAACTTCACACACATATACACTTAAATTATGCTATAGTAGAATTTCTATCTTGTAAAAAAAAAAAAATAACATACTTGTACAAATTGAAATGCTCAACGTTGAAACAACATACAACGAAATATAAAAACGTATTTAACTACACGAAATTAAAAATATAAAAAATAATTGTACAATCATATAAGTGAAAATAATTCAATTCACTCAAAAAATTGGTTCATTTTCTTGATTATCATTTCGTTATAAAGACATGTAATACAAATAAAGATAATTTCTCAAATATTATTGTGGGGGTTGGGATCTCAAACACAAATAAAAATTTAATATGTGGTCTAAGTAAATGACTTGCACAATTAATTTACCATTGAAACATGGTAGAAATTCCACAATGGGAAGCTCAAACAACTGACTAAACCAAAAGGAATAAAGATGAGATATTTTATTATATACAAATCATTTTCCCGAGGAGTATGGAGTAAGCAAGAAAAGGAAAATACAACATGGCTCTCTCTTTCTCTCTATTCTAGGGTTTCTTCCTTGTATTTCCTAGTCCCCCTTTTTGTTGCAACCTCCTCCTCTTTTATAGGCATTTTTCCTTCCCTTATCTCTCCAACTAGGCTGCTCTCAGCCGGATTTTTTAGGGATACTTGTCCTATCTTCCATTGGTTCTCCCCCTCTTCATCATGATATAGGACTTTTGGAGGGTGTCTGTACTATTCAGGTTATCCTATATGTATATAATGTGGAAGATATTATATAGAGAACCTCTCATTAATGCAGAGGTGACGATCTCTGTGATCTTTATCCCTCCAGGGTGTTTTTCGAGGCAAGTCCGATTGGAGTGGCATCTCGACTAAAAAAGGGGAATTGGTTCCCCGAGATCCTTCCTTTGTCCACTATAGGGTTACCCGTGTTTATGACCTCGGACAAGAGTTTCCGTATTGAAGGCATACCTAGAACTCCATGGAAATCTTTCAAGCCCTTTGGGCCTCGGCCCGGAATTGAGTTCATCCCCCCTACAATTATAACACATACTAACTATTATAAATGGGACATAACATTTTCTCTTACAAAATATTTTAAAATGTACCATGCATCATGTGGGACATTGGCTAGTATATATAAAACTAAAACCTTTGTATTTTTGTTGATTTCTTCTAATATTGCCACATAAGCCTTTGAGACTTCACAATTTTATACATCATTATTTTAAATATAAATATCTTAACTAAGTAATTCCATTATATTAAATCCATCATTATAATCTTGCCAATTTATATTTTCATTAGATGGATGTTTCTCAAAAATATTTTCATTAGATGATATTATAGATAGTTCCATATACAATCTCAATCATAATAAATCTTGTTAATAACTATCACAATTATCAAATATCATTTTTAGACAATAAAGGAAAAAAAAAAAACATATTTGTGAAACTTCATTGTGTATTGCTCGAGTTACTAAGTGTATATAAAATTTAAGACATTTGATTTTGGTTGACTTCATAATATTATGACGTTTAAACTTTTAAGGACTCATAATTGAAAATACACATCATTATTATAATCTATTTTTTAATTGATTTTAAACTATTTCCTATTAAAATTTTAGCACATCATATTTTCTTCAAAGGGTGTAATATATAGTTTCATATACAAGTACAATCATCATTGACAAAGGGAGGAGGTTGAGGGACCATGGGACTGTCTTTTAAAAACTCCCCCTCCTTATTGCAATTTTTACAAAAATAAGAAATATATATGTAATTTTGTGAGTTTGCCCCTTGAACATAAAATCTAGATTCCCCATTGACAATCATAATAAACTAGTGTGTAACTCCATACATATGCACGGATACAATTCAAAACAATCACAATTACACAGTTCAAATTATACATTTTTTTAAGAAGATGTTCAAAATATAAATAGTATTAGCTTATACCTTTTTCAAACTATAAATTTCTAAAATATGTAATAGTTTGTCATTATGATTTAGAATTTAATTATATTTAGGCTTTTCGGTTTTTGCACCCGATAATTCACTTGCCTCAAAAATTAAAAAATTAGAAGGACACGTTGCGCAAAATTGAACTCCAATTAAAATCCAATTTAGAAGCTATCTAATTAGATTTGAACTTGTCGATTTTTAAACTCAATAATTCACTTGATACAAAAATTAAAAATTAGATGGGACACATGGCGCAAAATTGAGAATCCAACTGAATTCTAATTGAATTTTCTCTGAGTTTTTGCTTTTAATATATATGTGTGTGTGTATATATATATATATATATATATATATATAATATTATCATAATTTTATATTTTGACCAACTTTTTTGCCCATAGTAGTGATGGCTAAATAATTCTATTAGAACATGTGTATCGGATTTGCTACAATGTTTGTCCAAATTTAGGAGGCATTGTAGCTTATTCATTTTTATCATATTATTCTTCTTCTTCTTCTTTTGGTCGTGTGTGAAGAGAAAAACAATAATGATTAAAAAAATAAAATAAAAAAATTGATGTTTTAATGAAAAGTAAGACTTAGGTACAATATTTAGATAATGTTACTTAGGTTCCCTTTTTAAGATTATGTCATGTGGATTTTTTTTCATGGGATGGAAGTGTATTTTTTTAGTTAAGTAGCCACATAGCTGAATCTTAAGAGATGAACTTAAGGAACAGCATCTAAGGTACTGTACCTAAGTTTTGTCCTTAATGAAATAGAATAGAATATTAAAAAAGATAATCAAATATTGTGAATGTTTCAAAAAGTGGTTAGCTAAAATTTTGCCTAATGGGAATGAACATTTGGATAATTTTTAGGGAACAAAGATACAGTTTACCTCTTATTATATAATGTCACGACCTCAAGAAATAATTTTAAATGCTAATGTGGATGGAACACTAGAATAATATAACGTCACTGATTAACTTTTTTTTATGGAATTAAATAATTATTTTTCTCTCAAAAAAAAACTAAATAATTATTGCATATGCTTATTTGGGACTAGCATTAAGCTTTAGTGCGCATTTTAGATCGCATAACCACCACATATCGGAATAAGGATATTTATTGATTGTATAACCACTTTTGACTTTAGCCACTTACTATGCTAAATAAATAGTTCGGTATTATCTATTCTACTAATAACGGATTTTCACTCTCGCACAATTTTAGTGTGATAATCACTCTATAAGTATAAGTGCTTGTAGGGTGTGAGAGACAACGACCGGGGTTCAAGTTTCTAAGAAAGAACTTCACACATATACACTTATTTGGGACTAGCATTAAACTTTAGTGCGCATTTTAGATCGCATAACCACCACATATCGGGATAAGGATATTTATTGATTGTATAACCACTTTTGACTTTAGCCACTTACTATGCTAAATAAATAGTTCGGTATTATCTATTCTACTAATAACGGATTTTCACCCTCGCACAATTTTAGTGTGATAATCACTCTACAAGTATAAGTGCTTGTAAGGTGTGAGAGACAACAACCGGGGTTCAAGTTTCCAAGAAGGAACTTCACACATATACACTTAGATTAGGCTAAAGTAGAATTTCTATTTTGTATAAAAAAAATAATAAATAACAGGATTCTCAATTTGACTTTCATCATTTTGCGTACTAAAATATTCTTATACAAATAATTAAACTCTCTAAAATATCTCTATCTTTTAGTTAAATAATTTTAAATTAAAAAACACAAACTGTACAAAGTAATTTACTGTTCCTAAATTTTAGACTTTTTTCCCTTCTCTTCTCCATTCTACCTACACTATCTCTATCTCACCTTTAAATATTATTTCACATTACCTTACTCCTTTCATAAAATAAAATAAAAAATACACACAATTATTTATATTCTAGACTCATCACACACATTTTGTGCGTGCAATAAATGCTCATTTTTATTTTTTATTTTTTATTTTTGGTTTAGTGTTATAATGTTTAAAAGTGATATATAAATAACCGTTTGTATTTTTTTTTAAAGTAAGATAACGTGGAATAATGTTTAAAAATGAGACAAAGATAGTGTCCTAAGTTTTAGGCTGAATGGAAAAGATAAAAGAAAAAAGACTAAAACTTAGGAACAGTAAATTATTTTTTTAACCAGTTTTTTAATTTAAAATTATTTAATTAAAAGATAGGGATATTTTAGATAGTTTAAGAATTTGTATGAGTATATTTTAATACACAAAATGTTGAAACTCAAACAAGGAATCCTGTTATTAATAATACTAGACTCATCACACGTGTTTTGCGCATGCAATAATTTTCTATTTTATTTATTTGTTTTTTTGGTTTAGTATTATAATGTTTAAAAGTGATATATAAATAACCGTGTGTATTTCATTTTTTAAAGAAAGAGATAAGGTAATGTGAAATGATGTTTAAAAATGAGATAGAGATCTCATTTTTATTTATTTGTTTTTTTTGGTTTAGTGCTATAATGTTTAAAAGTGATATATATATATATATATAAATAACCATGTATTTAAAAAATAAATAAATAAATAGGTAAGGTAATGTGGAATAATGTTTATAAATGAGATAGATATAGTGTCCTAAGTTTTAGAGTGAATGGAAAAGGTAAAGGAAAAATACTAAAACTTAGGAACAGTAAATTACTCTTTTAACCAGTTTTTTCATTTAAAATTATTTAATTAAAAGATAGGAGTATTTTAGAGAGTTTAAGAATTTGTATGAGGGTATTTTAGTCTGCAAAATGTTAAAACTCAAACAAGGAATCATGTTATTAATAGTATAGATATAATTTTTTTTAGAAAGGTTATTTCTCATATTTGAATTCCAATGTCTCTACATGAAAGTTGGAAAAAAGAAATGGAGTTTCAATTTCAAATAGTTTCTTCTATTCAAATCAGCCACTAACTCATGTACAAATAACTAATTAGAAGAAAAAAAATCCTAAGATTTAGGACGCTATCTCTATCTCCCTTTTAAATATTATGACACTGCAATAAAAAAATAAAAAAATAAAAAAGTGTCTCATCACACGCGCAAAAACAAAAAAATAAAAAAGAGCCTCATCACACGCACTTTGATGAAGTAATCTTATTTTTCAACAATATTGATACATTGAAAAAAACTAATAAATATTAAAAATTAAAAATTAAAATATAAAAACAACTTGTTTCATTGGCTGTGGCAGAGTCTAGATTTGACTTTGGGCTATATTTTTTCTTAAATAAAGGATAATGTTTATAATTCACACATGTGTGTGTATGTGTGTGTGCATATATATATATATAAATATATATATATATTAAAAAGAATTAAATAATAAACATATAAACTAGTCAAAATTTGATTATTTATAGAAAAATTTTCATGAACAACAATAAATTTATTATTTTCCTAAACTGAAGTTAATTTTCTTTTATATGGGATTTTTTTTTCTTCAATGTACTTCTCTATTTTCCTTTTTCTCTTATCCTTAACTTTTTATTTTATTTTAAATGAAAAATTTATTGATTCTTGCATATAGAAGATCTTCCTATTTTCTTTTGTTGATTAATTAACAGAAAAATAATAATTATCAATTTGTTAGGCAATGAAATTTATCAACAATAAATACATAAAAGAGTAATTATATTCATAATATCTATCTATCTATATAAAAGAAAACCCACTAAAAATAGAAAAGGAAATTATAATAATGAATTTTTTTAGGAGGTTCTTTGTGTAGGGAATTAAGTGGAATTGTAAGGGGAATTTAGAAATTTTTTTAGAGGGGCCAGATGGAATTTCCCTCTCTTGGCCCCATTGCTCTGTCATTATTCAAAGGGCATGTTTCCTTGAAAAATGATCATTTTGATTTAAAATGATTCATTTTATTGTTCAAATTATAATTTTAAATTTTAAAAGTCTATAGATTACCACGTAACTTAAAAGTTTAAATGGTGTGGCAATATCTAAACTATTATATATATAAAAAATTCAAAACATGGAATGAATGAAATGGAGAAGATCATGTTCCTGTTTCTTGATCATATTCATTTTTCTTCCAATGGAGATGATCAATTTTCTTGTGTTTCCATGAATTTAAGGTTGTTGGGTTATAGATTAACCCGTTTAATTAATTCAATTACCTAAATTGATTAATTATTCAAATTACATGCAAATAATGTGGATGCACAAAACAAATCAACAATTAATCTAAAGTTGGATTTATTCTAGTATTTATAGAGAATAAATCTAACATTAACAATGAATGAGAAATCTTAGTATTTATAAACTCTTTCATATCTATTGGGAAGAGATATATAAGAGATGTATCTTATCTAAGAAACACGAATTTTCAGTAAATAACTAAATTTAATGTTAGATTTATTCTCTCTCTGTCAGTGTTGGTGATTCCCACTCTAACGAAATAATTATTTACACTTTAAAGATCCAACAATGTCTACCATTTTATGTTTATAATTATTACTATATTATGTTTATGTTAATTGTCATAAGCGGGGAGAGAGAACTTGAAGAACCTATATCTATATCTTTACATATCTAAAAACGGAAGTGTGTTTGAAACTAAACTTTCGCCAACCTTGTGCTAACAAGGTAACACTCAATTATTAATATCAACTCATTTTCCTATTCTAATTAATCTCAAGAACCATAATTAGACATAAAATTACAGTAACAATTAAGTTCATGCTTTCAAAAATGTCTTAATTGCTTAAAGATGAAACTTTTGGTAATATATAAATAACAATTGGTGGTATCTCAAAAGTTCCATAACAACTTTCTAAAGCTAAATCACAATAAACTAATCACTCGAAGACTACAATCTTAACAATATCAAGCGGTTAAAGGAAATCTAGCTATCATTCAATGATTGATAAGAAAAATTATATTATGGAGGTGCATCAAGCTCAAATACACTCAAAAAGATTAACAATTCATCACTCCATTCAAGAATAAGTATGTGGTTCCTTTCAATGAATCCCTTCTGTAGGGAATTAACCCGAATTCCCAACCTGTGAGAAACAAAAAATAATAGAGAAAACACACGCCAAAGAAAAAAACAATCACACGCACAAGACAATATTTACGTGGTTCGGCAATTTGCCTACGTCCACGGAGTTGTAGGGATTTCACTATTATCAAGGAAAATACAAAGTGCGGCTACAGTTTTTCTACTCTCTCAAAAACATGGCAACCACAGCATAAAACCCTAATCACCAAAATCGGTTTTTATATCCTACGCACAGGATTCACAATGGGCCAAAAAATTTTCCCGCTATCGGCCCAAGCCTCCGCTCCATGGACTAAGCCTCAGTAAATCTCCCATTAAAAACCACGCAACATTATTCGAGTCGGGTCAGGTCGTCAAACCAAATCAAACAAAACTAGGCTCCACAAAGCCCAACAAATCTCCCACTTGGAGACTAGTTCAATCACCAACATCAACAGCAATCCTCCAAAACACAATCCCTCATCCCTGCAACTCATCCTTCTGTCCTCAAGCTAGAAGACCAATTGAAGCTGCACACAGCTTCAACTTCTCAATAGTGACACCCTTAGTCAACATGTCTGCCGGGTTCTTAGATCCACAAATCTTCTCAAGTATTACTAGCTTATCTTCAACAAGGTAACGGATAAAGTAGTACTTTGTCTATATATGCTTCGATTTTGAATGAAAAGCCGAATTTTTGGCAAGAAAGATTGCACTCTGACTGTCACTGTGTAGAATGCCCATCTCCCGCTTCTTACCCAATTCATCTAAGAAACCATGTAGCCAAATCATCTCTTTTCCAGCTTCAGTTGCTGCAACATACTCAGCTTCTGTAGTAGACAAAGTAACAATCTTTTGTAGATTTGAACCCCATGATATAGCTGTACCACCCAGAGTAAATACAAACCCAATAGTACTCTTTCTGCTATCAATATTACTAGCAAAATCAGTATCTACATAACCTTGCAGTTTCAAACTTACACCTGTGAAGCAAAGACATGTATCTGAGGAACCCCTCAGATATCTCAGAATTCACTTAACTGCCTCCCAATGCTGCTTTCCAGGCCTACTCATGAATCTACTCACAACTCCCACTGCATGTGCAATGTCTGGCCTTATACACACCATAGCGTACATCAAGCTGCCAATAGCTGAGGCATAAGGCACCTTGCTCATGTGGTCCCTTTCTTCTTCTGTCTTCGGTGACTGTTTTTTGCTTAGTTTGAAATGGCTACCCAAGGGTGTGCTTACTGGTTTAGCTTCATTCATGTTGAATCTGCTGAGAACTTTCTTCACATACTTTGACTGTGAAAGCTTCAATGTACCATTAGCCTTGTCTCTAATGATTCTCATACCAAGGATTTGCTTTGCAACTCCCAAATCCTTCATTGCAAACTGTTTGGACAACAGCTTCTTCAAATTATTAATCTCCTCAATGCTAGACTCTGCAATAAGCATATCATCCACATACAACAGTAATATGATGTAAGAATTGTCAAAAGACTTAACATAGCAACAGTGATCAGCTTCACATCTCTTGAACCCAATTCTATGCATAAAACTGTCAAATTTCTTGTACCATTGTCTAGGAGCTTGTTTTAGGCCATACAAGCTCTTTCTCAGTTTGCAGACTAGATTCTCTTGTCCCTGAACAATGAACCCTTCTGAATGAATCATGTAAAGGTCTTCCTCCAAGTCACCATGAAGGAATGCCGTCTTCACATCTAACTGCTCAAGATGTAAATTTTCTGCAGCCACCATTCCCAGTACCAATCTAATTGTTGACATCTTCACAACTGGAGAAAATATCTCTGTGTAGTCAATGTCTTCCTTCTGCTGGAACCCTTTAACAACTAATCTAGCCTTGTAACGTTTGCTACCATCATGCTCATTCTTTATTCTATATACCCACTTGTTGTGCAAAGCCTTCTTTCCTACTGGCAATTCAGTCAGTTCCCATATCTGATTCCCCAACAAGGAATCCATCTCATCCTTCATGGCTAACTCACACTTGCTTGAATTCTCATCTTGCAAGGCTTCATCATAACACTTTGGCTCACCACCGTCAGTCAACAGGAGATAATTTAGAGCAGGTGAATAACGCTGTGGAGGTCTAATGTTCCTAGAAGATCTGCGGACTTCAGCTACAGGTGTACTCTGATCTACCTGTGAATTTACATTCTCCTTATCTTCATAACCCCTTTTCTGGACAGTACTTTCAGTCAATTCATCTTAGTTAACAAACTCAGATTTCTTTTGATCTATCTCTGTAACATCTAACACTACAGTTGACCTGTCCTTGTACATAACCTGTTCATTAAATATCACATTTCTACTTCTGATGATTTTCCTGTTTGTTCATCCCAAAACCTATAGCCAAATTTCTCATCACCATAGCCAATGAAAAAACATATTTTAGACTTTGCATCAAGTTTACTACGAGCATCAGAATCAATATAAACATAAAAAACACAACCAAAAACTTTTAAATGGGAAAACTTTACCACTTTTCCGCTCCAAACCTCCTCAGGAAGTCTGAACTCCATGGGAACTGATGGTCCTCGGTTTATCAGGTAAGCTGCAGTACTAACAGCATCAGCCCAGAAAGTTTTTGGTAGTCCAGCATGCAACCTCATACTTCTAGCAAGCTTATTGAAAGTTCTGTTCATGCGCTCAGCCACACCATTCTGCTGTGGTGTCCCAGGAATAGTCTTCTCCATCCTAATTTCCTATGCAGCACAATACTCACTAAACCCTCCATCTATGTACTCTCCTCCATTATCAGATCTCAAACATTTTAGTTTCAAACCTGTTTCTGTCTCAACCATGGCCTTCCACTTCTTAAAAATTTCAAATACATCAGATTTATTTTTCAGAAAATAAACTCATACCTTTCTGCTTGAGTCATCAATGAAAGTGATGTAGTACCTTGAACCTCCAAGGGATGCAATTGGAGAAGGCCCCCACAAATCAGTGTGTACTAACTCCAATTTTTCAGCTTTCGGTGTCCTGCCAGTTTTCAAGAAGCTCACCTTTTTCTGCTTTCCTAAGATGCAACTTTCACACATGTCAAAATCAATGGACTTCAATTCTGGTAGTTTTCCTTTTGACAGCAGCATCTTCATCCCTTTCTCACTCATGTGACCAAGTCTGCGGTGCCATAGACTTGTATCAGTACTTGTATCAGCAACTGCAATTGTATCTCTTGGACTTAAGGTCATATATAGAGTACCAGTCTTCTTTCCACGAGCCAATACCCTAACTCCCTTTGTAACCTTCCAAGTACCACCAATAAATAGTATTGCATGTCCTTCATCATCAAGTTGTCCAATAGAAATCAAATTCCTCCTCAGGTCAGGAATACGTCGAACCTTCTCCAGTAACCAAACAGACCCATTGGGCAACAATATCCGGACGTATCCCATACCTACAACATCCAAGGCTGAACCATCAGCCAAATACACCTTACCAAAATCACCTGCGACATAATTCTGTATGATTTCTCGGTGTGGAGTGGTATGAAACGAAGTTCCTGAGTCCAAAACCCAATCATCAAGTGGACTGTCTACTGCAAGAAGTAATGCATCCTGTACCTCTTCTGTTACAGTATTAGCATAATCATCTTCATTCTTCTTCTTAGGACTTTTGCATTGGTTCCTAAAGTGACCTGTTTTCCCACAATTCCAGCATTGTACTTGTTGGCCTGATCTAGATTTACTTCTGTTTCGATTAGAATTTCTGGATTTTGATCTGCCCCAATTTGAATTTTTGTTATTACCTCTGCCTCTTGTCTCAAGGTTTAGGGCAGAACCAGATCCTGAGGTTTCACCTGCATCTCTTCTGCGAATCTCCTCAGCCAGAATTAAATCTCGTATATCATTGTACTTGAGCTTTTGCTTTCCTGTAGAATTGCTTATTGCCATCCTCATTGCCTCCCAACTGTTTGGCAAAGAAGCCAAGACGATCAGAGCACGAATCTCATCATCAAAATCAATTTCTACAGACGACAATTGATTTGTGATAGTGTTAAATTCATTCAGATGTTGTGCTACTGATGCGTTCTCTGCCATCTTCAGATTGAACAGTTTCTTCATCAAATGCACCTTGTTGTTTACTGACGGCTTTTCATACATACTAGACAAAGCCTTCATTAGATCTGCTGTGGTCTTCTCCTTTACAACATTGTGTGCAACAGACCTAGACAGAATTAACCTGATAACTCCCAGTACTTGTCTGTCAAGAAGAGCCCATTCCTCAGCCTTCATAGCCTCAGGTTTTTCTTCTAGAAGAGGCAGATGCAACTTCCTCCCATAAAGGTAATCCTCGATTTGCATCCTCCAAAATCCAAAGTCTGTGCCATCGAACTTTTCTATACCAGACGCCTTTCCTGCTTCCTCTGCCATTGCTCCCACTCAAACCTAATCCTAGGCTCTGATACCAGTTATAGGGAATTAACCCGAATTCCCAACCTATGAGAAACAAAAAATAATAGAGAAAACACACGCCAAAGAAAAAAACAATCACACGCACAAGACAATATTTACATGGTTCGGCAATTTGCCTACGTCCACGGAGTTGCAGAGATTTCACTATTATCAGGAAAAATACAAAGTGCGGCTACAGTTTTTCTACTCTCTCAAAAACACGACAACCACAGCATAAAACCCTAATCACCAAAATCGTTTTTTATATCCTGCACACAGGATTCACAATGGGCCAAAAAAATTTCCCACTGTCGGCCCAAGCCTCCGCTCCATGGACTAAACCTCAGTAAATCTCCCATTAAAAACCACGCAACATTATTCAGGTCGGGTCGGGTCGTCAAACCGGATCAAACAAAACTAGGCTCCACAAAGCCCAACACCTTCCTCCGCAGTGAATTCATCTTCTTTATGTGTGTCTATAAATATATATATAAATATATATATATATCTGCTTGTTTATGAGTGGTCATGCACTTTGTATGATGGACTCCCATGGTGAGGAGAGCAACTCTCTCATGATCATGGTGCTCTTAACCTTGTAGTGTGGGTATGCGCTCAAGGCGATTGCTGTAGGGGCATATTCATGCTATACTGTGTGCATGGTAATCGCAATGTGTTTGTCTAAATCCATGTCAGCTAGTGACATTAGTTTCCCCGTGTACATACATCAATATGTTTGATGCTTTAGTGAGCTTCAACTCACTCTAGTATGAACATACTGACGCACGCCGTATACACAAGCATGAAACCCTGCCGATTCGCCATAACGCACCAAACGTGAAACTCAACCAGATTTTCTCCATGAAAATGGGGCACCTTTGTTGCCGTATTCTCACCATGAAAGCTTAGTGAGAATAGTGTTTTGTGTGCTATGACACACTAGAGGCAAAATGCTGTTTGATTTCTACCATGAAAATAAGGCGAAATGCTGTCGGATTTTTGTCATGCAAATTTGGCAACAATTCTAAATGTGCTAGCAAAGCATTGCTTAAGACCACATCCCTTCCAAAATCAAACCTCAAACCCCAATCCTTTTAAAGCCCTGAAAGCTAATGCCAATAGTTTGTTTTAATTGCCAATGTCTGAAAATAAAGATTTTACCAAAACAAATGATTGTCTCTAGACAGAGGTTACGGGGTACCAAAATAAAGATTTTAATGTTTTAATTGGTAGCGACTTCACTTTCCTTTGGTAAATATAGGTTAAAATTGACTCAATTCAAGTCACACACCATAGGTTTTTCACCCTCATTTCACAGCACCCAAGCTCAAAGCTGCTGAAGGCACAAGCGTCGCCGCGAGGCATCAAGATTAATTCTTCAATTCCTACCCTCCATATAAAATTCTTAACTCACAATTCAGATTTAATAATGTAAAGCTACACTACATATTAAAAAACTCTAACTTGGTTTACTTAAAAGACATTGAGCTACCTATTGAATCAAAGAATAGAAAATGATTAAAAAAAAAAGAAGAAGAAGGAAATCACAAATATACACTTACAAAGAAAGAAACAAACCTTACATCTTCGTTATGTATCTAAATTATAAAATCTTACATTACACTGAGTTATTATTAAAACCCGAGAGAGAGAGAGAGAGAGATTGATTTTGTTGTTGGGATTGAAGGATGAAGGTGGATATAGAAAAACGAAGCTTGATGATTTTTTATGGGACAGTGCACTATTGGTGCCTGAAAACTAACAACTCACCAAAATTATATTAAACAAAGAGCATGATCAGAAAAATTCAGCCTATAATGAATAAGAAGGAAATTAAACCAATTACAAAGAATCTTTAACTCCATATCCTCCAATGAAACAAGCATGTGTAAAACAAAGTAATCATGATCCAATGTTTTAAAATTAAAGCGCAAAAGGATGTTGTTAATGAAGTTGAAAACCATAATTCTTGCTATTTGACATAAATGAAAACCATGATGGCTTAGAGCAAATAATCATATGCAATGGATTATGAATTTTGTGTTTAAGGTTAAATATTGAGAAAAACGTAGGGCTTTCCTGAAGTTTCCACGACCCAATGCCCTTAAGTAGCTGTGATGCACCTAAGCAATGAGAATACCTACCGTATGTATGTTTGTTGAGTTGAAATAAATACCAAAACCACAACTAATTCCCTTCTTATCATCTACTCCTCTCTCTCTCCATCTCTCGACCTCATGTCGAAACCCATAATTCATAGCATTAGATAGAATGCATGCACAAACTTAAGAGTAATATATTATTGAAGGGAATATTTATCTCGAGCAAAAACAAAACTGAGATTAAAGAATTAAAATTAGCATAAACAAACTCAGAGTAATATTTATTGAAGGAGTGTGAAACAGACCTATAATGGTGAAGAGAGAGAATGATGCAGTCTTGGATTGTTGGAGCAAATGCAACAAAGGTGCTATTTGGAGGTGAAGCTTTGGTTGTAGGTTGGATGAATGACTAGTCAGGAGTGATAAATGATAATGAAACATAAAAATAAAAATTAAAGGAGAGAGCGCTTACCTCACCTGAAATATGAAGATTGAGGAGATTGTAACACCAAAGATTCAAGAAGAACAAAGAGATGTAGAAGCCCATACTGAGTAGTAAGATGCCCATACCCTATCATTCCATCCCCTTTAACTCTCAATCTCATTCTTATCACCCAATTTCTGTACTGCCTCAGATTGTAGAGTGATGTAAAATTGGGAAAGTTTGACCCACTTGACCAAACCAAAACATTGTTCCTTGACTCATTCACATAGACAAGTAGACATGGCAATACAGGCAGGGCTGGTCAAACGGGTTGCGGGTCAAAATGGGTCATTTTAAGGAGGTTAAAAATGGGCTCGGGTCAATCGAGTTATAGGTTAGGTCGGGTCGGGTTGGGTTGGGTTGACCCATATTTTTCACATGAATTTTTTTTTTATAAAGAAAACAACATATATTTGCCATTTGGAAAGTCATGCAACAAATTACTTTATGTAAAATGCATTACTTTGAATTCACCACTTATATCAAGAATGAACTCAGTTAAACTTAATTTTAAAATTATACAAATCTTAACATTGCTATCTAAAACAAAATAACACAAAAATAAGTAAAACAAATACACAAGTTTTATTTCTACACAATATCAACATCCCAAAATATAAAACAAAATTACAAATGGCTTATTGGATAACTCATTTGACAAAGAATAAAAACATATAAGAAATTTATAATCTTGAAAATTAATTTTATAATCTATTATCAATTGTGGTTGGCACTTTATTTCAATTTGAGATATGCCTTAAATTTTAATTGTTTACTTGTTTATACAAGGTCTCTTTTATGAATATTATATCATTGTTAAGCAACACACACTTCAGAAAATATCATAATTTATTTTGAAAAGTCATTTATTTTGGACATAAATTGTTAAAAAATAGGTCTAAGCATTCATAATTTATGATAATTTGATACTTTGGTTTCACTATTTTCACACTTGTGAATGTTTCTTACACATATCTACATTTTTAAATCTATGTTTTTAACTCTACTATAACTAGATTATCTTAGCATGTACTTTGCTATTTGATATCTAAAAATCTTTACTCATTACAGAATGCTCAACCATTCATCTTTCAATTAATTTGCATGCAGTTATGTAAATGTCTCAATTGTTTTCTTAAAACTCACAACAAACAATTAAACCAATATTGTCTTCTCTCTTTTTTTTTACCAAAAATTTTTTTTTTTTTTAAATGGCTCGGGTTCGGGTCGGGTTGACCCGCAAAAACCACGGGTCAATCACAGGTCAACCCGTTTTTGCTTTGAGTCAAAAAAATCGGGTTCGGGTCAGGTCAGAAAATTCTGACCCGTTTTGCCATGTCTATAGACAAGATTAGTCATCCTTCACTCCGATCTACCCATCCCCCATTACTCTATTTCAAATCGGCCGATATACCACCATAGACGTCCAAAAATAGCTATCGGCAACCCTAGCTCTGAAACTCTAATTCCCTTTTCTCTATCAAGTTCCAAAAATTATCTAGACATGAAAAAAAAAAAAAAAAAAAAAAAAAAAGAAAAGGTAGAGAGGCTAAGAGAGTTCTGGAACTCTAGCCCTCTCGCTCTCTATCCCTGCCTTCATTTTCTTTTTCTTTTTCTTTTTTTAATTTAATTGGATTTCACACTTCAGCCAAACGAATCATTTTAGCCCCACTAAAAACAAAAATTGACTAAACAAAAACACGGTTGACTGTGCACCGTAGATTGAGTGATTCGTTCTTTTTATATTGTTAGAATAAACCAACTTTCTTTTGATGTCAACCGCCCTACAAACGTTTGTTATGATACTCCCTATTAAGGCTTTTATAAATAACAATAAGCACGCACTCTTTTGTACTCCCAAATACAATATTTCTTCTTTTTATTAATTTTTTTTACTCATTTGTACAAACCCCAAGGGAGCATCATTTATACAATTCCCAAGGAAATGTAGTGTCACTTATACATATGTTTGAAGGGGGAGTATCATTTCCTTAAACCTTAATATAGGTGGGTGAATTTGCCTTATCTTCTTAACTACACCAACATGCTGATTTGACTGACAACATACATTTTCGTATATTAATCGAGATGAATTTGTCTTGATAAGGGTGTATCGCGAAAGCGATATTCTTGATTGCCTCATATGTGCCATTATTATAAAACAAGCTAATCAGTTTTGCATGATCCCAACTCACATGATCGGATGTAATCAGATTAGTCTACATACAACCATGTTATGGACTTGGACTGACGGATCCTTGGGTATTGGTTCAAAATCAACAATTTGGGTGTGTGTAGAGAGTCCTCCATTACTCTACTCTAGTAGTTTGACCATAACCAATAAGAAAACATGTTACCTTATTAATTATTTCTCTTGTTGCTTCAATACAGCTCCAAATCTAAGGTGCTCTGGAGGTTTTGGGAGCATGAAACTAGATTTTTCATAAACACTAAACTTACATAGAGGGAATTCTTCTGGTTTACCACCATCCAACCAAGTTTTGCAAGGAGTGCTAGGTCATAATCTTTTAACTATCTAAAACCAAGACCCCCTACCTTCATATTTTTTGGCTTCCACAAAAAGTCAAGACCTTCTAGCTGATTGAAAAGGGCGATCAGAATTGAAGTTTGAATGTTGTCTTGGTATAAGATGGTAGTGTGCCTCTGCCAGCCCATGAGATTAGACTCAAGCTCCCTTGCATACTTAAATTAAATCCTACCACCTTCCTATTAGACAGAGAGAGTGGTGCCAACTTGGGGTAGATTCTTCTTCAGCTACTTTTCTTGCTGCTTGAATAAAGTTTTTAAAACTAGATCAAAACTTGATTGATGCAGTTTAGTTATCTTCCTATCAAATAGGAAGGTGCCCAACTATGCCCATCTAAGCAGATCCTACAGCAAATGTAAGGAACTAGAATGGCGAGGGGCCAAAAGCATGGGTGAAAATTTTTCAAGGCTATCAACTGGTGGCTGCAGCTTAGGCCTTGAAAAATACAGTTGAGATTGCTTTGAAAAAGAATTTAATCCAAGTTATTGAAGAGGGAGAATGCTAGTAGATGATACTCAAGAACTACTTAAGCAAAATTCATCTGTTTAGTTTAGAATTTAATTGAATTAGCAGAGATAAAAATCTGAAGGCCCATATGCTTCCAAATTGAGGTTTCGATAAGTTCAATGGGTCTATGTCAAAAGATTTTCCTATTGGGCCTTGACGTTATTAATAGGGACAGGCCTACTTGAGATAGCATCCTGTCTGTTGTATTTTTTACAGTTTCCACCCCACTCAACAAGAGAACTCAACGGTCCATGGTCCCAACGAGAGCATCATAAATGTTAAACGCTTGTGTCCAGTGTCCACACACCACTCAACAAGAGAACTCAATGGTTTTGTTCAATTCATTGCGTGGTAATTTATAAAGGAAAATTATCCTTAGGGCAATGCTTAATAATCTATTTTTTAAAAAAAATTATGAAAAAAAAAAAAAGCAATTAATGTTTTGCCAACTTTTTTTCATTTCCCATAAAAGTTGTGTTAAATATATATAAATATATATATATATATATATTTGGGGGCTACATAAATTATTTTATATTTATATCATGACATATATGAGAGAGGTTTAGCAAAAAAAAAAGAAGAGAGAGAGAAACTGATCAACACAAAACCATGCATTGCAGTGTACACAACAATAATCTAACTTAACTATCAACGATTTAAGATGTGATTTCTTGTCTAGATTAAGGATGGCAAGGCTGTGAAATTATGGTAGTTTAAATTGTTTAACCAAACACAAATTTCATGAGTTCACCAAATCAAATCAATGGTCTTCACTCTTTTTTACACCAACTTTGAGTCTCTGTTATCTAGTTCTAGTATTAGCCAGATTGTGCATAAGAAGCATGGTCCGACCCCTAGGTTTCCCACAGATTAGACCACTGATGATACTTCAGTTTTCAAGCAGGCTAGTACAGACCAAGACTCTTGATATGCAACAACAAACAGTACTATATTTTGTTTACCTCAATGCCAACAGTGCCCAGTATAATAACAAACTCTTATACAAATAAATGGTAAGACATCTTCAGAATCACCAACCGGTGAGAACAGGCTCACTGACATCAAGGACATTAGATAAGAAAACATCCAACTGATTGAATCTACCAAAAATAGACCCTGCAGTCTTTTGAGTAATCAAATTTCCTAAACCCAACTTATTTATGCTACTAACTTGATGACCAATTTCTGAATTTGCCTCGAACAGCCAAAAAATTCCTGCATACTATGGACATTTTAGTTCATAAAAATGTTGTTGGGCCCAATATTACTTAGTATAGTTTAACCTAAAAGGGTTTATTCATTAACTTTCCTAAATGAAGCTAACCATCAGAGCAAAACAAATGCTGCCACTACCAACATCAACACCAACCCATCAATCCCTGCCATACACAGCATGCCAACTAAACTCCTTTTAGCTACTGCTACATCACTTTCACTGCAAGCGCCACCCCCTAATCTTTGGATAAGCCAGCATTAACAAGCACCATGTCTACCCACTAATACAGAAATTCAATCATTAACTGAACTGTAATACCTTCTCCAATTAAGGTTACTGATAAGTGATAGGGAAAAAAATATTATCAACTTAAATCATGATTTAATGACACCTACTAAAATTACTCCTCACAGTTTCTGCAGGAATGTAAAGGAGGTATTTCTACAATCTACATCACCTTCCCACCCAAAAAATATCATTTCAGACAACCCAAAATGCTATCATTAAACAGGCTTATGCAATTTATTTATATCATGATCAACAAACAAGGTACCAAAATCAAATTCCTAAATGATCAAAACACAATTTAATCTACAATAATAATCCATGACCAGGTCCAAATTCATGACACATATCATATGCAAAGCCATATCGACCAGCCCCAGACAATGCTCTATTTGCCATTGCACCATCCTAGCTCCACCAAATCCACATCCTAACCATTACTAGGATAATTGCTACGCCGTCACTCCATATGAGATACGACGAGACTACATTCACTTCCTCCACTACGAGCACAGCTAATGGATACAAACACCAAGCCATGTATGCCCATCCCAAAATACATACAGAAACTCACTACTTAAATTAATCACATCTCCCTCAATCAAATGCTACATATAAGAAATTGACAAATCTACAAAAATTCTTCATCAAGCCTAAGTTGAGTAAGGCATACAAAACTATAAACGAATCCTACACATTAAAAAAAAAAAAACCCTAGGAGATTTTCCAAATGCAAACAAAAGAAATAATGTCAAAAGGGCCACTGATACATCACTATGACAAAATAAATCCCCACAATTCAACAACATCATAATTCCAAACACATGAAGAAGACAGAAAGTTCCATTAGCATTATATGTACCATTTCATATGAAACATAACATGCAATTAAGTATCAAACAAGTGCCAAATCCATACTAATTGGGCATTATATGTGCTACCCATACTAATCCATCCAAAACCCACCATCCCAAATTCCATATTCAAGAACCCCAACAAACCAAAATCAAACTAGGCAGCATTCAAGGACCTGCCAATCTCAAAAGACAGAAAAGCATCAACACAAGCATACTGAATCTGATTATAATCGAGCCACTCATTGTCCCACCTACTCAAAGTTACATGCCTTGGCTTATGCACCTCGAGTCCAAGCACAGCTCGAGCCAAACCCTTCAACCCAGCATTCTTCAAATCCCTGTTCCCCAACCGGTCCACAGCGAGTCCACGAAGGTCAACCACATTCCCAACTTTCAAATCATAATCATCCAACAGTTTCTCCACATCACTCTCAATCCCAACTCCAACAAAAGTGAAATCCTCGTCGCCGAGAAACTCGATGAGCGAGTTGGGGAAGTGAGTGGCGTAGATGAGTTGGAAGATGAGACAGCGTCGACCCACGCAGAGTTGGAGAGTGGCAACTGGGTTTTCGATGTTGCGGTTGAAACTGGGTCGCCACTCGACGTCGAGGCCGACGATGAGGCGGTGGAGACGGCGGCGGTGGATGCGGTAGATGTCGGAGAGCCAGGAGTCGACCATTTGGGGAGTGTGGGTGACGAGGGTCTGGATATGGTCGGACTCGAGAGTGACTTCGAAGAGGTCATGGGTGTCTTGGTTCACTTCGAGGTCGATAATGCTCATAGCCATGGTTGTGAAAATGACAAAAGGAATTCTGAGAGTGTGAGCATGAGAGTGAAAATGCAGAGCGGTGACTGATGGAATACTAATATACAAGAAAAAAGTAGTTACTTGTTGATCACGGTCGTGGTGTGTGAACAGTTGTGAAGACCATTCCCTTTTTCTGTGTTCTAGTGCGTGTATTGCACCCTTCATACTTTTTTTTAAAAAGGAGGGGTTTAAAAATTTTTTTTTAGAATAGAGATTTCTAGATAGCTACAAGGTGATTATATTAAATGTATTTTTGGATAGCTACAAGGTGATTTGAATCCATTTAGTAGGTAGGATTTGAATTCTTCTCATAATTAGAAATTTTATCAATTGAGTTAACTACAACTCATTTAGTTTTATTTATTTATATTGTAATTTCACTTTAACTAAATTATTACACACGTAATACTTGCTCCCTAAATTATGAAAATTCACATTTATCTCGTAATAGTTTAAGGAAGTAAATATACATTCTCATAGTTTATAGGGGTAAGTATGTATTCTTATAGTATAAAATGGTAAGTGTAAAAAGATGTATAATTTAGGGGAGTTAAGTATAAACCTTATTTCAAAATGTAATACATTGAATGGTAATATTTCAAATTTGTGGTGTTCACTTTATCATCATACTAAGATATCAATTTGTTTTTAGTGTATACGAAGATTAAACACTATATCTCTTAGTGTGAGTTTGGATTGTGTTCCAAACTCATCACGTCTGGCATTTGCATTCAACAGCTGGGTTCCATGCACTGTTCAGGGGACCTAGCTGTATGGAAAAACACAAATTATTCATCATTTAAAAACTGTTCATGGGACCCATGGGCACTATTCATCATTTAAAAATTATTTTGCTACAGTGTTTTCAGCAATAAGTTTTTAATTTTCAGCAATAAGCGGTATTTAAATAGACCCTTAATTAATAATAAGAAATTTTACTAGTTGCATCAATTGGAAACCACTTTTAATTTCGTGTTAAGTAAAACAATGTTTCAAATTTAAATTATTTTAGGATGTAATAAGTTGAAATTTTTGCTAAGGTGCATCCATGAGGGTATTTATTTCTCAAAGAATGCGTATTTTGGACTATTTAAATAGTCTTTAAATCCTAGAGATGGT
Source organism: Notholithocarpus densiflorus (assembly GCA_030021035.2). Taxonomy (NCBI): domain Eukaryota; kingdom Viridiplantae; phylum Streptophyta; class Magnoliopsida; order Fagales; family Fagaceae; genus Notholithocarpus; species Notholithocarpus densiflorus. The sequence continues at coordinate 442,139 of JARYZH020000027.1, read as the reverse complement.
TAAAACCCATCTTAAAAGAGAAATGGGCAAAGGATAAATTTTTTAGTTTTGAATATTTTGATTATACCCTTACCCTGTTTTAGGTAATCTGTTGCCAATCTTGTAATATCACCATCTAGGGTCCCAAAACCTAGACCCAACCCAACTCTTCAAGCCAAAATCAGAAACAAATTCTTTTAGAAAAATTTTAACAAACTCTTTAAAGTTTAAATAGAAAATTCTATAGGCAATTTAATGGAACAATGCTTGGGGTTTTGGACATTTGATGAGCGCGTGAGAGTGAGATATCTAAACTTTCGGCTTTTGTACGATGATTTTGGGAGAAATCTTCGTGCCTAAGCCTCTTCTTTTTTGTCCCGCCAAAGTAATGGGCTTTCAATTTTATAACAGCTTTTTTGATAGGAACAGCTGTAATCTTTATATGTATGTTTTGACTCTTGGCCCAAATAAGAGTTTTTAACTTTCTATTTCAAGCCGATTTATGGGTCTCTCCTCATATTGGGCCAGAGATTATAAAAAGGCCACCCTAGACCTACCCAAAAAGAGTAAAAATACAAAAATGCTCTACCAGTGCTAAATAACATGAAAACAGAGAGATACCTATAAAGTGGCAAGTGGTTTCTCCCGCATTAAATTTAAACCCACAAAAAAATAATTGCATATGTTGCAATGGAGGGGATACTATGTGTAAGTAAGTTGTACCATTACACTTATCTCGGATCTGCTCTTATGTTTACACAAAATAATGAACGGTTGCAAGGACATTAAGAATATAAAAAGAATAAATAAAAATGTGTTATTTCCTTGAAAAGTTGTGACCAAACTACAGTATATTATTATATTATAATATGAGAGTTTGTAATGCTATTTGTCTCTAGTTCGATCCCCACTTCTTATATTATCTTTTCTTTCTTTTTTTTTTGAGAAACATATTATCTTATCTACACACAAGTAGTTCATGGCTTAAGTTTATCAGTCGGGTACTAAGGCAGATCCTCTTTTTTTCTTTTCTTTTTCGCTATATATGTGCAAGGATTTTGATGATTACAACAAAAATCATGGTGATTTTTGTCTACGTTGACAGATGAGTTGAACATTATTGGCACTTTTTGAACAAATTCTTAATTATGAGTTTATGACACGTATGCAACAATTAACAGAATACATCCAAAGTGTGTGCTGTGCAATGTGCATGTGCATGTGCATGTGCTGACTCCTGTATTAGAGGGTTTTTTTTTTTTTTTTTTTTTCCTATTCATTAAACTCTTTTATATTTTCTTTTTCGTATTAACATGTCACAAAAGTTACTACAAAGTCTTTTCGGCTTTATACAAGAATTTATCGTTACTGAAAAAAAAAAAAAAAAAAAAAAAAACATAGTGGTCCATATAACATAATCATGGATTAAGCAGGCATTATGTTCTACTTTGGCCAATGTCCCCCTCAAACTTTTAGTACAAATGGGATTTTATAGGGAGAAATTATAAGGTTCTCATGGTGAATAAGTAACGTGATCCACCATTCTAGTAAAAGACTCCCACCTGTTTAAAATTGCTGAAACAGAAAAATTTTTAAACAAAAACTAATTACTGACTCAACAATTTTAAACAAGTGAGTTTTTTAATGGAATTGTAGATAAGTGACGTGGTCCACCACGAGAACTGTATAATTTCTCATTTATTGGGCACTAAAACTCTAAAAGTGATGAAATCTATCTACCTATATAATACTAGCTTCTGAGCATGCACGTGAGCGCGTGCTCAGATGTTCTTCTATTTTATTTCTAAAGGTTAATAATTTGCATTTATTATAATTTAGAAATAATTTTTTTTATTTTTCAAACAAATAAAAATGATAAATTTTAGAGATAAGCAATAATTGTAATTTTTTTTTTTGAACATGAAGGAAAAAAATTCTAAATTTTTAGAATTCTCTTTTTGAATTCAAAATAAAATTTATTATTTGACATTTATGAACCTATTTCTAAATGAAGTTATCCTTCATTAATAAGGATATTTTTGAAACACATAAAAGTCTAGTTAAAATAGGAGAATCCTGTTGTGAAATTTTAAAGTACTCGCAAGTGCACGAACCATACCGAAGTATAGTTTGACAAGAACGAGGTCGAACCCACACGGACTTGAATCTTGAATGAATGTAGGAAAATTAATCAAATCTTAACCAAATTAATCCTAATCTAGTTTAATAAAAATTGGTTGTTTGAAATTAATTATACTAAGCAAATAATTAAACTAAGCAAAGATATAATATAAAGCAGTAAAGAGATGTAAACAATCTAAAGAAATGAATTAAGGTTTTGGAATCCGCCTTGTTACTTCATATCAGCATATATTTATGATCATTAATTTTTCCCAACTACTGCATGATAATCTAAAAATCAATCTTGCTATTATGGAAAATATTCTCATTAAAATCCTTGTTTTAAAAATCAAAAGTGAATGTTCAAATAGCATATAAAACACTATGAACGTTTAGACCTCCAATTAACAAATTACCAATTCAATTTTATTATCAAACAATTGATGTGCAAAATATGAACATAAGCATATAACAGAATTGATAAACAATCTAGACCAAATAAAATCACATCCACAGTAGAAATTAAATGGCAAAGATTAAGAGAAGAGAGATGCAAACACAATGACAACACAGCGATGTGTTATCGAAGAGGAAACCGAAGCCCTCGGCGTAAAACCTCTCCACCGCCCTCCAAGCGGTAAATAATCCACTAAAGAATGTAGTTGGAATACATGAACAGCAGAAGACCCTCCAAGCCTAATCTACCCAGTGTACCTAAGCCCTCCAAGCTCCTACTCCAACGAGGTTACGCCAAACCTATTTCTTCTTTAGCTTATTGAATTCCGCTACTGACCATAGCATCAACTAATGTGAATTGGTCCCTTCCTAACTGCTTCCCAAAGTACCAAAAATCTTTCTCACAGATGTGGGTATGATGAGAAAAGGATTTGGCTAAGAACCTCTCAAGGATGTAACAATAGAGAGGGTGAGAGTAAAGGAATTTGAAGAGTCTCTATGTAAAGATTGTGGATGAGTCAATCTTGTTTTTCTCTAGGGTTTTTCTCTCAAAATTCTCTCTGAAAGCTCTCTACATTTCGTGGGTATAAGGGGTATTTATACTAGTGTAAGAAAGGAATGCAAAGAGTCAATTTTTCTAAAATAGAGCTGGCAGGCGGCTTGGCCTTGCGACTTGACTGAGCCGCGAGTTCAAGCCGCGAGGTAACTGAACGGCCAGTTTGTACTTTTTGTCCTGTAGTGCTCTAGCTGGCATAACGCTTCAACTTCTGGCATGCTTGGCACGTGTGCAACTTCTGGTCGCTTGCAAGCCGCAAGCAACTCGCGAGATCCAGTCGCGAGACTCTGCTTCTTTGCACAATCTTGAGCATTTCTTCACACTCTCTCACATACTACCCTTACATGATTCCCACCTAAATACAGGGTTACTAATTGCTAAAATACAAGCAAATTTGGCACGGAATAAAACCAACAGAATGGTTGATTAAATTCAACCTTACAATCTCCCCCTTTGGCTATTCCGTGACAAAACCCTAAAACAAACTCTAGACTTAACATATGAGTTGGGAACAGTTGAACATAACTCACTCACACCTAACTCTAGAATCTGTGTAGCTCTTGAACCATAAGAACAAGTAACTCCTGAAATACAACAACATAATATGATCATTGTATGCAGAAAACGTGTAATGCATATGGAGCAAGCATAATGCGATCAAGCATAATGGGATCAAGCCAAACGGAATATAAGTAATAAACCATGACTTAATCAAAAAGGAACAATCACTATAAATAGTGACCACAATGCTCATTCACACAAGGAATGAACATCCGGACATGCAAGCTAATAAGCTTAATGCAAAGTATTATTTGCATATCCAACACTCAACCAATGCAACAACTCAAGGTAATTACATTAAGGATATAAAATCCAACAAAGGACACAAGAGTGAAAGTACTTAAAGAAAATGCATAACATTTAACAACAAGTACAAGGCTGCAAAGTAAAGGTACAACAACATGTACTGTAAATATAAACTAAAAGTGCTTAAAGTTTCTCCCCTTCAAAATGATGAAAAGCTGTGATGCACTTGGAACATATATACTTGTAACCTAAAACACTTGCACAAAACACATTAGACCCTCAAGGTAAAGCAAGTAATAAAAGGACAAGTATAATGTAACAAGTAAATTGCGATAAAGTAAACATGATGTGAAACATGTGAGCAACTTGATCATACACCAAAACAGTCATAAAGAAATAACTACAATAATCACATAGCAAAGCAAATGATCATCCGAACATGCATTCAATGAAGCACAATAGCATAAGGATGAATGCATGTCCAAAACACAAACATGATGTGATGAGAACAACAAAGCATAACTCAAAGCACCATAAAGTCAACAAGAAAAGTTTTCTTATTAACACAATGTCTTCTCCCCCTTGGTATATGCATCTCTCCTATGGAATATCTCTCCCCCAACAAATGTGCACGAGAAATAGAATTTTTCCCCCTAAGAGTGTACACAAGAGTCATGTAGAAATGAACAAAAACTCTCCCCCTTTTAGTCAGGAATAGACAAAGAGTCAAGGAGAAACGAAGGCAAGAGATGAAGGTACAAACAATGATAATGATGCATGAGGGAAAAATGAAAAGTTTTTGAAAACAGTTCTGAAAAGACCCTTAAAGCGCAAGACACGCGTTTTTCGCAACTGAAACAAGTCGCGAAAAAGTTGCCAGGACAAGTCGCCAAACACCTGAGACGAAATTTTTGAAAATTTGTCTATGTGTTTTTCGCGACTGGAAGTTCCACCCGCGAGAAAGTCGCGAAGGGAGCCGCGAAAATTTCTGTGTAACCCTAGCGACTAGAGCTTTCACCCACGAACAAGTCACTAGTATGAGTCGCGAGAAACCTAAAAACCCAGATTTTGAAAAAATTTCTAAGTATTTTTCACAACTGGGAATTTGACCCGCCAATGAGTCACGAATATTCTCTGAGTGGTGCTCGTGACTGGAAGCTTGTGACTGGACCGACCCGCAATCAAGTCACTAGAACAGGGCAACACTGTTTTTGAAAATTTTGACATTTTGCAAAAACAAAATACTTTACAAAAACAACTAAAACACTCAAAAATCTTTTTGTGTTTGATCAACAAAAATTGAGCATGTGAAAACACATTTAATCAAGTACAATCACACAAATAAATAAGGCATTCATTGAGCATAAACATGTGTGATGTGTGTGGGTACCAAAGATGAGATAGTCCTTAGTTTAATGTGAAACTTCAATGATTAATTCAATCAAAGCATACACATTTAGCACTAGGAAAAGTAACCTATCTCAATTATAGAAGTATGCATATATGACCTCTAATATAAACTGGATTACATAATATGAAGCTTTTCATTTAGCTTTATTCACATCATAACATTTGATCTTTTTGAATCAATACATCTCATTTAGATATCAATGCCTGAAATTTTTAATATTTCAATTTGATGATTAAGCCTTTGGCTTTTTGGGCATTATACATTTTATTTTAAGTCGCTTTCCCTTTTTCCTAGTCAAATACTAGTATGTGCGACGGCTTTTGCAACTCATTATCTCTTTTCATTTGGAGATTTACATTTGTTAAGCTCTTTAAGCAAAAACAATAAAATAAAAGAGTGGGAAGATATATAGGCATAAGTCTATGCATGTCTCAAGATCAACAAAACCATTGACTAATCATTCATGACAAGTTTGAAGATCTATTTACAACAATCACATAGATGTCAAGATTTCACCCACAATGATATGAATGCATAGGGAACAAGCTACGCTCGTAAATGCACGAAGCCATTAGTACAAAAGTACAAAGCAAAACATGCTTGTGACAATACACAATAATGTCGATCAAACTTTTTGATTTTCTACTTTTTATGCGTTTTTGGATTTTTGACACAAAAACTAAAAAAGATTGATAAAAAACAATGTAAAAACATTCAAAGGAAAAAACAAACAAGCACAATATATACATAGATACGTACTACTAGGCCTACCACCCCTACAATAGCCCCTCGAAATTCTCCTCTCTAACTCCTCGGGAAGAAAAGAGGATTTCGATATTACCACAATTGCCCCGCGCTTATCATACATCACCTTTGTCTACGCAGGTGCTTTTTTAACTGCCCAACGCATGCTCCTGATGCTTCAACATCCGAGACACGCCTTCATTAAATTTATGCGGTTCCATGTTCCCTACGTTCTACGGCACAATGCGGATCTAACAGCTGAGGATTTTGTTGGAACTCGGGCGGGAATTTTCCCGCTTGTCACTCTCTCTTTGATATAAATATTACCCAAACACTTCATTTACCTCACTTTAGCACTCATACACTAAACTTGCGCACTTATCCAATTTACTCGTGCCCTCACACATACCAAAAGCCAGTCCGAGGATAGTTTTCTTCTTCACGTAAGTCTTTATAAATCTCTCCGTTTATTTTTCCTTCTGTTTTTCTTTTCTTCGTGTCCTTTTCTCCTCGGCCTCTCAATTTTCTCCTTATCTTTTTAGTACTCTCAACCCTCCTTCAAGTATAGGTAGATTCGCTTATCTGATAGACTCCGAGGAGGGTATAGAGAGCTTTAAAATGCAATATAGGATCCCGCCAGGAGTCTCCATTAGGTATTGTAAGGAAGGGAATTGACACACCAGTAGGCAGGAGGGAGAAGTAGTAATCCCAATGATTGCCTTTATAGAGGGGGGGATGAGAATACCAATGGGTACAGTAACTAGGGATTACCTTAGGGCTCACAGATTAGCTCCCACCCAATGTGCCCCAAATATGTTTAGGATTTTAGGTAGTGTAGACGCCCTTAATGAGAAAATAGGCTTAAACCTTACCCACCACGACGTTAACTGAGTTTACAACCTTCACCACCTCAAGGGGCAGGGGTATTACTTAAAATCTAGGTACCCCAAGGTCAGACTTATTTCATGCCTTCCTGATTCCAATAAAGGCATGAACAAGGATTTCCTGATCATTTCAAGGGAGTGGCATGATGGCCTTCCCTACCCGACGAGAGAGGGGCAACCAGGTGGGGTTTTAGGTCTAGGTTTATTTCTTCAAAGCTACCATTTCTTCACTTTGACATGTTCTGTACCTATTTTTCTCTTTTTGTGTCGGTATTTGAACTTTCTTTTGATTTGTGCCATTCCCTTTTTTTTATGGCGTTTCTTAATGGTTTTGCAAATCATCACGCCGTCGTTTCGAACTTCAAGCTCGTCAACAAGCAAACCCTAGACAAAATACTCCAAGCCGAGGTGTTTGTACACAAAGACAGTCAATTACGAGTGGCGCACCTGATCCTTGGATATACCCCAATCTCATTGAGTTTCCAGGCGCCGAAATGTGTAATAAGGGCCAAGGATCCTCGCCTACACCTCATCAACGTAGCTGTGTCGGGCTTCCTCAACCCAGGCCCAAGACCTCAAGGCATACTAAAGGTAGAACCAATCCTTCAGTATAAAGCCGAGGACGAAGCCGAGGACGAAGCCACCCCTTCACAGCCAGCTGCCAAAGGAGAAGAAGAAGAACAGGTGGTTGAAGTACTTGACTCTAAAGTCGATTTTGAAGTCTTCAACCGACCTGAGTCTCTAGAAGCTCCCACCAGTGACTTCAGTCACTTGCCCTCTGCATAAATGAGCCAGATATAAGAAGACTTTTCTGTCCCGGAAGCTATGGGCATACAACGCAAACCCAGAGCTGGTCTCCTCGGCGTCATGGAGTCTCAATCTGGGAATAAGGCGCCCGAGAAGACTACTCCAGCGAAGCTCCCCCCTCCTCCATCCTCTTTGCCTCTCCTACCCGATCCTGCTGACCACAAGAGAAAAATGGATCAAAGAGGTCTTGAGGCAGCGGAAGGGGGGAAAGGTCCCCTCTTTAAGGAGGTCGAGCTCTAGAAGGGAGCCAAACAGGCCAAGGTAGCCCAAACCTTGGCGGACAAAAGAACCAAATCTTAAATCGGAGTCCTCGCCTAGACCCCGGCTCTGGTGCTAGACGGAGCTCCCTTGCCTGTTGATGCTTCAGTCAGAAACTTCCAACAAAGGAAGGTCGGCTATGTGGCAAACGCCGTGGAGCAGGCGTTACTGTTGCCCGAGGATATGGCCGATCTTAGGTCAATGAGGAAGCATGAGGTCTTCCTCAGTTTAAAGAGAGACCTTGCTATGGTAAGTCCACCGACCACCTTCCTTTTCCCATTATCATAGCAAATAAAATTTTATATATACTTGTACTTATAAATTGCTGGTTTTATCATTTCTTCTTTTTCTTTTTTTTTTCTTTTTCTTTTTAAAGGCTGTCCAAACTACCCACATAGCTGAGGAAATAGTCATCAGCTCTCACAAGGCAATGAAGGAAGAGGAGGGTAGGCGCCTTGCCGCCGTGAAGGCTTTTGAGCTAACAGAGAAGAAGTCACAAGACCTCACTGCCAAACTAGTTGAAGCTTATCGGGACAAGAAAAGCGCCGAGGCCGCTTTGGATCGGGTGGAGAGGCAGGCGAAGGCTCAGCGCAAGCAGCTCCGCCAAGCCGAGGACGAGCTCTCCGCTGTCAAAAGCCATATCAAAGTCCTGACGAAGAAGCTGGAGGAGGCCGAGAAGGCCAAGGAGCAGGCCGAGCAGGACGGCTATGACGTGGGCGTAGCAGAGACCAAAGAAGCCTTTAGGGCTGAGGTTTCAGAGGTGTGCAGATTCTATTGCCTCCAAGTGTGGAACGAGGCCCTCGACCAAGCTGGGGTTGAGGCCTCCTCTGCCCTTAGAAGAGCAGAGAATGTGTACTACCCTCCAACCATCCGCGCTTCAAGCTCCAACGCTGACTCGGTCTCCAAGGAGGCAGATGAAGGCAAGGAAAGCCCAACCAAAGCTCTTCCCACAGCCAACATCTCCTCCGAGGTGGTAGAGCAATCTGAGGACGCTGAGAAGGCAGCAGACCTCACCAAGGAAGTGGCCGAGGATGCCCACTTGCCTCCAGACGCCCCCAAAGAGCCCCCCAAAAAGAAAGAGACTTCCCAAAACATGGAGATCGTGCTAGCAACTCTCCTCATACCCTCCAAGAAAGACCTCAAAGGCAAAGGACCAGCATCCACCACGGCAACCTCCACCCAGCCTCCCAAGACTCAAAAGGATAAGCTTGTAATAAAGATGAAGCCTTAACTTGTTTTCCCTTTTTTTTTTTTTTTTTTTTTATATATTTTATAAACTGTTGTTTTTGTTTCCTAGCTCTATAATTCATTCAACCTTTTGTAATCTATTTGCCTTTTTCAAAGGCTTGGTTTAATGATAATTTCAAGCCTTTCTTTTATACTTGTGATGTTTATATGGATCCGAATATAGTCTATGTTTCACTTAATACTTAGCCAAAGTGACAATGAGATATAACTCTATTTGTTTATCTGCATAAGTGGTAGCATACTTATCACCCTCATATGATCAGCAACAAAACAGGTTAAACCTACTAAGTCCACGATCTCAACAAAGTGCAACCTTAACCTTAAAAACACACATAATGGTAAAGCACCAATTCATGACAAGCTCTACCCAATTCTCCACCTATCAGTAAGTTTAAGGAACTGGAGATGATAATCAGTTCTTAAACAGATCATAGATATACTTTCAAATGCTTTAAGTAGTGCTCATGAGTGTCCATTTTGTCATGTTATTACAATGAAGATGTCTGCCATTCAGCACGACTGGTTCTATTGACACTTAGATAATTAATAGATAGTATTAGTTTGTCCAAGGTATGTAGTCCGAGGAACTAGACATGACCAAGGTTCTATTTAACACTTAGACAAATAACTTAAAATATCAATTTACCCAAGGTATGTGGTCCGAGGAGCCAGGCACGACCAAGATTCTGTTTGATACTTAGAAAAATGATATGAAGTATTAATTTACCCAAAGTATGTGATCCGAGAAGCCAGACATAACTAAGGTTCTGTTTAACACTTAGAAAAATGTCATGAAGTGTTAATTTACCTAAAGTATGTGGTCCAAGGAGCCAGACATAAATAAGTTTATGTTTAACACTTAGAAAAATGTCATGAAGTGTTAATTTACCTAAAGTATGTGGTCCGAGAAGCCAGACATAACTAAGATTCTGTTTAACACTTAGAAAAATGTCATGAAGTGTTAATTTACCCAAAGTATGTGATCTGAAGAGCCAGGCATAACTAAGGTTCTGTTTAACACTTAGAAAAATGTCATGAAGTGTTAATTTACCCAAAGTATGTGATCCGAGGAGTCAAGCATAACTAAGATTCTGTTTAACACTTAGAAAGATTATTGAAAATATCAATTTACCCAAGGTATATGGTCCGAGGAACCGTGTATGACCAAGGTTCTGTTTGATATTCGAATAAATAATAGGACACATAAAGCATAATGTAATAAACCAAAATATGGCAAAGAAAACTTTCATTAAAAATAATACCTTCGCAGGTTATTTACATTCCAGGGGCGTGGTACAACATTTTCATCTAGATCTTCAAGATAATATGCACCAATTACAGCAACCAAGGTGATGCGATATGGCCTTTCCCAGTTGGGCCCTAACTTTCCCCATGTTGGGTTCTTTGTAGTACCCAAGACCTTTCTTAACACCAAGTCTCCAAGCGCTAACGGCCTTAGCTTCACGTTGGCATCATACTCTTGCTTGAGTTTATGTTGATTATATGCCAATTGGACCATAGCATTCCCCCTTCACTCTTCAATTAAATCCAAACTCCTCCCTAACAGCTCATCATTGTTACCCGAAGTGAAAGAACTCGTTCTCAATATTGGGAATCCAGTCTCTAGAGGAATAACAGGCTCGGCTCTATAAGTCATTGAAAAGGGTGTCTCCCCTATTGATCTACGAGGTGTAGTTCGATATGTCCATAGGACGTGTGACAGCTCTTCCACCCATTTTCCCTTTGCATTATCTAACCTCTTCTTGAGTCCATTCAATATCACCTTATTGACAGCCTCGGCCTGTCCATTCCCCTGTGGATAGGCCAGGGTGGAATACCTGTTGGTAATACCCAGGTCACAATAGTACCTTCTAAAGGCTTTACTATCAAACTGAAATCCATTGTCCGAGATGAGTGTATAAGGGATCCCAAACTGAGTGACAATGTTTTTTCAAACAAATCTTTTGGCATCCACGTCCCTAATATTTGCCAATGGTTCAGCTTCAACCCATTTGGTGAAGTAATCCGTGCCAACCAGCAACCATCTCTTATTCCCTGATGCCTTAGGAAAAAAGCCTACAATATCTAAGCCCCATTGAGCAAAAGGCCAAGGGCTGGACAGAATGTTAAGGACACCCCCTGGTTGGTAAATGTTTGGGGCAAATCTCTAGCATTAGTCAAACTTTTTCACATACTCTTGTGCTTCCTTCTGCATGTTCGGCCACCAATATCCCTGAGTGAGGGCTCTGTGAGACAAAGACCTACCTCCTGTATGGCTTCCACAAATTCCTTCATGTAACTCTTCCAGGAGTAACTCTGATGCCTTAGGGTGTATACATAGCAAATATAGCCTAGAAAAAAAGCGCTTATACAACTTTTAGTCCTCGGACAGCTAGAACCGAGGAACTTTTCTTCGCACTTTGTCATCTTCTGACTTCTCCTCGAGCAAGATATCCTCTTTAAGGAATAGCACTATAGAGTCCATCCAGCTAGGTCCCACCCTAATTTGATGGATATGGACCATCTTTTTCTTCATCTCAATAGGCTTGCACAAGTCTTCAATAAGAATAACCCGAGGTAAGCTTTGTGCCGAAGAGGTTGCAAGAGTGGCCAAAGAATCGACGTGTGTGTTTCCACTCTTAGGGACATGCAGCAAGTTGAAGGACTCAAACCCTGATTGTAAGTGTCTAACCTGATTTATATATTCTTGCATTCTCACATCCCTGGCCTCTAACTCTCCTTTCACCTAGCCCACAACTAATCTTGAATCCAAAAATATGTCCACTGCTTTTCCTCCCAATTTCTGAACCATGGTCATCCCTACCAACAAGGCCTTATATTCAGTCTCATTGTTTGTGGCCGAAAAGCCCAATTTTAAGGATTTCTCAATAGTGATTTTCTCAGGAGAGATCAGAACTAACCCCACTCCAGATCCTCTTTGATTCAATGCACCATCAATGTACATCCTCCAGGATAAAGGTTCTTGCAAGGAGACTATGCCAACTGATTTTCCATCTATGTCCTACTTCTCTATTCTCTCTTCTAATGGGGATTCAGCAAACTCGGCCACCAAATCTGCGAGAACCTGACCCTTGACAGAGGTGCGAGGCATGTACTTGATATCAAAAGCCCCTACGATTGTACCCCACTTGGCAATCCTCCCAGTGTAGTCAACACTCCGAAGAAGTGATTTAAGCGGAAGTTGAGTTAAAAAAACTATTGTGTGAGATTGGAAATAGTGGGGGAGCTTACGTGTAGCATGCACCACTGCCAAAATGACCTTTTCCACCGGTAGGTAACGCACCTTGGCCTCATGGAGCAACTTGCTCACATAATAAACTAGCTTCTGTACACCATTATCAACCCGTACGAGCACCAAGCTCACCGCATGGGGAGCCACCGCGATGTAAGCAAACAAAACCTCATCCACCTCGGGTCTAGACATAATAGGTGACCGAGAAAGTTATTCCTTCAATTGCTGGAAGGCCAGGACACACTCTTCGTTCCATTCGAATCCTTTTCACTTGTTCAACAACTGGAAGAAAGGCCTACACCTGTCTGCTGACCAAGAAATGAATCGGTTTAGAGCAGCAGTCATCCTTGTCAACTTCTGGACCTCTTTGGGATTCTGAGGTGGCCGCAAACTATTAATTGCTTTAATCTGGTCAAGATTGACTTCAATTCTGCAGTGAATGACCATGTACCCCAAGAATTTTCCTAAACCAACCCCAAAAGAACACTTAGAAGCATTAAGGTGCAGCTTGTGTTTCCTCAGTATTCCAAAAATATTACTGAGGTCTCCCACGTGCTCGGACACCACCTTACTCTTTACCACCATATCATCAATATAAACTTCAATATTCTTACCCAATTATGGCTCAAACATCCTGGTCATCAGCCTCTGATAGGTAGACCCTGCATTCTTCAACCCAAAGGGCATTACCTTGTAGTGGTAATTTCCAGTGGGAGTGACAAAAGCTGTCTTTTCTTGATCACTCAGAGCCAGTGGTATTTGATGGTATCCCTAGAAGGCATCCAAAAAGCTCATCCGAGGATGGCCTACAGTTGCATCCACTAGCTGATCAATCCGAGACATGGGGAAAGGGTCCTTTGGACAGGCCTTATTCAAATCTGTGAAGTCCACACAAACCCACGACTTTCCATTCTTCTTCTTCACCACTACAGTATTGGCTAGCCACTCAGGGTAAAAAACCTCTTTAATAGCTCCGGTCTACTTAAGTTTGATCACCTCATCCCTGACGGCATCGGAATGCTCTTTAGATGAATACCGAGGTGGTTGTTTTCTGGGAATGATAGATGGATTGACATTCAGATGATGGTAGATGAAGTTCGGATCCACCCCAGGACCTTCATAAGCATTCTATGTGAACACGTCAATATTCCCCTTAAGAAACACTACCAGCTCTTCCTTCTCCCGAGGAGGCAGCTGAGCTCCGACCTGAAACAACTTATCTGAATCACCATCTACAACAATTTTCTCTAACTCCTCACACTTCACCCTTTCTAACTCCTCATCTATGGGTAACACCAGAGTCTTTGATTGCTATAAACCCCTATCAGCAGAGGCCGAGGACCCAGCCTCAAGCTGATGCATGATTGCAGCCACCAAACACTACCTAGCCATGAACTAGCTCCCAACCAGCTTCTCAATCTGATCCCCGGATGGATATTTCACTTTCAAGTGGAGAGTGAAAGAAACAGCCCCTAGGGCATGAAGCCAAGGTCTTGCCACAATGGCAATATAAGGAGAATAAGCATCCACCACAATGAAGTCCACTCCCACCACCTCTGACCCTGCCTACATAGGTAGTCTGATCTAGCCCCATGGGATAACAACCTTTCCATCAAAGCCCAACAGAGGTGAATCATAACTTGTCAAATCCTCAGATTTCAAGTTTAGCCCCTTGTACAAATCAAGGTACATAATCTCAGCCCCACTACCCTGATCCACCAACACTCTCTTCACATCATACCCTCCAATTTTGAGGGTGACCACTAGGGCATAATCATGTGGCTGTATGGTGCCAACCTTGTCCTCATTCGAGAAACTCAGCGCTGGTCGAATCTCTATCCTAGCCCTCTTCGGCTCAAAGTTGGTGTTCTTGGCAGATGACTGAGCTACGAACATCACCCTGAAGGGGTGAGAACCAATCCTCCCCAGAGCAGCAAGGATAACATTAATTGTGCCCAAAGGGGCTCTTAAAGAAGTATCTCTCTGAGGTCCTAATCCTGACTGGCCCCCTTGCCCATTGGGCTGATGTAAAAATTACTTTAACCTCCCCTCTCTAACCAACTGATCCAGATGATTCCACAAGGTTCTGCAATCTTCTGTGGTGTGCCCTCTCTCTTGATGGTATTGGCAACGAAGGCTTTGATTGCACTTCATAGGATTTCTCCCCATCTTATTTGGTCATTTAAAGTATAGCTCATTCTTGATTTTTTCTAAAACCTGATGCACTGGCTCTCAGAACACCGTCTTGACCACCTGAGTAGCAGTAAGTCCAGATTGCCCTACAAAATCTATGCGGGGCCGATTATTGTTGTACATGTCTGACCTGAAATCCCTCCTCTCCTGAGGGATAAGCTTAACCTTCCTTTTCCCCTGCTGCTGGTCTTCCTCGACCTGTTTATATTCATCAATACGATCCATGAGCCGACGCACATTCCTTACAGGTTTCTTGGTCAATGACTTTCTCAAATTATGCTCTGCAGGTAGGCCGACCTTAAAAGTCCTTATGGCCACATCATCAAAGTTCCCATCGATTTCATTAAACATTTCTCAATATCTGTCCGAATATGTTTTCAAGGTCTCCCCTTCTCGCATGGCCATAGACAGTAGAGAATTTAAGGGCCGAGGAACCTTGCTGCACGTAATAAAGTGAGATCCAAACGCCCGAGTGAGTTCCTTAAAGGAATCAATGGAACTTGCTCCTAAGCCATCAAACCACCTCATGGCCATAGGCCCTAAACTAGAAGGGAATACCTTGCACATCAAGCCCTCATTCTTGGAGTGCACAGCCATTCTCTGGTTGAAGTGGCTTACATGCTCCACAAGGTCTATTCAACCATTGTACATGGTGAACGTTGGCTGAGTGAACCGCCGAGGAAGTCTCCCTCCCTCAATTCTGCACTAGAAATGTGATTTGGAAATTTGGTTGAGCGTTTTGCTCATCGCATCATTTCCCAAGCCTTTGGAAGATGAGCTTCTATTTCTGCGCTCATAGTGGTAGTCTTCATCATACGAGAAAAACTCACTAGGAGGAGTCATTGATCTGGGTCTGTAACTATCTTCATCATCAGAAGAAACGTCAGAGTTTGAAGGAGTCCTTCTCCATTGTTCGCAACGCAATCTACTTCGTAAATGATCAATCTCCAGCTACATGGCCTTGGTATCCTTCTCACGAGGAACGTGACTCCCACTTCTAGATTGACTCCTACTAGTATGGATAGTATGCACATTAACCTCCCGGTCCCTCTTTCGTTCAAGATTGAAAAAATGATCTTGATGTTGGGACCCCATAGATTCCTCCCTATCCAGCCCTAAACCTACCATAGTTGAACATTAGACTCACTAAAGCACAAGAAATTCCCATAGACGGCGCCAATTGTAAGGACTGGATTTGAGTCCTAAGCCCAAAAGTTCAAAGGATCTAGGCCCAAAGAGCCCAATACAATGAATTTGTAGATAGTGGGTTGGAAAATTAGGTTCTAATGAGTTGGGTAGCAATTATAGTGGATCCAAATGACAATAAAGTGAAAATAGACTGATTGTATCTAATGAAAATCGTCATCGGCACAGTTCGAGGAGTTCAATTCTTGTATATAATTCTTGAAGTTGATTATAAGTACAGTTCTTATTGCTACAGTAATTCTCTCTTGATTCTCCGATCCTTTTCTCTCAAAACATCCCCTCTATTTTATACTATCTTCCTCCTTTCATCTCTGCCCTCCACGTGTGGATTAGATTGTCGGTGTTGATCCTTGTCATATCAGCACCTTCCTGAAATCTTTGGGGAGTAGCTGTAAGGCTAAAAACTATTGTTCAGGTATCACTTCCTCATTAATGCGGACAGATAGTTAGCTGCAAAGTATTTAATACGGTGGTAGTAGCTTTCCCTTAGATATTTCATAACCTCCCTCTGTCGTGTTCCTTCCTGATACTTATCCTCATTAGTGGAGTTGTCCGAAACATTGCTCTTAATGTCTTCTGACCTCGGCTTTGTTTAGCCAAGGAAGCATTCCTCATCGGATCACTTTTTCGGACTCTCATGATCATACCTCACCTCTTCATTCATTAACACGGACTCCTCTGACCGTGTTTCCCCATCCTCGGACTACTTAATGTCCTCGGATTAGGCCTCCGGCCCAATATATATACATAGATACGTACTACTGGGCCTACCACCCCTACAATATAAATATGCAAAATTAAGCTATTATCAATGCACATCAAATCCTCTTATAGAAAGTATAGATATTAAAATTACAGCTCATTAAATATTTCAAATTAGATTCTAATCTTACTTTAACTTTGTCCAAAGTGTCATTTCAATTAGATTTCACAAATCCAATTTTACTAAAAAGTTTCTTTCTAATTTAAAATTGCTTTTAATCCATTTAAAAAAAAAAAAAAAAAACTAAATCCATTTACTTACTAACTTTTGAATAATGCTAGAGATACAAATTATTTTACAAAATATTTTACAAACTGCTGATGTGGTAAATGATTGTTGGTAATAAAAAAGTGATATTAATGGTGGGCCTAGATGAAAACCAATAAGAGGTTGGTCACATCAACATTTTGTAATAATGTTGTAAAATAGTTTGTATCTGTAGCATTACTCCTAACTTTTAATCGATATATTGTTTCTCAAAAAAAATATTTAATATAATTATAATTACAAATTCTTACAAGCACTTGATGGAAAGAGGGAAGTAAAATAAAGAGGGAAAGAAAACACAGTTTTTTTTAAATTTAAAAAAAATATATGTATATATATATTGTTATAATTGGTGACTCTAATTCATCAAGCCCCGTTTGGTACGCGAGTTCAAACACATGTTTTCAGTTTTTCAACAATATTATACGTATTTTTACACACTTTTTCACCCACACATATTTCCAAAAAAACTGAAAATTGTTGTTTAAACACACGTACCAAACGGGTAGTTATTCAAGTTCTCCCTTTTGTAATATTCTCCTCTTTGAAGGCTTTGGTTTCGTTTGCGTTTGGTCCCAACGTCCAACCAAGAAAAGTTAAGGAGCCAATAATAAACAAAAGTACAAAGAGCAAGGAAGGGGGAAAAAATTTAAACTATACAATAGTTGGAACTTGGAACTACAAATCAAGGAAGAAAGAAAATTAGACATATTGGCAAGCATGATGTTCGCACAGTATATCAAAATAAATGAAATGCTAATGGGTTTATGGGGTCATGCAAATAGTTTAAATCGTCTACAATCACAAAATAATTAGGTTTTAAAAAAAAAAATTAAATAACTACAACAATAGGATAGAGGGAATTTGTAACTTATATGTAAAGAAAATGCAATCAATTTGTTCATATTAGTGACTAAATTGTGCAAGTATCACCATTACAATTGAGGATAACATATTTCATTTTTTAATTATCAAATTACACATTGAAACTCTATGCTTAATTTTCACCCTTGAGTCTAGATTTTTAATTAAATTTTATCAGAAATATTTTGTACTCTAACCAAATAATTTTTTTACATTTAATATGCTTATAAGTTATAACTGTGCTTATAGGCTAATATATACATACTAGTCAAAAACTCATACAATGCTAGGGAAAGTTTAACATAATATTATTGTTTTTAACTATTTTATTTTTGTTGAAATAATAAAATATGATAATTATAATAGTTATTAATAGACATTTATCTTGATTGTATTTGTATATAGAACTATATTTTCTCGCAGTATATATTTATTATGATTGTGTTTGTAACTTTGTATATAAAATTTTATAGTTTATATTTAAATAAAATATTATGTACCAATATTTTTATGGAGGGTTTTAATATAGAATGAATTTAAATTCAATTTAAAAATATATTTTAGATTAATGATATTTAAAATTGTGAGTGTGGGTGCCTGAGGACCGAGGACGGGACTGATGAGTCGCAGTACTAATATGGGGGTATCACATGCCCGAAGAGGAAACTCGCCCAAGGAGGGGAAGGGATGAGACGAAAGACTCTAAGGCGATCCAGGAGGGAAGAATGGTCTAAAAAGAGAGAATCAATGAGAGTAGGGGAAGTTTCCAGTTGAGAGTAGCATGTTGCCTCTGCATAAAATGGTGGGCAACAGCTTTATCGACTGCATTGATGAGGAAGTGACTTGAACAATGTAACTCACAGCTAAGCAAACTCCATCTACCACCTTCTTCAGATGTTTAAAGGGACAAGTGTCACAAGGAGAAATTTGGAGGTAAAGATGGAAGGTCAGGATGCGAAGGAAATGGGAGTATATAAGAAAAAGATGGTTTTCAGAGAGAGGGGATCGAGACACAAGCATCAAAAAAGAAAAAGAGACCAGGAGAACATTGAGAGAAGAAAGTGAACAGTGCAATTTTCTGTATAACATTGGCCTCCTTGGGCAAGCTTGTAAGGAGACATTTTGCTCATCTATTCTATAGCATCAGCCCTTTCTTCTTTATTTTCATCCTCGGGTAGAGCCCTCTCTTGTTATTTGTTTCCTTTTCTTACAAATTTTATTGATTTGGGCCAAAGTTGAACTGTACAACTCACTGTTCTTAGTGGGCTTGGGCCGCGAGATCTGTTGGTCCTTATAATGAGGTTTCAAAAGTTTATGTGACAAAAAAAGAAATACATTAAAAAAAAGCTAGAGTTGATCATTTAAGATTAAGAAATATATTAAAATTTTCTTTTAAAAAAAAAGACATATATACTATAATTTAAAATTTATGTAATACATGAAAGATAAAAACCAGCATATTTTCAACATTAATAAGATATAAGAAAATAAAACAAGAGGCTGGTCTAGATCAGCCTTAGTATACAGTTGTCGAATTCCATCAGGTTGATCAACATGACAATCTCTTATTTACAAACATAATTTAGAATCATGGAAATTGGCTTTTGAAGTATTTGTAATTTTTCTCTGGAAAAAGTCAGATATTGCAATTAGATTTCCCATAATCTATAAATAATTAAAAGTTATATTTGTTATCTCCTTATATTTTAATATTCTTTTAACTTAAAAATCAATTAGTATTGCAAAATGTTAGTGCAAATACAAAGAAAAACTGAATAATACTTCTGAATATTATTAATTTAAAGAGAAAAATTACATAACACTATTTAGATTGAGGCGCAGCACTCTCGCTGGATACATTTTTTATACCTCCACCCTTCACCTCCCCTTGCGCGCACGTATCTAGCCTAATATCGGAGTCAATTCATATTAACTCATTAATCACCACAATTAAAAAGAATAAAATAGTCTCTCTCATTTTCAATGTGGGATTAAACATTTTTACTGACTACTTATCTTCTATATTTACTCCCACATCTTTACATTTATGTTATAATATTTATTCATTTTAATTAATTAATATTAAAATGCTTCAACGCTTTTTTTTTTTTTTTTTTATTAAAAACAAAAGCATCCAAACAATCTTTTGGGTGGAACGCCTTTTGATATGAGCCAATGAGTTGGTGCTTGGCTAAGAAACAAGCAGCGCTAAAACAAGTCAAGTTTTCAACAGTGTTTAGTGCCAGCACAATGCCAAGCAATTAAGACATGAATCATTTACTGGGTGAGGATTGGAAACGTGGCTTCACCGCAAGACGTAATCTTACGTTGCCACATGTCATTACCTGAGGTTGCCATGTGGAAACAATTGAGTAAAATTGTATACTTTTTGGAGATAATAATGAAAATACTTATCAACATTATTATACTTAGTGTTTTGGATTTTGATAAAAATTATAAATTATTTTACTATTTATCTTATTTTTGCTACTATTTATGAGTCTCACTGCACTTTTTGGTACTATTCATATGCTCCACTGTACTATTTTAACTAACTTTTATTTTTATCTACAGTACTTTCAGTAATAAGTTTTCAGTTTCAGCAAAATAAGTGGTATCCAAATAGACCCTTAAAGTAGAACAATTTCTTAATAAAATCAGGACATGTTTTTAATAATGTAAAATTGGCACATGCTATTAAATTACTTTTTCAAAGAAATTATAGAAATGAAAATGGGGTACGGATATTGGTATGGATTTCTCAACCTTTAAAATTGACATTAACTTGATTTTTATTTTTATTTTTTATAGTTAAAATTAGGATTGTTCCTACTTGATCCCAACTTAACAGAACCATCCGACTCAAATAAATCAAAATCGAAGTCTAACCAATCCGATCACTATGATAGTTGATAATGATTTTATGTTATGTAAACTTGACATTTTTAATTCGAATGTCAATTTTTGTTTCTTCCCACCAGATAAAGTCAAATCGACCGACCAACAAGGTTAGTATTCCCTCTCTTCTCAACTTCTCCCACTAACCTAGTTCTCTCTCTTTCTCTCTCACCCAGTCTAATGGTGATCTAGATCTTTGTCATTGTCCTTTGATAGAGATCTTAAGACATTCACTAGATCGCAATGCCCTAGCCTTAAAAATCACAATTTCTTAGTTTCGATCAATCCAACTAGTGGTTTATGCTCACCGGGTTGGTCAATTACCCATATGTCAACAATAACTCCAACTTTCTAAAATTCAATAGGATTGATAAGGTTGTCAATTTTATATTTAACTCGATTCTAACTAACTTATGAAAATTATTCGATTCTAACTAACTTATGAAAATTATGACTATGAAACCGAATTGACACAATCAAATTAATATAATAAGGCACCAAATTAAAGTTTTTTCGATTATTAAAGATCAAATTAGTAATTTACAATTTTATTGTTGTGTATGTAACTACTAAAAGTTAGGCTGTAGTGGGTTCTAGTTAGCTTAACTAGTAAAGTCTCTAATGGTTAAATAAGAGATTTGAGATTCAATCTCCGCTTACACCAAAAACCAATTGGTGTCTTAATTTGATGATAAAAAGTTATCATCAAAAGCGAACGCTATAAGTTAAAAGTCTAAAAAAAAAAAAAAATGAAAAGAGGGGGAGGGGGGTTAGGCTGTAAAGTTCCTTT
This sequence comes from Notholithocarpus densiflorus, assembly GCA_030021035.2. Taxonomy (NCBI): domain Eukaryota; kingdom Viridiplantae; phylum Streptophyta; class Magnoliopsida; order Fagales; family Fagaceae; genus Notholithocarpus; species Notholithocarpus densiflorus. The sequence continues at coordinate 420,634 of JARYZH020000027.1, read as the reverse complement.
CCCACATGTGATGCCACATGTTAAAAATACTGATTTAGTATTTAACTTGCATCCATATAGTAAGGAGGAGTCTTTGGTAATTTCATACTCGCCACGATAAATGACAGCCCCAAGAAAAGTCCCTTTTTTTTTTGGTTTCGTACACTACACACACATCCGTGGCTACTGGCTCCCCCAAATGGCAGAGAGCAACGCCAACACCAACACCAACACCAACACAGACCAAACCCCCACACTCTCACACCCTTCTTCTGACCCATCAACAAACCCATCGGAAATCTCAGATTCCAGCCACGACCCACCAATCCCCACCACCTCCGATATCCTCGACTCAAAGAAAAACGATCCAGACACTGCCCCAAAACCCAAAAGGCGCAAAAGCTGTCCAAAAGCTTTAGACAAAGTCCAAGAAACCTCCAACTTCAACTTCACTTTTGACACCAAATTCAACGGCTGCACTCCCCAATTCACACCCAAATTTGGGTCTTTCAATTTGGTGGTATCAGCTAAGGAAAAGGTCAAAGAAGGAGCTCAAGAACAAGAACAAGAACGAGAAGAAGACGAAAAACAAGTTGAGGTCAATGAAGGGAGAGGAGTTGTGAGTTCATTGATAGCTGTTGATGGGATTAAAGGGGTAGAATGAAGTGTAGGGAATCTTGGGTTTAGATTAATTATTATTAATTGTTTGAGCATGTGATAGTTTTTGGTAAGATTTATATGATTATCTATATGTATTTGGCTCTGATTACTATGATGGTTCTGGTTCTGGTTCAGGTTCATGAATTGGAATCAAATGAAAAGCTCAATTAATATTGCAAATTGGAATCTTTTTTTCTTATTTAATTCAGTTATTGAATGTTTAAAGTGGCTTTCTTTCTATCTTCATTCTTCAACTCAACTAGCTAGCTTGCTTTTGGAGTTGGGTTTTTCAGTTAAGTACTACAAGTTTGTGTTGTGTGGGCTGAGTCACGCGGGTTTTATTCACTTGCACGTGTATCTTCTTTTGTTTTTGGAATTGTCGGATATTAAATCAATAATCAATCAATGAATTGCTTGCCAAGTGTCGTGTTATTGATGGGTCCAATATAGAATTTTTTTTCTTTTTTCTTTTTTTTTTTGGTAAAAATATAGAGTTATTTTAGGATTATAAAATTAGCCACACATTTTTTTTCACAACTACTTTATATAGTTGACTGTAATTGGTTATCTATCATTTTCACATAAACTTATTATTTTTTCTTCACTACTCAGAGTTAGTCACGTAAGATAATTGTGCGAAAATATTTGATAAAATTTGCAGTCTTATAGAATTATTATTCAAAATATCATATATATATATATATATATGTGTGTGTCTTTCTTGTTTTTTATATTTTTAGTGAATAAGAATAATTTCTATAAGAATGTACTATAGTTAGGCTTAGGCTTATGGCGTCACTAAATTTGTCTTTGTTTTGCTTATTAGTGGATTACTTGTGAGCATTGATAGCAATTGGTAACTAGTGTTTTCACAAAAACTGCAGGTTAGAGGCATGCACCGGCAAGTTTGATAAATAAGTATTTTATTATTGTTATTATTTTATTTGTGTCATAAAGAAATGCAAGCTGTGATGGATACTATTGCTAATAGTTTGCAGGCTTGAAGTTGGTCTTTTTTTCCGTACCCTGAGTGGTTGACTTTATTAGTGATAAATGATGATTTTTCAAAACTTAATAGGAAAAGGAAATTGTGAAGTTAATCATTTAATCTAATTATTGCCCTTCATATATGGATCTAAACTACTCTTATTAAGTGAAGATTAATGCATAGAAAATTTTTAAATGAGAGTTAAGGAGGAGATAGGGGTTGAACTCCAAAAATCATATTCTAATACTATAATAAATTATTAATTTTTTAAAAAAGTTAGACTTTTTAGGAAATGGTGAATTTAATAAATTAATCTAATATGTAGTTTTTTTGTTAAATTATTATTATTTTGCAATTAGTTAGGTTCTAGCATTTTGTCATTGGTCTACTAGATCACTACAAGGAAGCATTGAGGCTATCGATTCCTTCACTCAATGGCCAAGGGCAGCCATTTATGTTTGTGTCGGCTTATGAGTATTAAACTATATAAGTTAACATGAACACGTTTATTAATCGTGTCAGGATCTCTCTATCCCAACACGACTTATTTATTAAATAAGCTGACATGACACAACTTGCATAATTATTTTAATAGACGAATTATGTTAGGATTGACACGACCCGACATATCCCATTTGATAAATAAGTCATATAGTCAAGTTAACATATTTACCTAACACAAATAATCGGTCAAAAATTCTCGAATATATACTATATAATGGGTATGTATACAACTAGATTACAAAAAAAGTCACCAACAACTAAAACTAAAATTCAATTAAACAGGCCAAATGAGTTCAAGTAGGCTTCACGTGTCAAACTCGAACTAACATGTTTACAGGTCAGTTCAGGTCGGCTTGAATTTGACATGAACATGTTAAGCCAAAAAACTTGCTACTTTCATGCTATGTTCATGTCATGTTCACAAGCCAATGGGCATGTGAGTTGTCTTCTTTAAGTACTCTTGAGCCAATGGGCATGTGAGTTGTCTTCTTTAAGTACTCTTGAGAGGATAATAATCATAAACTTGCTTGTGCTTCTCAATGAGATTATAAATAAAATATCTCTAATATAGCTTTAATTTTAGAGAAATTACATGATTAGAAGGTTTTGTTAAAAATACAAATCGACAATCCTATGTTGATACAATTTCTTTTTTAGTAAATTAAGACCATGCATTATTGTTGGTAGGAAAACTCTTAGTTTACATTATTCTAGCAATGTAAGATTTACATTAATAGTACAATACAAACTTATAATTACATTTACCAAAAAAAAAAAAAAAAAAAAACTTATAATTACACTTGCTGGTATTTTATTCAGTTTTCAAAAGGTGCCCATGGTGGATACAAGTGGCACCATGGAGAGAGGACATATTTTAAGGGAAAATCATTGGATAGAACAAAATTAAAATATGGATAAATAGGTTTCAATTAGCTTAATTAATAAAGTTTCTTATAGTCAAATAAGAGATCTGAAGTTCAAACTCTACTTATACCAAAATTCAATTAGTGTTTTAGTCTGATGATAAAAAGTAAATATCATAGAGAGGATGTCATAGGTTGAAAATCTATCATATCTAAAAATAAATTTAAAAAAAAATGGAGATGAGCATTGATTTTTTTTTTTTTTTTTTTGAGAATACTAAATATTTTTAATACACACACACGGGGAGAGGGGAGAAGGTTTTAAAGAAACTTACAGTGGTGTATATCCAAAAGGGCCTAACTCTTAAATATACAGCACAGGCTTGGAGATGAGCATTGTTGATTGAAATAAATAAATAAAGTAAATCTTAACATTAATCATATTTCGATTTTAAAAACTAAGTTGACAAAAGATTGGTACGAGGGGGCTGAAACACATCCCTCCAATCACATTAATACTTACCCCATAGGAAATAGACACATCCACAATCCCAAACAATCATTCAAGCTCACTTCTTTGAAAGCTGTTCAAAATCCATGGAGCAAAAAGATCATGAAGCTCCATTCTCGCTTCAAAAACAAAGAAGTGAAGTAGCCATGGCACTGGCCCTTATGTACATGTAAGCAGTCAAATACCCTTTCCTTCTGAGCTAGTGATGAGAATGCAAATTGTCATATTTTTCTCCCTTAATGTTTAGTCTTTTATACTTATTTGGTGCCTAAATGTACTCATTATTCTTATATTTTGATTTAAGATGCAAATGGATGCATTAAGTGCAAAACGTAGCTAATTGGGCGATTTTGGACAGTTTCAACATCGCTTCGTAATCTGGGCATAACTCTCTCATCAGAGCTCCGATTGAGATGATTCAAGATGCTATGGAACGCCAGGAAAAAGCTCTACAAATTTCATGTTTTGAGTTTTGAGAGATACTAGCTGCATCAAGGTCGAAATCGGGCTTGAAGTTGCTGCACCTGCACTGCTGACGTTTTGGAATGTTCATTTGCCTGAAATTCTAATACTTGATGCGGTTTATTTTCAGAAGCTTCCAGATCTAGTGCACAAAAATTCCAGCTGAAAAACACCACTTTCCTAGTTATATTAGGACTTTGTTTTATTTTTAATATTTTCCTTAATTAGCCAAATTTGGATATTATTATTTAGAATATTTTTAGGAGATTTTGTAGGCTTGGGAAAGGGGGAATTAACGTGTAAAAGGGAGAGGAAAAATCAGACTTGACAGAGACGTCTCTCTCCCCTCTTCTCTAACTTCTCCTTCAAGTTTTCATCATGGCCCTGCGTGGCTAAACTTTTATACTTGGTTGAAGGAAACGGAAGCCTCGAAATTAATAAAATTGTGAAATCTAATTTGTTTTTACTGTTCAATTTTATGCTTTGACTATCGGATGTTCTTCTATGCCTATTTTTATAATTGTCTCGTTTAATTACTAGGAGGCCTACTAGTTTATTATTCGTTGCAATCTACTGCTAGGTTAGATATCAAATCCGTAATTGTTTGATCTCTCTAATTTGTGAAGCAACTAAGATTTAATGATTTGCTACGTCAGAAATTATTAGATCTTAGGAAGAACGCTCGACCAAATTAAATGCAACCACTTGTGTTTGTGTTGTTTAGTTTCATCGATCTCTCTAATTCTTAATGCTGCTACTAGATTAAACCTTTAGCGCTTGTCTTGGGTTGTTTAGTAGTTAGGGTTAATTAGATTTCTTATTTTCTAATTAACTGCGACTAAGGAGAAATAGGAAAATAGTTTCAACTTTGAATATTCAAAGTGTGAATTGATATATGCTTGCATCGATAATCAGTTATAATATTCTGATGGTGGATGTTGACTTAGACCAAGGTTTTTTCTTTTGATTGATTTTGATATTTTAATTTGAATTGTTCCTTAATTGTTTTTCTTAAAATTGTTTTCGTTATACTCAAACCCCCCCCACCCTCCTTGTTCATATAGCATAAAACTAGGCTAGGCACTCTCCGTGGGAACGATCCTTACTCACACCACTACATGTATTTTTAGGGGTATAGGTTTTATTTTTCGTTGCCTGCGACAGCACACCAGCTAGGGATGACATGTTCATGACTATGAACTCCATGTTCTTTGACATTATCATTGAGGGGTTGAAACACTTTGGTTCACAACCTGTTCTAAGTCAGAAAGCTTATCAACTGAGTCTGAGGACTTCTGTCGTTTATCCTAAAAAAAATGAGTCTGAGGACTTTGATGGTGAATTATTGCCTTATTGGAGATGATAGTACGTGGGGTGAGGTCTGAAAGACTATTTTTTGAGCCTGATGACACAAGCTCGATCTTGGAGAAGGGCAAAGGATGATGGGTTTCCATTTGGAAAAAGTGTAGTGTTGGTAATGGATTGTCTAAGGAGCAGAAAGATTGGGAGTTCTTGGAGGGATTGCTAAGGTGGCATTTGAGGATAAATGGTAAGAAAAGAATCACGGGTTCATAGTTGGTGCCTTTGTGGATCTGCTTATTGGTCTTGTTGCCACTTCTTGTTCTGATTCAACTTCTTATTCTTATGCTGTTTCGATAAAAGAAAATTTTATGAACTTACATTGTTGTTCCTCCTTGTTGGGAAACTTTTCAAAACTTTAAAAATCTCCATCGTTGGTAAAATTTTCATTCAATGTGCACACATCCCACAAGATGAGAAGAAGAAAAAAATCAGTAATCTCTTTCAGTTTCGTTGTTGTTATGGAGAAAGTAGGATTGTTAGTCTATGTTTTGCCAAACAATAATTAGAACTAAGACCAGCGGCGATTTTAGGAATTTTTTTTTCAGGTGTTCAGTAAGAAATTTAGAGAAATCACTCAATGATTGACAATTTGACAATGGACAAGAGGTTTCAAAAATTATACAAAAAATCTAATAAAAAGAAAATCTCATTTATTGACCCCAAAAAAATATAAGTAGATAAAATTTTACAATTTTCTTTTATGAGTTTTTCATATTTTACAATCGTTGCATGTTAGTCTCAATTATCAATGCTGAAGTATACAATAGATAAAATATTTCGTTTAATAATTTTGATTGATTATTTGACACCTCTGGTTGTTTATGCCGATCTCAGTTGGATATTGGCATTTGATTTATTTGCCTTACTTGCCTTATTTCATTACATTGATCAGGATTTAATGGAATTTTTCATAAATCCTTTCATAATCAACAAGGAGGTCAATCGTAAGAATTGAAAGGGAAATCAGTATTTAGTCCTAACCAATGTAACAAAATAATCAGGCTAGGCCTAGTAAGTCAAGTGTATGAATTGAAAGTGAGATCAACATCACTTTTTTTTCAACCTATTTTATCATTTAAAAAATTTTCTACATCAAATCTTATTAGAGATATAATTAGAGAGGTGTAATGTCAATTTTTTTTTTTTTATACATCTTATTGGGGGAGAAGAATTCAAACACTAAACATCTATGTTGGAAATACTAAGAAATGCCAATTGACTAATTATTGGCATTTATGTCATGAAATTTAGTAATTTATATCACCCCTATATCATCTAACCATGTGTTGGAACCTTTTTGTCATATAATGATTTGTATAAACACATGTGTATACATTTTTTTTCAAGGGAAAATTACAACTTACCCACCTATAGTTTGACTGAAATTTAAGTTGCCTACCAATGGTTTAAAGTTTGACACTTTACCCACTTGAGATTTGACCAAAATTTGAGTTACTTACCTATGGTTTGAAATCTCATGATGCAAGTATTCTGCTGGATTCTTTTTTATCTTATTTGATCTTGTATTTGTATGTTTTTTGTGTTTTTGGAGAAGAGAGACATAAAAGTAAAGCAAAATTACATATTTAGTCATGTTTTTAATAGAGTTGAGTTAAGGAAATCTAACTGAGTTAACCTTTCTCTCAAAAAAAAAAAACTGAGCTAACCTCAAATGGGTAAAGTGTCAAATTTCAAACCACAGGTAGGCAACTTAAATTTCGGCCAAACCACAAGTGAGTAAATTGTAATTTGCCCTTTTTTCAATTTTAAAAAATTGTCGGCTAATTATTAAAATATAAACTTTTTTTTCTACATAATGTGGTTGTGAAAGTGAAATAAAGGTCTTAAATTTTGATTAATTACAAATATTAACTTAAATATAATTATGAGAAATCAAGTATTTAATATGCAAAATTACCCAAAATATTGATCGTTAATAAATTAATGTATATTCTTTCTTGAATTTTTTTCATTTCAGACAGTTGATTCATTAGTACTAGATTCATTATGCTAGCTTTTTAAGAAGGTAGTCAATTTTAACGTGATATCTCTATCTACTTCATCTTCAAGTAAAATGCGCACACATTTTAATCTTAAATTCTAGACTAGCATAGCCCTTCTACATGCATAGTTAGATTGCTAAACTAATTTTTCTTAATAATTTTCAATGCTATGCCCTTTTCAATTTGTTCCATGCAGAATTTTTATATTGTGATTTAGACTTAAATGAAAGTCAAATTAGACTTTCCAAGAACCGGTCTTCCACAAAAAGCTAAAAGATAGAGGAAATTTCAAAATGTGTAATGTGAAAACTAATTATATATACATATTGGTTTTAGTAGTAAGGATTGTTTTGAGTTTTGTATGTAATTTTCTGCATGTACAGTTGTAGTCCTGTAGCTATGCTTATGTAAAACATATGAAGTAAATACATGGTCGTCGAATTTTATTTTGTTACAAACTTACATAGTTTATAAGTTAAATCCTTTTTACTGTTTTGTAGTTTTTTAAAAACTCTCTCTCTTTTTCTCTCTCTCTCACCACACACACGTACATATATAAATGACTAAAATGCAATTACTCCTCTAAAATTAAGAGTGATTTGAGTTTGCCCCCTAAAGTTTAAAAATTGATTTTATCACCTAAAAAAATTTTGAATTTTTATTATTATTTAGATTTAGGTGTGAGTAAGTTTTGCCTTTATTCTCAAACTCACGTTTTAAGTGTGAAGTCTGTTTTAGAGGTTTTGTAACAAAATAGCCAAAAGGGAAGATTGTTAAGTTGCGATTTTCCATGTTAGTTTTGTTAGCTTTAATTCTGTGCCAATTTGATTGTAATTCTTTTAATCATTTGCCTATGTATTTATGTTGGATTTATTGTAATGGGTTTAGTCTACATTTGGTGAAAAACTATTCAAGACAGGGAATTTCGCAACTTGCTCGTGACTGACTTGTATGAAGTTCACGTGAGAAGCACATGCATGAAGTTCTAACATCTGTTGTGTCAGGATGTTTTATGACTTGCTTGCGACTTAGCCAACCCGCACGTGACTCGTGAAATGCACTAACAGCTAGATTTTGGTATCTTTTCCTCTCCTTCACCAACACTATATATACCCTCATTATCCTTGCAATTGAAAGGAGAGTTTATAAGAGAAAACCCTAGAAACGCCATTTGAGAGTTAGTGATTGTCATCCATCAATCCTTACACTATTATCTTAGTTTTCTCTACTCTCTTCCCTCTCCAATTTCCATATCCATAAGAGGAATTTAGCCCAAACACAATATACACACATTCTGAATGTAGAGAGTTGTTTTGAAGCATTTGGGAAGCATTGGGTTCATACCAATCTTTGGTAGGTGCAATTGGGCTTAATTGTGAGATCCGAAAAGCTAGCGAAGATAAAACTCTATGAAGTTCGTTGGAAGTTGGAGCTCGGAGGGTATTTGTGTATTCATGTACTCCAATTGACTTGTTAGTGAATTATTTCGGCTTGTTAAGCTTCAAAGAGGTTTTTTTGCTGGATTCTCCAATTTTTCTCTTCTATAACACATTGCGTGTTATCTTGTGTTTGCACTCTTTTCTCCCTTACTAGTGTTTATATTTCTTGTCAATTATGTATACACATGCTTTATTTTATGCTTTCAGTTGATTATTCGCTAATCACATATATTCTGCTTTTATTGTGTTAAACATAAAATTAATCGAGACATGATTTTAATTTGAGGGGTTCATAATTAGCTCTAATAATTAGACTAGTGAGCTTTCATTTCCTTATAGTCAGTTGGGTTTTTCAATGAAATTCATTTGAGTACAAGTGTGGGTACTGTGTCATGTGGGTTATGCTCATAAGTCACTAGTGGATTGCCTGCCAAGTGACGTGTTATAGAAGGATCCAATCCAATATATGTACTTGGCGTTATTTGTTTTTTATTTTTATAATGAATAAGCATTGTTTCTACAATTCAGCAAAAAATAAAAAAGCATGGTTTCTACAAGAATGAACTATAGTTAAGGCTTATGTGAATAATTTTAAGACCACACTTATTGTCAAACTCTTTTTTACGACTATTTTATGTAATAGAATATGATTGACTATATGCCACTTTTACATAAATTCATTACTTTTTTTTTTCTTTTTTCATCACTCACAATTTATCACTTCAAAATTATGACAAAGTTATGATACAAAAACATTTGATCCTACCATTTTCAGACGTCACTAAATTTCTCTTTGTTTTTCTTATTAGTGGATTACTCATAAGCATGGGTAGCAAGTGGTAATGAATGTCAAATTGCTTTGACAAAAACTGCAGGTTAGGGGAATGCACCGGCAAGTTTGATATATATTTTATTATTGTTATTATTTTATTAGTTTCATTAGTAAAAGCAAGTTATGATAAATACTTTTGCTAATAGTTTTGCTGGCTACGAGTTGCAATTTTTTTTCTTATCTTGTATGGTAGACTTTATTAGTTTATGAGTTTTTTTTTTTTTTTTTTAGAGAGTTTCAACCCATGGCATTCGCTCCTGATAATATTTATTTATTATCAGATCAAGACACCAATTAATTTTTGGTGTAGGCGGGAATTAAATTTCAGATCTCTTATACAACCATCAAAAACTTTACCAGTTGAGTTAACTGAAACCCGTTAGATTCTAATGTTCTGACATTTGTCAACTGACTACTAATAAATCACTACGACTACGATAAAGCAAATGAGGCTGCTGATTCCTTGACCCAATGGGCATGTGATGTGAGTTGTCGTTTTTTGGGTTCTCTGGACCGAGCCTATGCTGTGATTGAAACATTAGTTACAGTAAACTTATTTGTGATTCTCAAAGAGATTATGAAAAGAGAAAAAAGGATAAAAAAATTCTCTAATATCGCTTGAATTTAGGGAAATAACATGAATCTCTTTTATTAGAAGGTTTAATTAAAAAATATAAATCAACAATCAGGTTTTTTCTTTTTTTCTCCTATATTTAATCAAGTATGAATATACTTCATTGCTAATTAGTAATATTTTAATGGTGCTTTGGGAGAAGATGCGCGTGAAGGAAATAGCACCGAATACAACATATTTAAAACAAGGATATGGGGTAGCAGCATCAGAATACAATAATAGTTTGAACCCTTTTTTTTTTTTTTTTTTTTTTTTCCAAAAAAAAAAAGTTTTCATTTCTCGCTGCTCAAACTCTATTCATATATCTAATTTCTTTATCTCTACTTTTTCCATAACTCCAAACAGATTTTTGTTTGGGTCTTGTTTTCAAGTCCATATTTTATTTCTTAAACTCAATTTTTTGATAAAGTGGTGGAGCTCATACATTGTGCTTGATCAAAACGGTAACAAGAAGCAAAAACTCAACGCCATAGCTAAAATAAGAATCACAATACCAACATATTTTTCAGTAATGTGAATTAGATAGCAAAAATAAAATTAAGAGAGAGCACACAAAATCAAGAGAAAGCACACAAAACCCAACAACCACCAAGGAGTACACCACCATAAACAACCCACAAACACACCGATCTCAACCCACAAACCCAACTCCACTATAAACAACCCATAAACCCATCGAGAAATGGATCTGTATTTGGGATGAGAAAGGCAAAGAAGAAAGAAGAAGAAAAAAAATTTCTAGGATGAGAAAGGTGAAGAGGAAAGAAGAAAAAAAAGAAAGAAGAAAGGAATTAGAACTTAGTTGCTCTAAGAGCATTCACAGCAGTGGAGCTAAAAATTTAGCTTTTTAACTCCACCAAAAGTTACTTTATCTATTATACCTACACACATGCTGCAGCAGTGGATCTATTTTATCTATCAACGCAATAAAATAATATAAACATCACAATAAAATAATATATCCCCTACAATAAAATAATATATCCCACTACCCAAAAAAACAACCCAGCACCATCCACAACCACCTCTACCATCAGCCACACTGACAACCACCACTACCACCACCACCAGACACAACCAAACCCACAACCAAAATAAAAAATCAAACCACCATCATAGTCACCAATCCACCACCACAGCCACCAAACCCACAGGAAAAAAAAAATTCAAACACCGTACCACTAAACCATAGCCACAACAACCACCATCGCCACCACCACAACCACCAAACCCACAGGAAAAAAAAAAATCAAACACCGTACCACCAAACCATAGCCACAACAACCACCATCGCCACCACCACAGCCATCAAACCCACAGAAGAAAAAAAAAATCAAACATCATTCCACCACCACAACCAAAATCCACAAACCCACTGTCAAAATCATCCACCACCACTACCATAGCCAAAATCAACCACCACCACCACCATAGCCACCAAACCCATATGACAATACATTAAAAAAAAAAAAAAACACTCAATCACAGCAAAGAGAGAGGCACGGACTGGGCGATGGGGCTTGGGGAGATCGGCAAGCTGGGTCGGCGATGGGGCTTGGGTGGGTCGATGAGCTGAGAGAGAGAGGTGAGAGTGACTGAGAGAGAGAGAGAGAGAGGCACAGACTGGGCGATGGGGCTTGGGGAGATCGACGATGGGGCTTGGGGTGGGTCGGCGAGCTGGGTCAACATAACATATCGGCGATGAGGGAGCTGGCCGGCGAGCTGAGGGATGAGGCGGTGGTGGGTCGCTTCGACTGGGACGGCGTCGGTCAGCTTGAGAGATGGTGAGATGGTGAGAGTGAACTGGATAGTTTCAGAGAGGTGAGATGGAGAGATGGGAGCTTGAGAGTGATGAGAGAGAGGACGGTGAGATGAAGAATAAAAGAATGAAAAAAAATAAACAACCAAGTATTATTTTAATCGGGAGTGCTGAATAAAAAATTATTTTTTTTTTAGATGACTACTACAATGCACATCTATAGATAGATGTGCACTGTAGCACTTCAGCTAAAAATTATTGCTATGCCTCCATTGTTGCGTGGCCCTTTTTGGTATTTTGGTGGAGCTAAAATAGCATTATAGCTATTTAGCTCCACTGCTACAAATGCTCTAAGTGTTAACGGAGAAGAAAGACAAAATAAAGAAAAGTGGAGAAGACGAACGATGAGAGAGAGAGTGTGTGTGTTAATAAAGTGAAGTAAGGTCCTGACATGATAAAGACATGTGAGTCCCAACACTTTATTTTTTTACAATTTGCCATTGAACTCAGTTTGGTAAGAAATTTTTAATAACGTTGTTTAAGTTTTGTGAAAATATGTGCAGGTGAAAAAGTGTGTAAAAATATGTGTTGTGGTATTTAAACAATTACTAAATAGGGCGTTAAAATGTGTTTTCAATTTCCATAACTATAACTCATTTTTTTGAGTTATTAGTTATGAGAATTGAGAATAAAAACTAAACCAAACATGAGAACTTGATGCAGGACTCACAAAATTTGGGTTTCGATTGATGAAAATTTAGAATTGAGTAATTAAAATTGCTAAATCAAACACTCCTTAAGTGTCCTAGAAAATTAAGGATGAAGTACCACATGACAACAACCGTCAATTACCATTGAGGCCCTAAGTATAAATATAGGACTCATTTCTCAACGTAACGCACATCCAAGACGTACCTCACTTGTTGTCTTATTTCTCACTTTCTTCCTTAGGATTCACTACAAGGTGTTAATTGTTAATGCAAGAATGCAGTGCCTAGCACAATAGCTACCATCGACCCCTCCCTTATCCTAGATTCTTCTTAAATTCTCTCTTTTTGAGCTTTATACAACTATCCACCGATCATCCTTGCCACTCCATGGCGATGACATATTCTCTCTCTCTCTTCCTAACTTTTTTATTCTCACTCCATCTTGCTTCAGCCTCTTCTCCCTAGATCGAAACTCATGGCCGCGATTAAAACCCTAAGCTTCTATCGCCATCACCCGCCACGGTTACTATCGATGGTGTCTTATCCTAAGCTCAACCCTTTCTCCCTTTCTCGGATTCCTCTACCTCACTCTCTCTTGAACAACTTGGTCCCTCTCTCAATTTGAAATGAATTTAAGTAAATAGTGAAACGCAAATACTAAAATCAAATTCTCTTTCAATGATATTATCACTAAGGTAGATAAATTTATGCACTTGAACATCACAGAAAGGTTGTGAATTTAAGCGAATGTTGGTGATCAAACGCTATGAAATTGAAGGAAATAGAACCCAAAAAAAAAAAATAAAGGGTCCTGTTAACGGGTGCTGCACAGCACCCGTTAAGTCTGCATGATTTTACTAAATTAGCTTGGGAAATCAAGAAAAACAACAACACATTAATGATTCGTGTCAAGCAGCATAAAAAACAACAAATATTGCATGCTTTTACTTAAATACCCCTTCAACCATTTTTACCATCTCCCCCATCCTTTGGTTTCTTCATTCATCCTTATCTTTTGATTTTTTTCCCCCTTTCCTACACGGTTGTGTTAGGCACAACATGAAGGTAAACGTCAACCATTTATTATTTATTTATTTATTTTTTATTTATTTATTTATTATTATTATTATTATTATTATTATTATTATTATTATTATTAATGCTGCACGGAATCAGTAGGCTGAATGCTTCGGCTTCGGTGGGCTACTGGTGGTTGCGAAGGCCTACAAAGATGAACACACAATCAAAGGGGACCGGTGTAGACCGGCC